>VHKM01000145.1:310000-3272608 GCA_007210695.1 Neogobius melanostomus
CAGTTTTCTTTAGTTTGACCATTTTTGTGATGTTTGTTTTCACTTCTTTATTGGACACAGACAGGAAGTGACATTGAAGAAGGTAAACAATTTTAAACTGTTGCCGTGCCACAATAGGAAATGAATGAGTCAAACTGCTATGGAATGTTACCTTCTTTTATGTCACTTCCTGTCAATAGCTTAAAAATTCAAATAAAAATAACTTTTCTGCCCAACATTTCTTTATTAAAATTGCTGCTTCACTGAAAAAATTATAACTAACTGATGAACTTGCAACTGATGTAATCCATCTAAATAAATCATATTTTCAAGATCATTAAAATCTGTCATATGCCCTTTAACTCTTAGAATGGTGCTGGATGGAAGGAAAAGAACAGTTTGTGTGTGTGACCTTTTGCCACGTCATCCCTCTTTCCACAGCCAAGACTTTGCCGTCGGGAAAACCCTCCCCGACCCAGAACATGCCTCCCCCTCCTCCCAAACCAGCGCAGCTCAGCCGGGACAGCCCCTTCCAGAGCGCCACGCCTGTCGAGCTCACCGTGTCGCCTTCCCTCAAAGCCCCCAGCTTCTTGGGACAGAAAGGCACCTACTCCTTCCGGCTGTGCCCCCCGGACAACGAGAACCGCCGGCTGCCGGGCGTGTCCTTACCGGGCGGCTTCACCTTGATCCAGCTCTCCAAACCGGCAGAGAAGCAACAGCGCTCCCAAAGTTTTACCCACATTCAGAACAGAGGCGGCTCCAACGCCCAACGCCTCGCTCAGATTTTTGGTTACACGCTTAAAAGTAACAAAACGAATCCCGGACCCACAATGATCAACGATAGGCCCATAGAAATCAGCGACGATTCAGAATCCGAGGACTCCGACTTCTCCGACGAGGACGATGAAGACGATGAGGAGATCGATGTTGACGATGTAAGTTTGAAGGAATTAGTTTATTTTTTTACATTAATTTTAACTTGTATTCGTAACTAAATATCCAGAATCTAACAGAAAATCTTCAAACCTGCCACATCAATTTCATGGCAAAAAGTCCTTTACACCTCCAGGGTTTCGACAGAGCAATAAAAAGCATTCAAGGGATATTTCAGGATTTTTGATATTGGGCCTCATTTCCTAGTTATCCAGAGTGGTGTTGATGTCTGGAGATATTTTTTCTTAAATTCATGCAGTTCTTATATTTGAAGAGTCTAGTTGCGCTAGGCTAGAGCAAGGCTAAAGCATTTCTATGGTATCAGTTAGCCTGCATTAAAAACAGTCTGACCCACTCCACAGTGCACCTGAGGTAAATCACTTATAACACCAGACTAACCATATAAATGTCTGTGTTAATAGAATAATTTTAACCGTTTTGCATTTAAAATAACTTATATTTGAGCAGCATCAGCTTCGTGGCTGTAAGCTAACGCAGCGGCGGAGCGATCTGCGAGAAAATAGTCCCTCAAAATGCGATAATTCATGTGATACAAGGTCAGTTATATTTCAAAAATTATTCTATTAACACAGACAGTTTTACATATTTATTTAAAAAAAATTGTGACATTGCCCAACTTTGTATTAGTCTTACTTTTTTTTTTAATTGGTCAATTTTTAATATATATTTTTTATATTTATATTTCAAACCAGTGAACAGAATTTTTCCATTCTGTGACATATTTGATGATTTTTTTTAATTTTTTTTAATTTTTTTTTTTTACCATTTAATTTGCTCAAATATCTTGTATAGCCATTTGCAGATGCCCCCCAGTTTGGGAACCCCTGATCTATGGAGTTATAAAAAAGTTATCGTATTGAGTCATTCATTCATTCTTCATTGTTCATAGACTCTTTCAATAGTTTCGTTGCCAATTTTAATTGGTAAATGTACATTCATTACACGATTTCCAAAGAACCATTGTTTTGGTTTTCGTAATGTTTAGAGACGCCGAACGCCTTTCAATTTATCCATTTCTTCTGTAATCTCGATCACCATTTGCTGTAAGTCTGCACCTGAGAGTATGATTGTTGTATCATCTGCAAAAAGGACCAGTTTAAGCTTCTTGGAAACCAAGTACAAATCATTGATATATAATAAAAATAGTTTAGGTCCCAGCACCGATCCCTGGGGGACACCACACACTAGGGTATCACACATGGATCTGTACTGTCCCATTTGAACATACTGTTTTCAATGGGAGACTTGTGACTATATGGAGGTACTACAGCAATGGCGGCCTCCAGTGTTGTGGTCATAAGGCAGAGCAGCCAGCGGCCATTGGATCAGAGCAGCATGTGGAGGGGAGTTAGGAGGGAGAGCCAGGTGAGGGGGCAGGGTTCACTTCAACTACTGACAAAAAAACCTCAAAAAGACATGGCAACAAATTCACTACGTTTGTATGAATGGGCGGTGTGTGTGGTGTCTCGCGGCACAGGGATTCCTCCATGCGTTGTATTATCGGTCGCATTGGCACACACTTTAACTTCTTTCTCAACGTTCTCATTGAATACAGGCTATTTTTTGTCCACTGCGTTAATAAACAGCGGTGCAAATTTTTTTTTTTTTACCATTTAATTTGCTCAAATATCTTGTATAGCCATTTGCAGATGCCCCCCAGTTTGGGAACCCCTGATCTATGGAGTTATAAAAAAGTTATCGTATTGAGTCATTCATTCATTCTGCAAACACTGGCAACAAAAATGTCTAAAGATAGTCAAACTTTAAATGAGGGTCTTTAATAAAATGGTCTCAAAACAGTCAAAGCTACACACTGTAAGCAAACTGCAGACATGTTTATTGTCTTTAGTGAATAAATGAGTTATCAGCTGATAATATTTGAAAAGTAATTGTTGCGTTTGTTTTTTGTCTGCAGGAACTGTCTGTGGACATTGAGTCGGTGTTTGCGACGGAAGAGCAGCAAATGGTGAACAGACTTCGGGTCGCTGCCGGCTTAGGCCCGAGTCCACGGAGGTCAATTATTCAAACACATTTGTACAACAATGAAGGAATGTGCTCATTAACTTTTGTACGTTTCTCCCAACAGGAAATTTCATAGGCCGTCAAAGAGCACAGACGACGAGGTCAGTATTTAGTTTTTCTTATCAGACACATTACTGTTTTCAGGCCCTGTTTCAACCCCCCCAGAAAATGAGCTAGTTAGCTTTAAATCGTTTCTCATGGTCCAAACTCATTGCTAACGTCCCCTTTTTCGCGAGAATGAGTTTACAAGCACATTTCTTTCAGGGAGAAGAGTGGCACGGTAATGTTCACTACCACTGACCTGTTTTAACATCAGTGCTACTTCCAGGTTAATGACCACTTACTGAGAAATATAGCACTAAAACAACACAAAGCAATCTTTTTGTCCACAAATGCCTGCAAACACAATATAGTCTAAGGGGGTACACGGATTTCACTATGTTACGGATAGAAATTGGTTTGAAAAAAGTCGGGTACAGCTGCAACGCGCACAGACTGGTTTATTCCACTGACAATCAGCGATTAGCGGAGGTGATGACAGCTGTAGTCACATTCAGCAAATATGAACTTAATATAAACAAGAACACGGAGGCAAAATCTTCAACTACTTTATCCATGATTAGTTTTGACTAATAACGTCTGTGCGTGTCACTGTTGATAGAACTACAACATGGCGAGTGAAGTAACCTTGTCAATTCTCTGTGACGGTCGTGATTGGTTCGGCCTTGTCCAAACCCACCTTCTTTCGTGCAGAAAAGAAGTGGGTGTGGTTTACCAGGCTACACAAGATGAAGGAGATTTGCGTATCTCACTGAATCTATGATCAGAGCATAGACATGTTATTAATAGACCGTCATTAGTCACTCCTCCCCGTTTACCACAATGACCACGTTCGAGGGGGAAATCATGGCGGATTTACAGACTCCTCCTCCCCAGCTCTGACGAAGCATGTTCCTAATAAGGGCATAAGGGCGGGATCTTCACTGTAGACTCGGCCCTTGTGTGACGTGTAACTCGTGTAGCTCGTGCAGCTCCAATGCTAACAGTCCGACCAGTGGCGTGCTGGGACCTCATTTCGGCCCGTGAATTTAGAGAAGACCGGCCCACTTTCCTGTGAGTTTATAGCTCAGTGATAGAGCGCTAGTCTCTGGTGCAAGAGGTCCCCTGTTCAAGTATGGCTTTGACATTTTTCTAACGCTTTTTTTCTTAACGCTCTTTTACATGGGCCGCTGCACACAGTCTGAGCCTGATACAACTCCACAATCAGCACCAAGTTATGAAGATAAAAATATTTATTTCTCCACTTTTCTACCTTTCACTGCCTCTTTCACTCGCGCGGACACTTGTCTCCGCTGGATTGGACTGCACCCACTTCAACTAAAGCGGGGGTGTTCCACTTAAACACCCTTAAACACCCCTCTGAGTTAGTTCAACGTCAAATGGTATCTCCCCGCCACAAGGATGAAAAGTTAGATGCGAAAATCTTTTCTGATTTTGACACATTTCCCCCTCGTGGGGGCGGCCCGGCCCTAAACAGAGCCGCGGCCCATGGGGTATCCTCCCGACTCTCCCTATGGCCAGCACGCCTTTGAGTCCGATCCTCATTAGTACGAGATTTCAAAAGAATTTCTTTCGAAAACCAGCCTGGTTTCTTTAATTGTGACTAACCCAGTGTTATCTCAGGAGGAATATGTAGCCATAGAAAGTGTTTAAAAAAATAGAAACCAGGCGTTAAAGTTGTTTTTAACATGTCTAAAGTCCAATGCTTTTCAATGGGAGACTAGCGGCTATATGGAGGTACTACAGCAATAGCGGCCTCCAGTGTAGTGGCAGAGCAGCCAGCGGCCATTGGATCAGAGCAGCATGTGGAGGGGAGTGAGGAGGGAGAGCCAGGTGAGGGGGCAGGGTTCACTTCAACTACTGACAAAAAAAATTCAAAAATACATGGTAACAAATTCACTAGGTTTGTATGAATGGGTCGTGTGTGGAGTCTCGCGGCACAGGGATTCCTCCATGCGTTGTATTATCGGTCGCATTGGCACACACTTTAACTTCTTTCTCAACGTTCTCATTGAATACAAGCTGTTTTTTTTCCACTGCAGACTTGGTGCCCGGTGCACATTATGAGCGCATAGGGAGCGGCGGCGGCGCTGCTTCAACTTGTCTATAAACTATAAATGGTCTAAATTTAGTTGTATTCAAATGTATTATCTCTCTAAATCTGCAGTGTTTCTTAAGACTTGGCGTAATAATTTTGGTTTTGTGGTAATACAGGGCAGCATCACAGACACCCGGGATAGGAATTACGTGCGGATGTGCTCGGAAAGGCAGCGGCGCGTTGAGCACAAAGAGCTGTTCGAAAACCTTCAGACTGTTCTGGAAACGGGCCCCGGGCACCAGACGCCGAAGCTCCACCTGCTCACGATGGTGCGTCCAAAACACTGCAGGGAGTTATTGCTGCTTTACAAAAAGAGAACGTCTACTTTAGCCAGAAATGATTTTTTTAATATTCCTCTCACTCTCGACCGGTGTTTTAGGCAACGAAAGAAATCAAGGCTCTGTCGGAGCGCTCCAAATACCTGGAGGAGAAGAAGAGGCTGCTGACTCAAATCCAGGATGGATACGTGAAGGAGATCGCGCTGATGTCTGGTCTGTTTCATGATTTCTCCATTTTATACTGTTTTAATCAAAGTAAGAAAAAGAAACGTGCTGTATTCGAGAGACACATTTCTACTTCAGGCGTCCATGGCCTCAAAGTAGAGAGAGGTTCATGGGATTTTTATCTAGTTCTGCTTAGGGCTGGGCGATAATGAATAGCTCAATATTTTGGGGGACTTTGTTGATGACGATGATGAAGTGATATTTTTGCAAACCATCAGAAACGTGCTGCAAACATCTAAAAATAGATTGCTTTGTCGCACAAAAAGATTATTGTCCTGAACAGACGACAAAAGGACAGAAAAAACACTTTGCTCCATTTTTTTTTAAACAATTTTTCTTCCACATTTTTTATACCATTATTCTAATTTCTATGTATTTATTTATTTATTTTTCCCACATTTCTTGACATTGGCGATAAACTCACTATTGTGAATTTACATATCTTCCCAACAGCAATTTCGATATTATCTTGTAGACCAGCCATTCCCAAAGTCCGGTGGCACAGCGGTTAGCGCTCGTACTTCACAGCTACAAGATCCCGGCTATTATTATTATCCCAATAATAATATTGCCAAACTCACCGCTGTACAAGCGCCCGCCCAGACTGATGCCCCCGGGTATAAAATATACAGAGGGTTATCATTCTAGATGCCAGGCTAATAATAATATACTTACTCTATTCAAAGGAGTTTGTCATTATTTTACAGCTAAAATAAAAAATAAAAAGCAACATCTACCAATGATTACAGGTTAAATACTGGAACTACAATGCTACTATAATGTAGCAAATAAATGTACATTTCCGTTCAAAATATATATATTTTTTCAATGTACCGTTATTTCCGGACTATAAGTTGCTCCGGAGTATAAATTGCACAACTTGCAGCTTGTGATCTGCATAATATGATTTTCTTTTCGGGGCTTTGTGTTCATAGTAGCAGATACTGGTACACCAGCCTAGAACGCCCTCTAGCGGCTGTCAGGGCGAAAATAACAAATATGTGAAATTATGTATTTTGATCTACAAGTCGCACCCGAGTATAAGTCGCACCCCCAGCCAGACTATGAAAAGTGCGACTTATAGTCCGAAAAATACTTGTTTTGGTGACTAGATTTGGGGGCTGCCCCTGTAGTGCCTCTGAGGTCCCCCACTTTGGGAACTACTGTTGTAGACGATATATTACCCACCTCTAGTTGTTTAAATGAGTTTTGTAGAGAACAAAACAAAGTTGATTGTGGTAAACTATGAAAGCAGGCTAATTGTTGTCAGCCTGACGTTGACCGTAAAGGCCTCTTTTATCCCTGACAGTTGTAAAACGTGATAAGAAACTCATCCCTGTGAAGAATGGGATGTTTGAAATGTGTTTTGAAAGTTTGAGACTTAATTTAGACTGCGATTAACAGTTTAAAGTTATATTTCCCCCACACAAAACATGCATAGCCGTTTACATGTGACTTGCAGTAAGGAGTTTGATTAAAGATTATTTTTATGTCTTTAGGCAAATCTGAGGAGACCATCATGGAGAGGCTGCAAGACGTTTGTAAGAAGCACAAACCTAAGGAGGAGATGACGTCAGACACTTCGTACTCAGACCTGCTGCAGTCCAACGCCGCCATGGTCCAGGCCATCACCACCACCACGTCCAAACCTGACGCCGCCCCGCTGTTACCCCCCGTCATAAAAGTTGAGCCTCTATCTCCAGTTAGAGAACCCGCCATCGAAGACTCTCCACCCGCCGAAGAACCAGAAGAACAAGACTCCTCCGACCCCAAACCCAACGCCGCCGAGCAAATCCAAGCCACGGCCAAAAGCTTCGTGCAGCAGCTTCTGTCCAAACTGAAGCCCATCATTCACAGCGCCAAGTCCTACCACCAGATCGCGAGGGCCCGACGGGAGCTGGCGCAGAGGGAGAAAAACGGGGAGGTGTCAGTGCCAACGCCGTCTGCAGCTTCTCCAGCTACTCCGGCGGCTACGCCCACAACCACCAATAAGCCCCAAACCCTGTCCCTCCCTCTGGTCCGGACCAAAGATGGACGGATAATGCTGCCCTCGTCCGTGAAGCCAGGTGACTTTACATTACAACTGTTTTTTAGTTGAGCTGCCCGGTTTTTGGAACAAATGCCTCTTTGCATTTTGGTTGCGAGGAAATGAGCGATTTATGTTTTTAAAATGAAGATCCAGTCGTTTGTGCAGTTCAGAAGCACTTGGGTTAATACGCTCAGCTAATGTAGAAATCACTTGTGTTTGCAGAGGTCATAACTTGGTTGGCATGTTTTATACGCAATAAATTCCAGTTGAAAGATTAGTGGCTCACAACCTTTTTTATTGACAATCCCCAGTATAATAAAAGGTTGATGACTGTGATTCCAACAGGAGACGTTTCCTATTCAAACCACATCGAAAATATAAGCCCCACTAGATGTGCTGACCAGTGGGGGAAACAACTCCCAGATTAACCTTTTATTTTATTTTTTGTCTGATGGCGGGATGAGATTGGGAGCATATAAACTGTGCGGATCTTTTTACTTTGTTGTCCTTTTATTTACTAACTATGACCCTTATCCCTTATACCCTAATCTATATGTTTAACTTACAGTTCTCCTAGTTTCCACACCTTGACGGCATCTACCGTAATGTTCAGACTATTGAGCGCACCTGAATATAAGCCGCACTAACTAAATGTATAAAGAAAAAATAAATTGTACATAATAGGCTGCATTTGTCTATAAGCCGCAGTTGGAACACACCGTCAGCACTGAAAATACAGGACTTTTCTCTTCTCTCTGTGCGTTGTCCTACGGGTACATTTAGTTTGATTTAAAGTGTGTTTGGAACTTAAAAGTTTATAATATTAGATTATTCTTTAAATCCACGTGTGTTCAGTCAGACAAAAGCACTGCTGTGTAGTGGACGCCCTCCTCGGTCTGTCTGCGCACACGGCCCTGGGAGTTTCCTGGTGTCCGAAGGCGCTCTGAGTGCGGCAGAACTGGGACCGTGCTGACTTTTGATTGAATTTAACTTTAGCTTAGCTTTGTGTCTCCATAATATTTCAGAGGTGAGAGAATTAACCGCATTTATTTTGCCGAGTTATTGTGCATGTGTTATTCGAGACTTCTATTTTTGTGGAATTGTCTTCTACAATGTCTGTGAGAGCAGGGCCGGCCCTGCACAGGCAACCCAGGCGCTTTCATTTTTAAACCTCATGAAGTCCATGCTCCCGCCATTTACAACATCACCGATCTTCAAACAGACCTTAAAGGGATACTTCGGGATTTTTGACATTGGGCCTCATTCCTAGTTATCCAGAGTGTTGTTGATGCCTGGAGATATTTTTTCTTAAATTCATGCAGTTCTTATATTTGAAGAGTCTAGTTGCGCTAGGCTAGAGCAAGGCTAAAGCATTTCTATGGTAACCGCTAGCCTGCATTAAAAAAACAGTCTGACCCACTCCACAGTGCACCTGAGGTAAATCACTTATAACGCCAGACTAACCATATAAATGTCTGTGTTGATAGAATAATTTTTGAAATATAACTGACCTTGTATCACATGAATTACCGCATTTTGAGGGACTATTTTCTCGCAGATCATTCCGCCACTGCGTTAGCTTACAGCCACGAAGCTGATGCTGCTCAAATATAAGTTATTTTAAATGCAAAATTGTTAAAATTATTCTATCGACACAGACATTTATATCGTTAGTCTGGTGTTATAAGTGATTTACCTCAGGTGCACTGTGGAGTGCGCCAGACTGTTTTTAATGCGGGCTAGCGGTTACCATAGAAATGCTTTAGCCTTGCTCTAGCCTAGCGCCACTAGACTCTTCAAATATAAGAACTGCATGAATTTAAGAAAAAAATATCTCCAGACATCAACAACACTCTGGATAACTAGGAAATGAGGCCCTATGTCAAAAATCCCGAAGTATCCCTTTAAGTCTCTATCCCTTTCTGTTCCAGTCTTACCAAAGACTGGCAGACACTACACAGCCCAATGCCTGGTCAACCCGGTTGGGCGACCTTTTCAACTGCCAAGGCCAGGGCCAAACCGGTCTGACCAGGTATAAGTTTGGTAAACAAGAGGGAGAACAGCCCCCACTATTAACATGCGGGTCATACGGATTTAATATTTCACTGCTGTTCTAAAAGGGGATTTTGCCGATATTAGCATTTGCCGCTGTTTCGCGCAACTTTAGCTGGTGTTAGCATAACATTTGCAAGTTGCTTAAACCGTCATAGTTCGTATTTTACCTGCTTTTATCCTGTAGTATTTGCCTTGGCACCTCCTGAATCATTCCATAACTCTCACCAGAAGGCAGCATTTGTCCACATTTGTTCTCATCGCCGCTTACAAAACCTTTTAATGACGCTCTGTACAGCGTGCTCCTCTGTTGGGGCAGCGCACACAACAAATGCGGTTGTGTAGTGTAGTGGGTAGAGTCGATACGTGACAATGCGGGCACATGGATCGCGGTGGAGCTGTGCTCAGTGGAAAGATGCCAAAATTGGCTCGGGCCCTGTGTGACAGATGCCTTACAAGAGAGATGGTTTGCTATGAAGAGAGCACAAGATGCTCCAGCGTTTTTCATTATACTCTGCTTTACTTTATAACTAAACGTTTTTATTCTTTTGCAGCCGCCCAGACCTACTACACACTCAAGCTTGTGAACTCAAGCGGGGGACAGGAAGGTGAGCAAAGGCCCACCATTTTACTGCAGCCTCTTGATCCAGCAGCTGTGAATCAACAAAACCTTAACGGACCAGGAAGCGACTTCAATAACACCCAGTCCTTACAATCTGACACACCTCAGTCCATGGTTTTCAAATCTCCTCTGGCGAGCATCGGATACCTCAATAAGTCGATCTCGAATCAGTCCGCTGCAACGCCAACTACCTCTACTACCTCTCCTGTGTTCGTTAGTTCTAACCAATCGCCAGCAAGCGCTCCCCAAACTTACCGCAACCCGAATTTGCACCTGTCGCCGTTTCCGCTGAAAAGAGGGCGGGGCAGACCACGCAAGCACCCCCTCCCCTGTGGAAGCCCGCCCAACGGAACCCCGCCCGTCGGAAACCCCGGCATTGTAATCAAAGAGGATCCGGACTTGGCACCGTCAAACTTAATTTCGCAAATGGACAAAAGGCCAGCGGAGCCGTCAAGTCCTCAGTTCCTTCCTATAAAACGGGGAAGGGGCCGGCCTCCGAAGAACGCGCTAACCCACCTCCAGCTCGCACGTCATCCAAATCCGCACGCCCGCAAAATAAAGGAAGAGGACGAAGAGTGGGACATCGCAATCAACACTTCGAGTGTGAAGTCGGCGCGCCATATAACGCGCGCTTCGATGGGGAAGAACTTTCCCAGCGCGAAAAGACGCTCCTGGGTAGACGTGGAGAATGACTTGGACGTTGATTGAAAAGATGAATTTTGCTTTTGGTTTTGTAACACTACTGTAGTCTATGCACCGCCCTGGAACCTCACACTTGAATGCTGTATTTTCACCTCAGAATCAAATCGCTACCGTGCCTTTTCGCTCATCCAAATGAAAAACACGATTATTAAAATGTCGAATACTGCTGGAAATTCTCGTTACCTGTTGGACGTCACATTCATTTTTCCCATAGACAATTTGAATCTGGTGAAATAACTCTAAGACCAAATTTAGTTTCGGTTTCATTACTGGTTTAGCTTTGAAAGTCACTGTAAAAGCGCTGAACAAAATTGGTGACGGCTCTTTGAGGGTAAGAATTTTGTATTTTAGGCGAGAATCAGCCTTTTGTGTTTAAAAAAAAAAAAAGTGCAGATTCCTGACTGAGATTCTTCTATAACTCTGGTTTATAGCGTTTCAGATTAGTATTCTGATTACAGTTGTGTGATTTAAGGTCATGAATCATCGCCTTGCGGACTGGCCTCGATTATTATTTTTGAACACTTCATATTTGAAACGTCTATGGGCAAAATGTACTTACAGGAACCAGAGCGGGATTCAAAGTGGCATTGAGCACCGCCCTGGACTACGAAGCTGGAGGGTTTGTTCACTCTTGTGCATGTTTTAGATTGGCGGGCGTTGCATCCACAAAGCAACAACTCCTTGATTCCTTTGTTTTTCTTCCGCCATTAGAGCGAGATGATTTTATCCTGTCCCGTTTGTGGACAGGATTAAAAGTGGGGAAAAAACGTGTGGCTTTGTGTGTGCAAGTTTTGAGAAATGGGTTAACGAGCAAACTCCACCCAGCAAGGCCCTACGCCATCTTGAAATCGAATACGAGAGCTTCTACTGTGTGGGAAGCTTGCTCACCACTGTAACACTGTGCAGCTTACTGTATACACATTACTTGAGGAATTAAAGTAGCAATAGCTAGAATTAACTGGCAACGGTACCTCCTAACCATTAATGAATTATATAAACTAATTTATGCATTCTCTTTGTCGAATGATGTTTACGTTATAATCAATGACGAGATTATTTTTTAATTTGAATATCGGTGGAAAAAACACATTTTTGTCTCAATTGTTTACCATTTTGAGACCAACAGCTTTGTTTCGATTATTAATTTACCTCCAACTCACTGTGATCAACCTTTTGACCTGTAGCACTATGTGCTTGGCTTATGACACATTAAGTAGGGCCTAAGTGCACTTATTTCTGCAAAGCTCAATCAAGAACAGCCATAGCAGTGTGTGTATGCAGATATTTTATGTATATATCGTTATTTCTTTTAATTGAGTTTTTTTCCCAGTCGCTATTTAAGACCTGTTTGTTCAGGTTGTGGAAGATCATGTGCCGTTTGTCAATGAATAAAAGTGATTTATTATGGAAATGATTCCAGACTCCTCGCCATTTTGTTGAAGTTGATTTGTAAAAGTGTATGCATTAAAAGATTAATTTAATAAAATAAATCAAACTGCACTTTTCATGTTTATAATTAATGTAAGAGGAAACCCATATGTTTAAATCGTTACTTGTGGTCCAAACTCACTCCTAACTTAAAAAAAAAAAAACATCCCTATTCACATGTTTCACAATTTTCCGGGAGTAAAACTGTTGTGGTAATGGAAACGGCAGGGCCGTGCAGAGAAAATCAAAAGGGGCACTAGAAAATATAATACAAATAAATAAAAGGTATGGAGGGGAAAGGGCACTTCAGGGCAGGGGCTCAACTCAAAAAGTTAAGCTATATATGAATGGGATTTTTACTTCCGGACCCCGGCACGTGACCGGGACTGTTAAAGGCACTAGGAAGGTTGGGAACTTTAGACACAACAAACAATAAAAAATGTACAAACAATGAAAGCAAAGCGGTAAAGAAAATCTGGTATTGCTGGGTTTCAGGCGACATCACAGCCTTCTAAAGGCCTCTAATATTATATAGAGGTAAAATTATTTTGTTTTTGTGGAAGTTTTTGGTCTTGTACAGAGAGATCGTGGACCCAGTGACTGATATTAATGATCATTTTTGTAATTCATACATTTTCTTTTTAGATACAACTTGTGAAAGTGTAATGCTGTTAATAGTAAAAACTGGCTCCTCCCCCCACTGGGTCCTGTGACATCATCACATTCTACAACCTGCAACCATAGACTGTACAAATAATAGACAACTCCTCACTCCTCCCCGTTAACCATAATGACCACGTTCGAGGGGAAATCATGGCGGATTTACAGACTCCTCCCCTGCTCTGACGAAGCATGTTCCTAAAAAGGGCATAAGGGCGGGATCTTCACTGTAGACTCGGCCCTTGCGTGATGTGCAGCTCGCGCAGCTCCAATGCTAACAGTCCGACCCTAAGTACAAGATTTCTAAAATTTATCCTACGATAACCAGCCCAGTGCCTCTGATTGTGTCTAACCCAGCGTAATCACAGGAGGAATATTTAGCTGTAGACAGTAAAAAATTAGGCACCGGGCATTAAAGTTGTTTTTAACGTGTCTAAAGTGCAATGCATTCCAATGGGGGCCTAGCGGCTATATGGCGGTACTACAGCAATGGCGGCCTCCAGTGTCGTCGTCGCAAAGCAGAGCAGCCAGCGGCCATTGCCTGCAACCCAGCAATAGGGCCTTTAATTTTATCTGGCTAAAGTTTTTTTTTTTTTTTTATCTCGATGAGACCAGGATGATTGTGTTTCGTGTGGAGATACCAGTTTCTACCTTTTAAAGTAGGGTATGACAGGTTATCCTTTTGAAAGTATAATTTATTTAGGTCGATAACACCTGATGGAAGTAATAATTCGAATTTTATTTCAGTTAAGCAGCAATTTAATGAAAACATTGTGAGCAGAAAAGTTATTTACATTTTTAAGCTACTGACAGGAAGTGACATTGATATGCTCATTTCCCATTGACGTAACATGGTTGGCAGTTTCAAATTGTTTGCCTCTATCTATGTCACTTACTGTCAGTGTCCAATAAGGAAGTGAACTATAAACATCACAAAGCTAGGTAATTTTTTTTATGAGAAAAATCTTAATATAATTGTGTTGACTGTTTTAACAAAAATGTGTCCCATACGCACTTTTAATATGTTGTTCATATGTTCACAACGGATATTGTATCATCGCCAATGAGCACCTGAACAGCCTACAGCGCTCGCTATAATCCTATTAAATTCGCAGAGCCACAACCCAAACATTCATGATAACATCAATAAGGCATACGATTAAAAAAACTTTTCGGAAACGCCCTCCACGAACCAGTAGTTTATCTCTCAACGTCCAAAGGAAATTCTCCTAAAAAACAGAAGAGGAAGAAAGCAAGAGGCCTAAAAGTAAAGCTGAAAAGTCGCCAGTCCAGTGCAGGGGGAACAGTAAACAGCTCCGGAGATTAGCGCGCGCGCACATGTTTGGACAGCAGCGAGGAGCGACGCCAACAGCGTGGGGCTATTTTCAGGGAGCAACTTTGCGCACTGCTCGCCTCTGGTGGCGGTAGGAGGATTATCCCGACTGATCGTTCGCTTGTTTGGGGGTGAAGAGGCGGCTGCTGGCTCGGTCTTCTTCAGTCAGTCAGAGGCGGTGGGTGTTTTTTGTGTGTGTGTGGAGACACCCAAGGGGCCCCTGCTGCTGCTGCTGCTGCGCACACAATCACAATGCCCGGCGATGGCTTCACTTTCCGGGGACGCATCAGGAACTTGCTCCGGTCTAACTCGGTCACCAAACAGAAGAGGAGCGGGAGGGAGCCTCTGCACAGTCAGGTTAGTCTAGAGGATTTTATTTAGCTTTGAGCCATATTATAACGTTGCTCTCTCTAAAGCATTACTACTTCAACTGTTTCATTCATTTCTGCATAGGGTGACCTCCTGACTGTCCCTCTATTTGTTTTATTTTTTGTAAATTGATGGTATATCTTGCAAATACACTGCTTGACTGTCAGTACAAGCTTTGAGTCTTTCTCCCGTCCCACCACATCAAATAAGTTGATCCACTTGTACAAGTTTTTGAGGTGGTCAGCCACATAATGCAGGAGTCCCGCATATGCAGCCTGTTCTCTCTCACCTCCACCTACTGATGTCATGAGGTGGTATCCCTGTGTTTTTGTAGCGAACATAGAGGTTTAAAGTAACTGCTGGGTTACACAGTTTTATGTGCAGTACATTTAGAGCCAACATTGTTTGTTTGATAAGAACACTTTCATTTTGTTGCAACAGCCAGCACGGCATCAGGTCGGAAAAAGGGTAAACAAGTGGCACAAATGTGAGCCATCTAGGATTAAAATGCATCTTGAACTAAAATAAGAAGGACATTATGTTTCCATAGTAATAATCTCTTGCATACATAATTGTCACATCGTCTTGAGGTTGAAGACTGTGGTTCACACACTTATAAAAAGAGTTGGGGTTGCAAATACCAGTGTTTGATGTCCTGCTGGTCATGACAAAAATAAAAGACTGAGAAGCCCTGCATTAAGACTTATGCCTTAAAAATGAAGACATTAAGGAGATAATTTGTCAAGACAGGTTTTTAATACACAAATGACCGTGCTGCTGCTCCTGTTTAGCACGTACTACTCGTTTTGCAAATTGAAATTTTCACCAACATGTCGTCTCCATTTGCTAATCAATTGTATCTTTTGTTTCTGTGCACAGGTGACTTTGGAGAAGGTTTTGGGCGTCACAGCCACAGGGAACCGAGGTCTAGCGTCTGACCCTTGCTCCGGAGCCGTGGCGTATCCAGCTGGGTGAGTAAATAAACACTCCGTCTCGCAAAATCCTAATGCATGTTGACAGTCTATCAAGCGTTCTCTCCTTATCAAGGCCCTATCATCATCAACATCAATCAGGCTGCTTAATCTACTCATAGTTTTCAATTACATCAACTTGAAGGGAAGTAAACATCAGCTCTTTCTGACCTTTGTTTAGTTTGAAACAAAGTGGCTCTTTTGTTGTTGACAGTTTCAAACCCGCGACTTTGAAATAGAAAACCGATACAATTCCTCAATCTAGACGTGTAGATGTTTCATTTTTGCAGAGCGGAATTTCCCAGCTTCCAAAGCGCTCACAGGCTGCCAGTCCACCTGCTCCTGTTTGACGGCTACAGGATTTGATCAAGCGTGTTCTGCTGGAGTGCAGTGATCAGAAACAGGTGGATTGGACTTGACAACAATGAGGAGTTTACAAAGAAATAAATATGACATGTGCTGATGTATTTTAGACTCAAGATCTCCCCTAAATGCTTTGAAATTTACACTGGAGAGCGGCAGTAGATGTGTTTGAACTGGAGCTCCAGATTGTTATCCATATTGCAAGAAGACACAGCATATTGCAAAATCACTGAGGTGGTCCATCTGAAAGAGATTTGTATGTTTTCGGCCAACGCTGATAAGCTAATGTACATCTTCAATATAGTCATCGTTAATATTCATGATACTGTCATTTATTCTTGATGGTTAGATCCAAAAGGAGAACTGTGGTGTGAGTGTCGGTATGAATGAGTTTACTGTGATTGTTACTGCATCTCAAGGGGCTTTTTCCTACAAAGAAATAAATACAAATATTCAAGACAGTTATTAAAAATCTAATTTCTTTTCCCTCTTATCATGCAACCTTTGTTAGCATTATGTTGACCACTAGCTATGATGCTAATTTGTCATTTATTCTGGTTGTTTTTTTAGTCTTACCGTTTCCCTCAGTGTAATCCAGCAGAAAATTGCTTAAGCAGGTCACAGAATGTGGTTTAATGAGGGATCGATGCCGATTAGTTAAATTAAGCTCCTGTCTGGATTCCTCTGAGTGCCACCCTCCATTATTCCGTTGCGTCACGGTGTGCTCTTTAAGATCAGGATGCAATGTAACCCTGGCTTCTGGCTTTTTTGCCTGTGTTGTGTAGCTCGAAATAAAAAATCAATCAATCAATCAAAATCAATCAACCCCAACTCAAACCTCTTGAATAAATCATCTCTCTCTTCTCTGTGTGCAGATGTGTCGTCGTCCTGTTGAACCCCAAAACCAACCGACAGCAGCACATCATCAACACCACCAGGTCAGTCACACCGTCCAGTCCACAGCTGAGAACATGAACTGGGAATAACGGTGTTGAATATTGCAGACTAATACTGTACACTCACACGTCTTACACTTTGTTGGTTTAAAACTGCAAGATTGATCTATAACAGCTTTAACAAAATATTCAGTAGTGTCAAGCCCTGATTTTCACACGATACACACACACACACACACACACACACACACACACACACACACACACACACACACACACACACACACACACACACACACACACACACACACACACACTAAATACTACTACTACCTCCATAGGCGCCACTGCCTATGGAGGTAGGCAGTGGCGCCACCAGGGGGTGGCCAGCCACCCCTGGCCGACTCCTGGCCACCCCACTAGCCAGTGTTAACTGCAAAATAAAACTGAATTATTGAGAAACTCAAAATGTTAACTGTACTGTTATTGGATCATTAGTAACATTAAATATTAAAAAAACAAACAAAGTATAGCAGTAGACGTTTCCTTAAGTCTTTCTGATACTTTTCTACAGGCCAGTTTACTACAACAGTAAATACAATTGTGAAATTATGGCTGATAGTTTTGGTTTGCCACCCCCTATGAACAATTTCTGGAGGCGCCACTGGAGGTAGGGCTGGGCGATATGGCCAAAAAATAAAATCTCGATTTTATTTTTTTATTTTATTTTATTTATTTATTTTACTCAGTTTGGACGATTACGATTTTAATAGATTTTTATTGGAAATAAACTTTAAAAAGTTTCCTGATCTTTCATACGAAGAAAACTGCTCAGAGTCTTGCTCATTAATATAGTCTACAGTTAGGCCCATTAAGATAAGATAACCCTTTATTTAAAAATTGTTATTTTCTTAAATATTCCTTGTCTGCTCTCAAAAGTAAAACTTCTTAATAAGCCATGGAGTTTTCAAAGGTGTTTTAGTTTTATCCTCATGCCTCTGCTGTGATTGACAACCGTCTCCATGAGACTCAAGGGGAAAGGGGCGGAGTTAAAAGGCTGCTCCGCTCAGAGCAGAGTGAGAGAAAAGCACAGGAGCAGTCCCAGGGAAAGTCTGTTTTAGCGGAGGAAAAGTCCACCGCGCACTCTTAAAACACAACACGTGGCCTTTATGAAGCAGCAGAGATCGTCAGAAAGTCACTGGCTTCTCCGCTGGTGTCATTTCGCTACGGAGCGTCTAAAACGCTGATAAATTGGCCGCACGCCGCACGTGAGGGAGACATGGAGCGGCGGACACAATTTTACGATTTAGCCATTTTTCACATAGTCTGTTTTTAAAAGCATGAATTAATTGAATTAATTCGATTTATCGCCCAGCCCTACATGGAGGAAAGTGGTTCAAGTGCTAAATACTTATTAAACTGATAAGCTTCATTCTACATTATGCTAACGTTAGCAACAAGTGCTGTTTTTTGCTTCTACTGAACAATTTGCTGAGAAAAACATCCATATGGGTCTGATTTTGGCTTGACTTTACATGTGTGTGATAAATATGTTCGTAGTCCGTGAGAAAATGGCTAAAAAGAGTGAAAAATGTGTGATTCCCATGAGGGGTTTTCTTCCCCCTCAGCTAGGCCACACCCCCTGTTTTTAATGATACAACAACACTGTAACACGGTACAAAGCTCTGAAAAGTCGATTTTGCATTCCTCTTTAAAAATAAAGTTCAGTCATCCATAAATAGTTCCTGTATTTTGCTGATGAAAATAAATTAAAAAGGCTAAAAACAAGGCTAGATTTTGAATTGGTTTGAACATGTATGATAAAAGCTATGCTCTCTTCTACGATGCTGAAGAATGTGGGTGGGCCTTAACCCCGGCTAATTATGCAAATACACTGTGTCAAAACCCCAAAAACCACATTTTCTCCTCTGTTTTACGTTTAAGTGGCTCTGGTTTGTCTCCCTCCACAGAAAAGCCATCACCGCGCTGTCCTTCTCCCCCGATGGGAAGTACCTGGTCACTGGAGAGGTGCGTGATTTTTAGCTTTTACGTTATTATTGCTAATCTATTGCTCGGTGCTGTTGCATTTGTCTGGGAACAGAGAAGCTTTCAATAATGTCCACACTGCCCTGGGTTTATCCCCCATCAGTGGACCTTGTTTCTGGATTATGTGAGATTAGCGGCTTTCGAAACCACAGCTTCATTAAGGCCTGCAAATTCCAGAGGCGGAAATTATCCAAACGTTTATTTTTATTTTTTACAGTTTATTGGATGTAGACTTCTTGGAACAAAGCATAAGACGAGACACTTCATCTAGTATGTTTCTAGTTGTGGTTAAAGAGGCTGTGGACAATTGGCAGGTTCCAGGATATTTTCATTGGGTCCCGAATGACATGGGCAGGTATTTTGGGAGGCTGATGATTTGAAATATACAAAGCAAATATGGTAAATCCTTTTAAAATGTCTTAGAGAAGAATCCCAGACCCTGCTCGTACTAATATACAACAACTTGAGTTTGAGCCACTGCCCCGGAGTTCGGCCCCCAGTTTATTGATGAGAAATCAGCCCGTCACTTGTCTAAAGATTTGCCCCGTGCTGTACATTGATTCAGTTTGCAATAACCCCATTATGTAAGCCATCTAAAGCGCCGCGCTGTACTGTACTGCCATCGCCGAGTCGTGTTCAGCTGCAGAGTTTCAAACACAACTTTGTGTCTAAATCCTCCGCAGCCAATCAAAGCCGATTAAAGCCGCCTCTGTGAGAGTGGATGAATGGTTGCCATGGCGCCGGGGACCAAAGTTTGAAAGACTAAAATAATGTGACAATTGTACCCTGATGTGACGCTGATTCAAAGGAGACATTTCCTACATTCATAATTGCATCCTTGATTAAACGGTGTGCGGTGATTAGGGCTGCACGACGTGAGAAAGGACATAGTGATATTCGAAAACTGTCTTGAGTGTGCTTTATATAACGTGTGACGTAATGCAGCTGATCTCCATGGTAACGCAGGACAGTCAGCACCTTACAGGCTCTGTGCCATTAAAAAAAGTAATAAAGGCAGGGCTGGGACAAAATATCGGATCGATTCGCAATATTGTATGCTGCAATACCAAGTATCGATACCTTATCCAGTATCGCAATACTTTCAATACTTGTGTTTGGAGGCATTTTTATCATATTTATGTATTTATGTATTTATTTTATATATTTAGTTAGTTTTAAGTGGGACAATTTACATTAATGAACATTAGGACAATGTAAATGTACCCGAATTAGCCAAAAGGCTAGTTTTCACCGGGAGTCTCCCTGCCAGATCTCATAAGGCAGCCTAAAAAAGTTATTAAAAAATCACATATTACAGTACAGTAACATACAATATAAAATGTAACAGTGTAAGCAGACATAACAGATAAGACATCCACGTAACTCAAATACTAGCTGTTTTTTCAGTGTTTCAGATTTGCGACTCAACTAGCCATTGTTTTCCAGTAACAGTTACACAGCACCCCCTCCTGGAGCCGCCACCTTAACGTGGTGGAGGGGTTTGAGCGCCCGAATGATCCTGGGAGCTCTGTTGTCGGGGGCTTCGTGCCCCTGGTAGGGTCTCCTATGGCAAACAGGTCCTAGGTGACGGGTCAGACCAAGAGCGGTTCAGAAGCCCCTTATGAGAGACCAACAGGCCCGGTTAGAACCATGAGGCCCTCCTTCTGTGGACCCACCAAATGCAGGAGGAGCCATAGGGGCGGGTGCAGCTCCAACAGCTGCCCCCACGACCCGGCAACGGAAAAGTGGAAGAAAATGGATGGATGGGGTTACACAGCACTTTGTCACATTTTGTATTATGTGCTTTTCAATCTGAACACTTCAATAAATGTCAAATGGCATTTGGTTTATAAACTCTTACTTTTTAAGATGATCATATTACTTATCATAGTTACTTACTGTATCGCAATACGTATCGGATCGGCCCCTGAGTATCGTGATGGGGACTGTGACAAAAGTGTATTGTTCCTGCTCAAGCAGTTAGTAACGTCGTGATTTTAATCCACGTACAGTTTGACATTATTTGTATCAGAAACATTATCCAATATGGCAGCATGTCGGTGGCGTTTTTGTGACAAGACTCACAAAAAACTATTGCCACAATGATATTAAAGGCCCTATACCAGATTTTTATAAACGCAAACAATGGAAGAGGAAGCCACAAAATTAAAATTAGCTGTGGTCCAAACTCATTCCTAACTTTCCTAACATATTTGTAGCCTCCCAGTTCTTCACACGGATGAGTTTATAAGCACATTTCAAGTAAGTAAGTATGTTTTTGGAGGTCTGGGAAACCGTAGCATCCAGAGGAACCCTGGCTGGCTGCCTTCAGTGCTCCTCTGATTCTCTGAAACATGGGGTACTGCCTCCTAAGTTTGTTCCTGTTTCCTGAGCGTGGTGTCTTGCACTGGTTCGCTCCTCCACCTCCTGCTTCCTTTCCAGAGTCACTTTCACAGAAATGCTAGAAAAATAGCCTGCAAGTTTATATAATTGTTCCAAATGCTTTATACTTAGGGACACAATGTTTTCCCCCCACAAATGTCTGAGTTTACAATATACTAAAGGAGGACAAAACCGATTTTGAAAAACAAAAAATCAGGTATAGCGCCTTTACTGCGATAATTTACCAAACCATTTTAAACACGGTATGCTCCATTACAAATATAAAAAGTTCAAAATTCAGGGTAAAATTGAGCTAAATTAGGAAAATCCTAACTAAAAGTGAACTTTTGCACATTTTTTATAGGCTGGGCTTGCAATAGCTCAGTCAAATAGACCCTTTAACTGCTTACATCATCCGTGACATCAGCTGGAGGCAGGAAGTGATCAAGAGAAATAAGATTGAACTAAAACTAGCGATTTTAAGTGTAAAACTACAACTGAAAAATGTGGTCTTGTTGTGGCTTAAAGTGCAAGAACAAGAGGAATGACATTTGAGACAATGAAATAAGATTTATCTGATATTTCCAAAAACAGTTAGACATTTGTTTATCGTTACTATGACAACAGCTACAATGGAAATAGATAGAAATCGAGCTTCCTGCCTCCAGCTAAACCCGAAATGTTTACAAACAACAAACAATTAAAGGGTCTATAGTAAACATACAGTAGAAACAACAGACTATTACCCTCACTCCTCCCCGTTTACGTTAATAACAGAGATTTGAACTGGACCCATCTAAACCAGCGCAGTTCAAGATGTGAATATTTATTTTTACAACACTATTTGCAATCACAGAGAGTTTGCATGTATGGGATTATCTGGGCGTCCTTTCATAGAATTCTGAAACCCCCCACACAATGTTATAGATTACCCATTCCCAGTTCATCCGTCTCCTCTGTTTCCCCTTTCAGAGTGGACACTTACCTGCGGTGCGGCTGTGGGATGTGTCAGAGCAGCGGCAGGTGGCGGAGCTGCAGAGTCACAAATATGGCGTCTCCTGCGTGGCCTTCTCCCCGAACGGCAAATACGTCGTCAGCGTCGGTAACCAACACGACATGCTGGTCAACGTGTGGGCCTGGAAGGTCCGTGTCGCGGTTACATCATCACCTACGGTACGGATAGCAATGGATTTCGTAACAACATAACTGCGGTGTTTTACAGAAAGACGTGGTGGTCGCTGCCAACAAAGTGTCCAGCAAAGTGACGGGCGTGTCTTTCTCTGAAGACAACTCCTACTTCATTACCGTGGGAAACCGACACGTCAAATTCTGGTATTTGGATCACTGTAAAACCAATAAGGTAAAGGGAAATACAGTGTAATTCAATAGGAGCTTTAGATCGAATGTTACAAGTAGCACCACTGGGGTTACAAACTTACATTTTCACAGGACTTCCACCGTAAATTTGGTTGAGATCCATTTTATTTCATTTTTAATGTATGTATTAAAAATTAGTTTTAACATCTTATTTAAAGAGTAACTAAACACCAAATCAAGTTTTTTTTTTACTGATAAACTGTCTCAATGGGTGTCTCATAGTGTTGTCTACTGGTCCCTGACATTATTCTGACATTATAGCAAAAACATGTGCCTGAAAACGAATGGGTTGCGCCCCCTTCAGGGTAAACTCTGCTACTAAATTAGAATTTCCTGATTGGCTGGAGACGTGTCCACGGCCTCCACACATCGTCATCAGGTGCTTCCCATTATCCTGCCGCTGTACCTGTGGTTTATAACCAAGTCCCTCCCACGTAATCAGTCTGCTGTGATTGTGCCAATGCAAAGGCCCACACACTCACCCCCCGCATGTCACCCCCAAACTTCAGAGACCGCCTCTTTCACGGCAATTTTTGACTTTTGTTTGTGGGTGGGGAAAGGCTTTGGCACGCCCGTTTAGCTACTCTTTAACATCACTAGTGTCATAATTTTAGTTTTTAATTCTTCTTACTGACTAAATAAAAAGTTTTTTATGAAACTAAACCTATGCCTGAAATGTACAGATATTTTCGTTGACTAAAATATGACTGAATAAAAATGAAAAGAAGAGACTAAAAATATCACAATAACAATTTGAAAGACGCTACATTTTAAATTCACTGCCAAAGGAACAGGTCTGTGCTTTGTTCTACTCCATGAAGCAGAGGACCTTGATTAGATACGATTATAATCAATATTATAAATGTAACTTTGACTAAATTAATCTTTGATTTCATCGACTAAATCAGTGGTTCCCAAAGTGGGATGATTTTGAGACTATATTTTATACATTCTTGACATTGACATTGCTGTATATTTGATTGAAAACAGCATATTTTCAATTAAATATGATTCAAAATGAGGAACAGTTTTATACACAAGGCCATCGGGAAGCTGAACTCCCTGCCCTCCCTCCCACCCCTCTTCCCCCAGCCCCCGCTCCACAATCAAGGATGAGAGAAATATCATTTCAAATCACTCACATGGTTTGACAAATAAATAAAAAATCTTGAAAAATCTTGAAATATGAGTGAAATTAAGCCAAACATCAAAATACAGTATCCAAACTAACATTATTAAATGAGATTTGAAATGTTTTTCACCTTAAATTATAAAGTTTGGGAACCCCTGGACTAAATTCACATGCAATTTTAGTCGACTGAAACTAGGCTGAAATTGAAGGGAATCATTTGATAAAATCTTGCCTAAAACTAAATGACATTTTAGACTAAAACTAGATTGAAATCCGTCGAAGTTAACACTACTCAAAAAGGAGTGGGTTGAAGTGTTTCCTTATATAATCCTACCCCTTTTCCATTCAATATTAACATTATTTTTCTACAATCCCAAGCTCTATTATTAAAAATAAAAAAAGCAATATGTGATTTTTAAATTTTTACTTGTAATTTGGATATCGTCTTTTCTGTAGCTGTGACTCTGCGCCATCTGTTGTTCATCTTTTATTCTTTTTGTAACGCTCTCTCTTTATGTTGTACTTTGAGTTCATAAGCGCTACATAAAAAGCACACATTTTAGCCTGTTGTTGGTTAATTGGAGTAGCGTTACCCTCCGGCAACACCTGTTACCATGGAAACATTTAGTTAAATTAGCCAGTTCCCCCCACGGACAAAATGGTACAGAAATAGGTCATTTTGTATTGTTCTCCTCTTGTTTTTACATTATGCATAAGGCTGACACGGTTTCGAAGGCCTCTCACTGTTGCTCCCATCTTTACACTGTCTTGTATTGCGCTTTACCGGCTTGGGTTGACAAGTTTCAAGAGCCAGTCAGCGATAGTGAAAATAGTCAGGGAAAATATGTACAACACAAGTAAGCAAGTAAGCAAACTCTAAAATGTTCCCTTTTTTGTTTGTTTTTCTACCTGCGCAGTCTGGTGCCCCCGTCCCGCTGCTGGGGCGCTCGGGGCTGCTGGGAGATCTGCGGAACAACTTCTTCTGCGCCGTGGCGTGTGGCCGCGGGTCCAAGTCCGACTCCGCCTTCTGCATCACCTCCTCCGGACTCCTGTGTGAGCTCAACCACAGGAGGATGCTCGACAAGTGGGTGGACCTACGGGTGAGTTCTTACACAACCCCAGCGCGCACCCCAGCATTCACTTGAGTTTGGGTCAAAGGCTTTATTAGACCAGGCAGTTACGAATGAAAGGGGGTGAAGAGCAGGGGGAGACATTGAGTTTATCCGATGTAGCGGATACACTGAGTGAGAGTATTTTCAAAAATGTGTTGTGATGTAATTTACGCTGACTTTAAGTAGGTTTGGGCTGAGATATCGCCGATGGAACAAGCATGTATTCGCTTACAATTGGAGGAATGAACTTGTACACTTAAAGGCACACTGCGTAACATGTTGGACTATATTGCCATCAGAGCTAAACATGCTCATAATAACCAGCTCGACACAGGAAATGCTATTACTGTAATCAAAGAAGGGATGTGGATGAGGACCTGTTTAAATCTCAAATTCTGCTGACTTTAGTCGACATCACCATGGAGACGAGCTGGAGACTGTTGTGTTCAAAAATGGAGAGAAGATGGAGACTCGTTCTTTAAAATCAAAATCATTATTTTATTCCCTGAATTTACAATCTAAAACAAAAGCTATGCTAAAGGCTACATTATGATGTTCAGTGGACAGCGAGAGAGGCAGCAGGGAAGAGGGGGTGCGTCTCGGTATCCTGGGGTTTTATAGACACAGGAAGTAGGAGGCTACTTGTTGAAGAACCAATCAATGTCCTTGGAGTGCTTCTGCGCGATCTGACTCCGCATTGTAACATACTGCCCCCCAGTGGATTCCAAGAGTAAGGACAACAATACAGCAATTCAATTCAAATCACCCCAAAAGCACAGATTACAATCAACACAGTTTCATATAATCATTAAAGCCTATTATAAAAAAAAACATATATAGAAATAGCCAACAAGACGTACCCACTTTACCCCCGGTGAAGTTACAGTCATGTCTTAGGAGAGCTGAGCCGCTCACAGTAAAAGCACATGTTTGTTTGTACATTTATGAGGTATTTTTCAATGATGAAAATATCTGTCATGAAATAAATGCTTGTATTTCAGTTTTATTTATTGGGTAAAATTCTACCCGGTGTTGCTTTAAGATGAGCCAAAAACACCTGAAGTGAGGCAATAAATTTAAATAATTCAAGCGCTTTTAAGCCATTTTCATCTAAAAGAAATGTAGCGCTTTTAATATATATTCTTAAATGCACAAATCTTATATTTTTAAAAATTCAATCAGACAGAGGAAAGGGAAGGTTTGATATTCAAAAGCAGATTTCACACAGTATAACAAGCAACGTTTGTACTTAGCTAGATTTTCATGTATTTGACAAATGTTGACAAAGTTTGACAAATGTTTAATGTAATTAATTCATTAATCGACAACTAATCGATTATTGAAATAGTTGACAACTATTTTAGTAATCAATAGTTACAACTCAAATAGAGAAAAAATATCTGCCTCTCATTCAATCAGAATTAGCACTTTGAGCCTCCAACAAACATTCACTTTAAGTTCACTCCATCAACACGTCCTCAAGCGGCGCCACTTTAGCTTTATCTGGGAAAAAAATTGAAAAAATACATCATTCATAGCCAAGCGATTAATCAATTAATCATAAAATAGATAGATTAATCGATTACCAAAATAATCGTTAGTTGCAGCCCTAATGTAAAAATACATTGTTATTATTTTCCAAGAAATGTATAGTTAAATCCAGTTTGAAACCAATGTGATGCTTTTAAATGGCATTTAGAGCCTCAATTTTGTCATAATGAATTACTTTTTATTTGCTTGCACGGCCAGCCATTCCGTTCAAAAGCTGGAGTGTCTTTGACCCAGCTCACCCCAAATCATTTCTCCCACACGAAAAAAAAAACTAGACAAAGTGCTCAGGAAGTCAATTACAAAATGTGTTTTTTGGGGGAAGGTGCTCTTTGGTGTTTGGGGAACTAAGACTCAAAAGAAAAACAAAAAACCAAGGCACTCCTCCCACATCATAATTCTCTGTTTACATTTAAAAAGCCTTTATTGTGCTGGGCTGATGAATCTTAAAATCCATATTGCTGGTTTCTTCCACGCGTATCGGCTCCAACAAGCCTTTGTCATTTCTCCCACACGTTTGTTGCTGACCCGGTCACAGTCCACACTCTTTAATTCCTCTCTTCTTCTCTCGCAGACGGGCGCGGCTCAGTCTCTGTGTCTCTCAGAGGACTTGGTTTTCTGCGGATGCTCTGACGGGACAGTCCGAGTGTTCGCCGCCTTTGACCTGAGCTTCATCTGCAGCCTGCCTCGCCCCCACCCTCTCGGCTCCAACAACCCTGCGCCCGTCGGCAGCAGGTGACACGGCACAGCCTTCCTCCCCTGGCGCACGTCGCTGCCTGCGCCTCCTCTGGCGTTGGCAACTGCGATAATTAGCTGATCCTTGAGCTTATGTGATCCGTTCTTGTGTCTCCATAGCCAACTGTTCAGCTCTAAAATGGATGCCAAATACCCGGACGCCCTCGCTGTGGCCTTCGACCCGGTCAGGCGCTGGGTCACCTGCGTGTATAACGACCACAGCCTGTATGTGTGGGACGTGACGGACCTCAACAGAGTGGGGAAGGTTCACTCCGCGCTTTACCACGGCGCCTGTGTCTGGGACCTGGAGGTAAAAACAGTGAGGAGGATGTGATCATTTATCAGTGCCACAGGAGCAATCTGCAAGGTCTTAGATAACTTCTTTAGCTATTGTTAGAGTGTTGTGTCTTCTCACTTAGTCTGGGTGCTCGCAATGAAGGGAAAAGTCAAGGTTGGCGCACTTCCGTTGTGTCAAAGGTAAATTTAGATGGCATTGGACGTCTTTCTTCAAAAAGTAAAAAGATAAAACCAAACAAAAGGCCCTATCGCCATGTATGGCGCTCGGGCCTAAAAAGGTATGTCAATTTAAAGCAGTACTAAGTAACTTGTTTACCTTAATAAATCCTCTCCGTAGTCCCTCTGGGGGTAATACAAGTGTTAATGGGATGATTGGGGGGTCTTTCATCTCCTCCTGGTGTCTCTGGCCAGAAAACCACAATGATAACTTGACTGCCACCGGGTCGGAGTTGGGGCTGAAAGATATATCGTTATCTTATCGATATCGAGATATAAACATTCAAGATATCAATATCGCGAAAGAAAATATATCGTTATCGTATTTATATCGAGATATGAACATTCAAAATATTAAAATTGAAAAAAGCAAGATATAAATGATATAGATTTTCATCAATAACTCTTTTGTATTATGATTTTATTTTTCTGAAAAATACTTAGTTTTTTTTACCTAACCTATAGTTATATCGTATCATATCGAGATATCTGGCATGAATATGGAGATATGAAATTTTGTACATATCGTTCAGCCCTAGTCGGAGTCACCAATACACACTAATGGAATCATCAAGAAGCTAACAGGCTAACGGGCTAAGCTAACTGCAGGTTAGCGCCACTTAAACAGTATTTACAGCCAAGTTTGAGTGAAAAAAATGATCTCCATTGTGTAATTGAATGTACAGTATCTCTCTCTCCCTTTGTCTTTTCTGTCAGCGTAGTATTTACTCTCACGGACAATTAATGAGTAAAAAAACACGACATGCTACGACACCTGCAGTGGCGCTTATGGCCTCTTGGGTGCATGAATTACTTAGTACTGCTTCAAGTCATCTCAAAGTAGGACAAGATATTATCATATTATGTCATATTATCGCAAGAAGCCACAAAGCCTGACTCGTCTAACAAAAAGTTCAGTTTTAGCCCTAATTTTCTTAATTTAGTTAAATTTTTGACACAATTTGATGAAAAACTACATTGCTTACAATGCACTACGGCAAAAAGACCTAGAGCCGAACCTGCCAATTTTAGTCCAAGTTAAAGCACCACTTTCTACAATGCCAGAGTTTTACATAATTTATGACCTAATTGGGTGTTCTGTTTGGAGTAATGAAGTAATTGGCAGTATTTCTCACATTTTTAGTACTTGAACTCTGAGAATGTTAAAGTACGCTCTGATTTGTGTAATAATATTTTTCAAAATCAACCTGAGGGCCACAGGTTCTACGCTGGAGGGCCTGATTTGGCGTTTGCCCACGCCTGCACTACAGTTTGAATTTAAGAGAATTGTTTGGTAAAATGTTCCAATTATCCAGACAGTTACAAAAAATCTAAATTTTTCTCATATCATGCAGCCCAACCTCCCAGCTCGAGAATCCTAACAAAGGATTGGTTCACGATTTGGAAAAACAAAAACGTTTATTTTAGTATTATCATGAAATATAATACCATCCGTTCTTACTTGTCTGCTGATCTTGCCTTGTTCATCATGAAGCACATCTACATTGACATTATTAATATTGTGTGCTGTCTGTTCCCAGATGTTTCCAGATGTCCAGAGTCCTCCGGGTCTGCCTCCCGGATCCTTCCTCACCTGTTCGGCCGACAACACCATCAGAATGTGGGCCCTGGATTCGCCTCAGACTCCCTTATGGCCTCCAAACCCCCTCAGCACTGTGAGTGTGACAGTGTAGCTCCATCTTTAGTTTTCTCTATTCTCTGCGTCATCAATTCTGTCCATTTTTACGTCAGGACCTGTTGAAGGTACTGCACGTAGATGGGAACTCGTCTTTGGTGGATTTAGAAGGTCCCAACAACGCAGATAAAACTGTCGAGGGGCACACGACGGAGACCAGGGCGGGCATTCGGACCATCTCTATCAGCCCCGATGGGAAACACCTGGCATCGGGAGACCGCAACGGCATTCTGAGGTAGACATGTCTTGTACTTTATCTGTGCTTTTATCTGTGGTACAGCAGTGATGGGCGAACGATGCCTTGTAACACTTCAATGCTTTACTGGCAAAAAGTCTCGACTCTTCAGACCTACTTCATTCTGTTTGAACACTGACCTCTTGTGGTCAAACTTTATCATCGCGGCTTCTCCTACACCTGAGTGGAGCACCAACACAATCAATCATGATAACAATGACAATCTGATATTGATGCAATTGAAATTGAAGATGAGTGCATCAGTGGGTCCAGAGTTGTAGAAAAAATTCAGGTGCTCTTCGAGGACAAAAACGTAGAGAACATGGACAGAGAAAAAAGAAATGTCCGAGGCACTCTGAATGGTAAGATAAAAGTCCTTAAATTAAAGGACTTTTATCTTACCATTCAGAGTGCCTCGGACATTTCTTTTTCTCAATCGGATATTGATGTTTTGAATGATCAGATCAATCATAGGCCAATAAGGAAGAGTTGTTTTCTTTGTAACGTAGTTGTGGTTCTGGTCCACGAAGCTCTACTACTCGAAGGCAGGAAATGTAGCACATTTACGGTGCATATCACTTATGGTTTACCTCGCCAAAGTATAAACCAGAAACTATCCGTGGTTTAGCGCCTCGGTGCTCAAAGGTATCAAGGGAACACACTGAAACTCCCTGCTTTGACGCACTGTACCATTCCTCGCAGAGTGAAGCACTTTTTGAGGCAATTGACACCAGCTGTAGTAAAACGGTGCAGTGCTTCGAAGAGCAATCTGCTTCAGGAAGAGTGATACCAGCTCCGGAGCTCTGGGTTTTTTGCCCGTCACTATGGTACTGTATAAAAAATGCTTTCAGTTAATTTTTCTTAAAGGGGGGGTATTATGTAAAATCGACCTTTCAAGCTTTATATCATGTTATTATGTCATTCCCTCATTAAACACATGCCTGGAGTGTTGCCTTGGCTCATTCACATATTTTTGAGTAATCAGTAAAAACTTAGACGGCAGCCATTTTAGGTGTAGCTATGCCTCAGTCCTCCTAGGAACGCCCCCACCTCCTGGAGACGCCTCTGGACCTTTTGTCACCAGCCAAGCCACCAACCACTGCTCCTCAGCTCAGCAGAGCCCCCTCCCCGCACAGTAGTGTTGTTTAGATGCCACAGCAGTGTGCTGAAGGGGGCGTGTCGGAAAGCTTCTTAAAGAGACAGAGGCCTATTTCAAGACGTTCAGTACAGCCATTTTGAGAGAGCAATTTTATTCAAGGCAGTTATTTTAATTTACTGCATATACAGACCAACAGAAGGTTACGTCATCATTGTAGTATGCTATAGACTGGTGCTATGTGATTGAAAAAAGCATAATACCCCCTCTTTAAGACAAATGTATTTTTCCATAGAGTTCATGACTTGAGCAAGATGGAGGAGATTCTCAAAGTGGAGGCCCATGACGCTGAGATCCTCTGTTTGGAGTACAGCAAACCAGATACAGGTCCGTATTACTGTGATGGGAAACAACATGAACAGTGTTTGTTTTACAAGGTTTTTGCAGTTATCTTGACCATAAACTGTTTTGATATATTTGTCTAAAAGGTCAAATTCAGCAATAGTTCCTACTTGCCCTCCACCAAACTTGGGACTCTTGCAAATGTTATATCACATTAACACAACGTAGTAGATCACTTTACGCAGCGTAGGTACAGGTTTCTTGTGGTACTAAAAGACTACAATAGCAGAGTATGTTGTTTCTTGTCAGGTCTGAAGTTCCTGGCCACAGCGAGCAGAGACCGTCTCATCCATGTGCTGGACGCCGACAGAGACTACGGCCTGGTGCAGACTCTGGACGAACACTCCTCCTCCATCACAGCCGTCAGATTCACTGGTGAGGGATTTCTCAGCGAAAAATGGAACAAATATCCGGGGCGGTTTGCTGCAGATTGCGAAGTGGCTGGGATGAAAATCAGCACCTCTAAATCCGAGTCTCTGCCTCAAGTGGAGCGGTTCAAGTATCTCTGGGTCTAGTTCACAAATGAGGGACGGATGGCGTGTGAGATTGATGGATGGATTGGTGCAGTGTCTGTAGCGAAGCGGCTGTTGTATCGGCCTGTTGTGGTGAATTTGGAAAGTCAAATCTCTCAATCTACTGGTCAATTCTAGATTTACCATCAATCTGAAATTCCCAAACCCTAAAATGATCAACTTTGACTAATTTATTATTTATTATTACTATTGCCGTTAGTAAATATCACTTGTTTTGCTGAAACCAGAGTCGTTAGAAAGTTAAAACAACTTCTGTATCTTTTCTAATGAACGAGTTTATGGATGGATGTACCTTTTCAATATTTTTCCAACTTATATTTAAACAAAACTTAATCCTATTGTTTTTTCTGTTCCTGTTCATACTACTTTAATCAATTTATCATTACCAAGCTTTATTGTTTACTTCTAGTATATAAAGAAGCGGGCCTAATATAGCTCCCTGGGGAACGCCACATCTGCCGATTTTATATTGAGATTTGCTTATTGATATTTTTCTATTTATTTCATTTTAGCCAATGATAACAAAGTGAGAGTGATCAGTTGTGGAGCTGACAAGAGCGTCTACTTCCGCACCGCACACAAGGTAAGAACCACAACAGATTCGGAGTAAACATGCATCTTTTCTTTGCTTTGGCTTTATAAAACCGGTTTCGTAACTTACAGTATCTCCACCAATTGCTGAACTCTGCAGTCTCTCTCTTTGTTGCTTTTGGGTCACTGGGGCAGGTTTTTTGTTCCTCTACAGTTGCATAACGTTATGAAAGTGAGATCAGGTCAGCGATTTGATTCAGGGCGGAAAGTTTTGGGCCTGTAAACAAAGGCCTTTCAGTTCATCTGATGTAGGTCTACTCCTTATAAATTATACTCCATTTTGTGTAAATGATTGAGTTCATATTCTTCTTGTTGTTTTAAAATTTCTGCGAGCTTGATGTCAATTGAGCAATAGCATTGTGGAGAAAGGAGTTTACTGTTAGTGGACGTTTCGCCTTTTACCTCAAACACTTTGTCAACACCAAAATTACAGGCTGGCTTATTAACCACTTCTCTACCACGGAAAACTCCTGTACAACTTCACGAGCATTAGCATATTTTTCAACTCAAAGAATTAAACAAAAGTAGGAGCAACAAAGCCAGAACACTTGCCTTTGTGTTTCCCTAATAACATTGAAAGATGGGTCTAATTTCCCTCCAGGGATTGCAAATAAAATGTTCCCTCCCCCTGTTTTCTCAGACTGATAGAGGCACTGAGTTTCGGCGTTCCCATCACTCGGTGCAGAAGAGCACGCTGTACGACATGAGCGTGGACCCGACCTCCAGATACGCCGCCGTGGGCTGTCAGGACCGCTGCATCAGGTCAGTACAAAGTCAAGACATCCTTTTTTATACAGTAGCACGGTGCATTGTTACCCCCCTAACGATTCTCATTGGAGGCATTCAACTACGAGTGAACACATGGGGTTATGTAGGAAACAAAAAAGGGTGAAATAACTACAGCTTTGTTTAATATTTTAAATTCTTCAAAATGGCCACCCTTTATTCTTGGCATTTGGACGACCTTATATCCCTGAAATGGTTCAACCTTTTACCCTCCCCCTTTAGTCACTATTTCAATGCTTTTTTTCAAGAAGCTTTTAGATTTGGTTCAAGTCAAACTGGAGAAAATGTGCTCTGTTCAGGTGGGAAATAAGAGCTAAACAGTCTGTGAAGTGACTACATCGAGTAATGTCAAAAGTGCAAAGAAGTAATCAAAGCAAAAGGCGGATATTTTGAAGAATTCATTTTACCCTTTTTGTTTAAATCATAATTGCACATGTGTTCGTTAACCTCTTAACCCCCGCCTTAATTAAGCACGTTGTCTACAGTTTGTGGGAGGTAGGTGGGAGTTAAGAGGTTAATAAATGAATGCCTTCACTGAGAATCTACAATGTTAATAGTCTTGAAATAAAAGAAGGTAAAACTCTTGGTATGTAAGTGTTTACCTTATAGCAGGTGAGTCTATTTTAAATTGATGCAAAAGCAAAAACGGAGGCACTCAAAAATGTAGACATAGTTAATTTAAAAGCCTTTGTTTTACACGGGTAACTGGATTAAAAAGCCAACGTGTTTTGCCTTGCGGGCTTTCCTCAGGGCAAGCTTTAGTTTAGATTCTTTTATACAGTATTTGACTTTCCCAATATAAGTCTATTAGTCTATACTCTAATCTATTTGTCCTGTGCGCAGACTGTTTCACATCAGCAGCGGCAAACAGAAGAAGCTCTACAAAGGCTCCTTGAGTGAAGATGGCAGTCTGCTGAAGGTGAGGTGATTCATAGCCAACACTGACCGTTCATCTCAAAAACAAAACAAGCTCGTAATTGTTTTATGTTCTGCAAGGTTCAAATAGATCCGTCTGGTCGGTACGTGGCCACCAGCTGCTCTGATAAAAACATTAGCATCGTTGACTTCTCCTCCGGGGAGTGCGTAGCGACTGTGTTCGGACACTCGGGTGAGGATAACAACACACCATGAAAAGCGTTTGTTTAGGCGTGAATTGTGAGGATTTGTAACATTAGTTCTGTTTTCTTGCAGAGATCGTCACCGGGATCAAGTTTACGAATGATGGCAAGCATCTGATTTCTGTCTCCGGGGACAGGTGAGCAGCATTTCCCTCTGCAAAGTTATAGGCAGGTTTGAACGTTGATAAATATGTAAGAGCAGACTATGTAGGTCAGCTATAGAGATATTGACAAAAATGAATATCTCAATGAAGCAACTTTTTTGCAAACGATGAAATGGGCTAAAATGTGCTGTCAAACATTTTAATTTAGATTACTTTGTCGCTCAAGGAGGATAATTGTCCTGAACATAGAACAAAAGGACAGAAAAAACAGTCCCAATGTTTTCCTTATTTTTCCCATTATTTTTCCAATTTTTTTCCATATTTCCCCTATTTCCCCCATCCTTTTTTTCTCAAATTTTTTTTCTTCAAATTTCCCCCCAATTTGTTCCCCAATTATTGTTCCTATTTATCCCCCTTTTTCATAAAAAAAATAGTTTTTCCCAGTTTTTCCTTCTATTTTTTCAATTTCTTCGTCAAATTTTCCAAATTTTACCGAATTTTTTTCCTACTTTTTGTTCCACATTTTTCCCCCTTTTTCTTTTCTTTCAATTTTTCCCCCTTTTTCTTTAAATGTTTTTTTTTTCAAAATGAAAACTCTATATTGTTTTTTTATCTTCCAACCAGCTTTTTCGATATTTTCTTGTAGACGATATGTTGCCCACCCCTCCTATTATCACATGAATCAAAACTTTGAACTGTCTTGAAACAATATACAAAAATAGAAATTTACTAACTTACACTTTAAAGTCCAACTTCAAAGTGCTCGGAAAGTTTTTGTTAATTAATTGTTCTGTGTTTTAAAGAGTAAAAACGTGTGAGAGATTCTTCACTCCCTGAAAAACGCTGTATGTTGACTACAGGTTTGATAAAGAAAACACCCAGCAGCCAATGTTTTAAAGACTTTATAAACCAATTTGCCTAAAAAATCTTTTTATAGGAACGGTGAATTTCTAAGATTGTTTGATATAAGGGGAAAAAAAGGCTGTTATATTGACTTTTTTTTCTTTAATTCAAGAGAAATCCATTCAATTTAAGCAATTTAAACATTTAAGATTATCATTAATTGATATTATGTTGGTTATGGTTACAAATCCCCATAGTGTGTGGATGGCCCTGTAAATGTTCATAGCCTGCCTTCACTTTAAAGGGTGGGTATTATGTAAAATCGACTTTTTTAAGCTTTATATCATGTTATTATGTCATTCTCTCATTAAACACATGCCTGGAGTGTTGCCTTGGCTCATTCACATATTTTTGAGTAATCAGTAAAAACTTAGACGGCAGCCATTTTAGGTGTAGCTATGCCTCAGTCCTCCTAGGAACGCCCCCACCTCCTGGAGACGCCTCTGGACCTTTTGTCACCAGCCAAGCCACCAACCACTGCTCCTCAGCTCAGCAGAGGCCCCTCCCCACACAGTAGTGTTGTTTAAATGCCACAGCAGTGTGCTGAAGGGGGCGTGTCGGAAAGCTTCTTAAAGATACAGAGGCCTATTTCAAGACGTTCAGTACAGCCATTTTGAGAGAGCAATTTTATTCAAGGCAGTTATTTTAATTTACTGCATATTCAGACCAACAGAAGGTTACGTCATCATTGTAGTATGCTATAGACTGGTGCTATGTGATTGAAAAAAGCATAATACCTCCTCTTTAACAATTGTCGGTAGCATTTAAGCATGTAATCTTGTTCTTTATATTAAGCCATGAACTTGATTTGTCCTGATTTAAAAAAAAATAGTGTTATTTAAGCTTGTGCTATCCCTAAAGAAACAATACAGCGATATAGTATTTCATTCCACAGCTCCTGTATAATTTATCTCCCAGTTCTCCTTAAACAGCCTTAAATTCAAACGCTCCATTGTGAGAAAATCACAAAGGCACCGGCAGCTTATTTGAATCCACCTCGTTCCCAGTCGCAGGAAATGAGTGCGGAGACGCGATTGCCGACAGTTTCCTCTCGCAGTCGGAGCGAAATGGGAATATGAATTTTTAATGTCCGAATGCTTTTATCCGCAGCTGTATCTTTGTGTGGAGGCTGGCACCTGAGCTCACACTGAACATGAGAGAGCGGCTCCGTCAGCTCAGAGAGGAGCCCGGCGCCCCCTGGACCGGGACAACAGCACCAGGTGACCAGTAGACGTGTCATTTATTAAGGGAAAGACATCCCTGCTCAAATTAAAAAAAAAATGTTAAAAATTAAAAGGGGTGTATTATGTAAAATCGACTTTTTCAAGCTTTATATCATGTTATTATGTCATTCCCTCATTAAACACATGCCTGGAGTGTTGCCTTGGCTCATTCACATATTTTTGAGTATTCAGTAAAAACTTAGACGGCAGCCATTTTAGGTGTAGCTATGCCTCAGTCCTCCTAGGAACGCCCCCACCTCCTGGAGACGCCTCTGGACCTTTTGTCACCAGCCAAGCCACCAACCACTGCTCCTCAGCTCAGCAGAGCCCCCTCCCCGCACAGTAGTGTTGTTTAGATGCCACAGCAGTGTGCTGAAGGGGGCGTGTCGGAAAGCTTCTTAAAGAGATAGAGGCCTATTTCAAGACGTTCAGTACAGCCATTTTGAGAGAGCAATTTTATTCAAGGCAGTTATTTTAATTTACTGCATATACAGACCAACAGAAGGTTACGTCATCATTGTAGTATGCTATAGACTGGTGCTATGTGATTGAAAAAAGCATAATACCCCCTCTTTAAGGGAAAGACATCCCTGCTCAAATAAAACAAAATGTGTAAAAAATAAAATTTAAAAAAACAATGCAAAGCGGACTTTTTGAGTTTTCCGCATAGTATTGTTCATTCATTAAAGATGTACACTGCCAGACCAGAAAAAGATGTCGCCACCTGGGTTTAACCAACTTTCCTGACGGGTGCTGATAGTGGTCTAGGTCCAGCGACACTCTGTGCCCAAAGAATGAAATGAGCTGAATGTCCCCAATAACCAGATTATTCTATCAATGGATTTCTTCTTCCCTGATGGCACGGGCATATTCCAACATGAAAATGCCAGGATATTGGGATCAAGTTGTGAAAGAGTGGCTCAGGGAGCATGGGATTTAACACACGGATTGGCCACTACAGAGTCCAGATCTTAACCCCATTAAGAGTCTTTGGGATGTGCTGGAGAAGGCTTTGCACAGAGTTCACACTCCCCCATCATCAATACAAGATCTTGGTGAAAAATGAATGCAACACTGGATCTTTTTGTCACATTTTTGTTGCGTTATCATCCTCGTTTTCGTCACTTTTTTTTATGCTAATTTCTTTTGAAGCTTTTAGATTTGGGTAAAGCTGAACTGGAGAAAATGCACTCGGTTAAGGTGGGGGTTAAGAGGTTAACATGCACTGTCCGGACCAAATAAACAAAGGCGGTGTTAGCTTTTTTCCAGTGGCGACTTATTTTTTTGGGGTCAAGATTTACTTTGATTTACATAGAGGTGGCGCTCATCTGTATTATCGTTTTAAGGTCCAATATTACGCCTTTTACGACTACTTTCGCATTGTTATTTTTGTAGTGTAACATAATAAAATGCTTATGTTGAATATACTCACCTTTTTAAAGTTGCAATATGTGAATTATCCCTTTTTTAAATGGTGAAAGTCACCGAATAAAATCTCTGAGCTGTTGTCAGCTAGCAGTACTAAGTCACGTAATAATAAATAAATAAATAAATCCTTTCCGTAGTCCCTGTGGGGGTCATACAAGTGTTAATGGGATGATTGTGGGGTCTTTCATCTCCCCTGGTGTCTCTGGCCAGAAAACCATGCTTGCAACTTGACTGCCACCGGGGCGGAGCAACCAATACACACTAATAGAATCACGGAGAAGAAGCTAACAGGCTAACGGGCAAAGCTAACTGCGGGATAGCGCCACTTTAAACAGTATTTACAGCCAAGTTTGAGTGACAAAAAATATTCCCATTGTATAACTGGATGTACAACACCCCTCTCTCCCTTCACCTTTTCTGTCAGCGTAGTATTTACTCTCCAAGACATTTAATAAGTTACAAAATCGTAACTTGCTAAGACACCTGCAGTTGTGCTTATGGCCTCTAGGGGCAAGAGTTACTTAGTACTGCTTTAACACGTTTCTAGCTCTCAAAGATCCTCCCACATGTGTATGGTGGCAAAATAAACTTACTCTACTACAAGAAAATGTATTGATTCTAACTACTTTAAGTCCAGTTACCTTCTTTAAGATATTACGACTGAAACATTATGTTTGCTACCAAGAAGATCCACTAACTTTGATTTGTATCATGTTTTTAGGAGAGAGGTGTTCAGCGCTCTGCCTCTAGGGGGACTCTCCTCTGAGAGTGACCACGACCACGAAGGCAGCGCCATAGAAGAAGAGCACGCTGTAACGTCCACAGACAGTAGCCCCGAAGATGAGGAGGAGGAGGAGGAGGAGGAGGAGGGGGGCACAGGTCGAAAATCTTTGTTTTTTTCCCCTTTTTATTAAAGTCGAGTTGTACGTGAATCATATTAATACAATATTCAAAGCAATCTTCTATATTAACAAGAAATGAAGTAGAATAAAAGACAACAATTGTGGGGAAAAAGTGTCTCCCCAGCTTTAGTCCTGTTTTCACCAGGCCCGTTTTTGAAATCTCCATTGCCCGTTGCGTCTCTCTATTTGCATGTAAATGTTGTGACTGACATTTGAATGCTCTGAAGGCTTTGGGTAATTATTTTATTGTTCGTAAAAAATGTCTCCCTCAATCTGCAGGTGGCTCGGCTGAAGGACAGGACCGGGAGCGCACAAAGGTATCAAAAAGACTGAGAAACACGGCTTTGTTTTTTTCGGTTTTGGGGAGAGAGCAGTGATTTGGGCTGTTGTGAACGAGAATTTCCTGTTTCATGTGCTCTCCCAGGAACTACTGTCTAAGGCACATGAGGAAAACTGGTATTGAAATGAGAAAACTGTGGTTGTGTTTGCTGTGATTCTAGCCCAAGGCGGTCGCCCCGGAGCAGAGGAATCGTCCGCGGCGGCGCTGGTCTCACAGGATGGTTTCTCTGGAGCTGCTGGTGAAGTCCATGCTGGACCTCAGGCAGCCGGACACACTGGGACACAAGAGCAGCCCCATCCAAAGCCGGGACACGAGGAGCACGTCCAACCTGCACGATTCACCGGTATGAGAGCAAAGCTGTTTAAAAACACGGGACTGTATGAGTTTGAGGGTATATAGGCTGGCTGGGACGGTACAATATACTGAGGAATAACAAACTACTTTCCCATGAATGAATAGAATAAGAAAGCACAAGCTGAGTTTCCAAAGGTTATAATAGATATAACTCAGTCAGATGTTAAGTAAAACATTTTGAAAACTGCAAATGGCCGACACATTATAAAAGTGTCCTCTTTCTCTTTTGTAAGCCCCGCCAGAACCGAGCACATTTTGTCCAGCTTGGCTTTGCCCAAATGTAAAAGCTTCTTGAAAAAAGGGTCAAAATAGCGACAAAAACAAGGATGAAAATGCTACAATAGAGCGACTAAAACATGACAAAAAAGCGATGAAAAGTGACAAAAATGTGACAAAAAAGAGCTTCGAAAAAGTGATGAAAACATGATAAAAAATGTGACAAACGCAATGAATAAAACATGTCAAAAAAGTGATGACAGCCTGAGGAAAAAGATCATGTAGGCTGTGACTTTATGGATTTGAGTAAAGGTGAACTAGAGAAAATGCACTCGGTTAAGGCGGGGGTTAAGAGATTAAACTAATCGGCACCAAAACGGGTATTGACAAGATCAACTTAGTCAAAACATTTGCATCATTTTTTTCCAAGTATCAAAAGTATTTCAATACATGACTTTCGGTCCCATACGCGTACCACAGCAAAGACGTATTGCGATATTATGTCCTAGTACAGTACATAGTAACTGTATTTTGGCTCATATACAGGAGTTTTAGGGGTTTCACTTTATAACTAATCAAGAGCGAAGGGCAGCGCTTACTTTGATCTGCCGATTTTAGATGGTATTTAATGAGAGTGTTCCTGTAACAGTTATTGGCCTGTTCCCCGAAGCCAAGACCTTCTAGTTTCTAAAGATACAGTATGTTTGAGATCTGTGTGAGTGAAACACAACTTACATTACATTTGCTGTTCTTTACCCTAATCATATCCTGATTAGGGTTAAAGGGATATTTCAGGATTTTTGACATAGGGCCTCATTTCCTAGTTATCCAGAGTGTTGTTGATGTCTGGAGATATTTTTTTCTTAAATTCATGCAGTTCTTCTATTTGAAGAGTCTAGTGGCGCTAGGCTAACGCATCTCTATGGTGACAGCTAGCCTGCATTAAAAACAGTCTGGCGCACTCCACAGTGCACCTGAGGCAAATCACTTATAACGCCAGACTAACCATATAAATGTCTGTGTTAATAGAATAATTTTTGAAATATAACTGACCTTGTATCACATGAATTATTGCATTTTGAGGGGCTATTTTCTCGCAGATCACTCCGCCGCTGCGTTAGCTTACAGCCACGAAGCTGATGCTGCTCAAATATAAGTTATTTTAAATGCAAAATGGTTAAAATTATTCTATCGGCACAGACATTTATATGGTTAGTCTGGCGTTATAAGTGATTTACCTCAGGTGCACTGTGGAGTGGGTCAGACTGTTTTTAATGCAGGCTAACTGATACCATAGAAATGCGTTAGCCTAGCATTAGCCTAGCGCCACTAGACTCTTCAAATATAAGAACTGCATGAATTTAAGAAAAAAATATCTCCAGGCATCAACAACACTCTGGATAACTAGGAAATGAGGCCCAATGTCAAAAATCCTGAAATATCCCTTTAACTAACCCTAACCCTAGCCCCCTGATCAGGGGGCACGGCAGGTAACAGGTTAATTTTCTCCTAAAAGCAGGAGGTTTGTGGTCTTAATGGTTTAATCCATGCCTTCTCATGAGTGTGTGAGATTATAGAAATGTAATTAATATTTTCATGCCCATAACAGTGAGCAAAAGGAGTAGAGACTTAGCTGAAGCATGTGTTGTGTCTTTTGTCGGTGCAGGTGCAGGTGGATGAGAGAACCAGGCGGCGCAGAGCTTGGCTTCGCTCCGATTGGTCGTCTCAGTCCCGGAGCGTCCTGGGAGCTGAAGAGGTCCCGCCCTTCCCAGAGGAGAGGGCGGACAGGTACAATCCACAGTACAGACAAAAGCCTTTCACACAAACAATCTCCTCTGTGTATCTAATCTGTTCTATTCTCGTCCCTCTACCACGTCAGCGCCGACTCTGCGACGGAGCCGTCCAGCAGGGGCAGTCGCAGGACAGAGGCAGCGAGAGCCACGACAGCGCCTGTTCTCTGGGATACGACAGCAGGGAGTCCAGCCTGGATCGCCCCCTCAATGGTATAGTGTTTATCATCTAAACTCATGCATTACTTTTACTTTGCTCATTTCAAGTGCATTTCTTGCCTGTCCTTGAACCAAACATAGAAGACAAATGTTTAAACTTGCTTTTTTGGTTTTAAACTTGGCAAACTTGAATTGGCTGGTGCGTATGCGAAGCCTGCAAGGAAAGTTTGAATAGTTGCTATCGCCGAAGCTGCAGTTATTTTGGTAATATACAGCAAAGTCCTCTGCAAAGAATGAAAGAATCCAATCTCCGTCTGTGCCTGTTACGAATAACGCAAAGTGATTCTGTCTCTACTTGTTTAGCGGTTCATATTTAAATGGTCTTTCCTCAAACAGACACTTAAATAATATCAAAACAGTCATCCTCCCAAGTCTACATTTTACCAAAACAAACAACAACATGTAATCAGCTGTCCCAACCATTCAGTTTAATCGTATTGAATGGAGTTTGGCAAAATAACTTTCACAAATGTTTATTTTTGCTGACAAATTGACTCATAATGCATCAGATTGTTTTATTTAGAAAATATTTTGTGTTCACATGACGTCACAAGAGTTGGTGCTGATGAGAATTTTATTGCGGTAACTATGGCAACCGGTGAAAATACTGAATTTTGCAGGGTTAATGGTGTAATATCTCTGTAGTGGCTAAACCTATCTACAAGAAACAAACACTGTCACAAAGTTCAACGTCTTCTCTCTCTGCACTTATGAACTATGGCCATGTAACTGTCTCATAAAAAGGGTTGGGAGCCTCTGGGTACATCACAATTCGATGCGATACGTGATACAATGCTCACGATACTGCAAAAATATACATCACGTTTTTTTTAAGAAACATTCAGTTTTTTACCTTTTTTTTACTACATAGTCATTATGTTTTCATGTGTTTTGTACCCCTTTATCTTAAATAAGTGAATAAATTAGAGCTGGGCGATTATTTTTTTATTATTTTTTTATTATTTTTTTTCTTTCAAAAAAAAATCTGCGATTTTGGTGAAAATACTGAATTTTGCATGGTTAATGGTGTGATTTATTTTTCGCAGATTTTTAAAAAATAAAAAAATCTTTTTTTTTAAATAAAAAAATCGATTTATGATTCGATTTTTTTTCTCCCCCATTTTAAACAAAATAACGGCGAACTGTAAATATATTTTAAACATATATATTTATTGTATTTAATGAAAGTGCATCAACATAAACAAAATTGCAAAGGCAACCCTTTCTCTAACTGAAAAGTCTTGCACTTGTAATGCGCTTTACAAGCCTGTATTACCAAGTTTCTCAAAGCGCTACACTGTCACTGTCGTACGCTACTGTTGTAGCCACAGCTGCCCTGGATTGACGGAAGTGAGGCAACCAGTCAGTGCCATCGGCCCCTCCGACCACCACCAACCACTCACTCACTCGCTAGGCTTCCTGGTGTTCCTAAACGGTCTCCCATCCAAGTACCAACCAGGCCCTTCCCTGCTGAGCTTCCAAGGTCTGACGGGATGCAGAGCAAAGGCAGCTTTTGCTATTGCTGTATTTCGATTGAGCTAAGAAAACAAAAAAATCCTGAGGTGGGCTCTGTTCTTCTTGGCACATGTATACAGCAGGACCTTCTTCAGAGAGGGGGGCAGAGAGCTTAAAAAAAAAAATTTGATTGTTTGAAAATATGAATCGATTTGACCTACCAACTCGATTTTTAAATCGAATCGATTTTTTCCCCAGCCCTAGAATAAATGATCCCTGACTTACTGAAAATGGGTCTCTGTCAGTGGCATCACTTAATTTACATTTAAATAAACAAGAAACCACTGTCCTGTTTCAAAAGGAATAAAATATGATTATAAAAGCATTAAAAGTAATTTATTTGTGACAGTGTTTGGTCTTAGTGCTGCCCTCTGCTGTTCTGACTGAGTTCTTGCTCATTATTTGCCTCTATTGACTGAAAGCAAGCGGAGCACTGCTACCTCATTAATATGCATGATGTCATCAAAAGTATCGATATCAGAATCAAACGTATCGGTATAGTCCCGCAAAATATCACGATATATTGCAAAATCGATATATTGTCACATCCCTGCTCATAAAGGTGTCCAAAAGTGGAGACAATATTCAATATTATGAGCTTGATGTTGGTCAGATGAAAGTGAATGTGGCAGGTTTGTGAATCTAATCACTTCCAACTAATGATCGCGGGAAAACATTTGCAGATTCTTTGTTTGGCCCCTGCTCCTAATGAAATCACACAGCGTTCTAGAATGATGTCAGCACAACCTATTATATCCAATTGCATGTTGATGAGTTTCTGTTTCCCGCAGACGTGGACTCTCTGAACGCGGTCAGCTCGGACGAGGAGGCGTCTGGAGGGGAGCGGCTCCGCGCGGTGACAGTGAGCAGTGTGGAGGAGGCGCTGAGGGCAGTCACTGAAGACCATGGACCGGGAGACTTTGACAAGAAGGACGACGAGGCTCTGGCACACAACAGCACAGGTGAGGAGATGAATCGAGTTAAAGCCTATTTAAATCCAAAGCTTTCTTATCCAGACTAGTATGACGCTTTTAAATGATGGAATTGGCAAATCGCAAAAGCAGTACTATAATGTTCTCTGAAAACATCACAGTAAAGTGCTTTGTTATTATACAATTGTGCAACAAAGCCATGTAGATTCGACGGGATATCGGGATTCATCATGCACATAAATATTCCCTGTTGTCGTTAAAGCAGTACTAAGTAACGTGTTTACCTTAATAAATCCTTTCCGTAGTTCCTCTGGGGTAATACAAGTGTTAATGGGATGATTGGGGGTCTTTCATCTTCCCCTGGTGTCTCTGGCCAGAAAACCATGCTTGCAACTTGACTGCCACCGGGGCGGAGCAACCAATACACACTAATGGAATCACAGAGAAGAAGCTAGCAGGCTAACGGGCAAAGCTAACTGCGGGCTAGCGCCACTTTAAACAGTATTTACAGCCAAGTTTGAGTGAAAACTAAGATTCCCATTGTGTAACTGGATGTACAACACCCCTCTCTCCCTTCACCTTTTCTGTCAGCGTAGTATTTACTCTCCAAGACATTTAATAAGTTAAAAAATCGTAATTTGCTAAGACACCTGCAGTTGCGCTTATGGCCTCTAGGGCAAGAGTTACTTATTACTGCTTTAATTCAGGCCTTTACAAAAACGTGCCGAAATGCATGTGTTTTTTCTATTTATCAGTCCAAATAAAGCTTTCACTCAAATGCAGAGGTGGGTCGAGTGTCCAAAATATTTACTCAAGATATTGGAGAAAACTACTTGATTGTGAGTACTACTGTTTGAGCGTCCGAGGGCTATACTACGAAGCTGTTTGAACTGAATCTGGATTAGTTCCTGTAACCCCCGGTTGACAAACCCTGACACGGAGCTTTTGGATAAGTGGTTCTACAAAGCGCATTATCAGTCGGTTTAGTTAACCCCTGGGTTTCTCTGAGGATTTGTGAGGCGTTCATGTGAAACGGGAGGAGTCAGCACCAAGCGGCCAATCAGGGAAGAAACACACTTCATCTGAATATCAAAATCTATCACTTGAACCCATGACGAATATGTTATACAGCGCCATGAACAGCACGAGTCTGAACCGAGCCGCACATAAGGAGTATGTTCACAAACGTTTATACAACTTAAATGCAACACGCGTACTATTATGTGGACGAGAAATATGCCTTTTTAATGTAGTCATCTAAAATCAGCCTCATGTTAAGTAAAAGTTACAAAGCGATGTTGCTACTTATATAAACTCCATGCGTGCTTTGATATAAAGGAATTCTCTGACCGCTCCTCAAGGTGCTGCTGCTCACTCAGAGTTTGGGTGACAAAGCGGAGGATTCTCTAAAGAGCCCTTGTCTTCTCTAAGCTCAGAACTAAACCAGGTCCAGAGCAGGTTTTGCGCTAAGGGCATGTTTCCATGGCGCTCTACCCTGCTAGAAAGTCATCCAGCTTTTACTACGACAAAACCAGGGTTAACACTAAACTTGACCCTCTAATCGAGCTTTGTAGTGAACCTAATTGGATGGAGGAGCACTTTTCAGGTTTAAATCATAAAGTCATGTTTGTGGGGGGAGACCTTAACATCGATCTGTTAAACCCATATAAACATAAAAAGACGGACGAATTTATAAATACTTTATTTAGTATAGGTCTGTTTCCTCTAATAACTAAACCGAGTAGAATCACAACCCACAGTGCGACTTTGATTGATAACATTTTCTCAAATGAAATAGATAGTGATACAGTCAGTGGATTAATGATAAATGATATTAGTGATCACCTGCCAGTTTTTGTATTGTACAAAAATGGATATTTAAATATTAATGATGAAAACATTTATTGGTTTAAAAGGGTAAAAACAGAAAAAACTATTGATGCATTTAAAAAGGAACTATTAGCTCAAGACTGGAGTATTGTATATAGAGAGAATGATACTAATAAGGCATATGATGAGTTTACGCAAATATTTCATAAAGTATATGACAAAAATTGCCCAATGAAAAAATATTGTAAAAACAGAAAGTGTAAAGAAAACCCATGGATGTCTAAGGGATTACTAAATGCATGCAAGAAAAAAATTCACTCTACAAAAAATGTATAAATGATAGAACAAAAGAAGCTGAGGATAAATATAAGAAATATAAAAATAAACTGACAGGTATCATTAGAAAATGTAAACAGGATTATTATAATAAGTTGTTAGATAGCAATAAGAATAATATTAAAGGTTTATGGAATATCTTAAATAGTATAATTAGAAATAAACCAAGATCGATTAATTATCCAAAATATTTCAAAGATGAGGATAACACTTTAAATAATATGAATGAAGTAGTCGATACATTTAATAAATTCTTTGTAGATGTTGGACCGAATCTTGCTGCAAAAATTGCAAATGTTGAGAACTTTAATTGTGAACTGATAGACACAAATCCTCTGTCCATGTTCCTCAAACCTGTGGAGGAAAAGGAGATACTGGACATTGTTAAAGGGTGTAAAAATAAAACCTCGACAGATTACCATGACATGGATATGAAAACTTTAAAAACTGTTATTGAAAGTATCTCTAAGCCGTTAACATACATCTGTAACCTATCGCTGCAAACTGGACAATTTCCTGATGGTATGAAAGTAGCAAAAGTGATTCCTCTGTTCAAGGCAGGAGATAAACATCTCTTCACAAACTACAGGCCTGTTTCCCTTTTACCGCAATTCTCAAAAATCTTAGAGAAGGTTTATAACTCTAGACTTGACAGCTTTATTGAAAGGTGTAATTTACTCTCGGACAATCAATTTGGTTTTAGGAATAATCACTCAACTTCACACGCTCTCTTTGATATAATTGAAGAAATAACTAATGCTGTAGATAACAAGAAATATGCCATAGGGCTATTTATTGACCTGAGTAAAGCGTTTGATACAATAAACTATGATATACTAATTAATAAACTAGAACATTATGGGATTAGGGGGTAGCTCTACAGTGGGTTACCAGTTATTTAAAAAATAGAAAACAATGTGTGAAAATAGGTGATTATCAGTCGAGTTGTCGACAAATTGTGTGTGGTTTACCTCAAGGTTCCATTCTGGGCCCAAAATTGTTTAATATGTACATTAACGACATTTGTAAAACGTCTCAAGTACTTAAATTTATCTTGTTTGCTGACGATACAAATATTTTTGCATCAGGTGACGACTTACAGCAACTGTGTCGGATTGTTAACTTGGAACTCAAAAGTGTCAATAAGTGGTTCAAACAAAATAAATTATCTCTAAATCTGAGTAAAAGCAAAATGATGATATTTGGCAACTGTAATTCCAATGCTCAGGAAGCAATTCAGATAGAGGGTGTTGTCATAGAGCGAGTGCATGAAATCAAATTCCTTGGTGTTATTATAGATGACAGAATTACTTGGAAAGCTCATATTAAATATATATCTACGAAAATTTCTAGAAGCATTTCAGTAATAGCAAAAGCAAAGCACATTTTAAACATCAAAGCTCTACATATCTTATACTGTTCTCTGATTTTGCCATATTTATATTATTGCACTGTGGTTTGGGGTAGTACTTATAAAAACACATTAAAACCAATAGTATTGTTGCAAAAAAGAGCTATCCGAGTAATTCATAAAGTTGGGTTTTTGGACCACACAAACTCATTATTTTTAAAATCAAAGATCATGAAGTTTTGTGACATTGTTGAGTTCCAAACTGTACAGATGTTATACAAAGCAAGATACAAACTGTTACCGGGCCAAATACAAAGAAGGTTCCAAGAACGTACTGGTTGTTATGAATTACGTGATGAATTAAACTTTAGGACTCAGAAACATAGCTCAACTTTGAAAAGTTTTAGCCCAACAGTTAATGGTGTACAATTGTGGAATAAACTGGAAATGGAGTTGAAACGAAGTCCAAATATCAACCTGTTCAAATATAAATACAAACAAAAGACTTTTGAAATATACAGAGAACAAGAAATGTGTTGCCACTAGGAGGCGCAGTAGGATCAATTATGTGTGTTTCCTCTATAATCAAGGAAGAGTGTTGCTGCTTGGAACGGTTGTCATTCTATTGCTCAAATTTACATATTGAGAATTAGGGTAGGCAAGTTATGGATCTGTTGAGAGGAATCCTCCCAACGGGCTCAAAACCTTGTCTTTTAATGCACCACTCAGCATAGGAACATCATCTACAAAATCAGCTGTTAGGGCAGCTGGGTGGGGGTTTGTTGAGGGGGAGTTACTGCCCTCTTCAACTGGCCCGCTCTACATCCTGGCTTTTTAATGCACCTCATTATGCAGGGCTTACATCACACTTCACATATAACTCAATTAAACAAATATAATAATAATGATAAATAAACCCGAATTAAATTATATTAAGGATGGTATTGACAACTGGGAAGTAGCAAGATCTCAGAATATAATATGTATTAATGCACCTTTAATAATGATAATTAATGATAATTAAACCCAAATTAAATTATATTGAGGATAGTAATGACAACTGGGAAGTAGCAAGATCTCAGAGTATAATATGTATTACTGCACCTTTATAACATAAAAGTAGCACATTCTTTTGTTGTTCTTTATTTTGCTGTTGTTTTTGTCTTATTCTTCATCATTTATTGTTACTTTGCCCTATGTTCCTTTGTTTATGATTTGCTACCTTGTAAATATTAAATGTAATGTTACTATTTTTATTTTGGGGTGGGCGCTTATAAGCCTTTGGCTTCAGCCCACTCCCTTTGAGCAGGTTAACTGCTCAAACAAATAAATAAACTAAACTAAACTAAACCCCTGTGCTGATTTATGGTTTAACACCAGGTTGAACAAATAAATGGATAAGATGTGTATATATATATACTGTATATATATGTTTTTGGATCATATGCAAGAAAAGTTTAAAGAGGGGGTATTATGTAAAATCGACTTTTTTCAAGCTTTATATCATGTTATTATGTCATTCCCTCATTAAACACATGCCTGGAGTGTTGCCTTGGCTCATTCACATATTTTTGAGTAATCAGTAAAAACTCTGATGGCAGCCATTTTAGGTGTAGCTATGCCTCAGTCCTCCTAGGAACGCCCCCACCTCCTGGAGACGCCTCTGGACCTTTTGTCACCAGCCAAGCCACCAACCACTGCTCCTCAGCTCAGCAGAGCCCCCTCCCCGCACAGTATTGTTGTTTAGATGCCACAGCAGTGTGCTGAAGGGGGCGTGTCGGAAAGCTTCTTAAAGAGACAGAGGCCTATTTCAAGACGTTCAGTACAGCCATTTTGAAAGAGCAATTTTATTCAAGGCAGTTATTTTAATTTACTGCATATACAGACCAACAGAAGGTTACGTCATCATTGTAGTATGCTATAGACTGGTGCTATGTGATTGAAAAAAGCATAATACCCCCTCTTTAAATGAATTCCAGTTTGTTGCATTTTTGTATCGGCCAACAAAATGCTTTACTTTAGTTCATTCAAAATGATATTACTTGGGTAAAATTCAAAGGTACTGTGTGATAAAACGACATTCAAAAGTCAAACTGTGTCTGAATCTCTCGTCGCTGTTTGATATTTTTTCCAAAACATTGCAGCCCTAATATGAATAAATGAGAGTCATATTTACTCGTGCTGATTGTTTGTGAAGGACTGTGCGGTCATTTATAAATGTCCTGATTGTTTAGTTATTCTCTTTTCGTCCGTGCTGTTCCTTATGTCCGTGGAGTCGCTCACATTGCGTTATCTGTCCACAGCTGAGCGGAGCCCGGTCCCCAGACGCAGCATGTCTTCACACTTCCTGAACAGAGCGCACAACAGGTACAAATCCGCCGCAATCCCAGTCTTAGCCGAGCTGTTCACAATGATGTGTCGCTTAAATGGTCTCCTTTGAGTCTGTCTATGGTGAAGTGACTTTGTGTTGTTGTTTTTGGAGACTTTCTGAACCCAAGGCACAGCTAAGTTGCATTGAGGGGATATTCTAATGAGAAAAATTGAAAAAAACATTGAACTGAATATGTACCTTAACCTCTTAAAGGGGGGTATTATGTAAAATCGACTTTTTCAAGCTTTATATCATGTTATTATGTCATTCCCTCATTAAACACATGCCTGGAGTGTTGCCTTGGCTCATTCACATATTTTTGAGTAATCAGTAAAAACGTAGACGGCAGCCATTTTAGGTGTGGCTATGCCTCAGTCCTCCTAGGAACGCCCCCACCTCCTGGAGACGCCTCTGGACCTTTTGTCACCAGCCAAGCCACCAACCACTGCTCCTCAGCTCAGCAGAGCCCCCTCCCCGCACAGTAGTGTTGTTTAGATGCCACAGCAGTGTGCTGAAGGGGGCGTGTCGGAAAGCTTCTTAAAGAGACAGAGGCCTATTTCAAGACGTTCAGTACAGCCATTTTGAGAGAGCAATTTTATTCAAGGCAGTTATTTTAATTTACTGCATATACAGACCAACAGAAGGTTACATCATCATTGTAGTATGCTATAGACTGGTGCTATGTGATTGAAAAAGCATAATACCCCCTCTTTAACCCACACCTGAACCGAGTGCATTTTCTCCAGTTCTGCTTTACCTAAATCTAAAAGCTTCAGCCGATAGATAGATAGATAGATAGATAGATAAATACTTTATTGATCCCGAAGGAAATTGTGCATTAGTCTCTTGCTCGCATTCCCACAAAAAAGCAGGATCTACAAAATTAAAAAGTAAAAAAAAGAGAGGTTAAGTTAAGGCACTGCTAGACAATGTTCAAGACATTTCCCTCCCTCCTCCTCCTCTGCTCCTCCCTGATGTGGCTCTATTATAAAGCCTGATAGCATGAGGGACAAAAGAGTTCTTCAATCTGTCCTTGGAGCATGTCAGAGAGCGGAGTCTGGAGCTCACGGCGCTTCTCTGGCGGGAGAAGACCGAGTTAAGGGGGTGGCTCAGATTGGACAGGATCGCCCTGATCCTTAGAGAGCGTCCTCTGCTCCACCACCTTCTCCTCTGAGTCCAGGCCCAGACCAACCACCGAACCCGCCTTCCTAATGAGCCGGCAGTAGGGCAGTGTCTCATTTAAAAGTTAAGACCTACAAAAATGATCATAACCTTTTTTTGTCACATTGTCGCTGCATTTTTGTCACATTTTTGTTGTGTTTTGGTCTCTTTTTTCTATGGTCATGTTTGTGTTGCTTTTTAGTCTCGTTTTTGTCTTGTTTTCGTCACTTATTACTGTTTTATTCCTTTAGTGGTTTGTTTATCTGCTTTACTAGTTTCGATCACTTCCTGTGATCTTCCTCACAAGCGTCACCTGGTGGTGGAGGTGTAGTAAAGCAGGTAAACAAACCTTCTGTCTTACTATAGGCTCTTTTCCACATGCAGGCGCGTGTCAGCCGAATGGCTCTTTCACCCGCTTTGTCGACCTTTTCCATAACAAAGGCCAGTGCCAAACTGGTCTGACCAGGTATAGGTTTTGGGACCGACCTCTGGCTGTGGCCTAAGCGCGCTACCTGTGTCTGTGCGGATTCGCCCACAATAAATGCGGGTGTGTGTGTGGAGGAAACAGAAAGGTCTGCGGGGTAGTGTCGATACGTGCACGTAGATCGTGGCGTGCGCGGCCGGGTTGCGCTATGTGGAACGACGGCTTAAAAGAACAAAACAGTAATAGTCTAACCAAGAAGACGGTATGAACCTTTTACAAAATTGTTTTTGTCATGTTTTTGTCGTTTTTTTTTGTTGCTTTTTTGTCTCGTTTTCGTCTCATTTTTGTCTCGTTTTTCTCTCGTTTTCGTCACGTTTGTCGCTTTTTTGTTGCTTTTCCAGCACGTTTTTGTCGCTTTGTTGTTGCGTTTTCATCCTCATTTTCGCCGCTATTTTGATGCGCTTTTTTTGGAAGCTTTTTGATTTGGGTAATGCCAAACTGCAGAACATGTGCTTGGTTCAGATGGGGGTTAGTTATTCAGAAGTAAAAACAATCTTTTATTGGAGTAGAATATGGTATTTTTGACACTTAAAAATAAGATGAGTTTTCAATGAGGTGTTTGTTTTTCTTAATTCAAGTGCAAAAATAGTTCCACTGGCAGATTTCTTCCACTAACCTACACAAATCAAGGTCAAATGCACATTTTTATCTTATTTTTTGCTGTTCCGTATTAATTAATTATATTTTTTGACCACTTTCTTCAAAAATATCACACTTGTTTTGTTTACATGTAAATTTCTTACTGTAAGTACTACATTGTGTCTGCTGTGCTTTGACCCAGGCGGAGCGCGCCGGTATTTGGCACGGCGCACGGAAAAGAACAGGATGGTCCCTGCCCTCAGCCCCCGGTGTCCAAGGTGCGACCGTTAATGGGAGACGGACAGGACCGAAGCTCTCAAGACGACTTGTCCACGAGCACCAGGAGCCTGACGTAAGATGGAGCCATTGTCTTTAATCAAGTTTGTAATTGCAATAGTGTAGTTAGTCGTAAATGCACAATTGTGATCATGTAGCCAATTTCTTAGCTAAATTAGCTTGAAAACGATTTAAAAAATAGCATAATCGAGAAAAAACTATTATTAAGGATGTCCGCCCGCTTGTCCATCCAAAGCGCAGAAAGTCGCTCCTGCGCGGTTTGTGTGAGCACGTCTGATCCAGCGTGATAGAACTGTTGTATTTGAATAAATTTTATAGGTAGCTCTTAAGGTAGCGCTACTGATAAAGCGTTGAAAGGAGAACAGAAGTTTAGAAGCCTCTATATCCTTTGCCCTTGCGCTAGTTTTGTGTAGAAGAGTCTAAAACTCTTCTTCAGGGGTAGATATCAACAGAGCTCAAAGCAAACCCGTATTATTTCATGCCACTGGGATGATTGTTTTTGTTCCCTTCGCATTTCACGTGCTACTGGCAAATGCTTTGGTCCGACATAAACAAACAGCGCTATGTGATGATTAAGAGTGTGACCATATATAAATGTTCCGATATATTGTGATATTTTGCGGGACGATACAATACTTTTTATTCCGATATCAATACTTTTGATGACGTTGTGCATATTAATGAGCAACGTCATGCATACTAATGAGGCAGCAGTGCTCCACTGTTTTCAGTCAATAGAGGCCAACAATGATCAAGAATTCAGTCAGGACAGCAGGGGGCAGCACTACAGTTTTAAGCACTTGGACCAAACACTTTCACACAAATAAATTACTTCTAATGATCCATCCATCATCTTCCACTTTTCCGTTGCCGGGTCGTTACATTGCACCAGCCCCTATGGCTCCTCCTGCAGGTGGTGGGTCCACAGAAGGACGGCCTCACGATTAAATGGGCCTGTTGGTCTCTCATAAGGGGCTTCTGAACCGCTCTTTGTTTGACCCGTCACTTAGGACCTGTTTGCCCTGGGAAACCCTACCAGGGGCACGAAGCCCCCGACAACAGAGCTCCCAGGATCATTCGGGTGCTCAAACCCCTCCACCACGTTATGGTGGAGGCTCCAGGAGGGGACTTCTAATGATAGTTTTTATAATTATAGTTGGGGGTTGATTTATTCCTTTTTAAACAGGACTGTGTTTTTTTGTTTATTTAAATGTAAATGAAGTCACTGACAGATCTATGACCCATTTTCAGTGAGTAAGTCAGGGATCATTTATAAAAGTGGTACAAAGCACATGAAAAGAAATGTAAATGATGAATAATATGTAGTATGTTAAAATAAAGGTTAAAAGTAGCATGTTTTTTTAAAAATCGTGATCGTAGGTTATTTTTGTGCAATATATCGATTATCGCAGTATCGGCGTATCGTGAGATAATCGTTATCGTAAGCCATGTATCGCGTATCGTATCGACTCGTGAGCTACCCAGAGGTTCCCACCCCTAGTGATGATGTCATCAGGCCGTGTGCTTGGTTTGCTTGGGCAGGTGTGAGGGGTGGCCAGCAGGGGCAGGTGAGACGGGGCCTCTCAAAAGAAGATTAGTTTAGAAACGTGAGCATATTTAGTATAATTTGGGCTTTTATTTAATTGTCCAAAGAAAACATAAATAAATAGTTTTTTTTTTTTATTATATAGAGGTAAAATTATTTTGTTTTGAGGATTTGTTTGGTCTTGTACAGAGAGATCATGGACCCAGTGACTGATATTAATGATCATTTTTGCAATTCATACATTTTCTTTTTAGATACGACTTGTGAAAGTGTAATGCTGTTAATAGTAAAAACTGGCTCCTCCCCCCACTGGGTCCTGTGACATCAGCACATTCTAGAACCTGCAAACCAGCAATATGAATGAAATATGCCGAGATCTTTTGCATCTCTGGCATTCGAAATATAGTATTTGGGCATTAAAATGGCATTAAAAGCATTCAATTTAACTTGCTGGGACCAGTAGAAACCCTGTCCTAAACACACCACGTCAAGAGCTGATGGTTTTGCCGTGACCCTCACAGCCTCCTGACCTAAACTTCATTGAAAATCTGTGGATAATCCTCAAAAGAGCAGTGTGTGCGAGGCAGCCCAGAAATCTCTCAGGACTGGAAGAAACTCTCTCAATTTCATACTAGAATTAATAGACAAACAGCAGTACTTTCCAAAGGAGGCATATTACAGTTTTATCAAATACATATTGCCCTTTCATAGCTTAAATCCTTTAGAGAGAACATCTTTACGGTATTTTCTACAACGATTGGCTCTTTTGATCCATAAGGTGCGATGAAACAAATCGGAGAAGGAGTGCTCTTCGGCTGCGGAAATGCCAAGAACTGCTGTTAAGACATATTTTTGTTCACTGTAGAGCGCTTTCAAAATATTGCACTTGCACATAAATAATGCATCGTACAAACAGTAACCCAGAGCAACTCGGGCCTCCTTTTCAACTCGCAGGGAGGTCATGCTCACAGTTTGAGACCGCAGTTTGTTTAAGCGCCATTTTTCCAAAGTTTATTAAGTCAAAATAAATAAATTCAAGCTGCGAGATGAGGAAGAAAATGATATTCGATAGTAGGGCTGCACAATGTATCGCAAAAGCTATTGTATCGCGATATTAGGTGATACAATATCCGTATCGCAAGAAGCCACAATAAATCGCAACATCACTAAAGTCTTCATAGGACTGAGATCGACACTTTTTTTCTTTTGCAAATTCAGCCAAAAACAATGTATTGAACTTATAAATGTGTGAAAGTTCAGTTTTAGTTAAAGGGACTGTACAGAGTTTAAAAATTATGTATTTTTCTCCCCCTACATCAGGGGTGTCCAAAGTGCGGCCCGGCGGCCAAATGCGGCCCTCAGACCAATTTTTGGTGGCCCTCGGCCTTCATGCTGAATCGGTGCACATCATCAGAGATGGTCCTTTTTATTTGAAATGTAATAATTCTACACAATTCTTTTTTTTTTAAATATATTTATTCACAGGTTGCCCAACATAACATTAGTAGAGCCAAAGACACTTTAAGAGACAGCCTCTTTTGTTTTTTCTTTAATAAAAAAAATAAAAAAAATAAAGCAAAAATTAAAAAAATTAAAAATTAAAAATGAGAGAGAAGAAAAAGGGAAAATTAATAAATAAATAAAATAAAATAAAAGGATAAAAAAAATGAGAAAATAAATATGGGGTGTATATCTATATCATTAGGTTGCGTTCACATGACACCACAGCATTCCAAAGGGTCCACAGTCCATAATTAAGGTAACAGGCTTGCGAATTAACAATCATAATAATAATAGTAATAATGCATTAATCTTTTACAGAGCTTCTCCAGACGCTCAAAGTCACTTTTGCACAATTCTAACCTAACAACTAACATTTTATTGTAAGACAGAGCTGGCATGAAGGTTTTAAGCATAAAGGTGTGGGGCACAATTTAAACCTCTGCTAGTCAAAGGTTCCGCAGCACCAAGCACCGATCTATGGCCCTTCACCCCGTGCCGCTTCAATATGCGGCCCCCCATGAAAAAGGTTTGGACACCCCTGCCCTACATGTTCCAGCCATGTCCTAATGTGTAGAATGAGCCCAGATTCACCACAACTGCCTCTAAAATCCTGCACTGTCACTCACAAAGGTGTTAATTCGGGTCCGAAGTGCCGTCATGCTCGAGCTTAATATAGAGACTGCAGTTACGCGTAAGACCTGAGGTGGCAGTAGTGAGCATAAAAATGACCAACTTGCATCTAGTCCAGGGGTGTCCAAAGTGCGGCTCTTTTTGGTGGCCCTCAGGCTTCTTGTTTTATTGCCACACATCGCCAGAGATGGTAATTTTCCTTTTAATACTTCCACACAATTAAAACCTCAAAAATTAACATTTATTGTGAGACTGAGCTGGCATTATTGTTCCAAGTCTACATACAAGTGTGGGGAATGGTTTAATCCTCTCTTAAATACACGCAGTTGAACGTTTGAATGCATTGACGACTGATCTGTGGCCCTCCATGACTTATACATGTCAATATACGGCCCTCGGTGAAAAAAGTTTGGACACCCCTGATCTAGTCCCTTTAAACATTTACTAACTTGGGTACATTTTAGTTTAGTTTTGGTCCTGATGTTTTTTTGTCTTGTTTTGACACAATTTGCTGAAAAACTAGTTGCTTACGATTTGTGTTTAATTAGAATGGAACATATCGTGTTGAAATGGTTCAGTGATTTTGAACAGCCATGGCCTTTATGACGCTCCAAGAACAAATGTTTTTCGGGGTTCGTACTAGGGATGGGACGATACACTTAAACTCACAATACGATGCACCTCGATATGTCAGAGTCACGAAACGATACGTCACGATACGATATCAAAAAAGAAAAAAATATTACTGTATAATAACAACTTGTTTATTTTTGTTTCAGTTGCACACAGGGAAACACAAGGCCTAACAGGCCAAACACAAACAAGAACACTCCCTTAGTGCTGCTCTAACCCTACAGTAGGTTAAGTTATCTCAGGACTGGTTCTTCTTAAAAAAAACTAACATATCAACATGTTCTGGTGTAATCAGTGATCTTTGAGCAGACACAGCGCTTTTTTGGACACTCAAAGACGCTTTACATGAAAAAAAAATAAAAAATAATAATAATAATTTATTTCACGATCCATTTTTTTCGAACTCGATGCGTTTCGTCACGTTTTGTATCGCGATATTTCGCCAAACGATATTTCGTCCCATCCCTAGTTCGTACCAGAAACTGGCCAGAAACCCAAAAACAATTGATTCTGGAGCATCACTGAGGCCACTGTGAGGAAAAGCAAATGTGCTATGCTTCCACATACAGCCACTGAGTTACTTAAATGTCAAATATGCACAATTTTAAGATATATTTTTTCCACATAAAAAGTTACATAGTGCACCTTTTTAGTGTATATGACACATTTTGTGCTAAAACATAGTAAACACGATAATATTTAAGATTTTGCTAAAGATTTTACCCAGCTTTCTTTAGTTTGACCATTTTTCTGATGTGTATAGTTTCACTTCCTTATTGGACACTGACAGGAAGTGACATAGACAGCGGCGAAACAATTTTAAACTGTTGCCGTGCCAACCATGTTGTGTCAATGGGAATGAGTCAAACTGCTATGGAACTTTACCTCTAACTCTGTCACTTCCTGTCAGTAGCTTAAAATTCTTATATTCTTACTCTGCCCAAAATGATTTAATTAATTTGCTGCTTCACTGAAATAAAATGATTATTATTACTTACAAATGATGTAATCCATCTAAATAAGTAATGTTTAATTTTCAAAAGCATTAAAATCTGTCATATGCACTTTAAATATCGTTCAGCCCTATTTGATAGATTATAGTGATATATTATGGAAACATTTTACCATCTTCACAATATTAAATTCAAATCTGTGCCAATACAAGAGTCAAACAAAGTAATTTGGAGCCACAAAGAGGCTTAAATTGATCTGAATTTGTAAAACCATGTCTATAACTAAACTATATTTTGTTTGCTATACGTTTTTGTCTATGGCAGTAATTTGGTGATAGTTTCTGCGCAGCCCTGACATACAGTATATGAATAAATGGGGGAAATCGTAAAAGCTGTTTGTTCCTTCTCTAGGTCAGACAGCGTTGTGATCCCCAGAGCTCAGAAGAAGACGTCAAAACACGTGTGGAGACTGTCCGTTCCTTCAACAAACGCCTCCTCCCTCCTGGACACCTCCGCGGGTCTACACAAATCTCAATCAGTCCAAAACCTGGCCTATGAAGGTAAGAAAATATGTGCACGGTTTTTGTTTCGTGGCACACTGGACGTATCTTTGTTCATTTTATTCAACATGTAGAAAAGGGAAATGGCTTTCTTCTCTCCAGCTCCTGCCTCCGTCTCCTCCAGCGACCGACGGCCGCCCCTAAAGCGTCCCCAGCACCTGTTTTTGAATCAGACCAAGCCCTCCTCCCGTCCCTCCACCTCCCCCACTCCCCTCCCTCCCCCAGGACCTCCCACTCGTACATGAACCCCACGGCCAGCTCCAAGGCCAAGATCAGCCGCTCCATGTCCGTCGGAGAGGGCCTGCACGGGGACACGCCCCCGCGCTCTCCCAGTCTGACCAGAGCGAGCCGGGACGCTGCTGGCGCTCCGTTTTCAGCTTCGTGCCCCGTGGCTGGGCCCCCCTCCGCGCCTCGGTTACCCCCAGTGTTGTCCCGGCGTCTCGGATACCTCTACCTAAGCAACAGCACACCCCACGACGCAGCCTGGTTCTGGAGGTAAAGCACTGTCGCCTTTAAAAAGTCTTAATGAATTAACCTCTTAGCCCCGCCTTAACCGAGCACATTTTCCCCAGTTCAGCTTTACCCAAATCTAAAAGCTTCTCGACTGGAGCTTACAGCCTATAGGCCCGTGTAATGCCTCATTTGAAAGCTAAGACCTACAAAACTAATCGTAGCTTTAAAGAGGGGGTATTATGCTTTTTTCAATCACATAGCACCAGTCTATAGCATACTACAATGATGACGTAACCTTCTGTTGGTCTGTATATGCAGTAAATTAAAATAACTGCCTTGAATAAAATTGCTCTCTCAAAATGGCTGTACTGAACGTCTTGAAATAGGCCTCTGTCTCTTTAAGAAGCTTTCCGACACGCCCCTTCAGCACACTGCTGTGGCATCTAAACAACACTACTGTGCGGGGAGGGGGCTCTGCTGAGCTGAGGAGCAGTGGTTGGTGGCTTGGCTGGTGACGAAAGGTCCAGAGGCGTCTCCAGGAGGTGGGGGCGTTCCTAGGAGGACTGAGGCATAGCTACACCTAAAATGGCTGCCGTCTAAGTTTTTACTGATTACTCAAACATATGTGAATGAGCCAAGGCAACACTCCAGGCATGTGTTTAATGAGGGAATGACATAATACATGATATAAAGCTTGAAAACGTCGATTTTACATAATACCCCTCTTTAATGTCATGCTGTCGCCGTTGTCACATATTTGAAGCGTTTTTGTCATGTTTTTGTAAGGCAAGGCATGTTTGTTTATACCGCGCATTTCGTACACAAGGCATCTCAATATTTTGTACATTTTTGTCATGTTTTTGTAGTTTTTTTCGTAGTTTTTGTCACTTTTTTGTTGTTCTTTTGTTACGTTTTGTCGCTCTTTTGAGGCTTTTTTTTAATCACCTTTTTGTTGCTTTTTTTAAAACTTTTTTGTTGCGTTTTTGTCCCTTGCTTTTTTCAAGAAGCTTTTAGATTTGGGTAAAGCCAAACTGGACAAAATGGGCTCGGTTTAGGTCGGGGTTAAGAGGTTAATGGATTAAAAATGCTTGAAATGAGATTTTTACTTTACTAGAGTCGATATTGACCAGTCCTTTGCCAATGGGAACGGAAAAGTCGTTCTTATTTCAAGGCATTTTTGTTACTTTTTTTTCACAGTTTTTACCGTCAGATATTTCCTGTTATTAAAGGTGAATAAGGCTTGAATCTTCGTACCTCTGAACCACCACCTGAACCGAGCACATTTTACCCAAATCTACAAGTGATGAAAACACAACAAAAAGCAGCAAAAATAAACAAGTGACTAAAAAGTGATTAAAAAAAGTTGCAAAAAGTGACACAAATGTACCAGAAAAACGACAATAACACAATAAAAAAAGCAACGGAAAGAAGCAGTGAAACGGTAACAAAAAAACGTCAAAAACACGAAAAATAAATGTCAAAAAAGAGACAAAAACGCTTAAAAAATGTGGAATAAATTTTGCAGGTCTTAGCTTTCAAATGAGACGTAACACTGGCTTATAGGCTCCAGTCAAGAAGAGTAACTGATTTATTTTCAATGACGCCATAAATTGTGTGAAACAAAACATAAAATCATGTGGAAATCGTGCGTGCGCTCAGTCACGCAAATGCTGTTAGCATTTAGCCGCTCCCCGCGAAAGTATAGTCCCAAACTGGGGTGAAGTTAAAAGCTACTGTTCCACGTTTTCCCTATTTAAATGCAGTTACACAATCCAAGTGTAGTTACACAAAATTAAACTATACCTTTGCTAGGAGCGGCTAAATGCTAACAACATTTGCGTGACTGAGCGCACGCACAAAGACCAGATAGGTACACATCAGCTCGTCTAAGCTCAGGTAAGAACATATCTCAGTATTGAAAAACAGTGGGTTGTTCCTTTTAAAGGGATATTTCAGGATTTTTGACATTGGGCCTCATTTCCTAGTTATCCAGAGTGTTGTTGATGTCTGGAGATATTTTTTTCTTAAATTCATGCAGTTCTTATATTTGAAGAGTCTAGTGGCGCTAGGCTAATGTTAGGCTAAAGCATTTCTACGGTAACGGCTAGCCTGCATTAAAAACAGTCTGACCTACTCCACAGTGCACCTGAGGTAAATCACTTATAACACCAGACTAACCATATAAATGTCTGTGTCGATAGAATAATTTTAATTTTAATTTTACTGACCTTGTATCACATGAATTACCGCATTTTCAGGGACTATTTTCTCGCAGATCACTCCGCCGCTGCGTTAGCTTACAGCCACGAAGCTGATGCTGCTCAAATATAAGTAATAATAATTAAAATTATTATTATTATCAACACAGACATTTATATGGTTAGTCTGGCGTTATAAGTGATTTACCTCAGGTGCACTGTGGAGTGGGTCAGACTGTTTTTAATGCAGGCTAACTGATACCATAGAAATGCGTTAGCCTTGCACTAGCCTAGCGCCACTAGACTCTTCAAATATAAGAACTGCATGAATTTAAGAAAAAAATATCTCCAGAAATCAACAACACTCTGGATAACTAGGAAATGAGGCCCAATGTCAAAAATCCCGAAATATCCCTTTAAAGCACCGTATAATAAAACTCCTCCTCCTACATCCAATCAGTAAATAAAACCAAACGTAATCTGAGTTTGATGATTTAATAAATACAGCTGGACATTTCTCGTCTTAAACCGCTGACGTTTCAATCCTGTCACGAGAAGGAAATTGATGTGCCATTCAGCTGTAAATGGTCACATTTGTACAGCGCTTTTCCACCTTCATTAGGCTTTACATCAAGGAACCACTCACACATTCACGCTGTCACTCATACGCCAGTGTCACACACGGGGTGAAGTGTCTTGCCCAAGGACACGACGCCAGTGTCTTCGTGTCTGTCAAATGTCCGGCTGTATTCTTTAGTTTGCCTGGATGTCTGAGCATGTTTAAACTCGAGTCAACATTGAGTTAATTTACTGATTTATCCGTTTCCTTTTTTTTCCCTTGGCAGTGCGGCCCGTCGAGGTCTCCCACTCCCTCACGCACAGACCCGGCCTCTGACGCTGCCCTCGCCGCGGATAAACAAGGTTAGGCTGTTAACCTAATAGCCCGCACATGATAGATGGAGACGCGGCGCAGGAAATGCGGGGAGGAAATCTAATTAGGTTTGTCACTTTGTTGTCCGCAGCGTCTGACAGACACCAGTCCCTGGAGCCGCGCGCTCAGAGCCCGCTGCCGCTGAAGCAAAAGACGACCTGCGCATTAGGAAGGTAAATCTCCTAATGGAACCTCCACTCCGCAGATTAAACATGAATGAACCATTTCTAACTCACTAACTCGCATTTGTCACGCGTCATTGGCAGCGCTGGGGAGAACGAGCGGGAGGCGGTGGTGAAAGGGCGCCCTCCGGTGGATGAAGAGGGCAGTATCACAAGTGAAGGTTCACAGAAAGGTAAGACATGTTTGAACTTCAGGGTTAAGGCCTTAAATGTCTGTAAAAATGCATTAAATTTGATTCTCACAGACGTAAAATCTAAATATCTTTCTTTGACAAACATGTTTTAATCAATTTCACATTCATGTTATTGTATTGAAACATATTTAACATGGACAAAACACTAGACTTGCTCCTTTGGCATTGAATTAAAATGAAATTAGGCCTCTTTTAAAATTGCTTCACTCCTCAGCTATATTTAATACAGATTTAAGTCAAGAAATGTTTTAGTCCACACAATTCTAAACTTCATGAATTCATCAAAAATACTAAATTGATGGTCCAAAACACGTTTTATCTCTGGAATGATTTGGAATTGACTCTCTGCCCCCTGTATAAACCTGGATACTTCTTCGTTGTAGATAGTGTAGACAGGCTTAATTTTGCACTAGTTTTGATGTAAAGTAATTTGACAATGTTTCCTGAGAGTTTGGAGCACTTTAGCAGGTGTTTAGATCACTGTTTTTAGCTATTTTATTCCTACAAAAAATCTGTGTGGCCGTTTTCCTTCAGGGCGAATCACAGACGAGTCCATCACCGTGGAAACGTGTCAGCAGGTTGTCACTGAGCTCCAGGACTGTCTCAGGAGGACCATCCACTGCTACACATCGGTCAGTCACTGTGAATGTGTGCTGTGCAGATACAGAGATAGAGAGAAAATAGAAGGAAAAGGAGAAAGAAAAAAGAGAAAATGAGAAAGAATGAGAGAAAAGGAAAAAAAGAAAGAAAAAATGAGAAATAAGGGGGGGAAAGGGAGAAAGAGAGAAAAATAGAGAAAAAGAAAGGGGAAGTAAAGCATACTATATAATGTAATATAATAAAAATAGATACAGTGTGTATGATAACTATGGGTGTATGTATATAATCTGTGATTATATGTAGATATAATTACAGATTATATCTATGGGTATAACAATTTTATTGCTGACCTCAGAATCCCCAACTCTATGGAATTATATTATGAAATTGTATAAATATGTATATTAGATTTATATTACAAGCGAATGATACTATTACGACTTTTATTATTACGACTATACTATGTTTTCTTATTTTTCAATTTTATTTAATTTTTGTTTTCTTTTTTCTTTTTCTTTCTTTTTTCTTTTTCTCTTTGTTTTGTTATTGTTGTTTCTTGTTTGTTTCTTCTTCCTAATCCTAATTGTGTGTTTGATTTCAATCTTGAATGTTTACCCTTCCTCATGTTCACTACCCTATTCAGTTTGCCTTTACCTCGATTATAATTGTTTCTTTACTATTATTTGTTACTATCATCATTTTTCATGTTTTATTTCTTATTTGTCATGTACAACCCAAGAATGATCCTAAGAATCAAATATGTATCAATCTAATGCCTTACCCTTGTGTATCCTTCCTTTGTGCTATTTGTAAGCTTTGTTGTCAATAAAGTTTAAAAAAAAGAAAGAAGAAAAAGAAAGAAACAGAGAAAAAATAGTATCATCTCCTGTCCTGCATCTGATGTTATGACATTCATTGTCATTGAGAAATTACTGCCCTATTAGCCTCACAAATAACACGCATGGAGTGACACTGAATTTTTAGTCTCCCTCTCGAGCGTGTGCATAATCCTATCTTTTAGCTTAAAGGGCCTGTACATAATTTTTCCTGTTTTCAAATTGGGAAATAATTTAAGGTATTTTACTTTAGCGGGTATTAAGTTTTGATCTCAAACACATTATAATACACTTTCTTGGTTGATTCAAAGATGACTCAAAACATGGATTTCACTACACTAGAAGTTTAAAAGCTGTTTCTCTCTTCACTATTGGATTTTAGTTGGCGCCCTCTGCTGGCTGCTTTCATATCTAAAAATAAATAACTTCTCTGATTTTCCCGCAGGTTGTCGACAGCGGTCCAGACTTGACCAAAGACCAGCAGCGGATGAAGAGCGTCCTGTCCACGGCGTTGCTCTCCGTAAAGACTGACCTACACTCTCTTCCGCCCCACAGTCCACAGCAGGGGGTCCACAGGGGGCAGAGCAGAGGGAGACTCCACCTCGGCTTTGTTGGAGCAATACGCACTACTGCTGCTCCAGTCTGTCGAGAAGAAACTGGAAAACAAGGCCTGAAAGAGACACTTTATTTGCCGTCCTATGCAACACGCTGCACTAGAGGAGCACTAGTATCGGTTAAAATGACATGATTTTTACTCGTTTTGTCAACTTCTTATTCTTTTTACTCTTTGGCTGCATTTTTCAAAGACATTTTATCACTTAAAGTGTTTCACCTAAACCTTTTTCCTGTGGGTTTTGTCAATAATAATATGTTGTATGTCGGAATGATGAATGAAAGTTATGAAGCGTGAGAGAAACTGCCTTCGGTTTTAACGTTGCACAAGCTCTTTTATATGTCTTTGATTTTTATTTGATGATTTTTAGGATCACTGTGGCATCCGTAGATACTGATTGATCGATTGTCTCTGATGGTTTCTTATTCAAATAAAATAAATGAAAAAACTGCCATGCTTTTAGTTGTGGGTGATCATTTTAATTGGGGTGTGTTCATGCGGCGTCGTAACATTCTCACCCTCATTGTCAGCGAAATATTAAGGGGGATTCTTTAGTAGAAGAAGCTCAAAATACAGATGTTTGTGCTCAGTTCAGGTGGAGGTTAAAGAGGGGGTATTATGCTTTTTTCAATCACATAGCACCAGTCTATAGCATACTACAATGATTACGTAACCTTCTGTTGGTCTGTATATGCAGTAAATTAAAATAACTGCCTTGAATAAAATTGCTCTCTCAAAATGGCTGTACTGAACGTCTTGAAATAGGCCTCTGTCTCTTTAAGAAGCTTTCCGACACGCCCCCTTCAGCACACTGCTGTGGCATCTAAACAACACTACTGTGCGGGGAGGGGGCTCTGCTGAGCTGAGGAGCAGTGGTTGGTGGCTTGGCTGGGGATGAAAGGTCCAGAGGCGTCTCCAGGAGGTGGGGGCGTTCCTAGGAGGACTGAGGCATAGCTACACCTAAAATGGCTGCCGTCTAAGTTTTTACTGATTACTCAAAAATATGTGAATGAGCCAAGGCAACACTCCAGGCATGTGTTTAATGAGGGAATGACATAATAACATGATATAAAGCTTGAAAAAGTCGATTTTACAAAATACCACTTTATTTTGTTATCTCTTTATATATATAAATGCTGCCCTATTTTATTTTCGAGGCTATTTTTATTTAGATGTTTTTTTTTAATTTAAATGTGCACCTTACGGAGCTTTGTTTGGGCGGCACGGTAGCACAGTGGTTAGCGCTCGTGCTTCACAGCTAGAAGGTCCCGGGTTCGATTCCCACCTGGACGGGGCCTTTCTGTGTGGAGTTTGCATGTTCTCCCCGTGTCTGCGTAGGTTTCCTCCGGGTACTCCGGTTTCCCCTACCACTAAAAACATGTACAATAGGCCAGGATGAATGAGAGTGTGTTTGAGAGTGTGCATGGGGGACGACGGATGCAAATTAGCCCAAGGCTACAATCCGGTGTGGCTTGTTTACATGCATGAGACCCATGTATGTTCATTAACATGCACTGTCCCGACCAAATAAACCAATGAATGAATAATAAATAAATAAATACAGTGTTTACATTTATAGTGAGTTTTCAATAAAACTACTTGTATTTGGCTTTGACTTAAAGAGGGGGTATTATGCTTTTTTCAATCACATAGCACCAGTCTATAGCATACTACAATGATGACGTAACCTTCTGTTGGTCTGTATATGCAGTAAATTAAAATAACTGCCTTGAATAAAATTGTTCTCTCAAAATGGCTGTACTGAACGTCTTGAAATAGGCCTCTGTCTCTTTAAGAAGCTTTCCGACACGCCCCCTTCAGCACACTGCTGTGGCATCTAAACAACACTACTGTGCGGGGAGGGGCTCTGCTGAGCTGAGGAGCAGTGGTTGGTGGCTTGGCTGGTGACAAAAGGTCCAGAGGCGTCTCCAGGAGGTGGGGCGTTCCTAGGAGGACTGAGGCATAGCTACACCTAAAATGGCTGCCGTCTACGTTTTTACTGATTACTCAAAAATATGCGAATGAGCCAAGGCAACACTCCAGGCATGTGTTTAATGAGGGAATGACATAATAACATGATATAAAGCTTGAAAAAGTCGATTTGACATAATACACCCCCTTTAACATTTCATGTCACAGCTCTCACTTTGCGGAAAAAATTTCGGGATATATATCGTATATCGATATTCATCCAAAATATATCGGGATATGACGTTTGGTCCATATCGCCCAGCCCTACCCTGAACAGTCCTGCACACAAACCTAATTTATTACAGCGCCATCAATTTGCTAGTGTGCCACTAAAAATGAATGCTTGTATATCCCTGTTCTTTCCTTTCACAGAAAAGTTATAAAATGTGAAATACATAAACAGATTTATTTAATAATAGCAACCACAAAGGTGCACATGAATTTAATATATTACTGAGTGATTATGAGATTACAAACCTTAATAAAACATTTGTTAATATAAACATGAAAAGCGTTTTGCACATTTGGTACAAGTGTCGTCCTAATAAATGCGCCTCTCATTCACACGCGCTGAAGGGCTGCGTGGGCGGGGCCAGGTGCGTCTCACGGCAGCGTCTCCACGTTGACGTAGTTGAGCACCACGTCGTGGAGGATGTTGATGCGGTCGACGCGGTTGAGCTCCAGGACGCGGTGCTTGAACTCGAACAGCGGGATGTTGTTGACGGCCACGCGGAAGGACTCGTGCGTGCACAGGATCTTCATCTGGAAAACAGGATAGAGAGCAGATCCGTCAGCAGGCCGCCGTCCCACAGCACCTGAACGCCCCACTTCAAGACACAGCACAGGAGGGAGGGCTTATGTGCCGTCTGCCGCGCTTTGAATGAGGAAGGATGATCTAAGTTTAGGTCTGTATATTCACTTCTTTGCCCGCGGATAAGTTTATAGATTGTGCCAAAAATGATGGGCCTGAAATGTCTTTAACCTCTTAACCCCCACCTGAACCGAGCACTTTATCAACAGTTTGGCATTACCCAAATCTAAAAGTTTCTTGGAAAAAAACAAAGCATCAAAATGACAACAAAAACGAGAAGAAAACAAGGATGAAAACGCAACAAAAAAGTATCAAAAAGTGACAAAAAAAGCCAAAAAAATCAGCAAAAGAGCAACAACAAAGCAACAAGACTGTGACATGAAAGTGCAGCAAAAAAGTGACAAAAATGAGATGATAACACGGTAACAACGCAAGGAAAAAGATCAGTTTTGTTGGTCTTAGCTTTCAAATGAGGCGTCACCCTAGCCTATAGGCTTTAACCTTTTAGATTTGGGTAAAGCCGAACTGGAGAAAATTAGCTAAGGCGGGTGGTAACAGGTTAAAAAGCATCCAATTGTATCAAACTGGCATTAAATCTAAAATTCTTGGACAATAATCACATTTGTGCCTAATGTGCAACTATTTTCAAATAAGAGTAACGTTACTTTGAAATCATTTAAAGTAAAAGTAAAAGTAAAAGGTTTGGAGAAAATGTTGAGTACTGTGAGTAACTGAGTAGCTGGTTAAGCGTAAAAGTCTGATTTATGTTTCAGTTGCGACATAACTGATGAATGAAACAATAATATGAAAATCCTAATATTTCCAAAGAAAATGCCATGAAATTGTATTAAATTTTTATTAAAAAAATATATTTTGAAAGAAAAAGGGGCACGAAACGAAAAACTACATATATTTAGGTCGACATGAAGCTTTTGGAACTTTAAATTTAACTTTTTTGTTACTCAAGTGTAAAAATACTGAATGATGTAACTACTAATAAATACAGTTTTTTCAAAAAGTGCTTATACTCGAGTAAATGTAACTGAGTACTACCTGCCCCTGACTATTTTTACTCCATAAGTTTGTTGGAAATACAAAAATGAAGGTCCAAAACACATTCAGTTGCAGTTTTGGCAGAAATTGTACACGTTTTTTGCTTTCGAATTTTGAAAATTCCCCATTTCGTCTGTTTGCAAATCTTTAGAAATGAAATATACACAGATTTCTTTGCATTTGTGGTTCTAAAGATATAGCATTTGGGCATAAAAATGACATTAAAACCCCTTACATTTGATTTGCTGCTCCCTATGACACAGAAAGCCACAGCCTCTATATCAAACTGTGTTAAAGAGGGGGTATTATGCTTTTTTCAATCACATAGCACCAGTCTATAGCATACTACAATGATGACGTAACCTTCTGTTGGTCTGTATATGCAGTAAATTAAAATAACTGCCTTGAATAAAATTGCTCTCTCAAAATGGCTGTACTGAACGTCTTGAAATAGGCCTCTGTCTCTTTAAGAAGCTTTCCGACACGCCCCCTTCAGCACACTGCTGTGGCATCTAAACAACACTACTGTGCGGGGAGGGGGCTCTGCTGAGCTGAGGAGCAGTGGTTGGTGGCTTGGCTGGTGACGAAAGGTCCAGAGGCGTCTCCAGGAGGTGGGGGCGTTCCTAGGAGGACTGAGGCATAGCTACACCTAAAATGGCTGCCGTCTAAGTTTTTACTGATTACTCAAAATATGTGAATGAGCCAAGGCAACACTCCAGGCATGTGTTTAATGAGGGAATGACATAATAACATGATATAAAGCTTGAAAAAGTTGATTTTACATAATACCCCCCTTTAAGTCTCCCATGCAGTAAATGAAGAAGTATTGATGCTTCCTGAACCCAGTGAATGTTGTTAGTGGTTATGGTTCACATTGTAAACCAGCTTTAAAGTTAACAGTGTTTAAATAACATTACAGCCCTGTACTGACCTCCATTGGTCTAGGAGCCTGCCCAAACATCTCTCCAACCCTTTCCACTTTCTCTAAAAACGTGACATTACAAACAGAAGCTGGAGTCAGTATATTTGAGATTAGTTCAACATAAACCTACTTTGTCTTAGTCTCAGCGGCATAAGTGAATGTGAGCCACTGATCCATTTCTATAGGAGCTAAACTGATACATAGTCCACATGGCTCACCTCAAACGGGCTGCCCCTGGCGAAGGGGAAGGCCCCCTTCAGGTCCCGCTCCTCGGGGCCCCAGCGCTCGCCCACTTTGCTGTTGCGCACCAGCACCTGTTTACCCCCGTCGCTGAAGCGCGGGTTAATGTGGAACGCTATGTCGTTGCCTCTGAGGAAGTTCACCGTGAACCTGAGGAAGAAAGGTTTCATCTTTAACAATGCAAAACCTGGATTCTGTGGGGAAAGAAATGAGGTACTTGAACTTAAAGCTACACTGCGGAACTTTACAGGTTGTATGTTGTTACGTCACAGAAGCAAGTTAGCAACTTAAACAGTGCATTTGGAAGACGGCCCACAGCATTTAAAACCCTGTGTTTGGATGAAGGCCTTAAATGCCATTAAAAAGGATTTGATTCCAACAGCCAATAAATCTGAATTGCTTTGAAAATAATGACATGGCTTGAGATTTTGTTTTATTCCATAAATTCATCGGAAATATTAGACATATGGTCCATGTGAAAAATGTGTTTTTGTTGAACTTCCTGTTACTCAAATTTGCCTGTTGTTTCCAATTTAGTTTTAAAGTGGACATCATGCAAAATCGACTTTCCTGAGGTTTAAACCATGTCTTAACGCTGTATTTCACAACATTCACGCAGTTTGGAGTAAATCCTCAGACAAAGCTGTTAAATGTAGCTGTTTCTTCTTCTACAGCATCAGCGCCTCGTTCTGTTGTTCCTGATGACACTCGCGTCATTGTTCAAACCCAAAAATTGTCCTCCACATTTTTAAAGCCCATAATCCAACATTATCGATTATGAGCCGTTCTGTGCTCGAAGTGTGTTTATCACGAGCTGCTCACACGTCGTATCCAACCTGGAAGTTAACATTATTCCTACAGCTGCCAGCAGGAGGAACCCCAGTCAATATTTTCACCAGCTCTCTCGCCTGCATTTTTTTGTTACTATTTAAAGCAGAACTAAGTAACTCATGCCCCTAGAGGCCATAAGCACCACTGCAGGTGTCGTAGCATGTTACGTTTTTTTACTCATTAATTGTCCGTGAGAGTAAATACTACGCTGACAGAAAAGACAAAGGGAGAGAGAGATATTGTACATCCAGTTACACAATGGTGATAATTTTTTTTCAAACTTGACTGTAAATACTGTTTAAGTGGCGCTAGCCCGGAGTTAGCTTTGCCTGTTAGCCTGTTAGCTGCTTCTTCGTGATTCCATTAGTGTGTATTGGTGACTCCGGGTCGGATTCTTTGTTCTTTACAGTTTTCCTGACTATTGGCACCTAAGCTGCTGTAACATGTGAATTTCTCCATTTTAAGATCAAAATAGATATCTAACAATATTTAAAGCTTTAACTATGTTGGTAATATTGTCTGAGCCTCAAAATTACATTAAAAACAGTGATTATGATTTAATGGCTGCTAAAGAGTGCAGTAAAGTGTAATCAGAACTCACATTTTAGCGTCTGGCTTGACCTGTCCCACGATGGTCATCATCATCTGTCATAAACTCCTCTGGCCAGGTTCAGGTTGTACGGGACGCTCTGAAATCAACAAACACACATAAACCACACGATCCAACCGTCCCGACTGTGACGGGCCAAAACCACCGGACTCACCAGTGGCCCAGACGTGGGTGGCATCCAGTTTGGGGCAGGTATCCTGGGTGCTGCCCGGGCCACCCCGACTGCCCCGGATGGTACCAGCTGGGGCGGGGAGGCCAGATGTAGGGGCGCTGGCCGCCGCCGGTGGAGGGGGTGGTCACGGGGGCAGAGGTGGGGGCAGGGGTGAGGACTGGGGCGGGCGCAGGAGCGGGCACAGCGGTCGTCATCGGAACGGGTGCTGGGGCGGTGGAGGGCCAGCAGGTCTGAGTGGGACACGGCTGGACCGGAGGAGCCTGAGGGAACACAAGTCAACAAAATGGATTGAGCGCTGATGATGAAGGGAAGCATTTTGGACAAGATTGATTTGAACAGAACTTAAAGTGCATATGACAGGTTTTAATACTTTTGAAAATATGACTTATTTAAAAGGATAACATCAGTTCATCAGTTACATAATTATCATTTTATTTTAGTGAAGCAGCAATAAACTGCTGACAGGAAGTGCCATAGAAGAAGGCAACGTTCCATAGAAGTTTAACTAATTTCCCATTGACTTAACATGGTCGGCACGGCAACAATTTAAAATTGTTTGCCTTCACCTATGTCACTTCCTGTCGATGTCCAATAAGGAAGTGAAACTATAAACATCATAAAAATGGCCAAACTAAAGAAAGCTGGGTACAATCTTTAGCAAAATCTTAAATATAATCATGTTAACTAAGTTTTAGCAAAAATTGTGGCATATGCACTTCAAAGGGATATTTCAGGTTTTTTGATATAGGGCCTCATTTCCTAGTTATCCAGAGTGTTGTTGATGTCTGGAAATATTTTTTTCTTAAATTCATGCAGTTCTTATATTTGAAGAGCTTAGTGGCGCTAGGCTAATGCTAGGCTAACGCATTTCTATGGTATCAGTTAGCCTGCATTAAAAACAGTCTGACCCACTCCACAGTGCACCTGAGGTAAATCACTTATAACGCCAGACTAACCATGTAAATGTCTGTGTCGATAGAATAATTTTAACCATTTTGCATTTAAAATAACTTATATTTGAGCAGCATCAGCTTCGTGGCTGTAAGCTAACGCAGCAGCGGAGTGATCTGCGAGAAAATAGTCCCTCAAAATGCGGTAATTCATGTGATACAAAAATGATTCTATCGATACAGACGTTTATATGGTTAGTCTGGTGTTATAAGTGATTTACCTCAGGTGCACTGTGGAGTGGGTCAGACTGTTTTTAATGCAGGCTAACTGATACATAGAAATGCTTTAGCCTTGCCCTAGCCTATCGCCACTAGACTCTTCAAATATAGGAACTGCATGAATTTAAGAAAAAAATATCTCCTGAAATCAACAACACTCTGGATAACTAGGAAATGAGGCCCTACAGTATGTCAAAAATCCTGAAATATCCCTTTAAGGTGCATTGTAGTGACTCAGTGGCTGTATGGGTGGTCAGCATGGCGCCTTTACTTTCCATCACAACGCTCCAGGATCAATTGTTTTGTAGGTTTTCTGGTGAGAGGCTCCGTCCACAGTGAAGCAATTGATCCTGTAGCGCCCGACAGACCACCGTGATGGAAAGTAAAGGTGCCATGCTAACCACTCATACAGCCGCTGGGTCACTACAAAGTCAACTTTGTTTTCTCATAAAAAGTTGCATAATGCACCTTTAAGATGAGTTTGACCATTTGCATCAGTGATATAGATATGTTTTTTATCATAACTTATTGATTCCATTAAAGTCTATTTTACTGGAGACACGCCATTCGTCTCGTTTAATTTCCGATCATCAGCACTTGAGATTTTAATTACAAAAGCAAAGCCACACTTGATCTTTCCAAAGGTGCTTACAGCTGTTTAACGAACCACAGGACGAGTTTTGGCCTATAATCAAAAGCTTCAAAACAGAAATCGATCGAAGCAGAAGATGGAAAGACGTACTGGAGGAGCTTGGATGACCGTCGGGGTTTGGACCGCAGCTGGAGCCGGGGCGATGGGCGGAGCTTGGACCACCATTGGGGGCGGAGCAGGAGCCATTGGATACTGCTGCATGGTCGGGACGGCCCAGCACGGAGTGGCATCTGGGGATTCGGCACGTACAAGTCCGATAAGGGAAGAAGTGTGTTACTGTGAGAAAACGCTACAGGTTGTTACAGGTTTTTAAGACACACTAATCACTCTCCCTAATTCACTTTCTCTTTCATAATATGAACCATAACAAAAAATTTACTTTTCATTTACTTTTCTAAATGTTTTTGGAAAAGTATTGTTCTATAATTATTTTTTTGTGACGTGTAAAATAATTGTTCTGTTAGTTTACTTTGAGTTATAACTTTGACCAGTGTTATTTCAACACAATACTGGTGTCAAAAGCTACACAATAAAAACAAACATACTAAGCCTTTTCAACACAGTGCGTTTGGTTAAACTCAAACAAAAAATATTAGCTTTTTTTTTTCATTAACATTTTGGCTTCTACTGTTGCCAAAACAAAATATGCTCCTAATCATCAACTCAATGCAGAAAATGCTATTTTTTGCTGTGGTTAATCAAAGAAAGGATTTGGATGACCAATTTAAAGGTGCATTATGCAACTTTTCATAGGAAAAAAACACGTGTTGGGTGGTTATGTGTGGTTAACATGGCGCCTTTACTGTTGATGTATCTGTGTTCATGCATACATTCCAGCCAGAAAACCTACCAGAAACCTTAAAAAAATTAAATAAAATTGGTTCTGGAGCGTCATAGGAGCCACCGGAATGGAACGTAAAGGCGATCAGCTAACCACCCATGCAGCCACTGGGTCACTGAAAGGTCAAATACACACTAATAATAACTTTTATTTTCATAAGTTGCATAATGCACCTTTTAAATCTCATATTTGTCTGCCTTTAGTCATTATCTCCATGGAGACGAGCTGGAGACGCCCTGTTCCCATAAAGGTCCACTCACACCAAACACACATGTTTGTTCATTTTTTTAGGCATTTTTCAACAACAAAAATATCTATAATAATATAAATGCTTCTATTTCACTCTGTTATTGGGTGAAACGTTATGCGCTGTGACTTTAAATTGTGCCAAAACTAACTAAAACCGAGGCTAAAATGAAACAAAAAAAAGACTAAACTGAATTTCAATTTTCTACACATTTTCTAGTGCCGTGTTCGGAAAATGTTGCTATATTGTAGTTTCTCAGAAGAACTGTTTTCTAAATGTTTTTCGCATTATCTACGATTTTAAATAATTAAATAATTAACTTAACACCTAACACCTTACTGATATAGGTTACTTTTGCGTTGCTTGAAATGAAAGCTACATAACTCAAGTTTCATATCCTGGACTCATACCTGGCTGTCCTGTCCAACACGGGGCTTGCATGGGGGCGGGGGTGCCGTCTGGGTGAACTGGCCAGAGGGGTCCCGGGCCAGGTGGGGAAGTTGGAGCCCGTCGCCTGAACGGGCCACATGGCGCTGGGCTGCGGGACAGAGCCGGCAGACACGCACCCGCCACCGCACAAGGGGTCGGGCATCTGGGGTGGGGGCGGAGACGGAGGCGGGGAGGGGGCCGGGAGGGAGACAGTGGAGAGAACAGAGGACACCAGCTTGACGGGGCCAAAGCAGAGAATGTGAAATGACACGGGTTGGAAAGAGTCTTACCATTTGAGCCACCATGTTTGGAGAGGCATTACTTACATCCATGCTGCCTGAGAGAACAACAGTCAAACTATTAGAGGTGGTACTTGAGTAGTTTTATCACACTGTACTAATACTACCACTTTATTTTGAAAGAGCAAACTTACTTTAGTGAAACATTTTGGTTGCGTTTGACATTATAAATTGTCTTGTCATAATTTCAGTTGGCGCAGGGGCCGATACAACTCAATGGGAAAGAAACGGCTTTGTGTGGAAAAGCTCCAAATGTTGATCATTATTTGGAAGTGGTTGTATTCACAAACCTGCCACATTCACCTTAGGGCTGAAAGTCCTTTCCTCTGCACATCATTTTGAATATTGTCTCTGCTTAGACGCCTTTATGAGATAGTCATGTGACCGTAGTTCATATGTGCAGAGAGAGAAGACGTTGAACGTGACAATTTTGTTTCAGGTTTAGCTGTTCCAGAGATAGTAGGCTATTAAGCATAAAACACGTCAGAAACTCAGCATTTTGATGGTTACCACTGTTACCACATTAGAATTCTTAGCGCTGCACCAACTCAATTTAAAATGATTGGCTTTTAGACGGTTGTGATGTGAACCTATAAACTTTAAAACAGCTCTGCTTGTGTACTAGTCTCTTCATGGTCTAGCACAGGTATGGTTAAATTTACTCATCCGAGGATTTGAATTGGGATTTTGAACTGCCAGCAGGGCCAGACTGGTGCTCATAAAAGCAACTCTGTATATCAGTGGAAACATTTGTGTTGTCGCTTGTCCATATTGGGCTTGATCGGGCTTTGCAGGATTATTGGGTTAGACTGGCAGATAGTTTACCCACCTCTGGCACTAAAGTATGTCTGACCCTCCCTAAATGAACCGGATTCAAGTGGTCTGTCCCGTTCCACTCCTGTCAAAAGCGGACTCCAGAAACCTTAGGGAGTGGTCTCCTGCTGGTCCCAGAGTCGGGGCTAAACATGATGAGGCTGCGTTTTAGTTTTAAAATCCTGAAGTCTTACTGAAGATGTGAGACAGGAATCAACTCTGACCATGTTCAAATCCAGGCTGGAGACTGGTCTTTTTTAGCAGCATATGACACGGAAAGTATTTTAACTGCACTTTGCACTTTTGATTTAATTAATTAATTCATACAATCATATGGGTTTATTTATTTGTCTTCTTGTAGTTAGACTAAAACGTTTTCCCTTTTCTATTGGTGGTATCAGCAGTTTCTACTTTGCATACATTTAAGACAGTTCTCCCAAACCACCAGCAGAGGTCACTACAGCCCAGTCAGGCTCCACAGTGTGAGCCCATCATGGAGAGCCCATAGAGACACAATGGCGGATTATTGGCTGAGGTACGTGGAGCTAAGTGCGTTAAGTGGATGCCAGAGATAATTCAGACTGAATGACGGGCAGACGTCCTGACACACGCACCATCTGGGTATTATGTCATTCCTGCAGGAATTTGCACAAAGTATTGTCCATTGTAAAGACCACTATGGAGACGATACTGGCCTCGAGAAGTTGGCCTACCTGTGTGTTTATGCCACGTTAACACTTCTGTGAGGAATATCTCAAATTAAACAGATTTGAATTCAGGATATTAATCTTAATCTGAGATAGATTTACTTGAACCTAAATTGTGTCATTCAATGAAATCTCACTGCGGTAAGAAAGTTCCTCTTATGTCCCGCTTCAGTATATTGAATATTCAGTGGTTTGTGAAAATGCTTGTCCTTGTAAAACATTTTTTTCGATTGTAAGACTAGTTTTACTTAGCATTACTGAGACAGTGACCTTGAAAGTTTTGAATTATGCTTTATGATGTTAGAAATAGGAATGTTTCCCTCCGCCGTTTCATTGTTGTCAACAAGAACCCAAAAATCTGATATAGGGTTTTTAAAACTGTATTAGGCTTTGCATTTAAAACCAATAAGAGTATATTTCTATTTTATAAAATTTTAAATGTAATTATTTTGAGTATTGCCATCTGTCGACTCAAAACAGTCACCCTCAACCTGTTGATGTCACAAGGTGATGCTTCTCTGTGTTTTAAGTTTTTACCAAACTTGTTCTGGTCATTCTATGCTCAAACGGCCTCTACTACTAAACCTTTGTTTCTATAAAAGCTCGCTTCCCTCTGTAGCAGCAGAAGTCAAGTCCATTTGTTTTGTGTTTCGAGACTCCCTTCACCTACGTTCATAATTTTAATGATAAAACAGGAAATATCAGTGTTACGATCTCCAAGGGCCTTTACATTTTTAGAATAGAACAGCTACATACTACAATATAACCAATTTAAAGCAGTCTGAGAAGTTTCTGAATCCATAGTAAATGACTGACCTGTGTGAAGGTGGAGTCCTCCAGGTCCCGGGACAGTTCTGGAGTGTCCTCTCACTCAGGGACAGTCTTTTATAGCCTCGAAGCTCACTCCACCTCGCCCTCCTCCATCTCTTCATGCACTGGTAACGTCCTCACATGATGTGTCTCCAACAACAGACCAGGCACAAAATAATGCTCCTGGGTAAAACACTACACCTCCCTTGCCCTTCAGTCACAGAGAAATGTGGCAGGGGTGATGACAGGAAGAACATTTAGTGAAAAAGAAGGGGAACACTATGACATGTTTCAGCAAAAAAAAAAAAGATGTTAGCTATACATTTCTGATGACTGTGTGTCAAGTTTAACGCTTGTAACCCATGTCAATATTGACTTTGATGACATGGAATGGGTTACACACTCCCGACCAACAGTCTTGTGCTACAAGGGCAATGATTCGATTATGCCAGGTCGACCGATCGATATATTGGGCCGATATTTGGGGATTTTACAATATCGGCACTTGGCCAATATCTCTGGGACCGAAAGTGATAGAGCTTTCCAGTTTTTTGCATTAAAAGAGTAAAATCAGGGCTTTAAAACGAGTTCTGCCACAACTCCCTAGAACTCTGGCGAACAGAGAAACATCGCAATGAAAATTGGTTAGCTACAGGTTTGTTAAATACAAGTTTCACTAAACATTTTTGAATATGAACATGCTGCATGTCATTTTGAAGCACAGAACCTGGAGAATTAATAATCGCTGAGTTAGTTTTAACCTCCGCTATTGTATTTTTGATCGCCGCGCAAAATGCTGCGGCTCGCAACAGCATGCTTATGCTAACGACAGCATGCTTATGCTAACGACAGCATGCTTATGCTAACGGCAACTAATCAACGCTGGGACAGAAACTATGATTGTTTGTTGTCATGGCGACGTGAAAACAGGAAGTGACCTCGCTCTCTCCTTTTGCAGCTGAGTTTTTTTGGCTTTTTCTGCGAACTGCATTTGTTGTTTCTGTGTTCCACATTGTTTTTCTGGATACTTTTGTACGTCTTTGACGTCTTTTTGTGGAGTCTAAAATGATCCTGAAGAAAGCAGCTTTTTTAAGGTAAACAAAATGCTAGCTTATCAGCTAAACCCATTTGAGACCTGCACATTTCTTCTTCTGAGACGCTGAAGAGGCACCAAGAGCCCCCACAGCTGCAGCACAGTGGAGGCGTCACAAGAGGTGCTACAGGAAACAAGTAAGGACAAACGAGAGATGGTGAAAGACTGTTGTCAAGGGGAGGAAGAGGAAGGAGGAGGATGAGCTTACCAGTGCAGGACACCACGCTCTGAAACAGGGACAAACCCAGGAGGCGCGGCACCCTTTCAGAGGAGACAGAGGGCATCCAGCCAGGTTTCTTCCGAGTGCAACAGTTTCCACAACCTCCAAGGTCATGCGGGTCAGGTTGACACACAGTGGCAGCACGGCTCAGCCGCAGCAGCTCAGGACTAACACCTGAACACTATTTCGTTGTACAGCTGTACAATGACAATAAAGCACTTACTTACTTACTTACTTACTTACTTACTAAAGTTATAATAAATAAATACTGCTGGAGTGGCCAAGTATTTAATGTTTTTACAGGATTATAGACCAGACATTTGGAAAAATCAGCCAAAAATCTAAATATATAAATATATATAAATCCCTAAAAATTGGCATCGGCCCATAGCCTTAGAAAAACCCATATCGGTCGACCTCTAGTGCCAAGTTTAATGTGTGTAACCCATTCTGCTGCCATTCTAATGTGATGTGGGGACACAGAGTGGGCAGAATTTTGCATTCAATAATTCCCCCCCACCCAGTAGTCCACAAGCAATGATGTGATTTTGCCAACTTGACCCATTCCATTGTATACAGGGGGTCTGGTATCCAGCTTTATGGAACCCATTCCATTGTTGACGTGGGTGAAGGGGCGGGGGCAGAATAGAATCTGGAACCCCTCCTTCTTACACTAATGCACACTAGTTTCTCTGCTACTCTAACTAGTGTCTGTAGTGGAGACAATATGAGTGTTGAGATGGAGTGGTTATGGTGTAGCTAGCACCACCTTGTGACATCAGCACGTGGAGACAAACTTAATAAAGTTCATATGACAGGTTTTAATGCTCTTGAAAATATGACTTATTTAGATGGATAACATCAGTTGCATAGTTATCATTTTTTTCAGTGAAGCAGCAATTTGAATGAAGAAATGTTGGGCAGAAAAGTTATTTTTATTTGAATTTTTAAGCTGCTGACAGGAAGTGACATAAAAGAAGGTAACATTCCATAGGTTTGACTCATTCATTTCCCATTGACACAACATGGTTGGCACGGCAACAGTTTAAAATTGTTTACCTTCTTCTATATCACTAACTGTCGGTGTCCAATAAGGAAGTGAAAATATAAACATCACAAAAATGGTCAAACTAAAGAAAACTGGGTACAATCTTTAGCAAAATCTTAGATATAATCGTGTTAACTATGTTTTAGCAAAATTTTTGTAATAAAACCAAACCAGAAATCTCCATCTCTCGTTTCCATGGCAACAGCGACATACAAATAATAGATACGAATGTGGGGAAATGTGGGAACCTGACAGTGCAGCGATTGTGTTCCTGTTTTATTAGATTTGGCAAATCTGGTTCAAGACATAACGCACATGCTTGAAACTTTCAGAATGCAGAGAAATGCGCAATGCCTCGAGAATTCAAAACAAATCTTAAACCGCATTGTAGTCGCTGGCAAGGTGGATATTTATGAAGTTTTTTTTTGCCTGAAAAGCTAACGAATGACTAGCAACTGTGATTAGTTTACAGGTCTAACATAACGGTATATAAAAGGAGTTGTGGCGCCTGAATGATGTGGTGTAAATAGATACTGATTTTTGCCGTCTGTTATCCCTCAGTATGGCGCTGACTGTCCTGCGTTGCCATGGAGATAAACTGCGATACGTCACTTTGAATAAACCGATATGTGCAGTGATACTTTTCTGTCAGCATTTCCAGCTTTAATTAGAAAGTTATAGGAAGAATAGACTATTGATTACTCCACCACAGCTTACTTTTTTAACGGTAACTAAAAAATCCATATAAAAGTTAAATACAGCAGACTTTTTTTTTGTACATTTAAATGTCCACCTATATGTTTGGGGTTTTTTTGGTTTTGGTTTTTGTTTTATTTCTATCAATATACATAAGTAATGATGTACTCTGTCATTTATTTGAATTTTAAGGTCCAACACTTGAAAGGCATTGTTTATTTGTATTGTTTTATAACGTGTGGAAGCTTTGCCTGATCAAACAAGTCATATATCCTAATGTCGTTGGAATGTGATTAATATGTGAAAAAAATCAATAAAGAGAGTGTTAAAAAAAAAAAAAAAAAAGTTAAATACAGCAGAAGCCGTGATTAATACCAGTTCCTTTATAGCATAATGGAAGTGTATGTTGTTGCATGGCTCTATAATCGGAGTCATTTTGAGCCAGATTTTGCGGATTCTGGCACCGTTCACTTTCACCGCACTTCGCTGCCAAAGCTCAGTCTGGAAAACGATGTAGATCAAATCCATATAGATCATGTGCGACTGTGTGGTGGCTTTGTCCGGATGCGTTCAGCGTATGCTCGTGTCGTATGCTGCGGTAACGTCAACAAGACATTGGTAATTACGGTGATGTCATTCGTAGTAGTTCACTGCAAAATGAGTTTTAGGCAGTAATGGTTTGTTTTTAGAAAGTGATTCATGTTGAACTGATGTCACTACTGCTACTGAAGGCGATGTGTAATGTGTATTTTATTTGTATTTTTTTATGTACCCTTTATTTTTTCCAGGAAAGTCTCACGGAGATCAAGAATCTAATATCCAGGGGATCTTGGGCCCCAAAGGAGAACAACATAAAATTCTGTTAAAACAGTTACAAGGCAAGTTTATTTGTAGAGTACAATTCATACACAAGGCAATTCAAAGTGCTTCACAGTTGCATACAATTACAAGAAAGCTGATAAAAACAATAAAACATCAACATAAAGTTAATCAATGACAGTAAAAGGCAAGAGTGCAGTTAAAATACTTTCAGTTTTCATATGCACGGGTAAAAAGAGCTGTTTTCAGCCTGGATTTGAACATTGTCAGAGTTGAGGCCTGTCTCACATCCTCATGAAGACTGTTCCAGATTTTAGCTGCATGAAACTGAAACGCAGCCTCACCGTGTTTATTATTGACTCTGGGAACCACCAGGAGACCCCTCCCTGAAGTTCTCAGGGCCCGAGATGGTTCATACGGCTCTAACATGTCAGAGATGGACTTTGGTGCTAAACCATGAAAAGACTTGTACACAAGCAGAGCTGTTTTAAATTCTATTCTCTGAGTGACAGGAAGCCAGTGCAGAGACCGGAGCACTGGACTAATATGGTCGTATTTCCTGGTTCTTGTCAGGACTCGAGCAGCAGCGTTCTGGATGTAACATTAACAACAGCGTTGACAAAACTTAAAACATTTAAAAACAAGAGCATTCCTTCAGGAGAATCTCAAACACTGTTCAAGGGTCATAAGGCTGTTCACACGCAAAGCTTTCTGTGCCTCATTTCACACGTATGGTGCAAAGCAGCAGAAAGTCTTTCTTACTTATATTAATGTGTGCTGCAAATTAACTAAACCAAACTTCTTTTTTTGGTTACACTTTATTTTACACTGCCCTTGATACATTGTACCAAACACAATTTCTATGTAGTTATGCAGTGGAATAATGTGTATTAGTACTTAGCAGGTACATAATGTAATAAGACATATGACTTTTAGGGTCAGGTTTAGAGTTTGGGTCTTATGTCTTATTACATTATGTACCTGCAAAGTAATAATACACATTATTCCATTGTGCTACAAAGTCTCATTACATTGTACTAAATTTGGCAGGTACAATGTATTAAGGGTAGTGTAAAATAAAATGTTTCCCTTTTACTATTTGACCAGGAATTGTACAAAAAAATGCCATGTTATCTTAGAAAAAATGCTTAAAATGTGCTTGAATTATGTAAGACAATTTATGCTAATTTTGACTCGGCATGGACCATCTTGACTGTGATGGCCAATGGAAAAAGCATTTTTTGGTTGAAAATGATTTAAAAAAAATAATAATAATAATGTTCCATTGGCTTTGTAAATGTACTCAAATAAGCACAAATTCTGATGACTTTTTTTTGTACATGCTTTTAGTGGTTGAGGAAACCAGAGCATCCGGATGAAACCTCCACTGTACAGGCACGGGAATAACATGAAAACCCTACAAAGTCCAGAAAGCTCTACGCGACCCTTGGATGGACCCCACGACCTTCTGACTGTGAGGTGAGAGCGCCGACCACTTCTGCCAATCGGGTATTTTATGACCGTTTTCAAGACAGTTTGCTTTTAAATAAGATGCAATGCAAAGGAAGTCGGTCAGAATAACCTTGAAACAGGTCAAATGCACCTGCAGGTTCCGAAAAGAAAACAACGCAAAATCTCAAGTCGAGATCGGCAATTTTAATTCTTGGCATTTTCGCTCCGATGTTTGACTTCCTATTAGTTTTACAGTGACGGCCACATTTGTAGTTTGGACCAATGGGAGAGCGCGGAGTGAAGGAGGCAGCTGTGAGGCACGCTGCTGTCAGGCAGAACTGGGCTCTCTGGCACCAGGCGAACAGCATTAGCCTCAGATAAGCGTTTTGGGCTCGCTGCCAACACGTGCTCCCTTTGATTGCCTCATTTGTGTCCCGCTAACAGACAGCCTTATCCATCTTTGCTCATAGGGGCGCGGGGCGATGGCACATTTGTGTGTCTTGCAGCAACCTGTGGCTCTCCTCTCTGGAAGAAAGACACTGCTCTAGGCGAGGTTTGTGAGATGGGGACAGGCAAAAATGTCTATTGGTGATGTGCATTCATAAGAACAGACTCGCATCGCAAAGACTGAACTTATTTTGGTCATAAATGTCATTTGAAAACAACAAGACATCACAGAAAAGCCTCTGTAGTTTAAATATGTTCTAAAATCCACGTGCTTGTGATATTTAGCAGTTCATATATCAGTCTTTTTTTTAATTACCAATGCTTCTGAAGGTTGTGTCAAATGTGTGCAAGATCAGGTTTTCTTCTCACAAGTATCAATGGTTCAGGCTCCGTGTGTGGATGTTCCTTATTGATTCCTTATTGATATTTCTTGAACATGTGATGTTGTCCACTTTTCAGATGAGCATCCAACTTTATTACAAACCCTGCATATTGAGGGGAGACATTTTATGCCAGTTTGCTCTCAAAGAGCTTTGGAACTTCACCTAGAAACCAATAAATAGCGAATTCTTCACAATAAGGGGGTTTAAATGTGTGCACGGATGCAACCTTTCTACATAGAGTTATTGGGGAAATTGTAACTTCATTTTTCTCTCATTGGAGCTACAACATCTCCGCTTAGAGCAGCTTTAGAGCACTAAATATCCCAATCTTGTAGGTTGTAATTAACAGTAGTCTAAAGGTTTTTCAGAAGGATTTTTCAGTATTTTTCCCACCTTTACTCGTGCATTAAACCCACCAAAACAGAACAAAAAGATTATTACAGATTTTCGTTCAGTAATTTCTAGTTTGTTCAAAGATTAAATCCCTCTGAATGAAATGTTTGTATTTAACTTGTCACCAAAGGAAAAAAATATATATAAATGTGAACTTGACACCCTTTGTTCAGATTTTGTCGCCAACAAGTACACTGGAAAAATGACCATGTTAAAGCAGTACTAAGTAACTCTTGCCCCTAGAGGCCATAAGCGCAACTGCAGGTGTCGTAGCAAGTTACGATTTTTTAACTCATCAAATGTCTTAGAGAGTAAATACTACGCTGACAGAAAAGGCGAAGGGAGAGAGGGATGTTGTACATCCAGTTATACAATGGAAATAATTTTTTTCACTCAAACTTGGCTGTAAATACTGTTAAAGTGGCGCTAGCCCGCAGTTAGCTTTGCCCGTTAGCCTGTTAGCTTCTTCTTTGTGATTCTATTAGTGTGTATTGGTTGCTCCGCCCCGGTGGCAGTCAAGTTTGCAAGCATGGTTTTCTGGCCAGAGACACCAGGGGGAGATGAAAGACCCTCCAATCATCCCATTAACACTTGTATTACCCCAGAGGGACTACGGAAAGGATTTATTTAGGTAAACACGTTACGTAGTACTGCTTTAAATGAAATAAATGACTTAAAATCGATTTAAAACGTTATTTATGTTGAGTCGGTTTGAACTAATCTAAGATCAGATAAAAAACGAGCATAAATCCTACTTGAATCAGACAAATGAAATTTTACTTTTAAAAAGATTTAATTTTCATTTGAAATTATACAAAATAAACTGAATTAAGAAGTAAGACCAGACTAAATCTGCTCAAATTATAGATTCTCATTAAAAGAAACAAGGAAAAAAAAAAAAACACTAAGGCAAGTGTATCTTTGTTTCCATCAATTTAACATGACGTAAACACAGCCGGGAGGCGTCCAATCGTGAGCGAGGGAGTAGCTTTCAAAGAAAATGATATTTCCGCAGTTGCCATGGGGACAGCAGCACGTTTCTAACCGAGGAAAGAGGCCCTTTGGTGTTTACAAGGGCTCGTGCTTGAGTGTCCGCTCGCACACTCACATGTAGCTGGTGCTACAATAAGCCTCAGTGTCAGCGATCAATGTGGAAGGTTTACAGCAGTAAAAGTTAACTTTGTCAGGCGTAGTAAAGTGATGCGCTTCCCAGGGGCCACCACAAGAGGGAGATGTCCAGTTCTTGCAGGTGTAGGCAGGTCTTTTGCATTTTTTTTAGTAAAATTGTCATAGTGTCACAATGTCTTCTATTAAACTTAATATCAAATAAACATTTTCTATGTATTCCCATATTTATATTAGTCCCTTAACACTTGCATGAAACATATTACAAACATTGGCACTTCAAAAACATTGTATAAGTTTCAGAACAATATAGAACGTTTCAGTTTTATAAATGTAGTAGTAGTAGCAGTAGTAGTAGTAGTAGTAGTAGTAGTAGTAGTAGTAGTAGTAGTAGTAGTAGTAGTAGTAGTAGTAGTAGTAGTAGTAGTAGTAGTAGTAGTAGTGATATCCTCTGGCAAACAACATCCTGCTGGAGTCAACTGTGGCAAAGCTTTTCTCTCTTTCTTGGGACCTTTAAAAAAAGTACCAGTAGTAATAATATTCAAAGAAGAAGAAGAAGTCACAAAGCGCTTTACATGAGACAGTTTTACATTCACTCCACACTCGGTGGTGGTAAGCCCTCTACTGTGCCGTAGTAGTAAAAGCAGCACTACTATCAGTTATTGCAATACTATTGTTCATAGCAAATCTAGGGAATCTGTCTACTCTGTATTTGTATCCTCTGAGCATCTGGCTCTTCGTTGCTGACACGTGTCTGGCATCTCGGTGTGCAGAGACGGAGAGGAATGCTCTTTCAGGTGAATTCTGGGTCTGCAGCTGCTGACCACATGAATATACACTTATGCAGCCTTTTTACTCTGTACTTGTACGCAACAAACGGGGCAGAGAGCGACTTCTGCCTTGAAGACACTGTGCAACTTAGGGTTAGTGGTCAAGATGAAATCCCTTTGGGACCTGCTGGGAGACGCCTGCCTTTATGTTTTTGTCTGCATTTTTTTTTTTACCCTGTAGCCTCTATTTGACAGAACTGCTCTGGGTGAAAGGGGGCGAAGAGCAGGTTGTCTCATAACCGGAGGGTTGATGATTGTTGTTGTTGTGTCCATAAACAAGACACTTCACCCACTGCCTGTGTGTGAGTGAGTGGTTAATGGTGGTCGGTTGGCAGCCTCACTTTTGTCACTCTACCCAAGGGCAACTGTGGCTGCAGTTGGGACTGGGCACCATTACATCTTGTATGGTATCGGTTCATGATACTGATTCCTGAATGATTTTTCAATACCTATACTAAAATATTTGTCATCGAGAACCATAAAACAGAACAATAATGCATACTGAGATATGTTCTTACCTGAGCTGAGTTGATGCGTACCTGTCGTTGACGTTGTTAGCATTTAGCCTCTCTTCTCCTCTATGGGGCCAAACAGGGGGGGAGTTAGAAGTGAAGTTAGTCCGCGCAGTAAAGTGAAGATATTACTGCGCGGACGTCGAAGTGCTCCTAAGGTGTTATTACGCCTTCCAATATAGTACCCCTTTTTATCCGCTTAGAAAATCAACATGTTTTTTGTGTAACTACACTTATACTCACATAACCGTATTTAAATAGGGAAAACGTGGAAGAGCTTGGTTGCTTCTAACTTCACCCCCGTTTGGCCACATAGAGGGAGGAGGAGAGGCTAAACATGTTCGGTCTTTTTGTGTGACTGAGCGCACGCGTAAAGACCAGACAGTTACGCATCAACTCATCTAAGCTCAGGTAAGAACATAATCTCAGTATGGGAAAACGGTGGCCTGTTCCTTTAATGCTTTCCCTGGACCCAACAGCATCAAAACTTGATCTCTAAAGATATATTTTTTTCTGCACCTGCGTTCGATAGTTTTATTTCTTGATACCAGTAGTACCTAAACTTTTTTTTCCCCCGATACCATACTGGTATTGTTTAACGGTACCCAGCCCTAGTTACAGTAGCACTATCCAAGTGTAAGCCATTGCATGAAATAAGGTTCAGATATTCTCTATATGCTACTTTCCATATGATTCCTATTGACCAACTTTGCCTCCCAACTAATCACTTCTCAAACTATATAAATGCTCTCAGTCTTCCAGGAATTTTTCATCGTAGTAGAGAAGAGGCCTCAAATGACAGAAAGTGAAACGTCCTCAGTCAACAACATTTAAAAATCCCTACTCCAATCTGTCTTCCCTTCTCTCTCCTCTCTATAAATAAACCATTCACTGCACATCGCTCATATGCCGGCGTTTTACTCTGTCCAGGTTGAAAAATGAGGACGTTACCGTCACAACTTTGCCCTTGGAGATCCACTTTGGAGTCTTTTCGTGAACATTTTTGCTCCAAACGGTTCCCCAGAAAGAGGCAGTCCGGAGCAGGGGGAGATCAGAGAGGGCTGTTCCTGTCAGAGCTGCCACGACCCGTCACAATAACACTGTGTTTGTCCCGTTGGGCTCAGGGCGATAGTAGCTCCACGCTGTACGACTGCAGACAAAGAGGAGCAGACAAACCCTTCGAAGACACAAAACTGACAACTTTATTGGATCGCACAGTCCCGAGGTCATGAAGAGAAATTACAGTAAAAACTCGAGATAGCATTTAAAGTTATGTGGCAAGATATTTCAGCAACTTTTAATCAATATGTTATTGACAGAACATGATTAATGTTTTGGTTAGTTTTAACAAAAGAAGACATACTTTTCAAAAAATGTTTTACTCAACGTCTAGACGATTTATATTTAAAGAGGGGGTATTATGTAAAATCGACTTTTTCAAGCTTTATATCATGTTATTATGTCATGCCCTCATTAAACACATGCCTGGAGTGTTGCCTTGGCTCATTCACATATTTTTGAGTAATCAGTAAAAACTTAGACGGCAGTCATTTTAGGTGTAGCTATGCCTCAGTCCTCCTAGGAACGCCCCCACCTCCTGGAGACGCCTCTGGACCTTTTGTCACCAGCCAAGCCACCAACCACTGCTCCTCAGCTCAGCAGAGCCCCCTCCCTGCACAGTAGTGTTGTTTAGATGCCACAGCAGTGTGCTGAAGGGGCGTGTCGGAAAGCTTCTTAAAGAGACAGAGGCCTATTTCAAGACGTTCAGTACAGCCATTTTGAGAGAGCAATTTTATTCAAGGCAGTTATTTTAATTTACTGCATATACAGACCAACAGAAGGTTACGTCATCATTGTAGTATGCTATAGACTGGTGCTATGTGATTGAAAAAAGCATAATACCCCCTCTTTAAGACATTGCGCTATAGTCCTACCATTCAAGTCTGTCCATGCTTCCACAGAAGAGGGATAAATACCCGGTTGAGCGTCATACTGATACGCAAGCAAATTCAGTGGCTGAGAGTAGGCGCCCGAGCACCACAGTCAAGGCTACGACAGAGATAGTACGACTGTACAGCTTGACCCAGTATGATAATGTTATCCTCTAACAGTGAATACTATACACAGAGCAATATCAAAATATACAGTAGATACAGGAAAAGGATAGAAGGAGAGAGTTTATCTCCTTGATTTCAGGACTGGGACGTGCCTCTTATAACCATGTCCACAGGAAAGCCGGTCCAGGCCATTGTTGTCCAGCAAAAACAGTCTTACACAGTCTTGCACTTTACAAGCCTTGTTCGCACAACGCTGTAGTCATTATTATATTAATTTGCTCTTGTAGTTGTAGCCTATACTTGGCAGTTGAGTTTGTCTGAAGACTCTCTTAACCATTGTCGATTCTGATGAACATGCAGGATGTACAGTACAGTACAGTACATGGGCAATCACTCTACATTCACGCGGGGGTGAAGTGTCTTTCCCTGGATAAATGCTTAAACCACTTAACACACTGAACACACTGACAGCTCCTAATGGTGAGCCCACAGTATAATCTTTTCCCCCATTATCCTTTAACACTCAGCTTTAACATGCCCCATTTGTATTGGAAAAATGTGTAAGGCGCTGCAAGAAACGATTACTATCCATTTGCGTTGTAACATCACCGGAAGGATATAAAGTAGCCCGCGTCCTCCTCACCCCTGACACCGGTGTGTGTGACAGCTCTCCCCCGGCCCGGGTGCAGGTGCCGCGCGCATTGGCTGCGCTCTCCGCCCTCTCCGCCGCCACAGACTGCGCTCATTCGCTCCTCTCCCGCGAACAGCCCGGATGTAGCGCACACCACGGCACCGTCCGTCCTCCACTCTCAGTCATAATAACATGGCGCTGGCAGACACATAACGGTGCCCCCCCTTCTCTTTTATTTTCTTTTTATTACAGCATCAACAAACAGCGTAGTAGCACGCCGGAAAACGAAAAAAAAGAAAAAAAAAAGGGGGGAAACCAGCCCGGACATGTGAGCGTCTCGACAGCGCGGACAAGGAGGTAAGCGCGCTGCGTTTTTGGGTTCGGTTTCTCGGCTACGTGACTGGGTTACTTTTGGCTGGGGGGAAACGATATTAGATGCATTTTTTTTTCTTCCTTTCCTCCCTTGCAGGCGATTTGGAGGAGACTGTAACACACAGTTGCAATGCTTCAACCCCCACCACCCCCGTCACTGATGTGTCTGCGCCCTTATTTGCAGGATTGAGACATCGTAGTGAATCAGCACTGTCATTCCGCGCGCGTGTGTGTCTCTGTGTGTGTCTGTGCGCGCGCTCGTTTCCTCGCGATAAATAACACGGTCATTTTGTAGCGCGTGTGTTGTCATGAGTGTGTGTGTGTCGGCCGCTGTCCTTGGTGTTGAACTGGATGGGCATCGCAATACGTGCCAAACCGGGCTGATGCATGTTAAACGGTGTCGCCAAACGTAAAGACAGAGGCGTGTGTGTTGTCGATGGTTGCTAGACAATTGGGAAAAAAAAAAAATTCCCCATGGTGCACCTCTCTTAGCCCTGGTTAATCCTGCCGGAGTGGATGAGAGGAGTTTGAATGGGCTAGCGAGCGTGCATCCTCATCCTACATGCTAGCATCCTCAAGGCTACTACTGTATGTGGGTCTGTGCTGTACCGCTTTATTATTGAGACGCATTTATACCCCCCCTTTTTCACTTGACAATGGGATACCGTAGGCACTGTGTTTTGTTTTCAACCCAAGTTAGGAGGATAGGAAGGCTGCTCAAACTGTGGTGTGCGTACGGATGGAGGGAGGCAGCTCAGGGTCATCACCTCATTTTTTCCATAGGGATGATTTAATTTATGCTCAAATTTAAGGCCTGGCGATTTTATTTGCATGCCACGTTTTATGTGGAAAAAAACAACACTTTAAATGGACAACAATGAAGTCAATAGGCTAAAATACACAATAAAGACACTAGCTTTCTACTACTACTAGGCCTACTCGTGCTACTACTGCTAATAGCTAATAATGCCTCGATATATTGAGGCAGGAAAATATCACAATAAACGATATCATCAACTCTGAAGATATCTGATTAACTCTAAAGCATGGAAATTACAGTAAACCTTTTTGTTAAAATCTGGATTTCTTTCAATATAACAACAGTGCCTGAATGTTTATGCCATGAGTTCATTGAAAATACAAAATGTATGATCCAAAACGCATTCAACTGCATGTTTTGCTGACATTTTCTGCACATTATTTGTCCATTTTACACATTTTCTTTTCTTCAAGAGTGGCCCAACCTGCCTGATTACTTTAAAATGTCAACATTTCAATGCTTTCCTCTGCTTGATCTAGAGGTCGCACTCTTTAGAGACTGTGAATGCATAGATGTGTTGTGTTTGTGGCTTAAAAAGATATAATATCGTGCAATAAAAGCATTAGAATGTACTTGCTTCCTGTATAAACCCTGTAAAAATAAAGTGTTACATTGATAGTGGAGAAAAATGCAAATAAATGTACAGACGATAAATACTGTCATTTATTGAACGATAAGTCGATGGAATAATTATTGTGACAACACTACTTGAACTGTCTGTCTCACCTATTCAGACTGTTCCAGACCTTAGGCGCATAAAACTGAAATGCAGCCTCACCTTGTTTAGTCCTGACTCTGGGCACCAGTCCATGAAGAGATTTGTGCACAAGCAGGCCTTTCTTTTAAAGTCTATTTAAGTTTATTATTTACAAATAGTTTACAGCTTTAGACCATTTTTAGACCTGGTTTGTCCTGATTTGATCTAGGCCGGGTGGTACTTGGAAGATTAGATATTCTATGAGAGGTTACTTGACATGTAAAGTACCACCTAGCAGAGGTAGGCAATGACAGGCCCTCCATCCTGGCCCTCAAGGTGATTTTGAGGAATATTGCTACACAAATCAGAGCTCAAGTGCCTGTTAAAGTGCTCTAAAAATGAATGAAAAATACTGTCAATCCCGTTAAAATGTAGGGCATATACATTTTGTACATCACTGGCATTTGTAGAAAGTGATGCTTTACTTTGACCTACAATTGGAGGGTCCGGCCCTTGGTCTTTTGCCCTCCACCAAGCAAACTTGCGGTTGAAAAGTCCCTTGAACATCTAGAACCTGTACTGTAAATGGTAAATGCGCGCAGAGTCACGTTCATTTTGTTGCTCTAACATTTCTACTTCACTGTGTTGTAAAACCGCAATGAAAGCATTTGCAGTGATTGATATCATCCTGCAATGAATTAGGATGATATCAATGCTTCATGACTTTTACTGCACTTACCAATGTGTGTTGTTACCAAATATGCACTTTTCTAATTAAAGAAATGGAAAACATATATATAATGTGTTAACAAAGCAAACTTTCTCTAGTCAGTAAACTTAAGAGCTGATTATAACTTGCAGGTTGCTTCTTCCCGCATTGATAGTAGAGAGTTACACTTTTATAGGCCTATAAATGTATCATCTCCATTACCATGTACCTGTGGCATTTTGCAGTGGCTTGTAAATAAGAGCGAGTGTGTGGCAAATTCCTGGGAGGTAAACGAAAATGAGGGCCGCACAGACCAGAGGTGACTTGTTGGTCAATTCCAGTGGCGTCTTCTCTCTTTGCAGGCATTTATTCATAAAATAATGTTACGTAATGAGATGAAACATCCAGGAATGTTGAATATATTCATCACAAAACATGTAGCTTTTCAGGAAACGGCGACACAAAGTCAAGGAAATCCAGTTGGTTCGATTGACTGGACTTGTATAGTGGCTTAATGTTAATGTTTGAGTTAGTTGCTTCCACTGTAGCAAACGAGGTGGGGGTTTAGGACAAAATATAGGTCTAAGCAAGGGCTAAACCAGCACTCCTACTAATGTGTAGCATTAATGGATTCTACCCCCCCCCCCCCCCCTTAATTGTTAGAATGGGGCAAGAGGTCAGAGCTGCTGCTGACTGTAAGAAGGATTACATTGTACTTAACCTCCACTTCAAAACAATACCAATGCAAAGCCCTGGGTCACTATCAGCTCCAGTGCACATCGCCTTAACTAATCTAAACTCAAACATATTATGATTGCGATTTAATCTTAGATAATGTTTTGTGTCAAGGTGTAGGAAAGTGGACATTATCTTGCTCCTACGTTTGCTTGGAGCGCAGATGGTAAATCCAAGCTGTCGGGGATACAAAATGTGAATGCTATACCTACCAATCAACATCTGGTTTACTTCACTTCTTTATAGTGATACTTAAAATGTCTGATATTTGGACATCGCTTGAGGTCTACATGTAATTTAACCCATTTTTAGGGCCCCAAACGGACACACGGAAACATTTTCTGGTTGTCCAAGCATCGGCAATTTGAAATCTATCCATGCTTCTTACATTGTATTTTCCATCTGTCAGGGAAGACTTTTTTTATTTTCCTTTATACATTAACTGAGCAGTTTTAAAAGTGATCATGTCCATTTTCGCTTTATTAAACAATGTAAGGCAAGGCAAGTTTATTTGTAGAGCACAATTCATACACAAGGCAATTCAAAGTGCTTCACAGTTGCATAACATTACAAGAAAACAGATAAAAATCAATCAATAAAACATCAACATAAAGTTAATCAATGACAGTAAAAGGCAAGAGTGCAGATAAAATACATTCAGTTTTCATATGCACGGGTAAAAAGAGCTGTTTTCAGCCTGGATTTGAACATTGTCAGAGTTGAGGCCTGTCTCACATCCTCATGAAGACTGTTCCAGATTTTAGCTGCATGAAACTGAAACGCAGCCTCACCGTGTTTATTATTGACTCTGGGAACCACCAGGAGACCCCTCCCTGAAGTTCTCAGGGCCCGAGATGGTTCATACGGCTCTAACATGTCAGAGATGGACTTTGGTGCTAAACCATGAAAAGACTTGTACACAAGCAGAGCTGTTTTAAATTCTATTCTCTGAGTGACAGGAAGCCAGTGCAGAGACCGGAGCACTGGACTAATGTGGTCGTATTTCCTGGTTCTTGTCAGGACTCGAGCAGAAAGGCCAGTGAGCAGGCCGTTACAGTAGTCTAACCTGCTGGAGACAAATGTATGGATGAGTCTCTCTAAGTCTGGTTTTGACACTATTCCTCTGATCTTAGCAATGTAATAACAATTTCATTAACAATCGAAAATACAAGCTTTCATTTTTGCTCATAAATTGCTGGTTGATGGATGAATTCAAACCTGTGTGAATGAAGCAAAATACAACTTCAGACAGATTCACTGAAATCGCAATCTCAACGTTTGTCAATCTTCTTTTTTACTCTGTCTGTTGTCTGTTTTGCGGCGTTGACAGCCCCTGGTTTGGAGTTTGGAGGAGAACAATGGAAGACTTTTATGTTGGGTGAAACCGGAGTGGAAAGCATTCATTTTCAGTTTGAGCTGAAGTCTTGTCTTGTCTATGTCCATCAATCATGGCAAAAGCAGGAATCCTCAAACATCCGTCTCAGAGCTCTTAAACGTTTCATGATCTTTCTCCTCCTGTACGACCTTCAGAGCTTGTTTGTAAATGTATTGTAACCTTATTCTGCTCTTTGCCTAAAACGTCATCGTCCATTTGTCAAATTGGCGACTGTTCAGATCGTGGCTGTGCCTCGTCTTTCGGGCTCTTCCGCAGAACAAAGGAGCCGTGTCTCTAAAATGAAAGTTGGTCAAAAGTGTGTTTCTGTCCTCATTAAGTATTCAGTGTCAGCCGCAGCTTTACATAATGATCAAAGCTGGAGGGATCGGAGCGTGGCCTGAGCCGCACTAATAATAATAATAACCTTTGAAGTCATCGCTCCCCCTGCAACCTCTCTCTCGCTGTCCCCCTTTCCCCTCTCGCCTCCCACTCACAGAGGTCTTCTCCGGCGTGACATTGTGGATACAGGGCGAGTACTTTTTTAAAGAGAGGGGAGATAATGTACACATGATGGACTATTTCGGTCTGCTCCGCTCTACACTCGGCCCGTGAGGAGGCTGCTCGCTCAGATTCGCCGTTACGTAACAGTCCCGGGGAGATGGAAGCGTTTGACCAAGATTTAAGAGAGTGAGCTGCTCAGTTTTGGATGCTTTTGGACACTTTAGCTTATAGTTCTTCTCAACTGGTGGGTTGGATGGACTCAAAATTGGGTGTTCAGTGGGTGGCGAGCCTTTCCCAGGGACATTTTGTTCGATATTTATCCTGGAATAGAACAAAAACACAGCCGAAGTGGTTTAAAATGACTGGGCTGATTCATTGGAATAGTCTCTTTTGGGTCTTGTCTTATCATCATTCGCAATAATAGTTAGAAAACATGCATTTTGTTAACTTTACGATCACTGTACGTCAGTTCTGTTATTGACTTGATCTTGGATTTGATTGGGAGTGGGCAAAGGGGAAAAGTGTTTTACCTACGGGGGTTTAATATGCAAAACAGTGAAGAAATTCAATCGATTTCTATTTCAGAATCAAGACCGCGCCTAAAGACGGAATATATTACATTCAAAGTCCATACAAGCTCTTTCTGCAGTGCCTCCTGAGCACTCGCCTCAGACTGCACTGCACATGTGGGTGAGAGGGGGGAATTATACCAAATACATACACAAGTTTGGAGACACTTGTTATGTTTTGGCTTTCCTTTATTTTCAACGCTATTTACATTGTGTGATTCTCATTGAAGACATTAAACTATGAATGAACACATGGGATTATGTAGGAAACAAAGAAGGGTGCAGTGTTAATTTTGACAACATATTTTAATGTAGTTTTAGTCTTAGTCTTTTGACGAAAATGTAATTCAATTTTAGTCGAGATTTAGTCAAAAAAATATCTTCAATTTTAGTCTATAGTTTTAGTCGACTAAAATTGCAAGTCAATTTAGTCGACTAAATTTAAGACAAATTTAGTCGACTTTGCATTTATAATATTTATTATAATCATATTTAATCAGGTCCTCTGCTTCATGGAGCTGCTCCCACATGAACAAAGCACAGAGCTGCTCCTTTGGCAGAGGATTTACATGATATGAAGCTCTTTCAGACTGTCAATAGAAGTTTGGATGATTTTAGTCTCTCCTTTTCATTTTATTTAGTCTTATTTTATCCATCCATCCATCCATTTTCTTCCGCTTTATCCGGGGCCGGGTCGCGGAGGCAGCAGTCTCAGCAGGGATGCCCAGACTTCCCGATCCACGCACACCTCCTCCAGCTGTTCTGGGGGGACCCCGAGGCGACACCAGGCCAGCTCGGAGACATAGTCCCACCAGCGTGTCCTGGGCCTTCCACGAGGCCTCCTCCCAATACGACATGCCTGGAACACCTCCCGAGGGAGGCGACCAGGAGGCATCCGGAACAGATGCCCTAACCACCTCAGCTGGCTCCTTTCGACGTGAAGGAGCAGCGACTCTACCCCGAGCTCCTCCCGGGTAACTGAGCTCCTCACCCGATCTCGGAGGGTGCGCCCAGCCACCCTGCGAAGGAAACTCATTTCGGCCGCTTGTATTCGCGATCTTGTCCTTTCGGTCATTACCCAGATCTCATGACCATAGGTGAGTCTTATTTTAGTCGACTAAAATATTTGGACATTTTAGTCATAGTTTTAGTCTCATGAAAAACGTTTAATTTAGTTTTAGTCCAATTTTAGTCAGCAAAAATATCACTTTGACTAAAATTAAGACTAAATATTTTAGTCGACGAAATTAACACTGGAAGGGTGAAATAACTCAAACCTTTATTCTTGGCATTTTCTCAACGAGCTTCATAAGGTCGTCATCTGAAATGGTTTCCAACTGTCTATGAAGTGAAAAAAACAGTGTGCAAAGCTGTAATCAAAGCAAAAGGCGGCTATTTTGAAGACTCTATTTCAACTTTTTTGTTCAAAACATAGCTCCATAATGTGTTCATTCACAAATCAATGCCTTCAGTGAGAATCTACAGTGTAAATGGTCCTGAAATAAAAGAAAAAAACAATTCAATCTGGGTAGACTCAGAGACAAAAGTAGCGATTAGAAAGATATATTGACATACTGTATACACTATGTTTGCCGATCAGACCTCGGCAGTAGACATCGATATACAGATTAAAGTTAGAATGGATGTGTAGGTTAGTGTTAGGGATGTCTTCCCTGGACCCTGGACACTGGTGGTGGTATGGGAGACCGGTGAAGGATGTAGCAAGGTAAAGCCGTGGATAGAAGGGGTGGAGGTGGGTCTCAGCACAGATGGGAAGCGGTCGAGCCTTGTACTCTGGAGGCTTAAACGTGGGACCCAGGGCGATGATTGGCTGTGGCGAAGGTGTGGGTCTCCGCTGATAGGCTGAGGCGGAGGTGTGACCTTCACAGACATGATCATTGGCTGGAGGTCGTCTAGGCTTCATTACATACAAAAAGCCGAACACTGTATATGATTGTTGAACTTTTGTCATGATTGTAATGTGGGCACTGTTTTGGTGGTTTGGTTTGATGAACAGAGCTTTTGAGGGCCCCTCCCTGCTCTGGGCCTTTCCAGTCTGAAGCCCCTGCACAGGAACACGAGTGAGGAGCGAGGAATGAGCTTTACATAAAGGCAGAGGAAAAAAGCTGCATAAGATGTACGTGAGTGGAGATGCAGACTAGACTATAGAGGTGAGAGTGAGGTCAAAATGCAAAAGGAAAGAGCCTGGTGTTGGTGATATTTAAAAATAATTCAATTGATTTGATTCTTGAACATGGACGATTAAAAAAATAAACCTCATCTTAAACAAAAAATGAATGCAGGTGCTTGATTTGTTTTTTTTTAATGAAAGTCTGGCTAATTACAACCCCAGGCCGATAATGCAATTAAAATTTGCCGCCCCATGAAGGGATAAAATGCACTGGTAAAAGATGAAGAGTAAAAACGTATTTTAAACTGACAGGGAATAGATTTCCTGATACGCTGCTGAATCCTTTTCATCCCGTTGTGTTAAACTGTGAGCTTTTTGTCCCGTCCCCATTATTGCGTTTTGCCTTTCGTGTCGCGGGATTTGTAAAAAAAGAAAAAAAAACATGGGGGTGAAAAAAGTCTTCCCCTGTGGTTTCTGCATGACTTGGCATGTCAGTTACAAAATGAGGCGCCTTTATGTGCGGGAGCGGGTGACACCGAGATGGAAGGGACGGCACGGGAAGCGAGATGAAGCAATCTGGGGAGACACGAGGAGAGAGAGCGGAGGTGTGCGGCGTGCATGACTAACTACACTTTCTCAATATTAGGTCTGTGAGTCAGTTTGTGCTCTTAACATATGAGCTTTCACCTGGAAACAAATATACTGTATGTAACCTATAGGGCTGCGTACGGTCACATTTTTTTCGATACCAGTATACTTTGCAGATACTTGGTTTTTGATACCGATACCTTAACTAAAATATTTGTCGTCTAGAACCAGAAAAATGAAAAATAATGTATGGAAGATATGCAAATTTGCAATGTCGGATTCAATGTCAAGAAATGTGTGAAAAATAGGGAAGAAATTGGGAGAAAATGTAGGGGGAAAAAATGAAAAATGGAAGGAAAATAAGGAAAATATAGTAATAAAAATGGCACAAAAAATGGGGGGGAAAATGAGGAAAATTTGAAAAAATTGGGGCAAAAATAAGAAGAAAAAAATGTAAATGAGAAAAATTGGGATTTTTTGTTGGAAAAAGTAGGGGGAACATTTTGAAAAAATTCTGAAAACAAAAACATTTATTTAATGCTGTCCCTGAACCAACAGCATCAAAACTTGGATCTAAAGACATAAGATCTTTCGATACTTTCATTTTATTTTTTTAAATCTTTACAATAAGGTGTTTAATTGCACTGATACAACGCTTATCCATAGATGTAAATGGCAAATTGTAACTTTAAGAACCATTTTCTAATAAGTAGCACCTTTAGACATCTTTTCTAGTACTTCACTTTTTTTTCCTTTTTTTTTTCCTGGAGGGATGTCGAGGAATTCTAGAGTATATAATTCCTAGCCTAGTTTTGAAACCCTAAGACCAAGGCTCAATGTTAATCATTAGTAAGTAAGTAAGTAAGTAAGTGCTTTATTGTCATTGTACAACTGTACAACGAAATAGTGTTCAGGTGTTAGTCCTGAGCTGCTCCGGCTGAGCCGCGCTGCCACTGTGTCAACCTGACCCGCATGACCTTGGAGGTCGGGGAAACTGTAGCACTTGTAAGAAACCTGGCTGGCTGCCCTGTGTCTCCTCTGAAATGGTGCCGCGCCTTCTGGGTTTGTCCCTGTTTCAGAGCGTGGTGTCCTGCACTGGTCAGCTCCACCTCCTCCTTCCTCTTCCTCTTCCTCCCTCTGCTCCCTCCACTTCACAACAGTCTTTCACCATCTCTTGTTTGTCCTTTTTTGTTTCCTGTAGCTCCTCTTGTACTGCAGGTGCAGCACAGTGGAGGCGTTACAAGAGGAGCATTTATTTGTATATTTTCTTCCTTTTTTGAAATATTTAAACATTTTGAATGAAGTGCATTGTGTTTTATTGCGCTTCAAGACTCGGTAACTGCTCAAGTAATACAAGAACCACATGCATTGTCCTGTAAGTCCTTTATTTGGGCCTGTGAACACTTGTTTAGGACCCTTGATTTGTTTGTAATATTGCGTAAAATAATGTTAGTGTCTAGAAAATACCCCATAAGTCATGATGTTATAAAATGTAGTAATACAATACACCGGCAGAGGGCGTACAAGCCACTACCACAGTGAAATGGGATGTGGTTCAAATGGAAGAAATAGATGGAAGTTTGCAGAGGTGTCTGGACTTCAAAACCCAGAGAAATGTCATGTAGAAGTCTGTGTGGCGTTTATCTGCGTATGAGCTGGCATTTGTATACAATAGAGGTCAAAACACTCAAGGCTCGTGCTGTAGCTAATGAGCACCAGGTTTCTATAGCGGTATCTTATATAGGGGGCTATAGGGGGCGAGTGCAGAAGAGGAACATTACAAATAGAGGTCGACAGATGCATCGATATATCGGCTGATATTTCGTCCCGATTAACGGCCGATATCTCTGGAACTAGATTTTTTCCTAATAACTGGCCTATCTAAATAAGATCCTCCAAAACCCCACTGAGTAAATCTTTGTAACTAGTACGTCAACAAGATAAAATCATGAATTTAGATTTGGCTCTAACCATTATTCAGGGTTGGGGGTTTTTTTGGTAGAAAATATAGGCTTTTTTATGAAGTAACAGATAATGTCCCCGCATTAACAACAGCCGAAAACATCTGGATCGTTCATAGTTTGTTTGATGGCTAATGCTAACGGCTATAGGAAAAATACAGTGGGTAGGCTAACGGACTCTGAAAAGTTGCTCGGACTAGCCAACTTGCTAACTGTCCCCATATGTTAGGATTGAATGCTGCTTTTCCTGTTTATTTCTATGAGTCTATGGACAACGTTTGCTAGTACCCACAAACAGCGGATTTCCATGGCAACAGTGAATTTAGAACATTGCATCCCAAACTCGTCTAGGCTCAGGTAAGAACATGTCTCAGTATGGAAAAACGGTGGCCTGTTCCTTTATTGACACCCAAAGAGCTTTGCATTTTGCTCTCTTGGTGCTGACATGTTATATTCAATAGTAAACCGCCTCCTTGCTGATATCCTTGCTCTCTTCTGGACCGAGCAAATGTGTGTTAGCCATGCCTTCTAGCCTGTGGTCATGAGGGGGGGTCCAGTGAAGCTTGAACACCCAGTGGAGCCCTCAGGCCATCGGGCGCTGCCTCTGCCTCTGCCCAGCCCCAACCCAGAGCTGCAGCTGCCCCCTATAGCCCCGCCAGCCCTGCTATTTCAGGACAGTATGTATCAGTGATATGCAAAGATACCGCTAGATACCTGGTGCCCTTTAGCTACAGCACTAGCCTTGTGTGTTTTGACCTCTATAGTAAACAAATAACGATACCTCTTAATAATTTCACGGTAAAGGCGCAGTACTTGACATTTTTCTTGTACAGAGTACAGAGTCAAATCTTTGCTCCTTGAATTGAAGTATCATGCAAAATCTATGTTTTAGAGCTTTTTACCAAGTCACAATGTTCTCTCATCAAAACCTTGCCTGGAGCTGTGTTTTGACCCCTTTACGCATCTTTGTGTAATCTTTGAAGCTTCCAAGTGGCTATTTTTAGCACTTTTCCCCCCTCCTTTCTACCTTCATTGAAACAGCTGCGCAGTGAAGGGGAGGTTGAAAGTAAGAAATTGTGAAACTACTGGATATTTTGTGTCAACCAACAAAATGAGACATACCAACATAGTGATAAAGATGTGTTTAACAAATACCTGCACAAAGGGTAATAATACATCTTTATCTTTAAAGAGGGGGTATTATGCTTTTTTCAATCACATAGCACCAGTCTATAGCATACTACAATGATGACGTAACCTTCTGTTGGTCTGTATATGCAGTAAATTAAAATAACTGCCTTGAATAAAATTGCTCTCTCAAAATGGCTGTACTGAACGTCTTGAAATAGGCCTCTGTCTCTTTAAGAAGCTTTCCGACACGCCCCCTTCAGCACACTGCTGTGGCATCTAAACAACACTACTGTGCGGGGAGGGGGCTCTGCTGAGCTGAGGAGCAGTGGTTGGTGGCTTGGCTGGTGACGAAAGGTCCAGAGGCGTCTCCAGGAGGTGGGGGCGTTCCTAGGAGGACTGAGGCATAGCTACACCTAAAATGGCTGCCGTCTAAGTTTTACTGATTACTCAAAAATATGTGACTGAGCCAAGGCAACACTCCAGGCATGTGTTTAATGAAGGAATGACATAATAACATGATATAAAGCTTGAAAAAGTCGATTTTACATAATACCCCCTCTTTAAATATAAATCGTCTAGACGTTGAGTAAAACATTTTGAAAAGTATGTCCTCTTTTGTTAAAACTAACCAAAACATGAATCATGTTCTGTCAATAACATATTGATTAAAAGTTGCAGAAATATCTTGCCACATAACTTTAAATGCTATCTCGAGTTTTAAAGAATTGTGTCTTTTGATCAGTAAGTGCAGACTGTGTTTGTGTCCCTGAGCAAGACACAATGTAGTGAGTGAGTGAATAGTGTTGGTCGCAGGGGCTGATTCGTTTCTGTCCGGACCTACTTAAAAATCAACGATAGCCTTCGTCACCTTTCCGGTACCGATATTTGGTCTGGCCCATGGACTAATACTGTATTTTGATATTTGGCTTAATTTCACTACAATATGCTGTTTTTAAATCAAAAATAGATGAAATTCAATTTCAGAAATGTGAGAAATATTGTCTGAAAATCATCTTGCGACCCCCACTTTGGGAACCGCTTTCGTAAGGATCAATTCAAGTGAGCGCCATTGTTATTGGTTAGGCCTGTCACAGTAATCAGCTTTTAGGGTCAATCTTAATCATTAGTGCATTTATTTGTATATTTTCTCCCTTTTTTGAAATAGTTAAACATTTTGAATTAGGTATTGTGCTTCATATTTATTTCAACTCAAATGTTACTTACTTTTTTGCGTTTGGGTTACATTTTCACATCTGCGATACAATCATGCATCAATACAATACAATCATTCTCTTTTTCAGCTTGAGTGGCTCTCTTTGTTGGCACTTCGATCTCATTTCGTCCTTGGGCAAGACACTAAAAACGCCCTTCTCCGTTGGCGGTGGATGTGTTTTCCGGTCAGACGGGCGCTCCTTCATATGGTTCAGGTTAGCGGCACAGCTCCGATGGCGCTGTGTGGGTGGGTGGGGTCCTGGCGTTGTTGTGAGATTTCGAACAGAGCTGTCAGCAGATGCCACTGTGAGTCCCGACGCAACCCAAACAGAATTTATAACTTTGTTGACATTGCTCCTCAGTGCTTCTTTTTCTGCCTTATTGGATCAGCGTGGAAAGTTTAGCTTGTAGGGCTGAGGAAAAGTACGTAATGGTAATTTATAAATGCTGTTTAAGGACCCTTGATTTGTTTGTAGTGTCGCTTGAAATAATGTTTGTGTCTAGAAAAAGAAATAGGCAAAGTTTAAGCACCTATGGAAGTTTGTGGAGGTGTCTGCACTTTAAGAGAAATGTAGAACTTTGTGTGACGTTTATTAGTTTAAGTGTAGAAGAGAAACGTTACGACTGGAGGTTGACCGTATTGTACAATATCGGCTATCGGCCAATATAATGCTGATTAAAGGGGGGGTATTATGTAAAATCGACCTTTTCAAGCTTTATATCATGTTATTATGTCATTCCCTCATTAAACACATGCCTGGAGTGTTGCCTTGGCTCATTCATATTTTTGAGTAATCAGTAAAAACTTAGACGGCAGCCATTTTAGGTGTGGCTATGCCTCAGTCCTCCTAGGAACGCCCCCACCTCCTGGAGACGCCTCTGGACCTTTTGTCACCAGCCAAGCCACCAACCACTGCTCCTCAGCTCAGCAGAGCCCCCTCCCCTCACAGTAGTGTTGTTTAGATGCCACAGCAGTGTGCTGAAGGGGCGTGTCGGAAAGCTTCTTAAAGAGACAGAGGCCTATTTCAAGACGTTCAGTACAGCCATTTTGAGAGAGCAATTTTATTCAAGGCAGTTATTTTAATTTACTGCATATACAGACCAACAGAAGGTTACGTCATCATTGTAGTATGCTATAGACTGGTGCTATGTGATTGAAAAAAGCATAATACCCCCTCTTTAAACAAGCTCCCTCTGAAGTACAGTAGCTACTAAACATGAATGTCCTGAGTAAATCAGCCCTATGCCTGTAATAAAGTGCCCCTTATAAAATATTGGTGGTGCATATCGGCATCGGCCAATCAACATCCCAAAGAAAAAAACATATCGGTCGACCTCTAATTACGACATGGTTCAGAACGTTTTGCGTGGAATATGTCGTTTTAAAAATGTTAAAATGTCTACTCAAAATGAAGGGCAGTCGCGGGGTGTTTCAGAGCGCTCGGGTCGGTCACTGTCGCCTGGCGAGCGCGTGGCTTTGTCAACACTGTAGCGATCAGTGAGAGGCTAATTCCAGCTTAATGCGTTAAAGTGATCCCTGTCAGACATGGAAAGCTTGAGTGTCCGCACGCTGATTCCTTATTCTGTTGTGAAAGTTGATCTAATTGGCAGAGATGTTAGCCCATTAACCAGTGATTGTTTAAGCCTCATTGAAAGCGTCACCTTCTGCCATTGTGTCCTTGGGCAGGATAACAACAGGGCCTCAGGTGCCAACAAACACATTTACATTTTGTTTTCCCAGGGTAGAACTCATTGGGATAGTGATTCAAAGTGGAATGCAAGGGATGCCATTTTGAATAAACAATTTGTCTCCCCGTTATTGCACGTTTATAGGCCACATACCTATACGCACAACTTACTTTTTTGCAGGTTTATTCATGTTTGTAAACCATGAGCTTTTAACAAAATTCGTTACCTGCCCTTGCACGTTCAACTCACCTCCTTCTCAAGATATACTGCATGTTTGCTTGGAGTCAGTAAGTAAGATTTATCTGCCAATGGAACAAGTATTTTTGCCCATAAAAAAAAGTTCTAATTGCTCTTAAATTCCAGCATTGAAAAATATCTTAAACAAACATGTGATTTTGCTGTGAGCGGCTCAGATCTCCTAAGACATGACATACTGGGAGTGGGTACGTCCAGCTCGTTTCCATGGAGATGTCGACTAAAGTCAGCAAAATTTGAGATTTAAACAGGTCAGGTTCCCATCCAAATCCATTCTTTGATTACCCGGCTGTCAGGCCGTTGCTCCTAGGCTCCTCCTGTTGACACCTTCAAGAGCAAACTTAAGACTCATCTATTTGTTCAGGCTTTTAATTAGCTACATTTTGGGCTGCTATGATTTTTGGTGTTGTCTTGGCCTTTTATATTGTATGTACTTTTTTAAACTGTGTTTTCAAACTGTGTTGTGAAGCACTTTGTGGCTTTTTGACTGTGAAGGGTGCTATACAAATAAAGCTTACTTACTTACTTGCTTACTTACCCACTGCAGTAATAGCATTTTCTGTGTCGAGCTGGTCATTAGGAGCATGTTTTGTATGATGGCAACAGTATAGTCCAAAATGTTACGCAGCGTGCCTTTAATTATTTGAAATTACTTGAAAAAATTGTTTTCTTATTACTCATGCCCATAAGCGCCACTGCAGGTGTTGTAGCATGTTGTGTTTTTTTCATTAATTTTCCGTGAGATTGACAGAAAAGACAAAGGGAGAGAGGAATATTGTATATTGTGCCACAAGCCAGATACACAATGGAGATTTTTTTTTTCACTCCATTTTGGCTGTAAATACTTCTAAAGTGGCGCTAGCCCGCAGTTAGCTTTGCCCGTTAGCCTGTTAGCTTCTTCTTCGTGATTCCATTAGTGTGTATTGCGCCTCTGAGCCGGAGGCAGGGAACTTGCAATTGTGGTTTTCTGGCCAGAGACACCAGAGGGAGATGAAGACCCCCCCAATCATCCCATTAATACTTGTATTACCCCCAGAGGGACTACGGAAAGGATTAATTAAGGTAAACAACAAAATACTCATTCCATTGGCAGAGTTTCCTACTTGGTAAGTCAAAAAGTACTCATATAAGGGTAAAATATTCTCATTCCATTAATTTTAAGTTGTAAAACCAGTGTTTACTTTGAGTTTTGGTCTTACTCTTTTGTCCAGATTCAGCCAAAGTTTTAGTCGACAAAATTAATGTTTAAAGTCTCTAAAGCGTCGTATTGGACTTGAAAAGCACTGTGCTTCTGTTTCGCGTTACTGTACTCGCTAACTGGTGGCGGCGGCAGTAGTTGCGTTTGTGCAAAGCTGAACGCCGCGGGCACTTCCTTTGTCTGATCGTCGCTATAATTACCTGCTTCTTTTGTCACTCCTGGCACTTCTCTTCCGCTCGATTCGCCGAGAGCACCCGGATCCGCCGCGCAGTCCTACAAAAAGCCCCGCTGCACTCGCACACTTAGCAAATGGAATAAAGCCCTTTTGCATTCGTTCTTCGCCCCTTCATGGACACCTTCTGAATGGTACGTGAGCGCGGAGAGAGGCTTGTAATGGCGTTAGAGTAACTCACTGCTGCTGCTCCAAAGGCCGGTCCTACTGTATATCTTTCATGTTGCTTTAATGAATTTGATGATGGAGTTACAGGCTGCGCTGCTCACTCAGAATGAATTACTAACCAGAGCTTATGAGCAAATAACGTAAGAGGCTGTGACTGTAAATCATGGGTGGCTGTAGTTGAATTGCGACTGTAATGAGAGGGCCAGTGCAGAGCAGGACAGGCATCGTGTAATCTGGATAATGAACTAGTAATGGCCGACATCGACACAAATAAACATCTTAAAGAGGGGGTATTATGCTTTTTTCAATCACATAGCACCAGTCTATAGCATACTACAATGATGACGTAACCTTCTGTTGGTCTGTATATAAATTAAAATAACTGCCTTGAATAAAATTGCTCTCTCAAAATGGCTGTAATGAACGTCTTGAAATAGGCCTCTGTCTCTTTAAGAAGCTTTCCGACACGCCCCCTTCAGCACACTGCTGTGGCATCTAAACAACACTACTGTGCGGGGAGGGGGCTCTGCTGAGCTGAGGAGCAGTGGTTGGTGGCTTGGCTGGTGACAAAAGGTCCAGAGGCGTCTCCAGGAGGTGGGGGCGTTCCTAGGAGGACTGAGGCATAGCTACACCTAAAATGGCTGCCGTCTAAGTTTTTACTGATTACTCAAAAATATGTGAATGAGCCAAGGCAACACTCCAGGCATGTGTTTAATGAGGGAATGACATAATAACATGATATAAAGCTTGAAAAAGTCGATTTTACATAATACCCCCTCTTTAAAACCATCAGAAATCTGCAAATAAAAGTCCTGGCAAAACGTCATATGTCAGATTGCAAAGTGCAGACAAAAACACATGACACCCTTTTTTGAGACGTATAATTTTAATTATTTGTTCGTTTCTTGACATTAGAAATATACTCTGTATTGTACATTTGTCTAGCTCCCAAGCACCAATGTTGAAGCTACATTTCCCACATGTACTAGGTATTTTTTGTATTTAAACTGACTTTCTTGAGCCTCTAAGAACACATTCACTTAGGTTCATGTACTAGCGTATTGTTTTAAAGTAATTGTACTTCTTGTCGTAGGTTTGACACAGTACCTCTTTACTTTGACTTGAGTAACAATACTCTAAGGGGGTTATTTATGCTAAAGAGTGAGTGGAAGCTGGAAGACGGCATAGAGCTGTTCGTGGGCACCTAATTTACAATTTGAGATGGCTACAGTTTAGAGGTGCATTATGCGACAAGAAAAAGTTTATATTTGTGCGTGTTTGACCTAGTAGTGACCTGTATGAGCGGTCAGCATGGCGCCTTTACTTTCCATCACGCTGGTCTCTACAACGCTCCAGGATCAATTGCTTTGTGGGTTTTCTGGCGAGAGGCTCCGTAAGCTGAGAAAACCTTCCAAACACTTGATCCTGGAGCGTCCTAGAGACCACTGTGATGGAAAGTAAAGGCGCCATGCTGACCACTCGTACAGCCGCTGGGTCACTACAAGGTCGAATACGCACAGATATCAACTTTTTTTTTCCACATAAGAAGCTGGTCAGCCGTCCACTCCGGCTTTTTGTCTCTGTTCAAAAGCAGGACCGTCTGGAACTTTGCAAACAGACAATCAAATCTCGATCAATCCAATACGTTTGTTAAGTGTGACGTCACGACTTCCGCTTCCGGGTCCTGGCAGACGAGCAAAATATGCGAGGAAAAAAACATAAAAATCTCGTAAAAACAACCATCAATATTTCTGAAATTCAACAGAGAGTTACTGAAGATACTTACAGTATTTCTCAGACTCATTAGCAAAAAATTCCGCACCTACTGCTAAAAAAGTAATATTTACTAAAGTCGCTACTTCCGGGTTTAGCGTAGCTGCTGCGCCGTTAGCATTTTTCGCCGCTAATTTTGGTAAATATTACTTCTATAGCAGTAGGTACAGCATTTTTGGCTAATGGGCCTGATAAATAAGTATGTTCAGTAACTCTCTGTTGAGTTTCAGAAATATTGATTGTAGTATTAAAGAGTTTTTTGTAGTTTCTCGCACATCTGCGGACACGGAAGTAGAGCTGTGACGTCACCACTTAACAAACGTATCACAGAGCACGTTGTCACAACAGGACAGAATTAACTACTTGTGAAATATTTTCTTAAATCTACTTAAATAGAATGTACCTGCGTGAAAGTAGCCAAGAGCCAAAATCCTCATGTTGATTAAGTTAAATACATTTATTTTCTTGTTAAGAATTACTCATTTTACCTAAATTGTATGATTATTCTTTGGAGATGTCAGAGTTTTCATGCTGTTGTATGTTTTGTCTGTCCAATTATGGCAACACTGAAACATACGACTTTTGTCACTCGATTTATCCTCATCTGCCCTTGAAATGCAAAGCTTTTTATTTAGTTGATCATCCATTGATGTAATACACGGCCTGGATTCATAAAAATGAATCTCCAAATGGATCTGAGGTCATCACAGTTTGTCAGGTCTAGATTCGGCCAGATTATGTAACTCCTGCGACATTGCAGTAGCTTTACAAAACAATCAGTCTTTTCTTTTCTGAGATATTGCCCTCCTTTTGAAATGATAACATCCAGCTCTCGAGCGAGGGGGTTTCTAGGCCGATAAAGCAGGTTGTCGAAGCACACTCTCAGAAGTGTTTAGTCGCGTGATTTCCGCTGAGTTCAGGTGGATTCTCGTCAAAGTCGACATGAAACGGATCTCATTAAGGCTCGGCTTGTTTCATTGGGAACCCTGCGCTCCACGGCCCACGGGGGAGACTTCAAAAGGAACACCGAGGCAGCTGATATGTTCTTATCACAGCGCGGACGCCATCTGCGAGCTGCGTGCCAGAATAACTCAATTGTTAGTGTTTGTAAGCGGAAGACCCTGTTTAAATCTCTTGTTATGCTCTGTTAGTTTATACACATTTCGGCAAGGAGCTTTAAGATTAGGACCGTTTGATACCTTTCTCTGTTGTAGAGTTTGACTGTTCTTCCCTTGTCTGCTCCCGATTGGCCAACAAACAAATAGATTAAAAGTCATACAATGAATTGAAGCCATAAACAAGGCAGTAAATTTAAATTTCTTTGAAAATAATAACATGGCTCACCTAATTTAACTGCATAATAGAGTTATGGTCCAAAACCCATTCAGCTGCAGTTTTGGCTGAAACTGTCCACATTGTTTTTGCTCCAAAGTCTTGCTTGTGTTTGCAAATCAGAACATAAAGGTGCACAATGCAATTTTTTATTTAAAAAACAGAGTTGATATTAATATACAACATCATATATTAGGGCTGAAACAACTAATCAATAAATCGATGACTAATCGATTATTGAATCAGTCGACAACTATATTAGTAATCGATTAATCGTTTTCTGGTTCACACAGACTGAAATAGAGCAACAATGACATGAAAATGTAGTATTTTTTATGAAAACCTACTTTGTTTTCATAGTTCGTGTATGTAGTGTTTTGTACATTGTAAATTTCGTGAATATCTGTCTGCGTCTCATACAATCAGAAGCAGAATTAGCGCTAAGAGCCTCCAACAAACATTTACTTTAAGTTTACTCCATCAACACGTCTTCAAGCGATGCCACTTTAGGTTTATGTGATCAATTTTTTTGAAAAAATAACATTTTCCTACACCGTTCACAGCCAAGCGATTAATCGATTAATCGTAAAAATAATCGATAGATTAATCGATTACAAAATAATCGTTAGTTGCAGCTCTATCATATATTAATACAGTAATACAACATTACCTATGAGGCAACTCCTGTTGTGATATTGGGCTATACAAAACCATTGATTGATTGATTGATTGATCAACCTGTCCAGGGACTGTGGGTGGAAATGAGCATTTTTGCCATAACCAGGCACATGGCATCTCTTCTTTTTTCAGACTAATGTCTTTTGTGCATTGTCCCTGATCAAATAAAAAATAAATTCAAATTCCCACGTATTTCACCTTTCAGTGACCCAGCGGATGCTTGGGTGGTATAGCGCCTTTACTTACCATCCCGATGGCCTGTGGGACGCTCCAGGACCAATTGTTTTTTAGGTTTTCACTGCTGACAGAACCGTATCCATGGTTACATACAGTATGTATGCAAATGCAAATGCAATCACCGCTATGAACGGTCGAAAAAAATAGTCCTGTTCATTAGTGTTGTGTTGATTTTAAATGTGCCTTGGGTTTTTATGGAAGTGGGTATGCATGTTTTGAGCCTGTCAAAGACGAATTTCTGTCACCTTCGGGGACAGACAATAAAGTTTATCTTATCTTATCTTATCTTATCTATGCCGTACATTCTGAAAAACCTACCAGAAACCCTAAAAAAACCTGAAATTGATCCTGAAGCATCATAGGAACCACCGGGATGGAAAGTAAAGACACTAAGCTAACAGCCGGGTCACTGGAAGGACAAATACGCACTAATATGAACTTTAGTTTGTGTTTGTGGCATTAGGAATATAGTATTTGGACATTAAAAGTGCACTATGCAACTCAATTTTATTTCTGTTTTTTTAGGGTTTCTGGTAGGTTTTCGGAATGTAATGCATACGTAACCAAGGCTCCGGTTCAATCAGCAGTAAAAACTGTTGATCCTGCAGCATCCTACAGGCCATCAAAAGTTGCACCTTTAAAATTGCGTTGAAAAGCATTACATTTGACTTGCTGCCACCTGTATAAACTCTGTCTTACTGATCTGGACAAGTTTCCGCTGAAAGTGTGTTTTACTGTATAACAATCTTGACATGCCAGGACAAAATGCCCACAATGGTCACTGAAATCGTAACAAAAATGCCATATATGCTATCTTTGGAAAGGGTTTACAATAATCCCTTTTGATAAGACACAAACCCCTCACTGAATATGCCGTCAATGGTCTTTTGAAATGTCCACTCAACCACTCAAACACACAGGAGTGATTTTTGCTGTAAATATTAAAATAAAGAAAGTGTAATCTGTAATTTGTTTTATAACATCTCCTATTGACCGTGATGTGCTAGTTCCATTTGTCGTATCTTAAATCCATTCGGTCAGACAGATAGCTTCCCGCGCGTCGTTGGGCTAATTACGCCGAAAAGACGCGTTTCTGATTAGACTCTGCTGACAGTGATTTATCTGGGTCGGAGAGACAATCCGATCGGCCTCAGCGTTTAGTTTGTAGCTCTATAAAAATTGACCGCGCTCGCTTCCCCGAGCCAAGTTTACCGGCGAGATTCCAGCCGTGCCTTTGTTGTATCATCTGGCGTGGCTTTTACGGACTCAAACAGATGTCTTTAAACGCACCGCGAGGCTGTAACAGGTTGTACTGTGATTCTATTGAATTTTTTCCCCAAGTGTGTATTTGTGGAAGTCATTCTCCATTTCTTTTGAGGAGTAGTTTTTATTATTATATTTACTTGTGGGATTATATGTCATAAATGTAGAAATATTCTCATTATCAGCTTATTAAAACAATTCCACAGCGAATGCCTGGTGTAATTAAAGCTAAAGGCGCCACAACCAAATATTAGAGCGTGTGACCTCATTATTTGTGGCAACTTCTTTTTGTTCAGGCAGTGTATTTCTGAAAAAGGTTCAAATTCAGAGTGCCTCAGCTCCTCCTCATTCTCTATATAAGACAGAACTTTATCTTACAATGGAGAAATGAACTTGTTATAACAGCTCTCAAGAACACACGGGTGGAAATAGTCGGGAAAATGTGCAAACATAAAAGAACAGGATAATGTGCAAAAAAGTAATAGTAAATGGGGGTATCTTAAAGGCAAAGTGCAGCATTATTGTAATGCAGGACCATCAGCACCATTCTGTCATATACCACAGGGGTTCCTAACCTTTTTTAGTCTCACTGCCCCTTGAGTCTTTTATTTGTACTCAAAGTACCCCTAAACTCCAAGGTGCAACTGAAAGTATTTTATCTGCTTTTTACTGTAATTATCCATCCATCCATTTTCTTCCACTTTTCTGTTGGTGGGTCGTGGGGGCGGCTGTTGGAGCTGCCCAAACCACATTGCACCAGCCCCCAATGGGCTAACCGGGCCTGTTGGTCTCTCATAAGGGGCTTCTGAACCACTCTTTGTCTGACCCGTCACCTAGGACCTGTTTGCCATGGGAGACCCTACCAGGGGCACCAAGCCCCCGACAACAGAGCTCCCAGGATCATTTGGTGCTCAAACCCCTCCACCACGTTAAGGTGGCGGTTCCAGGAGGGGTTTACTGTAATTAATTCATTTTTATGTTGATGTTTTATAGATTGACTCATCTGCTTTCTGTGAAGCATGAATTGTGCTCTACAAATAAACTTGCCTTGCAGCCAATTACTTGGAGCAAGTGCAGATTTATTGGTATACGGTTGTGTATTGTGTTCAAAATAAAGCAAAAACACACAAAAACCTTTTACAGCAAATTATCATAGATTTTTTTAGATCTGAAATATTTCCATATCCGCTGCTCACCTCCCCTGGGGTTCCTGTGCCACTGGTTGGGAAACACTGATATAACACTGATTTTATGGGCAGACACTGATAAATATCTCTCTAAAAGTTCAAAATGCCTTCGTTAAACCAAATTACCACACGGAAAGTTTCTCACATTTACACGCTATATCGGTCAGTTGCTAGAAGTATCTATCTATGGTAAATGGTCTGAACTTATATAGCGCTTTTTTACCTTCATTAGGTACTCAAAACGCTTTACAACAAGGATCCATTCACTCTCTCATTCATACACAAGTGTACGCAGACAATGGAGGCAAGGAGGGTGATCTATCTATCTATCTATCTATCTATCTATCTATCTTGTTGGTTTTGTAAAGGCTGGGGACAAAATTGGATTTGAAAACTGAAGATTAAAAAAAAAAAAAGAAGCAAATAAACTCTGACAAGAGTTTATTTATCTAATTTTGTGCAGCACGCCATGTTTGTACCAATCCCTGTTGTTTCTCTCTGACAGTAAAAAGTAAAAAAGGCAGCATAGCTGAGCAGTTCATAGCTTTGTGATTTCAGCTTGACATTTGTTTACATCAGCAACATCATCCAGTGTGGCAGAGATCGGCGTCTTTGTCACGTGACTCATAACAAAACAATTACGATCATTCACATTGCAAACATACAGTATTATGTCCGACCTAAAGCACGTTTAGCTTCCCCTTAATCGACGCAATGATAGAAGCTCCTCTGTGTCGGTGAATGTACGAGGCGCAACACTCGCGTTCTCCCGCTGCAGCTGCTCTAACGTGGCCTGTATAGTGAAAACTCACCGATCGCAGCATCAGAACCTTTTTGTGCTGCAGCTAACTCTGAGCGGCTCTTTGCTTGTCATTTCCTGCATCAAAGAGCGCACAGCTGCCTGAGTGAGTGACGGCTTTAGTCTATTCACCGTGCATCTGTGGGCTCTGTCTTCGCTACATCACCGGTTTACTCACATTATAAGCTGAAAAAAAAAGACCAAATCTGCTGGTACAACATGCATTTAGCTCTAGTAAAGACCTGATTGTGCTTTCATCCAGTTAGCCAAGTTAACAAATACGGCTATTGTATTGTCTTTAGTTAAACTGCATTCCTTTGCTGCAGGCCGGGCTCAGCCTTCACTTCACATATGCTAATCTGTGTGATGGTCAAGTTTCCCAGCGCGGCTAAATTTAGGCCGCTTCGCTGACTTTGAGTGACACAGAAGGATGCAGGACATTAAATGTGACTGCTCAGACCGGAAGGACAGATCCAAAAGGATTATCCAAACAAACACTTACAGGGATGTTCCTTGTCAGAGTTTATTTATTTGCTTCTTTTTTTTTTTATCTTCTTTTGTCCCCAGCCTTTACAAAACCAACATGTCTCTTGTTCATGTTTTGTTGCATGACCCAACCATTTGCTGCCATCTCCTCATCAAAACATACCGGTGTCTTTCATTGACGCATATTCATCCCTGTTTCGTTAGCCGTCGAATCCTGGACCCGATTTGAATTGAACGCGCCATCCCCATACAAATGAATGAGGAGGACAGGTATGGCGTCAAATTAGGGTCTGCTTTAACGTAAACGTAAAAGAGGTATTGTAAACGTAGGTTGTCAGTATTGTAATCGTAAAGAGAAAACTGTAAATGTAACTCTAAACTCCATAAACGAAAAAAGAAAAAAAAAATATTGTAAACGTAAAACTTTCATTTATGCTTCTTCTTTTCATGCTTCACTTCACAAGCTACGGTTACGATACATTTTTTCTGACCCTTTTTTAATGGAGGCGGGCTCAACGCTCATTGGCTGGAGTGACAGGATGTGACGTCATCACTATAAACTGAAATCAAACGCACACACACTACAGAGGCTGTGTCCGAATGTCCACCGTAGTCCCTAACCCATCATTCACTACAAAGGCCCTATATAGGCACTATATAGTAGACTGTATACTATATAGTGTGTCGGAACTCCGAGCCCCAGCAGAATGAGAGCCTATTCTACTATAAGTTCACTAAAATAATGTATTTCTGCGATAAAGACTGACTAAATTTAAAGGACAGTGGAACATTTATGGATAAATATGACTCAAATACATTTTATTAAACATGGATTTCACATGAATGAACAAAACTCCCGGGATTATTGTCTTTTTGTCTGAGAGAGTCTGTAGTGTGCGTTTGATTTCAGTTTATGGTGATGACGTCACATCCTGTCCCTCCAGCCAATGAGCGTTGAGCCCACCCCCATTAAAAAAAGGGTCAGAAAAAATTTATCGTAAACGTAACTTGTGAAGTGAAGCATGAAACTAAGAAGCGTAAATGAAAGTTTTACGTTTACAATATTTTTTTTCTATTTATGATACTTTTTTCGTTTATGGAGTTTAGAGTTACATTTACAGTTTTCTCTTTATGATTACAATACTGACAACCTACGTTTACAATACTTCTTTTACGTTTACGTTAAAGCAGACCCTAATTTGACGCCATAGACAGGCGCTATACTAACATAATGGGAGGTGTGTTTTTTCCTTTTCATGGCATTTATATAATTTTTGTGGTTTCTTTATCATTAACATATTACAAGATGATGTTTAGTGGCCACTGGATGTGTGTCCGAGCCCACAAAAAGCACAAACTTAACTGGATTTGAGTTAGCATTTAGCTCAGTGGACACTTTTAGATGCTAATTTGTATCTAAAGTAAAATCTCAAAACGTCTGTGCATTCAGTCATGATTTCTAACAAGGCTTTGACCTAAATGTGGTCAATGGGTTTGTGATGTTTGATGGCTAATGCTAACGGCTATAGGAAATACATTGAGCATGCTAACCGACTGTGAAAAGTAGGATTAGCCGACTTGCTAACTGTCTGCATACGTTAGGATCGAACGTCGCTTCTCCTTTTTATTTCTATGTTACAGTCCAGACGCCTTCACCACATTTATCATGATCCGGTCCGTTGGCCACGCTCTCTCCCCAGCGCCCTCTGCTGGTGTATTGTATAACCACATTTTATAGCATCTTCAGACCTGTGTAACGTCTTACAACAAAATACCAAGGTTAAGGAATCCAAGCTTAAATGCCAAGAGGAACTTTCAAGCTAATAGGAGCAGCTGTGGATGAAGCTATGGCCTTGTCCCGTCTGCGTGTCCTGTGGCTAACTCAATGTAACGTTAGCCGGGTCATCCGCCGGGCAGGGCTGTCTTGAGGTCGGACACACAGACTCTGTTCACAGCTCACACCACTCTGCAAAACAGAAAGTACAAGAGCGTTTGGCTTCTGTAAATCCCAATCCCTTTGCAGTCTGGAGATGATCTGTACGTGAGCGAAAATGTCTCGAATAATCTGGATGAAATCTAACTATCCTCACAATATTAGCAAAAGCAATAAAAAAAACAGAAATGTTCGGTGACTTACGTGATTGAAAAGTCTGATTTAAGTTTTATTTTATTGCTTTGGAAATTATTTAGGATATTTTTTTAGCCTATTTTCTTTTTTTCATCTCTACTGTCGGATTATTTACTTATTCACTAGGGTGGTTCACAATAGTATAAGTAAAAGTTTTTCAGATTGCATTTTGCCTTGTTCCTGTTGACATTTTGAACATCTGTACCAAATATTGAGCTAATAAGACTCCAATAAAGGGTAGCATACTTTTTCCACAATTTTCATTGCGAAATGAGCTATACCAATGTGTAACTACAACTATAAGTTTGGTCAATGGTTATTAATAATCTCTCCCAATCTCCCTGTACTTATACAGCGTGTGTAAGAACATTAGAACAGTTACAACACTATATTCGATTTATGATGACTTTGTTCTCTTTGATCCTTCGTCTCAGTGTGGGCTTCTTGCACAATTAGTCATTTTGTCCAGATTGTTGAGAGCATTTAATAAGAGCAGTGCCTCTCGCTGTCGCTGATGACCTTCAAACTCCTTACTCAGCGCTGTGATAGCGTTCATTTTTCTATTTATGCACACAAGCAGCGTGTCGTGCATTTACTGAGTCTAAAAGTGTTATTGTCCTTAATTTTACTTATTGAGCGATGAGTCGATGTATAGTAAGGGCTGGGATGATCCACTTTTGTCATGATCCGACACGTATCACGATACTCAGGGACCGAGTAAAGTAAATATGTTAACCTTAAAATGTGTAAAAAGTCATGTGTCCAAAGTTTATAAACCAAAATGGCATTTATTGAAGTGTTAAGATTGAAAAGTGCTGTGTCACTGTCACTGGAAAACAACAGAGTAATGAAAGTATTGCATCAATACTTGGTATTGCAGCACAATATTTTGTCCCAGCGCTAGTAATTATTAGGAGTGTGACAATATCGATTTTCCGATATATCGCGATATTTTGCAGGACGATACCGATACTTTTTATTCCGATATCGATACTTTTGATGACGTCATGAATAATAATGAGCAATGTCATGCATATTAATGAGGCAGCAGTGCTCCACTGTTTTCACAGTCAATAGAGGCCAATAATGATCAAGAATTCAGTCAGGACAGCAGGGGGCAGCACTACAGTTTCAAACACTTGGACCAAACACTGTCACACAAATAAATTACTTTTAATGATAGTTTTTATAATTATAAAGAAGATTAATTTGGGGTTGATTTATTACTTTTTAAATAGGACTGTGGTTTCTGTTTATTTAAATGTAAATGATAAATAATATGTAGTATGTTAAAATAAAGGTTAAAAGTAGCATGTTTTTTTTTCCAATCGTGATGTATTGGGTTATTTTTGTGCAATATATCGATTATCGCAGTATCGGCGTATCGTGAGATAATTGTTATCTTAAGCCATGTATCGCGTGTCGAATCGTGAGGTACCCAGAGGTTCCCACCCCTAGTAATTATCATGACAAAATGTGAAAAATATGCATCATTTCACTCCAAAGTTAATTTCGTGAACCACCCTATTATCCGCGCTTAGATTATTTGAGTCGCTTCAAGATATTATACAAAATCCACATGAAACACTGAAAAAAAACTGTATTCCCAGCAGATCCATACTTTAGCTTTACATGAGTACAAAGCTGTCTAAAAGTTACATAAACACTAGTGAGTGGCTGCATCCCGTGACTTCCTCTTCCGACTGTCGCTCGTCCATTCCCACAGACACGATTCAGGCCTATAATCCGAGTTATCAGAGAGCATTAGCGTGTGAAGTCATGTGCACTGGAATGAGTCTGCAGCCGGGAACGCTCCAAAAACATGTACAGTACATGAGGTGCAGTGGAATGAAGTCAGAGTATAACGCTTATCGGAAATAGGTTCAAGACAGCGTTACACTTCTGTGCTAGTTTCAGGTATATGCAGCTGTCAGCAGTGGTGGAAAGTCGTGTGCTTGTAAAAGGTGTTTTTTTTTTAAAAACTTTGTTCAAACTTGATAATGTGCAGGATAAAGCTACATAATTGGCAGGTCTTACATAACACTCCAGGGAGACGGAATATTTTGTTCACATTAAGGCGAGACGCTGCAGGTGAATAGGGACACTTTTTTTTTTAACTTAGAGATATCCGTTTGAAACTTTTGCTGTAGATTACTGACATATGAGGAAAAAATGTATTGTAGTATAGTTTTTTGTCAGTTTATGTTTTCATATAATAATAAGGCCTTTTTATGCTTAACCTCTTAACCCCCACCTAAACCGAACACATTTTTCTCCTGTTTAGCTTCACCCAAATCTAAAAGGTTAAAAAAAAGCATAAAAATAGTGACAAAAACGAGGATGAAAACACAACAAAAACGTGACAAAAATAAAATATAAATAATAAGAGGTTAAAAATGCCCCAAACTTTATAGATTTTCGGCGCCGAAGCTTGAATAATGGATCGAGCCAGGTTTAAAGTTATGCTTTTATTTCATGACATATTAGTTACAACAACTTTTTCTGAGGGGATTTTAGATACTTTGTTTGTAAAAAATTAAAATTTGCCTCGTACAGTCCCTCTGGGGGTAATGCAAGTGTTAATGGGATGATTGGGGGGTCTTTCATCTCCCCTTGGTGTCTCAGGCCAGAAAACCACAATTGCAACTTGACTGCCACCGGGTCGGAGCACCAATACACACTAATGGAATCACGAAAAAGAAGCTAACAGGCTAATGGGCAAAGCTAACTGCGGGCTAGCGCCACTTAAATAGTATTTACAGCCAAGTTTGAGTGAAAAAAATTATCTCCATTGTGTAATTGGATGTACAATATCCCTCTCTCCCTTTGTGTTTTCTGTCAGCGTAGTATTTACTCTCACGGACAATTAATAAGTAAAAAAACGCAACATGCTACGACACCTGCAGTGGCGCTTATGGCCTCTAGGGGCAAGAGTTACTTAGTACTGCTTTAAAATCAAAACTCAATAAATCAGGCTAGAAATTAGATATTAAAAAAATCTCTCTGAAAAAAAAAATCTAAATATTGTTCAGGCCAAGGCTGGAAAGCTTGAATTCTGTAGGTGCTGCTTATGTGGAGATATCGTCGCCACAATGTGATAATGCATTTTGAGAAAATGGCCCTTGAAATGTCAATTTTCCATGTAAATCTATGGAGATACATTGAATCAGTGCAATAATTAAACATGTTATTGTGAAGATTAGGTATTTTTAGCTTTTCAGGGGAAGGTTTTTATGTTGAGACCAATTTGGCCCTATAGTTTTGCCTGAAGTGTCTCCCCTTAATTGCTATATCTTTGCAATTGGCTGATTTTGACACAAAAAAACTGCCAAGCGCAGCTTTAACCCGGCGATGGTTGCGGCATGCCATCCTCTCCTCAGTCCCGCCCACCTCCTCCTGGACGCCCACAGACGCTCTCAAGCTGTGGCCCAGGGAACCAACACGCATGTCTATATTTAGAGGCACGTACAGTGGAGAGTGGTTCGAAGAGCGGCCAAATCACATACAATACGAGCACTCAGTCAGCCGGGCGGTTTGTCTGTCCATGAAAGATGCAACAGCGGAGATTTAAAGCCTTGCAAACTGCGCATAGGCCCACACAACGGAGAGGCGCTGGGTCATTCCAAAATGTTCTCGCAAGGTGGTTATTTTAAATGATATCTGCGAGTGGAGTCAGGGAGTTATTGCATGCTTGAAATAAACACGACACGAGATTTTTGAAAGCCCCAAACAGAAATTGAACAAATGTTTAACCAGATTATTATTTGATAGAGGCTCCAGATTATTATTTGACAGAGGCTCCACAAACCTGCCATATTAATCCTTTGATGGAAAGCCCTTTCAACTGTCCAATGTCATGCCCATCTTTTAGTATTGTCTCTGTTTGTAGATACATTTACGAGAAATGAATGTGACCTCAGTTCATATGTGCGGACAGAGAAGATGTTAAACTGGCAAGTGTTTTGTTTCGTGTGGATAGGCCCAGGAGTTATAAAGATATCGACCATAAACCAAGTCGAAACATCTGCGTTTTGATGGTTATTATATACGCCTCTTAGCTGCCCAACACCAATGTTAAACTACAAGCTCTTTCTTGTGATGCCACGTGAATGCAACCTATTGTGATCTGCAAACTTACAGAAGTATGCTTGTATAGTGATTCAGGTGTTTTTCCATTGAAAACTTTTCAGGAAAAGTAGGTGCTGTAGTTTTAGTTACATGACATAGGGAATGCAAAGCTACAAAGTCTCCTTAAAGCAGTACTAAGTCACGTGTTTACCTAAAAAAATCGTTTCCGTAGTCCCTGTGGGGGTAATACAAGTGTTAATGAGATGATTGGAGGGTCTTTCATCTCTCCCTGGTGTCTCTGGCCAGAAAACCATGCTTGCAACTTGACTGCCACCGGGGCGGAGCCACCAATACACACTAATAGAATCACGCAGAAGAAGCTAACAGGCTAACGGGCAAAGCTAACTGCGGGCTAGCGCCACTTTAAACAGTATTTACAGTTAAGTTTGAGTGAAAAAAATTATTTCCATTGTGTAACTGGATGTACAGTACAACCATAGACTGTTAAAAAGAATAGACAGCTCCTCCTCACTCCTCCCCGTGTACCATAATGACCACTTTCCAGGGGGAAATCATGGCGGATTTACAGACTCCTCCTCCCCAGCTCTGACGAAGCATGTTCCTAATAAGGGCAAAAGGGCGGGATCTCACTGTAAACTCGGCCCTTGCGTGACGTGTAGCTCGCGCAGCTCCAATGCCAACAGTCCGACCTCCGTTAAGTAGGAGATTAAAAAAATATATTTCGAAAACCAGCCTGGTTTCTATTTTTTTGACTAACCCAGCGTTATCTCAGGAGGAATATGTAGCCATATTAAGTGTTGAAAAAATTGAAACCAGGCATTAAAGTTGTTTTTAACGTGTCTAAAGTCCAATGCTTTTCAATGGGGGCCTAGCGGCCAAATGGAGGTACTACAGCAATGGAAGAGCAATGGCGGCCTCCAGTGTTTGCGGTCACAAAGCAGAGCAGCTAGCGGCCATTGAGTACAACATCCCTCTCTCCCTTCGCCTTTTCTGTCAGTATTTACTCTCCAAGACATTTAATAAGTTAAAAAATCATAACATGCTACGACACCTGCAGTTGCGCTTATGGCCTCTAGGGGCAAGAGTTACTTAGTACTGCTTTACTTTGCTTTATGCAACTTTCTATGCGGAAAAAAAAAAGTTTAGTAGCCCTGTATGTGGTTCACATGGCAGCTTTACTTTCCATCCCGGTGGCCTCTATGACGCTCCAGGACCAATTGTTATTAAGGTTTCTGGTAGGTTTTCACTAGCCTGACACGCCAGCCTAGTTTCCTCCTTTATTCGAAACTGTGTTTATTCTAAACTGGAGATTTCGAATATATGTGACCAATCATGGAAAGTAGAGACACATGTCGGTTTTGGGGCATTTTGAGTTATTCACAGATTATGAAAGTGTAGTCTTCAAGCTTTCCAACGATGTCTAACACATGGAAATCTGATCATACTTGGACCATTTTGTGGCCATTTGAATTTAGGTCTTCAACGAAGCTTGAAGAGGAGAAAACGGCTTTCAAAGAACGAGCTGTTCTCACCTCTGTCTGCAGCTGGGGTGACAATAGGGCTCCTTTACATCTCATTTAGATAAGCCATACCCCTGTAAATAAATCTTTCTTGTCTTGCACAAATGAAGTTGGTTGGATAGTGGATATTCCTCTCTCAAACACACGCACAGACGAACTCCTCTCACATTTGCCAGTTTGCAGAATTTGCTGCATGACATATTATGTCAAAGAGAAAGAAGTGTGTATGGCTGGCCAGGCTAGGTTTTCACTGCTGATGGATGTGTCTCCATGGTTACATATACATTCCATCTAGAAAACTTACCAGCAAATTGGACCTGGAGCATCGTAGAAGACACCGGGATGGAAAGTAAAAGGCGCCAAGCTAACCACCCATACAGCCACTGGACGAAAATGCTTTTAGTCAAGTGGGGAATGCTACGTTCTTACAAACACAGGTATATCATTTTATTCATGGGTTGCACTTTGTAGTTTGCTATGTTTTTAAACTTGCCTCATCCAACCCATAATATGTTAAAGCCGACATGGAGATCATCTTAAAAGTGGTTAAACCTTCACTTGCTAAGCTCTAAATATATATATCAAAAGCCAAATGAAGTGAACATCAGTTTGTGTCAGTCTTTTTTCCCTCTAATTATAATGTGTTGTTCCCAGCATCACAGCGTCAGAGTGGAAGTGCATGTTGTTGATGCGTTGTGCAAATGACGGTGGATTTCTACATATGGCAAATGGCAAATTGCCCAGAGATAATGGTGTTTTGCATAATCACCGAAACAGTTTTATCTGTTTGCTCTGTCATTTTGAATCACGACGCGAACGTTCTGCTCTTCCGCTAAAGGCCTAAATGAAAAACATCGCAATTTTCTGCCCACTCCGGCACCGCGGCGAAGTGAGATGATGTAGATCGGCGAAAATTATTGGAAAAGGTTGCGTTCACACACCAACTGTGGAGGATTTTTCAAGTCTTGAGCTTCCACTACAAAATGAAAACACGTCGACCTGACAGCTACACGTGTGTGTCACTGGAGATTAATTTATGACCCTGTTATGAAGTTATTGTATTCATAATTTATAAAAATGTATGTGGTTTCTTAGTTATCCTGCATGATTTGTTGACCTGAATGATTTCTTATTATTGCCATTAGACTTTGATTCAATTCAGACTGAGACTATGGTTAGCCGATTAATGTTATTCTTTTTACAGGATATATTATATTTCTAAAGTAACTGTAATCTTAATTCCAATTTTATGACTAGATTGTGAAGGCCTAATGCTAAATCGGCCTTCAGCAGCTTGCACTTTAGTTCACAGCTTCGACATCCATGAAGCTCCTCCATGTTTTTAATGTCCAGACGTTTTCATCAGACTTGTTCTGATCATGTCTGTGGTCCGATTGCCTTCTCTGGGCAGGTTGATTGGTTGACTATTTATTTCGAGTTACAAATACGTGACAAATTGCACAATATACATTAAAATACTGCACATATTCACATCTTTACTTAAAGTTTTACATTAAGTTCCGTGCGATTTTCAAACTCAAAAAAGGAGTGGGAAGAAGTAGGAAAACGTTTAAACTCCCACCGCTGTTAAGTGTTATAATTACATGATTGTGGTAGGAGCCAGTGGTGGAGCAACGGACACACTGTATTGACAGTAAAGCTACTTTAGAGTTCGGGATGCAATGTTATAAATTCACTCTTACCATGGAAACGCGAATTGTTTGTGTGTACTGATGTCTTTTAGGTGACATCAAAAGGAGGAATGTTGAATATTTCTATTTATATTTTTGTCATAATAGGCTTTAATGATTATATGAAACTGTGATGTAATCTCTGCTCTAAGGCTTCCCCATTTTCTAATTGTTTTTACTCTGATATCCACTGGGGGGCAGTGTGTTGGAATGCGGAGTCAGATCGCGCAGAAGAAGAGTATTCTAAAGGCACTGATTGGTTCTTCAACAAGGAGACGCCTACTTCCTGTGTTTATAAAAGGCCAGACTGTAATCTTAGGGAATAAACAATGATTTTGATTTTAATAGAACGAGCCTACGTATTCTTTTTCATCCATTTTTTGAACACAACAGTACTAACAAACAGTATCAAAAGTGGAGAAAAATGTGGAACAAATGTTTGAATATAAACAATAACTGCAGTATTTTACCTTTTAAAATCTCCATTTATTATGTAAAAAGCTCACTGCATATCCCATGATGCTTAGCGATATGACATCATGATCCTGAACTGTGTTGTTGTTTGCTTCATAATGAACATTTCTGAGCGCCCGATGCTACTCTTGTGCCCTCTTCTGGCGCCCTTTACATCTAAAATCTGTAAATGTTATAGGAAAACATATACTGAACGGAGGACCTTTTAAGCAGTGGTTCTCAACTGGCCCGTCCCAACAGAGGGTCTGCACGTTTGAAGTCTAAGCTGAAATTTAACTCTCAACAGCAGCAAACTGAGTGGGAAATCAATAGACAACATTACAGACTGTCCAATCGATTTTCTGCTGTTGCCATGATACAATGCTAACTACCGTCCTGTTGCTATGCTATGACATCACACGCATAACCTGTATATTGTCTGCAGATTCATTTTAGATAGTTTGTCATTGATCCAAACCAAAATAACAAAACTCGCTGAGGAATTATGGATTAAAAAAAATAATAATTTTCATACTAAAACAACAAATTGCTATTTTTTTCCTCATCATTAGTTGAAACTAACATTTTTCTTTGGGTCGCAGCTTGTCTCTATGGGTCGAAAGTGATGAGTTGAGACCCACTGCTTTAAATGATCATATTGTGCATGATCAGGGCTTATAAATGTGCTTTAGTGAATGTGTGTGGACTGCTCTTTAAGCATCTTGTGTGTCGCTTGGAGCGCCCTCCGCTGGCACCGGGAGGAATTAACCTTAGAAAACACAAAATAAAAGCCTTCATTTTTATTTAATGGCGTGCTAACAAATCAACACGCCGTGATAAATGCTCAGGACAAGTCAATAGACGGTTTATTGGCAGCAACATCCAGGGGAAACAAATTAAATAAACAACCACAGCGACGATATGTCCACATTTCCGTGAGAGAAACCCACGTTCACTCACTGCTGCAGCCGTTACATCAACTCTACATAGGCTCTGTGCTGCCGGAGCGCTGTGAAAAGGACAACAGCTCTTGTGCGGCGAGCAGAGCAAGGCCGGGCTAATGTAGGTCAGCAGGTATAAGCGTCCATTAGCATCGCGGCTGAGCACCAGTGGAGTGGAAGAGGAGCACTAGGCCACAGCGGAGATGAGGGGAGAAAAAAGGACTGTAGTGGCAGCATCAATGTTTTATAAGTAGTTTTAAGGGTTGGTGCTGCATGATCGCGATACAAGTGTGATTGCAATTTCGATGGTGGCGTTTCGCAAAGTGTAAACCCTGCAATTACACAACGCTATACAATGACGCGAGATAGGGCTGGTTAATATGAGAAATGCAATGGCTTGTTGATATACGGATGCATATTTGGCATATTACTTCTTTCAAGCGATAATACTCCTTTGTTTGTTTAGAATGTGTGCTGTGAACGGAATCTTGCATTTCTTCTCTGAAAAATTGCATTTGGAAATTGTGGTGTAATGTTTCTGCTTTGTAGGATGCACTTATCTGTTCTACTCTTTGTAAAAACACGAAAAATTGTAAATTGTTTGTAGATCAGTATGTGTTGCTATCACGGGCTGATGTCTCTCTCTCATAGATGGAACTTTCATGAGAAAATCACACAATCTTTACCCTGCTTTGTCTCAGTTAACTTCTGAACCCCCGTTTATTGCCGTTGTCGGTGAAAGGTTTCAAAAACGAGGATTTTTTTTTTGGTGCAACATGAAATATAGACTAAAATAATCAACATGGTAGAACTATGTAAATATCAGGTCATGCAATAAAAAAGGATCAGAAATAGAGCAATATAGAGTGAAATGAGCGAAGACTCAAACAACATATATACTGTATGTGTACCGACAAAAACAAGCCTGTATTTGATTATGGGTGTTTTTACTGGTAAAAGAAACATGTACCTTCAGCCTGTCACAAAATCAAATTTGAAGTTCGATATATTGAGGCAGGAAAATATCGTGATAAACGATATTATTGACTCTAAAAATACTCAATTCCGTCAACTCTAAAGCATAAAAATGACCTTTGTTCTGAAAGTGCTTAAAGGGATATTTCAGGACCTCAGGTGCACTGTGGAGTGGGCCAGACTGTTTTAATGCAGGCTAACTGATACCATAGAAATGCTTTAGCCTTGGCCTAGCCTAGCGCCACTAGACTCTTCAAATATACAGTAAGAACTGCATGAATTTAAGAAAAAATATCTCCAGACATCAACAACACTCTGGATAACTAGGAAATGAGGCCCAATGTCAAAAATCCTGAAATATCCCTTTAATCATATCTTGAAATACCACACAAGCTGCAATAAACATGAAATCTAATGTAAATGAATTTGCTTCAGTTAGAAATCAAGTGTTACAAAGAAAAAAAGGGGGGAAATTCTCACAGACAATAAATACTGAGCCCAAAAAAATTATCGTTTATCTGCTATTTATTGAACGATGAGTCGATATAGTAGTTACCAAAACCTTTAGTGCAAAAAGCGGCATGTTTTTGTAGTTTGATCCTGTGACGTAGAAAGCAACGTATAGTTCCTCAGTGTAGCTTTAAATACTAGAAGACCATCTGAAAACCCAGCAATAGTAAAACAAAACCTTGCCACGACGATAAACGCATTACATCACCGTGGATTACTCCCCTTCAGTTCATGCTGCTGCTGTGGCCAAATGACCTATTGCGCTCTACAATGAGGTCGCTGCTCCCGTGGCTTTGCGGGGATTACTCGCCTCGAACTAAACGGGGGCTCGCGGCGAACGGGGGCCGGCGCCTGGGCTCTCGACGGGGTGAAAATCCCACACTTCATCATCTGTCAGCGCTGACGTTTTAGCTCCTCGTCCTTGGCTCAAGCGCGGAGGATTGATGCACTGTCGCCGCCACATAACTAGATCGTAAACAGCGAGTGGTGGCGCGCGCTGACCTCCGAGGTACAACCTTGTGCAATGCCACCAGCCGGGAGTGGCCGTTCGCTGTGATGTGTTTCTTTGTGAGGGATTGTTGCGTCGCGGTAGTGTTTGCCTGTGTTGTGCAGCGCTGTGATCGAACGCAGACGCACAGGTTTCTTGTCAGATAGTCGTGTTGGCTTCTCCATCAACCCATTGTGTTATCACGACAATAACGATACTTAAAATTTGCGACAGAAGGGTTTCGACTGAAGTAGAGAGACACTTTTCCACATACTTCTGGTCATTGATTGCTACTGCTACTAATACTGTATATGGCAATATGCAGTATCGAGAAAGTATCGATGCTTAATCATAGTATCGATACTTTCACTACTTCTAAAATGTAATATTTGTTCAAGAACAGTTACGTGGCACTCCCGCCTTAAAGGGATATTTCAGGATTTTTGACATAGGGCCTCATTTCCTAGTTATCCAGAGTGTTGTTTATGTCTGGAGATATTTTTTTCTTAAATTCATGCAGTTCTTATTTGAAGAGTCTAGTGGCGCTAGGCTAATGCTAGGCTAATGCATCTCTATGGTATCAGCTAGCCTGCATTAAAAACCGTCTGACCCACTCCACAGTGCACCTGAGGTAAATCACTTATAACGCCAGACTAACCATATAAATGTCTGTGTTAATAGAATAATTTTTGAAATATAACTGACCTTGTATCACATGAATTACCACATTTTGAGGGACTATTTTCTCACAGATCACTCCACCGCTGTGTTAGCTTACAGCCACGAAGCTGATGCTGCTCAAATATAAGTTATTTTAAATACAAAATGGTTAAAATTATTCTATTAACACAGACATTTATATGGTTAGTCTGGTGTTATAAGTGATTTACCTCAGGTGCACTGTGGAGTGGGTCAGACTGTTTTTAATACAGGCTAACTGTTACCATAGAAATGCTTTAGCCTTGCCCTAGCCTAGCGCCACTAGACTCTTCAAATATAAGAACTGCTACGTGGCACTCCCGCCTTAACCCAGCGTATTTTCTACAGTTCGGCTTTACCCAAATCTAAAAGCTTCTTGGCTGGAGAGTCAGTGTAACACCTCATTTGAAAGACAAACAAAACTGATCCTAACTTTTATGTCACGTTGTCGCCGTTTTTTTGTCATGTATTTGAAGCGTTTTTAACTCTTTTTTTTGGCAAGGCAACTTTATCTTTACCGCGAATTTCGTACACATGGCAACTCAATGCGCCTTTTTTAACACACCTTCTTTTGTCGTGTTATTTTTATGTGTTTTTGTCGACTTTTGTTGCTTTTTCATGACTTTTTTTTGACGGGTTTTTGTCACTCTTTTGTCACGTTTTTGTTGCGTTATTGTTGCTTTTCTGGCATGTTTTTGTCGCTCTTTTGTGGCTTCTTTGATTTTTTTGTCACTTTTTTTTGTCTCACCTTTTTATGGCTTTTTAACATCATTTTGTCGTCACTTTTTCGGCTCGTTTTTTTCGCACTTCCAGCGCTCTTTTGTCACGTTTTCTTGTCGCCATTTTGACTCCTTGTTTAAAGAAGCTTTTAGATTTTGGATAATACCGAACTGGAAAATATGTGCTTTGTTCATGTGGGGGTTAAGAAGTGCAGATTGTCGTTGTGCTTTTGAGCAAGAGGCTTCACCCACCTTGTCTGTGCGGATGTGGTGTGTGAGTCGTTGGTCTACCTCGGGGCAGCTGTGGCCATAATAGTAGCTCACACCACCATCGAGTCTGGAGGGAATGAATAATGACTGTGCTGCACATGATGTAAATCCAGTCACCATGTAATGTGATTATTGTAGTCTTTTTATGAGCATGAAGAGACTGAGGAGTGTTTTGTCCTGATACCTTGTCCTGATAAATAAATAAATGAAATGAAAAAGGGCTCTGAGAAGCTCGTAAACTCAAGCTTGTAAATTAATTTGAATGGTTGAAATGTCTGTACTTTAAAGCCACAAAAAAGAATCACATTGCCCAGAATTGTCCACCGTCCATCGCTTCCTTTTTATTCGTCAGGTATCATCACAGTGAACCAGCCCCAGGGCGATTTAGCCGAGTTTATGCTGAATGCCCTTCCTGCCAAAACCAGCCACTTTACCAGAGTAATGCAGTGGAGTGGAGCGGGTAATGAGGCTTCAGTGCCAAGAGTCAAATACCCGGCAAAATGGTCCAAAAATATTCAAAGCACCAGACTAAAATTTAACATGGGACCTTTTAAACGATGTGCCGTGTCCACTTTTGAACTCAAACGCTCTCTCTGGCTGCACAGTTTTTAAACCACCCCCGACCATTTACGTGCCGTGGTCCCCAGTGGCGTGACCCGAGGCATCAATAATTAAAGCTGAAGTCGTCCTTTAACGTGCGCCGGGTGTCGATAATGGGCCGAAGGAAGAGGCTTTCAGAGAACAGAGCTTTCATCCCAGAAAGCCACAAAGAAAATCGTGGATTGTAATGGCGAGAGAGGGTTATTTCTTTTGTGTCGTTGAATGCAAACTTTCTAGACCTTACCTAAAACAAGCGACCACCGAAGAAGATTGCACTCTACTTATTTACTTAATCTTAATGAAAAAATGAATATATAAGGAATCATACTTACTAAACTCTGACTTAACTTGATATCGCATTGGCAGGAAGTCATCAAAACTGCTAAGGTTTTTGAGAAGGGACTCGGTGCAGCCGATGGAGGAGCATGTAACCAGTGGAGCTCCACTTCTCCACAGAAAATTACATCACCTATCCCAACTAACCCTAACCTTAAAGGGATATTTCAGGATTTTTGACATGGGGCCTCATTTCCTAGTTATCCAGAGTGTTGTTGATGTCTGGAGATATTTTTTTCTTAAATTCATGCAGTTCTTATATTTGAAGAGTCTAGTGGCGCTAGGCTAGGGCAAGGCTAAAGCATTTCTATGGTATCAGTTAGCCTGCATTAAAAACAGTCTGGCCCACTCCACAGTGCACCTGAGGTAAATCACTTATAACGCCAGATAAACCATATAAATGTGAAAATTAGCACAAGTGCTACAACCTGGTACAATGCATCTCTCCTTTCTGAGGTTAATGTATATTGTACACTGTCCCTGTTCAAATAAATTAAAAAAAATAAAATAAAAAAAATGTCTGTGTTAATAGAATATTTTTTTTATAACTGACCTTGTATCACATAAATTACCGCATTTTGAGGGACTATTTTCTCGCAGATCACTCCGCCGCTGCGTTAGCTTACAGCCACGAAGCTGATGCTGCTCAAATATAAGTTATTTTAAATGCAAAATGGTTACAGACACAGACATTTATATGGTTAGTCTGGCGTTATAAGTGATGTACCTCAGGTGCACTGTGGAGTGGGTCAGACTGTTTTTAATGCAGGCTAACTGTTACCGTAGGAATGTGTTAGCCTTGTCCTAGCCTAGCGCCACTAGACTCTTCAAATATAAGAACTTCATGAATTTAAGAAAAAAAATATCTCCAGACATCAACAACACTCTGGATAACTAGGAAATGAGGCCCAATGTCAAAAATCCCGAAATATCCCTTTAAGGATAGTGGAGTTCTCTAAAGGGATCTTATTGAGATACATTTAAATAAATGTCGCAGGGTAAAAAAGTGGAGGTGATGTCATTTCCTGTGGCGGTGTGGAGCTCCATGATCATATGACTCTTCGTCGGCTGTGTTTAGAGAAGAAGATTGAAGATTTGAAGATTCCTTGTGCATTACAGAATAATGATTTTATTTTGTTGACGGATTCTTCAACGCTTTGTCTGGTCTGAAAAAAAGTCATTTAAGCAAATTATACAAAAATAACTCTACACAGGTGACTGGAAAACGAGTGGGCGTACAGGTGCAGAAAACTCCAATTTCATTTGATTTATCTAAAATAAATGCTTATTGGCTTTTTTTACATTTAGATGTATTTGTGGGGGCTTTGAGTTTGGATAGGGGAGCCCTGGCTGGTCGAGCAGTGGTGGCTTTATGCTGTTCTCTGCCAGGTTAGGGTTAGGTTTAGGGTTAAAGTTAGGGTTAGCAATCTTGATCTCAAAGCGTATCGAAACTATTTCAACCTGGAAAGAGAGTGGCGTTAGGAAGGTTTTATTGGACATGTGTTGGGGCTCAGACTCCGGCGGAAGACTGAATTAACATTATGAAATACATGGCGGTGATGAATGATTAACAGAGTCTTCCCCCAGAGACTGGACCAATGGCCGCTTGCTGCTCTGCTTTATGACCGCAACACTGGAGGCCGCCATTGCTGTAGTACCTCCATATCATCGCTAGGCCCCCATTGAAAAGCATTGGACTTTAGACACGTTAAAAACAACTTTAATGCCTGGTTTCAATTTTTTTAACACTTTCTATGGCTACATATTCCTCCTGACATAACGCTGGGTTACTCACAAAAAAAGAAACCAGGCTGGTTTTTGAAATATTTTTTTTTTTAATCTCCTACTTAACGGAGGTCGGACTGTTAGCATTGGAGCTGCACGAGCTACACGTCACGCAAGGGCCAAGTCCACAGTGAGATCCCGCCCTTATGCCCTTATTAGGAACATGCTTCGTCAGAGCTGGGGAGGAGGAGTCTGTAAATCCGCCATGATTTCCCCCTCAAACGTGGTCATTGTGGTAAACGGGGAGGAGTGAGGAGGAGCTGTCTATTCTTTTTAACAGTCTATGGTCTGGACACTGGTGGTGGTAGAGGGGAGAGGCCAGGCGGAGGAGGGTCGCAGCACAGCTGGGAAACGGCCGAGCGATGGACGAAGGGAGCTGAAAAAAGGGGATCCTGGGCGATGAAATGGCTGAAGCAGGAATGAGCAGCTGCGGTGATTGGCCGTCGCGAAGGTGCAGCTTGAGATGGGACTGTGATTGGATGATTGGATAAGGGCGGCCGGTGATGAGGCAATGAATGAATGCGGCAGGTAGGTCTTCCAGGTTGAATTTGCGCTGAAGCTTCATGTGTAAGATCTGTGCACAACTAACATCATTTGCCTTTCCAAACCCTTGACCCTAACCCTGAAATAAATCGATAGACCAACTATCTGAGATGTTACGATGTTACCTATAAGAGGAGCTCAAGGTAAAGCCGCAATTTAGCTGCTTTCTCTTATATTACTTCAGTTCTAAGACGTCAACAAGGACTAACAAGGGCGGTGTGTGGAAAACTGATTCAGTAAATTACTTTTATATTCTCCTTTCTGTCACACATGAGAGGAGCGAAGTTGCGGCTCGTCCCGTCTTTAGATTAATTATAAGGAGAGTTTGTGCGTATTTCAGGTGAAGCTACAGCTGTTTGCTTCAGGGCTCTCTCACAAACCCCATCTGCTCCGTGCGCGCTTCACTTTTAGTACAAATCAGAAGGTGTTTCATGTTTGTACGTGTCGTTCATGTTGGTGTTGACTAGTTCTTTGTGTTCGCCAAGTTTACGTAACGCAGGAAGCTTCCCCAAATGGTCCCCGTGCTGTTCTAGGATTGTGTGTACTTTTCTATTATTCAATATTCATATCCAGGATCCAAGAAAAGTTGTCTGTGTCACAAATGTTGCTTATCTGAATTAGCTCAGTGGGTGAGTGGGGGCAGTCAGGGGTGTAAGTAGTTGCTGTAGAATTCAATAGAATAAAAAAGTAATCTAGATAAAATTACATAGTTATTAAAGTGATAGTCTGTAAGTTTAAATGTTTGACAAATTTAATATATTGTGTATAATTGACCACATGGATCTGAAATTTGACATGAGTGATATTAAATAATTATATTTTTTTCTAAAGTCCGTCCAGTTGATGTTTTCAGCATCGAGTAAGAAATCCCGGGATACCACTTTGACCAATGAGATGAGCTTTCCTGTTAACCGGCCTGTCAGGTCCAATTAGGAGAGAAGAGGGAGGAGCCTGATCGTTTACTTTTGAGAATTCTGTTCCTGCTCTCTTCATTTTGCAAACTGAGAAGGGCTTTCTGGTTAAAGAGGGAGGGATTTGATAAAAAAAATGCACTCTATTTCCCCTCACTTTGCAAACTTACAGACCATCACTTTAAAGGGGGGTATTATGTAAAATCGACTTTTTCAAGCTTTATATCATGTTATTATGTCATTCCCTCATTAAACACATGCCTGGAGTGTTGCCTTGGCTCATTCACATATTTTTGAGTAATCAGTAAAAACTTAGACGGCAGCCATTTTAGGTGTAGCTATGCCTCAGTCCTCCTAGGAACGCCCCCACCCCCTGGAGACGCCTCTGGACCTTTCGTCACCAGCCAAGCCACCAACCACTGCTCCTCAGCTCAGCAGAGCCCCTCCCCGCACAGTGTTGTTGTTTAAATGCCACAGCAGTGTGCTGAAGGGGGCGTGTCGGAAAGCTTCTTAAAGAGACAGAGGTCTATTTCAAGACGTTCAGTACAGCCATTTTGAAAGGGCAATTTTATTCAAGGCAGTTATTTTAATTTACTGCATATACAGACCAACAGAAGGTTACGTCATCATTGTAGTATGCTATAGACTGGTGCTATGTGATTGAAAAAAGCATAATACCCCCTCTTTAAGCGATTTGTGCTGATTTTGAGTAGGTTTGCCAAGATACCAAAATTAGTTTTCTTGCCTTTAATTTCCTGGTCTCATTTCAAGTGAGCTTCTCTTATTTTAAGCGGATTAAAGCTTGTTCCATTGGCAATCCTATTTCAAGACTGCTCAAAATCAGCATACATTGTTTTTCAAACAATTTATCCAGTTAGTAAACAATCAAGTTCCTCCCCTCCTGATTGGACCAGAAAGCTCCTCCTACAACGCAGCTGGTGGGGGGTCACGTGATCCGTGGAGCTCCACTGCTCCAGGAAATGACATCAACCCTTCTCCTTAAGGACAAGGGAGTTTCTAAAGGCATATTAAATAAATGTTGCGGGGAGATAAAGTGGAGGTGATGTCGTTTCCTGTGGAGGTGTGGAGCTCCACTGATCACGTGACTCTCCATAGACTGTGTTCGGACCCTCTTGGGAAGAACACGAACAAACTTTCAAAAGTACACGACCAAGCACCTCCCCCTTCTGCCGAAAACTTGTCTCATTGGTCAAAGTGATGGTCCGGGCATTCTGATAGAAAAACTATTATTATTGAACCTCTTAACCCCCGCCTTGACCAAGTGCATTTTCTCCAGTTAAGCTTTACCCAAATGTAAAAGGTTACCGCCTATAGGCCAGAGTAACGCCTCATTTGAAAGCTAAGACCTACAAAACTCATCTAAATGGATCATTTTCCCTCGTTTTGTTGCTGCGTTGTCGTCACTTTTTGGACTTTTTTTATTTTTTATTGCGTCCACATTTTCATCGCTTTTTGTCACTTTTCTGTCACTCCGTTGTTGCTTTTTTGTGTCACTTTTCTGTTCCGTTTTCATCCTTGTTTTCGTCTCATTTTTGTTGCTCTTTTGACACTTTTTTCAAACAGCTTTTAAATTTGGGTAAAGCCAAACTGGAGAAAATGTGCCCGGTTCAGGTGGGGGTTAAAGAGGGGGTATTATGCTTTTTTCAATCACACAGCACCAGTCTATAGCATACTACAATGATGACGTAACCTTCTGTTGGTCTGTATATGCAGTAAATTAAAATAACTGCCTTGAATAAAATTGCTCTCTCAAAATGGCTGTACTGAACGTCTTGAAATAGGTCTCTGTCTCTTTAAGAAGCTTTCCGACACGCCCCCTTCAGCACACTGCTGTGGCATTTAAACAACACTACTGTGCGGGGAGGGGGCTCTGCTGAGCTGAGGAGCAGTGGTTGGTGGCTTGGCTGGTGACGAAAGGTCCAGAGGCGTCTCCAGGAGGTGGGGGCGTTCCTAGGAGGACTGAGGCATAGCTACACCTAAAATGGCTGCCGTCTAAGTTTTTACTGATTACTCAAAAATATGTGAATGAGCCAAGGCAACACTCCAGGCATGTGTTTAATGAGGGAATGACATAATAACATGATATAAAGCTTGAATTTTACATAATACCCCCCTTTAAACTATCAGACTATCACTTTAAAGCAATTTATCAAAGGTAAACAACTGAGGGGGAAAATGAACAAAACCATCATCTTAAGGGAGAAAAATTACATACATTTACTTGATTTACTCTGGTCTTGGATAAAATAAAACATATTGCCAATGGAACAACAAGCACAAGTGAATATGAAACTTTTTGAAATGTAAAAGTGAATTCATCTTATGTTTGCATTTTAAATATTGATCTTAGATGATTTTAAACCGACTCTAATTCAAGTACCTTTTTAAGTATATCTAATTTTGGTGAAAATTGTCTCTTACAAAGTGTAGTTAGCCCCTGCAAGTAAAAAGGAAAAAAAAAACAGTATCTTGGCAACCTACAACTACTCAAATTAAAGGTATTTAACCTTGATCTGAGTCATTTTCACTTGCCAGGTTAATATCTGCCATTGGAATAAGTATCTTGTTCACTGAAAATAAGAAAAACACCTTATTTCAAGTGAATCCAGATTGATTAAGTGCAAATTAAGGGCAAATATGTACTTTTCACGAAATGTCTACTTATTTTGTTGCTTGAAATAAAATAAAATAGAAAGTAAATGATCATAAATTCAAATAAATGTCGCTAATGTCTTCCAAACGTCCTCTCTTTTTCCAGTTGATTTTCTATCCAACCCACATTGCCTCTTAAAGCCAATACCTCAGAGGAGCGAGTGTTTTTTCACAGCTCTCACGTATGTGCACACGCCGCTCTGTCCTCCAGACGCTGAGATCTCATTTAGATAAACACAGAGCTGATCCTCGCTGCCGCCCAAAGCCTCCTCCGTATTCCTCCCTCACACGTGAAGGTACAGGGCGACTTTACCCGATCTGCCCCTGATATAAATGATCGTTGAGAAGTGCGTCGACAGCTCCTGCCCCGTATCTCGCCTCGGCTGTTGGCGCTTTACAAAAAAGACCAGCCTGCGTTATTGAGTGAAATGCGACAGGAATGACGTTTATCTCATTGGAAAGCGAGAAAATGCAGACGGCCATTAGTGTTGCAGGGGGGGGCTTCGAAACATTTACACGGCTGAACATAAAAATCACCACTGCCACTGTGTGTCAACCTGACCCGCATGACCTTGGAGGTTGTGGAAACTGTAGCACTCGGAAGAAACCTGGCTGGATGCCCTCTGTCTCCTCGGAAAGGGTGCCGCGCCTCCTGGGTTTGTCCCTGTTTCAGAGCGTGGTGTCCTGCACTGGTCAGCTCCACCTCCTCCTTCCTCTTCCTCCTGCAGCTCCCTCCGCACCACAACAGTCTTTCACCATCTCTCGTTCGTCCTTTTTTGTTTCCTGTAGCTCCTCTTGTGACGCCTCCTCTGTGCTGCAGCTGTGGGGGCTCTTGGTGCCTCTTCAGTGTCTCAGAAGAAGAAATGTGCAGGTCTCAAATGGGTTTAGTTGATAAGCTAGCATTTTGTTTACCTTTTAAAAAGCTGCTTTCTTCAGGATCATTTTAGACTCTCAAAGTAAACAAATCCACCAAACCTCCACAAAAACTCGGCAAAGACGTACAAAAGTATCCAGAAAAACAATGTGGAACACAAAAACCACAAATGCAGGTCGCAGAAAAAGGTTAAAAATTAAGTTGTACCAGGAGAGAGGGAGGTCACTTCCTGTTTTCATGTCGCCATGACAAACATATTAATAATAATAACGATACCAAAATATACCACAAATCACTGGCTTCCATCTGACTGAGATTTGCACATTTTTGTTACCTCAACGGCAAAATGCAACTTAAAAATATGCCAAAGATTTTGCTGCTTTTGTTCAACTTTAGCCTCATTTTGATCCTATTTTCATATTGCTTTAAGTTTTGTTTTGACAAACTGATGATGAAACTTGAGGTTGACCGATATGGGTTTTTCTCAGGCCGATGCCGATATGTGCGGCTGATATATTTTTGGACGAGTTTTCCAAATGTCTGGTCTATAATCCTGTATAAAAACATAAATACTTGGCCGCTCCAGCAGTGGCCAATTTTATTTATTACTTTAGGTGATTCAATCATAGTTTCTGTCCCAGCTTTGATTTGCATTAGCAAACTGTTGCCCGTCGTGGCATTTTGCGCGTTCAATCCAATGGCCGCTGGCTGCTCTGCTTTGCGACGACGACACTGGAGGCCGCCATTGCTGTAGTACCGCCATATGGCCGCTAGTCCCCCATTGGAATGCATTGCACTTTAGACACGTTAAAAACAACTTTAATGCCCGGTGCCTAATTTTTTGGAACTGCCTACAGCTAGATATTCCTCCCGTGATTACGCTGGGTTAGACACAATCAGAGGCACCGAGCTGGTTATCGTAGGATCAATTTTAGAAATCTCGTACTTAATGAGTGTCCGACTGTTAGCATTGGAGCTGCGCGAGCTACACGTCACGCAAGGGCCGAGTCTACAGTGAAGATCCCGCCCTTATGCCCTTATTAGGAACATGCTTCGTCAGAGCTGGGGAGGAGGAGCCTGTAAATCCGCCATGATTTCCCCCTCGAATGTGGTCATTATGGTAAACGGGGAGGAGTGAGTAATGACGGTCTATTAATAATATGTCTGTGGTTTGATCAAAAATACAATTGCGGAGGTTAAAACTCAGCGATTGAATTCACCAGGTTCTGTGCTTCAAAATGACCTGCAGCATGTCCATATTCACTGAGGTTTAGTGAAACTTGTGTTTAACAAACTTGTAGCAGACCAGTTTTCATCGCGATGTTTCTCTGAGGCCGAGGAAGTTGTGGGCGGACTTGTTTTAAAGCTTTGACTTAGCTCTTAATGCAAAAAAACGGGAAGTCTCTATCACTTTCGCTCCCAGAGATATCGGCTTTTATCGGCGGTAGATCGGCCGATAGCCCATAATTTTGTAAAATCCCCAAATACAGTATATGAATATCGGTCGACCACTGAAACAAATGTCTTACTACAGCGCACATGTGCTGGTTGGTGATTCGTGTGGATATGGTGCTTGTTTTGAGTCTTAGCAAGAGATGGAGACGTGAGGAAAGCTTTGGATACGTAGGAGCTGTTGCCACGGTGCTACGAACAGCCACTGGGGAAGAATCACAGATTGCTCAAACATGCGCTAGCGGTCAGAAAAACAACTCCAGGTCTGCTTTTGATGAGGCGTCAGGGCTCTCTCAGACGTTGCACCAGAGCCTCAGTTAACAGGGATTGTGTGCTCCTAAAGTTCAGAGAATCTTTCCGACAGTCCAGCTTCTTCTTCAAGGGGAACTTTCTCCCCACTGGACTAAAGCTGCAGGCTAATATTACCATCTTTACCAGAGAGACAGTGGCCAGAAGTGAAAATCGTGCCATGTCATGTCAAATAACGTGTTTTATCTATTGTAACCGGGACAGTTGTTGAAAATTAGCACTGTAAACACTTTAAACAATGCATCTGTTTATCCAGTGTTATTGTTATGTCCATATTAAAGAGGGGGTATTATGCTTTTTTCAATCACATAGCACCAGTCTATAGCATACTACAATGATGACGTAACCTTCTGTTGGTCTGTATATGCAGTAAATTAAAATAACTGCCTTGAATAAAATTGCTCTCTCAAAATGGCTGTACTGAACGTCTTGAAATAGGCCTCTGTCTCTTTAAGAAGCTTTCCGACACGCCCCCTTCAGCACACTGCTGTGGCATTTAAACAACACTACTGTGCGGGGAGGGGGCTCTGCTGAGCTGAGGAGCAGTGGTTGGTGGCTTGGCTGGTGACGAAAGGTCCAGAGGCGTCTCCAGGAGGTGGGGGCGTTCCTAGGAGGACTGAGGCATAGCTACACCTAAAATGGCTGCCGTCTAAGTTTTTACTGATTACTCAAAAATATGTGAATGAGCCAAGGCAACACTCCAGGCATGTGTTTAATGAGGGAATGACATAATAACATGATATAAAGCTTGAAAAAGTCGATTTTACATAATACCCCCCCTTTAAATAAATAAATAAATAAAATAAACAACATTGTAACATGGTAAAACGCTCTTAAAAAGTCGATTTAAACCCCCCGAGTTTACATCCCCGTTTGGTTTTGTTATTAGGGCCGGGACGATCCACTTTAGTCGCCATACAATACGCATCACGATATTTAGAGGCCGATACGATATGTTTTGCGACACCGTAAGTATTGTGATACTTTGACAAAGAAAACAATGAGAAACGTGTCCAAAAGTTATATCCGCTTTTTGAAGTGTGAAGACCGAAAAGTGCATAACCACGGCAAAATGTAGGTCTAACATTAACTGTCCTTGAAGAAATATTACATTTAAAAAGTATTGAGCGTATCGATACTTTATTGATACATGGCGATATATATAGATTTACAATGGCCTGTGTCTCAAGTTTCTCAAAGCGCTTTTACATTGAAGCCATTATTCATTCACACAACGACGGTCTGCTCCCGCGAGAGCCGGGATCTGAACTGCCAAGCTGACCTGATTTATTTCATTTAAAACATTGTCCCACTAACCTAATTATGTTTCGTCACCGTCATCCAAACCTATAAGAGTCTCCCTGGCTGTTGTATATCGTCTGCAGCTGCCCCTCCTCCTCCTCCTCCTCTTCAGAGCAGATTTGGCCTCAGACGCTGGAAGGGGGTGCAGTATTTATAACCCGTGGTGCTTGTGGAGGGGTGTGTCGACTTTCGTTCTCCCCCAGGAATGCTACGACGGCTTTGCGGGCACGTGGGCTGACAGCAGAACTCCGCAGAGGAAACCAAACTCGAGGTCAGACTGAAGTAGAGTTGGAAATGAACGTTTGGCATTTTTCTCTTCACATTACACAACATGTTTTAAGAAGGACTGAGACACACGTGTATGAGTAAGATCTACAGTTATTAGATCTTTTTTTCTTCTTCTTATTGTTCTATTTATTATGTATCATTTACAATTGGCCAAATTCCTACGCTGATTACCACTCACTGATGTATTGAGAGAAAAATGACATCATCGTACAAAAACTCTAAACCTATTCCATTGCTCTCAATCATAGCTGAGCCATTTTTGAGCAAGGGCTGCACGTTTTCAAGTTTTTCATTAACCGTTAACCGAGGCCCTTAGCGGTTAATACTCGGTTAACCATTAGTGTGCGCACCATGCCAACCCCCCCCCCCCCCCCCCCGCGCACGCGCCGCCCCCTCCGTTACGTTATACTGACAGATGCGAAAGGGGTTTTTCATTGTCAACACCTTTATTAAATGGCTGGAACACATTTAAAACAAAATTAATTTAGAGAAATAAAACGCAGTGGTAATGACAGAGCTGTCAAAGTAGGTCACTGACTTGCTTTCACGTGGCCATACAGTATTTTTATTTATTTTACCTGCAGTCATTTAGCCTCATTTTTTGAAATGTTGTGCAAAGAGACAGTCATTCATGCGTACAACAACAACAACAACAACAACAACACTTATCTCTCCACCACGTTTTAACAATAACGAGAAAGGCGAGTTTTGTGCCTTTAGCTTTACCTAGCTACCTCCTAAGTGATGCGGTGTCGGCTGTTGAGATGGTACAACAGTGAAGTTGAAGTATATCTAAACACTGCCATGCAATACTTCCATTTTGATCCGTCATTCTCAATTGTAAAGAGTTTCTCCCACGCTGTGCTGTTTATGGCCCGCTTCATATTGAAAAGTTAAACTAGCTAGCCATGCGTGATGACGGCTTCTCGTGAACAAACGTTTGGGAGCGCTCTGGCGGTCTCTGGTGGTGCAAAAATGTATTACAGGTATTTTAGATGGCACAGCAAATTATACACGGCAGTTAACCGAACAAAATGCTTTTACTCGGTTATGCAATTTTTAACGGTTAACTGGTTAATCGGTTAACCATGGACACTCCTAGTGTCAATGAAAGTTCCATTAATTGACTGTGCATAACTTCAAATCTTAACAACGCTGCCCAAGAAGTGACTTCCTGTTTCAATCCAGCTCGACAAAATAAAAGCACACAGCTCATCTCATTGATTAGTTCAGCAGGTACTTGCAACATTACAAGAATATAATTAAATACACACATTTTAAGTGTTTTGTCTGTTACTAGTTAGGCAGAAAGAAAGTTGAACTAACGAACTGCGGAACTAATAAATAAGATGGTGCTTTTATTTTGGTGTGCTGGATCGAAACAGGAAGTCACTTCTTGGGCGGCGTTGTTATGATTTGAAGTCAGTTCCCCATTTCACTGGAGTTATAAACTGTGTCGTCGTGGAAACCAAGCAACTTTCGGGTTCATACTATTGTTCATAGACAAACACTCAAGTTCTATTTTTATTGGGCAATGTAATAATATTTATGTGTGATCAGATGTTTTAAATTGTTCAAAGCTCTATGTCAGGTTAAAATCAGCAAGTCCCATTTTAGAGAATTGAAATTTAGTTCCATTGCTCCGAAAGTAAGATTAATGACGCGAAGATATTTCCCTGACCGCTGTTACTCACTCCTGACCGTTTGCCATCAGGTAACACATTTCAAGAATCTACCTATTGGTTAATTGTATGTGAGGTACTGTATGCAAAGGTTATGCTCGCACCTTTGTTCTTTGGTTTTGTGGTAAAATGACTGGCTTTACAGCGCCCATCAAAAGTTTGGAAACAATTTGGTATTGGTTTTTCTTTTATTTCAAGACCATGGGCGACGGTGGCGCAGTTGGTAGAGCGGGCCGCTCATGATCGGAAGGTCAGGTGTTTCAATCCCAGCTACTGATGGTGCCCACTGTCGTTTTGTCCTTGGGCAAGACACTTCACCCACCTTGCCTCCAGTGTCTGCGTACATTGGTGTGTGAATGAGAGAGTGAATGAGTGACTAGTTCCTTACTGTAAAGCGCTTTGGGCCTGATGAAGGTAGAATAGCTTTATGTAAGTTGAGTACATTTACCATTTACATTGTAGATTCTCACTGAAGGCATTAATTTATGAATGAACACATATGGAATTATGTTTTGAAGAAAGAAAGTTGATATACATTCTTCAAAATCGCTGCATTTTGCTTTGATTTGGGCGGCACGCAGCAGTAAGCCCTTCTGCTTCACGCAAGAAGGTCCCGGGTTCGATCCCCACCTGGACAGGGCCTTTCTGTGTGGAGTTTGCATGTTCTCCCCGTGTCTGCGTAGGCTTCCTCTGGGTACTCCGGTTTCCCCTACCACTAAAAACATGTACAATAGGTGCATCCTCCAGCCAGGTGTTTCTAAGCATCAGCTTGGCTCCACATCTGGAGATGGGTCGCCTGCCCCTTACAGGTTGCCCTGGCGACATTGAAGGATGGGTCATATGCAGAGGACAAATTTCCCTATGGGGACAATAAAGTACACATTAACCTTGATTACTGCTTTGCATACTTTTGACATTTTCTCAATGACCAGAAATGGTTTTCACTTCAGACTATTTCAGGGACAACCATGTGAAAGAATATAATATTGAAAATGTTATTAAATAATGAGTTATTTCACCCTTTTTTTGTTTCCTATATAACCCCATATGTTCATTCATAATTTATTGTTGAAGATAAAGAAAAGCCGATATATAAAAAGGGTTTCCAAACTTTTGACCGTTACTGTATTCAATGCTGTGTTTGTGTCGCAGTGGAGAAGTCTATAAAAACAGCTGAAACAATTGCTAAAATAGCACAGTGTAGGCAGACACTCAGGTTATGTCTGTATCTATTAAACTACTCAAATGGAGATCTGTTTGTCATGACTTCTTTGTTCCCGTGTAACTTTAATCTTTTAAACTTTTAAAAATGTCCTAACACTGACCTAAACTTAGGCCAGGAGAACACGTCTCTCCTCTGACTGACCTTATCTGGTTCTAACACACCAGTGAAATACTGCAGCCTGGTGTCAGAATGTTGTGAACTGTGGCCATTTGTTGCACATGTTGAAAGTTCTCTGCGGGGATGTAAGCCATTTGTCAGTGTTTACCCATCGAATAGTTTAATAAAAGGGGGAAAAAAGATCTATATTGTGCAATCTCCGAGGAAAAATGAGTGGGAAAAATGGTAAAAGTTCTGGCAAAATCAGATAACAGAGGTCTCTCACTGTTGGATTATTGTTGTTGTTAGTGAAGAGAAATATGTGCACTTTTTTCCAGCTTTTCTTGATAGAATAGCTACTCCCGCTGTATAAATGCTAAGTCATTATCAGGACATTGTAAAAGCCTGTCGTATTCGCTTAAGTGTCTCGGCTTAATTCAACAAGTCTTCGTCAAAGGTTTTCTCAGTAGGTTGTGTTAAAGTGACATTGTAACATTCTGTCACTGTGCTACTGTCATGGCCGCCGACCGCACCAGCTGTTTCCCTCTCACTGCTCTTATCTTTCTCCTCTTTTTTTTTCTTTTTTTCATTCTCGCACGACGACCCTCTTCTCACAGTCAGAGTGAAAGCAATCGGGCGAATGCTGCGGCTTCCTCTTGACACCGAAGTCGAGATCCACACAGAGCGGCCCGTACACTCGTGTGACAGGCTGACAAAAGGCAGGGAGAGGTTTTTACCGGCGCGGGCTTTGACCCTTGAAAGCGATTGTACAGTAACGTGCGCCTTTTGCCGTTTTTTTTTTTTTTTTTTTTTTTGCCACAACGCTTGTCCAAAAGTCACGAAGAGGGTAAAATGATGACAAACTACTGCGCTCCCCGTCTTGCACGCTCTGATAACTTTCAGCGTGAGGCGCAAAAGGATGTGGAGAGTGCCCACGCTGCAGCCGTGGCCGGGCAGAGTAACCGTCCCAGTGCACTTCCCACGTTTGCATTATTCATTTGGGACTGTCAAAAGTATGGAATCCTAAGAGGGTCAAAACTAAAGGTATAACTAAATGACGCTGCGCTCCAGTTGTGTTCGGAGACTGGATTCTCTTAGTTGACGACAAAAAGTTAAAGGGATATTTCAGGATTTTTGACATAGGGCCTCATTTCCTAGTTATCCAGAGTGTTGTTGATTTCTGGATATTTTTTTATTTTTTTATTCATGCAGTTCTTATATTTGAAGAGTCTAGTTGCGCTAGGCTAGGGCAAGGCTAGCGCATTTCTATGCTAACAGCTAGCCTGCATTAAAAACAGTCTGACCCACTCCACAGTGCACCTGAGGCAAATCACGTATAACGCCAGACTAACCATATAAATGTCTGTGTCGATGGAATAATTTTTGAAATATAACTGACCTTGTATCACATGAATTACCGCATTTTGAGGGACTATTTTCTCACAGATCACTCCGCCGCTGCGTTAGCTTACAGCCACGAAGCTGATGCTGCTCAAATATAAGTTATTTTAAATGCAAAATGGTTAAAACTATTCTATCGACACAGACATTTATATGGTTAGTCTGGCGTTATAAGTGATTTACCTCAGGTGCACTGTGGAGTGGGTCAGACTGTTTTTAACGCAGGCTAGCTGTTACCGTAGAAATGCGCTAGCCTAGCACTAGCCTCGCGCCACGAAAGTCTTCAAATATAAGGACTGCATGAATTAAAAAAATATATATCTCCAGACATCAACAGCACTCTGGATAACTAGGAAATGAGGCCAAAAATCCTGAAATATCCCTTTAACATTTTCTTGAAATAAGTATATTCGCGCTTGATATGGTTAAATATGGTTAAATATGCAGGGACAGCAATTAATCAAGTTTCATGGTTGTTTCACCGGTGCCATGCCTTGGTCCGACAACCCATTAGTCCGACGTCTCATTATTCCCAAAATTTACCACAGCGCAGATTTGTGCAGTGTACGACTAATAGTTGTTCTGTGTACAGTTTCCCCCACCTGAGCTGTAGCTCTCTGCAGTTCATCCAGGGTCCTTGTCCTGGTTCGGTCAGTAAGTTTAGGAGGACGGCCGGGTCTTGGTAGGTTTGCAGTGATCCCATACTCTTTCAATTTCTGGATGGTGTATTTATCTGTACACTGAGAGATGTTTAAAGCTTTGGAAATCTTCTTATAACCTAATCCAGCTTTATACTTCTCAATAACTTTGTCTCGGACCTGTCTGGTGTGTTTTTGGCCTTCATGATGCTGTCTGCTCCACAATAGTCTCTTAACAGACCTCTGGGACCATCACAGAGCAGCTGTATTTGAACTGACATTAGATTACACACAGGTAGACTCTATTTAGTCATTGGGTCAACATGTGATCATTCAGAAATCTTCATTCAACTTCTGAAGGCAATTGGTTGCACTAAAAGGAAAGGAGGGCCGGTACTTATGCACATCCCACTTTTCAGTTTTTATTCATAAAAAAAAAGAAAAATCATGTATACATTTCATTTCACTTCACGATTTTGTGTCACTTAGTGTGTGTCTTTCACATAAAACTTCAACATATTTATGGTCCCATAGCGTGGCAAAATTTCGAAAGGTTCAAGGGGGGCCGATACTTATGCAACCCACTGTATTCAAAGTTGATCTTTTTATATGTGGTTAATATTTGACAGTGATGCTACTGATGATTTCCTGTCTACAATCCTAAGTTCTTGCTTATAAAGAGATTCTAAAGGTTTTATTGTGGATTTGTTGGCTCGTGACCAGCATGAAGACCGAGCTGGAAAGTTACAGTCAGGTCTTAGTAGAGGTGAGGTTTGCTTGTTCATGGTTCAAGTATATCTGCAGTGAAATAAGTGCTTTGAGTTATCAACATATCAAGGAATTTGGCCTGAATTTCAACATTTTATTGTTGACTTGGAAAGCTTTTAACGTTTTGACACCACAATATTGTTCAGCGCCTCTCACCACACGTGTCCCCTTGATGACCTCCGCTCACAAGCTTTCTTTTTAGAACAGCTTTCACGCCCGTTTTTTTTGTATTATTCTTGTATTGCATTTCACATTGATTCTATTGTCTGTTATCTCTTTATGTTTGGAAGTGAATTTACTGTTGATTGCACTGTTGACCGCTTTGAAGTTGGTTTGACAGAAAACTCCCGTATAAATTAGGATTATCGTTATTATAACATTCGCCTCAGATCTCGGTCTTGTTTATTCCCCCGTAGCAACAAGTCTTCGAACACACCATCCCCTCCTTCCGCTTGTTTATCAGCGGCAATTTGTGTCTTTTCCATGTTTCGTTCTAAATTATGCATGAAGTTTATTTGCATATTTGTGCCTTGGCTGCGTGAAATTATGCCTCGGAATTACAATGGCGCAGATACAAATTTAATGGCCGTTTCCCTAAAATAGCAAGCGAGAAAAATAGGCTGTGCGCCTTAACTAAAACAGGGAAATTGTTTGAATATGAGCTGATTGTTTTCAGATTCTAGAATGTGCTTATTTCCCTTTCTCGGATGGGGTTTTTTAAGGCTTTATTTGACATGACACTCAGCAAATCATCCAAAAGGGCCTTTATTCTGGTTTATATATCTCGCCGCAAAATCTGCCATGTAACAGTGGTCATTTTACCGCGGCCCGACTCAATTGGGAACACTGGTGGAGAGGGAAATGCCTGCGGAGACGGGGCAGATGGCTTGGAGACATGTCAAGGTGGCAGTCAGGCGGATCTATCCCCTCAAACGCCTTTAGCGTACTGGGTATGCATTTGTTTCTATGTTAGTGCTTTGTGGACTTGTCCCCTTTGAGAGATTTGACCCCATGTGACAATCTCCAGATTTTGTGCTGGAATCTCCCTGAGTAATCCCAAAGATCAGCCTTTTGTGTCTGTTTTTTTGGCTCATGAGGGAAAATGGAGCACCGGTACAATAGTATATCGTATTGTTTTGAAAACCCCTTATGCCTGATTTTCTTTGTTTACAAGCAATGTATTTTAACTTCTTAAAGCAGTACTAAGTAACGTTTTTTCTGCAAACATGTCTGTGGTAACGCGTTGTAAAAATGACACTCTCGTGAATATTAAAGCAGTACTAAGTAACGTGTTTACCTTAATAAATCCTTTCCGTAGTCCCTGTGGGGGTAATACAAGTGTTAATGGGATGATTGGGGGGGGGGTCTTTCATCTCCCCCTGGTGTCTCTGGCCAGAAAACCATGCTTGCAACTTGACTGCCACCGGGGCGGAGCAAGCAATACACACTAATAGAATCACGGAGAAGAAGCTAACAGGCTAACGGGCAAAGCTAACTGCGGGCTAGCGCCACTTTAAACAGTATTTACAGCCAAGTTTGAGTGAAAAAAAATATTCCCATTGTATAACTGGATGTACAACACCCCTCTCTCCCTTCACCTTTTCTGTCAGCGTAGTATTTACTCTCCAAGACATTTAATATGTTAGAAAATCGTAACTTGCTAAGACACCAGCAGTTGCGCTTATGGCCTCTAGGGCAAGAGTTACTTAGTACTGCGTTAACCCCAACCTTAACCAAGTGCATTTCCTCCAGTTCAGCTTCACCCAAATCCATAATGTCACAGACTATAGGCCAGTGTAATAAGACATACAATACACATCTAAATTGATCTTTTTCCTCGCGCTGTCGTCACTTTTATGACTTTTTTTTTCCACAAAGCTTTTAGATTTGGGTAAAGCCAAACTGGAGAAAATGTGCTTGGTTCAGGTGGGGTTAATTGCGATAAAAAAAAACATTCCTTGCTTTCCTAAACGTAGACAAATTGAGAATTGACGTATAATCACCAGTAGCTGCAGGAACGAGCGTGTCATACAAGAAAACCTCTCATGTGAATCACAATTTTTCACATACACTAATAAAGTCTAGTATAAATCATGCCCTTATTGATGTTATTTCACAGCAAATTGTTCAGTAGAAACGGGGGAAAAAATGGCACTCTTAGCTAACGTTAAGCCTAGCATGAAGCTAAAGTTAGATTCCTGGTTAGCATTGTCCGTTTTTGAAGTATTCCATGTCTCAGTATCTTTATTTGGTAGAAAAATGTATTCATAATTCAACATTTGTTAAAGTAGCCTAATTACAGACCTATCTCAATACTACCTCAATTCTCAAAAATATTAGAAAAGCTCTATGCAACTCGACTAGACGCATTTATAGATAAATACAATATTTTAAATGACAGTCAATATGGCTTTCGTAAAAGCAGATCTCCCGCTCTTGCGTTAATGGAACTCATAGAGGAAATTACAAATAATATCGACAAGAAAAAGCATTCAATCGGTATTTTCATTGATCTTAAAAAGGCTTTCGACACTATGGATCACAATATACTCCTGAACAAACTACAAAAATATGGGATAAGAGGTATTGCTTTCAACTGGATTGAATCCTACTTAACAAACCGTAAACAGTATGTTCAAATGGGGCAGTGCAGATCCATGTGTGATACCCTAGTGTGTGGTGTCCCCCAGGGATCGGTGCTGGGACCTAAACTATTTTTATTATATATCAATGATTATATATCAAGAAGCTTAAACTGGTCCTTTTTGCAGATGATACAACAATCATACTCTCAGGTGCAGACTTACAGCAAATGGTGATCGAGATTACAGAAGAAATGGATAAATTGAAAGATTGGTTCTGCGTAAACAAATTGTCTCTAAACATTACGAAAAAACCAAAACAATGGTTCTTTGGAAATCGTGTAATGAATGTACAATTACCAGTTAAAATTGGCAACGAGACTATTGAAAGAGTCTATGAACATACATTTCTTGGTGTAACACTCGATCATAAAATCAGAGAAAGTTCTTCCCCCCCCCTCTTTGCTGCTTCGAACATGACCAAATGGGCAATTATTCCTTGCTGTAATGAACTTTCCATTTCAACTTCTTTGCCTCTTTAAGTCATTCTTGAACACAGCCTTGGCGTTCTTAACTCCACGTGCTTGCCATAACAACACGCGCTACATCATCCTATTGTTTTTGTCCCTGGCTCCAAAAAAACCCAGCCATACTGCTAGCATGAACGAGCTACCACTAGCCCGCACACTCACTTTGTCCATTGCTATGCTACAGTCTATGTTCCTAAAGCATATCTAACATCCCAAATTCTTCACAGGGAAGAGTTTGTAAGCACGTTTCACAACTTTCAGGGGAGCACTGTCACGCTAATGTAAGTTCACAATAGAAAAAAGGGCTTCATAGTTAGCTACAGAGCTCTAGAGTGCTTTAAAATCAAGCGCTGGAAGTGTCAGATCAACATTTGTTTTATAACTTTTAAAACTTATGCTTTGTTTATCCATTCCTTCAGGGTAAAGCATTGCAGTGCCCCACACCGAGAGGCCTCAAATACCTTCTAAAAGCCGAGAGCATTATTGGTATTTGTCAAAAACAGCACTATATCTCATAGGTTTATCCGAGCTCCACTCTTACCTTCACGTCTAACATAATAGATTCCCTTAATCCCGGACACGCAGAAGTGGGTGTCGTTTGTCATTGGTGCGACACTGTAACTCTTTGGCAGAATAACCTTCAGGCCACGAGTGTTCTCAAACTGCTTTACAATCTGTCCATAAATTTAGCTCCGGCACAGAGGGGAGAGGTGCGGCTGGACTGTGTTCATATTAGAGGAATCAATGATGGGCTATAGTTTAACCTCATTATTTGCAGAAACATTACGCCTTTTGGCTGCTAAAAACTATCAGTCAATCTAATCAAGCTCTAACTGGTCCATATATTGATTTTCCGTTTGGTAAAACACTTCACCGTTGTATGAATGGGCGTGTGCTTGTCAGTGGGAATGTCACTTATGTGCGTTTTTATGCAATTTCCCTCAAAAGTGATTGAGCACGCACAAAGAAGAGGCTCCAACTGCCCCATTCTTTCATTAACTGTTGCACATAGTTTTATCTTATTGTCAATGGATCAAGAATTATTATTTTTTGTCTCATTTTAAGCGCACATTAAAGCGAATTAATGCTTGTTCCATTGGCGATCTTATTTCAAGACAGTCCGAACCTACTCAAAATCAGCCTTAGTCGTCTTAATTCAAGCACATTTCTCTTATCTAAAGCCAAATTCAAACATGCGCCCCCAGCACACCACAAAAAGTGATCTAAAAAAGGTCAAATTTACTCGAATATTGCCCTTTTTTTTTAATTCAAAGATTCAAAGATTGTTTTATTTGTCAAACCATTTGTGAATGATTTGAAATTATATTTCTCTCATCCTTGATTGTGGAAAGGCGGGGTGGGGAGTGAGAGTTGGGAGCGCAAGGAGGGCAGGGAAGGCATAGAGTTCAGCTTCCTGATGGCCATATATTGATGTGTAGTGGGACCCTGTCTGAACCAATGGCCGCTAGCTGCTCTGCTTTGTGACCGCAACACTGGAGGCCGCCATTGCTCCTCCATTGCTGTAGTACCTCCATTTGGCCGCTAGGCCCCCATTGAAAAGCATTGGACTTTAGACACGTTAAAAACAACTTTAATGCCTGGTTTCAATTTTTCAACACTTAATATGGCTACATATTCCTCCTGAGATAACGCTGTGTTAGTCAAAAAAATAGAAACCAGGCTGGTTTTCGAAATAAAAAATTGTTTAATCTCCTACTTAACGGAGGTCGGACTGTTAGCATTGGAGCTGCGCGAGCTACACGTCACGCAAGGGCCGAGTCTACAGTGAGATCCCGCCCTTTTGCCCTTATTAGGAACTGCTTCGTCAGAGCTGGGGAGGAGGAGTCTGTAAATCCGCCATGATTTCCCCCTCGAACGTGGTCATTGTGGTAAACGGGAGGAGTGAGGAGGAGCTGTCTATTCTTTTTAACAGTCTATGGTCCGAACCAAATTTCTCCCGACAAATAAAGTAAAGTAAAGTGTATATGTATTTGCCCTCGATTTGAGTTGGTATGAAAGATAATCCATCATTGGAACAAGTATTTTTACACACAAAACAAGAAGAAGATCTTATCATGCTTAAAATCAGATAATAAATCTCATCTTGCTTGAAACATCATATTATAATTTGTCTACTTGGCAAGTCAAAATAATTCATTTTAGGGTAAAATATTCTTATTCCAGTAATTTTAACTTAAAAAAGATATGACTGTTTGTAGTGCAGGCTAAATTCAGGATTTTCTTTCTTGTTTTAATCAAAACGTGCACGTCTGAGCCCTTTTGTTTATGAGATTTCTGAGGAGAAAAAAAGGAGACTTTTGAATTGCTTTTTTAAATGAAAGGATCCCAAAGATTTAGCTCTCATTAAATAGCCATAAATCCCATCATTAAGGCAATACATGCACTGCTCCATCCAAATAAACGAGGGGGGAAAAAGTCAGACAAAAATGCCTTCTGTCTGTGTGTTCCAAGCACATTTTTAATATTTAGCATTAGAGTCTGAACATGTTAAATCTATATTCCTGAATGTTATGAATCTTTTCCCAGAGGTACAGTAGTAGATACATTTACATCACCTGCTGTCTCTGAGCGTGCACGGTCTTAAGCGCGAACATACACGAGGGACTGACCGCAGACGACTTAGAGCCCTATAATCTCACCGCCCAGAGTTGACATGTAGGTCCGGGGTCACCGCGGCGACCAAGACGGCACACAGTCCCGCTGAAGAGGGGCTCGGAAAGTGGCAGGCGGGGATGGAGTTCTTATTGCTGATAAATAACATTTCCGCTCATTCTTCACATTCTTCCATTGGGGATTTTTGCAAACAAATAACATAGAAATATAGTAATTGAGCACATTCGACTTGCTGCTACCTGTGTAAACCCTATCACATCAAGTCTCAGCTCTTGTGATTCATCTTCATCATGCCATCCAGCCTGGTTTAGTCAGCGCGCTCCTCGGACGTGACTACGCCGCTGTCTGGATTCACCAAATATTAAGCTTTCTGCTTGGCTGCTCCGTCTCTTTCCCCCCGGTCGACTTTCCCCCTGCGTTGCGCTGCGAAAGTCGAGTCTAATAACGTCACGTGCCATGTCTTTTTGCAGGGGTCGCGCTCCGGCCTAAAAATAGGAAGAGGGGGCGCTCATCCGGAGAGGGTTCAGATGGTTTAGTGGCGAATCTCGGCCAAAAGACGAGCGCTGGAGACGGCTTTGTTGCGTAAGAGATTTTCAAGTCAGAATGGAAGGAGGAGATGTTGATATTTTGGGATTTGCTGCACTTGAACTCATGATGTCTTATGTGGTGTGCTATCTTTGGGAAGTGTGGCTGAACACATGTATGCCGGAGTTGCTCACACTTATGAATTCATGAGCATTGAGGAATATTTATATTTAGATCTGTACATCCTGGGTTGTATGGCGTTTTTGGTAAAACCCCATACTGTCCACTACATTGTTAAAGCCCATAATCCAACATTAGTTCTTAGCCATTCTTAGTTCGCACTGCTGCCTGTGGGGGGAGCTCCAGGCAAACTCATCACCAGATACATTGTTTCAAATTATGAAAATAAAATAAAAGAGTCGCCACCTGGATTTAATTGTTTTGATCTGGAGTTGGTCAGGTCTAGGTTCAGCAACACTATAAGCCAAAGCATGAGCCGACGACCTGAACATCCAGAATGACCAGGTTATTCCATCGGTGGATTCTTCTTCCCTGACGGCACGGGCGTATTCCAACATGACAATGCCAGGATTCATCGGGCTCACATGTGAAAGAGAGACTCCAGATCTTTAATCCGTCGAGAATCTTTGGGATGTGCTGTCGGGCAGTGGTTCTCAACTGGTGTTGCGGAAGTGGGTCACCAGTAAAGAAGTGTTAAAAATATGGATGAAAAGAATACGGATGCTCGTTCTATTAAAATCAAATCATTGTTTTATTCCTGAATTTACAATCTAAAACAAAAGCAATGCTAAAGCTAATGATGCTCTGCAGTGGACAGCAATGAGGTCAGCGGGCAAGAGGGGGCGCGGCTCGGTAGCCTCACAGTTTATAGACACAGGAAGTAGGCGGCTACTTGTTGAAGAACCAATCAATGTCCTTGGAATGCTTCTGCGCGATCTGACTCCACATTATAAACACTGCCCCCAGTGATTCCAAGAGTAAGACAACAATTCAATTCAAATCACCCCAAAAGCACAGATTACAATCAACACAGTTTCATATAATCATTAAAGCCCATTATAACAAAACATATATAGAAATAGCCAACACCAGCCTTTCCCAGGGAGCATTTATTTCTATATTTTACCTCTGAAAAGTGTAGAAACACTGCCTGAGTCTGTTACAATGACTGTTATCAAGTTGTTTTGATCATTTTCATCTTTAAAAGCTTATCTAATGGCTATTCGATTATAATGTGTGAGGAAATTACTCTATTTTGCTTTGGGTAACATTTTATTATACACTACACTTGATACATTGTACATAACAAAATTTAGTACAATGTAATGTGCTCTGTAACATTGTGTAATAGCTTGTACCTATGGGTTAGATACACAATTGAATAATATGTATTGTAGTTTGTAGTACATAATGTAATAAGACATAACTCTAACCCTAACCTTAAGCTCTAAGTTATTACATTGTGTATCTAACCCATAGGTACAATTATTACACATTGTTACAGAGCACATTACATTGTAGTAAATTTAGTTAGGTACAATGTATCAAGGTACTGTAGAAGGTCATACCTTGCTTTATATATATCTAACAAATTAATTATTATGGTGCGTCCTGAAGCCATACTAGTTGAGAGCCACTGCTGTAGAAGGCTTTGCAAGCTCCATTGTACTCTCCCATCATCAATACAAGATCACAGTGAAACATTAATGCAACACTGGATCTTCTGACACTGCTGAAGCTTATTGAAACAATGACACTGTGAATGTGTGCAGTAATCAAAGCTAAAGGCGTAGAACAAATATTAGACAGTGTGTATCGATACTAAGGCAGCCAAACGAATGTATTTAAGCCTGTATGTAGCCCTGTATGTATCTGTTCTGAATTAGCCTTTATGTTTATTTCAAACAAGCAGCAACCTGTTCCTTGTAGATAACCTGTATCTTTCTCAAACAATTCCATTGATCAAGAGTCCGCACAAATCACTTCAGGTGTTGTGACTATATACAGGTCTTGGGGACAAAGTTGCCTTCGTATCGCCAAATGTTTTATAAGGGCCCGTGCCAATCAGTCATCAATGTCAGTATCCTCAAAATGTGATAGCACAAATATTCTGCCGTGGCCATTGTTTCCACATTTTTGGCGTAGTTTCGCATCGACTGACAAACACTGTGGAGGCTGTAACAGAGAGAGAGAGAGAGCGGGAGAGAGAGATGGGCGAAAGAAGGACGTCTTTGTCTTTGCACTGAGAACAATGGCTCCAGACAATAGCAGACAACACGATGCATTCAGGAGCCTCATGACATTCGCTCCCTGTGACTGGACATTGTGCGTCCACCCAGACAAACAATACCTCCATCTATCCGCTCCGAGTGTTTTTGCGGCGAGGGCAAAATACTGTCAGTTTGGGGCCAAAAAGAAAGAGGGAGGGGGGGGAAAAGAGCTTGGAATTCACTTGGCTGCTCCCCTGGTTCGTCAGCCTCCTCCTCTCTCAAAACTCTGGCGAAAAAGAAAAAAAAACTTTCAACTTGGCTCCTGTGGCCCTCGCAGAGTTGCTCTACTTTACTTTGCAGGTTATGTAACTTCACTGCGCACCAGATTTTTGGGCATCTTGGACAGCTCGCTACTTCGATTTTTTTCCGTATTTGTTTGTCTATTTGCAGCTTGTCTCAGAAAGAACTTTTCTTTATGATTCGGATACTCTTTACATATCTAAGGAATCAGGCCAGTTTTCCCATATTGTCGGTTCTATTCATTGACCTGGGTGGGCTATTTGTGGCTAGATTTATTAGTTTTTTTTTATATGAAAAGCATTACAAGTCATGACATTAACCCTTACCACCGGCCTTAAAGGGATATTTCAGGATTTTTTACATTGGGCCTCATTTCCTAGTTATCCAGAGTGTTGTTGATGTCTGGAGATATTTTTTTCTTAAATTCATGCAGTTCTTATATTTGAAGAGTCTAGTGGCGCTAGGCTAGGGCAAGGCTAAAGCATTTCTATGGTATCAGTTAGCCTGCATTAAAAACAGTCTGACCCACTCCACAGTGCACCTGAGGTAAATCACTTATAACGCCAGACTAACCATATAAACGTCTGTGTAAATAGAATAATTTTTGAAATATAACTGACCTTGTATCACGTGAATTACCGCATTTTGAGGGACTATTTTCTCGCAGATCACTCCGCCGCTGCATTAGCTTACAGCCACGAAGCTAATGCTGCTCAAATAGAAGTTATTTCAAATGCAAAATGGTTATAATTATTCTATCGAATATAAGAACTGCATGAATTTAAGAAAAAAATATCTCCAGACATCAACAACACTCTGGATAACTAGGAAATGAGGCCCAATGTCAAAAATCCTGAAATGTCCCTTTAACCGAGCGCATTTTCTACAGTTCAGCTTTACCCAAATGTAAAAGCTTCTCGACTGGAGTTTACTGCCTACAGGCCAGAGTAACGACTCATTTGAAAGCTAAGACCTACAAAATATTTTTTCGTGTTTTTTTTTTTTTCGTGTTTTCATCTTTTTTGGTTCTTTTGTCACTTTTTGTATGTCTGTTGTTTTTTTATTGTGTTATTGTGGCTGTCTCGGCACGTTTTTGTCGCATTTTCGTCACTTTTTTGTCACTTTTTTGTGGCTTTTTTAAAGTTCTATAGCATGTTACGTCATTTCCCATTGACGTAACATGGTTGGTATGGCAACAGTTTACAATTGTTTGCACCCATCTATGTCACTTCCTGTCAGTGTCCAATCATGAAGTGAAATTATAAACATCACAAAAATGGTCAAAAAAGCTGGGTACATTTTTAGCTAAATCTCAAATACAATTGCGTTAACTATGTTTTAGCAAAAAATATAAATGACTTGGTAAATAATGACATTGCTTGACTATTTTTACTGCGTAGGTTTGTCAAAAATACATTAAAGGGGGGATCTTACGCAGAAATCCACTTTTTAGAGCTTTTTACCATGTTAGAAAATTGTTCTCATCAAAAACAGACCTGGAGTTGTGTTTCGAGCTTCTACACTGGAAAAAATGCCATCTTATCTTAGAAAAAAAACGGCTTGAAATGTGCTTGAAAGACTTTTAATGCTGATTTTGAGGAGGTTTGAAATAAGATCGCCAATGGAACAAGCATTAATTCACTTAAAATAAGATAATGATTTTAAGTCATTTTGTCGAAGATAAGATTTCATTTTGTCCAGTGTAGCGCAACTTTGAGTCGTTTCTGAATCTTCGCCAGTGGTTATTCTTAGCAGCACAGCGGCAGCACGCAAAAAGCTCACACCCAGGAAATGCCTTCATCACCTCTCGATCTCTTGCTAAGCTCGCCATCGCTTCCCCTGCAGCCACAAAAGACGTGTTTGTTTGACATCATAACTAACTGAACTGCAGTTTTGACAGACATTGTACTTTTCCCCCCTCATTCTTCTGTTTGATGGGATGTTTGCAAATCTTAAAGAGGGGGTATTATGCTTTTTTCAATCACATAGCACCAGTCTATAGCATACTACAATGATGACGTAACCTTCTGTTGGTCTGTATATGCAGTAAATTAAAATAACTGCCTTGAATAAAATTGCTCTCTCAAAATGGCTGTACTGAACGTCTTGAAATAGGCCTCTGTCTCTTTAAGAAGCTTTCCGACACGCCCCCTTCAGCACACTGCTGTGGCATCTAAACAACACTACTGTGCGGGGAGGGGGCTCTGCTGAGCTGAGGAGCAGTGGTTGGTGGCTTGGCTGGTGACGAAAGGTCCAGAGGCGTCTCCAGGAGGTGGGGCGTTCCTAGGAGGACTGAGGCATAGCTACACCTAAAATGGCTGCCGTCTAAGTTTTTACTGATTACTCAAAAATATGTGAATGAGCCAAGGCAACACTCCAGGCATGTGTTTAATGAGGGAATGACATAATAACATGATATAAAGCTTGAAAAAGTCGATTTTACATAATACCCCCCCTTTAAAGATTTGAAAATACAGTATTTGGGCTTTAAAATGGCACAAACCCTTCCCAGCTCCTATATTCTCCTCCAGCTAACGCCTTATTTTAAAATGTTCTTTTCTCTTCTGTATCGCAGGTTTGCCAGGGTCGCGTGCAGCATGTTCGGGAAGAAGAAGAAGCGGCTGGAGATCTCGGCGCCGTCAAACTTCGAGCACCGCGTCCACACCGGCTTCGACCAGCGGGAGCAGCGCTTCACCGGGCTGCCCCAGCAATGGCAGAGCCTGCTGGCAGACACCGCCAACCGGCCCAAGCCCATGGTGGACCCCTCCTACATCACGCCCATCCAGCTGGCGCCCATGAAGGTACAGGGCAGGGCCGATACCCAGAGCGGGGGAATAACTATAACAATATTTTTCTTAAATCTTAAACGTAAATAGTGTGAACCTCTTTGTACAGTAGATCCATAGCAGTTTCCTCATCAGTGCAATTTTGCCCTCTACTGGCTAAAAACCTTATCTTAACTTTACAAATGCATTTGCCTTGTCTGTCTTTGCACGCCCTCCTCCTGTGACCGTGATGGTGTCTCTTCTGAGTGTCTCCTCCGATGTGTTGTTGTTCATTCACTCACCAAAATTCAATTAGACCTGCTATATATTCACAAACGCATGTCATACACGGCAAAAGGGAATAAGCACATCGGTAAAAACGACTCGGATTCTGATTCTGTATATTAATGAGTGTAATAGGGTTTTCGACTGACATTGTTCTTACACCGAAACTAAAAGAACGAGATTGAACTGGAGCTATTGACATTTTTAGTGGAGGAAAAAGCTTCAGCCACCAAACAGTAAAAAGGCACAGACACTAAAGACGTGAGGTATACAGTACTTTATTGTCCTTGTGGTGGGTTAAATTGCATGTTCCTAAAAAGAGCAAAGAGGTCTGTCGATCAAAGCCAAAAGCTCAACCTTTAATAATCCAGAGAACAAAAAATAGCATGGTTAAAAATGTGATATTCCTCTAAAAGTTGTCAGAGGAGGAAGCTCTATCTTTAGAAACAATAATATTCTTTGGAGTCAGGCTTTTACATTGTTTTGGAGGGGACGTAAAGACTGCATAGGATTCGATATCACAAAGTAAACATCCTAGCCACTAGGGGGTGGTATTGCAGCAATGTCAGCCCCGACATGAGGCAATTGTATGTGTCAGCGGGCTGCAAGAGAGAGGCGTGTCATGTAGTGACGTTCCCTCCAGGCTGGAAACCGTGATCCTTAAGTTTAGGCAAATCAAAGTATTTTAAGTGTAAAGGCCAAAAGAGTAGTTTATCACTATTTGATTATAGTTACGGTATAAGGTTTTATTATTACGGTATTGAGCTTTTACTTTGGTAACTTCCTTGAAACCGGAAGTATGGCAATGTGAATTAGCTTGACGAACAGAGAGAAAAGGCGAAAGAAAAGTCAGAAAAGGTTCACAGTTAAAAAACGGAAAAAGTTCACGTAAAATGTTAAAGTAAAAGTACAAACTAGTAGGGCTGGGACGATACGCTCCTGTCACGATCCGATGTGTATCGCAATACTCGGGGGCCGATCCGATACATATTGTGATACAGTAAGTAATTATGATAAGTGATAATGTTTACCTGTGTAAAAAGAAGTGTGTAAAAAGAAAACAGTCATGTATCCAAAGTTTATAAACCAAAGGCCATTTGACATTTAGTGTTCAGATTGAAACATGCATTAAAGCAGTGCTAAGTAACATGTTTACCTTAATAAATCCTTTCCGTAGTCCCTCTGGGGGTAATACAAGTGTTAATGGGATGATTGGAGGGTCTTTCATCTCCCCCTGGTGTCTCTGGCCAGAAAACCATGCTTGCAGCTTGACTGCCGAGTCGGAGCAACCAATACACATTAATAGAATCACAAAGAAGCTAACAGGCTAACGGGCAAAGCTAACTGCGGGCTAGCGCCACTTTAAACAGTATTTACAGCCAAGTTTGAGTGAAAAAAATTATTTCCATTGTATAATTGGATGTACAGCACCCCTCTCTCCCTTCACCTTTTCTGTCAGCGTAGTATTTACTCTCCAAGACATTTAATAAGTTAAAAAATCGTAACTTGCTAAGACACCTGCAGTTGCGCTTATAGCCTCTAGGGGCAAGAGTTACTTAGTACTGATTTAATGTTACTGTTACAGGAAAACAAAGGAGTGCGTGATGAAAATGCCGATATTTTGTCCCAGCCATACAAACGAGGCTACGTAACAACTCTTCCAAACCCATCACTCTTTGAACAAAGAATGAGACAAGACTGTAACAAACAAAAACAACAACAATCTAGTCCAAACACCGCGACGTTAATATTCCGAATCCGAGCCACGTTGCCTCATGTGAATGTTCATTTGTGCCGTGTATCTTAGAACTCGAATTGGCTGATTTCACCTCTCATCTTGTCTGTGGTCCTATGTATCCTCTGCATGTGTGACCCAACAATGACCTTCAATGGGCTGTTTTTTGTTGTTTTACCAAAGAGCGTACTCGCCTCTTCTCACACAACGGCAACTGATCAATTTCTTAAGGACCGTGACATGCCCTACGTCTCTATTGTAATCGATAATCTCTTCAGAACATTATAACGGCTCGAAACGCAGCTCAAAGCCTTTTTGCCGTGCGATTCGACAACATGGATTTGTGGTTAGCAGCGAACAGCAACGCGCCTCAGGAGATATCTCTGAAGAGGGGTGAACGAGGGAATAACTGTGCTGCTCTCTTCACAGATATCTCCCAAGAAAGTGCGGCCTTCCGAAACGCCGTTGGTTAAAGTATGACTTCCTCTTCCCTTCTCCCTCCTCCCACCTCCCTCCTTCCTCCTCCTGCATACAACACACTGCAACAAATGGCAACCCTACACGAGTTAGAATGATTTGAGGAGTTTTAAGTAGTTTGTGATCATACAGTAGGAGCCAGTAGTAGCGATATGGGCAGAATGATGGAAAAATATCAATGTCAATGCTGCTGCTCATTTAAAATATTGTTTCTTAAATCAAATTAAGGAGGGACACTGCAGGCAAAACTCGATTAATTCCACTATTTGCTGGCCTGATTTATTCCTCTTGTATTCCCAAAACATAAGTTTCAATTTTTATATGTACATATTGGATCAGGCGTTATCCCATTGATTGATTTCTTCTTCCCTGATGGCACGGGCATATTCCAGGATTCATAAGGCTCACATTATGTAAGAGTGGTTCAGGAACCATAAGACACACATGGAGTCCAGATCATAACCCTATTGAGAATCTTTGTGATGTGCTGGAGAAGGTTTGCATAGTGATCACACTCTTCCATCATCAATACAAGATCTTGGTGAAAAATTAACACTGTATCTTTTGACATTGCAGAAGCTTATTGAAACGATGCCAAAGTGATGCTCAAGGCCAAAGGCACCCAACAAAATACAATTATGGAGACTTTCGTTTGGTCATGCAGTGTGTCTCCGATATCCCCTTATAGTTACTGTAAATGAATCTAATAGGAATCGAGAAAATAATCATTATAACGGTGAATTTTGCAACCTTTTATGTGGGAAAAAAGGGTTGATATTTGTCCATATTTGACATTGTAGTGACCCAGCGGCTGTATGTATGACTGGTTAATATGGCGCCTTTAATTTCCATCATAGTGGTCTCTAGGACGCTCCAGGACCAATTGTATGGAAGGTTTTCACTGCTCTCTCCAGAATACCTATCGAAAGTAAAGGCGCCCTAGCTGCCGGGTCACTACAAGGTCAAATATGCACAAATATCAACTTTTTTCCCTCAAATAATAAGTTGCATAATGCACCTTTTAATGCACCCATACAGCCCCTGTGTCTCTTTCAGTGACACAGGGGCTGTATGGGTGGTTATCTTGGTGCCTTTACTTTCCATCATGGCGGGCTCTAAGACGCTCCAGGATCAGTTTGTTTTTTTGTTTTTTTCTGGTAGGTTTTCACGATAGACATTATTAATAGACTGTTAACACTTAAGACTCCTCCTCCCCAGCTCTGACGAAGCATGTTCCTAATAAGGGCATAAGTGCGGGATCTTCACTGTAGACCCGGCCCTTGTGTGACGTGTAGCTCCAATGCTAACAGTCCGACCCCCGTTAAGTAGGAGATTTCTAAAATTTATCCTACCATAACCAGCCCGGTGCCTCTGATTGTGTCTAATCCAGCGTAATCAAAGGAGGAATATCTAGCTGTAGACAGTTCCAAAAAATTAGGCACCGGCCATTAAAGTTGTTTTTAACGTGTCTAAAGTGCAATGCATTCCAATGGGGGACTAGCGGCTATATGGCGGTACTACAGCAATGGCGGCCTCCAGTGTCGTCGTCGCAAAGCAGAGCAGCCAGTGGCCATTGGTTTTCACTGTTGATGTATCTGCGTCCATGGTGGCACATACATACATCCAGAAAACCTACCAGAAACCCTAAAAAAACCTGAAATGAAATTGGTCCCGGAGCTTCACAGTGTCCACCATGATGGAAAGCAAAGGCGCCAAGCTAATAATATAAACTTTCGCATTAAAATTTGCATAATACACCTTTAACATGCTCCAGTCCAATTGTTAAACTCTGTCATTTGAATTACTGGCAATTTTGGTCATTTCTTTTAATACAAAATGAATGATTTCCACAATAAAAGAAAACCTGTCACATATTTCCCCCCTTTTCTCTTTACGTCTAGTAATCTACAGCAGCATGTTAAACCCGAATGATCTGAACTATAGATTAATTAATTTCATTCTAACTCGTGTAGAGAGGGTCACGTTTTGCAGTGTGGTGGCTGTTTTATTCCCACGCCCGAGGCCGAGGTGTGGCAGTACAAACAGGAAAACATAAAACATCCGATACATATATATATTCGAGCGGCCTCATTTCCACGTCGTCCCCACTTGCATGACTCTCCCTGGACGTGATTAGATCGACTGTAGCAGCATGTGTCTCTCCCCTCTGTCCTCCCCCCCGGCCCCCTCCCCCCCCTCTCTCTCTTGATAATGATAATAACAATCATTTGGATGGCGACAGTGCTGCTAATGATGAGCCGGGAAGTGAAATTGCATGTTGCTATGACAGCTCCGCTCCGAAGCCTTTGTGAAGGAAACATATCCGTTATAGCGCAGTGGTTCTCAAACTGGTGGCACTCGGGCGTCTTCTGGTGGGGCAATTTTTTACACTAAATCCTACTCCAAGTTTAGACATAGTTTAGCCCTAAATTAAGGTTTTAAACACTGATCTAAGCCTAGTTTTAGATCAAGTATTTCATAAGGTGGTACTTGGGGAATGGGAAAAGTACATTATCTTACACGGCGGTGCTTTGGTGTGAAAAGTTTGAGAACCACTGATTTAGTGCATGTTTTAGATAAAGGTTGAATCTATGCTGCACTGGAAAAAATGCCATCTTATCATTGTTAAAAATGACTCAAAAATGCTAGGTTTGTTGGAATTTGTGCTCATCTTGACTACATTTGGACTGTGTTATTGCCAACGTAACAAGAATCTTGCCTTTGACTTTGTTGTCTCATTTCAAGGGTTAAATAAATGCTAGTTCCATTGGCGAACATATTTCAAGACAGTCCAAAGTCACTCAAAATCAGCATTAATTGTCTTACTTCAAGCACATTTCAAGCCATTTATCTAAAATTAGATGCCATTTTTTTTGCAGTGTGGAAAAAAATGGCATCTAATCTTCAATGACAAAAATTACTTAAAAGAGTTTGTTGGAATTTGTGTTGATTTTGAGTAAGTTAAGACTGTCTTAAAGCAGTACTAAGTAACGTGTTTACCTTAATAAATCCTTTCCGCAGTCCCTGTGGGGGTAATACAAGTGTTAATGGGATGATTGGAGGGTATTTCATCTCCCCCTGGTGTCTCTGGCCAGAAAACCACATTTGCAACTTGACTGCCACCGGGGCGGAGCAACCAATACACACTAATGGAATCACAGAGAAGAAGCTAACAGGCTAACGGGCAAAGCTAACTGCGGGATAGCGCCACTTTAAACAGTATTTACAGCCAAGTTTGAGTAAAAACTAATATTCCCATTGTATAACTGGATGTACAGCACCCCTCTCTCCCTTCACCTTTTCTGTCAGCGTAGTATTTACTCTCCAAGACATTTAATAAGTTAAAAAATCGTAACTTGCTATGACACCTGCAGTTGCGCTTATGGCCTCTAGGGGCAAGAGTTACTTAGTACTGCTTTAATGCCAATGGAATAAGAATGATTTTTCTCCTCTTGACTTTTTTTTTATCTCAAGTGTTTTGTCTTATTTTAAAGGTGCATTATGGAACTTTTTACGAGAAAAAATAAACTTGATATTTGTGCTTAATTGACCTTTTTGTGACCCAATGGCTCATATGGGTGGTTTGCATGGCGGCTTTACTTTTCATTACAGTGGCCTCTACAACACCTCAGGGTCAATTGCTTTGTAGGTTTTCTGGTGAGCAGTGACAACCTATTTTTATTTTTTTTATTTGTTTATTTGAGCAGCTTACATTTTCCAAATTTACAAAATACACATTTAAACAGTCACAGATGCTCAAAAGGAGTAAGAAAAAAGCAAGAAGCTTATGAGTGCCTGCCCCACATTCAACATAATAAACATTTGCATTTCACAGTAATACGTGAGGACAGTATCCACAACAAAGAAGAACATGTGTCTATTCCTTAAGTAGACAAGTGTCCTCAAAAGGCATTTACATCAGAAGAAAATAAGATTACGTGACTAGAACGTATGTACTCTGTTGCTTACATTTCCCGTAGGAAGGAATTATTTACATTAATAACATCATCTTGACAACAGTTTGACTAAGTATCGCCATAATAATCATAACAAGGCGCATGCACCGTGAACAGCTGCATGTTTAACAGGTCGATTTTCCATACCCAGGCACATACACACACAACTGTGAGCATGCACCTGTTTATGAATTACATTTATGCAATTGCATACATCAAAATGAGGATTATGATCAACCAAAACAATGCATTTATTATTATTATTATTATTATTATTATTACTACCAGAAACTTTCAAAAACAATTGATCCTGGAGCCACTGTGATGCAAAGTAAAGGCGCCATGCTAACCTCTGGGTCACTAAAAAGTCAAATATGCACGGATAATAAGGTATTTTTCCACATAAAAAGTTCCATAATGCATGATCTTATTCAAGACAGTCCACGCCTGAAAATCTACATTAATTGTCTTAACTCAAGCACATTTTAAGCCATTTTTCTGAGGTAAGATGGTATTTTTTCCAGTCTGGGTTTTCTGACCCACACTGAGCCTCCTCTCTGTGAAAAATACAAAAGCAATTTCATCACTATATTATATTTTTGCTTCTAAACCGGAGTAATATTATTTATGAAGTAACAAACCTGTGTGGTGTCAGTCGGTTGATGTCCAGATTAATTTGCTGAAAACAGTATTTGTGGTTATTAATGTGTTTATATTTGGAGAACAGATCATTCTCAAACTGTTCTTGGCCACCTTTTGATGATAAGACGACAGTTTTATCAACCGAGCGAATCCTGCTGTCAGTGACCTCAAAGTCCCTCTGAAGTGGGCGGCGAACCTGACAGCGTGACATTTCATGTTGTATCGTTAGTACAGTGATGCCGGGTATGTGAGTGATGTCAGTCATGAGATATCTGCTGCCGTGGTATTTGTGGTGTTCTGATCCCATTCTCTGTGTCCGTGCTGACACTTGATTGACAGGAGGCTGTTTGCAGATACAGCCCCGCCCCTCTCGCCCACTCGCTCTCAGTCCGACTCCCCTTGAGTCCTTTTCAGCGAAAGGTCAACACAGAGAGAGACAATGTTTTGCTATAAATGCATGTGTGCAGAGGGCGCTGCGCATGTAACAATAATGGGAATATCGTGATCCCATGAACGTCTATGGGACACAGGCTTGTACTGGACCTATTGTGCCTCCATGCAGTATTTTTTATATCGGTCTTTCATGCTTAAACTAAAACATTATCTGATATTCATGCAGTGCTCAATTTTGAAATGTTTTTGGCTCAATTTCTCCCTTGATTTTGTTTTTGTTTTGATGTCGCAGAGGGAAAATTAGACCAACATTGCACATTAAGGCGGTAATTTGTCAAAGCTGGTGTTAAATAGCAAGTGCAAGCTGGAATAAAGCAACATGTGGGCACGTTGCACCAAACTAACCATTTGAGATTGTGTCTATTAGAGTATTAGGGCCACCAATCGGATATATATAAATGAGAGAGGGAAAATTAGACCAAAATTACACATTAAGGCGGTACACTGCAAAAAGTACTCTTGAAATAAGTAAAATGTTCTTGAAATAAGTACTTTTGTCTAATTTCTAGAAATCTGTCAATGGGGCAAGATATTTACACTTCACACACTTCAAATCCATCCTCAAAACTCATCTGTTTAGACAAGCCTACTCACTGTGACCACAACTGTATCGTCCTTTTTATTCATGCTGTTTTAACATTGTATTTTAACTGTTTTTAATTGTTGATGTTAATTTACTTGTAGATGTGAGGCGACCTTGAGTGTCTTGAAAGGCGCCTAAGAAATAAAATGCATTATTATTATTATTATTATTATGAAATTAAAATTTAAAAAGAAATCTACAACAGTTTTATTTAAAGAGGGGGTATTATGCTTTTTTCAATCACATAGCACCAGTCTATAGCATACTACAATGATGACGTAACCTTCTGTTGGTCTGTATATGCAGTAAATTAAAATAACTGCCTTGAATAAAATTGCTCTCTCAAAATGGCTGTACTGAACGTCTTGAAATAGGCCTCTGTTTCTTTAAGAAGCTTTCCGACACGCCCCCTTCAGCACACTGCTGTGGCATCTAAACAACACTACTGTGCGGGGAGGGGGCTCTGCTGAGCTGAGGAGCAGTGGTTGGTGGCTTGGCTGGTGACAAAAGGTCCAGAGGCGTCTCCAGGAGGTGGGGGCGTTCCTAGGAGGACTGAGGCATAGCTACACCTAAAATGGCTGCCGTCTAAGTTTTTACTGATTACTCAAAAATATGTGAATGAGCCAAGGCAACACTCCAGGCATGTGTTTAATGAGGGAATGACATAATAACATGATATAAAGCTTGAAAAAGTCGATTGTACATAATACCCCCCCTTTAAGTAAATTAAGATTTATTTTATCTAGTTTTGAGTGCTGTGATTTCTTTCATCTTAATTTAACTGTAAATATCTTGCCCTATGGACAGATTTTTTGAAAAAAGACTCAAATCAAAAACATTATATTATATTAAAATGTCACTGATTTCAAGATTACTTTTTGCAGTGTAGATTAGTTTAAATGTCTCAGATTGACCATAATAATTTACATTTGAGTTGTTTTGACTAGTTAAGATTTAGTTGGGCACTTGACCCGGATTCTTTAACTTGTTCTGAAATGTTTCTGAACCGTTTCAATACATTTTGTCTTTATTTCAGGTTAATTTATTTGCCAGTGGGGTAAGAGAATTGCACTTCACTTTCTTACTTCAAATAAGATCACCCCAGAACCAGTGAGAAATGTCCTCAAAGTAGCAAAGTAAACTTGGTCCGATCAAGGAAAAAAGTCTAAATGAGTGAAAACCAGATTATTCTCAATTCAAGTCATTTAAACCCATGCTTGATATTTAGTTTCTGTCGTGATGCTACAGCGTCTCCACTTTAGTTGCACCTACAGTCTTGTACTTTAATGATATTTTGAGGGCTTATTGAAAAAACTAAAGCGAACAGAGATGTTTGTTACTGTTTGTTTGCATAGTAGCGTCCCCTGAAATGTTCCACAGCGTAGCTTTAAGGCTGCTTTCTCGCTGCCGAGCGCGTTACATCAGTGTTTGCCCGTTCCTCTCTCTCGCTCTCTGCGTCTCCATCGCGGAGCCGTGGGTGCGCTGCAGGTGGTGTAGGAGGAGGCGATGTGGTATGTTTTTGTGTCCTGTCAAACGCGTTATGTAGCTGCTCCCGAAATACCCAGAATTACATCACGCTGGAGATGTTTAGCCTCCGATTTCAAAACTGCACAGCGTTACAGCGCACTCTCTATGCACCGCACTCCACACGGTTTAATCAGTGCGGGAAAGCAACGAGGCACAGAGGTGAAAGCACTGCACTTAAGACCACATTTGACCTGCTTTTACTTCTTCTTAGAGGCTATGTGTCTGATTTTAGTTCTAGTGGAGGGTTGAAAGTTGTTTTATCCTTCAGAATATTGTAGATAATTTTCTCTATTTTAACACCCTAATAACGCACACTCCAGAACAGCAGGTGGCGCTGTGTGCAGATGTGCAGTCAATGCCGTGGACTCACAACAAGGAAGAAAGTTTGTCCCCGTCGTTATGCCGTACAGAGGGTGAATTTGGGCGCCATTTTCGTGGTTTTGAACACTTATTTAAACATATTTTTATTCATAGTATTTTTAACAGCAAATACAGCAAATATTTCACTCAGGTGATAGTTGATGGATAAACCTTTACTTTTATTGGGGTAATATTTGACCAGTATGTCTGTACTTTTACTCAAGTAATGAAATGAAGTACTTTGCCCACCTCTGGTCTAGATATAAAGTATTTTTATTGACTGATTTATTTAACTAGTACAGGCGATGTGAAATGTGCTTTGTCTTTCTTAGTTTGTAAACAAGAAATAAGGTTATAGGGCCTGGATTTGGATTTGGAATTTTTTATTTGAGTGATTATTTACATTATTTACATTAACATTGTAGCAGTGCAGAAAACAAATAAAGTAACAAAAAAGTAACAAAAACTCAAAAGGAGTAGGCCGAAGCAAGAAAGCTTGTAAGTGCCTACTCCCATATTCAAAATGAATTTACATTCCGGTTACAGTGATGTACTGTATCATCTCATACAAAATAACACTTTACATTACAAATTCCTGGATTACACAATTACAATTGTCCACATTAACTTTACGTACAGCAGCTTTGCTAGCTGTACGCCTTGCTAGCTGTACAGCTATGCCTTTAAGCATATTATAGTATATAATTATATTATAATGTTTGGAAACTGCAGCTTAGCTTAGCTTTCAAACGAGGCATTGCACTGGCCTATAGACTCTAAACAATGACGTGACAAAAAGCAACAACAAAAAACCACAAAATATGACAAATCAGCCACAAAAACACATCTAAAAAGCGACAAAAATGTGGCACATATTCGACAAAACTAGAACAAAAACGTGCCAGAAAAGCAACAGTAACACAACAAAAAACAGAAACATGACCAAAAAAAGCCACTAAGCGATGAAAATGCAACAAAAATGCGACTAAAATGCGTGTCATAAACGCAGCGACAATGCAACAAAAAGTTTACTGGAGAAAATGCACCCGGTTAAGGTAAAAGTACTTTGCATTTTGGTTTAATTATCTCTTTGTAGACACCGCTGGTTAATCTAAGAGCTGCAATACATTGTGTCTGATCAGAAGAATCAGAATAATATGATACAAACAAAGGGGAATTTATTGCGCATGTTTTAGTGTTAAGGGAAACCAGAGCAAAACCAGGGAAATAAGGAAAACACCCGAAACAGGACCTTATTGCTATGAGTTTAGCTAAATGAATGAAAGTTGGCAATTTCTCACAGATGTCAAAGATTATATGTATGTATTTAAGAGTAATTAAAAGAGCAGCGGTTAAATTGAAGGTCCCCCCGCGACAACTTTAGCTTGTGCTATTGTTAAGCTCCCGACTGGGCCAATGATCTATGTTTACGAGCCCATCTGACAGACGCATAAATCACTAAGGGCATGAAAATACCACACTGACGACAGCGGGTATGAAATTACAAACAAACACACTTTAATTATATCAGAGCCAGTGAGAGGTAATGCTGACTCTTTCTACAATGATTATTATAGTTGCCATCATTTCAATCCAAGTCATTTTAGTCTGCAGAAATATTACAGTAAAACTTAATTAAATGTATTGACGTATGACTAGAATAAGTGAAAAGATTGCGGTGTGAAACTGAACTTACAGTGACAAAGAGTTTGAAAAATTAACATCTAGACACAGAAAATGCTATATTTGCTGTGGGGAATTAAAGAATGGATTTGGATGTCGACCCAACCTGTTTAAAGTGATCGTCTGTAAGTTTGCAAAGTGAGGAGAGATAGAGTGAAATTCCTCCCCTCTACCACCAGAAAGCCCTTCTTAGTTGAAAATGAGGAGAGCAAGAACAGAATTGTCCAAAGTAAACAATCAAGTTCCTCCCTCTCCTCCTGATTGGACCTGACAGGCTGATCCACAACACAGGAGGATACTAGACTCTGATTAGTTGCTGAAATCCGGGAAGGAGGGACTTTACACAAAAAAAATATATACTACTGTTTAAAAGTTTGGGGTCACTTAAAATGTCATTTTTTAAATGAGGATAACATAAATCAGAAATACGCTCTAGACATTTAATGTTGTGAATGCCTATTCTAGCTGGAAACGGGTGATTTTTACTGGAGTACCTACATATGTGTGCAGAGGCGCATTTCTAGCAACCATCGCTCCAGTGTCTAATGGTACATTGTGTTAGAGGGTAATTGATGATTAGAAAACCCTTGTGCAATTATGCTCGCACTGCTGAATACTGTGCTGATTAGAGAAGACCAGGTGGTCGATTTTGTACATTTTACCAAATTTGTCAAACATTTAGACTTCCAGAGTATCACTTTAAATCTCATATTTGACTGCTTTTAATCATAGACTAACATTAAGAATGGACTGGGGGCACGTGGCTTCCCCCATAGTTTTCAGCGCAGGCTAGCTGAAGCTCGCTCATGCTAGCTATTTGGCTGGGTTTATGGAGCCAGAGCAAAAATAAGAATAGTAAAAAGGATACAATTAGGACGATGTTGCGCATCTTAAGACAATCACGTGGTGGTCAGAATGACAAGCCTGTGGTCAATGACTTAAAGAGGCAAAAAAAACGTTTAAATGTAAAGTCCATGAAGAAGCCGGGAATGTCCAGAGCCGGCCGCCATTGCCTTACAATTACAGGAAGAAGTATTACACACAATTAGTCCATTCATAATTTTACAGTCTCTGCTTTTAATTAACATCTCCATGCAGACGAGCTGGAGACGTCCCGCTCCCTGTGAAGTCAATCACGTCTTTGCAGAGGTGAGCCGCTCAAAGCAAACACACATTTTTCAACAATAAAGTTATCGGTAGTAAAATAAATGCGTGTGTGCAATAGACTAAAACTACATTAAAATACACCACGAAAACTAAATATCGAGCATGATGCAAAAAAAAGCAAAATGAAAGGGTGAAATGCTAATCAACACATGAACAAAGCCCAGTCTAGCCCAGTTTCGGAGATTCACCAAAGCACGTGCTAAAGTCTGACTCACTCAGTGCCGCGGTAAATGTCAGTGGGTCAGCTGAGGCCACGCCCCCCCCCTCCTCGGCTCGGGCAGGTGACCCGGGGGGGAGAGGGAAACCCGATCACAGGACTCTCACTCCGCAAACTAAGGCTTCAGACGGGACCACACTGACTGCCACTACTACCACTGCTGCTGAGCGGACGAGCCGGGGCAGCGGTCTTTAGGATGGCGGGGGGCGTGGATCGGATCAGCCGGGGCGCAGCTGCGGAGGACAGGGGCCCGGAGAGAAGAGGCTATTCAGAGGAAGATACAGGTGCGATTTTACGTGGTTGTAATGGCAGTAACTTTAGATCTTAGAAGCCCTGATATTACCTGATATTTTAAATTATAAAAGAACACATCTAATTATAAAGCCTTTTTCTCACTTAAGAACTAGCAGGCAGGTTTTGTTGGGAATGAGTTTGGAAACAACAATTTGAAACGAAAGCAAACAAGTGAATTTTAAAAATATAGAGCCTTAAAATTAGATAAAGGATTCAACTTATTTCAATGTGAGTGGGTTCAGGCTAGTCTAAGATACGATAAAAGATATGTTTGCCAATTCTTTATTCAGATCTTTATTGTTGTATTTTCATTAATTTCTCTAAGTTCATGTGTCAATTTTTTGCTGTTTTTTCGTTGCTTTTTCTCTGCTTTTTTGCTGCATTTTTTGGTCACGTTTTTGTTGTATTTTCATCGTGTTTTTGTTTACAGCCTATAGGCCAGTGCAGTCCCTCATTTGAAAGCTTAAGACCTTGTCGTTTCTGAAAATCCGTGTAAGATCTGTGTGAGTAAAACACAAGTCCTAGAGGTGGATGGAAGGTTAACTAGTTTTCATTTCCTTGGTTTTAACTTAACCAACTTCAGCTCAAGCAAGTCACCCATTTATAGCATTTATTCCTAATCCTTAGTATAATAATAGTGTGTGGCATGATTTTGCAACATCAGGCTCATCATGTTGTGGAAACCCAAACTCCTCATGTGTTCTGCCCACTCTGCACATTCGCTTTTGGCCGCAGGTTCACGCCCCCCCATGCCGGTAGTTATTATTGTAAACACATGAAGCTAGTTTGTCTGGAACTTCAGCTGCATCGGCACGTTGGTTATTCAGACTTTGCTTTATAGGGTTGAGGAGTATCTGCAGGTATGATGTCTTAAGATCAAGGCTCAATCCAGTGATTTCAACTTCATTTTTTCTGTCTCGGTCCATAAATTACAGCTGCTGATGGGTGTTACTTTCCTGCGGCGCTAACTTTAGCCCCGTGGAGATATTTCGGTGGCTCTAACGTATAGAGTGTGAGCGAAGGAGGGGAGATAGTTCCACATGGCCTGAGCGCTGTGGTTAAACTAAGTCTTTATTTAATCTAGGCATTAGGCGGATGTGGTTTTCACACTCGCCGCTAATTTAAACTGGAGAGAGCGTTGATGACGTTGGGATAAATCCAGATGCCAGTTGTGAGTGAAGTGTCTGGACTTGAGAGGTGTTACTTGAGTTTGTACTTACTATCGGAGCAAAGCTGCGGCTCCTGTTCGGCAATTTAGACACATTACTTATACCATATACCATATATCAGTGTTTCCAAAACCAGGGGTACGGGAACTCAAGGGGGTGCATGACGGTTTGGCAGGGGGTCCATCCATGGAATTATTTCAGATCAAAATGAAGGTGAAACTGAATTGCATTTCAATATGATTTAAAGGGGAGACACTTCAGCCAGTTTGGTCTCTTAACATATAATCTTTCACCTGGAAACAAAAAAACAATGACTAAAATGTTAAATTATTTCACTGATTCAGTGTTTCTTCATAGATTTATGTGGAAAATTGTGATTTTAATGGCCATTTTCTCTAATTGGTGCGACAATATATCAAACAGATTTCAAATTTCCCAACCTCAGACGGAAGAATGTTTTGTTTTTTTCAGAGGGATATTTTAATATCTAATTCCAAGCTTGATTTATAGAGTTTTTAATTTAAAAAAACAAGCTGAAATTTTAATATTTACAGATTTTTCCACTAATAAACAGCTTATTTTAAAACTAAAAAGAAGGTCAATGACGGTTCTTGAGTCATCTTCTGTAGTTGAAGTGTCGAACTTTTCGCCTCTCATCCAAAAGGCTTCGTCAGTGCACTAAGGTTCAGCTCAGATGTGGGCTGCATCTGAAACCGTTAAATTGGTACTGTAAGAGGTCTAACACCAAACCGGATGTGCGTCAGCGTCCGCCATGATAAGAAGCCTCCGAATTGGGCTGTCAGTTAAGAAGGAGTTAGGGAAAGGAGCCTCCATGCTAAGTATCATAGCTACTTTAGCATAGGGACCTCTGGTGCTACCTCACTGCCGATTAGGAGCTATGTGCCATCCCATAAGCCACCACGCCGCATGCACGCCCCCTCCCCCCCACCCTGGAGTGATTCTTCATGCGCAACCACTGTTGATTGTTAGAGTCATCACAGCACAGTCACATGTCAGTGTTTTAAAGAGCCTCCTCAGTAAATGGCTTAAATGAAGCAGTTTGTGCTTTTGCTTTCATTTAGTAGAAACTTAAGCCACATGGCTCATTTGCATACTGTAGCTTTATGAAACAGCTGTTGAGATAAATAAGGCTAAAGGGAAATGTGATGGCTCATTTGGATTTTTCTTTTTTTTTCTCCTTAAATGTCTTTATTTGGACACTATGTTGTTGCATATGCACTACAGTAGGTGGCGGTATGCGCTTTTGTTTTTGCCAATAACCTTAAAGAAGAAGAAGAACAGAAGCTGTTGGTGATGTCACTTCCCTTTCCCCTGGGTAAGGACGGTCGAATTGGGCAAATGCTGCTGAAGCTCTAGTTCACTAACTGCATAGAGATCTAACAGTTGACCCCATGAAAGGTTAAGGATTAGTTGCTAGTGTTAGTACTTAGAGGCTACAATTTGAAGGTATCGGACTTAGCCATAGACCTCAGGGAGGAGTTTAGCGTGGCTCAGACCCTCTCCTCTATTAACAGCTACTCTCACCAGCAGGTAAACATCTTTGTAGTTATAAGTCCTAATGACCTAAATCACACCTGAGTTTCCGTCTGAACGGCCTTACTCTCAGCTGATCACTGCTACTAACCTGCCTATTGATCTGTCCCGGGCTGAGTTTCACCCTCATTAGCATCACAGAGCTCTCCAGGTCAGGGCCGCAAGAGGTACAGTGTCTTTGTTACTAATATGTCAACAAAATAAAAGCATGCATTTTCCATAAATAACATAAATATTCAGATTTTGTCGCCAAAAATATGGGAAATTTGGGGCATTTTTAGCATTAGTACCAGTAATCTACAGCAAAAGTTTAAAATGTATATCTCTAAACTTAAAAAAAATCCTATTCACCTGGAGTGTCTCGCCTTATGCATTGAAGAGTGTTTTAGCTTTATTTTGATCCAAGTGCACTGCTAAATACTTGTAAATCTGAGTTTAATCCAAGATAAGGGCTACTTTGAGTAAAAATGAAAGACTCGAGGGGCACGTAAGACATAAAAGGTTAGAAACCACTGCCATATACCATTCAAGATTGCTTAGTATGTTCTCGTAATGGTCGTCGTAAAGTTCGTTTCTCTACATGCTGTGATGGTCCAAATGAAGCCTCATGAACTCGTCTTCTGTTAAGCAAATGAAAGTTCTCTCTACACTGCCGTCTGCTGTTGATTTGAATGTATTACAGTTAATCAGATCAATTAAATAGAGGAACGAAATGTGTTTGTCCTCCTTTACAGTAGTGTATTGTAAACAGTAGGAAAACATGATGCATCTAAATTTTGGACGAGTTTTGCAGCATTTCTGTGACAATGACCCTGAAAAGTGACCCTGCAAGTTGTGAAACGTGCCTTTAAACTCGTCCCTGTGAAGAATCGCGATGCTGCAAATATGTTCGGAACGTTAGGAAAGAGTTTGGACACAACTGACTTTTAATTTAGTGGCTTCCTTTTTCAGTGTTTGTTATATATTTTTTTTTAAATCAGGTATAGTGCATATAAGTGAGTATATTTTCCATTTTTCCTGTGTCCAAGTTGAAATCTAGTATGTGCAAGCATCTGGAGGTTATGAGAATATTCTTTCAAAGTTTTAGGCTCGCTTAATTCATAATGGAGACCCTTGACACACTTCAAAGTTCTTTTGGCGCGTCACCCACTCACTTCAGCCCACTTCAGATGTCTAGACTAGTTTTAAGATTCAGATTCATTTATTGGCCATTTGCAGTTTAAACGACCACATTGGAAAAAAATGTGCAAAGAGCACAAAGTGCGATATGCCAAACACATAAAATGACACACAAAAAGACACAATATAAAAACAGAACAAACAAACAATGCCACATTAAAGCTTAAGGGTAAAATACTGTACAATAAAAGTCCATAGAAGTGCCTTGTTTAAGGTTTCAGGTGCCTTATTTAAAGTGATCACAGCTTGAGGAAAGAAACTGTTAAGATGGCGGTCAGTAGAACATACTATAACAGAGCAATACCTTCTCTCTGAGGGAAGCATCTCAAAAAGGCCTTAGCAGGGTGGCCTGAGGCATCATTGGCAAGTTGTAAAGCTCGATTCAAGAGTCGAGCTTTATATGTGGCCTCCAGGAGCGGCTAAGCGCTGCCAATGGTCCTGCTGGCTGAGCGAACCACTTTGTTCAAAAGCCTTCTTCTCTTTCAGAGTGAGATTACCAAACCATACAGTAATACAACTGATTAGGACACTCTCAATTACACAATAATAAAAGTTCAAAAGAATCCTAGTATTCTGAGTAAACTCTCGAAGCCTGCGTAAAAAGAAGAGTCGCTTTCTTAGCAGTGTTCAAATCAATAACAAGTTCACGTGTTTTTGAAGTGTTCAAAAGCAAGTCTTTTCTCTACACCATTGAACAACATTCTCCACCTCCACACGGTAATGAGATTCATCGTTTGAACTGATCAGCCCAATGATGGTTGTATCATCGGCATATTTGATTATCACATTTTTATCATGAGATGCGACAAGGTCATGAGTATACAATGTGAACAGCAGGAGGCTCAAAATACACCCCTGTGGGGAACCATGCTAACAAACAGCTCATCAGAAATACAACCATTGATTTTGACCCTTTGTGGTCGACAAGTCAGAAAATTAAAAATCCAATTACAAATGGCATCGCCGAGTCCCAGGCATTTCAGTTTTTCAATGAGCTTTGTTGGACCATTGACTTAAAAGCTGAACTGTAGTCAATGAATAGCATTCTAGCATATGCTTTTCGTTCATCGAGGTGCTTATAGACAGAATTCAAAGCAAAAGAAATGGCGTCCTCGACGCTTCTATTTTTCCTATACGCAAGTTGTAGCGGGTCCACAAACACAGGGATTTGATCTCTGATAAAATCCAACACCAACTGCTCAAAGGTTTTCATCAGGACAGATGTGAGGGCCACTGGCCGATAGTCATTCAGACACGTCACAGGAGTCTTCTTGGGCACTGGAATTATGACTTAATTAATTACCCAAATTCAGTATCAGTATTTGCTAAATTGCATTTGTTATATTTAAAAGTAAAAAATATGTCATCTTGATATAAGTCAAATTGTCTTGAAAATAGTCCATAGGGCAAGACATTTACATTAGAATAAAAGAAATCACCGCACTCAAAACTAGATGGAAAAAAAATCTTAATTTACTTGAAATAAAACTGTTGTTGTTGTTTTATCTTAATTTAAGTGTAAATATCTTGCCCCGAAAGTATTTATTTCAAGAAAATTTCACTTATTTCAAAATAGCTTTTTGCAGTGTAGGCAAAGCACTCCAAATAATTAATATCTATGTTACTTTAAATGTCTTAAATTGAGCTTAATAATTTAGATTTGAGTTATATTGACCTATTAAGATTTAGTTGGGCTTTTGACCTTGATTATTTCTTGACTCGTGACTTATATCAGGTTCATTTATAATCCAGTGGGGTAAGATTGAGACTTGCCCCATTGGCAGTTTTACTTTCTTATTTCAAGTGAGATGACCTCAGAACCAGTGAGAAATGTCCTCAAACAAACAAAGTAAACTTGGTCCAATAAACCAGGTTAATATTCTTAATTCAAGTCATTTAGTTTTTGTAGTCTGTCTGGTCCGGCCCTTGAACAAATATCTCCATTCTGGATGATTTTTAGACCGAACAGAGATGTAAACACTTGTATTCCAGAGATACTGTCAGTTCCTTTAAAAATTTTGGAGATTCCTCAGACACTCTTTTTAGGTAAATGTGCTCACTGTGGAGAGGCTCGGCCCTCAAAGAAAGCATCCCACCACCAGCACACTTGATATTGACTTTTGCAGTACATTGTTTCTTGTTTTAAACTTATTTTTCCAGACCTGTGGACATTTGATACAGTAGCCCGAGTGTCAGATTACGCCACATTTACAAAAACGTACTTCTCCGTCGGACTAAACTCCTCTGGCTGCACCGCATTTGTCACTTTTGGAAGAAGTTTCGGACGTCGAGGGGGTTCAATTTCGAGTCTGTCCGTGCGTCGTATCACCTCCTATTGATTGTGATGAAATATATTACGCTAAAGTAGACGAGGGAAGTGATTGGTGGGGAGTCGGACAGAGAGAATCTGTCTTACATGGCGGCTGGAGTGAAATGCATCGATCGCCTGCGATACCACACGTCCTCTTAGTCTTAGCTGACACTTGTAAAGCAGACCATGGACTTGCACTGGACACTCCGTCCACTAGAGGGCGCCAGAGTGATAAGTATTTAGCCTCATCAGTGCTGAAAGTGAGTTTATGTCACAGGGAATTGCTGTGAATTTTTTTCTCTGTCCTCTGGCAGATTGTTTACTTGGCGAGTCCAAGTAACTCAACTCAATCTTTTTTTTCTTTTTTTTTGCAGTGAAGGGGATAGAATAGACCTTAAACTAAACTGTGACTAAACCTTCGTCTAAACAGCAAAACAAGTTAATTACTGTATGTGCCTATGGAGTTTGCAAACCAAATTGTATATAATGTTTGTACTAGACTAAAATTGTCCTTTTTGGCTCGTTTGAATCTCTAGTTGTCAGGCGTCTGTTTCTCTGTCAGACGGTCACTAAAGGCTGCTGCTGCTGGAGAGGAGATAAGAGAGGGGAAGATGGAGAGAAAGGGGATGTTCGGGCCTGTCATAATAACAAAATCTGATGTTCGATACATCGAGGCAGGATAATATCGTGATAAACGACATTGAAGACCTTTTATTGCCACGGACATGAACTCTAAAGCTTAAAAATGACAGTAAAGCTTTGTTCATCTTAAAATATCCCACAATAAATGTACAGTGAAACATGACTTTGGGCGAAAAATAAAGTGTTATATGAGGAAAAATGGTTAAAAATGCAAATAAATGTGCAGATGATAAATACTGAGCCTAAAATGTATTGTTTGTCGGTCAATTATTGAACAATAACACGGCACAGTCTCTTTTATCACTCTTTCGATCAGTTTTATTCGTCAGAGTTCGCCCAAGCTTACCAGGCGCTTGTGATTTGGCTCATTTTTCCTCGGGATGCCCTTCCTCTCCCTCATTATTTACAATTCTCAGTGCTCTTTAAGGACCAGCCCCCCTTTTGATCGGTTTCCGACAGGGAAGAACCAATGGGCGAGGTTTTATAGCATATTTTGATCTAAATTCTGTTTATATGTTCTATGTTGCACGATTGTACCGAGAAAAAATCCTAGTTTGTGAACCTGTTTAGGTGCTGACATGGCTGCGATACCACCCCCTAGTGGCGAGAGGCGACTCCAGGTTTGCTATAACATGGAAACCAATGGGGGCTTTACACGTGTCAAAAACAATGTTAACAATGTTTTTAACCACGATTGTTTTTGTTATATTTATCTGCTTTGATTGAGAGTCCCCGGAGCACTGTGGAGGCGTTGTTGCTGCTCCGCTCGCCTCACGGGGGCGCAGTTTCCCGCCTTTTTGGAACATGCTCTGTAGGAGGAGACTGAGCTGCCGGCATGAATTTTCTCTTGAATGGAGTAAATAATGTAAATGGGGAGGAGTGAGCAATGGAAGTCTACTAATAAATGTCTATGAGGGGTACTATATGAGGTACTATGCCGCTTTAGGAGGAACCGTTTCAGCTCCTGCTCTGGGCGAAGTACTTTCTAGTCAGACCAGGAACTATTTGGTGAGTCATCTAGCAAGAGACGAATAAGCGATTATAACTCTGTGAATCCTCGTTTTTCTGTAAACTCTCCAAACCTGTTCACTGCACGTATCTCCGCTTGCTCATTATGAATTTTCCGCGTTTGAAAGTCTGATCTGGATGCCCCGGGGCAACACTTCTGGCTCAGGCCGGGCTCGGACATTTGCGCTGTATCACGTTTGCTTTTTATTTAACCTGCGGGATAAATTGATATGTGTCAGTGTCAACTATAGCCATCAATCTCACAGATGCTGAAATGAGTTACAGATTTGTCTGAGCTCTAAACCAGATGAAGCCAGAAGGTCTTAATTATAGCGTTTCTAAACTTAATATGCCGGGTTAGACACTTTTTTTGCAACTGCTTCTTGCTTGGAATGTTTTATGCTGTTTCATTGCTTGAGTGTGTTTTTAGGCGTATGAAAATGTTCAAGTTTCTCATTTGAGGTGCACTCTCTTCCCCATAAGAGCAAGGTCTGGGGCAAGTCCACAGTGGCCCAGTCGTAATAGAGAATAGATGACCTGCTCCCTTCTACTTTCCCCCCAGGTGGTGAATTGTGTGTCTTCCTCTTTTCTCACACACCACCTGCACACAAGCTCCTCGCCTACAACGGTGCACAGCTTGGAGTACCCTAAATGTTGTTTGAACAGTGACATCCTCCAACTTCAGAGCTTCTTTTGCAACAGAGACATGGGCCATGTTCTGTGTAACAAGTAAGGCATAATGTATAGAACACTGGTCATTATCGGGAAAGTAAGTACCGACAGGGCGAACGGGACTGGTCTTGTTTCGCCCTGAAGGTACTTATTAGCGTTATTAGCGTTCTATACATTATCCCGCTTATTATACGGCTGTTTGCCAACTGAACACACACAAAATAAACGTCATACACTGGAGGCGGGTGTTGTAGGTGACGTTACGCATTTGCACCGGATAACAGATCCAATTGTTTCAAAGGAGTTCATCCCTCCCACCTGAAAACTGAGCTAAATTGGGAAGTTCCAGACCCTCTGTACGAAATGAGTACGAGGGTATGGTAAGACCAGGTTAGGCTAGTAGCAGCAAGGCTAGCTACTTATTGCTAGCATAGCTACTTAGTTGAAGGTGCAGTTAGAGAGGAGGAATGGTGGTGAATCTCTGGGTAAGTTGAAAGTCGGACTCCCGTTAACGTCACGAGCGATTCCCCCAACTTCTCTCGCAGGGACGGGACAGAGATAGTGTCTGCCTGTCCTTTACTACTACTTGCGGAGTGATATGAAAGACCTGTATTACAAGCACGAACTCCGTTGCCATTGGCAGCGGTCATTATTTTTTTCAGAGGTCTTCTATCAGAAAATAATGACCAGTAGAACGTTGGTAAATCCCATTCAAGTCAATGGAGCGTTCTACTTGCATTGTGAAGAACCGTATAAAAAGTAGTTAGTTAACGATCAAATAAAATGATAGAGACTAGATTAGAAATTCCACAAAAGACTATAGGGATGGGTTCCATTAAAGAATGGTATTGAGTAAAAAAAGTGTAGGTCCTGGTATTATAGTACTGAAACAAATCTACATCTTTAGATCCAAGTTTATCTTGTTGGTCCAGGGACAGCATTAAAGGAAGTATTCTGCCTTTACTAGTGTGTAGAAACCAGCTTTGCAGATAGCTAACAGTCTCCAATAAAGGACCAGGAAGCGTCTTGCTGTTTTGGTGTGTTTTACTGAAGTACTGTAAAACTGTAACATACAGAAACACAAAGAATGCATATTACAATCTTATTAGAGCAAACAAACAATGTGAATATAAAATAAGTAGCTTAGAGTAACTAAACCTCAAAAGAAAACGATCGCATTAGCGAGCGATTAGCACAATGCTAATTTACATGGGAAAAGCCATAGGGATGCTAACGGTATTAGCGCCTAACATATTCTTACAAATTACGAATTGGAAACATACTAAAATGACTAAATTTGGTATCTAAGGGAAGCTAAGATGACTATATTTTGTAGGGCCAAAATAAAATGTACAGGCTGAAACACTGAAGAGTTTGACTTGTTTAACTGCTAGGAGCATAACTGAACTACAGAAGCACCAAGTGGACAAAACACACGAAACTCAAAATGCAAATAACTCTTCCCACAAGGGGGCAGTACAGGAAGTGACTTGGTTGTTTCAGCTCAAATAAATGAATTCCCTTTATGGTTACCCGTACACACATACATTGACATAGTGTCCGAAAGAACTTTAAAAGCCAGAGTAAAGCGTTGTCATGCCTTTGAGAAATGATGGAGAAGCCCAGACAGAGCGACGCGTCTCTGTTGTAAGTAACAGCGCAGCGCGGCCTCGGGAAACAGGTCAGCTCACTCCACATTAATCACGGAAAACGCTGCTAAATCCTCACTGAATAATCCTGTCTGTCTGCACATGAGGAGAGAGCGAAATTGTGGATTGTGCATTGATCTATATCTGTCAGTTTTGTTTAGCCACATATGAGCGCAGGTCTATTTGTCAAAAGAAATCACTATTCACATGTGTTATCTTTAATTTGATAGATGCTACTTTAGAGAATGTGGTAATGTTTTGCCTGTTCAGTTGGGTGTGATTCAGAGGTGTTGGCAGCAGAGGGCGCCACTAAACTGGATAAAACTAGGGATAATCATCATTTAGACTGCTCACTGTTACATTATCTCTTGTTCATCGTGATTTCAATGGCTGATTCTCACCTCTCTCACATCACTTTGCTGTGTATAGAATAGATAGATGTTTTCTTGTTAAATATTTTTGTAGTTTATCCAATTTCGGGCCTTTTCTAAAGTTGTCAAGCATCTAAAAACGTATCTGAAAGCTGTTACTGCATTGGCCGTTGTTTGCAGCATGTTTTTTTGGGATCAGGAGCTTCTTTTACAGACAGCCTGGTTCAGATCTACATGTAGATTTCTATCATAGGCAGAAGAGGTGGGTGTTTGTAGAGGGTTTATTGCTAAACAGTGAACTTCATGTCTCATGAATTTCCCTCGGGATCAATAAAGTACCTACCTACCTACCGAGGGGAAAAAAATATTTGGCCAAAATCCAATAGAAAATCTAAGGGGGAACTGACCAAATGCTTTTTTCCCCCACTGTATCTATCTGTCTATCTAAAAGGACAGTGATCCATTGTGTATTGAGAAGTGCATCGTCCAGTGACTCGAACCCGGACCTTCTAGTCGTGAAGCACAAGCGCTAACCGCTGCACCATCCAATTATTGATCTCATTCGGTTCGAAGCAGAGGTGGGTAGAGTAGCTGAAATACTCAAGTAAGAGTAACTTTACTTTGAAATTATTTTACTCAAGAAGAAGTGAAAAGTAGTGACCAAATAAATTACTCAAGTAAGAGTAAAAGAAGTACCTGGGAAAAATGCTACTTGAGAACTGTGAGTACTGAGCAACTGTTTGAGCGTAAAAGTCTGATTCAGTAGTGACATAAATTATGAGAAACGACACGTGAACTGATGTAAAAATCTCGTATTTCTAATGGGATAAAGTACATCAAACTACATGTATTTTATATGTCAATAAGAAGCTTTTGCCACAAGATTTACTCATTGTGTTTTTTTTTACTCAAGTAAGATCATTCATTTAAATATAACTCAAGTAGAATTCAAACGTACCATGTGGTAAAACTACTCTATGAAGTACACAAAAGGGTATTGCTTTAGATTAAGGTGTGCTCATTAAGTATTAATAAGCATTAGTAATCATTTTAGGGTTAGGGTTACGGTTAAAGCCACACCGTGTAGAATTTTACCCCCAAAATAAAATTGAAATACAAGCTTTAATTTATGACAAATTTTCAGCATTGAAAAATATCTTAAACAAACATGTGATTTTGCTGTGAGCGGCTCAGCTCTCCTAAGACATATGACATAACTTTACCGGGAGTGGGTACGTCTCCAGCTCGTCTCCATGGAGATGTGACTAAAGTCAGCACAATTTGAGATTTAAACAGGTTAGGTCCTCATTCAAATCCTTTCTTTGATTACCCACTGCAGTAATAATATTTTCTGCGTCGAGCTGGTCATTAGGAGCATGTTTTGTATGATGGCAACAGTATAGTCCAAAATGTTACGCAGTGTGCCTTTAAGGGTTGGCTATGAATAAGCGTATTATTAATGGCCTTTTAGTATGTTAACAGATCAAAGTATAATAAGCAGTGTGTTAATATTTTACAAGCATATTATTAATGCTTATAAATACTTAATGAGCGCACCTTAATATAAAGCGTTACCCAAACAAGTTACTCCTGTACATGTATTTGAGTAAATGTAACTGAGTACTACACACCTCTGATTAAAAGCGAGCATCGGCTTTAAATGGCATTGATGAGGGTCAAATAGCGACAAAAACGAGCAGAAAATGAGGATGAAATGCAATAAAAAAAGCATAAAAAACGGACAAAAACTCAGCCACAAAAGCCACAAAGAGCAACAAAAATGTGACAAAAAAGTGATGAATGTGCAGCCAAAAAAGTGACAAAAACCGACAAAAAATCCATAAAAGAGTAACAAAAAAGAGATGACAAAGAATGTGATCCCCGCCTTCCACCAGCAGAGGGCGCCAGAGGGCCGCAGTTCTCCTCTTACTGTACACGGAGATGTGCTGAGCTTTGCTGCATTGTCTGATTGATCTCAACAGCAGTAGTGCGCCAAGCTATTTTAAACTCCGCCCCTAGTTACTTCTTCCCCCCAAAAATAGTCCCTCCCTTTCACTTTTTTATTTTTAAGTCATTCATCTTTTCCAGGTCATGTCGGGGTCTTATCTAGACAAAGGGGGAGGCTCGTGTAAGCGCATCTCAAGGGCTTCGCGATCGTATCTGGCTCAGACGGCAGTGAAGAAGCTGCTCCTCGTCACGAAGTGCAGGGACCTCGAGTCGTGGTCGCGAGCCGCAGAATCCGTACAGCGGAGGTTATTTCCCCCCGAGCGCCCACGTTCGCTTGTACTCGTGACAGCGCAGACAAACGCGCACGGTTTGAGCTCGAATGCGTAAAAAGGCGAGTAGGAAATGGAAGCGTTTTTTAAAAGGCATGGTACTGTAAAGAAAAAGAAGAAAGAGATTTGGGGTTTGTAGATCTACTCGGCTACTTACTGTTTCAATACATGGCTGATCAGTACTTTTCTTTTTTTAAAGCATAATTATTTTCTGGATAAACAAAAAGTATTGATACTTGTCAGAAGGAGAAGTGAAAAAATATATACATTTTAACTTTCTCATGTACAGTACTACGTAGATTAATGACATAATGTAACAAAAAAAACGTATTCCAAGTTCTGTTAACGCTTCATTTCATTATTTAATGTTGTGTTTACCCAGGTTTTCTTTCATTCAGTATCTTAGACTTTTTCTTCACGGTAACAGGTAGATGTAGGGGTTAGTTTGGTTGAATTTGAATTTTCTCTTAAAGGGATACTTCGGGATTTTTGACATTGGGCCTCATTTCCTAGTTATCCAGAGTGTTGTTGATGTCTGGAGATATTTTTTTCTTAAATTCATGCAGTTCTTATATTTGAAGAGTCTAGTGGCGCTAGGCTAGGGCAAGGCTAAAGCATTTCTATGGTATCAGTTAGCCTGCATTAAAAAACAGTCTGACCCACTCCACAGTGCACCTGAGGTAAATCACTTATAACACCAGACTAACCATATAAATGTCTGTGTTAATAGAATAATTTTTGAAATATAACTGACCTTGTATCACATGAATTACCGCATTTTGAGGGACTATTTTCTCGCAGATCACTCCGCCGCTGCGTTAGCTTACAGCCACGAAGCTGATGCTGCTCAAATATAAGTTATTTTAAATGCAAAATGGTTAAAATTATTCTATCGACACAGACATGTATATGGTTAGTCTGGTGTTATAAGTGATTTACCTCAGGTGCACTGTGGAGTGGGTCAGACTGTTTTAATGCAGGCTAACTGATACCATAGAAATGCTTTAGCCTTGCCCTAGCCTAGCGCCACTAGACTCTTCAAATATAAGAACTGCATGAATTTAAGAAAAAAATATCTCCAGACATCAACAACACTCTGGATAACTAGGAAATGAGGCCCTATGTCAAAAATCCCGAAGTATCCCTTTAATGTGTAAACTACTGGGAAAAGTTTCCCTAAGTATAGATCTCAAAAAGTATTTCGAAATCGTGTTAAATACAGTACTAGACTGGAAAAGTCTGTAACTGTAGATGCACTTTGGGAAAATGGCTCTTGAATAGGGCGGGTATATCTCAGTATTTTGGAGGGCTTTCCCGATTAAGATGATGAGGCGACCCATCAGAAACAAGAAAACATCTGACTTTAAGTTGCTTTGTCGCTCAAAAAGAGGATTGTGTTGAAATAACGGCAAAAGTGCTTTTAAAAAACACTATTTTGAGCAATTCCACGTCATCCCATCATTTTGACTTTTTAGGAACAATATTCTCAACTTTTTTGTCGGTCTCTTAGCATTGGAGATGAGAGAGCTGAGCAGCTCTTTCAGTGGCAGACTGAGACACCCTCAGTGCAAGAAGGAGCGTTACCACAAGCCCTTCATCCCCACTGCTGTCAGACGGTACAACACTGCTGTAAAGTAACATGTGCAATAACCCACCCCTTTGCAAAACTACGTGCAATACTCTTTTTGCAGCGCCACTTTATTCCCTGTACCAGCGTCACTTATTCACTTATTGACAACCTGCACTAGGACTGTAAACTTTGCCCTTGATATTCTACTCTTTACAGTCTGTTCTAATTTTTACTATATTTTTATTGTATTCTTTATTTCCTTATTGTTTATATCTCTGCCCCTTAAGATTTTTGCTTACTCCAGATACCTCTTTTTTTTTACTCCTTAACTGTTTGCACATTTCCTGAGTGATCTTATTAAGTGCCAAATGTAACAAGTGAATTTCTACATTGTGAGATCAATAAAGGATTACCTTATCTTTTCTCATCTTATAAACTCGATAGTTCATCCATATTTACCTATATTTATTTATCTAGTTTTGATAAACAAATACGTTTTGCAATAACCTCTGAGGTCACTTTATCAACAACCTGCACCATGACTGTAAACTTTGCATTTTGTAAACATTTTGATATTTTTGATAATTCTATATTTTAAAGGGGGGTATTATGTCAAATCGACTTTTTCAAGCTTTATATCATGTTATTATGTCATTCCCTCATTAAACACATGCCTGGAGTGTTGCCTTGGCTCATTCACATATTTTTGAGTAATCAGTAAAAACTTAGACGGCAGCCATTTTAGGTGTAGCTATGCCTCAGTCCTCCTAGGAACGCCCCCACCTCCTGGAGACGCCTCTGGACCTTTCGTCACCAGCCAAGCCACCAACCACTGCTCCTCAGCTCAGCAGAGGCCCCTCCCCGCACAGTAGTGTTGTTTAGATGCCACAGCAGTGTGCTGAAGGGGGCGTGTCGGAAAGCTTCTTAAAGAGACAGAGGCCTATTTCAAGACGTTCAGTACAGCCATTTTGAGAGAGCAATTTTATTCAAGGCAGTTATTTTAATTTACTGCATATACAGATCAACAGAAGGTTACGTCATCATTGTAGTATGCTATAGACTGGTGCTATGTGATTGAAAAAAGCATAATACCCCCCCTTTAATTTTTTTTTTATTTACTTTTGCGATTTAAAGCTTTCTATTTCATTCTATATCTATCCTGTCTATTTTGCATCCTCTCAGTGTTTCTTGAGAGCTGATGGAACAAGTGAATTTCTCCATTGTGAGATCAATAAAGTCCTATATCTTTATTGATAGGACTTTATTAATATGGTCTACAAGGTCATCTTACCTTATTTCCTTGTAGACCGTATTTTGCCCACCTCTACTGCAATATTAAAACCTTTTATCTTGTGGATGAGGCAGGTGAAAGTTGGCCCGAAACTAGATTAGGAAAAGGGCTCCCTAAAGTCATTATTATGAGGAAATAGGGCTGCATGATTTACTCACAATTTGCTTTCTTGATTGATCTAGCTCATTCAGGCTGAAAGGAACGGATACTTCCCGAATACGCCACTCTTAAATTTTCGTAAAAGGCACTGCGGACTTGTGCGAGTGAGAAAGGAGAGAGAGCGTATGGGCCGGCGACTGACCGAGTGTGACTAAAGACTCTACAGAGGAGGGAGGAGCTACTACAGGCATCTGCCGCAAACGTGTTCGCGCCAAAGCATCGCCTCCCGGCCCATTATGGTTTTTCGCTGAGGCGGTAATCCACCACGGCCGACGGTGAAGGCCGAGCGAGGCCGCGGTCCCAGCCAGAAAGCGGTTCGGCGGGAAAAAAAGTTTAGCCGTGAATGCAGACGTGTTTGTAGTTTGCGGAGGTCTCTGCAGTGACCTGGCGAAAAGCGATAAAAAAATTGGGATTGGGAAGCTGTTTGAAAAAAAAGCCTAAAAAGCGGAATTATCAGCCGCCCCCAATGACCCGAAAGACTTAATTTTTGTGCGTGTGTTAAAAGTTAAAAGGCGTTTTTGAAGGCTTGAGCTCACTGGGAACGTAATACATTTAAACTTGTGGCTGAATTTGTAGAAGTAGCTTTGAGAAATAAGTGGGAATTCTAACAGCAAAAGCCATATGCAGACTACTCTATAGTGGTGATGACTTGAGTTAGCTCATTCTGTGGGATATGAAGTGATTTTATTAGCATTTTATAGTAAAATTAATGTTATGGTAAAGGCAATTCACTTTAAAATGCCTAAAGTAAGTCATTTGTGTTCACATTTTTGCAGATTTTCACTTTGACTCTTTGTGTATAATTGACTCACAAATTAAACGATTATTTTAGTTTATTAAAAAAGGCATTATTGTTAAAGGGGGGTATTATGTAAAATCGACTTTTTCAAGCTTTATATCATGTTATTATGTCATTCCCTCATTAAACACATGCCTGGAGTGTTGCCTTGGCTCATTCACATATTTTTGAGTAATCAGTAAAACTTAGACGGCAGCCATTTTAGGTGTAGCTATGCCTCAGTCCTCCTAGGAACGCCCCCACCTCCTGGAGACGCCTCTGGACCTTTTGTCACCAGCCAAGCCACCAACCACTGTTCCTCAGCTCAGCAGAGCCCCCTCCCCGCACAGTGTTGTTGTTTAGATGCCACAGCAGTGTGCTGAAGGGGGCGTGTCGGAAAGCTTCTTAAAGAGACAGAGGCCTATTTCAAGACGTTCAGTACAGCCATTTTGAGAGAGCAATTTTATTCAAGGCAGTTATTTTAATTTACTGCATATACAGACCAACAGAAGGTTACGTCATCATTGTAGTATGCTATAGACTGGTGCTATGTGATTGAAAAAAGCATAATACCCCCTCTTTAACACTATTCTTTATAAAATAGGAACCAGCAGAGATGATTAGGATAAAGGTTTGTGCAGCATTTAGGAGGAAAACGAATAAACACGAGGGAAGAGAAAGCCGTTTACAGATCTCGTTTTGCTGACTGCGGTAAATCGCTGGACCATCTCCTCCTCCTCAGCAGAGCAGCAGACTCCCCCCCCTTCCTCTCCCACACGGCCGTCCCGGGACCCTGGTGCCCGCTGAAGCGCAGCCTGCACCCCTGCGCTGTGAGCGGGAGAGGAGGCGGGAGAGGAGGCGAAGGGCGCGCTCATTAATTATCCGTCCCGCTGTAGTGCCCTCCGCTCTGTCACTCCCCCCCTTCATTACAGCAAGGTTAATCCGCCTTATCTCCCCCAGGGGGACATTAGTCACCGGACCAGCCCCACGGACCCCTCTGCGTCACCCCTCACCGCCCCCCTCCAAATCACTGCCACGGCTTCCAACACTGAGTTACTCCACCAAACTTCTTCATTAACTTTAACACCACTCACTATGATTCAGCTTTTTTTTTTTAAGCTTACCCCCTTCTACTACCACTTCTACTTATACTGTTGCTAGTTTCAGAATCAATCAATCAATCAAATGTATTCATAAACCTGCTGGAGACAAACGCAAGGATTAGTCTCGCTCAGTCCGGTTTTGAGTGAACACTAGACTTTTGATCTTGGTGATATTTTTGTAGACATAAATATCACCGCTGGCTGATGTTATTCATCTAATGTGTGTTTTTAAATTCACTATTAAGACTCAAAATGATTGTCATTTCAGTACGCACATAAAACATACTGTTTCGCAGGAGTTTGTTATATCCTGTTATATTACATTAACTACTACTATTACTCAGGGTTTCTGCGGGGAATTAAAAAAGCATTAAAAGTCATTAAATTGAGGCCAAAATAAAGGCCTTAAAAGTCATTACAAAACATTATATTGGACTCAAACTGGCATTAAATCTGAACTTCTTAGAACACATCATTTTTCCCTAGAGACGGAACCGACAATAACGACATCATCTATTTCCTACTGCACGCATTTGTCAAAAACACAAACACTGGTCTAAAACTAATTCAGCTGCGGTTCTGACTGAAATTTGACCCAATCTCCTGTTTGATTGAATGTTGAATGAAAGGAAATATGCCAAGATTTTTTGCATCTGTCGCATAAAAAAAGATCGGGCCCGATCTTGTGTTTCTAAACGCAGACTATAGCGTAACTTTTTGTGCTTAGTAGGAGCGCACTTTGAGATCTTGCAGCTCCGAGACTTATTGCATTAAAGTAAGTATTAAAGTAAGTAACTTGTTTACCTTAATAAATCCTTTCCGTAGTCCCTCTGGGGGTAATACAAGTGTTAATGGGATGATTGGTGGGTCTTTCATCTCCCCCTGGTGTCTCTGATCAGAAAACCACAATTGCAACTTTCCTGCCTCCGGGTCGGAGTCACCAATACACACTAATGGAATCACGAAGAAGAAGCTAACAGGCTAACGGGCAAAGCTAACTGCGGGCTAGCGCCACTTAAACAGTATTTACAGCCAAGTTCGAGTGAAAAAAATGATCTCCATTGTGTAATTGGATGTACAATATCACTCTCTCCCTTTGTCTTTTCTGTCAGCGTAGTATTTACTCTGACGGACAATTAATGAGTAAAAAAAAAAAACGCGACTTGCTACAACACCTGCAGTGGCGCTTATGGCCTCTAGGGGCATGAGTTACTATTGCAACAACGCATCATCAGTAGGGTAAAACTAACCTGTCTCACGACGGTCTAAACCCAGCTCACGTTCCCTATTAGTGGGTGAACAATCCAACGCTTGGTGAATTCTGCTTCACAATGATAGGAAGAGCCGACATCGAAGGATCAAAAAGCGACGTTGCTATGAACGCTTGGCCGCCACAAGCCAGTTTATCCCTGTGGTAACTTTTCTGACACCTCCTGCTTAAAACCCAAGTGCTTTAACTGCTTTAACAGGCCAATGGCGATGTTATGTAGAACAACCTTTTCCTCCACAAGGGGAAGGAGGAGGGCTGTCCTTGCACCAGGCACAAGATCTGGCCCATAGTGTTTAGGGATTAACATGGCATTAAAAACCCTTACATGTGACTCGCTGCCTTCTGTTACTACTACTAAGGCTACTGGACCATCGCCTCCTGCCTGAGGGTGAGAAATACTGGCTGTGATCCGACTTGCCCGCCCCCGGGGGGAGCACTAGGGCAACCGTATTCGGCGCCATCTCCATTGCTGACGCCGTGGCATTTTGCTTTGACTATTCTTATTCCCCCTTTTGTTCTTCGGTCATCTCCTCCTCAATGCTGAAAGCGCTCCCATCCGTTCTTACTGGATTTTATTCTGCCTTTCAGCCCATAAACCCTCCATTCTGCCACCAAAGTGTGTTCATTACGGCACCATCGATCTGCTTGCACGTCTTTAGATGATAGTGAACGCACATTGTCAAATTTCAAAACCTACAATATCAATTCTGAGGAACCAAAGCGTGCGTTTTTATTCCCCAATCACACACTTGCTTTAGAGGAAGAACTGCGCACATACGAGGCCTATACTGTATTTTAAACAGTACTTTTTGACACCGCCCCTCCCCTCCTCTCTTCTGTGCTTACCTTGAGCGTGCCGAGCGGCGGGAGTAGATCTATTACAGCTTATCAGTAAAGGACAGGCCAACGCGGCTCGCACGGTGAAATATGGCCACTGTCAGAGCCGCCGCTGAGGCACGCGCCGCCCCTCGCTGCGCAGTGAGGACAGCGCGAGAAAGGGAGGGCTATCCGGAAACTAATATAATCTCTCTAATTCAAATTAATGGGGAGATTTCGGGGCTTGATGCCGTCCGCTTGACAGTGATTTGGCACACTATTAACCTTGCCGCTCCGCCGTCACCTTTGGGGCCTCGGCTTTCCTCTTCCTCCTCCCCGTAAACTGCCGAGCGGCTATTGATTATGAACCCGCGGGAGATGAGGTTTTATTGGATAACACGCCCCCTCCCTGGCAATTGAGTTAGCGCCGGATCACTCGAGGAACATGATGTGGCCCGACCGCGACCTTTTGGTGAATTCAGAAATGCCGATTGTCAATAATTGATAGGGATTTAACAGTATACAGGCTAAAGGGTTGTTGTCTGATTGTAGAATAATGGGCCAGTCATATTGTTGCAAAAAAAAAATTTACTCAATCATTTCAACACAAAAAAGTGTAACTAATTTGTTTTTTTTCTGCTGATTGAGTCTAAACGTCTAAAATCATGACTAAAACTGAGACTAAAAATATGAATAAACAAATGATATTGCAATAATGATTTGAATGAATATAGGGATAGGCTATATTGTGTGGCTGTAGGTATGAGGCAGTATTTCTGTATTGGCTAACTATAATCTAGGGGAAAAAACTAATAAGTGCAAAAGTTCTATTGCTGATTATGTGTATTATCCTGAAGCAAGAATATTCAGCATGGCAAAAAAGCAGAGGAAGCATAGAGCATGATTATTTGCTCAGTTTCAGAGCCACCATCTAAAGGAATTATCTGTTTCACAGTGTTTTTAAATGGCAGGGATTATGCATATACAAAATGTTATGTTATTAGAGGTCGACCGATATGGGTTTTGATTGGCCGATGCCAATATCCACTGCCGATTTTTTTAAATTGTCTTGTCTATAATCCTGTGGATGCTTCTAAACGGTAAAATATGTCGGTGTTTAACTATGACAGCAGGGGGCGCTTTATTAGAGGCATAGGGGCTGATTTATTCAGGACACTCTTGTTTAGTAAATGCTTTAGAGGAAGCTCATTTGAAAGACAAAAATCAGCAGTTTCCAAAACAAAGAAAGCTGTAAGTGTCTGTCTCTTATGGTTCCAAAATTATATGCAAACGTTTGCAACATAAAATATGGTACAAACTTGTGACTGAGTTTCTCAGCTCCGACATTTCCCTCTACGGAGTTTATCACAAAACAACAATCACATTAAGCTTCTGTTGCTTCATTCACGTAACTTTTCCTCCTCTCCCTCTCTCTCCCTCGCGCAAGAGAGGAAAAAAAAACGCAAGTGAAAGAGGTGTTTTGCTTCAACGCGATCTCCTCTGTAACCATGTTTATTATTTCATTAGGACTTTTATTTCTCAAACTTGTTGCCTTATGCTCACTTTGAGCTCCTCGTGGGGGGTGGAGATGACTGTCCCTGTGCCAATCCTACACTCCTCTCTGCCCCACTCCAGCAGTGACTTTTGTTTCGCAAAATAAGCATGCACAACTAAAGTGACGCCCCTCCCCCAAAGCGGAATAAAAAAAAAAACACTTCACCACCGCGAACCTGTTCATATCGTTCACTGTAAAGACTCGTTCAAAAGAGCCGGATCGTTCGCGACCGACACATCACTAATTGGCGCCCCGTCCTTTCGGCGCCCCTATGAAAGGCATATATTGCGTATGCTCTTTTTGCGCCACTGCTGCAGCTCACAGGTGACGCTTGTGCTCACTATTTGAGCCCAGTCCCTGATTGGTTAACAAGGCGTAAATGAACGCACGTGTAGATTGTGATTACTTGAGTGCATGAAGCAGTGGGCGCGGCATCCCTGCTCTGTACCGCGCTGTTCTCCCTGGCTTTGACGCGCGTTTATCCTCATCCGCTGGCATTTGCTACGCTTCATACGCGCGGACGGCTTTGCTTACATTTCGACGCGCGTCGAAGCACGTCTACATAGGGTTAACATGGAAGTTGGTGGCGTGTCAGCGTTTGGTCTGTACGCACCTTAAGGCCTATAGGAAGTTGAGCTCTGTCTCTATCACTTTCGGTTGCTGCGATAACCGGCATGATATCAGCCAGTAGCTTGTATTGTAAAATATCCAAATATCAGCCTGATATATTGGCCATTATTTGTTTTCTCATCCAAAACAGTTATGCTTGGAGCCACTCACGTCTCTTTGAGTAATCTTTGAATCTTCACCAGAGGCTTAAAGGTTCTACGTATCCTGGAAACGCCTTCCACCTCAATCTTTTGCTTAGCTTAATCCTTTCAACACAAAGTAAAAACACTCGCCATAGCTTCACTGCAGCCACATGAGCCTTACGGGCATTATTTTTCATTTCCTAACCAATAAAGTGTAAGATAGTGATAAAGACATGTTTGAGATTATTACCACATACCTGCAAACAGCATAACACCCGCTCTTTACGCTTCACACAGCCAGTCCATCCAATTACTATAAATTACAATAAAACACTGTTGAGTTTGCGCTGAACCGAGAGATTTTGATTTCCCCGGCAAATAACCCGAATGTGTTCCTTTATGGCCTCACTGCCGCGTGAATCATTCCCTTTCGCCTCTTGTTCAGGAGTCCATCGGTGCCGCAGCCTTGGCCTCTGCACTGCACTTTCCTCGCTGCGTTTATTGGCCATTTGACTTCAGAGTTCCAGCCCGGGGCCCCGCTGCCGCCTGTGGCCCGCACGCCGAGGGGAGCCGGCGGAGTGTTAAGGAGAAGGTGGAGGGTGCGGGCAGAATACATGAGGGAGAATGTCTATTGTACATTTCTTTGGTGGCAGGGGAAACTAGAGCTCCTCGAGGACACCTGTGCGGTAATGGGGAGAACATGCAAACTCCACAAATATCGGTTGGACGTGGCGTTGTGTCGACAGGAGCAGTTTTCTGGTGGTCCCTCAAAGCCGTCTCAGCACTCTGTATGTGCTATAACAGGGGGGTCTTCTGTCCACATGTGACAGCCCATGGCACTGACAGGCGACATTCTGACAGACAGGTCCGTCACACCGAGGAGTGACTGCTGATTTAACAAGATCACGCCTCGGCAAACTCTGACGGAGAGATGGAGCCGCTCTGACAACTGCAGGAGTCTCGATCGTTCCCCCGCTTGTCCTGCCTTCATTTCTACGACTTCTATTACTAATGTTACTGCCAGTGTTCATTTTGACAAACATTTCTTGTTATTTTTAGTCTAGTTTTAATGGACAGAAATTTGATGTACATTTAGCCAAGTAAATCTAAAATGAACATGGATTAAATTTGCTGAGATTGGTTGGTAGAATAGCTTCTGCAAAGTAGCGAAAACAATCAAAAAAGCAAAATAAAGTCCGAGGCACTCGAGTCATGTAGAAAAATAAAAGTCCTTTATTAAGAATGGACCAGCATACGCGTTTCGACCGCAACAGGTCTTCGTCAGGGCATGTAAAATTGATCACAGGTGTGAAGATTTATACAAGAGATCATGTGACCAAACATGTCACGTGATCAAACATGTCACGTGATCAAAAAGAACAAAGAACAAAAAAACAAAGGCATGCAGATAAAAATAAATTGTCCTGGCCAGGACTAATGCAAGAGACCCAGAGAGACAGCATGAAGTAAAAATATGACAATACGTCCACAAATGGACACTGGAAGCAAAATGACCCAGTGAGCAATAGTGAATGCATACATCATTGAATACGTCAAAGGTCATGGACATGAGACCGAAAAATACAATAAAATAAAATATAGCAACCTCGACCCCAGAGACAATAATATGAATTGCGTAATGGTAAACGTGGTGAAAATAGTGACCATTCAAAGAAAAGGGGAGAAATCAATTTCCTCATTCAACCCAGGAGGACGAGTGGCTCCCAGAGTGTCAATCCAGTATGTTTCACGTTGTAAAAGTGTAAAAGTCTATTACCACCACGGAGGTCCATTTCAACCTTTTCACTTCTTTCCAGACCAGTGATGCACTCACCCCTTTCTATTTTTATTTAAATCTAAAATGAAGTTAGTCAAATTCAACTTGTTACTTCATGTACTGCTTCGTGGAGCTTCTCCCACATGGATGAAGCATAGACCTTGATCCCTGGGCCTTCGATTCAAATCAGTGGTTCTCAACTGGTGACCCAAAAGTGGGTCGCAGAACCATTTTCAGTGGGTCACGAGCCTTTTCCAGCCAACATTTTTAATATGTAGTAGTAGTAGTATAGTTACTGAGTTGTTTTTACCATAATTTCAGCTTTTTCAACATTAATTTGTGTCTTGCCACGTAATCTGATTACTGATTTCTGATTACTCCTTTCAAACTTAGTTACTTTACTGATTACTTGATTTTAAAAGTAACTAAGTTAGATTACAAGTTACTTTATTAGTTACATTACTCAGCGGCCGACATCACCTCCCCACCTCAAAATGCAATTGACACCGGTTTTGCCAATACTCGCGTTATTGGAAGTGCATTTGAACAGCAACATCAACAAAGCTGCCACAGATTCAGAATTAGGGCTGAAACAACTAATCGATTATTGAAATGGTCGACAACTATTTTAGTCGATTAATCGTTTTTTGGGTCACACAAATTCAAATAGAGCTCAAATGACATGACAATGTAGTATTTTTGATGAAAACCTACTTTGTTTTATAGTTAGGGTCTGTAGTGTTTTGTACATTGTAAATTTCATGATATATCTGTCTGTGTCTCATCCAATCAGAAGCGCTAAGAGTCTCCAACAAACATTTACTTTAAGTTTAGTCTAAGTTTACTCTATCAACATGTCGTCAACATGCCATTAATTTTAGCTTCATGTGATGAAAAAAATTGAAAAAATAAAATTTTCATACACCATTCACAGCCAATCGATTAATCGTAAAAATAATCGATAGATTAATCTATTACAAAATAATCGTTAGTTGCAGCCCTATTCAGAATAGTGACGTATTTCCATCTTTCTCCTCTATCGTTGTCTACGTTTATGTCGTGAGTGTCTTAATACTGAAAATGTAACTTGCTGCATAATGTTACGTCACTCCACGCGACGCAAGAAAAAAATCAGTATATATTTAATGACAGAATACCAACTCACAGAGACTTGGAAAAGTAACTTTAATCTGATTACATGGTCTGGAACAAGTGATGCGTTAGATTACTCGTTACTGAAAAAAGTCGTCTGATTAGACTAACTTTTTACTGATTTTACATTATATATAAACAAATTAAATCCCTTGTTGCTTGTCATCCAGGATTATTATTGTGTCCTAAACCAAACCAGTTGAGAACCACTGATTTAAATGATATGAAGCTCACTGTAAGTTCTTTAGTTAGTTTTTATGTGCTGAAAAAATATCTGGAGATTTGAGTCATAGTTTGAGTCATCCTTTTAGTCTGTGATTATGACTAAAGAGTTTAGTCAACAAAAATCACATGGTTACTCTTCCTTTTACTGCTTCTACAACTACCACTTATTTTTTCTTCTTTAATAACAGTTTCTAAAATTGAGACGAATCATCTCAGCGTTTTTCCCCCCCACTATTACTACAACTTGTCTGAGTATTGATAGTACTTCTACTACTACAACACCTACTATGACTACTCTGATATTTTCAGATGATAAAGGAATTGTTGTTTACAAGGTATACAAATTTACAATATCAAGTACGTCTCCAAAAGATAAAAAATAAAGTTCACTTGATGTGGAATCCGTCATAAAAAAGAGTATAAAGTGATTTTCTTTTTTCGTGTCAAATATCAATGAGCTCCTATCATTCTTCTTCACTCACGACTGATACTCCTACACTACTCCCACTGCAAAGATCCTTTGTCTGTTTAATCACTTGTTTTCTTAGTAAACGTGCTTGTTGTTGTTTAGAATATCATCGTTGTGGGGTTTATCTTTTGTCATCAATGAATCGACTAAAACTCATGATCCAAACAGTTCTACTTAACCCAAATCCACTTCCAAAAGGCAGAGACTGTGGGTTTTCCGAGCTCCTAATGACCTTTTAATAAGCGGTAATTGTAATATCCTCTGCAGATAATGGACAATAAATATCCTCCTCCCACTGCGCTGATACTGAACGCTGCTCTCGCGGTGGATTTGTTCTGTGGAGGTGGTTCGTGCTGGAGCAAACAGTCACGACACAGCTGTGTAAAAAGGGCTTATAATACGAGGTAGGAGGAGGATGAGCGCTCCCCCGGCGCCAGAGCTGCTGCCGCGGATTTGTCGAGCACATGTGGGCCAGAGTGTACGTGTGCGCGCTTAACTCACGAGCCACGGGGAAACCAAACATCACGACTGACAGAAGCCCACAGAAGATGAAAGCAATCTGCAATAAGAGCGATGAGACGGGAATTAAGCTTTTCAGTCAGTGCTGCTGCAGGTTTGAATCATAATCCCTTACACTCGTATTGCGCTTTACAAATCCGTGTGACAAGTTTCTCAGGGCGTGACACTGGAGTCATATACATTCATTCATCCGTTCATTCTTGGTTTGTTAAGGTACTGTTGTAGCCGCAGCTGCCCTGGTGTAGGCTGACGGACGTGAGGCATCAGCCCCTTTGACTCACTACATTCAAACAGGCCCAAAGAGACATGACTCTGCACCTGGGGGAGCCAACCTCTTGACTGGAAAAATGACCATCTTAAATGAGATTGAATTTAAAAAATCGCTTGAATAAATGTTCTTTATGTTGAATTTGAGTTGGTTTAAACTCATTTAAGATCAGATGAAAATTCTAATGCCAATGGAACAAGCAGAAATCCCACTTGAAATCAGACAAATTAACTTTTACATTTGAAAATATTTCTTTTTCACTTGAAATGATACAAAATAATCTGAATTTACACAATAAGAGGTTTTATCTCATCTAAGACTAGACCACCTACTCAAACTTCAGATTTCATCTCTTAATTTAAGTGAATTTACGTCATTTCTTCCTTAAGGTGATAATTACTTTTCCAGTTTTGCTTAATAAATATAGTTTGGCTTAGTCCTAGGGTATGGTTTCCAAAATTTGGCAAATAGTTTTGCTTTATTTTATTGGGACAGTGTATGTTAATGAACACACATGGAACTCATGCATGTAAACACGCCACAACGGATTATAGTGTTTCTCTCACCACACACACACTCATCCATCCTGGATTAGTGTACATGTTTTCAGTGGAAGGGGAAACCAGAGTATCCGGAAGTAACCTACACAGACAAGGGAGAACATGCAAAGTCCTCACAGAAAGGCCCCGTCCACCTGGGGATCGAACCCAGGACCTTTTAGCTGTGAAGCATAAGCGCTAACCGCTGCGCCACCGTGCCGCCCATCCCAATCATTCCAATCAAAAAGACCATAAGACACATATCATATTATCTACTGTGTTGCCGTAGCGATGAAATTTGTAAAACCAAAAACTCGCAGCCTTGTATATTTCCTAACTCCTCCCAGGTTTTTTTTTTCAAAGGAGCTCAAGTTTGCTGAAAACGATCTACATCAAAAGTCATCAAGATTTTGGGGAAAAGTGGCCCCAAACGTAGCCCCAAACCCCAATTGAAGTGTGCTTGTTTGCTTAGGCCAACTAAAACTGAGCGTGAAGCACTCAGCATCGCCCATAAAACAGCCATGCACTTTGTCAAATACCAAAAAGGCATAAAATAAAAATGTGCAATGACCATAATGATGCATTCAAACAAAGACCGTGGCCTTTGTCCAATGCCACAATAGCGCCCCCTTTGCCCTGAAGGGGGGGCGAGATAATCGGCGCTTTGAGGCTATATTTATTATCACATCGCACAGTTTGATGCTGATGCTGCGTTTGGGCGAGCAACGGATTATTTCCTCTTTTGTCACGATGCGTTCAAAAGAGCCTATAGTTTCAAAGCGAGATGACAGCTAAGATTTCTGCGCCGGTATTTGCGCCGACTCGCACCTACACAGACCCGCACATTCTGACTAATAAAGCTCCGATCGGCCCACGGGGGGAAATAATCTCCCGAGAGGAATTAGCTCCTTCGATGCGTCGCTGGATCATAGCAGTTACCGGTGCCTTGGGAAATTAAAGAAGGGGGTATTATGCTTTTTTCAATCACATAGCACCAGTCTATAGCATACTACAATGATGACGTAACCTTCTGTCGGTCTGTATATGCAGTAAATTAAAAATAACTGCCTTGAATAAAATTGCTCTCTCAAAATGGATGTACTGAACGTCTTGAAATAGGCCTCTGTCTCTTTAAGAAGCTTTCCGACACGCCCCCTTCAGCACACTGCTGTGGCATCTAAACAACACTACTGTGCGGGGAGGGGCTCTGCTGAGCTGAGGAGCAGTGGTTGGTGGCTTGGCTGGTGACAAAAGGACCAGAGGCGTCTCCAGGAGGTGGGGGCGTTCCTAGGAGGACTGAGGCATAGCTACACCTAAAATGGCTGCCGTCTAAGTTTGTACTGATTACTCAAAAATATGTGAATGAGCCAAGGCAACACTCCAGGCATGTGTTTAATGAGGGAATGACATAATAACATGATAATACCCCCCCTTTAAAAGTACTACACACCTGGCACCGCGATGCTCACACCATTTTGCATTTTCTTATGTCACAATGTGGTTGAAAGTGATTTGAAATTGGACTTTGTGCCAATCTGAGCCTCTGGGATTATTCAAGCAGTGACAGCACCGGCATTTGAACCGATTAGCTTTATTCTACCTGCCATAGTCTATAATAATGCATATGGAGAACCACGAAGCCCGCTCCGGTTAAAGAAGCTCCGTAGAAGTTAAAAAAACAAAACCCTTCCATAGACTAGGCTGAACAGGATGAAGTGGAGTTGCACCGTCTTCGCGTTATCAGAAAGAATGAGTTTCGTTGGTCGATTTCTCAGCATCATTTTTCCACGTAATGCGCTCCGTGGCTCTGCTGTTTGAAAGCTTATATTGGCGTTTCATTTGGTGCTTGTCACAAAGTCCTGAGGTACATAATGTGGTTCCTTTGTGAGCATTAATTTGCTTTTAGTCGTGACGAATTCAGCTGAGCACGAATTTCAATTTATGTCAATCCTCTCCCCCCCCCCCTCTACACGGTGAAATTGAGTGTTCTGTACATGGCACGGGTTACATTCATCAAACTGTCAAGCGCCGGTTTTTGCAACTTTTTTCTTCTTCTACCAACAATGTACGTATTACTGTTACTGCTACCACTGCTGCTGATGCTAATACTTATTTTTATGAGCCCAGTTGGAGGGAAAAAAAGGCTGGATGTTAGTACAATAAAGTATTCATCCGCGTATCTGTGTATCTTATTATCTCTCAATTGTTTTCCTTTTATATGCGTTGTCTTCTTTTAAGCCAAATAACATGCCTTTCTTTGTTGGCAACCACATATCAAGATGGACTAAACTTACTGAAACATTTTGAAGCAATGATGGTATTGCAGGACTTGGTCTAAAGATCTTTAAGGTGTCGCACCTGCCAATAAAACTCACCGTGTTGAATACTTGAATAATTGGCTTAAATGCCTGGATTGAGAAGATTTATGCCAAATTTTGGTAAGTTTGGACTATGATAAGATTTATAAGATTGATAAGATTGAATGGAACAGGCTTTATGTTTTTTAAAATAAGAAAAAATTAACTAAATAAGAAAAAACGCTTTAATTGAGACAGAGACAAGAGAGTGAAAGGCAATCCAAATCTACTGGAAAAGCTATGGAAATTCACTAAATATAAGTGCTTTTGGACATTTTCTTATCAAAGATGGTCATTTTTCCCAGTGTGGGGCACAGTAAATTTCCACACTGGAAAAAATAACTGTCTTGGATAAGAAAATGCCTTAAACGTGCTTGAAAGAAGATTTTGAGTAGATTTGGACGACTTCAGGCTCATTCATACTTCATGAGATCCAAGAACTTTGTTCTTACACCGAGAGCTGCAAGAACAAAATGAAATCATTTTGGTCTGCAGTTACAAGACGTTTCCTTGGTTACAAGGACTTACAATGACAAAAATTACTTAATTTTGTTCTTGCAGCTCTCGGTGTTATGACGTATGAATGAGCCTTTAAAGCAAGATTAGCAATGGAACAAGCATGTTTTTCTCTTATTTTAACCAAAATAGTGCTTGTTTATTTGGTAATAATATTTAAGATATTTCAAAACCTTTAGAAAATTTACAAATTCTCTTGATTTTAGCACTTTTTAAGCCATTTTTTAAGATGGTTATTTTTTCTAGTTTCCATGTAGGAATTTTTAAGCCGGTGTACTGCAGAAGTTGCAGGAATTTGGTATTGTATGTATTTGAAGTTGTAGTTTTAATAATCCCAGTAGTAGTAGTAGTAGTAGTAGTAGTAGTAGTAGTAGTAGTAGTAGTAGTATAGTAGTAGTAATAGTAGTAGTAGTAGTATAGTAGTAGTAGTAGTAGTTAAAGTAATAGAAATAGTTTACTGAGAGTAAATGAATTCACTTTGCGTTTCTGTCTCTTGCAGACCATCGTTCGAGGAAACAGACCGCCCAAAGACGCTTCCATCAACGGCCTGCTGGAGGAGTTTGACAACATCTCCGTGACCCGCTCCAACTCGCTCCGCAAGGAGAGCCCGCCCGGAGCGCACCAGGCCGGGCCCCCTCCTCCAAACCCCTGCTGGGCGCTCATCCCGGCGGGCCCGAGGAGAACGGGTTCAGCCACTACTACTCGCGATATTCCTGCGATCTCGACACGTCGGGCCGGGAGTTCGTGCTGGACCCTGGCAAACCAAGCTTTTCCATCGACGGGGAGTGGCCCGTGGGGCGGCATTACCGGTTCACCAAGCAGAACGGGCACTCCCACGCCATACGCAGCCCGTTCTACCCGGACGCCATGCCCCCAAAATCGGACTACTCCAAGCTGCCCCCGGACTACCACACGTACCTGGAGAGCAAGGGGCGCACGGCGGACGAAGTGGCCTCGACTGTGGGCAGCGGGGTGGGGTCGAGCGGGTACTACCGGGCCTCCGTGGGGGGGTCATCCAGTCAGGACTACAGGGAAACTTCGGTGGGCACCCCGTCTCGGGCGTCTCTCCACAGCGAGCAGATCACCTACCCGGACAGCGACTGGAGCTACGGCGGGTTGCGGGACGACTACGACAAGAGGCCCAAAAGCTCCTACGTGACGCAAACCAGCCCCACCCCGGCGATCAGGCAGCGGTCCCGCTCCGGGTCGGGGCTGCAGGAGCCCAACGTCCCGTACGCAGCCAGCGGGGCGCTAAGGAACCCCCCGCAAGCACACTCGTACAGCTCCTACACCTACCCGCGGCTGTCGGAAAGCCTCGCCAACTCACAGATGCTCGGCAAGGTAAAAAAAAAAAAACCTCTCGAATGCACTGTCATGTGGTCTGTGGTTATTATGGTATTCTAATTTCAAGCAGGAGAGCCACAAAATAAAGACATTTATTGCCAACAAAAACATATGTTATAAAATAATGCTTGTGCGCTTGTATTTTATTCCATTTACCAGATGAAATGTTTCGCAGTGTGTGGTTTTATATTAGACACAGACAAACGAGGGCCGTGTGATGAATAGTTTATGGAATGGATCAACTTTGGTGCTTGGATGTCAGTGATGCGATGAAACAAGAGTGTGATAGATTTGTTTGGGGGAAATACTGTGCCTCGCCCTGGAGCGTATAGTTTCTGGTGGTGGAGAAAAGGAGATGTTGGCGGTCTCGGGTGTGCGTTAGCTGTTGTCCTTGTGTCCGCGTGGGTTTCCCTCTGGGTCAGGTACGGTTTGGTATACAGGGCTTCATTGGGATTTTATACTTGCCTGGGGCTGTGCTATTACTAACTGCATAAAAAAAAAGCCAGTTTTTCTTACCTTAAAGGGATATTTCAGGATTTTTGACATTGGGCCTCATTTCCTAGTTATCCAGAGTGTTGTTGATGTCTGGAGATATTTTTTTCTTAAATTCATGCAGTTCTTATATTTGAAGAGTCTAGTGGCGCTAGGCTAGGGCAAGGCTAAAGCATTTCTATGGTATCAGTTAGCCTGCATTAAAAACAGTCTGACCCACTCCACAGTGCACCTGAGGTAAATCACTTATAACGCCAGGCTAACCATATACATGTCTGTGTCGATAGAATAATTTTAACCATTTTGCATTTAAATAACTTATATTTGAGCAGCATCAGCTTCGTGGCTGTAAGCTAACGCAGCGGCGGAGTGATCTGCGAGAAAATAGTCCCTCAAAATGCGGTAATTCATGTGATACAAGGTCAGTTATATTTCAAAAATTATTCTATTCTAACATATACCATAGATATGCGTTAGCCTAGCATTAGCCTAGCGCCACTAGACTCTTTAAGAAAAAAATATCTGGATAACAACACTCTGGATAACTAGGAAATGAGGCCCTATGTAAAAAATCCTGAAATATCCCTTTAATATATTCATTTTCACGACTATAAAAGAAGTAGGAAAAAGAACAATCTGATATCTAGATTGTTCTGTTTGTGGGCACACGGGAGGCGACACCAGCGAAACCTGGACCGGTACATTAATGATACTTGTGTAGTAGGATGGCTTCACGCGCCGCTGTGTAGCCAATCGGAGTGAGACTGTGCCTTATAAAATAGAGGGGTCTCCTTTGGGCTTTCCCTCTCCCACCTTTGACGTCACCTGTGGTCCGGAAGCGTTGTTGTGAAAGTGAGCTCCTGTACTAGCCTAGCTGCATCAGACAACGTGTTAGTCACCTTTAGTAGGTGAGCACCGTGACACATCCAGTCCTGTTTCCTGACATTAAATCAGACCTAACTCAAACTTGTTGTAGGCCGCCGGTGTGTGTGTGTACGTGACTTCGCCTCGGTGGCGGGACCTCTCCTGGCTTGTTTTAAGCATGAGAGATGCTGTCAAAGCCCCCGGTAGGCACCACACATGTTGTGTAGCGTAATCATTATGAAAGCAATTGTACTATAGATACTGTCTCTAGTGCGTGGGATGTTCCTGTGGAGGCCAGTACCGAACCGGACCCCCCCAGGTCCCAGCCCTCCGTGGCTCATGGCCCAGTGGTTTGGAAAAGCTCTCTTGGGCTCCTTTGGACGGTGGTTTGGCCGAAATGGGTAACTCTCAGTACTTTAAATGTAGCTTATGTAATTTATTTTATGAATGAACAATGTTACAAACTACTGCTTTATATGTGGGGCACTAAGTTGCCAGAGCTACAGTCTGTAATTTAACAAAATAAATTGTAATATTTTCTTACACATGTCTCTTGTCCACCCAGTATGCGAACCTGTGTTAGCCTTTGGTATTACGGACATCTACTTTTCTCCTGTTTTAAACAGATTGCGTTGTGGCAACCTATGCTATAGCAATAAAAGTCAAATTCTTCTGCCTCGGTTATATTTGGTTACGATATCGATACCTGAATGATACTTTTACCTATACGAAAATATTTGTCATTTAGAACCAGAAAACAAAACTGTTTATTCCATAAAAGACTATTTCTTTGAAATGTATTTCTTTCAAATTGTATCATTTATTTGAGCTGAAACAACCAAGTGACTTCCTTTAATGCTGTCCCTGGACCAATAAGCATTAAAACTCAGTCTCTAAAGATATATAATATATTTTTTTTTTTTCGGTACTGTACCTGCATTCGATACTTTTATTTTTTCAATACTGTAGTACCTAAACTTTTTTTATATACCTGGTATCACTTAACGGTACCCAGCCCTACATCCATGGTGTTGAGAGTTGCTCTCTAGCGCCCTCTCGGATCGTTTTCAATAAAACCCTCGCTAATTGTCTCAGGGCCGCTGCAAGCCATCTACTTGGGCATCACAAAAGAAAAAGGGGGGTGTAGAGGAGGGGTAGCTCATTAATATTAAACACACTACACCAAAAATATTTTTAGGATTAAACGTATTGAGTTAAATAGTTTGATGCCCCCTCCCCCCAGAACCTGAGCCGCAGTGCATTTCAGCCCAGACCTGTCTTCTCTTTCTCTCTGCGACCTTCCAGAGAACAAGATGCAACACTTTTGTCATGCATCTTAACTGAAGTTTGCAGCGAATTTACTACTTTGTATAGTTTGTGCATGAAGTCTCGGATTCCTATCATCGGTCAACAGCCTGGTGCCCCTGGAGCACTTTATGCCCAATGCACAGTGTGTTGTGAGCGTATAGGAACGGCGGCACAGGATTGGCTTAGTGCCAGGCCACAGCGGGCAACAGTGAGTGGCAGCAACAACAGCAGAACATTTTTCAACTTTCTTGTATCGCGTCGCAGTTCCGCGTGTGCTCCTGACACTTGGCTGGTTCCATAGGAGATGAATTGAAAGCCTCCCATGTGACCAGGCCATTACAAATCAATTCAAGTCAAAGGTGTTCCCACAATTACCAGTTCACCAAAATGCAAAACACAAGGGAATAGCTCATAAACCCAGTGGTTCTATAAACAATCACAGTGTAAATCCATAACAGCCTGAGACGATGCTGACCACAGAGATGTATTTACGGAAACCCCCAGAACAACCGGTCTGTACGGTATTGTCGGGGCCCAGTCTCTGTGAAGCCGCCTTTGTCTCGCCTCGTCTCTCTCTCTTTATCTGACAGCGCTGTAGCGATGGTGTCAGCCCCTAATCTACTCCTCCTCCTCAGACAGAATTAGCCTCTTCACCGCCACTGTCGCTGCACAAATCAATTAAAGCTGACCAGACACTCCCAGAGCGCAGAGCTGCCGAGGCGCAACCCGCAGAACAAAGGAGCGCGGGCGGAGGACGGAGAGAGGAAAGTTTTGAACGGCTACTATAGATTTCACTTAGATTGACCTGCGGTTTTTGATGAAATGCTCTGTCTTCCTCATGCGAGTTTCGTATTTCTCATAAACTATATCGTAAAATTGTCGCTTCACTTGTTTGGACCCTGTTAAGTGACATGTTTATGTGAGTAGAGCAGGCGCGCACATCCAAGGCAAGGCAAGTTTATTTGTAGAGCACAATTCATACACAAGGCAATTCAAAGTGCTTCACAGTTGCATACAAGAAAACAGATCAAATCAATCAATAAAACATCAACATAAAGTTAATCAATTACAGTAAAAGGAAAGAGTGCAGATAAAATACTTTCAGTTTTCATATGCACGGGTAAAAAGAGCTGTTTTCAGCCTGGATTTGAACATTGTCAGAGTTGAGGCCTGTCTCACATCCTCATGAAGACTGTTCCAGATTTTAGCTGCATGAAACTGAAACGCAGCCTCACCGTGTTTATTATTGACTCTGGGAACCACCAGGAGACCCCTCCCCGAGTGTGCTGGACCCAAAAAGATGAATAGAAAAACAAAAAGTTCCGCACAGCTCAAGTTTGCTCCCACAGTTTTATTACTTGCACCAAGTCGTGACGTTTCGGGCGTCAAGCCAGCCCTTCCTCAGACATGAAGAAGACTGGGGACACACCTGTTTGTGTCTCTAATGAAGTCACATGATGATGATATAAAAAATATATATATATACACACCAGAGGCGTGCTGGCCATAGGGAGAGTCGGGACGTTTCCCGGTGGGCCGCTCGGTTCCAGTGCTTCAGGGCCGGGCCATCAGAATAAAATAATGAAATAATAACAGACTCACAGTTGTGCATTCCAGGCCTAAAGGCTTTAACTGGGCTGCAACAGGAGCAGGAGCTGCTGTTCCAGATATAAATGAAGTAACACAAGAGTAATTGTCATGGAAATCTATCAAAATAATGACTGATGAATGAAATCTAAAAATATTCGCATCGAACTTTTCATCCTTGTGGCAGCGAGATACCATTTGATATGGAACTAACTCAGAGCGGGTGTTTAAGTGGAACACCCCTGCGCTTTAGTTCAAGATGGTGCAGTCCAATCCAGCGGAGACAAGTGTCCGTGCGAATAAAGAGAGAAAAGGGCAGTGAAAGGTAGAAAAGTGGACAAATAAATGTTTTTATCTACATAACTTGTGCTGATTGTGGGTTTGTATCAGGCTCAGACTGTGTGTGCGCGGCCCATGTGAAAAGAGAAAGCGTTAGAAAATTGTCAATATGGTATTTGATCCAGAGACCTCTTGCACTTGAGACCAGCACACTATTACGGAGCTATAATCCCGGGCCGGTCTTCTCCAAATTCTCGGGCTGAAATTAGGTCCTAGCGCGCCCCTGATACACACACACAGTACCACAGTAACGATATGATTCAGACAGCGCTTGTGGTAAACATGTCAGGACTGTTAAAATCACCCAGGTAAAATAAATCACAGAAACGGTCATAGGTCAAAGTCTTCATTCAAACCTCTCGGGCTCAAAGTGTCCAAAGTGTAAATCCAGAACGCTTCCCTTTTTAAGAGGAGAGAGTCAATGTCACCACCTCTACCTGGAAGTTTTACTAGTTCGATGCCTAAATATCTGAGTGCACTCACTTTGTGTCGGGCGCGTGTGAAATGAATAGCTACTGGGCTCTTTGTATCGTGGTTCCGAATGTTGGACCTATGTTCTGAGATGCGAGTTTTCAAGGGTCTGGTGGTGGGAGCAAACTTGAGCTGTGCGGAACTTTCTGTTTTTCTATTCAAGTGACATGTGTATCCAATCCCATCAACTTTTACAACTATTTCAGACACTACAGCCTCCTTATCCTGTGCTCAACTTAAAATAACGTTTTGTCTTCCATAAAATACCCCTACAATGTTTAAATGTAGCTTTACAAAATGCCAGCAGAGGGAGCAATCCTTCCTCTGGGGCTTCAGTGATACTGGAAGCAGGGTAAAATAATGCTATGTAGCTAACGACAAACGTGCACATTGTTTGGACTCAGAAGAACATGATGGACTTTCTTTTAGACGTATAACAGAGTGTGAGCTGGCGTTTTGAGTGCGGGAGGAGGAAACGGACTGAACATGCAGGATTAGAAATGCGTAAATGACACAAAACAAATGTACACATACGTACATGTTTAACTATACCCCATCGGTTACAAGATTACTCGTGTTTCGTCTTGCAGTATGTCTCACAGTATTTTTCCAGAACCGATTTTCCAGCGTTCCTGCAGTGACGTTTGAGGAGTTGGCGAGAGGCTGAATGAAGTCTACTGCAGTGTGTGTGTGTGTGTGTGTGTGAGAGATGTAGCCACAGGATCGCGTGAATGTCTTTTCACGGATGCAATATTGAGCCCCCGCTATGACGGAAAATGGCCAATTCGCAAACAAGAGCGGGGGGTAAAGAAATGGGAATTGCTTACACTACTGTACATTTATTTACTTACCAGGCAGAGAAGGTTTAAAGAGGGGGTTTTATGCTTTTTTCAATCACATAGCACCAGTCTATAGCATACTACAATGATGACGTAACCTTCTGTTGGTCTGTATATGCAGTAGATTAAAATAACTGCCTTGAATAAAATTGCTCTTTCAAAATGGCTGTACTGAACGTCTTGAAATAGGCCACTGTCTCTTTAAGAAGCTTTCCGACACGCCCCCTTCAGCACACTGCTGTGGCATCTAAACAACACTACTGTGCGGGGAGGGGGCTCTGCTGAGCTGAGGAGCAGTGGTTGGTGGCTTGGCTGGTGACAAAAGGTCCAGAGGCGTCTCCAGGAGGTGGGGGCGTTCCTAGGACGACTGAGGCATAGCTACACCTAAAATGGCTGCCGTCTAAGTTTTTACTGATTACTCAAAAATATGTGAATGAGCCAAGGCAACACTCCAGGCATGTGTTTAATGAGGGAATGACATAATAACATGATATAAAGCTTGAAAAAGTCGATTTTACATAATACCCCCCCTTTAACTTGTTTTGGCAACTATTGTTTTAAATTAAATGAGTAATTAAGTAAAGATGGGCTTTTAGGTCTGCTTTACACACAGTTTATGCAAAATGTTGTCCACTTGTAAATCCATTTTTGCCCAGTTTAGTTTAAATTTTAGTGCTGGTTTTGCCCTGGTGGTGTTTCGGAAGTCAAATTAGTGTGAAAAGTTTAAAAACCACTGGCCTATAGTGAATTAGGCTTTAGTACAAGCACTGGGCTAGATCTGAAAACGTTTCTGTTTAATAGAAATTATGATCTTTAAAAACATAATGTTATTATTATATAAACGGTTGCCATTATTGAAGTTATACAATATCCTCTGCACCGAGACCAGTAAATGCCTGTCTTGATATACAGTAAAATCGAATCATTGTTAGATCCTGCTACCCGGGCTTGAACACAATGAACCCGGCTCACGGCTGACCTTAAACAGATCTCTTCTCCCGATATCAGCTCCTGTGCTTGTGTAGCGCAGCGGTTAGGCAAGGCGTATTTATTCATACCATGCATTTCCTACACAAGGTAACTCACAGCTAGAAGGTCCCGGGTTCAAACCTTTTCGTGTCTAGGTAGATTTCCTCCGGGTGTTCTGGTTTCACCTACTGTACCACTAAAAACATGTACAATATGTTAATCCCCCAGCTGCTCCTACAGGTTGCTTCAGCGGCATTGAGAATGGGTCAAATATAGAGCTCGAATTTCCCTACAGGCATAGGCGCCGATTTATGTTCTTCCCCAGTGGGTGCCCAGTGAAAAAAAATAGTCGAGATCGAGATCGAACCAGCAGTCTCATGGTTGGGACCCCCGGCCATATGAGCCCAGCGCTCTACCTATGGAGCTAAACGAGTGAAACGAACAACCGCAAACGCACGTATATCAGTTTTATGAACAGCCCCGCGCTTGTGTATTTTGGGGGAAACTGAGTAGCGGCTTTACAGGTTAGGCGTTTCATTTTGTAATCAGGGAAAATTCGCCTGGGTACCCAAAGATTTGAGTCAGTGCTCCAGCCCCGCAGCACCCACAGGATCGGCACCTATGCCTACGGGGATACATAAAGTATACCTTAACCTTAAAGGGGGGGTATTATGTAAAATCGACTTTTTCAAGCTTTATATCATGTTATTATGTCATTCCCTCATTAAACACATGCCTGGAGTGTTGCCTTGGCTCATTCACATATTTTTGAGTAATCAGTAAAAACTTAGACGGCAGCCATTTTAGGTGTAGCTATGCCTCAGTCCTCCTAGGAACGCCCCCACCTCCTGGAGACGCCTCTGGACCTTTCGTCACCAGCCAAGCCACCAACCACTGCTCCTCAGCTCAGCAGAGCCCCCTCCCCGCACAGTAGTGTTGTTTAAATGCCACAGCTGTGTGCTGAAGGGGGCGTGTCGGAAAGCTTCTTAAAGAGACAGAGGCCTATTTCAAGACGTTCAGTACAGCCATTTTGAGAGAGCAATTTTATTCAAGGCAGTTATTTTAATTTACTGCATATACAGACCAACAGAAGGTTACGTCATCATTGTAGTATGCTATAGACTGGTGCTATGTGATTGAAAAAAGCATAATACCCCCTCTTTAACACTGGTGCTAGAGCGGGACCCATCGATATATTCGGGAGATGGACAGTGTTTAACTCACAGTGGGAGAAATAGTGTCTAAGTGACGGTGAAAGCACTGGCGTACCGTTGTTTGTTTGCGAGATACAAACTTCATCTATAGCAGCGCTGTTGTCCTGAAAAGTTAGGATGGCATAAACTCACAGGCAGTATATAAACAAAAGTTATGTGCCAGCGCATGGAGAAGAGACCACCAGTCAAAGATGACCTACGTACACAAGTCAGGGCTGCGCCGCAGGGGAAAATTCTGTACACCAAAACGTTAATGAAAAAGGAACTAGCCAAAATAGGAAAAATAAATACATCCTGGAACTACATTACAATCATAATCAAATGTCAATGTTCTCTAAAGTGCTTACACCCCTGTTTCAAAAAAGCACTCATCACAATTATCGGCCTGTATTTTCCAAATTGTTCAAGCTTAGCATCACACCCACTTTAGTCACATAAAGAACATAATTTTGACTTAAACATTACCATCAGTTCAGTGCTGAACCCTGATGAAAATGTAGGCAGTCGTGTGGCAACAAAATGTACCTTTATTTGGTCTAGTGTTAAAATAAGCTCTCATTGGCCCATTATGTCGAGTGCAGAGTCCAGCGCAGCTCCCTTCACACACACGGAGTCCAGTCGCAGAAGTGCTTTGCTGATGTAGATCCCATGGTGCCTTGATGAAAAACCATTTAACCTGCACGCCTCAGTAAATAGCCACTTGCAGTAGAGGGACGCAGCGCCGGAGAATGCAAGTGCGGCAGGATTGGAGGGAAATGAAACAGAAGGTCATTTTTCTCGCGATTTATTTATGACGGTGAGCTGCTGTGCTTGAGGAGGCACATTCTGTTAGCCGGAATTGGACAACATGTGCGGAGAATGCAGATGAATGCAGCCGCTGATTGAAATAGTAATGCGTATGATGATTCATCGTGCTTATATTAAAGTCATGCAGCACTGCATTTCTCTGACTAAATAGAATAATATACAACAAGCATTCATTTAACTCAAGGGGTTTGTAATTGATGAAACATAACTGACTGGCCAGTTTATGTCATATCATCATCATCAAGGACAAATCCTGCATTTATCAGTCTCCTTTTACTCTCAAACGCACCCTCGATATACATCATAGAGAAATCAAGCTTTTAAACAAGAAAGACAGCTTCCCTCTCCCTTGGCGCAGCAGCGTTTTTGCCTTTTTTTTCTACAAACTGCTTTTTGTACATCTTTTTGTAAGTGTCTTTACTGGTTGAATCCCCCACAACTGCAGTGGAGGCGTCACAAACGCACTACAGGGGAAAATGAGGAGGAATCCGGGCAAGACTCGCAGCTAAGCCGCACAAGCCTTTTATCCCATTCTCTACTATTGTTCTGAGAAGGAGCGAGAGGAGGCGGAAACAGAGGGAGCTGTGCAGGAAGAAGAGGAAGGGGGAGGAGCTGACCAGTGCAGGACACCATGCTCTGAAACAGGGGCAAACCCAGGAGGCGGGGCGCTGTTGTGAAGGCAGCCGCCGGGTTTTCTGGGTACTCCGGTTTCCCCTACCTCCAAAAGCATGCTGGTCAGGTTGGCCCAGATTTGCGGTGCGCAGAATCGCAGCGGCTCAGGACTAACCCTACATCTGATCTACGCAATTTCGTTGTACAGTTATATAGTGACAAATAAAGTACTTACTTACACTCCAGACACCAGACCAGGGGTGCCCAAACTTTTTGTCTCTGAGGTCCAAAATGAAAAAGTGCCTGTGGGTCGCGGGCCAAACACGGCGATGTCAACCGTGAAACACATATAACTGCAAATAATAGTTATTTCTTAGTATAAATTTGTATTTCATTCTATCTATGCAAATAACATGCTACTTTAAAACAAATGTTAACTATGGCAAAAGCCTAGTTTTAGGTGAACAAAATCAATAATTGTAGCAACATAGTGCAAAATGTAAACAACACCACCTGTATCTGCAGTACCTACAGGTACTTTACCTCATTCATTTGTTAACTCAAAGAAAATGCGACATTAGATCATTTGAAAGTGTCAGTTCAGCATTAATTCTTTTATAAGTCAATGTTTAACATATACCTTTGTTGATATCAACGACCTTTGCAATAAAAGTTGGAAAAATGGGAAAGTTGATTGATAAATACCAAGACACCAGAACAGTTTTCCTTAACTTTGCAGAAGGAGTGAAACAGCGCCCCCAATTTGCCGCTGGTGGCCAAAAAGTGTACTGCATCCATATTTACCATTGAGAATGAATGGGAGAGAGTATTATTAATTTTGTGGCAAAACTCCCTTCCTTGCGGAGATAAGAATGTTTATTTGGTGATTGCAAATAATTATCAAAGTCTCGCTTTTGCTCCTCCGCTCTGGTCCTCATGAGCACAAAGGGAAGAAGTGCGATTTTTACTGGCATTTTGCAAACTTTATAGGGTATTTTCTAGATATGTGGTTCTCAACTGTTGAGTCAGGACCCAAAGTGATCGTTTTATGTAAAATAACTAAAACAAGACCATATTATTTGAATTGCTTTGCATCACTGTGAGTTTTAGTTGTGATGTATTAACCTAGAATATTCCACAGTGTAACTTTAGATCAACTACAAAAAGCAGCGAGGCTTAATGTGCTCGCCGGTGCTGTATTTCGAGGCGGTTTGTAACAGTGGTGGGGAAACAGAATCAAAAAGACAATGCAGTCCGGTGGCAGCTGAACAAAGGCTTTTCTTGTGGCTCATAAAACAGAGCCGCGCTTCTCTCCTCTCACTTCCTCTGCCTTTTATCCTCCTCCTCTGTCCCGGCCCGCTCGCTTCAGTACAGTAAAGCTACACACACAGTCACGTACAGTCGGTAAACACACACCGGGAGTCACAGCGATAAACTCTGCACACACTGAATCACGCACAGTCAGAGCAATAAAGTCAGTCCTGTCCAGCTGCTGTGCAGAGCTGCGGGGCTGGAACACTTCCTCTCCACTCCAGGCTTCCCTCGCTTCCCTCTCCCCCTTTCTCATCGTTTCCCTCTCTCCTTCTCTCCACTACCCTCTCTCCTCCTCCCTTTCTCTTTCCCCCTCTCTTCTCCCCTCTCCCCCATCTCGCCCCTCTTTCCCTTTCTCTCTCCTCCGCCTTTCTCTCCCTCTTTTTTCCTCTCTTCCTCTCTTCTTTCTCCCCTTCTCTCCCTCTTTCTCCTTCTGTTTTTCCTCCACTCCCCCTCTTTACTCCTAGCCCTACCCCTTCTTCCTCTCTTCCCCACCACCATTCTCTCTCTCCCCTTCTCCCTCTCTCTCCCCCTCTCCTCCCTTTTCCTGTCCCCATCTTCCCTCTCTCTCCTCCTCTCTCCCCCTCTCCTTCTCTTTCCCCCTCTCCTCCCTTTCCCCTCTCTCTCCCCCTCTCCTTCCTTCTCCCTCCCTCCCTCTCTGTCCTCCTCTCTCTCCTTCTCTCCCCCTTTTCCTGTCCCTATCTTCCTCTCTCTCCCCTCCTCCTCCCTTGTCCCTCTCTCCTCCCTCCTTCCCCCTCTCTCCTCCCTTTTCCTGTCCCCTATCTTCTTCCTCTCTCCCCCTCCTTCCCTCTCTCCTCCCCCTCTCTCCTCCTCTCTCCTCCCTTTTCCTGTCTCCTATCTTCCCTCTCTCTCCTTCTCCTCTCTCCTCCTCTCTTCCCTCTCTCCTCCCTCTCCCCTCTCCCTCTCTCTCCCCCTCCTCCTCCCTTGTCCCTCTCTCCTCCCCCCTCTCCTCCTCTCTCCCCCCTTCCTTCCCCTCTCTCCCCCTCTCTCTCCCCTTCTTCCCTCCTGTCCCTCCCTCTCTCCCCCTCTCTTTCCCTCTCTCCTTCCTTCTCCTCCCTCCCTATCTTCCTCCTCTCTCTCTCCTCTCTCCCCCTTCCCTCCCCCTATCTTCCTCTCTCTCCCCTCCTCCTCCCTTGTCCCTCTCTCCTCCCCCTCTCTCCTCCCCTCTCTCCTCCTCTCCCCCTTCCCTCTCCCTATCCTCTCTCTCCCCTCTCTTCTCCCTTCTCCCTCTCCTCCCTTTCCCTCCCTCCCCCTCTGTCCTCCTCTCTCTCCTCCTCTCTCCCCCTTTCCCTCTCCCCTATCTTCCCTCTCTCTCCCCCTCTCTCCTCCTCTCTTCTCCCTCTCTCTCCTCCTCTCTCCCTCTCTCCTCCTCTCTCCCTCTCTCTCCCCTCTCCATAGCGGGCTCACTGCAGCGCTCGGTGACAAATTGATGTTGCGGCACTTTCCTTTTCTGCAGCCTTAGCATAAAACCGGCCGGACGATGTTCCACCGCGGAATTCAATTTCACAGTTGAGTTGGGTTGTTGATTACCCTGCCAAACTCAGATTAATGCGCGCTTAACCAACATGGATCAGGAGACCCCGGGCTGACAGCCAGCCCGCGGAGCCGGCCCACGATAGGGGTGCCCTCTCTGGGTTGTCCCGGCAGCAGACCACCCCTCACCCCCCAATCCCTCCCTCTCTCACTCTCTCTTTCTCCATCCAGGATTTATACAGGTAGACACAAGTCCAGACAAGTGAGATTTAATGCTTTATAATATCATTTTAGTGCAGAAATAAATATATATAACACAAAAAATCTATGCAGTAAACGGAGGAATGATGAAAAAGTTGGTTATTTAAAAGAAAATGGACACAACGGGAACTTTGGTGTGCAAACTTGTTTAAAACTGTACACACATTTTTGTTGTAAAAAGCACAAGGCTTTAAGGCAATAATAAAAAAATATATTTGAATTTTTCAGACAAAACAAAGGTCTGTTTAAAAAGGAAACTCCCTCTGTCCGTCTCATTCCATCATCTCTCTGTGTCATCTTTCTCTTCTCCTCCCTCATCTTTCTCCACTCAAGGTTCATTTTTCGCAGAGGTTCCCGAAAGGGGTCATAAGACAAAATGTCGGGGGTCGCAACATGATTTCAATACAATATTTTTTGATAGAAAACAGTATATTTCAGACAAAATAAGCAAAATGTCAAAATACAGTATCCAAACCATATCACAGAAATGCCTTTATCTGAGCCCGTTCAGATAGCTAATTTGGCAGCTAAGATTTTCTTATCCCGGACCCGATTTAAATTGACGGTTCCATCCTAAGACAAATGAATAGGAAAGACAAGCATTTTTATGATTTATGTGGTTTCTTTATCATGATGTTTAGTGGCCACTGGATGTGATTCCGACCCCACAAAAAGCAGAAACTTAAAGGGATATTTCAGGATTTTTGACATAGGGCCTCATTTCCTAGTTATCCAGAGTGTTGTTGATTTCTGGAGATATTTTTTTCTTAAATTCATGCAGTTCTTATATTTGAAGAGCTTAGTGGTGCTAGGCTAATGCTAGGCTAACACATTTCTACGGTATCAGCAACCCTGCATTAAAAACAGTCTGACCCACTCCACAGTGCACCTGAGGTAAATCACTTATAACACCAGACTAACCATATAAATGTCTGTGTTAATAGAATAATGTTTGAAATATAACTGACCTTGTATCACATGAATTACCGCATTTTGAGGGACTATTTTCTCGCAGATCACTCCGCCGCTGCGTTAGCTTACAGCCACGAAGCTGATGCTGCTCAAATATAAGTTATTTTAAATGCAAAATGGTTAAAATTATTCTATTAACACAGACATTTATATCGTTAGTCTGACGTTATAAGTGATTTACCTCAGGTGCACTGTGGAGTGGGTCAGACTGTTTTTTAATGCAGGCTAACTGATACCATAGACATGCGTTAGCCTAGCATTAGCCTAGCCACTAAGCTCTTCAAATATAAGAACTGCATGAATTTAAGAAAAAAATATCTCCAGACATCAACAACACTCTGGATAACTAGGAAATGAGGCCCAATGTCAAAAATCCTGAAATATCCCTTAACTGAATTTGAGTTAGCATTTAGCTCAGAGGACACTTGTAGACGCCAATCTGTATTTAAAGTAAAATCTCAAAAGGTCTGTACATTCATTAGTGATTTCTAACTCGGCTTTAACCTAAATGTGGTCGATGGGTTGACAACAGCTGAAACATCTGGATCATTGATAATTTGCGATGTTTGGTGGCTAATGCTAACGCTACAGGAAATGTATCCCGGACTAGCCTACATGCTAACTGTGCGCACACGTTAGGATCGAACGCCGCTTCTCCTTTTTATTTCTATGGTTCAAACAAACATGATTCAAATAGAACTAGAAAAATAGTAATAAAGTACAACAATACTCTTTAATTGTGACTCAAGAAATACCAACTGAGGTCTCTCTCTCTCTCTCCCTCATCTCTCCCTATATCCCTGTCTCCCTCCCCCTCCTCCGCCCTCTGCACCTGCCTGAGAGTGATTGATTAAAAGAGTTTGCACCGTGTAATTATACGACGTCCAGGCCCCTCCTTCCGACCCGGCCACAGGCGCTCGCCGCGAGAAAGCGATGGCGCCGCGGGAAGCAAACAAGAGGACAGGCACTTTCTATTATCCCCCGGCGCCGGACGAGGGGGAGAGAGTTTAATTACATTTTATTGTGAGGACATCACTCCCCGCAGAGCACCACCACGTATCGATGTTTAACTACTGCACTTTTATCATCCGCCCAGATACATTACACGTCCTGACAGCTTTGGAATTACCGCCGCTCTTACTACATCCTTTATCTGCGTCGAAGGCTGCTCCCATAACCACAAAGTGTAATGACTTTCTAATGTCTGCGGCTCACACTTGTTTATCACTTCATGACGGATGACACTGTGCCCATTTCACCAAAGTTTTTTACCCAAATTTCCCTGGTTTTGTGATGTTTGTTATTTTAGCTCTTTATTAAGGGCCATGAGCGAGTCTCTGCTCTGTGATAGGACGGGGCATTTGATTAACCGCACCAAAATTAGGGCTTAAAAAGTCATTACAAAGCATTACATTTGACTCCAACTGGTATTCAATCTTAAATTCTTAGAAAATAATGACATTGCTCAATTATTTGTTAAATTCATTAAAGCCACGCCGTGTAATATTTCACCAAGTAAAGAAAATACAAGCATTGATTTTATTACATATATTTCTATTGTTGAAAAATGCCATAAAAAAAAAAAAGACCAAACAAACGTGTGTGTTTGTCCGGAGCGGGATGTCTCCACTCGTCTCCATGGAGATGTCGACTAAAAGCAGCCGAATGTGAGATTTGAATAGGTTAGGTCTTCATCCAAATCCATTCTTTGATTACTCACTGGGGTTTTATGTTGCAACAGAATAAGATAAGAAAAGATAGCCCCTCTTGGAACCGTCACCTTAACGTGGTGGAGGAGTTTGAGCGCACGAATGATCTTGGGGGCTCTGTTGTTCGGGGCTTCGTGCCCCTGTAGGGTCTCCCATGGCAAACAAGTCCTATAGGTGACGGGTCAGACAGAGAGCGGTTCAGAAGCCCCTTATGAGAGACCAACAGGCCCGGTTAGAACCATGAGGCCGTCCTTCTGTGGACCCACCACCTGCAGGAGGAGCCATAGGGGCTGGTGCAATGTGATTTGGGCAGCTCCAACAGCTGCCCCCACGACCCGGCAACGGACAAGTGGAAGAAAATGGATGGATGGATGGATGGATGGATGGATTGATGGATGGATGATAAGATAAGCCTTTATTGATCTCACAATGGAGAAATTCACTTGTCACATTGAGCTCTCAGAAACACTCAGGATAGACAGGAAATGTGCAAACAATGAGGTATCTTATATACAATGACTACCACAAACTTTAAAGGGGCAAAAAGTATAAACAGTAAAAAATAAAATCAACAGACTATAACAAAAAATGTCAGTATTAGCAGTGCAGGTTTACAGTCATAGTGCAAGTGGTTGATAAAGTGACGCAGATACAGAGATTATTGCATGTATTGCATGAATAATCCAAAATGTTGCGCAGTGTGGCTTTAAGTTTGTTGTAAAAACTATGTATGGTCTAAACTCACATTCACATTTTGGTGGGAATTGATCATAACGTGTTTCTAAAAAGTTGCTTTTGAATATCAAAGTTTTGCCTGATTCCTCTGTTTGATGGAATGTTTGCAAAATGAAATATGCACAGATCTTAGCATTTTTGGCATCACTAACTAATGATGTAATTGATTACTTTTTAAGTAACTTAGTGATGTGTTACAAATGCAAACCTGTAATTAGATTATATTTTATTTTTGACTGCTGCACTGGGAACATGACCATCTTACAATAAATAAATAAATGACTTAAAACAACCAAACACGAGAAAGTCCGTCTGGAAATGTGGATTTTATTTTGAGTTTATCTCGTCTAAAGCTAAGAATGTTCTGGTCCGTTGTCGGTTCTGTGAGAAACAAGACAAAAACTAAGTGTGGCAGATTTTTTTATCTAAAGTAACTAATAATCAGCAATCAAAAAAAAGTTGCTAGATTGCTTTTAGAGAGAGTAATCAGTATAATAAATGATATAGAATTTGTCCATTGAAAAGTACTACATTTGAATATCTGCTACCTTTATAAACCTTATTTGACTCCTTTATGTTTATTCTATTACAAACTGGTTTTGTCGTCCCAAACTTTAGTCTGACTGGATAATTGCAAAGCCAAAATACAAACTTGAGCAGCGTTTTTGTAATCAGTAAAGCCAGTGTTTAACATGTTCACCTGATATATTTATGCTCTACGTGTCTGCATGAGTAACGTCTGCCGGTGGAGAGAGCGTAGTATTCGTGAGAGAGATCCCGGCCCGAGTGAGTCAGCCCCTGCGCGCTGACTCATGTGCTGATTATAGAGCAGAGGGGAGCACCGCGCCCCCCTCCGCGAAACGACTACAGACGTCATAACTGTCCGGGAGTTTAGAAGGGCTTACGGAGGAGGAGTGTCCCAAATGCAGATGCGTCTGTCTGATAGATGATGTGCTTAATGGGTGTTGTGGGGTCCTAATGAGGAAGCATGTGGCCTGTCCCGCTCGCTAAACGCTCCGAGTGGGGTTTGGTTTGCGTTAATGTACTTACCCTCCGCTATGAAGAGTTAAGACGAGACGCAGATTCTTTCATGCAGGGGTGAATTTGCAGATTTTTGGCTCGTTTTCTACCTTAAAATGTTAGTTTTAATGTCCAAAAAAACATAGACTGAACCCTTTACAATGCTCATTTTATGACGTTTTTGTCGAGGTGGGATTTTGTCTGAAATCACCACAATATCGCCTCATTTTGACATGTTTAGTCATCCACGTGACTCACGGAATCCCCCTGACAAGGCTTTGGAATCCAAATATGGTCATTTCCTTTATGGAAGTCCGTGGTTTTGGGAAAATTCATTACGCTCTTGTTGTAGCCAAATCTGCCCTTTAGTAGCCCCAACAGACACCAGATTTCCCAGCCTGGTTCTTAACAATATTTTATTAAGGTTATTATGGATTTCTTTGAGGGATATTTTAAAATCTTTTTCCTTGCCTGATTTATTCAGCTTTGAACCCCCAAAAAATGAGGCAACATTTTTTTTCACTAAGCTTACTCAAAAACTAAACAAGATATCTAAAAAACTATTAATATACAGTGCCTCTCGAAAGTACTAATACACCTTGAACTTTTGCACATTTTGTCATGTTACAACCCTAAACATAAACATTTTATTTTGAATTTTTTACTGAAAGTTCACACACAAGTAACAGACAACTGTGAAGTGAAAGCAAAATGATACACGATTCTGTTATTTTACAAAAAATAGAAAAGTGAAAAGTGGGGCGTGCATAAGTATTCATACAGCATGACTTAATACTTTGTGGAACCCCCGTTTGCTGCAATAACAGCAGCAAGTCACATCTAGAGACTGACATTTTAGCCCATTCCTCTTTACAAAACAACTCAAGCTCTGTCAAATTAGAAGGAGAGCGTTTGTAAACAGCAGTTTTCAGGTCTTTCCACAGATTTTCAATAGGATTTAGGTCAGGACTTTGACTGGGCCATTCTAACACATTAATATGTTTGTTTTTAAACCATTCCATTGTAGATTTAGCTTTGTGTTTAGGGTCATTGTCCTGCTGGAAGGTGAATCTCCGCTCCAGCCTCAATTCTCTTGCTGACTCCAGCAGGTTTTCCTCCAAAATGTCTCTGTATTTGGCTCCATCCATCTTCCCAACTATTCTTACAATCTTCCCAGTCCCCACTTGGGAAAAGCAGCCCCATAGCATGATGCTCCCCCACCATATTTGACACTGGGATGTTGCACTCAGGACAATGAGCAGTGTTTGTGCCATAGATAAGGTTTTGAATTTGGGCCAAAAAGTTCAATTTTTGTCTCATCTGACCAAATAATTGTAATAATTTCTTTCCTCATATTCATGTGTGTATCTATTGTATTTATGTTCAGTATTTTTTACTTTTTATTTAACTTTTATTTAACCAGGAAAGTCCTGGCCAAGAGGCAGCAAAAGACAAAGTTACAGAATTACATACAATCTACAACACAAGTTTCAAATTGATCTCTAAATATTCTTTTTTCCCGTCTCGCAGTAAATGGGCTATAGTGACATAATCTCGAACGTCTCAAAATAACATTAGATTTCAGGTTTTGTCACGTAACATTGTGTATATGTGATTGACAGGTAGCAGAGGGGGGCGGAGTCTGCCTGGTTGAATAAAAGTCTTAGTTTGCTGCTCGTCTAACCCTCGTGTGTTCTCTCCTTTTCAGAGCGACTACGAGCGGCAGTCGCGGGACGGCAGCCCCGGGGTGTTGAGCGGTGACACTTACCCGCGCGGGCTTCTCAAACTACCTCAGAGCCACCCGAAGCCGCCCGGGTACCCACCCGCGCACCTGCCCGCGCACCTGCCCTACCCCCAGTGTTCCACCACTACAAGCCCTCGCCCTACCACCACCCGCCGTCACAGCCCAGCCCGCCCTACACGCCACAGGTAACTCCCGTTAACCCAAAACATGCACAACGGATTCATGTATGTAGGATCAAGTTTGTTTACACTTAAATTAAGAAAAAAGAAGATCTCATCGCACTTAAAATTAGATGAAAAAATATCTTAATTTACTTTAAAAAAAGATTGTTGTGGATGTTTTTCCCTAACTTCATTTACTTACAATAAAAGTAGTAGAGGAATTGAACTGTCTAGGCCTTGTTTTGGACCCAGGGTTAGAGCTATGCTTTAAGAAAAAAGTTTAAAAAGTTTGTAACACACTATTATACAGTTTGTCTATAAGGAATACATGGACTCATTATGCTGCAAACATGTATTTGGAGGGAATGATAATTCCTCATATTAATTACTGTTTTTCATGTTGGTCCCATGCAAGTGACACAACAATAAAACCCATAAAGTCTCTAAGTAATCAAGCTGTTAAAGAGCTAGACAAAAAGCCGCTGAGATACCGTCACTGTCCAATCCTTGGAAAATATGGCATGTTAAACTTTATATTCCAATGTGCGATTAGTTTTTTAAATCTTGAATAATACGGCGCCTCCACCACTGAATAAATGTGTCCAGCTGCTCTGAACAGACAAACAGGACCTCCAGGTCCACGAGTCGCAACGACTGCAGACAGACGGCCTAAACGTAGCCCAGCCTTTGCACAGACTTTGAAACTTTCCTCTGACCTAAAGCATTTCTCTTGCAATACAAGGAAAATGCTATTGGGAAACCAATGTGTTCAAAATGGTGTAGTGATTGGATGTCTGTAGTGTATTTGTGTATATTTGGATGGATGGACATATTTTCTTTTGTACTGATTCGCCGGCTCAGGGACTGCAGATGAAACTAGCTTAAGTTATAATCTGGTGTAAAGCATCTTTAAATAATGTTTGAGCACATTGTCCCTGTTAAATAAACTCAACTTAAACATGTATGCAAAGTCATATTTTTCCACATTTCATTATTGTTGTTGTTGTTTGTGAAATGGGACTCCCAGAGGGTCCAAATTATAAGACAATAATAAGGAAGAATCTTCTACATATTTTCAATATTCTTTCAACCTTCACAGGGTTTTGCGGTGCATGTAATTGTTTCGCTTTAGGGACATAATCATCTGTTAATTGGAGTTGCACACCTGGATGACGCCATTGATTACCTAATAACACAAGAGTAAACAGTGGGGTTTGACAGCCGTACCTCTTTGAGACAGACCGTTCTCGTCTTCATCTCTGAAGCTGGTTATACAGTCAGTGCTTCCTGAACCCGCTGAGTTTCATGTGTTTTTCTCTCTCTCTGCCCAGGGCGCGTACTCCCAGCCTTCCTCTCCGTACATCCCCCCGGGGGCCTACCCTCCCCCGTCGTGGGGCTCCAGCTCGGACACCCAGCCCTCCAGAGTGTCCCACGAACAGTTCAGGGCCGCCCTACAGCTGGTGGTCAACCCAGGTGAGAGCCAAGTCAACTCTGTCTGTAACCAGTGAGCACATCCAGGCTATTTGTAAGAGGTGACATTGTGAAGAGTCTGCACTGGGCTATTGTGTTATAAGACCCAATACGACACATTATAAGAGCTCGTTTTCCCCATGTACCAGCCGTGAATGAGATAGGGGGAGGGGGAAAAACTGAACTTTCTCCCACTTCTCCACCATTGGCTACTTCAACATGCTGAATTGTGAATATATTTTTCTTCTAATAAAAATGTACAGACTTGGAGAGGAGTACAGTGGTTTAACGGCCCATAATACGGACAATGCTAACCAGGAAGCTAACGTTAGCTTCATACTAGCTTCAACGTTTTTCGCTTCTACTGAACAATTTGCTGTGAAAAAAACTTATTTAAACTTGACTTTATTGTGTGTGATGAATATGTTTATAGCCTGCCAGAAAACTCAGAAAAAGAGTGGAAAATTGTGGTTCCCATGAGAGGTTTTCTTCCCCCTCAGCTAGGCCACGCCCCCTTGTTTGACGCATTGCTGTCTGTGTCTATCACCCATGGATGACAAGCCGCGTATAATGTAATATAATGTAAAAATGTTGTATTTTCCTCATAAAATGTGTTGAACATGCATTAAATAAGCCCAAAAAGCAGAAATTGTGATAAAACCAACACAATAACAGTCATTATAACAGACTCAAGTAGTGAATCTATACCTGTTCTGTACATAATTATTAAAATAAATATTTGGGAAAGGCTCGCGACCCACCAATTACGAACCACTGCTTTAAAGAGGGGGTATTATGCTTTTTTCAATCACATAGCACCAGTCTATAGCATACTACAATGATGACGTAACCTTCTGTTGGTCTGTATATGCAGTAAATTAAAATAACTGCCTTGAATAAAATTGCTCTCTCAAAATGGCTGTACTGAACGTCTTGAAATAGGCCTCTGTCTCTTTAAGAAGCTTTCCGACACGCCCCCTTCAGCACACTGCTGTGGCATCTAAACAACACTACTGTGCGGGGAGGGGGCTCTGCTGAGCTGAGGAGCAGTGGTTGGTGGCTTGGCTGGTGACGAAAGGTCCAGAGGCGTCTCCAGGAGGTGGGGCGTTCCTAGGAGGACTGAGGCATAGCTACACCTAAAATGGCTGCCGTCTAAGTTTTTACTGATTACTCAAAAATATGTGAATGAGCCAAGGCAACACTCCAGGCATGTGTTTAATGAGGGAATGACATAATAACATGATATAAAGCTTGAAAAAGTCGATTTTACATAATACCCGCCCTTTAAAGTAAAGTAAAATGCTTGTATGAGTCATGCTACAGTTGCACAAGGAACAAAACCATCCCCATGAAACCAAAACTTGCTCGAACCCTAACGTCTTTTCTGTCAGCACGACAAAGAAAGGTGTCCATCACTGAAAGTCGATCTCGTGCGTGTTCTTGTTTAGGCGACCCGCGGGAGTACCTGGACAGCTTCATAAAGATCGGCGAGGGCTCCACGGGGATCGTGTGCATCGCCAGCGAGAAACACAGCGGCAAACAGGTGGCCGTGAAGAAGATGGACCTACGCAAACAGCAGAGGAGAGAGCTGCTCTTCAACGAGGTGCCGCCATTTTACATTCACACTTCAGTCGCTCAATGGTCTTAAAAACCCTTTTGAATGATAACATATGAACGAAAGAAGCTGGTTTGTCTTTTAGAACTGTGATGAAAACGTGCTTACGTGTTGTATAAATTACACAATGTGGGTGTTGTGTGTGATCTCATTAGCTTCATGTAATCCTGTTCTAATCCTCGGTGTAATCCTTTTACTGTTTAAGCTCCACAACTTCTCTCTTTTTAATTATTTATATTATTATGCCTTTCCATTACCCCTTATGTGTAAAACCCCTAATATACTTTCAATGTAGTTTGACCTGCTGCAATAGGTATTGAAAGGAATGAGAGCTAAATCAGTCGGAGTACCATTCTCTGCTAGATACCTACTTTTTTTTTTAAGTTCTACAACAAAAAAGGTGTCAAAACTAGTTTAAATTGTCTCTGGTGTGGGGAAAATTAATCTGTGTTTGTTTCGAGACGTACATTTGAAAGCCACATGATGAAACTTCGAAAATCATGAGACGTACTTTACATTTGAGGCGAGAGGTTTCCCTGTTTTTATGGCAATGGTTGTCTACTGTGCAAGTCGGGAAATAGAGGTCGACCGATATATCGGGCGATATTTGGGGATTTTACAATATCGGATATCGGCCGATCCAGTGCCGATGAAAGCTGATATCTCCGGGACCGAAAGTTACTTCCTGTATTTTGCACTGAAAAGAGCGAAGTCAGGGCTTTAAACCTCCCACCACTTCATAGGCCTCAGAGGAACAGAGAAACATCGCAATGAAAATTGTTTAGCTGCAAGTTTGTTAAATATACGTTCCACTAAACCTCGGTGAATATGGACATGCTGCATGTCATTGTGAAGCACAGAACCTGGAGAATTCAGTCGCTGAGTGAGTTTTAACCTCCACAATGTATTTTGGATCGCCGAGCAAAATGAGGCGGCTAGCAACAGTATGCTAATGCTAACGGCAACTAATCAAAGCTGGGACAGAAACTATGATTGAATCACCTAAAGTAATAAAATAAAATCGACCACTGCTGGAGTGGCCAAGTATTTATATAGACCAGACATTTATAAAAATGTACCTAAACTATCGGTTGAGCATATCGGCGTCGGCCTTAGAAAAACCCATATCGGTCGACCTCTATTGGGAAGTATAGAACCATTGCTTTAAAAATCCTTTGTGCTTCAGGTGGTGATCATGCGAGACTACCATCACGAGAACGTGGTGGACATGTACAACAGTTACCTGGTCGGGGACGAGCTGTGGGTCGTCATGGAGTTCCTGGAGGGAGGAGCTCTCACCGACATCGTCACTCACACCAGGTACGCCTTAATTCATATTGTTGCGAAAACAAAACACTGACCTTTCTACTGGGTTAGGGTCAGAGTTATTTATATTTCTATTAAATAAATGAGGGGTGTGTCCTGTTTCCATGTAACTACAGCGTGACATTGGACTTTTACTGTTACTTGAATGATATTTTGGCTTCTCTACCCACCTCTTCCCCTGACTGACTGAAGGCTCAAGGAGGCGAGCGAAACCGCCTGTAATCCCGTGGCAGTCCGTGGGATAATTCCGGGATTACCGTTGTAAAACTTTGGCCTAATTGCCTCTCGTCTTCCTCATTGTTTAGTCTGACTCTGCGCTTGGCGTTTGATTACAGTCATTTGTGCGGAGCGTCGGCATCAACTCCGCGCTGTGTCAGATGTTAATGACACGCTTTGGTGAGGTGGTGCTTTTAAGCCGCTCCCACACAGATGTTTGTGCCGTTTGTGCCCAGGAGCGAGAGCTTTCCGACGTGGATCTGCGGGAAATGGATATTATTAGCATTCTGCCTTTTACTCGCTGTTTTAAACACATCTCACATCACGCGGCGCGTTGAAATCCGGGCTGAGGAATTCAATTACAGCTCGATTATGACGAGAACCTGAGTCGCATGAAAACTGGTTACTACAGAGTGGAAGTATTATGAATATTTTCATTTAAAGGGGGGTATTATGTAAAATCGACTTTTTCAAGCTTTATATCATGTTATTATGTCATTCCCTCATTAAACACATGCCTGGAGTGTTGCCTTGGCTCATTCACATATTTTGAGTAATCAGTAAAAACTTAGACGGCAGCCATTTAGGTGTAGCTATGCCTCAGTCCTCCTAGGAACGCCCCCACCTCCTGGAGACGCCTCTGGACCTTTCGTCACCAGCCAAGCCACCAACCACTGCTCCTCAGCTCAGCAGAGCCCCCTCCCCGCACAGTAGTGTTGTTTAGATGCCACAGCAGTGTGCTGAAGGGGGCGTGTCGGAAAGCTTCTTAAAGAGACAGAGGCCTATTTCAAGACGTTCAGTACAGCCATTTTGAGAGAGCAATTTTATTCAAGGCAGTTATTTTAATTTACTGCATATACAGACCAACAGAAGGTTATGTCATCATTGTAGTATGCTATAGACTGGTGCTATGTGATTGAAAAAAGCATAATACCCCCTCTTTAACCAAAAGATGTTTACGATAGGGACTTGGATTGATTTACCCGGGTTTAGTGGAGTTACGAAGCTGAATCACTTTCTAATGAAGAACATTCCCTGCTCCAGAGCTGGTTAACCTCCAGTTATTATCCAGGTATCCAGGCATTCTCCAAATCTAAAAGGTTTCTGAAAAAACGGTCAGAATATCGACGAAAAAACGAGACGTAAATGACGAATGAAAAAGCAACAAAAACACAACAAAAAGTGACAAAAATGCAAAAATAGGCCTGTAGGCTGTAATAAGTTTTTATATTTGGGTAAAGCCGAACTGGACAAAAAGCGCTCCCTTAACCCCCGCCTTAACCGAGCACATTTTCTCCAGTTCAGCTTTACCCAAATCTGAAAGCTTCTTGACTGGAGCGTACAGCCTATAGGCCTCATTTGAAAGCTAAGACCTGCAAAACTGATTGTGGCTTTTTGTTGCGTTGTCGCCGCATTTTTGTCACGTTTTTGTCGTGTTTTTGTCAGTTCTTGTTGCTGTACTGTACATTGCTTTTTTCCTTGCTTTTTTACGCTTTTTTAATTGTGTTTTTGTCACTTTTTTTTGCATTTTTGTAGCTCTATTTTTGCTTTTTCATCACTGTTTAAGTGAAGTCAGCCAAAACTTCAGACTTTCAAAAACCAACAAAACACTCTATCTATTAAATCCTGGCCCACCCATTGAGAACCACTGATTGAATCCCTTACTGTATACGGTGCCTCTCGAAAGTACTAATACACCTTGAACTTTTGCACATTTTGTCATGTTTACAACCCTAAACATAAAGATTTTATTTAGAATTTTTTACTGAAAGTTCACACACAAGTAACAAACAACTATGAAGTGAAAGAAAAACGATACATGATTCTGTTGTTTTTTTTAAATAGAAAAGTGAAAAGTGGGGCGTGCATAAGTATTCATACAGCATTTCCTGAGTGCATTAAATTGCCTTTATAACATTAACAGACTGCAGAATGTTCACACCTTGCCCTAACCATTAAATAGAGGCCACCTGTGTGTAATCTACTCTCAGTATAATTCCAGCTGTTCTGTGAGGGCCTCAGAGCTATGGTCAGAGTGTATTGGTCACTAAGCAACATCATGAAGGCCAAGGAGCACACCAGAGAGGTCAGGGATAAAGTTGTGGAGAAGTTTAAAGCAGCGTTAAGTTATACAAAGATTTCCCAAGATTTGAACATCTCATGGAGCACTGTTCAATCCATCATTTGGAAATGGAAAGAGTATAGCACCACTGCGAACTTACCAAGACACGGCCGTCCACCTAAACTAACAAGAGTCGTACTCTACACAAATCTGGCCTTCATGGACGAGTGGCAAGAAGAAAGCCATTATTGAAAGGAGGCCTTAAGAAATCCCGTTTGAAGTTTGCTAGAAGTCATATGGAGGACACAGCTACCATGTGGAAGAAGGTGCTTTGGTCAGATGAGACAAAAATTTAACTTTTTGGCCTAAATGCAAAACGTTATGTATGGCGTAAACCTAACACATTCCATTGTCCTGAGTGCACCATCCCCAGTGTCAAATATGGTGGGGGAGCATCATGCTATGGGGCTGCTTTTCCTCAGCAGGGACTGGGAAGATTGTAAGAATAGTTGGGAAGATGGATGGAGCCAATACAGGGACATTTTAGAGGAAAACCTGCTGGAGTCAGCAAGAGAATTGAGGCTGGGGCGGAGATTCACCTTCCAGCAGGACAATGACCCTAAACACAAAGCTAAATCTACAATGGAATGGTTTAAAAACAACCATATTAATGTGTTAGAATGGCCCAGTCAAAGTCCTGACCTAAATCCTATTGAAAATCTGTGGAAAGACCTGAAAACTGCTGTTCACAAACGCTCTCCTTCTAATTTGACAGAGCTTGAGTTGTTTTGTAAAGAGGAATGGGCTAAAATGTCAGTCTCTAGATGTGCAAACCTTGTAGTCATACCCCAGAAGACTTGCTGCTGTTATTGCAGCAAAAGGGGTTCCACAAAGTATTAAGTCACGCTGTATGAATACTTATGCACGCCCCACTTTTCACTTTTCTATTTTTTGTAAAATAACAGAATCATGTATCATTTTGCTTTCACTTCACAGTCGTCTGTTACTTGTGTGTGAACTTTCAGTAAAAATTCAAAATAAAATCTTTACGTTTAGGGTTGTAAACACGACAAAATGTGCAAAGGTTCAAGGTGTATTAGTACTTTCGAGAGGCACTGTATGTATATACTCTTAACCTTGCCAAAACTATTCTGAAGAATCACATTCCTCATTCTCTTTATGTTAAGTCTTTTAACTTCTGTGACACAAAATAGCAAACACTCTCTCCCGCAAACAGGCAGCGTGCGAACAATCCCCTTCCTCCTCCATCTATCACATTACAATTTCAATTATACTTTGGAGTTTGTTAATGGGCTGCAGTAAAGAGTCATTTATCCGTGGAAGTGCTTAGGGTGTGCGTGCTCAGTGTGTGTGGCGGCTCGTGTGCGTAATTCGAACCTCGGCGGGCTTACCGAAAATTGTTTTTCACTTTGTGTTTGGAACAATTTTCTGTGTCACTGATCCTGTTTTCCGTCAGATTGGATGTGTTTATTTGCTTTAGTTACATTAAAAGGATGTGGGTCAAAGCGCGATTTGTTTCTTAAGGGGAAACCCGGACATGTGTTTGGTACCAAGAGTAAAAGTATCTCCAGATTTACTCAAGTACATGTCTTTGATTAAACAGAATTGCTAACCATCTCTGTATGCCTTTAGTTGCCCACTACCTTTTGCATAAACGAACAATCGAGGCGTGTTTAAATAGTGCCTTAAACAAAGCAGCTTGGGTTTGTGCGTGAGAGCAGGACACAGACGGTAAAGCCGTGAGTTGGCGGTTTCTCTGGCGCTCACTCCCCTCCATCTCCGTCTCCATCTTTGCGTCGTAGCCGGTTGTTTATCCGTTTTCCCCAAAAGCTCATTTGTCTCCTCGGCCTGTAAATGCAAACACGTGTGACCGTCAAATCTGTTTCAATCTGCGCCATCAAATGTGGTCCGTTGGTGTAGAATTGTGAGCGCGAGTGGCCCGAGGGCAAAGACAATGATAGAGACGATTTTCCGTAGCGACTGCTTTGAGATCGAGGGAGTGAAGGCGCCCCAGGACATTTTGCGATAACTACACACCTTAAAGCATTTATAAATAATAAAATGATCATTTGTAAAGCCATCCTCATATTATTTTGTCAGTCATTTACGAGCACAAACGTAGTGACTAACCTTGTTACTCCATAAATATGTTTAAGACGACAACTCCAAACCCTTATCCTGACTCTAATATGAATAAAGACATTGGAAAAAATAGGGAAGAATAAAAAATTGGGAAAAATATTTAAAAGTTGGGGGGAAAATGTGGGGAAAATGAAAAAAAAAGAAAAACTGGGAAAAATTGGGGAGAAATTGGAGGGAAAATGGGGGAAAATTTGAAGCATTTTTTTTTTAGAAAAATGGGAACAATGTGGGAAAATTGGGGGAAATTTGGGAAAAAGTGGAATAAAATTTAAAAAAAAAAAAAAAGTTAAAAAAAAAAGCTGTCCCAAAAATTGGGAAAAAATTTGGAAAACTGGAAAGAGTTTTTTCTGCCCTTTTGTGGTTAAAGGACGTTTCTTGGTTGTTTTACCTTAAATAAATGTAAAAGAAATTAAAGGCACACTGTGTAACATTTTGGACTATACTGTTGCCATCAGTACAAACATGCTCTTAAGGACCAGCTCGACACAGAAAATGCTATTTCTGCAGTGGGTAATTAAAGAATGGATCTGGATGTTACAGTCTCAAATTTTACTGACTTTAGTCACATCTCCATGGAGACGAGCTGGAGACGTACCCTCTCCCGGTAAAGTTACTGTCATGTCTTAGGAGAGCTGCTAGAACAAGACGAATCACGAGTAAAACTGAACTTTTGCATATTTTTATTGTGGTTTCGAGCCTTTTTAAAGCAGTACTAAGTAACTTTTGCCTCTAGAGGCCATAAGCGCAACTGCAGGTGTCTTAGCAAGTTACGATTTTTTAACTTATTAAATGTCTTGGAGAGTAAATACTACGCTGACAGAAAAGGTGAAGGGAGAGAGGGGTGTTGTACATCCAGTTATACAATGGAAATATTTTTTTTCACTCAAACTTGGCTGTAAATACTGTTTAAAGTGGCGCTTGCCCGCAGTTAGCTTTGCCAGTTAGCCTGTTAGCTTCTTCTTCGTGATTCCATTAGTGTGTATTGCTTGCTCCGCCCTGGTGGCAGTCAAGTTGCAAGCATGGTTTTCTGGCCTGAGACACCAGGGGGAGATGAAAGACCCCCCAATCATCCCATTAACACTTGTACAGTATTACCCCCAGAGGGAATACGGAAAGGATTTATTAAGGTAAACACGTTACTTAGTACTGCTTTAATATTCACGAGAGTGTCGTTTTTACAACGCGTTACCACAGACATGTTTGCAGAAAAACCCCATGACCTAAAAGTGAACATGAGCGAGCACATGTCCCGAATCAGCTTGGCGTGTTGTGTGCCAGCTGGGTCTGAACGTTAATGTTCACTGGAGCCGACAGTTCCTACGTTAGTGCATTCAGAGCCTCCATATGGGGCCCTCCTGCTCCGCGCTCCGCAGTCAAGCCGCCGGGCGCAGGGCGGCCGTGGGCGAGAGTCGGCATACACTGGCACAGGCGTTTCGTATCAGTACATTTCCACGCAGGAGCATCAGAGGGTGAAGTGGACCTTTCCTCTCTTTCAGTCATGTTGTGAATGTAGTTTGTCAATAAACAGACCAATCCGCCAAGTTACTGATGACATGGCGTGGTGTTTCTCTATCCCCTTTTTTTGCATGTTAGTCCACTCTAGTTCTGCTCAAAAATAAATGCACTCAACAACAACAAAAAATCAGGTACCCCAGCTTTAATAAATAGTAGTCTCTTGTGTTAAAAAAGAGGTCAAAATTGTGTTTTGTTCTTACTGAAATGGAAGCGTTGGAAACACAGACATTATGACCAAATTATGACAAACAAGTGACCAAAAGTGCCTGAAATTGTCTCCACAGCAAAGCAAGTTTTTAGCTTTTGTCTTAAGCCAACACGGTAGTGAAGCGGTTAGCACTTGTGCTTCACAGCTAGATGGTCTCGGGTTCAAATCCCACCTAGACGGGGCCAATTGTGTGGAGTTTGCAAGGCAAGGCTATTTATACCAGGCATTTTGTACACAAGGCAACTCAATGCCACCACTAAAACATGTACAATAGGCCAGAATGAGTAAGTGGTGGTGGTTGGAGGGGAAGACGGCACAGACTGTAGCCTCGCTTCCATTGGGCGGCTATGGCCACAATTGTAGCTTATCACTACTTCTTGTGGTGTGAATGAATAATGACTTTGAGAAACTTGGTAACACAGGCTTGAAAAGTGCAATACAAGTGTAAGCAATTATTATTATTGTTTAAGTCAACTATGGCAGCTTTCCTTTGGTCCATTTGCTTATAATAACTCACCGCTGCCATAAATTGGGATGTTAAGAATGTTTTAGGAACGCCTCCCTGTCACTGCGTGAAAAAGTGGTGAATAAAATGACACTATTGCGTCTTTAATGGGCCAACGTTTTGTCTTGGAGTCATTTGTTGAAGCCATAACCTATAACACTGAGAACTTGACTCCCTGTGTTTAGCATTCGTCATGTAAACTGCACTGAGATGCCTGTGTTGTGTTCAGGATGAACGAGGAGCAGATTGCCACGGTGTGCCTGTCGGTGCTGAGGGCTCTGTCATATCTGCACACTCAGGGCGTCATCCACCGCGACATCAAGAGCGACTCCATCCTCCTCACCAGCGACGGCAGGGTACACACTCTTATTATCAACTCATGACCCCGAACTTATGACTTTTCCTGGACTTATGGTGGGTAAAGATCTATCTACAAGAATTCAGGATTCCATAGTTACACAGACAAGTACAAACTACAGTCTCTATCAGCAGCTTTTTTATATCGTATACTAGGTTAATCACAGTTTCTAATCATTACTTAGCATTTTAAGCAGAATACTTAGTGATATAGTGTTTTTTGTAGAAATCTTTGTTGTCTGATCTGACAGTAAAGAGTGAGGAAGTGACAGAGCCTTTACCCTTTATACAGTAGTATAAGATTTCTGCAGGATATTAAAAGTAATTTACCGAATTGTATCAAAAGTAAAGCCTTAATGTCATTAAAAAGCATTCAATTTGAAAAAAAAAAAAATGGTCCAAAACATGCTCTACTGCACGTTTAACAACGTATTCTGTAAAAAAATGATTCCGTTTTACTTAAATTCCACTTTATAATAACTACACCTTATTTAGCCTTAGTGAATGATTAATTAATACTTAATTCATCATGAAGAATTCATTAGGTAAGTGTGACTAACACTTAATAACTACTTAACGAATAAGTAAAGTATGTGAAGAACTATTCATTATGAGTTAGGCATTAACTGTAGCAGTAAAGTAGTTATTAAGCTTAAGTCACACTTAACTAATGAAGTGTTCGTGATGAATTAAGTGTTAATTCATCATTTATTAAGGCTAAATAGGGTGTAGTTATTATAAAGTGTTACCAAATTAGCAGTGGCGCCACCAGGGGGTGGCCAGGGGTGGCCGTGGCCACCCCTGGCCACCCCACTGGCCAGTGTTAATTGTAGTACTGTAGTATCAGTTATGAATGTTATTGGATCATTAGTAACATTAAATATAAAAAAACAAAACAAAGTATAGCAGTAGACGTTTCCTTAAGTCTTTCTGATACTTTTCTACAGGCCAGTTTACTACAACAGTAAATACAATTGTGAAATTATGGCTGATAGTTTTGGTTTGCCACCCCAAGATTTTAAGTGGCCCCATCTGGCCACCCCTATGAACAATTTCTGGAGGCGCCACTGCAAATTAGGCTCACTAGTCGCCTGTTCAGTCTCTCAATATCCAAATTTCCTGTCATTCCTCTGTTTGGTGGAAAGGTTACAGATCTTTGAATAATTAAACTCATACATCTTTTGTGTTTGTGGCAGTAAAAATATGATATTTGAGCATTAAATGGCATTGAAAAGCGTTACATTCGACTTGACCTGACCTGTAGAAACGCTGAACAACATTAATGATCAAGTCTGACGTTTGTAGATGAACTGTTTCTTTCAATAACGGCAAACTATATAAAATAAGACATTGATCGCTAGGAGTGTGACAATATATCGATTTTCCGATATATCGCGATATTTTGTGGGACGATACGATACTTTTTATTCCGATATCGATACTTTTGATGACGTCATGAATAATAATGAGCAATGTCATGCATATTAATGAGGCAGCAGTGCTCCACTGTTTTCACAGTCAATAGAGGCCAACAATGATCAAGAATTCAGTCAGGACAGCAGGGGCAGCACTACAGTTTTAAGCACTTGGACCAAACACTGTCACACAAGTAAATTACTTTTAATGATAGTTTTTATAATTATAAAAGATTAATTTGGGGTTGATTTATTCCTCTTTAAATAGGACTGTGGTTTCTTGTTTATTTAAATGTAAATGAAGTCACTGACAGATCTATAGACTCATTTTCAGTGAGTAAGTCAGGGATCATTTATAAAAGTGGTACAAAGCACATGAAAAGAAATGTAAATGATGAATAATATGTAGTATGTTAAAATAAAGGTTAAAAGTAGCATTTTTTTTATCGTGATGTATCGTAGATTATTTTGTGCAATATATCGATTATCGGCGTATCGTGAGATAATCGTTATCGTAAGCCATGTATCGCGTATCGTATCGAATCGTGAGGTACCCAGAGGTTCCCACACCTATTGATCGCTCAGGAGTTCTTTCAAAGCCACGACCCTCAGAATTACCAGTGCGAACAATTCGGGATCCCACTGTCAAAATGACAGGCAATAATAGTTATAATGAAGTAATATCAAGCGGTAACATCTGGTTAGTAATGTGTATTTAGAAGATAGTTTACTACCCTTTACTTAGTTGTTTTCAATCAAGGATTACGTAAAATGTCAATATTTTTCTGGAACCAATGCTCTGTGACATTTCACACCATTAACTTTTAGGGCACGAACCGAACCTGTCTAATCTACTCCCGTGTCACATTAATAACATCTCTGACCCCCGGGTGAGCTCGAACAGCGCGCTCCGCACCGCGCCTCCCCCGTCACCCGTCCCGTCGCACGTACACTCCCTGACCTTCTCCGTGGGCGCGCGGGCTGCCACTCGTCAACAAGCGGAGTGCCAGAAACTCATCATCGCAAATTAGCACTTGTACCACTGTAATTAAATCAGCCCAATGTCTCCTCACGGCGCGATAAGACATGATTAATGGGAGAATGATTAGGCGGCGGGTCGAGGAGGCTGCGGAGCTTTCCTGTAGCGCTCTCGATCGCCCGAAGGTCACCGCGCTTTGTTGACGTGAAGAACCGGAGGCACTGACCAAACACGTTTTTATGAAGATGAAGCGCACAGTCAACCGGGAAGACAGCGTTTCCTAATCACCGCAACAGCCTGAAGAGCCTACAGACGGGTTTTGGACGCTATTTTGAGGACTTTTCAACTACAGATCTATTATAAAAGTCTAAGTTGCTGTAGTAATCCATTGGAACAAAATGTCCAGCTCCGGCAGCCATGTTGTGATTGTTCATTCGACTAAAGAACTCATGTAAACAATGAGACTCTACTCTACTTAAAATTAGATTTCTGTGTTCCTGATCTAATGTCCATGTTCAACCCATTGAATTATATAGATGGAAGAGGCATGCTGTCCCAGCTCCTATCTCTTTACATAGTGGTGCTCAGTGGCGCATGAAACCAGTTTCGTCCGCCATAACGGCCCATAGTACCCGTATGACGCGTCACCTGTATCTATGCTCCGTACGGCCCAAGTGGGTAAAAGCAGCGGGAGCGCGCACAGCTGCCGACGAAGCCTCAGAGCGGAGCGGACGCCATTACGCTGCAAGTTAAATCTCTTGATATAATCGTACTTTAAATACAAAATGAATTTTTAAGGCCATTTGAGGCGATTAAGTTACTATGTTAAGATGATCTGTGGGGTCAGTTTGTCAGTGCAGGGCTTAATAAGCTAGATAGCCCCGCTCTTTTACAACAACCGTAACTTACAGCGGCCCTTCGAACGTACGTCGCCGCGCTAATGTACTCTCGCTCGGCCACTTTTCTGAGAAGTTTCGTAAGTGCTGGCCGTCTTCATATTGCAATAGAAATGATAAAAATTGACTTTTTACTTAACTGTATTTGCTAGTATAACCTCACCACTAGAATTGTTTGGCTGAAATACAAAGGAGCACTACAAAAGTGTTCTATATTGCATTATCATTAGTATAATTTGAAGTAAATGCTGTACCAGTACAGCATTTATCTGTACTGAATCCAGGGCAGATGCAGAAATCATGTTTTGTTGTTTCAATATAGGTTTTATTGGTACTGTACCTACGTTATCTGAAAAGAAAGGTATAAACATCACCACTGAAGTAACTTAAATGATTTATCATTTTTTTATTATCGAACCAAAAAGCTATTTTCAAAGCCGTGCAGCCTAATCAGAAAAACGATCACGTCTTCATTAGTTTAAATTGTTGTTGTTCATGTTAGCTAATAGGCCTACTTTTTAACATTTAAACACGCTTGCCATGTGTAGGTTCGCAATACATTTTAGTACTGAGTAAAGAAAAAACTTACTTTAGGTGCCTGTTAGCGTTTATCCTAGTCCAGTCCCGTTCATTACCGTATTGTTGTCTGTTTGGCTCTCAGACCGCTTAACGGGGAAGACCTCTGCTCGTTCATGAGTCTTCACGCACACGCTCGCGCACGTCCACAGCACTGGTGACGTCACGTCATTGGAATACTTTTTAAAAATTGTTTTTGATGCTTTACAATTTTTTTACGAAGAAAAAAAGTCCATGTCCTAAAAATAGTAATTTTAAAGAAATATATTTGCCTTAGTCTGAAACTCCAGATGCCCCGTGGACCATTTTACAGGCTGCTCCTTTTACATTGTTGTCTATGGCGAAAAAGGCTGTTGAGCCGTAGGGTGCAATATCACGGCCTGCCACTATCACAACCAATGGCCGCTGGCTGCTCTGCTTTGTGACCACAAACACTGGAGGCCGCCATTGCTCTTCCATTGCTGTAGTACCTCCATTTGGCCGCTAGGCCCCCATTGAAAAGCATTGGACTTTAGACACGTTAAAAACAACTTTAATGCCTGGTTTCAATTTTTTCAACACTTAATATGGCTACATATTCCTCCTGAGATAACGCTGGGTTAGTCAAAAAAAATTGAAACCAGGCTGGTTTTCGAAATATATTTTTTTTAATCTCCTACTTAACGGAGGTCGGACTGTTGGCATTGGAGCTGCGCGAGCTACACGTCACGCAAGGGCCGAGTTTACAGTGAGATCCCGCCCTTTTGCCCTTATTAGGAACATGCTTCGTCAGAGCTGTGGAGGAGGAGTCTGTAAATCCGCCATGATTTCCCCCTCGAAAGTGGTCATTATGGTAAACGGGGAGGAGTGAGGAGGAGCTGTCTATTCTTTTTAATAGTCTATGATCACAACTCATTTCAGAGCAAAGGGGGCGGACCCCCCCACTGGTTCAACCATACTAATAGAGAATGTCTTGGAAATCACTTTGAATCTTGCTATTTTTCCATTACTTTCAGTTAAAATTTGGCCTGGAAGACCATCGTAAAATGGCCGCCACATTGGCCACAGCAACAGTTGGAATGAGAAGAATATAGGGTTTCATTAGACCGTAGATCTGTGTTTTTTCACTATTCAAAAGATTCTTATTTGTGATTAAAAAACAGGTTAGTTTTAGAGTAAAGTAAGTTTATAGAAACACCTGTAACGTACGTGCCGTCTAATCCAGGAAACCTTTCAGAATTCTGCAGCCCGATCATTGTATTATTCCTACAGCCGTCAACCAATCAAACCCATTTAGATGACGTCAAACTTGTTACTGATTGTACCTTTAGATATTTTACGTTAGATAATAACTCATGTGTAAAAGAGGCGTCGGAGCAACTGCTAAATAATATTAGCTTCAATTTTCAGATTTTGTGGGGTCATATCATAGACATAATAATAATAGACTCCTCCTATCCAGCTCTGACGGAGCATGTTCCTAAAAAAGACATAAGGGCGGGATCTTCACTGTAGATTCGGCCCTCGCGCGGCGCGTAGTTCGGTTGTAGCCGCGCCCGCGCCATTAGCTCTAATGCTAACGGCCTGTCAATACTCATTAGTATACCAGATTTCTAAAATGCTTTCTACAAAAACCAGCCTGGTTTCTTTAATAGTTACTGACACAGCGTTATCACAGGTGCAATATCTAGCTGTAGAAAGTTCCCAAAAATGTTAAACCAGGCTTTATAGTTGCTTAAGACGTGTGGAAAGTGCAATGCTAACTAATGGAAAACTAGCTTGCTTTGCCGCCCACATATGGAGGTACTGCAGCAATGGCGGACAATGTCGGCCCCTAGCGTCGCTGTCATAAAGTAGTGCAACCAGCGGCCACTGGGTCATATGCACATCTAGTGGTATCTAAATTTTTTACAGTAATATGGCGATGATGGAGAAATCAAGACCCAAGCCCACTTTTATGATTTCTATGGAATTAACCTTATATTACAGACTTGGTTTATATCTCTGTACCCAGGGTCTGGCCTTAGACTAATTTTTGGTGGCTTTCAAGCTTCTTGTTCAATTGGCACACATCGCTAGAGATGGTACTTTTTTATAATTCAACACAATTTTAGCCTTTCTTTGCACTGACCACTAATTTGTGGCCCTTAACGCTCGATGAAATGAGTTTGGACACCACTGCTGTACTTAGTGCCTCTTTACGTGATACAAAAGCTGGCATTCCTTTTAGGTTTCATATAGAGTGACTGCTGACGCTTCTCTGTGCGCATATTTGCTGTAGGGAAGCCTGTTTTTGATGCTGTAAACTGTCTCTACAGATCAAACTGTCAGACTTTGGCTTCTGCGCCCAAGTTTCCAAAGAGGTGCCCAAGAGGAAGTCCCTGGTGGGCACTCCCTACTGGATGGCCCCAGAGGTCATCTCGAGGCTACCGTACGGCACAGAGGTGAGGATGGGGGTGTGGTTAGACAATACTGTTTCCCTGTCGAGCTCTGCTTACTCCATGCTCAGTTTTAAGGATCTTTTTTAGGCTTCAGAGAGAAAGGGGATGAAGAGAAGGGAGATCAATACATTTGAAGTAGCAATGCATAGATTACACTCTACTCTTTGGAAAAAATGTGTACTGCGTCTTCAAGCGTTGCCTTGTTTGTGTTGTGCTGTAGGTTGACATCTGGTCTCTGGGCATCATGGTGATTGAGATGGTGGATGGTGAGCCTCCGTACTTCAACGAACCCCCTCTGCAGGCCATGAGGAGGATACGCGACAACCTGCCCCCGCGGCTAAAGGAGTCCCACAAGGTACAGTATGTTTTTATACACAATCTGCAAACGGTATGGGAAATTACTATACTGTACTAAAATGAGGAAATTCAAGTAATTTTTTAAAATTATGTTGAAATATCATCTCGGTGTGTTCTTTAGTGTAATGTTTCAGCCGTGAAGCTAAAGGCTAATGCTAATTTGATGCTAACAAATGGTAAAATAGAGCCACACACACTTTTTTTTTTTTTTTTATCTTTTCTGTCTGTTCTGCCAGGAGATGTTTTTGGGACAATCTCGTTTCTGGCAATTTCCCCATATTTTTATAGTTTGAGGATCAAATGGAGGAAAATTGAGTGAAATTACGGACCCATTAGCCTTACTGTTAATCAGATATCGTGCTTTGTCTCCTGATTCAAACTAGATGCGTGACGCTTCTCTGTGCGCAATGATGAAAAGATGCACAGAATAATATGCAGTATTTTTTATTGCAGTTCCACAAACAGAAACAGTTCTTGGCCCAAGTTTTACCAAAACATCGCACTTCAGATACTTTGTCTTCCGTCGAGCTCTGGGCTTCGGTGGGTGCTCATGTGTCTTTTGAGGTTACGTCTGTCGGCAAAGGCTTTGTTACAGGATGAACAGCTGTAAGGTTTCTCTCCGGTGTGTGTTCTTCTATGTGTGAGGAGGTGATGCCATTGTCTAAAGGCTTTGTTACAGGATGAACAAGTGTAAGGTTTCTGTCCGGTGTGTGTCTTTATATGTATGTTGAGGGCATATGTTAGTGCAAAGGCTTTGTTACAGGATGAACAGCTGTAAGGCTTCTCTCCGGTGTGTGTTCTTCTATGTGTGCGGAGATGATGCCATTGTCTAAAGGCTTTGTTACAGGATGAGCAAGTGTAAGGTTTCTCTCCGGTGTGTGTCCTTATATGTATGTTGAGGGCATATGTTTGTGCAAAGGCTTTGTTGCAGGTTGAACATCTGTAGGGCCTCTCCCCTGTGTGAACTCTAATGTGTCTTTGTAAATGCTGTTTCCTCCCAAACCTCTTCTGACAAACTGAGCACTGGTGCTTCTTCTTCTCGGCTCCGTCAGGTCCTGACTTGTCTTCTTTGTGGACAGTGGTCTCTGGTGCAGACTTGTTGTTGGGGACAGTTTGGTGCTTCTGTCTCTGCTCTGGACTTGGTTGTAGTTTTCTCCATCAGCCTCTGTCTCCATCTGTGCAGCTGAGCAGCTGAATGGAGGTTCCCAGTCGTCATCGTTGTCTGTGTCAGACGAGTGCTCAGTGTGTCCCTCAGTCTCTGAGTGGAAATGTGTCTCTGAGCTGATGTCCTCTCCCTGTGTTTCCTCTCGATGCTCAGTTTGTCTTTGTTGAAGCTCTGAGGACTCTTCAGTCTTCACTCTGACAGCACCGGACTCTGGGACAGGCCTGAAAAATCATATAAAGAAAGACTTAATAATAACATTTGTCAGTGAAATATCAGTGTGACGTGTTGTAAAGTGTTGGAGCCTACACTGGCAGCTGCTCTTCCTCCTGAGAGACGCTCTGCTCCTCTGGCTCCTCTTTAATCCAAGCAGTCTCTGTAAAGTCCTGGTTCAGACCGTGGTTCATCAGGACTCTTCTGCTCAGAGCCTGGTCCAGGAGCCGCTGTGTCCTCTGGTTCTTGTCTTCAGAGAGACACAGTTCCTCCTCATACTCTGCTGTGGCTCTTTCAAACAGCGCAGAAATCTCTTCAGCCGCCGCCGCCAGACGCTCATTCACCAAAACTCTCAGCATTTGGACTTTAGACATTTTCACAAACTCAAACAGGTGAAGCTTCAGCCCTGAACAGAGACGACAGAGAAAACTTTAAGATTTAGCTGTAAAGATGTTTAATTTTACATGTAACATTTGAAGGAGCTGTTAAAGTGCATATGACACATTAGACATAATTTTTGCTAAAACACAGTTAACACGATTATATTTAAGATTTTGCTAAAGATTAAACCCAGTTTTCTTTAGTTTCACCATTTTTGTGATGTTTATGTTTTCACTTCCTTATTGGACACCGACAGGAAGTGACATCGAAGAAGGTAAACAATTTTAAACTGTTGCCGTGCAACCATGTTAAGTCAATACGTTTGTTAAGTGTGACGTCACGACTTCCGCTTCCGGGTTCTAGCAGACGGGCAAATATGCGAGAAAAATACATAAAAACTCTTAAAAACAACCATCAATATTTCTGAAACTCAACGGAGAGTTACTGAAGCTACTCATGTCTCAGACTCATTAGCCAAAAATGCCGCACCTACTGCTAAAAAAGTATTATTTACTAAAGTCGCTACTTCTGGGGTTAGCGTAGCTGCTGCGCCGTTAGCATTTTTTCCCGCTAACCCGGATGTAGCGATTTTGGTAAATATTACTTTTATAGCAGTAGGTACAGCATTGTTGGCTAATGGGCCTGATAAATAAGTGTGTTCAGTAACTCTCTGTTGAGTTTCAGAAATATTGATTGTAGTATTAAAGAGTTTTTGTAGTTTCTCGCACATCTGCGGACACGGAAGTAGAGCTGTGACGTCACAACTTAACAAACGTATGGGAAATGAATGAGTCAAACTGCTATGGAATGTTACCTTCTTTTATGTCACTTCCTGTCAACAGCTTAAAAATTCAAATAAAAATAACTTTTCTGCCCAACATTTCTTCATTAAAATTGCTGCTTCACTGAAAAAAATGATAACTGACTGCTGATCAGTGATAAAAGTTTGAACATAAACAGTTTTGCGTTATGAGCAAAATATGCCATGTTTATTGTCAGTAAGAGCATCATCCATAGAGTAAAATAATTGAAAACAGTTAATGGACTCTCCATCCGTTTGTCAGTGTAAACTTCTGTATTTCAATCGTAAAATCTTAATTTATACTATCATTCGATATAATCCCACAACATAATCCCAGTCTAACGGCTTTAACTTTATTTAAATATCATGATTAAAGCAGCAATAATCAAACAAACCTATATAACATATGGGACAGATTAAACAGAGGGCTTACCTGGACAATGTCCCCAAATCGTAAAATCACAGCCAACGTTATCACTGATACAACAGTAAGAGAGAGGTGTTGCCACGGTAACAAACATTAAAATCAAATAAACAAACTGCGATTGCCATGGATATCAGGAGAGCTCTCTCCGTCTAACACTCAACTTAACTGAGAAATAAATAAATGACATTCAAACCGTTTGTTAAGTGTGACATCACACATTATAATAAGATACTTTCGGATCCAAACTGTTGAGACTTCCACAGATAAACACAGCAAAAAAGCAACTTAATCTGCATCTCCTTCTGAAATAACAACAGAAAAAAGGCAACTGTTTTACACCTAATTAGAATAATATAGCTCACCATTTCTCAAGGCAAATGATTTGATGATGATGAAACAGATTTTTAAATTGATGTCTGATGTTTGTGGAACACAGTCACACCCTGACCCTGTGCTTGCACTTTTTGGACGACTAATCTAGTTAACAAGCAGAAAACCGTTATCAAATTAGTTTCAGTGCTATCTAGAAGACTGATACTATTAAATTGGAATAAAAAAAACAACAACCATCCAGCCATCCATTTTCTTCCACTTTTCCGTTGCCGGGTCGTAGGGACAGCTGTTGGAGCTGCCCAAATCATATTGCACCAGCCCGTATGGCTTAATTTGTTATATGATGTAATGATGAAACACATTCAATTGGAAAAAAATCAAAAAGGGAAGGTAGATGATTTCCATTCTATATGGGATCCGTTTCTGGGGTACTTTAATGAGTTCAAGTAAGCAAATGCATAAATGAGGTATAAATTAATGGCCTGATGACCATTTTGCATTTTCAAAGCCCACAAACTAACCCTGGACACATTCTATCTATAAGCTCATTCCAGCACCTTAGAATTGTTAGCAAGCCCTTTGCTAAATGAAATCTTGTACTTTGCGTTTAACCTGTTACCTGGCGTCCCCCTGATCAGGGAGTTTGGGTCAGATGTTATGATTAGGGTCAGGAACAGTAATGTGATGTATGCTGTGTTTCACAAACACAGACCTTATTCATAATTTTAGAAACTAGAAGGTCTTGGCTTTCAAATGAGTTATCACACTGGCATATAGACTGTAAGCTCTCCAGTCAATACACTTTGGGATTTGGATATGCATAATTGCTAACCCCAAACCTAACCATAACCCTAAGATAACAGACAGACAATCCCCCTTGCTGCCTGCAGAGGGCACTCCACCCCAAACATCACCCAAACCAATGAAGTCCTTTGTCCACACACAGAATTTGTTTAAGTTTAAAAACCTATAAGCTGTGATTCCCCAAAACAGCTTTATAAGCCACGTTTTGGCCTAATAAGTCCACTTTAACGCCGACATGTCGCTCAAAATGACTTTTTATGAGCCTTAAACTATGTTTTTGTGTTATTCCATCATCAAAAACGTCTCCAAGTGGTTTTACAAGCCACACTTATGCATATTGTATATACGTCTCATGATCGGAAGGTCGGGGGTTCGAATCCCGCCTCCTGAAAGTGCACTGTCGTTGGGTCCTTGGGCAAGACACTTCACCACCTTGCCTACATTGGTGTATGAATGAGAGAGTGAATGGGACCTGTTTACTTATTTTTTAAAGTCCTGGGCAGGAGTTATTTCCCTTTTTAATCAGTTTTACCAGAAACTAGTTCCATCTCAATTGTTTACCGTTACTATGGAAACAGCTGCAGTGGAGTGATATTAGTTTAGTTTAGTTTATTTATTTGTTTGAGCAGTTAACCTGCCAAAGGCTTATAAGCGCCCACCCCAAAATAAATAAAGAAATATAGAATGTGATTTAACTGTTTTTTTAACTGGTGTACATTATCACTTTTTAATGGACACCTTCCAGCCAATCAGAATCGAGTATTCACACAGACCATGGTATAAATAAGTTTAGACCATTTTATTCATAAGATAGTAACGCTAACTTTGTCCTTTGTAACACATTTGTCCCCTCTCTCGCTCAGGTGTCGTCCGTACTGAGGTCTTTCCTCGACCGCATGCTGGTGAGAGAGCCCTCCCAGCGCTCCACGGCCCAGGACCTGCTCCAGCACTCGTTCCTCAAGCTGTCGGGACCCCCCTCCTGCATCGTGCCGCTCATGAGACACTATCGCCACCGCTGACACCTCACCACCGACACCCGCCCACGCACACACGCCCCCCCCCCGTCCCAGCTCCTCCCCACCACGAAAGACACTCTTCACTCTCTGTCTGCCGGGGCGGGACTGTCCCGTTGTCGACGTAGATTTAGCTAGGGGAGACTTTTTCAACGCGTGCACACGAGAGAGAGATGACATTTGGAAGCCGAGTCCTCGAACTTAGCTCCTCACGACCAAAATGCTGGCTCGAGATCCGGAGACGGAGCGTTTTTGAAGGAACGGGCGCAAACGCAGAGACAAAAAGCATAATTCCTTAACTCTTCACTGTAGAGTTGTGCGATAGCCATTAGCTTCGACAAAGTGCAAACCGGGGCGAAGAGATGGGGCGGGAAATCCAGACGAGCTGCCGCCGAGCGATCTCTCTCCGCCCCACGTACGAACAAATGTATTTTAGAGAGAGAGACACTTTCTTCTGTACAGTTTTGATAATTTGCAATATTTTATCGTGTCGTAACCATTGTGATATGAGCAGTATTGAATAGAGTTTCTTGCAGAGATCTTTTTCCTACTGTTTATATTAATCCGAGTTTTTTGCTTAAAGATTATCATATAAAAAGAGATATCCCAAAAATAAACCCGACTTAAGCTAAATATACTAAATATATTTATTATTAGTATCTTAACATTTGTAGAAAGGACTTCCATTTTACTGTCGGGCAAGGGGTTACGAAAGGGGCGAGAACATTTTTGTATAACATTTTAAATATTTACTTATTTATTTATTTATTGGAATAGAAAAGGACTATTGTTTTGGGTAAAAGGGCGGCCTTTCTTTTATTGTTTTTTTGTTTTGTTTGTTTAGTTTTTTTTTTTTTTGGGGGGGGGGATTTCGGGGGTACGTTTAAAAATTAAAAAAAAGTTTGGCGAATTCATCCGAGCAATATCCCACTTTGAACACGACTCGTCACGACCTTGTACTATTTTACGATGCTGTAACTGAACACGATGCATTTCAATGTAGCACAGACGGAGCGGATTGTGACGGTGAGACTGAACATTCAATCCTGTGCCGATCTGTTTTTTTTGTAATCGAAGAATCATTGTTTGTTTAAAAAAAAAAAGAAAATGGCCTCCGTTAGCGCTACCCCGACCCCCCCGAGCCTCGTGCTGCATTAAAAGGAGTACCTACGTGTTAAAACGAGGAATGAGCCAGCTTGAAATATGAAAAGACATCGGAAATATCCTTCAACAAGGAGGAGGCTTAAGAATTCTACTGTAGAAATCGGCTTTTAATCGTCAAAATGCATAAGACTTATATTCTCCTGTTGTTTAAAGAGGGGGTATTATGCTTTTTTCAATCACATAGCACCAGTCTATAGCATACTACAATGATGACGTAACCTTCTGTTGGTCTGTATATGCAGTAAATTAAAATAACTGCCTTGAATAAAATTGCTCTCTCAAAATGGCTGTACTGAACGTCTTGAAATAGGCCTCTGTCTCTTTAAGAAGCTTTCCGACACGCCCCCTTCAGCACACTGCTGTGGCATTTAAACAACACTACTGTGCGGGGAGGGGACTCTGCTGAGCTGAGGAGCAGTGGTTGGTGGCTTGGCTGGTGACGAAAGGTCCAGAGGCGTCTCCAGGAGGTGGGGGCGTTCCTAGGAGGACTGAGGCATAGCTACACCTAAAATGGCTGCCGTCTAAGTTTTTACTGATTACTCAAAAATATGTGAATGAGCCAAGGCAACACTCCAGGCATGTGTTTAATGAGGGAATGACATAATAACATGATATAAAGCTTGAAAAAGTCGATTTTACATAATACCCCCCCCCCCCTTTAAGGAACAGAAAGCCCACACACTTACTTCAAACGCCAAACTCTATTGTTTATATTTCCTAGATTTTCCACAAATCTGATTAATCTATTAGTTTTGCCGTTTGCATTTCAGTCTTTTTTGTAAATGTTAATATGTTTAAAAATGGCACTTATTTCTTATGACGTCTTTGAGTTCTTTTGAAAAGCGCTGTATAAAACATATTGCAAACCTTTTACAGCAATTGTCGCATTGCCCGATGAAGCTAACTCGAAGTTGTGAGCACTAGTCCTTCACGTCCCATTCGTTTCTTATGGAGGTTAGCGTCGACCGGTTGGAATAATCATATTTTCTAAAGGTGGACAGTGACTTCCTGGTAGATGATTACTTCGTATGTGTTAAAAACTTGATCTAGGATGTTAATACTATGCTTAGAAATGTTTGTCTTGAGGGTAAAGTCTAACATGCCGTAATGAATCAAATAAACTAAACAAACTACAATTGAAACTATGGACAAGATCAGACGTGGGCAAATTACAGCCCACGGGCCAGAGATGAATCTATCCAGCCCGCGACTTGTAGGGCATAAATTCCTGAGTATGTAAAAAAAATAAAGTAAGTCTCTAGCCCATTCCTTTGCGGAGTTGTGATTTTTTTTTTAAAGAAATTACCAGAATGCTCATTCCAGCCACTAGGGGGCTGTTTAAATAAAAATAGAAGGAAAGAATTCCACACGTGTCCAGCAGAGGGCACAGGATATAAACACATTGGCTACAGTCCTGTCAGGCTCATTATTATTCATTTAAAAAAAGTTTCCTCAATAGTTATTTCCCAATCAAAACATATTATTATTTTGGAGCTTTTGTTTATGGACTCCGGCAATACACTCCCCTTTTGACCCCTAGGGAAATTTACTTGGAGACCCCTGCTAAGTTTGAAGGTGCTTTCAGTGCGATGGTATAACAAGTTGAATAACCTAAATAACGATGCACACACTTGCACGTCCTTGGCTTGATATGGCTAAATATTTACAGAAAATAATAGTCCTACTAAATACCAGTATCAGATATTCAAAATACACAATTTAGTGTAATGTACAATAGGATAAAGTTGGAGAATAAGTTCAACTTATTGTTGGTGCAGCCCTCCGACTCAATTCAGTCTTCTTATGTGGCCCCTTATGAAAATGAATTGCCCACCCCTGGACAAGACGATTGTTTTTAAGCAGATTTGTTTATAACTTGCTGACCTTTATAAACGCAGACGTCTCCTTCAGTGAAACTTTACATCCTACATCAGGCTCCTAACATGCTGCGCTAGTGCTGGTGTTTTGATCACGTTTCTGTGGCGTGGAGTTTGCCCTGCACTCTTTACTACTGGCGCTAGAGCGGGACCATCGATATAATCGGCGCTGGACAGTGTTTAACTCACAGTGGGAGAAATAGTTTGGGCACTGTTATTTGTACGCAAGATTCCAGCTTCGTCTTGAGCAACGCTGTTGTTGCGCCAGGTGGAAGATCGGCCCAGAAATGTTATAGATACTGACGGCATCTTTGTAAATATATGGTCATATGCGAAGCAGCCAGAGGGAGAATAAACGTAACTTTCTCGAATTTCTCCATCGTTACTTTTACAAATGCTCAATGATGACTATAATTTTCTACTAATAAAGATACCAAGACATGGAGTAGAGCAAAGTGGTTCAACAGCCCATAAATACTTAAAAAACGGACAATGCTAACCACCTAGCTTCATGCTAAATATGCTAACGTTAGCGAAGCGATGCTAACGAGTGCCGTTTTTTCTGCTTCTACTGAACAGTGGAGCTGATTTTGGCTTGACTTCTTTGATGTGTGGTAAGTATGTTTATAGTCTCAAGAAAACAGCGAAAAAGTAAAAAAAAAAAGTGGGTCTAAAATAATCTCCATAGGAAACTAACAGGAACAGGAGGTTACTGACGCTCACAACTTCAGGTCGGCGGAATTAGCACAGCCACATCAGGCAATTGAGTATTTTTCATAAATCGCACACCTCTAGTGGACAGAGAATGACGACGCTTCACGAATAAAAGCCAGATTAACTGCACTTTCCCCATTCTTTTCCATCTGAAATAATAAGTAGGTATTCCTTTTATGCAGTACCCTCGTCCTCTCCTGTTTATCTCTGGCTGGGGGGAAAACACCACTCTGCCATTTCCACGTCTTTGGTCTGAATTCGGGAAACAGTGTACTCCTTCTGCCCGCAACCTTCACTGTGATGTGTAAATAGGATGTTTGTTAGGAGCGTGTCTGTCAAAACTGTGTCAAAGATGTAGAGAGAGAGAGAGGAGAATATCTGTAGCGCATCAGAAAGCTTGCCGTTTCGGTTGTATCTGCGTGCGATTGAAGCCTGAGTGAGCGAGTGCCTGAGAGCTGCCGGCGAATCCTCGACAGAGACTTGAATGGGGAGCACTTATCTGTGGCTTGTACAGTGATATTGCATGTTTGTTAACAGTGAAGCTGGTTTCAATTAAAAAAAACAAAAACAAAATGGCCATAAAACACATTGTCGCACGGAGTTTTCATTTGCTGTCCTTGGTTTTGTCTAGAGTTTTCATTTTGCAGGTTTCTGTAAGACACTTACAATGGAAAATAATGTATGTGTGTAGAGAAGACAGTTATTTAGCCCTACGTTTCCGAGCGTAACATCAGGAAGGGCTCTGGTTCGATTCCCAAACTGCACTGGAAGCCCTTTTCCGCCAAGCTGATCCTGGTTTCAGTTTCAGAACCGGTTCTTTCGTTTTCCACTCAAAAAATGCTCTTGGCTCTTGGTTCCAAAAACTGGTGCCGATTGGGAACCAGTTTAAAGCTGGACCAAGTGATGTCAGTGGCTGGGGGCGTGGCTTTCCCTTCCGGAAACAACAAGCGTTAGTTAGTTCGAGCTGACTTCGTAAAAAGGGAGAAATGAAGAAGCCAAAACCGTTTATGTGGAGGAAACTGACTTTCTTTTTGCTTTGAGCTCTTTAGCTACAGTGAAAACTAGAGGGCTGTTTAAAGAAATACAAGATTGATTAATAACTTAAAAAAAAATGCATCTGTATAACAGAAGCAGCAGTAGTAAGATGATACCATGTTTTATGTGATAGTTGACCTCTCAAAGGCGTTGCCCTGACAATAGTGCAAACATGTAGCACTATGCTAGCTCTCATTCTGTTGGAAAACCAAGCCAGGGACGGACTGGGACTGGAAAACGGCCCTGGACTCGGACCAGCCTGGCCCAAATTAGCGTAGGTGCAACTCTTCCACAAAGACATAATATTCTAACCTCTTAGCCTTAACGAGCGCATTTTCTCCAATTCGGCTTTACCCAAATCTAAAAGCTTCTCGACTGGAGCTTTGTTGTCCGTGTTTTCGTCACTTTCTTGTTACTTTTTTGTTGTGCTTTTGTTGCTTTTTCATATCTGTTTTCCATTGCTTTGTCTCTTTTTTGTTGTTCTTTTTGGTCATGTTTTAATGTCACTTTAAAAATGCATCACCGTTTTCATTCGCTATTTTTATGCTTTTCTTTTAAGCTTTTAGATTTGGGTAAAGCTGGTTAAGGCGGGGGGTAAGAGGTTAAGGGAGTCAGGGCCCTTGTGCTCTTCCAGAATGGACATATGGCCAGTCCGCCCCTGAGTATGGCACCGATCCGGCATCAGCGTCAGCTCTGAACCAGCCCGGAACCATCATCTTAGTGGAAATGCCCTATACCTGTGGAGTCGCCCACAGTTCCCGACTGCCTCAGACCCAAGGCATTGTTTGAAGAATGTGTCAATCAAATGTAAGGCTTCTGAAAGAACTTGATTTTGGTAGAATTCTCTTTTTTTTTTTCTTCGAGTTTTGTTGCTTTTCAATGCCCCTGTTTTATACATCTCATGACTGATTTTTGTAACAACAGAAAACGGGCTGGCTAAGATCAGCATCACATGACTGACATGCTGTTAAGCCACATTATGTAATCACAGATCAAAATGTAATACAATTTTAAATTCCTTGTGTAATAAAACCGCATTTTTGTAATAAACTCTCAACTAATTTCGTAATCAAATTCATCACTACACACTATCAAGCGGTTAGTGATGCACTGTAAAATACTTCATTCCTCCGTTATAAGACATTTACACAGTTTACTAACCATTGTTGACATGTTTAAGCATCTAAAGGAGTAAGTGACAATGTGCTATCGTGAGCTGGGACAATAAGAAAGTCTAAACTTTGACTGAACAATTAGTATTTAGCTGCTTGTAATGAGTAAAATGATGAAAGCTTTGTAATGTTTTTAATGTAAATAAGTGTTTACAAAGTTTATAGCACGCATCATCATAAAGTTTACCACATTTACATATATCACAACATGTGGTTTTATTACACACAGTGAAAATTGTATTACATTTTGAGCTGTTATGACAAAATGTGGCCCCCTTCAGTAATCTGCATATGGCCGATTGTTATTCCACGTTGTTTTTTGTTTTTTTTTAGACTTTCCTATTTTCTGACCCGGACTTCACTGAAAGCTGCAGGTTTGCCGTAACGTATGAGGTGATTTCTCATTGGTCCCTCTGAGGCAGTTTCCCACAGAAAGACTATAATGGGGTATTGATCGGGCTTGGACAGAGAGAGGAGCTTCTTTTTCACCGAGACACGACTCTATAGTAGCCAGTAAATAAAACGGCAGAGACAAGCACCAGGAAGAGGCCGCTGGGACTGCGGGACTTCAATGCAGCTGATCTATTTCTAAGCCATGGACCATTCCAGGTTACGCTACGCCCCATAATGAAATAAATGCTTGTATTTTATTCTAATGATTGAGAGAAATGTTACAGTGTGGCTTTACTGTGCGCTAAGTGTGTTTAAACAGATTGCAATGTATCATTATAGAGTCTTGTGATTCACTTTAAACACATCCCGGTGCATTAACATTTGATACAAGACTGAAATATCACTAGAAAAATACCAGCTTTTGTTTTGTAGCAGAGAGTTTCAAGTGTCGTCGACTGGACTGGGTTGGTTGACTGGACGTATTGCCAGTGGTGGTGGTCAAAGTACTGCATTTCATTATTTGAGTGAAAGTACAGCTACTACTGGTCAAATATGGGTCGCAAGCCTTTCCCAGAATTTGTAGTAATCTTTATATACAGAAAGAATATACAGAAATATAGAATCATTACTTGAGCCTGTTAAAATTACTGTTATTGGGTTGTTTTGATCGTAATTTTAGCTTTTTGGCTAACGACATATTCATCAACAATTTTTGTGGAAAAGACAATATGTTACATCATATTTTACAAGTAAAAGTCATATTTTGGTCTGCTGTAGATGATACTTTAGTATTCAACAAGACAAATAGGAATCCAATGGCTAAGTGGTATGAAAAGTAACTTTGCGGCTTCAAAACACACAAAAAAAAATGTATTGCCCGAATTCACCCTCTGTACAGCAACACTACAGGGACAAAGCTTCTTCCTTGTGGGCAGACAATAGAGCATCTCCATAGCACCGCATACAGTTCTGGAGTGTACATATCAAGGCTTTTACAATAAACAAAACACATGGCCACATTTACTTTTTACTCTGGAGCTTTCATAGCAATGTAGTGAAGGAAACAAGTGATCTACAAAAATGCTACTCAAGTAAAGTACAGATCTTAAGTTAGTGATTACCGCATTGCTTCTATGTTCAGAAGCTTGTTCTCGCTCTTGTAGCCAAATTGTACTAATCAAACACCCTCGATCTGAAGAGTCCATTACACAGAGGAGATTTTAAACTCACTGTAATTGTGGCATCTGTGAATCTTCTGTGTTGTCTTTGTTGACTGTGTCTCTTAGCTCTGCCCGGCGGTAACAAATGTGCCGACTCGAGCGCTCCGTTTCTGCTCCATTTCTCCGGTCGTATTGTGGCTCAGACGCTAAATCAATAGTTCATCATTTAACGCGTGTCGGACAAGTGTATCCGTCTCCTCTGCACGCGCGACGTCAAACGCCAGAACTCATCGGCTCAGCTGCACAATGAGGGAAAGTGTTTAAGATACAGAACAGTCTCAGGACGATTGATTAAACAAATAGGTCAGTATGTAATTAAGGTTGTCCTGACCAGCGCTGTTTGATTTACTCCATAAAAGTAATCCAACTGATTACTGATTTCTCCGTCTAGTAATCTAAAGTAATCTAGTTACTTCTTTGATTACTTTATTTCAAAAGCAATCTGATTACAGGATCAAGCCACACTGTTTAGGTCTGTCCCACTTTCACAGCTGAGAACTTTTGTTTCCCACAGACTTTGCAGTGTTCGGTTGTTTTTTTCTTGTGACATTTTATGAATAATACGACAGGGAAACAACGGTATGAAATACATGGGCGTGATGAATGAATGAGTCTTGCAATTGTAATCCCGTTACATTACTCACTTAAAAAGTAATTTAAATACGGCTACACTGGTCCTGACCCCTCCCCCTGGAGTGGCTGGAGTTTAAATAGGCCCCTTGTGTCAAAGTAATTCAATGTATTAAGCCAAAATGAAGACCTTAAATACATTTCACTAAAAAGCATTAAATTGGATTCTACCTGGGATTAAATCAACATTTCTTGGGGGAAATGGTTCTGGTTCAGTGTTTGTGGCAATTCTGGCGGCCATCTTGTGACTGGCCCTTCTAACCCAGTGCCATGTAATCAAATAGGAAATGCCACTTATTTCCTTGAAACTGCTTTTATCTCATTTGAGTTGTTTCATGATAATTGTGACTGACCTTATATCAGATCTGGCAAGAAAATAACGTTTTTGCCGTTTTTCAAATGTTATTCCAGTTTTATAGGATGCATACACTTTATACATTTTGTTCATGGATTTCCCTCTGTCGAACACTTCAAATAATTATTTTCAATTTATATCAAACATAACATTTGTTCCCTACTTTAAAACGCACTTTTTTTTAACACTACATGACCACTATTCATTGAACATGGGACACAATACAATGAATGCTAACCACCGCTATGCTAACCACTGAGCCCTGGGAATGAATGGAGAAAACGATGCTAATGCGGCTAAATAACGCGACTAAAAAAACAGCATTTCAAAGTTAAAGTTTTCAAAATTACCTGACCCTGACTGAGATACAGAGACTTAGAAGTAATAAACCAATCACAAACAATGAGCGTATCTCACATTCTGCCGTCGATTCAATGAAAATGTTGCTCCTGGTTTTGCATTGGTTACTATAGGGATTTAGCCTCGCCATGTGGATTTTGCCTTTTGCATATTCCTCATGAAAATACCAAGAATAAATACATGAAACATAATATATATTACACTGAAATACTTGAAAATCATAGAAAATACTCTTGACGCGTTTGACTCAGCTTTTTATTTCCGTGAAGCAAACACTGCACACGATTGCATTGCTTGAGTTTTGTGCATAGAATCTCTTTTTTATTTGGAAAACAACATAGCCTTTTTTTTTTTTTCAATTTAATTTATACAATATATTAATTTACGCCGCAACATTCATCACAGAAACCGATCGGCTGTTTTCATTCGCTGCTCTTGGACGCGGCCCTCCGTGAAACCGGCGAGGGCGGAGTCGAAGCAAAAAAACAGCATCGATGCGACTGGTTCGTTAAAAATGCGCCGAGATGCCACTGCACTAAACACGAGACTATCCACGCTAACACGATGGCTGCATTCAAAGATGACGGTAAAAACCAACACCAAAGGAATATCGGAATGATTTCAATTCAGAATCTTGGTCGGGATTTGAGGAAGCGGTCGTTCAAAAGTCTCAGGGGTGATCACAAAACCTAGAGATCTACCAATACAAATGTATTATGGAGGTGGGTGTTTGTTGAGGGAAATAATTGATAAAAATCTATTGAAACTCTATGACATTTAGATAAATGTTATGAGGTATTTGTCAGTGACCCCCTTGGCGTTACCTTTGCTTGCATCTTCGATAGGTAAACCCAGATCTAGAGCAGGGGTACAGGCAACGTCAGGCCCAGGGACCAAATACGGCCCTCAAGCCTTTATCCTCTGGCCCGGATGTAGTTAAAATGAAAAAGTTTAACCTCGTAACCTCGTTTTTGCATATTCATTATTTTATAATATTAGCCTGTCCGTCCCAGAGGTTCCTTTTTCCTCCCACTGGGCGTTTGAGTTTTTCCTCGCCGTGTCGGAGAGCCTAAGGACGGGGGACACCCACGCGGCTCGTCACCACCTGCTGCCAACGTTTACCTCGACATTATGTTTATCTGGATACTTCATTTGCCAGAACTTTACATTGTCTTCTTTACATTGTTTCCGTTATATTGCGTTCAATGCCCGTTGTGATATTGGGCTATACAAAACGATTGATTGAATAGCTACACCTTATTTAGCCTAAATAAATTATGAGTTAACACTTAATTCATCATGAACACTAGTTAGTTAGTTAGTTAAGTGTGACTAACATTTAATAACTACTTAACAATGAATAAGTGACGTGTGTGAAGAACTATTCATTATGAGTTGGGCATTAACTGTAGTAGTTAAGTAGTTATTAAGTGTTAGTCACACTTAGCTAATGAAGTGTTCATGATGAATTAAGTGTTAACTCATCATTTATCCTCGTCTTTCTCGCCACATTGGATCACGTCGGGGTCACCAATGTGGCGAGAAAGACGAGGACACAAGTGAGCTGCAAGTGAGTCACCTTTATTTCTTTCGAGCCAACAAAAACTAAAAATGTCCGGGGAACAGGACGAACACCAGTAAGGGCTAGACACGCCCCCAAAACCCCACAACCTGCTGGGTGATTTTCTGGCTGTTGACCCACTGAACAACACTATACTAATTCTACAGTTTGGGGGGAGTTTTGGGAAAGCTCGACCCCACCATCTTTTCACTAAAGTCAAATTGATCGGTCATGAGAAAACCTGCCGTGATCGACTGGTAGAGGACGCCTGGTCAAACCTCCTCAAATCGAGACTAACATTCTGAATCCCAGTCATTTCCGACGCAGATATTCCTTTTTTTTTACAGAGTAGACAGAGACAGAAGAGGACGGACAGGCGAAGTTAGACGTTACTTTGACGAAGAAAGTTACAGGCTCAAAACCAGTTCAGAAAAATAAGCTTGTCTTTGTTAAAGAGGACATATTACGCAACGTCTACTTTAAGCTTTGCACGATTTTAGGCATCTGCACTTCAAAAACGTGCCTGTTGCATACATATAGATGTTTAACTACTGTATTTTTGATTACCGCATGTTTAAATCAGTTCATTTGGTGACAGAAATGTGCGGTCTTATGTCACTACATAAGCGGGTGAAACCAGGTGCTTCCACTTTTGCATTTTCGTGCTCAAATGCTTCTGGACCAGTGCATTATTTTAAGACCGAAAACGTTAAAAAAAATAACGTACTGTAATGATGTCTAAAAGTATTCAAAATGCCAGACTATGCGCAGTATGTCCCCTTTGGTTTGCGTATAAATTCATGGCCATGTTATTCTTTAGCTTCTCCCCGGGGGGCGTGGGTCACATGTTCTTGTACATGGAGCGGTCCGGGGCAGCTGGGTCTGGGGGGCGGCGGTCAGTTTCAGGTGGAAGTGGTAGATGATGAGAGTGATGATGATGATCAAGCCCAGGATCATGCCCAACACGAGGGGCAGAGTCTCCTCCAGGCGCTCCCTCTGGTCCGTGATGCATTTGTAGGCTGCAGGAACACATAACGTTAGACTAAATCTTTCACCAGAACAAAGACTGGACCTCTGTCAGACCAAAGCCTATTGTAATTGGTGAATCTGGTTCAGTGTAAGCAATGTATGGCTTTTGAACGGTCACATCATTTAACGACAAGAGCGAGCAGAAGCGTCTGAAGAAAGTGGTGACACGCCCTCAACTCAGACAAGGATATTTGAAAGTGTCTTCTACGATGGAAATTCCTTGAAGATTAAAAGCCTACAGAAACATGCTACTCGTATTGCTATGGCTACTGAGCTGAAAAGTCGCTTTCAGATTAAGAATTTTCAGACAACATGTCCAAAAATCATTGTCCAGACCATATCTATCCAACCACACCACAGTCTTCACTGAGTCCAACAAAACCACATGTTCTAAAAGCGACTTAAAATCCACTTTTTAAAGCTTTTTACCGTGTTGCAATGTCTCACCAGTAACACTGTGCCTGGGGGTGTGTTTTGAGCCACTCGCACATCTTTGAGAGCTCGCTGGATCTTCCACAGTGGGAAGTCATAGGGCCCACAAAGCTCCACCTGAGATCCTGGTTATCCAGGGAACGCTTTTCCTCACCTCGCAAGCTTTATGCTTTCATCGCAAAAGTAAAAACACTTGCCATAGCTTCAGTAGGAGCCGTGGGGAGGAGCAAGAGGAGGGGCGTGGGAGGAGCTTACGCTGATAGATATATTTTTATATAATAGATATTTTGCTATCAAAGTTTAACCTCTTAACCCCCGCCTTAACCATCTATCTATCTATCTATCTATCTATCTATCTATCTACCTACCTACCTACCTACCTACCTATCTATCTATCTATCTATCTATCTATCTATCTATCTATCTTCTTCTCAAGTTCAGCTTTACACAAATAAATCTAAAAGCTTCTCGACTGGAGCTTACAGCCTTATGGTGTAACACGTCATTTGAAAGCTAAGACTACAAAACTGATCTAAGATTTTTCCTTGCGTTACCGCTGCATTGTCATCACTTCTTCATCGTATTTTTGTCGTGTTTTTGCTGATTTTTTTGTTGCTTTTTTGTAACCGTTTTGTCGCACTTTGATGCCTTTTTCAAGAAGACTTAGATTTGGGTAAAGTCGAACTGAGGAAAACATGCTCTTTTCAGGCTCGTATAAGAGGTTAAGTGATAAAGATGTATTTATGTATGTATACTGCCTCCTACTGTGTACATACAGTACTATGCTGTATTAACTATAGTCTTTTTGCACCAAGAGTTTGAGCGTAATACAATTTAGATTTTCAATAGTCCTTTTATACCTTATTCATCCCAACACACGCCTGTACAGTATGAGGAGTGCCTGTCGCCTCAGCAGATCGGACACAGCAGAAACAAAGGCTTAGACACACTGTACGTGCGAGCAGTGGTAGAGGTGCAGTTAAACCGAGGGTGATTAGGATTTTATGAGCTCATCCTTCTCCGTACACTTTTATAGTTTTACCTACAGTGTCCTCTGGTGTCGCGCTGAGCTGCAGTAAAGGAGGCAGTGATGTGCTTCCGGGGGTTTCGAGTTAACACGGTTTCATTGGACGACTGTTGTTTGTGTCTCTGTTCATCTTTAAGCCAGATGTGCCGTAACATATCTGAGGGTGTCCTTACGTTCGCTGAAGACAAAGTCCGACGTGATGTCAAACGGCTGGATCTGTGTGTCGTACATGGACACGGTGACGCCCTTCTGGTGGTCGCTTGAGATGAGCGTGATCGTCTGCTGCGCGGCGCACACGTACGAGCGGCCCGCGGGCGTCACCAGGGCCGACAGCCGGTGACTGCTGGCCGTGTGCTTCCCCGCTACAAACGCACGGGACAAAACATGTCATTACACCACAGCCCAAGACAGGATTGGTTTAAATGTGCAGGTATTGTGCTGATAGTGTTGATTTTTCTAAGCTATTTGGTATTTTATGCCGTGTTGTTTTTTTAAAATCATTTATTATTGCATTTGTTGTATTGTGACTTGTTAAGGCAAGACATTGCAGGTGAATAAAGAAACTTTTTAAATTTAGAGATATCAATTTGAAACTGTTTCTGTAGCTTACTGGCATAAAAATAAGCTTTATGCCTTTTTTTCTCTCACAAAAAATAAGGCCTTTTATGCCTAAAAAGTCCAAAATGTTCCATATTTTCAAAATCTGAATAAAGGATCGAGGCGGGTTTAAATGTATGGTTTACAAAGAGGTTTTCAGAGGGGATTTCGGATATCTTTAAAAATATGCTTAAAATAAGCTGTTTTTCAAATTCAAAACTCAATAAATTAAAGCAGTACTAAGTAACTCTTGCCCCTAGAGGCCATAAGCGCAACTGCAGGTGTCGTAGCAAGTTACGATTTTGTAACTTATTAAATGTCTTTGAGAGTAAATACTACGCTGACAGAAAAGGCGAAGGGAGAGAGGGGTGTTGTACATCCAGTTATACAATGGAAATAATTTTTTTCACTCAAACTTGGCTGTAAATACTGTTTAAAGTGGCGCTAGCCCGCAGTTAGCTTTGCCCGTTAGCCTGTTAGCTTCTTCTCCGTGATTCTATTAGTGTGTATTGGTTGCTCCGCCCCGGTGGCAGTCAAGTTACAAGCATGGTTTTCTGGCCAGAGACACCAGGGGGAGATGAAAGACCCTCCAATCATCCATTAACACTTGTATTACCTCCAGAGGGACTATGGAAAGGATTTATTAAGGTAAACACATTACTTAGTACTGCTTTAAAGTAAGGAACTAGATATAATAACTCTGTAAAAAAAACTTCCAAATGTTGTTCAGTCTGACACTGGGAAGTTTCAAGTCAGTAGTTGCTGCTTACGTGGAGATAATTGTCACACTAATGACAGAAAAATGCATTTTGAGAAATTAGCCCTTGAAATTACGAGTTCCCAAATAAATCTATTGCAAAGCATTGAATCAGTGCAATAATTAAACACGTTATTGTGAAGATTAGGTATTTGTTTTGTTTCCGGGTGTATATGTTAAGAGACCAATTTCGCCCAAAACCTGAACATTTAAAAAGTACAAGCAGTGTCCCCTTAAAAGCCCCTCCAGGTTTCTGTCTCATCAAATCAACAATAAATAAAATAGAATGGGTAAATTACTCTCTGAAGTGAAAATAATGACACTGTATGGAAACTGCAATGGGCTAAATGATGAGTTGGCCTATAATAATAAAGCACAGCCTAATCATAATCATCCTGATTAATACTGTTTAAACCACACAATAAAATGACTGAAGGCCGTGGCAGATTGAGCCCCGGACTGGAAAGTGTCTTGTGCGGTGACGCAGCAGAACTCACGGTTATAGGCGTTGATGAAGTGCGAGGTTTCGGACGTGTCGTAGACGAACTGCACTTTGCTGATCTTCCACACCTCCACGCTTTTGTCACGGAACTCCTTCACGCACAGAATCACAGAAGAGCGTCAGTATAGGCCTGCTGTTCTCTGTCTTCAACACTGACCCACCTTTGTGAAGTAGATGCGCAGAGTGTAGGCCTGGTTCTTCCAGCTGATGTGGATCTCCGAGTCCGTGCTGCCGCATTTCCCCTCGATCTCTGCGCTGCGAGGCAACGTGAACGACGCCTGCTCCGTGATTAACTGCGCACACAAACTCACAAGCTCAACCGAAAGTCCACATTACGATACAAATCTCCAGCTCGATTGTCCTGATTAAACCTCCACTGCGGTCACTACTCACTGCTCCCGAGAGGTGGACCCAGAGGCACTGAAGCGTGGGTCAAATGCAGTGATATTTCTTCTTACACGCCAACCTTAAAGGGGGGGTATTATGTCAAATCGACTTTTTCAAGCTTTATATCATGTTATTATGTCATTCCCTCATTAAACACATGCCTGGAGTGTTGCCTTGGCTCATTCACATATTTTTGAGTAATCAGTAAAAACTTAGACGGCAGCCATTTTAGGTGTAGCTATGCCTCAGTCCTCCTAGGAACGCCCCCACCTCCTGGAGACGCCTCTGGACCTTTCGTCACCAGCCAAGCCACCAACCACTGCTCCTCAGCTCAGCAGAGCCCCTCCCCGCACAGTAGTGTTGTTTAGATGCCACAGCAGTGTGCTGAAGGGGGCGTGTCGGAAAGCTTCTTAAAGAGACAGAGGCCTATTTCAAGACGTTCAGTACAGCCATTTTGAGAGAGCAATTTTATTCAAGGCAGTTATTTTAATTTACTGCATATACAGACCAACAGAAGGTTACGTCATCATTGTAGTATGCTATAGACTATGCGATTGAAAAAAGATTAATACCCCTCTTTAACCCGCCAAAAGAGGCCGTATCTGACTTTTGGAACACCGCCAAACATGAATTAACACTTTATGTGACCAGTTGGCTTCAGTCAAAGTAACATTTTAACCCAACACAATAAATATTGTATTTATTGTCAAAACACTGTTGGATGGTACAAATAGGACATAATGTGTAAACGTCTAAAATAAAAAAAATCAAGTCTTTTCACAGTATCTTCTGGTGTACCACAGGGTTCGATTCTTGGGCCACTTCTTTTTATTATTTACAGACATTATTTCGATAAATTGGTCAAAAATGCAAATTTGGCCCTTCTACGTAAATCATACAGTTTTATATACAGCAGCGACTTCGGCAGAACCTGCGATATCACAACTGCAAATTGGTTTTAATCAATTACAGGAGGCTTTTTATAATATAAAATAAGTTTTAAATGCAGACAAGACAAAATACATGTTATTCTCTAACAGAAAATCAGCTTCTCAGGACGTCCATCATTTCAATTGAGGGGCATCAAATCCAACCAGTAACTGAATATAAATATCTTGGAATGTTAATTGATGATTCCCTATCTTTTAAGCCCCATATTAAAAAAAGACTGATTCACAGATTAAAACTAAAGCTTGGGTTTTACTTTCGAATTGTGCTTATCATTGAAGCCCAAAGGAAACTTGTGACTGCTACTTTAATGTCTTTGGATTATTGTGATGGTATGAATGATTCCACTGAGTCTGTGCGTGCTTTGGACACTGTGTATCATGAAGCATTGTGCTTTATTACAAACATGACTCATCACTGCCTCTTGTAGGCACAGGTAAGCTGGCCATCTTTGTCGTTTCGTAGATTGAAACGATGGTATCTTCTGATTTATAAATGTATTGCTGGACTTGTCCCTCCTTATATTGCAACAGCTCACTGAGCTGAGGAGCAGCAGCGGCTCCAGCCTGCGCTCTCAGGACCTTCTCTTGCTTTCTATGCCCGGAGAGCCAACACAACTGGGTAAAAAGCCTTTAGGTTTGCTGCATCGCACTCTTGGAATTAACAGAAGGAGTTTCAGTTAAAAGAACTTGTGTCATTTCATACTTTCAAATCACTATTGACAATCTAGAAATAAAGTCTTTGACATGTAGCTGTTTTATCTGAGTGTATTATCTTTGTTTAATTATGCAATGTTTGATTATTTGTGAATCTTGTCCAGGAAACTCTTGTAAAAGCGATTCTTAATCTCAGTGAGTTTTTATCCTGGGTAATTAAAGGTAAAATAAAATGAATACAAATAAAATAATCTCCTTACGTCTATGCCGTTGAGCGCGAGCACATCGTATGGCACGAGGAACTTGGTGGCGAACTCCACCATGAGGCACGTGGTGCTGTTCTCGCGCACGGCGAAGATGGCTTTGTCCGGGTTATTGGACAGACCGGACAGGTTCTCTCCTTCCTGCGCCAGCACCACGGACAGCGGCAACACACCTGCACACGCACGCGCACACAGTTAAGGGCAGCGTACACGCACACGCCTTCACACGCACACGCAGGCTCACACACACACGCAGCGCTAAAAACAAACTGCAGAGCTGGCGATAAAGTCAAGAGTGACATGGGGAAAGTCAGAGATGCGCCTCGTGTCTTTACGTCAGGTCCAGATTTTTTTTTTTTTAAACGGCGCAGAGTCTGGAATAAAAGTCTACATTGACCACTTCATAAAGCACAAAACCACAGATGAACAAACACAGAGCAGACACGACGCGCTTACCAAAGAGCACGCGGAGCAGGACCCGCGCGCTCTCCGTGGTGCTGAACCCCGCGGCTCCCATCGCTGCGGCTGTGCGCTGGCGCTGCTCAGGCTGGAGTGAAGGACTCTGCTCACGATCCACGGAGAGAGAAGGGGTGGGGGGGGGGAGGAGAGGGAGGGGACTTCACGCGGCTCCGCTCACCTCAGGAGGCACGCGCTCACCATCCGGTCCGGACTGCACCAAAACCGGGTCCAGCCGGAACCGTCCGTCCCGACACAAGAGAGAAACTGAGCGGTTGGAAGTCCGCGACATCTGTCTCCGAGGCGCAGCTGGATCCCGCTGTGCGCTCCGGAGCTGTCCCGTACAGTGCCCCCTCCCCCCCACCTTGCTCCCCTGCACCCTCCCCCATCTGAGGCGTCCCACCGCGGCGAGCTGCACCTCCCATTCACTCCACACAAAACTTTACAGAGCAGCGCGCTTCTTTCTCACTCAGAGCCGTCCCGGAAACTAAACGCAGCGACGCACGTTTGTAGACAGGCCGAGGTGGAGCGGCTGTGACACGGACTGGTTTTCAAACTTCACTGCGGGATCGGAGCAGCGCCTCGGGGGATCGTGATGCCGGTGCGCACAGCGGGAGTGAAACATGGCGCGCCCTGAGACACGTCATTATTTTCCTGCCTCAATAGAAAAGTTTGGATTAAGAAAGTTTGGAGACGTAAGGACGTACTATGGAGTGACGCTCGGACTGCAGGACGCGTCCACAGCTGGTGAATCGGACTCCCTTGTTTTGGACTCCTTGGATTTCAGATTCTGCTTCTCTCTTTCTACTTTAACATCACTGCACTCCTCAAACCGCACATTTTCGTAATAAATTGCGCATCCTATCTTGGAGTTAAAGGGAGGCGTAATAGTCAATATGAACTATTATCTGATCTTCATCTAAGTTTAGGTTAAAACAAACAAAAGGTAGAACATATTTTCACGTTGTCATCTGTACTGGATTGTTTCTCAGTTGAAAACGTCTTAAGTTCATTTCTTAGGAGGATTAAACCCCTTTGGAAATCTCTTCGGCCAAAGAAAACTAAGAGTTTATAAATGATGCAAGTTTGGCTAACAAGACAAAAACATGAAGTGATAATCATATAGTGTAAAAAAAAAAGAAGAAAATCTAGATAAATAACTTAAGCATAATGGAGAAAAAAATAGAATAAAGTATTTTATAGCGAACTTTTTTCCAATGTGGTTTTTATACTGCAAATAAACTGAACTGAACTTAATTGTGTGGGGAAACAAAAGTACATATCTTGATTTTTATTTTTTTATTTTTTTAACCTGATTTGGACGAGTTTAGCATCTGCAGCTGTGACGTTAAAATGTAGACTGTGACTCTTACCTGTCCTGGTTTAGTCCTGGTTTGTAAACGTTTAAGTCCTGGTCTAATCTGGGGCCAGTCCTTGTTTAGCCCGGTTCAGTCCACACATATTCACAGTCAACACCTTAACTGAAACAGCTCTGTACACATGAGAATTTAATATTATCTATTCAATTTAATAATAATTAAAAGGCTCTGGGCTTTGGATCCTGAAATGTACAAACGTCCGGGTTTTAGCCTTCAATAAGATGAACATTAAAAGTGAGTACGGTAAGATCGCCAATGGGACAAACAGATTTGTGTCACTTGCTTTGTACCAGACATCGTACATGAAATGAGAGCGTTGTTGTAGTTGTAAAATGTACATAATAATATTCACTGAGCATAATGTATATTAATGTGTCTTTTTAACATAAAACTAGTGACTTTTGGTAATGCTAACACTGTTACCACGGTAACCATCTGAAAGAAATGTAATGATCGCCTTTTGTTACTTGCTTTGTACTAGACTTCGTACATGAAACAAGACCGTTGTTGTAATTGTGCTTCCTTTCTGTTGATGATTTTAATTGTATTGATTTGGGGGTGGGCGCTTAAAAGCTCTTGCTTCAGCCCACTCCTTTTGAGCAGAGTGTTTGCTGCTCAAATAAACAAATAAACTAAACTAAATTTCACTTCTTTGATTGTTATACAAGAGTCCCAACTTACTCCAAATCAACATGAATTCTTTGTATGGCCTTTGTACTGTTTCTTTTCTAGCCGTGTAATGAAATTTGCATTATCCTTCAGATACTTGCTGGAGCAGGTGTTTGTGAAAAAAGACCATTCAATTGAATCTATTTTACTCCATGAAAATTGTGAAACATTCTTGTAAAACCCAATCCTATGACGAAATGGAATGAAGAAATGCTGATCATTGAACAGTTTCATCATTTGTATAGATAAGAAAATCAGGTACAGACATTTAAGACATTTATTGCACGTGAAATAACCACAGCAGACCCGACGTTTTCTCCCGTTTCACCTGATTTATTGGTACACATACTAAAAAACAGTATTAAAGGAGCCAGATAACAACAGTATTCATAGAAGTTGAACAGTACAATATAAATACAAAATATACACACACACACACACACACACACACACACACACACACACACACACGCGCACGCACAGGATGTCCGACGAGCGACTATACCGCTAAAATAGAAAACAATGAGTTACTGTATAGAAACAGAGGAAATCAAAAATCCGTGACAAAGCTCTGCAAAAATAATCCGCTTTTTTTCCCCCGACAAACTATAATAGTCACACGACGACGACGAAAACGCCCGGCTAGTGCAAAAAGCATCTGAACTACACGTCATATCTAATATATATATTTATATTCATATATTCTTCATATAAATAACCCCTTAATTTTGGCATTTATCATTCGTAAAATAATTTAAAACGACCTAACAGACGGCGAGTGGCACGTTAGAAAGCGATGACGGGGGGAGTAAAAGCACTTTTCTCTTTGAGTCTGCGGCGTATAGCGTCTGGGGGAGAGAGGAGAGAATCGTCTGCGACAGGAAACAGATCCCACTATTTACACTTTATCAACACGTGAGAGAGAACGCGGCGAAAAACACACGGAAACAAAAGGCGAGGAGGAGGGAATGGCTTTGGATTCGCAACAACCGGGTTTGTGCTCAACTGCTGAGACATTCTGGGGAAAGGGGCTTGTTCCGCAATGACACATCGATGGGCATTTAAAAGTGTGACATAGTGGAGGTACTGCGCACATAAAAGCTTAAGATGAGTACATTTGAAAATCTGCCAGAGGAACGACTCCTTCATCCTTTATATTGAGTAAAAAAAAAAAAATTGCATTTAAAGTTTTTCTTTTTCCGCATTTAAAAGACACACTGGTCATATGTTAGTATGACCAGTGTGGGTAATCAAAGAATGGATTTGGAGAAAGACCTAACGTTTCTGGGCGACTGACACGGTTCCTTATGTAGCATTATCATTGTTGTTTTGTAATCAGTATTACTCCTTCTTGGGGAATGTGTACAGTACATGAGTTTCTGTCATGTAATGTCTTTATGTTAATGCTAGTGACTAGTTGTTTTGGCAGTGATGGGTATTTGTAATTATTGAAGAAAAGGTTAGTGTTTTCTTTCCTTGCCTTGGGATTTGTAGAATATTGTGATGTTAATATTGCTGATTTTATAGTCACTGGAATAGGGCAAAATAACTATATGTCATATTTTCTTGATTATGCTCAGTAAATGAATGTATCAAATTCTTCAGTACACAAGGGGGCAGGTGCAAACAAGCTTAAGCTTCTGCCTACTCCTTTTGAGCATCATATCCACGCTATTTATTTAATTATTTACTCATTCACCTACGACTGCATCTCTCTGGCTTTGTCTACTGTACTAAACTCTGTATATATGTAGAACTTTCTGGAACGCAGATGCTCAAATAAAAAAGATGAATTGAATTGAATTGAATGCTATTTTGTAAATGGTAATTTCAGCCATGATCAGCAACTGCAGGTGTATATAATCTTTTTGTTTCATTGCTTTTTTCCTTTGTTTGTTCCACTATATTCCTTGTGAAATGAGACATTTTTGTTGTATTGATTTTGGGGGTGGGGCTTATAAGCTCTTGCTTCAGCCCACTCCTTTTGAGCAGAATGTTTACTGCTCAAATAAACTAATAAACTAAACTATCTAAATCTCGTTTTTTTTTGGCTGCCCTTAGTCGACATCTCCATGGAAACGAGCTAGGGACGTATTTTTCAACTGACCAGTATCACTAATAAAATAGTGAAAAGTGAAAAGATACTTCAGAGTAAGTAAGACTTCCTCAAATTATACTAAAATATGCTTAATTTCAGTAACTTAACGTTGAAAAGACTGATTTCTGATCTGCTACTGATACAAGAATGAGTTGCATTTCAGAAGGTTTGTGTGTTTGACAGATTTAGAGACTGCAATTTGTGTAATAATAATAATTTAAAAATCATTATAATACAGGAATAACTGCAGCCTTTGCCTTGAAGTACCTAACTGCTCCACAGGGCTTTACTGACTTACTGTTGTTTCAAGCTACATTTATTGGTAAATAAGTATTGTTTTGGTCATTTTTTAAGTGCTTTTTTTTTTTTACTCAATTACTTACTTACTGATTTATTGTTACGGACTTTACAGCGCTGCATAAAAAGATTTCCACCAGTGAGACCCAAATCTTTTTAATCTATGGACAACATTTGCCAATGGTTGCGTGCCATTTATAACTTTCAATCCCGGTCTCCACCTAATTTAGGTAGTTTGTGTTGCCTTTCTTTCCAAATACGACCTATATTGTTTTGGTTCACGACATAAACCTGTGGGCTGTTATGTATGTATGTGTATCCCTACAACGTTTATTATTGTGCAGATACATTGTACTGATCTTTAATGTTACGGTTGTACTGTGTAAAGCTAGCATCTTGCAGTAGAGTTGAAAACTAGCTTTACTGGCACATTTACAGATCTTTCAGGTAATGTGCGCTGTCCCTGTTCAAATAAGGGAGCAAATAAATACAAATAAATAGAAATTAATGAGTGGTTTAAAAAATAAATAATCTCATTTCAAATGCAATGCTTCAACCTCATTGGAAAAGTAAAATCACTAAACCAAAACTCTTTGCCATATATCATAGCGATAATACTTTTTCTTTTAAGTTAAAGCAGTACTAAGTAACTCTTGCCCCTAGAGGCCATAAGCGCAACTGCAGGTGTCTTAGCAAGTTACGACTTTTTAACTTATTAAATGTCTTGGAGAGTAAATACTACGCTGACAGAAAAGGTGAAGGGAGAGAGGGATGTTGTACATCCAGTTATACAATGGGAATAATTTTTTTCACTCAAACTCGGCTGTAAATACTGTTTAAAGTGGCGCTAGCCCGCAGTTAGCTTTGCCCGTTAGCCTGTTAGCTTCTTCTTCGTGATTCTATTAGTGTGTATTGCTGCTCTGACCCAGTGGCAGTCAAATTGCAAGCATGGTTTTCTGGCCAGAGACACCAGGGGGAGATGAAAGACCCCCCAATCATCCCATTAACACTTGTATTACCCCACAGGGACTACGGAAAGGATTTATTAGGTAAACACGTTACTTAGTACTGCTTTAAACTACCCAAATCTTCATTTAAAACCAACATAAAGCATTTGGTGGAAAAGGATGGCCATATTTAAAGTAAACGTGACGTAAACGCCTTGAAACAGGTCATTTCAACTCTGCTAGAATGTAATTGTTTTCCTTGTAATGTGCAGCTACAGATGACGTCCCAAACTTGATTATTATCTTTAAACCTTCGACTAAAGTGTCTGACAGAGCCTTGTTTTTGCATAGAGTGACTTTGGGGACAGACAGATGTGTAAAAGCTTCTATATTAGGCTTAAACAGGAACAATCCCATCCTCCAGAAAGTGCCCCTTTATCCGTCTTCACTGCAAAGCCAGCCCAACGTTTTAAACACGAGAAGCCATTGTTTTAGCCTCGTTTGAGTTGCTCCACTCCTCAATGTGAAAGAAAGCGTAGTGGGGCAGATGAAGCTCACCTTTTGGGTAAATTGTTTAAGTTGCCATACAAGTGTCATAAATGTTTTAGAAAAGCCTGTTAGCCGCCACAAACAAATTCATATATAGGCGCCATTTTTACAGTGAAGTATATTATACTTCACTGTAAAAAGTAATTAAGTAGATGAGTTTAAATGCCTCAATTTGAGCATAATAATCCAAATTTGAGTTGTTTTCACTAGTTAGGTAGTTTGACCTAGATTATTTTATTATTTCTGAGATGCTTCTGCCTCGTTTCAATACATTTCGTCTTTATTTTAGGTAATTATCTTTGCCAATGGGGTAAGAACATTGGTCTTCCAGCCGTGGTAGTTTTACAGTCTTATTTCAAGCAAAATTACCTTAGAACCAGTATGAATTAAAGTAATGAAAGTAAACTTGGTCAGATCAGGAAAAAAAAGTGAGTGAAAAATGCTCAAAACAAGATACATTTCCTCAATTCAAGTAATTTAAGTCAATGCTTGATATCCACTTTTTGTAGTGTACATACAGGGTTATAAAATTTAATGAGGATATTAATAAGAATTATTAATATTGTAATAATAATGTAATTATAATAATAATATTGTTATTAATAAGAGTTTTGACCTTGTTTAGAGCGTGTAAGTTACATTGTTTGTCAATAAGTATTTTTTTACTTAAATATGAAAAAACATCTAAATATCTCACTGATCTAAAAGAGAGAATAAATCCTATTTTCTTAACTTAAGTAAAGTTTTAAGTTAGTTTTACTGACAAGTCAGAATTACTCAAAATAAGGTCAAATATTCCTGATTCCAGTCATTTCAACTCAAAAAGATATAACTTTCTGCAGTGAAAAGACTTTCTGAAAGAGTGTGACCTCCAGACAAATTTGCTTCTTCTTGTGTCACAAAGTGTAATTTTTTCCCCCGCTTCATCTGCCCCAGTAGTTTTAGTTTTCCACTTAATTCAACATTATAGCACATGATAGGACCTTTAAAGACGGTAGAACGGGACAGCCCCTCTCCTTTGTAACATACAACGGCCCTAACAGGGTGACCCTCCCTTTAATCCTTTGCATTGTTGACAGAAATCGTGCTCGGGACAATAGCTGCTACGTCTAAACAGTGGTTCCCCTTCAGTGTGGTCTACATTCAACACGTATGCCTCTACAGTGCTGCTGCTGCTACTGCTACAGTCCACAGTCGGGACGCCTACGTACCACAGCCAAGTGCTCACGGACAGGACGGCAAACAGTGGCTTCAACTACACTTCAGTGCAGACGGGACATCTCCAGGTTTCCTCTACGGGATACGGAGTAAAAAACAAACTATAAAAATGGCAACTTTCAAACACAGAATGCTCAGATTTTGTTGACGATACACTGCAAAAAATGAAGAGTTCAAAAACTAAAAGTTCAGGATATGTCAATGAATTTCAGTAACTTTGACTAGTTTAGATGGATCTTATTTCTGATTTTCTTACACCAGGTTCAATTCCCAGTCAGGTGGACAAATGAGTGTAATAAATGATGGGAACAACTTAAAAATACTTAGCAAGTTTGGAATACTCTTTTTTTTAATTCTACGGTAATCTGCTGAAATTCAACATAAATTTAAGTAATTTAATTTAAGCAAGTAATTTTTTTACCGGCAGGTGGGGTTTTCCTTTAGATGCTCCAGTTTCACATAGAAGTTATCCTATTGTACATTCATATTTCTAAGGCCAGGAGTAGGCCTGGGTACTGTTAAACAATACCAGCATGGTATCAGAAAAAAGTTTAGGTACTACCAGTATCGAGATAATAAAAGCATCGAAAGCAGGTTGCCCAGTGTTTGCCCCATTTTTCTTAATTTTCCCCTAATTTGCTTCCCTAATTTCTGCTTATTTTTTATTACTAATATTTCCCCTATTTTTCCATATTTTCCTCCGATTTTTAATGTATTTCCCCCCTATTTTCCCGCACTTTTTCTTAATTTTGCCCCAATTTGTTCATTTTTGCTTATTTTTTATTGCTAATATTACCCCTATTATCCTCCATCCCTTATTTTTGTCACAATTTCTCTCACTTTTCCCTCAAATAATTCCCCATTTTTCACACATTTCTTGCCATTGGAGATGAACCCGATATCTTATAAGTGACCCCTTCTGACTTTTTGGGTTTAAAGCAGGAGGTGTCAGAAAAGTTACCACAGGGATAACTGGCGTGTGGCGGCCAAGCGTTCATAGCAACGTTGTTTTTTGATCCTTCAATGTCGGCTCTTCACCAAGCGTTGGATTGTTCACCCACTAATAGGGAACGTGAGCTGGGTTTAGATCGTCGTGAGACAGGTTAGTTTTACCCTACTGATGATGTGTTGCTGCAATTGTAAATTTCATATCTTCCACACATTATTACTCTTCTTTCTGGTTCTAGATGGCAAGTATTTCAGTAAAGGTATCGGAAAAAGAGTAAATCCTTCAGGTATCGGCATCGAAAACCAAGTATTGTTGAAGTACTGGTATCGAAAACAAATGTAACGATACCAGCCCTAGCCAGGAGTCCCCAAACAAAAGAGATTCTGCGTCTTAATGGGACTAAATGTTTCAAAATAACGACTGATAAAAAGTTCAACATTCCAAGTAACTGAGCATTTTCATTGTTTGCAGTGTAGACGTCATTGTCAGTAACTTAAGGTGTTATTTCTACACAGGTTTGAATACGCTTTTGTGACATTTTCTTGCCACTTCGAGCACTTTCCCCACTTTAGAATATACAGTTTGTTTGTTGAATGTCTAATCGCTCCGGCGTCGCTCCTCATACTTCAAACCCCAGCGCAGTGTCTTGTGTAGCTGCTGCGTCCTTGGATCATGTGGAGGACCTGCTGCGGTGGCGGAGGAAGCACAGGTGGAGAACACAGAGGAGGCGCAGTGAGCGGACTGTGGAGAAGGTGGGAGGTGGTGGTGTTGGTGGGAGGAGGATCGGCGCAGTCTGACGTGAAGCTCGAGAGTTTGAAGTCCTTCTGTAAATGTGTTTGTTTGTGTGTCGCGGCGCTCAGGAGCTCACACCACTGTGGCAGGTCTGCGCTCCATCTCCTCCTCCAGCTTCACCATCTGCTGCATGTCCTTGGCCTGGGTCACAAGAACGCAACGCAGTCAAGAGTCAAGATTGGAGAAAGCGCATACAGAAAAAGAATTAGCAACAGCGTTTTAAAGAGGTGTTCTGCAGCTCATACAGGTGGTTAATTCAATCTCCTAACATCAAAACAAAATGATCTGTAGTACTTTTGTTGAGATAATATAATATATAATATATATAAATACATTTACCTCCACTACATTTCTATAAAGTCTCCTAAGTAAAAAGTTAATTTGACCATGTGTTGTTCATTTTAAAAGTCTAATAAAGCACACTCCAGAACAGTAGGTGGCGATGTACTGTCATTTTGTTTATGTTTTTTAAGCCGCAAAGTTATATTCCCAACACTTATTTAAATGGATTTGTAATTTCTACTTGGAATATTATATTTCTTACAGCAAATACTTCAATACTTTCACTTTGGTAAAATATGTCTCAGCAACTTTTACTTTTATTGCAGTGATTTTTGCAAGTAATGAAATTCTTCAACCACCTCTTCTAGTTCTGACCGGTAACATAAACGAAATGTCAGAAAACATTCAGTCTCTCCTGTTTAACAAGAACACAATTCTTCATAAAAATAGGCAAAGCAAGACGCATAGATCTTAGAGTCATCTGCATAGTTGTGGTAGGATACATTATTGCTGTTTACTAGCTGATCCAATGGAAGCATGTACAAGTTGAATAAGAGGGGTCCCAAGACTGACCCCTGGGGCACTCCACAGGTTGTTTTAAGCCAATTTCGACAAAGTACTTCTGTCCTCGAGATAGGACTTGAACCAGTTTAAGTAGCACATACAAATGTCCATAATTTTCCAAATCCGAGGGAAATATTTTTATTTAAAGGCCCTATAGAAAGGTTTTCCTGCTTTGGTTTGCTTTGTTGATACATCGTGTGGCGTACAAATGCCACGTGAAAACCTGTTTTATCCAAACGCCTGATTTTTCTTTTCAAACAATGAAAGAGGAAACCACTAAATTAAAATATCAGTTGAGGTCCAAACTCATTCCTAACTTTCACGATTTATTTGTAGCATCCCAATTCTTCACAGGGACAAATTTATAAGCACGTTTCACAACTTGCAGGATCACTTTTTAGGGTCTCTTTCACAAAAATGCTAGAAAACTCCCCTGCATTTCATGTTTACAATAAACTACAGGAGGACAATTTCCTTTAAGTTTAATTTTTGAATCATCAGTACTAGGGCTGGGTACCGTGAAACGATACCAGTATGTTATCGGGATTTTTTTTTTTTTACTGGTATACTAGTACTGGTGCTACTGGTATAAAAAAAATGTAAGTACCGATTTTTTTTCCACTTGTTGGTGCAGGGACAGCATTAAAGGAAGTGACTTGGTTGTTTCAGCTCAAATAAATGTTCTTTTCCCCCCCATTCTATTTCACTATTTATTTATTTATTTATTTATTTGCCCAATGTTTGCCCCAATTTTTCTTGTTTTCCCAATTTGTTTCCCTAATTTCTGCTCATTTTATTACCAATATTTCCCCTATTTTTTTTAAATTGTTTATTTTTCCTATTTTTTTATTTTATTTTTTGCCCAATTTTCCCATTTGTTTTACACAGTTTCTCCTTATTTCTGCTGTATTTCTCCCAATGTTTGCCCAACTTATTCACAATTTTTCACACATTTCTTGACATTGGAGATGAACCCGATATTGTAAACTTGCAGATCTTCGACAGATTATTGTTCGGTTTTCTGGTTCTAGATGACAAATATTCAGAAAGTATCGGAAAAAGTATCATTCAAGTATCAGTATGGAAAACCAAGTATTGTTAAAGTACTGTATCGATTTATTTATTTTTTATGTATGAACATTATAAAACTCAAGTATTTCTTCCACCACTGGTTTTGGCTAACAATGCCACCTGCTCACAACAAACACAGCAGATTTTGGCTCATAACGTTTTTTAATCGTTGTCATTCGATTGACCAACATTTCCCCTCTCCTTTACACACACTAGTGTCAAAGGCGCATGTTTAAAATATCCTAAAACTTCTCGCCTCGCTGCCAGTGGAAGACGTTTTGTTCCGTAGACTATAAACGGTAAAAAGCTGTGAATCACTGAGATGAATGAGTCAAGCTGTTGGCTGTCAGTGGCGCAGTCTGAGAGCGCCCCGTGTAAACAAACACCGGACTGTTTTGTACAATCTGTCAGGGCTTCTGCTGCTACTGCTGCTGCTGACGACTAGTGTTTGAGGCAATGAACAAAACAGAATTCTTTGACTAAACCAAATTAAAACAAGCCGTTGGACTTAATACTGTTCAACAATATCATGACACTGTTCAAAACTACGAGTAAACAAAATATAGGAGAGTGAGAGAGACAAAACGAGAACGAGATGGAGATGCCTACCTTGGACCTGTTTGTTTGCGTGGTATGATTTCAAATGCTGGAAAAAGCAAATCATAATGGATTACATTAGGAACAACGGGAGACAGATGACAAAATAAAAGACATGGATGAATACAGTACACGTGAGCTCATTCAATGTGAATGAGCTCATCAAAGGTGAGGATTCTGTGGCAGTGTTTGCACTTATGTGACGTCGTTGATGGTTATTACAGACACAACAATGTTTTAATGTGCACGTGTTGTGGGATTTGACAATGTATTTTTATGCAAATGTTGACATAGGGCCTCATTTCCTAGTTATCCAGAGTGTTGATTTCTGGAGATGTTTTTTTTTTTAATTCATGCAGTCCTTATGTTTGAAGAGTCTAGTGGCGCTAGGCTAGGGCAAGGCTAAAGCATTCTATGGTATCAGTTAGCTTGCGTTAAAAACAGTCTGACCCACTCCACAGTGCACCTGAGGTAAATCACTTATAACGCCAGACTAACGATATAAATGTCTGCGCCGATAGAATAATTTTTGAAATATAACTAACCTTGCATCACATGAATTATCGCATTTTGAGGGACTATTTTCTCGCAGATCACTCCGCCGCTGCGTAGCAACCACGAAGCTGATGCTGCTCAAATATTTTATTATTTTAAATGCAAAATGGTTAAAATTATTCTGTCAACACAGACATTATATGGTTAGTCTGGCGTTATAAGTGATTTTCCTCAGGTGCACTGTGGAGTGGGTCAGACTGTTTTTAATGCAGGCTAGCTGTTATTGTAGAAAGCGCTAGCCTAGCACTAGCCTAGCGCCACTTATCTCTTCAAATATAAGAACTGTATGAATTTAAAAAAAATAAAATCTTCAGAATCAACAACACTCTGGATAACTAGGAAATGAGGCCTATGTCAAAAATCCTGAAATATCCCTTTAAGATTTTCGTCTGTATTGTAACGTGGACATGCACATTGTGGCTTATAAACCCTCTTTTGGGAACTTCAGCTTTGTATTTTACGTCTTATAACTTAAAAGACCAAAATATCACCAAGAGCCGTTTTATTTTGTGCCTCAAAATATGGTTGAAGTGCCCTCTGCTGGCAACTGGGAGAAATAAACAAGCTAAAAACAATATACGAGCTCAATCTTATCTAACGGCAGGTTAACAAAACAAAGGCGCAGTGATGAATATCATTGGAGAGCAAAATACTTCCAGAATATATATATTTTGCCAAGTATGTTTTTGTTAAAAGCACAAAAAGTAGATTGTGCCCTTAAACAGTGCTCCATTTGTGCAATAAACAACATCATTTGATCTCGCCAAACATCAGATTAATAATGTTTTTGTCCATTTCATCCATTTAAAGGTTACATAAATGGGATTGGTTTGGACGGTACCTGCTCATTAAACTTCTCCAGTTTGTCCAACTGCTCTCTCTGGTTCTTGTCCAGTTGCTCCATCTCTTCTGGTGCTTCATGGCCAGCTGTGCAAATGATTAAAAAAGAACATCAGCATCTACAGTTTAAGTAACGGGATTATCTTTTGTTATGTGTAAGCCTGACCCGTTTTCGCTCATCCAGGAACTTCTTCGTGTTACTGCTGTTCAGCTCTCGGACTCTCCTGAAACACAAAACCAAAGATCAGAACTTCCAAATCTTTCATTCGAAACACAGTCACGACGGTTCCCACGCTTACCTCTCCCTCTCCGCTTTGTTTTTGATGGTCTTGTCTTGGCTGATGGCTTTACTGCTTTCCATGGACATCTTTGCTTGGTTGGCACGCATCTCTTTGCTTTGTCTAGAAACAGACCCCATTGAGTTGATCAATAAACTAGGCAACAGAATTTTGTGGCGTCATTTGACCCATCCTTCAGTGTCTCAGCGCAGCCTGTGGGCGACTTCAGTGCAATTTTAGTGGTTGCAATAAGAAAACACGATGACTGGGATTTAGGAAGTACAATATTGGGGTTTATACAGGTCAAATTAAATGTCTAAATTAGGGCTGAAAGATATATCATTATCATATTGATATGAGATATGAACATTCAAGATATTAATATCGAAAAAGCAAGATATAAACGATATAGAATTTCATCAATAAAACTGCACTCTTTTTTATTTTCTGAAAAATGCTTGGTTTTCACCGAACCCGTAGTTATATCGTATCAATATCGAGATATCTGGCATAAATATCGAGATATGAAATTGTGTCCATATCGTTCAGCCCTAAGTCTAAATGTAATCTTTTTACTGCCATAAATGCACAAATCTATGCACTGATACTATTTATTTATCCATTCCAATTGTCGTTGAAAAGCTGTTTTTCAAAGATAAGATGGCATTTTTTCCAGTGCAATGGGAAAATATTACGCAAAAATGTGAGTATAACTTAAAACTGAATGAGTTTGACCATGAACATCATCTGTGAGTTACAGATCCTGTCTCCATAGGGTAATATTTTGTATAAACATGTAGCTATGACCTCAATGAACATGTTCAGTACTTAACTGAGCTGTAAATCACAATCTTCTTAGAAAAACTGTAAGTGTATTGTTCTTTATTCTGAAATGGTGCAGTGCTACCCCACAGGATCAGGTGATTGAACCTTGTTGCTGTGAGTTAAGCAGGTTACCAGTGGTTACGCTCGTACCGTTCGTGGATGAGTTTGAGCTGCACCGTCTGCTGCTCCTGGACGCTGGTCAGGAGTTTCTTGAGGTGGTCACACTGCTGCGTGACGTGGCCGTCTCTTATCTCCTGCACCTCGCTGCTGTGGCTGCGGATCAGCTCCGACCACTCTTTGGTGTGCTCGCCGTGATGTCCTTCATCTGCGCAAACACGTAAACACACAAACACGTAAACACACAAACACGTAAACACACAAACACGTAAACACACCGAAAGGGAACAATAAGTGACGTGGAATGAAGCAGATTAGGTCTGAAAAGCTTTTCTCAGCTCCAAAAGTGCTATTGATGATATTATTGGGATGAATAGGGTAGAGGGAGAGCTCTATCGGTGTTTCGTTGTATTTTGTACAATGACAATAAAGATCTATCTAATTTATATGAAGCGCTTTGTAACTATGTCTGTGAAAGGCGCTATACAAATAAACTTCTTCTTGACCCAATAGTGTTCTTTAATTATAGCCTTGAAAAGAATATTATGAACCAATTTTCCGGACAATTTCATAATACAAGTTGTATTCATTTACCCTGCATTGCATTTAGCCAACGTTTTAAAAATGCTTTATGATGGTAACAATGTAACCTATAGTTTAGGCTTTTATGGCACATACATCAGATGGAGCAAGCTCATCCCTTTATAGATTATTATATTAAATAATAATCAAAAAGTATATCAAAAATATAGACGATTTCACAGGCTGGAACATATTTCAGCACCCGCCGTTGTAATAAGTTACTGTGGGTGGTTTTTGTGAAAGAAAAGGGAGTACTTATGGATTCGGGACGATTCTTTTCTTATTCTCTATGAGCTCTTTGATTAAAAATGGTGTAAAAGATCATGAACTTGTAGGCAGCTCAACTAAAAGTAATCATAAAAGGATTACCATCAAAGAAGCAGTTTTGGTGATTGTTTCACAAATGGACGCCTAATCTGCAACATTATTGAGGGATTCATACTTGGAAGACCTATACCTTAGTTTGTGTTCCGTCTCCAGTGTTTGGATCTTATCCTCCGTCTCCTTCTTCAGATCCTGGCAGTTGTTTTCTCTAGGATTTGGACAGACACACATCAACATCGTCAAATGTCGGTAAAGGACATTATTGCCGCGATATCGACAGGAAGTGACGCTCACCCTCGCTTCTTGATGGCTTTCTCCAGTAGTTTCTCCAGAGTGGTCTTCTCTTTGTCGTGGAGGGACACCATTTTGTCGGACTGAGCGTAGTGAGTCTTCTGCATGACGTTCTGATCCTGGTTTGAGACGGCAAAGAGACAGCGATCAGATCATTTTCTCCCGTTATTAAAATCCGACGTGCTTTCACCCACCTTTAGATGCTTCTTCTTCAAAGAGCTGAGATCCTTCTGTTGCTTTTTCAATAACTTAAGGTAAGACTGCAGGACCAAAGCGTGTGAATTAGGAAGTGTAATGGAGTTGTACAGTATATATTAATTCAGGCATAAACAGAACAATATACAGCTCAAGTATGTTTTTAAAGTGAAAAAAGTATATTGCATCATAGGCTTAGAGAAATTGTGCTACGAGAAAAAAAACACTTACCTTCATTTGTTTAGGTCATCAATGCTGACGTTAGGCACAAGACCGGAATCTGGAAGTTGATAATCGTTAATATAAGTTTTTAAAATGTTACATACTGGGCTGGTATATATACACACAAGCGACAAGTGACTTCTGATACTTCCCTATGAACGACTGTCCATCAGTAACTCGCTCTTCGCCACAAATTGTTGAAATATTAATTATCTACGCGAGTCACTGCAAATCCTAAACATGTCAGACGGTCCAGATACGTAGCCCATAGTTAATCAACTGAAGCCCAAGGTCAACCAGGAAGACTGTATCGTCCTCGGACAATCACAGCCTGCTCCCTTCCTGCCTACGGGAAAACTCTGCTCCATCTCCAGTGCAGTTGATCTCTGTATTACTGGGCCTATGCTTTCGTGAAACAAAAATAATGTCTTCTCTGTTTCTCTGGACTAAAAAAGGATGGAGTTTGGGATTTCAACTTGAAAGATTTATTTCTACTAAATCACCCACAAATGGGAGAAACATCCGGGCACTTTTGCAGGGTCCCCGCCCCCTCTGGGTGAAAACAGCTCCTTCAACACTATGGAAGAACATACAGAATCTCGGATCTTTTCTCATGTCAGAACACGTGAAAATGGCCCGTCTTGCTCATGAACACATCAGTTCACGGTCAAAGGACGATCGAGAGGTATTCTATCTTGAATCGATTGCTACGATCTGTCAAGGGTCAGTATTGCGGGAACAGCTACACCTGGTGGCTTCCCCTTGTGACTTCTTTAATCAGCATTAGCATTAGGCCAAATGAATGGTTCTCTGAGTTTTACAACACACGTTAAAGAGGGGTATTATGCTTTTTTCAATAACATAGCACCAGTCTATAGCATACTACAATGATGACATAACCTTCTGTTGGTCTGTACATGCAGTAAATTAAAATAACTGCCTTGAATAAAATTGCTCTCTCAAAATGGCTGTACTGAACGTCTTGAAATAGGCCTCTGTCTCTTTAAGAAGCTTTCCGACACGCCCCCTTCAGCACACTGCTGTGGCATCTAAACAACAACACTGTGCGGGGAGGGGGCTCTGCTGAGCTGAGGAGCAGTGGTTGGTGGCTTGGCTGGTGACGAAAGGTCCAGAGGCGTCTCCAGGAGTGGGGGCGTTCCTAGGAGGACTGAGGCATAGCTACACCTAAAATGGCTGCCGTCTAAGTTTTACTGATTACTCAAAAATATGTGAATGAGCCAAGGCAACACTCCAGGCATGTGTTTAATGAGGAATGACATAATAACATGATATAAAGCTTGAAAAAGTCGATTTTACATAATACCCCCCCTTTAACATTAGTAATAGCAGCTCGTAGATTAGCTGCTGAATGAATCATGTATAATTCGCTCTAACAATCTAGAAGAGTACATCGTAGGCTGCAGTGATGTAGATGTTGCTCTCACAGATAGACTTAGAAAGGCTCTACCCTCCAGCTGCCCTTCCTCCTCATTTGCCTGTGACCGTTTGGTTGAAATAGTGCGGCATGCGTGGACACGTACCCTTCTTGTTTTCGGCGTTGTTGTTCTGGGCAGAGTTGGACGTCTGGGCCGTGTCTGAACTGCTCTGCGGAGTCACGTTGGCCTTCACCGTGTCCCCTCTCCCTTTCCCTTCTTGTCGTTCTTCGAGCTGCCACTGGGGACGTCGGCGATATCGTTCTGAGGAGAGAGACGTCCTTTTTGTTATTCAGTCATTCATTGTGCATCACTGACTCTCGTTGTTGAGCGAGATCATACCGTGTCGATCCCCAGCGCTTTCATCTGGTCGGCTCTCTTCTCGGCGATGGTCAGGAACTTCTTTGGGTCTGACAGAGCGTCCACGATTTCTGACGGAAAAACGTACATTATTCATACATAATAATGCACCTTTATTTGCTTTAGTAGGACTTTTTTACCCCAGCGATCTCCTGAGCTGAATGATCAAAGTGTGACTCATAATAGAGGAGCTATTTTCTACTGTAAATAGAGTTTCTCCTGCGTCATAATTTGATACAGTTCATGTGTTTAAATTGGGACATAGTTCAATACATTTATAAAGGGGTTTGAGTTGAAACATTATCGGGCTTACAAAGTGATAACATAAAAAAAGAGTTTGTAGCTGAATAGGGAAACCTTTTAAATGTAGAGACATCAATTTGAAACCTGCTTTAGATTTGTGGCATAAATATCACTAAAACATTTATTATGTGTTCATGTAAAAATCAAGCATTTTAGGCATAAAAATGACCACATTTGTCTGTATTTTCAGCGACGAAATCTGAATAATGTATCGAGCCAGGTTTAAATGTATGATTTATTTTGTCGACATTTAGTTACAAAGACGTTTTCAGTTTTGAAATGAGCTGTTTATTTTTATGGGGAAAAAATCTGTGAAAATAAAAATTTCGCGTTCAGTTTTTGAAATTCAAAACTCAATAAATCAAGTTAGGAATTAGATATGAAAAAATCCCCAAGACGTGTGTGACGTTTACCAAAGTGTGGGCTGGCATTTAGAGCGCACAAAAGGGAGGACAGAATTTGCAGAATTATTGAAACAAAACACTATTCCAGATATGTTTTTTGATGAGGATATAACATTATAACATGTTAAAGAGGGGTGTTGGAGCCATTTTGCACCATGTACACGTTTGATCCTCCTGCCACTGCGTGGCGCTCTGTGTGAACTCGTGTAATTACCTGCCCTATATAAGGGGGGAGGAGGGGGCACTTGGGTGGCAGTGTGGAGGCAAACTTCTTTTGACCGTGTCTAGTAACATGTTGGAATCTGTGTATTGTGGAGGGCTGGCTGAAGGTAAGGCCAATAAACCTGTTGGAGCACAGTATTTCTCCGATTCTTATGTTGAAGACACGCGTCCGAGACGCCTTAAACACTGCAGCCAGAGCGGAGGTTTGCACAGGGCAAATCCTGGCCGCTACAGGGGTATTATGCTTTTTTCAATCACATAGCACCAGTCTATAGCATACTACAATGATGACGTAACCTTCTGTTGGTCTGTATATGCAGTAAATTAAAATAACTGCCTTGAATAAAATTGCTCTCTCAAAATGGCTGTACTGAACGTCTTGAAATAGGCCTCTGTCTCTTTAAGAAGCTTTCTGACACGCCCCCTTCAGCACACTGCTGTGGCATCTAAACAACACTACTGTGCGGGGAGGGGCCTCTGCTGAGCTGAGGAGCAGTGGTTGGTGGCTTGGCTGGTGACGAAAGATCCAGAGGCGTCTCCAGGAGGTGGGGGCGTTCCTAGGAGGACTGAGGCATAGCTACACCTAAAATGGCTGCCGTCTAAGTTTTTACTGATTACTCAAAAATATGTGAATGAGCCAAGGCAACACTCCAGGCATGTGTTTAATGAGGGAATGACATAATAACATGATATAAAGTTTGAAAAAGTTGATTTTACATAATACCCCCCCTTTAAAAGCTCTCGAAAGTCGATTTTTCTAATACCCCCTTTTTAAGTAAGTCCTGTTCTTGGTATTGAATTAGAAACACAAGCCGTTTCAAGAAAAAAGGAAATAGAAACATCCAAAGGCAAAAGCGTTCCCCCCGCTGTACTGCTAATAGATACAGCAATAGTCAGTTAATGTGGCCCTGAAGCTTTATTTAATGGCAGATACAATGGTCTTGCTCATTTGTATGCCCTCGCGCCCACAGACTGCTCTCGCTGACTTAATGTCGCCGCCTGTGGCCTCGACTTAAAAAAGCACAGAGTGAAGCGGAGAAAGGAGATCGTTCCCTGTAGACAAAGGAATGTTCCTCCCTGTGCCTCACCTCCGAATCCGTCCGGCACGTATGTTTTGAGGATGATTTGGCAGAAGATGGTGGGCAGTGACAGCGGCTTGTTGCCCTCGTTCCTGAGGGAGATGTGGCGATACCCGGCCTGCAGCCCGTCCAGCGGCAGGATGCGCTGGCCGATCAGTTTGTTGTTGTCGTCGTACACGGCAATGCGCAGCACGGCCAAGTCCGGCAGGATCACCTGAGAGAGGGGCGGACAGGAGATCAGGACAAATAATTACACCACATACAGTACTTAGCATTACTCCAGTTAAATTATATGCAATTTTTTTTCTTCAAATGTAATATTTTTTTCTTATTTACTACTACTAGGGCGGCACAGTAGCGCGGTTAGTGCTCTCGCTTCACAGCTAGAAGGTCCAGGTTCGATTCCCACCTGGACGGGGCCTTTCTGTGTGGAGTTTGCATGTTGCATGTTGCATGTTGCATGTGTCTGCGTAGGTTTCCTCCGGGTACTCCGGTTTCCCCTACCACTGTACAATAGGCCAGGATGAATGATGTGTGTGAGTGAATGTATGGTGGTGGTCAGAGGGACCGTTGGCACAGATGTGTGCAGTTGTGACAGTGCTTCTGTCAGTCTCCCCCAGGGGAAACTGAAGCTACTAACGTAGCTCACCACCACTGAGTATGAAGTGAATGTAAAATGCTCTCATGTAAAGCGCTTTGTGACCATGTCTGTGAAAGGCGTTATATAAATAAAGATCTTCTTCTTACTAGAAATAATGATTCTCATGGCACTATTTTTCTGTTTTACTTGACAGGACTCTAAGTAACTTGTTTACCTTAATAAATCCTTTCCGTAGTCCCTCTGGGGATAATACAAGTGTTAATGGGGTGATTGGGGGGTCTTTCATCTCCCCCCAGCGTCTCTGGCCAGAAAACCACCCTTGCAACTTTCCCTGCACCGGGTCGGAGGCGCAAAAAAACCACTAATGGAATCACGAAGCAGAAACTAACAGGCTAACGGGCAAAGCTAACTGCGGGCTAGCGCCACTTAAGCATTATTTACAGCCTAGTTTGAGTGAAAAAAATGATCTCCATTGTGTAATTGGATGTACCATATCCCTCTCTCCCTTTGTCTTTTCTGTCAGCGTAGTATTTACTCTCACGGACAATTAATGAGTAAAAAACGCAACATGCTACGACACCTGCAGTAGCGCTTATGGCCTCTAGGGGCATACGTTACTTAATTCTGCTTTAAACCAATTCAAGTCACTCCAACTGGAAATCTGAGACGGCAGCTACAGACTTCAAGGGCCCGATTTCCGCCTGGATCTTACAGGTTTAAGTCCAATTTCCTTATTTCACAGTTAGACATGTATTTATCTGCTTCAGTCCTCAACTCCACAAACATAATGTGAGCAGACAGTACACTTCCAAAACGAGCCTCCTCCTCCTCTGCTGTGGAGCCTAATCTCAGACTGTCTCCTCTGAGTGTTTATCAGCCTTCGCGGTTCACTTATCTGCACACGAATGCGCACCCTTTCACACTCCCAAAGGGTGAGCCCCAGCCGCCTGAGGACACAAACGACTGCGCTGCAGATATGGAGGAGTCCCCGGCCGTCGACAGGGATCACAAATGCCTCACTAACGTTACCCCAGACACTGCTCTCCAGGGGGCGCTCTGACCTTTAGGAGATTGTAGCACGACCTTTTCAAACATGTGGCAAACTCTGGGCACTGTCCAGCATCAAAATGGCCTGATGAAGATTTGGGTGCATAACTTATACAATGGAGGCTCTTTTCTCTATTTGTTTAGTTCATGTGCAAATTACAGATTTGTAATGTATGTTTTTCTAATTCAGTATTACACCAGTCAAGTTTTTTTTTTTTTTGAATGAAGAAAAACAAAAGTTCTAGATTTCAAGTATAGAACTCAGACTTGCTCATAGTCCTTATGTACAGTATGGTTGCACATTAACAAACCTGGTAAGGCATGTAAACTAGAAGAAAATGTAGGACGATTTGTGTTTGTGTTAACTGTGTTCTCGTGAAATGGGTCTAACCAGAGTAACTCTAGGTTTGGCCAAGTGAAATTTAAGGCTTTGGAAAATAATTTTTTAACGCCATCACAGTAAATTTTAATCTATCACTAACATTTGCATTTACAAAGAAATGTAAATGTCTTACATATAGATAAAGATATAGATAGGTCAATGTATTACATATAGATAAAACATTTTAAAAAGATGAAACGCAGATTAAATAATAATATTTTGTTGGACCACCTTTGATTACAGCACAGATTCACTGTGGTGCTGTTTCAATAAGCTTCTGTGATGTTAAAATATTGAGGGGGTCATTTACCAAGCGTTTGCTCATGTGCAAAGCAAGTAGCACCTGCAAAAGTGGATCAGCAGCAGACTCATTTATTTACTCACACAGCATTGACTTATTTACATCTCAGATTTGGAGGCCTGATACTGTAATGTACTGTGTTTGTACAGAATAATGTGACCACACTAAATGCTGTAATAAGAAATGTTGTTTATAAATTTACAATGAGACTCATGGACTCGCAAAATGAAATTATAATTGTTTTTATACGGCCTGACCAGAGCAGTATCAGGTACAGCTCGGTGCTTTGGAGGCATTGGAGAAATTGGACTATAGTAATTCCCTGTTTTATTTGTCTGTCTGTCTCTTTTACATGTTTCTTGTGGACCTTTTTGAGTCTGAAATAAAGAATATAGTACTGTAATACAGGAAACATCAAATGGTGAATTAAGTGCAACATGCCCACAAAACAGCAGATTTGACTGTTCAGCTTGCACCCGCTATTTAGTACCTGCCTTGATAAACAAGCTCTGGGTTTCAGTTTTGTTTCACAGTGCAGACTCCGTGGTGTTACATGTGCGGTTCTGGTGGGGGGCGGGGGCAGGGGAGGACAGTTTGACCCGATGGCCTGTGATAGCGCTCGATGGTGCTCAGTGGCAGCGCTGCGGCACCGGTGATGGATGGTGTGAGGGAGAAGTGGAGTCACGGCTGAAAGACTCCTCATTCTGCCGAGGGAAGCACTGTTACTCTCCTGTACTGTGCATAAGGGCCGCAGCTTTCACACATGCGCAGCGCCGTGTGATTGCACGTCGTCATGCTGCTGCACAGTGAAGTCCCTCTGTAACGTTGTCCGCCTGAATTAAAGGGATACTTCGGGATTCTTGACATAGGACCTCATTTCCTAGTTATCCAGAGTGTTGTTGATGTCAGGAGATATTTTTTTCTTAAATTCATGCAGTTCTTATATTTGAAGAGTCTAGTGGCGCTAGGCTAGGGCAAGGCTAAAGCATTTCTATGGTATCAGTTAGCCTGCATTAAAAACAGTCTGACCCACTCCACAGTGCACCTGAGGTAAATCACTTATAACACCAGACTAACCATATAAATGTCTGTGTTAATAGAATAATTTTTGAAATATAACTGACCTTGTATCACATGAATTACCGCATTTTGAGGGACTTTTTCTTGCAGATCACTCCGCCGCTGCGTTAGCTTACAGCCACGAAGCTGATGCTACTCTAATAAAAGTTATTTTAAATGCAAAATGGTTAAAATTATTTCCATTCATATTCGCCATGATTATGATGAATTAATCATTAATCAACATGATTCCAAGAAACTTAGTCACGTTTGCTTTATCCAAAAGTGGCTGATGAGAGTAGTTTTATGTTGCCAAAGTGGAAATGCACCCGTCTTAATGTCCTATTTATTACCTAATTAACAGCCGCCTTTCCCGTTTCTGCCACGAATCGTGCAGCACTACGGTGCAAGACCCCGCGGTAATTACACAGATCTGCATGTCGGGTGTATTTATATCTCCCGCAGTACCTTCCTGAAGACAAAAGGCTCCTCATTGTAGGCGGGGTTCAGCCCATTGTTCATCACCATCCGAGTGCGGAACTCTTTCCTGATGGTGTCCGTGGGCAGGCCGTACATGTCCACCTCCACGTACGTCCCGATCTTCTTATCCGACAGGAACTGACCCGAGAAAACCTGCAGAAGTATATATAGTCTTGATCAACATGAGGTGAATATAAATCAAGCAGAAAATACGGAATAACTTCAATAATTTAGGCTGAAAATATAAATAAGTGTATTCAAATCAAGGCTAATATTGCAAACCATTCTAACTAAGGTTGACAATGAATGTATGTATGTGTTAGCTATTGTGCTCTGCAGTGTTATTCCTCCATGAAAGGCTTTAAATGTAATGTTGTACCTGGACACTGCAGGTGGCCGCAATGACGCCATCTACTGGTGTTTCCGAAAAAGGGTCAAACGTTCGGTCCGACCGCCGCATGAAATCTGGCTTCAACAAATACCTGACGCAAGAACACAGGAAAAAGAGTTTTTATATAAGTGTCATCTGCTGCATGACCAAACGAAAGCTAAACTCTATTGAATCTGGATTTCAGAGCATTTTTCTCAAGTTTAGCATCTTTGGAATACATTTATAAAGATTGGCCAGGAGATTATATTAACTTTTGCTCGTTGTTAGTTTGACTAGATTTTGAAATATTTAGCAGTGAGATAGGGAACTGTCCCTTATTTAATGCTCAAAGTAGCAATTTCTGAACTCGGAGGAACACATGGATACGCTGGGGTTTGTTTGATGAACTCCGTGATAAGAATTTGGATGTGAAGAAGAGTTAATGAGAGCTATAGAAACATTGGAGACACAACGTATAGTTTGAATTCTAATTTTTGACTTCTGTCACTGTTTCAAAATGACATAAATTGGGTAGAGGAGCTTTAAATGCCATCTTCTTACTTTGCTAGCATTTGCTGTAATTTATACTCGAAAAATGTTTTATATCAACAGCCTCCTTCTAAGGTCAATGGTCACATTTATATAGTGCTTGTCTACCTTCATATGGCACTCAATGTGCTTTACATCAAGGAACCACCCACCCATTCAAACTCTCAGTCATACACCAGCGTCAGACTGGAGGCAAAGGTGGGTGAAGTGTTTTGCCCAACGACACAATGACAGTGTGCACCTGCAGGATTCAAACCGACGGCCCTCCGGTCACAAGACGAACACTTATTTAAATGGATTTGTACTTTTTACTGCAAATACTTCAGTACTTCGACTTAAAGGGATATTAAGACTCTTCAAATATAAGAACTGCATGAATTTAAGAACTGCATTTAACTGAATTTAACTGCATTTAACTGAATTTAACTGCATGAATTTAAGAAAAAAATATCTCCAGACATCAACAACACTCTGGATAACTAGGAAATGAGGCCCAATGTCAAAAATCCTGAAATATCCCTTTAAGTAATAATTTAATTGAACAACATTTACTTGTATTGGAGTAATAGTATTTGACCAGCAGTATCTGTACTTTGACCACCTCAGCTCTAAACAATGCTGTATACTTAGACAAGGCAGATTGATTTAGAAAGCATATTTTATACAAAAAGGAGGATTCCAAAGTTTTTTTTTATTCTATTTTCTCGAAAACCCAACGCAGGCAATTTAGCTTCTGAGGCTGATAGTTTTGAAAGTGTGAATAAGTCACAAAATAACTGATCCAAACCAGTCAGTTCCACTAATGCGAAATATTCCCGTCTCTGCCGCATTAGTAATGGCCTTAATAATGGCGGGATAGTAGCATTAGAGGAGTGTCCTCCGGGCCGATACGAGGACCGCGAACGCGCCGCAGTCCGTAATGGGATGTGGCAGGGTTTAATTGATGAGCCTAATGGAGGACAGAGAGAGAGAACAGCCAAAAGGAAGTGATGGAGGAAGAGGAGACTCACCCGCACGTGCCGTTGTACTCAAACTTCCCCTGGTTCAACTGCATGGCCAGATCTGAGAGAGGGCGGGAGACGCTGGTTAGTTCAGAAGCAACGATTATTATTATTATTACATGTTTATCTGCTCGTGTGTGTTGCCCGAAGGCACAATGACGAGAGATAATGAACTGGAAGGAGCTTCGGCTGATTTAAACGCTATATTCTCCTAAAAAAGGATAATCCCACTGAATGAAACTCCTTTGAGTGTGGGATTAGTGAGTCCCCTCGGTCTGTGCCCCCCGGAGCCCGGCAGATGCCCCGTGCCCTGTGCTCGCTCTGACCCTGTGCATACGGGGGCGCCAGCTGCTTCAACAGGCTTCACTCACTCCAACAGACTGAGCTAAGGGAAATGTGTGAGCGGTGAAATGGAAATAAATATGAATGCGCAAGAGACCGTGCAGATTTTATACTTCTTACATCGTGTAGAACAATTCTGAGTGAACAAAAGGTGACGTTCTGAAGTCTGATTTCTGATATTCTGATGCATATGAATTTACTCTTTTACTAATCATGACTGTTTGGGATAATGTCAGTGGCAAGCAGTCATAGTTGTATAGACATAGACTAGTGAGGTGGCAATTTTTAAGACAGAAAAGTTTGAGAAATGTTTTGACAAATGTTATTTTATTGTGGAGTTTGTATGGAGTCGCCACCTGGATTTAAGTAACTGTTCTGATCTGGGGTTGCGAATGTACAATGAAATATTTGAGCATGTGACCTTTAGTTTTGTAGCGACTGTTTAATGGTCAGGCAGTGTGTGTCTGAAACAGCTTTAAGTATTAGGTCTGGGACAAAATATCATTATGCAATATATCGCAATACTCCTTTGTTGTGATATGTGTATCATATCAGAAACTATGAATCACAATACTTTTGTTAGTTACTTTGTTTTGTGGCCATACTGCCTTTGCTCTGCCTGATCCGTCAGACCTTGGAAGCTAAGCAGGGAAGGGTGATGGCGCAGACTGGTTGCCTCGCTTCCGTCAGTCTACCCCAGGGCAGCTGTGGCTAAAACAGTAGCTTACTACCACCAGGTATGGAGTGAATGAATAGTGCAATGTAAAGCGTCTTTGAGTGTCCAAAAAAACGATATATAAACCGATGCATTATTTTGATACTCAACTCAGTTTTATATATATACAGTATATATATATATAAAAAAAAAGAAATATACAAATGTTTTTGACGTAAAGGTAGTTTTGTTAAATCCAGATTTGGTGCTGATTGGTTTAAACAAAAGAGCCAGACTTTTAAAATGCTTCTGCCATTTGCGCTTTTCAGAATGTTTGAATTAATATCAGACTGATTTATATTTAATTTATACATTTTGAAAACTCAACTTCCGCTTTCTAGTGTAATTAAAATCGGGGTAGAATATTGCAGTTTGTTGTATAGAGTATAGATTCTTGGTATTGCAGCACAAAGTACTGCGATCTGATTGGATATATTTGGCTTGATTTCACTAAAATATACTGTTTGCAAACAAAAATGTTACGACTTCGCCTACTAAAAATGAACTTAATATATGAGGTGGGGTTAGAGAAGTCAACTATACTTACTCGGGCTGGGACGATACACTTTTGTCTCATGATACCGAGGGCTCGATACGATACGTGTTGCGATACAATATATCCAATGCATAGAGTATTACATGTACTGTATGGTTTTATCGCAATACTTTCAATACTTCTGTTTGGAAGCATTCTTATCCTGCACTCCTTTGTTTCCCATTAACAGTGACAGCACGTTGTGACCATTTGTGTTCTGCACTTTTCAATCTAAACACTTCAATAAATGTGAAATGGCATTTGGTTTATAAACTGACTTTTTGTATATTTTGAGGTAAACATATTACTTGTCATAATTACTTCCTGTACCTCAATACGCATCGGATTGTGACAAAAGTGGATCGTTCCAGCCCTACTAAATATACAATCAAAACACGCATTGATCAACCAGATTTTTAAATGCTTTGCTCCTGAGTTCTTTCTCTAGTGATTTTGGACGTCACGGGTCAAGAGGGTTTGGAACCTGAGGGCTAAGTAACTCATTTAGTTAAGCCAAGTTTTGTTTTCACATTTTCATTTGAATAGTTAGTTATTATCATTCTTCTTTTTCTGTTTTTGTTTTACTTGACGAGTGAGTCGGTGGACGCGTTGCCGTGGTTACCTGGGGTCTGGAAGTTCAGCGAGACCATCTGGCAGCCGGCGTTCCAGAAGATCTGAGGCATGTAATTACTGGAGTCCACGCGGCCGCCTTTGGGGTAGATCCGGCTCATCTGACGCTTGTTGTAGCTGCGGCGGCGGCTCAGGAAAAAAAAAAACGCAAAGAGGAAAAGAAGAGAGAAAGAGCAAAAGCCGCAGCGCATTTGGCGGAGAAACGGACTGGACAAACCGCAGGGGCTATTCTTAGTGCGGACAATCCGGGGTCAAATCGTGGCTTTAGAGACATTCAGCCAAGTCGCACATTCAGTGGTACAGTGGCCTCTGGAGGACCCGGGCGTTTTTTATAGAAACGCCCGGGTCTTTTTACATGTTTTTAGGACCTAGGATAAGCACTTCTATCAGTAAATGTCTGTCGAGGGGCAGCAGAGAAAGAGAGGGCTTTTACTTCCCTGCAGAGGACATTAAAGCAGTACTAAGTAACTTGTTTACTTTAATAAAACCTTTCCGTAGTCCCTGTGGGGGTAATACAAGTGTTAATGGGATGATTGGGGGGTCTTTCATCTCCCCCTGGTGTCTCTAGCCAGAAAACCACAATTGCAACTTGACTGCCACCGGGTCGGAGTCACCAATACACACTAATGGAATCACGAAGAAGAAGCTAACAGGCTAACGGGCAAAGCTAACTGCGGGCTAGCGCCACTTTAACAGTATTTACAGCCAAGTTTGAGTGAAAAAATTATTTCCATTGTGTAATTGGATGTACAATATCCCTCTGTCCCTTTGTCTTTTCTGTCAGTGTAGTATTTACTCTCACGGACAATTAATAAGTAAAAAAACGCGACATGCTACGACACCTGCAGTGGCGCTTATGGCCTCTAGGGGCATGAGTTACCTAGTACTGCTTTAAGTGCATCCCCTTAAATCAGTGGTTCTCTTTTCACTCTAAGTACCGACTCATAAAGTAGCTGACCTTCAAAGTGTGGTCAGGCCAGGATCAAGATCAAATCACGACTAAAGCGGCAGTTTATGTCAGGAATGGTTATGGTCAGGAAAAGGGTTTGGGCAAGTTGTCTTCTACAGAATTAAAACACATTCATCACGGTCTCTGCGCAGTAACGTTAATCGCTATTTATATACAGTATAATCTGTATCTGACCGTCGCGTGTTCTCCACTCAAACAGCTGCTCGCGTGAAGGATACTTGACGAACTCCAGGGCGTTTGTTTTGAGGTATCCCAAACCGACCGACTCGTTGAAGGACGACATGTTGTGGTGGATATTCCGGTCTGAAAAAAAACCATAAAAAACAGTGGAAATTCAAACCATTCGGACTCTTGTGGATGTTCATGTCACAGTGTAGATTACAGGGTTGAACAATATGAGGAGTGAAACAGCAGTATATATTTTTGGCCCATGGTCTTTATTAGACAGGTCAGCTCGGATAGAGATATTCTGCAAAATGTCAGAGTGAGGACTAGCAATCCTTAACGAGTGCCTTTTTTCAGTTCGGTATTTCCCACATCTAAAAGCTTCTCAACTGGAGAGCAAAGCTAAGACCGACAAAAGTGATCTTTGTCATGTTGTCGCCGCGTTTTTGTTACTTTTTCATTGCTTTTCTGTGTCACTTTTTATGGCTGTTTTGTCATGTTTTTGTCACGTTTTTGTTGCTTTTTGTTGTTGTATTTTCGCCTTGATTTTGTCACTTTTTTGCGGCGTTTTCGTCCTCATTTTCGTCGCTACTTTTATGCTTTTTTTTTAAAGCTTTTTGTGTAAAGCCAAACTGGGGAAATGTGCTCGGTTCAGGTGGGGGTTAAAGGGATATTTCAGGATTTTTGACATTGGGCCTCATTCCCTAGTTATCCAGAGTGTTGTTGATGTCTGGAGATATGTTTTTCTTAAATTCATGCAGTTCTTATATTTGAAGAGTCTAGTGGCGCTAGGCTAGGGCAAGGCTAATGCATTTCTATGGTAACAGTTAGCCTGCATTAAAAACAGTCTGACCCACTCCACAGTGCACCTGAGGCAAATCACTTATAACACCAGACTAACCATATAAATGTCTGTGTTAATAGAATAATTTTAACCATTTTGCATTTAAAACAACTTATATTTGAGGAGCATCAGCTTCGTGGCTGTAAGCTAAGGCAGAGGCGGAGTGATCTGCGAGAAAATAGTCCCTCAAAATGCGGTAATTCATGTGATACAAGGTCATTTATATTTCAAAAAATATCCTATTAACACAGACATTTATATGGTTAGTCTGGCGTTATAAGTGATTTGCCTCAGGTGCACTGTGGAGTGGGTCAGACTGTTTTTAATGCAGGCTAGCTGTTAGCATAGAAATGCGCTAGCCTAGCATTAGCCTAGCGCCACTAGACTCTTCAAATATAAGAACTGCATGAATTTAAGAAAAAAATATCTCCAGACGTCAACAACACTCCGGATAACTAGGAAATGAGGCCCTATGTCAAAAATCCTGAAATATCCCTTTAAGACGTCAACAACTCGACTACAATTACATTTTTTTTTTCATCAAATAGGGCCAAATTAAAACTTAAGAATCACTAACGCAGGACCAAAACAAGGCTACCATGTAACTAAATGAGGGAAATAATTTACTTCTTAGGCTGTGCTTGCAAAGAATGTGTACATTTTAGTCAGAGGGAAGTTCGTGATATATTCGTAATGTTGATACTACTCCATGAAAGTACCTTCTGCCTGGTCGAAGCTCTGAAACTTGACCGGCTGAGCGTAGTTGACCATCGCGGACAGATACGGGTGGATGTTGGTGGTGGCTCCGACGTAAGTGTACTGAGCGATCAGAGCCTCTTCGATGTCCTCCACCTCCGCCACCTCTACAATCTGCACAACACACATGGAGACAGTGAGGACACGAGGAGTACAAGTCTAAATGATGCTGACGTTTGTGAGAGTCGACCTTCTTGTTGTTGTCTATGTCGGACGCCTCAGAGATGTCTGTCGCGTCCGTTGCTTCCGTCGCCTCAGAGATCTCCGTGTTGTCTTCTGTCACCTGTGAGCCCAGTGGATTAGATCATTAGATTGAAAATAAATAAATCAATACAGCCGGACATTACTAGATTTAGACGGATAAATCAAAATGTCTCTCTTCTAATGGTTTAAATTGTTTAAGACTTAACTACAGAATGAGACCCAACTCCACATAACAAAAACTAACCAAAAAGAATAACTGACCATGATTTAAGTTTGTCATTAAAATTATCTGCCAGCAAAATAAGGGTTTTGGCTCTTAAAATGGACAAAACAAAAAAACAAAAATGATACATTATAACCCGATTCCCCCCCAAAAACCCGTCATTTGTATTGAGGCTTGAGAACAGGGCTGGGCGATTATTGACAAAAATTAATATCGCAATATTTCTGGGGACTTCCTCCATAACGTTGATAAAGCAAACCATCAGAAACATGTAAGAATGTGCTGGCAAACATCTTCATTTATATTGCTTTGTCACTCAAAAGATGATTGTCCTCAACAGACTACAAAAGGGCAGAAAAAAAACCCTTTGCCCATTTTTTTTACCCATTTTTGCCCAATTTTTAGCATGTATTTTACTTATTTTTGCACTTTTTCCCTTTATATTTTCCCCATTTTGTTCCTCAATTTCCCCCTATTTTTTCCCCATTTTCTCCCTATTTTTCCCTCTTATTCCCCTTTTATATTTATTTATTTTACAATTTTTGCCATTCTTTTCCATATTTTTTCCATATTTTTTCCACATTTTCTCTCTATTTTTCCCCCTCTTATTCCCCCTTTTATATTCTTTATTTATTTTACAATTTCCCCCCCTATTTCCCCCCATTCATTCTATTATGTTTTACTTATTTTTGACATTTTTACCCATATTTTTCTCTCATATTTCTCCATTTCCCCAATTTTATATATATATTTTTTAAACAATTCCCCGCCTATTTTTGCACATGTTTTAGCACATTTTTTCCACCTTTATTTTCCCAATTTTGTACCCGTTTTATCCCCTAGTTTTGCCCCATTTCCCCGAAAGTTTCCCCCCATTTTTCGCCCCATTTCTCAACATTGGAGATACACTCGATAATGTAAATTTGCATATCATACAAACAGCAATTGCGATATTGTCTTGTCAACATATAGAGATATAATGCCCACCTCTACTTGAGAGTTAATGCTTATTTATTTTCTTGTGTTATTCAAAAGCTGTAAATTTGCAAATAAAAGAAATTCATCTGTGAGTTCATAACAGAAAAGGAACTGCTGGACATCACCTAAACAGACAAATCTTCTAAGGGAGAAACTGAAAACTGGATCATTTCTAATCCATAATAATAAGGTCATGAAAGACACAAAGCCTTATTTGTGTAAAAGTACGCTCAGAGAGGGTGAGCTGCGAGTGAAAAGCGGGACCTTTTTCAAGCTGTTGTTGCACTGGTCTTTCCTGGAGCTGAGCGCGTTGCTCTGGGACACGCTGTTGGAGTCTTTCTCGCTCACTCCGTCCGACAGACTGCTGGGCGCCTCTGAATTCAAGTCCTTGTCCTCCGCGTCCTTCTCCCCTGTTGCACGAGGACATCGTTTATTCACTGAGATGTGGAGCAACGAGTTACATTCATCCCCTTCTCCACAGACTGCACTGAGAGGAATAGTTTATATTCACTATATTCACTGACAATAGCAGTAAAAAAAACTATTCTGATCCAGATTTTAAAAGCCAGTTATTATCATTTTTGTTCTGTTTTTCACATTATACTATCATTATGTTGTGTAAGTTGTTGTTTTTTCCTCGTACTAAATACTACAGGGGAAATAAGTCAAATGAAATGCAAGGGTTGCTAGATTTAACCTGTTAACCCCCACCTAACCTGAGCACATTCTCTCCAGTTTGGCTCTACCCAAATCTAAAAGCTTCTTGAAAAAAAGTGTCAGAATAGCAACAAAATGAGTCAAACACAAGGATGAAATAGCAACAAAAGAACGACAAAAAAGTGATGAAAAAGTGATGCAAATGTAACAAAAAGTGACGTAAAAAATTACAAAAAAGTGACAAAAAGTGATAAAAATGTGATGAAAAAGTGGCAAAAAAGTGACAAAAATGTGATGAAAAAGTGGCAAAAAAGTGACAAAAATGTGATGAAAAAGTGATGCAAATGTAAAAAAAAGTGATGTAAAAAATTACAAAAAAGTGACAAAAAGTGATGAAAAAATGATGAAAAAGTGACGAAAAAGTGACAAAAAAATGATGAAAAAGTGGCAAAAAGTGACAAAAAAGTGACAAAAATGTGATGAAAAAGTGATGCAAATGTAACAAAAAGTGACGTAAAAAATTACAAAAAGTGACAAAAAGTGATAAAAATGTGATGAAAAAATGATGAAAAAGTGACAAAAATGTGACAAAATGCACTTGGTTACGGCGGGGGTTAAGAGGTTAGATGCTTTTATTTTATTAAATGCTTTTTATTGCCATTTGAATGTCCCAAAACAGTATTTTTTATGACACAAATGCAAAAGATGCCTTTCTTCATGTAAAGATTTGTAACCAAATTGAATATAGAGTAAATTGTTAAAATTTGCATGAACAAAAAAGGTAATTATGGACACAACAGGTTGGTTTTGAGCTTGAGTTTATGTAAAACTGAACTGTATTTTCACTGAATCTATGTAGTAAATAAAGCCGAGATGTGCCAATGTTTTCAGGAAATGTAGTTATAACAATATCATGTTGATTGATGTCCAATTCATTGACAGACTTTTAATGCCTGCTGAATCACTACTCCTGCTATTTTGAAGAAACAATACTCAGATACTCCGAAATTTTCCTTTACTCTTCACTTTTCTACAATTCCTCTTTTCCTATGCTGTATACTTAAAGTTTCCAACTAAACTAGGATAGTACAGGTGGATCAGTAACAAACCGTTCTCCGGCTCGTCTTCCTCTCCCATTATAATGGCGGGAGTGTTGGTCTCTCCCGCCTCCATGTGCTTCTTGAAGGAATCGAGTTGCTCTGCAAAGAAAACGCGATGTCATCAGAAACAGCTGACATAGACGTATTCGGAAAAGACGGAAACGAGCTGCGCGTACTTTGCTCCACTTCTGGCTTTAGACGTTTGTTTTTGATGAGGATTTTTCTCTTGAGGTCGTTTGGGGAAGGCAGAGGCCGCCCCGGTTCTATCTGTTCACACAAAGGAAAAGCTTGAGAACATGTGTCGCATTTTACTTCACAGCTCAGCAGTTCAAGTCTGTATTTACCGGGAAGTTCTCCAAAGGCTGCTTCAGGAGTAAGTCGCCGAAGATTTCCTCACAATACCTGGCCATCTTGTACTGCTGTGGTTTACTGGGAATCAGAAGAACATCGAGTAAACGTGTTGTCCCGCGGAAATGACCTCGCAAACTGTCTATATTTACCAGCAATGGTTCTCGAAGGACAAAATAACGGGGTAGTCTGACGTGACGAATGCGGTTTCCCGAATCGCTTGAATAACATCCTGCAGAAATCAAATGAAAGTGTTTGTAGGTGTAACTTGGCGTAGTGACCTGTAGGTGTCAGTGTCTGGTAGGGGTTTTGTACCTTGAAGAGGATGTCGGTGCACATGGCTTTCCCGTGAGTGATGATCGGCTCCTGGTCCTCTCCTTTTCCATCCCAACAGTCCAGCTCCACGCACCTGACACAAGAGCAGCGTTCAGTTTGTTAAGTGTCGTCATTTTAGACAAAGTGATATTGTTGCAGACCGAAATGAGACTAAAAACTGAACTTAAAACGTGACTGAAATCTCCAGATAATTCCATTGACGAATAAAACAAAATTAAATTCAAAGGAGGACCTAAAAAACATGTGAACTTCCAGCAACACCATTTCTAAGAGCCTCAGATGATTTCAATCCACTGCCAAAGGAACAGGTCTGAGGGAGACTCTCCATGAAACAGTGACTATAATCAAATATATGTTTGGGTACAATTATGTGAGTGTTACTGTCGACTAAGCAGACAATAGACATAACAATTATATTGACTAAAACTAAAGACAGGGTTTATGCATAAAGTTAATCTCTTAAACCTGAACCGAGCACATTTTCTCTAGTTTGACTTTATCCAAATCTAAAAGTAGGGCTGGGAAAAAATTATTATTATTATTTTTTTTTGCTCTCCGCTCAGAGGAAGGTCCTGCTGTACAAATGTGCCAAGAAAAACAGAGCCCACCTATGGATTTTTTGTTGTTCTATTAGCTCAATCCAAATACAGTATAAATAATTTGGATGTTTAACGATCATTGTTGCACACTGCACAGTGACTTTTCAGTTAGAGAAAGGGTTTGCCTTGATGCACTTTAATTAAATACAATAAATATATATATATTTAATATATTTACAGTTTGCAGTTATTTTGTTCTAAATAAATAAATCGAGTTTTTTATTAAACAATTGCAGATTTTTTGGGGCGAAAAAAAATCGCCCAACTCTATCTAAAAGCTTCTTGAAAAAAAGCAACAAAAGAGCAACAAAAATGAGGATGAAAACTCAAGTGACAAAGAGTGACAAAAACGTGCCAGAAAAGCAACAATAACACCATTAAAAAAGCGATGAAAACACAACAAAAAAAGCGTCAAAAAAGCAACAAAAAACCCGACAAAAACATGACAAAGAAAAATACGAAAACACGACAATAACGCTTCAAAAATGAAAAAAAATGAAAAAAAATAATAATCTTAGGTCTTAGATTTCAAATGAGGCGTTACACTGGCCTGTAGGCTTTAAGCTCCAGTCGAGAAGCTTTTAGATTTGGGTAAAGCCAAACTGGAGAAAATGCGCTCGGTTATGGCGGGGGGTAAGAGGTTGTTATTAAGTGTAAGTCACACTTGGCTAATGCAGTGTTCATGATGAATTAAGTGTTAACTCATCCTTTATTGAGGCTAAGTAAGGTGTAGTTATTGTAAAGTGTTACCAGTTAATGCTATATTGTAATGCCTCAAACACAAAAACCACAAACATTTCTTTCAAACCGAGGAATTTCGATATTATTTAAGGGGTTAAATAAAAACAAACGACTGAAGGGAGTGTAAAAGGTTGTATATTTTTACAGACAGAAGTTAAAATACTAAGAACATTTCTAAGATGGATGTTTGCTTGGTTACCTGCAGCCCGACAGCAGCACCTGGCGGTACATCTCCACGGAGGACTTGCCCCCGAACTGGCGGCCCGTCAGGTAGGTGTTGTGGGAGGAGCTGATGAAGTAGTGAGCGAGCGGCTGGTCCATTTCCTGATACAGCTCCAGTCGGTCCAGAAACACCGGGGCGTTCTCGTCCGACATCAGGTACCGACAGAAGCCGTCGCTGGACATCAGGCCTGAGGGGACAGAGCAGCTCAGTGTGAAGTCCAGGTCCTATTTCTGCACCACAGTGAGAAGATGAAGTCCAATCTTTTATCAGGTATGGTTTCTGTAGTGTCACGGTACCACAGGCAGAGGGCGCCAGAACCTCAGATATCAATGAGAAAACCTACAGTATGCTCTTCAAGACTGTTTTAATACTGTTTTTTAGGGAAAGACACTTCAGCCACCTTGCCTCCATTTTAAGGCCTATTGTGATGAACCCTGGAAACCCTGGCAAATTCATAGAAATAATAACTTTGATTTGAGCATTTTTAAGCTTAATATTTTAAACTTCAAGAATAATTGGATTTAACTGATGATAAATCTGACCATTTCTCTTCCCAAATAGATCTATGTGACTGTGTAAAAGGCTTGCTGATTTATTCTGTTATTTTACTGATTCGATACATGGTAAATGCTAAGCCACCATCAGCTAGCTTATGAGCTAAAGACATCTGAGACCTACACATTTCTTCTTCTGAAACACTGAAGAGGCACCAAGAGCCCCCCACAGCTGCAGCACAGTGGAGGCGTCACAAGAGGCGCTACTGGAAACAAAAAGGGACACACGAGGAGGTATCCGGGCAAGACTCACAGCTACGCCACACACGCCTTCTGTCCCTACTATTGTTCTGGCTAATGGACGTTCACTGGAGAATAAAACGGATTAACTGCTAAACTCATCCGCATAGTAAAGTGAAGATATCACTGTGCGGATGCCGAATTACTCCTGGTATTATTACGCCTTACAATATAGTTCCCCTTTTTATCAGCTTAGAAAATCCACATTGTTTAATTTTGTGTAATTATACTCTGTAGTGTAAAACTTCATGTAACCATATTTAAATAGGGAAAACGTGGAGGAGTTTGGTAGCTTCTATCTTCACCTCATTTGGAGCTATAGAGGAGAGGAGGAGAGGCTAAATGCTATGCTAATGCTATTTTATGCAACTGTGAAGCACTTTGAATTGCCTTGTGTATGAATTGTGCTCTACAAATAAACTTGCCTTGCCTTGCCTAACGCCGTCTGTGCTGTGTTTACGTGAGGGGGGCACGCGTGGAGACCAGACAGGTACAAATGAACTCGTCTAAGCTAAGGTAAGAACATATCTCAGTATGTAAAAACGGTGGCCTATTCCTTTAAGGCGTGACATCTCTTGTCGTACAAATCAAAAACAATGCCGTGTTCTCGGTGGTCACCTTTCTTCTTGAGGTCGTCGTCCCGCTCGTACTTCTCGACGATCTGCATGGCTCTTTTGGGGTCGTAGAAGGGGAACAGGATCTCGTTTAGCCTGGGGTCGCGCTGGTTCTGAAGGGGCACATTCGCAGTCAAAACAAGCTGCAGTGAAACCAAAACTGAACCGCGCTACACAGACAGGACGGGAGCTTCAGCACAAAAAAGCACTACGTTAACGACATTGATTCACACACGTTTGGGGGAGGGGGGGAATAGTGTTTTGTGGGGTCAAAACTACAGCGTTATAAAACAAAGGGCTGTACTGTGAAGCAACAAACTGTCAAGCCTAAACAAGCCCTAAAGATTCCGTTGCCATGGACACACAATAATGGAAAGATGTTACAAGTTGGTGACAAACTGTAAATATCACAGTAGAGCCCTCTTGTTTTGCTACGGGGGGGGGGGGAAACTACGCACCCTCAGCATGTTAAAATGTTTCAAAGACACACAAAAGGACGGCACAACTGAGCAGGAAACAGGAAGCAACAGGAGGAGAGCCGAGCAACACCAATCAGACGCTGCAGGGGCGGGGCCAGGCGGCAGACATGCAGGAGATGATGGAGAGGTTGCAAAGGATGATGGGTAGGAGGAGGGGGGGGGGAGTTGCCCTTTTTTTGTATTTGAATAATTTTTAAGAGAGATCAGCCGCTATGGTGCCAAGGTACAGTGCTATGGTAACTATTGTACTCGTCAAAACGCTTTGATTATGGCTAATATCTCTGCTCATAAATGTGTGCTAAAGTGGTGACAGGGTTTATACAGGCTTCTGCGCGTCAAATGTTATGCTTTTTAATGCCCAAACGCTATATTTTGATGCCACAAATGCAGAGAGAAATCTGTGCTTTATTTCCTTTAAGATTTGCAAACATTTCATCAAACAGAGAAAAGAGAATTGGACAAAAAGGGGAAACTTTTAAGCCAAAAAAAATGGTCAATTTCAGCCGAAAGTGTAACTGAATATGTTTCAATGAACTTACACAGTACAAAATGTTGAGTAATGTCATAATTTCCAATAAAATTTGATTAAATGCCCGTTTTAATCTAATGTAATGCTTTTTAATCACATTTAAGGCCTTGATTTTAACATTGAATGACTTTCAATGCTTTTTAATGCCCCGCAGGAACCCTGTGAAAGGGTTTTCAGACATAAGATGATTATGGCAGGTTTGTGGCTTTTTTGTCAAAATCTCCCACTGAGACTTTTCACTAAACTCATTTCAAACTTGCACGGTGAAATGAAACTTTATCCTAGAATCCACATCGCAAACTTTAAAGGTGCATTATGGAACTTTTTATTTGTGCGTATTTAACCTTTCAGTGACCCAGTGGCTGTGAGCATGACGCCTTTACTTTCCATTGCAGTCACCACTATGATGCTACAGGATCAATTGTTTTTAGAGTTTCTGGTTGTTTTTACGGCTGACGGACCCTTTCACCAGAAAACCTACAAAATCCAATGGCTGTAGTACCTCCATATAGCCGCTAGTCTCCCATTAGAAACCATTGCAATTTAGACACGTTAAAAGCAGCTTCAGAGCCTGGTGCTTTCTACAGCTAGATATTCCTCCTGTGATAACACTGGGTTAGTTACAATTAAAGAAACTAGGCTGGTTTTTGTAAGAAACATTTCAGAAATCTCGTATGCTAACGAGGGCCGGACTGTTAGCATTGGAGCTGCGCGGCTATGACAAGTGAAGATCCCGCCCTTATGCCCTTTTTAGGAACATGCTTCTGGGGAGGAGGAGTCTGTAAATCCGCCATGATTTCCCCCTCGAACGTAGTTAATTTGGCAAACGGGGAGGAGTGAGGAATGACGGTCTATTAATAATTATGTAAAGGCACCATGCTGACCACCCATACAGCTATTGGGCAGCAAAAAGGTCAATTATGCAGAAGGTTTGGGTTTAAAAGCTCCATAATACAACTTGTCAGTCACTACTACTTCCTGTCCAAAAGCAGGAGCGATCCAATCACAGGCACTAATTTGTAACTTTATTTAAAGGCACTATACCTGTTTTTTTTTTCAAGTAACGGAACATTTGCTTGGTCCTCCTTATTGTAAACTCAGACATTTGTGGGGGAAAAACACTGTACATCTAATTATAAAGCATTTGGAACAATTTGATGAACTTGCAGACTGGTTTTCTAACATTTCTGTGAAAGTGACCTTTAAAAGTGTCCCTGCAAGTTGTGAAATGTGCTACAAATGCTACAAATGTGTCAGATGAGTTTGGACCACAACTAGCATTGTAATTTTGTGGCTGCCTCTTTCATTGTTTGTTATAAAAAAACATCTGGTAGGGCCTTTAGGGGGAAAACTCTCTCACTCGTGTTTAGATAGAAGTCCGCGCTGTTCCCCGTCTTCTGCGTGATATTTATTACTTCTTTTTTAGACGGGCAATGCCTTTCTCAGATTGGTTAATCCGCCGGTAAATTACAGCCATCGGAGCTCGCGGTCACAACAGCGGCTCACAGATAATGCGCCTTTGCAGAGAGTCGGAAAAGCGTTTAGTCCAAGCTACCGTCACGAAGTATCCCTTTACAAATAGTTACTCATTATAAAACGCCAGGGAGCAGGAGCGATCCGCTAAAGTAAATTTATTTTTAGCCGCGCCGCTATCGGCCCTACTCGAAGCACTGCCAAGGCCCGGGGACCGTGCCGAAATTGCTTTTAGTTTTCTGAAGGTTTTATTTATTTATTTATTTTTATTCCAAGGGCAACTTCCGCCCAGAACGGAGAGAGCGGGACAGACGCCAAAACAAGAACGAGGCAAGGACACAGAGAGACGTTAATGAATGATAAAGAGCTTACTTCATTCAGAAAGCTGACTAACTGGTCTACTGTTAAATAATCAGTTTTGTTCCCATTGCTGCAAAAAATTAATTAGAAAAAGAAAAGAAAAAAAAGAAAACATGTTACGCTTCTCAAAATAGACACTCTTGCGTTCAAACAGTCAGCAGAACGAACGGCAGGACCATTATTTTAGTAAAAACATATGTTAATTCTCCACAGTTGACCGTAGAAGCAGGTTAAGCTGTTCAGACATAGTTAGTGCAGCAGGCTAAGACACATTACACTTGCATTATGTTTCAAAAAAATTACATTTAGATCAGTGAGTCTCAAACTTTTCACACCAAGTACAGGCAGATCTACAAAATACATCAGAAAAATAATGTAATTTTAGGGACAACTATGTATATCGCTGTATTCAACCTCCCCCACTTTAACCAAGCTCTTTTTATCCAGTTCGGCTTTACCAAAGTCTAAAAGCTTCTTGACTGGAGCTCACAGCCTATAGGTCAATGTAATGCCTCATTTGAAAGCTAAGACCTACAAAACTCATGTAAGCTTTTTCCTATTTTTTGTTGTTGTCAAGTTTTAGTCATTTTTGTTGTGTTTTTGCCACATGTTTGTCACATTTTGTTGTTTTGTCACGTGTTCATTGATTTTTTTTGTGGGTACGTTTTGGCCACATTTTGTTTTTGAGTGTAATGTGATGAAGCCACAATGTGTGACCAAAACATGTAAAAAAGAAATCTACAAAAACGTGTTGAATAAAAACGTGACAAAAAAACGTGACGAAAACGTGATGAAAATGTGACGAAAATGTGACGAAAATCAGAAAAATGTGACAAAAATGTAACAAAAATCAGAAAAATGTGACAAAAAAGTGACAAAAATGTGACGAAAATGTGACAAAAATCAGAAAAATGTGACAAAAATATGACCAAAACGTGACGAAAATGTGACAAAATGTGACAAAAATGTGACAAAAATGTGACGAAAATGTGACGAAAATGTAACAAAAATCAGAAAAATGTGACAAAAAATGTGACAAAAAGTGACAAAAATATGACAAAAACTTGACAAAAATGTGACAAAAATGTGACAAAAATATGACAAAAACGTGACAAAAATGTGACGAAAATCAGAATAATGTGACAAAAAAGTGACAGTGACAAAAACATGACAAAAATGTGACAAAAAATTGGAAAAAAAAATTGACGAAAATGTGACAAAAATTTGAAAAAAGTGACAAAAATGCGACAAAAAATTTGACATAAATCAGAAAATTGTGACAAAAAAGTGACAGTGACAAAAACATGACAAAAATGCGAAAAATTTGAAAAAAATGTGACAAAAAAGTCATAAAAACATGACAAAAATGTGACAAAAATCAGAAAAATGTGGAAAAAAATTGACAAAATTTGAAAAAAAAATGTGACGAAAATGTGATGAAAACGCAAAAAAAAAAAAAGGTCTTAGCTTTCAAATGAGGTTGTAAGCTCCAGTCAAGAAGCTTTTAGTTTTTGGGTACATCTGAACTGGAAAAAATGTGTTCGGTCAAGGTGGGGGTTAAGGGGTTAACCAAACAAATCATAAAATAGGGCAAAACCTGGTCCAAAACGGGACTAAAATCGTTCTCGATTCACCCCAAAGGAGGACAAAAATATGCAGATGAACGACTTAATCACTGCAGTTTGAGAACCACTGGTACAAAGAGAAACACTACAGGGAGAAATGATTCCACAGGTTAATAAAACAGAGGCTCACATCTTCTTGAAAAGCTCCTCGATGTCGGTGCGTGGGCAGATCTTCTGAGTCAGAGCGTAGAAAATGTCATAGGTAAAGTCGGACGGTTCAATCTCATCGTTCTGCAGAGACAGTAAAATACAGTAACAGTGAACAATTGTTGCAAATGTCAACAGTTACAAATGGCTTCGTCAGGGCTGATGGATGAACACATTTACTATAATGACTAAAATGTTATAATGTGATAAATGATGACAGTATGCCGATCTTTGTATCAATCTCCTTTAACTAATCTGTAAGTGGCTCCTCTCTGTCTCTTGTTACTGAAGCTGTATGCAGCCTTACAGTTAGATGTAATCCGACTGTTGTGTCTGACTGTAAAGTGATATGTCTGTGGTTCCCAAGCTGAAGGGGATCAGGGCATAAAAGATATTATTTGAGCAAATTAATTGAAAAAAATAAATAATAATAATAACAACAAGGACAGCTTGTGCAGAAAACACACCAAAATCAGTTAATTTGTCTGAAATAAATGCAAACTCGACAACATTTTTAATTGACTTTAGTCTATACTTGATTAATCGTAATTAATCACATCTTAACCTCTTAACCCCCGTCTTACCCGAGCACATTTTCTCCAGTTCGGCTTTAGCCAAATCTTATAGTCAAAATAGCGCAGAAAATTGCTGTAGTACCTCCATATAGCCGCTAGTCCCCCATTGGAATGCATTGCACTTTAGACATGTTAAAAACAACTTTAAAGCCTGGTTTCTAATTTTTTGGAACTTTCTACAGCTAGATATTCCTCCTGTGATAACGCTGGGTTGGTTACAATTAAAGAAACCAGGCTGGTTTTCGTAAGAACATTTTTTAGAAATCTCGTACTAATGAGGGCTTGACTGTTAGCATTGGAGCTGCGCGGGCTACAGTGAAGATCCCGCCCTTATGCCCTTTTTAGGAACATGCTTCGTCAGAGCTGGGGAGGAGGAGCCTGTAAATCCGCCATGATTTCCCTCTCGAACGTGGTCACTGTGGTAAACGGGGAGGAGTGAGGCATGACGGTCTATTATATGTCTATGTCAGAAACACACGAATAGAAAGGGACCGACTCGATACTGATTTCTATGCTTTTGTATAGGGGAAAATTAGGGAAATGATTGGATTGGTTGGCGGAAATGAGTATTTCGCATTTCATACACTGAGAGGGTCATTTACGAAGCGTTTGCTCACGCGCCAAACGAGTAGCATATGAAGAAGAGGAGCAGCAGCAGCACAGTCATTTCTGCATTCATAACTCACACGGCATTGTATTATTTACATATTAGATTTGTGGTCCTAACACTGCAATAAACATAATTTCAAATGTTTAATCAAGTGCAACACGTCCACAAAATAGCATATTATATTTCTCAGCTTGCATCTTTCTTGATAAACAACCCCCATAATGTTCATTAACCGTGCTACATTTGATTTAAAGAGGGGTATTATGTAAAATCGACTTTTTCAAGCTTTATATCATGTTATTATGTCATTCCCTCATTAAACACATGCCTGGAGTGTTGCCTTGGCTTATTCACATATTTTTGAGTAATCAGTAAAAACTTAGACGGCAGCCATTTTAGGTGTAGCTATGCCTCAGTCCTCCTAGGAACGCCCCCACCTCCTGGAGACGCCTCTGACCTTTTGTCACCAGCCAAGCCACCAATCACTGCTCATCAGCTCAGCAGAGCCCCCTCCCCGCACAGTAGTGTTGTTTAGATGCCACAGCAGTGTGCTGAAGGGGGCGTGTCGGAAAGCTTCTTAAAGAGACAGAGGCCTATTTCAAGACGTTCAGTACAGCCATTTTGAGAGAGCAATTTTATTCAAGGCAGTTATTTTAATTTACTGCATATACAGACCAACAGAAGGTTACGTCATCATTGTAGTATGCTATAGACTGGTGCTATGTGATTGAAAAAAGCATAATACCCCCTCTTTAAGTTATTAATCTTTGTGAATAAGAGCATTTTACCTTGTTTAACTTTGATTGCACATTTTCTAATGATCTGCATCTTACTGTGTGTTTTAACAGCAGCTGTAACAAGTACATTTCTCCATTTATTGTATCTTTGACTGGAGTGACCAATAGGCATTTATGTCTTACATCAGCATGTCCTCAGTCCAACTTGAACCCGTGACCTTCGGTTTCCCAGACTAATTCTTCGACAAACGCAGAGCCCATTTAAACTAAATATCTCCAAACTAGTCAAATCATCTCTGACATGAATAGAGTGGTGCGTGTGGTGTCAGACCTTTCCGCTCGGAAGGCCCAGATCCTTCAAAGCCTGGAAGATCCCCTTTTCCGTCTTCCCTGACGCGAATGTCGGGTAATGCTGTAACAGAGACACGGAGCTTTAGCGTCGAAGCGCAGCAGATGTTTGAGAGAGTGGCAGCTTTTAAAGACGGTGTGTCCGTACCCTCTGACAGGAATCTTCCCGTTCACGTTGGTCAAGAAGCACATCCGCATCCAACTGAACACACAAGAGTCAGTCAGTCGAGAAAACAATCCTTACAAATGACAGGGTACAACTTAAAATAACTCTGTGATATCCTTTAGAATAAACCATGTCTCCACAGTACCTCCTTAACTTAGATTTTTAGATACAAAAACTCACAATCTCTGACACATTTGCGAGGATAAAGCACTCACTGTTTCTTCAGGCAGGTCATTGGACACACGTTATTGGCCTTAAAGTTGTGAATCACCGACCGCAGGCCTTCTATCCACCTCTGCAAAAGACACACACGGGCAAAGCGAACAGTATTCAGTACAGGGACATGCACACAAAGGAAATGGGGGAAAAGAAAACATGGCCGCGAGCAGCAAATCGCAAACGCTGCAATTATTGGTAATGTAATAATAGGACTGCATTATTACATAACGAGTGTTTAGCCCCCAAAGCTTTTCAACACATCAGCATACAAAAAAGAAACCAGTTTGAACTGAATTTTACCTGCATTTTCTTCACATTTTGAACTCTATGTCAGAATCTAGCCTAATTATTTCCATTGGTAATTTATGCTTAAATGTATGAGTAAAAACATTGCTCTGTGATGGAGTGGATTCTTATGCTGCAACTGGTACCTAGTAAATTTCCGAACTCCAACTAGGAAAAATGCTTTGGAACGCTACTTGAACAGAAAAAACCTGTTATGGGAATCACAGTTTTTTTTTACAATTTATAGCCGTGTTCTGGCCGACTATAAACATATCTATCACAAGTCAATATCAAACTCATGTGGATGTTTTTTCACAGCATATTGTCCAGTTGAAGGGAAACATTGCACTTGGAAAAATGCCTTAGAATTACAACTTGTAAACTCGGAGATGTCCAGAGAGCTCTGAATTCAGATGAGAGATCAAGAAAACTTCAATAAAACCACTGCACCAGTGAGTGAACGTTACTTTTGGTCATAGCCTTCAATATAACGTTATGTAGCATGTTTTGAATTATATGTTTGGGGAGAACATTCATATAACGTTATCTTATTAGCTAACTGTTGTAGCATTAGCAGTTTTGTTTACATACGAGTTTATTCAGCGCTCTAAGGTCGTAAGTTGTCATTTTTAAGTGGGAAAATTACCAGTTACCAGTTGCCTGGAACGCACCATTAAGCTGGCGTTCGCATATGTAGCATGAAGCTAACGTTAGTAATAATGTATTAGTTTTATACAGCGCTTTTCTGGACACTCAAAGACGCTTTACATTGCATTATTCATTCACTCCATACTCGGTGGTGGTAAACTACTATTGTAGGCAGAGCTACCCTGGGGTAGACTGACAGAAGCGAAGCAACCAGTCTGCGCCATCGGCCCCTCCGACCACCATTCACTCACTCACTACATTCGCCATGTTTCCTGGTGCTACAAACGGTCTCCCATCCAAGCACCGACCAGGCCCTTCCCTGCTTAGCTTCCAAGATCTGACGGGATTGGGCAGAGCAAAGGCGGTATGGCCACACATCATGGTTACTGTAGCATTCTCTGTAATTTATGTATTTATGGGCTGTTGAATCACTTCACTCCTCTCCATGTCTTTGTATCTTTATTTGGTAGAAAAATATATTCATAATACAGTATTTGTTGTAGAAGTGGTGGAGTAACGGGAGAAAGTTTCATTTTTTCCCCCTCTACTCTGTTTACCCGTCTGGCAGCTTCGAAGATTATAATTTATGAGCGATTCCAGAGATGCCGTCTGTATCTATTGCAAAATTGTGAACTCGGAGATGATCAGCATGCTCCAAGTTCAGATACGAGATGAAACAACGAGATGAGTTCAAATACGAGATGAAGAGAGCAATGGTGGCCCCCAGTGGAGAAGTGTAGTTAATGATAAACTTTTGACAAAACCGCAGCACCAGATGATGTGAACATTATTTTTGTCACCCTCTTCCTCCAATGAAGCGTTATTTAGCATGTTTTGAATTATAGCTGGTGTGGAGAAACATTCATATAACGTTAGCATCTCATTGGCTAACTGTTGTAGCCTTAATACAGGTTTATTCAGCTGGAACACTCGGAGGTCGTAAGCCATACATTTTCAAGAGGGAAAAATCCCACTTACCAGTTGCCTGCCTATGATCTATTGCAAACTCTACATCAGACCTCGCAGCCGTGCATTGTTTTAACAGATCTGGGGGCAGACCTGCGTGGGCGGCTTGCGTAGTATTTTCTTTGTGAATCACATCAATGTCATGTCAGAACAATTAGATTTACTCATAGCAGGATTATGCATAATGGCAGTGTATTCCCAGGGCTAACACGGCTCGCGCTGCAATCCTGTTCGTTGTTTGAAAATGATAAAACAACAAATGACTGCGCCCTTGGATATAATGGTGTGTTTCCTGCACAATCGGCTCCAATGACTCGGCTCCAAGGTCTTCAGTGACAATGAGCGAGGATATGGATAATGTTTTTATTGTTTCTGTTCATGAGAGATGATAGCGCTGTTGTGAATTGGTAAGCCATACAAAATAATTACACACTTGGGCTGTTCCGTGTGAGTACACTACAAAAAGTAATATAAAAATGGGCAAAATGTACTTGAAATAAGTATATGTTCCCTTGATTTGAGTAGTTAAAGGGATATTTCCGGATTCTTGACATAGGGCCTCATTCCTAGTTATCCAGAGAGTTGTTGATGTCTGGAGATATTTTTTTTCTTAAATTCATGCAGGTCTTATATTTGAAGAGCTTAGTGGTGCTAGGCTAATGCTAGGCTAACGCATATCTATGGTATCAGCAACCCTGCATTAAAAACAGTCTGACCCACTCCACAGTGCACCTGAGGCAAATCACTTATAACGCCAGACTAACCATATAAATGTCTGTGTCGATAGAATATTTTTTGGAATATAACTGACCTTGTATCACATGAATTACCACATTTTGAGGGACTATTTTCTCGCAGATCACTCCGCCGCTGTGTTAGCTTACAGCCACGAAGCTGATGCTGCTCAAATACAAGTTATTTAAAAGTTATAATTATTCTATCGGCACAGACATGTATATGGTTAGTCTGGCGTTATAAGTGATTTACCTCAGTCGCACTGTAGAGTGGGTCAGACTGTTTTTAATGCAGGGTTGCTGATACCATAGAAATGCTTTAGCCTAGCATTAGCCTAGCGCCACTAAGCTCTTCAAATATAAGAACTTATCTCCCAATGGAACAAGTCTTTTTGCACATAAGACAAGAAAAGATCTTATTAATCTTAAAATTAGATAATAAACTCATTTTACTTGAAATAGATGCTTTTTTCTTATTTTAAGACTATAATACTCATTCCATTGGCAGATGTATCTACTTGGAAGTCAAAATTAGTCAAATTAGGGTAACATTCTTCTGGATCTAGATACGACTTCACAGTGTAAAATTGCAATGTTCAACTACAGAAAACGTTGCAAAAATTTCACTCAAAGTAGTTTTTTTCATCAAAATGTGGCAAACAAGACTTAAAGAGGTGGGTAATAGGCAAAATCAACTTATAGAGCTTTTTACCATTTTACAATATGTTCTCTCATCAAAACATACAGTACCTATGCTGTGTTTCGAGCCGCTAGCGCATCTTTGAATAATCTTAAATCTTCAATGCATATCACTGCACTGCGCACGCAAAAGCTTCACACATCTCTCGATCTATTGCTAAGCTTAAGTATCTATTTGTGTTTCTCTTTATTGAAACAGCTGCATGGCAAAGGGGAGCAAGAGTAGTAGGGTGGCAGGGGCTTATGGGGAGATCGTTTGAAATCAGGACGTGAAACCACTGGACATTTTGTTTTGGCTGTTTTTGATCAATATAGAATTTTCTAACCAACAAAGTATAAGATAGTGATAAAGATGTGTTTGACATTAATCAAATACCTGCAAAAACCCAATGTTTAAAAGAAAAACACTACATCAGGATCAACACAAGGCTAAAATTGTGTGAAATTAGGAAAATCATGACTAAAATTCAGCTTGAACACGTGTTAAAAAGTCTTAAAAGGTAAAAAGTCTTTACTCGTGCAGTGTCGGGCGTCTCGGCCACCAGGAACATGAAGTTGAGGTTGACCAGGTCGGTGCCGCTGCAGATGCAGATGATGCAGCCCTCCAGATCCGCCTCGCTCTTTCCCATGGCCTCGAACGAAGACAGGATCTTCGGGTCCTGGAAATTCACAAATAAACTTTTACAGCTGAGAATACAGAAGACAACGTTTGCCTTTGATCGGTGAGGAAATTTCCAACGATCAATAATGTAGGCGGAGAGTGGGCGGGGCTCAATAAGGTGAATAAAGATACAAAAACACAGCCTGATTGCAAACGTCTATGTTCCCTAGTGACAGATGCTCTGTATTTTTACTGTATAATTGAATTAGGCGGAGTGCACATTAGGCGTCAGAGTCTGTGAACGCTCAGTGCCATTCATCTCTGCTCTTCATTAGATTAAACGGTAACATGAAGCGGCTCGGAGGCCTGTCTAACGCAGTTACTCTCCTGGCTGGAGGTGCAGACGCTCTTGACCAAACAGGAGGACTCCGCACAGGCACGTACGCAACGGCACTACGACCGATTCAACCTTTAAGGCCAGACACTGCAGGTGAATAAGGGGAAAATGTACTTAGAGACATCCATTTGCTGTAGATTACTGAAATAAATATGACCAAAAACAATGTATTGCAAGTTTATGCATAAAAATGACCAAAATTGCCTGTACTTTTAACAAAAAAATTCTAAATAATGGATCAAGTTTAAATGTATGGTTTTATTTGGTTGATATATTAGTTACAAAGACTTTTTTTTAAACGTATTGGAAGGTCGAGGGTGCACACTGTAGTTGTGTCCTTGGGCAAGACACTTATTTATTTATTTATTGGTTTATTTGGTAGGGACAGTGCAAGTTAATGAACAAGCCACACCGGATTGTAGCCTTGGGCTAATTTCCATCCGTCGTCCCCCATGCGCACTCTCAAACACACTCTCATTCATCCTGACCTATTGTACATGTTTTTAGTGGTAGGGGAAACCGGAGTACCCGGAGGAAACCTACGCAGACACGGGGAGAACATGCAAACTCCACACAGAAAGGCCTAGTCCCTGGTGGGAATCGAACTCGGACCTTCTAGCTGTGAAGCACGAGCGCTAACTGCTGTACACCCTTGTCGCTAGTCTCTGCGGACAATGTGTTTGAATGAGAGTGTGAATGGGTGAGTCGTTCATTGATGTAAAGCGCTTTGGATAAAAGTTGTGACCATTTATCTCTATATTAGCCAAAGTTTGGTGGTTGTAGGAGCTACGTAAGTGGAGATGTTGTTGCAAGACTTAAAAACCTAATTTGAGACCTACAGTTTTGTGTATTGCTGACTTTTTTTTGCCACTACTGTCTACCAGAAAGGAAATTATCATATTTCGGTTGCCTTTTGTGCTACAACGTGGACACCAAACATGTCATTATTAGTGAGTGAGTACGCGTGGGAAAGACAGGGTCACCACGAACTCTGCCTATTTCCTAAAAAACTAAGGCAAGCCGAGAAAATCATAAAAAAAAAGCATCGTAAAAGGGTGAGTTTGGTCTTTTTTTTACTCTGATCGCCAGTGAGAACTGGGCGATTTTCCCCCCAAAAAAATCTGAGATTTTTTAATGAAAAACTCAATTTGATTTGTTTTCTCCCCCATTTTACACAAAATAATGGCGAACTGTAGATATATTTATTTATCAAAATTGCAAAGGCAACCCTTTCTCTAACTGAAAAGTCTTGCACTTGTAATACGCTTTACAAGCCTGTATTACCAAGTTTCTCAAAGCGCTACACTGTCACTGTCGTACACTACTGTTGTAGCCACAGCTGCCCTGGGGAAGATTGATGGAAGCGAGACAACCAGTCTGGCAATCGGCCCCTCCGACCACCACCAACCACTCACTCACACACTACATTCACCAGGCATCCTGGTGTCACCAAACGGTCTCCCGTCCAAGTACCGACCAGGCCTTCCCTGCTTAGCTTCCAAGGTCTGACGGGATTGGGCAGAGCAAAGGCGCATGGCTATTGCTGTATTTCGATAGAGCTAATAAAACAATCCTGAGCTGGGCTCTGTTCTTTTTGGCACATTTATACAGCAGGACCTTTTTCAGAGAAGGGGCAGAGAGCTAAAAAAACAAACAAAAAATGCATAAAAAAAAAATAAAAAATCTAAAAAAATCGATTTTTTAAAAATATTAATCGATTTGACCTACCAACTCGATCTTTAAATCGAATCATTTTTTCCCCAGCCCTACTCTGACGTCAAAACTAAAAAGAGAAAATGACCTAAAAATCTCACATTGCCCACTGCTCGCCTTAAACAAAATGGTGGCCAGGTTGTGCAGATACAGCCGTTAATTCGTATCCAAGTCCGCAGAGAGGTCTTACCTTCGGGACGGCACCGACGCGGATGCTGTTGATGAGGGAGCACTCCAGAACCTGGCCCTCCTGCATCACAGAGACACACACAGGACTCACAGCGCCACTGAGCAAGGGATTGAAGTTGACACGTTTCCGACAGGGTTTGGGGGATTCGTTACCTTGCCCTCGCTCTTCCAGGTGATGAAGAAACCGAACTCGTCCACCTTCATCTGGCAGTTGGGCTCAAACATGTCCTGCAAACAAGGGAGGGATACATGTTGAAAACTAGTGGAAATATAGTCAAAGGAACAACTGTCATAATTGTAATTGTCAATATTTTGTATATGTCAGTACCGATAAGTTGTTCTTAAAATGTACTTTGAACTCATAGCACTTCTTGTTCTCATTTTTTTATGGAAATAGAACATTTAAATTAACTAGTGTAGTGAGTTGATTTCTCTCTTCTTTTTGTTTTGAGCTTCCCAAGGCAACTCTTCTCAAAGGACATGACTACAAATCTATTATTCAAACCGGAGAAAAAGCGTATGTAGGTGCTCAGTCAACCTAGAATTATCAAATGTCGATTAAGTTGAGGACGTTTCACTTTCAGGACGACTAGTTTTGTGTGACTTACATTTGGACTAAAAGGGCACAAAGGGTGAAATGTCCTCAACTTAATGAACCCAGCCCAGTTGACAATATTTAATGTATCTACTAGGGCTGGACGATACACTTTTGTTACCATCCGATATGTATCACGATAGGGAACGATCCGATACAGTAAGTAATGATGGTATTATGCGTAAAAAGGAAAAAAGTCATGTGTCAAAGGTTATAAAGCAAATACAAATTGACATTTATTGAAGTGTTAAGAGTGAAAAGTGCATTAACACAAAATGTAACAAAGTGTTGTTACTGGAAAACAAAGGCTCTTCCCCTTCCCCCGCTCCACAATCAAGGATGAGAGAAATATAATTTAAATCCTTCACATGGTTTGACAAATAAAAAAATCTTGAATCTTGAATAAAAATGCCTCCAAACACAAGTATTGAAAGTAGGATAATTGATAAAGTATTGCGATACGAAGTTTGCGCACCTAGTATTTACTACAATTAGAAATTGTTAGTTAAGGTCGAAACTCATTCGATTGTTAGCAGGAATTTATTTATAAGCACATGGTGGCGCAGCGGTTAGCACTCATGCTCACAGCAAGAAGGTCCCGGTTCGATTCCCACCTGGACGGGCCTTTCTGTTCGCATTCCTCCTTGGCCGTAAGATGAATGAGAGTGTGAGTGGGGGATGACGGATGGAAATTAGATCATGGCTACAATTCGGTGTGGTGTGTTTACATGCATGAGACCCATATGTTCATTAACATGCACTGTCCCGACCAAATAAACCAATGAATACATATCGCACATTTCAGGGAGGGACAATGACCCGGTAATGTTCGGTATGTTGCACTACAATCACTCGTAATAATAATAAAAAGTATAAAAAATATGTACACGCCTTTAAACAGAGGCTATAAGTGACAAATTCAAAATGATTTTACAAAACTATTCAAACAAGGAGCACATGTGCCATCAAAGACTGGATTACTTGGGCGTCGCCTCAAGAACACTTTTAGAAATATTAAAAAGAACATTGTTATGTGTTCAATACTAACCCTTGTCCTGTCAGACCCGAGAGCTCTGAGGAGCCCGGCGGCCCAAAGCAACAACAGTCGGCCTTTTCTGAGTCAAACATTTCTTGTCGATTCAATTAGTGCAGGAGTGGATCCCGGCGCACGAGAGGCCTCACGGAGAATAAAGGCGTATAAAATGGTGCTGGGTCACTCTCCTCTAATATTAGCCAAAAGAACAGTGTGACACAAGGATAATGTGTTATGGAGGCCGCTGTCGTCATGACAAGGTGCTGGGGAAAGGAACAGGCAGGACGGTGATTCATCCATAGATCGTGCTCACTGCTAAAATCGATCGAGAAGTAAGTGCCATTTTCCTTGAATTAAGTACATTTGCCCTTGACTGGAGTGGGTAAGTATCAAATCTGCCAGTGGAACAGTAGTGAGCGCTGCCTTTGACACAGTGGACCACGGGATCTTACTTCACAGGTTAGAAAACTGGGTGGGAATCTCTGGTACTGCTCTAAACTGGTTCAAGTCCTATCTCGAGGATAGGACGTACTTTGTCGAAATTGGCAACTGTGTCTCAGACAAAATTTCCATGACCTGTGGAGTCCCCAGGGGTCAATCTTGGGACCCCTCTTATTCAACTTGTACATGCTTCCATTGGGTCAGCTAATAAACAGCAACAATGTGTCGTACCACAACTACGCAGATGACACTCAGATCTACGTGTCACTGACGGCAGGTGAACATGGGCCTGTAGATACTCTCTGTCACTGCATCGAACAGATCAGTTTGTGGATGCAAAACAACTTTCTCCAACTAAACTCAGACAAAACTGAGATCATTGTCTTTGGCCCACAGACACAAAGACAAAGTGTTATCAGTCACCTTGAGTCTCTCGCTCTGAAACCAAAAAATCAGGTTAGAAATCTAGGAGTAATCATGGACTCAGACCTGAACTTAAACAGCCACATCAAAGCAATAACGTCATCAGCTTTTTACCATCTGAAAAACATTGCTAAGATCAGAGGAATAGTGTCAAAACCAGACTTAGAGAGACTCATCCATGCATTTGTCTCCAGCAGGTTAGACTACTGTAACGGCCTGCTCACTGGCCTTTCTAAACGAGCTGTTAGACAGCTGCAGAACATCCAGAACGCTGCTGCTCGAGTCCTGACAAGAACAAGGAAATACGACCACATTAGTCCAGTGCTCCGGTCTCTGCACTGGCTTCCTGTCACTCAGAGAATAGAATTTAAAACAGCTCTGCTTGTGTACAAGTCTTTTCATGGTTTAGCACCAAAGTACATCTCTGACATGTTAGAGCCGTATGAACCATCTCGGGCCCTGAGAACTTCAGGGAGGGGTCTTCCTGGTGGTTCCCAGAGTCAATAATAAACACGGTGAGGCTGCGTTTCAGTTTCATGCAGCTAAAATCTGGAACAGTCTTCATGAGGATGTGAGACAGGCCTCAACTCTGACAATGTTCAAATCCAGGCTGAAAACAGCTCTTTTTACCCGTGCATATGAAAAACTGAAAGTATTTTATCTGCACTCTTGCCTTTTACTGTCATTGATTAACTTTATGTTGATGTTTTATTGATTGATTTTATCTGTTTTCTTGTAATTTCTGCAACTGTGAAGCACTTTGAATTGCCTTGTGTATGAATTGTGCTCTACAAATAAACTTGCCTTGCCTTGCCTTGCCTATTTGCAGTACTTTTAATGAGACTCCAAAATGATTATTCCACAAGCAGATTTTCTTTTACTTGGCAAACCAAAATTACTCAAATTATGGGAAAATCTTCTTAATTTGAGCAATTTTAATTTACCAAGATATCATTATCCCAGTGTTCAGGATATATCAGAAGTGTAAAAAAAAAAAATGCAAGAGACAAAGTTCGAAGTTTTAGTTATAATCAGTGTTAGGGGAAACGTATTACAAAAGTAACGAGTTACAAAAATGTACCTTTTCAAAAACAAAGGAATATAACGCATTACCTAAACAAAATACGGGAATACAGGTTTTATATATTGTTCTTTATTGATGCTTTTACTGGAAAGCACCTTGTGCACCTTCTGGCTGTTGAAAGGCGCTGTACAAATAACATTTGACTGATTGATTGAATTTAGGCAACTCAAGTTACAAGTGCATTTAAATGGTTTGTAATGACGTACGAATGAAACTCTGCCAAACTCTGACCAAATATAACGCAGCGCCAAATCAAGTTGAATACTGGTGTGTAAGATCTGCAGTTGTGTCGTCAAAACAAAACACAAGAGGATGGCATTATTACTATTTTCAGTTTATATTTTGCCAAAAGTAACTCAAAAGTAACTCAAAGTAGTGTAACTCAGTTACATTTTTGAAACTGTAATATTTTAATACAAACATATTCATTTGTTAAAGCTTTAATGACTAATATAGAATATATTACAATTTTAAATTAACTTGCCAAACACTGGTTAATTGTAATTTTCCTAATTTGGCTCCATTTTAACCTTGTTTTGATAATGGTTTGGTGATTTTTTTTAAAGCTGAAAAACAATGTTTTGTGTTTTGAATGGAATATGCCACATTGAAACAGTTTCATAAATATAGTTTTTAACGTTTTACAATATCATGAAACCCTAGAACTCTAAACTACTGCCACGGGAATTTAATTTACAGTAAAGCCAATAATTAAGATCGACTGTAGCGTTTATCCACATTTGGACATTGCTGTTTGTGACCAAAAACATGGTAGCCGGTCACTAACTTCAACAAATCCATTGGTCCTGTTTGTAAAAAGTAAATTGAGGTGAACTCACGGCCGAGAGGAGGTGCAGATAACTGGGCTACACTGTTGCACTGACCCACAGCTAAAAGCTCAGTGGGAACGCGGCGTCCTCCACATCAAAGCAACAATTAGTTCAAAAGATTGTGTTTGTAGAGAATCTAGGGGTTGATCTCTGTGGCATCAAACGGAGAGGGCGCATGAGCACGAGTACCAGCCATGGCCCAAAGCAGTGGACCGACAACAACAGCATTAGTTGGATAAACACGGGGGTGGGAGAGATTTTAGAATAATGGCAATTAAGGATTTGTGACTTTGGAAACATGGATGACTGCAGTTTTTTTCAAACAGGTATTGCATTTGAGATTCAATTTAAATACTGGAACAAAGGTGTGCAAAGACCGATCATCGTCATTTAAGAACACTGAAGATGAGATGCAAATAAAACTGCAGAATGGATTTGTGATTTATATTTGATAATCTAATTTACAAGGGAAAATATGCAAAAATTGCCGTTTTGAGCTTTTTTAAAACAACGTTCCCTCATCAAAAATAAAAACAACCCATATGAACTGCAGGCATCTGTACAACGCCATCTTCAAATGTGGAGCCAGGCTCATGGTCGCAATCATGTGGCTGGGATTCCCCTATTGTGCATGTTTTGGGGTGATGGGGAAACCCATCCAAATACAATGAGAACATGCAAACTACACACAGAAAGGTCCAAGAATTGGGAGCTAACCACTCAGCCACTGTACTGATTGAACACTGTGGCCTGTCACCTTCACCTTCTCAAGGGGGATAAAAAAGTACCTGGAGAAATATACTGCTTGAGTACAAGCGAGTAATGCGTAACTGTTGAAGCAAAAAAGCCTGATTTAGGTTTTAAGTAAACAGTGAGAAACATGAAATAATGTGAAAATGTTAATATTCCCAAGAAAATGTAATAAAGATATAAAAGAAGAAATCTTCAAAATAATAAGAGAAAGAGATTTACTCACAGTGGAAAGAGTATATATATATTGTATATATGTTTTTTTACTCAAGTAAGAGTACAATAGCAGCAAAAGGTTGTGCATAATTGTAGTGGTGGTAATGTAGCTTAAACTTAAAATAATCAGTCAGTCTGCTTATGCCTGAATTAGCAGTTTATATTTGACAGTCTATCATGAGTTTACAGTGGGGCCTAATCCGCGGCCTCATCCCGACGTCCCTCGTGGCAGTGTGTTTGAGCCCACGCGTTTGTGACGGCGACACCGCATCGGCGTGAGAGGATTCCCGGTCGCTATGGAAACCGGGTCTTAAGCTATTGACTGTAATCAGCGAGAGACAAATGCGCACAAACAAACAAACAACCAGAGAAACCCCAGTGGAGGAGTAATTCCAGGGGCCCATTGACCTGTGGCGCTCCCTTCACTGGAAATAGATAACTCTACATAACTCTACAGTTTCACAGAGACAAGGGCTGGTTTTACGGCTTAAAGTAAAACGCTGCTGCACAATGGTCTGATACAACTACTTTTATATTTTCATTTCAAGCTTATTTTATTATTTTTGTGAGACGGAGCGGAGTTGAAACAGTAAAGACGATGGAGGAGTTTACACATGACTTGGGTGATAATTTGTTGAGAGGCAAAAGAAACAGGTGCGTGTGCTAGGTTTGGAAGAATATCTAAGTATTGCAAATTTAGGTTTTAAAGCAGTACTAAGTAACTTGTTTACCTTAATAAATCCTTTTCGTAGTCCCTCTGGGGTAATACAAGTGTTAATGGGATGATTGGGGGGTCTTTCATCTCCACCTGGTGTCTGTGGCCACAAAACCACAATTGCAACTTCCCTGCCTACGGGTCGGAGTCACCAATACACACTAATGAAATCACGAAGAAGAAGCTAACAGGCTAACGGGCAAAGCTAACTGTGGGCTAGCGCCACTTAAACAGTATTTACAGCCAAGTTTGAGTGGAAAAAAAAAGATCTCCATTGTGTAATTGGATTTACAATATTCCTCTCTCCCTTTGTCTTTTCTGTCAGCGTAGTATTTACCCTCACGGACAATTAATAAGTAAAAAAACGCAACACGCTACGACACCTGCAGTGGCGCTTATGGCCTCTAGGGGTATGAGTTACCTAGTTCTGCTTTTACTATAGAAAAACAGCCTTACATAACACTAATGGTAATAGCTGTAATTTTGTATATTTCTGTAAGGAGGACGAGAGGGGGCCACGGCATTATTGTAGCTAGGCTAATTGTTAGCATGTTTGGATTTCGAAAAAGTACAAATACAAGCCCTGCTCTAAAGTTTACAGCAGAGTTTGTATTTGTACTTTGGATATCAGTTGTAATAGTTGTAGGTCGTTATGGATAAGAGATTTTAGAGACTTTATTATAAACATGTAGATGACTGGATTTACTGCAAACTTATGCTGTCAACTGTGCAGGAGCGAAATCCAAGATTCAGCGAAAGAAAACGTATTTTCTGATTTCAAGGTCAACGCAACATCCGCAGCAACAAAAAGGCGACATTATCGACTTCCGAAAAGACCAATACATCGGCGGTACCAGAGGAGCTGCCCCACATGTGCTGCACATTTAGAACGATAAATCTGTCCACGTGGCTGACCTGGTTACAGCATTCAGGCCAGTCCGAAGCCTGCTCTGTCTTTGCTTTCATATGTATTTATAGCACGTGTGTTGGTGCATATTCATAGCACCAACACACGGAGGACTTCCTCAGAGGCGGCCGGCCCAGTTTACGGGCTTTGACTTTGACATTTCTGCGGCCGAAATGTGTCGATGTGAAGCAGTTGGATCGAAATGTGTCAGAATGAGCGACTCACAAAGACTGCTGTTATTTAGGTAATGCAATGCCCACCACATAGAACCAAACAGTACATAAAGTCTGCTAACATGGACAAACATGTTTTAAATGTACAGAAAAGTCAACCTACCGTATTTTCCGGACTATAAGTCACACTTTTTTTCATAGTTTGTCAAATACTCCGGAGCGACTAACGTGTGTTTTTTTCCCTCCTTTTTTAAATCCAAATATATAATTTCACATGCCACCAGAGGGCACTGCAGGCTAATCGAGCAGCAGAAAGAAAGTTTGGAGTGAGTGAGAAGCAGAAGTAAACAAAAAATAAAGCTAATCACGGGCTAAAAGCTTGATGGCCACAGCTAGAGGAACAAGTTTACAAATGGGAGCTTAAACAACGTGCTGTTGGGAGAGGCTTGTCAACGGTGCAGTTACGCCTCCGTGTCCACGTGTCCTCCGTGTCAAGGCGATTGTTCAGAAGTGACACAGAGGATGAAAATTTGAATGGATTTAGTGATTTGGCGTGAGATTGAGAGTTTGGGATGTTCTTTATGCTATAGTTATCTGATCTGTTTATGTGACGTTAACATACCAGACTTCTATTTAGTTTATATTTCAGGTAGCTAACCATCAATGTGTTATGTTAGCATACCGTATGCTAGGGCTGGGCGATATGGACCAAAAGTCATATCACGATATATTTTAGTTGAATATCGATATATGATATATATCCCGATGTTTTTTTTCCGCAAAGTGAGATCTGTGACATGAAATGTTAAGTCAAAGTCAAAGCCAAATACGAGTAGTAGTACTATAAATGTAAACATAAACACTATAACAAAAACTCTGTAACGTGTCCATTTAAATTAAAAAAACATCTTAATAAAAATAGCCTAGAAAAAAAAATAGAGCAGCATTTATATATAAAGAAATAACAAAATAAAGTGCTTGGTTTAAGAATAAGATACACTTAAAAAAAAAAATCCTTAAGATTACCCGTTTCTTTTGTTAACTTAATCGCTTACCTGAATTTGAAATATCCCGATATACACGATATGGTCTAATTCCATATCTCATTTAAAAATATATAGATATACTGTATCTTAAATATCGATATATCGCCCTGCCCTACCGTATGCATATTCAGCCTGTTGTTTTTTTCATTAGGCAATGTTTGACTAGTGCGTCTTATACTCCAGAGCGACCGGAAATATACGGTACTCCCGGTCTTTCTCTCTCTTTCTGCTTTGCAAATCCACAAAGGCTAGATGGTGAACGTCCTTGGTAACTGTACCGATTAGGTCAACGGAAACTGAAGACAAAACATCTTCTCTAAAGCAGTGAGTGTCAAAAAGAAAGTCTCGACTCCGGACCATAGTATTTGTGCACCCTGCACAAATACTATGGTCCAGAGTCGAGACTTTCTTTCAGTTAATCCCCATCAGCTCTGCGTCTTTCTGTTTCTTCCGGGCAGAAATGGGTAGTACAAGCTATTGATTGCGAGTACTGCGTCAAGATTCGATTTAAAAATGACTTAGCAAATACAGGAATCACATGCATTTTAGAACATGTTTGGAGAGGTGTAAACTACAGGCTTTTTAAATACATAATTACACCGATTGGACACCTTGAATTAACCACAAAAATCCATCCTTTACTATTTGCTAAAACTGCTACCATTCACATTAAAACTGTGCTCCTATGGCATTGTATTCTGATAGTAGATACATGGTTCATCACCGCTTTGACTTTTCCAGTGGCAGTAAATGTGACCGGATGCAACAGAAAGGAACATGTGTTACTGGCAAATCACTGAGCGACTGTACCTGTGGGCAAAATGATACTAATCTCAAGTAAACAGGTAAATCTTGTAAATGGGCCTCTGTAGTACAGTAAGCATAATGTCCTTTTATTCTATTAATACAAATTGACTGAGCCCAGAGGCAGTGGTAATGTGTTTAGCTCTGGTTAACCTCTTGAGTGGACGAGCCGACGCCTCACTGAGCTGTAATGAGTCTGTGAAATGTGAAATGAGTCGATGTGCTGCTTTGCGCTTCTGGGCGTTTCCTCTTCTACTACTAAGCGCTTTGTATTTCCCGGATTTTTCCTTTTTAGGTGCTTGTTTTCACTGTTTTACAATGTGTCAGTAGAGGGCGTTCAAGGCTTCTAAGAGGAGAAAATACATCTCTTTCATCAGTTACTCCACCACCACTTTAAAAGGCCTAAATGCTGAATTAAAGATGTATTTCCTACCAGATGAAGATACAGAGACACGGAGAAGAGCGAAGTGGTTCAACAGCTCGTAAATACAGAGAATGCTAACCATGATGCTAACGTTAGCTTCATGTTACTAGCTAACGGCTAACTTGTAGAGTTGGTTTCTACTCACTTCTACTTGAAACATTCACAAGGTTTCTACAGGCAGCAGCAAGTCAAATGTAATGCTTTTTAATGCCATTTTAATGCCTAAATCTGATCTGTGCATATTTATTTCTGAGGATTTGCAAACAGTCCACGAATGTGAATGTGTTTGACCATAACGTTTGGTTTTTCAACGAACTTATGTAATAATAATAGTTGAGCAATGCCATTATTTCCCCCCCAAAAATGTATTAATGCCAGTTTGAGTTTAATTTAATGCTTTTAATGACCGTTATGGACTCAATTTTGGCACATTTCATTTAATGACTTTAAAGAGGGGGTATTAATGTAAAATCGACTTTTTCAAGCTTTATATCATGTTATTATGTCATTCCCTCATTAAACACATGCCTGGAGTGTTGCCTTGGCTCATTCACATATTTTTGAGTAATCAGTAAAAACTTAGACGGCAGCCATTTAGGTGTAGCTATGCCTCAGTCCTCCTAGGAACGCCCCCACCTCCTGGAGACGCCTCTGGACCTTTCGTCACCAGCCAAGCCACCAACCACTGCTCCTCAGCTCAGCAGAGCCCCCTCCCCGCACAGTAATGTTGTTTAGATGCCACAGAAGTGTGCTGAAGGGGGCGTGTCGGAAAGCTTCTTAAAGAGACAGAGGCCTATTTCAAGACGTTCAGTACAGCCATTTTGAGAGAGCAATTTTATTCAAGGCAGTTATTTTAATTTACTGCATATACAGACCAACAGAAGGTTACGTCATCATCGTAGTATGCTATAGACTGGTGCTATGTGATTGAAAAAGCATAATACCCCCTCTTTAAATACTTTGATACCCTGATTTATAATAACCCCATGTTGACTTGACTTTATTTGTGTGTGCTAAATATGCTTATAGTCCTCCACAAAACATCGAAAAAGAGTGCAAAAATAATGATTTCCATAACTGACTCGCTTCCCCCTCGCTAGGCCACGCCCCCTAGTATGACACGTTGCCGTCGGTATCTATAAAAACTTGCGTAAAGACACTGGATAATATAGAGTGTCTTGAACATGTGTCATTATGCGTATCACGGACAAAATGAATGAAGAACAGATTGCAAGGGGACCAGGCAGGGCTACTGTTTTAAAACACCCAGTGATAAATAAATTGTGAATAACTGTATAAGCCATATAGACACCACCTAAACCTAAATCTTTGTTACATCCTCACCTCATCGAAGCGGTCGAACAAGGCGCCTCCTGCATGAACTCCAAAAGGCGCCTCTGCCAGTTGAACTCGTAGGACTTGGTCATGGCTGCTCAAAAACCTACAGGATGAGAGAGAGAGAGAGAGAGGACATGAATATCAAGCAGATTAGACAGTGAAGAGAGCATAAAGTTAAAATCATTTGAGCAACCAGCTTTGAATTTTTTAAAAGGTAATTCAAGAAAGCACCATCCAAACTAAACTATGCAGCAAAGCAACACAGCTCATAAAAAGTGATCGAATTTGTTTTACGCTCCAGCTAAACACATAAAGTTATTTTGTAATTTCACAGAGCAGTCTTTGGCACTCGGCGCAGGCCACTAATCCACACTGTGTCGTCTGTAGCCAAATACAAGCGACAAAATATCCGCCATTTCCAAAAAACACAAATCCACTTTAGTCACATAAAAATACTTTATTACAGCGTCACCATTAGCAGCGCCCCCGGAGTTTATGGAGATGTCCCTGTTCCAGCAGTGTTTTTGGCAATGAAACTTGAAATGCTTTCTCAATCTGACAAAGATGAGTCTGGGGATTTTTAGTTGAAATAAAGAAATGTGGACTGAAATGGCATTTGAGGGGGTTTAGTTGAAGAAACAGAAAAGTTTGAAGAATGATATCATTTGTGATTTACATATTTTTCTAATGATTTTTAAATGTAGAACATATCACACATTTAACATCATCATAAATCAGGCATGTTATCTTAAAGGGGGGTATTATGTAAAATCGACTTTTCAAGCTTTATATCATGTTATTATGTCATTCCCTCATTAAACACATGCCTGGAGTGTTGCCTTGGCTCCTTCACATATTTTTGAGTAATCAGTAAAAACTTAGACGGCAGCCATTTTAGGTGTAGCTATGCCTCAGTCCTCCTAGGAACGCCCCCACCTCCTGGAGACGCCTCTGGACCTTTTGTCACCAGCCAAGCCACCAACCACTGCTCCTCAGCTCAGCAGAGCCCCCTCCCCGCACAGTAGTGTTGTTTAGATGCCACAGCAGTGTGCTGAAGGGGGCGTGTCGGAAAGCTTCTTAAAGAGACAGAGGCCTATTTCAAGACGTTCAGTACAACCATTTTGAGAGAGCAATTTTATTCAAGGCAGTTATTTTAATTTACTGCATATACAGACCAACAGAAGGTTACGTCATCATTGTAGTATGCTATAGACTGGTGCTATGTGATTGAAAAAAGCATAATACCCCCTCTTTAACCAAGCACATTTTCTCCAGTTCAGCTTTACCCAAATCTGAAAGCTTCTCGACTGGAGTTTACAGCCTATTGGCCAGTGTAACACCTCATTTGAAAGCTAAGACCTACAAACTGATTTTTTTTTCACGCATTGTCGCCGTGTTGTATTTTTGTGCTTTTTTGTCACACTTTTGTCCCGTTTCTGTCGCTTTTTTTGCCGCCTGTTTAGTTGTGTGTTTGTCACTTTCTTGTTCCATTTTTGTTGCTTTTTCATCACTTGTTTGTCGCCTTTTTTGCTTTGTGTATATCACCTGTTTTGCTGCATTTTCATCATTTACGTCTTGTTTTTATTGCTTTTTTGACGCTTTTTTCAAGAAGGTTGTAGGTTTGGGTAAAGTCAAACAGGAGAAAATGTGCTCCCTTTGCACGCTCTCATCAAACAACACTTCAGAGGCTTGAAAAGACGTGATGAAAGTGCGCGAGTGTCTGAAAGGGACTCGGGTTTAGCATCGCGTCAGCAGCATCTCGCGAGGTGAGGTCGAGACAGACGGTAATAACGCCGCGCCAGTTGTTCCACGTCAAAGTTCCAACGTGTCAAAGCGAAGCGAGAGATTGCGACTTTGAGACTGAGGCTATGTATAGAACCAGGAGCTACGCTGAGGGTGCAAGAAAAATGGGAAGACTAATACTGAACCTTTGCACGTTTTTATGTTTTTGTTTTAGGCTGTGCTTGATATATGTGTGTAAAGGATATTGTGTCACTGAGTATTGTGATAATGATTCCTGTTTCGTAACGTCACATCTCGTCTCCTTGTGTGGGTGCGGGATGTGCTTCGAACCATCTTTCAGCCCCTCTTCAAACTGTCCGGGGATATTAAAAAGCATTAGCGGCACGAACGGACAGGCGGGAAGAGGCAGGAGACACGCTGAAGACATGAGAGGCGGTGGGCAGAGAGAGATGGATGAGCAAAACAGCTGCTTGTGACAGAGGCGTGCTGACGGGAATTGGAAATAGGTCTTGGGCCTGGTGAGCGGTTCCTCTCGCTTTTTTTCTTTCTCCTTTCACTCCGAGTCAGACAGCCATCGCTCTGAAATAATCTCGCGTCATTGAGAGCAAACTTCTCTCGCCTCTGATTCCATTTCAATTAATTTTTGGAAACTTCACTCGTGATCTCCTACATTTCACACACATATTGCCAAAGCAGAAAGTACAAATCCGTGTGGAAAAGTTGCTTGGCTGTTTCTGAACACAAAACATGCCTGAATTCACCCTCTGTACGGCAACATAAGAGGGACAAAACTTTTCCTTGTTGTGAGTAAATGGTATTGACAGTAAATCAGCACAGCGCCACCTACTGATCTGGAGTGTGCTTTTAAATGGACAAAAATGTGGCAAAATTGACTTTTTACTTCATCTAAAGTAAGAACAAGTAAGAACAAATATGCTTCTCAAGTAAAGTACAGATCCTTAAAGGGGGGTATTATGTAAAATCGACTTTTTCAAGCTTATATCATGTTATTATGTCATTCCCTCATTAAACACATGCCTGGAGTGTTGCCTTGGCTCATTCACATATTTTTGAGTAATCAGTAAAAACTTAGACGGCAGCCATTTTAGGTGTAGCTATGCCTCAGTCCTCCTAGGAACGCCCCACCTCCTGGAGACGCCTCTGGACCTTTGTCACCAGCCAAGCCACCAACCACTGCTCCTCAGCTCAGCAGAGCCCCCTCCCCGCACAGTAGTGTTGTTTAGATGCCACAGCAGTGTGCTGAAGGGGGCGTGTCGGAAAGCTTCTTAAAGAGACAGAGGCCTATTTCAAGACGTTCAGTACAGCCATTTTGAGAGAGCAATTTTATTCAAGGCAGTTATTTTAATTTACTGCATATACAGACCAACAGAAGGTTACGTCATCATTGTAGTATGCTATAGACTGGTGCTATGTGATTGAAAAAAGCATAATACCCCCTCTTTAAAAGGCCATATACCAGTAAATGCTTTTTTTTTTTTTAAATAACATTTATTTATGAACTGTTGTTAAGCACAAAGGCAGGAAGTGGTTAAGAGCCACACACAAACGTCATGAGAGAGATGGATGAGTGGAACAGCTGCTTGTGACAGAGGAGGCGAGAGGACCGGGTGATGCGCAGAGGGGAGCGGGTTGAGGTGGTGGCGGTGGGGGTCTGTATTGGATGTGGGAGTCGCAATCAAAGACAACACGAACGGCGGGGGCAGTCCGGGTGGGCCGCCGGACTCCACAGGGCGCCCGACAAACGCAGGGGGCTGAAGAGCTGATCGTGGCGGGAGTGAATAAAGGAAGTGCAGCAGCAAATGACACGGCCCACACAGGGTTATTATAAAAGGGCTGGGGCAGAGGTACGACGTGGGCTCTGATAGTGCGCTTTCAAAAGAGATTATGCAGAGAGCTGGCGTGACAGACAGTAAATACATACACATAATATTTCATGGGGTAGAGTGAGAAGGGTGTGTTAAATTATACTTAGAAGGCAAGTAAAATGGGTAAAACATAAATAGTTAATATGAAATGATATTCAAAGTTGTCATACAAAGCTACACAAATCAACAGAAAAGATCCTACGTTCAAATCAAGTACATTTTCGCAAGTTTGGCAGTGTGTGGAAATCCCTTCTGCTGGCATTATGCACTTTAAAATCATGTATTTGACACATGCCAGAGTGCACACGACATGAACATTGGAACAAGAAATAGGCAGTGAGTGATGACGAGGGTGACTAACCACACCCAAATCAGACGCCAAGCTTCGGAAGGTCACTGAAAGGCCCAGGGTCTGTTTCTACCAGGCAACTACAACTATAAACCATAATGTCTATTTATTTTATGATGGGATGTATTAAAGCAGTACTAAGTAACTCATGCCCCTAGAGGCCATAAGCGCTACTGCAGGTGTCGTAGCAAGTTGCGATTTTTTTTAACGTATTAATTGTCCATGAGAGTAAATACTACGCTGACAGAAAAAGCGAAGGGAGAGAGGGATGTTGTACATCCAATTACACATGAAATAATTTTTTCACTCAAACTTCGCTGTAAATACTGTTTAAAGTGGCGCTAGCCCGGAGTTAGCTTTGCCCAATAGCCTGTTAGCTTCTTCTTCGTGATTCCATTAGTGTGTATTGGTTGCTCCGGTCCGATGGCAGTGAAGTTGCAAATGTGGTTTTCTGGCCAGAGACACCAGGGGAGATGAAAGACCCTCCAATCATCCCCTTAACACTTGTATTACCCCAGAGGGACTACGGAAAGGATTTATTAAGGTAAACAAGTTACTTAGTACTGCTTTAATGCACTATTTAACCCAGTAATCTGCAATCCAGGGGCGGGACGACACACTTCACAGGCGTCCCTATGCATAGTTTTGAAAAAGATTGATAGAATTACAATGAGGGGAAGTAACTGTACATAAAGATGTGTGTGTAGTAAAGGAGACATATCAATTATGTAAAAAGGGCTCGGCAATATTGACAAAAATCTATATTTCAATATTTTTGGGACATTCTCGATTATGAAGCGATATTTCAACCTGGATAGACTCAAACAGACAAAGGCAACGATTAAAGAGGTTTATTGATATATGTAAATTTTTAGCGATCAGACCCGGCAGTAGACATCAGAAATATTAACTGAATTTACAATGGATGGGCAGGTTAGATTGGAGATGTCTTCCGATGGGCCCTGGACACTGTGGTGGTATGGGAGGCCTGAGAAGGATGCAGCGGGGAGATGGAAGAGGCGGACACGGGGTGGAGGTGGATCGCAGCACAGCTGGGAAGCAAACGAACCATGAATGCTGCACTCTTAAAAGCAGAACCGAGGGCGATGATTGCTGCTACTCAAAACTCTGTGCAGTTTTGAGTCATCTTTGTCATTTCTTCTTGTCCTTAAGGCTCCGATCAGTCATTTCAGGGTGATATTGCATCATAGGAAAAATACAATATAACACTGTACTAAAGTAATGATACTTCGTTACTGACTCACCTTTGCTACTTGTTTATCTTCTTTGTTCCTTTTCCTACTTGATGCAGCACTTGGTACTGCAACAATGTAATTTCCCCATTGTGGGACAAATAAAGGTTTCCTTATCTAATCTAATGCATTTTACAGTTGTTAGTTTTCAAGAAAACCGTTGAAATTAATATGAATGACTAGTTTGTTGGATTACAGAAAAGGTTCAGAACAAATGTAGTATTAAGTCAAATTTTAAAATCTAAAACAAAATGCCTATTTGCACCCAAACTGTCTGAACACAGAGTCATCAGTAGGGACTCTCGCCTAATGCCTAATTTGGACTAATTGGGTTGTGCTGTCCTGCCTGATGTTAACCTAGATCTCCCCACTCTAACACTGAGCGTTAGATAACACGCCCTCAGTGGACCGCGCTGTGGCCAATCAAATCGCTGCCTGACGAGGTGCTGCCGGGCTCTGCATGCATAACATCCCTCTACTGTTCAGTTCGCGCGCGAGGAGACAAGGGAAACCCAGAGAAACCCAGTCCAGGAGTCCAGAGTCCACGCTCCCACCTCTGACAATGGGATCATGACGACAGAGAGCGGCCTCGCGAGACAAAGCGCTCCCACAGCTTTTCCTCTTCTAAAACGGCAGTCACTAGCGCCCAGTGGTCCCACACCTCATAAGCTAAAATTAGGCGTCCGTCCGTCAGGCAGCCCGCGTTGGAAGGGGTCGACCGGGGACAGGCGCAGAGTAGAGAGCGAGCAACACAAAGCGAAGCCGCCCACGTAGGTGCCGTGCATCAAAGGCATCACGCAGTCGTCGAACCAGGTGGGAATAAAGAGTTGTTCGTCAGAAGGGCCTTATGTGACCCATCTGAGCGAAAATCATTCACTTTGGAGATGCTCACGTCATCAAGGAGGCATCTTCCTGGCCCTGTCCAACAGCTTCACTAGCCTGGTGAGACCAGAATGATTCCCCTCTGTATTTTTTCATACATAATTTCCAGGCTACAGTTTCACAGAACAATACCAACGTCATGGAGATGCTGAGTGCACCTTTTTTTTTAATTCATTACATTTCATAGGCTGAAAGGTCATGTTGCCAACTACACAGCAACAAGTAATTTAGCACTGACACCAAACATGTTCCTTAAGATCAGCTATCGAAGGCTCTGTCCAAATGTTCACAATAGCCGCTAACTCCTTACTGTACAGAACTGTGAGACAGAATGACTGCACTATAGTAATCTCGCTAAACTCTGATAATAATGCATTTCTGCCATGAAGACTGACCAAATTTATAGATAAATATTAGTAAGATAAGTTTTTTTAACACGATCTTATATTAATGATGAAATCGGCCTGGATTATCACAACTATTTGCCAAATGTGCCCTTAGGCTTCTCGTTGAATTGACACATATCGCCAGAGATGGTACTTTTTACTAAAATTTCACAATTCTACACAATTATAACCTCAAAAACAAACTTTTTATTGTGGGGATTAGCTCCAGTGTAGAACTCTATATGTACTTCAATGGAGCTCGGGGCGACGGTGGCGCAGTTGGTAGAGCGGGTCGTCTCATGATGGGAAAGTCGTTGTGTCCTTGGTCAGAATCAGAATAGGTTTATTGCCAGGTTTGAGAACAGGTTCACAAACTAGGAATTTTTCTCGGTGCAAACGTACGACATAAAACATATAACACAGAGTTGGATAAAAATAGGCTAAAAACTTTAAACTATAAGGCTATAGGGACATGCGTAAAAAATATTCAATAAATAAGATAAAATAAAAGTGACATATGGTAGACAACAACAATTTCACATTGAACAACAGGGGATTATATTACAGATGTGTAGGCGTATAAAGTGATATTAAGTGATATAAAGTGATTAAGTGATAAGTGATAGCAGTGGGTGTGTACACTGGTGTATGAATGAGAGTGTGAATGGGTGACTGGTTCCTTACTGTAAAGCGCTTTGGGCCTGATAAAGGTAGAAAGCGCTATATAAGTTGAGTCCATTTACCATTCAGGACTGTGATGTCATATCGCTAAGCATCATGGAATTTGAAGCAATAATAACAAATTGACATTTTTAACAGGTAAAATAGGCTACTGGATATATTGTTTAGTTTAAAACATTTGGATACTACAGTGAGTTGGATGTATTTGCCAGTAGTGACAGCTAACAGAGCTTTTCTCTACTTTTATGCTGTTTTAGCAAATGTTAGTCTATTGAAAATGTATGCTCGCAGCCACAACCTCCATGGTAACAGTGAATTTCCCCCAACTCAATAAAAAGACGTGGACACCCCAGGCCTAAAGGGGAGGCTATTGCTCAGACGTTAGCACCTTTTCACCACAACGGTTCATTTCCGTGGTTTATTAATGAACAACCGACAGCACATGAAAACAGCATTTGTAACAGTTTTCATGAAGACCTGTCGCTGTCGGTTGTTTTCCATCAACTCTCGCAATGCATTGTAGTCTATATTGACCCGTCTGGTGACTATTGCTGCTACTACTTTTCAAATGGTATGGTAATGGCATTACTTTTTCTCTCTGGACATTAGGACACTTTGCAGTCTACTCCAGAGGGAGTAGTGTGAATTTACAGACGCAGCTAAAATGAAGTACAATTTCAACCTTATGTTTGGCGACCTGAAGTCAAAACAGCTACATCTCCATGGAAACAAGCTGGGGGTGTCCCGCTCCCAGAAAGAAGTGTAAGCAACGGGGTTAATAGGTTTTATACATACTGTAAGAACTCAATTTTGCCTAAATAATTGCAGAGTATGTGATTTTCTAATTGCAGCTTCAATTTGATTGCAGTATAATTAAGTCAAATATAAGCAAGCAATCAGCAAACAATAATAAATGTGCTCAGGTCGCTTCAAAACAGTAATTTTCTTCTCCGCGGATATGTCGCCTTGGTAACACTGGGACGTTTTTACCTTGTATGGCAGGACGCGGTCTGACGGGCCTGTTTGCTCTCCCGTGTACATATACCGTAAGGGCAGCTTTCGTAAAATGAAACGCCAATAGGTTAATCCCTGCTTCCGACCGAACATTCAACAAAGAGAGAGAGCCTTGGGGAACACACTGGTCGTGAACTTCGGAGACTTTTTCTTCCTGTCGTTTGATACAAAATACATCACTGTGAGCTGGACTTCAAAGTCAAAGTCTTATCTGAACCCGCGATGAAATATCACAAAAGAAACAGGCAGCAAGGAGCTTCCACAAAACCGCGCCAAGGAAGGAAAGGCGCTGGTGTTTTGCCCGTGAGAACAACGTTCAACCTTGTAAGACATTAAATAGTATTTTTCACAATTAGCACAATAACATTTAAGATTTTGCTAAGAACTAGTGGTTTGAGGTTGACTGTTTCACTTCCCATTGAAATTGGTGCAGGGTGTGACATACAAACAGGTCGATTTCCCCTTACTGCTGCCGTGCAACCATACTGTAAATAAGGGCGAGTCCTATCCTTGGAATATAGACATTTCCCTCTTCCCGCATCAGTAATCTTTTAGAACAGCCTCTCCCCAAACTCCCTCATCAATCCAGTGATTCCACGGGGCCCTCGGAATATATTTCTTTAAAATATTTTGTCCTCATTCATTTTGCATAAATGTAACAAAGAAGCAATTTGCGACTAATAGTGATAATATTCAAAATACTTGAATAACACTGTATGTAGTCAAGTAACCATTCAACTGGCTGAATGCCCCTCTCGCCACACAACAAGAAAGTCCCAGGTTCAATTCCCGGATCGTGCAGGCCTGTCTGTGTGCAGTTTTTTTCTCCAGTGTCTGGAATGGGTTTCCTCTGGGTGCTCCGGTTTCCCCCATCAAATGAAAACCTGGGAATCTTAATGATAGTGGTGCAGAAGGTAGAGCGGGTCTTGGAGATGGCAATAGCTTAATGGGTAGAGCATTCGCTTCAAGAGTGTCATCTATGAGCAAACAATTGTGGGTTCGATTCTCTCACAAACAAGGATCTAAATCTCCTCAAACTCAAACTGCAGTCTTCCTAAAAGCGTTCACTTAATTGATGCTCTGACCTCACAGTGACATCATGCGAGGTATCACTTCAGATACCTTAAAGCTGTGGAAATACAATTATTTTCACGTAGTAAACTTCATTTGGCGCCATACACTCACCTAAAGGATTATTAGGAACACCATACTAATACTGTGTTTGACCCCCTTTCGCCTTCAGAACTGCCTTAATTCTACGTGGCATTGATTCAACAAGGTGCTGAAAGCATTCTTTAGAAATGTTGGCCCATATTGATAGGATAGCATCTTGCAGTTGATGGAGATTGTGGGATGCACATCCAGGGCACGAAGCTCCCGTTCCACCACATCCCAAAGATGCTCTATTGGGTTGAGATCTGGTGACTGTGGGGGCCATTGTAGTACATTGTCATGTTCAAGAAACCAATTTGAAATGATTGGAGCTTTGTGACATGGTGCATTATCCTGCTGGAAGTAGCCATCAGAGGATGGGTACATGGTGGTCATAAAGGGATGGACATGGTCAGAAACAATGCTCAGTGGTCCGTGGCATTTCAACGATGCCCAATTGGCACTAAGGGGCCTAAAGTGTGCCAAGAAAACATCCCCCACACCATTACACCACCACCACCAGCCTGCACAGTGGTAACAAGGCATGATGGATCCATGTTCTCATTCTGTTTACGCCAAATTCTGACTCTACCATCGGAATGTCTCAACAGACATTGAGACTCATCAGACCAGGCAACATTTTCCAGTCTTCAACTGTCCAATTTTGGTGAGCTCGTGCAAATTGTAGCCTCTTTGTCCTATTTGTAGTGGAGATGAGTGGTACCCGGTGGGGTCTTCTGCTGTTGTAGCCCATCCGCCTCAAGGTTGTGCGTGTTGTGGCTTCACAAATGCTTTGCTCCATACCTCGGTTGTAACGAGTGGTTATTTCAGTCAAAGTTGCTCTTCTATCAGCTTGAATCAGTCGGCCCATTCTCCTCTGACCTCTAGCATCAACAAGGCATTTTCGCCCACAGGACCGCCGCATACTGGATGTTTTTCCCTTTTCACACCATTCTTTGTAAACCCTAGAAATGGTTGTGCGTGAACATCCCAGTAACTGAGCAGATTATGAAATACTCAGACCGGCCCGTCTGGCACCAACAACCATGCCACGCTCAAAATTGCTTAAATCACCTTTCTTCCCATTCTGACATTCAGTTTGGAGTTCAGGAGATTGTCTTGACCAGGACCACACCCCTAAATGCATTGAAGCAACTGCCATGTGATTGGTTGTTTAGATAATTGCATTAATGTGAAATTGAACAGGCGTTCCTAATAATCCTTTAGGTGAGTGTAGATCTACATTGTAAACATTTGCAAACTGACCATGTGGCGCTATTTTGTGTCAAAATATAGCGCATTTTTCCTCCAGAACGAACCAGGAAGTCAGAGGCTTGAGAAAAGTTTGTGAGAGCTAGAGACGGATTTAAACAAAAACTCAGACTTTCACGGTTTGACTCAGGCAGTTCGGCTTTACAATACAATTCACAGGAGCACTTTTGTCAAGCATGATCACCCTATCACAAGAAACCCCAAAGTTACGACAAAATTATACCTTATATGCCAAAATGGTGCCAAATATTGTAATACACTGTACTTGTATAGCATCACAGCTGACTGCTTTCTGAAGGGCGATTGAAGATGAAAAGCAAACAACAATCAGCCACTTACAGCTTATAAATACATTGTAAACCTCATCAGCTGCAAAAGCCACTTTCTCTCGCACTCCACTGCACATCCTCCCATTTAATCTAATTGCCGCCAACACCACTTGTACGTGCCATATGATAAACAAACAGTGAGTCACACGGCCCCAGATTGAATTGTTTTCCCGATCCCTGTTGTATAATTCATTTCGCTGCTTTGTCTATATTGTCAGTGGCTGTTACTCTTTGCACTCCCACGCAGTGTTTGACAATATTACACACACCATAAAAGCCCGAGCCTTGCTTTCATGCAGCTTTATTCATCGCGTGTCCCACCGGCAGCCACGTCCTGGTCACGAGTGTAAACAGCTCCCCTTCAGTGTTTGCCTGGGAACACCATTTGTCTCGCAGTTATGAAATAAGTTAAGCGCCAAAGTAATCGCTCAATTTATATTAAGAAGAAGTGTGAAACAATAATGAAGATGTCCTCCGGAGTCCCCATTTGTGAGGCCAGGCACCGTGAAGAGTGTCAGTAATCATTTAATTGGATTATTTGCCACTGCGGTGTGTGTCCTGATCAAACCTTTGAACAAGGGAAGCAACCGAAACGGCCCACTTGCTCTGGCAGCACAATGTTTGATTGGAATATGAGGTGACGACGCAATATCCATATCACAAGAAGGCCACGATAGAACTCAGAACAACTGACTGAGATTTAGACGTTTTGCAAACAGAGCCTAAAAAAAACTTTAAAGAGGGGGTATTATGTAAATCGACTTTTTCAAGCTTTATATCATGTTATTATGTCATTCCCTCATTAAACACATGCCTGGAGTGTTGCCTTGGCTCATTCACATATTTTTGAGTAATCAGTAAAAACTTAGACGGCAGCCATTTTAGGTGTAGCTATGCCTCAGTCCTCCTAGGAACACCCCCACCTCCTGGAGACGCCTCTGGACCTTTCGTCACCAGCCAAGCCACCAACCACTGCTCCTCAGCTCAGCAGAGCCCCCTCCCCGCACAGTAGTGTTGTTTAGATGCCACAGCAGTGTGCTGAAGGGGGCGTGTCGGAAAGCTTCTTAAAGAGACAGAGGCCTATTTCAAGACGTTCAGTACAGCCATTTTGAGAGAGCAGTTTTATTCAAGGCAGTTATTTTAATTTACTGCATATACAGACCAACAGAAGGTTACGTCATCATTGTAGTATGCTATAGACTGGTGCTATGTGATTGAAAAAAGCATAATACCCCCTCTTTAAAACAGTAACCCTTACCCCCGCCTTAACTGAGCGCATTTTCTCCAGTTCGGCTACACCCGAATCTAAAAGCTTCTTCCAAAATAGCGACAAAACTGACAACAAAAAACGCAACAAAATAGCGACAAAACAAGACGTAAATGAGGATCTAAAAAGCGACAACAAAGCGTCAGGAGTGATGAACAAGTGACAAAACGAGATGAAAAAAAGCATCAAAAGAGCAAACAAAAAGTGCAGAAAAAGCGTCAAAACTACGGAAAAAACATGATAAAAAAGCGACAAAAACGAGATGGAAATGAGGATCAAAGAGCGACAAAAATGTGTCCAAAATAGACAAAAAGTGACAGCAACAGCAACAACGTGTGGACAAATGTTAGATTAGTTTGTAGGTCTTAGCTTTCAGCTAAAGAAACAAATTACCCAGTTTCACTTCCTGATCCTCCACATGATCTCCAAATAAACACCTCCCTTTGCTCCCCTTACTGCGCAGCTGTTTTCACTTCACAATGAGAGGATTAAAGGTGCATTATGGAACTTTTATGTGAAAAAAAACACCCTCTTTTTATTAGTAAGTATTTGAACTTTTACAGACCCAGTGGTCAGCATGGCGCCTTTACTTTCCATCAGTGGCCTCTGTGATGCTCCAGGATAGAGGTTTTAGAGTTTCTTGTAGGTTTTCACTGCTGATGAACCCTCTCACCAGAAAACCTACAGAACAATTGATCCTGGAGAGTTGTAGCGGCCACTGTGATCCAAAGTAAAAGTGCCATGCTAACCACATACAGGCGCTGGGTCACAAATAGGTCAATTATGCACAAAGTTTTTTGGGATGTATAGAACAGTCACTGGAGAAGAATGACAGATTACTCAAGATGCGCAAAACACAACTCTCTCAAAAGCTCTAAAAAGTCTATTTATACTTTGGCCCTTTAAACACAATCTGATGGGGAAAAAAAGTGTCTTACATTCTTTTTTATTAAAATATATCATATAGTTTCAGGAAGTCATCGAATGTCCCCTTTTATTCTCATATCGTGCAGCTTTGCCAAATCCACAGTGGCACTGATATTAGTCCACCATATAACTTTGTAATGTTTTATATTTACCCCTTGGTTTCATCTTACTACTTTATGTATACTACTCAGGCTTACAGAGAAATGAGAAAACCTTTGGAGAGCTACTCGAAACATGATGGAGGAGACGCTGTGTTCGAAAAAAGGATCAAAAACACTGCTTTTGTGGTAAAAGTCCCAACACAACACAAACAACACACAACCAATATTCATGCAACACGGGCAAAGATGAGATGGAAATCAGGACATGGCTCTGTCCAAACCAGACACAAGACTGAGAAGTAGTAACACCGGTTTAAACTCTCCAGGCAAAGCAAGGATGTGAGGTCTAAACAATGAGGAGACCATTTATATCTAGTCCAAAGCGGAATAGTTGGACATATTGTCGACGGCAGGGTTACATCACTCGGTGCGATCAGCGGGACAGAGGCTAAAAAAGGAGCAAAGAGAACATGAACAACACGGATTAAACTGTGTCGCCTCATGCGCTTCCGCTTCTGTGGATCATACAGCGAATGTATGTTTTGAGAAACTAAATGCAACTCTGTATAAAGAGAACAGCAACGCAACTATTAAAAGTTGAAATGGAGTGGCTCTTAAAGCGGACCATAGCTTTGGGACTGAGTCATCCATCGACTAGAAATATTTCGATTGAATTTTTTTATAGCAGCGCAGACAAACTTTTCCAGCCGCGTCCCCTTTCGAAGTCATAAAAGGCACAAAGAGACACACATGTCCACGTCTAAATTTAGCTCCGCTCATCCGCTGTCTGCCAAATAAAGTGCACAAAGAATTTCACACATGGCCTAATGGATGGAGCCCCATAAATGAGAGCCCCCGAGCCTTCTCAAATGTTCTACTGTAATGGATGGCAGTGGCGGTGACCCCCCGGGGGAGGAGCTATCGACCATCGCCATCTAAAACAGGGCTCTGTACAGCTGTGCGTGTTTATGTCAATGTGAAAAGGCACTTAGTCTGGGAGTTCCCTTTGAGTAATGCGGCACAGTCAGTCCGGAAATACACTGGGTTCATAAACTCTTCAGACTCTTTTGATCATTTGACTTTATTGTGTTGCGGTCTGATACTACATATACATTTTATAATAGTAAGAAATGGACACTTATTACCCTGCAGTAATGTATTAAAAATAGAAATTTAACACACCTATGATTTCATACTCCGTGCAGTAACACTGTTTTGGGGTTACGTAGTAAATGGAGTGAATAAAAGAGGTTTGATCTTGTAATAGAAGTGTTGAAAACAGTAGTAAAACAATGACACGGTGGGCCACTAATACGTTATAGATCAGTGGTTTCCAGCCTGAAAGAGCTCCATAGAGCCTCGTCTGGCCTCATTTTGCTTTTTGGTGATTATTACTTTTTTATGCATTTGTGCGTGCTGAAGTTTTGGACTGGGAAAGCTTGGTCTGTCTACAACATGTGCAGAGAGGAGGTCAAGGAAAAAGGTATTAGCCTATTTTCAATGTTTGTGTTTTTCTATTCAAATAATACTCTTTAAAGAGGGGGTATTATGCTTTTTTCAATCACATAGCACCAGTCTATAGCATACTACAATGATGACGTAACCTTCTGTTGGTCTGTATATGCAGTAAATTAAAATAACTGCCTTGAATAAAATTGCTCTCTCAAAATGGCTGTACTGAACGTCTTGAAATAGGCCTCTGTCTCTTTAAGAAGCTTTCCGACACGCCCCCTTCAGCACACTGCTGTGGCATCTAAACAACACTACTGTGCGGGGAGGGGGCTCTGCTGAGCTGAGGAGCAGTGGTTGGTGGCTTGGCTGGTGACGAAAGGTCCAGAGGCGTCTCCAGGAGGTGGGGGCGTTCTAGGAGGACTGAGGCATAGCTACACCTAAAATGGCTGCCGTCTAAGTTTTTACTGATTACTCAAAAATATGTGAATGAGCCAAGGCAACACTCCAGGCATGTGTTTAATGAGGGAATGACATAATAACATGATATAAAGCTTGAAAAAGTCGATATTACATAATACCCCCCCTTTACACATCATTAAGATTAATCTTGTTAACATGAGCATCAATCAGTCTGCTATTATTGTACCTTTCATGAATAAATGTGGAGTATATTATGTATCATTCAAGCACTTTGATACAAAGTAATGCTATATGGGCTGGAATGATGATGGTGAATAACAGTAATACCAACATGGCAATAAAATAGGTATAGGAAACAAAATTATACACTTGTTATAAAGAGTAACTTACTATGATGTTGACTTAATATACTGCATTGTTGCATCTGTAACCAACTTAATTGTTAATTGTTTTGTAAGATAATAAGAACTAAACAGTGTTATTGTTGCAACCACATTATTATTTAAGTGTATGAACAGGGGTGGGAGTCAATAAGCTTGTCTTTCTTCCCACTCCTTTTCGAGCTAGAATGTTATTATTTTTTTCCTTTTATTATATTTTTTCTGACTTTTGTGCCTGTGTTGTGTAGCTCGAAATAAAAAAATCAATCAATCAATCAATCAATAATACTCTTTTTGTACCTTGAGCTATAACTTTCCGCCTTGTATTGCCCTTTACAAGCCTCTGTTGCCAAATTTCTCAAAGCGCGACACTGTAGTCATTATTCATTCACACTTTACTTAGTGGCGGTGAGCTACTAGGGACAAACGAGGAGAAGATGGTGAAAGACTGCTGTGGAGCAGAGGGAGCTGCGCAGGAGGAAGAGGAAGGAGGAGGTGGAGGAGATGACCAGTGCAGGACACCACGCTTTGGAATAGGGACAAACCAATGAGCCGGTGCACCGTTTCAGAGGAGCACTGAAGACAGTAGTCCAGTTTCCCCGACTTCCAAAAAACATGCTGGTCAGGTTGGCCCACAGTGGCAGCGCGGCTCAGTCGCAGCAGCTCAGGACTAACACCTGACCGCAATTTCATTGTACAATTGTACAATGACAATAACGCACTTACTTGCTTACATATTCTAGGTATGGGGTAGACTGACAGATGCGAGGCTGCCAATCCGCCGCTCCGACCACCACCAACTACTCACTAGCACACTGCATCCATTCTGCCCTATTGTACATGTTTTCAGTGCTAGGGGAAACCTGAGGAAACCTAAGTTTGTTTGCTGAATTAGTTTCATTCATGTATGTGTTTAATCCTGAACAATCAGCCCATTCCTCTAGGATTTAACCCCCTCCCCGTCACCTGCTGATGTCACAAGGTGTAGCCCTCCTTCTCCAAGAAGAACTCCACCTGGGTTTTACATGTGTTTTATATCCTGTCACCTGACTCATTCTGATCCTTTTAGACCTCAAATTGCCTTGGTGACATGCCAATCATATCTAATAGCATCCCTGTAGTGTTGATGGTGTTCTGTGCATAGAATTACAGCTGAATAAGTTTCCCATTGTTTTATATGCATTAAACTATGAGATGTGAGGAAGTTCAAAAAAGCCTGAGTAAAGCCTATTATACAGTATGGGCACCTATTAACCTAAGCTACATCTCTGCATCTCTGGCTTTCACTCCAACTCCTCCAACACCAGAGGATGAAACAGATCCTCATCCTATACATATGAATAAGAAAAGACTCTCGAGTCTCCTTCATGAATGACAAAAGGGAAAGCGTAGAATGCATTTCCCGTCCTGCCACAGCGGAAAGATCCGATATGAGCGTGTTTAATAATAGAAGCATCAGTTGAAAGAGCCGTGCGTTAGAAAGCCTTCAAAGTGAGTAGGTTTCTGTTGAGAAGTGATGGACGAGTCAGAGGTGACCGCGACACCGAGAGCAAAGGAAGTCTCCATGAATCTAAAAATACATTTACTTTTTCCATTTTAAACGAGACAAATGGAGCGTCGTGCTGGAGCCGTATAAAAAGAATCGGTCAGTTCCCACACACATTATAATTCATCAAGTTTAAGTTGAGTCACTGTCAGACCTTACATCAAACTGTAATCTTGTTTAAAACGGACAGAAAGGCACAAGAAGAGCGCACTGGAGACTCCTCTCTGGGACTGTCATAACAGTGACGCACAATTCATCAAATCTAAATAGCAATTTAAATGAAGAGTGTACGCTGGCAAATATCATGGGCAAATTGCTCTGAATTTATCATTTGAAGTGCTGTATTTCAGTTTAGGGCCCAATATATTTAAATGAATGCTGCATGACTAAAACCATACGTAAATGGTTCTCCTCTTTAGTACTTCCTACTCATTTGCACATGAGCCAACCCTCGGTAAATATTGATTTTAAAACATGAATAAGTAATCAAATCTAGAAAGCTGACTCTCTATTTAAAATGACTAAAGTCTAAAATCGAAGATACCCCTGACTACCACCTGAAGAAGCCCGCAATTTGGGAACCACTGGGCTAAAAGAAAGTCTCTCTCTCTCTAAAACCAAAAAATCAGGTTAGAAATCTAGGAGTAATCATGGACTCAGACCTGAACTTAAACAGCCACATCAAAGCAATAACATCATCAGCTTTTTACCATCTGAAAAACATCGCTAAGATCAGAGGAATAGTGTCAAAACCAGACTTAGAGAGACTCATCCATGCATTTGTCTCCAGCAGGTTAGACTACTGTAACGGCCTGCTCACTGGCCTTTCTAAACGAGCTGTTAGAGCTGCAGAACATCCAGAACGCTGCTGCTCGAGTCCTGACAAGAACCAGGAAATACGACCACATTAGTCCAGTGCTCCGGTCTCTGCACTGGCTTCCTGTCACTCAGAGAATAGAATTTAAAACAGCTCTGCTTGCGTACAAGTCTTTTCATGGTTTAGCACCAAAGTACATCTCTGACATGTTAGAGCCGTATGAACCATCTCGGGCCCTGAGAACTTCAGGGAGGGGTCTCCTGGTGGTTCCCAGAGTCAATAATAAACACGGTGAGGCTGCGTTTCAGTTTCATGCAGCTAAAATCTGGAACAGTCTTCATGAGGATGTGAGACAGGCCTCAACTCTGACAATGTTCAAATCCAGGCTGAAAACAGCTCTTTTACCCGGGCATATGAAAACTGAAAGTATTTTATCTGCACTCTTGCCTTTTACTGTAATTGATTCACTTTATGTGATGTTCGTTGATGTTTCATTGATTTTCTCTGCTTTCTTGTAATTTATGCAACGTTGAATTGCCTTGAATTGTGCTCTACAAATAAACTTGCCTTGCCTAAACCATACGTTCTCTGCTTTGTGTTGGGTCGGATACACATCTCACATCACCTGTTAATTACATGTAAGATTAAGATAATTACGAACAGGGATTGACGAAGGGAGATACTTGTCTGTGCAGAGTCCGCATTGATCGTTCACGCTGTGTTGTTATCACAGTGATTGAAGCGAGCGAAGGCCCCTGTAGCCGTTAGGTAACTGGCCTTTGCAGAGAGATGCCCGTGGAGCCGAAATGCCAGATCATCCTGAAATCTTGGCGTTACATCACAAGTCTCCGCTGCACCGGCCCGGCGTGTGTGTACCGCGCTCATTTCGAGGGGATTAGGAGGTCAAATGTTGGGTTTTCCCACCAACACAGAGGCCCGCACGCAAAAGCCTGCCCAAACATGGTCAGGGTTGCGGCGGATTCACGAGTGTAACATTGTGCTGGAAGGATTTAGGGGAAAATACCATCAAACCGTAATTCTGTGCACATTTTAAACTCATCCGGGAGCATTAATACCCGAGGGTTGGCTGAAATACGAACTGATGAACTAATGCAAGAGTCACATCCATTTGAGAACATGTTTGCAGAGGGCTAGCAGGTGTTGTACGTCGTAAGACCCCAACAAGAAGAGGAAATATGCTCTTTTACATGTGATTGGATTCAACTTTTAGCCCCATTAACCTTCACTATCTGAGCGAAACACTTCTAAACTGTAATAACCATTATCTGACATTTGGAGCACAATGGGGCGCAAACAAGTTCAATGATGCTCTATGAATGGGCGCAGTCAGCAAATGGTAAAGACCGCAGTTATGTAGTAAAACAATAAAATGATCATTGAGAGTTCTGAAAAACTGTAGATATTTGTTCATTAAGATCCCCTTCAGCATCAACTGCTTTAACACATGTAATTATATCCAAATAAGATATTCAGAGATGCTATATCAATAGAGTTTGGGATGGAATACTATATATTCACAGTTACCATAGAAATCGGCCATGTTTGTGTAAACTAACATTGTCCATAGACTAACATTAGCAAAAACAGTAATTCACTACAACACTCACAACACATTGTAGTGTCCAGTGGTTTCTGGGGTAATTGACTCTGTACATAACTTAAAATCGTAACATCGCCGCCCAAGAAGTGACTTCCTGTTTCGATCCAGCACACCAAAATAAAAGCACACAGCTCGTCTCATTGATTAGTTCAGCAGGTACTTGCAACATTACAAGAATATAATTAAATACACACAATTTAAGTGTTTTGTCTGTGAATAGTTAGGCAGAAAGAAAGTATAACAAATGAACTGCTGAACTAATGAATAAGATGGTGCTTTTATTTTGGTGTGCTGGATCGAAACAGGAAGTCACTTCTTGGGCGGCGTTGTTATGATTTGAAGTTATGCACAGAGTCAAATTCTGTCATTTTGACACACAGGGACCTAAAAAAAATCTGTCATGAGCTATTTTTATTCGTCATTAATCAATCTCTCATTATATGCATTTTTAGGTGTTTAATGAGAGATTATTTATGTTCAGAAATAATCTGAGATTGCAGGATAAATCATCTGCTGTTTAGTTGCCGTGCGAAAAGCAAAGCAAAACCATCCACAGAGATGTGTCTGCGCTTTAGTGGGAGCCCAGAGGATCATAGATTGATCAGTGCTGCATTTAGACTTTCATTACGACTTGATTTTCAATCCATCAAAATGACGGACGGCATTCAATATGTCTGAACTCAGAGCACTCTGGTCGAGCGGAGTATGAGCGGAGTTCCAAAGCATTTTTCCAAGTGGGAGGCCGGAAATGTACGCATTACCAGTTGCCAGGAACGCAGCATAACTACAGTGTTACACTTTTTAAAATCTCCATTCGTTTATTATGGAAAAAGTCTGCTTCAAATCCCATTATGTTTTGCGATGTGATGCCACGACACAAACATCATTATGTAGCTTTAGTCGGTGCTAATTCTATCCATGTACGCTGTATTAGTGCAGCTGTTCATTATTCATCGTTTTCTGCTCTGTTAGAAAGACATTAGGTTTAGCGGCAGCTTACATGTTTCGACAGTGGTACTTCCTGACGTGTGCGATGTGTCCCCTGTCAGCCCCAGACATGGCGCTCTGACAGACTTATTGCTTCTGTCAGAGTGGCCACGCCTGAAGCAGTTCATTTTTCAGTCTTCTCCCAAATGTTATTGCTTCTGTGTCAAATGTTCAGTGTTAACAGAATCTTGAACATAATCATAAAATTGCGAATCAAAAGTAAAATTCCCAAATGCCCTTAATCTGATTATATAACTGACAACAGCAAGTTATTCAATATTTCTTCAACCGCATCACACGATTTGCATGTTACCAATAGCCTTTACACACAAACATGGTCAGAAATGTCGGGGCTTCACAGGAATTACAGTGAGATTGCAAAAGTTCACTGTATCAGATGGTTTCAGATTTATGCAGCACTAACACGTGTTTACGGCCCGACTTCTGCGACTCAGATGAGGTTTGTGGAAGCATATTTTAGAGACGGATAATCTGTAATGCAATCTGCAGTGTGGGAACGGATCTGCTCAGAGGCGCATCTTCAAATAGTTCCTTCAAATCGTCTCAAACATGCCGAGGCGGCCAGAGGACTTACTGAAGTGAAAGATTGTTTTCTCCTCAGACTATTATATCAGTTTATGCTCAAAATGTGAACTCTTTTTGGGAACAAAATATCCAGCCAGCCGAGTCTGCGTGTGAATAATAGTAATGAACATGGCAGCTTATGCAAAGGTAAGTGTGGCTTTAGCAGTTTTCATTCATTTCATTCCAACACGGTCAGCAGCGGTTAGCGCTCGTGCTTCACAGCTAGAAGGTCCCGGGGCCTTTCTGTGTGGAGTTTGCATGTTCTCTACGTGTCTGTGTAGGTTTCTTCTGGCTACTCCAGTTTCCCCTACCTCTAAAAATATAAATAATACAGTAGGCCAGAATGAGTGTAGTGTGTGAGTGGTGGTCGGAGGGGCCGATGGCACAGGCTGGTTGCCTCACTTCTATCAGTCTACCCCAAGGGGCAGCTGTGGCTACAACAGTACCTTAACACCACTGAGTATGGAGTGAATGAATAATGACTACAGTGTAGCGCTTTGAGAAACTTAAGACAGGCTTGTAAAACGTAACATAAGTGTAAGCCATTATTATTATTACTAGAGTAGGAGACTGAAACAACTAATTGGATCAACCACAATAAGTCACTTATTGAACTATGAGTATTCTAGAAAAATCCCCTTCACATAGACTTAAAAAAAACATGGCTTCTGCTTTGAACAGACGTTTTATCAGAAAGACAGAGCTCTAGGCAGAGCAAGAACTACACAAAAACAAAAATGCCTTTTTTTCAATACACAATCATGTCTGTGTAAGTTCTCAGTCGTACAGGAGTTGTCTATGTTCAATGAAGGTACTTGAGTCATCTTCTGTACTCGGTAGTTGAAGTCTCCAAAGTGCTCAACCTGCTCCACCCCAGTATCGGTCAGTCCTGTCCTATTCATAGATCACTGCTCATTATCTTTTGTTGCCGAGGTGCCGTCAAGGAGACGGCACCTCGGCCAACAAAAGAACAATAGGCAGGTAATTAGCAGTGATCAGCCATGAATAGGACAGGACTGACCGATACTGGGGTTGAGCAGGTCGTTAGAGACGCTCTACTTCAAAGGTTGTTTACCCACAGTTGAGAGTAGCTGTCTGTGATTAGAGGGGAGGAGCCGGGCCAACCTCAACTCCTCCCCATGGTCTTTATCTACGCTGCGTGCTGAGCGGGACTTGTTCCACTGACGAAGCCTTTTGGATGAGAGGCGAAATGTTTGGAGACTTCAACTACAGAGTACAGAAGATGACTCAAGTACCTTCATTGAAGACACAATCATAATGTTCACGAGTGGCATCAATAATGCTCCATGCAGTTACTAAATCCATCCATCTTTTTCCACTTGTCCGTTGCCGGGCCGTGGGGGCAGCTGTTGGAGCTGCCCAAATCACATTGCACCAGCCCTATGGCTCCTCCTGCAGGTGGTGGGTCCACAGAAGGACGGCCTCATGGTTCTAACCGGGCCTGTTGGTCTCTCATAAGGGGCTTCTGAACCGCTCTTTGTCTGACCCGTCACCTAGGACCTGTTTGCCATGGGAGACCCTACCAGGGGCACGAAGCCCCGACAACAGAGCCCCAGGATCATTCGGGTGCTCAAACCCCTCCACCTCGTTAAGGGGGCGGTTCCAGGAGGGACAGTTACGAAATATATAATAATAATAAACATGTTTTCTAAAAACTCTTAATTTCTTCATTAATCCATGGCAAATCACGGTTTGAAGTGTCCTGCTCAGGGTCACAATCATAATGAGTGATGCTTATCTCGCTCTGTAAGACACTGGACTTTCACATGGGTTCACATCCCGCGAGCCTCACATGAAGCAACACCAGAGACAGTCGCTGATCTCATGCAAACAGCCAAAGGTTTATCCTATATTTATTCATCTTGTTTTTGTGAGTGGGTCGCTGAAGCAGAGCTAGAGTAGTGGGTTAAGTGTTACAGACAAACTGCTGCTGTCGTCTTATCTTCTAAAGAGCCAGACAAAATCCCTTAATGTATTTATCCATAAAATCCCCACTCGCCGTATTTTCAAAGTTATACCACAGCGTAAAGCAAGCACCTGTTTTGAACGTAAGGGAATGAAGACTAATGTGTAGGTGAAAGGAATGCGGTCCGTCTAAAGGCAGAGTCACAGCGGGGGCAGGACCTGAGCCGCTCGGAAATATGCGATTTCTCCTGTTGCCCAAATAAGTCCTTATTAAAAGTGAAATGTTGTGCCCCACTGAGCTGCTGATAAGGAGCCAGTAGCGGCGGTAGCGGAGTGCAGCGCGTGGAAATAGAACATGTCCATATAGAGCCGGGGAGAGTGGGAGCAGCCAGGAGCCAGGGGTTAACTGCTTCCCCGGAATGTGCTCTCTCCGCTGGGTTCCCTCTGACTGGCAGGGGCCGAGGGTGAGAGAGAGCCAGGAGCACGCGGAAAATCACTGCCCTCCGCTTTGCAAATGACTAAATGACCTCCGCGTACAAGGGCCGTACTGTTTACACATGTTTGATAAGACTAATGAGAAGAAGACTGTTATTATTCTGCTGCAGACTTCAGACTTTCCGCACGGTGTGTGGCAGACAGCGAATACTGCACAGAGTTTATAACTGAATTTGGTCACCGTTAGTCTATCAGAAATCAGATTAAGTTGGGTCAGACTTGTTCCCAGACAGAAGAAAGACAATCTGATAAATATTGACAATAACAATAATACAGGAGTGAAATGCAATGTCTGTATTTAATAAGATATCCTTTATTATTTGGTTCTCCCAGAAATGCCTAAATGCTGCATTCATGGACACGGTTTTCAAGTGTGTTGGAGCAGGGGGCGCACGACAGGCCACCCACAGCCTCGGGGGGAAGACAACCACTGAGATAGATATCAATGTCTTCTGCAAACAAGAAAATGTTCTTCCTCCAAGAATTCTTACAACTAACCCTGTGATTAAGACGTTTAAAAACTTGTAATGCATGATTAGATGACTTTCTCTTCTCTCAAATGGTACTCATTTAACCAGGTAGGGCCGATTAAGAACCAATTCTTGTTTACAACAGTGACAACAAGGCCAAGAGGCACCAACACAGCCCACAGCAGACCATTGCAAATGTTACAGTACAATACACACAACAAGGTAGTTTCAACAAGGTTTACTTTTATCTAGGATTTTTTCATCAAAACTCAAAAGACAAAAGACTTAAAGTTTAAAGAATGTGGCTCTTGATATAGTGGTTACCTGCCCCCGGTTTAGTCTCTTATTTAGTCTAATATTAAAATTGCTCAAAAACATCTGCACTGTTCAGTAAGCAAAGATTTTAGGGAGAGAGGGAGATTTCAGTGATTTTTGCAGAACTTACTTTCTTTTGACACCGTGGAGCGTTGTAAACACAGCAAGATGTGGGATAAAAGAACAGACCGTCTGCCTCTAAATAAAGCACATTTTGAGGGATTGTTCACACAGAAGTAAGTCTGTATCAGGCCATGGCCAAAGCGCTGTACGTGTGTCCGAAACATAAATATCCCGCGGCTTTAACACATCTTGACGTGTTCAAACTTTGCCCTGTCAAACGATTCTTGAGTTAGACAAAGTATAAGTATAATAAGGCAAGAGGAAGACTTCAGATTTGCGTCACATCAGTAGGGCTGGGCACCATATAAAAATTCCGGTCACAGCACTTTAGCAATACTTACATTTTATTCTCATTTTTCCCCTTTTTTTACGTTTCTTTCAAATTGTGTCCCTTTTTTCCCGTCCACCCCAATGGCCGCTGGCTGCTCTGCTTCATGACCGCAACACTGGAGGCCGCCACTGCTCTAGTACCTCCATATAGCCGCTAGTCTCCCATTGAAAAGCATTGGACTTTAGACACGTTAAAAACAACTTTAACGCCTACGGCTACATATTCCTCCTGAGATAACGCTGGGTTAGTCACAAAAAAAGAAACCAGGCTGGTTTTCGAAATATTTTTTTTTAAATCTCGTACTAATGAGGGTCGGACTGTTAGCATTGGAGCTGCGCGAGCTACACGTCACGCAAGGGCCGAGTCTACAGTGAAGATCCCGCCCTTATGCCCTTTTTAGGAACATGCTTCGTCAGAACTGGGGAGGAGGAGCCTGTAAATCCGCCATGATTTCCCCCTCGAACGTGGTCATTGTGGTAAACGGGGAGGAGTGAGGAGGAGTTGTCTATTCTTTTTAACGGTCTATGGTCCACCCCCAGTTTCCCCTCCAAAAAAACACTTTCCACATTTTCCCCAAATGATTCCCCATTTTTAGCATTTTTTTTCACACAAAAAATTCACTTTTTTTGACAATTTTTTCCTTACTTATTTTTAATTTTTCCCACGTTTTTTCAAAATTGTTCCCATTTCCCCCAAAAAATGCTTCCAATATATATTTTTAAATGTTTCCACTTTTTCCCAATTTTTCCCAATTATTTTTCAAATTTCTCTTTTTATTTCTTTAAAATGTGTCCCTTCTGTCCCGTCCACCCCTTATTTTCCCCTAATATTTTCCTCCATTTTTGATGCCCAACAGCATCAAAACTTGAATATACAGATTTCATGTTTTTGGGTCCCTGTTTTCGATACTTCTAAAGTACCAGTAGTACCTAAACCTTCTTCTTCGGTACCAAACTGGTATGGTTTAACGGTACCCAGCCCTACACGTCAGAGAGGTTCTCCACGTCGACTCAGTGACCGACAGGAAATGAGAGGAGACCCAACATCAGACACAAAAACAGCGCACAGATGTTGCCTCGCCGCTGACACCGGAGGTCGCCATGGCAACCCCCGCCGGGCCTCTAATAGCCCGGAGCGGCATTGGCCAGAGCACAAGAGCCCCCCCGCCCTCCCCTTCCCACACACACACACACACAAATGCATTTATATATTTACAAGAGTGCACTCTGAGAGGGATCCCGTGGGGGTATTTTTAGCCGAGCGTCGCCTCCGGGCAGCGGCACAAACAGACATCTTTTAAACTGTCATTAAAAAAAAAAAAGGCTCGACCACGGGAACACGGACGGGAACATCAGCGAAGAGCAAATCCGATGCCAAGAGCACCTCCAGACGGGTAAACAAGGCCCGTGTAATTGGTGACAGCAGATAGGCGGGAATTATAAATTAGCGCTGGGATTTGGCAGTGAAAACATTGGCCTTCTGCGGCGTTGACTCTGTGTAAGTTCTGCTGTAGGAACTTTACTTTTTGGAGTTTTTCGCATGTTTATTCAGTCGCTCTTTTGCCAACAGACCAGTCCAAGTGTTATTCACAATACATGATCTCGTCACCTTTACATTATCTATCAACTAAATCTAGTCTGGGTTAGTGGTATTTAGAACTATTTCTTATACAAATAAACAGGGTTCGTACGGATTTTCTATTGAGGTTTTCCATGACTTTTCCATGACCCTTAAAGAGGGGGTATTATGTAAAATCGACTTTTTCAAGCTTTATATCATGTTATTATGTCATTCCCTCATTAAACACATGCCTGGAGTGTTGCCTTGGCTCATTCACATATTTTTGAGTAATCAGTAAAAACTTAGACGGCAGCCATTTTAGGTGTAGCTATGCCTCAGTCCTCCTAGGAACGCCCCCACCTCCTGGAGACACCTCTTTCAGGCCTATTTCAAGACGTTCAGTACAGCCATTTTGAGAGAGCAATTTTATTCAAGGCAGTTATTTTAATTTACTGCATATACAGACCAACAGAAGGTTACGTCATCATTGTAGTATGCTATAGACTGGTGCTATGTGATTGAAAAAAGCATAATACCCCCTCTTTAACAAAATTTCCATGACTCCAATGCCACAATTTTATTAGCCGCTGTGGGGAGCGGCACGGACAGACAGGTAGAAGCCTAGTATGTTTCAAATCGGGCTCACGGTTTAACGCTCTGAGAGAACCTCCGTACACATCGCAGTGATGAGTGGACGTGCTCATGTTTGTGCGCATCGTCTGGAGGCTCAAAGCATCGTGGTATAAATTAGTCCCGTTGTTACTTTATTGCCAAAGAACATGCAGGTATAAAGCACCGGAGTCCTCATGATCGAATCTAGTTTAGTTAAACACTTGCATCTCCAAATTGTCGTTGTCTGTTAGCCGCACAAGACCGTGGAAATACAATCACCATCTTGTAGTAAAGTTTTGCTACTTTTCCATGTCTTGACAAAACAAAACTTTTCCAGGGTCTGAAAATGTGACTTTAAAATAGGGCTGAACGATATTGAAGTAACTTGCGATATGCGATACGGCTGTGCGATATCGCTTTAACGATATTATTGCGATATTTCACTGAATGGTTTCAACACGATATGTTCCATTGACTAAAACTGAACTAAATTAGGACATGTTTAAAGGGGGGGTATTATGTAAAATCGACTTTTTCAAGCTTTATATCATGTTATTATGTCATTCCCTCATTAAACACATGCCTGGAGTGTTGCCTTGGCTCATTCACATATTTTTGAGTAATCAGTAAAAACTTAGACGGCAGCCATTTTAGGTGTAGCTATGCCTCAGTCCTCCTAGGAACGCCCCCACCTCCTGGAGACGCCTCTGGACCTTTCGTCACCAGCCAAGCCACCAACCACTGCTCCTCAGCTCAGCAGAGCCCCCTCCCCGCACTGTAGTGTTGTTTAGATGCCACAGCAGTGTGCACTATGGGAGTGCCACAGGGATCTATCTTGGGGCCATTATTGTTTAGTTTATATATAAATGACCTCCCATCCGTGTGTGATGATGTTGACGTCCAGATGTATGCTGATGACACTGTTATCTACACGGATGGGAAGGACCATGAACAAGTGGCAACCAAACTATCAAAGGCAATGGACACAATTTCTATATGGCTAAATGATTCCTGTCTAACACTGAATGTGAGTAAACTGCGACAATGTTTTTCTCAACAAAACCAAACAAAAAAACGTATCCCTTAATTACAGTAAAAGGAGAAAAAATTGAAAATGTCAATGAGTTCAGATACCTTGGCATCATTTTAGACTCGAGACTAAGCTTTAAAAAACACATTAAAAAGGTATGCCATACAATAAAATATAATCTGTTTACATTTAAATCTATAAGAAATTCATTGACAATACAAGGAGCTAAAACCTACTTTAACGCAATGATATTACCTCACTTACTCTATGGTGTATCATGCTGGTCACAAGCCAACAAATCCACAATAAAACCTTTAGAATCTCTTTATAAGCAAGCACTTAGGATTCTAGATAGGAAATCACGACAGTATCATCACTGTCAATATTAACCAAATATAAAATGCTCAATTTTGAATGTATAGTTAGGTCAGCCAATCTAAAGTTACTATTCAAGATTGTTAATAATGTGGCACCTCCACCACTAAAAAGGTTTGTCCAATTAACCTCTGATCAGATGGTCAGAACAACGAGGTCAACAGTCAATGGCCAATGTACCATACCAAAACGAAAACAGCATTAGGACAATCGGCATTCTCTTTTAAAACTATCTCAGAATGGAACAAACTTCCAACTGCACTAAAACTATGCAAAGACTTAAAACGATTCTGCCTGGGTGTGAAACAACATTTTCTGGGAACTCAAACATGTCAGCATTAAAGAAAAAACAAAAACAAAAAACAACTACTACTACTACAGTTTATGTCTGAGAAGGGTAGTGGGTGGGTATAGACTATAGAGGACTATAGAAGTTTTCCCTTTGATATGTTCTTTTTTAAATTTTTTATCCAATGTAAATACTGTCTGTAAATATTATGAACTGTATTGTTTTATGCTTTTTGTAGTGTTTGTATGTCTTGGGGACTGCAGATGGAAATTAGCTCTAAGAGCTAAAGTCTGGTACAAAGCATCTTTTCATATGCTGATTAATGCTCCTGTACATGTCCCTGTCAAATAAATAAATAAATAAATAAAATGAAGGGGGCGTGTCGGAAAGCTTCTTAAAGAGACAGAGGCCTATTTCAAGACGTTCAGTACAGCCATTTTGAGAGAGCAATTTTATTCAAGGCAGTTATTTTAATTTACTGCATATACAGACCAACAGAAGGTTACGCCATCATCGTAGTATGCTATAGACTGGTGCTATGTGATTGAAAAAAGCATAATACCCCCTCTTTAACTAAAACTGAACTTCCACACATTTATAAGTTCAATACATTGTTCGTTTTTGGCTGAGTTTGCCAAATAAAATGTGTCGATCTCAGTCAGATGAAAGGTTTAGTGATGTTGCGATATATTGTGGCTTCTTGCGATACTGATATTGCATCACCTAATATCACAATACGATTTTTTTTTGTGCGATATATTGTGCAGCCCAACTTTAAAATGTCATGACATCTCCAGGATTTCCATGACTGTTAGAACCCTGAGAAATGTACCAAAATCTTCGCAAAACTTGAATGTGTTTGGACCGACCTTTTTGTTAGGAGTTATCAAAGTTAAAGATTGAGTAACGTCATTATTTTCAAAGATATTTAGATTTAACGCCTTTCAAAATCAAAGACATTTGGCAGTGATCTTTCACACTACGGTTAAAGCCTTTTATGCGCTGCGGCAAAAGGTCCCTTTAACATTTTCCAACTTCTTTGAAAACAGACAAATTGTAATAAAGAAAAAAGAACTTGTCCTTCAACCATCAAAACAGCGTTCAACTCTTAGCTTTCATTTTTCTGAATCAAAGTTGATGTAACCTTGCTTGGACTTTGCTCGGTACGATCTGCCAGTTCCCTTTATCTGCTCCATCGCGAATGCCGTGCCCCTATTGCGTTTCACCTTGTTCCCCCGTCTATGCGCTGTAGGCTTTGTTTCAGCGGATGAAGCAGAAGTAGCATCGCGTGACAGTTAGCTACAGACTGTGGATCAGGTTCGCATCACGTTACTTGCAATAAGAACGATTTTGGAAAAGATAGTTCACAGTCCACATTTTAAACACGCCCAGGAGCAAGAGAAGACTGAAATATGAACTGAGAAACCATTACAGGGTTTCTACAGGAGGCAGCAAGTCAAATGTAATGCTTTTTAATGCCTAAATACTATATTTTTAATGCAACAAATGCAAAATTGGACACAACGGGAAACTTTTGAGTTTCACAGAAATGTTGATTAATGTGCAATTTGTCCCTGTTCAAATAATCTAAATAAAATAAATAAATAAAATAGATAAAGTTCTTCCAAAACTGCTGCTGAATTTGTTAAAGAGGGGGTATTATGTAAAATCGACTTTTTCAAGCTTTATATCATGTTATTCCCTCATTAAACACATGCCTGGAGTGTTGCCTTGGCTCATTCACATATTTTTGAGTAATCAGTAAAAACTTAGACGGCAGCCATTTTAGGTGTAGCTATGCCTCAGTCCTCCTAGGAACGCCCCACCTCCTGGAGACGCCTCTGGACCTTTTGTCACCAGCCAAGCCACCAACCACTGCTCCTCAGCTCAGCAGAGCCCCCTCCCCGCACAGTAGTGTTGTTTAGATGCCACAGCAGTGTGCTGAAGGGGGCGTGTCGGAAAGCTTCTTAAAGAGACAGAGGCCTATTTCAAGACGTTCAGTACAGCCATTTTGAGAGAGCAATTTTATTCAAGGCAGTTATTTTAATTTACTGCATATACAGACCAACAGAAGGTTACGTCATCATTGTAGTATGCTATAGATTGGTGCTATGTGATTGAAAAAAGCATAATACCCCCTCTTTAATGCCGGTTTGAATCTGGTTGAATGCTTTATCACATTTTTGTTGTGTATTTGTCTCTCATTATCGCTATGTTTATAGTTTTTTTCGGTTGCTTTATTGACACTTTTTTGTCGTGTTTTATCCGTTTTTCATCTCACTTTGTCACTCTTTTGTGGCTTTTTTGTTGCATGTTTGTCGCTTTTTATGTCACTTTTTTATTGAGTTTTCACCCTTGTTTTGTCGCTATTTAGACGCGTTTTTTCAAGAAGCTTTTAGATTTGGGTAATGCTGAACTGGAGAAAATGTGCTCGGTTCCGGCGGGGGTTAAGAGGTTAAGTCTTTCATTTGGGCTTTTTAATGCCCCGCGGAAGCCCTGTATTATAAACAACACTCCCGATATACGTAGTTCTCACAGGACATCGCAAACCCTCAACAACTGCGGCTATTTCGATTCTCAAATTGCAACAGATTGATCTTACAGGGTCTTGCTTGTCTCCTGAACAACATCGTACATGTCCTACTCGCGTCGGACTCATTAGTGAACATGTCACTTTTCAATAAATGACAATAAGCGTCATGCAATAATGGAAACAGTCAGCCATTATAACCCGAGAACATAACGCGATTGAATTACGTTGATTCCCGCCGCAGATTTCCCTTGTTGGCTTTACGCTGAAAACACTGCAGCAGCGCACGCCACCCGCTCTGAGTTTCCTCTAAATGAAATTACACACTATCGTCGGCACAAATCTGCCCCATTACAGCACAAATTACGGTGTCATGTGTGCCAAGGCTACACAGCGCTTTGAATCGAATCCATCTGATGGAGCAACAGGTGTGTGGACCGCTACAGGCTGATAACGCTTCTACGGAGCAGCAGTTTGGCAAAATCACTCAGAAAAACAAGTCCTATTTTACGCTTTAGGCTTTGACAATTACTTTACACAACTTAGCATTGGTATGTTTCATGATATATACATGTAGACGAGGGCTTGTAAGCAAAAATAAACTCAGGCACCGATAAATCTGTGCAAAGAAACGAAAGAAAGGAACAAACAAGGCGCACCTCCAGTCGCAAAGCCCTCTGTTTGCATCTACAAACAAGCCTTTATTTTAAGGGGTTGTAATTAATCTAAAACCTTTTCAAACATCGCATGCTGGGTGTAGTATAAATGAAACAAAACATTGCTCCATCTGTTTGTGTTGAGGATATAAACATGGCATAAAAGCTCAAATAGTAAACACCAAATTAGCATTACGCCGCTAATCGACTTCAGTGCTAGCAGGTTGTGTTTTTAACCCGATTTAAACCACTTCTATGGCGTCAAATGAGGGTCTGCTTTAACGTAAATGTAAAAGAGGTATTGTAAACGTCAGTATTGTAATCGTAAAGAGAAAACTGTAAATGTAACTCTAAACTCCATAAACGAAACAAAAGTATCATAAATAGAAAAAACATATTGTAAACGTAAAACTTTCATTTACGCTTCTTCTTTTCATGCTTCACTTCACAAGTTACGTTTATAATTCACAAGCTACGGTTACGATAAAATTTTTTCTGACCGTTTTTTAATGGGGGCGGGCTCAACGCTCATTGGCTGAAGTGACAGGATGTGACGTCATCACTATAAGCTGAAATCAAACGCACACACACTACAGAGGCCGTGTCCGAATGTCCACCGTAGTCCCTAACCCATCATTCACTACAAAGGCCCTATATAGGCACTATATAGTAGACTGTATACTATATAGTGTGTCGGAACTCCGAGCCCCAGCAGAATGAGAGACTACTTCTACTATAAGTTCACTAAAATTGGGGAATAATGTATTTCTGCGATAAAGACCGACTAAACTCAAAGGACAGTGGAACATTTATGGATAAATATGACTCAAATACGTTTTATTAAACATGGATTTCACATGAATGAACAAAACTCCCGGGATTATTGCTTTTTTCTGAGAGAGTCTGTAGTGTGCGTTTGATTTCAGCTTATAGTGATGACGTCACATCCTGTCCCTCCAGCCAATGAGCGTTGAGCCCGCCCCCATTAAAAAAGTGCCAGAAAGAAAAGTATCGTAAACGTAACTTGTGAAGTGAAGAATGAAAAGAAGAAGCGTAAATGAAAGTTTTACGTTTACAATATGTTTTTTCCTATTCGTGATACTTTTTTCGTTTAGAGTTACATTTACAGTTTTCTCTTTACGATTACAATACTGACAACCTACGTTTACAATACCTCTTTTAGGTTTACGTTAAAGCAGACCCTCATTTGACGCCATACACTTCTCTCCTCAGTGGTAGCCTGGCCTTTGCCATCCGTAAACTCCGATCAATTATCTTTTCCCTACATGTACGTCTGGGTCTGATCTCAGTGGCTGAGTTTCATCGGTTGAATTCCAACCTACCATTCAGCGAGCGGGCGAGGCGGGTGTTGTAGGCGACGTTACGCATTTGCTCCGGATTTGCTGGTTGTTTGAAAACAGATCCAATCGTTTCAAAGGAGTTCATCCCTTCCACCTGAAAACGGAGCTCAATTGTGAAGTTCCAGACCCTCTGTACGAAATGAGTACAAGGTTATGGTAAGACCAGGCTACAGCTGAGGTGGAGTCCTTGATAAACACATTTTATGGCAGGGAAGTAGTTTGAAGGCCGAGTTGAGCATAAAACTGGAGCTTTAAAGTTAAAAAGAGAGTGCTTTGGTGATACGTACCGGGCGTTGATGAAATCTGAGGGGAGGGGGGTTTCAGGAGGACCGCACGAGACCACTCTACAAAGAGAAGAAATGTGCAAGGTTATAACTTGGAACATTAGGACTGCATTGGCGAAATAAAAATTGTCTGTGGTGATTTGCCCATGAGACCAACCTTTCGTGATCGAGAGTTTCTTTGTTTAACAATTAGATGCTCAAAAAAAAAAATGCTCTAGCTGTTAGTGCCGTATCTGAATGACCGCTGATAACATATACCCCTCAAAAGTCCTTCGTACAAACACTTGCCACGAGTAGTTTACCAATGATTACCACCACAACATTCTCAATTCAAGGTCACTTTTAAAAGTTTTCTGTCACATATGATTGTCTTAAATATATTTCCGCATGTAAATCGTATGGACCACGGAAAGATGTCGTCCTCATCGCTCCAACCATAGCTACAGGTGCTTAGTTGTCACCATTATTCTGTGTGGCTATTCAGCTGAAATTGACACGGAAATGCTCATTGATTGTAGCGAGCACTGTGGAAATCAATGGAGTCGGACAGAGTTTATCCAAATATAATGAGATATGTCTATTAGACAGTCTCATCATGCACTGAGTGAGTGACAGCAGGATTTAACCAATCACAGTGAAGTGTGAACATCCAGAAGGAGCAGACAGCTTTAGAAACCTCTCAATGGCTTTGTCACGCACACAAATCCTGATCAAATTGAAACTGTCCACTAGGCTCCAGGAAAATTGATGTGATACTGACTCTGCATTGATATAAAATTGTATGTACAATTTGGCCACCCAGCAATCCAACTAACCCAAACCTCCTGTCCTCTCATTTAAACCTATACATGCGTTTTCAATGACATCACGCATAGTTCCGGCCGCCATTTTGAATACCGAAGTATAGTGTACTACAACATGTAACAATATCTCTACTCAGGATGAAAATGAAAGACAACTGACTGACGGTGGCATTTTTATGTAATTGTAATAATTGCTTAAGGAGATAACAGTTAAAACACGGCCCCAGAGACGCACGTTTATGTGATTAAAACCAGCAAATGTGGCACAGACGTAGCAGCTCTACTGTCGAGCTACAGCAGGATTTACTAAAGATCTGCTTCACTCCTCAACTAAAAACTCATCAAAGAGGAAACAGAAAACCTTTCTCTGGGATTTTTACAGTTTGTCATGTAAATAGAGTCTCAGTCTGAGTCGTGTTTAAGCTGCTCAAGACGTTAGCATGCTACCGGTTAGCAACTGTCAATGGTTTCAACACGATAGACACATGTGTGGCTCACATCTATGAACACTGAGGAAATACTACAGTAACAGCTCAGCTCTGACCTCTGTCACATGTTGTATCCAAGGATAGATGTTTAGAGTGTGGGTCAGGGCTTTCTCTTGGAGAGGTCAGAGCTGAGCTGTTGAAGCTAAATGCTAACCGGTAGCATGCTAACATCTTGAGCAGCTTAAACACTGACTCACTGTTTTTACTGTTATCTTCATGAGCAATGATTACGAGTACATACAAATGCCACTGTCAATCAGTTGTCTTTCATTTATATCCTGAGTAGAGATATTGTTACATGTTGTAGTACTGCATAATTCTACTTAGGTATTCAAAATGGCCGCCATAACAACAACAAAGGTCACATGACTGAAAGCATGTATACAAAAACTAATTTATGTCCGTGAAACATACTATGAGAAACTGAAGCACCTATTGTTGTGTGTGTCGCTATGCAACAACTAACCTCCCAAAAAAGAGAATATCCCGTTTCCCGTTTTTGGGTTATAGCGCTGTTGTTCCCGAGTACTGCTGCCTCATGTAAGATTCAGCGTTTTCTTGCAAACAAACAACAAAATCACACTCGCTGGTGGAGCCTTCGGGGGAAGACAATAACAAGCGCTCCTATGACACACAACACAATAGGCCGTAATGTGACTCCACGCTTGTTCGATTGCAGCTGTTCTCTGGCTTTTAAGCATTTACTGGCGAGTGCGACCGCAAAGTTTCATCACAAATGAATTGAAATTGCAATTTGAATAGCCGTGATTTTGCCCTTTTGTCGGATAGAATTAACTCTGTCATGAAGGATTAGTTAAATACCGTCATAATATAGTGATTTTCAACACATTAATACGTACTGAAATATAGCTCAGACGGATGACTTTGCAGATGCCCGTCTTCAGTTTCACCTTGTTCCTCGCGCCTCCGCCTCGCTCTGAAGCGCAGCGATAATGGCCTTTTACAAAGCCACACGGCAGAACAAACTCAGGCAGATACGCTGGAGGCTATGACATAGAGACTAATGCCAGACCTGCACAGAGTATTTACTTTTGGGATTATCCGGCCCCATTAATGTTGGGTTTTAAAAGCTCCGTGACAAACGTGCTCCTTGTTCCAGTTCATCAGGGTTTGTCAAAGCAGAGCGTGTTCATAGAAGTGATATTTAACACTAGCACATCATGATACTATTGATTTATGAGAACTTTCTCTTTCAGGGCCTATAAATGTGTTTGGTTTTATGTGTTTTTTCACCTTGGCAATGAGGGAAACGTGAATGTGCTTTTGATTTTTTTTGTATCTGAATGTTGTAGGGATGTTTTCGAGATGTTTTGCTGTGTCTTTGCAGGGGAAGTTGGTAGAGCTGGTCGTCTCATGGTCGGGGGTTTGAATCACATGCTCTTAAGGATACACACTGTCATTGAGTCCTCTGGCAAGACGCTTATAGACGATATACTGTACCATTAAAGTCATCTGCCCCAGATCTCAACAACAATAAGCCGTGTGACAGAAAACAGAGGGCAAGCAGTGGACATACTGAAGCCGAGTTTTCCTTTTGGCTCAACAGTTATCTGGACCGGGCCCATTTGACCAGGATTCCTGCATCAGAGCAAAAAGGATCATCTCAGAGCGAGACACCGGACACCATCTCTCAACCTCTTTAGTCCTGTCTAAGGGAGAAGACTGTGGACTCTCGATCCGTGCCAGTTCCAACTGAAGTATCTATTCATCCAACAGGCTGCCAGGAAGCTGCACTTTCTCCCCAGTGTCTGCGTACATTGGTGTATGAATGAGAGAGTGAATGGGTGACTGGTTCTTACTGTAAAGAGCTTTGGGCCTGATAGAAAAGCACCAGTCCATTTACCATTTTCCTCCCTCTGTTGCTCGCTATTTAAACTTTACTCTTTACTTACCAATTCTGAATCACTCCATATGCTTTATATGTTGTCATGTCATGCTGTTGATAATTAGTTATTTATGTATTATCTTTGTTGGTAGAAAATGCATCCACAATACAGCATTTGTTTCAGTAGTTAGAGAGCAGTAGGTTTGTTTTAGACGGGACCGTTTGTGGGGCTCACGAAGTCTGCATTATAAACAGCAAATGGACACTAAATGTTATCCGCAGTTTTGAAAACACTGGTGAAGCCATTTAACCAGAGTTAACAGGTTTGCTCAGTGTTGAAGCCGAGTGACGTAGGCTGGAGCTCCTTCCGTTAGAAAAAAAGAAAAGCAATCAATTGTAATGCACTTGACCAATCACGGCCATAAAGTGGAGCAGCTTGATTATCCTGATTGTCTTGTGGCTGTACGTCCACACACTCGACAAGGCAATCAATTTGTTCTAGCTTCCGCCCGGGCACTTTGGCTAAGGGGTTATGGCGTTTACGACACAAAGCCATCCTCTGCGTTGTTGTGATTTGAGAACGAGCCCCAATTGTTCGTGACTTTCAGGCTGTCCTTTCTGTTATTAAGAAAAATGCAACCTGTAGGTCTCCCCCAAAACTATGGCTTAGCAATCCGGTTTCTCGCTGCGCGCAATCACAACTTGACAAAGGCACAAACTGAACACAATCACAGCCACAGGAGATGACTAATATGAGAAAGAGCAAGAGATGAAATAAAACTAATAATGAGCAACACACATTCAACAACCTGAAGCAACGGTCTCTTTCCTCCTGTCCTATCACAGACGGCTAATTTTGCCCCTCAGTCATACAGGTCTGAAGCTAAAGATAATTCTGAAGAGTGTTTTGTATTTCACACCTTCTATTTTCGTCCAGTTTCATAGCAAGAATTTTTACCTTGTATGATGTTTGGATGTATTTTTGTTACTATGACCCTTCACACTCCATCTTCTCCTTTTACCCCAATCATAATCTCCTTATCAAAGTATCTCCCTTATCTCTAACAGTTTAAGCTACCTGCAACTCACTCACTTGTCTGGCCGCTTTAGTTTCTCCTGGATAACATTTCTATAACACTCTCTACCCGCTCAAATGATCGATTCACCTGCGGCTCTGTTCCCCGGCGAATATGTGAAAAGGTTGTGCCTATTTTTAGGATTTCTATTTCAGGGGTGCGTCCAGCGGTGCAGTAATAATTCCTCTGATACGGCCAACAGGTATGGAGCGGGTAATCTCGCCCCCGGCTCCTGTCGGATTTATAGGCAGTACACGGCGAGGCATTATGCGTCAGCCAATGGGAGCGCGGCAAAGGAACGGCACCCGCGGGAGCTCAAAATGCAGTGCCCACTCGCCAGCTCCCACCGGCGCCACAACAGTGGGGCTGGGACGGGGGAGTGATGTTAACGGATTAAAAGGAGCACCTGGTGATGGAAAGATGCAAACATGGCAGCAGACACAGCGACAAGAGCAAGTTTGCAGCTCAAAGCCTGTGACCTTCATCTCTCAGTCAATCACGCTCTCACTTTGCTTTCCCTGAAACTCCTGCACATCTCAGCGGCAGCAGAACAGCCTCCTCAGCCTCTCCACCTTCTCCTCTTGCAATGTCTTGGGCCCGGAGAGAGATATTTTAAAAAACAAATCATATTCTCCCTTCATCGCATCAACTATCCGATGTTGTTGTGTGAACACACAACGTGATGTGTGGAGGACAAATTCAACAGCACACCAACATCAAAACCCTATTCACAATGTGAAGTATGGTGCAGATAAAATCATGGTGTGGGGCTGTTTTGTTGCCTCACGGCCAGAACATGATATCATCAATAGAAAAATGTATTCACAAGTTTATCAAAATATTTTTCAGGAAAAAATTGAGACATTCACAACATGAATGAAATAAGTAAGTGAACCCCTGTATTAAATAGCTGACTGATCCTTCTTTTGCAGCAATAACTGCTTTCCTGTAGTTGCAGATTAGACGTTCACAACAATCAGGATGAATCTTGTACAACCTGCATCAGTGAGATTCAGGGGGTGTACTTACTTATTCCACGCTCTCCTGTGAATTTTTACATGTTATGGCCAATAAAAATATGATCAAATGTAAATGTTTTGGTGGTATTAGTTAAAGCAGACAAAACGTCTCGATTAAACGTGTCTGCTTAATAAACCAAAACATTACATTTATCATATTTTATGCCAAACATGTAGCAGTTTGTAAAGAGAATGGTACAAGATTCATCTGATTGTTTGAACGTCTAATCTGCAACTACAGGAAAGCATTATGCTGCAAAAGAAGATCATCAGCTATTTAATACGGGATTTACTTACTTATTTTGTGATTTGATGAAGATCAGACCACATTTAGTGACCAATTTAGGCAGAAATGTGAGAAATTCCAAAACGGTGTTCTTACTTTTTCTCGCCACTGTATATACAGTACAGTATAACCCTGCAGTACTTTACATTACAGGAATAATTTGGTGATTCTTCTTCAAAGGTAGACAAGTTTGTTGGGTGGTGGGTCGATTTTAGTCAAGCAATGGAGGGATGAGTCTGCCTACGGTGACCATATTGTACAACAAATGTTACTATTTATGGTACAATAGCTTTTGTACCATTTTAGACTTCTTTTTGTATTATTAAAACATGTCTTTCCCAAAATGATCTTGGGGACAAGAATATATATGTTTGAGGGCCGGATTTGGTCCCCGGGCCTGACATTTCCTACCCCTGTTCTACTTTAGTTCATGGTAATATAATTCATTTTAACCTAGTCTAAAAGAGTCCATTACCAAGAGCATTATGAGTATTGCCTCTGGAAATAGTGCTACAAAATCCTTTATCCCTATAGTTACACAGTATTCATACCTCACTCTATCGAAGTCCCTCTACCTCAAGTCATGGCCACTGACTTGTCTCAAAGATGCTGTAATGTTACACTTGATATTCCCCAAACATAGATTAACAAATATCAGTTCAGTTTCATAAACAGGTCAGTGGCTTTGATCGGACCGAGGCGGTCATTGAAACAGTTCTCGATTAGAAGCTCATTCCTGGCAGTGGGCCGCACCTGCCATGCAATGTAGGGATCATTTTTCAGTCGCTATTCACCCCTTTAATGACACTCTCTCTGAAAGCACATTAAAGGGACATCAACAAGTCCTTGAGCTCCCTCAGAAAACCCCGCCCGCTGTTTATCACACAGTCCAGTCCCGTAAGGTCAGATGTTTCTGTGAAGGTCAGGCCGAGGTTAGCAGCATCTTGAGCTGGTTCTGCACCGGAAAGAAAACAAATCTGAATGGAGTAAAATGACTACAATCATACTAAGTTTTGACAAGTTTGGTTACCTTTACTAATTGAACAAATATCTGAATATTGATAGCATATCTTATCTTATACAGGGGAGGGCAATGTAACGAAGCTGGGAAGATTGATCTCATGACCCTGAATACATTTACTACAGTCAATTTATCTTGTTTCAAATTATTTTAATCTTTATTACGAATCCCCATTAGTTATTACAAACATGTACAAAAACACACACAGATTAGGGCTCTGTTGGGATTTTACTGAATTGTAACAAAATAAGACTTTTTCAGGACCAAAACAAGAATAAAGCTGGAAAAAATTAGGAAAATTATTACTAAAACTCAACTTTTGCATATGCTTAGTTCAGTATGGGTGGAATTTTCTGTGATTTTGCGATAAAACCGAGCCCATCATAGGACCCATTGGGACTCGGAAAACCAAATGTTTTATAAGGGAGTATAAAAATTATAGTAAAGAAACCAGTATTTGTATTATTTTTTTTGTTTTCCATTGTGGCAACGAGGGGGCACAACATGACCAGAGCACTGTTTACTCTCCGAAAGCTCCTGAACGCCCTCTGAGTGGAATTACAGACATGAAACGGCTCTATCTTTCGACGAGTGAAGTTGAAATGGCGGAAAAGAGAAAAGGAGAGGGGGGGGGGGAGTCTCAGGAGAGGTCGGTGGAGAGGCAGGAGAAACCACAGAGGAGGTGAGAGGGAGATGTGACTTTCATTTCTTTATCTGCGAGGCTGTCAGGACTGAGCTCCCGCTGGACTGAGCCGGGAGCGAACGAGGATAGAGAGTCAAATAAAGGCTACTCTTTGGCCTGGTACAGCAGTGACAGACTATCATGTAAAAACTGCTTTTTTATGGTCTTGGTGTTTCACACATTAGGAACATAGAGGTGACATTCATTTTCTGAGGCGTAAATGACGATAATGCATAGATCCCATGCTCTGGTGAGAAGCAGTGTGAATAGTGTCTTTTAGCTAGTAAGACCAAATCAATGCAATATTCAGTATAATCTAATGCAGGATTTCCTTATCTGCATTTGCACAAGTCATTATGGGGATATTTTCTGAAACAGTACATTTTTCTGAGCCTATGTACTGTATATCTACACAAAGACGAAACGGGTATAATTTCAGAAATGTTCTCTATAAACACAGAGCCAGTTCAACAAATGTGTGCGTCCACATGGATATACTCATGCATGTAAAACTGCTGCTAGGCCTGTGTGTGGCGCTGTGACGCAACCACAGAAAATGGAACAAGACTCTAGATAGCGCAGTAAACTTTCTGGAATGAATACATTAACATCTTGGTGGACATGGAACAGCTCCATGGATTTGCGATCTACAGAAGAGACGCGGAGGTAAATAGTAAACTAACTTTGCAGGTTTTTTTCCCCTCCGTCCCACCTGTGGCTCGCGGTAAAGCAGGGGAGCGGAGGATTGTGCAGTGGAAGTAATTTCGAGGTAGTAGATTATAGATAACATACACAAAACTGGGGCTGTTGGGGCCTAAATCAACTCTTTTATTGCTTTCTACCACTTACAATGTTTCCTCATCAAAAACATTTGCCTAGAGTTGGGTTTTAGTAATCCTAATCTTTGATACACTTGCCACAACTATTCGAAAAAGCCGTGACGCCCGAGTCAGTATCACAGTTTGCCCCTCCTTCGCAGTGCAACAAAAGACAAAAACATCCACAAAAGCCTTGTGTATTACAAAAATATCTCCAAACGCAAGATAGTGAACAAGATGTGTTTAAAATCATCTCCAAACACCTAAATAAGTATATGCCCGAGCTTCAAGACGAAAAGACTGCCCAGCGTGTTAGCGGGAGAGCAGAGAACACGGCTCCGTCCGTACCTTGGAGAATGACGAATGCCCGTCTTTAAATGAGGTCTGGGCTTTTCCGCGGCGGCAGGAGCCTTTGTCCCTTCTCTCAGAGCAGCCAGCGGATAATTAGCAGATTACATTAGCGCTGATGGTCCAGGAAGTAGGCAGGGCCGGCATCACAGGGACAGGGTCTTCTCTGGCGACGAGAGGAAGCTATTTACTGCGGCTAAGGCCCAAAAGCCATTATCTGGCATCATTTACGCCTATTATGACACAGAGGAGACTGACTTTGTTCAGTCAGTGTGGCTTTTAAATAGGTATAAATGATACTTTTACCCAATCTACCCAGGGGAGGAAGTGGCTTTTAGCAGTATTCGTTTAAATAGGCGGACATTGTTGTTTTTCTCTAACATGGCGTCTTCACAGTCATTATATGTTATGGCTTGGACAGGGCTCTACAGTAACTTACAATGGGTTGCTCAAAAACCAACAGCCCGAGAATTTGAGCATGCTAGTCTGGCCATTACGGCAGCAGTTTACGCAAGGAATTACACTAAGGCCCAATCTCAATTCTACCCCTTAGCCCTTACACTTAGCCCTTCCCCTCCGTTTTGCGCGTTCACGAGAGACAAAGGGGTGTCCCAATTCTATTTTGCGGTGAGGGGTAGGGGTGAGGGCCAATAGCCCTCAAAGTGAGGGTTTTTCTGATGCACACTACAGACTAGGGATGTCCGTTAAAAATTGCGTAACCGATTGCGTAATCGAGCATTTTGCTCGGTTAACTGGCGTGTATAATTGCCGTGCCATTGGCAATACATGTACTACATTTTTGCACCACCAGAGACCGCCAGAGCGCTCCCAAACATTTGTTCACGAGAAGCTGTCATCGCACATGGCTAGCTAGTTTAACTTTTCAATATGAAGCGGGCCATAAACAGCACAGCACGGGAGCGCTTTACAACAGAGAATGACGGATCAAAATGCAAGTATTGCATTGCAGTACTTAGATATACTTCAACTTCGTTGTTGTACCATCTCAACAGCCGACACCCGGGCATCACTTAGGAAAATATAAAATGCAGTCAAATGGAGGGCTGTCCCATTTCTTAAGGCGGTCTTTTCAACCCTCGCCCTTAGCGCTCTGTTTCAAGGTGTAGGGAAAGGGGAAGGGGTAGGGGTAGAAAAGAGAATTGAGATTGGTCCTTGCAGCAGATCAACAAACAGCGTCACAAGTATTTTTTCATCCACGGATATGAAAAAGACGCAAACTGTCGCCCAACGCAAACACCAGCGGAGAAAGTCCAAATAACCCGTTAGCATGACCTAGCCATTAGCCTTTCCCTTGTGGTAGCTTTCTGTGAGGGAAGCGTGGCAAAATAAAGTGACAGATTGCAAAGGGAAAAACTCTCGTGGGGTCCTGTGGGTCTAGGCCAAACTTTGGTGTACGCACAAACGGACAAGGGAGTTTCCAAGAGCAATAAACCAAATGTTAATCAGTCAGTAAAATATTATGGCTATATTTACACTTGTCTTTACCCTTGTTTGCTCAATCAATATCTAAGCCGTTAAAGTTAAAGATTTGAATTTAGTTTGGGTCAGTCACCACCCAGAAAATACACACAAAATAAAAACCTTTGTATTGTGATAAAGGATGATATTACACTATTGCAACATAGGGTTTTGAGACGATACAATATGGTTTGTCAAAAGCGCGTCACAATATGAATGTCGCAAAACAATATATTGTCCCAGCCTTGCTAGTCATATTTTTCGCTTTTTATTCAAAGTGAGAATTGGAATTTTTTTAATGGAACAAACAGTACAATTGTTATGAGTCAGTTCAGTTGTACAGGACAGTGCAGTGCCTCGGGAGAAATGCCCTCCAATGATGTCACCTGAAAACTATGACTATCATCTCTCCAAAACGCACAGTCATTGGTCCAAAACTGCCAGATGCTTCTCCTATCACGATGGCGGTTATAAACGAGTTTGTTAGGACTTGCCGGGGCCTGCGCGTGCGGGGACTTTCTGCTTCTGTGTTTATACTCGTGACAGATTTCTGTTTGTTTCCCTCTCGCTCCACACTCTGCGAATACTGTCGACTTGGAGAGCTTAACAAAAACACAATTTAGAGCCACTTTATGTTCCATTAGAGGAAATCGAACACATAAATTCACTCAACAGAGATTAGAATCATGCACCATCAATCAAGCGTTATGAGGAAAGTCCGGCCGTGTTTGTTGACAGCAGATGACAACAACTGTTACTATCACAGCTACAATCCATCCATCCAACCTTTCTGCAACCCAACCCCAGATAAAGCTGTCTCCTTTATCTGGGGTTGGGTTGCAGAAAGTCTGAGCGGAGATGCCCAGACTTCTCTGTCCACGCACACTTCCAGCAGCTCTACTGGGGGGATCTCGATGCGTTCCAAGGCCAGCCAAGAGACGTAGCCCCTCCAGCATGTCCTAGGCCTCAACTGTTGCTACTTCTTCTTTGATCAGAGAAAACATGCAGGTTTTACCGATGCTAATTAACAACACGGTGATGATGACGGCAAACCACAATGCACGCTGCTACAGATTTACAAACACTACACTATCCAATCAGCTGTGCCAAACGTTCGACCTCTCCTTAAATGGGGGGTATTATGTAAAATCGACTTTTTCAAGCTTTATATCATGTTATTATGTCATTCCCTCATTAAACACATGCCTGGAGTGTTGCCTTGGCTCATTCACATATTTTTGAGTAATCAGTAAAAACTTAGACGGCAGCCATTTTAGGTGTAGCAATGCCTCAGTCCTCCTAGGACCGCCCCCACCTCCTGGAGACGCCTCTGGACCTTTTGTCACCAGCCAAGCCACCAACCACTGCTCCTCAGCTCAGCAGAGCCCCCTCCCCGCACAGTAGTGTTGTTTAGATGCCACAGCAGTGTGCTGAAGGGGGCGTGTCGGAAAGCTTCTTAAAGAGACAGAGGCCTATTTCAAGACGTTCAGTACAGCCATTTTGAGAGAGCAATTTTATTCAAGGCAGTTATTTTAATTTACTGCATATACAGACCAACAGAAGGTTACGTCATCATTGTAGTATGCTATAGACTGGTGCTATGTGATTGAAAAAAAGCATAATACCCCCCTTTAAGCAATTTAAACCGGAGCAATCCCAGATTCAGCGACATTGTCAATTAGGGCTGACACGATAATCGCTATATCAACTTTGCATTCTTTCCCCATTTTTCTAATCTAAGACTACTCCAAAATAAACTAAGCAAATGTGTGTGTTATGTGATTGTGTGCCTTTTGGCTCAGCTGCTGGGAGTTACATAATTGTTGTGCTATCTGCTTGGTCTGATTAAGATGCTCTGGCGCACGGCATAAACAGACTCTCGGCACGGAGTGGAGCAGAAGAGAGGGAGAAGCCACATTCTTGAGTTTTATCTGCTCATCTGATCACTGTGCCTGGTCATGTGTCGGAGTCGTGTCAGGGGCCTCTGCAGCACGCCCCAGGCAAACCCTCACTTGATGTAATGCTCTTTTCATGGTCAACGGGTGCTAGACTAAAGCATGCACACTCCAGAGATGTTTGGACAGCTCTTGTACGTGGCTTCAGAACTTAAAGACCACCGGCTACATCAGCGGAAAAATGGGACTGCAGTGCAAACCCGGGGCTGAACCACTTGGGAAAGCCTTAAAATCACACTGACCAATGGGAAATTCTGTACAAGGTGACTTTAAGAGCAACACCAAATCCTCCAACAAAGGATTCAAACAGGCGCTCATCTGAAAGTCAAATATTGTCACATCCTGATACCTCCCCTCAAATATTGACAATGTCGTGAAGGTGATTATGGAGACTTACCGTCCTCGCCAAAAGCTTTAAGGCCCATCTGATGCGAAACTAACTTGTTAATGGTTTTGTCTCCTTTGAATCAAGGTTGTTTGAGTAATCCTGCATATTCAGCACGTCTTCTCAAGAGTTCAAAACACCGTTCAATCTGCTAATGTCATTGAGTGTTTTTTTTTTAAAGAGGAGACACCTTCATGGGACCATTTGTGATCATTTCAGCACATAAATGGACCCGTACTCGATGATGGGAAGTTACCACAGCTGCTTTGGGGAAGACTAACAGAAACATTCGCTCACAGGCCAAATTCATACACAGGCAAGGTGGGAGAAGTATATTGCTCAAGGACACAGCAATAAAACCTTTTATCACTGCTCCACTGTTATTTCAAGCTTATTATAACTCTGTCAGCAAATGATAAGTGCATGCATTTAGTGTACTCAAATTACTTTCCTGTTTTCCTCATGCAGTACTTACAGCCACACTGCGGAACATTCCAGGTTATGTTTATGTCACAAGAGCAACTAAATGGGTAACCAACAGTACCATATATGCTACTTTTTACAGTGGCAATCCAGAGATTCAAATTCAAATTCAAGGACAAAATGCTTACAATTGTTACTTTAATGCCATATGCTACTTTTGGAAAGGGCTCATAATAATGCATTTTGAGCTGACACAAAACTCCCACTGGATTATTGTGTAGAGTTGGTAGAGTGGGTCGTCTTTATAACCGTAAAGTTTACAGTTCAAATCCAAGCTTCCTCAGGTGCAGACTCCTGCTGACTCTTTGGGCAAGACACTTCACCCACCTTATCTCCAGAGTCTTCGTAAACCGGTATATGAATGAGAGTTTGAGCGGGTGAGTGATGAAAATAAAACATGCTCCTAATGATGAGACAGAGACAATTTTATTATTGCAATGGGTGGTCAAAGAATGGGTTTGGATGAGGACCGAACCTATTTAAATCTCATATTTGGCTGCTTTTAGTCTACATCTCCATGGAGACGAGCTCGAGATGTCCCGCTCCCACTAAAGTGTCAAGTCTGAGGAGAGGCGAATCGCTCATGGCAACAAGACACGTTTGTTTGGTATATTTTTCAAGGGTAAAAATAATCTGTAATTAAAAAAAAAAAAAATGCTTGTATTTTATTGTAGTTTTGGGTGAAATGTTACGCAGTGTAGCTTTAATCTTATACAATTTTGCTGAAGAAATCCTGATCGAATTCAAGTTGAAACAAACCTTAATATTTTTTGCATTAAGATTTTGGAAGAGGACAAAATGCATTCGAACCTGATGTTTGGCATTCTGTGGTCAAAGCAAAACAGCAACATTTCCATAGGGACAAGGCAAGGCTGGTGATGTCCCGCTCGCTCAAGTAACAACTTTTCCTATCATAACTACACAGACGATACTCAGATCTATGTTTCACTGACAGCGGGTGAACATGGGCCTGTAGATACACTGTGTATCAAACAGATCAGTGTGTGGATGCAAAACAACTTCCTCCAGCTAAATACAGATAAAACTGAGATGATTATCTTTGGCCCACAAAAACACAGAGAGGTTGTCATTGGTCATCTTCGCTTTCACTGGGACCGAGAAGTCAAGTTTGAAATCTAGGCGTAATCATGGACTCAGACCTGAATTTTAAGAGTCATATTAAGTCCATTACATCAGCGGCTTATTACCATCTACAAAACATTGCTAAAATAAAAAAAACAAAGTGTCTAAACAAGACTTGGAGAGATTAATTCATGCATTTGTCTCCAGTCGGTTAGATTACTGTAACGGCTGCTCACTGGCCTTTCCAAACAAGCTGTTAGAGCTGCAGTACATCCAGAACGCTGCTGCTCGAGTCCTGACAAGAACCAGGAAATACGACCACATTAGTCCACTGGCTTCCTGTCACTCAAAGAATAGACTTTAAAAGACTTGTGTACAAGTCTTTTCATGGTTTAGCACCAACGTACATCTCTGACATGTTAGAGCCGTATGAACCATCTCGGGCACTGAGATCCTCAGGGAGGGGTCTCCTGGTGGTTCCCAGAGTCACCACCAAAACGGTGAGGCTGCATTTCAGTTTCACACAGCAAAAGTCTGGAACAGCCTCAGTGAAGATGTGAGACAGGCCTCAACTCTGACAGTGTTTAAGTCCAGGCTGAAAGGACACCTTTTTACTGCTGCCTATGGCAATTCTATTTAATTTTAACGAATTGTAATATATAGATATACATGTTTTTAATGTAATTTTAATGTAATTTTTAATGTAATTTTATTGTGTTTTTAATGCTTTATTTTGCATTTTATTGTGTTTGGGTGTCTGGAGTTGCCGTGAGGCACATTGAGTTGTACATGTACATGAAATGTGCCATACAAATAAACTTGCCTTGCCTTGCCTTGAGAAGCAAACCCCCTTCACAGCATTCAAACATTCATATTTAAGAGAGGTTTAAACCGTACCCCACACATTTATTTAGGCAAGGAACCTACCAATGCTAGCTCTGTCTCACAATAAATGTAACTGTTTGAGGTTTTAATTGTGTGGAATAATGAAACTTGCAGTAAAAAGTACCATCTCTGTGTGCCAATAAAACAAGAAGCCCGAGGGCCACCAAAAATGGATCCGTGGCCCACATTCGGCCCCCAGGCCGCACGTTGGACATGCCTGGTCTAGGTATTTCTCACCTAAAATCACTTGTAATCAAATAAATACTTTCACTTTGGTCTAACTTTAAATGAGAAAGCATGAAATCATATTGCCAAGGTGTTTTCCTTTGCTTCAAAAACCCTGAATAATGAATTCTATAAGCGGGACCTAATGTCTCTTAATGTGAGCGTTATAATAATAGCTACGCAGAGGAGGAGTGTGGGAACTGATCACGTTCTGCATTCTGGAACGAAGGTCGGCAGTTTAATTGAAAGTGCAAATTGCGTTCACATGAAGGAGCCCGCGGTGGATAGACCGGAGCTATACAGCCAGGGCCTGTGCATCGAGAGCGCAGCAGAGGTAGGCGCGGAATAGCTTTCCCTGGATGTATTTTTAGACCCGCACGTGTGGAGAGTGATGTTGTTCCTACTCCTCAAAAGCATGTTTACAGGACTCCCTCCCCTCGGCTGAGCGGGCACCGATGCAGTTGCCAATTTTTTTTGAAAAGTAAATATTGAAACAGTGGCGCTCATCGGTTCGTTGCAGATCTGTCATCGAGTCCGTGTGGTGTTCACTGGCAACGGGTTTGACGGTCGATATAGGCACTGCAGAATATGGGAAGATTTTATAAATACTTGATATGTCTTTTATCAATATTTATGAGCACTCTATTCTGCTTTATGGTTCCAAATATTCATTGATAATACACACTAAAAACAGAGAACCAAGTAACCAAGCAAGTACTGGCACTGAAAAATGTTGTGGTTCAGCACTTTGGCAGCTCTTTGCTCGCACTCACTCGTCTGATTGGTCCGTCTCAGTCACGCTTGGAGAGAGGTGAATTTAACCCATCACTGTGAAGTATGGATATTTTGAGAAAGCAGCGATCTTTAGTTAGCTCTTAATGACAATACAAAGATCAAACATCAGTCAATATCCAGATACATGGAGCTCAACTCAACAGTGACGACTCAAAAACCCACACTGGAAGTCATATTTTCCATTTGCTTTTCCGATTTAATTCCAATAGAACGGTGTGGTAGCTCATGGCAATAAAACACAACATTTCATCAAAAATATAGTTGTGTTTCAACACGCTAGAGCATCTTTGAGTAATCCTTGGATCTTTTCACGCCTGGCAGTTCTGTGGATCGCGGCATCAGCTTCCAAAGAGCTCCTCCTGAGGTCCTACATATCCATGAAAGGCTTTACTCTCCTCTCCATCTTCTGCTAAGCTTAATCCATTCATGGCAAATGGCAAATAGCTTCACTGCAGTCACACGGGTTGAGTGGACTGTTTTTATTCCTTTATTGAAACAGATTCATGCCATTCTTATAAACAGTAAACATGAGAATACAAGCCGAACTTTATGGGCTTTTTCTCCTCAAAGATCAATATCACATGCCTACAACTCAAAAGTAGAAAGAGCATGGCTTCAGTACTACCACCAGACACTGCATCAATGAGGACTTTTACTGACTAGAACATCTCATCTGACTTATTTATTATGTGCTGACAGAGTCTATTGTGCTGTATAGGAGCGCCCCTGGACACAAATGAGCATTCTGCTAAAGCCTTAAAAACACCATTAACATTGAAAACAGAAGAGACGCACACTGCTCCGAGCAGCTCTGAAGCAGGACTCAGGGCGGCTACCTTCCTCCTGGTAAACAAACATGTTGACCGTCCATGAAGTGCACAAGATTAAACAGCTCTGCATAGTATCAGGGCAAAAGAGCCTTCACTTTGTGTTGCTGCGGGTTATTGTATTCATCCCTTATGATTAAAATAATCTTCATGGTCATAGGGATTTTTTTGATAGTTAGATAAAGTGTCCGCCGGCTCTTGATTTATTTACAATGTTGTATTTTATAACATGAGAAACAGCGTCTAGTCAAGTGATATAACCGTGCTCAATATCATCACTTTCTAATAAACAGCGTGAAAGCACACACAGACATATGCATGATAAACTGCTTAAAGATCACATGCACACACACGGGCTCTGCTGAGATGTTGCCTTAAGTTTAATGCTTGAACAGTGTGAGGAAAGACTAGGGTTATAACAGTTCAGATTTTATGTCACGGATCGGTTCGGTTCACGGTTCAATGATCATTAGGCAGTATTTATAATCTCATAATAAAATTGGCAATGCTTTCTAATTTTTCCAAACTGCTTTATGATTAAATGTGCCCCTGGGTTAAAAGGAACAGGCCACCGTTTTTTCCATACTGAGATATGTTCTTACCTGAGCTTAGACGAGTTGATGCGTACCTGCCCTCAGTCACGCAAAAAGACCAAAGATGTTGTTAGCATTTGGCCTCACCCAGCATATTCCTATAGTTCCAAACGGGGGTAAAGTTGGAAACTACCACGCTCTTCTACAGACACGCACAAAGACCAGACAGGTACGCATCAACTCGTCTAAGCTCAGGTAAGAACATATCTCAGTATAGAAAAACGGTGGCCTGTTCCTTTAACAATACATTGTATTTTAGGCCATGCGCTTGTTAAGTGTTAAAGAGGGGTATTATGTAAAATCGACTTTTTCAAGCTTTATATCATGTTATTATGTCATCATTAATCCCTCATTAAACACATGCCTGGAGTGTTGCCTTGGCTCATTCACATATTTTTGAGTAATCAGTCAAAACTTAGACGGCAGCCATTTTAGGTGTAGCTATGCCTCAGTCCTCCTAGGAACGCCCTCACCTCCTGGAGACGCCTCTGGACCTTTCGTCACCAGCCAAGCCACCAACCACTGCTCCTCAGCTCAGCAGAGCCCCCTCCCCACACAGTAGTGTTGTTTAGATGCCACAGCAGTGTGCTGAAGGGGGCGTGTCGGAAAGCTTCTTAAAGAGACAGAGGCCTATTTCAAGACGTTCAGTACAGCCATTTTGAGAGAGCAATTTTATTCAAGGCAGTTATTTTAATTTACTGCATATACAGACCAACAGAAGGTTACGTCATCATTGTAGTATGCTATAGACTGGTGCTATGTGATTGAAAAAAGCATAATACCCCCTCTTTAAGCTTCTGTTTCGCTTTCCAAACATGGCAGCTAAAACACTGAAGAGAGCAGCGCGTTTGATTTGAGGCTCGTGTTTGGGCTGTTCCTGGAAGACATTAAACACTGTACTTTTTGTTGGAAACAAAGCTTTTGAGGCGGATTGTGACCAACACTGGATCTTACGCATTTTGTCTGGCACAGTGGATCTATCATTCCCTGCAGTCTGGTCGTCTGCAAGAGAAACGTTTACAAAGCCACGCAGATTTCATGTGTTTTTGGAGGATGTCATTTTGCAGGTCTGGAGTGTCTACAGCCTTCATTTTGGCGGTAAGTGATGATGACACACATGCACTTTAGTACGATTTTTATTATACGAAAATAATAATTCTGTTTGTGCTGTTGTCTTTTATGATTCCTTAAAGGTGGTTCCCGAAGCTACGCCAGCTGAGAATCTGAGATATCTTAGGCCCCGAGACTGAGAAAATGAAAATATTTACTTACTAAACGTTGCTTCTCCACTTGTACTGAAGGACATAGAACCTCAAAGTTGCGTCTTCACCGTTTCGTGTGTGTGTTTGAAAGCTTGAGAACCACTCAAAAATCAAAATAACCACTGTCCTGATCAAAGCTGTGCACCAATGACCCACGGGCTTCTCTCTCCCATAAACTTTAAACGCTATTTACAAACTCTCGAGCTGGATTTTTTGGCCTGTGCGGTAACAGTTTATTCCAGCAAGAACCAAAAAAGGGCAAAAATTGATAGCCCTCAGTGGGAAGAGAGAGCAACAATATAGTGTCAATAATAAATCACTTCAGAGTGGCCTTTTAAACATGTGGACACTTTAAACACGTGAGGTCAGCGGCGCTGCCCCATTCATAATGATGCACATTCATCAATGAGAAATCCAGACGGTGGAAACGGGGTGCTCCAGCTGTGTCTGAACTTCAGCTGACTTTGAAACAGGAGAGAGGTAAAAGGTAGGAATATAGACCAAGTTGTTAGTGCAAAACGCATGCCTTTAAAGAGGGGGTGTCAAGCTTGGTAATAATGTCAAACACATCTTTATCTCTATAAAATGCAACATTGATTTAATACAGCTAAAGCAAAAAATATCTAGTAGTTCCACTTCCTGATTTTCAAGCGATCTCCCCAAAAGCCCCTCCCACTACCTGCCCTCCACTCCTTTTCGCGTAGCTGCAGTTGTTTCAATAAAGAGAGGGTGGGAAAAATGCTCAGGCCGTGTGGCTGTGAAGCTATAGTGAGTATTTTTTACTCCGCGGTGAAAGGATTGAGCTTAACAAGAGCTAGAGCACTTTCTGGATTTGTAGGACCTCAGGAAGAGCTTTTTTTTTTTGAGTTGTCGCCCGCTAAGAATAGAAACCTGTGAAGATCCAAAGATCACTCAAAGATGTGCTAGCGGCTCGGTACACAATTCCAGGTCATGTTTTTGATGAGAGAACAACATTGTAACCTGGTGAAAAAGCTCCTGGGGCCTGTATTACTGTACCAGCAGTATGTTGTTTTAGCTAAGTTTTTTTATATGTTTCATGATTCCACCAAAGAAAATTCCTCGATCTGCTTATCCGGCATAATACTGCAGGTAGCACAATATTTTGTTCAGATAGGCTCGAACAAACAGTGACTTGGACCAACTTAGTCATCCCATAAAGAAGCAGCATCTAAAACTGTTGTGAATGTTGTTCCACTGCTGATTTACAAATAGGGTTTTAATGTCCTGTAGGCAAAAGGTGGAGAGGTGTTTTGTTTCCATGTTTTTAATAATGCTTAAAACGCCAGCCCGCACTCCGATACAAGTCACGCAGAGTTTCATGAAGGTTCTCAAGAGTTCTCCAAACGCCTTTCCTGAATTAGTTTAAAAAGCCTGCATAAAGCCTGAAAATTGTATTGTTATTGTATCCAACATTTTACAAAGTGGTGCTCTCAGACTGAATTAATAGGCATTTCAACCATAAAGCTTTCTAATCCTTGATCCTCAATGCGGTCCATATGCTTGATTGCTTCCATAGAGTTCAGCGGGAACATAATGAAAATGTATGTGAGCTCTGGTCTGTGGAAACACAAAGGGCTTCACCTCATCGACAATGGCAGAGGTGATATAAAACATCTTTGGCTTATTATCTTTAAATTTGCAGCAGCAGAAACCACACACGATAAGAGTTTTCTACATCGCTACGGTTACCGAAAAGTGTCTGAACTGTCGCTCTAATACCTCTACGACAAGGGTTCCATGTAGTTTTCATCACGACAGGCCGTGTTGTTCTGAAACCCTTTGCTCTCATCATTCTGCATTTCTCCAATGAAATGTCTGTCAGTTTGTCCCCGTGTGTAAAAGCGTTTGAAGTAACGCTTGGTTTGTCATCGGGGCAGAGGCATCAGTATTGTTAATGAGGCTTCAAAAAGACGAGGGAGAAAGATGAGTGAAGTCTGCGACGTCTGCGCTCGGGGAAAGCGCCGTCGTCCGTCATTCTGTTAACGTTGCTTTTGTTTCCCGCCGCTAACAACGTGATGAAGTCGAAAAGTAATTTGATAATGCGTCGTGTTTGTGAAGACTCTTCGTCGTCCAGGCCAATCGAGAAACAAGAGTAAAAAAAAGATTTCAAAAGAATTTACCATGACTTCTTTATTGTTGTTTTATTAATGTCAAAGAGGTTTTAACTAACACATCTTGTTGTACACATGTTGAGATTTCATTCAATTTGCACCGAGAGTTTGAGAGTAATACAATGTCTCTGGATGTGTTCAAGTGGATAATTGACAATAAAACTAAAACTAGGCAAACCTTTTGATCCAAGGGCCACACTGGGTTTTTTAACTTGCCAGGAGGGAGAAAAACAATTCTCTAACATACTGTTAATGTCTAAAAACACATAACAAAGCAACAAAATGGCGGCAGGTATGCAGGCATCATCTTTTCTTTATGGTCAATTTGTTCACCCGTTTTAGCCAATGCATATCAAGCTTGAACATACAGTATTTGCAGGTCAGTCTTTCATCTGACTGAGATTTACACATTTTTTGCCAACACAGCCAAAAAACAAATGCATAGTAACATAAAAATGCAACAAAGTTCCATTTTACTTGGGATTTTCCTAAATCTAGGGCTGGGTACAGTTACATTTTTTCACTACCGATACTTTAACAATACTTGGTTTCGATACTTATACCTTTATGGTTGTCACATAGAACCATAAAACAGATTAATAATGTTAATTTATTCCTTTTCCGTCAATTTAATTTCTTTTGCATTTGTATCATTTGTTTGATGTGAAACAACCAAGAAACTTCCTTTAACTACAAAAGGGCAGAAAAAACACTTTCCAAGTTTTTTCTCAATTTTTAAAACATTTTCTGATTTTTTCCCCCCAACATTTTCCAATTTTTTATCAAAAATGTTTCCCTAAAGTTGCACAATTTTCTTAAAATGTAAATGTTTTCCCCCAATTTTGCCCCACATTTTCCCAGTTTTTTCCATGTTTTCCCCCAATTTTATCCACATTTTTCCACTTGTTTTCCATTTTTTCTCAAATTTGCTCAAACATTTTCCATGTTTTCCCATGTTTTTTTTTTTTTCCCAAACTTACCAAAATGTTCCACTTGTTTTTCCCATTTTCCCCCCACTTTTTTCCAGTTTTATTTCTTTTAAATGTTGAATATCCATCCAGCCATCCATCCATCTTCTTCCACTTGTCCGTTGCTGGGTCGTGGGGCAGATGTTGGAGCTGCCCAAAACACATTGCACCAGACCCTATGGCTCCTCCTGCAGGTGGTGGGTCCACAGAAGGACGGCCTCATGGTTCTAACCGGGCCTGTTGGTCTCTCATAAGGGGCTTCTGAACCGCTCTCTGTCTGACCCGTCACCTAGGACCTGTTTGCCATGGAGACCCTACCAGGGGCACGAAGCCCCGACAACAGAGCTCCCAGGATCCTTCGGGCGCTCAAACCCCTCCACCACGTTAAGGTGACGGTTCCAGGAGGGGAAAATGTTGAATATGAAGATTAATTTTTTTCAGTACCTGCTTTCGATACTTTTATTTTTTCTATACCAGTAATACCTAAAGTACCTGGTATAGAAAACTGGTATTGTTTAATGGTACCCAGCCCTACCTAAATCAGTTCCATTTTAGCTGGTCCGAGTCTGGCGTCTTTTTAAGTCCGGTTTTGACAGAATTTGCTGAAAAACCTAATTGTTTACAAGCACTACAGAATGAAAACTTTTCTTTTTACAAACTTCTCCTACTTCTGTCTTACACATGGACAGACCGCCACAGATCACATTTAGATGCAGTACACAAGAAAGATGGTTCTTAATGACATTATGATGACAAAGATCTCTGGAGAACGAGGCAGCTGCGCTAAGTGAGCCAAGGCCAGATCGATTCTGCTAATTCAAGCTACATTTGCGGAGATTTAGGTCCATTTCAGGGAGAAAGAAAGTGGGAAGCAGCGGCTCGATACCAATCAATGCCATTCAGAGTACTTTATCCCTGTTTTGATGATGGCTCACAAAGCTAGATTGGAAATATTAGGGAGAGACTTTATGAATGCGGTGCCACGTTTCACTCTCTCGCTCTCGGTTTTATCAAAGCGGCAGCAGATAGGCACTTTCCTTTCATTATTGGCCGCCGTAATTGGACATAATGAAAGCGGTAGACCATGCACCCATCTCTTCTATTATGCTTTAAGAAAATGCAAGATAAACAGACTCTTTCCAATCAGCAAACACCAAGCACCGGCCGAGAAAGTAATTGGCCAGATCCAGCCTAAACAAGGGCTCACACACAGGTTTAAAGTAAATGAATTAAAAGCAAAGACATTTAAACTGGAAGACAGTTCGAGAAACACCTTCTGTAAGTAAACGCAGACTTACCAGATCTGCATCAATGGCGTTCAGCGGGAAAAGCTCATGTCCCGTCCTGTGAAGACAAACAAAATGTAATAATGAGATTGACTGACAAGCTTATACTTGCGTTGTAGGAATGTTGAAAATTTTCACGTGGAAAGAGGAGGGACCAATGCAACTCGACAGAAGTGGCACCAATTCCTGGCCACACACTTCAATCTTATGGAATAGTTCCTTCAACTATTAAGGCTCTTCGTTGTAAAGGAAATTTGACTCGTATTAGAGATTTCATGTAGTAGACTGGACCGGGTGGACTGAGCATGAGGACGTTTGACGAGAAGAAGCACCAGAAGAAAGAGGAGAAATGTCCTCAACTCAATCAACCCAGGCCAGTCGACGATACGTAAAATCTCTACGACTTTGTGCCTGTATGATCAATCACGAGAAAACGACGGTGTGGAGTTTGCATGGTTTTTGTTTCATGCGATAGGCCCTGTGGCACTCAAACATTGCAAATACCATAGAAATCGCAGAAATGTCTTTAGCTACATCTGAGCCTGTTCTATGCAGCTTTTGTTAGCCGTCAAATCCCGGACCTGATTTCAATTGAACAATCTATCCCATACAAATGAACAGGGAAGGTAGGCGCAATACTAATGTATGACGAGGTATGTTTTGTCCTTTTCGTGGCATTTATATCATTTCTGTGATTTCTCTATCATTAACATATTATAAGATGACGTTTAGTGGCCGTTGGATGTAGGGCTGGGGCCGTTAAACGATACCAGTATGGTATTGGGGAAAAAGTTTAGGTTCCACTGGTATCGTGTTTTTTTTTCCACAATTTTTTTTCTTAACATTTCCCTCATTTCCCCCCAATTTTATTACAAATTTTTCTCCGCCATTTTTTTCAGAATGTTTGACCAATTTTTTCCTTTTTTATACACGTTTTCCTCATTATTTTCCAATGTTTTCCTAATTTTTGCCAATTTTTCATTACTTATATTTCCCTTTCCACATTTCTTGACATTGGAGATGAACCCAATATTGTAAATTTACAGATCTTCCACACATTATTGTTCTGTTTTCTTGTTCTAGATGACAAATATTTTAGTATATATTGAAAAAGTATTGTTCAGGTATCGGTATCCAAAATAAAGTATTGTTAAAGTACTGGTATTGAAAAAAGTAACGGTTCTCATTCCTAATTGGACGTGTACTGAACTACATGGCCCTATAGATAGGGCCATGTAGTATCTGACCCCACAAAAAGCAGAAACTTAACTGAATTTGAGTTAGCATTTAGCTCAGAGGACACTTTTTAGACGATAATTTGTATCTAAAGTTAAATATCAAAAGGTCTGTACATTCATTAATGATTTATAACACCTTTAACAGCAGCAGAAAACATCTGGATTGTTCAGAATTTGTGTTGTTTGGTGGCTAATGGTATCAGCTAAAAAATACAATGAGCAGGCTAACTCTGAAAAGTCTCCCGGACTAGCCGACTCGCTAACTGTCCGCATGCGTTAGGATCGAACGCCACTTCTCCTTTTATCTCTATGCAAAATAGTTAAGTAAATTAGTAATTCCACCTGTTAACCAAATGACCTTCCAACTACCAGCAGGCCTATCGAGATTGAGTGTTTCGAGTGTAAAATAGATCCAACCATCGACTAAGTTATGTCACCACGTTTGAGAAACACTGCCCTAAACCATGTCAAACATTTAGACAGTTATAAAAGCTGCCCTCCTCCTCAACATAGGGCTGGGCGATATATCGATATATCGATATATTTTTAAAAGAGATATGGAATTAGACCATATCGCATATATCAATATAGTCCATTTGCGCTGTAATACTTGCTTCAGGCAAGCCGCTGAGCGGAGCTCTCTGCACTGCTCCCAGCGCCGCGGCCCCGCCCCTCCTCAGACACTCAGGCACTCTTTAACAAACATGGAGAAAGCAACAACGTCTGAAGCGTGCGGAGAGAGCCCTGTGGTTGGTAAAAGAAAAACCAGTGGCTCAATCATTTGGAGATGGTTCGGATACAAATGATCAGATAGCAACAAAACCACGCTTATATGTAGGGAGGCACGCGATTTTGGCCCATGCAGCTGATGGCCACGGCCCATAGTGAATGTAGCGGCGAGATATGGTGTGCGCTGCGCCATGTGCTTTTGTTTACTTCTCAGTCTAGTTAAGGTTTGCTGTTGAAGAGTTATAATATTTTTATGTGATGTTTTGCCTTTTTAGCTATTTAGAAATGTTAACCAAAAGTTTGTACGAAGTCTCTTTCAGTTCTTTGTGACAGTGAAAATTACAGAAAAACCGCCCCTAAAACATGACCATACGGAATGGAGGATACAGTTTGTAAAATGGCGGCGAAGGGCGGAACCAAACGTCACATGACGGCTCGGGAACCAATGGAAACAACGACATGTGGTCTTAGGCATGCATGCTGCAAGATTGGAATGTGAAATATACTCTGCCTCCCCCAGGAAAAAACAGTCTTTCCAGTGGCAACGAAGAACTGGAAGATTCCATTGTTGGGGACTTGGGGAACAGAGCTCTGTAATTAGATGGCCTGTTAGGGGAATAAATCTTCGTGACTTAATTTCCTGAATCCTGGTCATCTTTAAACTGGTATGTTTTATTAGCTGATAGAGTAGTGTTGACTAATACCCAACTCCTTTTCCAGTGTTGAACACGCCGTGTTGTCCGGACGTGGGTAAAATTTACATAGGAAAACAGACCAACAACAGGTATTAAGATTTATTTGTATCTAAAGGTATCCGTGGACAACACAAAGAAGAAAAAAAAGGAATTCTTCACTGTAAATATCAGCGTTTGTAATGCTGCCACCGCGAAGGACTATTGCTTTTTCCCCGTTAGCATTACGTTAGCGGCAGCGCTAATCACTCCATTACCTCGCTGCTACCGGCTCTGATGCACTGATCAAAACTCCCTCACCTCCGGATTCACACGTCTCTTTCTCCACAGAGATGAAGGTGAGCCTGTGCAGCTTGTAAAGAGTAAAGAGTCCTTTGTGGCTTAGTTTAGGAGACTTATGTTTGGGATAAAGATAAGAACTTATCTCACAACCACTTATTAAAACACAATTTCAATCAATCGCAAATATCAAGAAATTATTTGGGCTATATGCAAATAAATAAATTATCAGTATAAGCTTATTGTAAATTATGTAAATGGCCATGTGGATGGGGTAAATAAAATCGAAATCACAATATTAAATATTAAAACTACTTGTATTTGGCTTTGACTTTGACTTAACGTTTCATTTCACAGCTCTCACTTTGTGGAAAAAATAACGGGATATATATATCGTATATCGATATTCAGCCTAAATATATCGGGATATGACTTTTGGTCAATATCGCCCAGCACTACCTCAACATAAAACTATGCGATCTTGAGAGTTTGAACTTTTCCCTGTGGAGATACTGTACGTGCCTTGTTTGGTGTTGAGCTGCAAAGGGCAAACCCACGCTGTCTGTGTGTTATCAGCCGCGCGCCGACTCCCCCACTTATCTGTCCGCGACTCGTACATGCACCTTGGAAATGACTGACAGCTCTTTTCAAGGCAGCGCCGGCGCTAAAGAGATAGCCCACATCAAAACAAAGGCAGCCAACCGGAGACGCCCGAGTTATCCAAGACGCGACCCTCCTAATTAAAATTAAAAGAAGCGAGCGCCACGGGGGTGAATAATATACGGCGGAGCGTGGAAACCTGCCAACTGCAAACAGGGAAACAAAAGTAAGGAGCGGAGGAGTTTTAGCAAGTGCAGGAGAGGGGATTCCAGCTTCCTCCACACAACACGTCTGCGACCTTTAACATAATGTAATATAGCGCTGGCAGGCGCAGGCGGTTTGAGAGAAAAACAAGAGAGACTGATGAAATGAGAATGAAAGTGGACGTTCAACACCATGAAGATACAGGATACCATCTGCTACAGACTGATCTCCAAACACAATAAAGAGGGTGAAATGTTTGTCTCTGTACTATAAGAAAAATGCAGAGGCGAGTACAAGTACTTGAGTAACGTTCTGAAGAAACTGTTCTTATTACTGTTTCTTTGTATCTGCTGTTTGCAAGGACAACTGAATTTCCCCTCGCTGGGATTAATAAAGTATCTATCTATCTATTAGAGTAGACTTATATTGCAATACATTAACACTGTTGTTCTGTGTCAAATTGTTGTTGTTTTTTATCATACTTTATCGACTTTATGCATGCCCTTATAGTTTTGAAGTTTTTATAGTTTATTATTTATCTACCAAGTTTTAAGTTATATGTTTTATTCTTGTTGCACGATTGAACCAAAGAAAATTCCTAGTTGTGAACCTGTTCACTAACAATGGCAATAAAACCAATTCTGATTAAGTATCTTTATCTTACTTGACTAAAAAATAAGAAAATAGTTACCACTGTGAGTAAATTTTAAAATTACAAAAGCTTCATGTCGACCAAGAATATATGTACTTTGTGTTTCATGGCCCTTATTCTTCAGAAATATATTTCCACTTTTGTCACAATCCGATACATATCACAATACTCAGGGGCCGATCCAATATGTATTGCAATTAGGAGTGTGACAATATATCGATTTTGTGATATATCGCGATTATTTTGCGGGACGATAAGATACCAATACTTTTATTCCGATATCGATACTTTTGATGACATCATGCATATTAATTACCAACATTATGCATATTAATGAGGTTGCCGTGCTCCACAGTTTCCAGAGTCAATAGAGGCCAATAATGATCAAGAATACAGTCAGAACAGTAGGGGGCAGCACTACAATTTTAAGCCCTTGGGCCAAACACTGTCACACATGATGAATAATAAGTAGTATGTAAAAAAACACATGTTTCTTGAAAAATCGCAATGAATCATAGGTTATTTTTGTACAATACTGTATATCGATCATCGCAGTATCGGCGTATCGGCAGATTATCGTTGTCGTGATCCATGTACTGCGTATCGTATCGAATCGTGAGGTACCCAGAGGTTCCCACCCCTAATTACAATACAGTATGTAATTATGATAAGTAACATGTTTACCATGTTGTCCAAAGTTTATAAACCAAATGCCATTTATTGAAGTGCTAATTATTGAAAAGTGCATTAACACAAAATGTAACAAAGTGATGTGTAACTGTTACTGGAAAACAAATGTGTGTGATAAAAACACCTCCAAACACAAGTATTGAAAGCCTTGCAATACTTGATGAAGTATTGATACCGGGTATTGCAGCACAAAGTATTGCGATACGATCCATATATATTTTGTCCCAGCCCTCATTTTTAATACATTTTTTTGGGGGTATTTTTTGTTGGAAATATTAGGATTTTCACATTATTACAAGGTTGTTTTTTTTCTTCATAATTTATGTCACAACTGAAGCATAAATTAGACTTTTACACTCAAATAGTTACTCAGTACTTTTTACTTATACTTGAGTAAAATTATTTCAAAGTAACGTGACTCCTACTTGAGTAAATATTATGGCTGCTCTAACCACCCCTAGAGAAATGTGGGTGCAGCTCCTTTAAAGCAGACTCTGCAAACATTCAGACTGACTTTCAATTTGTTGCACACCACACTACTGTTTTATTGATACGTCTTAATGCATTTTAAGTGTCTTTATCTCAGGTCAGCGCCTAATTAGGCTTTTGCACTTGCAGTATCTAGAAACTTGTACTAGTTCATCACTCTGTTGTGTTGTTAAGTCTTCGTGACGCTTGACAATAGGACTTTGGTCTGAAATAAAAAGAGGGGGCAGTGAAAACAGCTGCACACCTCTGTTATAGCCTTTAAGCTTCTTATGTTCGACCTCTGTGTGTTTTAAAGCCACACAGGTAGGACGCAGTCATCGCGGGCGGGAGGGGCTCTGTTTGCTCCTGTAATCGCCCGGGAAGCCTTGGCGCTGTGTCAATAAACCGCGGCCAAATTTGTTTTCCTTTACATAATGGCCGTGATCGCTCATAAGCGGCGCAGGACACGTCTCGAGAAGGAAACAAAAAAAGACGCTTTTAATATTTTACCAGGCTTGATTAGATTAGCTACTGCAGGCTGTGAGAAAACTGCAACACAATAGATGGATTATGTTCACAGGTGGGAAAGACTTCAATGTCAGCTGAATGATTTTGAAAAAGATCTATCTCTTAATATTTACTTTTGAGATTGGCCTTTGTGTGCCATGGATCTACTTATAATGCTTTTTGTTAATTAATGCATTAAAGTGTATTGTATAACCTGAATGATTGCCACTTTTTCACGTTGCTTGGTAGCGATTTCGATTGATTTCAAGCCCTGTATATACCTCTACTTATTATTACCTAACCAGCCACGAAAGAAGGAAGAAAAAAAAAAAGTTCAATATCTGTTGTGCAAACTGACTGTGTTCTTGAACAAATAGAGCTTAGGGTTTCAGGATGTGTGCCCTGAAACAGGATTAGAAGGAGCTGAATTTTTTCTCATTGTGAAGCCAATCTATTTGCTTAGAAAACGAGCTACACAGTCAATGTAACCGGATATCTCCAAATGTATTCATTCCAAGGAGGACATGTTTTAGTTTTCACCCACGTCATAATTACATCTTCACCAAAACCATACCCGGACCATCCAGCGCACACTCCGATATACGTCACGCAGAGATTTCCATGAACTTTGCCAGAACATCTTTTTTAGGTTTTGTTAGTGTACCCTTTTCTGGCATATATTATTACTGTGTAAATCTTAAAACCAAAAGGTATTTTCCTTTACGAAGCCAGGCTAATAATAACCTGCATTACTGTCTTACAACTAAATTACAGAGAACCTTAAAGTGCATATAACAGGTTTTATGCTTTTGAAAATATGACTTATTTAGATGGATCATTTTATTTCAGTGAAGAATTGTTGGGAATATTTTTTTACTACTTTTTGCTACTGACAGGGAGTGACATAGATAGAGGTGAAGTTCCATAGCAGTTAGACTCACTCATTTCTCATTGACATAACATGGTTGGCAAGGCAACAGTTTAAAATGTTTGCCTCTGTCTATGTCACTTCCTGTCGGTGTCCAATAAGGAAGTGAGACTATAAACATCACAAATAATGGTCAAACTAAAGAAAACTGGGTACAATTTTGAGCAAAATCTTAACTAGAATTGTGTTACCTATGTTTTAGCAAATAATGTTGCGTCATATGCACTTTAAGCTTCGATCAAAATCAGGGAATTGTCTATTTACCATGTGGCAGAGTTGACAATAAATCTAACTGAACAGTATGCAGCATCATTTTGCTCCTTCAAATTTGCATTGAAAAGCAAAGCACATCGCGAGCCTTTGTTGCTTGGTTTGCTCGAACAATGGGGGCACGCTGAGGTTCACGCACTCAGTACAGACTCGATATAAGACAAGGAGTATTTGACCGTACTGACAGGAAATTGATTATCTTGTTGTTTGGGGCTTTATCCGTTGAGTTGTCTAACCGGAAAGTGAGTTTCTGCATTAGATAATGGTCATTTTCACAGAAAATCATTAGTATGTGCAGGAAGAATTATACTCAGCGATTGTAGAACAGACACAGTAATGGATGGGGGAGCGACAGAGCGTGGTATGTACTATAGAGATGGCTGGGTCTTCCATTATCATAGTACGTTGTGCATTTAAGGACTTAACAAGGACTAAACCAAGATCTAAATTCGGGAGAATAAGTAAGAGGAAAAGACAGTGATTTAAATTAAGCCTAAACCAGGACAAAACCATGGATCTAAACTAGAAAAATTGGGACTAAAAAAGGGATTAATTTGGAACATGAATCATAACGAAACCAAGTCTAGAGACACAGGAAAGACCATGAACCAGAATAAAACCAACTCCTGGTCAAAATCTAAACAGGATAAAAGTCAAGACCAAACTGGGATGAAACCAGGACCAAAGTTAAAGCTGGGGAACCTGATTTTTTTTCCTGCCCAAATTTTGAAATCTTTAGTTTTGACCCAAACTCATTTCTAGCTCTCACAATCCCTCCCCACAATTAATTATATGCACTGTACGACTTTGAGCGGTGGCAAAGTGAAGCAGGAGGGACCACCTCCAAAATAAATTGCACTATTTTAGATTCTACTACCATCTTCCATTGCTCAGTATTAGTAATATTTAGGTGAAGATATAGCACCAAGGTCTGTTTTTTCTTCTTCTTGTGTTTACAACATACTATTAGGTGACTCAAATAAATTTACTCTACAACAACAAAAAGTCAGGTACTTCAGCTTTAACAAATTCATAGACTACACTAGGGACACAGGGGGGGAAATAATAACATAACACACAGCATGGCACAATATTGTTTCACTTTCTGATAATTGTCATATTCACTGCAAGCATAAAAAACACATCATCGCGCTTACTGAGTGACATTTTAGATGTTTGGAGTATGAATGGGGAGCGCGTGTGGGTGGGACAGCGTGGGGTCTCGCTTGACTTTTATGGGCAACACGGTGTCTGTCTGTCATCGCTCTGCTGCCTGCGCCCGCATGATCCGTCCCGCTACAGCTACTACTAGCTCTCACCGGCTAGCCTCTCTCTACCCCCCTGCACTTCATCCACCAAAACACACAAACTCCTCCATTTTTGCCTCCTCTTCCTCCCGCGACGACACCCTATTTCAACCCAACAACCCTCGCCACGGACTAGACGGCCGGGCAAAGTTAGCACGGGCGGATGAACGCGCGACGAAAAAGGGGGTTTATTTTATTTTGTAATTGCGTGCGGGCTAGCTAGTTAGCAAAGGGGCTACTGTCTCCAGCTGCGTGCGTGCGTGCGTCTGACTGACTGACAGAGGATGGTGTCTCAATGATGCTCGGGATGCAGATGCAAAAACAGCTCACAGAAAACAACCGCAAAGACCCCGCCAAGCAACGGGACCCGGGCGGATAACCTCGTGTCTGCGTGCAAGGAGTGCGCATAAGTGAAGCAGACGGTGCGTGTGTTTCTCTTTTACCTTGTAGTTGACGCGACCCGGGTGGTGGAAGGGAGAAAGCAAAGCAAGGCTGGCGGTTAATCCGACGGTCAAACTGGGATGATGCCTCGCAGTGTCTCGTAGCCGGTTGATTTCGCTTCTGCGTTTGGGGGGTTGTGTTTGAATGTGCCCCCAATCCAGCCGCTGTCTTCGCCTCCGATGCTTCCCCGCCCGCTGCTGGAGAAGTGTCCCGCGCTGTCGCTCTTGTACCACTCGCCCTCCAGTGGAGAGACTACTGTGGCCCAGCCTGATGCGCTTTGATTAGGACTCCCCCCCCTCCCTCCTCCTCCTCTTGCTTCCTCTCTCCTCTCTTCTTCTCCTCCCTCACGTCTTTAAATGCGCGCGGATACGTGCTGTGCCTCCTCGCATGTAAAGGCTATAGTGTGCGCTGATATAGGCCGGTGAATGAACTGAAACGCGCCTTGGGTTTTTTTTTTTTTTTTTTTCCGCGAGTGACTCATCCAACGCTAATTTCAGGCAGCTCCTCCCTTGCTTCCCCCCCCCCCTGCTCGAACAGCTGACTACTGTAGGAGCCATGTGTTGATCCAGCCAGGCAAACATCCCCTGCAGCCGCCTCCCTTTGCACAGTCCCCTCCCTGTTCCCAAACGAGAGACTGTCAGGTGCCTTTGTAACAATCCATCCTTGTCCATTCCTGCCGCATTACGCACAAACACACTGGCAAATGAGATGGACTTTTTGGCTGCCGATGCGTTGTCCATATAAATTAGGCACACAAGGCAGCAGCAGCAGCAGCAGCAGCAGCAGTGTGTTCAAATAAATTAAAATGAGCCGATTGCCCATAGCCCTATAATGTGATTGCTCCTCCAACATGATCATTACAAATAAGGCCATATATAGTGCATGATTGGGTAATAAACAGCGCTGTGGTGATAAGCCAAAAAGCTGACTGTCATTTGAATTGATTTTTTTCTGACGTGTTATTGACTGATGGTATATAGTAATGACACGATCGCTACCCAGGATATCGTAAGACATATGGCAATTTGACCATGCTTTAAGTTTTAAATGTAGGCTAGAAAATTACATATTACCCCAGCGGTCTGCAATCTTATGAACCTCAAAAACAATTCATATTTGTAAAGAGATGCAAACTATTTTAATTAGGTCTAGTATGTTTACAATGAGGGCTGATACCAGCTCCAAAATGACAAACAACAATGTGAGTAGTATACTTCTGTTTGCCAGCCTCAGAGAGACTGACAAGAGAGGAATGTGTGTTAAAGGTTGTCAGTGCAGGGCATGATAACTTTTGTCCGCTGCTGTTGAATGTGTCCAGATTGTGATGTCATCACCTACTCACCTACAATCATCATATTTTTTTTACTAAATATGGTTGACAAAGCCATAAGAGCGCAACTGCGGCAAACTTGGACCAATGAATAATTAAATCGTAGTCTGTAAACATGAATAATGTAAGGATGTGTGCTTGGAGCGGTAAAAGTCATGTCATGCTAAAACTGGACTAGTTTTTGTAGTTTTGTGAGTTAGTGTCATTAGACTTTAAGTTTTAGAGTGAATAATCTATGGGACTTAGACGATTCTGAGAACTTCTATTATTTTGCTTTTTCCGGTAATGATTTTTGAAGCACAACTTTTTACTGTTGCTCCAAATTCAACATGTCTTTGTCTTTATTCGGTAAGTGTTTCCGCTGTGTTTCTAGCTTCCCCCGGTACGCCTTGGCCCCGCACGGTCAGGACTTGTGCGTTAGATCCTCCGGGCTGGAGCTGGTGTGGCTCTCATTGTGGCTTTGGCCGAGGGCGTCCCAGCTCCTGAGTGCGTCTGGACCTGGCACGGTAGCGACCTGAGGCAGAGCTGGTGCCAGGCTCGGTATGGCCTTTCCTGAGACCTCAACCACTTCTCTCTGGAAAAAGGATCAACATAGCAAAACAATGAGCCTTTATTTAAATAGCCGACATGTCTTGACCAACAGATCTTCATCATCTTCATCAGGTTGATCAAAACATGTTTAGCCAATTGAATAAAAGTACTTCTTTGTACAACTCATATTTGTTTGGAGTGCCTTGGTTTGCTGTCTTTTCGAAAAAGGACTCCAGATTAGACAAGCCAACCATCCACATTACCAGCCCCTTATGTCTCATCCCACAGGCGTCAACGAGAGGTCAAACTCTGGACGCTCCTTGGGCTCAGCACCAGGCACCGACAATCCAGCCTGTCCCAAACCATGACTAAGCCAGAACTTTACCGAAAGAACCACATCTGATAGCCAAAGAGCCGCAGAACCCTGGTTGAGTGACTTCTGATACCAGCAATGCACACTGTTGTTTCATCCTTGAGCACAACACTTCACTCAGCTCGAATATGAGTGTTTGACTGGGGGTGGTCGGAGGCACAGAATGGACGCCACATCTCTATCAGTCAGACCAAGGACAGCTGCAGCAACACTTTCATAATATCAAAAGAGTTTATGGAAAAAGTGATAAGACTATATTATTATTATTATTATCAGTTACCTTCCAGTCCGCACTTCTTCCATCTCATCTTGTTGGTGCCTCATTTAAGACCCGTAGTTACTGAACTCCTCTTGTCCCGGCCCGATGCAGATGAGCAGATGCAGAGTGATAATATTCCTGGGAGTTCGCAGAGCCGAAACAGTTTATATAACCCGACCCAATCTTATTAAGAGTCTGTTCTCTTTCCGTGGTGAACTCGGGGTTAATTGGCCGACTTCCCTGTTGCTGGTGCGTACGGAGGGCCACTAAATGGACCTAAGTAAACGGTATTCTCAGTGCAACCAGGCTTGTCCCATCTGATGTCGGGCTGCTGAGAGGCTGTGTAGGAGCAAAATGGTGTTTATGAAGTGGTATCAAATTAGAAATACTGCGATACTGTGATGATCTATTAAAGCAGTACTAAGTAACTTGTTTACCCTAACAAATCCTTTCCGTAGTCCCTCTGGGGGTAATACAACTGTTAATGGGATGATTGGGGGGTCTTTCATCTGCCCCTGGTGTCTCTGGCCAGAAAACCACGCTTGCAACTTTCCAGCTCAACCCGGAGGCGCAATATACACTAATGGAATCACGAAGAAGAAGCTAACAGGCTAATAGGAAAGCTAACTGCGGGCTAGCGCCACTTAAACAGTATTTACAGCCAAGTTTGAGTGAAAAAAATGATCTCCATTGTGTACTGGATGTACAATATCCCTCTCTCCCTTTGTCTTTTCTGTCAGTGTAGTATTTACTCTCACGGACAATTAATGAGTAAAAAAACGCAACATGCTACGACACCTGCAGTGGCGCTTATGGCCTCTAGGGGCATGAGTTACTTAGTACTGCTTTAAGAAAAGAGTTCCATTCTTTTTATGATAGGCCTATTTTTAAACCACATATTCTATATTTTTGTTGGAGAAAGGTCCTCAAAATGGCATCCATGACAGCAAAAAGTCACAAGTCTGATCCCAACAAGTGGGTTCCAGAATTTTATGTCATTAGATTTGGAACATTTGACCCTTTTCATGAAAAATTATAATAGATAGAATAGTTGATTTGGGTCCCTAACCTCAACACATGAGCAAAAAGGTCAATAAGATTCAATACCTTCTCTGTTTTTAATGCAGTAATCTTCAAAATGCTCCTGTATTGTCATTGTATGCAGCTCAAAAGTTTCATTAACATCTTAGAAACTAAATGCACAAGGATATAGTGGCAACAAAGGCCCACATAATCAAGGTAGAGGCTTTTTGCAGATGGAGAAGCGCTGCCGCATTAAGGTCGAGGATGTGTCTTAATGTTTGACATTGCACAACACTGCGTACAATTACCCATTCAGCCGCCCAGCCGCGCTGTCTGTGTTAAAGGACGACTCTGGGCAGAAAAGCCTCGCCCTTGAAAACCACATTTGCGCTTCTTTTCTGCTCCATTCACAAACGATGTAGTAACTGAGGTGCTCGGCCAAAACAATCACACTTCATTTAAAGGGATGCAGTTGCTAAGGAGACGGGACGGAAATAGGGCATTTCCCCACAGCCTCCACCTGCCTTTCAGCGGGGCCAAACACGCACAGCCACCACCGCGCGGGAAACAGACGGCGATACGGCAAATAAGGTGATGAGTCGAAGCGTCGCGTTGGAGGCTGAGGTTATGCCGCGGTCTGGCTGTTGTTGTGCCGTTACTAGTTACATAACACAGAAGGCAAAATGAGGACAGATGTGACAAAACGTAAACAATACATTGGGAAAGACACACAGATGAAAACAAGTTTAATAAATCGAAGTATTTCACAATTCACTATTGATTATTTTGTATTAAGCTAATTGCAACCATTAAAGCAGTACTAAGTAACTCTTGCCCCTAGAGGCCATAAGCGCAACTGCAGGTGTCTTAGCAAGTTACGATTTTTTAACTTATTAAATGTCTTGGAGAGTAAATACTACACTGACAGAAAAGGTGAAGGGAGAGAGGGGTGTTGTACATCCAGTTATACAATGGGAATATTTTTTTCACTCAAACTTGGCTGTAAATACTGTTTAAGTGGGCTAGCCCTCAGTTAGCTTTGCCCGTTAGCCTGTTAGCTTCTCTGATTCTATTAGTGTGTATTGGTTGCTCCGCCCCGGTGGCAGTCAAGTTGCAAGCATGTTTTCTGGCCAGTGACACCAGGGGGAGATGAAAGACCCCCCAATCATCCATTAACACTTGTATTACCCCCAGAGGGACTACGGAAAGGATTTATTAAGGTAAACACGTTACTTAGTACTGCTTTAAAATTGCAATTTCGATTCAATTACCATCCTTCTGCAGCCCTGATACTCTGGCGCTAAACGAACGTAATACATAAAAGTACATTTGAAAGTTGCCTCGTGCCACTGGTTTTGAGGCTCTTTGTTTGTAACATTTAACTTAAAGGACCTTAAAGGAACTATACCTGACATATTATACCATCAAAGTATGTTGTAATAGTAGTCATTTGTGAAAAAAATCACTCTGATGCGTGAAGTTTGCATCGTATTATGATTTGTTAAAGTTGTGTATAGTCAACCCTAACAGTCCATATGTGACGAAAAGGGGTTTACCTTTTTCGTCACATTGACTCTGAAGGACGGATGTGATGGTAAAGGTACGATTAGATCACATTTTGACTAAAAAGGTTCAAATCAGGTATTGCGCCTTTAACTCACACTGCCTGGCCAAAACACGCTCTAATTTCTCTTTGGACCACCTATAGCTTTGATTACAGCTGTGGCGTTGATTCACTAAGCTTCTCCAATGTCACAAGATCCAGTGTTGCATTCATTTTTCACCAAGATCTTGTATTGATGATGGGAGAGTGTGACCACTGCACAGAGCCTTCTCCACCACATCCCAAAGATTGACTCTGGACTCTGTGGCGGTCAATCCACCACTCTTTCACAACGTGAGCCTGATGAATCTTAGCGTTGTCATCTTGGAATATGCCCGGAGAAGAAATCCATTGATGGAATAACCTGGTCATTCAGGATGTGCAGCTGAACTCATAGTGATGCTGAACCTAGACCGACTGACCAACTGCTGCAACCCCAGATCATAACAGTTACTTAAATCCAGGTGGGGACTTTTTGGGGGGTCAGTTGGCAGTGTACCTGTATTTAATTCATTTAGAAATTGACTTGGCTTGATGTTGTGTGGAAAGCTGTGCTCAAAAAGGTATATGGAAAACATCAAGTAATCACAATCAAGTCAAAATCATAAAGAGCAATTTGTAAAGGCTACAATTATTATTCTTTGCAAACAACAGCTCTCTCCAAGGGATGGGCTTAAACTTTATAATGGTTCTTTATGTAAAAACCTCTAACCTTCGTGAACAGAATCTTGAACTGGCAAAAATGTGTCAAAAGAAACTGAAATCATTGACACCACATTAATGGACACGATGTAAATGAGTGACGCTCACAAACAAACATGCGACACAATGACAACTGAAAAGACTTTAGACCGCAGGGTTTGTACAACAATAGTCACATTTATTTTAGTTACAGGCAGGTTTCCCTTTACACTATTTTATCCTTTAAGTCTTACATACAGTACATGTACATTTCCAGGGTGCACACACTTAAGTTGCTGAGGAGGAGGGTATCGAAGGTCCTTTATTATGCAGAATCGACTTTTTACGAGCTTTCAGCCATGTTTTCCCACACCAAGACATACGTGGAGTTGTGTTTAGGTCAATTTGTGTGAAAGTAAAGTGGTTTTTAAACAGTACACACCTTCACCAAACTGCTCCAAATGTTGATCTTCCCCGCAGGGTTTAGCAGGTTTAAAGCAAACTACCATTGTTTTTAGCTTACCACAGACAGACAGATCAATGCCTTACTGTACGCCCTCTGCTGGCGTTTTGCATAACTATATTCCGTAAGCGTATTAAGTTCTCTTAAAGCCACACTGCATAACATTTCACCCGGTAAATGGAATAAAGTACAAGCAACACTTTGGAATGAGTTTTTTTATTGGTGGAAAACACCAGAATAACAGAACTCTACTGCCAGCTGGATTTGTAACTGGGCTGTGTCCAAATGTCCACGCTTTAGCTCCAAGCTCCTCATTTACTTACTCATGCGTCGCACAATAATAGACTATATGGTGCACTCACTTCTTTTTTTTTCTCCGTGCAGATCACGTTTGGGCTGTCACATGCGACTGTCACATTAAGTTCGCTAAACTTTGGTAATAATGGATTTGCGCAATAAAGACCGACTAATTTTAAGTGACAGTTTAATATTCATAGATTAATATTTGTCACATAAATTATTTTTATTATGGATTTTATATGAATGGAAGAAAAAAACAGCTTGGATTGCTGCCTTTTCGTTTTGATTTTACATGAATGAGAAGAAAACAGAAGGGCCTCTGGGCTCAAGCAGCCTTTACACCAGAAGTGGAGGCTCCTCTAATAAAACTACTAGGGCCGGGACTCGATTAAAAAAATTAATCTAATTAGAGGCTTTGTAATTAATTAATCGAAATTAATCGCATATAAATATTTGACCTGAGAACAGTGAGAAGTAAGTTTTTTCATAAGGATTTTTAGTATACCATTGAATAATATTGTTTATTTTTGTTCAACCAAGTCCAACAGACCAGTGCAATATTGCCATTAATTGTGCGTCTGCAGGAAAAAAGGGAACTGAAGTGTGGAAAGCAAAGTGTGATTAATTTCGATTAATATTTTTAATCGCACTAAACCTCATGTAATGAATTAATCGCAATTAATCGAAAAAAGTCTTGGCCCTAAAAACTACACAAACAAAAAATAATCCATATATATCACAATCGAATAAAACTAGGTCTAGGCTTTTCCATGTCCAAAGTGTGTGTAAAAGAACTGCTCTAAACAAAACAAACAAAAAAAAGTTTTGTTTTGGGTTATTTTGGGAGGAAGTGGGGGGTAAAGGGGGCACAAAAGCCCAATCTTGCCTAGGGCACCAAATTGGCTATGGCCGGCCCTGGAAAACAGTTTGGGTTATAGCCTTTTGACTGAAAGAGGAAGCTATCGATCATTTAACAGCTCAAGTTTAAAGTAAGCAGCTAGCAACTGCTTACTTTTCTGATGTTAGCAACTTTTCACTGTAACGGTTTATATGATTAAAACATTTTCATTCATTCCTGTTGTGTTTAGTTCAAAGACCCGTCTATATTGAACCAACTATATAGTGCACTATACAGGGAACAGTGTGGACATTCGGACATAGCCTACATCTTCTTCCAAATGCTTTATTTTGGATAGTTTAGTTGCTTTCATGACACTGAAACATACATGTAACCTGGAATGTTCTGCAATGTGGCTTTTAGTTAGACGACAAGAAACACCAAGGCTAATTAGATGTCCGAAAGTGTACAAAGCCTGAATAAAGCATAATACAGGACCTTTAAAGATAGTTGGGATAGTAGTTGGGTGAAGACACAAAAGTAGAAAGATGCCTCAAAATCCGCATAAGAGAGAAGGTTCAAATACTGCTGCTCGTCACAAGCATTACCTCAGTAGTGGTACTAAAAAGTGCACACAGTCTATTCACACAGCTTCATAGAATACAGTATAATGGCCACTTTAAAAACAATAATATGCAGTTCACACATTCAACACCGAAACGAGGCAGAAAACCTATATCCAAAGGCACGGGACTCTCACATCGATCGATATTCAGCGTTGAAAAAAGGGTTATCTGTACACGTGAGGCTTTTTCTCAGGTTTACTGTGAAATGACACACCTAAAAATGGCACTGTACAGACTCGAGGAGGAACGTTTACTTCCCAAATGAGAGCTCAGTGTTGCGTGACGCAGAGGAAGCAATCCAGTTACGGCTAAACGGCAACGGCACATTACAGAAGGTATGAAAGAATTTTGGATTATGTTTTTTTTATTTGCCTGCGTGATGAGTGGTTGACAGGGTTTACACAGGTCAACATTATGCTTTTTAATGCCATTGTAATGCCTTCAAACTATATCTATAATGCCACAAAAAAAAAAAAAATATTCAAAGAATGTTTCAACCAAAATTGGACTTGAAAGTGTTTTGGAACATCATTTTTTTTGTCGAAGACTTATGCAGTAAAAATGTTGAGCAATGTCATTATTTTCAAGATTTAATGCCATTTGAATCCAATTTAATGACATCTAAGGCGTTCATTTTGTTTTAGAAGTGCTATTATTTGTATTATTGACAACAACTCTTGTGAAATCATAAAATTGAAGATAACTTACATTTTTTTTACAAATATTTAGTGCAAAAACAATATTGCAAATTGTCTAATTATGTTGGAGAACCATAAAGCTACCCTCAGCTATACTCATGGAATTTATTTTTGTCAGTAGGTGTCAGTAGTAGCCCTGCTCTGTCCTCACCTGGCTTTCCCCCCTCAGCCAGGCCCCTCCACATGCTGCCCTTGTGATACGTTCAAAGACAAAAGGGAAGTATCAATAATCTTGTGTGCAACCATAGACTGTTAAAAAGAATAGACAATCCTCCTCACTCCTCCCCGTTTACCACAATGACCACGTTGAGGGGGAAATCATGGCGGATTTACAGACTCCTCCTCCCCAGCTCTGACGAAGCATGTTCCTAATAAGGGCATAAGGGCGGGATCTTCACTGTAGACTCGGCCCTTGCGTGACGTGTAGCTCGCGCAGCTCCAATGCTAACAGTCCGACCTCCGTTAAGTAGGAGATTAAAAAAATAAATACCAGCCTGGTTTCTTTTTTTGTGAGTAACCCAGCGTTATGTCAGGAGGAATATGTAGCCATAGAAGTGTTAAAAAAATTGAAACCAGGCATAAAGTTTTTTAACATGTCTAAAGTCCAATGCTTTTCAATGGGGCCTAGCGATGATATGGAGGTACTACAGCAATGGCGGCCTCCAGTGTTGTGGCTAGCGGCCATTGTGTGCAACACACATTATCAGCAGAATAAATAAAATATGTAGCAAAGGAAACATTTTGATATTTGACTTTTTATATTTATTTGCTGAACTGCAACTTTCATGTAAAACTGTTTTTGGCTTTTAGAACATTAATGTTCCATTGAGAACTAAGTTTACATTGCAGAGCTTTTAATTCCCACAACCCTCGAATGCCTCATACACTTCCCTGTGCGGCTCCCTGTAGATATTGGATTATTAAACAAACAACATGGTCATTTCATGAGGATTTCAGCTGCATCAGAGCAGGTCGCTCAGATGTTTCTTTTGTAAACGTCTGTCATGAAGCTAAACTCTGTGCTGTCTAACTGTTGCTGCTTCAAACATGTGAGATCCCTGCACGTGTTTGTGTTTACATGGTGAGTGGACAGGTGCGAGTGAGGGGTGTGTTGGGGTGCGCTGTGAGGTGAGGGAGGTGCGGAGCTCGTCTGCTTCTGCGGGACAAAGTTAGCTCGCTGTTTGAAGGTGGCGCATCTAGCAATGCAATAAATGCAAATGGAATAGCTGAGGGCGGCTTTAAATAAAAAATCAAATTAAGTTACAGTATGTGTAAAATAGATTAGTAAAATGTCAGAAATTCAGTCATAATGTTAGAAATTGTCTAGTTTTAGCCCGCGAACTTCCAATACCCAGACAAAATTAGACCTTTGCACTATTGCTGCCTATTTCATGAAGCACAAGTACATTATTTCAATAAAGGCATATGGCAAAAAAAGAAAGAAAATGCATGTTTTTGTTTATATTTATACATTTTTCATGCCCTAATACCTGGATTGCCTCCTCAGTTCCAACTGTAACGAGTGTTTATAATGAACCAGATCAGTTTGTGGCACATATTACTCCCTATGGTCCAGGTGCCTGCGAATTTAAAGTGAAAAAGGAAGACTTCTATAAAATTACAGCAGGACTTTTGACTTTTGTTCAGGAGAAAGTTGAAGAACCGCGCCTGTTCCCCATCATACAAGGTTAGACTCCCAAGTTTTAGCAACGCAGACTAAGTCACTGTACTGTCCAAGAAAATAGATTTACAAGTAGTAAACATCTCTGCTATGTAAGTATAGTGACATTTACTGTACAGCTGTTCAAATACATGCGGGTGCTTACTTACAGCCTCCCGTTCACTCCCTCACGGGGTCTGAACGCCCCAAAAAACAACACAAACTAGTAGAAAACTAGAAAAATTAAAGACGCAACAGTGCATCGTAACATTGTCATGCCAGAAGGATGATACAAACTAGTTCAAAACAACAGTAGATATTAAAAAAAACAAAGTAGCAGCAAGGCATGGGTTTAGCTGGAAAACTACGAAGCCACGACGCCTCTGAACTAAAGTTACATGTGTAAGAGTGAACCTTCAGTGCAAATACGCCATGGTCTGACCAGGTCCAGCTTAGTGTAAAGAAAGAGAACGATAAATAAACATCTTTATGCATCTTTGGAAAGAATAGACTCTTATGGGAATTTATACAACCACCAAATTTGGCATAAATGTTGCCCAGGATCTTTTGTATAAGAAAAGCTTGTGAGTAATTCAATATGGCGACCGTTTTCTGAGAGCGACTCCACTGATACCTGTAACAGTAATAGAGCCAGGTGTCAGACCCCTGATTATGGTATTTCTGTTTAAAGTATTAATCTTACTTCTGGATCACTGGATCCAGGACTCAAAACCTCTGTTTTGTGCCTGCTTCATTTGAAGAACGATATGACACTCACTCACTTTGGACAGCTGGAGATGCACCGATCCAGCTTTTTTGCTTCTGATACCGATATCGGGTTTGAGTATCTGCCGATATCCGATATTAACCGATTCAAGAGACCAGGAGACTTGAAAGTGCTTACTGTGAGTGACAAGGTGAATGATCTCCATTGTAAATTCTATAGTCTTATCTTATGGAAAAAAACCTTTCTACACTAAATATCCTTGACTACATGGCAAGCTTTTAGGTTTCATCAATATAAACAACTCACATAAATTGATCTGATCTTATTACAACTTGTGCATTACGAATATATTAGATCAGTTATTCTTTAACAGCATTTCCTGAAATAAAATCCAAACACTTGCCCACTCCAGCAGTGTACGATTTTATTGTATTAGGTGATCCAATCATAGTTTCTGTCCAGCCTTGATTAGCATTAGCATGTTGTTGCTAACCGTGGGATGTTTGCTATTTGTATTCTCTTAGATTTACTTGATGAAAGTTCTGTTTTTAAAATGGTGAGAGCCAAAACAGATATTGGTTCAGTATCGGACAATTGGAATAGACACCTGATATTGTACGTTTTCGAGTATCGGCTCCAATAACCAATACCAGTATCGGATCGGTGCACCCCTAGTGATAGCATTATTGGGTCTGAAGTTTTCACCTTTTAAACATTAAACAGTTTATAGGCAATAAGGGTTAAAATGTCCATAACATGTTTGGCTGTATTGAATTTGTTGGTGGCTAAAAGGACAAGATCCAGAGAGAATTCCTGCCAAATTTGGGGCTCGTATCACAAAGTGCAGATTTGTCTTGTTTTAAATAATCTGTTATGATCTCATTGACAACTCTTTACTGTCTGATTATTAACTTTTATTTACACGAAGCTGAACCTGTACGGACTAAAAACATGTTTCTCTCCACTCGAACAGAAGCGTTATCGGCTGAAAACGCAGCGGAAGGATTTCAAACCTTGGCACCACCACGACCGACCACGGACCAGCGTCGAGAAAACACAAAACAATTTAAAAAAAAAAAACTGCCCTTTCTGTGCAACAATACTTCAAGTAAAATAATATTCCTGTAAAGTAGTTAGTGCTTCTGAACACATCCAATGACATGAGGCAGAGGCGGGTAGAGCGGCCGGCACATACTCAAGTAAGAGGAAACGCTACTTTGAAAATGAATATTAAAGTACGTCAAGAAACACTGGGTACACTGAGTATCGATACCTCCAAAAAGACTTTTACCAGATAAAGTATGATTAAAAAGTAAGTAAAAGTTTTAAGAAAGTACTATAGTCATCTAAATAATGACTCAATAGATGACATGATTTGGTGAAACGTATAGACTAGACTCTAGAGTATGAAAGTCAGATTTATCTTTCAGGTGTGACGAAAAATAGAAGTATGATTGAATCCTACTCAGGTGAAAGAACTTGAGTAAATGCAGCAAATCGCTACCCACCTCCGCATAAATGTGGCATACATGTACACAAAAAGTACTAGTATATACAAGATACAAGATCCGGTGTGACCTCTACTCACCCAATCCCCACTCAGTCCTTGCCTCGGTTAGAAATAGCACCTGTCCCATTAATGAAGTCCAGCAGTCCCCCCCAAAAAAACAGCATAAATATATTCCACACAGTCCGTCCGTCCGTGCGTCCGCCGCAGCGTTCCTTAAAGGGGCGTGTCGTAAACCTTTTCCATGGAGCCGTCCTCGGTGTCCTCCTCGGACTGGGACGTTTGTGGTTGAGTTTTCCGAGGCCGACGACGAGGCGTGGATCTTGGAGGAGGAGGAGTCGTCGCTGCTAAGCTTGGTCCTGCCGCTGTCCTGCACGAACTCCTGGATCTCCACGGGCAGCCGGCGGAACTTGTCCTGGTACTCCTGGTCCAAGTCGCTCTGCAGCTGTGGAGAGGAGAGAGGTGGGGTTACACAATAAGTGCATACGTACATAAAAGAGGTGAAAAATACCTACAGTAAAAGAAAACTAGTGATGTGACTGAATCGGCTCTTTGAATGGCTTTTTTAAAGCAGTACTAAGTAACTGTTTACCTTAATAAATCCTTTCCGTTGTCCCTCTGAGGGTAATACAAGTGTTAATGGTAATGGTAATACAAGTGTTAATGATGATTGGGGTCTTTCATCTCCCCCTGGTGTCTCTGGCCAGAAAACCACAATTGCAACTTGCCTGCACCGGGTCGGAGGCGGAATACACACTAATGTAATCACGAAGAAGAAGCTAACAGGCTAACGGGCAAAGCTAACTGCGGGCTAGCGCCACTTAAACAGTATTCACAGCCTGGATTGAGTGGAAAAAAAAAAAATTCCATTGTGTAATTGGATGTACAATATCCCTCTCTCTTTTCTGTCAGTGTAGTATTTACTCTCACGGACAATTAATGAGTAAAAAACCGCAACATGCTACGACACTGCAGTGACGTTTATGGCCTCTGGGGCATGAGTTACCTTAGTACTGCTTTAGGTGATAGGGTCGAATCAAATCACATTTTTTTAGAAGAGATCTGATCTTTTTCTGTCTGTAACCCATACAAGGTTTATCAATGGACTAATTATAGCCTCATTTTTACATAAACCGTAAGGAGGTGGGGGATGTTTTTTGCCGTTATGGACTTTACATTGGAAAGTGTTTGCCTCCCTTGTCGTGCTTGTCGTTCTGACCAACACGAGTTTGTCTTACATCTTTCCTTTTTGCTCGTTTTATTGTATGACGCTGGCTCCAAAAACCCACCAACATTGCTAGCATGAACAAGCTTCGTTAGCCCACAGGCCCTCAGTCCATGACTATTGTACGGTCTATGTAGTAACCCTAACTCTGTCCGTTTGTTTATGCAATTTTGTACAAATGTACTTGAGCAAATAGTAGAAAACAGAACAGGAGCAGAACAGAAACCACAAGTAAATGTATTGCTGCACAAAGTTTAATGTGCATGACACGCATTTCAAAGGTTAGAATGACTCCTGATGCAAGTTCGTCATTTTAATCAAGATGCAGGTTTCTTGTTGCCTCTCAAAATGGCTAAACATGGGTCTTTTTAACAGCTCTTAGAAATGATTCATCAATCAAAATACCATCACATAGAAAAACCATCTTTGTGCCAAACTGGTCCAAAAGTATTTAAAAAAAACGCTCCAAACGGTGATGTGTTTCCAATGTACAGTATTTGCTAGTTTGTAGAACCACTATGCTCCTCTGATGATGCAGGGCCGCCCCCTTCGCTCAGAAAACAACAGCTTTGAAAGGCCTTGGATTTGGTTTTGTCACCTATTTTACGTAGAAAACAGCACAGCCAAAACATGTAACCATGTGTTTTGTATGTGTGTCTGTGTGTGTGTGTCTGTGTTTTTTTTAAAGAAATAATTAAATTTGGTTATAAAAACACTATTACTCTCTTAATCAGCTAAGCTAAATAATCAGATTACATTTACTCGTGCTTGTTGTGACATGTCCTTGGGCCGGTTTGGATTAAATATTGATTATATTGATTATATTGGTTACAAATGAGATACAGACGGAGCGTGGCCCTCCTTGTGGTGACAAATTGAAAGACGAGGCTGTTTTCTCCGAGGCACGGTCGTCCCAGATGATTACACATGACAAGAATGTACTAAATCCATTGTGAGCCAATAATTGCTGTAATGCTGATTTTTCCCTTTTAACTACTCAGAAGGTTCCCAGGGGGAAGTGTAATTAAAAGGAAAAGTCCTAAGAAGAATGGTGTTCCGTGAGTCTCAATGCATCAGCTATGTTATTTAATGTATCAGCAAGATCCACATGTTAGGATTATTTGTCAACATTTCATTAGGGGAGACACTGTTTCTTAACATTTAAAGTACACCTAATCTTCACAAGAACATGTTTAATTATTGCACTGATTCAATGTTTCTCACAATATCTCCATGTAAGCAGCGCCTACAGACTTCAAATTTTCCAGCCTTGGACTGAACAATATTTGGAAGATTTTTCCAGAAGGATTTTAATTGAATTTTAATTAAGATCTAATTCCTAGCCTGATTTATTGAGTTTTTAATTTAAAAAAACAAGGCAAAATTTCAATGTTTACAGATTTTCCCACGAATGAACAGCTTATTTCAAAACTAAACAAGATATCCAAAATCCCCTCTGAAAAAGTATTTGTAGCTAATATGTCAACAAAATAAAACCTTACATTTAAACCTGGCTTCAGATTTCGTCGGCAAAAATATGGACATTTTGGCAATTTTCAAGCATTTTACACGAAAACATAAAATGACATAAAACTTGCAATACATTTTCCCCCCTCATATTTATGCCAGTCATCTACAGCTCAAGTTTCAAATTGATATCTCTAAATTTGAAAAATTCGCCTGCAGTGTCTCGCAAGGAATGGTCAAGGAAAGTGCTTCTCTTTGGTCCTCATGGCGGGGAGCTGACATTGCTTTAGTCCAAAAGACACTTTGGAAACAGGATTCTAATGTAGGACCTCGTTTAAACTGCATAAAAGCCTGGCTCCAAAGAGTTTTATTTTTTCTAAAAAATCGCTATGACCCATGTGACAACGCTGGGGTAGGTGTCAACATTTTAACCACGTTGGTTTTTGTATTTTAGAAATAACAAGTGGACTATGATTGACAGGCTCTGGAGCTCTGTGGAGCTTTTTGCCCTTTTAAGGAACAGGCTTCGTCAGAGGAGATTGAGCAGCGATGTTAATTTCACAGACCACTTGGGATCATTACAATGAATGGGCTGAATAGATAATTATCGATCTCTTGTATACTATATCTATGGTCTCGCTTTAATAACCTGACTTGTTTATGTATTATTTGTAATTTATGTATTTATGTATTATTTGGGCGGCACGGTAGCGCAGCGGTTAGTGCTCTCGCTTCACAGCAAGAAGGTCCCGGGTTCGATTCCCACCTGGACAGGGCCTTTCTGTGTGGAGTTTGCATGTTCTCCCTGTGTCTGCGTAGGTTTCCTCCGGGTACTCCGGTTTCCCCTACCACTAAAAACATGTACAATAGACCAGGATGAATGATGTGTGTGAATGTATGGTGGTGGTCAGAGGAACCGTTGGCGCAGATGTGTGCAGTCGCGACAGTGCTTCTGTCAGTCTCCCCCAGGGGAAACTGAAGCTACTAACGTAGCTCACCACCACTGAGTATGGAGTGAATGTAAAATGCTCTCATGTAAAGCGCTTTGTGACCATGTGTTATGATTTGGCTTGTGGGCTGTCCCCCCTCCCCTTTTTGTCTTTTCTTTTGCAGCAGAGCAGTGTGTGGCAGGGCGTGGCTGACTCCTCCTGGTGACTGAGACCAGACACCTGCACATCATTACCTAATCACCACAGTAGAATACCTGGATGTCTCAGCACCACACTGCCAGATAATTCCGTCCTGTCCGGTAGCTCTTCTCTGTACCTGGAGTTTTTGAAAGACATTCTGTTACATACCTCAAGATACTTACCTGCTGTTTCCATCTGCCCAGATTCTTCCGGTGTCCTGCTCCAGTCGGCCAGCTCCCTGCCTCACCTGCCTGCCACCAGTGCCTGCCTCTGAGTTTTGGTTAATAAACCGTAAAACTGCTTCCTGGATCAGTCTCTGCTTTGGGGTCCGATTGTTAAGCGCAACACCATGTCTGTGAAAGGCGCTATATAAATAAAGATCTTCTTATTATTATTTATTTGTTACTTGAGGTGGTAGTTCAATAAAAAAAAGAGAATGGTTGCCAGATTCATAGCAATATCACACTCACACTCACGTTCCTCTATGACAAGTATTAATTATAGGCTATTTCCTAATAAAATGAACCTGTGGCATAATATTATTGCATTTGTATTGTTTTGTTAAAATTGTCTTGATTTCACATACTACTGAAGGACATAACACTAACCCAGATCCAGGAAAAACACGCAAACAACCTATGCGTCGTCTGCAGCGACGTTAGAGCGAAGAGCCTGTTCTGTTCTCATAGCCTCCAATTCCCCGGGCTCTCCTCCACTTGACATCACGGCGGGGCACATCCATTTCATCGCAGAGGTCAGGGATCAGTCTGAGTGCTCGTCTGCAACTCACTTCAATGTCCCGCTATAGAATTAGATCAACTCGATTATGGAGGTGATTTAAGCTCTGTCTGATCGGGGGCAAAGGGTATCGCTGTAAGTCTCACTGAAGGGGGCTCGGAATGGGAAACTCAGAAGAAGATCTGAGTGGAAAGTTATAGTCTCTCGACGATGACACGAGGTTCAATCACCTTCATGGGAAAGTACAAAATGGTGGGAGCGAGTAGCTGATGTCCCGCCGTAGTTCAAAATTACCGAAGTCAAATGTTAGAGTTTAAACTGAAAATATTGCTGCCTGGTTTGACGACCGATAAGGGTTTCTAAATTGGGGATTTATATTGGCTAATGCCGATATAAACTGTCAAATGTGTCAGTGTTGCCTGTAAGAGCAAGGGGCGCTTTATTAGGGGCATAGGGCTGATTTATTCAGGACATTCATGTTTAATAGGTTCTTCAGAGCTCGTTTGAAAGACAAAAATCTGCAGATTCCAGAACAATAGAACGGCAAGTCTCCATCTCTTATGATTCTGAAATCCTAAGCAAAAGCCTGGCTGTGGACAAAGAAGACAGTAATGACAGATGTAAGTTAAAAGGCAAACCGTACAATGGACTTCTTAGCTATTCTCCATTTCTAAACATATGGGCTCTTTAAAGAGGGGGTATTATGCTTTTTTCAATCACATAGCACCAGTCTATAGCATACTACAATGATGACGTAACCTTCTGTTGGTCTGTATATGCAGTAAATTAAAATAACTGCCTTGAATAAAATTGCTCTCTCAAAATGGCTGTACTGAACGTCTTGAAATAGGCCTCTGTCTCTTTAAGAAGCTTTCCGACACGCCCCCTTCAGCACACTGCTGTGGCATCTAAACAACACTACTGTGCGGGGAGGGGGCTCTGCTGAGCTGAGGAGCAGTGGTTGGTGGCTTGGCTGGTGACAAAAGGTCCAGAGGCGTCTCCAGGACGTGGGGGCGTTCCTAGGAGGACTGAGGCATAGCTACACCTAAAATGGCTGTTTTTACTGATTACTCAAAAATATGTGAATGAGCCATGGCAACACTCCAGGCATGTGTTTAATGAGGGAATGACATAATAACATGATATAAAGCTTGAAAAAGTCGATTTTACATAATACCCCCCTTTAATATATCATGTCACGTAAATGTATTGTTTAGTAGCAGTTGTCTGAAGGTCACCTTGTCTGAAACCGGTCTTCCCTCTCCCTCGGACTCAGCGAGCGAGCATCGGGCACATCAGAACCAGATGGCTCTCTGCTCAGCGCGGCTATAGTCCCCTGCCTCGGCTGAAGCCCCGCCCCCTCCCGCTCCAGCTCTGCGCATGACCTACTTAGGGGTGGGACAGCCCGCCGTAACGCGCCTGTGTGGGTGGGTCCTTGTCCATAGCCGCCGGACATTGTGTATGTAAAAAGGCTTGTCTTGTGAGTTAAAAAATTGAGTTGTGAGTGTTAATCCTAATGTCAAGGTCCGATATTATTATCTTTCCACACTATGTCATTGGACTTTAATATCTTATGACTTGAAGTAATGTAGATAAATGAAATATGTAATAATAACACTGTCTGAAAAGCTGTTCAAATACAATGAGAAGTTGCCTGCTGTTTATAGAAATACTTTATAGTGGAGGCAAATCATGGTTAATACTTCACACGGGACAATTTCTCATGCACTCCACATTCCACAGTCGGTGTTACGGTAATTTTGATGTCACATAAAAACAAAAATATGTTTCACAACTTCACTACAAATCAGTGCTATGTAAAATATAGCTATGTATATATAGGCACGCTGGAATTTACAATACAAGGCTTAAAAACATCTGCACTCATAAGCAACCACAGACCTTAGGGAGAAGTTAAAAGTAGAAAAAGGAGTCAAGGTTCAAAGTTTCAACATGAAGTTCCTCACAGTTTCCCATCCAGGCAATACCCCAGGCCCAACCGCAGCTTCCGAAGTCAGGCAATTCCATTTTTCATATTCCTATTGGCAGTGTTAATTTCGTCGACTAAAATATTTAGTCTTAATTTTAGTCAAAGTGATATTTTTGACGACTAAAATTGGACTAAAACTAAATTAAAAGTTTTCATGAGACTAAAACTATGACTAAAATGTCCAAATATTTTAGTCGACTAAAATAAGACTAAATAAAAATGAAAAGGAGAGACTAAAATCAATCAAACTTCTATTGACAGTCTGAAAAAGCCTCAGATCATGTGAATTCACTGTCAAAGGAACAGCTCTGAGCTTTGTTCATGTGGGAGCAGCTCCATGAAGCAGAGGACCTGATTAAATATGATTATAATGAATATTATAAATGCAAAGTCGACTAAATTTGTCTTAAATTTAGTCGACTAAATGACTTGCAATTTTAGTCGACTAAAACTAGACTAAAATTGAAGATATTTTTTGAAATTGAATTACATTTTCGTCAAAAGACTAAGACTAAAACTAAATTAAAATATGTTGTCAAAATTAACACTGCCTATTGGTCAATGTGGGGCAATGACTACTTTCTATCCACATTTTAACTTGAATTGAAAATAAAATGTCAAGTCGAATGTGTTTCATGAAGAAATGTTCAGATGGAGGTGCTATTGTGCTATTTGTTTAATTATTAAATAAAGGTTAGCTAAAGCACTTAGTTAAACAGAGAAGTCTCCTCCGGTGAAGTATCACACTTACAACATATTACAAAGTTTAATATGTTGTAAGTGTTCATGTACGTACCTTTTTAATATATTATTTCAGAGACACGGCTAACTCCCCATAGAAATAAACAAGGACAGGAAACAGTCGTTAGCCTACAGGAAGTTAGCATACAACACTCTGTGCAGCCCTAGAGCGAGTCCATTGAAGCGGTCTGGACTTAAAAAAACAGAGAAGCAACACCTCATGCGACTGGGATTTCTTTCTTCCCTTTTTTCTCACAAAGTGTGAAATTCTGAATCCACGGCCAGATAATGAGGCTTGGACTACAAAGCTAGAGAGCAGTGAGAAACATCTTAACACAAGTTCAAAATAGCTCCAATACATAAATAAACTGCAGAAACGTAGATTGATATTCTCAGCACGTAAATCATTTTAAATTCTCCTTCTTTTGCCGTTCTCGGTGATACTTTGGCCCCAGACGCGGCGCCCGGTGCCAGCCTCTCGCTGAGACGGGACGTGAATTAGGAGCGGTGCCAATACGTGCTGCCAATATGATAACACAAATATGAGGGATGTATCTGGGGCAGCAGGCAGTTATAGCAACCACCTACACATTTAGAGTTTGCCGGCAAAGAATATGGTCCTATAGTTGTTGGTTCGCAGCGCACATGCCACGTTGCCTATTGCCGTGAGTTTGTGCACTTGCAAGCCTGACTGTTTTTAAAGAGGGAGTATTATGCTTTTTCAATCACATAGCACCAGTCTATAGCATACTACAATGATGACGTAACCTCTGTTGGTCTGTATATGCAGTAAATTAAAATAACTGCCTTGAATAAAATTGCTCTCTCAAAATGGCTGTACTGAACGTCTTGAAATAGGCCTCTGTCTCTTTAAGAAGCTTCCGACACGCCCCCTTCAGCACACTGCTGTGGCATCTAAACAACACTACTGTGCGGGGAGGGGGCTCTGCTGAGCTGAGGAGCAGTGGTTGGTGGCTTGGCTGGTGACGAAAGGTCCAGAGGCGTCTCCAGGAGGTGGGGGCGTTCCTAGGAGGACTGAGGCATAGCTACACCTAAAATGGCTGCCGTCTAAGTTTTACTGATTACTCAAAAATATGTGAATGAGCCAAGGCAACACTCCAGGCATGTGTTTAATGAGGGAATGACATAATAACATGATATAAAGCTGAAAAAGTCGATTTTACATAATACCCCCCCTTTAACTTTATCACACAAAGGCCATGTATAACCATATTATAATGTTGTCTCCTTCTCAGAAACAAACTTGGGAATGCATTGTTTTGGCCCATTCTAGTTCAATTAGGTTGTTTCTTCTCCTACCTAAGCGCTCCGATCTGTATTTTCTGGTCATAGATGGAACACAGAGCTGTCCTCCACATTTTCAAAGCCCATAATCCATCACTGAACTCGTTCTGCACTCAGTGTGTTCATCATGACGCCAACACCGATTTGCTAGCATGCCGTTCAACACATTGAATGTTTGTTTTCACGGTTTCATAATCTGTTAATCCAAATACTGCCTGTAGACGGCGCTCTTGGACAATTTGAAATCCTGACCAGCCCTACCCCTCACTCTCTTCTTGACATAGACATTATTTCATATTTCAAAACGTATATTGTCAATGTTTTTAAGCCTCGATTGTGCATGACATGTCCACTTCATAGGCTAAATCAAGTCTGTTTATGAATAAGGGGAAAAAACAAACTATCTATGGTAGACAGCAAGCATTGGAACTGCCCGGTCATTTACATACAGTATGCTCCACTTTTCAGCTCAGAGACCAGCAGCAGCAGCAGCAGCAGCAGCACTTCCCCTGATCTGTGAGAGCCATCATCTGTCAACAAAGCACGCGCACTCGCTGCCCTTTCTTAAAATACAGCTCCGAGCGACCTTCTTCACCGCCTGTCCTCATTTCAGGAGCCATCGAGGGAGAAGGGAAAGGCCTCCGAAGAGACGAATTAATTCTTTGCTTTGAGCCGTGACATAACGCCTACCGCGGCCGCGCAGCCGGGGCGCCCAGATGCGTGTGCGGCACTTTGGGGAGAAAATCGCATGTGTTCGCGTTAGGCATGACAAAGAGCTTTCGTTCACGGGAGATCGGAACATGGCAACATGGTGCAGATGCTTTGGGCTGGTCTTATTATTCAAGTGGAAAACATTGCCCCCAAAAAACAAAACAGAAGAAGCCCAGCAAGTAGGTTTGGGGGCCGAATTAATAAACTATCATCATGTAAAAAGCACTTAAAGGGGGGGTATTATGTACAATCGACTTTTCAAGCTTTATATCATGTTATTATGTCATTCCTTCATTAAACACATGCCTGGAGTGTTGCCTTGGCTCATTCACATATTTTTGAGTAATCAGTAAAAACTTAGACGGCAGCCATTTTAGGTGTAGCTATGCCTCAGTCCTCCTAGGAACGCCCCCACCTCCTGGAGACGCCTCTGGACCTTTCGTCACCAGCCAAGCCACCAACCACTGCTCCTCAGCTCAGCAGAGCCCCCTCCCCGCACAGTAGTGTTGTTTAGATGCCACAGCAGTGTGCTGAAGGGGGCGTGTCGGAAAGCTTCTTAAAGAGACAGAGGCCTATTTCAAGACGTTCAGTACAGCCATTTTGAAAGAGCAATTTTATTCAAGGCAGTTATTTTAATTTACTGCATATACAGACCAACAGAAGGTTACGTCATCATTGTAGTATGCTATAGACTGGTGCTATGTGATTGAAAAAAGCATAATACCCCCTCTTTAAAAAAAAAGAAGCTTATCTAAAATGTTGAAATCGTTGAAATAAATGCAAGCTTATGGGGTATAATGCATAATAAATGAATGTGAAAAAGAAAGGTGGTATGCGCTTGGAATTTGTCAGCAACTAACTGGCCACTTCTCCACCCACTGAACCCAGAACATGAATAACATGAGTCCACATTTCCATCTCCTAATAGCATTTAATAGTCCGATGTGTGCAGTGTCCGCATGCCTTGACACCGAGTTCATGTACTTTCCATACGCTGCCCAATTAATAAGACCCCGATTCCACCACACATGCCCTGTCCCGGTAATGAGACAAGGTCAGGTCGAATGCCTTTCTGTCTACAATAAAAAAAATCATACCTCATTTATATTCTCAATGTCGATCTGGAGTTCATTTATATATCTTATTGGTCCTATGCTTTAACCAGGGATACTAAAGCAGTCCTTTACTTATTTAAAGTCCATAAACGTCTTGATGCGAGGGCCACATTGAGTTCTTGGGGCGTTTCAAACAATTACAATTCTCAAATCGACTGTAATTGTGTGCTAAATCCATAAAAAGGCGACAGGATAGCAGCCATTACTCATTCTCTTTATGTAACGCTAGGCAATTAATCAAATTCAAATCTTATTCTTTATTAGGATCCCCATTAGCTCCCACAAGTGGTGCTAGTCTTCCTGGGGTCCTGACATAATATAAAATTACAAAACAGTTCAAATGGAATACAAGAAGGTTACACATTTCATATAATCACACAACCATAGGAAGCGTATAGGACATGGTGACTATTGCGCACATGTACTGAGCTAATTGACCTTTTACTTTCAGCTTGAAGTGTAGTTTACTTTTAGTGTTTCTAATGATAAAAGAAAGCGAGTTTCCAGGCGGTGCGTTTTAATCGACTGGATTATTGGCCAATCCTGTCGTGGAACGGACAGCAGGAGGCGCCCATTTGTTTACAAATGGAACAGGCCACCGTTTTTTCTATACGGAGATATGTTATTACCTTAGCTTAGACGAGTTGATGCGTAACTGTCTGGTCTTTGTGCTCAGTCATGCAAATGTTGTTAGCATTTAGCCTCTCCCAGCACAGGTATAGCGCCAAACTGGGGTGAAACGTGGAACAGCTTGGTAGCTTCTAACTTCACCCCAGTTGGAGCTATACCTGTGCTGGGAGCGGCTAAACGCTAACAGCTAAGCTAAGGTAAGAACATATCTCAGTATGGAAAAGCGGTGGCCTGTTCCTTTAACAAAACTGGGTAATGCAACAAACTTCAATTCATCTCAAGAACCATCATCCCCCTGAACACAGAGACGGCTTGTAAAAATGCTCGACCTCTGCTGAGAGAAGTAAAAGAGGCCTGTGACAGCAAGAGGAGAAGAATCTGTTCAATTTAACAATGAAATCAGCTACAAACTTGCGCTAACTCGTCTAATGTGCAAAACAGAGACAAGCGAGCAGGGGCGCGCTGGGACCTAATTTCAGCCCGGGAATTTGGAGAAGACTGGCCCGGATTTATAGCTCTGTAATAGTGCGCTGGGCTCAAGTACAAGAGGTCGCTAGATCAAATACCACAGTGACAATTTTCTAACAATTTCTCTTTTCACATGGGCCGCTGCGCACACGGTCTGAGCCTGATACAAACCCACAATCAGCACAAGTTATGTAGATAAAAACATTTATGTGTCCACTTTTCTACCTTTCACTGGCCTTTTCTCTCGTTACTCGCGCAGACACTGCACCAACTTGAACTAAAGCGGAGGGGTGTTCCACTTAAACACCCTTAAACACCCCTCTGAGTTAGTTCAATATCAAATGGTATCTCCCTGCCACAAGAATGAAAAGTTCGATGCGAATATTTTCAGATTTTCATTCATCAGTCATTATTTTGATAGATTTCCATGACAATTATGCTTGTGTTACTTAGTTTATATCTGGAACAGCAGCTCATGTTAAAGCCTTTAGGCCTGGAATAGCACAACTGTGAGTCTGTTATTATTTCAATATTTTATTCTGATGGCCCGGCCCTGAAGCAACGGAACCGAGCGGCCCACCGAGAAACGTCCCGACTCTCCCTATGGCCAGCACGCCTCTGCAAGCGAGGAGACAACTATCGCTGCGTTTACTTTGGATCATCACAGCATGGAGTGGATTAGCTGGACTTCTGACGGTGAATTGCAAGTTTGAGCTGTCTTTCATACGTATAAATGCGCCGTTTACTAGTATTTCGCTTTGTACATATTAAGTTGTTAGCACTAAACTCTGTGAAGTCGTAGATTCTTCAAACATTTCCACTTTTTTGCGGCTCCTTTGCAGATGTTTGAGTGCAGAGATCAGCAGGACAGAGTTAGCCGCACTTTCGAGTTATTATATATATTTTTTGTTGCAGTGTGTGAGTCCAGAGCGTGTGCATCTGCATTCTCCTCGCAGCAGCAGGAGCCCGCTGCTACAGACGTGCGCTGAGCATGCCTTGATTGGAGCGCTAACAGCGGGAGTGAGAATGCCCCCTCCGTCTCTCTCTCTGCTCTCGGACCATCCATCTCCTGATCCGTGGCACATTTTCAACACATTCCTCCTGCCCGAGAAAGTATGAAAGGCGCTCCTGCATACTTTCTCCTTGTATGCGACGAGCGGTTACCCTAAATGGATAGGTTCAGAGGCAAAGGATAGCCCTGAAATGTGCGCAATGTTATCTCATGAGCCTGATCAACATGCAGCACAGCAGATAACAAAGATATCTAACAAAGTAGATGGCCAGAGTTATGGTTATCTCCGTAAGAAAAGAAGAAGAAAAAACTGCCACAAAGTTCAAAGTGAAATCATTTTCTCGCAACGATATCAAAAGTGGTGGCATTGCCAGGGACTATACGGAGTTTAAATGATAAATAATAAATGTTTTAAATTATGTATTTTCCTCCCCCTACATGTTCCAGCCATGTCCTAATGTGTAGAATGAGCCCAGACCTGTTCACCACAACTGCCTCTAAAATCCTGCACTGTCACTCAAAAAGTTGTTAATTCGGGTCCGAAGTGCCGTCATGCACGAGCTTAATATAGAAACTGCAGTTACGTGTAAGACCTGAGGTGGCAGTAGTGAGTATAAAATGACCAACTTGCATCTAGCCCCTTTAACCACACAGCAATGGTTGACACCAGTCATTGTTGTCAGTTGAAAGGACTTCAGGCCTTAATATAAATGTGTGTTGGATAAATGTTGCTATTCTCTATATTTTGCTTATCTTACACGTCATAATCTGCTGACTGGAAAGATATGTTAATGCTTCTGCTTTGAGTTACAGTTTCCCCGTCTGCAGGTCAATAGGTCAAGAAGTATTGTGCAACCTTGGAGTTTCCAAAAACAGCTAAGAGGAAGCTCATGTGATTGAGCAACCGAGACAGAGATGTGGATGGAAAAAGGGAAACATGTTATGGATGTACTATATTTACATACTGTATATTGTCTGCTGCTCTGCCGTGAAATCCCCCACCCCTTAGGGCAGAGCAGCCCATTGTAACTTAGGGGCGTGAAAACTGAATTAAAAACGCAAGGTGGGACACCAGAGAGCTCAGAGCGGACACAGGAGGCACAGAGTCTTTATCTCTGTCTGTCTCTCCTTGCAAGTAAAAAGGTAATCTGTCTTGTCTCGCTTTCCTTGATTAATTATTGTTTTTTTGTTGGTTCACCAGCCCCAACAATGTGTAAAGGTGTCCCATCTTCTACAATATGCATTAAAGTTAATTCGCAAAAATGAATAAGAGCCTCTCAAGCGGGTACACTTTAAACATTGTGACTTATGTGAAATCAAGTGATGGAAACGCAACTGATGAAAGGGAAGAACATTCATGAATTTTCAGTTTAGACATTTCTTTCAAAAAACATGTCTCTCCCATTGAGTAAGTTATAGGCAGTGCGTGTTATGTTGCAGCAGACTTTCCAGGCCAGCTTTTTAACGTGAACAGAAAAAATAGAGTAAAGTTAAACCCTTTAAACCCCACCTGAACCGCGCACATTTTCTCCAGTTTGGCTTTACCCAAGTCTCAAAGCCTGTTGAAAAAGCGTCAACAAAAGAGCAACAAAAAAGTGACAAAACATGGCAACAAAAACGGACAAAAAACATGACCAAAAACACTTCGAAAATGTGACAAAAATGTGGCGACAATGCAATAAAAAAAATGTCCACCAATTTTGTAGATCTTAGCTTTCAAGTCAGGCATTACACTGTTGCTCTCAAGTCGAGAAGCTTCAAGATTTGGGTAAAACCGAACCGGAGAAAATGCACTTGGTTAAGGCGGGGGCTAAGAGGTTAATAAAACTAAACAATCAGTCAAATCAGTTCAGATTGTGTTGCAAGGTGTGAGGAGCTTTGTGAAATTATCATATGTATTACATTGGTATTGTTGCTAAATGAATTTGTGTTGGTTGAAATGTTAACTTCTTAAACCTTGAGTTGATGTTGGAGGCCAAATGTCAAAGGTCTCCTGTTTGTTTTGGTTAAGGCATTGAAGCTTGACTTAAGGACATCTGGTTTTGTGGTAACATTCCTTATCAGTCACACCGTTTTTACGATCCCCAAAGCATCCTGGACCAAGGTGAATTATTTGTAGTGCCCCAGGAAGCAGGGGGCAGGGGGTCTTGGGTTTACGACGGCAGGACTGAAAAGTACCAGCCGGGACGGAAAACAACAGCCCCACCCTGACTGAAGGGAGCGGAAAGTTACTGGAAAATGGGAGTGGCTATATTTTCCATATAGTCTGTAAAATCTTTGTATTCTGTGTGTTTTGAGCTGAGGCTGGCGCGGCGCCAGATGGCTCAGTCTCATCCACCCGGTATCGATAAGTGTAATCAATCTCAATGCTTGACCTTAATGTGTTAAATTGGTTTATTTCTGGAGCAGAAAGTAACCGGGGCGTTTCTAAAGACTGCTGTGCAAAAAATCCCTAACACAAGGTTAAAGTTTAGTGTCAAATTAACGTTCGCTTCAAGGGTAAAACATCTACATTTACAAAACGCGGGAGTCTCCACCAGTTTATATCGGATATAACGTTTTTAACAGCTTTAAAACCCCAAGAAGTTGGCATCATTACAGAACTCAAATCACATACTCTCCTTGTAAATCTTTCATCAAACTCTAGAACTTTGTGAAGTCAAAGAACTTTCCATTTGGAGTCACGTATGAGCCAAAACATGTACACAGCCTCTTCACCACCACCTCGTTCTCTCTAAAGAGCCACATATATGGGATTTCTCTTGAAACATCTGCTTCATCCTGTTTATACAAGTTCACATTATTTCGAACTGGGTCCCTCTGTGCTCGTCGGGCAGAGCCCCAGAGAGCTTCATCAGCCCTTGTGGATGTACGCACTCAGAACTCACCATCAGAGGGCGTCACAACAGAGTCACCGAGCAGGCAGTGTGCACGAGCGATTACACACAAGTCATTCACTTGTGGACAGTGTTTGCAGCAGTGCAAGAAGGGAGAGGAGGGAACGAGTTACACGGCGAGGATTCCCGAACATGCACTAAGTGGCTTAAACCTACAGCTCAAGATCTGGAGATGGGTTCCCGGGCAAACAAACAAACTTCCAAAATGTAGGAGACAATGGGGTGCTGGGTAATCGGGGGAATAGAAAATAATAATAATAACAGAGTGGGCTCTTAGCCCTTTTTCACCAAGCTAGTGCTGGTGCTGGTCCAGTTTAAGAACTGCTTCCCTTGTTTACACTCCACAAAATGCTGTTCTCTTGGTTTCCAAAACTGGGTGGCTCGGGCGTGGCCTTTCCCTTTAATAACAAACACTAGTTAGTGCTAACTCTCTTAAAAGGGAGAAATGGAGAAGCCAAAACGGTCTCTGTGGAGTAAACTGACTGTCCTTTTGCTTTGAGCTTTTTTAGCTACGGCTAAAACTAGAGGGAGCAGTCAAAACTAAGCCTGTCTTTAAAGAATCCAAGAAATGTTAACGGCTGCTTAACTTATTTTGTGTAAACTTAAGGAAACTGGCGAAATTGAAGCCCATTTTATCAAGGCAGCATTTTGAGACTGTAATACATGCCTTTGTAGCGACAGGTTGGATTACTGTAACAGCCTTTATGCTGGTGTGAGTCAGTGTGCTCTGTCCCGACTGCAGCTTGTTCAAAACGCTGCAGCTCGGCCTTTAACAGGGAAGCATGACCGTATCTCACCGGTTTTAGCTTCGCTCCACTGGTCAGGTTTAGAGTTGATTTCAAAATTCTTCTATTTACTGTTAAATGTCTGAATGGCCTCGCCCCCTCCTATCTGTCTGACATGATTCAGCCTGATACGCTCCGTTTCGTGCTCTCAGATCAGCAGATCAGCTGCAGCTGCTTGTTCCGAAAACCAAGCGCAAACTTCGGGGAGATCGGGCCTCCTCTGTTACTAGCCCGCGGCTGTGGAACCAGCTGCCATAAGAGATTAGACAGGCCCAGTCTCTACCTGCTTTTAAATCTCTCCTAAAAACGCACCTCTTTTCACACAGAATGATCTGCCTGTTGTTGGTTGTACGTGTACCGACACTTTTACTGTAAATTTTATATCTGTTTTTAAAGTGCTTTATAAATAAAGTCGGTATGCTATGGTAAGGTATTTGTACCGGAAGCGGGACTAGAGAGACGTTACTATCTATGTTTTATGTTACAGTTGACTTCCCAAAACATTGATATGGCAATAGGGGCGAGTGTAAACGTAGCACTATGCTAGCTGAAATTCGGGTGGAAAATAAACCAATAAACCAATAAAATTCAGTACAGAACCGACCCAGTGCAGCGCCATCTCTGAACCAGCATCTTGGTGGAAAAGCCCTAACAGTTTTGCTGCAGCAGGAGCCTGGGAGATAAGAAGTATTGGAATCATAAAAAAAAAACATTTGCATAGCGCTTTTCATGCATTTGCACTGACAGCAGCTAGATACCGGTGGGAAGTGAAGTGTATGTGTGGGAAAAAAAGACAGACAGAAAAGGCCTGTGCTGCAGGGGGGAAATGAATAAATAATGAATGAATAAAATATTTTTGGTTCACATAAATCAGTCTGCTGGCTGTGGAGATGCATCAGGACGTGGATACCAAATATGTAAAGATTCGTGAATGAATACGCGTGGGAAACCGGCCCGTGCGCTGTGATGTTTTAGTTATTTCCGCTGGCGGACAAAACGTCAAAAAATAAGCACCGTAAAGGGTGAGTTTCACCTTTATTTTTACTCTGACTTTAAAGCTTTAAAGATGTTACGAGAGAAAACTGCGTGAAAAAACAGTTTTCACCTGCAATGTCAGGTTTTTTTCTACATTCGGGGAAGTCAAAGTCAGCAACACACATTCACAGTGGAGACTTTATGAAATTTGGACTTTAATATTATGAGTTTTGGATTTCAAAGATTTGAATAGATGTTGGTTTGTTAATACAAAGAGCATTTATTTCTTAGTTATAATGAAAAAAGATCTAATAGCATATATTCTGATATGTCTTTGACTTGATAAATGGTCAATGGTACATTTTTTCATTGTAACAAGTCCCGGGTCATTTTTTCCTGCTACCCCGGCCTTTTTGGTCTTTAACTCTTCTAAATTCGACAAACTTAGAGAACAGGACACGGGCCATTTCTCTCAGGTCTCTACATGTATCATTTCGTGCCTGAATTTGCCCGCAGCACCTCACGGCGTCATGAGGATTTCGGTCCAAATTAACAGATTGCGGAGACATGGGGAGAACAGAGACCTGAGTTTCCATGACGACGGTACAGGATTGTGTAATACATGCATAATGCAGAATAAAACCTTGGATATTGTTTTTCACCCAGGAGTGACAGGAGAGTGAGGCGCTGCGAGTGAAGCCGAGGCACAATATACTTCAATCTGATAGGCTCATCTCATCATCTTGACTTGAAAGTGCTTGACAAATTAGTGCTGATTTTGAGTGGATTTGGAATATCTTCCTGCCATTGGAACAAGAGCCTCTCATTTCAAGAGATTTTTCCTTTGAGAGAAATGTGTATCTTTCATTTCTCTCACTTTCTCTTTTATTATTTACTGTAGTCAAGTCTTAAGTCAAGCACTTTTTATGCAATTTAGGATAAGACTAACCAGAGGTGGGTAGAGGAGAGCCAAAATATTTACTCAAGTAAGAGTAACGTTACTTTTAAACAATTTTACTCAAGTACAAGTAAAAAAGTTGAGTAAAAAAGTATGTAGGGAAAATGTTACTCGAGTGGTGCAAGTACTGAGTAACTGTTTGAGTGTAAAAATCTGTTTCAGTAGTTTGTTTGTTTATGTTTATTTGGTAGGGACAGTGCAAGTTAATGAACAAGCCACACCGGATTGTAGCCTTGGGCTAATTTCCATCCGTCGTCCCCCATGCGCACTCTCAAACACACTCTCATACATCCTGGCCTATTGTACATGTTTTTAGTGGTAGGGGAAACCGGAGTACCCGGAGGAAACCTACGCAGACACGGGGAGAACATGCAAACTCCACACAGAAAGGCCCTGGCCTTGGTGGGAATCGAACCCGGACCTTCTAGCTGTGAAGCACGAGCGCTAACCGCTGTACTACCGTGCCGCCCAATGTGGCACGGCCCTAGTGACATAAATTATGCGACACAAAACATAGAATCATGTAAAAATTTAAAATTTCCAAAGAAAATCACATTAAAACCAATGAAAGAAAACATTATGAATAATTAAAGGGATATTTCAGGATTTTTGACATAGGGCCTCATTTCCTAGTTATCCAGAGTGTTGTTGATTTCTGGATATATATATATTTTTCTAATTCATGCAGTCCTTATATTTGAAGAGTTTAGCGGTGCTAGGCTAGCGCATGTGTATGGTAACTAGTAGCCTGCATTAAAAACAGTCTGACCCAAGCACACTGCACCTGAGGCAATTCACTTATAACACCAGACTACCGATATACATGTCTGTGTTGACTGAACCATTTTTAAAATATAACCATTTGTATTAAAATAACTTATATTGAGCAGCATCAGCTTCCTGGTGTAAGCTACGCAGCGGCGGAGTGATCTGCTAGGTTATCGGATCTACAGTCGTTTGTTTACCTGCGGCTGGCATTACCGTATTTTCCGGACTATAAGTCGCACTTTTTTTCATAGTTTGGCTGGGGTGCGACTTATACTCAGGTGCGACTTATATATCAAAATGTATAATTTCGCATGTTTGTTATTTTCACACTGACAGCCACTAGAGGGCGCTCTAGGCTTGTGCACCAGTATCTGCTACTCCTGTACCACCAAAATTGAAAAAACGGTAATCGAGCAGCAGAAAGAAAGTGTGGAGTGGGCGAGAAACTTGTGAGGGACTGGCAAAAAGCGGAGGTTACTCTTACTGCAATGAAGAAAACCAAAAAATTGCTAATTGCAGGCAAAAAGCTAGATGGCCACAGCTAGAGGAAAGAGTTTGCAAATGGGTGCTTGAACAACGTGCTGCCGGGAGAGGCTTGTCAATGGAGCAGTTACGCCTCCATGCCCAGGTAGTTGCGAAGACCGGTGCGACTTATACTCCAGAGCGACTTGTATATGTTTTTTTCTTGTTCATTATGCATTTTTGGCTGGTGCGACTTATACTCCGGAGCGACTTATAGTCCGAAAAATACGGTACTACACGTGGAATTCACAAAGGAGCTTTCTACAAATCAGATATGGCAACGTTTGGAGGACTACCTGATGATTTTGAAGAGGTTTTTAATGCAGGCTACTAGTTACCATAGACATGCGCTAGCCTAGCACCACTAAACTCTTCAAATATAAGGACTGCATGTATTAAAACATATATATATCTCCAGAAATCAACAACACTCGGGATAACTAGGAAATGAGGCCCTATGTCAAAAATTCTGAAATATCCCTTTAAGTAACAAAAAACCAAATACTGTACATCTATTTTATGAGTCATAATGCCTCTTAAAGATTTACTCATAGTGGCATGAGTTACTATTTTAGTAAAAGTTAAAGTACAGATACTTCATTTTTATATTACTCAAGTAGAAGTAAAAAGTACTGTATGAAAAAGTACAGTTACTTCAAAAAGGTACAAGTACTAGAGTCAATGTAACTGCGTACTACCCACCTCTGCTAACGAACTTTACTATAGTGTCTGCAGAGCCTTCACAAACACGTTAGTGACAATCCTTGCGGAATTGTCACTATGGCGAGGAGAGAGAGGGCATTTATATGAATATCCGGGTAAAGTGATTGGTCGCGAGGCGATGGTAGCAGGCTGTGATTATCTGTCGGCAACAGACTGGCGACAGGAGGTCGGCGCGAGGGAGGAAACGCCGTCTTCCAGGTTGAATTAACATTTTAGCTTCTTGTTTTGATCACCCATTTGAATCTCAATGAGCAGATTTCCTTCCATAAACTAAACAGAGACATATGTACGGGGCATATGAAGAGGCGCGTGGGTAGTTTTCAGGAACATATTGCCGGGCAGAATTTCATGCCTCTTTCACAGCCAAACAAGGCGCCGAGGGGGTTAGCAACAGTTTGATACAGTTCAGCGTGAATCAGCAGCCTTCTTATTCCAACGCTTTGAGGTTTGCAGCCACCATCGTTTTGCTACTGGACTGTAATAGTTCATGGGAAATGATCTATCTATTAAACAACATAAACAATATTTTAATATTTCTCAATGAACTGTGATACGTTTCCCAGGGCTGTTGACAGACTGACTTGACAGTATGAAGTGTAGAAAGACACAGTTTTTGTCTTTACACGATGGTGACCACACAGCAGTAAGTCAATATTGTATTTAAATCAACAGAAAATAGGCAAAACATCCACATTAAAACCAGCTAAATCTTTTTTACAGCCTACAGGTTTCATCAAACTTGTTACTGACTTGCTACAATGTTACTGAAACCAAACTAACCAAATAAAGCATGCTCAATAGGCTAATCCTCCAACTACTCTGACCAAGATGGTTGAAACAATCGTAATAGAAGTTCTCAAATATAATTGGCTGGTCTAGGTTAATTGAAATGAGAATGTTTCGCTTCTATCCTCAGAAGCTTCTTCTCGCTCACAAAGTAGAGGCCTATTTTAGGGCTGGTTACTGTTAAACGATACCAGTATGGCATCAATAAAAAGGTTTAGGTACTACTGGTGTTGAAAAAATAAAGAATCGGAAGCAGGTACCGACAGAAATATATCTTTAGAGACGAAGTTTTGATGCCTATTGGGTCCAGGAACAGGAAGTTACTTGGTCATTTCAGCTCAAATAAATGATACAAATTTAAAAGAAATTATCTTTTGATGGAATAAATTAACATTATTGTTCTGTTTTCTGGTTCTAGAAAATGTATTGTTCAGGTATCAGTGTCATAAACCAAGTATCAGTACCGGTATCGAAAAAATGTAACGCCCGACCCCTAGCCTATTTAAACCCTGGTCAGGGCTCGCCTGGCCAGCCAGCCTCTCCGGTTTTCTGTGCAAATTTGAAACACGGCACTCAAATGCGAAAAACTGAAGACTCTTAAATTGATTCAGTAGGACCTTCATAACTTCTCTCACCAGTAGTTAAAATAAATGAGTAGTTGGCCTGCTAGTTTTGCCGAAAAAAGGCATTTTCAGTGCAATTTCTCTAGTCAAATGTAGTTTTTGCACACGATAATCTGCCATGTAAGTCAATCATGGCCTTCAGAATACGTCTTTATGAAGAATTGGCGCATTTCCTGTTTAGACTAAAACAGTTTAACTAGAAGTGACTTCCTGTTTCGATCCAGCACGCCAAAATAAAAGCACCATCTTATTCATTAGTTCAGCTGTTCATTCGTTCAACTTTCAACTATTCACAGACAAACACTTAAAATGTGTGTATATAATTATATTCTTGTAATGTTGCAAGTACCTGCTGAACTAATCAATGAGAGGAGCTGTGTGCTTTTATTTTGGCGTGCTGGATTGAAACAGGAAGTCACTTCTTGGGCGGCATTGTTATGATTTGAAGTTATGCACAGTCAATTAAAATAGTCTTTGTTCTGGAATGGGGCAAAACTGAAAGTCATTAAGAGTCATTTGCATAAGTCCAGTAAGTCCAGTTCCTGTGGATCAAAGCAAGGTGATTTTGTCTCGAACTCCCGAACTCGAACTCGTATGTGCTTTTTCCACTAGTATTGCCCTCCTTTACTCCTCTCTTAAACCACCTTTTTGAATTTTGACCTGACTGCCATCAAAGGTTCGGTTAAGGGCCTTTAAATGGAGGTGTATTGCTGACACTCGGTCACTGCTGTTCTCTCTGTGGTGCTGATACATCATTTTGTGAAGCGGCTACTTGGTTTCCCCCATGCACTGCTCACTGCACTCTTCATTACATTCAATGGAATACGCTACATCCCTCTGTTTCTTTCTTGAATGGAAGATGCAGTGGAGAAAAGTACTCAAGGCAAGCACAAAAGTACATCTTTAACACAGAAACCAGAAATTTCCACAGACCATAATCAACCTCCTGATGTGCGGTAATCCATCAACTGATCAAACGGACAAGGGCTAACACCGGGAGGACACGGTATGAATTTGACCTTGCGTGCCTTACATAAGGTGTTATTGGGGAGCGGAAATTGCATTGGCGCGATGCGAGGCACAGGTGTCTCCAGCAGGGTTTTCTGATGGAATCATTATCAGCCCTGACACCTGAGACTGGGAGAGATGGGACGCCTTATGGTCCCTCTGTTCGCCCATCCTTTCATCCTGCTCAGCGTCACGTCCGACAATATCGCAACACAGGGCCCTCCTCTGATAACGTGACCTTAAGGTAAGCTGGTGTATGAAGATTTCAGACTTCTTTAAATGGATTCGTAGCAGTCCGGGACAAAAATGATAAAAGTAAACATTTTAATAACAATTATACGCTGCTACCTTCCAATTATAAATGGAAGTTTAAAATAGTCTGATTAGGTCTTTTGATAGATACTATTTAATGTGACCTTCATTTAGCCCGGAAAAGTCACAGTGATATTCAGAAGACTCTTTTTCATAGGATTGTATTCTGTGTGTTTTAAGTTTTTAGTATGTAAGCCATCATGAGCCTTTCCCAGAAGACATTTCTTTTAATATTTATGAAGAGAAAAAGTAGTATCACTGCTTGAATGTTAAAATGACGGGTTGTTTTGCCGTGCCAGGGTGATTGTGGGTCCAGACGCCATACGAGTGAAGGTTAAACATTTGAGCTGTTCTCGGAGACCTGTTGTGTCATCAGGAAAACGTGCCTCTTGTAATGTAAACCCGGGACGAGGGAGCATACCAACTTCCTTATACCTGGGATGCAGTTCTGGAGCAGTCAGACAACAGGTGGCGCTGTTGTCTGACTGCTCCAAGTAGGAAGACAGTGACAAAAACTATTCAAATCAGCTGAGCCGGCCTCAAGGGAAGATGGAGGAGTGCAGTACAAGGTGAAGAAAATACAACATTTTAGTATTCAAGTAATGAGATTACTGCCCATTGCTCAATTAGCTGTTTTGGAATATTTGTAAAACTTCAGGTCTGTGGTAGATTCCATTTAATGCTCATGGTTAAGAAAGGTACAGCCTCAGTTATTTTCTTTTTTTTTTTTATGTGGGTAATTATGGGCCTTTAGAGGGCAGTATCCTTGATTGAATTCATGTGTTTTAATATGTGTTGTAGGGAATATGAAAGGACTGATGCAGTGTTGTGTGGTGTGACTGCAAGTCGGGAAAGAGCACTGTGATATCGTTGCTCTACCGTTTATGTCTTATGGAATGTGCATTGTTAATTTATTTTGTATCCAGGGACCACGAATGAAAAGCTTTTTAGCTATAATCTGGTGCAGTACATCTCTGTCTCTATGGGCTTAATGTCTCAGTGACACTGTCACTTAAAGAGGGGGTATTATGCTTTTTTCAATCACATAGCACCAGTCTATAGCATACTACAATGATGACGTAACCTTCTGTTGGTCTGTATATGCAGTAAATTAAAATAACTGCCTTGAATAAAATTGCTCTCTCAAAATGGCTGTACTGAACGTCTTGAAATAGGCCTCTGTCTCTTTAAGAAGCTTTCCGACACGCCCCCTTCAGCACACTGCTGTGGCATTTAAACAACACTACTGTGCGGGGAGGGGGCTCTGCTGAGCTGAGGAGCAGTGGTTGGTGGCTTGGCTGGTGACAAAAGGTCCAGAGGCGTCTCCAGGAGGTGGGGGCGTTCCTAGGAGGACTGAGGCATAGCTACACCTAAAATGGCTGCCGTCTAAGTTTTTACTGATTACTCAAAAATATGTGAATGAGCCAAGGCAACACTCCAGGCATGTGTTTAATGAGGGAATGACATAATAACATGATATAAAGCTTGAAAAAGTCGATTTTACATAATACCCCCCCTTTAAAGTAAAGCCTGGGGAGTTAGCCTGCCCGACCTTTAACCTCTTAACTCCCACCTGAATAGAGCACATTTCCTCCAGTTTGGCTTTACCCAAATCTAAAAGCTTAAAAAAAAACGACAACAAAGTGACAAAACGAGGCAAAAACATGAGAAAAGCACTGAAAAATTTACAAAAAAACCGACAACAAAAGACCACAAAAACATGACAAAAAAGCGTTCAAAGAAAAAAGTGCCGGGAACGCAACAAAAATGCGACAAAACGTAACAAGAAAAGCAATGAAAGGAAACCAAAACAGAGAACGCGTCAAAAATGTTTCAAAAACGTGACAACAAAGTTACGATCACTTTTGTAGGTCTTAGCTTTCAAACGAGACATTACACTGTTGCGCTCCAGTCGAGAAGCTTTTAGATTTGGATAAAGCCGAACTGGAGAAAATGCACTCGGTTCAGGCGGGGGTTAAGAGGTTAAACAAAGATTAAAGTAAAGTCAAGCTTCAAGTGTATAAGTGTATTGAGTAAGAGAAAAAGAGTAAAAACAGCGGTTTTAACTTCACCAGTAACAAACATCAGTATAATACAGGAATAAAGAGAGGGACTTGTTTCTTCATTATTGTCCTGATGTTAGAAGTCCGGGTTGGGGTGTTTTTTGGTGCTCATAACTGAAATATAACCATCACTTCTAGCTCAGTCATTATGTTTATATGTAACCATGATGCCTTGAGATCTGATTTACCTTCTTGAAATATCTCAATATCTTTGCTCATATTTGCAATACTGGAAGGGCACTTTACTTGCATCGCTTATATTTCCCAAGACGTTTAGATGGTTCTGCACTAACACAGCGGCGAGATGTTTAATAGCATTCGAGAACTTGTACTTAGGGATCCATTAGCGGTGGCCTCAGAAGATAAAAGGGGTCAGAAGGAGAAAGGGATAGAGAGAGATAGACCGCCTGCTTCAATCTTGATAAAACACACCACAACTGTTTGCAGTGATTTCTCCTTTTCTTCCAAAGAGCAAAAGCTCACATTTTGAGGGCACTTAGCTTTGTTTATTCGTGCAGGCGTATCAGTGGAGCGTTGTCAAAGCATCTATTTTTAAATCCGAAATTAAAAACAGCTGCAGTGAGACAGCCTTTTCAGTCCAGCATCTTAAAGTGGCTCCTTATCGAAACAGTGCCAAAAGAGACAGACCATATGCTGTCGTTAGAGCTGTTAAGAAGCATAGTTTCCAAAATGGTGTCTGAAATTAGCTGGAAGATGAACATTCTGTAAATATGAATAGGCTAAGCTAAATTGAAATGAAATGTATTAGAAGCCACTGCCTTGTAAAGCAGAACAAGAACACTTGCAGTCAGGTAGACACAGTTTGCGATCTTTGGCTCACGATAGGGCTGTGAAATGTATCAAAATGTAATCAAAATCACAGCACTGGCTATGGGGGTTTTAATCATCAGGTCTGCAGTCAATCCTGGGGAGGTATCAGCCCCTGCGTTTGGAGTTTGGACGAGAAAAATTAAAGATTGTTTGTGTTGAATCACACTGAAGTGGAAAGCATTCACTTCTTTGTTTCAGTTGAGGTCTATTCAAAAGTTTATTTGTGTCTATCTTAATGAATCATATTAGTAAAAGTTATATTTATTAACTTTTTTAGTATGTAAAGAAAAACATCAAACATTGATGAAGGGGTTCTTTTTTTGTCCATCATTGAGGACCATTTCGAGGTGTATGAGCAGGTGTACAAACGTTCATTCGAGTGCATGAAGAGTGCTAGTGCAGAATTAGACAACAGACATACGACCTAATGCATTTTCCAGTGGCTCAGGTGGGAACATGAAGACGTATTAATAATGCCATTGTGAAACTGTGTTATAATAAAGAGGCTTCGTGGTCTTACCGAGCTCCTCAGACGCAAAATCATCCTATGATGGCAAGAACGGTGATAGATAACACGGCATAAAACAACTGAAATTCATTTCTGTCATGAGTATTGCCTATTGGCTTAAGACTGAAGTGAGTCTATTTGCACAATGTGACGGCCTGTATCAGGGTGCCCCCAAGTGGTTAAAGGGAGAAACCGGTGGGATAATAGTCCAATCATTAAATGTAGTATAAGGTTTCTTTCTGGACTCACCTTTGGCCGTTCATCCACAATCTGCTGTCGGATGTCCTTGTGTTTCTCCAGGAGTCGCTCCTGTCTCTTACTCTGGGCGTCTTCCAACTACAAATGTGGACAGGAAATCAAATGTAAAAGTACCACTTTGGTTTTAAGTTATGTATGTCATCAGGAGCTTCAGCTGCACTGGGGTAAACTGATGGAAGCCTGGAGGCCTAAAGGTCCCTGGACCACCAATCACTCACTCACTCAAAGGTTCATACATGGAGAAGGTGGGTCAAATGTCTTGCCCGAGGACACGACAGTATTCTCCTTGGGTCAGAGCTGGATGCAAACTACTACCAATTGGATCCAAGGACGAATGCTCTAACTCAGTGCACAAAATGGGGGCCACGGGCACATCTGGCTCTGGAATGGGGTGTTGAGATTTGCAAAGGGTAACAATATTTGTGCAGTAATTACACTGCCAAGAGTTGACAGGAAGATCAAACTTATTTCCTTCTGCCCCCAACTCCCATCAGTTTTGGTCCTCCGTGTAAAAAGGTTTGCGTCGAAGATCTGATGAGATCAGATTTTCTAAATGTGGATTTCTACTAGCTTAACATCTTGTTTATCTGAACTTATAATACATTTTATTTGAAGTGCCTAAAACACAGAAGTTCATTGTAATTGAAAAACAAACAACAAACCTTACCCGTTTAATGTACTGCACGACTTCATTCACAAAAGATCTGTTGATCTCCAGCTTCTCTCTGTTTGGGGGGAAAGAAAGACCCGGTCAAACAAACAGAACAACATGTTTTACTAAACAGTGACATCTAGTGGTGACACGCAAAACGTCCATCTGACTGGACACAAACTCACTCCTCAGTGACGTTTTTGTCTTTCGATTTGGCTTCATTGATCTTTTCTTGTCTCTTCTTGTCCATTTTTTTCTTGAGCTCTTTCTTCTCTCTTTAAATAAATAATTAAATTAATGAATATCAACTGCTAACGTGACTTGACTTTGATTGATGTTGAAAAACAATAGAATAAAAAAGCAGAAAAAAAAGTGTCTCACTTTTCACAGAGGTCTCGGAGCTTCTTGATTTGTGCGCTCTGACACTCCTCTGCGATGGTGTTCAGCTTCTCCACCAGCTGCAGAAACAAAGCAAAATCACCATGAGTCCATTTACTATGGAGTATTTTATCCAGTAGTGCTTTGGTCTGTGCATTTGCCTAGAAAGCCCAGCCTGAGCACATACAGTACTGTCGTCGAGTCTCTAAGTATGACACCTATCCCCATTGTAATCTTGTGTTAAAATCACAAAACTATGTTCAACTGGTTTTCTGTGACTACGGGCGCTGCTAAATCAAACATGTATAAAATGCATTATGCGTGCAATGCTTCATCGACAGATTTCTGCTTCGGTAAATGTTAATTTAACGCCTCAGCTCTGCTCACTGGGCCGGTGAAGTGCAGGTGACGTGGGGTAGAATATTTTCCACTCTTTACAGCAGTACGGAGGAAGTGCAAAGTCATGCCAACAGGATGAAACAGATATATCGTATCTACAGGACGCCCTTTCTCACCTGACAACACAAACATCATTTTAATACAATACATCCATACTGTATTGTTTTAGAAGAAACCATGAACTCAGGGCGATGCAAAAAGGGGCCAGGCTAAAACTCCTCTCGTGTTACTCTCAGTGATTTGATTGATGTTGTTGTGAATAATTGCACATTTGCACCTGTTTGATGTGCTCCCGTTTCTGGTACTTCTCGCTGTAGTACTGCTCCTGCCTCAGCGTGAGCAGCTGCTGTTGCTGCTGCTCCTTCAGCTCCGTCAGCCTCTGGTGACACTCCTGATCCAGCTCAGACAGCTCCTGGTCCAACATCGACAAGGACTGCTCCGACCGACTGCACAGAGAGGCCACTATTAACTATTAAATAACTACAATATATCAAACAACTGTCAAATGTGCTATGGAGAGCTTTATTCAGACATATAGTCGAAATATGGCTATAATAAAACATATATTACACTTTTACATTCAAAATTTACTCAGTACTCAAGCAGTATATTCGGCAATTGCTTTTTGGGTAACTTTTTGTTTCTACTTGAGTACAATTATTTAAAGTGGACATAAAAATAGACTTTAAAACCTTATTTTGGGAGCCTCAGCTTTGATATTTTACATTTTATAATTTAAAAATATGTCTCTGTAACAATTGAATAGTAAATTCAGGCGAAAGTCTTGACTGGGGCTCCTCCTGCTGGCAGCTATAGGAATAATTTTCTTTAAAGAGGGGGTATTATGCTTTTTCAATCACATAGCACCAGTCTATAGCATACTACAATGATGACGTAACCTTCTGTTGGTCTGTATATGCAGTAAATTAAAATAACTGCCTTGAATAAAATTGCTCTCTCAAAATGGCTGTACTGAACGTCTTGAAATAGGCCTCTGTCTCTTTAAGAAGCTTTCCGACACGCCCCTTCAGCACACTGCTGTGGCATCTAAACAACACTACTGTGCGGGGAGGGGGCTCTGCTGAGCTGAGGAGCAGTGGTTGGTGGCTTGGCTGGTGACGAAAGGTCCAGAGGCGTCTCCAGGAGGTGGGGGCGTTCCTAGGAGGACTGAGGCATAGCTACACCTAAAATGGCTGCCGTCTAAGTTTTTACTGATTACTCAAAATATGTGAATGAGCCAAGGCAACACTCCAGGCATGTGTTTAATGAGGGAATGACATAATAACATGATATAAAGCTTGAAAAAGTCGATTTTACATAATACCCCCCTTTAAAAATATGGGTCTCTGTAACAATTGAATAGTAAATTCAGGCGAAAGTCTTGACTGGGGCTCCTCCTGCTGGCAGCTATAGGAATAATTTTCTTTAAAAAAATACTTCCAGGTTGGATATGGCGCAGCTTTAACCAAGTGCATTTTCACCAGTTCAGTGATACCCAAATCTAAAATGTTACAGCATTATAGGTCAGTGTAACGCCTCATTTGAAAGCTAAGACCTTCAAACTGACTTAAACTCATTTTTTGCCACTTTTTTGTTGACTTTTTTAGGCTTTTTTTAATGCGTTTTTGTCTCTTTTGTGTTGCTCTTGTTACTTTTTGTTGCGCTTTTGTTGTTGTTTTTTGGTGGCTTTTTGTGTGTGTTTTCGTCCTTGTTTTCTTCATGTTTTGTCGCTATTTTGACGCTTTTTTTTATTCAAGAAGCTTTTAGATTTGGGTAATGCCAAACTGAAGATGCTCGGTTCAGGTGGGGTTAAGAGGTTAAAAATGTGGAGGACAAGTTTTGGGTTTGAACAATGACGCGAGAGTGTAATCAGGAAGTACAGAACGAGGCGCTGACACCGTAGAAGAAGAAACAGCTAAATTGAACAGCTTTGTCCGAGGATTACTCATTACCTCAAGAGATCAGCGGGTGAGGAGCAAGTTTTAAAGCTCTACTACTACAACAGCTCGTATTGAGTACTCAAGGGAGCGTGTGGCGTACCTCTTCTTGCCCTCGCGCTTGTGGCTCTTGAGCAGAGTGGACCTCCTCCTGTGCTGCTGGCTCTGCAGCTCGGAGGCGCGGCTCGTGTGCTCCTTGATCAGCTCCGTGGTTTTCCTGTGGTGCTTCCTGACCAGCTCCTTCATCTCTTTGTACTGTTTCCTCTGCTCCCGGACGAACGTCTTCTGCTGCTTCAGCTCCTCCAGCGACTGAGCCTCCAAATCTGACGGGGACGGTGACGAGAGGAAATGTTATCACGGCCGCTTTTGTTTTAGGGTCCGAGCCCAAAGTGTCCCAGAGTGGAATAAAGCACTGGCTCTCGTAATAATCATAAATAATCATTAAATGTTTGTGACCATGATCTTACCTGTTAGGACACTCTGGATGATGTCTTCAGTCTTCACAGTGGGCTTCAAAGAGCCTTAAAGTTGAAACAGAATTCAGAATCAGTCATAATACACAGACACTGCAAATAATCTTTTTGTTGATTTAACACACTGCCTGAAAAAGTCGCCTGAAAAAATAAAGTCACATTGGATCACGTCGGGGTCACCAATGTGGCGAGAAAGAAGGAGACACAAGCGGCTGCAAGTGAGTCATGTTTATTCTTTCTGTGCCAACTAAACAATGGCTGAAATCAGGACGAACATAACATCAAGGGCACAGACACGCCCCCAAACCCCAAAACCCGCTGGGTGAGAGGCACCTCCCCAACACGCACACCACAACAGCACATATTCGCTGTGTCATTGTTTCAATAAGCTTCTCCAATGTCAAGACATCCAGTGTTGCATTAATTTTTCACCAAGATTGTGCATTGATGATGGGAGAGTGTGACCACTGTGCAAACCCTTTTCCTGCACATCCCATAGACTCTCAATGGGGTTAAGACCTGGACTCTGGCGGCCAATCCATGTGTGAAAATGATGTCTCATGCTCCCTGAACCACTCTTTCACAACGTGAGCCCATGAATCCTGGCATTGTGATCTTGGATTATGCCCGTGCCATCATGGAAGAAGAAATCCAATGATATATATTCGTCTCTGACTCATTTGAAAATATTATCAATGTTTCAAACTAAACATCGACCCGATCATGAGCGGGTCGACTCATGATCGGAAGGTTGGGGGTTCGAATCCCGCCTCCTGAAGGTGCACATTGTCGTTGTGTCCTTGGGCAAGACACTTCACCCACATTGCCTCCAGTGCATAGACTGTTAAAAAGAATAGACAGCTCCTCCTCACTCCTCCCCGTTTACCATAATGACCACTTTCGAGGGGAAATCATGGCGGATTTACAGACTCCTCCTCCCCAGCTCTGACGAAGCATGTTCCTAATAAGGGCAAAAGGGCGGGATCTCACTGTAAACTCGGCCCTTGCGTGACGTGTAGCTCGCGCAGCTCCAATGCTAACAGTCCGACCTCCGTTAAGTAGGAGATTAAAAAAAAAATATTTCGAAAACCAGCCTGGTTTCAATTTTTTTGACTAACCCAGCGTTATCTCAGGAAGAATATGTAGCCATATTAAGTGTTGAAAAAATTGAAACCAGGCATTAAAGTTGTTTTTAACGTGTCTAAAGTCCAATGCTTTTCAATGGGGGCCTAGCGGCCAAATGGAGGTACTACAGCAATGGAAGAGCAATGGCGGCCTCCAGTGTTTGCGGTCACAAAGCAGAGCAGCCAGCGCCCATTGCTCCAGTGTCTCCGTACACTGGTAGCCCCCCTAGGAGAGACCAACAGGCCCGGTTTGAACCGTGAGGCCATCCTTCCGTGGACCCACCACCTGCAGAAGGAGCAATGGGGGCCGGTGCTATGTGACCTGGGCAGCTCCAACGGCTGCCCCCACGACCCGGCAACGGACAAGTGGAAGAAAATGGATGGATGGATGGATGGATGGATGGTTTCAAACTAAATGATATCATATACAGTAGGATAGGTTATAATGATGAATGCTCCGAACTGATGTTATTGTAAAAGTGGGCAGAGCAGGCACCTGTGGGCTGCGGCTGGTGTGTGCCCAGCGATGGCGGTTTGGGGGTGATGATTGGCGTGTGGCTCAGGCCGTTCTCTGTGGGCAACGGCGCGCGGGAGTCCACTTTAGACTCGCACGGAGCATCGCTGCCCGCCTCCACCTGGACACAGCACAAAGAGGATCAGGGTTTATACAGAAGCAAGTCAAATCCAATGCTTTTTAATGCAATTTTTAATGCCCAAATTCTAAATGTTAATGCCACAAACGCCAGAGCTTAAGATTTCCAAACATTTCATCAAACAGGACAGATAATGGGGGTTAAAAAAACTGCAGCTGAACATGTTTTAGAGACCATCATTTTGGTATTTTCCATGAACTTATACAGTAAAAATCGTGGAGCGATGTCATGATTTTCCAATAAATTTAGATTTAATGCAGTTTTTGAATCCAACTGAATGCTTTTTAATGACATTTAAGGCCTTGATGTTGCTTTTTAAATGCCTTGCGGAAACCCTGGGAATAAACATGATTTTCGACGAAGTGTTTTTGTTGTTGTTGATGTAAGAAGCCTTTTAATAGGACAAAGTTATTGATGCCTAAAGATGTAGCAAAGTTTGGAGAGTAGAATAAAACTAAAATTTGGCTGAATATTTTAATTAGGCAAAGAGGCTGACAGAATCACACAAGCAGCTAAATGAATGTACATTCAAAGTCATACCTGTGCCGCATTGTAAAGCCTGTAGACATAACTGTGGGATCCGACTCTGAGCATTTTCTCCTATTCCTCTAATCCAGACCAACTAAACGTACTCTCAGTCCTGAATGCACTGAGCTCTTATCAAAAGGCAAATGCACTTTAAAATGATCTCACGCCCAATGCCTGCCACTGCTCCTCCTTCAGCTCCACCTCACAACTTTCATGTTTTTTTTAAGGTTACAAAAAGAGTTGAAATGAATGTTTTACTGTGGCGTCATTAGTCAATCACATTATTCTGGCATCGATTTTTACATTAACAATGCACGACACATGATAATGTTAATAATCATTTAAGCGATGTTTGAGTGTTTTCCATTGTAGAAGAGGTTTCCAAGTAGTCATCTCTGCTGGCTTCTTGTTTTAATTTAAAAGACAATTGCAGGTGTCTACTTGAAATAAATGTGTTTGCTTTTATACCACTCTATCTATTCCTCAAGGACAAGTTACATTATAAAGTAGTGTTAGCCTGACCTCTAGTGGCAGATTTCCTCATTACATGTATTATTTTGTTAAACCATGCCGAACACAATGAGTAACAGTTGGTCGAACACTGAATATTTCCCCCGACACTCACATCCTTGTCTCCCTCCTCCTCGCCGCCCTCCTCCAGCGTCAGGGCTGCGAGCTGATTGGCTCTCTGCTCCATCAGGTTCACGTAGCGGATCGGGTTCGACAGAGCTTCGATCACATCTGACGACAAGCACAGAAGGGGACTGGGGTTAGCGCTGGGTGATTTCTAAAACATTTGAAAGCACTCTGACAATTCATGTTTTGAAATGAAGATTCAGTTCATTATGCATATTTTAAACACCCCCTAAAGTGATATTTTAGACGGAAAACCAAATATTACTCCCTGAACAAATACGAGAATCTGATTTATGACTTTAAAATAATGAGGGGTCCAGTAGTTCTCCTTGGGGTTTCTCTTTGTCTAACTATTTTCTTTGTTGGCAGTCTGTTTCAGTGTTTGCTCTCCGTCTCAGTGTCGATTACAAACAGACCATTCATTTGAAGCCCTGTGAGTCCAAAAATGAATGATACACACATTACCTGCAAATGTGTCTGGCACATAGTCCTTCACCTCCACATAAACAAACAGCGATGGCAACGTAAGCGACTGGTTCTTCTCATTCCTCAGGCTGACGTAGCGATAGCCTGCACAGTTCAGTTCAAAAGCATTTGTTCAGCAGACAGAAGATGGTTCTTTCTCGTATATAAAGTTAACCCTCCAAATACCTGGACGGATGGCGGACACAGGAATGATGCGATGGCCGATGAACTTCCCGCCTTCTTCAAACACCGCTATCCTCAGTGAGGCCAGCGTGGGCAATACCACCTGGACAATGGTAAAAGTACATTACAATATATGTTTTACATGAAACTGAAGCCTAAAATCGAGCAGCATAGAATTAAAGTACCGTGGAGTACTAGACTGGAAACTATCAAAAAGGTTGTAAACGCTATGAAATCCAACCTTCTACTGTACACCACTTTGCTAAAGCCTGTAGAAGAGCTGTGTAAAAAAGCCATCAAGGTTTTTGTGAAAAAAAATAAAAAATAAAACATTCTCCTCTCATCATAAAATTTGTCTCGTCTCCAAATCCCCCATGGTTTGACCCCTCACCCTTTATTATTAGAGAGGGTCATCTTAGAAAAAGCCACTAGAGGGGACTGTGAGCCAGTGTTCATTTCGTCGACTAAAATATTCCACCATAGCATTAGTCAAAGACATTTTTTTGCTGACAAACATGAGACTAAAACTAAATTAAAAAGTTGTTAAAGCAGAACTAAGTAACTCGTGCCCCTAGAGGCCATACGCGCCACTGCAGGTGTCGTAGCATGTTGCGTTTTTTTTCTCATTAATTGTCCGTGAGAGTAAATACTACGCTGACAGAAAAGACAAAGGGACAGAGGGATATTGTACATCCAATTACACAATGGAGCTAATTTTTTTCACTCAAACTTGGCTGTAAATACTGTTTAAGTGGCGCTAGCCCGCAGTTAGCATTGCCCGTTAGCCTGTTAGCTTCTCCTTCATCATCCCATCAACACTTGTATTACCCCCAGAGGGACTACGAAAAGGATTTATTAAGGTAAACAAGTGACTTAGTTCCTCTTTAATGAGACTAAAACTATGACTAAAATTTCATTTTTTTTGTCAACTAAATAAACATGAACAGTAGAAACTAAAATCATCCAAACCATCCCGATGACAGTTTGAAACAGCCTCGTGTCATTTACATTCACTGCCAAAGGAACAGCTCTGTGCTTTGTTCATGTGGAGAAGAAACGAAGCAGAGAACCTTTTTAAACGTTCTTAATGTAAAGTTGACACAATTAATTTTCAATTTAGTCGCCTACATTTACACACAATTTTAGTCGACTAAACTAGACTGAAAATGAAAGAATCATTTGACTAAATCTTGACTCAAATGAAATGATATTTTCGTCAAAAACAAAACAAAACCAAACACATGTTGAAATTAACATTGCTGTGAGGTTCCATTCACATGAACCACCACTGGACAAAGCATCATTTCTGTGAAAGGGTGCACAAGCTTAAATAGACTTGCAATTACTATTACTATACTATTATATAAATTGCAGGCATGGTTGTACATAGTGTATACTCTATGTCCATTTCTGTTCTTTTTTAATAATTGCTGTTGTCTTATATGTATGAGTAACTATACTGAGTGTTCATTAGAGAGCACTGTCCAAATAAACACATAAAGTGCGTGAATAAGTACGTAAACAGAAAGAGCAGATTCTTCATTTTGTTTGTACCTCCTGTCATCGACCCCTCACAGACCGCTGCCGTTTGCTTCCAATCCAATCATCTATTCGTAACTACATAAAAGTGTCTGGTACTTGTGGGCTTTGTCGGCTGCACTGTGTTTGCACTCGCTGACCTTCTTGAACACGATGGCCTCCTCCTCCCACACAGGATTGATGGCGTTGCCCTGGGAAGTCTTGGTCTTGAACGCTTTCCTCTTGGTGTCCACTGGAAGGCCAAACATATCGATCTCCACGTACGTGCCCACTTTCTTGTCCGACAGGAACTGCCCAGAAATGATCTACGAGCAAAACACAAGGAAGATAAATTACAGACAAGAGGAAAAATGCTGACATCAAATCCAGAGGCACAGCAAAAAACTTCGTAGTACATTTTTTGACACAAGAACAATGTTAGAGCACGGTTTAAAGTTAAAGGGAAGTGCGATTGTTAATGGTGGCAGATTTGGCCACCGCATTTCCATTCATTCCTGCGTTAGATTCAAAAGTAGCTGACCACTGAGCTTAACTAAGGAGAGAATGAATAATCCCATGTAAATTGCTTTGGCTTCTTTGAAAGGCGCCATGTAAAAAGAGTCCACACTAAAGCTTCATTGCCGGGTGAAAAGACTCGCTCACTTTGACGGACAGAGTGTTGGCCACGATGCCGTCCACGGTGCTCTCGGTGAAGGGGTCGAAGTTTTTGTCCGGTCGCCTCATGAACTCAGGTTTGAGCCGGTATCCGCATTTCCCGTTGTACTCGTACATGCCCAGGTTCAGCTGCATGGACAGGTCTGTAGAGAGAGGGCAAACTGAATCAGCCTGGTGCCCCAGTTAAAAAAATAAAATAAAATCAGAATTTCATGAACCTTTCCCATGTTTTTTTTGAGCTGTCAAATTGTGTTGAGTAGAGATTTATTGAAAAAAAAGCTAATTATTGCCCAATTGCCAGAATTGGGTTCAAATGGACAGATGCCATGTAAATAATGAACCCGATGATTGCGGCTGATTCTGTGTAAACATTGTTTCCATGTTTTCTAAATTCTCTATAGTAAAAATGGAAGAGCAAAAACAAATACTTTTTCTTCATTTGTAATTAATTATTCTTCCATAAAAAATAGTAAACTGGAAATTAAATGAGAGTTCGATACTTTCAGCAAACTTAGTCTGGTTATTTTTAGTCAGTATATTCAGATTTCTTCAGTTTTAAAGGAACAGGCCTTCGTTTTTTACATACTGAGCTTATGTTCTTACCTGAGCTTAGACAAGTTGATGCGCACCAGTCTGGTCTTTGTGCGTGCGCTCAGTCACGCACAAAGACCAAAGATGTTGTTAGCATTTGGCCTCTCCCAGTAGATTCCTATAACTCCAAACGGGGGTGAAGTTGGAAGCGACCAAGCTCTTCCACGGGCACAAAGACCAGACAGATCAACTCGTCTAAGCTCAGGTAAGAACATATCTCAGTATGGAAAAACAGTGGCCTGTTCCTTTAATCTAGATATACAGTATGTTGTACACAGTATCAGTCAAAAAGCTCAAAACGCTTCTTTTATGTATTGTTTTTATTTCAACATTGTAGATTCTCACTGAAGGCATTCATTTATGAATGAACACACATGGAATTATGTTTTGAACAAAAAAATATTGATTTTGCCGCCTTTTGCTTTGATTACTGCCTTGCACTTTTGACATTTTTCTCCATGGGCTTCACGAAATGACTGACTTCACAGACTGTTGAAAACCATTTCAGGAGACGACCTGATGAAGCTCATTGAGAAAATGCCAAGAAAAGGATGGCGGCAATTTTGAAGAATCCAAAATATAAAACATCATTTGAGTTATTTTCACTTGTTTTTGTTTCCTCCCGCGTGTTCATTCATAGTTTAATGTCTTCAAGGAGAATCATACAAGTGTTGAAAACTAGTATGCTGTATATTGTATACAGTATACACAGTGGAGCAAAAAAGTATTTGGCCGAAATCCAATAGGAAGTCTATGGGACTCTGACCAAATACTTTTTTGTCCCACTGTAAGAGAAAAATAGACAATGGTTGCAATAAAAGGAGGACACAGACAGGCTGAGGAGGATGATAGTTCTGCTGCTGCTGTAAAAACAGGTGAAGGAGGGGGGAAGAGAGTGCATTTAAAGGAATCGACTTGAGTGCACAGTGAAAAATGTTACATTCGCAGAATAATATTGGTGGGCAGGGTCACAGGCGTTTGTCAAAATGACTGTTTTCCGGGATGACTGAGAGCCTATGCAAACCTGCCGATACCAAGTGCCTTATGATCAATGCTGGACTCAACTGGAAAAGCCCCGAATCCCTTTTAACACACATCATTAAGACCATTCTTGTTATCATGAGCATCAATCAGTCTGCGATTACTGTACCTTTCATGAATAAATGTGGAGTATTTTATGTATCATTCAAACACTTGATACAGAGTAATGTTATATGGGTTGTAATGGTGATGATGAATAACGGTAATGCCAACATGGTAATGAATTCGGTATGGGAGACAGAAATAATACACTGGTTGTAGCGTGTGAGATACTGTGAATGTTGACCTGGTATAATGCAGTGTTGTATTTGTTAATATGTAACCAACTCGGTTGATAGTTGTTTTGTAAGATGGTAAGAAATATGAAGTGTTGTTATTTATTTATTGTTATTTAAGTTTATGAACAGGGGTGGGAGTCAATAAGCTTGTCTTCTTCCCACTCCTTTTCGAGCCAGAATGTAAATTATTTTTCTTTCTTTTTTTTCTTTTATTATGTATATATATTCTTCTGTTTTTCTTTTCTTGGCTTTTGTGCCTTGTTGTAGCTCGAAATAAAAACTCAAACATCCAACTTTGTGAAGAACCTCTGTATGTTCATACTACACAATGACACGGCAAACCTGCACAATCATTTTATCGAAACCTGAAATAATGATCACTATACAGTGTGTTTGTACAAATGTTTACTGTCCAGTCAAATGCTTTTAATGCCCAGGTACAATCTTCTTAAAGCTAATAACGCAAAGAAAGACGAAAAGGGAGCCCACACTTCACTTGAATCTGATTTATACCAGATTGTTTGTATTTTTGTTAAATTGTCGCAGTAAAAATAGTCGAGTGTGTCATTATTTGCATAATTTAACCTGCATATTTAGCCACTGACAGGCGACACCATCAACACTCGCATCTACACGTGTTTATGTTACCGATGGTCTGAAAGTTGAGCGCCACGAGCTGACAGCCTGCGTTCCAGAAGAGCTGCGGGTTGTAGTTGGAGGAGTCCACCCGGGTGCCTTTGGGGTAGATCCTGCTCAGCTGAGACTTGTTGTATCTGAAAAGAGCCGCTTAAGGACAAGACCTGCATTACCGACACTGCTGCTGCTGCTGCTGCTGAGCCCCCCCAAAAACAATCAGCGTGAAAAGGATACTCCACAAACTCCACGGGCGATTTGGTGAGCTGTTCCAGAGCTTTGGTTTCCACGAAGGAGGACATCTGGAAGCTGCGGTCGATCTCTAAGAAAACAAGTGAGATAAAGTGAGATAAGAAGGGACTTTATGGAGCTCACAGTAAAGAAATTGCCTTGGTTCAGCTGCAATAACAAGGAACAATAACTTAAAGGAGGAAGCGCTTAACAAATAAATGCATTGAATGAATATTTGTCGCTAGATTTTCATACTTTTGGAGGCCTCAAAGCTGTAGAACTTGACCGGCTGGATGTAGATGACCAGGTTGGACATTTCTTCTGTGGCAAACGCTTCACTGCCAGCTGTGCCCTGTTCATAAAAAAAACAACACACTAGAATGAAATAAGGATGAAAACGAAATGTCCATAATCAAAGACATTGCACTTCGTAGATGTGAACACAAGGTGGCAGACTCTGATTAGTAATAAGCTTTGAGAGCCCAGGGAAGAGCCGATCATTTTACTGTTTGATTAAGTTCTATGGGATTCTGTGTTTCTGACCTCGTCCATGGATCCCTTCTTGCAGTCGTCGTCGTCGTCATCCTCGTCTTCGCTCTCGGCCTCCACTTCCCCTGAAACGATCAAGCACTTTTTATGAATAACACAAAATCCCTTCAGTATGAGAGACGTTCTCAACATGTTTCAGTACTTTATAATATTTTGTTATCCATTCACATTGCCAGGGTGGATCTACGTGTGATTTTTTTTTTCTGTAAATTGCATTGGAAACTTTAAAATAGCGATAGATTGTGAATATTCTTGCAGTCGTACTTTTGGAAACCTTCTCTTGTTTTTGTTGTTGTTGTTTTTTAACCTCTTAACTGACTTGTTTGTCGCGTTGTAAATCTGTATTGCTTTTCCCTGTTTTTTTGTCGTGTTTTCATCCCGTTTTCGTCACTACTAAGTCGCATTTTTGTCGCTTATTATTATTGTGTTATTGTTGCTTTTTTTCATCACTTTTTAAAGAGGGGGTATTATGCTTTTTTCAATCACATAGCACCAGTCTATAGCATACTACAATGATGACGTAACCTTCTGTTGGTCTGTATATGCAGTAAATTAAAATAACTGCCTTGAATAAAATTGCTCTCTCAAAATGGCTGTACTGAACGTCTTGAAATAGGCCTCTGTCTCTTTAAGAAGCTTTCCGACACGCCCCTTCAGCACACTGCTGTGGCATCTAAACAACACTACTGTGCGGGGAGGGGGCTCTGCTGAGCTGAGGAGCAGTGGTTGGTGGCTTGGCTGGTGACGAAAGGTCCAGAGGCGTCTCCAGGAGGTGGGGGCGTTCCTAGGAGGACTGAGGCATAGCTACACAAGTTTTTACTGATTACTCAAAAATATGTGAATGAGCCAAAGCAACACTCCAGGCATGTGTTTAATGAGGGAATGACGTAATAACATGATATAAAGCTTGAAAAAGTCGATTTTACATAATACCCCCCCTTTAAATGTGTTTTTGTCGCTTTTTAGGTTGTATTTTCATCCTAGCTTTTGACACTTTTTTCAAGAAGCTTTTATATTTGGTCCATACCGCCTTTGCTCTGCCCGATCCCGTCAGACCTTGGAAGCTAAGCAGGGAAGGGCCTGGTCGGTACTTGGATGGGAGACCATGTGGTAACACCAGGAAGCCTAGCGAATGTACAGTAGTGAGGGAGTGAGTGGTTGGTGGTGGTCGGAGGGGCCGATGGTGCAGATTGGCAGCCTCGCTTCCAGTAGCTTACCACCACCGAGTATGGAGTGAATGAATAATGCAATGTAAAGCGTCTTTGAGTGTCTAGGAAAGCGCTATAAACTAATGCATTATTATTATTATTATTATTATAAAGCCAAACTGGGAAAAAATGTGCTCGGTTCAGGTGGGGGTTAAGAGGTTAACATTCATACATTTTTGGCACTTCATTCTTAATTATTTTTCAAAGAACCAAGTACATTTGCAAAAACAAAGAAGAGAAAGGTGTGAATATTTGACGGCTGTGAAAGTTAAAGCTTTAACTCACGATTAATCGATAACATAATGAATGCATTAATCGTGAATTAATTGCAATTAATCGTATCATACGTTCTGATCAACAGACTCCTGTATCTGAGCCACACATGACCTGAAAGGCAAGCACTTTATTCACTACATATTGTAAGCTAAAATGTTTTTACATGATGAGGCACTTTTATGTAACTAAAGCGACAGAGAGCGACTTATGCATCAAAGAGACTTTTCTAATTACACTATTTCAATTCATCACATTTTCGTCACGTTTTTGTTGTGTTTTCGTCACATTTGTAAAATTTTTGTTGCGTTTTCATCCTCATTTTTGTCTGTTTTTTGTTGCTATTTTGATGCTTTTTCAAGAACCTTTTAGATTTGGGTAAGTCAAACTGGAGAAAATGTGCTCAGTTCAGGTGGGGTTAATGAGGAATATTATTATTAGAGGAACATTTCACAAGTTTGATTAATCCGATTTAAAAAAATTAATCGATTGGCAGAACTAGAACATTTCAACAAATGCTGTATTTGAATTAGGCTGAACGATATGGACAAATTTCATATCTCGATATTCATGCCAGATATATCGATATTGATACGATATAACTATGGGTTAGGTGAAAACTAAGCATTTTTCAGGAAAATAAAATCATAATACAAAAGTAGTGCAGTTTTATTGATGAAAATCTATATAATTATATCTTGCCTTTTCCAATTTTAATATTTTGAATGTTCATATCTCGATATCGATACGATAACGATATAGCTTTCAGCCCTAATTTGAATTCCAATGAATGGAAGCAAAGGTTTTCAAAAGCAATCATCTCAACTGGACACTCACATTTATATGTAGCCTTCCTTATGCCACAAGACGCTGCACCTCCCACTTTAGCTGACATTTAAAATTCATACCAGTTTAATCCATCATAATCCAGCGTCTCATTTTCAAAGGCAGCGCGGAGCAGGAAATTAAACATTACTTTGTTTTGGTCGCACCGCCCGGGTGATTGCATCTGCATTATGAGATCTCTACTTTAGATTCTCCTCTTCCAACGCAAGGTCACTGCGACTTAAAGAGTAACTAAACACCAAATCAAGTTTTTGATTTGGTGTTTAGTCACCAGCTCCACACATCGTCATCAGGTGCTGCCCATTGTCCTGCCCATTGTTCTGCCCCTGTACCTGTGGTTTATAACCAAGTCCCTCCCACGTAATCTGTCTGCTGTGATTGTGCCGATGCAAAGGCCCACACACTCACCCCCACATGTCACCCCAAACTTCAGAGACCGCCTCTTTCACAGCACTTTTTGACTTTTGTTTGTGGGTGGGGAAAGGCTTTGGCACGCCCGTTTAGGCACTCTTTAAGGAAGTGAGTTTTCAAAGAGCATTGGGTGAAATCAGGGCTTGTGAATGAGTGCCCTCCTCGCTCCCTGAACATTGGTGTCGTGGAGCATGACTCACCGATGGATTTTCTGCCCTGTGGCCTCAGGCTGAGCTCTCCTCCTCCCTCCGGTGGCTGTGAGGAATCAGCCATCTCCTCTTTGGTCGAGCCTGCGGACGGCACGAAACCACACAACTCATCAACACGGGCAGTTCATAAAGGATGATGCTTGATTTATTACACAAGCCTCTTCATAATATCTTAAATTAAAGGTAATGTTTGTGGTGTTGGTGGCTTAGAAAAGGCACAACGACAAAAACTCAACTTTCTTTAAGCTAAATATGAGGACACATGTTTCAACCGTTCTTCATTTAAAAGCTAAGAACCTCCAGAATTCACTGAGCTATTGGCTGCATGTGACTGGGGACAAGTGGTGGGACTGGTTTTAGCTGCTCAATCCCTACTGTGTGTTTGTGTCTGATTTGTTAACCCTTAACCCCCAGCTTTTCTCCTGTTCAGCTTTACCCAAATCTAAAAGCTTCTTAAAAACGAGGATGAAAACGCAACCAAAAAGTGACTAGAGGGCGACAAAAGAGCGACAGAAACGTGCCGGAAAGTAGGGCTGGGCGATATGGACCAAAAGTCATATCCCGATATATTTTGGTTGAATATCGATATACGATATATATCCCGATATTTTTTTTCCGCAAAGTGAGAGCTGTGAAATATAATGTTAAGTCAAAGTCAAAGCCAAATACGAGTAGTTTTATTGAAAACTCACTATAAATATAAACATAAACACACATAACAAAGCTCCGTAAGGTGCACATTTAAATAAAAAAAACATCAGAGCTCTTATTTTTATTATTATTATATTTTTCCTTTTTTAATTTTTTGCTTTTTTTTAATTTAATTTTAATTTTTTTTTGTTTATTTTATTCAAGAAAAAAACAAAAGAGGCTGTATCTTAAAGTGTCTTTGGCTCTACTAATGTTATGTTGGGCAACCTGTGAATAAATTTAAAAAAAACAAAAAAAAAACATCTAGCCTAGAAAAAAATAGCCTAGAAAATAAATAGGGCAGCATTTATATATAAAGAGATAACAAAATAAAGTGCTCAGTTTAAGAATAAGATGACACTTTTTTTTTAAATCGTCTTGAGATTACCTGTTTCTTTTTGTTAACTTAATAACTTATCTCAATTTGAAATATCCCGATATACACGATATGGTCTAATTCCATATCTCATTTAAAATATATCGATACATCTTAAATATCGATATATCGCCCAGCCCTGCCGGAAAGGCAACAAAAACACAATGAAAAAATGACAAAAAAGCGCCAAAAACGAGACAAATGAAAACGGACAAAAATGTGACGAAAATATGAGAAAAATGCAACAAAAAGATGTTGGAAAAAGTGACAAAATGTGACAAAAATGTAACAATAATGTGACGAAAACGAAGAAGTGGCATAAAAAGCGATGAAAAAAAGTAAAAAAAAAGTGACGACAACACGGTGAAGAAAAAGATCAGTTTAGATCAGTTTTGTAGGTCTTAGCTTCAATGAGGCGTTACAATGGCCTATACAGTAGGCTGTAAGATCTCCAGTCAAGAAGCTTGTAGATTTGGGTAAAGCCGAACTGGAGAAAATGCACTCGTTTAAAGTTGGGGTTAAGAGTTTTTAATCAATCACATGACTGCAATTGGGACCAGAAGACATTTCTCCTCTGTCATTTTCATTTCAATAAACCTACAGGGTAAACATACTTGTATTTGACTCATCATGAATAAGTCTATTTGCCGTAACAAAGTAACACCAAACATGAAAGACAAGAAAACACTGCTTATCTTTCTATTCCACCAGGGGGCAGTGTGGCTCAAAGCTAGTACTGCATTTGAACTGTTGACCAATTTTCAGACAAGCATCATGCAGAGTAGATGCCCATAGAAACGCTGAAATCCGTCTTAAAAAAGTAAACGTGACACAAAGCTGATGTACCAATCCGTATAGTGGCACCCGAGGCGGCCATAGAAGCCAAAGAGCGTCTGTTGAATATGTCCATAAAAAGCAGCAGACAGGAGGCGTTAAGGGCGCCCCAGTGGATATCCTTCTGAGTGGTGTTGTATACGGCTGACAGGAGGCGTGCGCAGGAGCCAATAATCCCGTCATCTGATGGAGAGCGCCGTGAAAGTGATAAATGATAAACAATCGCAGCGCTTGGCTTCTGTGATTTAGCCGTATGGACGCAGCGGCGGCTCTCGGGGCCCGGCGGCGAAGATGGACGCGTTCTGTCGGGCTGAAATCAAAAGCATCATCACTCATCAGCCCTCCGTGTCTATAATGGCTTTATTGGCGAGTGCCTCGACTGCGGAGGGAGCGGAGGCCGTAGCTATCATTCCTGTGGCGGCGTGTTTCATAACCTCCCCAGATGTGATGTTATACTGTATGTTCGACTACTCTTCTGTTCTGTACTCTTACTTGAGAACAAAGTGTTACTTTTTCACTGTGAGTACATATTTAAGCAGCAAATGCTTCATTTTGATCTTTAAAATAGATGTAGATCGTCTCGTGCTCCATGTAAAAATGGTAAATGGTCTCAATTTATATAGCGCTTTTTTTTTACCTTCATCAGGCCCAAAGCGCTTTCCAGCAAGGAACCGCTCACCCATTCACACTCTCCTTGATAAACCACATTCAAACCCTCGACCCTCATGAGACGACCCGCTCAAGCATCACTTTGTTCTTTAGAATTATTTTTGTTTCTCACAATTCAGAGTTTTCCGCAGTTACTCACTACTCACAGTACTTAAAGGGACTATACGGAGTTAAAAAATGTTAAAACTAAGTATTTTCATCCCCCTACATCAGGGGTCACGAATTAAATTTCACCAAGGTCCGAAATGAAAAAAAAAAAGTCAAGCAAAGGTCCGGAACAGACGGGGTTAATTCACGGTTATATCAGGATTTTTAATCTATTTCTGTGATTTGAAAATAATGCAATCAATTGAATCCTGTTATTGTTTTTTTGCTCTAAAAATAAGTTTTGGCTCCTAAATAGCAGAATGCATAGGCTACTGTAGCCTATTATACACAATGTGCACATAATATAAGGGATGTGTTTCTTTGCTCAGTTCAACACACTGAGCCCTGTTTAGTCCAGGTTTAGTCCAGGTTTAGTCCAGGTTTAGTCCAGGTTTAGTCCAGGTTTAGTCCTGGTTCAGACCTGCTCTATTTGCGCATTACGATCGCGCGTGCATATTTAATTAGGGCGTCCTCCGCTTTTGTTTTGAGCGAGCCGTATTTCAGTCATTCCGAAACCGTTTCTAAAAATGTAAAAAGTATCATGAAGCTAAGATGTAGGAATTTCTCTTTCTGTTCGTCTGGGCTGTAGTTGATCACTCTGGTGCAGTCAGAGAGGGAGAGGGAGGAAGGGAGAGCGAGAGAGAGCGCAGACGCAGCTGCTCGTCTGAGGGAATTAACGGTCGGGTCCAAAGTTCGGATCCATGGTTCGGGTCCGGAATGGCTGGCGCATGGGTCCGGATCCGGACCGAGGTTCACCGTTTAGTGACCTCTGCCCTACATGTTCCAGCCATGTACTAATGTGTAGAATGAGCCCAGACCTGTTCACCACAACTGCCTCTAAAATCCTGCACTGTCACTATCCTGCCCGTCACTCAAAAAGTTGTTACTTCGGTCTGAAGCATAAACCGTTAAAAAGAATAGACAGCTCCTCCTCACTCCTCCCCGTTTACCATAATGACCACGTTCGAGGGGGAAATCATGGCAGATTTACAGGCTCCTCCTCCCCAGCTCTGACGAAGCATGTTCCTAAAAAGGGGACTGTTTTTTTTGTGTGACTAACCCAGCGTTATGTCAGGAGGAATATGTAGCCGTAGAAAGTGTTCAAAAAATAGAAACCAGGCGTTAAAGTTGTTTTTAACGTGTCTAAAGTCCAATGCTTTTCAATGGGAGACTAGCGGCTATATGGAGGTACTACAGCAATGGCGGCCTCCAGTGTTGCGGTCATAAAGCAGAGCAGCCAGCGGCCATTGGTCCGAAGTGCCGTCATGCGCGAGCTTAACATAGAGACTGCAGTTACGTATAAGACCTGCGGTGGCAGTAGTGAGCATAAAATGACCAACTTGAATCTAGTCTCTTTAAGTAACATTATCTCCAAGTACTTTTTTACTTTAGTAATTGTTTGATGTTGTTGAGTCACTACTTTTTACTTATACTTGAGTCAAATCATTTCAAAGTAACGTTACTTTTACTTAAATATTTTGGCTACTCTACTCACCTCTGTTCAGAACGCAGGGAAAGGGCTGGAAATCATGTAATCTCACATGACGTAAAAGTTGTTGACATTTTCTCTTTTGGCTCTTGAGACGGTTATTAATGATTAACTATGCCGGAAATCAAATGACTGATCTAAATCTAGTAAACTCTGGAGATTGGAAGTTGTTCAATGCACCGGCACGCTCTCCTGTTTTCACCATTTCTCCAGTTGAAAATGTCCTCCTCTCCGTACCTGTGCTGGGGGAGGAGGGCTCGCAGACGCTGGACGAGTCGCTGCACGTGTTGGACACCTGCTCGGACAGCTTCTTCTTGCTGCTGTCCTTTTTGTGGTGCTTCTTCTTGTTTTTGATCAAGATTTTCCCCATCAGCTCCAACGGGCTGGGCAGAGGCACGCCAGACTCCAGCTAAAACAGAAACAGAGAAGCTGCATTAAGCCAACACATCTTTGTCTTCCCTGAAGCCGTAAACAAACTTAAATAAGCATATTTTGTTTACGCAAGAGGCCATTTTATGAACTTCACGCCGTGTGCAGGGGGAAAAGTGGAAAGATTATACCGATAAGAAGCAGTTATAGTTTCTGCGAGGCTCAACAGGGGAGCACAACAAAGCCTGTTGATACAAAGGACGAAAGGTTCAACAATGAAATAGATTACCTTCTGTTGAATATTTCTATATATGTTTTAGTTTTAATAGGCTTTAATGATTATATGAAATTGTGTTAATTGTAATCTGTGCTTTTGGGGTTGATTTGAATTAGGCGGACATTTTGCCCTTACTCTTGGAATCCACTGGGGGGCAGTGTGTTATAATGCGGAGTCAGATCGCGCAGCAGAAGAAGCATTCCAAGGACATAGTGATTGGTTCTTCAACAAGTAGCCGCCTACTTCCTGTGTCTATAAAATGCCAGGATACGGAGCCGCTCCCCTCTTGCCCCGTTCCATCCCTGGCTGTCCACTCAAGATCACCATGTAGCCTTTAGCATAGCTTTTGTTTTAGATTGTAAATTCAGGGAATAAAATAATGATTTTGATTTTAAAGAACGAGTCTCCATCTTCTCTCCATATTAAAGAACACAACACTTCCTACGGGCTGAAAAACATATGAAAGGTCGAAACCAAGTCGGAACACAAACTTAAGAAGAGCTTTCCAAAAAAGTATGACATACAGTATATGTGCGCATTGATCACAGATATGTGGACGGTAGCGCTCGTGCTTCACAGCAAGAAGGTCCAGGGTTTGATTCTAATGTGTTCTTTAAAATGGAGAGAAGACGGAGACTTGTTCTTTCAAATCAAAATCATTATTTTATTCCCTGAATTTACAATCTAAAACAAAAGCTATGCTAAAGGCTACATGGTGATGATCAGTGGCCAGCGAGGGATGGAGCGAAGAGAGGGGGAGCGGCCCCGTGCATGGGCCTTTTATAGAAACATAGGAAGTAGGCGTTTCCTTGTTGACACTTCTTCTGCGTCTGCGCCATCTGACTCCTAACGCACTGCCCCCCAGTGGATTCCAAGAGTAAGGACATGGGGGACTTTAAAGCAGAGATTACATCACCGTTTCATATAATCATTAAAGCCTATGACAAAAACATATATAGAAATATTCAACGATTCCCACCTGGAACGGGCCTTTCTGTGTGGAGTTTGCATGTTCTGTGTCTGCATAGGTTTCCTCCGGTTTCTCCTACCACTAAAAACATGTACAATATAGGCCAGGATGAATGATGTGTGCGCGTGAATGTATGGTGGTGGTCAGATGTGTGGAGTCTCCCCCAGAGGAAACTGAACCCCACCCAGTGAGTGAATGTAGAATTGTCTCATGTAAAGCGCTTTGTGACTGTGTCTGTGAAATGCCAACACCTTTTAATAACCTCGCTACAGTTGACTCATCCAACAGTCCGACCGCCGTCTCCCGGGAAAGACTGGTGTTAAATACACGTTTCAGACGTCCCAGGGGAGCCGGGGGAGAGCAGGAACGCCTCTGATTTATTTATGGGGTACACTGCTTTGGATCATGCTGTTTAGGCCTATTAATAATGCAATGAGGAGAGAGTCGGCGGTGGAGCTAAATAAACACAACCTAGTTAAGCAGGAGATGAAAAAGTGTGTTTTACTGTAGTTATCCCAAGGTCCAAGCTGTCGCATTCTGGTTTTAGTGATACAGTATTCTTTAAGGAGCCCAATGATTAAAGAGTTGTGAAATTTGTTAACTGTTGGGTTGCTATTGGTAGTGTGTCATGCTTTATTCAGGGTTTTACAACAAGCCCTATGTGTGGCTTCCCTCTACTCTGTATTTATATTACAGCAGCACTCTGTAGTCATTTATGTAATTATTCAGAAGTGCCAAGCAAAAAATTAAAGGAAAGAAGCAGTGAAAAGACAACTATTAATGTGTCTGCAGTATGATGTTTAATGCTAATGGGCGTCAGGAAGTTAATTACACCAGGGAGAGGATCAGAACAGTCTTCTAGTCCCTAAAAGAGAAACTTTATACAGTCCCGATCAAAAGTTTAAGACCCTTGAAAAATAGCAAACATTTTGCATGGTTGAATCTTAAAGGGACTAGACGGAATTTAAAAAATGTTAAAATTATGTATTTTCCACTCCCTACATGCACCAGCAATGTTGTAATGTGTAGAATGAGCCCAGACCTATTCACCACAACTGCCTCTACAAGCCTGCACTGTCACTCAAAAAATGGATACTTCGGGCCGAAGTACTAACCATCATGCATGAGCTTAAAGAGGGTGTATTATGCTTTTTTCAATCACATAGCACCAGTCTATAGCATACTACAATGATGACGTAACCTTCTGTTGGTCTGTATATGCAGTAAATTAAAATAACTGCCTTGAATAAAATTGCTCTCTCAAAATGGCTGTACTGAACGTCTTGAAATAGGCCTCTGTCTCTTTAAGAAGCTTTCCGACACGCCCCCTTCAGCACACTGCTGTGGCATCTAAACAACACTACTGTGCGGGGAGGGGGCTCTGCTGAGCTGAGGAGCAGTGGTTGTTGGCTTGGCTGGTGACGAAAGGTCCAGAGGCGTCTCCAGGAGGTGGGGGCGTTCCTAGGAGGACTGAGGCATAGCTACACCTAAAATGGCTGCCGTCTAAGTTTTTACTGATTACTCAAAATATGTGAATGAGCCAAGGCAACACTCCAGGCATGTGTTTAATGAGGGAATGACATAATAACATGATATAAAGCTTGAAAAAGTCGATTTTACATAATACCCCCCCTTTAAAGGAACAGGCCACCGTTTTTACATACTGAGATATGTTCTTACCTGAGCTTAGACGAGTTGATGCGTACCTGTCTGGTCTTTGTTCGTGCGCTTAGTCACGCAAAACGACCAAAGATGTTGTTAGCATTTGGCCTCTCCCAATGTATCCCTATAGCTCCAAACGGGGGTGAAGTTGGAAGCTACCACGCTCTTCCACGGGCACAAAGACCAGACAAGCACGTATCAACTTGTCTAAGCTCAGGTAAGAACATATCACAGTATGGAAGAACTGTGTGCGCTCAGTCACGCAAAACGACCAAAGATGTTGTTAGCATTTGGCCTCTCCCAGCATATTCCTATAGCTCCAAACGGGGGTGACGTTGGAAACTACCAAGCTCTTCCACGGGCACAAAGACCAGACAGGTACGTATCAACTCGTCTAAGCTCAGGTAAGAACATAATCTCAGTATGGAAAAACGGTGGCCTGTTCCTTTAACATAGAAACTGCAGTTAGGCATAAGATTTAAGGTGGCAGTGGCGAGTAAAAACATGGCAACAGACACTGGACGATCCTCGACTCACATTAAGGCCGTTACTGGTAATTTTTCAACTGGTCTTTTGATTGGGACTGTATATAGTCCACGTGAAAATATCAAAGTGTACGTTGAGTTTTTAGGGAGACAGTCTGAATATGCAGGGTGAGACAAAACACATGTATGTTTGTGATGAGGAAATGACAAAATTACATGGACAAAAGGTCAAAGAAGTAAATTCTGCAAACTACAGGCGTTTCAAAATCGCCATTAACTGTAAAAGTGACTTCGTGCGACAACACAATCCAAAGCTCTATAAGTGCTAAGCATAGTTCAGAATAAATCACTGAAAAAATAATTTCATTTGCGTTATTAAAGCTGCTACTCAGACGCAGGTATGTCAAGATTGATTCAAACTTCCTGTTGCTATTACAGTACAGTGTCAAAATCATCGGAACTTCTGATAATGAGTAGCTTTAGTGCGATGCCTAAAATAACAACTATGGATGTGTTAACTGAGTGTGCAGTAATGACAAGTCAACGTGCCAGAATGTCGATGTCCACAGCTGAAAAACAAAGCCCATGCAAGACGAAACTAAACTGGAGCAAAGAGCGTTATTTGTCAGCATATTTCTTGCGCTGGTATCATTTAAGTGTTTGGCAGAAGGGGCTTCGTTTGCATAATGAATGCACTGATGAAAGCCTGTGTAACAAACAAGAAAAACATGTTTATAGTCGCTCTGATTTTTAAGCAATTTTAGCTTTGGGGGAGGAAAAGTTGCAAAGTTGCGCCCCTTGATGCATTCATTTAATTTCTTAATCTAATCCATTATTCATTCACATTTCTGAGGCGGAAAGCTGCTTCTCTGACGCAGCCGCACAAACTCATTCCTACAGGTGAGGTGGGCAAAGTGTCTTGTTCAAGGACACAACAGCAGAACACATCGCTGATAGCAGGGATCGAAGTACGTACAAACCTTTGAGCAAGGAAGTCTTTACCAAAAGCTACCATACCCTAATGCAAGTATACGCAACTTTAAACACTTTTGTAGGCAGCCAAGCGTCGGTCAAGTCAAGTTTGAGTTATTTTTTTAAACTTTCTTCCTCACAAAAATGGTTCAGTTCTGAGAGATTTCTGGGCTGTCTTGCATGCACTGCCCGTTGGAGTTTTATCCACAGATCTTCTTGAGGTCGTCCATTGAAGGACAGGAACAACATGAGTCATTAAATAGGCCAGCCATTTGATTGGAGATTCCCAACTAAGTTCTGAAACCCTGTACACCAGGCAGGTACAGCGTGTAGCCACTAACACTGAGAACTGATACTCTCATCTTCTGTCCAAGGAGTTTAGGCTGCTTCCATCGGATTGTAGGTTTAAGATGCCCAGCTGTGAAACAAAGAGTTAAAGGAAGAGCTTTGTTTCCTCAGCAGCTATTCTTTAAAATACAGCCTAGGGAGCTAGTAATAGATCAATTAATATATGTATTATTATTGTTGCTACAGTGGCACTGAAATAGGTTTTCCTATCATTTATCCTGGTGACCCCTCCTGGAACCGCCACATTAACGTGGTGGAAGAGTTTGAGCGCCCGAATGATGCTGGGGGCTCTGTTGTCGGGGGTTTCGTGCCCCTGGTAGGGTCTCCCATGGCAAACAGGTCCTAAGTGACGGGTCAGACAGAGAGCGGTTCAGAAGCCCCTTATGAGAGACCAACAGGCCCGGTTAGATCCATGAGGCCGTCCTTCTGTGGACCCACCACCTGCAGGAGGAGCCATAAGGAGCTGGTGCAGTGTGATTTGGGCAGCTCCAACAGCTGCCCCCACGACCCGGCAACGGACAAGTGGAAGAAAATGGATGGATGGATGGATGGTATCCTGGTGAGCCAATATGCAAATGTTTGCCTGTGTACATGTGTTTTTGATTTTGTCCTGACGCCGAACCTGTCAAACGCTGTTAGATAAATCTACCTATGGGTACTAATAAGATAAACCTTAACCTGGACCTGAAGGATGATCGATCCACCCCCATGTTTAACAGTTGGACTGATCAAATTCTGTGCTACTTCTTCCCCAAAGGGACTTCTGCTCATTCCGGCCAAAAAGGTCTATTTTAATCTCTGTGTTTTGCCTGAAGCTTGTCTAAATGTTATGCCTACACTTCAACACGCAACTGGAGAACCTTTTGGCCTTTTATGTTCAATGAAGCAAAAAAAAAAATAGAAACAATGCTTCTCTCTTTCGTTTAAAGGTGTCTAACCAAAAGAAACAGTCGCAGGATAGTTCCATTTAATAGCATGAAGCGAACCATCAAGCACACAGCCGCCACTGTTTTCAAGATAATGCAATCACAAGGTTAAGTCTTCTACTTCAAGGTGCCAGACAGTCGTATAGAATGCGTGTGTCTGAGTGTGTCTATGAAAATGGTAATCCTTCTTATTTGCACCCCCCCGGTCGCAGCTGGAGCAGTCTCTCAGCATTATCCCATCTCCCCCGACCCTCCGCGGACGGACTCCCGAAGGCTCGCATCCCATTTGATACACTCTTCACAAAAGACGAGGGGAGTGGCTGTCACTGTGTCACCTCTGCCACTCAATATGCGAAGGAAATTCGATTCAGCTTCCAAGGGCTAAAAGTGTGGATAATGCGATACGAAACCAGGTCCAATCGAGGTCTACAAAGTCGGAAAAACAAAACAGGACGGAAACGAGGAGGAACAAAAGGTTGCCAAAGTACAGTCAGCGTGTCACTATGAATGTTATGAATGTGGTGCGTGACTGATGGTCAACGAGGCTCTGGGCGCAGATTATCAGCCACACTTCATCAGTGTACCCCAGGGGAGATAGGACGTAGTAGTAAGCTGATCTACATATGCACTGTTTCGAGAAAAGAGGAAACAAGAATTGGGGCTAAAATCGGCCTAATTATCTTGTCATGCGAACCAGGCTTAAGATATTAATAAACAAAAATCATAATGAGACCAACTATTGATCTAAAGACTTGTCAAGGTACTCCCAAAATATGTCAATTCCTTTTAAAGAGGGGGTATTATGCTTTTTTCAATCACATAGCACCAGTCTATAGCATACTACAATGATGACGTAACCTTCTGTTGGTCTGTATATGCAGTAAATTAAAATAACTGCCTTGAATAAAATTGCTCTCTCAAAATGGCTGTACTGAACGTCTTGAAATAGCCTCTGTCTCTTTAAGAAGCTTTCCGACACCCCCTTCAGCACACTGCTGTGGCATCTAAACAACACTACTGTGCGGGAGGGGGCTCTGCTGAGCTGAGGAGCAGTGGTTGGTGGCTTGGCTGGTGACAAAAGGTCCAGAGGCGTCTCCAGGAGGTGGGGGCGTTCCTAGGAGAACTGAGGCATAGCTACACCTAAAATGGCTGCCGTCAAGTTTTTACTGATTACTCAAAAATATGTGAATGAGCCAAGGCAACACTCCAGGCATGTGTTTAATGAGGGAATGACATAATAACATGATATAAAGCTCAAAAAGTCGATTTTACATAATACCCCCCTTTAAAGGTCCTTCCGAGCTGCATAGCCAGTCGAGTGGCAAAGGCACTGTTCCAACATCAGTGTCGTAGGATTGACAATGTGTTGAATATCTCTCCCCACTTTTCACCACCTTTCACTTCTCTCTGAGCTGTTCTGTTTAATAAAGCCTATGGACCAAAAATCCCTCAAAAACCTCCTTTTAGGCCCATATAATGTACAATAATGTTTGCAAATGTGATCTGCATGGGAAGGCTCGGTCACCTAAGACGTCCTGCCATCCAACAAACTTGCATAGCCCCATAGACTAACTCGCGCTCCCCTCTGCCATAACATGTAGAAATGTGATTCAAATTCCCACCATTCTCCTGTCATACTTTGGTTTTCCCTCGGTGTGTTGTGTGTCTCCTCATATCTCCGTCTGTCCTACCCTCTGCCACTCCGCTGGAGAGCCTCGCGCCGATAATACTTCAATGTCAAATGCTGTCAGAAAGCTGTTATTCTCAGCGGGGGCTCGTTTCGGGCAGACAGCGGGACCAGCGGCGCTCCCTGCCTGAGTGAGATAGCTCAGACTGGGGAAGACATTTAGCTGCTCCGTGGAAGTGTTGAACCAATGGGGACACACAGGCAGCCTCCCTGGTGGCGCCAGTGAAAATGCCCTGAGAAACACGGCTCCAAGTTCTATGTATATATTCATGCATTTCCCATTTGTATGATAAGTGTGTACAACGCCCTGGCTGCAAAAAAACAGAATCTGAATGAGTTATACAGATTGGACTTTCTTTACACATTTGACTGTAGACTATAATATGAACTAATCATATTTTCTAAACTACAGCTATATCGGATTATAATACTGTCTTCCACGCAACTGGTAGCTGGTCAATTTACGACCTACGACTTGGAAAAAATGCCCAGGAACGGCGCTCAAACTCGGAGATGATCAGAGTGATCCGATTTCAGATTCGAGCTGAATACAACACCGGAGAAGAATGTGGAGAACGGCATCTGAATGATTGAATTTTGATGTGAACCTTTGTTATTGGTCACAGCCTTCCATATGACGATATTTGTTATGACTTATATCTGGTGTGTTGAAATGTTAGTATAATGTTAGCATATCGTTAGCCAAATGTGTTAGCAGCGCCGTCTAAGTATTTCCGTCAGTTGAAAACGCTCTGAGGTCGGATCTTGTAATCACGCCATGAAGTTCCTCTGAGTTTTCAAAAACCAGACAGCTTCGCTAATCAGGTGAAAAGCAGTTTTCTTTCTTGTAAACTAACAGCAACGATCTGTAGTTAGCACATAGCTGATCAGCACATGGGTGACCAGATTTTCCAACAACTGGGACACAATTCGGGAATATGCCACAGGGGTTCCAAATCTTGACTGTCTCGTTATAATCTCATGACATGCACCAAGATGCCAGAACTGAGGTTTTAAATTGGTTTATACTTAGTAATTGATATTCACACAGGACAAAAAGATTCATTTTCAAGTGAAGTATGTTATTTTTGGGGACTGTATCGGCCAAAACCTGGACAATTGGGAAAGAGACTAACTGGGACGAATCAATGGTTTTGGAGAAATCTATTGGCACGTGGAAGAAAGTACTCAAAACTGGGACATCTGGTCACCCTAAGCACATAGCAGATTAGCCTCCTCCATTTAAACTCTTAATATCTGAATTTTTCAAAAAGTCAAATTTCCAATGGGATAGATACATACGGCAACGCGTCATACAAGCCGAGGGGGAAGAAAACCTCTCATTGGAATCGCAATTTTTCACTCGTTTTAGCCGTTTCTGGTCGACTATAAACATATTTGTCACACACCAATAAAGTCAAGCCAAAATCGTGTTCATATGGATGTCTTCTTCACAGCAGATTGTTCAGTAGAAGCGAAAAACAGCACTAGTTAGCATCGATTTGCTAACTTTAGCATACGTGCACGTAGCATGCTTCCTGGTTAGCATTTCTGAAGTATCTATGGGCTGTTGAGCCACTTTGCTCCTCTCCATGTCTCTGTATCTTTATTTAGTAGAAAAAATTCCGAATTTGTTAAAATAATGATGGAGAAATGGGAGTGTAGTGGCATTTTTCACCACTATAAAGGAAAAAAGCTGGAAAGATATTTGTCTTATCAAAAGTGTAAGTTTTAATTTAACACACGTGCGGAGAGCCAACACAGAAATACACGTAAATCCATGGCGAACTCTGCTGGGCAGCGCCTCTGATCAAGTTAATATAGACAAGCACATGAAAGGCGGTCACAGCATCAAGGTGGGAGGAGCCACAGTTTCAGATGTAAAGGCAGGCCATTTAGAGCAAGACGCAGACCTGGCCTTAGAGCCAGGACACGTCTTTGGCCTATTGTCTTAGGTGTGAAGCGGCAATCCGCAGCGGTCTTTGTGTCCATTGTGATGCAGAAAGCCGGCGCTCCCCAGCAGCCCGACCAAAGGCTCAGCATGAGCTCCAAACGAGAGGAGCCGAGATAAAGCACAGGGGATGGGTCCGGGCATTGATTAAGCGGGACAGACGGTACTTCACAATTAGTGTATTACTGCCTTTAGTTTAATTAACTCTAAAGACTGGATTACAGGAGAAAGTTAATTTTTTTCTCTTCTTTGTTTCCCTGCTTCGAACCTGACCATATACAGTATAAATCTACAGGTTTAGTTTATTTTAATTCATTAATTTTTTTCCTTCCGGCACCAATTGGCGGCGGGACCGTTGAGCTCCATTGGGGTGTTTTCTGAACATTACTTTACGAGTTATCCTACTACATAACTATCAAGGTTATGGTGGCCAAAATTGTTTTCAAAGTCTGAATAAAAGCCTAAACTATAACCTTTAAACCTGTTGCTCCCTCTGATTACAGATTAGAGGCTGGTTCCGACAGGGAGGGCGTCTGGTTCACAAAAAAATCAGCCAAATCACTGCGCACACTCTGCAACTGATCTGCTGTGGCAGGCCCTGAAGGGGAAAAAAAGTTACACCTACTAAAAATCAAACTGAATATTCCGATTTAAACCCATTTTATTCAACAACGAATTAGATATTAGTCAGACTTGTCTTCTTTTTTTCCCCGCGGTGAACAGCTTGTGTCATTGTTGCGCACAAAGAGAAAAACGTCATTGGGCGAGGGGGGGGGACACAACACAAAAAACAAAAGCGTTTGACCGCACACGCGAGGGGGCATGTGGGCAAGCTTTGGCGGGTCACCATGGCAACTGGAGAGAAAAGCTTTGTGTTTAGATTGCGGCATGGAAGACGTGTTAGTTTAATTGTACGCGCCTGTCGTCTGCCTCGGCCAGTGTGACGAGAAAGATGTGTCGGGGGCAAGAAGGTGAAAAAACGCTCGCTCGCAGACGGATCGCTAATAGTCGGGATCCTCAGCACGTAAATAGCCACAGGTATGCGAGCGGCTATTGAAAAGAGAGAGCGAGAGAGAGAGAGAGAGAGAGAGCGTCTGATGGATCGCAGTTACAGAAGCGCCTGCAGTGGCAATAAGAGGAAAGGAATGACAGCGTTTTCTGCGAGGACCGAGGGCTAAACGATAATGAAATGTAACTGAAAGCAACAAGGCTATCAGAAAGAACAAATACGTATTGTACATTTGAAGTTGAACATTTTGGTTATCTCTCTCCATTCTTTACTGCTTGACTATTCCTGAGATATGAAAAATCAAGTTGGTCCATCTCACCAAAGTATTACTGCGCCATGCACACTGTAGTCAGTTGTGGCTAGCAAACATTGTTCATAGCTTTACATTACCTAAAAACAAAGAGACGAGTAAAAGCTGCTGGATCCCAATTAATAAATACATCCAAATGCTTAAATATGCAAATGATTACTCTAGTATTTCCATCCATCTAGTCCATATTCTTCTGCTTCTTATCCAAGGTTGGAGGAGGCAGCAGTCTGAGCAGAAATGTCCGGTCTTTCCTATCCACACACACTTCCTACAGCTCTTCCGGGAGATCCCGAGGCGTTCCTGGCCAGCGCGTCCAAGATCTTCCCGGGGCCTCCTACCAGTGGGATGCGCCCAGAACACCTCCCAGGGAGTCAACCACAAGGCATCCGGAAAGACGACTGAGCACCACAGCTGGCTCCTCTCCACGGAAGGAGCAGCTCCTCACCAAATCTCTAAGGGTGCACTGGCCACCATACAGAAGAAACTCATTTCAACGCTTAAGGGGGTATTATGCTTTTTCAATCACATAGCACAGTCTATAGCATACTACAATGATGACGTAACCTTCTGTTGCTCTGTATATGCAGTAAATTAAAATAACTGCCTTGAATAAAATTGCTCCTCTCAAAATGGCTGTACTGAACGTCTTGAAATAGGCCTCTGTCTCTTTAAGAAGCTTTCCGACACGCCCCCTTCAGCACACTGCTGTGGCATCTAAACAACACTACTGTGCGGGGAGGGGGCTCTGCTGAGCTGAGAGCAGTGGTTGGTGGCTTGGCTGGTGACGAAAGGTCCAGAGGCGTCTCCAGGAGGTGGGGGCGTTCCTAGGAGGACTGAGGCATAGCTACACCTAAAATGGCTGCCGTCTAAGTTTTTACTGATTACTCAAAAATATGTGAATGAGCCAAGGCAACACTCCAGGCATGTGTTTAATGAGGGAATGACATAATAACATGATATAAAGCTTGAAAAAGTCGATATTAAATAGATTACCAAGATTGACCTGCAAATAAAGAGCTTTGACTTTCGACTCAGCTGCTTCTTCACCACAACAGTCCAATACAGCGACTGCATCATTGCCGACGCTGCACCAATCCGTCTGTGAATCTCACACTCCATCCGCCCCTCACTCGTGAACAAGACCCCACTCCACTTGAGGCAAGGACTGCCCCCACCACTCCAGTATACATTTTCAAACCTCTACTGGTACATCAGGAATTCCAGACATCTTAGCAGTTTGGACGAAACAACCTCGAATCGCTATAGAAGTGGCTTATCACCTGTTTGTGTTGAATCTTTGCTAACTTTTAAACTTATCTTTCTCTTTCAGCTCATCTCTGCTTGGGCAGAATAAAACAAAATAACACACACAATAAGTCATTGCAGGCTTGTTGTTTGGCAAGCCAGGAATGTGTCACTTTCTAACAAGATCCAAAATGTTTTTCTGCCGGATCCGAGGCTCTTACTCAGAAGGTGTTTTAACAAAGAGGCGTTATTCACCCAACAACCACGCAGTAAACGGTTTATTGAAAGGGCCTATTTGGTGAAGGTTTATGGACTTAAACACAACAAAAAAACACAACAAAATCCAGAAAATATGGAACACAATGGAAGAACAAAACCAAAGTGAACAGGATTACTCAGAACTGCATGAATGAAGCTAAACACCCTGGTATGTTTTGGATGAGGGATCGGAACAACTTTATAACATGGTTGGTCAATTTAACATTAGGCAAAATACAATGTCATCAAAAAGTGCTCACCGGATATTTCTCCAAAGTGTCTGTCAGTAACGCGTCTCCGAATATCGACCGGCAGTACTCCGCCATTTTAGCCTGCTGCTTTGGTCTGAGGGAATAGGAGAAACGAGTTAATTCCCGAGCGGTACAACAATGACGATAAACACGAAGCATTAGCGGTCAGTGAAAAAGCCTTACGAGTCGACGTGGTTTTCAAACGACAGGATGATGGGGAAGGGCGAGGTCTTGAAAGCGCACTCTGAAATGGCCTCAATCACTTCCTGCGAAAGGAAAAAGAAGCGTCAAATCAGTGCATTTTGCTTTGAAAGAAATATTATGAAGATGAAACGTGCTCCTCGGTGGCGCGTTATACTGTATGTCCTATCTGATTTCTAAGCCGCTGTCCGCAGGCCTGCCAATTACCGCCTCATTAAAGTTGGCGTTAATGCATTTAACTCCATTACTCGGTGTCTCTCATTACGTGTAACCCAACTCTCTCCACACTGCAAGGCCGTCAACACACTCACTGGTGCCCAGGCAAGACAGTTTCACATCGGTCCCAACCCTCACTCCGAAAACATATATCTAGATTAGTTTAAATGTCTCAAATTGAGCATAAGAATTTGAATTTAAGTAGTTTTGACTTGTTTAGATTTTGCTGGGCATTTGACCCACATTGTTTCACTTGTTATGAGATGTTTCTGACTCGTTTCAATACATTTGTCTTAATTCAGATTAAGAGGGGTATTATGCTTTTTTCAATCAAATAGCACCAGTCTATAGCATACTGCAATGATGACGTAACCTTCTGTTGGTCTGTATATGCAGTAAATTAAAATAACTGCCTTGAATAAAATTGCTCTCTCAAAATGGCTGTACTGAACGTCTTGAAATAGGCCTCTGTCTCTTTAAGAAGCTTTCCGACACGCCCCCTTCAGCACACTGCTGTGGCATCTAACAACAGTACCGTGCGGGGAGGGGCTCTGCTGAGCTGAGGAGCAGTGGTTGGTGGCTTGGCTGTGACGAAAGTCAGAGGCGCTCCAGAGGTGGGGCGTTCCTAGGAGGACTGAGCATATTACACTAAAATGGCTGCCGTCTAAGTTTTACTGATTACTCAAAAATATGTAATGAGCAAGCAACACTCCAGGCATGTGTTTAATGAGGAATGCATAATAACATGATATAAAGCTTGAAAAGTCGATTTACATAATACCCCCCTTTAAGTAGTTTTGACTTGTTAAGATTTTGCTGGGATTTGACCCACATTATTTCACTTTTATGAGATGTTTCTGACTCGTTTCAATACATTTTGTCTTAATTTCAGATTAATTTATTTGCCAGTGGGGTAAGAAGATTAGACTTGTCCCATTGACTTCAAGCGAGATTACTTTAGAACAAGTCTGAAATGTCATCAAACTAGCAAAGTAATCTTGGTCCGATCAGGAGAAAAGTCTACATTAGTTAAAACCACTCAAAACAAGAATAATATTCTCAATTCAAGTAATTTAAACCCATACTTGATATCTAGTTTTTGTAGTGCCCCATTCCTCTGTTTTTTTCCTTTCTTTTTTAAATTAAAAATGGGCTCCTTTGTGGGGGCCTCCTAGAACTGGGGCCCAGGAGAATGGACCCGGTCACCCCCCCCAGGTTGACAGCCCTGCCACCTTATAAAACGTGACCTTGGCCTCCAAGATCAAAGCAGGACTAAACCCTAAAGTCTAAAAAGAGTCTAAATAGACCGACATTACACTAAATCAGTGGTTCCCAAAGTGGGGGTCGGGACCCCTCGGGGGGTCGCGAGGCCTGTGGGTGGGGGTCCCCAGATGATTTCAAGATGAAACAAAAAGAAAAATGCTACTGTTCTTAGTACATGTTTTACTGTAAATCCATTCAGTTGATCAAAATAAACTGTTTAGATACATATTAACTTGATTATAAAATATCTTTCTTTCCTAAGTAGTGTAAGAGGCAATAACTTTATACAATGGGGGTCCCGGCCAAAAAAGTTTGGGAATGTGGAGTATATTATGTATCATTCAAGAACTTTGATACAGAGTAATGTTATATGGGCTGTAATGATGATGGTGAATAACAGTAATACCAACATGGTAATAAAATAGGTATAGGAAACAAAATTATACACTTGTTATAACGTGTAACATACTATGAATGTGACTTAATATACTGCATGTAAATATGTAACCAGCTTAATTGTTAATTGTTTTGTAAGATAATAAGAACTAAACAGTGTTATTGTTGCAACCACATTATTATTTAAGTTATGAACAGGGGTGGGAGTCAATAAGCTTGTCTTCTTCCCACTCCTTTTCGAGCTAGAATGTTAATTATTTTTCTTTTATTATATTATTCCTGGATTTTGTGCCTGTGTTGTGTAGCTTGAAATAAAAAATCAATCAATCATCAATCAATCAATCAATCAATCAATCAATCAATCAATCAATCAATCAATCAATCAACAATAATCAATCAAAAACCCCTGGACTAAATAACTAAACTAAACTGGGTATAAACCAGGTGCAAACCACACCTAACATTGCACAAAAGTATAAATACAAAACATATGAAATGAGCTTATATTGCAGATTAATTAATATCACCGGACAAAAAGAACCACAGTTTGAGAACCACTGTAACTGAGAAATGGAAAAGAGCGCAAACGCCTGAAAGCATGATTACTATTGCGAACGCTATTGTTTCTATTACCTTTCTCTATTCCCATTCTCACTTGTGTTTTTCTCTTTCAGACCAGTCCTATTAGCGTCCCCATTCTTCTCCTGTTCCTCTCGTTAAGTCTAAATTCTCTGCATCAATCACCCCGCGCTCGCTATTTTTCTCTTTTTTTCCCCCCTCCCAACACCTTCTGTGCCCTTAGATTCTCACACCTTCCTCCAACAGCAGAACCGTTTTTCGCGTTCGTCACCTCAGCCTTCAATTAGCTGCTCCCGTGGGCTTCTCCTAATGCCAATCACAGCCTCCTAATTCTTTTGATTTGCCATCTGCTCCGTGCATGTCGTCTGATTTTCCAAACTACTGTGTTTGTGTGCGTTTCCCTGAGGCGGACTATTCGGCACGAACATCAGACGTGCAGTTTTCAACATGGATGCTGATTGATTTTGAGAAGGAAAAAAAAAATCTAATTACATTTTTTTATGCTCATTTCGCTTTTGATTTTTTGATTTGCAACATGTTTGCTTTCTTTTTATGGAGAAGACTCTGCAGGTGAAACCGTTTAAATTTAGAGATATCAATTTGAAACTTTTGCTGTAGATTACTGGCATAAATATGAGGGGAAAAACTGTAATGCTGTGGTGTACATGTTAGAGAGTTGTCTCTCACCCAGCAGGTCTCGGGGGTTGGGGGCGTGTCTTTGCCCTTACTGTGGATCACTGGATCACGTCGGGGTCACCAATGTGGCAAGAAAAAAAAGGACGCAAGCAAGTTGCTAACGAGTCAACTTTATTCTTTCTGGGCCAAACAAGAATGAATATCAAACAGGGTGAACACCACAGTAAGGGCAAAGACACGCCCCCAACCCCCGAGACCTGCTGGGTGAGAGACAACTCTCTAACATGTACACCACAATGCAAGTTTCTGTCATTTTATGTTTTCATATAAAATAAGGTCTTTTATGCTAAAATATGCCCCACATTTCCCATAATTATGATGAGGAAATCAGAATAATGAATTGGGCCAGGTTTCATTTTTATTTTATTGACATATTAGTTTTATAAGACTTTTTCAGAGGGTTTTAGAGACCTTGTTTAGTTTTAAAATAAGCTGTTTATTAGTGGAAAAATCTGCAAAAATTTAAATGTCACCTTGTTTTTGAAATTTAATCAGGCTAGGAATTAGATATTAACCTCTCAACAGAGTGCATTTTCTCCAGTTCGGCTTTACCCAAATCTAAAAGCTTCTCGACTGCGGTGTAATGCCTCATTTGAAAGCTAAGGCCTACAAAACTTTTTATGTCCCTTTTTTTTTTTTTTACATGTTTTTGTCACTTTTTTGTTGTGTTTTCATCACGGTTTTGTCGCTCCTTTGTTGCTTCTTTGTGGCATTTTTGTCACTTTTGTGTCGCTTTTTTGTTGCTTTGCCATCACTTTTTGTTGCATTTTTGTCACTTTTTTTGTCATGTTTTTGACTTTTTTAAATTGTGTTTTTGATGCTTTTCTGGCATGTTTTTGCGTTTTCATCCTCGTTTTGTCGCTATTTTTTACGCTTTTTTCCAAGAAGCTTTTAGATTTGGGTAAAGCCAAACTGGAGAAAATGTGTTCGGTTCAGGTGGGGGTGAAGAGGTTCAAACATCCTTCTGAAAAAAACATCTTGAAAATGTGAAGTCTGTAGGTGCTGCTTAAAGCTGGAGCACCTGATTTTTCCTGATAAAACAGTGACATTTTTTGTTTTGGCCCAAACTTGTTTCTAGCTCTCACAGTCCCTCCTGTGTATTCATATTGTTCAAAGAATGTAATGATATGCACATTTCACACCCATATACAGCATTGAGTGGTGACAAAGTGAAGCACGGCCACCCCAAGATAAATTCCACTAATTTAGATTAGACTTCTATCATCCATTGCTCAATAAATTTAGGTGAAGACAATACAACAAGGTCTGTGTTTTGCTGTATTTACAACATATTATGAGGTGGCAAAAAATAAAGGTATTCTACAACACCAAAAAATCAGGTACCCCAGCTTTAAGTGGAATTATTGTTGCACCAATGTGAGAAAAATGCATTTTTAGAAAATGAGATTAGATTTTTTCCCTTTGTTTCCGGGTGAAAGTTTATATGTTAAGAGATCAATTTGGCCCAAAACCTAAAAATGAAAAAAAAAAAGTTTTGCTTGTAGCGCCTCCCATTAAGTTCAGTTTGCAATGTGCATTTTAAACACTAGGGGCATTAATATGGGAGAAAGACTGATTTATGAACTGCTAAACAAATACATGAATTAGATGGACTTCAGAACATCTATCTGTGGTTTTGCATCTTCTCCTTTGCAGACCTTTTGGCACGACTCTAAATGAGCGTTTTTTCCCTCCGATACTATACCTTAAATGAGATCTCAGACGTCATCGTGAATCCGTGGGTGATGACGGGCTCCTCCTCCGTGGTGCGGCCCTTCCAGCAGTCCAGCTCGATACAGCGGCATCCGGACAGTAAGACCTGCTTGTACATCTCCACCGAAGAGTTCCCGGCAAGCTGACCCGCTGCAATGAGAATCATACTGGGAATCAGAATCAAAATCAATATCATTTAAGCCTGACCATGTGTCGTACTGTTTATGATGGCAAATGGAAAGTTTCTCGGTCTAAATGCATTGGTTAGTCGCTGTGACAAGGTAAACAGGATTTACTATGATACTTTTAAAGGTAAGGTTTATCTAGCTGGAGGATTAGCCTCTTGTGCATGTTTTAGGTTTAAAGTTTCAGGTTTACTTCATTGTATTACTATCCATTCTGGTTTCCGAGTAGTGCCTCAGACTTGCTACATTTACATGACAGTCACATTTGAGATGCATTTCCTTTTTGTTCTTGAACACGTTCAACACGATCTGCAAACATTTAGGTCAGGGTTGCCAGGTATCAGCAGGAAAATATCGTGGTGGGAATTTTCAACGTACTTTGGAGCTACTGAGCTCCTCCGATGATGCGGGAACGCCACTTTTTCACTGAAAAAAGAGGATCTGTTTGCCTTGGATTTAAGATTCATTCAAAATCGTGTTTTTTTGTCTTTATCAAGAAATAAAATGTTTTAGTCAGACAAAAAGTCAAAAAGGTTTTAGTCAAGTTTTAGTCAGTTTCATGAAGTAATTACCGGTAAGTATTAGTATTTTAACAAATGAATTTAGCTAATTATTGAAAATAAGTATTGGAAATAGAGATGAAGGTTGACAGGCTGTACTAAGCTTTTGTCAGTCAGAATACAACACAAAAGGTCATTGTGGACATGACTTTTCTTAAAGGGATACTTCGGGATTTTTGACACAGGGTCTCATTTCCTAGTTATCCAGAGTGTTGTTGATGTCTGGAGATATTTTTTTCTTAAATTCATGCAGTTCTTATATTTGAAGAGTCTAGTTGCGCTAGGCTAGGTCAAGGCTAAAGCAGTTCTATGGTAAACGCTAGCCTGCATTAAAAACAGTCTGACCCACTCCACAGTGCACCTGAGGTAAATCACTTATAACGCCAGACTAACCATATAAATGTCTGTGTTAATGAATTACCGCATTTTGAGGGACTATTTTCTCGCAGATCACTCCGCCGCTGCGTTAGCTTACAGCCACGAAGCTGATGCCGCTCAAATATAAGTTATTTTAAATGCAAAACGGTTAAAATTATTCTATCGACACAGACATTTATATGGTTAGTCTGGCGTTATAAGTGATTTGCCTCAGGTGCACTGTGGAGTGGGCCAGACTGTTTTTTAATGCAGGCTAGACTTTACCATAGAACTGCTTTAGCCTAGCTCTAGGCTAGCGCAACTAGACTCTTCAAATATAAGAACTGCATGAATTTAAGAAAAAAATATCTCCAGACATCAACAACACTCTGGATAACTAGGAAATGAGGCCCTATGTCAAAAATCCCGAAGTATCCCTTTAAAAGCGTTTTTTTTTTATTAACAGCGCCGTTCATCAACATGCTTTCTGTGTTCATACAGTACAGGCCAAAAGTTTGGACACACCTTTTATGTATTGGCTTTTCTTTATTTTCAACATTATTAACACACTATGATTCTCATTGAAGGCGTTAAACTATGAATGAACACATGGGATTATGAAGGAAACAAAAACAGGTGAAATAACTCCACATATGTTTTATATTCTAAATTCTTCTTTATTCTTGGCATTTTCTCCATGAGCTTCATAAGGTCGTCTTTTGAAATAAGTTTTAAACATGTTTGAGAAGTCAAAACCATTTCTGGGACGACATCGTGAAGCTCACTGAGAAGTGTAAAGCAGTAATCAAAGCGAGAGGCGGACATTTTGTTGTTTATAACACAATTCCGTATGTGTTCACTCATAAATGATCGACTTCGGTGAGATTCTACCATTTCATTTGAAATGAAAGGAAAAAAACATTAAAAGAGTGTGTTCAAACTTTTGGCCTGTACTGTACGCTACCGTATTAAACTGGGGGAAAACTGTCCTGAGAAAAGATAAAGTCCCAGTGACATCGCTGTCTATTGTGTTCAGACCGTGAAGCTATAGGCGCAGACTGGAGCGCAGGGGAGAGAGAGAGAGGGAGGGGCGAGGCCATGTGACCTGATGCCGCTGCTCTGTGTGTTCTCTGGTTACGAACGGCCTGACAAACTACTTTCTCCCATTTTTGTCAACGTAACATCTCGTCATGTTTTAGTCACCAAAGAGCAAATTTTAGCCTGTCATCGTTACGTAAAAAAATGGCACGTCAACGTAATGATATCATTATAGTCTTTGTTGACGAAAACAACACCGAAACACACAGCTATTTAAATGGAAAACAGCATCGCCAAATAAGGTAATAAAATGTAAGGAGATTCAGGTCATTTTCTTAACTCTCCAGGGTGAACTGCTACTTTAGACCTCGACCTAACTATCTACTTTAAATCTTTTGAAATATGAAAATGACGACTGTCCAAAACACATGTCAAAACTGGGAGCAGCACAGTGAGCCTCCATATTGTAGCAACACACTGATCCTATTTTCATCAGGGGTTTGCCAAAGGGCTCACTCGTCACAATGGCAGATAATTACTGGGACTGGAGTTTGTAATCGGGGTGAAGGGTCTTGGCTTGAACAGGGAAGCTTCTGACTCCCAGATGAAAACGCATTGTTGTGCGACAGTAATACTTTGGATACTGTTATGAAATCCTCACATCCCAAGTAAAACCCTCCGCTAAAACCAGAGTATTCCATTAGAACAGACGTATTAGGGGAATTAGTCGCAGTAAAAGCCATACAATTGTTGATGGAAGCTGTAAAAATCTGTCAGTCTCACCGTCTCCATTTGTGAAGCAATTATTCACACACATTAGCCGAGCGCTTCCTGCGACTTAGTGAGAATAGTATCAAACTGAGAGCAAGATGTGTGCTCGCACTTCCAGCAGTGCCGATTATTGCTTTGATCACAACTACTTCTGCTCCTGCTACAGCTGCTGCCCCGACGAATACAGGCAAATTCTGACTGATCCGAGATTTTACACAGGAAGAAATGTCTGTAATTTACAAGACGTACGATGCATCATTACTTGTGGCGCTGAAGTGAAGCCACTACTTCTTATTTATCGCCAACTTTTTGCTTTAACTTAAAGGGATATTTCGGGATTTTTGACATAGGGCCTCATTTCCTAGTTATCCAGAGCGTTGTTGATGTCTGGAGATATTTTTTTCTTAAATTCATGCAGTTCTTATATTTGAAGAGTCTAGTGGCGCTAGGCTAGAGCAGCTAACGCATTTCTATGGTATCAGTTAGCCTGCATTAAAAACAGTCTGAGCCACTCCACAGTGCACCTGAGGTAAATCACTTATAACATCAGACTAACCATATAAATGTCTGTGTTAATAGAATAATTTTTGAAATAACTGACCTTGTATCACATGAATTACCGCATTTTGAGGGACTATTTTCTCGCAGATCACTCCGCCGCTGCGTTAGCTTACAGCCACGAAGCTGATGCTGCTCAAATATAATAATTCTATCGATTATTTTATTTTATTTTTTAGACACATTTCACAACTTACAGGTTCACTTTCCAGTGTCATTTCACAAATGCCAGACAACTAGCGCGCAAAATTAATAACATTGAATACTTTATAATTAGATGCACAGTGTTTTTCTCAGAAATGTCTGAGTTTGCAATATAATAAAGGAGGACTTTGCGTCATTACTGGAAAAAAACAAAAACATGTAGGTATAGTGTAATATTTATATTTATTCTATCAAAACAGACTTTCCGTTTCGGGCCCCGACCAAGCTATGTTTACATTTTTGGCCCCTGCTCCAAATGAGCTTAGCACGCCTTAAAAGTTGAACTATTGGTGATAGAGCAAGGCTTCAGGTCATCCAAAACAAGCTCTAGTTCTGACATGCTTTACAACAATACACATCCTATCCAATAATCCAAAATTAATCACAGCATATGCTATTAGTGTCTTTAAAGAATAATAATTCTGGCTGCTGAACCAGTGTAAATGTTTAAAATATTAGATATGTAAACCAGACGCAGTCACATTCTACTCGGTAAGCTTGTGGTGCTGAGCTGGTGATTAATCGACCTGGAAGTAATTTAGTACAAAACACTGTTCTCTTCAGATCATTGAAGCTGTGGAATAAGTCGCCAAAGGACCTGAGGGATTCAACTAATTTACATGCATTTAGGCACAGTGTACCTTGTGTGATATAGAACATTTTAATTGATTCAAACCACTACAACTACGACTACTACTAATAATGAATAGCATCCTCACACCCCCATAAGAATACAGCACAGACTCTGCCCTATTGTAAGTAGAACCTGTCGACTAAATTAGTCCGTCTCAAATGCTGCAAAGGGCATTACTTTTATGTACTATGGATCGATCGCCTGGAAAGCCATAGATTTGCACAAACGTCTTGTTGCCAAGCAGCTCCGTCATTTTAAGTGGCATCCGTATTGACTTGCTATAAATAACACTCTCACTCGCAACATTGCATTAAGTAAACCAGTTGTTTTTCTCATTTCATTTTCTCACAAGGTGCGGCGCGGCGCTGTTTGAGAAAATCAATTCATTATCTCCGTTGCCGCAGAAAGAAATGTGATACACTTCAGCCATTCGATACCGAGCCGTCGCCCCCAAAGAATGGATCTGACTAGATGAATTATAATATCCACTGAACATACAAATAAAGCTGGTTACCGCGCAGGGAGATTTCACCTATGAATCTCAATGAGCGGCAAGACTTGATTGGACAAGCTGGGAAAAGCAAAGACTAAACTAGGTCTAAAGGTAATACAGTGCAATTTGCTACTTTTATCATTGGATTATAATGAATGTTTTGAAATGGACAAATGACACAAAACTCCTCATTCTACTTAAATTACTAGGTTATTACTCATTATTCATCATGTCCATGGACAATCCAGAAGGAAATCAGGACCACACATGGCTAAATGTCATTGTAATCACTGTAAAAGGCAGATTTTGCTACTTTTAAAAGGGATAACCATATTTTCAGACTATAATTGCACTTTTTTCCATAGTTTGGCTGGAGCGCGACTTATACTCAGGTGCGACTTATATCAAGATATATAATTCACGTTGTTATTTTCACACTGACAGCCACTAGAGGGTGTCTAGGCTTGTGTACCAGTATCTGCTACTCCTGTATGTTTTACAATGCAAATAAAGCACTTACTACTTACGTATTTACTGTACCACTGAAAATAAAATATTCTCTGAGCGAGAACTGGCGAAAAGCAGAAGTTACTCTTACTGCAATAAAGAAAACAAAAAAAATCGCAGGCTATAAGCTCGATGGCCACAGCTAGAAGAAGAGTTTGCAAATGGGTGCTTGAACAACGTGATGCCGGGAGAGGCTTGTCAATGGTGCAGTTATGCCTAAATGCCCTGGTAGCTGCCGAGACTGGTGCGACTTATACTCCGGAGCGACATATAGTCCGGAAAATACGGTATATTAAATTGTTTTAAAGGGGGGTATTATGTAAAATCGACTTTTTCAAGCTTTATATCATGTTATTATGTCATTCCCTCATTAAACACATGCCTGGAGTGTTGCCTTGGCTCATTCACATATTTTTGAGTAATCAGTAAAAACTTAGACGGCAGCCATTTTAGGTGTAGCTATGCCTCAGTCCTCCTAGGAACGCCCCCACCTCCTGGAGACGCCTCTGACCTTTCGTCACCAGCCAAGCCACCAACCACTGCTCCTCAGCTCAGCAGAGCCCCCTCCCCGCACAGTAGTGTTGTTTAGATGCCACAGCAGTGTGCTGAAGGGGGCGTGTCGGAAAGCTTCTTAAAGAGACAGAGGCCTATTTCAAGACGTTCAGTACAGTCATTTTGAGAGAGCAATTTTATTCAAGGCAGTTATTTATTAATTTACTGCATATACAGACAACAGAAGGTTACGTCATCATTGTAGTATGCTATAGACTGGTGCTATGTGATTGAAAAAAGCATAATACCCCCTCTTTAAAGTCAAAACTCTTACTGGATAATCATTCCGCTAGTTGTCCACTACCATTTCCTTTAGTTGAATCAAAATGTGCTGTATAAATCCTGTATACTACTATACTCAAATCAGGACTAAACCAGAATAGAGCAGGTCCCAATGCTTTAAAATTCCTCGGGGCAATCGTGCCTTTGCCTTTAGCCTGTTACTGATAGCAAATCCACCTGTGACTATCAATGAACGGTGGGACTTGATTGTAAAAGCCCACAGGGGGATGACACGGAGGAGCCGCGGACACGCACCGGAGCGTTTGATTGACTGACCGCTGGCCCACAGAGTCAGGTGTGTTCACCAGAGCGGAGGTCATTTTATTATTCAATAAATGCAGGATCTGTTTATGAGAAGGGGATGAGAAGATGGAGAGGGCTTTGTGCAGTGGTCACCCTCTTGTTTCATGAATGATGACCTTTGTATTATGGTGACTGCTGATCAAAATAGCATATGAAAATCTTGTATTTCCGTTTCTAAACTACATTTACATTGTCATACCTGTGAGGTAAGTGTTGTGGGACGAGTTGATGAAGTAGTGGGACAGCGGGAAGGTCATGTCTTCGCTCTGGTCCAATTTTTCGGGGGGGATTATGCTGTTCTCGTCTGTGGCCAGATACCGAGCGAAACCTTCCACCGAAATTTGTCCTGGGGGGAAAAAGAAACATCATGAGCAAAACAAAGAACCACTGGACAAGAAAAATGTAATGAAAAAAAGAAAATCTGGCAACATATTTTTTGCAATAAGGTTAACTGGCAAATACAAGTAGAAGAACTAGACAGCAATGGAGCGTTTTGGAGTGTGGACAAAAGATTTAAATCCTTAATCCCGATGTTTTATTTCACACTTGAAGCACTGAGTTGGCGTGAAAAGGCTTTAGAAGCACGATCACAGCCCGGACGGTTGGCGCGAGCCCTTCTACTGCAGCAAATTACTTATTTATCTCCCCTCACGCTATTCCAAGAGCATATTTAGTGGAGAAGACAGCAAAACGGCAAAGCTTAACACGGCCGACCTTGACTTGCACTACAAAGAGAGAACGGTGAGACCAAGGGCAGGCGTTTTTTTTTCTAGAATCCTACTCACTTCGAAAAGGTCTTGCCATCAATCGAACGTTTTTGACATTTGAACATTCTCAAATGTGAATGTAACCTATCAAGCGGTGACACATAAGAGCATAACATATTTCTTACTTGAATGGGATAAATTCAAGTCCATAACATGAAAATCGTAGGTAAAACCACAGAAATCACAGAACTGCATTTCGCTATCCGAGGCTGTTCTACAAATGCGTACTTCTAGCTTTCTCTCCTCATACAAATGAATGGAGAAGCCAGTCTGTATATTAAGGTATAGCAATGTATGACATGCATCATTCATTCTGTGGTTATTTATCAAAAGGGCGGACAAATATGATAATAAAGTACGATACTTATCAGTATCGCATACTTTCATACTTGTGTTCGGAGGCATTTTTTCTCTTGCTCCCCTTTGTTTTTTGTTACAGCACTTTTCATCTTAACAATTCAATAAATGGCATTTGGTTTATAAACTTTTTACACTTTTAAGGTAAACATAATACTGCGACCGTGGCGCAGTTGGTAGAGCGGGTCGTCTCGTGATCGGAAGGCTCCCGCAAATGCACACTGTCGTTGTGTCCTTGGCCAAGACACTTCACCTTACTTTGCATCCAGTGTCTGCGTACACTGGTGTGTGAATGAGAGAGTGAATGGGTGACTGGTTCCTTACTGTAAAGCGCTTTGGACCTGATAAAGGTAGAAAAGCACTATATAAGTTGAGTCCATTTTACTTACTGTATCGCAATACGTATCAAATCGGCCCTTCAGTATCATGATATGTATCGGATCGTGACAAAAGTGGATCGTCTGAGCCCTAATCCCGGCTGAATGGAGGAACCCTGCCTACTGGATTGACAACAAGGACTGGACGGTCTGCGATCTTGGCCCGTCTGCTGAAGGGACTCCATCGGCCCTGGGTCTCTATAGCCTGTCCGTCCATGGGAGTGGATCTCCATCTGTGGTTCTCCCCAAGGTTTCTCTTTTCTCCCACTGGGTTTTTGAGTTTTTCCTTGCCGTGCTGGAGAGTCTAAGGACAGGGGACACCCGCGCCACTCGTCGCCACCTACTGCTGACGCTTATTTGGACATTATGTTTGCCTGGATACTTGATTCACCTGAACTTTACATTGTCTTATTTACTGCTCTGTTTTATTGCCTTAATGTTCGGTGCAGCCCTATGAGGCAACTCCTGTTGTGATATTGGGCTAAACAAAACCATCGATCGATTGATTGATTGATTGATTGATTAATCATCGACATATCATAAGATGATGTTTAGTGGCCATTAGACGTGTCTACGACCCCACAAAAAGCTAAAAATGTTACTGAATTAGCGTTTAGCGTTTAGCTCAGACGCTAATTCGTCTCTAAAGTAAAATCTCAGTTCTGCACGCTCATAAATGATTTGACCCCCTATGTGTGGTCGATGCGTTGACAATTGCTGAAAACATCTGGTTTGTTCATAATTTGGGATGTGTGATGGCTAAATGCTATAGATATAGGAAATACATTGTGTAGGCTAGTTATGAATGCTAAAAAGTTTCTCGTACTAGCTAAGGCTAAAACACGCTGAGTCCATTGTAGCAGCTAATCATTTTTATAGTGAAACATGTAAAGCCATACTGTGAAACATTCAAGGTTATAAGTTGCTAAGTCACAAGAGCAATATAACAGTCATTAAATGCTGATAATTACATGGTTATTATGATTGTCAAAGCATTTGGACCTTTTGTATTCAAACATTACCTTTGGCTTCCTTGTCCACTCACAATAAAGACACACGTTTTCAAAGCATTTTACAACAATAAAAAACACCTGTAATGAACATGAAACTTGCGTTGTGTCGTGTTTATTGGGTGAAATGTTGGCAGCGTGGCTTTAAATGGATTACCCGATGCTTCTGCCGGCTGAATATTATGCTAAGCGAGGGCAGGTCGCGGGAGCAGCAGGTCCCTCCGGCCGCTTTATGCAGATGAATGCGGTGCGGCCCCCGTGCAGAGCTCTTGGACTAATTAACTCTGGTCTGTGACATGCGAACAGTCTCTCGGTTCTCCCCGCGCTCGCCCCGGCTGCAGGGACCTCCTAGCGCCGAAAAGAATGAGCTCACCTCTGATGCGGGGCACAGGAAAATGACACTACCTCCGTTCCCGGGGAATTTAGGGGGCAAACTGTGTTAACGTTGTTAATATGGCGGGGATTACGGATGTCTAAGGTGTTACAGGTGGTGATATAAAGCGGCCTGATAAGAATTTTAATAAGCATAAGGATAAAGACATGCAAATGTATTCATTTTCCTAATAATCTAGCACGACGCATAATTATACAGTGTAAGTGGCAAAAAGGCATAAAGGTTTTAGAAAGTAGTTCATTTTGAGTCATCGGAAGCTAGGGATGGGCAACAGTTGCAGTATCGATCCAACACTAATGCGTGTTTCATTAAAATGCACTGAAACGCGTAAACTCAGCAAGGCTATAAACTCTCATGCTGCACGCCTGCTTAAAACGAGAATGGAAAAGTTGTTCTTCAATTAATCAAGTTTAATTTCTAAAGTGCTGAACAACAACCAACGCTGACAACGCTGTACAATAAAAAAAATGTAGATCAGGGGTGTCCAAACTTTTTTCATCAAGGGCCGCATAATTGAAGCAAGGCCGTGGGAACCCAGGGTGCTGGGAGTGCTACAGCACCCCCTGGTGGACAGTTTAGGCATTGCAGGCAATATTAAATAAACAGGAAATAAGTACAGAAATAAAGTTTTTGGGGGCAATCTTGTCTCTCAGCACCCCTAGCCAAAATATCTTCCCACGGCCCTGTATTGAAGTGTATACCCCATGGAGGGCCTAAGATCAGTGGTCAGGGCAGGGACATATTCACCCAGGTGCATTTAAGAGAGGCTCAAATCGTGCCCCACACCTTTATTTAGGCTTGGAACCATAATGCCAGCTCTATCTCACACATTTTTTTTTTAGTTCTTGTGGTTTAATTGCGTGAAAATGAGAAAACTTGCAGTAAAAAGTACTATCTCTGGAGATCTTTGTTATTTTGTGTTCATTTGGTCGGGACAGTGCATGTTAAGGAACATACATGGGACTCATGTAAACACACCAAGCCTGTTGTAGCTTTGGGATAATATTCGTTCGTTGTCCCACACTCCCACACTCCCACACTCAATCACACTCTCATTCATCTTGGCCTATTGTACATGTTATTAGTGGTAGGGGAAACCGGGGTAACTCAGAGGAAACCTACGGAGACACGGGGAGAACATGCAAATTTCACACAGAAAGGCCCCGTCCAGGTGGGACCTTCTAGCTGTGAAGCACAGGCGCTAACCGCTGCACCACCGTACCGCCACACAAAGATCCAACCAGTCAAAAACAGGCAAGAGGAAGTGACCTAGCTGGTCATGAAATGTCAGGTCATTTTCATCAGAGTTCTAGTGTTTTTTTTTACATAAAAGGAGGAATATAAAATCTCATAACACTGATTCAACTGTTTAAAAATGAGCGGAAAAACAACAACATCACTCAATTCCGCAAATTGATATTGATATTAGTTCCTATCTACCAATCAGTAGGAGGAGGCTGAGTCAGTTCAGTCTTATTGTCTGTCAGTTTCTTGCCAGTTTTGTGCCAGATAAAGTATAGCTTTCCCAAAATTGGCATTTGACCTGTAATAAACCAGGAAAATCCCACTAAGATTTCAGAATCTCTTTTCCGGGGAGTCCTGCCCGCCCAGCCGACCCTGTAGCGTGTGGGGGCTTAGTGTCACACTGTAAAATGTAAAATTTGTTTCAACTCAAAAAACTCATTCCAAGGGCTGCCAAGAAATTTTATGTGTCACCAATAACCATTTTACAATCTAGTCGATTTGAAATTTGAGATTCACCTCTTTCGTTCAATTGTATTCTTAGGTTGACATAACTGTTTCCAGTTGTCTGAAGTGAAAAACTTAGGTTGACACAACTGATTTAATTTGTAACTGACGTTTTTCACTTCAGACAACTGGAAACAGTTATGTCAACCTAAGAATACAATTGAACGAAAGAGGTGAATCTCAAATTTCAAATCGACTAGATTGTAAAATGGTTATTGGTTACACATAACATTTCTTGGCAGCCCTTGGAATGAGTTTTTTGAGTTGAAACAAATTTTACATTTTACAGTGCAGGGGGAAACCAGAGCAGCCCGAGGAAACCACAGAGGGCAAACCACAGAGAGCAGACCAAGGGGAAAACAAGCAACATCCACACAGAAAGACCCCAACAGATCCAGGAGATTAATCCTGATAGGTGGTTATGTGGGTAAAGCACATTATACCTTCCACGCCTATACAGTAAGCTAATAATGAAAGAACAAGAAGATTTCAGGGTAGAGCCATTTTAAATGAACTTTATATCTAACATAGGAAAGACACGATGACAAGATGAGTGAACATTTTAATAACATAAGTTAAGCCCCAGGACTAATGGCGTTTAGTGCTTTGCATCACTTACCAAGGCCAACATGTGGAAAACCTAAAGCAGATCATCTCATTTAATCATGCGCGGTCCACTGCTCGTACTGCATGCATTACCATAATATATGTAATAAGCGGAGCAATTATATATTCCTCGCCCCGCGTTTCCAACATGTCCCTCGGTGAGTTGTACTTTTATATGTCTGAATGTGTGCCAGTTTGTCCTTGAGAGAGCAGAAGCAAAGAGAGAGCAGAGCGTATGTGTGTGGGCTTGAAGGTAGCATGTGGATTTGGGGACACTTGTGCAGAGCAGATGGCCGACTTCCTGAGGCTGGATAAATACTTCATATGGGGAAATCTGTTAGTGGGACAGGGAAGGGCACGCATCCAGAGAAGACCAACACACAACGCGCGGTACGTTCAAGCCTGTCCCAGTTACGACAGAGGCCGGTCAGTGTAAACATTCAGAGGGAAATGGCGAATTTGTAAAACTGTATAATGCACTTAGCTTTCAAATGAGGTGTTACACTGGCCTATAGGTATCGAGAAGCTTTTAGATTTGGATAAAGCCGAACTGAAGAAAACGTGCTTGGTTAAAGTGGGCGGTAACAGGTTAATCCTCTTATACCATGGTCCCACAAACTGAAACTGTTCATTTGGGTCTGTTTGCTTTCTGTATGTCGTGGGCAGGAGTTATTTAACTTTTTAAGACGTTTTACCTGAAGCTAGGTACAGCTCAATTGTTTGTCGTTACTATGGAAACAGCTGCAGTGGAGTGATACAGATAAAATATAATGATTTCTAACTAGGCTTTGCCCTAAACGTGCTCGATGGGTTGACAACAGCTGAAAACATCTGAAACGTTCATATTTTGCGATGTTTGGCGGCTAATGCTAACGGCTATAGGGAAAATACATTGAGCAGGCTAGCGAACTATGAAACGTATCCCGGACTAGCCTACTTGCTAACTGTCCGCATACGTTTGGGTTCGAATGCGCTCTAATAATAATTCGAATAACTCTGCCGATATCCACGGAAACTCCGTTTTATTTTTGTTCATTTTATTTTTAAGAGTGTAACCGCGGCAACGCCTCTTTGTTGTGGTAATGTTAGTGAACAACTAACTTGGCTGATTGGATGATTTTGGAGATCGTTCAGGTAAACCCCCTGTTTAATTTGCTCCATGTGTTATTTAGGATTATTTCAAACATAAAAGGCTTCATTAGGCCTTTCATTCATGATATTAGACAAAGTAACAGTCTAGATTGGGATTTTCTAGATACTGAAGTTCTTAAACTAAATGATGCATTGTCTGTTTAATGTTATTGCAAATCTAACTCTATGTATGATGCTAACGTCTTCTGCTGACAGTAAACATGCCATGTTTTAGACCATAACGTAACATGATTAACATGATTAACATGATCACGATTAATTCAATCACTAATCAGAAGTCAGTCGCCTTATGTTGACAGGACAGTGACAGCCACGGCTCCAAATGTTGCGTGTAAATTAGACGCCTTTAGGTAGAGTTAAATCTCATTGTTTTCTCTGTTGTCTCTGTTCAGGGCTGAAGTTTCACCTGTTTGAGTTTGTGAAAATGTCTAAAGTCCAAACCTGAGAGCTTTGGTGAATGAGCGTCTGGCGGCGGCGGCTGAAGAGATTTCTGAGCTGTTTGAAAGAGCCACAGCAGAGTATGAGGAGGAACTGTGTCTCTCTGACGGGGAAAACCAGAGGACACAGCGGCTCCTGGACCAGGCTCTGAGCAGAAGAGTCCTGATGAACCAGAGTCTGAACCAGGACTTTACAGAGACTGCTTGGATTAAAGAGGAGCCAGAGGAGCAGAGCGTCTCTCAGGAGGAAGAGCAGCTGCCAGTGTAGGCTCCAACACTTTACAACACGTCACACGGCTATTTCCACTGACAAATGTTATTATTAAGTCTTTCTTTAAATGATTTTTCAGGCCTGTCCCAGAGTCCGGTGCTGTCAGAGTGAAGACTGAAGAGTCCTCAGAGCTTCAACAAAGACAAACTGAGCATCGAGAGGAAACACAGGGAGAGGACATCAGCTCAGAGACACATTTCCACTCAGAGACTGAGGGACACACTGAGCACTCGTCTGACACAGACAACGATGACGACTGGGAACCTCCATTCAGCTGCTCAGCTGCACAGATGGAGACAGAGGCTGATGGAGAAAACTACAACCAAGTCCAGAGCAGAGACAGAAGCACCAAACTGTCCCCCAACAACAAGTCTGCACCAGAGACCACTGTCCACAAAGAAGACAAGTCAGGACCTGACGGAGCCGAGAAGAAGAAGCACCAGTGCTCAGTTTGTCAGAAGAGGTTTGGGAGGAAAGGGCATTTACAAGCACACAATAGAGTTCACACAGGTGAAAAACCATTCAGCTCCACAACTTGTAATAAAGCGTTTACACAACGGTCGAGTCTCATCAGACACATAAGAACACACACAGGCGAAAACCATTCAGCTGCGCAACTTGTATTAAAGCATTTACACAACGGTCGAGTCTCATCAGACACATAAGAACACACACAGGCGAAAAACCATTCAGCTGCGCAACTTGTATTAAAGCATTTACACAACGGTCGAGTCTCATCAGACACATAAGAACACACCCCAGAGAGAAGCCTTACAGTTATTCAACCTGTAATGAAGCCTTTGTCTCCCAACGTCAACTTAAAATGCACAAGAGCACCCACCGAGGACAAAACCCAAAGCTCCACAGCAATGTATTTGAAGTTTGACGTCTTCAGATGTTCATCTTGTGACACTGCATTAAAAAAATATGCATATTTTGTGTCTCAGCGATTTCTTTTTAACCCCTTTAAAGTGACACAGTTAAATGTTTTACAAATTTAAAGAGGGCTTTTACAAGACCCACTTTATTTTATGATCAAAACAAGGCTTGCTTGACAGGATGGACATTTAGCGGCATATTTGCTGCTTATTGGATGAAGCACACATCATTTTAGCCAATCACAGCCGAATCTTAAAAAGTAACCATACAATAAAGTCCTAAAGCAATTACATATTTAGTTTTTGAAAATGTAATTAGTATTTATAAGTCTGTAACAGCATAACTCATGTTTTCCTGAAGTTAATCAGTATCAATAGAAGTGCATTTAGTCAGCAGCTGGCCAGTAGTATATCTATATTTCAATCAATTTGTTTTGAGTTGCTAAAATGGCACATACTGCGGCACCATTTCGCCAAAGTGTGAAGCTAACATGATGTAAAAGCCTCTCGTTTGGCAGACTTGTCAGATTGGAAATGTAAATCAGTTCACATTCGTCCAAGATGTCCGGTTTCCAGAGCTCTTGTCTCGTTTTTGGCAGCTCCATCCCACAGACGGGGAATCAAAGCGCACCGTGTCCAGGAGATTGGTGCAGTGTCCATCTCGTCGAATCGTTAAAAGTTACTGAATCTCTTGCCAGCCTTCGATACAAATGAGATCGCGAGTTAGATAAAATGCACAATCTGTTACAGTGATGATGCAAAAACAAAATATATGAAACTCATTCTTCAGTCTGTTGCTAGGTTAAAATTGGCCCGGAAGAACTATGACGCTGTGAGCAGCACGGATCCGAGCAAATTGGCGGGCAGCGATGACCTCGAGAGCACAGGTGTTTCAAGCTAAATTAAAATAAAGTAAAAACAGCCTTTTTATGCTGTCTGGAGCAAGAGAAAATCAAATGCTTAATATTAGTTTACAGTGTGTCTTGTGCCCTATGGCTATAGTGACAGTAGTGTAGTTTTTAGTATTAGACTTTTGGTGTGATGTATTGATACTGTGCTGATGATATGGATGAATCATGCTATTATGTTTAAGGCGAGACTTGGCTAAAATGAAACATATTTTTGACGCAAAATATGAATAATGGATAAAGCCAGGTTTAAATCTATGGTTTTATTTAGTTCTATTTTTGTACCTTGACTTTAAAACTAAGAAAAGAAACCAGTTTTAACCAGGACCGTCCTTTCAGAATTTCCTTTCCGGGTGAGTCCTGACCCCAGTGTTTAGTGGTAGAGATAAACCGCGGAGCACTCGGTGGAAAGTTAGGCAGTTACAGGGAGTATATGCAGGCTCCACTCAGAAAAGCTTCAAAATCGACACATTTTTGATTCTACAGAGGTGGAAGAAGTATAAATTATTTAGAAGCATGGATTTAGGTGCATTATAGAACTTTTTAAGTAAAGAAAACCCTTCATATTCGTGCGTATTAGACCTTTTAGTGACCCAGCGGCTGTATGAGTGGTTAACATGGCGCCTTTACTTTCCATCATGACAGTTTCAGTGGTACCAGGATCAATTGTTTTCCAGCTTTCTACGTATATATATTCTATCCATAAAACCTACCCGAAACCCTTTCTATATTTTTAATTCTGCTTTTATTTATTCTGTATTATTTATATGTATATCGGGCCTATATATACTTTGCCCTTTAAAATGTTCTATTCATTGTATCTAAGATACCACTAGTTGCTATTACTTGATTGCACATTTCCTGTCTGTTTTGCACCAGTGCTTCTTAAGCGCTAATGGAACAAGTGAATTCTCCATTGTGAGATCAATAAAGTCTTATCTTATCTTAGCTTAAAGGCGTCATGCTGACCACCCATAAAGCCGCTAGGTCATTGAAATGTCAAATATGCACGAATATGAACTTTTTATTTTTGCATTAAAAGTTCCATGTAAGTTCAATGCATCTTTAAATAAAAGTACTTGACAAATTTACTTAAAGGTGCATTATGTAACTTTTTATGCAAAAAGAAAAAGTTCATATTCGTGAATAATTGACCTTTCAGTGACCCAGCGGCTGTATGGGAAGTTAGCAATTCACCTTTACTTTCATTCCCAGTGCTCTAGAGCGCACCAGGATCAATTGTTTTTTCGGTTTATGATAGGTTTTCTGGATGGGATGTAAGCGTAACCATAGAAATGGTTCCACCAGGAGAGAAAATCTTATAATGCTCCATAATGCGCCTTTAAGTAAAACAAACTCGTTCTATCAATCCTTCAAAGCTTATCACAATCTCTAATCTTATTCATTTTCTATGCGTCTATGTTGTAACATTTCTTCCTTTAGGTCTAAGGATTACTTAACTTTCTCGTTGTGTAACCCCATTCTTGTCCATAACAGGCCGCAGCATTTAGAGCGACCGCGCGGCCCCCCCATTATCAACGCTGCTGCGATCTGTGCCAAACTGCACCATGTGATATTTACAGTCTCCACTAACATTGCATTCCTTGGCACCCCACTATCTGACCTCACTTTCTGTCCGCCTTCGGACACGGCACAGGCGGCCACACAGTCGCTATGGTGACCGCTCTGCCAAATTCACAAGAACGAAGATGGGGGGGGGTGAGTGAGTCTTCCCAGGGTCGGACAGCCTCAGGGCCTCATGACACAGCCAGACTATACTTACTGAACAGATGGAGGAATAAATTAGTCTGACAAGCAACAGCAAGTTATCATTTCCCCAATAAATCTATGGATAAAAATGTATAATGTGAAATCATAAACCTCCTTATTGAGTCGTGTTGGAGGAAAGACAGTTTCACCGACGGGTCCCACTGTAGGGTTGTAAAGGGAGGCCTGTCTAATGCAAGAGAAGTTTATTTAGCCCCAGAGACGTGATCTCTCTCAACACTTTGCGCTGGTATCTGTCATTAAAGTCCTACCACGAGTCCACCAGAGAGGATTTAAATAGTCCTGAGAGTGGCGTCGAATACAGAGCCAGGAATTCCAGTGAGGCTCGCACGGGACAACTAGGCCACAATGAGCAGCACGGGAGGCGTCCTTGGTCGCCTGTGCAGGGGCTAGGAAATTCTCTCAGAGTTTGATCATTTTGTTTTTCTGGGTAACATTATGTATGTCAAGAGAGCAAGCCACGGTATTTATATGGGGGGAAAAAACTTCTACAACCTCCACTAAAATATGCTTCCAACAGAATTCAGCCATTGTGACCCACTGACCTTGCTCTGCCAGCGCCGGGTTGGGCTCGTACTTGTCCACCAGCAATTGCACCTGTTCAGGCTTCAGCGGGGGGTAGAGGATCTCGTTCAGCCGCGGGTCCCGTTGTTTACTGTTGATGAACTCGGTCATCTGCTCCACGGTGAGGTGCACACGTGTCTTTGCACCGCTGTGGACAGAAGGGGCAAAGAGAATAGACACATATATGTGTATATTGGGATTATTCAACTAACAGCGATGTATTTCTGACATATTTTCAAAAATGTTTCCCCATTTTGGATGAGTCTAACACATCCATGGGTAGATTGATAATAGTTTTTAAAATGCAATGGACAGTTTTGTGTTCCCTGTTTTCCAGGTCAACACGAATGTGCAACAGCTGTTTAAATATACGCTTGAAACGGGACAGAAGTACTTTCAATAGATGGCAACAAGAAGGAGAAAATACTTCTTGTTATTATCTAATTATTATCTAATACATCTTGTCTATACTCATAGAGAAGATGTATTATCAACATCGACTTCTTTCAAGAGTAATTAAAAAGAGTCAAACACCATCAAAAACACGAGGCCAGTGAAGACGATTTGTTGTCGCTCCTCACCCTCTAAGTCAGGGATCTCCAAGTAACTCCCCAAAGACTTTCTACATTTCTACAGACACTTGATAAGTCATATTTTAGATGTGTGTTTTTTTGTTCTGAACATGTTGAACACAGTCTCCATTAATATGAAGAGGAAACTCAAATCACTGGCTGTAAATATGTTAAAATATCATCTTAGCTGCAGGGGAACTCTTTACGTTGCATAGTTACACCTGTTTCTTTGAAGCTCGAGATGGTTGGAGACCCCTGCTCTAAAGGACAAAGTTGCGGAGACGCTGCGGAGACTGCCGCGCATACAAAGGGTCTATCTTACCGGCCTGGAGACTAGTTGGAGACTAGAGTCACCAATGGTCACGGAGATATGGAGATAATGTAATTATCTGAAGTTTCGAGAGCAGGACCATACCTCACTCACGCCCCTTCCGCCGGCAGACTATTTAAGCCCACTAATTACTGACCTTGTCCTCTCGTTCCGATCTTCCGGCCCCACCCTCCCTCCCTTTATTAATTCTCTTTTCTTCTCTTTTCAGGTACGGGGACGCAAACCCGAGAGCTTACCTCATCAAATCCCCAGAACGGCATTTATTCTACTCGTTATACATTCAAGAATCTCCATCTGAGATTGTTGTCCTTGTAAGCGAAGTCTCCGATATGTTACATGGCAATAAGACAAGTCTCCAGGTAGTCTTGATGACTATGTGGAGTCTCAGCATAGTCTCCGAGAGGTCTCTGAGAGGTAGATGTGGTCTCAAGCAGCTATGGTAATGTTGCAAACACCATTTGTTGTCCTCAACCTGTGAGACGTTCTTGTGACGTCCTTGCAATGTCTCCGAGACCTGTCGGATACCAAGGAGATCTCAAAGAGTCGTATGGAGTCTCTTGAGATCTCCTGGGTATCCGACAGGTTTCTGAGACATTGCAGGGACGTCACAAGAACATCTCGTGACACAACTGCTTGAGACCATATAGACCTCTCTGAGACCTCTCTGAGACCTCTCGGAGACCGTGCAGAGACCAAGCAGAGACCACATGGAGACTTGGAAAAAGTCGACCACACACTAAAGCATTACGCAGGTACATTCTTGTTAAGTAACGTTACATTTAAGAAAATGTTATCTCAGGGTTAATTGTGTCTTCCTGTCGTGACAACGTGGTCTGTGGTTGGATCGTTTTGAGATATGGGAAGAAGAAGTGACTTGAATTAAAAACTGCGTAAATGAAACAGCATACTACTCCTAGACGAGGAAACAAAGTAATAACATAAAGTTTCAAGCTCAAAATTGTGAATGATATGTTCTCTTTCGAATACATACTATTGGTCTGAAGATCTTGGGTTAAAAGCTGTTTGTTTTTTCCTGATAAAAATTGCCAATAGATTTTCAATGTTTTTCCTTCATTGTACTCAAGATTCAGTCCACAGTGCACATAAACATAAACATTACGAATTCCCAGTCCTTTCAACTCATGTGTATTCATTTTGAGGTGTAATGAGAAATGATGTCAGGATTTTAGCAGACGGTAATTAAAACGGCAGGGAGGTGGAGAGGGAGTGAAGTGCACCGACGGGCTCAGAATTAAATTGTCTGTCGAGTAAATGATGAGATTTGATTAAAACACGTTTCATTTCAAAGACTGTGTGGCTGAAAGTACATACTATATACTCAAGGAGCGGAAGGAGGTGGGGAGTTCTGTAGCAAAAACAAACTAAATCTAAGCATAAATAAATTTGTCAAAGACGCACAAATAAAGATTACTCTCTCCGCTCCAGGGCCAGAGCCATCTCACTTAGCTGTGATTAAAGGAGAGATTTATGACACACAGTGGCCCTGATGGCACCGGCCCGCTCCCTTTCTAATGGTTTAAATCCCTCTGGGCCCAGGAGCAGGTCTCTCCTACTCATAGGTTTCCAATAACACCGGAACATTTACGGCTGTTTTTTATTTATTTTAGTTTAGTTTATTTGAGCAATTTTACATTCATTTTGTCTTTCAAAATTTATACAATTCCGGATGCTCAAAATGGAGTAGGCTGAAGCAATAAGCTTATAAGTGCCTACCCCGTGTTCAACTCAATATACATTTACATCGCATAATAAATTGTAAGTTCTAAATTACATCGACTTTAGGTACAACAGATACAGATTTATAACGATAACGAATCATCAGCTTCAGACGTAGCAAAATTTGCCAAGGAGAGCATTTAAATGCATAACAGCAGCTCGGTACATTTGTTACAGATGTTTGCAGAATTTGAAGGAAAAAGAACAATTGATAGGACAAAGTATATCTAATCTGACTTTTAAAGATGTAATTGGAGTTTATACTGTAGTTCTTTCTGATATATATTCCAATGTCAGTCTAATGGTGTTTTCTAATTATTATGTTAAAAATGATTGACATTTCTTATCACACGTTTGACTTGTGTATGGACAGGCGTATTATATTCTGTGTGTTATAATTCTCTTTTGGTCCTGTTATTTCCCTGTTGTCATTCCCATCTCCACTACAGTTTTTATTTTTATTATTATTTCCCCAGTATAGTGTTGTGCGTTAAAAAGCTAGAGCGTAGAATGGGCCAGTTGAGAGTTGGCGATAGCCCCCATTCAAAAAGCCCTCACCCAGCTACCCTATCTTACGACTTTATGGATGGCCTTTGTGTCCTATACTGTGGGATCAGATAGATGCAGGAGGACTATTACCACAAATCTTGAGGGTTAGGGAAATGCAGCATTATAAAAGGAATCTGATGGTGGAAAAATATTCTAATTGTGATTTATAAGCTGTAATTAATGACTATTACGGTGGAAAACAAGAAGGAAGTAAAGAAATTACGTTCACTTGTGCATTTGTAAGTGTGCATAAAACAGGTTGTGGTGCATCTAATTTAGCAGTTCAAATTGTACGTATTACAGAAATAGGGCTCTAAATCTGATTACAATTTAGAGCAGGGGTGCCCAAACTTTTTGTCTCTGAGGGCCAAAATGAAAAAGTGCCTGTGGGTCGCGGGCCAAACACAGCAATGTCAAGTGTGAAACACATACTATAACTGCATATAATAATAGTTACTTACTTTATTTTTCAGTAGCCTATACATTTGCATTTGTTAATATCTATGCAAATAACATGCTATATTAAAACAAATGTTAACTATGGCAAAAGCCTAGTTTTAGTAGAACATAATCAACAATTGCAGCAATATAGTGCAAAATGTAAACAACAACACCTATATCTACAGTACCTACAGTGAATTTACCTCATTCATTTGTTAACTCAAAGAAAATGTCACATTAGATCATTTTAAAGTGTCAGCATAAAGTCTTAAGTACATTTTTAACACACACCTTTGTTGATGTCAACAACCTTTGCAATAAAAGTTGGAAAACTTGGAAAGTTGACGCTACAACGCACTGACACCACCACAGTGTTTCCTTAACTTTGCGAAAGGAGAGAAACAGCGCCCCAATTTGACGCTTGTGGCTAAAAAGTGTACTGCATCCATATTTACTATTGAGAATGAATGGGAGAGAGTTAGTATTAATCATACTGGCGCAAAAGTAGGTCACTCTCTGGCGGGCCAATGGAATTGTTCCGGCGGGCCAAATTTGGCCCGCGGGCCCCACTTTGGCCACCCCTGATTTAGAGCAACTATTCAGATTAAAAATGGAATAGATTGAAATGGAGTAGAATTTCAATATTAATTCAAAGTAAGTAAGTTTTAATTATGTTTTCAGTAAAAGGTTTGATTTTGAGGGCACTTTAACTTCATTTTGAACACAACACACTATCAAACACTGAATAATGTTAGTTTAGTTGGTCATTTGTAATAATATTCGCAAGATCCTCAAAGTAGGGGGTAATCGGAGCATAAACGAATGATCTAAAATGCAAATGCTTGGTAAATGACCCCTTCAATGTTCGTGTAATTTTCTTTTTTCTGCATTATGTCCTTGTACGCTACTCATTGTGTTTACTGTATAATCATAATAGAAACCAAAACTTGATTAATTGAACAGCCCTATATTATCACAAGAACCTTTTCATCTAAACATGACATGTGATCTGTAATGAAACCCTTTTCAGTGTCCGTAATCGGGTAAGGGAAGAAAATGTTTCTAATTAACCTTCACGGTCCGTCTCTCAGTCGCAAATGAGTTCCAGTGGCGCTACATCGATTATATGCTATTGACAAATCCTTAAAGGTCGGCGCGGGAATAAGGACACATAATAAGTGCGTTCTTACACGTCAGAGAAGATGTGGTCGAGTTCGGGCCGAGGGCAGATGTTGCTGAGGAACTGCGTGTAAATCTCCGGAGTGAAGTCCTCCTGCGGGATGGAGTCACTCTGGAAAAGATACAGGCAAAGATTTCAATTGGGAGAGACTACGCTTGATCTGAAAAAGTGTAGGAGACAAACCAACATGTACGTATTTAAAGAGGGGTATTATGCTTTTTTCAATCACATAGCACCAGTCTATAGCATACTACAATGATGACGTAACCTTCTATTGGTCTATATGCAGTAAATTAAAATAACTGCCTTGAATAAAATTGCTCTCTCAAAATGGCTGTACTGAACGTCTTGAAATAGGCCTCTGTCTCTTTAAGAAGCTTTCCGACACGCCCCCTTCAGCACACTGCTGTGGCATCTAAACAACACTACTGTGCGGGGAGGGGGCTCTGCTGAGCTGAGGAGCAGTGGTTGGTGGCTTGGCTGGTGACGAAAGGTCCAGAGGCGTCTCCAGGAGGTGGGGGCGTTCCTAGGAGGACTGAGGCATAGCTACACCTAAAATGGCTGCCGTCTAAGTTTTTACTGATTACTCAAAAATATGTGAATGAGCCAAGGCAACACTCCAGGCATGTGTTTAATGAGGGAATGACATAATAACATGATATAAAGCTTGAAAAAGTCGATTTGACATAATACCCCCCCTTTAACAGGGACATATGGGTGGTCTATTTGCTTTCATTAACCCATAGTTTGAAGGTGTTAGGGTAAAACCAGGGAGCAGCGGAGCGTTCCCGATGTGCCCAAAACGAAGCCGACTATCCATGAACTGCAGGGATCACTTGAAGCAGACCAAGCGTGAAACGGAAAAGGGAATGTGGTGAATAGCAGTGTAATGAATAGACGAGTAGAGCTTAGACAGAGGTGATAAAGGAAGAGTAGGATGGATTTGTGCTGAAATATCTCTCTCCCGGGGCCTAAACATAAGGTGGAGATGGAGGAGAAGTTACTCAGAGACAGGCTAGTCTTTGTAGCATGGTAAACAATAAAACAAGTCGATTCGGCATAATTCCCCTCCTAAACAACCTTCTTATTACCAAACAACACTGCTCACTTCAGAAACTATCTACTACACAATCTTTCGGACAACTTTACAACCTACGCGCTATTGATTGACCATGACTTCTGACCCTGACATCGAGATAGCCTCCAACAATTAGGCAGCTATCGTAGCGGAACAGGTGCACGTGGAGAGGATATTAGTTTATACAAGGGTTGAACCATTTTCTTTTCAATTTTCTGACGTGCATTTTTGTCTCCGATTGCGACGAGATTTGCAATTCCAGTGCCGTGTTGCACATGTGCAATCAGGATGCGCAGCTCTGCCGTTTAGCCGTAATTACTTGCGTTTTGAAACAACGGTACAGTAATCCCAGTGGACTTTCATAGTGTAACACGCTAACACTTCCTGCGTCCTGCTAATTAAGTGGATCTTGTTTAGCCTGTGCATCGGAGGCAATACGCTACTCATTGTGTTTACTTTGCCAAGTCCCTCATTAAGGCAACCATGGCTGTTTGCGTTTAGGGTTTAGCATCTGCCTCGTCACTTGACTTGACACTCGCAGACATGAGGGACGGCTTTTAACGAGCTTTGGTCGTCTCTCGGCTGGAGACGTTTGTTTGTCTGGGATTGATAATGAGCACGATGCGTACATATTATCAAATACATTTCCAAACGTGTTACTTTTCAATCAACTTTTTAAAGAGTGGGTATTATGCTTTTTTCAATCACATAGCACCAGTCTATAGCATACTACAATGATGACGTAACCTTCTGTTGGTCTGTATATGCAGTAAATTAAAATAACTGCCTTGAATAAAATTGCTCTCTCAAAATGGCTGTACTGAACGTCTTGAAATAGGCCTCTGTCTCTTTAAGAAGCTTTCCGACACGCCCCCTTCAGCACACTGCTGTGGCATCTAAACAACACTACTGTGCGGGGAGGAGCTCTGCTGAGCTGAGGAGCAGTGGTTGGTGGCTTGGCTGGTGACGAAAGGTCCAGAGGCGTCTCCAGGAGGTGGGGGCGTTCCTAGGAGGACTGAGGCATAGCTACACCTAAAATGGCTGCCGTCTAAGTTTTTACTGATTACTCAAAAATATGTGAATGAGCCAAGGCAACACTCCAGGCATGTGTTTAATGAGGGAATGACATAATAACATGATATAAAGCCTGAAAAAGTCGATTTTACATAATACCCCCCATTTAAAGATTTCTTACCCCAATGGTCTGACAAAATATAATCAAAAGCCAAAGCGATAACTAGAAAGAAAAATAAGTTTGAACAATGGCACGAAACATGGCATACAAACAAATCTTTCTCTTGTGTATAATAGAAATGGTTCCCCACGAAACAGCATTTTTAATTGTCAGCATGGATTTGCACAATGACCTAAATATTTACAATACGCATTCCGAGGCTAATCGACGAAGAACAAACTCATGTAAGGTTCAAAACATTTGCCACTGTCAGCCCTTTGTTTAGGACTACAGTACACTATTTCCCCCCCACTTTTTAAAATGGTAACATCCTCTCACCTCTGGTCCTTTACCCACAGTTGGGAATAGCTGATTCAAAACTAACTGAAACCTGCACCTGACTGGTTATTTCTATCTTACCACTGAGAATTAGCCTGATGGTAATTTGTTCGACCACGCGCATTCAGAGAACTGCAGTTACTGAAAGTAACTCGCTGCGCCCATGAGAGCCGTGTGAATTCAGCTCCCCTTTGAGACAACCTCTACTGCCCTGATACTGTATGAGTGTCCTCTGCGAGGGACAACAAGAAGATAAATGAGTGTGTGGCCGATGCAGCCCCGTGTCCGCGTTTAAGCGCAGAGAAAACATAAGGTGAGCAGCGCCCGGGAGATGGGAGATAGCTGAGCGGGACAGTAGGGATGCGAGCGGAGATGTACTTGCACCTTGGGGTGACAGGGGGAATCTACTTCAGCAGACTATTGCATTTTGGTGTTTTATGTGGTTTTATGTGTTCCATCAGTCTACCCCAGGGCAGCTGTGGCTACAATAGTACAGTAGCTTACCACCACCAAGTATGGAGTGAATGAATAGTGCAATGTAAAGCGTCTTTGAGTGTCCAAAAAAGCGCTATATAAAACCGATGCATTATTATTATTATTATTAAAGTAGGTGGCCAGTAAGTGAGCGCTATCAAAGAGCCTGTCGCCGTAACAACGCGTTGATTAACAAGCAAAACAACACTGCAATATGACTGAAGAAGAAGAACCGGCTGTGTTGAGACAGTAAGCCTCAACGCTCAGTTCACTTTTTTGGAGAGAGATCTGTATCTGTCATTTGCAGCAGTGTTTTATAGACCTAAACGTGGATTGAAACTTGTTGCAGCGTATACCTCAATGTAATAGTTGTTGTGCGAAGCCGATGGAGCGAACACATTTACAGCCTGATTGTTTTCAGAAGGAGGAGAGTGTGTTTTTGTGTGGCAGTGGCAGCGGCGTCCGTACAGAGAAACAAGTCGATGTGGAGTCCGGCGGTGAATGGAGAGGTGAGTGGCTTCGCTGATACAGACATCAGTCATAATCTCAAATGACAGGGAGAACGTGTTGCTTTCCTTTCCTCTCGCGTTCCACTCAAGCACAGAATGAATGGAATTTGTAGTGTATCAACGACGTTACAGGTTGGATGAATACTACCTGGCACTGCAGAAGCTCAGATCCGCATCGGAGTTAAGTCATGAATAGATCAAAGTCACATTAAAAAGGATTTATGTCACTTTGGGCTGACGTCTAGGGCAGGTTTGTGGACTTCAGATGTATGTCAACCCAATAACAGTTTCTCTCCATCTAAGATTCTGTCATCAATATCTAGGCCGATCAATAGTCTATTTGTGTCTGTTTACTCGCGGTTTGATTAATATTGTTTTGCGATAGCGTTCTTTTGCTTAAGCACCTATCCGGGAGGTTTCGCCTTTAGCTCTGCGCTAATGACCGCGAGGCAGTGAAGCATACGTCCTGATAATAAGGCGCCTGACAAATGAGTGAACAAACAATCAAGTGCTGTTACGGCAGAACGGATTGTACTGATTGATAAACAAAGCTGATGACAAAGGTAATGACAAAGCCGATAAGAGCGAGGGAGTGGAGGAGCGGTGATCAGACAAGGAGATACATAAACGGTAAAACAAAATGGATTAAAAGGGTTTTGATACTTTACGATTTTAGACTCTTGTTGCTTGTTAAAGGCCCAATTCCCAATCAGTGGAAGGATTCTTATTGTCTTTTGGCATGTCGTAAAGCAGACATTTGCGGGGGGAAAAGAAGGAAGCGTTCTTGTCAATCAGGAACAATCGTGACAGTGATGCTTCCAAGAAGTTGCGGAAAAATTGGAATGTGAGAAATGAGAAAATTAGGAATGAGTTTGGACCAACTAATAGTTCAAAATGTTTACAGTAAATTAGGTATAGGGCGTTAAAATCTCCTTTTTCTTAAAGGGGGGTATTATGTAAAATCGACTTTTTCAAGCTTTATATCATGTTATTATGTCATTCCCTCATTAAACACATGCCTGGAGTGTTGCCTTGGCTCATTCACATATTTTTGAGTAATCAGTAAAAACTTAGACGGCAGCCATTTTAGGTGTAGCTATGCCTCAGTCCTCCTAGGAACGCCCCCACCTCCTGGAGACGCCTCTGGACCTTTTGTCACCAGCCAAGCCACCAACCACTGCTCCTCAGCTCAGCAGAGCCCCCTCCCCGCACAGTGTTGTTGTTTAGATGCCACAGCAGTGTGCTGAAGGGGGCGTGTCGGAAAGCTTCTTAAAGAGACAGAGGCCTATTTCAAGACGTTCAGTACAGCCATTTTGAGAGAGCAATTTTATTCAAGGCAGTTATTTTAATTTACTGCATATACAGACCAACAGAAGGTTACGCCATCATTGTAGTATGCTATAGACTGGTGCTATGTGATTGAAAAAGCATAATACCCCCCTTTAATTGCGTATTACCAGAGGGGGGTATTACTCAGTTACAGTTACTCAAGCACATGTACTTGAAGTAACTGTACTGTAACTGTAGTTTTTTCATACAGTACTTTTTACTTCTAAAGGGGAAACTCGGAAAATTAGAATATCGTTAAAAAGTGCATTCATTTCTGTTATTCAACTTAAACTGTAAAACTGATATCATAGACTCATTACATGCAAAGCTTACGGGAAGATCGTACAGACAATCAGGAATGTTAGGTCAGTAGGAAAACCCACCCAGACAAAAGAAGGAAACACAGACTGCACATAGAAAGTAAGGTAAATACATAACGGACACCACTCAAATCTACATTACTATTACCTTACAATTTGCTTTTGTGACGCAGAATAAAAAAGTGTGGCATATCTTACTCTGCCCGACGGGAGGTTGCAGCTTTCCAGGGCGGTCTCCACTCTCTTCCGGTCGGCGGTGAAGATCCTGAAGATGCTACGGGGACACACAGAGGAAGATATTTGAGAGCGATCCCGATTCCAACAGCCTGTGCCAAACATGAAGTATCTGGTTCACTTTGAAGATTTGTTACAATCGCGCGCCATATGGCTTCGTAAATAACAACCCAATGATCAAGGGAGGAACAGCGTGGGATTATGAAAAGATGGAAGAAAATAGATGCAGATCCAATAAAAGGAATATGAAACTTCGCCGCGAAAATAAAATAAACTGCCGTCTCAAATTACTGCAGCTTTGACAGAGACTAATTTGTTTTCAAGGCAATAAAACTGCCAGATTACTATTTACTTTGGAGATTAATGTTGCTGCTCTTTTGTTGGTCGGTATTTAAACAACAACAAATAGAAGAATAAAATATACTGATTGTTTGATTTTATGGGAAGGTCAGTGAGCGATTTCATAAAAAGGAAGGATATTATGTTTGGCTTTATTTGGGCATGAAAAGTGGTAAACAAATAAACTTGAACTTTTTGGCTTTTATCTCTGAACTACAAAAACTGACTGTCAGCGATTGGGACTCTTGTTGTCTGACTTAAAGAGGGGTATTATGCTTTTTTCAATCACATAGCACCAGTCTATAGCATACTACAATGATGACGTAACCTTCTGTTGGTCTGTATATGCAGTAAATTAAAATAACTGCCTTGAATAAAATTGCTCTCTCAAAATGGCTGTACTGAACGTCTTGAAATAGGCCTCTGTCTCTTTAAGAAGCTTTCCGACACGCCCCCTTCAGCACACTGCTGTGGCATCTAAACAACACTACTGTGCGGGGAGGGGGCTTTGCTGAGCTGAGGAGCAGTGGTTGGTGGCTTGGCTGGTGACGAAAGGTCCAGAGGCGTCTCCAGGAGGTGGGGGCGTTCCTAGGAGGACTGAGGCATAGCTACACCTAAATGGCTGCCGTCTAAGTTTTTACTGATTACTCAAAATATGTGAATGAGCCAAGGCAACACTCCAGGCATGTGTTTAATGAGGGAATGACATAATAACATGATATAAAGCTTGAAAAAGTCGATTTTACATAATACCCCCTCCTTAACTTTTATACAGCCCCTCCAAGATTGAATATTGCAAAAACTATATTATTGCGATATTTTACAAAACCAACCACCAAGACATAACGATGCTAAATCAAAAAGGTTTAAAGTGGACATATCATGCAAAATCAACTTTTTGAGCTTTAAACCATGTTATAAAGTTGTTCCCTCGTCAAAAACATACCTGGACTAATATTTCACTACATTCACGCAGTTTTTAGTAATCCTCAGGTTAATCCTGTTAAATTTAGCGGTCTCTTCTTCTACGGTGTCAGCACCTCGTTCTGTACATCCTGGATACAATTGCGTCATTGTTAAAAACACAAAACTGTCATATATCGGTCCTTAGCCGTTCTGCTCAGGGCCGTGCTGAAGCTGTAAACCACGCCGTAAATCTAAACAGAACATGTTTTTTTTTATAAGCTATTCCTACAGCTGCCAGCAGGAGGAGCCCCAGTTAAAGTCTTCACCAGTCCTTACCTGTATTTCATTGTTACAATTTAATTCTTACAGAGATAAAATTTTAAATCATAAAACATTAAAGCAGTACGAAGTAACTCATGCCCCTAGAGGCCATAAGCGCCACTGCAGGTGTCGTAGCATGTTGCGTTTTTTTACTCATTAAGTAAATACTACGCTGACATAATATACAAAGGGAGAGAGGGATATTGTACATCCAATTACACAATAGAAATTATTATTTTTTTCACACAAACTTGGCTGTAAATATTGTTTAAGTGGCGCAAGCCCACAGTTAGCTTTGCCTGTTAGCCTGTTAGCTTCTTCTTCGTATTCTATTATTGTGTATTGCGCCTCCGACCCGGAGGCAGGAAAGTTGCAATTGTGGTTTTCTGGCCAGAGACACCAGGGGGAGATAAAAGACCCCCCAATCATCCCATTAACACTTGTATTACCCCCAGAGGGACTACGGAAAGGATTCATTAAGGTAAACAAGTTACTTAGTACTGCTTTAAATATCAATGCTGAGGAACCCAAATTATGCATTATAAGTCCGCTTTAAATCCACATAAAGAGTCAAACTGAACTTTTATACATTTTAAGTTGTCATTCATTATTGTTTTAGGCTATGTTAGTAACACAATTAAAATCTCAGTCGGATGGAAGACTTAACTTATTTTGGAGATATATTGCGGCCTCTTGTCATGTGGAAAACAATCAAACTGCAATATTTACAGCCCTTGATTAGAGCCTTTTCAATTTGCTAATTAAGATAAGTGTGTGATTGTGATTTTTAATTTCACAGCCCTGACACGTCATAAACCCATTCGGCTGTAGCTCCGTACTTCACCACGGCAGACAGTGATCTATGCGTGTGCCACTGCAGTGTGCACATAAACAATAAACCTAATTTATCGAACCCCGCTCCCTTGTTGATAGAGCCATCCGCCAGTGTTTAGCCCTGGCCGCTGTGATTGCGTAACCTGTTTTATTAATCTCATCCACAAGTATTCCACGGGCACAGGCGGTATACAGTGGGCTCGGCGGGAGAGCGCGGAGCCCGCTGACATTACTCAAAGTGACACGTCCGACCAGCCGCGAGGTTAATTCCCTAAACGGTAAAGGAGCTGCCCCGAGTGTCTTGCTCGTCGACACACACTGTTTTCTCCCAGGAGGGTTATCGCCGGAGTTCAATCCTGCCGCCTACCTCTGAGCTACGCTTGACTAATGGAGCCATCAATGTACAAAAGCCCATAGTGACAAGAGAATCTATGTGATACTGTAGATAGGGATTTTATGAGTCTATTCAAGCTGAGGGCAGACTACACGATTGTTTTCAGTCTTAAAAGATTTGTGAAGAATGGGGGGGGTCCACGCTACACAAAATCGGGCTTAAAGTTGAAACATGTTTGATTTACTGCAAGTGAGGTTTGGTCGCTTCTTTCTGCCGCCCACATTACACGACTTGTACACGAGTCTTGTTGCTGACCCTCCACACTACGAGACACGACTCTCTGCAAATGCCTCCAATTAGTCACGACTCGGGAAAACTAATTGTGACTGAAGAAATAGACAGAATATAATACTCCAGGTATGTTCTTGACATAGGAGCTTTATAACAGTTTAAAAAGTTATTTGTGCCCTTAAAGTAGAGACAGTGCAGGTGAACTTTTGAGTTGATCTTTCATGCTGACATACATACTGTACAATTTCTTTTTCATTTAATATTTTCATATAGAAATAAAACATTTCATAACATATTTGGTGACGTAATCAGAGCAATGGTGAAAGAAGGGTTTGAAATTGTGGGTTTATTTTGGCGACACATTTGATACAAAATGTTTTTTGCAGATGTCTTCTATTTTGTGTTGTGTAACTTAGTTAAGACTGACAAATCTAATTTTTGTGAAATAAACATCATCACTGCGGAAAAACGAAACTAATTAAACATATTGTTGCTTTTTTACATCTTGGCCAGGGCTTCAGGCTACTTTGATCAGGTGTTTTATGAAATTACACTGTTGCCCTTTCAAATAATCTAATCTTATCTAATATTGTTTGGTACAAGGCTGGAAAAAAGATGCCTGTGGGTAAAGATTTTGTCAACAAATTTACAAAGGAAAGTTAACGCTGTATTAAAACAGGTTATTTTGTATATAGGACATTTCTTTTGTTTCCTGTTAAAGGTATATGCATGGTGGCACAGCGGTTAGCGAACAATGGGTCACATGCAGAGGACAGATTTCCCGATAAAGTATACCTTAAAGGAGCTATATCTGACTTTTTTTTCTTCTTTTTTTTACCCCATAAAAGTATGTTGTAAAAGTAGTAATTGTGTATGGTCAACCCAAATAGTCAATATGTGACGAAAGGGGGTTTACCTTTTTCGTCACATGTTGACTCCGAGGGATGGTAAAAATACCCATTTCGGCACATTTTTGGTTCAAAATTAGGTATAGTCCCTTTAACCTTAACCTGTTTAATAGAGCTACCTGGGCAAATAACTCAAATATGTCTGCAGAGTCTCTTTGGCTTGTTGTCTGAGAGCCATTACTAAAACTCACATTTTTTGATACAGCTGGAATCAGTGGCGTGCTGGGACCTCATTTCGGCCCGGGAATTTAGAGAAGACCGCCCACTTTTCTGTGGGTTTATAGCTCAGTGATAGAGCGCTGGTCTCTGGTGCAGGAGGTCCCCGGTTCAAAGTATGACTTCACATTTTTCCTAACGCTCTTTTTACATGGGCCGCTACACACCAGTCTGAGCCTGATAGAACTCCACAATCAGCACAAGTTATAAGATAAACATATTTATTTGTCCACTTTTCTACCTTTCACTGGCTTTTTCTCTCTTTACTCGCGCGGACACTTGTCTCCGCTGGATTGGACTGCACCAACTTCAACTAAAGCGGAGGAGTGTTCCACTTAAACACCCTTAAACACCCCTCTGAGTTAGTTCAACGTCAAATGGTATCTCCCTGCCACAAGGAGGAAAAGTTAGATGCGAAAATCTTTTCTGATTTTGACACGCCTCTGGCTGGAATTGTCAATCAACTCCACATTTGTTTTCGTTATGTCAGTGCCCTGGGAGAGAACACTAGCAAAGATGTGATATTTAAACTATATGGAAAAATCAATTTGCATGATATAACCTGTTCTTCTTTTGGAAATGATATGACCGTGAGACCCATTTCCAATTTAGAAGCATCTTGTTAGCTCCTATACTCCCTTGTCTATATGACTAACCCCTTCTTTTTCGCTGCCTTCAAAGACCTCCCACACTCTCTTTGATTACGTCATGCACGGAGGGGTTTGTCAAAAAAAAAAGGAAAGAATGAAAGGATATATGGGGGTTTTGAGGGACGGGCGAGGCAAACAATCGGCTGGAGGGCCCCGCTGTAGACATTAATGTCTGAAAACAGTGGCGTGGTGGCGGGCGGAAGAGGGATGAGTCACTCGATGAGACTTACTTCTTGACAGGAATTCTCCCTCGGGTTGAGCTGCAGCTTCATGCGGGTGTATCTGCAACGGGACACACAGCATACGTCCATGTGAGTAATACCCCTGCGTTCATTCCTGAGTACATGTTTGGCATCAGTTACCACTCGGCATGTCTACAATCATTAACCAGGCCTGTCGACAACTAGACATGCATATTTATTAGACGCCGCAGTCAACGTGATGTAAAGGCTAAAGAGGGGCTTTGCATGTCATGAATATTCCTGTGTATGTCTTTATCTCTCTGTGCAGTATTCATCTATCGTGTTCAGTGAGAGCCAGAAACTGATAAGTATTCAGTTGATAGGGATATATTTCATCATAAGTGAGTGATTGTTCATGTAAAAGCATTTGGACACTACCCAAGTTGTTTTGCATCTCTTTTTTCTCCTTTTTATACATTGTTTTTATCTAATATCAGGCTGCATCTGGAAAGTGAAAATAAGCAAGGACCTCCTCCTCCGTATCGTTGACCCGGACGTGTGTCATCGTCATGCCATGACAAGGAGCATCCAAATATGAGATGTATGTTTCCTGTAATACCTCTTATAGCAGAGGAACCTCGGGATGTTCCTCATCAGCCCAGAAGGAGCTAAGAACAATCCCACTGCGCTGCCACCTGAAGGTTTCCAGTTTTGCTGCATGACGTTTCATCCAATAAACATATGAGCTTTGTCCCGGAACTTATGGCAACATTACGCACTTTTGTTTACATTTTACGGGAACAAACTTAAACCACATGGCTCATTTGCGTGAAATCCGCTGTGAAAGAACAGAACTGTCTGCGGTGAACTAAAGGAAAGGAATGGCTGGAATCTTTGAGCAGAGCATGTTATTTCTCTGACAGAGCTGTAGCAGCAGAGTTGAGGATGAAACTGTATTTTCATCAACAGTCTGTGTAGTTTCATACCGCAGCGGTTCACGTTTGAAACCTTCAGTGATAATTGACAGTGCAGCTTATAAAGAGTTGTTTATTTAACACATCATTCTGACATTGTGCAGTTGCTCAGAGGATATTTGTCCGGTTGTTCCCTCCACTGGGGTAGATGCAGTAGACAGATAAATAGTCAGATGTGAGGATCTGACATTTGTCTCGCAAGGTTCAGCAGCTCGTATCAACACAAAATACAAGACATTTCACAAAGACATGATAAACACTCGCCATTGCACACTTTATGACTTAAGCTCCTTATTTAGTTTCAGGATGGACTTATGAACAAATGAGTTCCTCAATCTGACCTTATTAAAGCGTGGCACACACTGGCGCCCCTGACGGGTAACAGCACAAGGATCAGCTGAAGCTCCTGCTACTAACTGCAAAAGGTTCCTCAAGGCCGACCTCATGATGTAGCCATCAAAGGTTAAAGAAAAGGAAAAAGAAGCTCTCTTGGGACTATGTTTTCTAGTTCCTTTTGAAAATAATGGCTGAAGTATTTCCAGCCTGGCCAAACAAACTAAATGCTTTTTCTTTTCTTTTCTCTTTTCAAAGACGTGAAAACCAAAACAAACACGGCAGCTTATGCGAGTATGAAGAAAAGAAATCCCCCAGCACAATCAGCTTTTAAGAGTGTCTCTTGCATTTAAGTTATGTGTTACAAATGTTTCTCTTTGATTCATTGGATCGACCCAAAACTTGAAGGGAATTTATTCAGACAAGACGTTTTACAAGAAGCTATTTTTCATTCTCTCCTACACTCCAAACACGAGTTCCTGTATGGATTGCTGGTCCCAGATGACTTTGTTTTGGCAGAGAAAGTAGGAGTGACTGGCCAGAAATGCGGATTCCTATTGTAACAGTTGATCCTGAACTCTGTTGAGTTTTTAGATGCCAAACAACTCGAGAAAACATTGAATAGACTGCAAACTTTGTGGGATTCAAACATTATTCATCTGCTCTTAAAGTGTGGTGCGGATGAAGAGGCTTTTAAAGGCACAAACCTGTGTCATGTATTGGATTTCTATGTTGCTTTTCTGCATCAGTTCGTTTTGAAGAGATTCTTGTATGTCTAAGTTTAGTGAACAATGCTTCAGACAGTGCAGTGCCTCCAGTGAGCTGGGCCCCTGTGATTCACCTGAGAACTAGTGCGGAGGCTCAGTGTTCCTTTTTCATCGCCAAATAAAGTACAGAACACTTGTTTTTAGCGTTACTGGCTGTATCCATTGAAGTTACAAAAACTTTAGACCCACAAGAGCTTATACAATATGATATACAGGTGAAACTATATCCTTAAAAACTGACCGAAATCTGATAATGGATCGAGCCGTTTTAAATGTATGGTTTTATTTTGTCGAACATATTAGTTACAAAGACGTTTTCAGAGGGGATCTTGTTTAGTTTTAAAATAAGCTGTGTATTAGTGGAGGAATCTCTAAAAATTGAAATCTTGCCTTGTTTTTTTTTAAAATGCACAACTCAATAAATCAGGCTATTATTTAGACATTAAATATTTAAAAATCCCTCTGAAAAAACCTTCAGTCCAAGCCTAGAACATTAAGTCCATAGGTGCTACTTATGTGCAGATACTGTCACACAATGTGAGGAAAATGCATTTTGAGGAATTACAATTACAATTCCCATATAAATCTATTGTGAAACACTGAATCAGTGCAATAATTAATTAAACATGTTATTGTAAAGTTAGGTATTTTTTTGTTTCCAGGTGAAAGTAAATGTTAATATGAATAATTTTACTTGTAGTGCCTCCTCTTAAAAATTAAATATACTCTCACTCTCACCATCTTAATATTTTTTTTTTTTTCTTCTCCCAACCATGATTCTGATCATCTATGGCCTGCTTTGTTATGACGGGTGTGGGGATGCCTCCAGCCCCTGCTGTTGTGCCTCTTCCCCGGCTGGCCCTATGGGGTAGCTCGCCTAGACACCCTGCCACTGTTTTTAATGCATCATATAAGGTTAGGCTCACAAAGTAGGAAAAAAAAAAATAGGGCAAGCTCAATGCTTCTTTTAATGCACCTCACTTTACTTGAGGACATATTGGGAAATACTGTTAAGGGACAAAACACAATGAATAGGGTGAGTTTGATGCTCATTTTTAATGCACCTCATCTATAGGGACATACTGGGAATTTAAGGGACAAAACAAGAATTAGGATTGGTGGGGTGCTAGCAGTGTGCGGCCCGGGGTGCTGGCCGGGATGTGTCGCAGGCGGGGAACGGTGTGTGGACATTGCCCTCATTGACATGACTAACTGGCCATGGATGAGAAGAACACCACACTGAATTAAGACCAAAATATTCATTAATTAATGAAACCCATTTATTTTCTTTATTTGTTATCTTTTCTGTTCTGTGAATTCACTTTATTCTAAATCTCTTATCATTTTTTCTGTTTTTACTGTGTAGTATGGTAGTGGTGCGGATGGGGGTGCTGTACTGATGCGAATGGGGTGCTGTTGATGGTTGTGGTACGGATGGTGGTGCTAGTGGTGGTAGTGGTTGTATGGTGGTTATAGAGGCCGTACTAATGGTACAGTAGTAGTTAGCTTTGTTTTTTTGTTTTCCCCTCTCTCTTGTATTCAAGTATTTATTATTTATTTTAACTGTTTAATATACAGTTTTTTTGTTTTGCTTTTTGTCCTATGTTACACCTCATGTGTGTTGTATTGTTATGTCTTTCTTTTTTTTTTTTTTCTTTTCTTAATGTCTTATCTCTGTACCTTTTTGTAATATGCACTTCTTGCAATAAAAAAAAAAGAAAAAAAAAAATGAAATATTGAGAGTATTCCTTTTCGCTTCTGAAAACACCATATAATCCATGGGGAAATGCTGGCACATTCTCAAAGCAAACAGAACCGATTGATAACATTATGTGTACAGTAGCTTAACTAACATAACACGTGTTTACAAAGAGCGGGCTGGAATTGAAGATTATCCCTATGGAAGTCTTTCATTGGCACGCGGACATACAGCACCGGCTAAAAATAGCTCCTCCGCTGCAACAGGAGCTATCATTACGGCCTAAGCTTTAAGTGGCCGCTAGCTAATAATTAATATCTATTGCGGGACCGTCCACTTGATAGGGGCAGCGCGGCGTCTGCGGGTGAAAGCGAAGGTAGTGCTTAAAGGGGCGCATATCGGGTTTAGGAGGCTTGTTTTTGTAACGGAAGACAGCGATTTAAATATGCACAAGGACTGGAGTGGACTTTGGAAGTGAAGCAGAAAGGAAGAGTAGAAGTTAATGTCCTCAAGTGCCTCGAGTGGCCAACAAGTGCTGTATAATTTATCCACAATGGGGATGAAAAGTCACGCAAAGTTCAGCGATTATATAGGACTCGAGTAGGGACTTACAACAGGGCTAAAGGAATATAGCAGAATAAAGACGCACTGTAAAAGAAAAACAAGAAAGGTTCATTTGGTCATCTTGTGTGAATATCTTAGGATTTTACTTCTTGTCAGATCAGTTAACAAACCATATAAAAAATTAAGGCCAAAACTAGTCGACCAAAAGGACAATATAGAACCGGATCAAAAATAAATGTCATAATATGAAGTCCTATGTAGGTGAATGCGAGAGAAAAACACGAGCAACTAAGCAAGAAACTCCGCCATCTCCACTCATTGCAAAAGGGAAAACCACATTATGGACTGGGATGGAGCTAAAATCCTCATCAAACCTTTTAAAGACCCCATAGTTTAACATTGAGATGGTGCGCAGCTAAGACTTCTATCAAACTGTCAAAATGCTAATATTTCAACTGGTCAATGTCTTTTATCCACATGACACAAACACTAGCACAAAGTTTACGTCTTCTCTGTCAGCATAAATGAACTAATGTCTAATCCAGGGGTGCCCAAACTTTTTGTCTCCGAGGGCCAAAATGAAAAAGTGCCTGTGGGTCGCGGGCCAAACACGGCAATGTCAAGCGTGAAACACATACTATAACTGCAAATAATACTAGTTACTTACTTTATTTTTCAGTAGCCTATACATTTGCATTTGTTAATATCTATGCAAATAACATGCTATATTAAAACAAATGTTAACTATGGCAAAAGCCTAGTTTTAGTAGAACAAAATCAACAATTGCAGCAATATAGTGCAAAATGTAAACAACAACAACACCTATATCTACAGCACCTACAGTGACTCTACCTCATTCATTTGTTAACTCAAAGAAAATGTCACATTAGATCATTTTTAAAGTGTCAGCATAAAGTCTTAAGTACATTTTTAACACACACCTTTGTTGATGTCAACAACCTTGCAATAAAAGTTGGAACAATGGAAATGTTCCGGCGGGCCAGATTTGGCCCGCGGGCCCCACTTTGGCCACCCCTGGTCTAATCGTTTTCTCATAACAGTGTCTGAAATTGGCAAGATGAACGGACTTCCAGCCAGAAGATAAATAACTTCCAAATAATGATCAGGTTTAACATTTGTAGATTTATGCTTGAAAAAATATCTTTGGGTGAACTGGTCCGGGACGCTTTAGTACAGCGTCCCAGGTGTGCAAGAGCTAAAAAGCCCCCTTCATGAGGGGCCGTTTTTGCAGAGCTGGGGCGCTGTCCTGAAGAAGTCAGACTGAAGGTGGCGCTGTCGTCCTACCTCTGCAAGTATAGGGACACGGTAAATGTAAATTAGCCAACGAGGCACGCCACAGCAACATCACTTGACCACTAGAGGGAGACTGCAGGAAGAGAGCAGTGGAGAACAACAAAAAACAAAACGGCTGTGCAAAATTGCTTTTTACCATGTTAAAAATGTTTTTTCTCATCCAAAACAGATCTGCAGCTGCGTTTTCGAGCCGCCAACGCATCTTTCACTACAGCTATTTGGTCCAACAAAGTTAAAACAGAACTAAGTAACTCGTGCCCCTAGAGCGCCACTGCAGGTGTCGTGGCATGTTGCGTTTGTTTGTTTTTTTGCTCAATGTGAGAGTCTGTGAGAGTAAATTCTACACTGACAGAAAAGACAAAGGAGAGAGGGGTGTTGTACATCCAATTACACAATGGAAATAATTTGTGTTCACTCAAACTTGGCTGTAAATACTGTTTAAGTGGCGCTAGCCCGCAGTTAGCTTTGCCCGTTAGCCTGTTAGCTTCTTCTTTGTGATTCCATTAGTGTGTATTGCTACTCCAACCTGGTGGCAGTCAAGTTGCAATTGTGGTTTCTGGCCAGAGACACCAGGGGGAGATGAAAGACCCCTCAATCATCACATTAACACTTGTATTACCCCAGAGGGACTACGGAAAGAATTTATTAAGGTAAACACGTTACTTAGTGCTGCTTTAAGCCTGGGTGAGAAGGTTGAAGAAAATGTAACAACTGGAGGTCGGGTGGACGGAGCTTATATTGAGATAATATTAAGATAGTGATAAATATCTCTTTGACATTATTACCAAATACCTGGAAAAAACATGTTACCACCTGTTTAAAGTACAGGACTTACGACTTCCTACCTAAACCTAAACTTTCTTTCTAACAGTTTGTATGTAGTTACAAGACAGTAACAAAACTACCACCATACAAAATCTGCACCCCACAGCTTGAAAACCGACTGGTCTAACTCATTATTACCCTGCTCCTTTCTGCCAGCACATTTCTGTTCTCTTCTCTTCGTTAATGCCGAACCAGCCGTGCTCGTTTTAATGGACACCGGCAGTGACTCACCGCTGTGTCTCAAAATATACAAAGCCAACTGTATAAATTCCTGCAGAAAAGGGGACATGTTTTTGGAGGAAACGCTGAACAAACGCGCGGCCAAATCGCGGCGCGTCCTTGAAGATTAAGCCGCTCATCACGAATGCACCGCGCGGCCGGGGTCCAAGGAGTCACCTTTGTTTGTATTGATTTGGAAATTACATCTGAGGACATGATGTTTCCTGTCATTCGGCATTTATCTGTTGATGTCAGAAGTCTTCTCATCTGAATTTCACGGGCGCATAGCAATAAACCATCGTCAAACGCAACGTTATATTTATAGTTTTGGTCACATGACACTCAAAAAAGGCGGAGTCAGAGATGGCAGGTGAAGAAGGAAGTCATGGGAATTCTGCATTAGACAGAGCTTTACTTCTGCTGGACGTAAGAATTACCTTCTGAAACTCAAATATATATTAAAGGTGCATTATGGAACATTTATGTGAAAAAACCCCAACCCTTCTATTCATGCGTATTTGAGCTTTTAGTAACCCAGCAGCTGTATGAGTGGGTCAGTTGTTTTAGAGTTTCTGGGAGGTTTTCACTGCTGACGGACCCCTCACCAGAAAACCTATAAAACAATTGGAGCGTTGTAAAGGCCACCGTGATCGAAAGTAAAGGTGCCATGCTGACCACAAATGCAGCCATTGTGTCACAAAAGTTAAATTATGCACAAATATCAAGTTTGTTTGTGTTTTGTTTTTTTTGCGTTAAAAGTTGCATAATACACTCTTAATAATATGAAATACAGTGAAATGAAGACAAAGAAAGATGATGTAGAGGTCATGTGTTTCCTGCTTCCTCTGAGTCCAGTTCCTAGTTTTACTTTGCAGGAGATAGTTACAATATAAGACATGAGCCTCATGTGTTTCTACTGTGACATGGGCCTGTCCAACACAAGTATGAAGTTCTGTCTAATGCAGAACCTCCACTTCCTAGTGGCGCTAGGCTAGGGCAAGGCTAAAGCATTTCTATGGTATCAGTTAGCCTGCATTAAAAAACAGTCTGACCCACTCCACAGTGCACCTGAGGTAAATCACTTATAACACCAGACTAACCATATAAATGTCTGTGTTAATAGAATAATGTTTGAAATATAACTGACCTTGTATCACGTGAATTACCGCATTTTGAGGGACTATTTTCTCGCAGATCACTCCGCCGCTGCGTTAGCTTACAGCCACGACGCTGATGCTGCTCAAATTGAAGTTATTTTAAATGCAAAATGGTTAAAATGTTTCTATCGACACAGACATTTATATGGTTAGTCTGGCGTTATAAGTGATTTACCTCAGGTGCACTGTGGAGTGGGTCAGACTGTTTTTAATGCAGGCTAACTGATACCATAGAAATGCTTTAGCCTTGCCTAGCCTAGCGCCACTAGACTCATAAGAACTGTATGAATTTAAGAAAAAATATCTCCAGACATCAACAACACTCTGGATAACTAGGAAACAAGGCCCTATGTCAAAAATACTGAAATATCCCTTTAACTCTAACGAGAGTAAATTCACCTTTACTCAGAGCAAGTTGGACCGACACCTAACAGTGTCAAAAAAAGGTTTCAGAGCTAAACAGGTTAATATTGTGTAAAATTTTAGGAATACAAGTGAACTGTACTTATTCTTAATAAATAGACAAATAATAACCCCATTGCCACCGCCCCGCCCATTATACCTTAACAAAAGCTGCAGTTCAATTGAAAGACAAAATGTTCCAATTGGTCAAATTGAGGACTCGATACTGTATTGACAGTATGCAGCAATACCCAAATTCATTTATAATGTTTAAACATATTAATGTGCACCGTCCCTTTTCAAATAAATAAATGCATATTGAGACTAATCAGGAATGCAGCGCACACAGAATGATCTTAGCGGTCGACATCTTTGCATCGATCGCAGAAAAACATCGCAGCAATGAGGACACGCTGAGTTTCGAGTTTCCCGTTCATACCATCCCCTCCATTTACCCTGCGCCTAAAGTCCTGGCATCAACAATTAGATTTAACCACATGCGGAGCAACAGGAGCCACTTCAGGGATAGAGCCTCCCCAGTGGCAACAAGGTCTAAACCAGGACTACACCAGCCTCCCTTTCAGAGGAAAAGAACCCTCCCTCATGTCAGAGATGGAGGGGCGCCTTATTTGTAAGCAATCGGTGCCACTGCTGTTTGCAACCCAGCGTGACCGTTTCACCACAGTCGCTTCATGCCGCGCAGTCGATGGCCACTTTTATTGTCTCATAAGTCAATTATTTTCCTCGGGGGTTGGCTGTAATGGTTTGGGTTGGCCGATAAACATGGGACAGCTGGGAGATGTCACCGCACAACCCCTAAACGCATGCTGTGGATACTAAAGTGCACCGCTGCCGCTGTTTGAATAAAGTGGATATTTACTTTTAAACAAGAGAGAACGCTACGGCAAAAGAAACGGCTTTGAATAGGATTACGAAAATGCCAGATCTGAATTAAACACAATAACTCCAATTTGTGTCACAGTGCGCACAATCATATTCACAGACGACTATTGAGATACAAGAAAGATTTTCAAAAAGAAAAGCGGTCGATGGGTTAAAGGTCTGTGCAACGAATGGATGATATATAGCAAAAGATGCTCCCAGTGCACCAATAATTGACACTGTTTAGCTTACAACTTGGTATATGGGGGCCACCTGTTACCTGTCTGAGAAAGACTGACCAAAGCCATGTTTAGACGGCAATAGTCTCCAGGAAAACAAAACAATCATGTCACACTAAAGTAAAAAGTAAGTCATTATGATTTTTTTATCGACAATTATTTGACTTTAACAGGAACTCTTCAATCAACAAAGATGGACATTTCTGCTTTTATGTATCCGACGTGTTGAGAATCATTAAATCCTCTTCGAAACGGCAAAGATGTTAAGTACCTTCCGGTGGTAGATGGGCCGGTGATATATTCCAGTGCACTGGTGTTGAAGATATACAACCTGACTTTACAAACTGATGGGGCTTAAAGTGCATATGACACATTAGACCCCCAAAAAAGTTAGAAGAAGTAAGTAACTTGTTTACCTTAATAAATCCTTTCAGTCCCTCTGGGGGTAATACAAGTGTTAATGGGATGATTGGGGGGGTCTTTCATCTCCCCCTGGTGTCTCTGGCCAGAAAACCACAATGGCAACTTGAGTGCCACCGGGTCGGAGGCGCAATACACACTAATGGAATCACAAAGAAGAAGCTAACAGGCTAACGGGCAAAGCTAACTGCGGGCTAGCGCCACTTAAACAGTATTTACAGCCAAGTTTGAGTGAAAAAAAGATCTCCATTGTTTAATTGGATGTTACAATATCCCTCTCTCCCTTTTCTGTCTTTTCTGTCAGCGTAGTATTTACTTTCACGGACAATTAATAAGTAAAAAAAACGCAACTTGCTACGACACCTGCAGTGACGCTTATGGCCTCTAGGGGAAAGAGTTACTTAATTCTGCTTTAACACAACTATATTTAATATTGGACACTGACAGGAAGTGACATAGATAGAGGCAAACAATTTCAAACTGTTGCCGTGCCGACCATGTTACGTCAATGGGAAGTGAGTGAGTCAAATTGCTCTGGAACTTTACCTCTCTCTATGTCACTTCCTGTCTGTAGCTTAAAAATGTAAAAAAAAAATACTTTTCCCGCCAACATTTCTTCATTAAATTGTTGATTTGCAGAAATAAGATCATAATTTACTTACAACAGATCATCTAAATAAGTCATAAATACACAAGGATTAAAACCTGTCATATGCACTTTCACACCTTTGGCCTTTTGAAGAAGAGAATGGGTGATTTTCGAAACGTTGGCCGGCGTACAAGTGCAGAAATGTCCAGCTGTATGAACTGAGTGGACTCCATTACTGATATTTGACTTGACATAAATATGTGGAGTCTGAAAACCTTCTTCTTGTGATGGATGTGTCCAGTTCACATGAGCGCAGAGATAAAAAGAGGAATACAAATACAAAACCAGGTCTACCAAACTAAATATGGCCCCAAACTAAAAACAATCCAAATCTACACTTGAACTAGACCGTTACTGAACTCCATGTACCACAATTTGAGAACCACTGATGCAGCAAAAATATATTTCCATTTAATCCGTGAGCCTATTCCCCAGTGGACGTCGGCACCGTGTAGTAGCTGTAGGCGTTTACACATAGTACTTACTACACAGGATCAGAGCGCTGTAAACGTGATCGATTAAAATGGTGACAAATACACTGTGACAGTAGCTTAAGGTCACACGTATGATACTCCTATGGGGCTTTATATGTACTGTACTTCCTTTCTTTACGCACAAATACAACCCAACAGCGGCACAGAGTCTGAACCAAGACTACAATAGGACTGAATCTTTTTTAGCAAAGTCATAAGCTTGCACTTCAGTTCTGTGTCCCTCTATCAACATGAGGTGAAGCGACCTTTACTGCCTTAAGCTCTTTAGAAAACAGTGAGAGGCTTGATCTGACCTACAGCCGGCATCAACCATAAACTAAACTAAAGCACGATCCTCAAAGGTTACAGCTTCAATGCCTTTGTTTGATGTAGAAGTGCAAGAGAAAGTTTGTTCTCAACGAAACGCTGTAGCACTGATGTAATCACTGCTACACTACAGTCATTACCTGCACTCCCGTAGGACCATATTAGCTAAAAGGTACCACTTCCTTTTCTGCTTTGGTGTTGAAATATGTCATTTGTACAACAGAACAGACATGCTCCACCAATTTTGACTCGCCAAGAACAAAAACATGACTTTCTACCTCTAAACAGCCTGCTTTATTGTAAGTTACCAATTTGAAAGCATCCATCAAATTCATTAACAGCAACTTCCTTTCTTCTTCTGCTTCTTCATCATACGTTAAGTTAAATTATACTTTATTAATCCCCGTAGGGAATTTCGTTCTCTGCATTTAATCCATCCTCGATGACGTTGAACCGAAGTACGCGGAGGAAACCTATGCAGAGACACAGGGAGATCATGCAAACTCCACACAGAAAGGCCCCGTCCAGGTGGGAATTGAACCCGAGATCTTCTAGTTGTGAAGCATGAGCGCTTTTTCTCTTTATCATCTTCCTCTCCTTCATCATCTTCTTCATCATTTCCGGTTCTTCATTACTTTTTCAGCTTCTTCTTCAACTTCCTCTTTTTCATAATCCTCTTCTTGTTCCTTCATCGTTATCTTCTGCCACTTCAACTCCTTCTTCATCCTCTCCATCAGCTTCCTCTTCTTATACTTCAGCCGCTTCTTTTCTTCTTCTTCTTATACTTCAGCCACTTCTTCTTCTTCTCTTCTTCTTCTTCATCCTCTCCATCAGCTTCCTCTTCTTATTGTTCAGCCGCTTCTCTTCTTCATTCTATCCTCCTCTTCTTATACTTCAGCCGCTTCCTCTTCTCTTATACTTCAGCCACTCTTCTTCTTCTTCTTCTTCTTCTTCATCCTCTCCATCAGCTTCCTCTTCTTATAGTTCAGCCGCTTCTTCTTCTTCATCCTCTCCATCAGCTTCTCTTCTTATACTTCAGCCGCTTCTTCTTCTTCTTCTTCTTCTTTTTTCTTCAGCCGCTTCTTCTTCTTCTTCTTCAGCCTCTTCTTCTTCTTCTTCTTCTTCTTCTACTTCAGCCTCTTCTTCTTCTTCTTCTTCTTCTACTTCAGCCTCTTCTTCTACTTCTTCTTCTACTTCAGCCTCTTCTTCTTCTTCTTCTACTTCAGCCTCTTCTTCTACTTCTTCTTCTACTTCAGCCTCTTCTTCTTCTTCTTCTTCATCCTCTCCATCAGCTTCCTCTTCTTATACTTCAGCCGCTTCTTCTTCTTCATCCTCTCCATCAGCTTCCTCTTCTTATACTTCAGCCGCTTCTTCTTATTATTATTCTTCAGCCGCTTCTTCTTCTTCTTCTTCAGCCGCTTCTTCTTCTTCTTCTACTTCAGCCTCTTCTTCTTCTTCTTCTTCTTCTACTTCAGCCTCTTCTTCTTCTTCTTCAGCCTCTTCTTCTTCTTCTTCTTCTTCTTCTTCTTCTTCTTCTTCTTCTTCTTCTTCTTCTTCTTCATTCACATACTCATGCAAGGAGTAACAATCCCCCGCTATCAATACATAAGCAAACCTTTCCCACCGAGCAAATCTTTCTCCCTCTACAGATTCATAACTAGATCACACAGTATTTCAAAGCATATTTCTTCTTGTAATAACAGATAATATTCCGAGTCCGTAACACATGCGCAGACTCATGCTTTGGCTCGTGCTCATGTTTGTCCTGGGTTAGGGGACTGCGGAGCCCCGTGTGCATCTCTGCATTATATTATGAGCTCGTGTGAGAGTGAGGGAGACGTACGCCTTCTCCAGACAGTCCTCCCTGGACATGTTCTGCACCATGAGGTTGGACGTCAGTTTGAACAGCTCCTCGGCCCATTCCTGCAACAAAACAAGAACACAAAAAGCCGTAGTTAAAGCGACTCTGCGGAGGATTCCGGGAAAAAAGCTCTGCACAACTATGTCAGTGAGGTCAGATCTAATTCCAATGACATTCAATTGCTTTACATAAAAAAAAGAACTAAAGGTGAAAACGCTGACCTCTCCGTGACACGGGAAGTTGTTAGCGCTCTACATTCGACATTGTGTAAACAGTAGAGCAAACTCCCACACATTAGCATCATCCGGCTGCACAGATAATGACTAAAGGAAGTCGCAGTCATGTCACAACCTTTGATTTACATGAGCTTTACACAACCCAAGCATGACCATTGCGTACTGTAATGCAGCCGACATGTGAACACAAATTGTTTACATGCACTTCCTGATCTTGTGCAGTATAGAAAACATGTTACTAGGCTCTTACCCTTTTAGCTGAACAGAGAATGCATAACAGTAGACTAATTAGCAGCACAGCTAACTGATAGATGCACAAACCCTGATTAAAATCTCAAATAAAACCACTTAGCGTGATCGGACGTGCCCAGATATGATCATTTACCTTGGCGATCTCCTCCTGGAAGGCCATGAAGTTCAGGTACGTGATGTTGACCATGTCGAGGCCGCTCACCACCGTCAGCATCCTGTTCTCCATCTTCCCCGCCAGCGTGCTGACGTCCAGCAGCTCCCGCAACTTGGCCTCCTGCAGAACACGAAAAGGCAACGTCGTAAATGGACAGCTACGCACACAAGGTATTTTAAACAACACAGCAGATGCAGAGTCATTTCGAAGGATTTATACCAGGGTTTATACAAGAAGTCAAATTCAATACTTTATAATGTAATCAATCAATCAATCAATCAAACAAACAAACAGACGAATGAGAAGAAATTCCACTATTCGCAAGAAAACTGGGCAACTTTTAAGCAAAAAAAAAAAAGTACAATTTCAATATGGAGGTTATGTGTATGATGTCATAACATAGCAACAGCATGGCAGTTAGTATTCCATCACGGCAACAGCAGCGAGTGGGAGGTCTGCATTGTTGTTCATTGATTTTCCACTCAATTTACAATATCTTTTTCTGTTTAAATATACAATGTGCACATACTTTCTATTTCGGGCCATCATTTTGTCAAGAAATGTCAACAGATTTAGATTTCTTTGCCCATTTGAATCCACTTTAAAGGGGGGGGGTATTATGTAAAATCGACTTTTTCAAGCTTTATATCATGTTATTATGTCATTCCCTCATTAAACACATGCCTGGAGTGTTGCCTTGGCTCATTCACATATTTTTGAGTAATCAGTAAAAACTTAGACGGCAGCCATTTTAGGTGTAGCTATGCCTCAGTCCTCCTAGGAACGCCCCACCTCCTGGAGTCGCCTCTGGACCTTTCGTCACCAGCCAAGCCACCAACCACTGCTCCTCAGCTCAGCAGAGCCCCCTCCCCGCACAGTAGTGTTGTTTAGATGCCACAGCAGTGTGCTGAAGGGGGCGTGTCGGAAAGCTTCTTAAAGAGACAGAGGCCTATTTCAAGACGTTCAGTACAGCCATTTTGAGAGAGCAATTTTATTCAAGGCAGTTATTTTAATTTACTGCATATACAGACCAACAGAAGGTTACGTCATCATTGTAGTATGCTATAGACTGGTGCTATGTGATTGAAAAAAGCATAATACCCCCTCTTTAATGTTTTGTTTTTTAATGACATTTATGCACTCAAAGCTATACTAATTGATGCTATGATACAGTAACTCAATAAGGTGTTTAGCTCAAAGACACAATGAGAGGATCTAAAAAGTACTACACTCATGGTCGACAGAGTGAGCAGCGCATGATGAATACATGGGAGTAACCAGAGAGAGCTAATCTAATTGTGTTTCCCACGAAATGGAATTTAATTTTCTGTTTTTTCTGCAGAGTCAAAGCCTTTGTCAGGTTTGAACTGTTCATAGTTTACAATAAAGTATTTAAATTAAGTGGGAAAAAAAAAAGGTAAAGTTTAAAAGAGAAGAGCTATAGAAAGACAGTGAGGGACATTGCTAGACATTAAACAGACATGGGAGAAAAACCTCTAAAGGGAAGTTGAAGACGGCGCTGCTTAATATCACTGTATTTTGTGTTGACGTTACACCGCAGCACTGGAGTAGGGCTTTTTAAACAAGATAATAATAAATGAAAGAATTAATGATTATTTTACTCAAGCAAACAAACCAATATTTCCATCATAGATACATGGGAGTGAAGTAGCAGCATTTATTTATTCCCCCAATGAACTTCTTGTTTGTAGAGAGACAAAATCTCTACAACAATCAAAGACAATAAGAAAACTGCAATAAAAAGATTAAAAAAAGAATTGAATGGATGATTTGTTTTGATAGAATAATTAGCAAAAACAGAGGCATACATTTAAGTAAAAAGTCAAAAGACAATGGTGTAAACTATACATTTTACTGCAAAATATAGCTCTTCCTTTCAAAAATAAAGTTCAGAGAAACAGATACAGGCTTAATATATTGTCAACATAAACCCTGAGATCTTCATTTTTGTCCGACAGGAGCACTAAAGTGTGCCGTTCTCGTGGCGTCTGACAGCTTATTTGTGTGATTAACGAGAGGTCGGCCATATTGGACAGGCATAGGGAACGCGGGGCACGGGGCGGCAGACTCTATAGATCCGAGCGGGACTTGCAGGTCGAGAGGGCACCGTGAGGAGAGCGGCTTCTGAATAATAAAACAGCGCAGGGTAAATTAAATGGCAAATCGAGTTAATGTCAGCAAGTGATTTTTGCTTGTTAAACTTCTTTCGGAAATCTCCCCCCGTTTGTCCAATGAAGAAGAAAAGAAAGGAAATAGAGAACAGAAAGGCTTCTCATTAAAAAGAAAAACTATTAACGGTAAACACAATGGAGCCCTCTTAATATCACTGACACTAATTGGTTAAAGTGCTTCTTGTCAAATTTGCAAACAAAAAGTCGCATGCTAATATTTAATTGGACCACCTTAAGCTTTGATTACAGCACACGTTTGCTGTTGAGAGTGTGACCACTGGGTAAAGCCTTCTCCAGCACATCCCAAAGATCCTCAGAAGGGTCAAGATCTAGACTCTGTGGCGGCCGATCCATGTGTGAAAATGATGTCTCGTGCTCCCTGAACCACTCTTTCACGATCTGAGCCCCAATCCTGGCATTATAACCTTGGAATTCTTGTCGTCAGGGAAGAAGAAATCCATTGGTGGAATAACCAGGTCCTACAGGATGTTCAAGTCCGCAGCTGAGCTCATTCTTTGGACACATTGGGCCCGATCTTGTGTTCCTAAACGCAGACTATAGCGTAACTTTTTGTGGGAGCGCGCTTTCAGATCGTGCCACTCCAGACTTAGCACATTTAAGTGGAATGGAGAAACACCTATGGCCGATGGTGATGTTATGTAGAACAGCCTTTTTCCTCCAACCAGACTCCGTGACTGGTGTACTGTCAACGGAGAGGGGTTGTGGAGGAGTGGGGGTGAACATGTGCCAGAGCAGGCCCGGCTGTAGCTACATCTCTTTCTCTCCGGACACGGACATTGTTTAATTCACGATGGGGTTAATAAAGTTTTTGTTTGATCTGTGAGAGCCTATTATACTTAAAGGAATAGGCCACTGTTTTACATACTGAGATATGTTCTTACCTTAGCTTAGACGAGTTCATTTGTACCTGTCTGGTCTCCACGTGTGCCTTCCGTAACGTAAACACAGCACGTTAGCATTAGCATTAGCGTTAGCATTTAGCCTCTCTCTTCTCCTCTATAGCTCCAAACGAGGTGAAGATAGAAGCTACCAAACTCTTCCACGTTTTCCCTATTTAAATATGGTTACGTGAAGTGTTACACTACAAAGTATAATTACACAAAATTAAACAATGTAGATTTTCTAAGCGGATAAAACGGGGAACTATATTGTAAGGCGTAATAATACCAGGAGTAATTCGACATCTGCGCCAGTGATATCTTCACTTTACTGTACAGATGCCGAATTACTCCTGGTATTATTACGCCTTACAATATAGTTCCCCTTTTTATCCGCTTAGAAAATACACATTGTTTAATGTTGTGTAATTATACTTTATGGTGTAACACTTCACGTAACCATATTTAAATAGGGAAAACGTGGAAGAGTTTGGTAGCTTCTATCTTCACCTCGTTTGGAGCTATAGAGGAGAAGAGAGAGGCTAAATGCTAATGCCGTCTGTGCTGTGTTACGTTACTGAAGGCACACGTGGAGACCAGACAGGTACAAATAAACTCGTCTAAGCTAAGGTAAGAACATATCTCAGTATGTAAAAACGGTGGCCTATTCCTTTAAGGAAGAACATAAGGCAGCGCGATGTAAACGAGGAAATGACTGAGAGGATTTTCAGAACAGTTAGTTAAATCCAGGCGGTGACTCTTTTTTTTTTTTGATCAGGCAGTGTATTTCGATAATACAGAGAGCTCTGTCTAAGCAAGGATTACAGCAATCATTTTGACAAATGAAGTGTAAAGAGCAACACAAATATTTCTACATAGGCAGAGGCTGTGGCTTTTTTTTTTTTTTTTTAATCACAGCTCTAAATGGTTTTGAATCTTCAAAATAAAGCCAGAAATATTAGGGAATAACATGGAATTTGAAATAACTTGCTTATTGCACAAAACGACAACAATAAGCAACGTCATGTGTAGGTTCTTTTCATTCACAGTATAGGAGAGTTACTTGATAAAATACAAGTAATTAAAAGAAGTCTGCAAACACTCTGAATCATTATGTTCACTTTCCCACCAACTCCATCATCAAAGCTGTTCTGTTTAATAGAGTCTCGCATGAGGCCTGTCGTCGGCTGTAACAAAACACTGAGCGCTGGCGCCCGTCCAGAAACAGTGAGGGATTTGCATTCATTCGGGGGGCAATGGTCTGTGGAGAGCGAAACCAAACTCGCTTTAGCAAACATACATCGAAGCAACTCATCTTTGGTGCAAATTGCGCAATAATAAACAAAATACGACGCCTCCGGAGTGAGCTTGAGACAAATAATATAAAACCAGCCTCTTCTCTCTCCTCCTCGTCGGGCCGCGACAGTAGCCGCATACGAAATGGTTGCCGCGGCTTAATTAACACAACAAAAACGCGGAGCAAAGGATTTTGCTGTGAAAGCAAATGAGCTCCCACTAATTTCACCAATCAAACAAAGAGTGTTGTGTCCTGCCTGGAACCGATAAATGTTTTGCACAAGTCCCTTTGAACTTTCTCTGAGGCAATAGGCTTACCCCGGTTACGAATTTCGCTCCCGTGATGATAGCGCATTTGTCAGCCCAGCCTACATCTCTCGCACAAGTGTGTCTTGGCATTCGGTAAATATTCATGGTGGAAATGTGCAAACAAACTCGACATAAGAGATTCATGAACGTCAAAACATTATTCTCACACTGGAGGTTAGAGTTGGCAGGAATTTAGAAAAGCAGTGTCAATAAGATACAGGGAGGCTGGTAATGAGAGCAGAGAGCAACGACCATAGACTTACATGAGTCAAAATGTTTTCAAAATGAATCAACAACTGGGGAATTTCATCACTAAATAAAATTCTAGTACATTATTTAGAGTCTGAATGCTTTAACGATGCAAACCAGTGTTTATACGAATGTCTTTAGCAAATCCGTTCCGTCAATCCATTCCGGTTTTTGTTTTATGGGTTACTACGCTTGTTCAATCCAGTCCGAGTCTGCGTGTTTTATGAATCCAGTCCGCGTTTTTATGAATCCAGTCCGCGTTTTGCGCTCAGTGACCGTGAGGCAGACCCAGGCCATGAGGTCGTGTATATTTGAGGAGGCTGCGCCAGAAAAGATCGAAGAAACAGAGACAGGAGCTGCCACAGAGCGAGTAAGTTTAAGTAGAGCACTAGATGACAATAAAATTAACATTAAGAAAATAAATAAGAAAATCCAACCCAAGCTTAATGTAAGTTTAGCCTAAACTGTTTAGGTGAAGCTGTTAGCATCTGTTTCACATGAAGTCAATGAAGTTAGCTCTGTTGGATTTTGTAGAAAGTCCTGAACTTAGCCTTAAATGCTGATTTTGGCTCCTCTTGTTTTAAGCAGAACACAGACTTATTACATGTGTCCTATTAGATCATAAACTGTGGAACTATTAAACATGAATATGAGGAAAATCCAAACACCCATGGGAAAATTAAATAATGGTAGCCTACATTAGTCTAATCTAATAATAATATATTACATTCTCAAACTTTCTAAAACTTAGTATTGTTTCCTACATCATCAAAATGCTTTACAGTGACTTACTGTAAACTGAATTAATTATGTATCCTATAGAAATTTAAACAATAAATTGTGACAAAGAATAACACGGCAGCGCGCATGTGAAACCATACCCCCCCTGCTAAACCAGTAAACCTAGGGGAAACACTGCAAACTAAACAGTAACATCTCAATTTAAGGCAAACAGTTTAACATCTCCGCTGACTCAGTATAAAGGGAATGCTACTAGGAATCTTGACACGACCCCAAGCTTTATAGCTGGTAATTTAGACAATAAAGCTCACAACCCTCTTTATACAGTGATTGGAAAAGGTAATGTCTGCAGTCTAATGTTTTGCCAGGGAACGTGCACAGCAGCTGCAGTAGTAATGAGGCAGACTGTCGGGAGCACTGGGCGTTGTTTCATCAGGATTAGGTTTTCTTTTTGTGTGTTGTTTTTTAGCATAGTGCATGTTTCAGGATGATGAGGGTGCGGAGAAAACGCTGCCTGACAAAGAAAGAAGGTGCAAAGATCGAAACTCTGGAGTCAAACTGCAGAGCTGTGAGTCAAGGGCAGTGCTGTTGGACTTACTCCATATATAAGTAATCCAAATACTGATTACTCCTTCAAAATGCAATCTAGTTACTTCTTTGATTATTTAATGTCAAAGGTAATCTGATTATAGATTACTAGTTACTTAGTTTTAAAGAAGATCAAGTCAAGTAATTTGTGTCCCACAGACCTGACAATGGACCACAATATCCCTTGCTTCGGACGAGATAAACTCTATATAATGTCTGTAATTCCAGCCAGACTTTGCAGATCTTGTTTGTTTTTATACATTTCTGACATGAATGATAATAATGTTAATGTGATGTTTGCAGTTGTCAAAATATTACAAATAGTATAAAAAATATGGTAACACTTTAGAATAACTACACCTTATTGGTGTACACCTCTACCCCTCCTAGAACCGCCACCTTAACGTGGTGGAGGGTTTGAGCGCCCGAATGATCCTGGAGCTCTGTTGTCAGGGGCTTCGTGCCCCTGGTAGGGTCTCCCATGGCAAACAGGTCCTGGGTGACGGGTCAGACAAAGAGCGGTTCAGAAGCCCCTTATGAGAGACCAACAGGCCCGGTTAGAACCATGAGGCCGTCCTTCTGTGGACCCACCACCTGCAGGAGGAGCCATAGGGGCTGGTGCAGCTCCAACAGCTGCCCCCACGACCCGGCAACGGACAAGTGGAAGAAAATGGATGGATGGATGGATGGATGGATGGACACCTTATTGAGCCTTAATAATGACAAATTAACACTTAATTAATCATAAAAAAGCATTAGTTAAGAGTGACTAACACTTAATCACTACTTTACTACTACAATTAATGCCTAACTCATAATGAATAGTTCTTTATATACTTCACTTATTCAGTGTTAAGTAGTTAGTAACTAATGCATTGTTCATGATTAATTAAGTGCTAACCTATATTTTATTAAGGCTAAATAAGGTGTAATTACTATAAAGTGTTACCAAAAATAGTTACTTGATAAAGCAATTATAATGTAATGACCATATTTGCATCTGTAATCCCATTACATTACTCCGTTACTGAAAACATCGTATAATTACAGCAGTGGATTACTTTAGTAAGTGTATTACTTAAAGCCACACCACGTAGAATTTCACCCAATAAATAAAATTGAAATACAAGCATTTATTTCATGACAGATATTTTCGAAAATAGCTCATAAATGTACAAACAAACATGAGCCTTTGCTGTGAGCGGCTCAGCTCTCCTAAGACATGACAGTAACTTCACCAGGAGTGGGTACGTCTCCAGCTCGTCTCCATGGAGATGTGACTAAAGTCAGCAGAATCTGAGATTTAAACAGGTTAGATCCTCATCCAAATCCATTCTTTGATTACCCATTACAGTAATAGCATTTCCTGGGTCATCAGGAGCATGTCTTGTACTGACGGCAACAGTATCGTCCAAAATGTTACGCAGTGTGCCTTTAAGTGATCCAGTGACCTATTAGTAATCAACACTGGTCAAGACTAAGAGTGCTTACAACTCTGCCATCATACCTAAGTAAGAGTCAAAATGTTGCTGTGGTGTATTTTTGCTTGAAAGAAAGCAGCTCTTTGCCTTTTTGTTAAGTGAAAGTACTTCACAGGGTAAAAAAAAGTTGAGTTTCATGCTTCAGAATCCAGGAAGTACAATTGGAAGCACTTCAGCAGAAGAAACCGCCATAGTAAACAGGATTACTCATAGCTGCAGGAATGGAAAATACAACAAATGCAATCCAGCTTTTTTACAACGCAACATCGTTGACCAAAATGTGGAACACCTCAACAATCAGTCACAACAAAAACCACAGCACAAAGAAATGTCCACTTGACTAAATAAATGCTAACATTAGCGTACGTGAGCACCTTTGCGCCCGACTGAACTTTCCCGTTAACCTTTAAATCAATGGGACACCATCACTGTCCTTTTGTGAGTTTCAAAATGGCACTGGCTCCATCCGTCAAAGTATAAACAGTCTGTTCCAATTTGCGGAAACATACAACGCCAAAAGGAGAGACGGCAGCCGGGGAGGCGCGCACGGGCCGAGTGCAAAGAGGATGAAAGGCTTTCGCTGCTGAGGGAGACGAGACGACACAAAATCGCAGATCTCATTCATTACAGAGCTCCTACGTGAACGCGATTCAAAGGCGGCGCACGTGATGCAGCTGGCACGGAGTTTATCTGAGGGGAGAAGAAGCACTCGAGCCGGAGAGAGGAGTGAAATGAGGTGATGTCTGGGAGGAGGAAGGAGGCGAGGGGGGCACAGAGCGAGCGCTTTTTAAACAGACCTTTATTTTGTCTGACAAGAAAACATTTAAAATGAGTTCATTAACACCTCGGGCTGTTTACAACAAGCAGTATATGAAACGACAAACGACATTTAGATCTCTACGCTCATGTTTTGATAAAACAGTGTCCAAACCAATGGCCGCTAGCTGCTCTGCTTTATGACCGCAACACTGGAGGCCGCCATTGCTTTAGTACCTCCATATCATCGCTAGGCCCCATTGAAAAGCATTGAACTTTAGACACGTTAAAAACAACTTTAATGCCTGGTTTCAATTTTTTTAAAGAGGGGGTATTATGCTTTTTTCAGTCACATAGCACCAGTCTATAGCATACTACAATGATGACGTAACCTTCTGTTGGTCTGTATATGCAGTAAATTAAAATAACTGCCTTGAATAAAATTGCTCTCTCAAAATGGCTTAACGGAGGTCGGACTGTTAGCATTGGAGCTGCGCGAGCTACACGTCACGCAAGGGCCGAGTCTACAGTGAAGATCCCGCCCTTATGCCCTTATTAGGAACATGCTTCGTCAGAGCTGGGGAGGAGGAGTCTGTAACTCCGCCATGATTTCCCCCTCGAACGTGGTCATTGTGGTAAACGGGGAGGAGTGAGGAGGAGCTGTCTATTCTTTTTAACGGTCTATGGTCCAAACAAATTCTCCCCCCACACGCAGGAGAGAGAGTTGGACTGTGAGTGAAATGCAATGGATGGAGCTGCTGGTGCGTCGTTGTGGAAGCGTTAAAAGCATGGGTGCAGTCTCAGTAACCGCAAATATGGGAGATTTATTGGCAAACAAACAGAGAAGAGATGAGATTAGGAGTGCGAATTATGTTAAATTGTTTTGAAGAAAGTTCTGCACTAAAACTCTAAGCTGAATGAACGCACTTGTTCCCTCTACGATGCTTATGAGCAAAGACTGAAGACTTGGATATAGGTGCCGCAGTTTGGTGAAGATCCCGGCTGTTTTTGCTGCTGATACTCCCAGACCCCGGAGCACACACACAGCGCGGTGTTTATCCGGGCGTGCGCCGTAAGTGTGTCAGGACGCTTAGCATTCACTCCACAGGAAGTCCGCCGCGCACTTCCCCTCCCCCGCCTCGACTTCGTCACAAGGCTGTACCTGTCAGCTCCTGTGCACCGTCAAAAACCCTGTCACAGTCGGTCGCGCTTTGGGGGCCAGCGGTTTCCGGCGTGTGGCAACAGGAAGAACCTAAGGCGTAAAATGTCCACATGGCGACGGTTTGAAGTGGACATATCAAGCATAATCGTGACTGATAAACCGGCTTTTTCTATAGGGATCTCCGGGATAAAGGGTTTGTGAAATATTTTTGGAGGATTCGGCAATGATTGTGAGATGATAAAATGGTGTTTAATGAGCATGACCCGGTAAGTGTGTTGACCCGTTCCCCCAATCCATCACACTTGTCCGTGAGTGTTACAAACCAGGCAAAGAAATGAACGGTGCCGAGATGAAACGATTAAGGTTAAAGTGACAGCCTGTAAAATCTAAAGTTTTACAAATTGTGTAGATTGTGTATAAATGAGCGCCGGCATGGGCCGGCAATATGACATGTTGTGACCGTTTTTAGAACTATCTGACTAAAACTAGCCGCAAGCAAATACACAGACAGGGATGGACCGTCTGGCTGCCATGCTGGGCCTTTTGGTCGGGGGGCTGGGGAGCGCCGGCTTTCTGCATCACAATGGACACAAAGACTCTGCGGATTGTCCCTATCTCGGCTCCCCTCGGCTGAAGCACATGCTGGGTTTCTGTTTCACACCTAAGACAATGGCCAAAGACGTGTCCTGGCTCAAAGGCCTTCCTGTGGCCCCTCCCATCTCATCGGCTCTCCACACGTGTGTTAAAGTAAACTTACACTTTTGATAAGACAAATACTTTCAAGTTTTCCTTTATAGTGGTGAGAAATTGCCACCACAGACATAACATATAAGAAATAATAAAATCATAAAGTCCGTCCATTTCACTGATCTCAGACACTAATCAGAATCCCCGGTGCCGTAGCTTTAACCAGTGAGACGAGCTTTCCTGTGAACCGGCCTGTCAGGTCCAATCAGGAGGGAACGGGGGGCTTGATTGTTGTTTACTTTTGAAATCTTTTTCTCTCTCCATTCTTTGCGCAAAATTGTGGTGGCTTTCAGGTCCAATCAAGGACGAGAGGTGTCTGATTGTTTACTTGAGAAATCTCTCCACATTTTGCAATCTCACAGACAATCACTTTAAGGCAGTGGCTCACAACCGGTGGGTCAGGACCCAAAAGTGGGTCGCGGAACTGTTTTGAGTGGGCTGCGAGCCTTTCTTTTAATATTTATGTACAGGAAAAGCATAGAATCACTAGTTGAGTCCGTTAAAATGACTGTGACTGCTTTCTTGGCTTATTTAATGCTTATTCAAAATATTATACTTGACCAGGCTTATTTGGGTCGCCGCTTGACATCCCGGGGTGATTGTGGGTCCACTGTTTTCAGGTTTATTGATCCCCATAGGGAAATTTGTCCTCTGTATTTGACCCATCCATCAAGGGAGCAGTGTGCACCTGAGGACCCATCTCCAGAAGTGGTAAGAATCACCTGGCTAAGGGATTAACCTAGTATGTAATCATGAGTTTAGTAGTAGGTTCCACACAGGACCTTCTGCTAAATCGAAATCTACAAAATACAGATCAGAGCTCTTAAAGGAACAGGCCACCCTTTTTCCATACTGAGATATGTTCTTACCTGAGCTTAGACGAGTTTATACCTGTCTGGTCTTTGTGCGTGCCCATGTAAGAGCTTGGTCGCTTCTAACTTCACCCCGTTTGGAGCCATAGGAATATACTGGGAGAGGCCAAATGCTAACAACATCTTTGGTCTTTTTGCGTGACCGAGGGCACACAGTTCTTCCATACTCTGATATGTTCTTACCTGAGCTTAGACGAGTTGATACGTACCTGTCTGGTCTTTGTGTGTGGCCATGGAAGAGCGTGGTTGCTTCCAACTTCACCCCCGTTTGGAGCTATAGGAATATGCTGGGAGAGGCCAAATGCTAACAACATCTTTGGTCGTTTTGCGTGACTGAGGGCCCGCACAAAGACCAGACAGGTACGCATCAACTCGTCTAAGCTCAGGTAAGAACATATCTCAGTATGGAAAAACGGTGGCCTGTTCCTTTAAGAAGTAGAAGAAGAAATAACTAGAATAAACCATGAGAAAGTAGCAAATACACGACGTTATAATATATGGTTAAAAGATTTATCGTCTTTTTTTATCTTAAGCTCTGTTTCTTATGCACTGTATATTCAAAATACTACTATACACAAGCACATGACACACATAACACATGCAACATCACACCTGCTCAGACGTGAAATGTGGAAAGCCAAATGTGAAAGTGTGTGAAGATCAGAGCAAATGCCACTATGAATGATTGATGGTGTCCCGGCTACCTACGCATCTGTCGCGCCAACGCGGCTTAAAAGAAGGGGGGGTTGGAGGGGTGATCTGCTTTTGGAGTTTTGGAGATGTATTTTTTGACTAGCGGCGCTCAAGACTTGTGAGCAGGGGAGAGATAAGAGGAGCTCATCTTCAGCATCGCCTTGAAGCACCGGAGGCTACTGCGAGTCCGCCCATCCCCCCTCCACAGGCTTAAACTCAGGAAAGAGGAGAGGACTCAATATGCAAATACTGCTGGATCATTATCTTTGAATTATAAACTATTGCAATTTAAACGCAATATAGTAAATGAACTCAACTTTTTAAAAACTTGCTTTATATTCAGTTGGAGTCTGCCTTAAAGAGTTGTTGTGGAAACTTTTCGTGCTATCTTTATCCATAACCCCCGCTTTAACACTCAGGCATCCGAGGGCTATATTTTGGGATTCTCGCCTGTATTTTTTCCCACTTAATTGCAGATTTTGTCCATTATTTCAATATTACACATCACTTGTTATACCTTGTTTTTTTTTCAGGACACCCTGGGCTTTTTAGATCTGTAGGACTTGTTAGATTCAGATGCATCTAATTGAAATTATTTTAACATTACTGTATATAAGGGAATAATTCAGGCGAAAATCATTTTAGACACTTTTGTTCATCAAATAAACCCCAAAAAATGACTGAATATGGGTATAAACATTAGAATGTTGTATGTGGTCCAATTGGACAAAACAAAAGAGCCCAAAGTTGTAACTATTTTATAAGTGTCTTTTTGTTAACAAAATCTTCAAAAGGTCCTATTTCTATGATTTAGAAGAAAAACAGTTGTTCCAAAAAGAATTCACAGAGATTATCTGAGAATATCACATTTATGGCATATGTTTCTTTTCAATCACCCAGCTGTAAACAGAGGACCTCACACATGAGTACCATTGATGGTATACCATAGACATATTAGGTACAGTATACAGTCGTCAATGGTGAGTGCGCCTGTATCTGTAGCCTATGTGCGTCTGGCTCAAAATAGCATTTTGCGCGTGTGTCAGCGCAGATTTCCTACTTACCTTCTGATGTGTGATCCAGTACGTTTCTATCATTTACGGATCAAAATTGACACACAATAATGTAAAACATTGTCTCAGATGGCACAGACGACATGGCCGCGGGGTAAGAGTTAACCAAATCTAAAAGCTTCTGATTAGACTTTACAGACTACAGGCAAGTGTCATGCCTCATTTGAAAGCTAAGACCGACAGAACTCATTCAAGCTTCTTCCTCGTTATGTCACGTTTTCGTCCTTTTTGTTGTGTTTCTTGACATGTTTTGGTCACATTTTGTGGCTTGATCAAAGTTACATTTCACACACACACAAAAAAGCGACAAAAGCAAAAGCAACGAAAATGTAACGGAAATGTGACAAAAATGCGACAAAAGCTTAACGATAAAAACAAGGATGAAGATTCGTAGGTCTTAGCTTTCAAATGAGGCATGACACTGGCCTATAGGCTGTAAACTCCAGTGAAGAAGCTTTTAGATTTGGGTAAACAGGTTTGGGACAGATGCATAATAAAAAATGTTTTCCTTTTGGGTGACTCAGCATTTTATGGCTTGAGATAATAATAATAATAATAATAATAATAATAATAATCTCTTGGATTTGTATAGCGCTTTTCAAGATACCCAGAGCGCTTCACAGCTCATTATTCATTCACTCCATACTTGGTGGTGGTAAGCTACTGTTGTAGCCACAGCTGCCCTGGGGTAGACTGACGGAAGCGAGGCAGCCAGTCTGCGCCATCGGCCCCTCCGACCACCACCTACCACTCACTCACTCATTACATTTGCTAGGCTTCCTGGTGTTACCAAACGGTCTCCCATCCAAGTACTAACCAGGCCCTTCCCTGCTTAGCTTCCAAGATCTGACGGGATTGGGCATAGCAAAGGCGGTATGACCATAACCATATAATGTATAATGTATACATATGGAAAAGACAGAAAGGGATGAGAGACTGATCTGTATTTCAAATTTAAATTTAGTGAAAACAAGCTCTCACTTCTTCTAACGGCATGCTAAGGTATCAACGCCGCTTTGATGAACACACTTTGAGTTAGGGAGTGCTCAGAATGGGACAATACTGGATTATGGGCTTTAAAAAAGTAAAAAAAAAAAAACAACTATTAAAAGTGGAAAGACCAACATGGTGTATTACAACTACTCTTGATTTAAAATGGCGGCTTGTGTGTTGCCACGTGAATGCAACCTATTGATTCACAATGTTTCAGGAAACGTTGTGAATTCCCTCGGCTCAAGGAGAACATTGCTTATTTAAGAGGCAACTTTTTGAAAGATTTTCCCCACCCCCCGTCCTGAAAATCCATTTCTGAGCGCGGGCTGCACTTTTCTTGACCCTCCTGCCGGGCTTTGCGGCTTCACCACGGCTTACTCTCCGCAGCGTTTAGATAGAAAAACAGTTTTGCATGCGAGTCATTTCACATCACTTTGAGGCTTCCGAATTGTGACTAGTCTAATGCAAATAAATATAGCGCTCTTTATCCCGGGCGCAACCGCAGGCGGCCTTATTCCACAATGGCTTTTCGAGAATGCTGTAAGAATGCAAAGGGCGAGGAGCTGAGAATCCCTGTAGGTTACAAGCGCCGCGCCACTTCTCCCGCTGCGGGCTGGAGCCTTGTTAACGAACCGAGCGGCAACATGCGCCCGGTGGGCCTGCCAGGTACTGCTTTTGGATGGAGAGAGAGAGAACACAGCCGTGGGTGGTGTACTGCTCTGTCTGATGCAAAGAGGCAGACACAGCCAGTTCGGTAGATGTGGAAAGTAATGCTTTTGGAAATTAGGGATGTCAGGATCAGGGCTGGGTAAAAGGGATGATATTTGATTGCAGTTTTATTCTAGGTCTGGGCAATTAATCGAATTTTAATCAATATCGCAATCTCTACTTTGGTCAGTCTAAATAATCGTCATGGGACTTTTAATCGATTTCTTTGCAGAAACGGCTCCTAGTTTTGAAGTTTGGATCAGACAATACAAGCTTTTTGTGTGTTAAATGAAACTGGGGGCTATCATTTGTTGTTGTTTGAGCTGATGTTGCTATGAAGATAAGTTAATGAATCAGCTACATGCTTTTGTTTTTATGATGAAATAATATAATCGGTAGGGCCGGGCTCGATTAAAAAAATTCATCTAATTAATTAGAGGCTTTGTAATTAATTAATCGAAATTAATCGCATATACATATTTGACCTGAGAACAGTGAGAAGTAAGTTTTTTCATAAGGGTTTTTAGTATACCATTGAATAATTGTTCAACCAAGTCCAACAGACCAGTGCAATATTGCCATTAATTGTGCATCTTCAGGAAAAAAGGAAACTGAAGTGTGGAAAGCAAAGTGTGATTAATTTCGATTCATATTTTTAATCGCACTAAACCTCATGTAATTAATTAATCGCAATTAATCGAAAAAAGTCCCGGCCCTAATAATCGGATAAAAAATTAGAACAATTTAGACTTTAGAACAGAGTTTCCCAACCAGATGTACGGGGACCCTCGGGGTACTCCAGGACCTAGCAGAGGGTTCTTGGTACTATTTCAGATTAAAGAAAAAAGGGGAAACTAAACATTATTTTGACAAGAAAAGCTATATTTTGCAGTAAAGTATGTAGTTTTGGGAGAATTTCAGGTAACACAACTTTGCATATGAAAACTGAAAGTATTTTATCTGCACTCTTGCCTTTACTGTAATTGATTAACTTTATGTTGATGTTTTATTGATTGATTTTATCTGTTTTCTTGTAACTTTTCTGCAACTGTGAAGCACTTTGAATTGACTTGTGTATGAATTGTGCTCTACAAATAAACTTGCCTTGCCTTACCTTGCCATGTCTTTTACTTACAAATAGCGTTTTTAAGTGATTACTTTCTAAATAAACTGCAACACACGGACTAACACTGAAAGGTCCAAGGGGTCTGCAAGACAAAAAAGGTTGGGAACCACTGTTTTAAAAGACTGAAAGTTGTGCAACAGGCTTAGCAGGTTCATAATAAGACCCGGAGACAGGTTTATTTTGTTTGCATTGGAAATTATATATTATATTATATTGAAATTATATTTGATTGCGCCCCTACACACAATAATGAGACATTTGAGCTCCACATAGACATACTGTGCACATCCAGTCAGACCTAAAATCCACTGGGGCCCCAAAGCTGAATGTGCAACAAAATAATGTACAGATATCTTACACCGAATGGCTATGCATACTGTATAGACTGTGTGGATTCTCAGAAAAAGGGAATAAAGTAGCTTAACAAAATCTTTTACAACCAGTCAACAAATTGGGATGTTTACATTTATTATGAAACAGAGGCTAATCTTTATTTATACATGTATATAGAGAGAATTATGTGTATTATGTGTAAATGTGTAAAACTAAGACATCTTGCATATATCTAACATCGCAGTGCGAGTGTGGAACAGAGGATGCAAATTAGGCCATGGCTTCACAAGCACTGTCCCAACCAAATAAACCTATAAATAAAGAAAGTTCGTATAAGTTTTGTGTGTAAATGATTATTATCTTTTAGCTTTTGACCCACAGCAAAGCTAATCATTAGATGAGTCCTTCTCCTTGCAGGATGTCATTTATTTAAAAGGGTCATGCGGCTACGCTACAACAGCATGTTTTAAACATTAGCACACATTATAACGTACACTCACACTCCCCGCTCCACCACTGAGCCCATTAGGACGGAAAGAGCGGCGTGTTTTTCTACCAGATAAAGCCGTTTCCGGAAAATCACCCTCCTAATTGTCCACGCATTACCGTAGAGTAGACTACCCAATTAGAGATTCTTGATATTGGTGTGATAATGGGAAAAGAGGCAGTGGCAAGTTTTGAATAGTTTTTTCCCTGCCTCACTTAATACTGTATACTAAAAAGAGATAATAGGACATACAATATGAATACCTTTTGAGCTATGGTTCATTCCTCAATTTCCAGGTCATATAGTATCATAGCGGCGATAAAGAGAAGAATGGCGTTAGCAACCGATGTGTAAAAAGTGCAGGGCTCGACTGTGGAGGTGCATCGGGCCCAGATTATGTGTGTGGCAGAGAAAGTGCCATCAACCCACAATGTTTGGATTCTAAAGCAAACAACTTTCAAGATGAGCTAAATATCTGACTAGAAAGAGGGCCAGTCTAAAAGCTAAAACTCCAGAATCAAAATGAGGTCCTAGCACACCACTCCACTGGCTCTTACCCACTAACTCCGTCCCGACCTCCACAGCACATACATTCTCTCTCTCCTCTCTCCCTGCTCCGAGGGCCTCCGTCACCGGCCCACCTCTCTGTTCCTTCCCGACAAAAATACGGATCACCCATAGACAGTTAAATAGCGATGGACAGAGGTGCCCCATAATGTTGATCAGAATGAGAATCAGAATCAGAATTGTATTTATTGCCATTGTTTGAGAACAGGTTCACAAACTGGGAATTTTTCTCGGTACACTCGTGCAACATAAAACATATAACACATAGAATTTGCGGGCTAACGAAGCTCAGCCGTGTTAGCAATTTGAAGGTGCTTTTGGAGCCAGCTCTACGATATAGTGTAGAATAGGGCAGGCAAAAAAGTTAAAGAGGGGGTATTATGCTTTTTTCAATCACATAGCACCAGTCTATAGCATACTACAATGATGACGTAACCTTCTGTTGGTCTGTATATGCAGTAAATTAAATAACTGCCTTGAATAAAATTGCTCTCTCAAAATGGCTGTACTGAACGTCTTGAAATAGGCCTCTGTCTCTTTAAGAAGCTTTCCGACACGCCCCCTTCAGCACACTGCTGTGGCATCTAAACAACACTACTGTGCGGGGAGGGGGCTCTGCTGAGCTGAGGAGCAGTGGTTGGTGGCTTGGCTGGTGACGAAAGGTCCAGAGGCGTCTCCAGGAGGTGGGGGCGTTCCTAGGAGGACTGAGGCATAGCTACACCTAAAATGGCTGCCGTCTAAGTTTTTACTGATTACTCAAAATATGTGAATGAGCCAAGGCAACACTCCAGGCATGTGTTTAATGAGGGAATGACATAATAACATGATATAAAGCTTGAAAAAGTCGATTTTACATAATACCCCCTCTTTAAAGGAATAGGCCACCGTTTTTGCATACTGAGATATGTTCTTACCTGAGCTTAGACGAGTTGATACATACCTGTCTGGTCTTTGTGCGTGCGCTCAGTCACGCAAATGTTGTTACCATTTAGCAAGGTATAGCCCCAAACTGGGGTGAAGTTAGAAGCTACCAAGCTGTTCCACGTTCTCCCTATTTAAATACAGTTACGTGAGCCTTTACACGATCCAAGTCTAGTTACACAAACATGTCGATTTTCTAAGCCGATAAAAGGGGTACTATATATGTAAGGCGTAGTAATCCGCGCAGTAAAGTGAGATATTACTGCACGGACGTCAAAGTGCTCCTATGTTATTACGCCTCACAATATAGTACCCCTTTATATCCGCTTAAAAAAATGTGTGTAACTAAACTTGGATCAACTCGTCTAAGCTAAGGTAAGAACATATCTCAGTATGTAAAAACGGTGGCCTATTCCTTTAATTTCACAGTCTATGGGATCACCTCTATTTTCAGCCCCGTCAGCGTCTGGCCCGGATCAAGCTCCACAGTTCCGATCGCACCAGACGGGAAAAAGAACGGCAACAACATATGCCTAAATAAATACCCTCTGCACTGACTTTATTTGAACAAAAACACGTCACTATTTTACACAACATAACGGCGATATTCCCACTCTGTCTGGGTTTGTTATCACAGAACCAATCGCACGACCCGATTAAGCTTTTATTGCTCTCATTCCCATAACTTTGTTTCTCCATCGCACGCAGAAGGAAAACAACAAACAAAGAACAACTTGTGATTGCGCGAGAGAGAAGTGGTCTGGCTTCAAAGTGATCTCCTCTGTGTGGGGGTTTTGAGTGCAGAAGGGGATAAGCGGGACTACTTAAAATGCACGAGTGAAACAAATCATTCCAGGGATGTTTTGACGAGAATTTAGCATTTAGACGATGGTTAAAGCCTCTGCGTGGTATAGGCCCTGTTTCTGTTTGATCAGAATAGCTTAAATGCCAGGGAGAAGATTAAAAGCGGCGGGCAAAGTTATAAACAGTCTAACAACCCCAACAAAACATCACAGCCTTTTTCGCTCGCGCAGAGGGGGGACCAAAGCCTGGGTTTTCTCTACAGGATCGCTCCATGTAGTTCAGCTTTAAAAGCCTTTTCGCTGATCAAACCGCGGTCTTTTGATTCTGCCCCGACCGCGCCGCCTTTTATATATCGTACGCACAGCAGCGCCTCCTGCACCCATTACAGCGCCGTATTTCTCTCTTGTTAACTTCCGCAGCCTGGAAAAACAAAACAAAAATCAGTTCACTTTGGGCTCACAGACAAATCCCCGGCAAAACTCCGGATCCAGACGGAGTGTGTGCAGAGAGGGGATGAAGGCAAATAAGGAATAAGGATCAGAGGGGCCTTTTCTGGGACGGCTTTCATCTACTCCTCCTCCTCCTCCTCTGCATCGATTTCTTATAGCGATGGCTGAACTCTGGCTGTTCACGATTGAACTGTTAAAGGAAGGAATGGTTGAAAGTAGACGAGACCGTTGTTTCTAATGCTGTGACAGAACACAAAAGCAATCACACAATCAAGCAATTCCAATCGAATGCTTTGCTTTGTTCATCCTCACCCCATTTATTTCATTTGACCTTTACTTAGATTTCTGATTATCTCTTTTGTTTTTGTTATACAGGAAACCGTAGCGCCTGGAGGAAACCTGTGCAGACGTTGGAGAACACGCCAACTCCAGTATGAAGGCCCGCCTGGTCCCGGATCGAACCTGGGACCTTCTTGCTGTGTTATGAGAGCGTTAAAGAGGGGGTATTATGCTTTTTTCAATCCCATAGCACCAGTCTATAGCATACTACACTGATGACGTAACCTTCTGCTGGTCTGTATATGCAGTAAATTAAAATAACTGCCTTGATAAAATTGCTCTCTCAAAATGGCTGTACTGAACGTCTTGAAATAGGCCTCTGTCTCTTTAAGAAGCTTTCCGACACGCCCCCTTCAGCACACTGCTGTGGCATCTAAACAACAACACTGTGCGGGGAGGGGCTCTGCTGAGCTGAGGAGCAGTGGTTGGTGGCTTGGCTGGTGACGAAAGGTCCAGAGGCGTCTCCAGGAGGTGGGGGCGTTCCTAGGAGGACTGAGGCATAGCTACACCTAAAATGGCTGCCGTCTAAGTTTTTACTGATTACTCAAAAATATGTGAATGAGCCAAGGCAACACTCCAGGCATGTGTTTAATGAGGGAATGACATAATAACATGATATAAAGCTTGAAAAAGTCGATTTTACATAATACCCCCCCAAACATAGAAAGGTATAGGTAGGGTAGGGACATTTGGTCATTATGTATGTATAACACTGTGATCGAGAGAAAGCGGGGCCTTCCTTTGGGACACGGTTCGGCCCCTGGTCTTTTGAGAAGGAAGAAAATCGGCCCACCACAAAGCAAACCTGCAAACACCTGATATAGTTGATACAGCACCTCTTCTCTCAAGTGCTAAAGCTCCCGGCTGTGTTTAAAACTGTGGTGCCCAAAGTGCAGCCCGGGGTTTCTTCTTAACAATAATTCCACATGATTAAAACCTCAAGAACTAACATTTTATTGTGAGACAGAGGTGACATTATGGTTCCAGGCCTGAATAAAGATGTGGGACGGTTTAAACCGCTCCTAAATGCACCCAGTTTAATGTTTGACTGCATTGACCACCGATCTCTGGCCCTCCGTGCTGTACACCAGTGGTTCCTGACCTGTTTTATCCCACGCACGCCTTGAGGCATTCATTTATACTCCGAGTCCCCCGGCTGGCAAACACATGCTGTACACACTTCATTATGCAGCCCTCGATGAAAATAGTTTGGAAGGTTCACTTAAATCAAATGTAAGTCGCATGCCTAGATACTTTTATCCACCATGCTGTAAAATAACCGTCTTAGTTAGTTAGATAGCTGAAGAATATGAATCATGTGCGATTGGTGAAATATTGAGCGACTATGATCTGCTGGATGGATTGGATCTAGATGAATTTTGACAGCAGAGTGGCCTCCCTCATTGTACACGTAAGCACATCACTCGTCTAATAACTCTTGCCTGCGGTTACTGTGATCGAGGGCATTCGAATGGAAAAAGGGTCTTGATTATGTTATAATTGCGGAGCCAGGGACGGCCATCAGCTCTGGGATGTACGTGGTACTGTGTGACACTGACGCTCTTCTATCCAGGGCCATTTCATTAACCCCGAGGAAACCGGTCATGAGACGAGATGTAGACGTCTGGTGCACTGCTAAAGAAGGAGTCTCAACAAAATAAAAAAAACAATCGAAGAGTCTAAATTAGTGCAATGCTTTTCTATGGCATTACTTTGGCGCCCGACAAAGCCCACACTCGACAAGCACTAATATTTCAGGTGGAAAAATTAGAGTGTTTGGGTTCTGTGAAAGCTGGGAATGAGTTGAGCCAGCGGTGAACAATTTATGCTCAACATTATCCAACTTTTAAGGCTTGGGTGCAGCTTGAGTGTAGTTGAAAACAAATCAGTGCAGATACAAGAATAAAAACACTTTGCATGGAATACTTCAATATATTTCTCCTGAATGTAATTATTTTTTCACTGGTTTCTATATTTTTCAAAACTGCAGTCGGCACGGTGGCTGAGTTACTAGGACTTAAAGAAGTGTTCAAAAATAAGGATGAAAAAGAATACGGATGCTCGTTCTATTAAAATCAAAATCATTGTTTTATTCCCTGAATTTACAATCTAAAACAGAAGTTATGCAGCTGTCCCCAGGGACACATGTTGATCGACCAGCAGCGAGGAGAGAGACAGACTCCTCCCCCAAACCACAAACAAAAGTACATGATGAAGTAGGCGTGTCCTTGACGAACCAATCAGTACTCTAGGATGTTTCTTCAGCGCGATCTGACTCTTCATTCTAACACACTGCCCCCAGTGGATCCAAGAGTAAAAACAACAAAATGTCCGCCTAATTCAAAATGAACCATAAAGCACAGATTACAATCAACACAGTTTCATATATAATCATTGACGCCTATTATGACAAAAACATATATAGAAATAGCCAACAGACTCTCGCCTCGCTCCAAGTAAATGGTCACATTTATATAGCACTTTTACACCTCTGCTGCACTCAAGGCGCTTTACGTCAAGGACACACACACACACACACACATACACACACACACACACGTAAGCCCTGAATTTGATACGGGAACCATGTGGGGCCTTTCTGTGTGGAGTTTACAGGCTTTGGTTGGTCAGGTTTCGTTCATCAACTTAAAGCCAGCGCATGAGGCTAAATCCTCCCGTTACGTACTCATGACAAAGATCCATATGTGGCCCTGGGCACTCCACTTATTACACTACTGAGTGTTAGAGAATATTTATCATACTGGGTCATGCTGTGCAGTTGTACTATCTCTGTCATAGCCTTGACTGTGGTGCTCAGGCCTTCCCAAAGCCACTGAATGTTTGCTTGCGTATCAGTATGACGCTCGACAGAGAGTATTTATCCCTCTTCTGTGGAAGCATAGACAGACTTGAATGGTAGGACTAACGCAATGTCTCGAGTTCATGTCTCCAGGTCCCGCACCGATGGTAAATAAACTTCTCCTGCATAAGACATCCTGACTCCTGCCCATTTTTCGTCTATCCTCTCGGACACCATTGTTTATTATCTGACACTGACTGCCAATAAACAGTTTACGTTTGTATTTCTCATTATAACACATTGTAATGGCGGCGATGGTGGGACGCCTCTATTTGTTTGTGAAGGCTCCCAGTCGTCCAGCAAATGCATTGGAGTAAAGCCTTTTTTGTGGTTAGAAAATATGACCAGATGACAATATTGAAGAACAAAACCTCTATTATAGACTGACTGTAGAGAGGATGTCAATCTGTGCCACAAACCAATCACACAATTGTCTTGCTCAAGGTGTGAGAAATCAAACCGCTGGCTGGACCCTCAGGGGGTTCCAATGTATATTGACAGTGTCCCCCCAAACTACTATAAGAGCAATTCAGGACCCCAATACAGATAATTCAATAAAAGGTTTAGTAATATGTATTTATCTACACTGTTCACTTTATAAGCTGTTTTTAAAGAGGGGGTATTATGTAAAATCGACTTTTTCAAGCTTTATATCATGTTATTATGTCATTCCCTCATTAAACACATGCCTGGAGTGTTGCCTTGGCTCATTCACATATTTTTGAGTAATCAGTAAAAACTTAGACGGCAGCCATTTTAGGTGTAGCTATGCCTCAGTCCTCCTAGGAACGCCCCACCTCCTGGAGACGCCTCTGGACCTTTTGTCACCAGCCAAGCCACCAACCACTGCTCCTCAGCTCAGCAGAGCCCCCTCCCCACACAGTAGTGTTGTTTAGATGCCACAGCAGTGTGCTGAAGGGGGCGTGTCGGAAAGCTTCTTAAAGAGACAGAGGCCTATTTCAAGACGTTCAGTACAGCCATTTTGAGAGAGCAATTTTATTCAAGGCAGTTATTTTAATTTACTGCATATACAGACCAACAGAAGGTTACGTCATCATTGTAGTATGCTATAGACTGGTGCTATGTGATTGAAAAAAGCATAATACCCCTCTTTAATATAGAAAAACACTATCAATATTTTTGTTCCCGTCCCCCACTTTGAGAATCATTGTTCGAAGCAAATGAGTCATTGTAACCCCAATAATTACTACTACTATTACTATCATAAGCACTGAACTACTCAAATATGAATAATGAATATTCTGAACTGCTCAGTTATTTTAAATCTTATCTTGATTTTTTGCAGTGCGGCAACATATCCAAGCGTTTTGGAAATGCCAGCCCGTCAGCGGCTAACAATGACACGCAGACGTTCTCTTGTCTCAGTTTAGCATCTTAACATTTGCAGCAATACATCTGATGACACACGCCCGACGAGGGGAAAGAGAAAAATAGCTTTTAAGAGAGGAGTCGCTGCGCGCAATACAAATTCCATCACGAATAATCAAATCTGGGAGCGCTCGAGACATTTTCTGTCGTTCCTCTCAGCGGTCCCATTCAATTCGACTTCTGAGCTCAAACTTTGATCGTGTTTTTATTCTGCCCGCGGAGAGAGCCGGACAGTGTGCTCCAGGCGGGAACGCCTCAGACAGAAACTCATAACACAGCCCGGCGTTTGATGGATCCTTCCGGAAACGTCTCTAATTTCGTCCAATCTCTTTCGCTTTGACTCACGGCGGTTTCAAGTGTCAGTTTATGCTTCCGTGGAGGAAAAGCTGAATCATGGCTAGCTCTAAAAAAAATAATCGTGTCTTACGCTTTTATTGCGCCTTAACACCCAAAGCACTTCACGTTGCATTATTCATTCACTGACACTCAGTGGTGGGAAGATATACTTACAGACTCAGCTGCCCAGGGGCGGACTGATGGAAAGGTCTGTGCCAGTCTATTGTGCCCCATTGTTCCAAGAGTTAAGGCTACGGCTATCTTTATTTGTGTAAATTATAGGGCTGGGGAAAAAATCGATTTGATTCAAAAATCGAGTTGGTAGGTCAAATCGATTCATATTTTCAAAAAATTGATTAAAAAAAAAAAAATTTGCTCTCTGCCCTCTGCTCAGAGGAAGGTCCTGCTGTGCCAAGAAAAACAGAGCCCACCTACGGATTCTTTGTTGTTCTATTAGCTCAATCCAAATACAGTATAAATAATTTAGATGTTTAACAATCTTTGTTGCACACTGCACAGTGACTTTTCAGTTAGAGAAAGAGTTTGCCTTTGTTTATGTTGATGCACTTAAATTCAATACAATTTTGATTTGATTTGATTTATTTGAGCTATTATTTACAGTGTGTTATTATTTACAATATTTACATCATTACATTTACATTATCACAAAAAAACCCAAGAAAAATCTAAAAATAAATAATAACTCAAAAGGACTAGGCCGAAGCAAGAAAGCTTATAAGTGCTTACCCCAATTTCAATAAATATATGTTTTAATATATTTACAGTTCGCAGTTATTTTGTTCTAAATGAGGGAGAAAAAATTGAATCGAATCGAATCGTAAATCGAGTTTTTTATTAAAAAATCGCAGATTTTTTGGGGCGAAAAAAATCGCCCAGCTCTAGTATATTATCTTTGCTACTAAGACACAGCACCGAGGGTCTGGCAATGTTAAAGCATTAATAACCTCATCATTTTGAGAAGGAAGAGAGACAGGTTTTTGGACTGTGACATTTTGTAGAGCAGAGGCAGCGACGTCTTAATAGAACGTGTCGTGTGGATCCAGCGGTGGATAACTTCATTCATAACACGTGCACGTGTTGTTTTTCTATCTGCTCTGTTAAAGTGCATATGAAAGGTTTGAGTGCTTCTGAAATAGGACTTAACATCAGTCACAAGTTCATCAGTTGCATACTTTTTATTTCAGTGAAGCAGCAATTTTAATGAAGAAATGTTGGGCAGAAAAGTAATTTTTATTTGATTTTTTAAGCTACTGACAGGAAGTTCCACTTATGTCAGCAGTCGGAAAATCTGACTAGGATAAAACGTTTTCACCGAGTTCCAGTTGTCCAGGTCGGAAAAATCGGAGGTAGACGGAGGTCCACAAAAGTTCCAGCATCATAATCAGTTTACAGAGAAACTTCATTGTAATATTATACAACACTAGCAACAGAGCAGTATTGCTTTTCCTTTTCGCGTTGACGTCTAACAAGTTTATTTGCGAAACATCTGCCAAATAACGCAATTTAAAGTCTATCTTATCTTATCTTATTGAAGCTTTTACATTTGTTACATGTCACGTAGGGCGCAGCCATCTTTAAATGCTCCTTCTCGGGTTTGGTGATTCTGTCGAGATCAAGTGGAACGCACTAATAGAAGAAGGTAAGATTCCATAGCAGTTTGACTCACGGCAACAGTTTAAAATTGTTTACCTTCTTCTATGTCACTTCCTGTCGGTGTCCAATAAGGAAGTGAAACTATAAACATCACAAAAATGGCCAAACTAAAGACAGCTGAGTACAATCGTTAGCAAAATCTTAAATATAAATACAAACTATGTTTGAGCAAAAATGTTGTCTAATGTGTCATATGCACTTTAAATAAAATGTTAATTCAAAATGTATAAAGCATCATTATTGTTGCATTGCACAGGAACAGAAACTATCGTTAGCCTAAATAAGATTGATTGTGATTGTGAAATTTCCAGTTGGCCTTTAAGCCTTGAGTAACAGGTCTCCATGGTAATACCTAGAGGAGGGGAGCGGACTCGGTGCGATAAATGTGTAATACCCTGTTTTTAGGCACAGCGCGGGTCTAAATGAATACGCGATTTAACAACGCCAACAGCGCTGAGAATAGATCGATGATAGAGTGTCAGAGGTGCGCATTAATGAACAGCTGCTGGCCTGCTGCTCGAGCCATAAAACCGGACAGATGCGCCCAAAGGGAGGACGGGCTCTCTTCATCCGAACACAGGGGATCAAAAACCCCGACTGTCCAGACGAAATCGGGACATCCTTGGTGCATCGATGACGTGTAGGTCGGATAAATGCGACCTGGCCACATTTCAAAAATCAGATACCTATTTGATTATAGACCGCATTATCCAAGTGGCCTAGTTTGCATTTGTAAAAAATCGGATCTGTACAGTTCAGGCAAAAGATCAGATACAGGTTTGAATAGCGGCACTGGGTGATTAGCGTAAGGGTTGAGATCGAAGGCAAAAAACATACACTGCATATACTTGGGAACAGGTACCTCAGATCGATAATGTGGAGGCATACATTCCTCATCCATAGAAATAAGGCTACTGCGGAAAATAGGTATCACTATCAGTCATTCACTCTTGCCCTATAGGAAACAACCAACAATCGTCAACCTTCTAGATACTGTATATAACAACAACTCTGCAATTTGAACCACCATGTATTATGCAATATTTTGTTTAAAGAGGGGGTATTATGCTTTTTTCAATCACACTACAATGATGACGTAACCTTCTGTTGGTCTGTATATGCAGTAAATTAAAATAACTGCCTTGAATAAAATTGCTCTCTCAAAATGGCTGTACTGAACGTCTTGAAATAGGCCTCTGTCTCTTTAAGAAGCTTTCCGACACGCCCCCTTCAGCACGCTGCTGTGGCATCTAAACAACAACACTGTGAGGGGAGGGGGCTCTGCTGAGCTGAGGAGCAGTGGTTGGTGGCTTGGCTGGTGACTAAAGGTCCAGAGGCGTCTCCAGGAGGTGGGGGCGTTCCTAGGAGGACTGAGGCATAGCTACACCTAAAATGGCTGCCGTCTAAGTTTTTACTGATTACTCAAAAATATGTGAATGAGCCAAGGCAACACTCCAGGCATGTGTTTAATAAGGGAATTACATAATAACATGATATAAAGCTTGAAAAAGTCGATTTTACATAATACCCCCCTTTAATATGAAATAGCCGTATTTCCTCAAGCATAGATCAGAGGTTGATCATCAAAACGATTTATCAGAAGTCATTTTTTAGCAAAGACCCCTCTGAAAACTAATCCACTCCCCACTAAAATCCAGTCTTAAAAACATCGTAAATTGTCAGTAATAGACACCTGTCCACTCGTTTCAGAGTGAAATAATAGGGTTTAGCTCGAATCACAAAACAGTTAATCCAGCCGGGGAACTCTTGACATTTAATTGAAGGCGCAGTGTCATTATGGAGGAGTATTCTTCATTCACGGAGAGAGTGTGGCTCTGGCAGTCTGTGGACGGACTGACTGCTCCAAGACAGCAGTGACGGCCGATGTCAGGACGGGGCGACGCGAGGCCACACTTTACAACACATCCAATGCCAGCGATGTCAACTTCAGTCTAGACTATTCATTCAAATGCTTTTGATGATTTCTCCTCACATTCGGCATGCAAGAAATTCCGTACGGCTTGCTCACTTTTCATCAGGGCTCGCCACAGGGAGCGGGTTACACGACGAGTTGCCAGATGCCAGTGATTAAAGTAATGCATTTTAATTGGTCAAATGGGGCACAGCATAAGAGGCGTATTATGCAAAATCCCCTTTCGGTAAACTTTATATTACAGCCAGCAAGTTCCATGTTTAGGTTCATAGGTACAGGTAACAAGAAAGTAATTACACACGTAAGTACAGGTAATTACAAATGAAAGTGAACGGTGTACAAAGAGTAGTAAAGGTGTAACAAAGGGATACAAGGTGTAATAAAGATGTGCATAGCGTCTCACTTTAAATTACAGCCCACGCTCATGTGTAGTTACTGTTGGCTATTTCTATATATGTTTTTGTTTTAATAGGCTTTAATGATTATATGAAATTGTGTTGATTGCAATCTGTGCTTTTGGGGTTGATTTGAATTAGGCGGACATTTTGTTGTTCTTACTCGTGGAATCCACTGGGGGGCCGTGTGTTATAATGCGGAGTCAGATCGCGCTGCAGAAGAAGCATTCAAAGGACATTGATTGGTTCTTCAACAAGGACACGCCTATTTCCTGTTCCTATAAATGACTTGTACTCAACCGGTTCGGCCTCTTGCCCTGCTGCGTCCCTTGCTGTCCACTGAAGATCATCATGTAGCCTTTAGCATAGCTTTTGTTTTAGATTGTAAATTCAGGGAATAAAATAATGATTTTGATTTTAAAGAACGAGTGTCCATCTTCTCTCCATTTTTGAACACAACATTACATATTTCAGGGTTTGCTTTTGGGGCATCAAAAAGCATTACAAGTCATTAAATGTCATTAAGCATTAAATTGGATTAAAACTGGTATTAAATCTAAATTTCCTGAAAATGATGATATTATTCAACAATGTTGTGTTATCAAAAATATGAAAACTATGGGCTAAAACATAATCTGCTTTGGCTTTTTTATTTGCTCAAATCTTTCCCATTTTGATAAATCGTTTGCAAATCTTAAAGGCACACTGCATAACATTTTGGACTATACTGAGCCATTCCCTTACAGTCAGAGGTTGCACTTTCTTCCATCGGCATACTACCATCTTTTTGGCAGCTGTTAAACCAGCTAATATTATTCGACGGTTTTTAATTGTCAGATTTAATTTTGAGGTATCATCTAGCAGAATAACCCTTGGAGTGCAGGGTATGGCTCTTCCAGTAATATCTGAGAGCATCTTCGAGACATTCTCCCAGAACTGAAGAACCTCCAGGCATTGCCACATTATGGAGAAAAGTACCGTTAGTATTATCCGGACAAAAATCACAATATTGATTGTCTTTTATTTTCATTAGATGTAGTCTCCTGGGATATAAGTACGCTCGGTGGATAATTTTATAGTGGATCATTAAGTGGTTTCTAGATGAGCGGGAAACATTTGCCCAAATATGATTCCAGTCCCACTCTGAGAAATCTTTCAGTTTAATTTTCCAAAGCTGCTCAATAGGGAGAATTGTGTGTGAAGAACTAACTGATAATTTGTACAAGTCAGAGACAATACCCGTGGTTTTTGCTTTACTCAAGATGGTGTGGAGAGGATGATTTTTTTTAAAGAGGAGGTATTATGCTTTTTTCAATCACATAGCACCAGTCTATAGCATACTACAATGATGACGTAACCTTCTGTTGCTCTGTTTATGCAGTAAATTAAAATAACTGCCTTGAATAAAATTGCTCTCTCAAAATGGCTGTACTGAACGTCTTGAAATAGGCCTCTGTCTCTTAAGAAGCTTTCCGACACGCCCCCTTCAGCACACTGCTGTGGCATCTAAACAACACTACTGTGCGGGGAGGGGGCTCTGCTGAGCTGAGGAGCAGTGGTTGGTGGCTTGGCTGGTGACAAAAGGTCCAGAGGCGTCGCCAGGAGGTGGGGGCGTTCCTAGGAGGACTGAGGCATAGCTACACCTAAAATGGCTGCCGTCTAAGTTTTTACTGATTACTCAAAAATATGTGAATGAGCCAAGGCAACACTCCAGGCATGTGTTTAATGAGGGAATGACATAATAACATGATATAAAGCTTGAAAAAGTCGATTTTACATAATACCCCCCCCTTTAACAGTTTTTATAGGCATTTTGGAAAACAAGACAGCGGGCATGGAATAGGGCTTTATCAATTCTGCTTGAATAGGCATCCATGCTGCTGGTCTGTCAGCGTTATACCATGACGTGAGTGATCTTAAAGCTGTGTTTTGACCTCAAGCGCATCTTTGGGTAATCTTCTCCAGCAGCTATTCTTAGCTCCTAAAAAGCTCCCCCTGGGGTCCTACGTATCAAGCAAATGCTTTCTTCATCTTTCGATCTCTTGCTAAGCTTAATCTTCTCATTGTGAAGTGAAAACCCTCGATACAGCTACACTACGGTCAAACCAACTAAGTGTAAGGTAGAGATGTGTTTGAGATTATTACCAAATACCAGCAAAAGCATAATAGCCTCACTTTATAGATCGAGAAAATGAGGCGGAATATCCCAGGCAAAAACAGGCATCAGCGAAAGAACTTGGACGCAATAAATCATTATGACAGCGCAGATCCGTACAGATTAATTTGTTAGTCATCATAATCCATCCTAATCCACTTGATTTTAATTAGGCGCTCCTTTAATCTGCGCCACATATATAATTCAGGACTCACTTTGCTCGGGAACGGCTGCAGAGACAAGCCCCCTCACTCTCGCATGCAGACCGAGGAGAGAGAGTGTCACGCATTCACCACATACCTTCGGGGCTTTGGAGGGAATCAAGCCTCAGAAATGGCGGGGAAATTGGGCAATCTGGCCGAGAAATCTGCTTTCGCTCTGGTGCCGAGATTACGCGAGGCGCATGGGAGGCGAGATGGCTTTTTTACGCGCTGAAAAGTAAACTAAAGGACAAACCAAGAACACATTAAAATGCATAGGCTCGTCGCTGTAGGTGCTTTTTTTGTGAAATCCCTGCAACGGCGTAATTATATAGAACGTTTTTGGTGAGTTTTTGTGAGGGTTATTTGCATATTTGGATAATAACACGGTGGCACAAGAGGATCGAAGCTTCCAATTATGTTAATGACAAGAACTAGCGAAATCATAGCAGTAAAGATGGAGATTAGGTTGGATGGATGGATATGGATGGAGACAGATATCCCCCCCAATACGCTTGGCTCTAACTGTTGATGAGCATAAATCATTTCACGCAAACAACTAAGCCAGGGGTTGGCAAGTTTGCTTTGGGTGGGTTCGATTCATCCCATGAGAAAGACTAAGGGCAGGACCTCCTAATGGTGGACCAAAAAGTACAGCGTTCTCCAAATCCCAGGGTTGTACATCATATGTGGTAATGGTGAATGGACTCAACTTATATAGCACTTTTCCACCTTCATTAGGCTCAAAGCGCTTTACAGCAAGGCACCAGTCCCCCATTCACTCTCTCATTCACACACCAATGTACGCAGACACTGGAGGCAAGGTGGGTGAAGTGTCTTGCCAAAGGGCACAACGACAGTGGGCACCTTCAGGAGCTGGGATTCGAAGCCCTGACCGTCCGATTATGAGACGACCCGCTCTACCAACCTTCGCCACGGTCGCCTAAGAGAGGGTTCGGAGCCGGAACTGACAGTATTTTCAATGTTGTAATAGTAATTTACCAGGTTTTTGATCTCTTGATCTCTCTTGATCATCTTGTAGGCCAGAGCTTCTTTGCTAGAGGGCCGGATTTTACCTCGGAGTCTGACATTGCCGACCCCTGAACTAAGCTATTGTTTTTGTGCCTTATTCAAACTGGTTCACTCCCCTTTGTGCCAGGGTGAGTCTAACTAGAGGTCAGCCGATAGGGTTTTTTTAGGCCGATGCCGATATGCTCGGCCAATATATTTTTGACCAAAATTTTGTCGATTTTTCCAAATGTCTGGTCTATACTCCTGTAAAAACATAAATATTTGGCCACTCCAGCAGTGGCCGATTTTATTTTATTACTAGGTGATTCAATCATAGTTTCTGTCCCATGCTGCTGTTAGCATTAGCATGCTGCCGTTAGCATTAGAATACTGTGGCATTTTGCACGGCAATCAAAAACACAATGCGGAAGTTAAAACTAACTCAGCGATTTAATTCTCCAGTTCTGTGCTTCAAAATGACATGCAGCATATTGACCGAGGTTTAGTGAAACTTATATTTAACAAACTTGTAGCTAACCAATTTTATCACAATGTTTCTCTGTTCCCCTGAGGCCTAGGAAGTTGTGGTAAGACTCGCTCTTTCCAATACAAAAAACTGGAAGTCTCTATGTATTTCCGTCCTGTAGACATCAGCTTTTATCAGCGCTAGATCGGCCGATAGCCAATATTGTAAAATCCCAAAGTATCGGCCCAATATATTGGCCGACCAATATATCGGTCGACCTCTAAGTTGAACTTTGACTTGTTTCACACACATTAACAATATTTTAGGTTATAAAGCACTAAATATCGGTGCAAAGGTGCCTAAAAGTGCTTTAAAACATCAGCATTAAGTACGGGATCTTTTGGAGGAAATATCTCAGGTACTTTTCTCTATTGTGCAAACACAGACGAAATGGCTGCGTACAAGAGGGAGGCTGGGAGCGCTCCTCCTGCTGTGAGCAAATGATGGTGAAAAGACCGAGAGAGACAGAGGGTTAAGGGGCCAGGCTCAATGAAGTGGAAGTAGTTCACCTGGCGTTCTCTTCTCACATGGGACAGAAGGGGTTGGATAATGGAGAAATGATCAAGTAAAATGACTCACCAAGCTCAAGAGTTTGCAAGAGTGAAAGAAAGGCACAAACAAAATGGAAGTGTAAAGGGGAATTTAAGCCTGATCTTCATTAATTTGGCGAGTAAAGTGAGGAAAAGAAAAGTAGGAAAGCTTCAGAATGCGGCGTTTTAGAAGTGTTTTAACACAAAAACTGAATAATTCATCATAAGACTTCTGCAGAGTTCCAAAGTGCGGAATAAGTAATGGTCTGAAGAAATAGATATGCAACATTTACTTTCCCATATGGGCTCTTTTGAAGTTTAAGTACAGAGGAAAAGAACTGTGGTAAATAATATTAATTAAAACAGCGCTTTATAGACAAAGCTGCGTCATCCATTAAAGTCCCACGGGTAAAGTCGACTCGTCCTAGCTACACCTTCAGCCCTGCCATCTTTCAGAAGGAGCACCATAAGGAGGAAATGCTGATGGAGAAGATACTGGATTTAGTGACAGTTGTTGTTTCATGTGAATAGAGCCGGTTATTACAGAGATATTAGCCATAAAACAAGTTGAAAAATCTGCTTTTTGACAGTTACCATAGTTACCGCCAGAGATTCAGAGCTCAATCAAATGTTATTTGTATAGCGCCTTACAACAGCCAGAAGGTGCACAGGGCACTTCCCAGTATAAAAACAAGAATCACAATAGACCATCAATAAATAAAAACACAAATGTACATCAAAACAGCAGTCGAGTCAGTGGCTACGAATCGAAAGCTTGTCTGAATAGATGCGTCTTCAACCACAGCTTTGGGCCTTGGACGGCAAATGACCAGGGCCTCCAAACGTTTTATATTTGAACATGGGAGTGACCAGCGAGGTGTGTTCAGAGGAGCGCAGAGTTCTGGCTGGTTGGTAGACCGTTACTAATTCGGCGAGGTAGGACCAGACCATAGATGGCCTTGAACACAAACATCAGGACCTTAAACTCCTCCCTGAACCGCACTTGGAGCCAGTGGAGCGAGCGTAAAGCTGCCCATCAAATTCCATCCAGATAGTTAGCAAACCACTTTTCAGAGTCCGTTAGCATGCAAGCCATTATCATTAGCCATCAGCCATCCCTAATTGTGAACGAGCCAGATGATGAATGTACAGACGCTTTGAGATTTTTTCTTTAGGTGAGAATCAGCATGTAGAAGTGGCCTCTGATAAATGCTAAATCCTATCCTTATGCTTTTTGACAACAAGGACTGGACGGTCTGCGATCTTGGCCCGTCTGCTGAAGGGACTCCCATCGGCCCTGGGTCTCTACAGCCTGTCCGTCCATGGGAGTGGATCTCTCCTTCTGTGGTTCTCCCCAAGGTTTCTCTTTCCTCCCACTGGCTTTTTGAGTTTTTCCTTGCCGTGCTGGAGAGTCTAAGGACATCCCACTGCTGACGCTTATTTGGACATTATGTTTGCCTGGATACTTGATTCACCTGAACTTTACATTGTCTTATTTACTGCCCTAATGTTCGGTGCAGCCCTATGAGGAAACTCCTGTTGTGATATTGGGCTATACAAAACCATTGATTGATTGATTGGCTTTTTGTGTGGATCGAAAACCCATCCAATGGGTGCTAAAATCATCTCAAAATATGTTAATTATAGCGAAACCACTGAAATCATACTTCGCCTATTGTACACCGCACGCACAAGCCCAAAGAACCATTATAAATGAGAAAAAGCATAACACTGTGGTGGGAACAAAAAGATCCAATTAAGATGCAAAACTGCTCTGGGACCTCTGAGCGCCTCCCCCAGAGAGAACGTCCCTTTAGAGGGCCGTGTTAATTACCAACAAAAACAAGTCATTTCGTCTCACTTTATCAAATGCTGCTAAAATAATGACTAATGCTTTTCGCAACCTCCTCCTTTTCCCTGCGAATCCTCCGCAAACATCAACTTCTTCTGTCGTCCAACTTTTCAAGGACTCTCGTAGCTGCTGGTTAAGATGGCGAGAGAAAGAGAGAGAGATATTCTTGTTCCCTCTGGTGTTTTGTTTGGCTCTCTGAACACCATAGCCGTACTGAGCGAGGGCCCCGGGAGGCGTTGTCCAGGGAGAGGGGCAAAAGTAAATAATTCACTGGGCTCCCTGCTGCTACTCTGACTGCGACCTTCAAGCCTTCTCTGCCGTGCCAGCACTCGAGCAAGAAAACAGCACATGCAGTCTCCCCCCGCAGCTCTTTCCATTCTTACAGCCCACTTTTCCAAGCTCTGAACAGCCAGGGGGCACACAGCGCTTTTTAAGCAGCGGGCTTTAGTTATCCATCATTTTGCATGGCTTTTAAGTGGACATGATTGTGTTGTATAGATAGATCGGACTTTACTGATCTCACGATGGAGAAATTCGCTTGAAATTCAGCTCTCAAGAACACTGTTGTCCAGGGAGAGGACACCTGCTTTTGAGCAGTATAGGAAACACTAACGGTAGTGTTGGTTTGCTTTGCACAGTTTGCTTGAACCGGACAGTTGCTGTCTTATTTTCCCATACTGATAGGTATCGGTACTGGTAAGTATACTAAACCATAACCTATCCAATATATTTTGTTTTGTAAGAGGACCTAGTACAGCTGCAGCTATACTGTGCCATGGCCAACGCTCACATCAGCTTAAATACTGACTGTTGGGGCTCTGGGGACACTTAAGCCTCCAATAATCACAGCATATACATTTGTGTTACCTTTTATTGCTTTCATTTAGTCTTAAGAGTGAAAGCAGAACTGGCAGAATCGAGCAGCGGAAGTCGAAGCAAAGTACTTTGCATAATGAACCTTGTGCTCTGGGGCTTGGCATATTTTTACAGGCTTCACTATTGTTGTTATTGACACTTCGTGGTATTGGATTGATGACGATGCCATTTCTGATGAACCTTTGCCTTGGTCATATTTGTTATTAGCCCAAGGTGTGTTCAGACCGACCTGCTGTTTTGGGGCTAACTGCGATGTCCTACGGAGCTTTAACCATACACCCGTGGTCTATGCGCAAATACACAAATAGCACCTAAAATACTTTGGCTGAACAACGGCATCTCTGAAGTAGCTGTGCTGGTGTTCTTTTCAGACCTGCCTGACATTTACTCTCCGGGGCAGCATGCGCAGTAACTTTGAACCGATTCAATGCGCTTTGATTCGGCTTGGCTGTAACATGCTGCTCTAGTCTGACGGCCCAGGCAGGTCACTGATTGACTCAGGAAAGAAGTCGAGTCACGCACCCACCATCAAACTTCTTGGGGTCACGTGGGTTTTGGCAATCCTGTTCTAGTCAGACTAAGAGGGAGATTGAACGTTAAACCTTGACTCATGTAACTGCAGTGAATGGTGCTATTATATATTTCAAATTATAAAACGTAAAATGTACATACAGTATACTTCCCTAGAATATGAGTACAAAGTATCCGTTCAGGGGGACATTCTTGCAGTTCTGCGGAGGTGCATCAGAATTTTGAAATGGTGTAAAAGATTTCAAAACGAGGGCACTGGCTTCGTGCTTGACTGAAGCGAGGTTGGGGTGTAATAGAGCTATAGCAGGGACAGGACCGCACTCTGTTATCGGCAGGGAGCTGGCTTCTTTCATTTCACTGGACGTGGACAGGTCTTCATCTGTGAGTCTAATATGAACAGCTCACATTGCATGGGGGACTGTTCTGAAGAAACAATACACATAACATCCTACATCATAAATTATTCCTCTAATGCCTATAAATTCAATTAGATATTACCAAGTTATTTTGTAAGGACACACAAATATCAAAACAAGTCAACAGAGTATAATTCAGACATTACTTAGAGATAAACCAGTGTGACCAAAACATTGGGACGTAACTGCACATTTTCTAATATCATCAGCTATCTTGATTATGACATTAGCGAAGGAAAAACTTACATTCGTCAAGCTCTACTTTCAATTGAATTCATTTCTTCTCTGACATGAAACACTTACCTGCCACTTTCGATCAGACAGTGTTCCACAATATTAAACGGCTGCTAATCTTATACGGCATGAGCAGACGGTGACCCGGCAACACCTCATTTGAAGATTTAATGACATGAAACACTCTGTGCCCCAAAAAAAAGTGTCCGTATCTGATTGGCTTTGATTCCGCTCGCCCCGATCCCTGATAGAAGATTATCACCGGCGCACGCTTGTCCTGTGCCGCGCAACACACAAGTGCGGCGGGACAGGGAGGGGCGCAATTAGAGGGTCTGAGCATTCAGTGTGACAAGATAACAGCGAGGAGGACGGTAAAAAAAATACATTAGGAGAGGAGCCTTGACTTTCGCAAGGCTCGAAATGATTTGACAAATTAGACTACAACAACCGAACAAAGTAGTCTCTACAAAAGTGCAGTAATGGCTGGCATGCAAACATATAGACAAGTAAGGTATCCAAAAGGTATTTATGTAATTTCTTCCACATCTAGTTTATTTATTAGTTTATTTGAGCAGTAAACATTCTGCTCAAAAGGAGTGGCTAAAGCAAGAGCTTATAAGCGTCCACCCCTAAAATCAATACAACATTTACAATATAGCATTACATAAAGACATTACATGACGGAATTATAAAATAACTTACCCTATTGCAATTACATTATCAATCATACAATTAGCAGCATCATATTTGATTTTCATCAATGTCAAAGGAGAACCAGTTACACTTCAAAGTGGCTTTTTAACACAGACCAAAATACAAAGCATTGTTGAAATGTTCATATAGAAAACAGAAACAAGCACAACGACAACCACGATCTCGTTTCATGTACAATGTTTAGTACAAAGCAAGTAACAAAAGACAAACCCATAATATAATATATGTCAGCATGTTACCAACGCCAAACCTTGGTAACATTACCGGAAGTCACTATTTTATGTTATAAAGGCACGTTACTATGCAGTACATATTATACTCCGTGATCTTACTACTTCCAGTTGTCATTACCATCCTCAGTATAATATCAATTTGTGTACAATTTCCTCTTTTTTCATGTATAATGTATTAAGCCCTACATAGTGTAATGCATTAAAAACCTTTAATATATTAAGCATTAATATATTATTATTTATTTATTTATTTATTATTTAAGTGAGTTATGTGTGAAGTATGATGTAAGCCCTGCACATCTTGTTCACTATCTTGCTTTTCGTTTGCTAGAAAACGCTACTCTGATCCAGTTGCAAATCACCTCTGTCATTTTAACTTTCCTCGCTCCGATCAAAACAAACCCCACTACTCTCTCTGGCTCTGTAGTTGTAGCTACTATTGGACATCAGCGCCAGTATGAGAAGGGGCTGCAGCGTGGTCTTTTGAAGCATAGCAAAGCGCCGGTCTATATCTGTGCCTTCTGGAAGCATGTCTTGGATGAGGGAACAACATTCTAGCATGGTAGAAAGCTTTCGAGTTTGTATTTAAAAGATGACTTAAATGTGTGTCACAACATCACAAACTTGACATGGCACATCCCACGCTCTTACCACTATATTAATTATTATGAAATAGTTATAATGGCTGCTGGACTTAATTGTGATTGCTTCATTATTGCACAAGGACAATGGCCCGAGGATACGGTTCTAATTATGCCCTCTATCATGCACAGAGAGCGAATGTTCATATTTACTGGCACTGACAGTAATATACGTGCTCTATAAATGGTTTTCAGTGGCTCAAAATAGCAGCCATTCCCCAGTCTGGAACAATAAGGCTTTCAATACGGCTGGCCTTGGTGAAACTGCAGGGACATTGTAATACAGAGCACAATGAACTGACGGCAAGTCTCGTAGCATTCAATTAAAATGAACAAACTGATCATGCATGAATATATACATTTTTAACTGGTATGCCCTGATGAGGACCACACAGCTTTTACTGTAAGCAGATAGAGCGCCGCTGATCTTTTTGAATGTTTTCATGGTTAAATATTGATCCCCTTGATCCTTGAAGAGCCCCGACTGGATCCTACAGGACCCCTTAAGCACTCGCGCATCTCTTGACTGTTATACATTTTAATGCTATGATGTTAATGCTTGGTGCTGCACATGGTTATTGGTGATGTTTTTATGTGGGTTGAAAAGAATACGAACAATTGTCTCGGTTCACAGATACATTACGTAGAAACAGCATTTCTAATTGTTTCTATTTGTTCATGTTTGGGATCTGAACATTATTGTTACAATAAGAAGACTAAACACATAACAAACTCTACAAATGAGGCCTTAAAGCAGTCAGCAGCTAAACTCCTGGAATTTTTTGTCCGTCAGTAGAGAAGTGAACCCTGCTCCATTTCTGTTTTAAAAGACCTGACAATTTCAGCTGCATCGGAGCAGGTCGGTAGACGTTTATCAGATCATCTTTTGTAAACTTCTGTTATAATCTCGCTAAACTCTGGCTGTGTTAGCCGCTAACTGCATTTGCTGCCTCAAACATTTGCGATCCTGACACGTGTTTGTGTTTACATGGTACTATTTCCTTTGGTCATTTCTTCTTCTACAGCTAAAGCGCTCTAATCTATATTTTTTGAATTTTTACCATCTGTCTACATTTTTGTGTGCCCAAAATCCATCACTAGACTCAATAAGAGCAGTTCTGTGATCAAAGTGTGTTTATCACAGCACCAGTGAAGTACATTTTCACTGTTATATAACCTGACATTCCCACTACTCTTTCAATCCCTACAGACATTTACTTTACATAGACATTAGTTCGAATTTCAAAATGTAAAACATTAGCGTGTGACACAATAGGCTTATGCAATATGCAAAATGTATATTTCCCTATAGGGAGCATAAAGACATACCTTAACTCTAACCAGTGGGCAGACGTTGATCTTTGTGCGCCTCCATTTTGAAGAAGAACAACTGATTACTGCTCAGGATGCTCGCGACTGCAGCAATTCTTTTTTCCCCCCCGCAAGAATGGTCCGACAACTTCCCGAGGGGACGGCATGTAACAGCGAAATCACTCAAGCTGAAAAAAGTGCAAGTTTCCGTGCTCTCCCCGAGCTAAAGCATCATTCACTCGAGAGAATAAAAGAAGTGGCTCGGTTTTTTAGGCAAGGAAATACTTTGAGGGAAGACAGCGGTCTCTGGAGCAGTGGCTTCATAGATTCGCGTTGTCTTTAGTAGCCCTAGCGAGATTTACTATCGAAATCCAATTAAGTCTTCGGGCTTGGAAGGGATCGTTGCCGCCGGATGGAAAAGGTCAACGGTTTTTTATATCGAGGCGGTGGATGGGGCCCATTAACGCGCAGTCACATGTACCGTATAAAGTCACAGCTCACATGTGAAAAAAGGACAACGATTGACGTGAGTTCAGAAGACCAAAAATGCATGGACTTGAAATGAATAATTGAGTCTTTTGCGCACCTCTGCATCGATATATACAAGATACAATTCTCAGCTAACGGCAGGCTAACAAATCGATGATAATCCCATTTTGAGTTCAGAACTGCTCAGAACCAGCCCGGTGAGGAGGTTTAAAATGTGATGGACGCTTGGGTAGCTAGTTATTCTATCAAAATCCACCAAAAGACAAATTGTAGCACAGCAGTAGAAGAAGAAATCACCAAAGTAAACAGGATTAGTCAAAATTGAAAGCAAAACTAGGTGTGTTTTTGACGAGGAAGCGTTATTTTTTCATGATATGATGCCTTTAACCTCTTAAAGCAGTACTAAGTAACGTGTTTACCTTAATAAATCATTTTCGTAGTCCCTCTGGGGGTAATACAAGTGTTAATGGGATGATTGGGGGTCTTTCATCTCCCCCTGGTGTCTCTGGCCAGAAAACCACATTTGCAACTTGACTGCCACCGGGACGGAGCAACCAATACACACTAATGGAATCCCGAAGAAGAAGCTAACAGGCTAACGGGCAAAGCTAACTGCGGGCTAGCGCCACTTAAACAGTATTTACAGCCAAGTTTGAGTGAAAAAAAAATTCCCATTGTATAACTGGATGTACAACACCCCTCTCTCCCTTCACCTTTTCTGTCAGCGTAGTATTTACTCTCCAAGACATTTAATAAGTTAAAAAATCGTAACTTGCTAAGACACCTGCAGTTGCGCTTACTTAGTACTGCTTTAACCCCCGCCTGAACCAAGCGCATGTTCTCCAGTTTGGCTTTAAAAATCGAACGGTAAGCTCAGCGTTCAAAAAGCCAGCTAGATAGTGTGGCGTGTGAGAGGAATAAGTCCCACGGTTTCACCTATGTGTGATTAATGCTGCACATGTTCGGCGCTGCGTCCAAAGTGGCAATTAACTGGATTCCCAGGAGCGGCCTCTCCATCACAGTCTGCCAGAGGAGCCACAAACACACGAGGATGTTGGCAGACTGGAGCGAGGTACGGTTATATTGATCAGGCCAGTTAGGACTTAGATAAGGCGGACCGGGCGGGGCTATTCTTTCAAGCAAGTTTACGATCGATGTCACACGGGCAACAATGAACCCTTGGATTAGCCTGTGGTGTGGCAGCTTCATTAAGAGATAAGATAAGCCTTGTTGTCACCTTGTTCATCTAAAATGTAACGCAGTGTGCCTGTAACTAACTGGAAAATGTGTAAGTTTATGCATTTGTTGACTGTATTTTATTATTCATGAACTTAAAATCATTACTTGTGTAAATATTCATTCGTTTTAGAGGACAAATTATATACAAAAGCCAGATGGAAAGGGCGAACAAAAACCTCCAAGGCTCTTAGCTGATGAATTTAAAAAGAAATGGCTTTATCTTTTGAAAACGGACGTGTTTCTGCTCATGTTGGCCTTTTTCAGGGGCGCAGGTGTCCCGCTTGTATTTTGTCTGCCTTGTCCATCTGGCTCCCCATCCCTCTGTCTAACAGTAAAAATAATACTTTATTATCCTTCAAAAAAGAACATATTTTTGCAACATTTGTTATTGAAGTTAATTAGTAACTTCTGACTAAAAAAAGATAGTTTTGTAAATGTTTTGAATGATCAGTGTTTGCTAATGACGGTTCATTACGCTGGACCATTTGCACATTGAGTAACTATGCAAGATTAAACTTTTCAATTAAACTTATGATCAGGGATCTGCTTCCAAAATCAGCAACTTTTTAACGCAGCTTTAGCTCGAATAATTATTCCAAATTAGCACGAGAATATTACAGCCGCGTTGCCAGCGGAGGCTCATATATATCTCTCTCTCTCATCTAATCGCTAATAGCCTGGACATAAACATTTAGCAGCTTCAAAAGGGAAAAGTTTGCACGAATTTGCCTGGTTTAAAGGAGGATAGAGTGGGCAAAATGAAGCAGCTTTGGAGAAAGAATGACGGGAATGTTTTTACACTTAAATTGTCTTTGTCATATTGGTGATCTTTTCACCTGGTTTGTGGTAACTATATCTGAAATTGGAGATATTATTTTAGCATTAAGTTGAGTTTCATCAGTTGAAAGGAATTAAGGCCCAAAGTGTTTTATGTTAGCGTAGAAGAGATATCATGAAATACAACTACCCAGCCAGCAAAGCAATGTGGGGCCCACATGGGCCACAAGTTGGCAAGATGGGTAAAGACTGGGCATGGGCTTTACCAGGGCAAATTTAGAGGGCCCAGAAGGGTTTCCTAATGTGGGCCCCATATGTGATGCCCACATGGGCTGTGATCTGGGCCCCACATGGGTCTGTTGTGGGTTAAATGGGCATGGGATAAAAGTGGGCAAAAGTTAATGAGCCCCATATAGTTTAACATACATGGGGCCCAGATGTAAAGCCCATGTGGGTTGGCTAAATGGGCCTTCATGGGTTCCAAGTGGGCAAACTGGGCATGGGCTAGACCTGGGATGTCCAATGTAGTTTGTCTCATATAGGTCCCACATAAGCGACCCACATGGGCTAACTATATGGGGCCCATTTACAGCTCAAGTGGGCTAAACGAGCATGGGCTAGAACTGGGTTGCCCTACATAGTGCCCATGTATTTTGACTTGCATAGGTCCCACATAAGCAACCCACATGGGCTAACTATATGGGGCCCATTTTAAATTCAACTGGGCTAAATGGGCAGAATGGATGGATTAAGTATCCTTTAAAAATGCAGAAGACGTTTTTATATTCCCTTTATGACACAATCATTAAAAAAAAAACTCAGATCTTGCGTGTAACACTCTGAAAAGAGGAGCAATCGGAATAGAAAATAAGGGCCAATAATGTAATCGGTAGGATAAAGATAATTTTATTGTCAATCAGAGAAATTGAAATTACCGGGATTTCTCTCAAATCCTTCAAATGGTGGCTTAGATTTCAGTGTCTTTGAGGACCTGAATGCAGGTGGAATCATAAGGAGGGAGGGAGAGCAGGGAGAGACTTCAACTACCAGACAGCCTCCAGTTGAAGCTGTTCTTCAGTCGGCTGGACCTGGCCCATAGACAGCAGTCTCCTCTCTGAAGACAGTACACTGAACACTGTGTGATAGGTGCCAAGGATCAGATGTGATTCTGAAAGCTCTGCAGGTGAGACGGGTGGAGCAAATGTCCTTAACAGAGGGGAGAGGAGCGGCAATGATTTCAGCTGCTTTCACTCTGTGGTGAAGGCCATATGGCTCCTGTTTTCGATCTGTAGAAGGTGCACTCTGGCACCTCTCAGTTTGTGGATAAAGTAGAGATGCTGTATTCCTTTTTTACCAGTGATACAGTGATTGTGGACCTGTAATGTGCACACACAAGAACGTGGTGCTGGTCACCCTTTCCACAGCAGCACCATTGATTTTCAGAGGAACATGCTGTAGGTACATTCACCGGTCATCCAGAACCATCTCCACTGTCTTTTCCATATTTAGAGAGTATTGGCCAAAGATACAATATAATATTAATGTATGTAACAATAAACACTAGGTTTACCAGCTTTATTTAATGCACTTTAAAACACAACTTTACAACATGCTGTAGGAAATCAATCAATGGTTTGTATAGCCCAATATCACAAGGGGAACTGCCTCACAGGAATGCACAAATATTAAAGCAATGAAACAAAACCAGGCAAACATAATGCCCAAACAAATGTCGGCAGGTGGTGACGAGCCACGTGGGTGTCCCCTGTCCTTTGAGTCTCCGACACGGCGAGGAGAAACTCAAAAACCCAGTGGGAGTAAAAAGAATTACCGTATAACCACCACAAATTGGGCAAAGATACGTATCACTAATTTGCGAAGTGTTATTTTTGCGCTTTCTGCCCGATTAGAGACCAACCCAAACTCCACAACAAGTAGCTATTTCCTTCTCTGAAACCGAGGGGAAATTTCATCCCTCTCTTTCTCTGTCTCTACAGAAACAGTTCCCTCTCTCGTGCGATCATGCGTAATTGCGCACGGCTCCCGTGTTGTCTGCTCACAAATAAACCGGAGATAAGCTGATAACGATGGAGGCTTATTAACAGTCGCGTATCTCACGCTTAGCTCAGCAATGACCTGTCATAGACACTTTCCCTGGTCATCCACTGGCCCTTTCTCCGTCCCTCTGCAGCGGCTCATGAGCATCTTTGGGCAAAGGCAGTGACAGGTGCGGGCTGGTAACAAGCAATCTGTATTTTACTACAAAGCGCTGAAGTCCGCGGAAAAGACCCCGCGTATTTGTTTGAAGTGTGCGTTTTACTGCTGAAGGCTTGAAAAAGACTGAAAAGTGGATGCGCCCACAGCACTGACCGAGCCACGCGCTCTCCTGTTTATTCAAAACATGGTCCAAAGGAGATCCCATATTGATAAAATTATAGGGAAATGTGATCAAATTGCTAATATACTGCGGTGTCTTGCAGGTAGTAGTTGGGGTGCAGATAAGGGAACTCAGCTGATGATCTACAGGGCGATGGTTTGATCGTGCATTGACTATGGGTGTTTAGCGTATGGGTGTGCAGCCAAAACAAACCTCTGGACGTGCAGGTTAAAGCGCTGAGGGTGTGCTGTGGGGCATTTAGGATAACATCTATTCCTGCTCTATTAATGGAGTGTAGTGAGATGACCCTTAAATTGAGACGCGTCAAGTTAGCCCTTCAGTATATTGGGAGGTACAGAGCCAAGAGCAAGGGAATCCTGTGAAGAAATTGCTGGAGGAGAGGTGGCAGCCAGCCAGGAAGGGAAGAAGGAGGTGAGCTTTGTGAGTGAAGTGAGAAGTGAGTTCCCTGAGTTGGGCAGTGACATGTCCCCTAGAGTGGTCTGGCCGTGTGTTCCTCCATGGTTGCTCCCAGATCCAGACATAGATTGGACTGTGAAGGATAAGTTTAAACAGAGGGGCAAGAGCAATCCAGTCGGGATGGTCAATGGTTTCATTGATGAGAATTGGGGAGGTTTAATGCAATTTTATACAGATGGTTCTGTTGACCCTATCAGTAAAAAGGCGGCCTTTGCTCTCCACGTTCCTGAGGTTGGTTTAAGTCAGGGTCATCAGCTCCCAGATGGAGTGTCAGTCTTTACCATAGCTATTCTGGGTGCATTGGAGTGGGTAGGTAAGATGTGGCCCAAGCAAGCTTTACTGACTCAGCTGCTGCACTGATGCCACTGCAAGCGGGAGTGTCCCAGGCTAGACAGGATATTATCTCTGAAATTCTAATGACGTTACATGGAGCTGAGGCAGCAGGGCTATCAGTGGCTTTCATGTGGGTTTCCGGCCCATGTGGGAGTTTCTGGGAATGAGAATGCAGACTCCATAGTGAAAAACGCTCTAAAGCTGGAGAATATTTCTGTGAAAACAACATAATGGTACTCTGAGATTTGCACCATTATAGGGCAGGAACTTGTGTGTAAATGGCAGAGGATATGAGATGCAGAGAAAAGAGGGAGACATTTTCATTCAATCCAAAGTAGTGTCAAAGGGGGAGACACCACCTGGGGGAAAAGTAGAAGGGAACAAGTCACTTATACTCGGTTAAGACTGGGCCACTGTGGATTTGCCCCAGACCTTGCTCTTATGGGAAAGAGACCGGATGGATTATGTTCGTGCGGCCGGAAAGCAGAGACAGTCCTTCATGTACTCATGGAATGCGTTTGTTATAAGCAGGAGCAGAGTCGATTGTTTAAAGCTGTGATGGGAATGGGAGTTGACGGAATATCACTGAGGACACTTTTGGACCCACGCAAAAGTCGTTGTAATTGCTACAGTAATGGAGTTTGTGTAATCTACTAATGTACATGTGAGGATTTGTCCATGATGCAGTTCTGCTCAGAGACCGTGGAAGGCAGCAAAGAACAAGAAGAAGAAGAAGACGTACGTTGACGGATACTGTCCGTACTCCGGCATCTGGACAGTGGACTACGGTGTTGGCTTTATCTGGGCTTCTTTATGTGCTTTCTGCTATTTTTATTCTACATCATAGGATGAGGAGGAGAAACGTGAGGACAGAGTTATCAACGTATCAAAAAAGGTACAATTAAGTTAATGATTTAAAGAGGGGTATTATGCTTTTTTCAATCACATAGCACCAGTCTATAGCATACTACAATGATGACGTAACCTTCTGTTGGTCTGTATATGCAGTAAATTAAAATAACTGCCTTGAATAAAATTGCTCTCTCAAAATGGCTGTACTGAACGTCTTGAAATAGGCCTCTGTCTCTTTAAGAAGCTTTCCGACACGCCCCCTTCAGCACACTGCTGTGGCATCTAAACAACACTACTGTGCGGGGAGGGGGCTCTGCTGAGCTGAGGAGCAGTGGTTGGTGGCTTGGCTGGTGACGAAAGGTCCAGAGGCGTCTCCAGGAGGTGGGGGCGTTCCTAGGAGGACTGAGGCATAGCTACACCTAAAATGGCTGCCGTCTAAGTTTTTACTGATTACTCAAAAATATGTGAATGAGCCAAGGCATCACTCCAGGCATGTGTTTAATGAGGGAATGACATAATAACATGATATAAAGCTTGAAAAAGTCGATTTTACATAATACCCCCCCTTTAACTGTAACTTTCTATATTTACAAAGCTAGTGCTAAAAATTTTGTTCTGTTACTTTTTGACCTGTATTTTATCCCATAACATGACAAATGACCCCAGCTACATACGGCAAGGAGACTCCTTTTCTTCTGGGCTCTGTAGTCTGTCTGTCCTGTTCTTTTGGTCTTCTTGCCCTTTGTGCTTTAGTAAAGACCAATTAGGATAGCCACTGCCTGAGAGGGCTCTCTGGACATGTTGCTCCTCTTTGGTCTTCCCCTCTGCACTGGCAGACACCTGTTTAGCTCTGTGTTGGCGCGTCCTGATGACCCTGAGTTTGTGCTGGAGCGGATGGTTGGAATCAGACTCCTGGTCTGATTTTTTGACAAGGGAACATGGTTAACACCTGTTTATGATGTGGTTAATGGAAAAATAAGGTAAAGTAAATAAAAAGTAATTACAAGTAAAGATATGTGTCTTTTAAAGCATACATTCGAATAGTCAATCGAAAAGACGTACAACCCTAAGTTCTGGAAAAATGGCCATCTCTCAGATGAATTGCTTAAAAAATAACCCTGCTTTAATTGAGACAATTTATGCTGATTTTGAGTAGGTTTGGACTGTCTTGAAATAAGATCAATGGAATGGAACAAGCATTATTTCGCTTAAAATGTGAGAAATTACCTTATACAAAACATCAAGGGTTACAAAACATGCTTGTTCCATTGGCAATATGATAGTCCAAACCTACTCAAAATCAGCACAAATCCAAATATTTCAAGCACTTTTAAGTAATTTTTTATGGCATTTTTCCCCCCAGTATCACCAATACCTAGCAAACAAGGATAGGATATAAAAAGGGTCTGGAGTTTTTCTTATTTAAAAATGCTCCTTCCATAGGTGTCTGTCCTCCATCTGAATGTTTGCCACCCTGTTATGCCATATAAAAATAGCACCTTACTTTAAGTCTTTACCTCTTGCCCTTTGATTTAATGCAAGTCACTGAATAAACTGATCACTGACCAAGGCATTTTCAGACCAAAAGGAAACCATGAAAAGGTTAACTGTTGGTATAGGGGGGAGGTTGGTAAATGACTGAGCTGCGCGATTTTCCGTTGCCTTCCTGTCAAAAGGCAAAGCTAAAGAAGTGACAGAAAGAGACTGGACCGCTCCTCATTAGCCGCAGGTGCCTCCTTCCTCCTCATCCTCCTCCTCACGGTTGCCACGGTAACAGACCTACCACCACACCGACCCCGAGTATCTTATATATGATTGGTTTGTATTCGTGTGACATCTACTCATAGTTTAATATGGAGGCGGAGGACAGGTAAGGATTATATAGCAGAATATGCACTGAAGTTGTGTGAAGCGGTTTTGACTACGGTCCAAAAATAAAAAATCTGCAAAACTACTCCCAAGATGAAACAAAAACTGGCACAAAGTTCCCATTAAGTGGTGACAGACATATGGGGTGATATAGGACTATCATGGAGGCTTTGTGACCTTTCTCTAAATAAAAACATGGTTGAACCTTTGTGTTGGACATTCTTCTTTCCAAAGACAGTGAATCTCCCATGGGTTTCAATGGCCTTGTTTTCACATAGTACGCTTCAACCCAACGCTGTCTGGACGCAGTACATGATACGGGACGGTTTCACGAGTGTAGCATTTCCATTGCAAAAGGACCGTAGTGGTTGTGGGCGGCGCTCCTACAAATGTGCACGCTGGAATACACATTACTGAAGGAAAAACAGAAAAGGTTTGTTGAGCTGCAATGAGAACAATGTGGACAAATGCTGCCTTTTGGTGAAGTTTATGGAATCATTCAGAGGTGCCAAGACAAACACCACAGAAAAGAAGCAGCGAAAAGACGAACTATGAATTAAGCTACATACTAATGTTATGCTAACAACAGCTGAAAATGTGCAACATGGTTAAATGCTATCATTGCAAAATCACCTTTTTCAACAGCGTATGATGAGATATTGAATCTCGTGTGACCTGCCTGTTTAGTGAGGGCTGTCCTATCTCCTCTGACCAATCAGAGGCCAGCAGTCTGTTCACGTCACTTTAGTATCAGTTCAGCACCTGTCGCCCAGGGCTGAGCTCGGTCCCAAAACTTGTACCTGGTCAGCCCAGATTGGTCTTGGCCTAGGCCGTGGGGACGCTCGCCTAACTGGGTAGACCAAGCGCTGGGCTGAGTAGGGCCCGCCAGTGGAAACGAGGCTCTTGGCTTTTTCCTGTTATACGTTTGTTAAGTGTTACATCACACACAATAATACGCTACTTCCGGGTCCAAACTGCAAAAAACACAACTTTATTGGAATCTCCTGCTGAACTATATAAAAGGATATAAAAGGCCAAAAACTGTTTTAATATTATAGCTTCAAGATATTTTTATATTTAAAGTAAGCCTTTATAGTATATGGAAAAAAAGAAAAAGAAATCAATGCCAGAAAAGCCTGACTAATGAAAAACAGAGTAAATGAGATATTCCTGTGTGATCAGATGTTTAAAAAGAGCCGTGTAGTTCTACAGCAGGTTAAATCAGCCAAATCCCATTATAGTGACGGGCTAAAGCTCCGTTGGACCCGGAAGTGGAACGATGACACATCAACAACGTATACAGTACATTCCACTTTGAGGACATTCAAAAGATAGAAACCCTATGAACTGCAAAGTTTGTTTCTATGGCAACAGTCCTAATCATTACTTACACCAAACATTATTTCTATTGTTGCATCTCTCTATCTTGTCTGTATTAATGTCCACATTCATATCTACTGTATAAACTGTATCTGTGCACCTGCAAGCATTTACTAGTAATAAAAACCTAACCTAACCTCAAGCACATCTGTGTCCTGAAATGATCAGACCATGAATCCATATCGAACTCAATTAACTCCCTGTCATCTGTGAATTTCCTGACCCCATTAGAATAGATCTAGTGGGTTCAACAATATGTCTATATATGACACAGTGGTTGCTGTGTTGTTTATTTTCTGATTATAGATATTGATCAGGGAAATTGTATGGTATTTTCATACACTATCCAAATGAATTATGTAAATGAAACAAAAGATGAGGAAACAACATGGCAAAAAAAAAAAACAAAGTTAAAAGTTTTGCTTGATCTAGGACCGTTTAACAATGTTGTATTAATATTGTTATTGCATTATTCAAGATCCAAATGTCGCAATTTTACTCACATTAGCTTTAATTTCTCCGCACCACTTTTGGGAATGTGGAGACTGTCAGGGTCTAACTAGACTGAAACTAAAAAGGTAAAATGTATCAAGTGGAATCCACGGAATCCAATAGCCATACGCAGGAAAAATGCAGCCAGTTCAATGTATCAACAGTGGCACACAGCAGCTGGACAGAGAGCAGAGTAGTTAGACTGTATTTTATCGACACAGTGGGTCAGAGCGCTCGGATTAATGGTTTTTCTTGATATTGCTCTGCCGTGGAGGCTCTTTGGATGAGAGTGCGCAGTAGGCAATCCTGAATCGAAGCGGCGCCAGTCTATATGTTTCTGGTCAATAACATAAAATAAGTCTTAATAATACCGTACCATAGAGCTTTAGTTCTCAACAGGCGGGTCAGGGCTTAAAAGTGGATCGGCAAACTATTGTGAGCGAGCTACAGCTCCATCACAGGACTCGTTCTGAGCCGAAATATGCCAAAAGCCATTGTCAACTCTGCCCAAAGTGATTTACAACAAACATTATAAGATGCAATTAATGAGTGAAAACAGTTACAAACACGCAACATGGCTCTTACAGGCTCTGGACCATTGTGGAGGCTCAAGGAGGAGCAAGGTGGGCAATGTTAATTTCCCAAAAAAACACAGGATCATTACCATGAATGGGGCGGAATGGCTGATCGTCTATCTCTTGTATATCTATGGTTGAAGACCAGCGCAAAAGGACGGATTTTCAGCAAAGACTTAAAAACATTAAGAAACTGGACCATTTTCACACTGGAAGGCTGTTCCAGAGTCTCGAAGCCACAATGGTAAAAGCCTGGTCTCCTCTGAGCTGTGATTTCAACACCTCCAGAGTTGCTTCCTTTTTATTTGGACCATGATTAAATCCTCTTGCTGCCAGCAGAGAGCGCTCCAAGCAACATATGAGCTCAGTCCTTACTCAAACATTCACAGGCATTAATTTGAATAATACAACGTGAAATATCAAAGCTGAGATGCCCAAAACACATGTTGATTATCCACAATATGAACTTTCCACCACAGTATTTTCCATTTCTAAGCCACTACGTCTTATGAACGAAACCTATTATCATGTCTTCCAATGTGTGGCCGGAAACATGCCAAAACGACTGTCCCCCATTTCGCTGAAGCCTGTCTCGAACTCCCCCGTCCAGTCTCTAAGTGCCCTCTGTTCCGCAGGCCCGACCTTTGCCGGGCCGACACAATGTCACATCTGATTTGATTACAGGCATCGGTGACCTGTGCCAAGTCCCGCACCACTAAAGTGACGCCGAACAACTGCTGGAACGGCTCCTGAACAATGTGTCTCTTTTAGCGACTGCCTGTCAACAATGTCAGTGTAAAAGTGAAAGCAAAACAACACAGTTACTATGCACAGAGGAGAATATCCTTCACAGAAAAATGACCTTGGAGTCTCAAGTTTTACTGATTTATTACAAAAGCACAAGCTGAGTCTGTTAAATAGATCGTTGCTGAGTTGTTTTGATCATCATTTTCAGCTTTATCAATTGATATAATGCTTATATGTGGGACAATACTATTTTACACTATACATTTCAAGTGGGACTAAAACCAGGCTTAAACACATTCCTTTTGGCACCTAAGCATTGATATTCTGCGTTTTATAATTTGAAACAATGTCTATATAAGATTATGACAGGGTTCTAAAGCGCCAAGGCCGGAGCTGGTGAGGAGTTTGCCTGGAGCTCCCCCTGCAGGCAGCAGTGGGAATAACTTAGTATAAAAAAAAACCTTCACTTTGATCAAACAACATGGTTAGCAAACGTTGAGCGCAGCACTGCTCAACAAGATTATGGGCTTTCAAAATATGTCTTCCCTATGATGCAAGACACAGTACTAAGTAACGTGTTTACCTTAATAAATCCTTTTCGTAGTCCCTCTGGGGGTATACAAGTGTTAATAGGATGATTGGGGGTTTTCATCTCCCCCGGTGTCTCTGGCCAGAAAACCATGCTTGCAACTTGACTGCCACCAGGGCGGAGCAAGCAATACACACTAATGGAATCATGCAGAAGAAGCTAACAGGCTAACGGGCAAAGCTAACCGCGGGCTAGCGCCACTTTAAAGAGTATTTACAGCCAAGTGTGAGTGAAAAAAATTCTTTCCATTGTATAACTGGATGTACAACACCCCTCTCTCCCTTCGCCTTTTCTGTCAACGTAGTATTTACTCTCCAAGACATTTAATAAGTTAAAAAAATCGTAACTTGCTACGACACCTGCAGTTGCGCTTATGGCCTCTAGGGGCAAGAGTTACTTAGTACTGCTTTAAGAGAACAAGAAGAAACCAGGAAGTGAAGACGATTACTCAAAACTGTGTGATGCATGATGTCTTCTTGTCATCCTAAGGTAATGGAGGGTGCCACGCCAGTTGAGAAGCACTGATACAGAGAAACGAATATGGCCTGTTAAACTACAAGGATCGCATGCATTTTAGAACATGCTCATAATCGCTGTGACATATGACCTGCTCTTGGTATACGCATTACATCTACTAAATTATTGAGGCTCAAGCGGTTTGATAATCGTGACCAATTTGTGATTTTGCTTCAATTGCAGCACTGCCCTTTGAATGTTCACCTTCTGTTTTTCCCTCCAGGCAATTAGATTTTTGGAGAATCTAAAACAGTTGCAAAAGTGTTGCAAATTGAAAAGTATAAACCTGTTTCTTGCCTTTGCCAAACAAAACAAAGACATGTACTTTCTCACAGAGCCACACCGCCTTGTTTTGCTGCATTTGAGAGAGCCGGGGGAAATTCCAGCCCTGTTACCTGCACAGGTGCTCTATTGTGTGCTGCTTGGCCTCTCCTGCAGATAATCATCTCTGGACCTACTTTGGTAACTCTCCCTCTTACACTTCAATATGACAGACTCTTTTTTTTTTCCAACCACGAGGGGCTTCAGTGAGCTTCAGTAATGGATACAAGTCGGGGCATATGACTCCGACAGGTTGAGATGACGACATATTTTTTTTAAGACAGTCTTTCTCGTCACAGCCTGGGAGTGCGCATTTTCCTCTTTGATTTCTCTGCAAAACGTCAACAAAATGCCAGCCTCCGCAACAGCAGACTCCATGTGCGTACGTTAAAGATTAGGATAATTGACTAGAGGTCCGGTCTGTTGCTTTTAGTCTGGTGTGCTCATTAGCGTCATAGCCGGGGTTCTGACACTGACACAGGATCAATGCTTTAGCCTGACAGATAACAAACCGTGGAGCAATTACTTTTCTGGAAATCAATCAGTCCATGCGGCCAGTTAGTTTAATCACCGTTTATGCCGCGCTGTCTTCTCCAACTGTTGAAAGTCTTAGTCAGAAGGGACCGTTTCCAATCTGTTCAGTGTTGGCATACTCTGAAGAGACTGATCTGACTGCTGGTCTGAGGCAGAGTGTATAAGAATGTAATGATTTAGAAAATTCCCTCTCTCCATCAGGGGGCTCCGAATTGAGTTTTAATTCTTTAACCCTATGAGGTCCATGCTCCTGCCATCTACAACTTTGGACTTTTAGACATAACTATTGAACGGAAAGTAATAGAGACTTGCGGTCTTTTATGTAGGAAACTTGAGATTGCCAGCTTTCTAACAATCCGATCCCTCTGCATCTCTGGGAAGCTGTGTGGTGGAAATTTGTAAATTTACATCAAAAATGGAGGCTCCGCTAATAAAACTGCGGTGCGCTTGATTCATGATTGCCCATGTTCGATTATCCATCCACCCATTTTCTCCCGCTTTATCCGGGGCCGGGGTCGCAGAGGAAGCAGTCTGAGCAGACATGTCTAGACTTCCCGATCCACGCAGACCTCTTCCAGCTGTTTTTGTGGGACCCCGAGGCGGCACCAGGCCAGCTCAGAGACATAGTCCCTCCAGCGTGTCCTGGGTCTTCCACGAGGCCTCCTCCCAATAGGACATCCCTGGAACACTCCCGAGGGAGGCGACCAGGAGGCATCCGAAACAGATGCCCGAGCCACCTCAGCTGCTCCTTTCTAGGTGAAGGAGCAGCGACTCTACTCCGAGGTCCTCCCTGATAACTGAGGTCCTCACCCGATCTCGAAGGGTGCGCCCAGCCACCTTGCGAAGGAAACTCATTCGGCCGCTTGTATCCGCGATCTCGTCCTTTCGGTCATTACCCAGATCTCATGACCATAGGTGAGAGTAGGAACGTAGATGGACCGATAAATCGAGAGCTTTGCCCCCTGGCTCAGCTCCCTCTTCACCACAACAGTCTGATACAGCGACCGGATCACTGCCAATCAATCTCATGTTCCATCCGAATAGATAGATAATAATAATAATCATAATTAAATGAAGCTAGACTTATCCAAAGTGTGTCCAAGAGGACTGGTAAAAAAACATGAAATCTATGAAACATAAGGAATGCCAATTGGGTCAAGACATTTCAGAAAAGGCTTTGTCCATGTCTGCGTGTGCTAGAAAAACAGTCAAAGTAAATGCTGGCAGTACTATGGGATAACTTATCTGATTTTTTCGTTATACAGTATGTGGGGTTTTTTGGTGGTGGTGGTGGTAATGGGGACGCAAAAGCCCAATCTTGCCTAGGACACAAATTGGCTATAGGGCCGGCCCTGCTCTCCATATTTGCTCAACTCAAAAATATTTCTTGTTTAGGGAAAATAGTCTAACCCTAACTGGCTACGCGCTGCTATTTTTGGCTGTATTTCATTGGATTGGTCTTTTATCACTGAGAAACATTTTGTCTGAGAAAAGCACTCTATAAATATGATGAATCGCTTACTTACTTAAAACTACAAAGACTATCACCCTTTGCTCTATATCAGTACAGTCATTATGAAGATACTGATTTTTAGTCTTTGATTTTCCCACATTGTTAAAGGCACAGTGCAGAACATCTCATGTTATGTATGTTACTACGTCACGACTAAACTGTAGTGAAATGCTGTCAAACAAACATTCCTGTTGTGCCAAATGTGCACTTAAAGAGGGGGTATTATGCTTTTTTCAATCACATAGCACCAGTCTATAGCATACTACGATGATGACGTAACCTTCTGTTGGTCTGTATATGCAGTAAATTAAAATAACTGCCTTGAATAAAATTGCTCTCTCAAAATTGCTGTACTGAACGTCTTGAAATAGGCCTCTGTCTCTTTAAGAAGCTTTCCGACACGCCCCCTTCAGCACACTGCTGTGGCATCTAAACAACACTACTGTGCGGGGAGGGGGCTCTGCTGAGCTGAGGAGCAGTGGTTGGTGGCTTGGCTGGTGACGAAAGGTCCAGAGGCGTCTCCAGGAGGTGGGGCGTTCCTAGGAGGACTGAGGCATAGCTACACCTAAAATGGCTGCCGTCTAAGTTTTTACTGATTACTCAAAATATGTGAATGAGCCAAGGCAACACTCCAGGCATGTGTTTAATGAGGGAATGACATAATAACATGATATAAAGCTTGAAAAAGTCGATTTTACATAATACCCCCCCTTTAATGATGCTATTTATTTTAGTGGGTGATCAAAATAAAGCAAAAGGAAAACGATATGAGTATTACGCAATATTGCACCTAAATCTCTTCGCGATCTTGTTAGTTGGCGAACCATTCACATTTCGCTGGCCAATGGATCATGCACCCCTTGATGCGCCCCTATAAGGGAGGGCCACAGAATAAGGAGTTGACATATGGCGGGTCGCGGGCTGGTTAGAGTGACCCTGGAGTGAAAAGCGTGGCGGGCTCGCTGTTGCGCCGTGATTCATGTCTAAAAGCGGAGCGCGTGGGAGATCTGACCTGACACTGACAGCTTCATGGCGCAGTGCACTCTGTGAGACGGGGGTCTGCAGGGAGGAGGAGGGGAGGGGGCTCGAGGCAGATACAGCGCCGCACACACACCATCGCCCCATTTCAATCACGCAGCGCCCCCCCAGTTAATATTGGCACCCTCGGTAAATATAGGCTGGAAAATTGACCTTATTATGTCGATACCGTGTGGCTTTTTTTTTTGGTCGAAAGTTTGGAGGCACCTGAAAAAAAATGCAACTGTAGGCCAAGTGCAAGAAGTTGATTGGTCTTGGGGTTTCATTAACGACTTCCTATCGACTTTGGGTTCCAATATCAAAGTTGGCCAAGAACTATGTGACATGAGAAAGCATGCAATGAGGTTCTCAAAACAGATACCTACAGGAGGTTTTTAGTGTTTGCTCTGCAGGCACTCCAGTGTTATATTCATGTTCACTCCACGGTATCTCTTAAGGAGTTGCCATGGATACACGCATGCACAAGCAGGTCCCATACTATACCATCCAGCAATGTTCAGTTGTTACATTGTTTTCATTTTAAACAGAAGCCTCAAATATATATGATAATTCAACATTGCATCTCATTGTGTTTTTGTTGCAATGGTGTTGCCATGCTATAACGTCATCTGCACACCCTCTATAGCAGGGGTAGGCAATATCAAGCCCGGGGACAAATCCGGCCCTCCAGCACAGAACCTCTGGCCCACAAGACGTTTATGTTTTATTGAAAGGATCCCCATTAGCGCAGCCAAGCTGTTCTTGGGGTCCAAGATGATTTTAAGAAATATTATTATGCAAATAAGAGATCAAAGTGTTCCAAAATTGCTGGAAATACTGTCAGTATTTTTTTAATTTCCTGGCAGAACATCCCACTTGGCCATACATATTGCAGAAAATGGTTCTTTACTTTGGGCTATGGTGCAGTTTGCCCCTTGGTGTTTTGGCAATGATGAAAATTGGCCCTCCACGAAGCAAACTTGCCTACCTCTGCTCTGTAGCATGGGAATAAAAAGGAGAAGTGCCGTTTGATCCGAGCGTATACGGACAGTTAGCAAGCCCGCTAGTCCGGGAAAGAGTCTATTTGCCTGCTCAATGTATTTCTACCCGTTAGCATTTAGCCATCAAACATCGCGAATAATGAACGAACCAGATGTTTTCAACTGTCGTCAACCATCGACCACATTTAGATGAGCTCAAAGCCGAATCAGTAATCACTCATGACTGTACAGATCTTTTGAGATTTAAGATAAGAATTGGCAAACCATTCGTAACATACTGTAATAATAACGCAATAACAATAACGCTAGAAGAAAAGTTTTTAAACCATTGACAACGCTGGAAAAAGTACAATTTCCTTTCTTCCTTTGATTTTCTACATATAAGGTCAGTGTGACATTCCCAGACCCAGCAGGCCTTTCTGTGTGTACATATTTGCCCCGTGTCCGACAAGCTGTAGCCCTGACTAAACTAGCTTTAGATCTGGAAAATGGTCTCAGGGGTGCAGCACTGCGGTCACCCACAGCTACTGACATGTCTCTCATTGGCGTTGAAGGATGGGCCATTACTGCGGTAGACAAATTGCCCCACGGGGACATTAAAGTACACCTTAACCTTAACATAACCGTGTCACGAGCAGGAAACCCATCATCAAGGCACGGCCTGAACATCCAAAGCCCCCACAGAAGTATCCTTGAGAACTGCCCTATGCAAATGTTTGAGTCTATGGAAATAATGGTGTCTCGGTAACCAGAGAAATAGCCTTGAGTAAGTGTGTCGGGTAACAATTAGAAGATTAAAAACATTAACGGAGAGAAGTTTAATTATTGAAATAGGCCAAAGCTGCATGATTGGGCTCTTGGGACTTTGAGAAGTAGTTAAAAATGTTCGCCTTGATCTGGTGCTGTCTGGAGATCAATGCCATGCAGTTTTTAATGAGTTACGTGTATATTTATCTATTTCTACAAATTCAGATGGGTGAATATTATGCAAAATTGACTTTCTAGCCCTTTTTTTTAAACAATCATGCAAATGTATTCCCTTATTGATATTCATGGCTGTTTGAGTAATCTTTGAATCCTCTGCGGTGACTCTTCGAAGTGCAAAAGCTAACAGCTAACGCCTCTCCCTGTGCCTCGAACTGCAAAAGGCTAGTCGTGTTGATGCCCACATTCGCCACATTCTACGCTCACACTTTCCTATGTGTTGTGAACAGACTGTACCAGCACGCAACGCAGCCTGTGACCAACTCCAGCTGTCTGTATAGCGGGAGTGTCGCCATGCGTTTGTAGCATAGATTAGGTCTGGATGGCAAATAGACGTGGAGTTTGTCAAAGCTCGAGATTAACATACATTTAAAGTAAGAAAATGACTTTGGTGGTGCAGTAGTAGGTGCTAAGTTTCATTCCTGAACCGAGTGGGTGGGTGTGTAGTTTGTTGTGTGTCTTGCTAGGTTTCCTTTTCACCCCCGGCAGTGACACTTTTTTTTTCATAACTGACCCTCACAGCTGCAGTGGCTTGGACTCCTGTTTATACAAGATGTGACACGAATAAAGCGAGCCACATCAATATTTTTTCTTCATGTAAATCTATCGACCGAGGTGTTGAAACCAGAGAACTTTTGCATCGCGTTTCTCTTTCATTGATCCGCAATAGGTTAAAGGGGGGGTAGTACGTAAAATCGACTTTTTCAAGCTTTATATCATGTTATTATGTCATTCCCTCATTAAACACATGCCTGGAGTGTTGCCTTGGCTCATTCACATATTTTTGAGCAATCCGTAAAAACTTAGACGGCAGCCATTTTAGGTGTAGCTATGCCTCAGTCCTCCTAGGAACGCCCCCACCTCCTGGAGACGCCTCTGGACCTTTCGTCACCAGCCAAGCCACCAACCACTGCTCCTCAGCTCAGCAGAGCCCCCTCCCCGCACAGTAGTGTTGTTTAGATGCCACAGCAGTGTGCTGAAGGGGGCGTGTCGGAAAGCTTCTTAAAGAGACAGAGGCCTATTTCAAGACGTTCAGTACAGCCATTTTGAGAGAGCAATTTTATTCAAGGCAGTTATTTTAATTTACTGCATATACAGACCAACAGAAGGTTACGTCATCATTGTAGTATGCTATAGACTGGTGCTATGTGATTGAAAAAAGCATAATACCCCCTCTTTAAGAACAATCTAGCATCTTCACACAACAGAGAAGTATCTGCGTTAGTAAATAGTGGACAGAACAAGGCCAAGTGGGGCTGAAGAAGAAAGACAATAGGGACGCAACAATTCACTTCAGTCTCGGTTCGATATGCATTTTCGATATGAAGGTCGCGATTTTGATTTGATTTGACAAATTCGGTCTCGTCTGCTTTAGAAACAACAGCAGCTAACACACGAGGGGGCTGTGTGCCATGCTTCTCTGTGAGAAGTTGAACGCACAAGGGAAACATCTGAAAATATCATCAAATACTATCATCTTCAACCTTTCATGGATTCATATTGAACATATTTGAACTGATTGAACTGAAGGCCGTTCGATTCGATTTGAGGTTATATGCTAATATTGAGTATTGTTGCATCCCTAGTGACCAATATGTAAAAAGTGGATCATGACTTTCTGGGTGAGCTAAACCTCTGACTGTGAAAAGAGCCGGTCCAAACGATCAAACTTCCGGACTGAAATGAGGTCCATTGTGAGTAATCTTTTGTCTGATCTATACAACTTTTTATATCTTGAGCATTAGAACTTTTACAGCAGTTGTGACTGATTAACCTCTCACAAAATGTTCATCCCTACAGCTATTTGCCTTCTTAATCTGTATAGTTTCATGTATTTCTATTGCTTTTGTGTCCATTTTTATTATTCATTGCTCCTCTTGCTGTTGTTCTCGTGGTTATTCTTGTGCGGCTCAGGCGACTTGCCCCGGGCCAGACTAATAAAGCCGCTCGGGTTTGGCTTGTACTGTATGCAACATGACGTGAGCGCTTTGTTTACAGTAGTGGCCCGGGAAGCGCGCGTTACATCACTCTGACAGACTGGAAATAGCGCGACGACATCCAACACCACAATCAAAGACACACGCGGCTAACGTTGGTGCGGCGATGAGAGTGGGCTGTTATGTTTACTGTAGATGTACGCCACGCTAGCAGCTGCCAAAACAGAAACAATTGGTCTAACTTTTGACCTTGTTAGAGATGTAGTCACCGGAGAATATAATATAGGCTAGATAATTGATAAAAGTAACAGTAATCATTTACAGTTTGAATTGCTTTTCTCATTTAATTTATGCTTTTCTCATGCTTTTAGGTTTAGGTTTGGTTAAGACATGGTTTACACCCAGTTTAGACATGGTTTTTTTTCCAATTTAGATCTATTTTAGGTTTGTAGATGTGGTTTAGTCCTGTGTAGATCGTGATTTAGGCCAAGTGGTACTGGAAAGGGTCAAACACTTCATGTGGTGTTACCTGCTGTGAGAAAAGTTGAGAACCACCAGTCTAGATTATTTTCCTTTATGCATGCGTTTTCAGTTTTAGTTCCAGCTGCCATTTTGAATACCGAAGTAGAATTATGCAGTACTACAACATGTAACAATATCTCTACTCAGGATGAAAATGAAAGACAACTGATTGACAGTGGCATTTTTATGTCCTCGTAATCATTGCTCAAGAAGATAACAGTAAAAACACGGCCCCAGAGACGCACATTTATGTGATATAACCAGCAAATGTGGCTCAGACGTAGCAGCTCTGTCTGTCGAGCTACAGTAGGATTTACTAAAGATCTGCTTCACTCTGAAGACTAAATTAACCCATCAAGAAGGAAACAGAAAACCTTTCTCTGGGATTTTTACAGTTTGTCATGTCGACAGTCTCAGTCTGAGTCAGTGTTTAAGCTGCTCAAGATGTTAGCATGCTACAGGTTAGCAACTGTCAACCATTGCTTCAACACGATAAACACATGTGTGGCTCACATCTATGAACACTGAGTAAATGCTACTCTGTCACATGTTGTATCAAAAGCTAGATGTTTGGAGTGTGGTTCAGGGCTTTCTCTTGGAGAGGTCAGAGCTGAGCTGATGAAGCTAAATGCTCAACCAGTAGCATGCTAACGTTTTGCACAGCTTAAACACTGACTCACTGGTTTCTTCACATAAACGTGCGTCTCTGGGGCCATGTTTTTACTATTATCTTCTTGAGCAATGATTACGAGGACATAAAAATGTATTTACGAGTAGGTTATCAATAGCAGTAACATAGGTGTAGATGTGGGTTTGCTGCATCAGTGCAAAGTTTCGTTCGCAGTTATGGAGTTAAGTGTGGTGAAGTGGAGGATGGAGGGGGAAGAACTTCTTTAATTCATTAGAAATGGCCATCAACGGAGTAAGAGAATTACGCTCACAAGAAAAACAAACCTATACACTCAGACGCCGTTATCGAGCAGGGCAAGGCAAGTGAAGTGTATCTGTATAGCACGATTCATGCAGCAGCTCAAAGTACTTTACAGCAATAAGGCTAACTTTTGAAATAATAGTCAGCAAATGTAATAATGGATAACTGTTTTCAAGAGAATAAGCTTGCTCTAAAGTATACTGAAACTTTAGAGCAAGCACAAATCAATAGGCCAAACGAATAAATAATGAATATTTTATGGGGGGGAAAGTCTTTATCTGTAAATGGGCTTCATCATGACAGCAATAGCGCTGTTCAAATGTAATATATATAATTCAACCAGTAATGTTGAATCTGTTTGTCTAAAGAATTTCAACAAATTAATCATCCCAAAATGTTTTAGCTCCAGCTTCAAGAGTGCGGAGAAGAGTCAACAGCTCGTCATGTTCAGCCGCTGAACTATAAAGTGTTTCTGCTTCCTCCACAGTCTGACACCTGCCTGGCTCAGTTTGTGACCGCTGATGTACAAAAACGGTGGCATTTAAGGGTCAGTGTTTGGAGCTGCAGACAGGCGAAACCGGGCGAAACACGAGATAATAATCTGTGTCGCACAATATATAGATGAATTACAGTTATTGCAACAGTAGGTGAGGCAATATCTGTATCCGAAAGAAGCCGCAATATATCATTAAATAACAGAGGTCTTCCAGCTTATTGAGATTTTGTTGCTAAAACAAAAACACATCTTAAAAATGTGTATTGATCATGATCATGCCTCGTTTTGGTCCCTGTTTTTAGATTTTGCTTTGACAGAATTTGATGAAAAACAACAAATCGCTCATGGTTTTGTTAAAAAAAATAAAAATCATTTAATTTGATTGAAAAGTGACATAAAAAGAAGAGCAATCCGCCCCTCAGTTAAATTTACAATCACTTTTAAAGCAGTACTAAGTAACGTGTTTACCTAAATAAATCCGTTCCGTAGTCCCTCTGGGGTAATACAAGTGTTAATGCTTACAACTTGACTGCCACCGGGGTGGAGCAAGCAATACACACTAATAGAATCACGCAGAAGAAGCTAACAGGCTAACGGGCAAAGCTAACTGCGGGCTAGCGCCACTTTAAACAGTATTTACAGCCAAGTTTGAGTGAAAAAAAATATTCCCATTGTATAACTGGATGTACAACACCCCTCTCTCCCTTCACCTTTTCTGTCAGCGTAGTATTTACTCTCCAAGACATTTAATAAGTTAAAAAATCGTAACTTGCTAAGACACCTGCAGTTGTGCTTACAGCCTCTAGGGGCAAGAGTTACTTAGTACTGCTTTAAATTAATGATTAAGATTGTACACACATTTTTACCCACCTTTCTTTAGTGTGACCATTTTTGTGTTGTTTAGAGTTTCACTTCCTTATTGGACACTGACAGGAAGTGACATAGATAGAGGCAAACCATTATGTTGCCATGCCAACCATGTTACGTCAATGGGAAATGAGTGAATCTGCTTTGGAACTTATGTCACTTCCTGCCATTAACTTAAAAATTCAAATAAGAATAACTTTTCTGCCCAACATATCTTCATTAAAATTTCTGTCATTTGCACTTTAAGCTTTTCATTCACAACTAGTCGCAACTCAACGTTAGACAGAAAGTCACGATGTTGCCACTTCACTCAGGCCCTGTTTAAGGATGGGTCAAATTTCCCTCTGGGCTCATGAACGTCTGGGCTTTTGAGGATCTCTTGAGATGATGATGTCTTTGCTCACTTTGTTTATCACTGTCTTTATTTCCATATCAAGCAGTGTGTACAGTCAGCATTACATTCACGTCTAGGTTTAGCAACAATTTGCACCCAAAGAATGAGATCAGCTGATGACCTCAACATCCTGAATGAGTCTACCAATACAAAAATACTCGGTACAACTTTGAAACCACAAGACAAATGAACAAAGATCCAGTGAACAGCTTCAGGAAAGTCAAACATAAGATGATCCTTTTAAGCAACCAACCGAATACAACAACCAGGCTATGTTTCTATGTATAGTATATAATTGTCATGGGACAGTAGCGCAGATGACAGGGGGGTTTTCCCTGTTTTCAAATGCGACGGGGTGTAGGTCTGACAGGTGGGACACTCTTGGGCTGATTAACACTTACCGCTGAGGGAGCTGGGGTCTATACTCTGACTCTGCTGGCTGGTGATAATGGCTCTCTGGCCTCTCTAGGATCCCGTTACACTGACGGGACACACAAGCCGCCCTGGATTTAGCACTAGCAGCCTCTCTCGTCTCGTTCCCCATCTCTCTGTAAGAGAAGTCTGCGCCGCTTTCTCCAATTTAACCGCGCAGTGAAAGTCTGAAAGAAACTAGAAGCCAATTGTCAATCGAAGAAAGAACCTTAAACTTTACTTGAGCAGTTTTCAGTACTTGTATTCACTAATAAGATCTACATTATTTTGGAATATTCTGAATATGGTCAAAATATCTTTCTTATCCTTTAGGCAAGACACTCCGGGTAAATAGGGCGCGTTTGCTTTTCACAGTGGGGAGTCTGGCTATAGTGTTTAGTTTTTGAATAAGCTTGTTATTAGTAAAACAAATCAATACAACTTTAAATTTCACCTTGTTTTTTCAGGTTCAAAGCTCAATAAATCAGGCCCGAGATCAGTTATAGAATAATCCTTCTGAGCAAACCTTCCAAAATATGTATAAGTACGAGACTGGAAAGTTGGATGCAAAACTTGGATGAAGGTGAAAGTTTATAAATAAGTAAGTAAGTAAGTGCTTTACAAAATAGTGTTCAGGTGTTAGTCCTGAGCCGCGCTGCCACTGTGGGCCAACCTGACCAGCACGTTTTTGGAGGTCGGGGAAACCGTAGCACCCGTGTCAGAGCGTGGTGTCCTGCACTGGTCAGCTCCACTTCCTTCTTCCTCCTGCACAGCTCCCTCCGCTCCCTAACAGTCTTTCACCATCTTCTGGGGAGAGCTTAGCAGTTCATCTGTTTTATTCTCCAGTGAACGTCCATTAGCCAGAACGATAGAAGGCATGTGTGGTTTCTTGTGACGCCTCCACTGCACTGTAAAATGTAAAATTTGTTTCAACTCAAAAACTAATTCCAAGGGCTGCCAAGAAATTTTATGTGTAACCAATAACCATTTTACAATCTAGTCGATTTGAAATTTGAGATTCACCTCTTTCGTTCAATTGTATTCTTAGGTTGACATAACTGTTTCCAGTTGTCTGAAGTGAAAAACGTAGGTTGACACAACTGATTTAATTTGTAACTGACGTTTTTCACTTCAGACAACTGGAAACAGTTATGTCAACCTAAGAATACAATTGAACGAAAGAGGTGAATCTCAAATTTCAAATCGACTAGATTGTAAAATGGTTATTGGTTACACATACAATTTCTTGGCAGCCCTTGGAATTAGTTTTTTGAGTTGAAACAAATTTTACATTTTACAGTGTGTGCTTAAAATCTACATCTTACCTGTTGCCTGATTGGGGCTATTGTGCTGCGTATGATTTCCTTTTCTTTGTGTGGATAACGAGACCACGTAACAGCCATTGGAAATCATTGTCTTTGACGTCGCTCCAGGGAACAATTTGCCCTGCCCTCTCTTTGATTGTGATTAACCGTTATGCGCATGTGGCAGAGGCGTGTGTGATAACGTTCTACATAAATCCTGCTTCTGTCAAAATCCTCGCTCGCATTATTAAAAGCACTTTAATCCACAAACTTAATTCAGGTTTACCCACTCAGTTCTCTCCGCCGCAGCACCTGAGGATTTTTGTTTGTCTGGATAGGGACTGAAAAGGTGTCATTTAGATTGTCAAGACGCCGACTGTACGGAGCGCTGCGAGATGCTGATTGCATTTCTTGGGAGAAGGTAACAATAGAAAGAGAGAGGAGGATGAGCAGACTTTACCATGTGCCTCACGCGGCGGGGCAGGAAGACGGAACAGGCGTCAAGCCGGGAGCAGAGGTCGGTCTACTTAAGCACAAGTTAGTTTCACACTGAACTTTTCTGGGAGCAAAATGAGAGACATTTCCCAGCGTTGTGTGAAAGGACATGTTGTGCAGGGACACGCTGAGTACTTAGCTCAGAACAATAGGCCATCACAGACGCACGCCGGTCGAGCAATTACATTCACCGCTTTGGTCGGATTATACCGGAGTTTGTGCTCATCCTGTCTCACTCTAAAGTCGCATTTTGAATGACTGCTTTTAGGGTTTTAAGATGAAGAACATTCAAACACAAAGGGGGCAATTAGTTGGGTAAAACGTTCTCTGTGTCCCCTGTCTGTCACTGTTACATCCAATATCACAGCTTGGTGCCCTGGTTTAATGTGCTTCTTATGTCGGAAACTGGGGATTTTGATTTCACCAAATAAAAACGCTCTTTTATCACTGATTAGCCTTTAACTGAGCTAACCTGTTAACATCTCAAAAGCTAAACTTTGGTCTGTTTCTTTTTGCTAGCCTTAAAGGGATATTTCGGGATTTTTGACATTGGGCCTCATTTCCTAGTTATCCAGAGTGTTGTTGATGTCTGGAGATATTTTTTTCTTAAATTCATGCAGTTCTTATATTTGAAGAGCTTAGTGGTGCTAGGCTAGGGCAAGGCTAAAGCATTTCTATGGTAACAGCTAGCCTGCATTAAAAACAGTCACTTATAACGCCAGACTAACCATATAAATGTCTGTGTTAATAGAATAATTTTAACCATTTTGCATTTAAAATAACTTATATTTGAGCAGCATCAGCTTCGTGGCTGTAAGCTAACGCAGCGGCGGAGTGATCTGCGAGAAAATAGTCCCTCAAAATGCGGTAATTCATGTGATACAAGGTCAGTTACATTTAAAAAATTATTCTATCGACACAGACATTTATATGGTTAGTCTGGCGTTATAAGTGATTTACCTCAGGTGCACTGTGGAGTGGGTCAGACTGTTTTTAATGCAGGCTAGCTGTTACCGTAGAAATGCATTAGCCTTGCCCTAGCCTAGCGCCACTAGACTCTTCAAATATAAGAACTGCATGAATTTAAGAAAAAAATATCTCCAGACATCAACAACACTCTGGATAACTAGGAAATGAGGCCCAATGTCAAAAATCCCGAAACATCCCTTTAACGTCGGCTGTTTTTGACCCGGGGTTCTCCGGTTGAGGGAACGTTTATGAGCATTTTCCAACTAATAATAATGGCTTATGCTTAGTTAGTTAGTTAGATGGTGAAAGACTGTTATGGAGCGGAGGGAGCTGCGCAAAGGGAAAGAGGAAGGAGGAGCTGTGCGGGACACCACGCTCTGGAACAGAGACAAACCCAAACCCACCTGCACTGAAGGCAGCCAGCCAGGTTTCCTTCGGATGCTCCAGTTTCCCCGACCTCCATGAGCATGTTGGTCAGGTTCAGGACTAACACCTGAACACAATTTGGTTGTACGGTTCTCCAATGACAAATAAAGCACTTACTTACCGTGCCACCCGAGGACCACAGGAAATAAAAATAACTTTCCCCTCACCTTTTGTCATTAACCTGCCACTTCTCTTACATAAAATCATGATTAAGACTGACTGCAAATAATGACGCCTGTGATACTGGGCGACATGGTTTTTGTGATGTTTATTTCCCAAACACGTTGCACAGGAAGCCATCATTTGCATGTGCGTCTGGATCTATTTTTAGCGTCTTTTTAGTAATATGCTAATTGTTGGCTGTCTGCTCTCGGCACCTATGGGAGTGTGATTAATTTCTGCTGTTACCTGCCACACAAAGGTTGTCCTTTGTTATTCTGACAACCAGCAGTCCATTTAATCAGCCTGAAAGATGACGCCGCCGTGTACGACAAGAGACGCCCCACAAACTGCTATGTTTTGGAGATATAAATAACATAATCCACGCCTCATTTACAAATATGATCTTACATTACAAACTTTACTGCACCATTAGGAGTCTGATTGCAAATATTTGAATGGGTTGCAATACAGATTAGAGGTGCTCCATTTAATAAAAAGACTAAGAGATTCTGTTTTGAATTAGTTTAAAAAAATATTCTAACCATATCAAATTGCATTTCCTGGGGTTTATTCCATCCTTCTCTCATTTACATATCAGATTTGGAGTCCTCATACTGTAATACATGGTCAATCGAATGGTCAGTTAGGTGCAATACTCCCAAAAATATGCTAGTTTCCAGCTTGCACTCGACATTTGGCACCCGTCTCGATAAATAACCGACCGAAATGTGTTCATCAAGGTACTATTGATTTGCCAGCCTGTTGTTTCTTTAAAGTGAAAGCTTGGATTCAGCTTGGGAGGTAGATAGACAAACTTACATCGGGACATTTATTGTTCTGAACGCACTTGAAGTGGAGGCATGTTATCAATATACTTTTCAGAGATTCATTTTGTTTCTATAACAAACTGGTTGTTTAGTATTTCGTTTTTGTGTCCATCAAAAAATTACAATAAATGAATCTTAATGGGACTAGATGGAAGTTGTCATTTTATACTTGCTACTGCCACCTCAGGGCTTTATGTGTAACTGCAGTTTCTATATTGAGCTCTTGCATGACGGTACTTTGGACCCGAATTAACAACGTTTTGAGTGACAGTGCAGGATTTTAGAGGCAGTTGTGGTGAATAGGTCTGGTCTACACATTAGGACATGGCTGGAGCATGTAGTGTAGGGGCTAGAAAATACATAATTTAAACATTTTAGTAGTTTAATAGTCTCTTCCCTTTGAAGTACTGGGTCAGAAGGTTTTACATGAGACCGCATGGGGAAGGATATTTTGTTGAAAATGTTCCTTGTATTACTTAAAAATAATAAATGGTCACATTTATATACAGCCTTTCTACCTGCTTTAGAAGAAGAAGGAAGAAGAAAGAAGAAGGAGGAAGAAGGAGGAAGAAGAAGAAGGAAGAAGAAGGAAGAAGAAGGAAGAAGAAGAAGAAGAAGGAAGAAGAAGGAAGAAGAAGAAGGAAGAAGAAGAAGGAAGAAGAAGAAGGAAGAAGAAGGAAGAAGAAGAAGGAAGAAGAAGAAGAAGAAGAAGAAGAAGAGAAGAAGAAGGAAGAAGAAGAAGGAAGAAGGAAGAAGAAAGAAGAAGAAGAAAGAAGAAGGAAGAAGGAGAAGAAGAAGAACTTTATTTATATAAAGATTTATATTTGGGTGGCACAGTAGCGTGGTTGGCCTTTCTGTGTGGACTTTGCATGTTCTCACCGTGTCTGCGTAGGTTTCCTCCGGGTACTCCGGTTTCCCCTACCACTAAAAAAACATGTACAATAGGCCAGTATGAATGATGTGTGTGTGTGTGAATGCATGGAGGTGGTCAGAGGGACTGTTGGCGCAGACGTGTGCATGTGCAGTCGCGACAGCGCTTCTGTCAGTCTCCCCCAGGGGAAACTGAAGCTACTAACATAGTATGGAGTGACTGTACAATGCTCTCATGTAAAGCGCTTTGTGACCATGTCTGTGAAAGGCGCTATATAAATAAAGATCTTCTTCTTCTTTAGGCACTCATAGCACTTTATATCAAGGAACCAGTCACCCATTCACACGCTCACTCATACACCAGTGTACGCAGACCCTGGAGGCAAGGTGGGTGAAGTGTCTTGCCCAAGGACAAACCGCCGACACTCCGATCACAAGACGACCCTATCTGCGCCACTGTCGTGAAAAATTGTGTCACTCAAATCACTCAAATTGTGATTTCAATTCGACTGCAGTTCACTATTTCAGAGGTTGAGACTTTAAAGTGTTTAGTAATTTCTTGATGCCGACAGCACTGAAGCGGAGTAACAAATCAATATCAATGTAGCCGCCTCTGCTTTATTATCATCCCTCTGCAGCGAGGCTCAAAGCTTATACTCCGAGCGTTAAAAAGTCCCTGATAACATTATGAAACTCGATGTTGAAAAGGCACAGTGGTTACATCCTCAGAGCTGTTGCTGCTGGTTGTTGGGGGGGCCGGTTGCATTTGTGCTTTATTGTGCCCGTCCTCCCAGCGCATGAGTCATAATTGAGACGCGGAGAGACACCGGGCAGCGTGGCGAGGGTTCATTGGAGGTCAGACCGAGCACCCACGAGCCACTGAGCGCGACAAATCGAAAATACGCCCCAGTCATAAATCTGTGCTGCTACTGCCTGTCAACAAGACGAGAGCTGTAGTGGAGACTGGAACTAGTAATTTAAAGGGTGACAAATAGCAATGGCTGTGTTTATTTACGTAGAAAGGAAATTAGTGAGTAAAAGTGACCCCCAGGTAAAGGCAATAGGTGGTTTGAAGCGGGTTACTGTATATCGTGCATGATTGAGGCTTTTAAGGCGAGACACTGCAAGTGAATGGGGGGGAAATACTTGAGAGATGTCAATTTCAAACTGATATAAATATGAGAAGTTGAAATATTAGTTGTAAATATGTGTGTTAAAGAGGGGGTATTATGCTTTTTTCAATCACATAGCACCAGTCTATAGCATACTACAATGATGACGTAACCTTCTGTTGGTCTGTATATGCAGTAAATTAAAATAACTGCCTTGAATAAAATTGCTCTCTCAAAATGGCTGTACTGAACGTCTTGAAATAGGCCTCTGTCTCTTTAAGAAGCTTTCCGACACGCCCCCTTCAGCACACTGCTGTGGCATCTAAACAACAACACTGTGCGGGGAGGGGGCTCTGCTGAGCTGAGGAGCAGTGGTTGGTGGCTTGGCTGGTGACGTAAGGTCCAGAGGCGTCTCCAGGAGGTGGGGGCGTTCCTAGGAGGACTGAGGCATAGCTACACCTAAAATGGCTGCCGTCTAAGTTTTTACTGATTACTCAAAAATAAGTGAATGAGCCAAGGCAACACTCCAGGCATGTGTTTAATGAGGGAATGACATAATAACATGATATAAAGCTTGAAAAAGATTTTACATAATACCCCCCTTTAAGTGTTAGTCACACTTAAATCATCATTATTTAAGTGTTAACTCATAATTTATTAAGGCTAAGTAAGATGTAGTTATTATAAAGTGTTACCGAAGTTGTGTTTTTGACATATTTATGCAATATAAATGTTGAGAATCGTCCTTATTTTCCAAGAAAGTGAGATTAGATGCCAGTTTGAATCCATTTCAATGCTTTCTTCTGATATTTAAGGCCAAGGCAACACTCCAGGCATGTGTTTAATGAGGGAATGACATAATAACATGATATAAAGCTTGAAAAAGTCGATTTTACATAATACCCCTCTTTAAAGACGAGGGACTGTAGTTTTGGGAAATCTTCAGCTCGCTCGCGTACAAAACGTCAAAAAATAAGCAAAGTAAAGAGTGAGTTTTGTCTTTCTTTTTGCTCTGACATTAAAGACGTAATGGGGGAGGGGAAAACTATCAAAAAACCTCAACGTTGTCTCACATTGAATCTGATTTTGAGCGCCTCAGCATTGATATTTCATTTATTTAAATAAAATGTCCCCTCCTGGAACCGCCACCTTAACGTGGTGGAAGGGTATGAGCGCTCGAATGATCCTGGGAGCTCTGTTGTCGGGGGCTTCGTGCCCCTGGTAGGGTCTCCCATGGCAAACAGGTCCTATAGGTGACGGGTCAGACAAAGAGCGGTTCAGAAGCCCCTTATGAGAGACCAACAGGCCCGGTTAGAACCATGAGGCCGTCCTTCTGTGGACCCACAAAAGGACAGAGTGGAGCCATAGGGGCTGGTGCAATGTGATTTGGGCAGCTCCAACATCTGCCCCCACGACCCGGCAGTGGAAGAAAATGGATGGATGGATGGATGGATAAATAAAATGTATGAGTTCGAGCTTCTTGTGTGTGATTTGAAGTGAGTTCCACAGCCAGCAGGGGGCATTTACCATGACAAAAAGAAAATACCAGTCAACTAGAGGCGTCGTTCCACATAGCGCGAACCGGCCGCGCACGCCTCGATCTACGTGCACGTATCGACACTGGCCCACAGACCTTCTGTTTCCACTACACACACACATGCATTTGTTGTGGGCGGAGCCGCATAGAGCCGCACGCTGTACAGATCGTCATTAAAAGTTTTTAGAGCCGTGATGAGAAGAAATGTGGACAAATGCGGTCATCTGGTGGGAGTTATGGAATCATTCAGAGGAGCCAAGCTGTATTAAAACAGAAAATAAACTGCTAAACTACGAACTATGAAGGTAAGCTACAGGTAAATGTTATGCTAACACCAGCTAAAGCTGCGCTAACAGCGGCTAAATGCTATTATCGGCAAAATCCCTTTTTAGCACAGTGGTATGATGTGTGAAATATTAAATCCGTATGACCTGCGTGTCAATAGTGAGGGCTGTCCACTCTCTCGTTGCCAATCAGAGGCCAGCAGTCTGTTCACGTCACATCAGACACGGGTTAGCGCTTTGGCCACAGCCAGAGGTCGGGCCCAAAACCTATACCTGGTCAGACCAGTTTGGCCCTGGCCTTTGTTATGGAAAAGCTCGACAACACGGGTGAAAGATAAAACACAATTTGAGTGCAGAACTGCCCAGAGCGGGTCCGGTGATCATGTTGGGCTTTGAAAATGTAGAGGTTCTATCTATTATCCAGGGAAATAAAGCTTCTAACCCTGCTGAGACCTTGTTCTGAAATCCCTGTGATTCTTAGTTTAGCAGTTCATTTGTTAGTCTTCTCTCAAATGTCGAAGCCTCTGGACGTGTTTCAAATGTGAGCCGAAATACGTAAATAATGCATCGCGGTGATATGTTTCGAAAATCATTCCGCCCCAAAAGACAAGACGCTGCAGAAATCCACGCCTGTCCGTATGTATTTTTTAAAGGAGAATGGTTCAGAGGAGACGCGAGTGCAGAAAGATGGAATTGATGTCGCCGGGCTCTCATCCACGTGTCACGGCCGGTCTGACGTCTCATCTTGTTATTCCGAGTGCGTTGTTTCGCTGCTCGCTTTGCATGAACGACTGAGCACTGGCAGCCCTTGAGTGATAAGAGCCCTCGACATCAGCGCGGGAATAAATATGCAACCACCAGCAAACATTCGGGCGAGGAGATGAAACAGAAAGACAACAGAGGACAAGGAGAGTTTATCAAAAAAAAAAGATACATGGACATTTGACAAACTGCACCAGAGCATCATATCTGCTGTTAGGGCAAGATAGTCAACTCGGGAGGGACGGCCTCACAGAACACTAGAAATGTCTTGGACACCACAATTAAAAGAAGGTTATAACGACAGGAATTTGACAGGATCAAGGATATGGTTATAAGGTTTGGGTTATTTATATTTTCAGACTAACAGACTCATAGATCTAGCAAATATACAGTAATGCTTCAGGGTGTATTGGTAAGTCTTCGAACAATAGCGAGGAAACGTTACAGGGTTCGTTAGCCTGCTCAATGTATAATTATTTTTTCTATAGCCATTAGTATTTACCCATGAAACATCACAAGTTATGAACAATCCAGATTTTTTCAGCTGTTGTCAACCCATCGACCACAATTAGGAGATGTCAAAACTAGTTGGAAACCATGTAAAGGATGCGGGTTGAATATGTCGTAAACAGCACCGCGCTGCTGTTTGAGGAAGTAAACAGGAAACAGATCTGGCAATGTAAAAGTTTTCAGAAGCTAACGGAGCCAGTGCATGTATTGTACCCATAATTGGTACAATACATGCACTGCAAACCAATAAATACTCGATTTACAATTCCATTCGATTTTTTTTCTCCCCCATTTAAAACAAAATAACGCCGAACTGTAAATGTGGCCTTTCAGTCCACTTCATTGCCCTGTGTTCCTGCCATGTTTTCCTGGTCTTCCTCATTGTCCCTTCCTCCAGGCTGGAGCCACACCCTCCACTCATTCCACACCTGCAATTCATCAGTCATTTTCTGGATATTTCATGGAAGACTTTGTGAGATTTTGTTCTTGTGGTTTTGCCAAAAACTTACCTGATTTTTTCCCTCTCTTCAGATCCTCACCTGTTCTTCTGGCCAGTCTCCGATCCCCTCCAGCCATTCCACTTCACTGTCTGCAAACCTGCCTCTTTCCAGAATACTTAAATAAATTTAATCCTCTCTGCCTGCATTTTGGGACCACTATATTAATAATGATGCCTTGCACTTGTAATGCGCTTTACAAGCCTGTATTACCAAGTTTCTCAAAGCGCTACACTGTTGTCATTATTCATTCACACCATACACGGTAGTGGTACGCTACTGTTGTCGCCACAGCTGCCCTGGGGTAGATTGACGGAAGTAAGGCAACCAGTCAGTGCCATCGGCCCCTCCAACCACCACTCACTCACTCACTCACTACATTCGCTCGGCTTCCTGATGTTACCAATCGGTCTCCCATCCAAGTACTGACCAGGCCCTTCCCTGCTTAGCTTCCAAGGTCTGATGGGATTGGGCAGAGCAAAGGCATGGCCGCCTATCACTGTATTTCGTTTGAGCTAATAAAACAAAAACATCCTGAGGTGGGCAGTGTTCTCCTTGGCACATTTATACAGCAGGACCTTCTTCAGAGAGGGGGGCAGAGCTTCATTCATAACAAGTGCACGTGTAGATTTCCTCCCGCTCCCGTCTACTTTAATGCAGAATGAATGGTATTTGTAGCGCATCGAGTGTCGGATAAATGCGACCTGGCCGTTCAGACTGATGTCACATTGCAAAAGATCAGATACGTATCAGATTTAGGACGACCTATCCAAGTGAACTGGGTCGCATTTAAAACGATCGGATCAGAAACAGGTCACATGGGGGCAAAAAAAACCTGAACTGGGTCACTTCAGCCTTAGCATAGCCTTAGCGTTCAAAAGTGGCCCCTGAGCTAAATGCTAACTCACATTCAGTTAGGTTTCTGCTCCCAGGGTCCATCTCGAAAAGCCTTTGTCACATCTTTGCGTCTCCCCTCCCCCGTCAATCTGCAGATCCGCTCCACTATCTGCATCCCCCTTCACAAAGCCCGGGCGCTGCATAAGCATAAGCATCGCACGCTTCATCTCCCGGTAATGGATTTCCAGCGGTTTCGCGCGCCTTACCTGTCACGTGTTCGCCGTGTGTCTCCTCCTCGGTGAAAGCTGCTGCTCAGAAATGCATGAATCCTCCATCCATCAGGAGCAGCAGACCAAATCGCGCCGAAAATCTACCCCCGCAAGACTCGATATGTAACAACAGATATCTGCGAGATGGACTCGGCTTTGCTAATGTTTACATGTTATAACAAGGAGGAACTACAGTCTGCTACGAGAAGAAGTCATTACCTTCTAAGGAGCTTATAGTTCTGCTCTTAAATTCATAGCTTAATATCTCTGTAATTACTGAACCAATCCACATGAAACGAAAACCGGCATGAAGTGAAACATTTCCTCCGTCAACCCAAAGTCAAGACAAAAGATTAATGTTAAAATTCATTGTAAAGATAAATTATTTTCAGCATACTTTTACTTAGTTTAGATGCTGCAGATAGATAGATAAATGTCTGCCTGTTTTTCTCTCTCTTCTTATACCTTTCACAAACATTTCTCATACATACATTTTCCGTTTCTATGTTTGTGGTAACAACATCACCCAAACCTTAAAGTCTTCAATCATTCTCAAATCAGCCTAAAAGCTATACTTTTGTGGCCAATGGCAATGTGTAAAAAACAATTATTTCCCCAAATCTCCAAAAACTTTTTCAAGATTTGTGGCTAAGAACATGCAAAGCCTGTGGTGCTGATGAAAGTGATAAGAACTTAAATGAGTTTTGCCGCCTCAATTAAAGTAGATGCCAGGTTTCTTGACAGATAGCAGAATATTCTGCACAAACTGCGTTTCTGGACTTCCCTTCCATCGCTCAAAAGGAACTTTTAATTAGTGTGTAAAATTGCAGGGCTCGGGAAAACAGAGAAACCTTACAGCGGCTTGTAAATTACACTGAGATTGGGCCAGGAAAAATGGAAATCAAAGCCACACTGCGGAACATTCTGGTCTGCAACCCTCAACCCCAAAAGAGCCACTTCAACCCAATGAATGAAATGAAGAGCCACAAAAGCATTTTTCTATGCAAAAAACATACAATACATGTTAGTCTTTGCATCATTTAGTTTGTAAATTATTTAAGGTACACATTTTGTGTAAATTTGTTACAGCTGGCATTCATGTTTAATTTAGATGTAATATTTTAGCAGTTCATTACTCATACGCTTTATGGGTTTTCTTTTATTCCTATCAAAGCACAGAAGAGGCTTTAAAGAGCTGCATGTGGCTCTTGAGCTAGTGCAGGGGTCCCCAACTGGCGGACCATGGGTCCTAATCTGGACCTCCAGAGGCTTTAGTCCAGACCTTTTCATCCCCTCAATATACTTCATTTCTATGGCTGAATTAAAATAATTTCAACAATTTGAATAACATTGAAATAAAGTGGCAAAATTATTGATTCATTACTCAGCTCTTCTATCCAAATAGACAACCTGTGCTCATGTTCAAACATTTTCAAGAGCAATGACTGCATATGTCCGGACCCTGGACTTAGGTCAAAAGTTACGAAAGAAAAGTTGGCAAGCCTCGAGCTGTTTTAGCTGGGGACCCCTGAGCTAGTGGTTTCCTACCCCTGTTCTTGGTTAAGTAGCAACATCACAAGAGCAACTAAACTGACGTAAAATTCAAAACATTCACAAATGTGCCAGCCAGTAAAAATGCATTTATTGTGTAGGTATTTTTCCACAAATAAAAACACCAGGTGAAATATTACACACTTTGGCTTATGGTTCATGGACAAAGGAAGAGAGTATTTGCAATTTGATTTTTGTTACTGTACTCTCCCACCCAATTTTCACCGCAATTTCGACACTGTTTCCCGGAGGTGTCGGAGGACCAGGCAATCTCTATTTTCCGACACAAAAGAAAGAATCTATCGCTTTCCGTTCCAAGGTAATATCCGAAAAACAGCGGGGGCATGAACCTCATTGGGTCATTTGGCCGCTTAGGTCGCCTATCCTTTGGTGGTGACACTTGTGAAACTGAAGCTGTGTGGATTTGATTATTTTACTAAGACCAAGTGATTTAATATTTTGTATGACACTAAAACCACTTCAGCACAGAGAGAAAATTACAACCTTGATTTTGTTTTTTCAATGGCACTTATCTGTTTTTTTGTGTGCAAATGAACTCTTCAAATCCGGCAGGCTAATGAACCGTTTCACTATTTTAAATCATCGGAACATTTGTGGAGCGCCCTTTGTACCATAAAAACGCTATAAACCGCGGCCCCGTCTGAGAGAGGCACGTCGGCGTTTAGAGGTGACTGCGACTGGCCGTCCGTGCGCCGGCAATTACAGACGATGAGAGTGCCGTTCGATTGGCAGGGAAGCCACGCGCGCTCGTGTTATGCTGTCCGTGAATCTGAATATGCAAACACACAGCTCATCAAGTCAATAAAAGCCGCACTAATGCCCACAGACAACAGCTCTCCCTCGCTTAATTGTCAATTACTTTTACCTGAAGCCGTTCGGCGCTTGGCCTTTACGTAAATACAGAACGATAATGTGTTATCCACTATCCGCGCGAGGTAAAGTGGCCGTTTGAGTGCATTTTTAAACAGTATAATAAAGTTAAATATGTACAGCACAAGGCCAATGTAGATATGACTGTTGCTGTTCTAAATAAATATAGATTTTTGGATGGAGATAAGTCTGTTATCTTACGTCGTCTGGAAGAAGGACCGCTTAAGAAGAACGACATTGCTTAACTTTTTCTACTGTATAAGTTCATGGAAAACACAAAAAGTGTATTGCCCAAAACAAATTTTGCTTCCAATTAGCTTTTAAATAGCAAGATTTCCCCTAATTTTTCTGTTGGATTGAATGCAGCAGGGTGAGGGCTTGCTGGTGGGGGGCTACTGCCCTCTACCTACTGGCCATATTACACCCTGGCTTTTTAAGGCACCTCACTAAACATGGCAAACAACAAATAATATAACAATCACAACCAATATTTTACAGTGGAAATGGGAATTACAATAATAATGGGTCGTGTTGACTACGTTCTACTTATTATAACTAAATGAATAGTCAATTAAAGAGGGGGTATTATGCTTTTTTCAATCACATAGCACCAGTCTATAGCATACTACAATGATGACGTAACCTTCTGTTGGTCTGTATATTAAAATAACTGCCTTGAATAAAATTGCTCTCTCAAAATGGCTGTACTGAACGTCTTGAAATAGGCCTGTCTCTTTAAGAAGCTTTCCGACACGCCCCCTTCAGCACACTGCTGTGGCATCTAAACAACACTACTGTGCGGGGAGGGGGCTCTGCTGAGCTGAGGAGCAGTGGTTGGTGGCTTGGCTGGTGACAAAAGGTCCAGAGGCGTCTCCAGGAGGTGGGGGCGTTCCTAGGAGGACTGAGGCATAGCTACACCTAAAATGGCTGCCGTCTAAGTTTTTACTGATTACTCAAAAATATGTGAATGAGCCAAGGCAACACTCCAGGCATGTGTTTAATGAGGGAATGACATAATAACATGATATAAAGCTTGAAAAAGTCGATTTTACATAATACCCCCCTTTAATAGAATGGTGACTGGTGCTTCTAAGTAATGATTGGAAATGGTTATTATGTGAACGGGAATGAGGAATAAGAAAAAGAAAAAAAAGTACAAATTGTAAATAAAAATAAGTAATTCAGGATTTGTAATGTAAAGTGTTGTATTGTATGTAACATGAGATGTTGTATTACTGTAGCCGGAATATAAATGAATCTTGAATATGGGGGTAGGCACTTATATGCTTTCTTGCTTCGGCCTAGTCCTTTTGAGGTTTTGTTGTTGTTGCTTTGTTTGTTTTCTGCACTGTAATAATGTTGTTGTAAAAATCACTCAAATAAATCCAATCAATCAATCAATCAATGTTTGCATATCTTTTTTGCATTAAAATGACATTAAAGCATTCACGTTGACTTGCTGTTTCCTGATAAACCCCTGTCATTGACTTCTCTGAATGGCCTTGCTAGTGAAATGCTGTTTATTCTGCCTCGGTGCACTTATAATAGTCTGCATAAAAGTGTTGATAATGTCGGTCTGGTCCGCATTCATTGCCGCTAACACAGACTGCAAATCAAAAGGTCACACGCTCTAATATTTGCTTGTGGCACCTTTCGCTTTGATTATAGCCCTCATTCATAAGCTTCTGCAACGTCAAAAGATCCAGTGTTGCATTCATTTTTCACCGGGATCTTGTATCGATGATGGGAGAGTGTGGCCAGAGCGTAAAGCCTTCTCCAGCACATCCCAAAGATTCTCAATGGGGTTAAGATCTGGACTCTGTGGTCAGGTCCATGTGTATAAATTATGCTCCACTCTTTCACGATGTGAGCCTGATGAATCCTGGCGTTGTCATCTTGGAAAATGCCCGTGCCATGAGGGAAGAAGAAGTTCATTGATGGAATAACCTGGTCGTTTGGGATGTTCAGGTCGTGGCCACAATGTTTTTATTCAAGCTGTGCACATACAGTATATACAGCACTCGGATAGAAAGAGATGGTAAACGCTGAGTATAAAGTTTAGATCAGCGATATTGTATAAAGCGGACACTCCCTAAAGACTTATATAAAGTCAATGTTAAGTTGCTCTAGTGTTTTAGATCTCCATGAATTTTCTCACATTAGAGTTATCCATAAATATTCATATGAACCCCTGCTTGAGACGTTTAAACAAACAAACAAAAAAACAGTGTTTGTCTGGGTACAGCAACTTAATCAATGGGAAATTAAATTGAAGCTGCTCCGTGGCATAAATCTATGTTTGTGCTAAAGAAGTCATTTGTTTCCCTTTGTGGCACTTTATTTTTTTCAGAAACATTTGTTCGCGGCTGTAGCGTGTGTTTCAGCCGTACATTTCCGTCCCCTGTTGTCAAGCGGTCTGTTCAGCTTGGTAGACGCCGGCAAACAATCGCACAGTAGGAGAAATACATTGCTGTTCGGGTCTGCACACAGTGTGTCCGGGACCGATGTTTGCCGCGGACAAAAGGGCTTTCAATCTCAAAGGCCAGTCCTATAGGGTAGTTACATGAAACCGAGAAGAAAGAAAAATGTCAATGTGAGAATGAGAGAGCGTTTAAAGAAGCGGAGTTGCTGACAGTACGGTACATGCAAGGACGATATATAGTTCTGTTTGTGTGTGTTGAGCGAATTGACTATTCTGCCGCAAAAAAACAGAGCACAATTAATCATCCTGTTTGACGGATCGATACGTCGTCTCCAAAGTTGAAGTGAAGAAACTGGCTTGACTTTTATACTTCACTATAGAGACTGGAAGATTGCAGGGATCATTCTGACTCTGATGATAGTGCCAACTTTTTATAACAACTGCAGAATCTTAAAATAGGCACAGCTATGTTACATTCATGAAGCGCCTCTACAGTGTCAGATTGAGAGGGAGTCAAGTGCAGTGTTGTTTTGGCAGCCCTTTTAGTTTTAGTTTTAGTCTTTTGGACGAAAATGCTTATAGTTTTAGTCACATTTTAGTCATTTCTAAATGTGATAGTTTTAGTCACATTTTAGTCAGATGAAAATTAAAAAGGTTTTAGTCAAGTTTTCGTCAGTTTCATTATAAAAAGTTATAATTAATTTCGAGTATTGAAAATTGAGATGAATAATGGTTATCTATTGGCGTTATAGCTTTTGACAAACAGATTACACCACAATAGGCACTAGTACAAGTGTGAACAGGACTTTCCCCAAAAGCGCCCGCTCTCCTCGTCCTCTGATCACCGCTTCCAGATTATTATTATTTTTTTATCAACATCGTGTAGCCTACCTCAACATGCTTTCTGCTTTTTAGCTCGTCATCGTTACGTTATCGTCATTAAAAAAAGGGGCGTCAACGAAATGATATCGTTATCGTCTTCGTTGACGAAAACAACACCGGTGAAGTGGTAGAATTAAGTGCATATATTTTGTTCTGGATTATGCAAACTATCTCTGTAATGCCTGTCCACTTGAACGTTTGATGTCTTCATTGGCTACGAACAAATCAGATTTATTTCACTATAAGCAAAAAGTTAAAAAAAGAAGCAAAAAGTTAATCACCCCAAAAAAATCAATGATGCTCAGCGTGATGTCGACCTGCAGGCATGTTTTCGTGTTGTTGGGAAGGAAAATTTGAGTCCACTTTTGACCTTTTTTATATTCGCACAGGATTACAATGATCCTATATAAATAAATAAAGATCTTCTTCTTCTTCTAGAATTACCGAGCGTAAAAAGTAAATATTACTGACGTCCTTGGAGTTTCTATCCCTGTGCGAATCTGCCATGTCGATAATTTTGAAAGGTACAAATTCACATGAGTCTTATCTCCGACGTCCTCAGGTAATTCCAATCCTGTGTGATTTGACATGTCGGAGTTTTGATGCAAAAATGAACAAAAGCTCCCGCACACCGTCTCACTCTTTCAGACATTTATTACTGCTGCAATGTTTCGGTCAAAAGGACCTTCGTCAGGAGTTTTGAACGTTTTAACCAGCGTAATGAAGTCCAAATAAGGGCAACATTGATTAAAAACAGTGTATTTCTGTTCACATTTAAGCTATAGTAATAAAGCCGATAGGTGTAAATCCAGCCTGGAAGACTAATTTCAGCATCACCTACCTCGATCCAATGATTGCGTCTGCGAGGGTCACACCTCCACCTCAGCCTATCAGCGAAGAGCCTCACCTTTGCCATAGCCAATCATCGCCCACAGTCCTGCGTTTAAGCTCCAGCGTTCATGGCTCAACTCCTTCCCAGCTGTGCTGCAACCCACCTCCACCCCTTCACCGCCTCTTCCATCCACGGCTTCACACTGCTACATCCTTCACCGGTCTCCCTTACCACCACCAGTGTCCAGGCTCCGGGGAAAGACATCCCTAATGCTAACCTACCCATCCATACTAACTATAATCCGTATATCGATGTCTATCCAGGCTGAAATAATGTTGTGCCATCAAAGCATTACTCCGACCCAAATGCTGTTTTTAATCAATTTAAAAAGTATACAGGAGAAAAACGACGACATTACACAGACAGAGGAGGCTGTTTCAGAGAGAACCAAATAAAGGAGAAAGGAAAGTGCTGTTTTAAGAGAAGAGGAAAAAAAGGACTCGAGTTGGAACAAATAATAATAGATTTCACAACTCCACGTGAACACTCATTTGGTATTCTGTTGCCATCATCTGTATACTGTACAGTCTCAGTGGCACACCGAGCTTAAAGACATACACATATCTCCAATGACCGCTACGCCAATTCCTTTAAATCTGAGCCCATTTACCTTTGGCGTCTTGGTGCACTTTCCGTTGCGGGCATCCTTTATGTAGGCTATATCCAGCAGGTCGGTCTCCTGTGAGAGAGACACACAGAAAACAAAGAGAGTTTATTATTCACCATCAAAGACATCCAGGACGGAAAACCTCAAATGGCCGCTTAAAATGAGATGAGACAGGCGCCGTTTTGCACGCCCGCCACCCATGGGTGCAATGTGGAGCGTGTGTGAGTGTCTTTTAGAGGTGCACATACACCTAGAAATGTGGTAGAAATCTGTTGTTGAATAAGTTTAATACTTGTTTGGAAGTAAGCACATGTTAACATTTCTTTATTAGCTAGAAGTAGCAAATTCCTGTATTTTTGTATACTATTGATGGGGAATCATAGAGTTAATTCGGCCCTCACACATTGCCCTTATCACATCGTACTGCTAAATCAGTACATTCGGCCTTCTACATGACTTGTGGCCTAAATACACGTGGCACACTGTCAGTGCATAGATTCACGTGGCACACTGCCAGTGGTTGATGCTTAGTGCCGACGTGTCACCAAGATTACTTAACTCTCTTGATGTGGAAGTATAGACAGGCTTGAATGTTAGGACTGCAATGTCTTAAGTTCATGTCTCCGGGTGCCGCAACGATGGCAAAATAAACTTCTCCTGCATAAGACATCCTGACTGCTGCCTATTGTTCATCACTCGATCATCGTTTGTTAGATTCTCCAACAACTATTAGGTATCAAAACGTAATGTACAGCAACTAGTCTCCACTATGTAGCGGCAGAAGGAACTTGTAGAATCCATTTACGGTTTTATGAATTTAGTAAGTCACAATTTTAAGTAGATTTGACAGGGAAAGTCAAATGGTTTCTTTCAAAAGTGGTGGGAAAAGTCGGCATACACACAAAAATCTGTTTTGTTTCTGATCTGCGTGCTCTCTAGTTTACTTCAAACGCTCAGATGCCCGCGGCGGTGAATTGGCGAAATTGTCCTCTAAATTGCCCAGACAATACAACACCACAACAACACTGTATAAACCGAATGCAAAACCTTTTACACATGCAATCTTCAAAATTGCTTCCTGCATCAAAGCCTATAACCACAGCTTGGCAAAGCAGCTTGCAAAGGCATACAGAATCACACAAAACTGAAATGTGATCGGGAACAGCACTGACATCATCCACACTGATGGAGAGTCTCTCGTCGGGTATTGATTGAAAGTTGACGCAGCAACAAGGGGCTGGAGCCAAGTTCCGAAATGGGTTTAAGAAGGAGGTCACATTAAATTTAAAGTTCATATAATAATGCGCTTTATTCAGGCTTTTAAACACTGTTGGAGATCTTAAGCCAGGGGTACACAACAACACATAAATACTCTGAAAATAGGCGACTGAAAAATAGTCGATATCTTTTTCCTGGGAGTCAGTGTCAATATTGAAGACATATTTTAATTTAGTTTTAGTCTTTTGATGAAAATGTCAAAATTTAGTTAAATAATTCTCTTTAATTTCAGTCCAGTTTTAGTTGATTAACTAAAATTGCATGAAAATTGAGTCAACCTGAAATGAATTTAGTCGACTTTATTAATATGTATTATAATCATATTTAATCAAGGCTCTCTGGTTCATGTTGTTCTCCAACATGACAAAGCTCAGAGCTGTTCCTTTGCCCTTCTAACCTCTTAACACCCGCCATAACCAAGCACATTTTCTCCAGCTTGATTTGACCAAAATCTAAAGTTTCTTGAAAAAAGACAAATCAGTCAACAAAGAAGTGATGAAAAACCAACATCTATGCAACAAACAACGGCGGAAAAACATGACAAAAATAAATAAATCTTAGATCAGTTTTGTAGGTCTTAGCTTTCAAATGAGTCTGGCCTTTAGGCTATAAGCTCCAGTCGAGAAGCTTTTAGATTGAGGTAAAACTGAACTGGAGAGAATGCGCTCAGTTAAGAGGTTAAATGACATGAGGCTCTTTCAAACTGTCATTGGAAGTTTGGATGATTTTACTCTCTTTAGTCTCACAAACAGCTTTTAATTTACTTTTAGTCTCATGTTAGTCGACGAAATTAACACTGCTGCTGGGAGAGTATAGTTTTGTTTATATTCAAGGATTATATATTATATTTAGTTCCCTGTTTACCGTATTTACGAGGTCATTATAATCATCACTACAGTGGAATATATTTGTGTCGTCTGCAAATAGTATGGGTTTCAAATCTTTGGACGTGTTAAAAATGTCATTTATATACACATTAAACAGTTTTGGCCCCAACACTGACCCCTGGGGGACACCACAAGCAACACCAAGAGTATCTGATAAATACTGACCCATTTTTACAAACTGTACTCTCCCTAACTTTTTAACCAATCCCCAGCCAGCCCCCTAATTCCATATCTTTCCATCTTATTTAGTAGGATTGAATGATTAATCGTATCAAAGGCTTTTTTAAGATCAATAAAGACACCAACTGCATACTTTTTTTTTGCTCCAATGCATTAGTAATTCAGTATATTAAAAAAACATTGGGAATAGTCCATGCAAACTTTGTATATGTATGGGTTTGTTTACAACATTACAACATGGCCAAGAGCTCACAAATTTAGCTGTGGCAGAAATGAAGAGTCTAACAGTTGAAATATTGAAAGCAAAGTCCAGCCCTTTAAGGGAAAATATTGAATTCCGGCTATATTAAAATGTGCCTCCTCCAATCCCATTACAGTCGGCAAACCATCATCATCATTACGCCGTCTTTCCTCGTGTGCATTACGGGGCTCTTTCCTCGTCTGTCATATTTGATTTGCAGAGCCCTTTCCGTCCACGGAGGGCTCGTGGAGCTGACAGAGAGAGTTTGTATGAAGATTCACGGAGGCAGTTAAGACAATTTTAACCGCTAAATGATTCCTACATAAACAGAAATGAATCAAATAAATGTTATGAAAACGGGCCGCGCTTAAAATTTGTAAAGTTTGTGGATGGGATTGTTTGTCTGGGATTTCCAGTTCGGCTTTACAGAAATCTAAAAGCTCTAAAATCAAAATTTAGACGAAAAAGAGGATGAACAAGCAACGAAAGAGTGTGATTTAAAAAAAGTGACAAAAACACAACAAAAATGTAAAGAAAAGCGTCAACAACGTGGCAGCAACATGAGGAAAAAGATCCGTTTAGACGAGTTTTGTATGTCTTATCTTTCAAATGAGGCTTTACACTGGCCCATAGGCTGTGACCTTATGGATTTGGGTAAAGCTGTAGTGGAGAAAATGCTCTTGGTTAAAGGTACATTATGCAACTTTTTATGACGCTCTAGGATCAATTGTTTGGAAGGTTTTCACTGCTGATGGACCCTCTCACCAGAAAACAAACAATTGAGCCTGGAGTATTGTAGAGACCACTGTGATGGAAAGCAAAGGCGCCATGCTGACCACTCGTACAGCCGCTGGGTCACTACAAGGTGAAATACGCACAAATATCTTTTTTTTTTCCCATAAAAAGTTGCATAATGTATCTTTAAGGCAGGGCTTAAGAGGTTAACAAACAAGACCTTTCTTTTTCCTAATATGTGAACACTACAAAAGGAATGACTATATTGCTGGGTTGCAAGTTCTAGAATGTGATGATGTCACAGGACCCAGTGGGGGGAGGAGCCAGTTTTTCCTATTAAATGCATTACACTTTCACAAGTCGTATCTAGAAAGCACATTTATGAATTACAAAATTGATCATTAATATCAGTCACTGGGTCCATGATCTCTCTGTACTTTGACCAAACATTTCCTCAAAAACAAAATCATTTTACCTCTATATAATATTATAGGCCTTTAGAACGCTATGATGTCACCTGCAACCCAGCAATTGTGAATATTTTGTGTAATATTGACTTGTATAGATTTGTTTATTCATTGAGATACATGTGGATCATGTTTTATCTATAATTCCTTTTCCTACGACACCCTCTTTCACTGTGTGCCTCGAAGACTTCTTGCTTTGGGGTAAGGAATGGGTTTAATTTACATGGAAGAGAAGCATGTTACGGCAGAAAAACAAGCGTAAAAAACACCCAGGGCCCTGAACCAGCGCGGGTTAAGCGTGTTCATTAATTTCAGCACTTTCTCTCCAGCTGACCCCGCCCGCTGCTCGGACGTGACATGGGTCTCAACCGGCTTTCAATCGGCCAAGGCTGTTTGTTACAAGATGGAGAAAAAAAAAGACGACTGAAAGAGAGTGGGTGGAGAGAGAGAGAGAAGGGTGGAGTGTAAGGACACAAGATTGAAAAGCAGAGATAAATGTAGGGAGAAATTGGAGAAATTGGCGAAGCAATAAGCGTATGAAATGAATGAGGAACGGATTGTGTTCATGCGACATAACATTTCAAGTGGCGCTATAGGCTCAAGTGATGAAAAATTGGCCAATTACCGAAGAAATTAACTATTCAAAGCCATTATTTCATTTGAATGAGCCGCTGTATTATATCCAAACGCGGCAAACTTGTGTAGAACAGGAGACGTTTCAACCATTTTTACTGAACATCATATTGTGACATTGGAGGATGAGTCCACATTAGGGATGTAACGATTCAATCAAGCCCCGATTCGATTCGATTTCCGATTTTAAGTTCCCAATTTCGATTTTTTCTAATTTTTTTTAAACCTTTTTTTAAGAAAAGAATATGACTCATTCATACCAATGTTTCTTTTGTTTTAACATCTGCATTTTTGTCCTTGTAACAAACTGCAACTGTCTCAGTAAGAGAACATTACATTATGAAAAATTACAAGACATGAAAATGAACTATAATCATTTTGACATGAGTGCTTGTAAATGTACATGTTTTCAGCATAAATAAGATGTGTAGCAAAGCAAACATTTTGAGATTATATTTATTTTACCAAACCTATTTTTTTTTTTTTAAATGTTTCAGTTTGAACACCTTACCTTACCTTTTAGAACTAATTATACAGTGCAGTTTTTTTCACCCTTGAACGCCTCACTGCCTCCCGGTGCAGCCTTTGTAAACATAAGGAGGAAAAAGACATGACAGCTCCTGTAGGTTTTGGATTATTTGACAAGCGGACATTTGATGAGGATTTCAGCAGAATCAGAGCAGGTTGGTCAGATGTTTGTCAGTTTACGATCTTTAGTAAACTTCTGTCAAAATGCTAAACTCTGCGTTGGCCACTAATGCTAATCTCGTAGCCGCTAACTTTAGCTGCGTCTGCTGCTTCGATGCTACACGTGTTTGTGTTTACATGGTGTGGCGTGTGTTGGGGGTGAGGCGGGGGAGGTGTGGAGCTTGTCTTGAGAAAAAGTTAACGTCGTAAACAACAAGCTATGTTCCGGTCTATTACGGTCGTGCAAAATGTAGCTGAGGGTTAGCCTGGCTAACGCCAGACTGCTGTGTGCGCTCGAATCTTTTCGAACTTCACAACAGCCTGGGGACAATGGCCGACATTTTTCCATGGATTTGGGCACCAATCACAGAACGAGGAGGGACGGTAAGACGATGATGCGCTATTTGACATACGGAAGCTTGTAGTTTGTTTAGGGATAAAAAATAAAAAAATATTTACTTATCCAACATGACAGCAGCAGACGCGATGCCATCTTTCGATCAAGCTTTAGACGTGTTCTAAATAGTTTAGCTCAAAAGTTTACAGCAGGTACATCATACGTCATCTGATACCATGATACGATTGGCTATGGCTACGTGCAGACGCACGAGAGACATTCGTAGCGCCCAATAAACGGCTATGGACAATCGTAAACCACACCTCTCCTACGAGAAAATGAATTGGTGGTCCCCAGACTAAATATCACTTGTGATTTTAGTCTGGCGTTAGCCAGGCTAGCTGAGGGTGGCTTTAAAATTGATTATTTATTTATTTTTACATCGATTCACATTTTACGCATATTAAATCAATTTTAAATCGATGAATCGTTACATCCCTAGTCCACATACAGAGAACGGCAAAAGAAGCGAGAATTGTTTCACAGTGCTCTTACAACCGCTTCACCCCCGCCTTAACCGAGCACATTTTCTCCAGTTCAGCTTTACCCAAAATCTTCTAGGCCAGTGTAAAGCTAAGGATACAAGACTCATTTATAAACATCTTTCCGGTTATAGTCGTTTTGTCGCATTTTATCATGTTTTTGTTGCTTTTTGTCTTATTCTCATTGCTTTGTTGGCAGCATTCCGTTGTTTTTTTTTAGTGTCATGTAACTGTGATGAAGCCACAGAAATGTGACCAAAACGCAACAAGAACGTGATGAAAACGATAAAAAGGCAACCACAAAAAAACGAGGACAGAGCGTAGGCCTTAGCTTTCAAATGAGGCGTTAGCTCTCAGGTCAAGAAGCTTCAACATTTGGGTAAAGCCGAACTGGAGAACAATGTGCTCGGTTCAGGTGGGGGTTAAGAGATTAAACACAATACATTTTTTAGCCTATAATCCTATAACCTCTAACCCTGGGATTACTCTGACGTTTGCTCTGAACAGTTGTCATTCTATTGCTCAATATTGCAAATAGAGAAGTAGAGTAGGCGAGCTCCCAATCTGTTGAGAGGGACTCTCCCAATGGGCTCGTATACCTTGTTTTTAACGCACTACACAGTATAGGAACATCATCTACCAAATCAGCTAGTTGGGGCAGCTGGGTGGGGGTTTGTTGATGAGGAGCTACTGCCCTCTTCAATGGACCCGCTCTACACCCTGGCTTTTTAACGCACTACACTATGCAGGGCTTACATATTACATCATTCATTGTACATAAAATAAATAAATAAAATAAAATAAAAAGAAGCAACCAAGCAAAAATGTACACTAATCAATATCATATCAACGATGGAATTGACAATTGGTAAGTAGCAAGATCACGGATAATATGTATTTAATGTGTCTTTTTAATACAATACTAGTGACTTTCGGGAATGTTGACTGTGTTTGGCATTGATAACCATCTGTAACTAAGTAAGGATCGCCTTTTGTCACTTGCTTTGTACCAGACATCATACATGAAATGAGAGCGTTGTTGTAATTGGCTTGTTGCATGATATGGCTATGCTAGTGCCCCTGACCTTAAGTTGTGAGCACCAGCACTTCCTGTCCGTATTCATTTCCTATGGAGATTAGCTCAGGCCCTCTCGAAAAAAGGTGGACAGTGAGTCACTTACTGCGTGTTAGAAACTTGATGTAGGATGTAAATAGTTCAGTGGAGGAGACGCCTGTGTTTATAAAGGTCAGATAGTTTGTCTTGAAGCTAATCGCTAATATGCCATAAAAACAAGAAAAAGAATGAATACCTATATAACATTAAAACTATAGGCAAGAGTTTTGTTTTTATGCAGATTTAGTGTCAAGACAAACTCTCTCACAGTATTGATAAACACAGTCATCTACCAGGAACTCACTGTCCACTACAGAATCATTAAAACATAAGCTTATGCGAGCGGGTTATAAGCTAATCTTAACCTCTTAAACCCCGCCTTAACCAAGCACATTTTCTCCAGTTCGGCTTTACACAAATGAAAATCTTCTCGACTGGAGTAAACATGCTTGGTTCAGGTGGGGGGATAAGATGTTAATGGAAATTGCTACGGACAGGAAGTGCTAGCGCTCACAACTTCAGGTCAGAGGAACTAGCGTAGCCCCAACATGCAACAAGCCAAATTGGCTCTGTTGATGTACGAACACTTCACGAACACTTCAATAAGTGTTTTGTAAGTTATAGTTCTTTGTAAATAGTTTGTAAGTATGTAGTATTATCTTAGTTGTTTCGTAATTAGTCGTTACGTAATCGGTTTTGCTCCGTTTTGGGGAATGTATATAGTGCATAAGTTTCAGTCATGTAAAGCCATAATGTAAGTACCATCTTGTAAATGGTCATTTCGGCCATGGTCGGATGCTGCGGGTGTGTATGGTCTTTTTTGTTTTGCTGTTGTTTCCTTGTTGCTATTTTGTTCCTTATTTTGTTCCCTATTTTGTTGCTATTTTTGTTCCACTATGTTCTTGTGAAATGATGATTTTAATTGTATTGATGTTGGGGGTGGGCGCTTATAAGCTCATGCTTCGGCCCACTCCTTTGGAGCAGAGTGTTTGCTGCTCAAATAAACTAATAAACTAAACTACATTTGTAGAGGTCTAAACCAGAATTAGCAGGTTTGATATGTAGAAAAAAACCTAAGCGTAAACCACCGCAGCCTTTGCCATTATTATTGTGACTTGCAAAAGTGCAAATTTCGCTCGGCTTTAATCATCTTCCCCCCCCGAGGTTAGCACTCTGCAGAGGGAGCGTATTTAACTGCGCCGGACCGCGGGCGCACTGGGGGACCCCCATCAGGCGGCCGCTCCCTGGTGCCCCACTGGTCGAGCCGCGCCACATGCTGAGCCCCGTCTCTCTAAAGACACTTCAAAGCGAAGGCGTTAACCTTTGACTCAGCTCCCCGTCTCCGCGAACTGCCGCCGATTAATTGAGGCAGGGAAATGTAAAAGGGGGAAAGACGATGACTGACATTGACTTTGAGCAATAATGTTTATTTTCCACATAAAACCAAGCGTAGGCCTGCCCACTAATAAAAACTCCCACTGGACGGAGCGCATAATGAAATTTTGGCGGCTCGGTCCCGATAAGGTTTTTTTTCCCCAGCGACGATGGGCAGATCTCACTCTGGGATTTACAGATAAAGCCACGGCTCGTCTCTCTCGATGATTCAGAACGGCCACACGGTTCGGGCCCGGGTTAATTTCCCGGCTCACGCCCAGCTGCCTCTCGGAGCGGCGAGATCGTCTGGGTCGATAAAGAGTTTGTGTGGCTCAGACGAGATGGAGGAATCATATTTTTAAACTTTATTAATGTTGGGAAAAATATTGGCGCCAGAATCCGCAGTCGACAAACCATTGTATTGTTTGAATATGTTGAATTGCATTTGACTCAGAGACAGTGGGCAAACACTAGGGGCCTCACGATTTGATACGATACACAATAGTTTTATACCTGGACAATTGCAGTTTGAAATGTGGTCATATTTTGTGCAGGATTTTGTGTTGTTTGTAGAAAACGGGCTCCACAATTTTATTTCCCCTCAACAATTAGTGCAACTACCGGATCGCATTGGAAACAGAAAGGTCCACCCTGTCCGGGAATCGAACCTGGGACCTTCTCGATGTAAGACTAACTGTTGATGTAGTACCATATTTTTGATGAAATCTCAATGTATCGAGCCTGATTTGGATGTAAGGTTTTATTTTGTTAGCATGTTAGTTACACAGACGTTTTCAGAGGAGATTTTAGATATTTTTTTTTCGTTTTAAAATTAACTGTTTATTTGTGGGTAAAATATCGATTTGTTTTGGGAAATTCAAAACTCAAATAAATCAGGCTAGGAATTAAAACTCCCTCTGAAAAAAAAATGTGTTTAGTCCGAGGCTGGAAAGTTTGAAGTTTGTAGGTCACATCTGTCAAACACAGGCCTGGGGGTGATTTAATCCTGTGCGGAGTTCTGAGTTTAACCAGAATGCTCCCTCCAGCCAGGGGAAACTTAGATTTAAAAACAGGAAAGGATTCCACAAGTGTCCATTAGAGGGCACTGACATTATAAGAGATCAGGATGTAAACAGCATATTATAGCCCAGGGCGGCTGTGGCTACAATAGCTTACCGCCACCAAATGTGGAGTGAATGAATAATGACTATATGTAGCACTTTGAGAAACGTGTGACACAGGCTGATAAAGCGCATTAAGTGTAAGCCATTGTCATTTATTAGGCCACAGTCCTTTACAATATATGTGGCCCGCGACCCGCCGTGGGGCCCAGACGAGTTCGGCACCCCTGCTGTAGGTGCTACTTATGTGTGCGCACCAATGTGAGAAAAATGCACTTTGAGAAAATGGCCTTTGACTCTACTGATCCTTTATTGTGTACTGACCATGTTGTCTACATGTTAGGATGGATGCAGCTCCACCAGGTTTTTTGTTCCACCTGTGGTCTACATCAACCTTTTTTACCAAGCGAGCTACTTTTACACAACCAGAACGACGGAGAACTACTTATGCTTCAAAAACACTTCTGCAAAATGCGACTTAAGTGGACTTCAACCTGGAGAATTAGTAGCCAAGATAGTAGCTCAAAGAAAATGACTTGAGTCTAGTGCTTATACTTTACGATGTTGATCCAACTGTTCACAGTGTTCAGCATATTCAGAACAAACAGAAAATGCATCTAAAGTTGAGTTATCATGTTTATAGAGATGTAGAAAGTCTTTGGCGAGCTACCTGGAAAGGCCTGGCGAGCTACTGGTAGCTTCCGAGCTACTGGTTGGAGATCCATGGTCTACATCCATTGATTTATGTAATCAGATGCACTGCTGTTTATATAATGTATATATTTTACCTACATTTTCTAATAATCTGTTTGATGTGTATAAATGGGTTGACCATTTTTGGCACACTATTGATTCATTGATTGATTGATTGATTGATTGATTGTTTATTCCGAGTTCAATGTACATTACATACTTTTTTTTTTCCATTAGCATGTGCTACTTTTATGAACTTTTGACATGCGTTTATGACATTTCCACATGCTTCTATATACATACATAACACTGTACACAAAACTCGAAAAGGAGTCACCCTTGAGAGAGTCACACCCTACTTAAGACGGGTCACCTGGAGCTCTTCAGCAATCTGCCTGATGAAGGTCTCAGGACCGAAACGTTGACCATATCCTAATAAACTATTTTTGCAAGGTTGGCAGCAGTGTTGTTTTCGTCAACGAAGACGATAACGATATGATTTCGTTGACGCCCCTTTAATGACGATAACGTAACGATGACGAGCTAAAAATAGCTCTTTGGGGACTAAAACCTGACGAGACGTTTATGAGTTTACGTCAACGAGACGAGACGAGACTAAAATGGGAGAAAGTGGTTCGTCAGATCGTTCACAAACAGAGTTTGTACGCGGAGCGGGAGAACACACCGGTAAACGTGACACAGAGCGGCCCGTCAGCTCTCAGGATGCTGCCGGGCAGCGGCGCCTCTTTCTCTCTCTATCCCTCTCTCTCTCTCTCTCTCTCCCCGTGGCGTGCAGTGCACTGCTAGCGTACATCCTCCATGGAGCGCGTCTGACATCAATGTCACAGGGACATCGACCTCAGGACAGTTTTAAATACCGTAGCGTGTGAACGCAGAAAGCATGTTGAGGTAGGCTACACGTATGTGCAGACAGCGCTGTTGATCAGAGGACGAGGAGAGCGGGCGCTTTTGGGGAAAGTCCTGTTCACATGACACTTCTACTACTGCCTATTGTGGTGTAATCTGTTTGTCAAAAGCTATAAAGCCAATAGATAACTGTTATTTATCCCAATTTCCAATAGTTATCGAAATTAATTGACTAAAACTTGACTAAAACCTTTAAAATTTTTGTCTGACTAAAACGTGACTAAAACTATCACATTTAGAAATGACTAAAATGTGACTAAAACTATAAGCATTTTCGTCCAAAAGACTAAGACTAAAACTAAAACTAAAAGGGCTGCCAAAACAACACTGGTTGGCAGTGTGCGGGAAGTATTATTTTTATTAAAGAAACCTTGAAATTGCAATTTCCCAAATAAATCTACGGCCAAACATTGAATCAATGCAATAATTAAACATGTTATTGTGAAGATGAGGTTATTTGTTTGTTTCCAGGTGAAAGTTTTTAATGTTAAGAGTCCAATTCTGCCCCAAACCTGCCTGCAGTGCGAAGTAGAAAAGACCAGTCAGCTGCAAAAGGGAAAAGCTGCAGACACTTGTTTTTGCTCATTTACTCGCATCCAACTCGACAGTGTTCAGCACCACAACGAGGTGAGGCTTTTAGTTTCGAGGGGAGGACGGACGAAAGAAAGCCTGTTCCAGAAAAGACACTGAAGTTCAGATTTTATGAGAAATAATGTAGCTGCTGAACTCAAACGTTAAGGGGAAAAACGCAGCTTGAAAGATCTCACACTGCAATAAGTTGAGAGAAAATAAATATTTTTGGGGGGGCCTAAATTATGTTTTCAGAAGTTTTATTTATTCATGGGTTCCTGGCTATGTTGCATTTGGCTCCATGAAAGAGCTGCCTGCAACCGAAGAAGCTGTCACAGATTCATAAATATTTGTTTGGAAGCCTAAGGCGAGCACTGTGCGCCCCAGTCGAAGTCTGGGAAAGTGTTGGGTCGATGAAAAGACAGAAGTGGATGCGAATTTAAGCAATAAAAAGGGGGAAAAGAGTTATTGTATGAAGAGACAACATTTCTTACTCTGCGTCCACACACGTTATGAAGCAGGGTAAAACAGACTTCCTTTAAAACGTCTCGTAAATTGACAGATCAAAGCGTCGGCGAAGAGAAAGGGCCAGAGGCAGAGGGGCCCAAAATACGTCTTTGATGCTCTGAAAATAAGGATCTCGCTGGACTCTCTGGGGTTTGATCATTTTCCCTGATTTAGCTCTTAGGAGGGCTGGGTACCGTTACATCTTTATGCTGGGGGCGGGATAGGGAAAATATTAGCAATAAAAACTGGGAAATAGTCCATAACAATAGAAATAGGGCACATTTCAAAAAGTCAGTGTTCCTTAATAAACACACTCCCTTCAGAATTCAACAGTTTAGTGACAGAGGGGACAAACGTTTATAACTTCTCTCACCTGTAATTAAGAGGCTTCAGTGGCTTGTTAATTTGGCAAGAAATGGCACTGATTTTTATTAGTTATTTTTTATGTTTTCATAACCAGGTAACCCGCCATCATGCTCCGTGTTTCTCTAATTGGTAAATCCGCCCAAAACATGCATAATGCAAGGCTTCTTCTCCAGTTTGGTGCTCCAAAGCCTGTACAGGGGTTTCCGTGGGTCATTGAAAAGCATTAAAAATCATTAAACGAATTGTGCCAAGAGGAAATGGTAATTGGACTCAACTTATATAGAGCTTTTCTACCTTTATCAGGCTCAAAGCGCTTTTCAGTAAGGAACCGGTCACCCATTCACACTCTCATTCATATACCAGTGTATGCAGACGGGAGGCGGGATTTGAACCCCCGCCCTTCCAATCACGAGATGACCCACTCTACCAGCTGCGGCACTGTCAACTAAGTAACTCATGCCCCTAGAGGCCATAAGCACCACTGCAGGTGTTGTAGCAAGTTGCGTTTTTTTACTCATTAATTGTCCGTGAGAGTAAATACTACGCTGACAGAAAAGACAAAGGGAGAGAGGGTTGTTGTACATCCAATTACACAATGGAGATACATTTTTTCACTCAAACTTGGCTGTAAATACTGTTTAAGTGGCGCTAGCCCGCAGTTAGCTTTGCTCATTAGCCTGTTAGCTTCTTCTTCGTGAATCCATTAGTGTGTATTGGTGACTCCGACCCAGTGGCAGCGAAGTTGTAATTGTGGTTTTCTGGCCAGAGACACCAGGGGGAGATGAAAGACCCAGTCATCCCATTAACACTTGCATTACCCCCAGAGGGACTATATGAAACGATTTATTAAGGTAAACAAGTTACTTAGTACTGCTTTAAAAAGCATTACCTTGACTTCAAACTGGCATTAAACAAGATTTCTTGGAAAAAACTGACATTTTTCTGCATAAGTTCATTGGAAATATATATATATTTTTTTTATTTGCTGAAATTGTAAACACTACGTTGCTCTAAAGTTTCACGTTGTGGCCAGTTTGATAATGAATATCAAAATTTCCCCTCATTTCTTTGTTTGATGGAATATTTGCAATTCTTGAATGCAATATGCAAAGACTATTTTGAGCTTGTGGCATTAAAAACATCAAATGTGGGCATTAAAAGGCATTACATTTGGCTTGCCGTTGCCTGTATAACCCCTGCTATGGCTCAAAATCTGAAGATCCATGGGCTCCAAAGAGGAACCTTTTAAACCAGTCAGAAAAAACAAAACAAAAAACTCTTTAAAAGAGTTTAAAAGCGTGACTCCTCCGCCTCCACTTTTCACTTCCAAACTTTGGCCCTTCCGTATACTTTACCCATAATCTCCATAATTTGCTGCAAATGTTCTGTGGGGTTTTTGCGTGGGCCCATACGGGAAAGTTACGGAGAACAAAAGGCGGTGAATTGGCACAGGTGCGCGCTGCTCGCTCCGAGTGCCACTCCAGTGCCTCTCTGGCCGCTGTTATGAAGGAACATGCTTTGTGCTTTGTGGAGCGCCGTGCTTGAGACTGAATCACCTCCACTCTGCGCCTGCATGGCCCCTGGGCTCCAGCGGACGTGACTTGGCCGCGGTGATTAAGCCATTCATATGCTAACGCGAAGTGGCAGCGCAGAGGGACGGCCACATTAAAACATGCATGGATATTCTACTTTCTTTTCTTTCTTTTTTTTTTTGCATGTTTCCAAAAGTTGTACCACAGAGTTTCTTTTTAACTTTTTCACTGCAGGAAGAAACATCTGATTATAATCTCCTGGTACGACAACAGAAAGAAGTCATTACCCCACACCTTAACCTTAACCGAGCACATTTTCTCCAGTTTTGGTTTTGCCCAAATCTAAAAGCTTCTGAGAAAAGTGTCCTAAGAGCAACAAAAATGAGAGGAAATGAGGATGAAAATACAATAAAAAAACTGACCAAAAACTGACAAAAAAAAGCGATGAAATAGTGACAAAAAAAGTGATGAAAATTCAACAAAAACACAACAAAAGAGCAACAAAAAGTGATGAAAAGTTTGAAAACGCAACGAAAAAGATTTGTCTGGATGAGTTTTGTAGGTCTTAGCTTTCAAATGAGGCCTATAGGCTGTAGGCTTTTAGATTTGGGTAAAGCTTAACTGGAGAAAATACGTTTGGTTAAGGCGGGGGTTAAGAGGTTAAATATGTTTGTCACTATTAACAGAGCGTGGTATTCGTCTCCAACTTCTCTAAATCACTCTACTTTGAAGCATAAGTAGCTCTCCGACATTTTTTTAATGTTTTATTTTTGCATGAAAGTAGCTCGCCGGGTAAAAAGGTTGGAGACCCCTGGCCCCATGGCTCTGTGCCAATCCTCTCTGTCATGGCAGTTTATATTAGGAACATATTATGAATTATTATGAACCCTTTGGGCACCAGATTTAAAAAAAAAAACATTTTGTGACAACTATATAATAAAGTCGTGAGCATTACTTTGACTCTAAAAGTGGATTTTGTTGTGTGGGTAGAGCTATTGATAAACCTCTGATGGAGCTCAGGAGGAAACATGTTTGTATGAGAACTCGTTGTTTTCAGTAAAATCCCTGGTCGCATTTCTCTGACTTTGCCGCCCAAAGGGTTAACACTCATAATAGTCAAAGTCTTTTGTTTTTGCTGATAAAAATTAGACTAAACCTTAAACAGACCAAAGATGTTGTTAGCATTTGGCCTCTCCCAGCATATTCCTATAGCTCCAAATGGGGGTGAAGTTGGAAGCGACCACGCTCTTTCACGGGCACAAAGACCAGACAGGTACGTACTGTATCAACTCGTCTAAGCTCAGGTAAGAACATATCTCAGTATGGAAAAACGGTGGCCTGTTCCTTTAAAGAGGGAGTATTATGCTTTTTTCAATCACATAGCACCAGTCTATAGCATACTACAATGATGACGTAACCTTCTGTTGGTCTGTATATGCAGTAAATTAAAATAACTGCCTTGAATAAAATTGCTCTCTCAAAATGGCTGTACTGAACGTCTTGAAATAGGCCTCTGTCTCTTTAAGAAGCTTTCCGACACGCCCCCTTCAGCACACTGCTGTGGCATCTAAACAACACTACTGTGCGGGGAGGGGGCTCTGCTGAGCTGAGGAGCAGTGGTTGGTGGCTTGGCTGGTGACGAAAGGTCCAGAGGCGTCTCCAGGAGGTGGGGGCGTTCCTAGGAGGACTGAGGCATAGCTACACCTAAAATGGCTGCCGTCTAAGTTTTTACTGATTACTCAAAAATATGTGAATGAGCCAAGGCAACACTCCAGGCATGTGTTTAATGAGGGAATGACATAATAACATGATATAAAGCTTGAAAAAGTCGATTTTACATAATACCCCCTCTTTAACTAAGAGCATTTTCTCTGATTCAGCTTTACCCGAATCTCAAATGGTACAGCCTATAGGCCGTAGCGCCCTATTTGAAAGCTAAGACCTACAATACTCCGCTTTTTTGTCACTTTTTGTCACTCTTGCGTATGAGTTTTTAGTAACGTTTTTGTCACTTTTTCATATTTTTTCCCTCACGTGTTCGTTTTTGTCGCAATCTTGACACTTTTTTCAAGACTCTTTTAGATTTGGGTAAAGCCAAACGGGGGGAAAAAAATGCGCCCGGTTCAGGTGAGGGTTAAAGGTTAAGAAAAAAGTTGTTTATGAGACCAAAACTTTGACTTTAATGTCCAGATATTTTCGTCAACTAGAAATGACTGAACACAATTGAAAAAGACATCATCCAAACGTCCATTGAAAGAGCCAGACATTTTTTCTATACAAATCAGAAAATGTATGCCACTTCCTGCTCAGTGAAAGCCAGTTGCATGCTGGGACCTCATTTCGGCCCGGAGGTTTGTAAAATGTGGACAGGGCTTGACACATCTCATTTGACAAAACAAAATATTTCTTGTTTATCTACTTTTCTATCATGGCTCACTCAAGTATACGTCCAACTGCTCACACTCACAACAGTTTTATTAGCCATAAATATCATTATTCCATTCGAACAGTTTCTGAAACTACACAATGAAACAACAGCAGTGAGAGGAAAGCACGGATTACACATTCAGGCTCCCAGCATTTCAATGCGTTGAAGCTAATGTGTTTAGCGTATTCTGGCCCTGTCGCTGTGACATCCACTTGCCTCTGTGATCCGAGTGAGCGGCCTGTCACTCTATATCGCAAATATTACAGCTGTAGCTCCCGCAGGAACGTCACGGTCGACAGCAACTAAGCTTTCTACTGTATGTTGCGACTCATTAAAAGATAGTGCTGCACATGCTGACAAGTTATTGTGATGGAAGTATTAGGTGACGCCTTATACGCATCACAAGAAGCCACAAGGTTACAAAATGTATTCATTTGACTGAGATTTACTTTATTTGTTGCAAACACAGCCCGGAACCAAAACGAACGGTGACTTAGTTCAGTTTTGGTCCTGATTTTCCACATTATGTTAAGTTTTGGTGTTGTTTTGGTCCTAATTTCCTTTTTAAGTCACACCATTTGCCTGAGAGTTCTCTTAAAGGGGGGGTATTATGTAAAATCGACTTTTTCAAGCTTTATATCATGTTATTATGTCATTCCCTCATTAAACACATGCCTGGAGTGTTGCCTTGGCTCATTCACATATTTTGAGTAATCAGTAAAAACTTAGACGGCAGCCATTTTAGGTGTAGCTATGCCTCAGTCCTCCTAGGAACGCCCCCACCTCCTGGAGACGCCTCTGGACCTTTCGTCACCAGCCAAGCCACCAACCACTGCTCCTCAGCTCAGCAGAGCCCCCTCCCCGCACAGTAGTGTTGTTTAGATGCCACAGCAGTGTGCTGAAGGGGGCGTGTCGGAAAGCTTCTTAAAGAGACAGAGGCCTATTTCAAGACGTTCAGTACAGCCATTTTGAGAGGGCAATTTTATTCAAGGCAGTTATTTTAATTTACTGCATATACAGACCAACAGAAGGTTACGTCATCATTGTAGTATGCTATAGACTGGTGCTATGTGATTGAAAAAAGCATAATACCCCCTCTTTAAACTGTAATGTAACATGGTGCTGTGAACTGGTTTAGTAGAATATTGCACTATAGCGCTGTAGGAGCATCAAGCTTCTATCCACAGGCCATCAGACTCTCAGGCTATTGAACAAGTCCAACATATTGACATTGACGGTGAGCAGCAAACACTTCTAGAATTATTGAACTGACCACTATTTATGTGAAGAGAGTAAGAATGTGTATGTTTTACTGTATAGTTACATGACAATAAAACTTCTTCAATCCTGAATCTATTCAAGACTATTTCTGGGTTGCAGGTTCTCGAATGTGATGATGTCACAGGACCCAGGGGGGGGAGGAGCCAGTTTTTCCTATTAACTGGCAATACACTTTCACAAGTTGTATCTGAGTTTGAGTTTTTATTTCGAGCTAAGGCACAAAATCCAAGGAAAAAACAGAAAAATATATATACACAATAAAAGAAAAAACAAGAATATCTAAAAAGAAAATTAATGAATTACAAAAATGATCATTAATATCAGTCACTGGGTCCATGATCTCTCTGTACAAGACCAAAAATGTCCTCAAAAACAAAATAATTTTACCTTATATAATATTATAGGCCATTAGAACACTGTGATGTCACCTGCAACCCAGCAATAGTCGAATATCGCATGTTTTCTTCTATTGTGCAACTCTATTCACCGTATTCCAGAACTTCGCGTGGGCGCCGCCATGAATTGTGCCCGCCCCCTCTCTCCTATTAGTTTACATGGGACTGGAGAAGTCCAGATAAAATCAGTAACTGCATAAATATAAAGCCGTGTTTAGACTGCGTAGAGAAACGGTGCAGTGTTGACATGTTGGTGCAAATGAACATTGGACATTTTACACAAATCACTCCACTAAACATCAGATTTTAGCGGCGAACATTCTCTCTCGTTCTGCGTTTAAATGAACGGGCTTCGCGCTCGACCGAATGTGTCAATACAAAGGAAGTGCAGAGACAAGGCAAAAAGAGGTAAAAGTGGGCGGGGCGGAATAAGGTGAATTATGTATTTGTTTATTTGTTCGGGACAGGGCATTCATCCTGGCCTATTGCACCTGTTTTTAGTGGTAGGGGAAACTGGAAGAAAAACTTACGCAGACACAGGGAGAACAGGCAAACTCCACACAGAGTTTACCTGTCCAGGTGGGAATCCAACCTGGGACCTTCTAGCTGTGAGGCACGGTCTAACCACTGTGCCAACATTAAAGCTGCACTGCCCAATTGTTCACGTGAGTTCATTGGAAGCACGTCTCAGCCGGAGTTCATGAGACGGAGTTGAGATGCTAACGCTATGCTAATTTAGCCTCTGACTTCCTGATTCAGTCTGGAGGAAAACACACGCATTAATCTATCTGTTGTGCATGTTTTAGTTTGAATGGGAAAAAGCATCCAGAGAAATCCCACACAGACAAAGAGAACTCAACATCAAGAAAGGCCCACATTGTATAGGAATCAAACCTGAGACTTTTTACCCATGTGGCCAGAAAAACAAACCACTGCACCAGCGTTCTTGCTTAAGGCGCTCTTTGCACACTGATCTTTCCGGAGGCATTTTCACACATGTGGACAGATTATAGAGGTGAGTGCGGAGCGGAGCAGATAGAGCAGGGAAGAGAGAGCGGACGCCAATCACGGCTTCATGAAGGAGGAACATGGTCCACACTGATAATGGCTATCGGGCCAAAACCAGAGCAGAGATAAGAGGAGAGGGAAAGGCTTTGTTCTATGTATCCACGCCAGCATAAGCCCCACAGCGAGCATCAGAGTCCAACGATTCTCTGACATCATGTAAAGCCTCCGTGGTCAGTCGCTCAAAACACGGCGAGGACAGGAACGAGGAAGATTTGGCTTTTGTTTCTGTTTCCTCAAAAGGTGCAGCAGAAATAAATGAAGTGAAGTGCTTAACGGCTTCACAATGTACATCTCGATTGTTGAACCAGGAGACTTCATAAATGACTAAATCTGGACAAAGACAAGGCACATCGGAAGCAAATTCATATAATCATAACTAAAATGCACATTTTTATGTTACCAAGCGTTTTCGATTTAGGTTTTGTGAGCAAAAAGTGTAAGTCACTGTCAAGATGATTTTGGGTGTTTCAACCTTAGTGGTTCACTTTGTTTTGCACCAACTACCAGAAAACATTCCTTTAAAAACGTGATTAAGTCAGAAGGCAGACAAGCTTTTTTATCTTGAGTCCGACCAGCACCAAACTGTGATGGAGTGAAGGCCGACCAACTCGACTGGTCTCACGGAATTTGTTTATGGCAGACTTCAAGTAAAACCTAATGTAATGTAATCCTTGGGTCAAGAAATTGGCCAACGTCTAAGCTAAGAAGGAAAATCCATATCAAGATGTATGTATACGGGTAACAGTTTAGACTAGACTTTGCTCTATTGTTTCCCTTCTGCAGGTTTTCAGATAATCAGAAACTACTACTAATAATAATGCATTCGTTTATATAGCGCTTTTCTGGACACTCAATGGCGCTTTACATTGCATTATTCATTCACTCCAGACTTGGTGGTGGTAAGCTACTATTGTAGCCACAGCTGCCCTGGGATAGACTGATGGAAGCGAGGCAACCAGTCTGCGCCATCGGCCCCTCTGACCACCACCAACCACTCACTCACTCACTACATTCACCAGGTTTCCTGTTGTTCCCAAACGGTCTCCCATCCAAGTCCTGACCAGGCCCTTCCCTGCTTAGCTTCCAATGTCTGACGGGACTGGCAGAGCAAAGGCGGTTTGACCACTTAAATACTAGACCTGTATCATGGTGTAGATTAGGGGTTCCCAAACATTTCAGGCCACAACCCCCAAAATGATCATAAATTCAGGCACACAACATTGAAAATATGGTTCATTAACCTCAAAAACCCCACTTTAACCAAGCACATTTTCTCCAGTTCGGCTTACCCAAATCTAAAAGCTTCTTGATTGAAGAGCTTATAGGCCAGTGTAACGCCTCATTTGAAAGCCAAAACCTACAAAACTGATCTAAACAGTTCTTTTTCCTCGCCGTGTTCTTACTTTTATGCCATTTTTCTGTTTTTGTCCACCTTTTCATCACCATTTTTTGTTACCTTTTTATCACTTTTTGTTGTTGTTGCTGCCTTTTTGACGCTTTTTTCAAGAAGCTTTTAGATTTGGGTAAAGCCAAACTGGAGAAAATGTGCTCGTTCAGGTGGGGGTTAAGAGGTTAATGTTTTGATATCTGGCTTGATTTCACTAAAATAATACTGCTTTCAATCAAAAATGCAGCAAATTCGTTGTCATGAATCAATCCCCACCTCAGTGTCCCCCCTGGTCTAGAAAATAAAGCCGTCCCAAACTACTCAAATCACGATGATATAAACTAATGAACTCTAATATTGGTGCTGCGGCTGAGGCAGTGAAAGATGGCTCCGCTGAGTGGGATGACAAAGTGAAACCCTCCTCTCATCTGTCTGTCACGCGCCGCTGTTTTCCCCTGTCTGCCTTTGTTATGCTTGGCAGAATCCTTCTCTCCTCCTCCTCCACACACATCTACACTTGGACATGTGCCTCATCCAAAAGTCTCCGCTGACATCTGCCTCACGCGGTTCCCAGCGGTTTCCTCATGCTGTGACAAACAGCAGCAGAAACAGCCGAGGAGTGGGAGCTCTCGTATCTGACGGGTTTCAAGGGACATGGATCATTATGAGCTGGAGCTGTAACTGGCGAAATGACTAATGAGACAAACAATGCAAAAACTTGACAGGCTTCTTCTCATCGTTGATTCATTTGGTGGTGAACGACTTCTACTGTCTCAGCTTATATAAACACCTTTATTCTATCACTTTTATCGAACATATACCTTGTTTTCTAACTATCTGCATCTAGAGCTGGGCGATACTCACGAAAATGAATATCTCAATATTTTTGGGACTTTCTCTATAATTCACATTGCTTTGTCCAGTCCAATCCACTTTATTTGTATAGCACATTTAAACAACAAAACGTTTCCAAAGTGCTACACATATGACCATAAAAACTATAAATAAGAATAAAACAGATTAAAACAAATAAATAGAAATAAAACCAGATATAAAAGCAATATTTTATTGCTTTTTATATCACTTTTATATTTATGTCACTTTATATTTGTCACTTTTCCCTCAAGAAGTACCAATTTATTAAAAATGTTTTGCCGATTTTTCTACATTTTTTCAATTATCCCCATTTTCTCCAATTTTTTCCAATTTTATTATTATTATTATTTATTTTTTTTTATTTTTTTACACATTTCTCCCAATTTTTTCCAATTATTATTATTATTATTTATTTTTTTATTTTTACACATTTCTCCCAATTTTTCCAATATATTATTATTATTATATTATTTTTTTTTTTTTTTTTACACATTTCTCCCAATTTTTTCCAATTATTATTATTATTATTATTTTTTTTTTTTTTACAAATTTCTCCCAATTTTTTTCCGAATTTTCATATTTTTTCAAAATGTATTTCCACATTTTTTTGCAATTTTTAAAACAAATTTCCCCCCATGTTTTCCTTGACATTGGAGATATTGTAAATGTGCATGTATCTTCCAAACTGACATTTCGATATTATCTTGCAGTAGACGATATATGCCCGGCTCTATCTGCACATTACTGTTTGTTTTGTTGAACTGCTGTGCATTTCTCCACTGTGACATTATTAACAAGCAGCAAGTCTAATTGAATGTTTTTAATGTGATTTTAATGCCCACATACTGTACAATATACACTGCCTGACGGTGTTTCTTTGGGTCAGGAAGTGTATTTAATGCCACAAATGCAAACAAATGTGTAAATATTTTGTTCTCGACCATCCATCAAACAGAGGAATGACGGGAAATCTGATATTCAAATCGGATCCAACAAGGAGGTTTTGAGCAAAAAAAGCTAGAATTAGAATGCCAGTTTTATTTGTCACTAGTTCTGGTTCTATAGTTTTCCTACTGTATGTCTTACAATATCACACAGGTTTGATATACTTTCCTTTTCACGGTCTTTTCTAAACATGCATACATCTGATTTCTGAATAAAACTAGCCACAGATTGAAAATACCCATGCAATTGTCTGTGTGTGCGACTTCTTTTTGAATTATTTTTGTCCTTTAGAGAATCGGTGCCCGATGTCAGTGGCTACAACCCTGTTCTGCTCATTTAGACATCTCCTGAGTGCGTTTTATCCCTCTGCCTTTGAAGCCAGGGCATAAGCACAAAAGAGCAGAAAAGCGCTTTGACTTTCGCCCGCAGGCAGCGGACTCTTTTTCTTCTTTCTCCCGTGTGTCTCTCCCACCACTTTACCTAAACTATCTTTGATCTGGAGGCGGACGATAAGGCAAAAAAAAATAAAAAAGATCAGCTCAAGCTAAGTCATGATGAGTGCAGCACAATAGATATCGCAATACCATCTGATTGAGATGCACACACTTTTTGCTAACGTTTTGTAACGTAGTTTCATTTTATTCTTGGTTCGGTACCGATGTCGCATCTTTTAAAGTCTTGTTCTCCCATAATTTGATGAATCGTGATCGCAATATTCATGAAAATTATGAAATATTGCAATTTTGTCTATAATGATTATGATCTGGCTTTTGCTTAAAAAAGGTAACTAAAGCTGCCTCATATCAGAAACACAGGACACTGGACTTTATTTGAATTAATCCATCTTTAAACCACTATGAGGTGGTCTGTAATAAAGTAAGTGCATTTACTGTATTCAAGTGAGTTTTCGAGGATCTATACTTCATTGTGTGGTATTTTTGTTGAGAACTACTTTTACTCTAGGGCTGAAAGATATATCGTTATCGTATCGGTATCGAGATGTGAACATTCAAGATATTAATATCGAAAAAGCAATGATAATAATAATGCATCGGTTTTATATAGCGCTTTTCTGGACACTCAAAGACGCTTTACATTGCACTATTCATTCACTCCATACTTGATGGTGGTAAGCTACTATTGTAGCCGCAGCTGCCCTGGGGTAGACTGACAGAAGCGAGGCTACCAGTTTGCGCCATCGGCCCCTCCGACCACCACCAACCACTCACTCACTCACTACATTCGCTAGGCTTCCTGGTGTTACCAAACGGTCTCCCATCCAAGTACTAACCAGGCCCTTCCCTGCTTAGCTTCCAAGGTCTGACGGGATTGGGCAGAGCAAAGGCGGTATGGTATATCGTTATCGTATTGATATCGAGATATGAACATTCAAAACATTAAAATCTAAAAAGCAAGATATAAACGATATAGATTTTCATCAATAAAACTGCACTCTTTATATTATGTTTTTATTTTTCTGAAAAATGCTTGGTTTTCACCCAACCCATAGTTATATTGTATCTTATCGACATCAAGATATCTGGCATGAATATCGAGATATGAAATTTTGTCCATATCGTTCAGCCCCATTTTACTCCAGTACATTTCTATAAAGGCTCCAAAGTAAAAACTCAATTTGGTCGGTTTACTTTCATTGGAGTTTGACCAGTAGTATCTGTACTTTTACTCAAGTAATGAAATCAGGTACTTTGACTACAATGACGCAGTAAAAGACTTTCTCTCAATTAAATCATGAGATGGTCGTATGGAGCGGCTATATGAACCTGATATCACTCTTAAATGAGACAATTCATCTTGACCCGACCTCATGTGAAATGGTAAAATAGTCAAATAAATAGCTGTATGAAGAAACCTAATCCCCTCGACAAAGTCCTCTCCGGTCGAGCGTGACACAAAGCCAGTACAAATTTAAGCAGCTCTTTTTCTGCTCAATAGACGCACAACGCTCAGAGGATTCTCACTTCACTCCTAAAACTCTCCGCCCCCCTCGTCAAATGGATGTGCAGCTGCTTTGCTCTCTCCAGGAAAACGGGCTGGTGTGGTTTTGCACACGCACACAAAAAAAACAACCTTTCGTTAAACACGCGCAACAGGCAGATAAATGCAAACGCACTTGCCTTAAAGAACCTCTGAGATGTTATACAACGTGATACCTCCCTATCATTGAACTGACTTTAGCGGGGAAAGGATTCTTGCCAGCTGACCCACATTTGTGACACACTTACTGTAGGCTACTGCAGATGACCAGCCCGAAGTAGACCAGCTAAAGGTAAATTTAGGAACGAGGTGTTCATTAAAAATCATTAATCTTTCACCCAGACTCCAGGCAACTCAGTGGATTAGTTTATCTGCATGTCTTACTTCTGTTAGAATTGACAATGAAACTTAAGTCCTTTGTAGTCGTTGTATATAAGATACCACACACCCTGAGTGTTTCTAAGAGCTGAATGTAACAAGTAAATTTCTCCATTGTGAGATCAATCAAGGCTATCTTATCTTAACTGAACTGAACAACGCTCACTTTGATACTTCAGGGTCGGTGTTTGGCCCGAGCGAGAATGTGTTGCCAGAGCAGGAACAAGTCCGTTTGCCTGGCACGACTAGACAGGGTTCTCTTTCAGAGCAACTGGGTCTGGTCACTACACCCCACCGCTCTCCACAGCTACCGTTAAAAAACAAGCAACATGAGGCTTTGTCAGATGATTTCTCTCTGTTCTCAAATCCATTAAAGCTGACCAGACAAACATGCTTGTTAATTTGTTTTATTTCTTAAAGGGGGAGTATTATGTAAAATCGACTTTTTCAAGCTTTATATCATGTTATTATGTCATTCCCTCATTAAACACATGCCTGGAGTGTTGCCTTGGCTCATTCACATATTTTTGAGTAATCAGTAAAAACTTAGACGGCAGCCATTTTAGGTGTAGCTATGCCTCAGTCTCCTAGGAACGCCCCCACCTCCTGGAGACGCCTCTGGACCTTTCGTCACCAGCCAAGCCACCAACCACTGCTCCTCAGCTCAGCAGAGCCCCTCCCCGCACAGTGTGTTGTTTAGATGCCACAGCAGTGTGCTGAAGGGGGCGTGTCGGAAAGCTTCTTAAAGAGACAGAGGCCTATTTCAAGACGTTCAGTACAGCCATTTTGAGAGAGCAATTTTATTCAAGGCAGTTATTTTAATTTACTGCATATACAGACCAACAGAAGGTTACGTCATCATTGTAGTATGCTATAGACTGGTGCTATGTGATTGAAAAAAGCATAATACCCCCTCTTTAACTGCTTTCTCTTTGTGGCTAGAACCGTGTCTGCGTGCTGCCTTTCTGAATAGTGTAGTGAGTGCATGGGCGCGATCTTGTGTTTCTAAACGCAGACTATAGCTCAGCCTTTTTCGCTAAGGAAGAGCGCACTGTGAGATCTTCCAGCTCCAGACCTGGCGCATTCGGTGGGCAGTTAGTGGGCTGGACAGACACCCATATAGCAAATGGTGATGTTATGTAGAACAACATTTGTCTAACTCTTTCCGTGGCCACAAAGGGTGGTGGAGGTAAACATGTGCTTTTGTTTGCAAAGCAAGTTAGGGTTGAGTGCATCACTGGGTCCAGAGTTTCTCAAATTATCAGCTGCTCTTCGAGGACAAACATAGCACAACAGCTGCATACATGCAAGATGACCGTCGCGTTTGGAGCAATGCTGTCCTTGCGCCAGGTGGAAAATCGGGCCTCATATATTTTTGTCTGTAGCTCCAAGAGTCTGGCTGGTGATGATAAGTGTATACCTAGACCTTCCTCTGTGTTTGTGTGCGGTTTAGGTGCATCTATCCAGAGATTATCCATGTGCTCATTGTGTTTCTCTTGTAGTATTCATAAACAACTGTCTAAAATTGATCTACCCTGCCCACCTTTAGCTTTGATTACAGCACACATTCTCAGTGGCATTGTTTCAATAAACGTCTGCAAAGTCAAAAGATCCAGAGTTGCAATAATGTTTCACCAGCATCTTGCGTTGATGATGGGCGAGTGTGACCACTGCAAAAAGCCCTAACATTCTCAATGGGGTTAAGTTCTGGACTCTGTGGTGGCCAATCCATGTGTGAAAATGATGCATCATGCTTCCTGTGTTCTGTTGGTCAGGCAGTGTATCTAAATCCTGCCTAGTTTCCAATCTAATGAGGAGCCTGGAAGACAAGGCGAATGCTGTTAACTTAACACCCAAGCTACAGTGATAATGACTCTAATCTATTAGCATTTTCTTAAGATTACTCAAGGGATACTCAGGTCTTTAGGGTCTTCCAACATAGGCCACTTGTGAGCTCGTAAATTATTGACAAAACCAGCTGATTGTTAAAGCGGAAAAAAAAGGCTGCCACGGTAACTGGGTAGACTTCCTGTCCCTACGGCTATTCCCACATCCGTCTCGCTGAAAACGCAGTTAAAAAGCCATCTCTCGTTCTCGTTTGCTCGCGCGATCGGTCACTCATTCATATACAGGAAGCGTCGGGAATTCTTCAAAAGCCTCGTAATTGGCTGCTCGGCGAACGCGAGTTGAGTGTTAGGGCTTCTATTCTCCGCTGGTCCTCTGGTAAAACGGATTAAGCGAGATGTACTTAAGGCTGAACTAATGGTGGAAAAATAGAAGCAGGTCAACCAAGGAAATGAGAGGTTGCACATTAGTGGGATCGGGATAAATAGGTAGCGGAGATGAAGACGTTGTGGTCTCTTGGGAGTGACAGATGGGATTAGGAAGGAGTGTACGGCTAAAAACAGACTTCCTTTGAGATGCTATGACATTCAGCTACAACTTTATAATATAGTAACTGTGACCATCGCGATTTGCTTTTTACACCCATTTAAATGAATTGCGATTATTCATGCAGCAAACCTCATCCTCCCGTGTCGCTCTTTACGGCTCGTGCTGTGGATTGAGTCACAGGGACAGATTGAGATGGTTTGGACATGTAAATAGAGGATGAGCTAGATTATTAGCCGTGGCAACCCCCTAAAGGAAAGTCCAGCAAGACAAGATAATGGTCATAAATGAAGCAAATTTGAGCCTGTTGACCTTTCGAGCTAGTGTTTTTATAATAACACAGGGTATGCAATGTTGTAAAAAGGGGGTATAATGGCTATAACACACATTTATCTTGTGTATCAACTATAGTGCAATTCTCAGATATTAATTCTCAGATACCTTATTCTCACATCATTCACACAGACCTGAATGGAAGATGTGTGGTTTTTGAGGAACAGTTGATTGTGTTGCTCATGTGCGAGTCTTGAACATTAAACATAAATTAAAAAGGAAATGAACCAAAACAAATTAAAACAGGCCCAATAGGCTAATCTTTCAGCTATAATGCGGACCAACATCTACCAAGATCTCTGGTGATGGCTCTCCTGCTGCTGACCAGCTGTCTAAGACGCTCTGGTTGAAAGTCTACAATACAACTTTATTACGAGCTGCTCCTCTAGGGTGAAGGGAAGTAAAACCTGAGATGTAAATGGGTAAAAGAAAAGCATAACAACAGCGAAAGAAGGCCACATTCAGAGTAAAAACTGGACTGGACTTAAACATTACACACTAACTTACACTTACTATAACTTATAACTTATTATGTAACTTACACATGAGGGGAGGGAAGACGAAAGCGGGCCATTGCCAAGCGCCGTAACAACTTTATAGAAGGACTCTTTGGGTAAGGCACTTTCTATCAGGAAGGCTACATTTGTCTTCAGCATTTTGACCCATCGTTAAAGGCCACTGGTGCAACCTGTCATCCTCCCATCTTGAGGAAGGTTTGATCAGGATCTGCTGAAGGATTAGCCTATGTGTATGTTTTAGGTTGATGAGCGGCACGGTAGTACAGCGGTTAGTGTGTGGAGTTTGCATGTTCTCCCCGTGTCTGTGCAGGTTTTCCTCCATGTGCTCCTGTTTCCCCTACCACTAAAAACATGTACAATAGGCCAGGATGAATGAGAGTGTGTTTGAGAGTGTGCATGGGGGACGGCGGATGTTCATTAACATGCACTGTCCCGGCCAAATAAACAAATAAATAAATAAATGAGGTACCAGTGAAATCTCACACAGACATGCGAACAACATGCAAATGTTATACACAATTTCCTGCTGAGTTGAGTCCCAAACCTAGAGCCTACAACTCCTAACACGTCTGCTGTTCATTACTTACAAAACCATTTTTCCCTTAATGCATTGCTTGGTCTCACCGGCGCATAAAAAAAATTATTATTATTTTTAGAAACTCAAAAGACATGCAATTTTATTTTAGCTTCAGGAATTTTTCATAAATTATTTTATCAGAAGTTTTTTGCTCATTAATACAGTATACGTAAAAAACAAAAAACCATTGGTAATACAGTATGCGTTGTCTTTTGGTTGTTTTGAAGTCGAGTGCACACTGCTCTGGGCTGTTTGCTGCTTGCAGAGTGGGGTTACGTCTCCTGTAAGCCGCCCTCCCTTGTCATCTCCCTCCACGAAACACAGGGAAGAGAGTGTTCTCCCATTGAGAGCTTGTCTACTGTGCAACTTCAAAGTCTTTTGGCTGAATGCCGTTATTTATTTGAAAAGGGCTCCCTGAGGAAAAAAGCAGCAGCCGCCACCTGTCGCACCGTGGAGGAGATGGGCGAGCAGAGGCGGCGAAAAGACGCGAGGGAGGGAGGTGGGGGTGGGGGGTCGAAAGGCGTTCTCCGTAGCATCAGAAAACATGCGGATCGTCATGGCAACTGGTCTAAGGTTTGGAAGAGGATGAAAACAAGATGGGGAGAGAAGAGAGACGGGACTGTCGTTTTGCATGAAGCTGCCTCATTAAATCAGTTCTGGTGAGTTTCAGCGACCGGCGGCGATGAAATCCGAAGCGGTCATTGATTTAGCGGATCAATGCTAATGTCAGCCAAACGTGGAGGAGGGCTTTCTCGGAGAATTGGAACACGCTGTAGACTTGGTCACCCACCCAGCGGGAGGGGATCACCTGGGTTTGGGATCTTGCTTAAAATGGCACTTTGGTACATTAGCGTTAAGTGGCAAATATCATGCAAAATCCCACGCGTCACACTAGGGGGCGAGCCCTAGCAAGGGGGAAGGAGGTTTGTATGGGAAATCATTATATTCTACTAGATAATGTTACAAATCATTTAGAGAGCAGCAGTAAGCGCTAAGAACACGGTGGCTGTTAGCATTAGCATCGCAAAGCAAACAGTTAGTTTATAACCGTAGAGGCTCAACTCCAGTGCAGGAGCTGAGTGACTGACAGACAGCGAGCGCGCAGTAGAGGACGACTAAAGAGTAAGGAACACAGGAAATGTAAAAATATTGTAGTCGGGTGCTTTTATTTACTGCTAACAAACACCGGGCGTCGCCATGTTGTTTTCCCCCAACTCGGGGCTTGCGATGATCGTACGACTTTCCCAGTGGAAAATCCAACATGGGGGGGGCGTTCAAGTTTGTTTCCCACTCGGAGGTCGGAAATTCCAATTTGGGTCCATATGGATGTTTTGGCAAAATATCCAGTAGAAGCGACATAGCGGCACTCAAAGCTAGCGTTAGCATGTATGGTTAGCATTCCCTGTTATATGTACAAATATGAGCCGTTGAACCACTCTGTCTTTCTCCGTGTCACGATTAGGGACCGATCGTTATGGATTTTTGGGGTCCAATACCGATTCCGATATGAAGGGGGTTGGCATGGCCGATAGCCGATATATTGGCCAATATTTAAGTTTTTTTTTTTAATCTTTCAAATAGTCTATAATTAAACATTTATTATTATAGTATACAGTTTTCAATCATAGAACTATATCTAATAGGAGGTCGACCGATGTGGGTTTTTCTGAGGCCGAACTGTGTCAGCAGGGGGCGCTGTATATTTATGTTTAGTAGGTACTTCAGAGGGAGCTTGTTTAAAAGACAAAAGTCAGTAGATTCCAAAACAAAAAACGGCAAGTCTCTCTTATGGTACCGAAATTATACACAAAAGTCTACAACATAAAATGCGTAAATACTGTAGGTGAATAAACTGGTGACCGATTTTCACCGCGGTGTTTGTTCGCTCCCCTGAGGCCTAGGACGTTGTGGGAGGGCCCATTTTAAAGCCCAGACTGAGCCTTTCCAGTGCAGAAATCGGGAAGTCAAATATCGGCCAGCCGATATATCAGGCCCTAGTCACTATATGGTTGGGTCCTAGTCACTGTATCTTTATTTGGTAGAAAATACATCCATAATTCAGCATTTGTAGTGGCAGTATGATTGGTGAAAGTAGTAGATCCCCTGTATCATATATGTTCCCTCAACAATAACAAACTTAGAGTAATATTGTTGCTTGAGTCATAGTTTTGAGAAATCCTCTTCATTTTGGTAGCACTCTGAATTGTATTTCCTGGGTTTTATTGTGACAGAGGGAACACATAACTGCACATTATTAAGTATCGCCGGAGTGCCAATGTATATTCAGCATTATAATGACTGCACTGACACTACTGGGAATCAGCTTTCTTAATTAGAGCTGAGTACTTTAAGTCATCCCACAGCTGTCCACGGATACGCCAAGCATGTAGGTGAATTGGTGATTAGCCCGTGATTAACTTGCAATTATCAATGCTGTACTGCACTCCCAAAGCAGCAGCGGACATGCCTTTTTTTTCCTACACATCATTAATTAATACAGAGATGCTTCTTGTATCGCGTCGAGGTTAGCAAAGCCCGTGTTCACACTTCATAGAAATCAAAATGGCTGAAGAGGTGCAAATAGGGTGTTAAACAAGATATAAAATAAACTGCAAAGGGTTTTTATTGGTCTGTTGAAACTAAAAGTATGTTGTCCTAGTTTTAGCCACGATGTAGCCCAAAGAGCGTGCTTCTAAAAAGGGCAGAAAAGTGGTTATTTTTGCTGTAAACTTTGCACAAGGAACTCACTCGCAGCAGCAACGCGTCACTAGCTTCTCATCACTGGCTCCCGTGCGTTTTAGAATTGATTTTAAGATTTTACTGATCACTTTTAAAACTTGTTTAGGTCTAGCTTCAAGTTACATTTCAGAAAGTTTAATCCCCCCAAGAGCCCCCGTGCAGACTTAGATCCTCAGGCTAATCTCCTCTTAAATCCCTTCTTAAAATTCACTTTTATTGACAGGCCTCTTTATAACGGTTTTTATTTTGGTTTAATTAAAGTGATGTCATTTTGATGCATTTTGCACTGATTTGTCTGACCGGCCTCATTAATATGCGCAAACTTATTACTCTATAGGAGGAAACTCTAGCTTTACTAACAATCAAATTCTTTGGAACCAGGATTTCTCTTTTGTTTACCATGTCGTACCACTCTTTTAGGAGACGCGACTAGCCACTAGGGGTCAGTATTGCAGCGATGTTTGTTGGGGCTCGGTTTTTCTTGTTGTAGTGCTGTTTTTTTTTTAACCAGAGAGAACATCTTAGAATGGAAACTGTTTGGCTGGTTAGTAAAACATGTAAATGGCGTATTAACACGCTGTAATTCAAACAATCAGCACATTTTCCCACTTACTATGATAATGTACTCTTGAGAGTCAAACAAAGCCAGGCGGTGACCTAGTACCGGCACGTAACATAAACAAACCGAGTTGCTGACACTGCCTGCATCATCTTCCCCTGCTCACAGTCACACACCACTGTTACTGCTCCTGTCCATGCAAATGTGTAGCGGCCTGGCCTTCACCGCGCATTAGAATCTATGCAAATCATGACAGTGACAGAATGGCAGCTGAAGAAAAAAACGCACTTGTAATCTACAGAAATGTACGCTTGACATTTAAAAGTTCAAAGGGTCAACAGTCATGTTTGGATCACCTTTTTATGGAGGATAAGAATATGTAGGCTACAGAACATTAATTACATAAGATGGTTACGAGATTTCAACCCCTGTGAATATAAACAGTTCCGTTCAAAAGTTTACATACTCTGGCAGAATTTTTGACTTTTTTGACTACTGACAACCGAGTTTGCAATCTTTAAATCGTAATGAAAAAAGAAAGTACCAAAATGACCCTGATCAAAAGTTTACATAGCCCAGTTTTTAATACTGTGCATTGCCCCCTTTAACATCAATGACAGCTTGGAGTCTTTTGTGGTAGTTGTGGATGAGGTTCCGTATTTTTTCTGATGGTAAAGCGGCCCATTCTTCTTGGTAAAAAGCCTCCAGTTCCTGTACGTTCCTTGGCTGTTTTGCATGTGTTTTGCATGAACCGCACGTTTGAGCTCTTCCCTCAGTAGTTCAATGAGATGGAAGTCAGGAAACTGAAATGGACACTAACAGGACCTTCACCGTATTCTGCTGGAGCCAGTGGCATCAGCGAAAAACACGTCCATATTTCACAGTAAGTATGGTGCACTTTTTTGTTGTCAAAAAGGCCTATGATGGTGCCGTTAGTGGCCATCACAGTCTCACAGGGTGTGGTAGTAGTAATAGTAGCAGCAGTGCTCCTTGAGGCGTAATGACATGTTTGTACATGGCTGTGTTGAAAGACTGGAAGACTACCCAATTTTTTAAACTGCATAAGCACACAACTTGGCCAGAATATTTCACAGATGCACTGAACGCTCTACAGGAAAAGGTTTTAAGTTTGTTTCACTCCAGAAGAGTGAGGAGAGGCATTTCAGCAAATTGTCAAGAGCTAACAACACTGAGCCCAAATCAGTGACGCGTACATGCCCAACAGCCCTACCCAGCACACATCAACTGTACATAAGTACTTTTTACAACTCTCTTCCCTCACAGCAAGAAGGTCCTGGTTTAAATCCCCAAACCAGGCAGTCACATGTTCTCCCTGTATCTGTGTAGGTTTCCTCTGGGTGCTCTGGTTTCCCCTGCCTCCAAAACATGCGGGTCAGGTTGGCCCATAGTGATGGCACACAGAGTTGCAGCAACTCAGGACTCAGCCATCTTATCAAGGCAATGTTGCTGAACAATAAATGACAAATAAAGCACTTTGCCTTTGCCTGCATACAGCAAAAAAGGGGAAACAGAACAAAGTTAACTTCAGGCAGTTTTCAGTTCAAATTTCTCTTACAATTTTGATCATTCTTTCTAGGTGTAAACTTTTTAAGACATGTGGCATAACTTGATGTAAATGGTTAACTACTTGGGGATAGACTGGAGCATACAGCAGACGTAAGACACGGTATTCAAAGATAACATGAGTTCAATGGCAGACGAGGCAAATCGGCCAGCCTTCCATATCGGGTAACCTGATCAGTAACTGTAGTAGTAGTAGTAGTATTAGTAGTAGTAAACGAAACTGAAAAGTGATTGAAAGTGTTATTAAGTAGGGGTCAAATTTTATTTTTTATAGGCAATATTCATGCAATTAACAGTTCCATTATCCTGCTACATGTACCTGCCACACCACAGAATATAGTGATGACAGTATTTTACCCAAACTACTTTAATTTGGAGTGTTTTCATGCGCCAGTGAAGTGCACCCTCACACAATCTTGTACTGGTATCAAAAGGGGCAATCTGCGTTTGCTGGTAAAGCTTATTAATCTGCTTCTAATACGGTTAAAAACGATTATAAACACAAGTGGGGAGCGCCGATGTGTGAAATAGCGTGTCTTCTTTTTACGGATGATAATGTAAAGGTAACGAGCATGTCCAATGGAAGGAGAGAGCGGGAAATTCAGAGAAGAAAGCCAACGAATTCAACCAGTAGACAGTTTCTTCATCTTTGGAGGTCAAAGGCTATAGCAGGTTAATGTTCTTGCATTGGTTTATGCAGGTAGCAACATGTGGAATTCAATACTTTTTTATGCCCCAGTACAATTTCAATGACACAAATGCAACACATTTACCACATTATGATTATTATGATTTCTACCCATTTCTAACCAGTCAGGATTACCTTCTGTGACTTCTCTAGTGCATGTAACACCATCCAGCCCCTGCTGCTGAGAGACAAACTGACGGGGATGGGAGTGGATTTACAGCTAGAGACCTGGATTACAGACTACCTCATTGGGAGACGTCCGTTTGTGCGGCTGAGGAACTGAACCTCTGATACGGTGGTCTGTAGCATCGGCGCTCCACAGGGCACTGTGCTCTCTCCTGTCCTGTTCAACCTGTACACTTCTGACTTTAGGTACAACTCTGAGCTGAAAAGAAATATTCTGATGACACAGCTATTGCCGGGTGTATCAGGAGTGGGAGGAGGAGTACAGGCGCCTCATACAGGACTTGGTGTGGTGCAGGGCTAACCACCTCCAGCTGAACATAACAAAAACGAAAGAAATGGTGGTGGACTTTAGGAGGAGTTGGCCACAGTTGCAACCAGTCTCCATCGAGGAAGACAGTGTGGAAGTTGTGGAGACCTATAAATACCTGGGCCTACAGCTGGACCACAGACTGGACTGGTCTGCCAATACAGACATGATCTACTTCCTTCGGAGACTACAGTCTATTACCATCTGTCAGAAGCTGCTGCAGATGTTTTACCAGACTGTCATCTCCAGTGTCCTCTTCTATGCTGTGGCTTGCTGGGAGGCAGCATCAAGAACAAGGAAGGCAGGTTCTGTAGTGGGCGCTGAACTAGACTCATTCACTGCTGTGGCAGAAAGGAGAGTTCTGAGAAAACTGTTGTCCATCATGGATAAGGGGGGTAGTTGTTGGTAGAGCGGGTCGTCTCGTGATCGGAAGGTCGTGGGTTCGAATCCCAGCTCCTGCAAATACACACTGTCGTTGCGTCCTTGGGCAAGACACTTCACCCTACTTGCCTCCAGTTTCTGCGTACATTGGTGTATGAATAAGAGTGTGAATGGGTGACTGGTTCCTTACAGTAAAGCGCTTTGGACCTGATAAAGGTAGAAAAGAGTCCATTTACCATGCCATCTGTCCTGCTCCAAGGACCGGCTTAGGAAGTCATTTTTCCCACAGCCCACAGTATAATTTGTCTTGTAATAAGTGACAGAATGCTTACTTGTGTGTGTTTTTAGTGGATTGTTGTTTTTATATTGCTTCTGCTGAAACATGAATTTCCCTTGGGATCAATAAAGTATTTATCCATCAATCTTAAGCTGAGAAATTAGGGAAAATTAGGATATTAATGAAGACAAATTGACACAACAGTCAACTTTTGAGCATAAATTAGTGAAGCAGACAGAAAATGTAAAGAAGGATTTTAGCAAAGCTTTTGTATTTTTGCTGAACTTCTGTAGCCAGAAAAGATCAACAAGTCTGGCTTTGTTCTCGCAAAATCTGACAGTAGTTTACTTCATATTGGATCTTTTCTGGGGTTGTCAAGCGTCTAAAAACGTATCTGCCAGCCTGTTGAAGTGACGTCCACGAAAACTATATCTATACTGGCGGAGAGAGCAACCCTTCTCCTCAAAGTCAAACCCCTCTGCGTCACCGCTAAGCACTCATCTCCACATCAAAAGTCCTCTCTGTGGCGCAGGAAGAAGTACATTTTTCACACTTAAAAATTGAGAGGAGACTTTGAAAGGCGTTGAGTGAGGAAAAAAAAACAAAAAAAAACAGAAAGGAGGAAGGTGTAATTATGTCAGTCAAGGATGTTCGTGTCTTTCCCCCCCCTCGCAGTCTCCTGCAACGCTTACTCAGGAGGGCAAGGAATGACATCATCAAAAAGTAATGAGCAAGGACTACATTATAGATCTCAAAATGATTTAACCAGGTCTAAACAAAGAGTTAGGTCTGAACCGGGGACTTCGCGTCAGGTGGGCAGGGATTGACAGACGAGGTGTCAGCCTTGAATAAGCCGGAGAGAAGTAGGCCAGCAGAAGTGTTATAAATACCAGGACCCAAGAGACAGGAGAAGCTTAGTCATCCTCTTCACTCCAACGATCGGCTTTCAAAGAACACCTTTCATGACACATCTTTTTTGGCGATAGATATCAGCGTACCGCAGGACTGAAATGCCGGCTGTTTCTTCCCCCCCAAAAGTGGCTGATACGCAGGAAGAATAAGCCGTGGAAACTGCCGCTGTTTGCCTCTTTATCTCCCTCAGTCCATTACCAAGAGGTCAGTTCAAAACACAGAGACAGTGACAGGAATTTTATTGAGCTATGATGACATATTCTGAAGGCCTTGTGTCCTTTATGATGGGTAACAGAGACAACGGTTCTCTGCATGCGATGTCATCTAAGTGCCTAATACACACATTTCCTTCTCCGAGAACAGAGGGAAAAACCTGGCCTAAATTTAGGACTGGCCCAGGAGCTAAGGAGGAGTAATATCAAACATGTGCATTATTTACTTGAATGTGCCCTGTCAGGCGAGGCAGCAGACTGATTTAAATATAGGGTAGGATTTTTTATTCTCTCTGTTTGGTCACTTGTTTTAGATATTTTCAACAAGTGTCTGTAATAAAATGAACGCTTGTCTGTTATTTTATTTCTTTGGTAAAATGTTAGTGTGCCTTTAAAAGGGGGGTATTATGTAAAATCTACTTTTTCAAGCTTTATATCATGTTATTATGTCATTCCCTCATTAAACACATGCCTGGAGTGTTGCCTTGGCTCATTCACATATTTTTGAGTAATCAGTAAAAACTTAGACGGCAGCCATTTTAGGTGTAGCTATGCCTCAGTCCTCCTAGGAACGCCCCCACCTCCTGGAGACGCCTCTGGACCTTTTGTCACCAGCCAAGCCACCAACCACTGCTCCTCAGCTCAGCAGAGGCCCCTCCCCGCACAGTAGTGTTGTTTAGATGCCACAGCAGTGTGCTGAAGGGGGCGTGTCGGAAAGCTTCTTAAAGCGACAGAGGCCTATTTCAAGACGTTCAGTACAGCCATTTTGAGAGAGCAATTTTATTCAAGGCAGTTATTTTAATTTACTGCATATACAGACCAACAGAAGGTTACGTCATCATTGTAGTATGCTATAGACTGGTGCCATGTGATTGAAAAAAGCATAATACCCCCTCTTTAAAGTGGCAGATCCTATGGCTAAAAGCAACGCAGAAGAGCTTCATGGAAATCTGCCTGCAACTTAATTAAAGCAATTTGAATGTGGAAGAGGGAAAAGGACTAAATATGTGTGAATGAAACAATACCCCGCTCCAGGTATGTTTTTTAAGGCTTTTGTAAAAAAAATAAAATAAAAAAAAGTCTCCACCTGGACTTAACTAACTCTTAATGATCTGGGGCTGCTGCAGTTGGTCAGGTCTAGGTTCAGCAACACAGAATGAGATCAGACCTGAACACCCTGAATGACCAGGTTATTCCATCAATCGATTCCTTCTTCTCTGATTCTGATGAAAAGATGAAAATGTCAGGATTCATTGGGCTTACATGGTGAAAGAGTGGTTCAGGGAGCAGGGGACGTAATTTTCACACATGGATTGACCACCAGTGTCCGGATCTGAACTTCACTGAAAGTCTTTGGGATGTGCTGGGGAAGTCTTTGTGCAGTGGTCACACTCTCCCATCATCAATACAAGGGGCGCAAGGACAGTGTAAGCTTCAAGCGCTATGGTTATTCTCTTCTATGGGCCTGAAAAAGAGGTCGACTGAGGCGTGGTTTATTACAAGCAGCGCTGAGAGTGGAGCTCTGATGGCAGCCTCACATTCATTTCCTCGTTTACATCGCGCTGCCTTGTGTTCTTCCTTAAAGGAATAGGCCACCGTTTTTACATACTGAGATATGTTCTTACCTTAGCTTAGACGAGTTCATCTGTACCTGTCTGGTCTCCACGTGTGCCTTCAGTAATGTAAACACAGCACAGACGGCGTTAGCATTTAGCCTCTCTCTTCTCCTCTATAGCTCCAAACGAGGTGAAGATAGAAGCTACCAAACTCTTCCACGTTTTCCCTATTTAAATATGGTTACGTGAAGTGTTACACTATAACGTATAATTACACACAATTAAACAATGTGGATTTTCTAAGCGGATAAAAAGGGGAACTATATTGTAAGGCGTAATAATACCAGGAATACTTTGGCATCCGCACAGTAAAGTGAAGATATCACTGCACGGATGCCGAATTACTCCTGGTATTATTACGCCTTACAATATAGTTCCCCTTTTTATCCGCTTAGAAACTCCACATTGTTTAATTTTGTGTAATTATACTTTATGGTGTAACACTTTACGTAACCATATTTAAATAGGGAAAACATGGAAGAGTTTGGTAGCTTCTATCTTCACCTCGTTTGGAGCTATAGAGAAGAGAGAGGCTAAATGCTAACGCCGTCTGTGCTGTGTTTACGTTATGCAAGGCACACGTGGAGACCAGACAGGTACAGATGAACTCGTCAAAACTAAAGTAAGAACATATCTCAGTATGTAAAAACGGTGGCCTATTCCTTTAAGCATTATCGGCTCTCACAGGTCAAACTAAAAGCTTTATTAACCCCATCGTGAGCTAAACAATGTTCGTGTCCTAAGAGAAAGAAATGTCACCTACAGCCGGTCCCGCTGTGGCGCAGGTCGGCACTCGCTCGGCCATAATAACCAAAACAAAAGCACATGTTCACCCCCACAACCCCTCTCAATCGCCCCTTCCCGACCGCGGAGTCTGGCTGGAGGAAAATGGCTGTTGTACATAACATCGCAATTGGCTATGTGTGTTTCTCCACCCCACATACTTCCCACTTAAAAGCGCTAAGTCTGGAGTGGCAAGATCTGAAAGTGCGCTCCTAATAAGCACAAACTGTTACGCTATAGTCTGGATCTTTTGACTTTGCAGAAGCTAAAAGCGCTACAGCAGAATAATATTAGCATGCGTGACCTCCTTTTTTTTCCTTGTGGCAACTTTTTTTTTGTCAGGCTGAGTACATCACATTTTCAACTTCAACTTATTTAATCCATTTGGTGTGTCCCATTCGTTCCTTAACCTTCATATAAGGTCATCCCACATTTTGCCAAAGTCCCTCTCATCCCCTGCACTGCTGCATCATCAACATCATGCGCTGGCCCGAGTCTGGCTGCGCTTATCACTAAAATTCAGCAGCTCTTAGCTCAGCCCCCTTGTTATGTGCAGCCAACGGTAACACCGCCCCACTGGGTCTTTTAAATCACCTTGGAGCTCTCAGTTGCACAAAGAAAACCCCTCTTTCCGGATAGCTGGCTCCGACTTTGGGAACGCAGGTAGTTTGTGAGGAAGGAAATGAACAAAATGGTGTCAGTCCGCCCCCTTACTTTTGTGCTCGATGAATTTCTCTACAAAGTCGGGCGCTCGAGCTGGCGTTTGTTTACCGGCGCGAGTAGAAAGGGGAGCCCTGATCGGTATTCAGCGAGGGCGGTCGGGGGCTAACTGAAGCGGAGACAAAAGCAGTTAAAGTTGCGCAGGAAGTGCTAATCCAAAAGAGTTAGCCGGAGCTTTTGTTCTTTTAACAGGTGCCTTTCAGGTCTGGTGCAACCGCCGGCTAAAGTGTCGGCGTACATACAAAGCGAGCACATCAATGGCTACGGGCACTGCACCCGAGATGGAGATCAGTATTATCCTAATGAGTTGTGTTGCGCATTTAAGAGCACAGCCAGGACTTATTTTCAGAACGTACTGGTTGTTATGAATTACGTGACGAATTAAACTTTAGGACTCAGAAACATAGCTCAACTTTGAAAAGTTTTAGCCCAACAGTTAATGGTGTACAATTGTGGAATAAACTGGAAATGGAGTCGAAACGAAGTCCAAATATCAACCTGTTCAAATATAAATACAAACAAAAGACTTTTGAAATATACAGAGAACAAGAAATGTGTTGCCACTAGGAGGCGCAGTAGGATCAATTATGTGTGTTTCCTCTATAATCAAGGAAGAGTGTTGCTGCTTGGAACGGTTGTCATTCTATTGCTCAAATTTACAAATTGAGAATTAGGGTAGGCAAGTTATGAATCTGTTGAGAGGGACCCTCCCAACGGGCTCAAAACCTTGTCTTTTAATGCACCACTCAGCATAGGAACATCATCTACAAAATCAGCTGTTAGGGCAGCTGGGTGGGGGTTTGTTGAGGGGGAGTTACTGCCCTCTTCAACTGGCCTGCTCTACACCCTGGCTTTTTAATGCACCTCATTATGCAGGGCTTACATCATACTTCACATATAACTCAATTAAACAAATATAATAATAATGATAATTAAACCCAAATTAAATTATATTGAGGATGGTATTGACAACTGGGAAGTAGCAAGATCTCAGAATATAATATGTATGAATGCACCTTTATAACATAAAAGTAGCACATTCTTTTGTTCTTTATTTTGCTGTTGTTTTTGTCTTATTCTTCTTCATCATTTATTGTTACTTTGCCCTATGTTCCTTTGTTTATGATTTGCTACCTTGTAAATATTAAATGTAATGTTACTATTTTTATTTTGGGGTGTTAACCCACTCCCTTTGAGCAGGTTAACTGCTCAAACAAATAAATAAACTAAACTAAACTAAAAATCAACTAAACAAGGACTAATCCAGGTTTAAAACTATTCTGAATCAGCACTTAACTAGGTCTCAACAAAAAACAACAGGCCGAGTCTAAACCAGGAATACTCATAACTATACCAAGTAAGGCTGTGGTCATGGGGACTGGGGTGCTCCTTTTGATGAGATATGATGTTGTTTATTCCCAGTTGGTTTGTATTCATGTGCTTTTATGGCGAAAACTCCTTCATTCCAACTTTCCACCCGTGCATATGACAACTGAAAGTATTTTATCTGCACTCTTGCCTTTTACTGTAATTGATTCATTTTATGTTGATGTTTTATTGATTTTATCTGCTTTCTTGTAATTTTATGCAACTGTGACGCACTTTGAATTGTGCTCTACAAATATAAACTTGCCTTGCCTCACAGAAGGTCTAATACCAGATTATACGTCAGTAAACATGCGAAGGCCATTCTTATGAGCAAGCAGGGCTCTCTCTAACTTTAGTTACAGTACGTGGGGCACCTCATAAAATTGGAAGATGGAAAATAGCTGTCAGGGCATTTTAGCAGGCACAGTTGTCAAGATGAAATGGCGCAGAGTGGCTAACTGTCAAAATATTTAGAACATGGTGTTACTGTTCGGTACCACTCTTTAAAAAAAACAATAAATAATCTCCATAAATAGGCCCAGCATTAAGTTAAGCAGTTAAATAACAGGCCTCCGTGTGCTTGTTGCTGAAATGAAATGACAGTGCGAGGGGGATTTCAGAGTTGCTTCCTAAGGCTATACCGACTTAGGATAAAAGTACAGACACATGAGAATTGGGGATATGTTTTCCTACGTTGAAGAGTGAGCAAGACTCACCAACTGAATGCGGCGAACCATTTTTAAAAAGCAGAAATTACAGTCAAAATTATTCAGTCTAAACAGAATAAATATATATATTATTAACCTAATGCTGAATTTCTAAAAGGCAGACAGTGGAATTTAACAGTGCTGAAAGATTCATATTGCGTTTTTTTTTTCTTTTCACATGAATTTGGATGAGACAAGTGAGCGCTGGAAGACATGTTAATTTAGCATTGTCAACAAAGTAAAGATGATAGACAGAACAAAGCACCGCGGCTTCGCAAAACGATCGGCGTCCTGCTGAGCTCTACTTCTAAAGGCATGCCGGTGCCTAAGGCAGAAACTTAAAATTATCTTTACTTTACAACCCAAAAGCAGATGATGATTATATTACTAAAGTGTGACTGGTTTACCCTACAGCTGTCTTAAGATTAATCAACTAATCGTAGTTGTATAAGGGTATGAAGGGAGGGGACAATGTTCGTTTTCTTATGTCCAAATTAAGGTAAATACTTTGGGGGGATTTTGCCTTTTGCATTCAACGCAAGTGCAACTCTTCTCCGTAACTTGAGCTATAGGGTCTTGGTTTGGAGAGCCTTGGAGAATCAAAGCCACACTGCGGAACAATTCAAATCATATATTGCCACGTCACACAAGCAGCTTAGCTGCTGCACAACAACACTATATGAACAAACAGTGCTTAGGCAGACACCGTCTAAACTTTGTTTGCGATGGTTAGCTAAATAAACCATTTTGGAATAGGACCTAATGCATTCAAACCTCATGTTTGACAAAAGAAAGCAGTAACGTCTCCAAGGACGCCTCTGCCTCAGACCGAGGAGCTGTAGTAGACAATGTGTAAGAAGAGCACAGCGGATCATGGCAGACACCATGACCTGCTCCAGTGGCTTCCCTCAGGAAAGAGGCTTCGCTCTCTCGAGGGCAAAGACTGAGAGATTCAGTAAGAGCTTCTTCCCCGGGCGTATCGCCCGGGGAAGAAGCATAGTTATAACTATGTTATAACATCTATTAGGGCTGGGACAAAATATCGTTTTGCAATATATCACAATACTCTTTGCTGCAATACCAAGTATTGATACAAAAAATGTCAATACCTTCAATAATTGCAATTTGTGCATCTCCTGTCACAATGTGTAGATGCCATTCCTCAAAGTTTTGTTTCTTGAAGTATTTTTTAAAATAAAAAGTGTAGTTTTGTTTATGCGCTGCTATGTTACACTTGTGTTGTCACTTTGTTACATTTTATTGTGTTAATGCACTTTTCAATCTTAACATATTAAAAACATGTCAAATGGTATTTGGTTTACAACTTTTGGACACATGACTGTTTTATATCTACACATTTCTATCTATCTATCGATCTATCTATTGTCGGCGTATTCGTTAATGGATGGAAAAGAAGACGGCGGCTCAATCGATTAAAATCAATCATAATTTTAATTATGATCTAAATCTGTCCCTAGCAACATGTAACACAGGTGGCCACGCGAAATCCCTGCGCTCGAGCAATATATATAGAAACAGGAATGAATATGCATGACAGTAACGTAGAACCAATCAGCACTCCTGGAATGTTCACTTCCTCTTCTCAATCTGACTCCATATATGGTATGGTATTGTCCTTCAGGCAGCCTCTCAGACCCCCCGTCAGCACCTTGATCCCTGTAACTTTCCATAGTAGAACAATAGATCAATAGCACAAAGAATGATCGCTTCAACGTAGAATGATCGCGTCAAAGTGTGAAGTCCGAAGACTTAAAGCACTCAGTTTCATCTGACACTCAAGGCACATGATTACATCAACACAGTAATGTATGAGTTCAATAAAACCTAGAATGATAAAAATAGGTATACAAATATTTCCACACTATCTATCTATCTATCTATCTATCTATCTATCTATCTATCTATCTATCTATCTATTGCGTATGGCTTTAGCCTATTCTCCTTGTTTTAGGTTGATGGGGAAACTGAGCACCTAAGGAAAACCCACCCAGGCACACAGATCCCCACAGAAAAGCCTCAGAATTGCATATTAAAATGCATTTGACGTCATGACATCTCCTCCACCTCCTCCTCTCCGTCGACTGGTTCTCCCTGAATGACGTCAAGCAATACATCACTTTTCATTTCTGCCTCTGTCCGGGGCTCTTGTGTATTCCAGCCTGTAGATTGGCAGAGGTCAGCATTCACTTTGGGTCGATTGCTTGCAGATTTATACCTTGTCTTCTGGCCCCGATGAATAGTGCTGAGCGAAGAGGACGGAGAGGCCCGCGGCGCACTTACACAAAATTGCTGCGCTGCGGGAAAACAAAGCGTGTGGGTGGGAGAGGCGCTGCTACGCGACCACGCGGGTCAGAGCAGTCTCGTCGAAGGAGACACCTTGGCATTGGTATAAATAATGCATGCGCTACTGAAATGGCCCAGTGGTTAGGCCAAAGCACATATGAACTGCATTTGAGATATGACTGGTATATGGAATACAGTCCCATGGAAACAGCATATGTCTATTGTTTGAAAAATACAACTTTACTGCCCTTCAAATCGCAGGCTGTATCTGAATGTCCACACTATTCCCTATCCACTCACTCACTATAAAGTCCCGCACTATATAGTTGACTATATAGTCCACTGATTCTGTTGGCGATTCGAACAGCCACTACTTTCTCCCCGCTGCGTGACGTCATGTGCGCTGTGGCGTGCAGATTTTTTAAAAATCACAATTGATTTATTGTTACAAACACTTATTTTATGAAACAGAACAGTTTTGGCACTTTTACAGACGTTTTATTTTACTTTACTAATTAAAACTATCATCACAGAAAATCACTCCAGCGTAGCTCAAAGACGTGCAGAAAGTAGGTCAGAGCCCGGTGTTTGAAGCGCCAGCAGAATGAGTGCACTACATCTGCTAAAAGTTCGCTAAACTCCGGGAATAATGTATTTGTGCGATAAAGACCAACCAAACTCATGAGACAATGGAATATTTATGGATAAATACGAGTCAGATACATTTGATTTCACATGGATTTGACATAAATGAAGCCTTTTTGTCCGAGAGAGGAAGCTCTCGGTTATTTAACAGCTCGAGCTAAAGGTAAGCAGCTAACGCTAGCAGTTTTTTACCGTAACCGTTTATATTCAAATTGTTTATTCATGAGAAATACGCATTGAATTATATAGATGGAAGAGGCATGCTGTCCCAGCTCCTATCTCTTTACATAGTGGTGCTCAGTGGCGCATGAAACCAGTTTCGTCCGCCATAACGGCCCATAGTACCCGTATGACGCGTCACCTGTATCTATGCTTCGTACGGCCCAAGTGGGTAAAGCAGCGGGAGCGCGCACAGCTGCCGACGAAGCCTCAGAGCGGAGCGGACGCCATTACGCTGTAAGTTAAATCTCTTGATATAATCGTACTTTAAATACAAAATGAATTTTAAGGCCATTTGAGGCGATTAAGTTACTATGTTGAGATGATCTGTGGGTCAGTTTGTCAGTGCAGGGCTTAATAAGCTAGATAGCCCCGCTCTTTACAACAACCGTAACTTACAGCGGCCCTTCGAACGTACGTCGTGTAGTGACCACCGCTGCTCACTACTTTTCAGAATGCATTGTGGGAAATTTTGAGTGCACTACTTTTTTCTCTCTGGATATTCGGGCACCCCTACAAATGGCGTATTCACTACTGTATAGTGCACTGTATAGGGAATAGTGTGAAAATTCGGATACAGCCGCAATCTCAGTTTGATTGTGATTTGATTTGCAGTTCAACCACAGAGATAAGAGATATATTAAATGTTTCCACACTTTTTGCCTCATTTCACACACTTTATACGCCTACACATCTGTACATACAATCCCGCTGTTGTTCAATGTCAAATTGTTGTTGTCTTACCAGTCACTTTTATTTTATCTTATTTATTTAATATTTTTATGCATGCCCCTATAGCCTTATAGTTTAAAGTTTTTTAGCTTATTTTATCTTAACTCTGGGTTATATGTTTTATGTCGCACGTTTGTACCGAGAAAAATTCCTAGTTTGTGAACCTGTTCTCGAACCATGGCAATAAAACCTATTCTGATTCTGATTCTGGCTGCTGCCAATCAGCAAAATTATACACTTGTTATAACGTGTAAGATACTGTGAATGTTGACCCAATATAATGCATTGTTGCATCTGTTAATATGTAACCAACTCAATTGTTAATCGTTTTGTAAGATAAGAACTAAACAGTGTTATTGTTATATATTGTTATTTAAGTTTATGAACAGGGGTGGGAGTCAATAAGCTTGTCTTCTTCCCACTCCTTTTCGAGCCAGAAAGTTAATTATTTTTTCTTTTATTATATATATATATTTTTTCTTTCTTTTTTTGGCTTTTGTGCCTTGTGTGTAGCTCGAAATAAAAACTCAATCAATCAATCAGGAGAGGCTGCAGGAGAATCATGTTTGTCTGGGCTCAGTCTGAACTGCAAACTTTTCTCACCGCTCGTAACAAGCAACAAGTGTTTCGCAAGCCAGCAGGTTCCATGTCATGGAATCATCATTTGTTCGCGGAGCGGGTTGGGGTACGCGCGTAGCATTGTATTAAACTGGGTCTAAATGTAACATCTTTACTGTTTCATAAAACAAGCGTCGTTTTGTGATTCGGGGAATGCATTCATGCATGCTAAATGGGAAGAAAGAGAGTGAGAGCGCCACATTTATTAGAGAATGATCAAAACTAAGCAAGTTTTTCTGACAACTCCATAAAATGCCTCGTTGCCTCTCGCAGATTTGCATCTTGTCGCTGCATGAAGCTAAAATGTAATGATGTTTAACAGCAGTTTTAGAAGTATTTATGCAGCTCAATGCTCAGTTGCATGAAAAACAAAACACATAAAATATCCAAATCGAATCACAATCACAATATCTGTCAAGAAAAATCGCAATTAGGTTGTTTGTCAAAATGGTGCATCCCTACAATCTATGTGAAATAAGGACTTGAAGGAAAGCTTAAAAATGCCAAGAGAGGGCACGCACTGGCATCATTTTCATTCTAAGCAGAACCTTCACGGACTGACTGTCATAACGAATAAAATAATAACAATGCAGAAGTGACACGAGTTTGGCCTCTGTTGCCATGCCCTTGCTGCACTGTGGCCACACCTGCATACCCTCTATAACAATTTGTGAAGGGAATGCATTCTTGTCCTGCAGTTTGTTTCAGTTCCAGTTTCCATGTGAATTAGCCGCTTTGTTAAACATTGGGGGGAAAAATGGCTAAAAACACTAACACGATTCAAATGGCGTGAAATTGGCGTGAAATTGGTAAGTTTAGTGAAGGCGAACGAGCTCATCCTGCTTTCCGTTTCTTGCGTGTTCTTATTTGTTCAGGAGGAGACAACTTCAGCAGATAAGATGCTTAACGATTACTTAAACATAACAACTCCATGTGTGTTTTTGATAAGAAACTCAGCAGAGACCTAAAGCGCATCCTTCTTGCACAGGCTGAGGGCATTTCCGACATGCCTCCCATGCTGCAGCTGTCAATGCCGAGAGTGTGTGGGTCGCCCTGCCTTTCACCTCTAAGCATCTTTCAGCGCCATATCGCAGGTGCCAGGGATGTCCCAGAATAGGATGTGTTCAGGTAAAGTCATAACAATATTAAAAAAAAATCATTTCAAGGGCAGGTCTGGAAAAATGGCTTGTTTAGCGTTTCAAAATAAATATCTATTAGACCGGTGTCTCTGTAATGACTTTACCTTGAAGCAAAAACTAGCACAGAGGGAATGGAAAGGACTGCGCGAATTGAATTAGCATCAGTAAATCTCAACACGACATCATGCTGTTTTCATTAACATTGACATATCACGTATAATTGAGGCTTAAAAACATTATTTGGCCACATCAACATTGGTATCATATGTTTAAAGAGGGGGTATTATGCTTTTTTCAATCACATAGCACCAGTCTATAGCATACTACAATGATGACGTAACCTTCTGTTGGTCTGTATATGCAGTAAATTAAAATAACTGCCTTGAATAAAATTGCTCTCTCAAAATGGCTGCACTGAACGTTTTGAAATAGGCCTCTGTCTCTTTAAGAAGCTTTCCGACACGCCCCTTCAGCACACTGCTGTGGCATCTAAACAACAACACTGTGCGGGGAGGGGCTCTGCTGAGCTGAGGAGCAGTGGTTGGTGGCTTGGCTGGTGACGAAAGGTCCAGAGGCGTCTCCAGGAGGTGGGGGCGTTCCTAGGAGGACTGAGGCATAGCTACACCTAAAATGGCTGCCGTCTAAGTTTTTACTGATTACTCAAAAACATGTGAATGAGCCAAGGCAACACTCCAGGCATGTGTTTAATGAGGGAATGATATAATAACATGATATAAAGCTTGAAAAAGTCGATTTTACATAATACCCCCCTTTAATGTCTATGTAAAGAAGCGAGAGACTGAGCAGGTCTGGATTGTAAATCGGCAGAGGACAGTTTTGTGTTCCATCTGTGACACGACAGGAAAAAAATAGATCAGAGCGCTTTATCCAGGTGGGAATTGAACCCGGGACCTTCTACACTGCAAAAACTGAATATCAAGCATGGGTTTAAATTACTTGAATTGAGAATCTTTGGTCAAATAAGTAAATGCTATTCAAAACAACGCAAGTGGTAAAATCCAGATGGCCACTTTTTCCTTTATGGACCGCCAGTGTCTGTCTCCTTCTTGTGCTCCTACCGTCCCCGCTCCTCATCTGTGCTTTGAACGTCATCAAATTCCACAACGTGAAGACACCAAAAAAATACATCTCCCCAGAGAAAGGCAAGTATTTCATCAGCCGAACAATGGTATCAGCTTCAAACAACATTCTCCACAGCCTGAGCAGAAGGACGTCCGTCGTCACATTAAGGTGTGTGCTGTCGCCTGGCAACCGTCTACGTTGCACCATCTAAAGAGCACATAGTTAAATGTCGAGGTGGGGAGCAGCTAAATAGGCATGGTATTTGCCCTTTAACTGTTACATGGCAGTGTTTTGACCTTGTGTCTGATTCATACCTCTGTAATTACCAGGCCTATAGCCACATGAGACAAGACTGGCACAAAGTTTAAAGCAGTACAAAGTAACTCTTGCCCCTAGAGGCCATAAGCGCCACTGCAGGTGTCGTAGCATGTTGTGTTTTTTACTCATTAATTGTCCGTGAGAGTAAATACTACGCTGACAGAAAAGACAAAGGGAGAGAGGGATATTGTACACAATGGAAATAATGTTTTCACTCAAACTTGGCTGTAAATACTGTTTAAGTGGCGCTAGCCCGCAGTTAGCTTTGCCCGTTAGCCTGTTAGCTTCTTCTTCGTGATTCCATTAGTGTGTATTGGTTGCTCCGGTCCGGTGGCAGTCAAGTTGCAAATGGAGTTTTCTGGCCAGAGACACCAGGGGGAGGTGAAAGACCCCCAATCATCCCATTAACACTTGTATTACCCCCAGAGGGAATTTATTAAGGTAAACGAGTTACTTAGTACTGCTTTAATGTCCTCAGAAATGTGTAGAAAAGCACATTATTATCATTAAAGGCAGGTTTATGTCTAGCGGTTAACCTCTTAACCCCCGCCTTAACCAAGTGCGTTTTCTCCAATTCAGCTTTACCCAAATCTAAAAGCTTACAGCCTATAGGCCAGTGTACGCCTCATTTGAAAGCTAAGACCTACAAAACTCATTTAAACGGATCTTTTTCCGTGCATTTTTTCGCGTTGTAGTCACTTTTCTTTTCATTGCTTTTTTGTCACTCACTTGCCCCGTTTCTATTATTCTTTTGTGGCATTCTTGTTGTTTTGTCATCACATTTTCGGCACTTCTCTGTTGCTCTTTTGTGGCGTTTTTTGTCATTATTTTTTGTCACTTTACTGTTATTCTTTGGTTGCTTTTTTGTCACGTTTTCGTCACTTTTTTCCGTTGTTTTTAGCAGTTTTTGTGTGCCTTTTTGTCTCATTTTCGTCGCTATTATGGTTAAGAGGTTAAAGCTGCAGCACATATACTTTACCGGCATTGTGAGTTCTAGCATTAGAGCCATAACATAAGGGGGAAAACAATCCAAAAAGAGCAAGAGAAATCCGTTTGGAAATGTCTCTCTCCCTTCTTGAGATTCCCTCATAAGCAAAAGCTCCTCCCTCTAAACGACAAAGCAGGAAGTGAAATGTAGTACGCCTGTTCCCAGCGCCGTGTGAAAGCTGTTTTTGTGGTTCACTGGGTTGTCTCGAGCTGCCTTTTTTTTTTTTTTTGCAAATGTGGTCAGTGAACCTTGTCTCAAATGCAGGGGCCTGATCGCTGGTTTCCATGGCGCCGGAGACAGAAGAATAAAGTGGAAATACAGTTGAAAAGCGACAGTAGGTGGGTGGAAAAAAACTTGGTGACACGCGTCATCTCGGTAATTACTGGAGCCGTGCTGGTTATAATTTCAGCAATGTTAATGCTTCACCGGGAACAAGAGAGTCAAAGTGAAAGCCAAGTCCATTAGACGTTCATTACATGGAAATTGAACCCAAAATGTACTAAAATTATTTCACTCTGTCATATCTCGGACTTTAGACTCGAGCTGCATAACAGTTTATGCAGCGAAAATCGGGGATAGTCTTTCTGACAATATTAGACAGGCTTCCACTCTGACACTCAAGTGGAGTTTATATAAAGTGACGTATGGCAGCTGATCTCCATGGTAACGCAGGACAGTCAGCGCCATAGAAATCCTAGAAATGCCTTTAGCTCTGAGCCGGTTGTTAGCCATCCTTTTTGTCCTTTCCATGGCCTTGGTTTCTTTATCATTGACATATAGCCTAATAAGATGATGTTTAGTGGCCACGGGATGTGTATCCAACTCACAAAGAGCAGAAACTTAACTGGATTTGAGTTAGCATTAAGCTCAGAGGACACTTTTAGATGCTAATTTGTATCTGAAGTAAAATCTCAAAAGGTCTGTATATTCATTAATGATTTCTAACTACTCTTTGACCTCACCTTTATGTGGTTGATGGGTTGACAAATGCTGAAATCTGGATCGTTCATAACGGCTATATGAAAAATACATTGGGCAGGCTAACAGACTCTGAAAAGTCTCCTGGGCTAGCCTACTTGCTAACTGTTGGCATACGTTAGAATCGAACGGTGCTTCGCCTTCCTCTAGGGTCAGCAAAATGTTGACCAAAGAGGCAGAAACTGATCATTGTCTATCTATATAGTTGTAGTAATTCCAGGCTGTGACAGTAAACTAGTGAGAAAGGCAGGATAGATGAGCTGTTGATTCCAAGGCTCTGTTTGACATTATTTGCATTAGAAACATGATCCAATATGGCGGCGAGTGGCGCTTTTGTCACGAGACTCACAAAAGCCAATGTTCGAGCATTTTATCTTTACTCACCTCTTACCCAATCTCTTATACGTATTAGATCTGTCATGCGCAATGCTGCCTGTAGAGGGCACTCAAAGCCGATTTAAAGTCCTGACCAGCCCAGTCTTTGAGTCCACCTGGTATTTTCCTTACATAGATATTACTTCATATTCTATAATGAATTCTAACCAATGCCGCAAATTATTGTCTCCAAGCAACAACCTGTCATTTAGTGATTTATCAGACAGTAAACGACTCAGTTACAATGATTATTACCAGATAGCCTTGTTTATCAGTCAAAATGTTTCTATACTAACTGTGTGTGTGTGTGTGACGCGGACTTTCAAGGTGAGGCCGGGAACCAGGCCAAATGGACTATGCACCAGACGTGTCCAGACGGTTTTTTTTTTTGTGAGTTATGACCGAGCAAGTTTACATAACAGTGCCCCAGCGTAGAGTAACAAAATAAACTGCACGGGAAGTAATATTATGACCCTAAACTTACCAGATGTTGTGCAGTTTTCAAGTACAATTATTCTAAAAATAGCGCTACTGCCTGAACACATACAACAAAGGAACAAAATAGCAGCAGTTGTGCATTAGCCTTTCTTCATTTTAGTGAAAATATTTCCTGTTGTTTTCAGTCAATGCATTTGACTGGGTTTGAACATTGTCATAGTCGAAGCCTGTCTTCTGGAAGTCAGGTCCAGATAATTGCAGTAGGCCAATCCCCCGGACCCGAACTTTGGATCCAAACTTTGGACCCGAGCCTGAATCCCCTCAGACGAGCGGCTGTGTATGTGCTCTCTCTCTCTCCCTCTCTGACTGCAGAACTAAACTACAGCCACTAAAATTTTTAGAAATGGTTTCGGAATGACTGCGGAGGGCGCCTTAATTAAATATGCATGCACGATCGTAATGCGCAAATAGTGCGGCTGTTTCCCGATTGGCAGCGAGCAGGTCTGAACCAGGACTAAACCAGGTCTGAACCAGGACTAAACCAGGTCTGAACCTGGACTAAGCCAGAACTCAGTGTGTTGAACTGAGCAAAGAAACACATCACTGTCATATATTATGTGCACATTGTTTATATTAGAGTCTATGCATTCAAGAGCCAAAACTTATTTTTAGAGCAAAAAAAAACAAAACAATAACAGGATTCATTTAATTGCATTATTTTCAAATCACCGTAATAGATTTAATAAAGTCTTAAAAATCCCCATATAACCATGAATTAACCCCATTATGTTCCGGACCTTTGCTTGACCTTTTTTTTTTTCCTTTCGGACCTTGGTGAAATTTAATTCGTGACCCCTGGTATAGGAGTATAGTATATATAATAGGAGTATAGTATTCATTAGTTGTCAAGATAGAACTTAGTTGTGAGTACTTAAGACTGCGGAGAGTATTGTCTGAGCAGCTTAACAGGACATTGCCTCTTTTCTGTGTAGAACGACAACAGAGGAAGTCATGGTAGCGGTAGTAGTACTATAAGTAGAGTAGTATTCATCATCAAAGGTAATCATTGTGAGTACTTATACTGCGGACTGCGTTTACATAACAGCTCCTCTGCTGACAACAGACGTGCACTGCAATGGAGGACAAATTGTATTCCACTTTGTCTGCACCTGTTTCCAGTGCGGAGAGCAGGACGCACGCCGGCGAGCACTCAGCGCTGCATTACAGACTGCGTGGGAACAACAGGAGCATTGTCCGGGGCGCCGTTTTTACAATGTTCCACCTGCGCTGGCGCTACTGAAATAGATACCAGTTATTTTTACACACAGGAAGCATTACGCTGTGAAGTATTTGAAATTCAAATCAGGAAAAGTTTTTCTAACAAGGTAAAATCAACGAAGTCATTGAAGTATTGTAGTTGCATTATATAAGTAAAGTATCAGGATTGTTGAGTAGTTGTCTACATTGTAACTGTTTTAAATACTCAACATTTAAAAACATTTTGTATCCAAAGTACTTTCTAATTATGTTAAATTATACTTTATGTAGCTGAAGTTGTAGCAATAGATTGTGTAGAGTTTAAACCGGTAGAAGCAAGTAAAATGCAATGTTTTTTGAATGTTTTTTTTAAAGCAGTACTAAGTAACTCTTGCCCCTAGAGGCCATGAGCGCAACTGCAGGTGTCGTAGCAAGTTACGATTTTTTAACTTATTAAATGTCTTGGAGAATAAACACTACGCTGACAGAAAAGGTGAAGGGAGAGAGGGGTGTTGTACATCCAGTTAAACAATGGAAATATTTTTTTTTCACTCATACTTGGCTGTAAATACTGTTTAAGTGGTGCTATCCCGCAGTTAGCTTTGCCCGTTAGCCTGTTAGCTTCTTCTTCGTGATTCCATTAGTGTGTATTGCTTGCTCCGCCCCGGTGGCTGTTTTCTGGCCAGAGGCACCAGGGGGAGATGAAAGACCCCCCGATCATCCCATTAACACTTGTATTACCCCCAGAGGGACTACGGAAAGGATTTATTAAGGTAAACAAGTTACTTAGTACTGCTTTAAGGCCCAAATGCAAAAAAAATGTATGTATTCTTTCTAAAGATTTGTATCCATTCCAGTAAACAGAAGGAGGAAAGAAAAAGTGGACAATTAAAAAATATATTGGACACAACGGGAAACTTGAATACATGTCTGTAGAAAAGAACGGAAGCATATTTTTGTATTATGGGTTAAAAAATGTCTGCTGGAATCCAATAGAAACCTTTTTAACCTCTTACCGCCTTAACCGAGCGCATTTTCCCAAACCCAAATCTAAAAGCTTCTCCACAGCCTGAAAGCCAAGACCTGCAAAACTGATCTTAAACTGAAACTTTTTTAATTTACTTTTGTCTCTTTTTTGTCTTGTTTTTGTGTTATTTTTTGCTTTCTTCATTGTTTTTATCCATGCTTTTTTTGTTGTGTTTTGTCACTTTTTAATCGTGCTTTTCTGGCATGTTTTTGTTGCTCTTTTATTGCTATTTTTTTCATCGCTTTCTAATTGTCTTTTTGTTGCTTGTTTATTGTGTCTTTGTCGCTCTTTTGTTGTGTTTTCATCCTCGTTTTCGTCTCCATTTTGACGCTTTGTTCAAGAAGCTTCTAGATTTGGGTATAGCATAACATGCGAAAATGTGCTCGGTTCAGGTGGGGGTTAAGAGGTTAAAGACTTTAAAGAGGGGGTATTATGCTTTTTTTCAATCACATAGCACCAGTCTATAGCATACTACAATGATGACGTAACCTTCTGTTGGTCTGTATATGCAGTAAATTAAAATAACTGCCTTGAATAAAATTGCTCTCTCAAAATGGCTGTACTGAACGTCTTGAAATAGGCCTCTGTCTCTTTAAGAAGCTTTCCGACACGCCCCCTTCAGCACACTGCTGTGGCATCTAAACAACACTACTGTGCGGGGAGGGGGCTCTGCTGAGCTGAGGAGCAGTGGTTGGTGGCTTGGCTGGTGACGAAAGGTCCAGAGGCGTCTCCAGGAGATGGGCGCGTTCCTAGGAGGACTGAGGCATAGCTACACCTAAAATGGCTGCCGTCTAAGTTTTTACTGATTACTCAAAAATATGTGAATGAGCCAAGGCAACACTCCAGGCATGTGTTTAATGAGGGAATGACATAATAACATGATATAAAGCTTGAAAAAGTCGATTTTAAATAATACCCTCCCTTTAAGTGACTATACATATTTTTAATGCTCCACATAATCGTTGTAGTAGTGAATTTTGCAGCTGCAGCAACATTAACACAAACCATTTCTTAAAAAGTTTAAATAGTTCGAGAAAATACAGATTTGATCTCTTTCAGCGCTAGAAAAAGAAACAGCTTTGATGAGGAAACGCTCCATGTTCAAAAGGTGTAATGGTGAATGCGAGATATATTTCACTAGGAGCAATACTTCTTCTGATTGTCAGCGAAGCTCCAAGTCCAAAAATGGAAACTCACTCCCCCCCTTTGGTCGGCCATGACGGAGACAAAGTACGCCGCGTCTAAACAAGTATCGCACAGTTCCTTAGTCATCACGGCTCCTCTGACCTGGCTGGATTTTGACAGTGAGACGTGGGGACGCGACGGACGGGGAGGGGGGGAGAACATAGCGACCACTGGAGGCGGAGTGCGGGCCAAGTCCACCCGTCTGTCGCTTGTCTCTTGGTGAACACAGCCTGCTCTTTGTACGCAGTCATTAGCTGATTCCTGCTCTTTAGTGTTGTCATTCGGCGGCAAACAGCTGAGGAACAGAGCGTCCCCGGGACAACATCGAGGAAATGAGACGTAGACACTGGGCCAGGGCGGCAGGATTTACAACGGATTACATTTTCAGGTTAGATCTCATCATGTTGTCGGCAAATTGCATGACAGAGCTGTACACTGCTGGCCAAAAAAAACAACACATGGATTTAACTAACTGTGACGATCTGGGGTTGCTGCAGTCCATCAGCAACACTATGAGCCCAAAGAATGAGATCAACCAACGACATGAACATCCTGAATGACCATGTTATTCCATCTATGGATTTCCTCTTCCCTGATGGCACGGGCTTATTCCAAGATGACAATGCCAGGATTCATCGGGCTCACATTATGAGAGAGTGGATCGGCCGCCACAGAGTCCAGATCTTTACCCCGCATTCAGAAGCTTTTGGATGTGCTGGAGAAGGCTTCGCGCAGTGGTCACACTCTCCCATCATCGATACAAGATTTTAGTGAAAAATTAATGCAACGCGTGCAGTTAATGCGAGCAGTAATCAAAGCAAAAGACGGTCCGACAAAATATTAGAGCGTGTGACCTTTTCTTTTTGTGGCACATTTTTTGGGCAGTGTATTTAAAGCAGTACTAAGTAACTCTTGCCCCTAGAGGCCATAAGCGCCACTGCAGGTGTCGTAGCATGTTGCGTTTTTTTACTCATTAATTGTCCGTGAGAGTAAACACTACGCTGACAGAAAAGACAAAGGGAGAGAGGGATATTGTTCATCCAATTACACAATGGAAATAATTTTTTTCACTCAAACTTGGCTGTAAATACTGTTTAAGTGGCGCTAGCCCGCAGTTAGCTTTGCCCGTTAGCCTGTTAGCTTCTTCTTCGTGATTACATTAGTGTGTATTGGGGCCTCCGGGTCAGAGCAGGGAAAGCTGCAAGCGTGGTTTTCTGGCCAGAGACACCAGGAGGAGATGAAAGACCATTAACACTTGTATTACCCCAGAGGGACTATGAAAAGATTTATTAAGGTAGACAAGTCACTTAGTTCTTCTTTAAAGTAAGGTACATAAAATTACACTTTTTACCCATTGTGTCTTAAGTGACAAATGACAGTGGCCAGTTAATACAGATTTTGAGCTATGAAATTGAAGGGAAGGGTGTTTTACATGGTGTGGAGATAACAGGCTTACTAATATTCGGGAATTTATAAAGATCTTACCCTCCTAGAACGCTGTTTTGTCAATTAAACCCTTGCTGAGTGCCAGTGCCAGTGCTAGTGCCAAGCGACAAAAGAACTTCCTGCTAGTTCTACAGGAAATGAACTGAAGAGGAGCGCCATCGCCTCCCGTGTGTCGAGCCCATTAAGAAGGCAAATAAAAGAGTGAGGAATGTGGAGAAAACACTTTCAGTTCAGCTAAATAGAACCGTTTTCAGCCCGGATGAGGCCTGCCTTCAGAAAGACCGTTCCAGGTTTTAGCTGCATAAAAATGAAATCCAGCGGCACCGTGTTTAGTCCTGACTCTGGGCGCCAGCAGACGACCACACCGGCCCGAGATGGAGCTTTGCGAAACCTGAAACGCACAGGTTCCTTTGAGGCTCTATTATTATTATAGAAAAGTAAATATTTGAAGTGTGCCACAGTGAGTATAAATACTGCACGATTGTCAATTTGTCAAAGGATTGCTTACAATTGCCTTGAGCATTTAGAAGAAAGCAACTGCGCCTATTGTACTGTGTTTTCCATCTATTGCGAGTGTTATTACGCAAGATGTTGTATTTCCAAAAAGATCGCTGCAAGGTTTTCGTAGCGTCCTTGTCACTGCTATGATCGTGCCGCGCAGTGGTGCTTAAAACACTCACTGCGTAAGGCTAATTGTAGGAAAGGAAAAGACAGCCAGGGCTTTTATAGCTTGTGCGAGCTTCTTTGAAATAAATTATATATAGTTTTACCTCTTGTTATGCAATGCTTTCTTGCTGTATTCAGATTCACCAACACTGAGAGATTTCTGCCTCTGTACAGTAAATACTGTAACTCCTCTGTCTATAACTTGATATGTTGAGCATGTTTACAGACTCAGTAGGATTTCTATAAAACCATGTGAATAAAGAATGATTACTTTTTTAGTCACAACTACTTGAGAATTGATGCAAAACTGAACAAATCAATACCATATAGGAATGCAGAAATGTCAAAAGCAACTTGACAATGGTGTATTCTGGGAATTCTGTCTTTTCTGTTGCTCCAGAAGAACAAATTAGCCATTGTTTCTAACATCTAGGTAAATGGCGATTAACCCTCTTAACCCACGCCATAACCAAGTGCATTTTCTCCAGTTCAGCTACAGTATACTCAAATCTCAAATGTTACAGCCTAGAGGCCAGAGTAAAGCCTCATTTGAAAGCTAAGACCTACAACACTGATCTACAATGCGTTGTTGCCGCATTGTATGTAGAGGTCTGTAATCTAAAGCGTTACCGCATTGTTGTCACTGTTTTACATCTTTTTTCATTGGTTATTTGCAACATTTTTGTTATTTTTTATCATTTTTTCATTACTTTTCTGTCACTTTTTCGTCGTTTTTTTAAAATAACTTTTTTATCACTTTTCATTACTTTTTCTTCACTTTTTGTCATTTTTTGTCATTTTTCGTCACTTTTTTGTCACTTTTTGTCCATCCATCCATTTTCTCCCACTTGTCCGTTGCCGGGTCGTGGGGGCAGCTGTTGGAGCTGCCCAAATCACATTGCAGCAGCCCCTATGGCTCCTCCTGCAGGTGGTGGGTCCACAGAAGGACGGCCTCATGGCAGTGGCGCCACCAGGGGGTGGCCAGGGGTGGCCGTGGCCACCCTGGCCGACTCCTGGCCACCCCATTGGCCACCCCACTGGCCAGTGTTAATTGTAGTACTGTAGTATCAGTTATGAATGTTATTGGATCATTAGTAACATTAAATATAAAAAAACAAAACAAAGTATAGCAGTAGACGTTTCCTTAAGTCTTTCTGATACTTTTCTACAGGCCAGTTTACTACAAAAGGTAAATACAATTGTGAAATTATGGCTGATAGTTTTGGTTTGCCACCCCAAGATTTTAAGTGGCCCCATCTGGCCACCCCTATGAACAATTTCTGGAGGCGCCACTGCCTCATGGTTCTAACCGGGCCTGTTGGTCTCTCATAAGGGGCTTCTGAACCGCTATTTGTTTGCCATGGGAGACCCTAACAGGGGCACGAAGCCCCCGACAACAGAGACCCCAGGATCATTCGGGCGCTCAAACCCCTCCACCACGTTAAGGTGGGGGTCACTTTTTGTCATTTAAAAAAAATCTTTTTTTGTCACTTTTTCGTGACATTTCTGTTAGTTCTCTGTCACTTTTCTGTCACTCTTTTGTGGCTTTGTCATCCTCATTTTCGTCTCATTTTTGACACTTTTTTCCATGAAGCTTTTAGATTTGGGTAAAGCCAAACTGGAGATAATGTGCTCGGTTCAGGTTTTTATTTTTTATTTATATATTTATTTGATAGGGACAGAACAAGAAGCATTGTTACAAACCGATGCGATGCTCATAGGCCATATAGCTAACAGCTAATTCGCAGACCTGGTTCCTCTTAGGGGTTAAGAGGTTAAAACAAATTTTCCCCTAAAAAATTAATTAAACCAGTTGTTGAGTGGATAAAACAATGGTTGTGATTGTAAAAGATACGAGCCTTGGAATCAAAACAGCTTCACTAAAGGTTACTGTGGGTTTTGGATTACTTTGCATCCCCTTGTAAGCGGTGAAACTAACACGGGAGGAAGCTGACAGCAGAGTGGACTGGCTGTCCCTGATGTGAGCGCAGGAGGCACAGAGAGACCCGGCCTGTGCTCCTGAAGAATGACAGGAATGCCTCTGCTCCGAAGACATCAGCGTGGAGCCTGACAGACACACAGCAACTGGACACATTCACATTCAGCTGAAGGGACAACTGCAAACCGGCCAAAACGTTATGCGCACACTATAAAACACAAGAGGTGGAGGACAGAGCTGATCATTTTGGGCGAATTAGATGGTAAGTGTTTGAAAATAATGAATATATTGGTTTTCGCTGGGTTTTACAACTTCTTTAGATAACTTAGACCTTGTATTTTTGAAGTATGACATAAAAAAGGAAATAAAACACCACTTCTTGATAAAACATCATACGCTTTTTGTGTGTTATTATGTAATCCCAAACCCAAATGTGACATTGTGCTGTCCTTCTATAAATGATGAAATTGTAGATCTCTTTGTGTGCAAGGGGACTGTTTTGAATGGAACAGCCCACTCGCCGGGTGACACTGGTGCAGGAAATAATGATGAATCTATGCCAAAGAGCCCTCTTCACTTTCAGAGTGGAGAATCACTCTCGCTGCTGGTCATCAGCGAACACACACATTTGTACATCAAGGGAGCCACTTTTCCACAGCTTTGGATTCTCCTGAATAGATATGTCGTGGAGTACATAGCTGGAGCATTACCCTGTTGTGCATTAGTTCAGGTTTTTTTGGGGGAAATATGGAACGACATCACATTACATTAAGTACAGTAAGTGCTTTCTTTGTCATTGTACAACCATAGAAACAAAATTGGGTTCAGATGTTGGATTAGTCCTGAGCCGCTGCGACTGAGCGCGCTGCCACTGTGGGCCAACCTGACCAGCATGTTTTTGGAGGTAGCGGGAACCGAAGGACCCCGATCCAACCTCCTCCTTCCTCTTCCTCCTGCACAGTCATCCTCCTTCTCCCCTGGTTCTGACATCATTTTTCACCTGAGGGTTCACCTGTGAAACTCCGCCTTACAGTTGAGCCAGGACTCAGTGAATATAAAAACACAACAGTCTTTCATCATCTTCTGGAAGACGAATATAATCTATCTTATTCTCCAGTGAACGAACATCAGCCAGGACGATAGTAGGGATAGAAGCTAGTGTGGCTTACCCGGATACCTCCTCATTTGTCCCTTTTTTGTTTCCCGTTGCGCCTCTTGTGACGCATTCCACTGTGCTGCAGGTGTGTGGGGCTGTTGGTGCTTCTTCGGTGTTTCAGAAAATAAATTTGTAGGTCTCAAATGTCTTTAGCTCATAAACTAGCTGTTTAAAGCAGTACTAAGTAACGTGTTTACCTTAATAAATCCTTTCCGTAGTCCCTCTGGGGGTAATACAAGTGTTAATGGGATGATTGGGAGGTCTTTCATCTCCCCCTGGTGTCTCTGGCCAGAAAACCATGCTTGCAACTTGCCTGCCACCGGGACGGAGCAAGCAATACACACTAATGTAATCACGAAGAAGAAGCTAACAGGCTAACGGGCAAAGCTAACTGTGGGATAGCGCCACTTTAAACAGTATTTACAGCCAAGTTTGAGTGAAAAAAAATATTCCCATTGTATAACTGGATGTACAACACCCCTCTCTCCCTTCACCTTTTCTGTCAGCGTAGTATTTACTCTCCAAGACATTTAATAAGTTAAAAAATCTTAACTTGCTACGACACCTGCAGTTGCACTTATGGCCGCTAGGGGTAGGGTTGCCAACTGTCCCGTATTAGCCGGGACATCCCGTATATTTATCTAAATAGGATTGTCCCGTACGGGATGTCTTTTGTCCCTTATATTGAGTGTTGAAAGTTTCACACGCGGTCTCTGTAAACACTATGAAGAACTAGCTAATACCGGTGGAATACTCGGATATTCTTCGGTTTTTGGACGACTACTCGCCGTGCGTTTATGTACCTAAGGAGGACGCGATGTTCCTCAACGCGGGTGAGTCCATGTTTACACCAGGGTTCACATCTGTCCGGGTTCAGCGCTGTTGTTAACTTTAGCAGGACATAAACGACTCCTTTATGCTCTCATATCATTTGGGTGAATGCACTGTTAGGTAATCTGCTGTTTCATAGTCAGCTGTTTAAATGATGTTTTGGAGCTGTTTGACAGCCGTCTATAGAGTAAACTTTTGCCTTAATGATGGTCTGATGCTCTGGGAATAAGCGTTGTTTGTAATGCTTGTTCCGTGGGCATTTGCTGATATGTGGTTACATGCTTCTTTTTAGTCTGACAAGTGGTGGCAAATGCGTTTAGTAGATCTGATAGTAAAAATAAAAAAACACGAACACCTTGTGTAACAGCCCCACCTAGAGTTTACTGTATCAGTGTGTCCATGCAAGATGCAAAAAAATAATAATAATAATCTGAGATTCTTTTTCACGCAGTGTTGATTAGTTTGTTGTTATGGTTTTGTATTGGCAATTTTAAAAATAACAAAAAAATGTCCCGTATTTGTTTGAGAGAAAGTTGGCAACCCAAGCTAGGGGCAAGAGTTACTTAGTACTGCTTTAAAAAGCTGTTTCTTCATGGCCAGTACGGACTGTCTGTGGTAAAAATCAATCCCCTGAACCACACAAAAACACAGCAAAGATGTACAAACAGTAAAACAATATCCAGTATCGCAATAACAATTACAACACGGGCTTATTGGGCTGCCTTATTAATGACATGCGTAGTTTCTTAGCAGCAGAATAGCCATGGCCTGCTCCTGTCTTCCAGGATGTGAGCGCACGGTCAGCACTCCTCTGCAGCGATACGACTGCAGTGGAATTACAGCCTCATCTAGGCAAACATAAAATCAATCGGTGCTATTAATTAGTCTAGCGCTGACTGCTGCTGCTGAGACAGTTCTACATGGGAAAACCTCCGCGGCTCTTCTTGGGAGTTGCACTTGATTTAAAACACCTCGGAATTCAGTTTATTGACCCAAAATACCAAACAATAAACTAAACTATCTTGCAACCAGACTAACCTGTCTGTGCACTGAACGCAATAGGCTGAAAATCACAGAACTTATGTCAACCTCCCGCAGGCCTTGGGTAAAAGTAATCATTCACGTTTAATATTTCTCTAACATCAAACAAAATAAATGAAAGTGTGTTCCTGGTCACTGATAGCATCTAGCCTCTCCCTTTTCACCTCCTTGTTCCTGCTATTTCCCTGGAACTATGGACATAACTGAGAGACTTTGCATTACGTTCCTTCTCACCGGTGTCAGGTTCCACTCTGCAGGTGTTCAGATTTCGAGAGACACCGGGTCACTCACTGCTGCAGAGTCGAACGTAGCAATGGCTTGGAGAAGTGTTTGAAAATAGTTCATGTGATACAGAAATGGGAGAATGGCATTGGACCGTTATAGTGAAAACATTGATACTGAAAAGTCCTATGAGAATTTACAAGAGACGATGCAAGTCTTTTCAACAACCGCGATTTAAGCTTCAATATGACTTTTCAAAATGCATTCCTCTGAGCAAATGAGGTGTAAGAAAATGAGTTAGACTTAAAGAGGGGGTATTATGCTTTTTTCAATCACATAGCACCAGTCTATAGCATACTACAATGATGACGTAACCTTCTGTTGGTCTGTATATGCAGTAAATTAAAATAACTGCCTTGAATAAAATTGCTCTCTCAAAATGGCTGTACTGAACGTCTTGAAATAGGCCTCTGTCTCTTTAAGAAGTTTTCCAACACGCCCCCTTCGGCACACTGGTGTGGCATCTAAACAACACTACTGTGCGGGGAGGGGGCTCTGCTGAGCTGAGGAGCAGTGGTTGGTGGCTTGGCTGGTGACGAAAGGTCCAGAGGCGTCTCCAGGAGGTGGGGGCGTTCCTAGGAGGACTGAGGCATAGCTACACCTAAAATGGCTGCCGTCTAAGTTTTTACTGATTACTCAAAAATATGTGAATGAGCCAAGGCAACACTCCAGGCATGTGTTTAATGAGGGAATGACATAATAACATGATATAAAGCTTGAAAAAGTCGATTTTACATAATACCCCCCTTTAAAGACGGGGTGTTGCGCTTTTTGCGGGTATTTAGTAACAATCTCAAACACATCTTTATCACTCATCTTACACTTTGCTGGTTGCCATTTTGACCGAAAACAGCAGAACAAAATATATCAAGTAGTTTCACTTCCTGTTATTCACACAAAATCCCCATAAGCCCCTCCCACCCCACTCCTCTTGCTCCCCTTCGCTGCGAAGCGGTTTCAATAAAAAGTAAAGATAACAAAAGAGGATTAAGCTCAGCAAGAGATCGAGAGGTGAGGAAAGCATTTTCTGGACACGTAGGATCTCAGGAGGAGCTTTTTGGAGGCTGTGCTTAGACTTTAGTCAAAGATTACACAAAGATGCGCGAGTGGGTCGGAAAATGTTTTTGATGATAGAACAACATTGTAACATGATAAGTTTTCACATAGTAACATGACATTGCTGTAAAAGGAAAGTGAAACTGTGCGCCACATGGAAATCAGCTGAGGTTCATTTGTTTAGGAAGTCTTTTATAATGATAGTGAAATGATGAGACCCAAATCAGAGGGAGTATTTTAATATAAATATCTAATATGTCTAATAATAATATTCTATTGACTATTAACGTCTTTTTTTTCATAAGGCTGAAACCATAAAGATGAAAGATAACCTAGGCTGAATGTTCTACAGGTGTTTAATTAAAACAACCCTTACCCAAATCTAAAGCTTACAGCCTATAGGCCAGTGTGACACCTCATTTAAAAGCGAAGCCCCACAAAACTGATGTAAGATTTTTCCTTGGGTTATCGCCACTTTTTCGTCGTATTTTTGGTGCTTCTTTGTCGCCCGTTTGGTTGCCTTTTTTTGTCGATTTTTGTAACCGTTCAGTTAATATCAAGATCAGTCAATTTTCCGATACTTCCTAAAATCGCGCCTCACTCGGGCCTTAAACTGAAATTTCAGCATCATACGAGAAACTCAACCATTTCGGTACAATCTTCACTCGTTTATTGACAAATGCCTCCCACCGGTCCTATTTTTAATCCCGGTCGTACCACTGTAATTACCACAGGAGCGCGGCGACCAAAGAAGCGCTGTAGTTTCCATGGTGATCAATTCCTTCACTAGACATTCAAGCAGCGCCATCGAGCCACACGGTTGTCAATTTACTCCACGTCCTAAATACTGGAGAAATCCAATACGCGCGTGTGTGTAAGAAGGTAGCCGCTACATCCTGCCGTTTATGCGTTGTCAATTCGACATAGCCACTCCTTTGTCTCAATTTCTTACTGGCATCAGCCCGCTCTCAAAACAAACAAAGCAGGGCGGGGAGAGAGTGAGAAAGCTTCCTTGTGGGCTTTGCGGCTCAACTTCCTGGTTTAAATTTCAACTTCTTTCTATAACCTCTTCTCTATATCTTTTTGGGTTTGTATGATTAGTGTAAATAATCACTGGTGACTCAGCAAGAATTTCAGGAAGAGGCAAAGTTAGCTATAATTTTCATTTATATACAATTGCAATATCATATGAGTAGGGCTCCTCCAAGACGTGAACTGTGAACAAATGCTCAAATTCATGCCGTATTCATGCTTTCAACAGTTTCTAATGTCCTGACCACCAGGAGACACCATGAGCTCCAGCCCATAGAAGCAATCGTTGTTGTTGTTGTTGTTGTTTACCTGTGTGATTTCACCAGATGTTTTGATGAATGGGAGCAAACAGCTGATACATCCAGGCGTGAGGCGCTGTTTATTTAGATCACAGATCTGTTATTATTTATTTTATACATTCATGTTGCCGAACAAAGCCCCGGACGCGATGACATCATGAGCGCACGTATTGTTTGAATGTTTGTTTATTCTAATCAGTGAATAATCAAGGTTGAAAAAAGGAGGTAAAGGACTCGAGGGTTTTGCTTGCACATTGTTCGGATCACTTTCTAGTTGTTTGTTCTGCTTCACCTGTTGAACTGTGTCCTCAGTGGTTTATTTTATTTGACCTTTATTTAACCAGGAAAGTCCCACTTTGTCCCACTGAGATTAGTAATCTTATTTCCTGGGGAGTCTTGGTCCCAGAGGGGAGTACCCGGATGAAACCTACACAGACACGGGGAGAACTCCACACAGAAAGGCCTCGTCCAGGTGGGACTCAAACCCGGGACCATCTTGCTGTGAAGCACGAGCACTAGACGCTGCGCCACAAATAGCATTGGCAAAATAGTCCACTGATGGATGAAAATAACACAGATGTACATAAGTATTAGTTCCAATGTAGAGCAAATATGAGCCTCAAATAAACCAGTCCAGATGACTCTCTTTGTGACCGCTGCAACGATGGAACTTAAATAAACAGGCAAAGCATCAAACACAAAATGCGCATATCGATGGCCAGAATGCAAAACCTCCTATGTGCACAATGCTGCAAGAAATGTAGGGGGGGGGGAATACCTTGTATTGTTAACACATATTGCAGAAATGGGGTCTAAGAACAGTAGAATATGCTTGAATATCTTTAAAGAGGGGGTATTATGCTTTTTTCAATCACATAGCACCAGTCTATAGCATACTACAATGATGACGTAACCTTCTGTTGGTCTGTATATGCAGTAAATTAAAATAACTGCCTTGAATAAAATTGCTCTCTCAAAATGGCTGTACTGAACGTCTTGAAATAGGCCTCTGACTCTTTAAGAAGCTTTCCGACACGCCCCCTTCAGCACACTGCTGTGGCATCTAAACAACACTACTGTGCGGGGAGGGGGCTCTGCTGAGCTGAGGAGCAGTGGTTGGTGGCTTGGCTGGTGACAAAAGGTCCAGAGGCGTCTCCAGGAGGTGGGGGCGTTCCTAGGAGGACTGAGGCATAGCTACACCTAAAATGGCTGCCGTCTAAGTTTTTACTGATTACTCAAAAATATGTGAATGAGCCAAGGCAACACTCCAGGCATGTGTTTAATGAGGGAATGACATAATAACATGATATAAAGCTTGAAAAAGATTTTACATAATACCCCCCCTTTAACAAAGACCATACTATAATAGAAATTTAAAAAAAATTGTTTCCTGAAAAAAGTGATTTTTTCAGACAGGAGGTTTTGCATTCGATATGTAATGTATAATGCGGCACTCTCCAGAACATCGCCACACATCCAGCAGATTGCCTGAGAGCGCCGTAACGCTGTGCTGGTCTTACCTTATTTTGGTCAGTCCAATACAGGAAGTACCCTTTGGGGTCGACGGTTAAGGTCACAGGGGTCACAGTGGTTGAATCCTGAAAACAAGCACAGGCACCAGAGTCATTTATTTGGTGCTAAAACATTGAGATTTCAATTGACTTTTAAATGGATGAGGCCATTTTTTGTGTGTGGTTCAGTTTGATGTTTGAAAGGTAAGATATAGTTGGATGAAAGCCTCAAAGCCTGTTGTAAAAAGAATAAATAGAAGCATATCTGCCAAAGCAGTATAATGTCCACAGCTTAGAATGGGCACTGTTATTGTCAAGTTCCAAATAGTGTCATTGCAACCGTCTGCTTCAAACTGTAATGTAATTTGCATATATTTATCAGCAGCAGAGCCCTTTAACCTATCCTGAGAATGCGGATTATTACTTTCTAAAAAAAATAATAGCTTGCCGCACTAAATAAAATCACTATGTAACTGTCCAGAGATTTCATTATCTGCAGACATGGCTGTGCCTGAGAGGACAGGACCCTCGCCTCACAGCAACAACGCGGGTTCTCCCTGTGTCTTTTGAGCGTATCCTCAACCAAAAACATGCACAACAGGCACCGCAGTCGCCCACAGTTCCTGGCAGGTCTCCCATCGAGGCACTGGCGCTTTTCAAAACTACTCCAGCTGCTTTACAATAGGCAGAGCGAAGAAGGAAAAACAAACAAAAGAGTGAGCGGTGACGGTAACAGCAGTAATGTAAACTCCGTGGCATGTTTTGAACGTACCCACGTGAAGGACGAGCGCTTATGTTTTCCAGACTGTGGCCTGACATCAGTTCCAGTGACCCCCCAGGCCTCCTCTGCGCTTTTTTTGGGAACACTACAAGCGCGAGCTGCCGGCTGTGCCACGGCTTCTTCGCGCTGTACTGATCGCAACAGACGACACTGTTGATGTATACACAAAAATAAACACGCACGCACGGCTATGACCCTGAGGCAAACACTGCAACGCTGGATATAAAAAGATTGCATTATTTTTCCCCTTCTTTTTCCCCTTTGTCCACAGTGCAAGCGCAGCAGTTGAACAGTAGCATTGTCCTGTTGTCAAATCGGTAGCTGAGAATTGTGACGATTACGTAATATGCTACTATTACTTCTAGACTTACAGCTTTTGTTGTACTGCCTCTGCTACAGCAACTACTATTACTGTATTATGTGACTTAAACTATTGCTTCACAACCACACCTACTATACAACAACAATAGACCCAAAACGTTTGCGTAAATGACAAGATTTGTTCCCCTTTGTCCACAGAGGCGGTGCTGAAGTTGAACAGTATCATCTTGTACTCCTCCTGCTACAACTAACGCAAACCTGTTTCTTATTACCTAACAAACGTTGGTTACCGCAACGTAGTAGTTTGTGTTACCGATACCATTTTTTCCCAATCCAATTCGACACCGACACTTAGGCTCAGAGGGCCGGAGCCTGCGCTTCTAAACGGTGGCTTTAAGACTTGACTTTCGCGCTCTGTGAAATCTTCAGCTCCAGACTGAACGCAGTGAGTGGGTTGAACGGGGCTCGACAGACACCTATGGCCAATGGCGATGTTACTGTATGTACAAAAGGGGGTGGCTGGTGTTTTTGAATCATGTTTCTGCGGTGTGTAGAACCCCACGTGGCTTCAGTACCAGCGCTAGAGGTTGCGTTCTCCTTCTCTCGAGACGCGGCCAGTGTTTAACTCACAGTGGAGTTTGTACTTTTTCCAGTAAGAGCTTGAAAATGATTCTGCAAACAACATTACAAGTTTGCTATTTTACTTCAAATCTATACTAATAATGCGGGTAAACATGTAGCCTACAGTCTGCTTCTGTGCAATGATAATTTTGACATCCAAAATGTTGCTCTAATTCTTCTTCAACTTATTCCCATGCATACAGTACCTTTATTTTATTGCAATTGCTTGTTTTACCATTTTTCCTTGACATCTGCACCTTACTGTGTGTTTAAAGAGCTGCTGCAACAAGTGAATTACTCCTGTGTGACATTAATAAAATCATATCTTATCTTATCTTACTACTGCTGCACAATTGTATCACGCTACCGATGGACATAAAAGCAATCCCTTACTTTTGAATCGACCTTTCTTTAACCGGGTAAGTCCCTCTGATACTTTGGAGTATTTTCAGGGTTGTCCAGGCCCCCCAAGATAAGTGCGATAACTGCTGTGCCACCGTGCTGCCCTTTCACATATTTAAACCTTTAAACAAACCCAAAGCGCTTTACGGTGCTTCATATATTCACATTCTGGTGGTGATACTGTAGCCGCCAGAGCCACCGTCACTCTCAAAAACTATTACCACTCCTAACATTCCCACCATTTCATTATATAGATATATATGCGGACGCTTCTATAAATAGTAAGACTTCTTCCTGTGTCCACGGAGACAGTAGCTCAGGTGAACAGTGGCGTATTGTCCTCTTCAATCAGAGGCTGTGATGAGCGCATTACGGAAGCGCATTCACCGCAGGGCCGAAGATAACGAAAGCGTCTGCATGTGGGAACTAATGATGTCCTTATCAGCGCCGGGCCAGGCTGAGCCAACAATCAGCATCTACTACATGCTTCTCACACACGTGTTCCCATTAGGAAGGTTATCAGGCAAGGGAGTCAAAGGAAGTCACAATGACCAAATGTTACAATGAATCCGAAGGATTTTTGTTCTAGTCACAGGACGAGGAGTTTCCCAGTGAGGACCCAAAGTCATTAATTGTTTTGTTCAAGTAATAGTGTTGGCTGACATCCCCTATAGGAAAAGGAGTTTAAAGGAGTGAGTGTCATCCTGTATTTTGGAGTATTTAAATGTGGGCTGGGCACCATTAGAAGGTATGGTAGTGGGGAAAAAGTTAAAGCAGTACTAAGTAACTTGTTTACCTTAATAAAACCTTTCCGTAGTCCCTCTGGGGGTAAAACAAGTGTTAATGGGATGATTGGGGGTCTTTCATCTCCCCTGGAGTCTCTGGCCAGAAAACCGCAATTGCAACTTCGCTGCCACCGGGTCGGAGTCACCAATACACACTAATGGAATCACGACGAAGAAGCTAACAGGCTAACGGGCAAAGCTAACTGCGGGCTAGCGCCGCTTAAACAGTATTTACAGCCAAGTTTGACTGAAAAAAATTATCTCCATTGTGTAATTGGATGTACCATATCCCTCTCTCCCTTTGTCTTTTCTGTCAGTGTAGTATTTACTCTCACGGACAATTTATTAAAACCACAACTTGCTATGACACCTGTAGTGGCGCTTATGGCCTCTAGGGGCATGAGTTACTTAGTACTGCTTTAAGGCACTGATATACACAAAGATTTTGTGCAGAAAACCAGGGCCCCAAAAAATATTTAACTTGATAAAGGGGGCACGGTAGCGCAGCGATTTGTGCTTGTGCTACACAGCTAGAAGGTTCCGGGTTCGATTCCTACCTGGACAGGGCCTTTCTGTGTGGAGTTTGCATGTTCCCCCCGTGTCTGCGTAGGTGTATTTTTTTTTTTTTTTTTTTGATAAATCACGCACAGGGAAGTATATGAGGTGTTCAAGGGTTGTGGGAATGAAAATCTTTAGTTCTAAATGGAACATTAATGTTCTGAATGCCAAAAAACACAGACTTACATGGAAGTTTTAACAAAAGAAATGGGAAGGAACCCCTGATTTAATAACTGTTAAATCTCTCAAACCCATGTGAGGGGCCGAATATACATGCTATTTAGCACCTGGTAACCTTGCACCTTGTAACCCAGACAAATCTCAAGCCTAACAATTCCCAGGTCTAAACTAGATCTATTATATTCGGAGTAAAGATCACACACTAAATATTATTTCTCCAAAATGTCTTACTGCGTGACATTATCATCGCCCAAGTGATTCTTCCCGACATCTCTGTAAATGTTTACACTACAGTCATTCCCGCCTCCATCAAGCACTCATTTGATACTTTGCACAGGATAAACATGCGTTTCGAACGCGGCGCTGATCGAAATGCAAGAGGCCACATCGCAAACATTCTCTATAGTGACGTTCGCCATGGCAACGGCGGGCTTTCAGTAAAATCTATGAGACACTGGAGATGCTGCGTTTTGGTCGCGTTCACATGACTGCACAATTTCTACAAGCTTGATTGGATGACAGAATATGGAGCGAATAGCTGAATGTATATAGTGCACATTGGTGCTGTTTGTAGACGACAGAGTAATCAGCGCTGATAGTGATAGTAGAATATGATGCTCTGGGAAGAAAATCACATTTAAAACTGCTGCTGCTCCCACGTAATTCTCCCTCCAAAATTAGGTTTTCATTATACTCTTGCAACAATATTATCTCCACTTTAGTAGCTCCTGCAGACTCGAAACTTTCCAGTCTTGTACGTAACAATATTTTGTAGGTTTGCTTAGAGGGATTTTTTTCACTAATAACTAGCTTATTCAAAAACTAAACAAGATATCCAAAATCCTTATAGTTGGCCATAAAAAAAGGCAATTTTGGCCATTTATATGCAAAAAATACCTTATTTTCTTCTCAAAATGATGACTTCTCCCTATTCACCTACAGTGTCTCGCCTTAAAAAAATATCCTACTAGGCTTCTTCTTCTTATATCGATCCACTACAAAAACAAACATACAAATAAAAAACTAAATGTAAATGTTTTAGTGCATTTTCTGAGCAGGTTTAGTTAATTCCCATTTCCTCTCGGGACACTGAACACATCTCATCACAACTGCTGATGCACATTATGACATTTTGAATTGTTTTCACAAATGGCGGCTCGTATGAAATGAGCAGTACCGAATGGCGATGACTTTGTTTGTGTTCCCATTATAATCCTAAGTACAGAATGCGCACTGTGGACAGCAGCTGGTGAACCGTATGTGATTTTAGATGAGAGTGAAGCTCCACAAACGCTGAAGAAAAGGAATGAGACGCACGATATTGATTTTTCTATGTTTACGAATTTCAATATATGTTTGGTCTTTATTAAGGATTAGTATTATACAAATGGTACTCATGGTATAGGATTATTATTGTCGTATTCAAACGTATTACTATTTAAAAAAAGTGTTCAATAAGACCAATTCTTGAGGTTGGCTAAGCAAAGGACTTAACTGTCAATATCACGGCTTTACGGCTTTGAGCAAAAAGCCACAACAATTAATAAAATCACTGAGGTCTGGGATTTACTTTTTTTTGTGTAAATAGAGATCGACCAATATGGGTTTTTCTAAGGCCAATGCCGATTTTTGGGGATATTTTTTGGCCGATGCCGATATGCATGGACGATATTTTTGCAAATGTCTCGTCTAAAATCCTGTGTGTGAAGCTTCTAAACTGTGACATGTGTCAGTGTATAATGTGAGAGCATTATATTAGAGGCATACGGCTGATTTATTCAGGACATTCCTGTTTAGTAGGTACTTCAGGCAAACATCAGCAGATTCCAAAGACAAAAAACATTAAGTCTATGGGCCAGATCTTGTGCCTGGCGCATGAGGTGCGCAATCCTCTAGCGAACTGAGATCTCCCGAGTGACGGATATACGCCATTCGCCTCGGCCACTTGCTCTGATGGGAGCACCGCTGACATTCATTTCCTCGTTTACATCGCGCTGCCTTGTGTTCTTCCTTAAGCCTTAGGCTCTCACAGGTCAAACTAAAAACTTTATTAAAACCATCGTGAGCTAAACATTGTTCATGTGAGAGAGAGAGCGAGAGAGAGAGAGAGAGAGAGAGAGAGAGAGAGAGAGAGAGAGAGAGAGCTATAGCCGTCCTCTGTGGCACGGACCGGCCCGCGCTTGGCGTCAACACGAAACAAAACAAATGCACATGTTCACCCCCCACTCCCCCACAACCCTCTCCCTCCCCCTTCCCGGCCGCGGAGTCGAGATGGTTGGAGGAAAAAGGTGCCTCCACCCCAGTGCTTCCCATTTAAATGCGCTAAGTCTGGAGTGGCAAGATCACAAAGTGCGCTCCTACTTAGCGCAAAATGTTACGCTTTAGTCTGCGCTTTGAGTCACAAGATCGGGCCCTCTATCTCTAATGGTTCTGAAATGATAAGTGAAAGCCTGCAACAAAATTGTACAAACTTGTGACCAATATTTGATTTGATGTTTCTCAGTTCCCCTGAGGCCTAGGAGGCTCATTTTAAAGCTTTGACTGAGCTCTTGCTAATGCAAAAACAACAACAAAAAACTGTGAGTCTCTCTCATCCCTTGCGGTTCCAGACATATCGACCTTTTATCTGCGTTAGATCGGCCGATAGCCGATACTGTAAAAAAGCCAAATATTGGCCTCCATCAAAAGTTCAGTTTTAGTCGTAATATTTCTAATTTTATTCCATTGTAGCCTTGTTTTGGTCCTAACAAACAGTTAACAATTGTTGTTTCAATTTAATGGAGCGCATTGTTGAAATGGTTTGGTGAAATAAAGAAAATATCAGACCCTGGCAGTAGACATCGACATACGGATTATAGTTAGGATGGGTAGGTTAGAGTTAAGAATGTCTTCTTCCGGAGCCTGGACACTGATGGTGGTAAGGGACGGTGAAGGATGTAGCGGTGAAGCCACGGACCGCGGGCAATGATTGGCTGTGACGAATGTGACTCTATAGGCTGAGGTGAACCATTGCAGACGTGATCATTAGCTGGAGGTAGGTGATGCTGAAATTATTCTTCCAGGTTGAATTTGCCCAGCCCTAATAATTGTTATATCACATTAATGATTATTTCTTAGAACAAGGAAATGAATCAACCAGTGGAGCCAGAAAGGTTAATACATTTACCATAAAAAATTTACCATAAAACTAGATGCCGTAGCATCTCAACCCGAATAAATCTACAGTTTTCTCCATTCACGATTAAAACTCTGGATTTTAGTCACGTTATACCACAGATGTACTCTTTTTTGCGTTGAATGTTGCTAATGATGTGCGAGCCATGTCTTTCTCCATCCCCGTTTTTAATGTCCTCCCAGCTCAGCGTGACCACTGCTAAAACACATCAGCCCATTAGGCACTTTGATTCTCGTGGGCTTCATCTTAGAAAACACTAATGCCCTAATGGCTTATTCCCAAATGTGAAGATAAGCGTTTGGTGGCGCAGCACTGTCATCTGCATTTCTGCCATTTGATGATTAATAGGGATCTTTGAAATGGCACAGTCATTCATAATGTGTGTTTGAAATGAAATAAAGTGTCTGACAAGTACAGTAGCTTTAGGGCATATAGGCAGGAGCGAGATGGGCATAATTAAAGCAACGAATTTCCTCCATTAAACATAACCTTCACTGCGCGGTATAGGGAGTTAGAATGCCAATGGCTTGTATAACTTTTTAATTATAGTCGTCCGTTGAGAGCCAAGTAACCGAAAACATGCACATGAGCCAATCCTCCATACGGTAAACCAAACTATGAACTGTAGTACAGACAAATTTCTCTGCAAAGACATAATATCATTTTAATAAAGGAACTGTTATTGTATCTATGGCCAGTCTCATTAATCTGAATGGTGCTTTGGACAGGTCTACAGCCAATCCTGTAACAGTGCTGCCCATTCTTTGCAAAAATGTAAACTATTTTGTGTTGTAGTACCGGAGTGGAAAGCTGAGGTTTAATTTGAACCATAATAGTTTGATAGTTTAGTTTAGATTTAGATCGTGCAGGTTAATGTACTTGATATGGGCCCGAATCTTCCGCCTGGCGCAACAACAGCGTTACTCAAGACGAAGTTGGAATCTTGCGTACAAACAACGGTGCCCCCGTGCTTTCGCCGGTCGCCTGAGGGCATCGCTTAGACAAAAAAGGGGGTCGGTGAAGGCGTGGTGTGCCCCCGTCCAGCCACTTACTGCGCCAGATCTGAAGCTAAACATTTCACGCCGTTTGCGCAAAAGCCTAGTCTACAGTCTGCGATTAGAAACTCAAGATCGGGCCCATAAACTTAAAAATCTTGGATTGTAACCACAGGCAAATTTCCATCCGTGTTCAAACAAGGTTCATGTAAACACTGTAATTGACATCCATATGAGCAAATAAGTTTTGATTTATTTATTTTCATCACACAATCCAGTCCTTAAGTACACAACGTGAGCAGTCCTCGAAAAAAACGCTTCCCAACTTGTGTCCCAAATGGATTATCATACTTGATTCATAACTAAATTGCGCACATACACACAAGTTAAACCACCACAGCATCACGTCCTTTGCTACTTTTACGCCGCACTCTCCTCTGAAAGGATCTGACGTTGCTGCACAAAACACACGGGGATAACTTTGAAGTATAATGATATAAGAGGCTTGAAACTCTCCTTATGTTTCTCCGGCCCAGACACTTCAGTTCCAGCCTCACACGTCCTCAATGTAAACAAAAGTTGATATCTCTATGCTCCTGAGGACGCTGTGGTAGGAGAGAAAGTGACAACGTATTTCATTAGAAGTGTCTGAGGGTCAGGTGTGACAAGCAACGCTCAAGGGGAACGTCTCACGGCGATGTTCAGTCTTTCACAGAAACTCCTCCTCCTCTGCTCTTGCAGCTAAGTTTAGTTTTACTATATGAACGTGCTCGGAAATGCATATGATTCTTGTATTTGGTTTTGCAGGTTCACATTTCAGTCTTCTCTCAAGTGTCAAAGCTTAAAATATGTACTATTATGCAAACTGAAATATAATCTTAAACCATACATAAATCACACAAGGGGGCGTGGCCTAGCCGAGGGGGAAGAAAACTCTCATGGGAATCATCATTTTTCACTTGTTTTAGCCGTTTTCTGGCGGACTATAAACATATTTATCACACACCAATAAAGTCAAGCCAAAATCTGGTCCATATGGATTTTTTTTTTCCACAGCAAATTGTTCAGTAGAAGAAACAATTGTCACTCACTGCTAACGTTAGCATATGTAGCCTGAAGCTAAAGTTAGATTCCTGGTTAGCATCTCGGCTTTTTAAGTATTTACGGGCTGTTGAACCACTTTTCTCCTCTCCATGTCTTTGTATCTTTATTTAACAGAAAATATATCCATAATTCAGCATTTGTTAAAGTATTGGGGAGAAATTGGAGAACGTTTTTTTTAATTTTTTTTTTATATGGGCAATTCCAAAGATGCCGTCTGTATCAACACAAAATGTTCCCATGAAATCATGTAAAATGCCAATGTTGAAAATGTGGAGGGTCAGCTATTTGTGTTTTCTTCCCTGCATTTTTATCACTTCTTTCCTTGTAAAGGGGAAAGGAAGCAGATTAGCGCAGTATCAGTGTGTATTGGATGTGTTGGATTTTGCCGGAAAAGTCTGGTTGTTTCGAGAGATAAGCCCACACGGACACATAAGAGATGACGCTTGCAACAAGCTCGCTCTCACACTATCCCGTTGTGCGCTGAGTGTCAGCGGAGGAACGAACAACAACTACTCTGACCAGTACTGCAGTTGTGCCCTCGAGCAAGACACCTCACCCACGATGCCTAAGCGAGAGAATGTGATAGGTGGCAGCAGGCAGCCTCATCTCGGCAACAAGTCTTTTTATTTCAAGGTTTTTGCGGAGCATTTAAAGTCATTAAATTAATTGTATCCATATTTAATGTCAGCGCATTCATTACATTGAATTACAGCTGGCATTAAAGAGTGGGTGTTGTGCTTTTTGCAGGTATTTGGTAATAATCTTATCACTTATCTCACACTTTGTTGTCAGAAAATTCAATGTTGATCTAAAACAGCTAAAACAAAGTCTCCAGTTGTTTCGCTTCCTGATATTCACACAAAATATCAGGTCATAGATATTAAACGAAACCCCCAAAAGCCCCTCCTCTCAATCCCCGTCGCTGCGCTGCTGTTTCAATAAAGAGTAAATGGTGCAGTGAAGCCATGGCGAGTGTTTTCACTTCGCAATGAGAGGATTAAGCTTAGCAAGAGATCGAGAGGTGAGGAAAGCATTTACTGGATACGTAAAAACCTCAAGAGGAGCTGTTTGGGAGCCGTCGCTGTAACAATAGCCACTGGGGAAGATTCAAAGATTACTCAAAGATCCAGTAAATTCGTTGGAAAGATTTTGATGAGAGAACAACATTGTAACATGGTAAAAGCTCTAAAAAGTTGATTTTGCAGGATAGCCCCACTTTAAAGAGGGGGTATTATGCTTTTTTCAATCACATAGCACCAGTCTAAAGCATACTACAATGATGACGTAACCTTCTGTTGGTCTGTATATGCAGTAAATTAAAATAACTGCCTTGAATAAAATTGCTCTCTCAAAATGGCTGTACTGAACGTCTTGAAATAGGCCTCTGTCTCTTTAAGAAGCTTTCCGACACGCCCCCTTCAGCGCACTGCTGTGGCATCTAAACAACAACACTACTGTGCGGGGAGGGGGCTCTGCTGAGCTGAGGAGCAGTGGTTGGTGGCTTGGCTGGTGACAAAAGGTCCAGAGGCGTCTCCAGGAGGTGGGGGCGTTCCTAGGAGGACTGAGGCATAGCTACACCTAAAATGGCTGCCGTCTAAGTTTTTACTGATTACTCAAAAATATGTGAATGAGCCAAGGCAACACTCCAGGCATGTGTTTAATGAGGGAATGACATAATAACATGATATAAAGCTTGAAAAAGTCGATTTTACATAATACCCCCCCTTTAAATCTAAATTCCTTAGAACATAATAACATTGTTCGACCTTTTTTTTGTACTTACTTAACTGCAAGTTCTGCTGAAATTCCATCAAATTCTATATAAAAGTTTGACACAATGCTCGAAAGTTGCCCGTGTCCTCAATTTGCTTTTGAATAGTTACATTTTAGGCATCAAAATATCATTAAAAATCATTAACTTTAACGTGTTGCTTCCTACATGATCCTAATTTGTTTGTCAGGTATTTTTTTCATTGTGTATGATGTTTCGGCAGTCTCCATGTTGGCTCCCGAAGATGGCGGCAGCACGACTTTGGAAAACCGCCATGGTGCGCAATTCAACAATATAATTTACTGAGCAGAACAGCGAACATTTCATCTGCACTTCACAGGTTCCCGTTCTCCAAATAAGAAACCGAACGAAATGCCCAAACGGTGATTGACAGAGAGCTTGTTGTTTACTGCGTTTGCATAATTTCCTATCGGCCATCTGCACTGTCCAAATTCTCACCCTGATCCGCTCGCACGTCCCCACTAAAGTCGTCTGCGCGCCCAGTGAATCACCTGCGCTCGGCCAGCGATTGTGCGAGAAGATTATGTCACAAAATGATATTTCCAAATGCCACTTACATAAACCTGGCACCACATAACGGACGGTCAAAACAGCCTATTATCCGGCGGGAACAAGGTGGTCCAGGGCAGGTTTCACACTGTCGCTGGACTCGCAGGAAAGAATGGCACTTTTTTATACAAAAGGCTCAGGGTCGTCATTTTCGAGTGCATTCGAAAAGTTTGACTATATTTCACCAGAACATACTCGACACAATTACACTCAAGACTTATTTGCCTTTTTTGCGGTGATACAAAGAGATAAACATTCTATATCATTTTGCAGTGCAACCTAGGGCTGGGCGATATGGACCAAAAGTCATATCCCGATATATGTAGGTTGAATATCGATATACGATATATATCCCAATATTTTAAAGTGAGCGCTGTGAAATGAAATGTTAAAGGGATACTTCGGGATTTTTGACATAGGGCCTCATTTCCTGGTTATCCAGAGTGTTGTTGATGTCTGGAGATATTTTTTCTTAAATTCATGCAGTTCTTATATTTGAAGAGTCTAGTTGCGCTAGGCTAGAGCAAGGCTAAAGCATTTCTATGGTAACCACTAGCCTGCATTAAAAAACAGTCTGACCCACTCCACAGTGCACCTGAGGTAAATCACTTACAACGATATAAATGTCTGTGTTAATAGAATATTTTTTGAAATATAACTGACCTTGTATCACATGAATTAGTGCATTTTGAGGGACTATTTTCTCGCAGATCACTCCGCCGCTGCATTAGCTTACAGCCACGAAGCTATGCTGCTCAAATATAAGTTATTTTAAATGCAAAATGGTTAAAATTATTCTATCGACACAGACATTTATATCGTTAGTCTGGCGTTATAAGTGATTTACCTCAGGTGCACTGTGGAGTGGGTCAGACTGTTTTTTAATGCAGGCTAGTGGTTACCATAGAAATGCTTTAGCCTTGCCCTAGCCTAGCGCAACTAGACTCTTCAAATATAAGAACTGCATGAATTAAGAAAAAAATATCTCCAGACATCAACAACACTCTGGATAACTAGGAAATGAGGCCCAATGTCAAAAATCCTGAACTATCCCTTTAAGTCTAAGTCAATGTCAAATACGAGTAGTTTTATTGAAAACTCACTATCAAATGTAAACATAAACACTAACAAAGCTCCGTAAGGTGAACATTTAAATAAAATAATATCTTAAATAAGACTAGCCTATAAAATAAGTATTACAGCGCAAAAATTTTCACTGTATCGATATATGCGATATGGTCTATTTCCATATCTCATTAAAAAAATATCGATATATCTTAAATATCGATATATCGCCAAGCTCTAGTGCAACAGTACTGTCCATAAGTACCATGAGCGAGTCCTTGGTCCAGCTTTGGAATATGACGCGCTCCCTCTTTCGACATCATTTATTTCAGAAATCATCAAAAATAAAAACTTTTCTCCAACTTCACTGATGTACTACTGAACTACTTAAACCGGCATTATCCAATCAAACTTTTGGTAAAACATAAAAACTCACAAAAGCTTTTTTTCATTTTAGCGCTACAATTACAGTTGAAAGGTATTAGACAAATATCTATTCATATTTATCACAACATACTAAAGAGCCTATAGTTTAACATTGAGATGGAGGACAGGTAAGAATTCCATGGCGGGCGGTAACTATGGTAACTGTCAAAACGCAGATTTCTAGTCCTAGTTTATTGCCAGTTTCTCTGTAATTCCTGGGCCACTTCACATAAAACAAAAACTGTCAAAGAGTTCAAAGTCATCTCTTCCAGCAGCGCACATGAACTACGGTCTAATTATTTCCTCATAAAGTCGTCCAGAGATGGAGAAAATATTCCAAAACATCTTTCCAAGAATAATGTCCAATCATTGTCAAATAATTATCAGGAAAAACGTTTAAATTCTTTCGAAAATGGTTTCTTGTACTGCCACTTGCCCTCCAACTAAAACAGAATTCTCGAACGTGAACACAACCTATTGCCTGATTTGCGATGTGCGTTCAAAGACGACTAAAGGAACACGCTATTGCTCTGGACAGAAGCAGAGCACTGGTTGAAGCATTTGTCTAAGAGTCAGACGGTTGGCGGTCCAAGCCGAGCCTGAGGACAAACTACTGCCGTCCAGTCTCAGTGATGTACGCCTAAATCTCATGAGTCACTATGAGAGCAGCTGAATGACCACAAAGGCAGTTTATTCAATTATATGTTGCATGTTTAAAATCTTAATGAAAGGCATATAATGATAAGCTGATATTTCCAGAGGAGAGAAGCATAAGATGAAGAAGAGGGATAAGTTGCGAGCAGCCTGCATGAAGGAAGTCTCAGGAGGTTCAGAACTATATATTAGGTTGAGGATTTAAAGTCTAAAAATCAAGAATAAACCTTAGTGCAAGCAAAACTGGACTAAACCAGAGCTTGAAACAACAGCCAGTATTCAATCATTCTATGTTGCCTACAGTTTAGACATTTACTCAGAAGAGCAACAGCTTCGTGCGTGCAGCCCACTGGAGCGTGCCAAAGATGCGCGGGGGTAAGGTGCACTGCGGCCATACACCTCGCCGTTTTTTGTGTGTGTGAAATCGATATTAATCAATTTCAGCAAAGGGAGAAAACGCTTCGCAAAAAAAACCTTCTGGAAAACCCCGCTGAGTCGAAATGTGCTCATAATTTTTGTTAATTGGCGAAGCGCTCCAAGAGCCAAAGGCGAGGGGTAAATAATTTGATCAAATGTTCAATTGAGATTAACGAGCAGAGCGCAGGGACACGCGCGCGCACGCACCGGAGTATAAACAAAGCACATGGACGTGGAGTATCGCGGCTTGTTTCGCTAAGTGGCAATGCGTAAAACCAAGCGCCCGCTACTACTGTTGGGTAACCGGCGCGTATAGATTTCTACCAATGCAGCGTTGAGGCAAAAAAAAAAAAAAAGATGTGGAGGACCGTTACTTACATCGTCCCATTTCATGAATTTGTTGCCCCTCTTCAGGCTCTCGGGCACGGACACTGGCTTGAGCTGCAGCGCGTGGACTCCAGGCTGTGCCCCTGCCATTGACACATCCAAGTATTTCCCCTCGCGCAGGCAAAAAAACAAACAAAATAAAAACAACAACCCAACAACAGCGGCTTCGAAAACCGACTCCCTCTAGTCTAGATGTCTTCCTCCGATTCCCGTTATTATTGTAAGGCGCCTATGCAATGGCGATAGGCTGTAGGTGAGCCCCCCCACTGACTCAGTGTGTCATGCCCGCATTGACTGTGTTGGTGAGCGGCGAGTGGAGGCGGACACAAGCGCAGCGGACCCGGGCCACTGACTGACTGCTGGGCTGAGAGCGACATGCAGCAGAACGAGAGAGGGAGAGGAGAGAGAGAGAGAGAGAGAGAGAGAAGAGAGAGAGAGAGACTCTAATGTAACGAGGCAATGCGGAGAAGGAGATGAGGAGTGAACGAGCGCCTCCGTGCGTCACAGGCAGTGTCAAAACGGCCCACGCACTGACAGGTGGTTGAGTAGAATCTCTTCAAGACGGGCTAAAAACAGGGCGAATAAAAATTGGGGATGTTTTTGCTCCGTACAAGGGATATTATTGCTTCATACAAAGAAAACTAGTTATGACAAATAGCCCGCAGAATAATGTGAGCAACACACATATGAGTCATTGAGGTTCTGAAACGATTAAAAGGTCTGGCCACAAAGTCACAACGACATCCTGAGATGACTAAAAATATAGTTTGCAGTAAGGTTTTTCCCCCATGTATTTGTAGCACTTAGAGATTTGCTTAAGTAAAGTGCATTAGAAATGAATAAATGTGATTTTTGTTGTTGTTGTTTAATTAAGTAGTAGCTCTGTTAACAAAACTAAAATTTGGAACGCAGACTGATCACAATGTTACAATCACAACCTGAGATGACCAACATGAAAACAGTAGGCTAAAGACAGCTTATGTCCAGTAAAGGAAGGAGTCAAAAGAAATGTCCTTTATTTAATCATGGACCAGCCTACGCGTTTGTAGAGCACCGGTCAGCGCTTATGTGATTCCCAGACCATTGATGCGCTCGGCCTCATCTGTTTCTCATTGTTTTAATATAGCATGCCGTTTGTCTGCTTGTGAGAGGGAGGCGTACGGGCGGCAGGTTGCCAGGTTTTGCCCACATCATCTCAGCCATGGAATGGGTTTACAGCTGCGATGTGGTTGATATTGACAAAAATTATATATTTCACTATTTTTGGGGCCTTCCTCTGTAACAGTTAAACAATACTTTTGCAAGCCTTCAGAAATATGCAAAAAAAATTATTTAGATTGAAGAATATTGAAGAAACTTTAGGTATTACTGGCCTTTCATGGACTAAATTAACATTATTGTTCTGTTTTATGGTTCTATATGACAAATAATTAGTACAGGTATTGAACTCCTCCCAACTGGTGTTTATCTACGCTGTGTGCTAAGTGTAATCTTGTTCACTGACGAAGCTTTTGATGAGAGGCGAAACGTTTGGAGACCTCAACTACCAAGTACAGAAGATGACTCAAGTACAGTACTTCTTTGAAGATACAGTTATTGAAAGAAAGTATTGAACCGGTATCAGTATCGAAAAGCATGTCCTCTTTTGAGCGATTACACATCAAGTTTATTTTATTGGTTTCTTGATATATTCAATATTGTAAAATTGCATAACTTCCAAACAACAGTTTCGAAAGGCCTGTCTAATCACACCGCCACGATCACATTCTGAGATGACCGACAAAATAGCTTGAAGTACCTCTGTTTAAAGGAGGGGAATGGACCGTGGTATTGCATTATATCTGCTTCCATCTAATTGGGTCAAATCTAGCTTTCAGAGAACCCCATGAACTGTATCCTGACACCTCATAAGCCACAGGTGCTGTACGAGGCACTGCTGAGGTCATGTCCTGTTTGGTTATTTCTCTGGGTGCATTGCTGGGTGCACAGGTCAGTCTTGTTAGCTGTCCTGTCTCACAGCAGAAGCAAAAACATAATAGATGTGTAGAGTGTGTGCACAACCAGCCGTGGTATTATGACCTGACTCACTTCCATTTTATTAGAGTTTCTGGAGAAATTGTAGTTTTTAACACAATCCTTCTTACTTACCAGTTCTCATAATACTGCATTTGCTTAAAATAGGGATTATACTTAGTAGTTTATGTTTTATAGTCAAAATCAAATTCACTGTGTACATTTGAAACATGATTAGGAGCATTAGCATTTGAGGGAAGACTGAAATGTGAGCTGCTAAACTAGTAGAAGTGTCACATGCATTTCAGAAAATGTTTGTCGAGCTCAAAGCTACAGCTACAGCTTAGTCAGACTGAATATTTTGCTTCTTGAAATGGTCCTTTTCAACCTACGTGCAGAGTGCTGTCATTGCAAATTTCTATTCGAGTTGATTGTGATTATTTGAGTCCATACTTGCACCTCTGCACTAATACCATATCACAGGGATATTTTCACCCTTATCGCCTTTCAGTCATGGCCAAAAGCAAAGCTAAGATTGATATTACAGTGTATGTAACATTAGCACAATAATATCAATCTGGGAGGGTTTCAGGTTATTTGTTGCTAGTTGGATAAAGCAGACCAAATTTCAGCCAATCACAATCTCAAAATGTACCTAAACAACAAAGCACTAAATATTTAATTGTAAAAAATGTTATTCGTCTTTGTAAGTCTGCAGCAGACCCTGGTGTTTTTCTGCGATCGCCGTGTCGTTAATTAGTATCAAATGTAGAACAGGCAGTATGTTCAGGATATGTAGCGTACATTTAAGTAAGTAAGTAAGTGCTTATTTGTTTTTGTACAACTGTACAATGAAATTGCACAATTCACAATTGGGTTAGTCCTGAGCCGCTGCTGTGGGCTAACCTGACCAGCATGTTTTTTGAAGGTAGGGGAAACCGGAGTATCCGGAGGAAACCTGGCTGAAACGGTGCACCACCTCCTGGGTTTGTTCCTGTTTCAGAGCGTGGTGTCCTGCACTGTTCAGCTCCTCCACCTCCTCCTTCCTCCTGCGCAGCTCCCTCCGCTCCAAGGCAGTTTTTCGCCATCTTCTGGGAAGATTCGTAGCAGACAAATATAATCTTATAATCTATAGTCTTATTATTAGAACAATCTCTCTCTAAATGTGGAGAAGACAAAAGAGATTGTTGTGGACTTTCGAAGAGCGCGTGTCCAGCATGCTCCTCTAACAATCAACGGAGCTGCAGTGGAGAGGGTGACCAGCACTAAGTTCCTGGACCATGTACACTACATCACTGGTCAAGAAAAGTAATCAGTGTCTCTACTTTCTCCACAAGTTAAGAAGAGCCAGAGTCCCAGCCTCCGTTATGTGTAACTTCTACAGAGGGACTATAGAGAGCATCCTGACCAGCTCCATCACTGTGGTTCTTCTACAGAGGGACTATAGAGAGCATCCTGACCAGCTCCATCACTGTGTGGTTCACTACAGAGGGACTATAGAGAGCACCTGACCAGCTCCATCACTGTGTGGTTCTTCTACAGAGGGACTATAGAGAGCATCCTGACCAGCTCCATCACTGTGTGGCTCTTCTACAGAGGGACTATAGAGAGCATCCTGACCAGCTCCATCACTGTGTGGCTCTTCTACAGAGGGACTATAGAGAGCATCCTGACCAGCCCATCACTGTGTGGCACGGCAACAGCACTGCCTCCTGCCGAAGGAGCCTCCAACACATCGTGAAAGCAGCGGAAAAGATCTATGGAGCCCCACTCCCCACCATTAAGGACATGTACTCCACCCGTCTCACCCGCAAAGCCGTCAGAATCACCAGGGACCCTACGCACCATCACACAGTCTCTTCAAGGTAATGCCTTCAGGAGGAGACTGCGGAATCTATGGGCCAGCTCTAGCCGACTTAGTTTCATACAAAAGGCCATCGGGAAACTGAACTCCCATGCCTTTAGCTCATAAGCTTTGTTGACTTTAAAAAAAGAAAAGCTGGGTCCTTCGGGGCTACTACAGACTCTCTGCTGTAACCATCACAAAAACACAGCGAAGATGCTCAAACGTTTCCAGTAAAACAATGTGGAAAACAGAAATTACAAATAATAATAATTGTAGGTAGGTAGGTAGGTAGACAGTATTTGATCTTTGGAAAGTGTCAGAATATTTCTCAACAACACCTTAAGGGCCTGACTTTGCCTTTACTGGTTCTATAGTTTCTTCTTTGCATTTTGGTTTGCTTCTGCTTTTAAAATATCTTCAGGCTCCATACGTTCAGACCACAGTGTTGTATTGTGTTCTTCTGCTTACATACAGTAGTACAACTGTCCTCATATAGACTCAGACTTGAGGAGGATTTACTTCTTCATGGCTGAACTCCTGTTGTGTCACCGCCTCCTGGACTTCTTTGAGTTGAACTTTCTCATTAAATAAAACATGTCTGCCCTGAAGGTCCTGCACCGCCCACACTGTTTATTTTCTGTAATATCCAAAAAGAGAGACGGACTATTCCAGTGCTACGAGCGGTTTCTCCTCTGTCTGTCTGTGGGCGAGCTCGAGCTACTGCTTCTGTGGACCGTGATATGAGTCAAAAATATCAACTTTTTCTCTGTTTAACTGAACTTGTCTGACAGAACCCATATTTTAAGGACTTTTCGGCGCAAAATGCTAATCTCGGGTTTTCATCTTCTTACCTAAAATGTATATCTGTGGTGAAAAAAACAGATGTGTTCTGTTCGCTCATGCTGGTTTGAGTAATCCTGCATATGCTACTTCTTAAGAGCTCAAAACGCTTGCCCACAGCTGCTGATGTCATGAGTTGGTGATCCTCTGTGTGCATCCTCATTCAGATCATTTAAGATCGAAGCGACTCCCATTTGGGGGGTTGAAGTGCTTAGACTGTCAATAGCTATTGCTTTAACCTCTTAACCCTGGCCTTAAGTGTAGAGTGTATTTTCTCCAGATCAGCTTTACTCAAATCCATAAGGTCACAGACTATAGGCGAGAGTAATGCCTCATTTGAATCCAATCTAAATTGAGCTTTTTTCTTGAATTTCCTTAATTTTTGTCACTTTCGTCGAGTTTTTTATCATTTTTTCATCACATTTTTATCGGTCTTTTGTTGCATTTCCATCTTCGTTTTCGCTTCTTTTCAAGAAGCTTTTAGATTTGGGTGAAGCCAAACTGCAGAAAATGTTCTCAGTTCGGGTTGGGGTTAAGAGGCTAAAGGTGCATTATGTAACTTTATACAGGGGAACAAAATGATAATTGTGCGTACCGTATTTTCCGGACTATAAGTCGCACTTTTTGTTCATACTTTGGCGGGGTCTTATACTCCGGAGTACCTAATATGTGTTTTTTTAAAAATTCAAATATATACTTTCACATGCCGCTAGAGGGCACTGCAGGCTAATCGAGCAGCAGAAAGAAAGTTTGGAGTGAGCGAGAGAGCGGAGGTTACTGCAATGAAGTAAACAAAACAAGCTAATCCCGGGCTAAAAGCTAGATGGCCACAGCTAGAGGAACGAGTTCGCAGATGAGAGCTTGAAAACATGCTGTTGGGAGAGGCTTGTCAACGGTGCAGTAACATCTCCGTGCCCAGGTAGTTGCCAAGGCGATTGATTTGGAGTGAGATCGAGAATTTGGTATGTTCTTTATGCTATAGTTATCTGAACTGTTTATGTGACGTTAACATACCGGACTCCTATTTAGTTTGTTGTTTATGCTTCATGTAGCTAACCATCAATGTGTTACGTTAGCATACCGTGTACGCCTATTCAGCCTGTGTTTTTTCTTCATTAGGCAATGTTTTAATAGTGCGTCTTATTCTCCAGAGGGACTTATAGGCCGGCAAATATGACAATTTACTTTTTTGTGACCCAATGGCTGTATGGGTGGTCAGCATGGCACCTTCCTTCACAGGCCTCTATTATGCTCCAGGATCAATTATTTTTAGGGTTGCTGGTAGGTTTTCACTGCTCACTGACCCTCTCACCAGAAAACCTACAAAATAATTTGATCCTGGAGCGTTGTAGAGACCACTGTGATCGAAAGTAAAGGCGCCATGCTGACCACTCATACAAATTGGATACAAGGGGCAATGTTTGAGCAGAAAATAATAATTTTACATTATGTGTTTTAACCTCTTACCCAATGCTTTAAAGGGATATTTCAGGATTTTTGACATAGGGTCTCATTTCCTAGAATATTTTTTGAAATATAACTGACTTTGTACCACATGAATTACCGCATTTTGAGGGACTATTTTCTCACAGATCACTCCGCCGCTGCGTTAGCTTACAGCCACGAAGCTGATGCTGCTCAAATATAAGTTATTTTAAATGCAAAATGGTTAAAATTATTCTATCGACACAGACGTTTATATGGTTAGTCTGGTGTTATAAGTGATTTGCCTCAGGTGCACTGTGGAGTGGGTCAGACTGTTTTAATGCAGGCTAACTGATACCATAGAAATGTGTTAGCCTTGCCCTAGCCTAGCGCCACTAGACTCTTCAAATATAAGAACTGCATGAATTAAGAAAAAAATATCTCCAGACATCAACAACACTCTGGATAACTAGGAAATGAGGCCCAATGTCAAAAATCCTGAAATATCCCTTCAACTCCAGTTCGGCTTTACCCAAATCTAAAAGCTGCTCAGCTGGAGACTTGCAGCCTATAGGCCAGTGTAACGCCTCATTTGAAAACTAAGACCTGTCGCCGCGTTGATGTCACAGTTTTGTCACATTTTTGTTGCTTTTATGTTGCGTTTTTGCCTAATTCGCATATTTGTCAGTTTTCTGTTGCGTTTTTCTTTACAGCCTCTAGGCCAGTGTAACGCCTCATTTGAAAGCTAAGACCGACAAAACTGATCTAAACTGTTTTTGTCTCATTGTTCCCGCGTTTATGTAATGTTTTGCCACTTTTTTTTTTTTTTTTTTTTTGTCGTTTTGTTTTTCGTTTGCGGCCTGTAGTCCAGTGCAATGCCAAATTCGAAAGCTAAGACCTTGTAGTTTCTGAAAATAATGTGTACGATCTTTGTGAATAAAACACAATTTCGGGGATGGCACGATGAATATGCAACAAAAAAGCTATGTCAAAAACATGACAAAAAAAAGCGATGTAAAGGCGGCGACGAAATTAGTTTGGATCAGTTTTGTTGGCCTTAGCTTTCAAATGACGCATTACTCTGGCCTGTAGGCTGTAAGCTCTATTCGAGGAGCTTTTAGATTTGGGTAAAGCTGAACTGAACAGTTGAAAATTTAGATTTAATGCCAGTTTGAATCCAGTCGAATGCTTTCATTGCCCTGAAGAAACCCTGTAGAACATTCTAATTGCAGCCTTTAATTGTGATTTGTTTGAGCTTCCAGCCACATTAGATCCTGCCTAACTTTTTCATGTGAGACTTGAGCGAAGTTGAGTGTGAGAGTTCGCCTCTTGTCACAACTAATTGATTTGACATTGACAATGACAGGCGGAGGTCCAGGATAGATTCATCAGGGTGACACATAAGACTCAAAGGGAAACCGAAATAAAAATAGCAAAAGAGAGAGGGGAAAAAAAATGCCTTCACGATTTTAGCCGAATTCCTTTGCGGGGGACGCTGCCAGCCAAAGCACAGATGTACAGGATATTGTCATTGCGCGGCGGGGACAGAAATGTTTTGACAGAGCCGATGATTCATGTTTGGGAGTTTAGCCATGCTCCATCTGGTTTTGAGCCCGGAGGTTTTTAAGCCGCTCTGCAAATCGGTCCACTGTGTGCCCATGTGGAAGACAATGGGAAATAATAGGACTGTCTGTCGGAGACTTGGATCGAGCCAAAGACATCTACCAACGACGAAGATTAAAACAAATGCACTCGACATGGAACAAACTGAGAGTTCCCTTTTCTCTGACAAAATCATCATTTGTTTTTCTAAACCTTTTTTGCCTAAAGGTTTCAACAGTAACAAACAGACTTTTAATGATTTATTTTTTTCATATCCAAGCCAGCAGGGCTCCAGACAAACACTGCAGGTTGGTTTCACCTGTAAGTTTTTATCATTATTATTATTATTTAGGTGCGCCAGGACTTTAGGTGGCCTAGAAAAAGCATTGATGAAGACGGCACAACGCCATGAACCACGTGACTAGGCAGCACTAGGTGAAAGAAGAGCAGAGCCCCATTGACGGCAAAAAGAATTTGAGGCTTGGCAGTTTTTACAGTTAAAGCAGTACTAAGTAACTTGTGCCCCTAGAGGCAGGTGTCGTAGCATGTTGCAGTTTTTTACTCATTGTCCCTGAGAGTGAATACTACGCTGACAGAAAAGACAAAGGGAGAGAGGGATATTGTACATCCAATTACACAATGAAGAAAAAAATGTTCACTCAAACTTGGCTGTAAATACTGTTTAAGTGGCGCTAGCCCGCAGTTAGCTTTGCCCGTTAGCCTGTTAGCTTCTTCTTCGTGATTCCATTAGTGTGTATTGGTGCCTCTGACCCGTAGGCAGCCAACTTGCAATTGTGGTTTTCTAGCCAGAGACACCAATCATCCCATCAACACTTGTATTACCCCCAGAGGGACTATGAAAAGGATTTATTAAGGTAAACAAGTTACTTAGTACTGCTTTAATGCTTTATACAATAAAAAATAGAAAGTACCGCACTACCTCCGCGAACAGTCAGCGAACCAACTACTCTGCATCAACAAGCACTGCCCAACCAAATAAACAAATACATAAATAAGCTTTGAGAATTCGGTGTCAATTTATTTTTCCTATGTCCGTTAGCATTTAGTCCTCAAACATCGCAAATGATGAACAATCCGGATGTTTTCAGCTGTCGGGCTGCATCACAGTGTGGTTTGGGAGCAGCACCAGCCAGAGTCGCAATAAGGCTCTACAGAGAGTGGTGCGGTCTGCTGAACAGATCATTTGGTGCAGTCTTCCTGCCATACATGACATTAAAGGGATATTTCAGGATTTTTGACATTGGGCCTCATTTCCTAATTATCCAGAGTGTTATTGATGTTGGAGATATTTTTTTCTTAAATTCATGCAGTTCTTATATTTGAAGAGTCTAGTGGCGCTAGGCTAGGGCAAGGCTAAAGCATTTCTACGGTAACAGCTAGCCTGCATTAAAAACAGTCTGACCCACTCCACAGTGCACCTGAGGTAAATCACTTATAACGCCAGACTAAAAATCCTGAAATATCCCTTTAACCAGTGCCGGTGTCTGAGGAAGGCCCACAGCATCATCAGAGACAACACCCACCCGGCTCACGCACTCCTCCAACTGCTGCCGTTGGGAAGGCGCTACAAACAGATTAAAAGACAGCTATTACCCGCAGGTGGTCCGGCTCCTGAACTTAAATAGTAACAAACAAGTGCACTAGAAGTCAAAAGATCATTTGTGCATTGTGTTTCCCTCCTCCTCTCTCTCTGCACTTTTTAATATGTGAGTGTGGTTGAATGAAGATTGTTATTTGTTATTTTGATATAAGTGAGTTTACAGGTTCGTCTCATCTAAGTACATTTTATTGCATTGTTGACTGTGTGTTGACCTGCATATGACAAATAAATCTGAATTTAGATGATGAGCAAAGCCTGGTTAGAAGTTTGTTTGAGTTTTATTTCGAGCTAAGGCACAAAATCCAAGAAAAAAACAGAAAAATATATATACACAATAAAAGAAAAAAGAAAAAAAGAAAAAATAATAATATACATTCTAACTCGAAAAGGAGTGGGAAGAAGACAAGCTTATTGACTCCCACCCCTGTTCATAAACTTAAATAACAATAACTAACAACACTGCATATTTCTTACCATCTGTTGTCTTGTAACAACTATCAACCGAGTTGGTTACATTTCAACAGATGCCATACTGCATTATACCAGGTCAACACTCACAGTATCTCACACTCTACAACCATTGTATTATTTCTGTTTCCCATACCGAATTCATTACCGTGTTGGCATTACCGTTATTCATCATCACCATTACAACCCATATAACATTACTCTGTATCAAAATGTTTGATACATAACATACTCCACATTTATTCATGAAAGGTACATTAATCGCAGACCGATTGATGCTCATAATAACAAGAATGATCTTAATGATGTGTGTTACAAGGTATTCGTTTTTTTTTGTTTTTTTTGTTTGTTTGTTTTTTCTCTGTGACTGGACCAGCTGCCAGAGGGGAGCAGCCCCCGAGTAACCGGACCATCCTTTGTTGAGTGTCCTATACTATGCATTAAAAGAGACAAATGTTTAGGAGTCTGCTGCCAGAAGAGGGTTTCCTCGAGCTGCCGACCCCCACCTGTCTGCCCTGTACTACGGGTTATGTTGAATGCGGAGTACATAGATATGTGCATGATTTACTTCTAAGAATTTAATTCCTTTATATTACCATCAGCATCAATAGCCGTACTGCTGTCTGAATCGATTAAGTTTGATTCTAAGAATAATCTACAGATTATTAGGTAATAATCCTAGACTGTTACATTTAAAGTTTAAAGTTAAAATAGTGATGATAACAACACAACAGCAACAACAATAACAATGGCAATAACAACTGCAATAGTATATTAGTAACAACCACAATATATTTCATTATTAGTTAGATCTGACCTTTAAAGTATACAGCACTTTGTGACACCCATTAGTAAATCAAGTACCCATTTCCTCCTTCTGGTACTTTGACCATACCATTTTTTTATATCTTGATTTGAAATGATGAATATTAGGACATTGTTTAAATCAGAAGTCAGTAAAGAAGGGGGGGTATTATGTAAAATCGACTTTTTCAAGCTTTATATCATGTTATTATGTCATTCCCTCATTAAACACATGCCTGGAGTGTTGCCTTGGCTCATTCACATATTTTTGAGTAATCAGTAAAAACTTAGACGGCAGCCATTTTAGGTGTAGCTATGCCTCAGTCCTCGTAGGAACGCCCCCACCTCCTGGAGACGCCTCTGGACCTTTTGTCACCAGCCAAGCCACCATCCACTGCTCCTCAGCTCAGCAGAGCCCCCTCCCCGCACAGTAGTGTTGTTTAGATGCCACAGCAGTGTGCTGAAGGGGGCGTGTCGGAAAGCTTCTTAAAGAGACAGAGGCCTATTTCAAGACGTTCAGTACAGCCATTTTGAGAGAGCAATTTTATTCAAGGCAGTTATTTTAATTGACTGCATATACAGACCAACAGAAGGTTACGTCATCATTGTAGTATGCTATAGACTGGTGCTATGTGATTGAAAAAAGCATAATACCCCCTCTTTAAAGCCAATACTTCACTAGCACAGTGTATAGTTTATTTTCTGTATCTATTAATTATCCATTTTACTGCCAACACATTTCAATCACAGGTCAGGATTCTTTGTACATTACATTAGTTCAGGATATTTAAGTCAGCTGTCTCTTACATAATGTGGGTTCTACTTCAGCGCAAAGGAAAAGGGACACTCAGAGGCTGAACCGGCTCATTAGTAAGGCGGGTTCGGTGGTTGGACTGGGCCTGGACTCAGTGGAGAAGGCGGTGGAGCAGAGGACGCTCTGCAAGACTCCTCTCTCTGAGACGCTCCAAGGACAGACTGAAGAACTCTTTTGTCCCTCGTGCCATCAGGCTTCATAATAGAGCCACTTCAGGGAGGAGCACAGGAGGAGGAGAGAGGGAAACGTCTTGAACATTGTCTTGCAGTGCCTTAACTTCTCATGCTACTCACTGGATTACAAAGAAGGTAAAGCAGCGACATCTGATGGACAGTTCTGGCCAGTGCAACTTCTCATGATGTCAGAGCAGGGTTAAACCATCCACCGCTTGTAAATTGTGCTGTTTTACTCACACAGATCTGACACATATTTTCAGAAACTACAAGGTCTTAGCTTTCAAATGAGGTGTTACACCGGCCTATGCTATAAGCTCCAGTCAAGAAGCTTTTAGATTTGGGTTAAGCCGAACTGGAGAAAATGTGCTCGGTTAAGGTGGGGGTTAAGAGGTTAAAAGAACTTAGCGATGAAAGAATATGATCCAAACCATAATCCAAACACATTCATTCATTTCTTTGGGTAGCCGTGGCAACGCTGCCAGTCTGCACATATTATATGACTCTTCTGAGAGGTGGCTAAAGTGCCCTGCCCAAAGACACAAAGACAGTTCATGGTTTGAGTCAAGAAGCACAACTCTCTGAGCTTAGAGACTCTGACGACAAAAATGCCTTATGTTAACGTAGGAATGCCAGAATATAAAAACATCACAAATAACAATAAAAAAAGTTAACATTTTGATGCATTATGTAAAAAATCTCAACATAAGTCGGTTTATATGACTTTAACAATTAGTGTCAAACCTACATATTTTTTTTATAACACATATTTGCGTATAATAGTTATTATGGGAGAGCAAATAACCGAGAATTAAATCAGGGTTACCAACTACTCTACTTTTAATGCCACAGATGCAAAAATATCTGTGCATATTTCTTTCCTCAACATCAGCAAACATTACGTCAAATCAATCAGAGGGGAAATGTCTAAATTCCAACTAAAAAAAACAAAGCCAAAACTGCATCTGAATGTGTGTTAGAACATAATTTCTGTATTTCTGATTAAAGTATGCAGCCACATCGTTATTCTCCAAGACATTTCAATTTAATGCCTGTTTGAATCCAATTTAATGCCTTTTAAAGGGGGGGTATTATGCTTTGTTCAATCACATAGCACCAGTCTATAGCATACTACAATGATGACGTAACCTTCTGTTGGTCTGTATATGCAGTAAATTAAAATAACTGCCTTGAATAAAATTGCTCTCTCAAAATGGCTGTACTGAACGTCTTGAAATAGGCCTCTGTCTCTTTAAGAAGCTTTCCGACACGCCCCCTTCAGCACACTGCTGTGGCATCTAAACAACAACACTGTGCGGGGAGGGGCGTTCCTAGGAGGACTGAGGCATAGCTACACCTAAAATGGCTGCCGTCTAAGTTTTTACTGATTACTCAAAAATAATGTGAATGAGCCAAGGCAACACTCCAGGCATGTGTTTAATGAGGGAATGACATAATAACATGATATAAAGCTTGAAAAAGTCGATTTTACATAATACCCCCCCTTTAATGACATTTAAGGCCTTCATTTTTGGCACCATTCGTATTATGCCCAGCGGAAAACCCTCATATAATAACTCAGTTTCTTCTTTTCCATCACGTCTGAAATGATCTGAGCAGGTTCGGCTTGTTAAGTATCTGTATAATGGTGGTGGGGGAAAAAAAATAAACGAAATAGATATTTTTAGCAGAAATCAAAGCACTGTAAAAAAAAGTAAACTGCTTTGTAATTACAGGCCGGTCCGTCCGACGCATGGGTGGCACATGAGCGTTGCACCTGCGCAAGTGAGGAATATTTACCGCTGCTAATGGGACGAAATGTAGTCTATTTATTGCATTATTGTGAAACCATCAGGCCCGGCTCCTAAATAGCAACAGTTCAAAGAGCCCCACCGCCGCTCCAACGTATAAAATAGTGAGTGTGTTCTGCTCGGCCCTAACTACTACTTAGCGACGACAAGCTTTTCAAAGGAGCCAAGAATGCGGTCACGCCTCTATAAAAGACCAAAGCCTCCAAAACAGGGAGCGCACTGCAAAAAAAGGGACAAGCTACCGTTTTGTAGTGTTATTCTCCCTTGATTATTTTTGTTATATAGTGACAGTGGCGCAGGTAGTAGCGTGATTTGAATGTGAGTTGTTTCCTGATGTAAAGCGCTTTGGGTGCCTAAAGAAGTGCTCTATAAATGTGATAATTTAACATAGGAGTGAAACAAAAATGACTAAGTATTACACAAGTTAACATAGAAACAATCGCCTTGTCAACTTAAATCTTGCCTGAACAGCCATATCATAGAATATCATGGGCTTTTGTGATATCATAGTCCAAATATGAACCAAGAAACTCATTTTGCTGATTATGTCACAGATGAGACTAAATTAACCTCTTCACCCCCACCCGAACCGAGCACATTTTCTCCAGTTTGGCTCTACTCAAATCTAAAAGCTTCTTGAAAAAAGTGTCAAAATGGAGACAAAAACGAGCCAGAAATAACAGCGACAAAAACAACTAAAAAGTGATGAAAAAGCCATACAAGCCCGACAAGAAAGTGGCAAAAACACAACAAAGGAAGCAACAAAGGAGCGACAAAAACGTGCCAGAAAAGCAACAATAATATAACAAAGAAAGTGACAAAAGAATGACAAATAATGGATGTAAAAGTTACGATCAGTTTTGTAGGTCTTAGCCTTAGTGTGGTTTATCATATAGACGAGTGGTTGCTAAAGTGGGGGTCGGGACAAACCAGGTGGTTGTGAGCACAGAGCAGGGGTCCCAAGATGATTTCAAGATATAAAAATAAAAATACTGATAGTGTGTTTGATCTAATTCTTAAAGGGGGGGTATTATGTAAAATCGACTTTCTCAAGCTTTATATCATGTTATTATGTCATTCCCTCATTAAACACATGCCTGGAGTGTTGCCTTGGCTCATTCACATATTTTTGAGTAATCAGTAAAAACTTAGACGGCAGCCATTTTAGGTGTAGCTATGCCTCAGTCCTCCTAGGAACGCCCCCACCTCCTGGAGACGCCTCTGGACCTTTCGTCACCAGCCAAGCCACCAACCACTGCTCCTCAGCTCAGCAGAGCCCCTCCCCACACAGTGTTGTTGTTTAGATGCCACAGCAGTGTGCTGAAGGGGGCGTGTCGGAAAGCTTCTTAAAGAGACAGAGGCCTATTTCAAGACGTTCAGTACAGCCATTTTGAGAGAGCAATTTTATTCAAGGCAGTTATTTTAATTTACTGCATAAACAGACCAACAGAAGGTTACGTCATCATTGTAGTATGCTATAGACTGGTGCTATGTGATTGAAAAAAGCATAATACCCCCTCTTTAAAAAAACACAAAAAATACGATGAAAAAGTGACGACAATGCCAGAAAAAAAAAAAATCTTTGTTCAATTTTGGAGGTCTTAGCGTTCAAATGTTCAAATGAGGCGTTATACTGGCCTATAGGCTGTAAGCTCCAGTCGAGAAGCTTTTAGATTTGGGTACAGCTGAACTGGAGAAAACGTGCTCGGTTAAGGCGGGGTTGAAGAGGTTAAAAAATAGGGTTCACACGTCACTTATTGAACTCAACTACAGTATTAAAAGAAGTTGATGCGTCTGGTTACACTTTATTTTAAACTAATGTCAGGGTTAGAGTTTGGGTCTTATGTCGTGTTACATTATGTACCTCCAAACTACAAATACATATGATTTCATTATGTGTGTGTAACCTAGGTACACGTTATTACACATTGTTACATGGAATATTATATTGTACTACATATGGCAGGTAGAATGTATCAAGGGTAGTGTAAAATAAAGTGTTTCCATGTGTTTTGTTATGACATGAAGCAGGGTGGGATTTAGGCTCCACTCATTCAAAAATAGTCATATGTAATGCTTTTTAATGCCCGAATACTATATAATGCCAAACACACAAAAAATCGGTGCATTGTCCATTTATTGATATTTGCAAACAGAGGAAAGGGACAACCTCTTCAGCAAAAAATGTCTACAATTTAGACTTTAAAATGTTGTATTTTTGACAAACATATGAAAAAACTAAACGAAAAAAGTTGAGTAATGTCATTATATTCCAGGAAATGTAGATTTAAACCCAAACGTCGTGATTCCCATGACATTTCATTTTGACCCAGTTTATTTAATGACTTTGAATGCCCCGCAGAAACCCTGCTATTATATCAAAATAACTAAACTAGAAAGACGCCGAACATGTGCTACATTTTGCAGTGTAGGGAAGCCTTTTCTGGCAATTTGTCCAGCTCACAGACAGAGGGCGCTGTGGCACAACACTGCGGGGAAACCTCTGCTGCTCACCATCAGGGATAATCCCACCAGGGTTCAGGAACCTGATTGTCCATTCAACGCAAATTCCGGGTAACTAGCATAACAGGGAACATGTGCCGTGAAAAATGATATGTTAAAAAGTTAACAGCTGCAGAGGGGCCCCGGGTCGGCGGCTCAGGTCGAGTTATGAGCTTTGAATTCAAACCACACGGCAAATTGAAATGATATGAATTCAGATATATCCTGTTTTGAGTTTAGATTTAGATTCATCTAGTTTGAAGGTTCAGTCTTTTTTTATTGTGTATTTAGTACCCTCTACTTAAAGTGTGCAGCCATTAATATGGAAAAAGGTCATCTGTGTAACTTTATAAGTGAAAAGGTCATGTGTCGTGATCAAATAAAGCTAAAATACAATCACACTCACTATTCCTTGCTAAATATCAGCTTTCCTAAATTCAAATAATGTGAGTTTTACCTTATTTTTTATATTTGAAATTATTCAGAGTGTTTCGCATGCCCCTGGGATCCCCCTACAAGAGATTGGAAGTAAATGTAGTATGGGGGACAAAACTTGAAATAGTGTAAAAAAAAATCTGATATTTCCAAACAATTCCATACAAAACAGGATAAATTAGTAAAAGTTTAGCTGTTTATGATAAATAAAAAGTTTAAATTAATTAAAATTGGATGTACTTTATGTTGAAAAGAGTAACCAAGTGTGTTTTACTCAAGAAAGTGAGACCTGATATCACACAAGTGGAAGTAAGAGCTGTAATTATTTAGTTCAAAAAGGTCCTCACATACTTGAGTGCTACACCCTAGTACAATGCATCTCTCCTTTTTGAGGTTAATGCATATTTCACATTGTCCCTTTTTCTTTTGCAGTGTCTGATTCTTTTTCACTCTTTAACCCGAGCCAAATGCCACAAAATCGCGTGTCTGTCCCATTTTTCACACATGCACCGGTGCAGGTGAGACAAGGCCGGTTTTAATACTTCTTTTTCTCGACGTGTAACCAAACACCGCAGTTGCTTCTATTGTCTTATCAGAGATGGAAAGCGGGGAAGCTGGCAGGTGTTCATGGCCCCGGGGCTGCAGACTTCAGAACTGGGTAAAGTAAAGGGCGGGAGACTCAATGAAAGGGGACAGATGCTACATTCTCTCATTAAGGCGAGTGACTTCTTAGGAGAACTTGTGCTGTTAACTTGTTATGGATATAGTTTTTACCTGCGCTTGAATAAAAGTGCAGGTGGTGATCGCAAAAGAGACATATCATGTAAAATCACCTTTTTGACCTTATAACAAGTTCCCTCATACCAGTTTGCTAATGTGCAAAACGTGTAAACATGGAGTAGTCACGGCAACTTTTTTTAATTCATTTTGTTTACATACGAGGTTTGGAGCCCCAATAGCAACACTAACCCTGTACTAGCCCTAATAGATGGGTTTCCGTTTCTGGAATCCTCCGCGACGAGCCGCCATAATGTGTGTCAATCGACAATGTTTACGTATGGCTCGCATGCACACAATGTATATGATTGTGTCTACTCTGAGCTTCTGTAGTCGCTAGTGTGTTTTTTCCACTGACAAGGAGCCATGTGATTGATCGCTAGGCTAACATAATCATCGTAGTGCACATTACGATTATTATGTTGGCCTACCGATCGATCACATGGCTCCTTGCATGATAATCATGAAAATAAAGGTCCTAGAATTAAAGGAAAAATGCTGTTTATCAATTTACCTGTGATAAAATGTTCATACCAGACTTTACAGTGACTTGGGTCAGGATCGAAGCCCTCTCTGTTTATACATAGATTGAGCTTCTCGTACAAAGGTCTTTCTGTTTGTTCCTTGGTGATAAATCCCTTTTTGGAATATCGAAATATTGTCTCTTCGTTGTGATATCAATGATCCGTAACCAGTGTTGGGGGTAACGTATTACAAAACGAGTTACAAAAATATATTACTTTTTTCAGTAACTAAGGAGTATGACATATTACTTAATATGGTAATATATTAGTCATCACAATTTAAGTAACTCAAGTTGTAAGTGGTTTGTATTGATGTACGAACAAAAAAAAAAAACTAAACTTCCCCAAATAAAATGCAGCATACCCAACTTCTCAACAAAAAAAACATAAGCGAATGGGGGAAAGCGAAAGAAAAAGAAATTTGACTACACTTTTGCTCGGTGGCATTATTACTATTTCAGTTTATATTTTGCCAAAAGTAACTCAAAAGTAATTAAAAGTAATGTAACTCACACACTACAATTTTGAAACAGTAATGTGCATTACAAACATATTTTTAAACATTTTTAAAGCTATAACCACTAATATAGAATACATTGCCATTTTAAAGTAACTTGTCCAACACTGTCTGTAATACAAACAATTAGACGCTTGACACACATGATGGCGCCGTATGGAGGTGTGGGAGAAATGTGACGTCATCGGAAATCTATATATACTAAAACATGTACAATAGGATCCCCTCTGTGATCATCTCAGTGGGACTTTCCTGGTTAAATACAATGATCCTCAACTAATGGGTCATAAGCTTTTGCCAGGAATCGTTTCTTACAATAATATTCTACTAAAAAAAGGAAAACATGTCCTGAGGCTGTTAAAAAGGCCGGTGCCAAAATGTATCATAAATACAGCTTTATGGAATAAAATGCTGACACTTACATTATTCATAACATGTTAAGTTTGTATTTGGTTCAAAACACTAATGGACGCAATTTAAAATGTAGGTGTAACGTGTCAGTATGCACTCACTATTCAGCACCTGTCCTGATTACTGACCCCCTCAGAGTGTTTGGCTTCATTCACACAGTTTTACCGTTCACTTTGGTCGCTTCATCTTCTACAGCTTCTACACTCCGATCGGTAGTTCCTGGATTTTGTTGCATCATAGAGGGAACACGAGACTGTCCTCCACATTTTTAAAACCCATAATTCATCATCAAATCCATTAAAGACTAAAAGTGTGTTCTTCACAGTCATTAAATTAAGGGTTTTCAATGTTGGGGTTTTGACGCTCTGTGCCGGGTTTCCAAGATGATTTCAAGATTAAATTATAAGAAAAATAACAATAATGTTTACCGTATTTTCCGGACTATAAGTCGCACTTTTTTTCATAGTTTGGCTGGGGGTGCGACTTATACTCAGGTGCGACTTATAAACTACCATATTTTCCGGACTATAACGGCATATAATTTGTGAAATCCAGTTAAAGGGGGGGTATTATGTAAAATCGACTTTTTCAAGCTTTATATCATGTTATTATGTCATTCCCTCATTAAACACATGCCTGGAGTGTTGCCTTGGCTCATTCACATATTTTTGAGTAATCAGTAAAAACTTAGACGGCAGCCATTTTAGGTGTAGCTATGCCTCAGTCCGCCTAGGAACGCCCCACCTCCTGGAGACGCCTCTGGACCTTTCGTCACCAGCCAAGCCACCAACCACTGCTCCTCAGCTCAGCAGAGCCCCCTCCCCGCACAGTAGTGTTGTTTAGATGCCACAGCAGTGTGCTGAAGGGGGCGTGTCGGGAAGCTTCTTAAAGAGACAGAGGCCTATTTCAAGACGTTCAGTACAGCCATTTTGAGAGAGCAATTTAATTCAAGGCAGTTATTTTAATTTACTGCATATACAGACCAACAGAAGGTTACGTCATCATTGTAGTATGCTATAGACTGGTGCTATGTGATTGAAAAAAGCATAATACCCCCTCTTTAAATATCAAAATCAACCATTCAATTACATGCTGTAGACTTAATTCTAAATGTTTTGTTGCTCCAAAGTAGTATCAGAGGCACTAAGTGTTACAGTGGGGGTCCCGGGTTGTTTGTGTTGCAATTTTGAGGAGTGTGGCCAAAAACTCCTGAATTAGATGAAAGTTAAAGTTAGTTTTCACTGTTTAATCATTTGTTGTTCCTACTGCTGCCAACAGAGGGAGCCAATTTGCAATCTTGACTAGTTCAGTCACTCATTTCTGTTTTTTTTGTCCGCCAAGTCATTATTTGCCAAAGATTTTAAAAGATAAAACATAAATAAAATAATGTTGTCAAGCCTCAATGATGTATGATACACTGTAACTTTCAACTCATTGCGCTTACTTGGAATAAGTTGTAAACCCGATGCATAATTATTAAGCCCAATGTTAAGCCATGATTACTAGTAACGCTAGTATGATTAAGAGGGATTTCACAGTATTCATTACTTATGACACAAGTTCTGATTTCCAGACATGTTAGTACTGACAACTGGGAATTCCAAGTACTGATTACTTTTGTTACTTAAATATGGTCTTAACCTGTACTATTATTCTTAGTAATGGTTACTGGAATATTCCTGTTCCCTTTATGTTTTATTTCTTATTCCCATTAATGAAGTTGTACATTTTTAGTACAAGAAATAAATGTTGTAAAAAAGCAAGAAATAGTATAGTTATAAAGTCAATTTATTTAACATTGAACAGTGTAAAACACTTACATTTTAAGGTGCAATTAATGATAGAACATTTCCATTTCTGCAGTTATAGTTTACATCAGTCCAAACAGGTGGATTAGTTTGTACTGAGCCGATGAAGCCGAGGAGCTGAAGTGTCTTAGAAGGTTCCACAGACTCTGTACATGCAGCAGGTTCTGCAGACTCACAACAGGAGGAAGGGGATCTTTGTAAATCACTGTCAAAGCTCACTCCTCAAAGTCTTCATCAGCGTGGTCAGATTTCTGTAAGACATATAAAGAACAACAATACTTTAGTCATGAGTCCCTATGGCAAGACTAAACCAAAACCTACAGATTAAATGTTGCTTTGTCTCATCCAAACATCTCAGCTCTGACTCTGTCTCACCTCATTGTGTTCAGCTCTAGTCTCAGCAGATCCTTCCACAGCTGCAGTCTTCAGTCTGACACTGAACACATAAAACCATTCACAAATGTTATTTCACATTCAACTTAAGGCCAATTTGTCCAAATATAACGAATAGTGCCATCTTACCTACTGTCTGGGTGCAAAGTTGGTCTGAAAGTTTTCACAGTAGTGCAGATTTCTGTAAAACAAAGAAATACAATCAGTAAGCACACAATAGCCAAATCCACACAGGATTACAATTACGTAAAAAGTAAAGATTACGGACGTCCTCAGAGTTTTATGATAGTAGGGTAAATTATATCATAGACTAAACCAGTTCTGTACATTTGAGTCCTGTCTCACCTCAGTGTGTTCAGCTCCGTCTCATCAGGTCTTTCCGCAGCTGGACTCCTCAGTCTGACACTGGACACACACAAACCATTTAAAAGATTATTTTACTAAAGGACATGTTGTTTAAAAAACTGATCAGTGCAGTCTTACCTTCAGCATTGATGCTGAGTCAGTCTCTAAATCTTTACAGCAGTCACTGCTGTAAACAAAAACTTTAATCATAACCAATAGTATTAGATTTACATTCATTTAATATAGTGAGTTGTTAAATGGTGAGTGCAAACTGAAAAATATAATATGTTATTTTTTGAGCGTGTTGCACCTGATTTAACATTTGAAATGATGAGTATTATAGTAATTTGTACAACAAATGTTTGACATACCACTGTGTGGTCACCAAATTAAATAACAAATGTGTTATAAGGTAGAGCAAAAGCTTTGTTGTACTTTTCAAATATAAAACATATTGAAAATAGTAACAATACATCAAACTCTTAAAGCAATCACAAATATATCCAAAGACACACTCACCTTAAGTTGATTAATGAGAAATAAAACAGGAAAGGTCCTGTTTTCTGCTGTTTCTGCTCGATGATACACTGAGGGCTGTTGAACACTTCTCTTTTGAATTCAAAACAGTTCAGAGCAATCTGATTGGCTGATTCTGCACATGTGACATATGACCTGAACCAATCCTAGGCAACGTAGGTTATAGCTTAGTTTTGTCCATTACGGTTACTAGACAGTCAAGTTCCCGTTACAGGGGCTCAGTAGAGGACACTGGGGAGGTTAGTGAGAGTTACTAAAACCATGTACTCGATAAAGAGAAAAGCAAGTAAAGACAATGTTAAGCCTATTTTATTAAAACGGGAAAAACCTTGTAAATGGGACAGAATCTTATAATGGATACTTTAGAATGAGTGTGAGCATAACAGGACTACAAATAATCATTACTGGCATCATGTAGAGTTAGTAAATACTGGCAAAACCATGTCACTGGAACGGAAACATGCTGCAGTAAAATGGAAAAGCAATTAATCACAATTTTCTCTGGATAATGTACTTCTTACATGGAATAGAGGGTAAATGCTGAAAATTTCAGGTCTCCTAGTAATTATAACACTTTATTTCATGTTACGACTGTAATCGGAATTTACAGTGTATGTCAATTACGCACTCCTGTGTTGTTCAACCAAAATACAAAGGCTAACGTGTCCAAATGTAATCTACAAAGCCTGAAAAAAAGCCATAATATCGGGACATTTAAGTGTTGTTACATGCCGTGTAAACATGTCTGAGGGCGTGTTAGAGTCTCATTAAAGAGCAGTCTGTACGATCAGGGAGAGGCCGGGGGAGAAAACAAACAAACCCCGCAGGGTCCTGACGGAGAGAGGCCTCCGCTCCAGTGTAATTCAAGTTCAATAAGTGACCTCCGACCCGGGACAACTCGGGTTTCACACAGATTACAGGCACAGTTACCTCACAGCTGTGGACACGCACACCTCCACAGAAGCCAGCGCTCAAAGGAAGTCCATACACACACACACCCACACACATGAGCAGGCCTGGGGAGAGTAGCCAAAAACTAGGACCCAAGTAAGAGTAGCAATGCTTAGGGTGTACTGTTTAAATGACGAATTCAAAGTGCAATTTCGATTTGATAGCGACCTACACAAAACCTGCATGAAAATAAGTGCTATTGAGATCCTGCTATCACTTTAACCTCTTAACCCCCACCTTAACCAAGTGCATTTTCTCCAGTTCAGCTAAAAGCTTCTTGAAAAAAGTGTCAAAATAGCGACAGAAATGAGACGAAAACAAGGATGAAAATGCAACAAAAGAGCAACAAAAACGTGACAAGAAAGTGACAAAAACACCACGAAAGAGCAACACAAAAAAAACTATGAAAAGTAACACGGCAACACGGCAACAATACAAGGAATAAGATCAGTTTAGACCAGTTTTGTAGGTCTTAGCTTTGAAATGAGACTGGCCTATAGTCTGTAAGTGCCAGTCCAGAGGCTTTGGTAGTTGGTAGTTTCTAGTCTTTCACACATGGTTCCACATTATGTCGCGGTTCCATACAGCCCGCTTCTATTCAGCACGACTCGGTCAAAGTAGTTTTCCACTTAATAATGGACTGCAGTGGTTGTGAGCTGTGCTCCCCAGATGTGCACGCTGGAATACACATTACTGAAGGAAAAACAGAACAGCAATTAAACAGAGGACAGTGTGAAGAAATGCCAGGTTTACGTAATTATTTAGAGGTGCCAAGGCAAATACTACAAGAAGGAAGCAGCTACAAGACGAAATATGAAGGTAAGCTACTGTACATGCAGATGCAGATGCTATGCTAACACCAGCTGAACTGCGGCCGAATGCTATCATCGGCAAACTGTTTCAACAGCGGTTTGATGTCATGAAATATGAAATCCTGTACGACCTGCCTGTTTTAGTGTGGGCTGTGCTCTCTCCCCCCTCCTGGAACCGCCACCTTAACGTGGTGGAGGGGTTTGAGCGCCCGAATGATCCTGGGAGCTTTGTTGTCGGGGGCTTCGTGCCCCTGGTAGGGTCTCCCATGGCAAACAGGTCCTAGGTGACGGGTCAGACAAAGAGCGGTTCAAAAGCCCCTTATGAGAGACCAACAGGCCCGGTTAGAACCATGAGGCCGTCCTTCTGTAGACCCACCACCTGCAGGAGGAGCCATAGGGGCTAGTGCAATGTGATTTGAGAAGCTCCAACAGCTGCCCCCACGACCCGGAAACGGAAAAGTGGAAGAAGATGGATGGATGGATGTTCTCTCTCCTCTTGCCAATCAGAGGCCAGCAGTCAGTTCGCCTAACAGGGTAGACCAGGCACTGGGCTAGGTAAGGCAGGCGAGTGGAAACAGGTATACAAAAAAACAACTATGTTTGTAACTGGACTGTACCAGGTTAAACATGGGCAGAAACAGGTCTAAACAAGGCAAAACCATGACTAAAATAGTTTTAAACGAGGACTAAAAAGTATCTCTAACCAAAACTGTGGCGCAGTGGTTTTCTAACTTGACTCATGAAGTAGCACCTCATAAAATACAGTAATTGACCTTCCAGGTACCACCAGGCCTATATCAAGGTCAAATCAGGACTAAACCGTGACTAAAAAGGATCTAAAAGTATGTCCAAGTGTAAGCTACTTTTCAATATTGCATTATGAAAGTATAAAAAGGATGTATGCTGTTGTAAAAAGTAGTACTGTTTGGGCATGTTGTGTGTGTAATCTGTCAGCGAAAACATGACTTTTTGTCCAAACATGTAAAGGAAACACAAACTTTCAAATTCTTTCATTGTGTCAAAATCATGCTTATATATACAGAGATTAAACTGTTACTGTTTCCTCAAAGTATTATTATTTAAACTTGAATGAAAAGAAAAGTATGATGGAAAAAAAACTCATAGAGGTAAATGTAACTAAGTAAACACAAGCCAGTACTCTCCACATCTGCGCGCTGGCAAACAGAAAAAGGTCAGCCCCTAATGTCAACAATCCCCGGCAGATTGTGAATATCAAATGTCGATGCGTGGATGACAGCTTGTGCGTGAATGTATGCATGTATGATGTAAAGAAACCAGACCACACAAAAAGGCCCTTTCAGAGTCAGGAAGTGGAAGACAAGTCTCACCTGCCGAGCTGTAGCCGGTTTCACCCCGTCACCGCAACACGCGAGGTCAGCGTCCAAATGATAACAACATCTGCAAGGCTCCTATTTTTTATGCTTGATTCGCGCTCTTACACTATTGGAACTTTTATTAGCCCGGTGATATTTTTGTATAACTTAAGGCGAGACACGGCAGGTGAAAACATTGCACGCAGTGGTCAAATGTTGAGATTTTTTGCTAGTTTTCTCCCATAACATCTTAGTTTTAATGTCAGTAAAAAAAAAGATTCCTATTCCTTCACAAATACTGACATGTTTGGTATCCACATGTACTGTAGCACGAAACCGACTGATATGACGCTGTAAAACAAATATGGTCATTTCCTTTCTAGGAGACAGCCACGGCTAAAGACAAGAAAAATATACAGGTCAGGCACATGTGCAGATATTATGAAACGTTAGGGCCGTTTTCTCAAAATGATGTTTCATTCCACTCACAATTTTGTCATATTTAAGTCAGTAATCTACAGCAAAAGTTTCTAAGTGATATCTCTATTTTATTTCTAAGTGATATCCCTATTCACGAGTGAGTAAGTGAGTAAGTCTAGTAAGTGTAGTTATGCAAAACACTAGCAGAGGGCGCAGTGCTGCTATTATGTGAAAAGTAAAAAGATTTTCAAATGGATGACATTATCAACAATAGCAACCAGCAAACAAGCTAATCTGTGACAAGAAGGAGATGTACGGTAGAACTCGGACCACAACAGGTTTGGTGATAAAGTGACACACTCTGCTAGCGACTACCAAGAAGTGATTTGACGTGGAGGTGATTTGAAACGGTCATAGCAAGTCCGGTGCAGCTGTTTGAAATGGGAAAAACTCATGTTGTGACATCAGCAAATGAGAGAAAGTTACTTAAATACAAAATGGACCGTTTTAATACTTTACTGCCTTGTCAAATGTTTATGGCATATTATATAGTCACTTATAGGCTTATCTGTACTGACAATACCGCAAACAGTCTAGCAATATTATCAAGTAACATGAAAATACTGTTTATTGAATGATGAGCTACAGCAGAGGTGTAGAGTGAACTACAAAGACCATAATCCTTTGCTCTGTGTCAGTGCAGAAAGCTGCCACAGTCCCATGATAGCAAGTAGCAACAATAGCAACACTAAACTGAACATTTCGTAGGTAAATTCTATTTTAAAATTGTTGATGTAAGTCTAGTCTGTATTTTAGTGCCATGGCTTAATATTCTCTGAAAAGTGTCCATCTAACTCCGAGCTCCAGGTTTAGTGTGATCCAGATGAGGCCAGTGGAAGGGCTGCAGTTGCTGTGACCAGTGACCACAACCTAAAAATGGTTCCCGTCCTGTGCTGTGTTAGCATAACTACGGTCACATGACTGAGTGCGAGGCTCTGAGAGCAGGGAAAATCTCAATGCAGCAATAAAACATATTTTTGCTCTATAACTCTGAACAGTAACAGCTTCTGACAGGCATGAAGAAACTCTCGGCACTAAACACAGTGACCCTCACGGCCCTCACAGGTGATCGATGTTTCTACTCCAACACTGCGCTCAGGCTCTCATTGTGTCAGCAACAGCAGATGGGGCTGCAGCCCTGTGACACCACACACCACTAAAGACATTTCACACAAGCTCCTTTTCCTTTCACTCTTTCCACTCTCTTTACACAAGTCCCCCGGGACTCAATATTTATGGATTGGTAAAACCAACATGGAATGGGGAGTTGACCAACATATCAAGTGTCAGGATCCTGTCAAAAAAGCCCTAAATTTGCATCATTACGGCACATCCTCTGGGAGTCTGTGGGGCTAATTCAAACCATTTCTGCACAGCTGCAGCGGAGCCTCCTCAGCAAACGCGCTTCGACATACTTTATGTCTTTGAACCATTATTGTTTTTAGAGTAATAACCTCATCATATTGGCCTTTAAGTTAGACGGCTTTCAGATATCATTTCAAAGCTGACATCTTGAGACAAAGCAGAAACAAAGTTTATGTCGAAATGAAAAACAGGATTTATCAGACCTCTGCACCTCCCACTGTGACTTTACATTTACTATGTTTGTTTTGAGTAGATCTGTCAATCAGCAAAGCACAAAGGCTCTTTTGTCCACGGACCTCTGTGGCATACTTCCAGAAAAGTGAAAAAGTCTGTCTGCTCTGATAACGATCTTTACACGCTGCAACAGCCCAGTGCTGACGAAGCCTGGCCCGCGCTAAGATGCTGATCTAAGGTCAGTTTTGAGCCCCACAAATGGTTTCAAATGAGGGATTAGGCAAAGGTAAGCTTGTCATAGGTCCGAACCTATGGCCAGGTGCAGAGTTAGCCATCAGGCTTTGCGCTGTGGTAGAGCCTTTCCCTTCAAGAGGGCCCAAATCCTTTTAAGAAAGAAATGTTGATGTTTACATCCTCGCAGTGACCCCCTCTTGGCCTCTCGCGCTCAGGCATTCCAGCCATAGCAGTGACATCTCGCGCAGCTTTAGGACACTGGGGGACAGTGAAAACAAGGCCTAATCACGGCCAAAGGGCACCTCCATGATCACAAAGACAACTATTTGTCCTCCTCTATTTTCGGGCCTTACTTGAGGCATAAATGCTTTGTTAATGACGCCTACAGTTTTTGTTTAGAATCACATAGATTTCCATGCTGCAGTACGAATAACAGCACCTGCATATTCACAGCTCTTAATATAATAGAAAAGTACTTTAAGAACCAGCTTCCCAGAGTGTCGTAATATCCACTGTAGAATGAGACGCACCTTTACTTTATGCAGAGAAGTATTTGTGCTGTAAAATGTGAGGCAGGCCGCTGGTGCAATGCAGGGCTCTGGCTGTGAGCGCGGAGCTGGAGGAGATGGGTCATAACAGGTCAAGCAAGTCCAGCTAAACAAACATTCGCTATCAAAGAGCAAATTTCCTGTGCAATCTGCGAGTTTTCTCTTCACAGTTAGCCTACATTCACCAGAGGATCCTGAGGGACGAGATGAGAGGTGTGACCGAGTATCTGTCAGAGCAAAGCAAATGTATCTCATCCGAAGTGCCCACATGATGCTGAGCTGATCTTTTCTCGGTTTTCCTTTCACGAAAACATTACCTGGAGCTGAGGCTAATCCTGCATCTTCAACCCATTTACGAATCTCAAAACGCTCGGCCTTATCTGGCGATGTCATGAGGTGGCGCCCATGTCTGTTTTCAAATTCCACACAGCTTCGCCGGTCTCCATCGGACGATTTCAGCGCTCAAATCGTCTCCACTGCAAATCATTTCTTGCCAATAATCCAGCAGACAGTTTCTCTCGTCTTTGCATGAATGTCAGTCATAACATTGTTCAGCCATCAGAAACATACTGTACCTGGAGTAGTGAGTTGCTTCATTCATGCAGTTTTGTGTCGTATCTTCTACTGACCTGGACTTCCTGGATTTTATCACAGAGAGAAACTAAAACGTGTCCTCATTACTTATCTTTCTTTACATCCGTGATTCTCAACTGGTGGGTCAGGACCCAAAAGTGGGTTGTGGAACCAAATTTAGGCCGGCTCTTTTGAACGGCTCTTTCAGGTGAACGGTTCAAACCAGATCTCAATCTTTTCCGTCTATTTTACTCAAAACTCCCCGAAACGACACAAGAATCAGCCCGACAACGGAGCAGGCGACACAAGTGAAAGGCTTTTGCACTAAAAAATGATTTGTCACACAGTTGCAGCCTCTGTGCAGCCTTTATTACTTGTGGCGCAAGAGTTTATTCTCAAACATGTTTTTCAAAGTCCTGTTGTAATTCTAGATTATTTAAATTGAAAAAGTCCCTTTGAAATGAACGGATCCCAAAGACTCGGCTCCCAGTAAAAAGCTGTAAATCCCATCACTAGTGGAGAAGCACCCCCGGAGTCTGTTAAAATGATTGTTATCAAGTTGTTTTGATCATAATTTCAGCTTTAAATGCTTGGGTCATAGTTATTCACTAAAAATACAGTATTTGCATTGTACATCCATCCATCTTCTTCCACTTGTCCGTTGCCGGGTCGTGGGGGCAGCTGTTGGAGCTGCCCAAATCACATTGCACCAGCCCCTATGGCTCCTCCTGCAGGTGGTGGGTCCACAGAAGGACGGCCTCATGGTTCTAACCGGGCCTGTTGGTCTCTCATAAGGGGCTTCTGAACGCTCTTTGTCTGACCCGTCACCCCTACCCGTCCGGACCTGTTTGCAATGGGAGACCCTACCAGGGGCATGAAGCCCCAACAACTTAGCTTCTAGGATCATTCGAGTGCTTAAGGTGGCGGTTCCAGGAGGGGTGCATTGTACATATCAAATGAAATGTTTTATATGCATTCCGGCTTGTTACCCTTGCATAATGGTGGGTCTAGAAGCCATACCAGTTGAGAACCACTGCTTTATGTGCATTATTACAAATTTGAAAGTGCAAAATATCAATACTGAGGCACCCAAAAGCAAACCTTGCGCCTAATCTATCCATGATGAGAGGTATGTCCACTTTAAGGCATAAAACGTGCTAAATTAAGGTGTCCATAAGTCATAAAACTGCCTATGCATGATGATGATTTCAAACTCTCTGCGGCGAAAATAGCCATTACATTTGGACTTCGCGTCCAACGTAGCCCCTGCAAAAGCACTGCATGTGGCTCGGTCGCACAGCAATTAACCACTAAGGGTTTGGCCCGAGCTTCTTTCTGCAACGTTTAAAATTGCTTCCCAGCCATAACTCCTCTGTCCTCTTTGTCTTAATTACCTGTCACCTCTGGAGACAGAAGACACTCCATGGAGGACAAACACATGCAACGGCTTTACACTCCACCAGCGCCGCGCGTGACCCGGGACAATAGGGACGCAGGCGAGTAGTCATAACACAGTACTTACCATATTGTGAGCTGTTTGCGTCCTGTTACATCCAATACAGAGCTGACTTTTACGGTCAAACAGATAAGTAGTATTTTCACCACTTTAGTTTTACTTATACTTCAGTAATTATTAGGTTCATTACTTGCAACTTATACATTCTGTTCATTTTCTTTAATGGACTCGCTTTATCAAACGAGTAACCTTTTGACATCGACTTACAATACATTTTATATAAGCTACACGTTTTTCCGAAGACACATTATAAATTTAGATCTAAGAATCAGTTGCCAAAACTATCGGATGGTACCACGTCATTACCATTTCACAGCACAGCAATTGATTGTTTCTTTTAATCGGTTAGGCATATGATTAACTGATGACCCATACGTTTTACTCCTACCAGAGGTCCTTTAAATTGATAATTGTAAATTGTGTAGAAAGGCCCAAACAGGGACAGGAGTTGAAAATGAGCACTAGCTATTGTCTCTTTATGCATCTTTAGCTGCAAACCCACACTGTATATGTTGATTTTATGGTCCCTGAGTAATACATGAAGTAGTTACTCGAGTTACTCGTTACATGAGGCCATTTATAGCTGGATATGGCTTTGATTCACTATTAAAAAAAACAAAACTATAAAATTAAAATGTATAGACCCACTGTAAAATGTAAAATTTGTTTCAACTCAAAAAACTAATTCCAAGGGCTGCCAAGAAATTTTATGTGTAACCAATAACCATTTTACAATCTAGTCGATTTGAAATTTGAGATTCACCTCTTTCGTTCAATTGTAATTCTTAGGTTGACATAACTGTTTCCAGTTGTCTGAAGTGAAAAACGTCAGTTACAAATTAAATCAGTTGTGTCAACCTAAGTTTTCACTTCAGACAACTGGAAACAGTTATGTCAACCTAAGAATACAATTGAACGAAAGAGGTGAATCTCAAATTTCAAATCGACTAGATTGTAAAATGGTTATTGGTTACACATAAAATTTCTTGGCAGCCCTTGGAATTAGTTTTTTGAGTTGAAACAAATTTTACATTTTACAGTGCCCTTTAATTGTTTGTAAACATTCCGGGCTTAGCTGGAGGCAGGAAGCTCGATTCCTATCTATTTCCATTGTAGCTGTTGTCATAGTAACGATAAACAAATGTCTAACTGTTTTTGGAAATATCAGATAAATCTTATTTCATCGTCTCAAATGTCATTCCTCTTGTTCTGGCACCTTAAGCCACAACAGGACCACATTTTTTTTTTTTTTTTTAAGTTTTACACTTAAAATCGCTAGTTTTAGTTTAAAGGGATACTTCGGGATTTTTGACACAGGGCCTCATTTCCTAGTTATCCAGAGTGTTGTTGATGTCTGGAGATATGTTTTTCTTAAATTCATGCAGTTCTTATATTTGAAGAGTCTAGTGGCGCTAGGCTAGAGTAAGGCTAAAGCATTTCTATGGTATCAGTTAGCCTGCATTAAAAACAGTCTGACCCACTCCACAGTGCACCTGAGGTAAATCACTTATAACACCAGACTAACCATATAAATGTCTGTGTTAATAGAATAATTTTGAAATATAACTGACCTTGTATCACATGAATTACCGCATTTTGAGGGACTATTTTCTCGCAGATCACTCCGCCGCTGCGTTAGCTTACAGCCACGAAGCTGATGCTGCTCAAATATAAGTTATTTTAAATGCAAAATGGTTAAAAGTATTCTATTAACACAGACATTTATATGGTTAGTCTGGCGTTATAAGTGATTTACCTCAGGTGCACTGTGGAGTGGGTCAGACTGTTTTTAATGCAGGCTAACTGATACCATAGAAATGCTTTAGCCTTGCCCTAGCCTAGCGCCACTAGACTCTTCAAATATAAGAACTGCATGAATTTAAGAAAAAAATATCTGCAGACATCAACAACACTCTGGATAACTAGGAAATGAGGCCCTATGTCAAAAATCCTGAAGTATCCCTTTAATCTTATTTCTCTTGATCACTTCCTGCCTCCAGCTGATGTCACTGATGATGTCAGCAGTTAAAGGGTCTATAAACTCTCTTCTTCATCTTGTGGTGCAACGCTTTTTCGGTGCATGTCCATGACTGAACAAAGGACTTGTATACACTGTTTCCACAATGACTGAGTTTTAATATTCAGTCGGTGCCTGTAAAGGGTTTTCTATCTATGATATTGCCATTTTTATGTAATACTTTGTGCCAGTATTGGTCTCATGTAGTCTTTGGAAAAGGATCATACCGTCTTCTTAGTTGAAACTAGTAAAGATGGTTCTTCTTTTAGCAAGACAGCGACTAAAAGAACTGGTCTCATGTAGATAAGAACAGCTTTTGCAGAGATAGAGTGTATAAAAAGGTCAAAACTTGTGCACTTTGATATTCTAATGCAGTATTATATGATAGAGAAGGTGGAATGATGAGGGAACAGCATAATAATATGGAATAACAGGGCTAAAAGTTCAGTTTAGCATAACGTTATCTTAAGCTTTTCACTCACCTTGTGAATGCAACCTGTACCGCGTCACTTATGGTTGCCAGGAGCCGCCATCCCTCACGGAAGGATAGAGTTGCAAACCGAGCCTCACACGGGGGGACGGTCCGACAAGGTGACCAACATGTGCGCGCTGCATGGCCTCGCGAAATTCAAAAAGTTATTCAGAATTATTGCGCAATGTTGTTCTCCTAAGGCCGGGCAAGAAATCATCCGCGTCGTCCCGTATTTGCAAAGGAGTTAATATGCAGTAAATCTGAAGGAAAAACGGAGCCAAACCACCTGTGCAAAGACGTCCCGAAATAAAATAGCACGTTCTGTCTTGAGAAAAATATCCTTCAATTATTTGACTTGGACAAAACTCAGTTGGATTCAGAGGCTATTCCATGTTTTATGATGTTAAACAATGTGCATGTAAAACAAATTAAAGTATTAGGGCTTCACGATTTGTCTGACAAGAATTACAATTGCATACAGCAAATTGATTATACAACCACTAATTCTGGCCAGACAAAACTCCTACTCTTGGCCCTAAGGGGAGTGTCTGCCAGCTATTAGTGACAAATTATTTGCAGAAGAGGCAGTGTGAACAATGAAATGATCAGTCTGGTGAATCTGTCTGGGCTTTAAAAACACAGAGGAGCACCACATCATGACATCAGAAGGTGAGGGAAGTCCTTAGAGCTCTGGTGACAGACACAGACACACCTCCAGGTTTGATTTTGACAAGGCAACAGCATTAAAATGTGGTTAAGAGTTTTTAAAAAGTAGATTCAGCGTACTATTGGCTCTTTAAAGAATTTATGTTGATTTTATTGGCTCTACAAATCTTTACGGTCTCTCCCCGAGCAGCGCAATCTTCCTAAAAGCACAAAGCCAGATGTACGTGAGCGTCTGCAGCATGTGCTAAATTTACATGCGTGCACATGCAGAGGGGCTGCACGGTACGTGTGCATAACCGAGTGGACCCTTTCCGCCGTATACTGCTGAGATTTTCATTACATGAAAGCCAACAGGGGGTGGTATGCATGCAGGGCGAGCCGCTTCCATCTGCCCTGTCCACTTAAATTAGTGGGGCCTTGCATCCAGCAGCATCTGGTTCCAATATGGAGCCAGGCGGAAGGGTGGGTGCCTCACTGTGCGGCGGAAAATACAGCCTACTGTACCTTTAAATAGCCCTCAGGAGGAAGGGACGGATACTCACCCTATCGCCCTGTCCCAAGACTCTGTGCATCTGGCCTAACACCAGGGCTAGTTGCATTTACTCGACTGCATGTTAACTTTTTGAACTAACTGTGCTTCCTGGAGTTGCTTTATCGCGCAGAACAGAAGTCCCTTTTAATGCTATTTCACTGCCCAGACACAAGAATGTGTGGAAATGTGGATATTTCAAATTAAACAGGGCTCAACACGCAACTTTTGAGGAAGAAATTAAGCTAAACTGAAAGCGATTCTACAGAAAATGTTAGTTAAACCTGCAGTGGAGCTTGTTTTAGACCATATTTCTTTTGTATTTTTGTTGAATGGTGTAATAAAAGCCAAGAAGTGCCATTATTCTCAAAGATATGTAGATTTCATTTATTATTCATATTTACATTACCTTCAGGACCCTAACTTGAGTAATCATTTTGGCTACTCTACCCACCTCTGCCTAACACTTCTTCCCTTTGAAAGAGGACAACTGTACAATTAGGCTGGAATGCCGGCAATGCTGTTTTCCAAGAGCTTGTTTGCTGCAGCGGCCCATAGGCGCGCGGCGGCTGGTCTGCCTCGTCGGTCTGTGCGTCGAGGTCCGTGGTATAGCGTGCACCGCCTGACCCCGCTGCTCGGCCTGTGTTTGGGTTCAGCCTCGTGTTGTTCTGGGTTCGCTGCAGTTTACAGAGCCAGGGTTTTTTTCTTTTTTTTTTCTACCCTGTGGCACAATCCGGGACGATCCGCGCACTCCGCCTCATACTCTGGGTCTTTCGTTCTCTCTCTGCGAAACGAGGAGAGGAGCGCTCACCCATAATTCAGAGCTTTCCATCTCGGCTATAATTCACACCCTGCGCTCGGAGTAAAGGGGCTGTCTGTAACTAGGGTGATTGCATGTTTGTCAAACAGACCGTCCGTGCAGTGGACTGGGCTTGGGAGAAACATGAACGCAACAACATGTAGGGACGTATTCTCTCCCAGACCTACAGCGTTTGGACTGAAGTCAATCTATCGCTGGACTGTATGGATAACGCTAAAGCCAAATCCACACAAAAAAACACATCTTTGAACACAGGAATGGATGACTGATTGAATGGTTGCAATTATCAAATACTAAAGGCGGCACAGCAGTACATTGGTTAGCGCTAGAAGGTCCCGGGTTCGATTCCCAGCTGGACAGGACCTTTCTGTGTGGAGTTTGCATGTTCTCCCTGTGTCTGTGTAGGTTTCCTCCGGGTATTCCGGTTTCCCCTACCACTAAAAACATGTACAACAGGCCATGATGAATGAGAGTGTGTTTGAGAGTGCGCATGGGGGACGACGCTTGTCGCTTGTTTACATGCATGAGACCCATGTATGTTCATTAACATGCACTGTCCCAACCAAATAACCCAATATATATATATATAGGTAGGGCCGGCCCTAGCCAATTTAGCGTCCTAGGCAAGATTGAACTTTAGCAAAAATCAGTGATGTTGGCGGGAGTATGGGGTTAAAAAATGTAAGCGCAATTCGGCACCCCCAGCACATGGCACACTAGGCAGCCGCCTGGGTCACCTATGCCTAGTGTTGTAACTCTGTAGCAAAGAAAGTATAGACTACAGCAGTGGTTCCCAACTGGGGGAGCGCCTCAATAAGAGATATTATTTTAACAAATTAAAGCAGTACTAAGTAACTTGTTTACCTTAATAAATCCTTTCCGTAGTCCCTCTGGGGGTAATACAAGTGTTAATGGGATGATTGGGGGGTCTTTCATCTGCCCCTGGTGTCTCTGGCCAGAGACAGGCAACGCTAACTGCGCGCTAGCGCCACTTAAACAGTATTTACAGCCAAGTTTGAGTGAAAAAAAGATCTCCATTGTGTAATTGGATGTACAATATCCCTCTCTCCCTTTGTCTTTTCTGTCAGCGTAGTATTTACTCTCACGGACAATTAATGAGTAAAAAAACGCACCATGCTACGACACCTGCAGTAACACTGCTGGCCTCTAGGGCATGAGTTACTTAGTACTGCTTTAAATGATATAAAGTGAATTATAAAAGGCTTGCAGGAGCGGAAAACACACCCATTACTTATTGACAATTTTCTTATATTTCATGCATTTTGGGGAGCTCTGTTTTAGGGACTTTTCCTGACTACAACAGGCACAAAAGGTGGAAAACGACTGGGAACCACCGGGCTACAGGACGTTTTTATGAAAAAAACCTGCCAGCTTTGCCATTTAGATCTCTACAAACCTGTTTTGAAATGCATGCAAATTCTTGTACTAGCTTAACAAGTAAGATTTCTCTCAAACATCATTTAAATTTAACAAAATGAACTGAACCTCGACTACAAATATGATTACAGCTGCACAGTATAAGTAGCTACAATATACAGTGGGAGGATAAAATATGTGAACGTTTACATGTTATGGCCAATGAAAATATGACACATGTAATTGCTTGGGTGGTATTAGTTTAAGCAGACACTGTTTACTCATTCTTGTGATTTTAATAAAGATCAGACCATATTTTATGACCAATTGAGGTAGAAATGTAAGAAATTCCAAAGGGTTCACATACTTTTTCCTCCCCCTGGATCGCAAAAAAAGTCACAGGTCTTTTATCAGACTGCACAGTTTTTGCGAGAAAGATGTAAACCAAACTCACACGGTGACTTAAACATATTTTGGCTTGTTTTGAGCATTGCTTAGAAGTTTTAAGTTTTGGTTTATCGCGATGGGATCTTTAAAAGCCCTAAATTTATACCTGACAGTTTTGACTGCAAACAATGAAAGAGGAACCCACTAAATGAAAATGTTAGTGGTGATCCAAATTAATTCCTAACTTTCCTAACATATATGTAGGGTCACTTTCACAAAAATGCTCGAAAAAATAGTCCGAAAGTTCATGAAATTGATGTAAATGTTTTATAGTAAAATGCACAATGTTATTTCCCGCATATCAGGAAATAAAATCGGGTATAGTCCCTTTAAAATATTGTAATTTTTCTCATTTCGTGCAGCCCTGATTGCAGTATTTGTCAGAATGGTGAAATTATCTCATCCGTTCTAAGCATGAAACCCCTGGCGAATCCATAGAGGTGGAGGTCCTCCCTTGCCTTTGCAGCGCACAGGGGGAGAGCGTGTTTCCAATAGCCGCGAGGGAGTAGAACATGCTTCGAGCGGCGCAGCGTGATCAGATAAGGCCGATGACAAGGCGGAGAGAATCGATGACAAACTCCTGACAGCGCGGGCCCACGGCTCAGGGAAAGCTCACCCGCTGAAACCTTCGCGGACCACTCGACTGCAAAGCTTTCGGGACAAGGCGCATTGGTATACTCGGAAATGCACGACTCGAAAAGGGGTCAAATATATCAGATGTTACGCATTTGGTGTCTGCAGGAATGTTTACACTGGACGGACAGAGTTACGAAATCAGTGCTCTTTGACCCTGTGTTGGAAGAGCGTATCCAAAACACAGAAGGTCACACTCAATCTAGTTTCATATGGGATAAATCATTTTTAAGTACTTGTGAGTGTATGTCACAATACATAATAAGCATTACAGAAGAATAGGTTGAACTTTACAGTAACAAGATACGAGCTAAGTAGAGATGAGGTATAAAGCATTTTTCAGCTCTTTTTCCATGTTATTATCCAGAAAATTTGTAGTTTTAATCCTAAGTTAAGTTAGAGTTAGGTTTGTGGTTAATTATATTCAGACATAATATAAAGGTATAGGTGTATATTTTCAATGCATGTATTAACTCTTTTTAATTGTGTGTCATTCCAAGGTCAATAAGCTCAGAAAAAATACTCTTCTCATTCAGCAGGTCACAGGCTATTGCTCTTTTAATCTGTCAGACAATATCGATTTTAGGGGCTGGTTGTCACACTTTTTTGTAGAGTCCACATCAACACAACATCCCACAAGAGCCACATGTACATGAAATGAAAGCTTAAACCCTTGGCTTGACATAGGCATCTGTTTATGTTTTATATCTCTTTGCATTAAATAGTTATTAACCGACAAAGTCAGGAAAATCGACTGTGACAATGTGCCCCATGTGCGCGGCAGGTCGTCAGTGGGGTTGGTTGTCCCTATTGTTATTTATGGTGTTTTTAGTGTTTACATGAATTTAGGGGAAAGAAATGTGTAACTTATTTCATTTCTTGTGACAAAAAGACAACATAGATTTTAAAATACTATTATGAAGTAATTGTTAATTTGCTTAAAAAATATGTGTAAAATATGTGCTCAACAAACACTATTGATGAAATGAATATGATAGTAAAAATCAGCCCCTGACCCACCCACAAAAAATTATTATTTCTTTTAAAGGGGGGTATTATGTAAAATGGACTTTTTCAAGCTTTATATCATGTTATTATGTCATTCCCTCATTAAACACATGCCTGGAGTGTTGCCTTGGCTCATTCACATATTTTTGAGTAATCAGTAAAAACTTAGACGGCAGCCATTTTAGGTGTAGCTATGCCTCAGTCCTCCTAGGAACGCCCCCACCTCCTGGAGACGCCTCTGGACCTTTCGTCACCAGCCAAGCCACCAACCACTGCTCCTCAGCTCAGCAGAGCCCCCTCCCCGCACAGTAGTGTTGTTTAGATGCCACAGCAGTGTGCTGAAGGGGGCGTGTCGGAAAGCTTCTTAAAGAGACAGAGGCCTATTTCAAGACGTTCACAGTACAGCCATTTTGAGAGAGCAATTTTATTCAAGGCAGTTATTTTAATTTACTGCATATACAGACCAACAGAAGGTTACGTCATCATTGTAGTATGCTATAGAGTGGTGCTATGTGATTGAAAAAAGCATAATACCCCCTCTTTAATATTTATGTTCTGAAAAAGTACAAAATCACTACTTGAGTCGGTTAAAATGACTGTTATCGGGTTGTTTTGATCATCATCTCAGCTTTTTTGGCTTTTAATAGTTATTCAACAACATTTGTGGAGAAAAAGACAATATTTTACATCGTATTTCGCTTGTCACCCCAGGGTAACTGTGGGTCCCGATGCCATACCAGTTGAGAACCACTGATCTAAAGCTTTTTGAAAGATACAAGATTTTTCTGAATCTAATCCCCTGCAGGTTTTTAACACAAAAACGTCAGACAGACAAGATTGGACACAAAAAAAAAACACAAATCCTCTCCTCATTTCAATGTCTTTTGTGTGAATGAAAACATAGCATGGGAATCAGGATGTTAAACTTGATGTTGAATAACAATATCAAGTCACATCGCCCCCTAGTGTGGCTATAAAAATGCAACGCGACGACCAACCCGTGTGACAACCAGCCCCCGGTCTCCCCTCCTTCTATAGTGTCGAGCAAATCTTTTTTTTTACCGGTTAAAAAATGTGACAGTCGCCTCTTTGTCAAATGAAGAATTGAGAGTTCATCATTAACCTCTGTAAACACGAAGCCAGTCAGAGTCAAGCACCGTGCGCGGCCTCAAACAAGCGCTAACTACCAGGTAATTTCATTAAGTTGTGACTTCCTTTCTTTCCCTTCTTTACATGCAAGGTTCAGGGGTCAAGAGGATCTGTCAGTAGAGACAGAGAGGATTATGGGTATAGGCATTCCATCGGCGGCCATTACTGCCCTCTGTCAGCACCCCAGCTCTTCTGCCTGTCTCTCTCTGGCTCTTCTCTTGTACGGCCTGACAGACTAAGAAGCAATTAGTGTCACATTAGGCCTGCTCCACAGTGCGCGCCCTGTCCGTGCCAATGCCGCTAATCCGTCCCATTTTAATAAACCAACACGGTTAAAGGCATCTCTTTCATCTATTTTTTTTCAATGTTGTGAATACTTTGGGGTTTCAGGTGACGTCGAAACATTGACATGGGCTTTGAGGGTTGATAACTGAGATGGTTGAAGGTAAAAGAGGTATTGATCGGTCCTTCTGTTTTGTTTGGAGGCAGCCGTCTCAGCGAAGATGCCCAGACTTCCATAAACACGGCTGCTTGCTCTGGCTCTTCCAGTGGCAGGGTGTGTAGACATCCAAAATAATTCAGAAGCGTGTAGAAACCAGAAACTGAGATAAGGAATAGATGACAACTTGGCCCTTCATCAGACATTAAAGTAGTAGCAAGACACACCTGTATTTGTACTGAGGATTGGGTCGGTATTAGATGCGTCTTAACCATACTTAACATGGTGAAAAAGAACCACATTTACAAAATATTTACAAGATCTGTACCACAACGGACCCCAGGGTGTTCCCAGGCCAGCTGAGAGACACATTCCCTCTACTGTGCTCTATTGCAGTAGATCTCGGTGGCACGGTAGCGCAGCAGTTAGCGCTTGTGCTTCACAGCAAGAAGGTTCCAGGTTTGATTCCCACCTGGACGGGGCCTTTCTGTGTGGAGTTTTAATGTTTCCGCATGCAGGTTTCCTCCGGGTACTCTGGTTTCCCCTACCACTGAAACATGTACAATAGGTGAATCCTCGGGTCAGGTGATACTGACCATCGGCCCGGCACAACATCTGGAGATGGGTCCCCGGCTGCCGTTGCCCACTGCTCTTTACGGGTTGCCCCAGCGGCATCGAAGGATGGGTCAAATACAGAGGACAAATTTCCCTACCTTTACCTTCTCAACTGGTGGATCGGGACCCAAAAGTAGGTCATGGAACCGTTTTCAGTGGGTCCAGTGAAGATTTCTTTTATGTACAGAAAATGTATAGAATTGCAACTTCAGTCTCTTAAAATGTGTCATTCATCGGGTTATTTTTACGATAATTATTTAAAGAGGGGGTATTATGCTTTTTTCAATCACATAGCACCAGTCTATAGCATACTACAATGATGACGTAACCTTCTGTTGGTCTGTATATGCAGTAAATTCAAATAACTGCCTTGAATAAAATTGCTCTCTCAAAATGGCTGTACTGAACGTCTTGAAATAGGCCTCTGTCTCTTTAAGAAGCTTTCCGACACGCCCCCTTCAGCACACTGCTGTGGCATCTAAACAACACTACTGTGCGGGGAGGGGGCTCTGCTGAGCTGAGGAGCAGTGGTTGGTGGCTTGGCTGGTGACGAAAGGTCCAGAGGCGTCTCCAGGAGGTGGGGGCGTTCCTAGGAGGACTGAGGCATAGCTACACCTAAAATGGCTGCCGTCTAAGTTTTTACTGATTACTCAAAAATATGTGAATGAGCCAAGGCAACACTCCAGGCATGTGTTTAATGAGGGAATGACATAATAACATGATATAAAGCTTGAAAAAGTCGATTTTACATAATACCCCCCCTTTAATGCTTATTCAAAAAGATTGTAACAGTTTAAGTCGTATTTGGGCCGCGGCTCATCATCCCAGGGTGATTGTGGGTCCTGATGCCATAAGGGTTGAGAACCACTGTTCTATAGGCCTCCTCTCGATGGGACAGGCCTAAAACAGTTCCCCAGCGAGACATGTAAGAAGCATCTGAAACAGATGTTTGACGACGGCTCTACTCTGAGCTCTGCCTGGCTGACTGTCTACCTGCTGGAGAAATTCTTTTTAACCGCTGGTATCCAGGATCATGTCTTTTCAGTCCTGAACCAAAGCACATGAGGTGAGAATAGAAAAGTAGACTGACAGCTCCCCAAAAAATGCTATTCCAAAATGCATCTGACAAGTGTCTCAAAACTCCCAGTTTGTTTATGTACATGCACTTTTATGTCAAGAAATGTCCTCAATCATGATATTTTTTTCAATTTCCATTTGGTGTTAGCATCTCAAAAGCTAAACATACAGTAAGTCAGGTAGTCTTTTGGGATATCACGTTTGCCTTTTGCTAGCATTAACGTCGGGCATTTCTCTTGCTATTACCTTACTCTGAGGACGACAGCTCACGGCAAACTAAACTAATGCAGGTATGGCAATCTTGTTTTAACCAGAGTTCCCCAGTTGTTTTCCCCAGTCGTGCGAGTATTCATGTGCATTTTTCGACGAGGACCACCTGAACCAGGCATTAAAGGGGGGGTATTATGTAAAATCGACTTTTTCAAGCTTTATATCATGTTATTATGTCATTCCCCCATTAAACACATGCCTGGAGTGTTGCCTTGGCTCATTCACATATTTTTGAGTAATCAGTAAAAACTTAGACGGCAGCCATTTTAGGTGTAGCTATGCCTCAGTCCTCCTAGGAACGCCCCCACCTCCTGGAGACGCCTCTGGACCTTTTGTCACCAGCCAAGCCACCAACCACTGCTCCTCAGCTCAGCAGAGCCCCTCCCCGCACAGTAGTGTTGTTGTTTAGATGCCACAGCAGTGTGCTGAAGGGGGCGTGTCGGAAAGCTTCTTAAAGAGACAGAGGCCTATTTCAAGACGTTCAGTACAGCCATTTTGAGAGAGCAATTTTATTCAAGGCAGTTATTTTAATTTACTGCATATACAGACCAACAGAAGGTTACGTCATCATTGTAGTATGCTATAGACTGGTGCTATGTGATTGAAAAAAGCATAATACCCCCTCTTTAACAGTCATGTGGCTATTATGTTTACATTGCGTTGCCATGATTACGACCTTTAAGTGATCGCTGTGAAACGAATATACGATGCGTTATCCGCCGTGTGTTGCTGACATTGTTTTGCCTCGGTGTTTTCTCTCTCGGCGGATTGCTACAACTCCACATTCCTGCTGCATTACAATCACCAGATCTGCAACTACTAAAACGCTCAAAAAAAGCCGGGAGAGGGAAAGAAATGTGAGGTTTGGACCCCTCCACTAGAACCCCGGCCCATTCGGATTCCTGACATTCCGAGTGGATCCGGAGGTGGAGCAGCAGCTGGTTCAGCGCTGCGCTCCATCCTCCGCAGGGGTGTCACTGTGTCAGATTTTAGTGTTTTGATTATTGTGAGAAGAAACATTGGGAATAGAAAACAGAGCTCGCACATGTGTCGTTAAAAAAGAAGAGGCAAGAATATGGAAAATGGTGGCACATTGCGTAAAATAAAGGGGTCTGAAGATGGGCAGCAGACGAGCATTGAAGGATGGGTTGAAAGAGAGGATGCCTTTCCCAATGGGGACAATAAAGTCTACCTTCCACTTACACTGTTTATCTCGATCAGAGTGTTTGACAAGCTAATTCAACCATTCACAGTGAAGTAACCTCTTACCCCCCCCCCCTTCTTCTATTGGAAGAAGACTTTTTTTGCTATGTTGCCTACCTCACGTCAAAGTATTCTGACACAGCAGTTACAAAGCAGTTGAACAATTTCCCATGCCCCTTTTCCCCGTTCTTCATATTGTTCTGATATAGCTTGTTTACAAATATGGGGAAGTAAAGTACTGTAATGTGAACACAGTAGTAATAGTGACTTGCATTCATTTCTCACCAAGATCATGTATTGACGGTGGGAGAGTGTGACCAGGGGTGTAGCACCAATTCCTGGGCCCTGGGTACAAACAGTCTTGGTGGACCCCCCCCCGCCCCAGTTAATTCTCATTTAATATTTGATGTTTTTTAACCACATAACAGTGGTTTAGTTTAGTTTGACAGTGCAATGCATTTATTTTCTATTATAACTTTATTATATATTGCCTAACCAGGCGTAAAAATGCTTCATATACAAACACTTATTCAATTCAGATTTGTCCTGGATACTTAATTCATGGTTTGTTTGTTTGTTTGTTTGTTTGTTGTTTGTTTGTTTGTTTGTTTGTTGTGTATTCAATGATTCATCCATCATTATTGGTTGTGCAAAATTATGTCTAGCAACCACTGTATTTCAGCCCTATAATTCTTATATCAATTATGAGGAAATTTTAGAAAGTACAATACAGAACGCTTTTTGCAGTACTTCTGAGGGCCCCTACCCTGCTCTGGGCCCTGGGTACTCAGTACCCTTTACCCCCCCCCCAGTCCGACGCCCATGAGTGTGACCACAGTGCAAAGCCTTATGCAGCACATCCCAAAGATTCTCAATGGGGTTAAGATCTGGACTCTGTGGCGGCCGATCCATGTGTGAAAATGTCAGAATCAGAATAGGTTTTATTGTCATTGTTTTTATTTATTTATTTGATAAGGACAATGCAGATTAATGAACAATCTGCATTGAAACAACAAACAATACAGTAAACATGCCGGATTATCGCCACAGGGATGTGAACAGGTTCATTGCCATCCTGGATATGCCCATGTGCCATCAGGGAAGAAGAAATCCACTGATGGAATAACCTGGTCATTCAGGATGTTCATGTCGTCGGCTGATCTCATTCTTTGGGCTCATAGTGTTGCTGAACCAAGACCTGACCAACTGCAGCAACTCCAGATCAGAACAGTTAGTTAAATCCAGGTGGTGACCTTTTTCTTTGGTCGGAACATATAGTTAATCTACTCTGAGTTCAAACTGTGTCTTCTAAACCTGAATATTCTGTATAATGCATATGATTCTTGTTCATAGTTCAGCCTTTTCTCAAACCTTCTCAAACTAAACATGTTCAAAAATGCACACTGAACTGAAAACATAAACTAAATCCAACTTGTCAGTCAGAAAAATTGCAATTAGATATCTATCCTCCCACGATCCGTTGGCCCTGGTACACTTTCATTTGCCCTCTCTGCCCAAACTGAGCCCAGCCCGCGCGGCTCTTACTCGTTCTTTCCGACAGTGGGTTTTCCTTGGTGCTACTGTAACAGGAGAGTGGGAGTTTACATCACAGGCAGAAGGGGCCGGGCATTTTGACAGTAATGCAAGGGACACATGTTTACCTAACCTTCTGGGTCACAGTGCAGTTTAGCAGGGAATGAATGACTTCATTTTTTGGGGTTTAAATTAAAGGGTTCCTCCTCTCTTGAACTTAAAACAGATTTGTGCATGCTCTGGAATGAGCAAACTACTTACTCCCGGGCGGAGACCTCCTTCGGTGCACTTTTAAACTTCCAAACGGGCCACGTGCTACATAACAATCGAGTAGCGTAAAAAGTTTGCATTCCTTTCCGCTACTTTACAACCCAAACCCTATCGCGAATGTTTCATACTTGTTGTAAAAAAAAAGGGAAAAAAGAAAAGAAAAAATCCATTCATAGCTTTTGACACGGTGTCAGTTACTTCAGCAGTTATTGGGCTACGCCATATTTGAGGGAAATTGCTACCTTATGCGCCTCTTAAAAAGAAAAAACCCACCGCGTCCTGAATGAGAGCTTTTAAAAAACGGGGGTAGTGTTTCATTTCGAGTTGGTGGTCATTTTGCCGATGCGAGTCCCCGGCCGGCTGGGGAGAGCCTTTTTGCATTGGAAACCATTTTTGCTCACACATGGCATCAAGGCCTGGACACCATTGGCACAAATTATAGCCCATCGCCAAGGCTTCCCCCGCTCGCTCCCTCTCGCTCGGGCCTCGTCAAAGGGCGGATTGATTAAAGGCCCGTTTAAATGACTTCCTTTTCAGAGCTATTATTTCCCAATAACCAAAGGAGGGCCAAGATTGAGATCAGTAGTCTAATCTGCTGCGGTGTAAATTTTGTGGACTATTATGTTTCGTCACAGTTTTCGTCAATGCGATGTTTTTCCACACAAACTGGCAACGCTATAACACACTTCATGTCACACATTTGGCTTCTGTTGCCATGCTGTAACACCATCTGTATACCCTCTATGAGTATGTGCTGCCGTATTAACAATACACTTGCGTCTGGTTATATGTTTAGGCAAAATAAAAATTAAAAAATGTTTGGGCCAGATAGGGTCTAAACATATTCACAATTTAAGCAATAACTATTTGGCGAAATTGACGTTAGCTCTTATCCAGTGGCTGTTCTTAGCAGCATGGTACAGCTTCTGTTGATGTTTTTAAGAGTAAACTGAAAACCTACTTGTTTGAAAAAGCGTTTTAATTCCAGTGGGAAAGGGGTTGTTTTATGACCACCATGTTTTGTGATTGTAAATGTAAATGTACTTTGTATTTCTATTTGTATTTTTGTGAAGCACTTTGTGACCTCTGTCTGTGAAAGGTGCTATATAAATAAATATGACTTACTATTACTATTACTTACTTACTAAAAGCTCATCCTGAGGTCTTACTTATCCAGGCTTTCCTCACTGTGGTGTGTGCATGGACACAAATGAAGGGAGGTGACTGGTTGGAGTTTTGTAACTTTACTGGTACGTTCTGTCATCGTACAGGCAGACAGGTTGTTTCACTGTGCTGTTACACACGCATTGCTATGGTGCTGTTAGATACACATACGAGTATCACAGTATGATGCATTAAGGGACAGTTTGACAGTCTGTAATAAACATTACACTCACCTCGATCTCTTGCTAAACTTAAATCCCTCAGCGCGAAGTGAAAACACCCGCCATAACAGTATTTTGAATACTCATCTTGAGCAACTGTATTCTGGTACAGTTACTGTGTACTCAGTCATTACATTTTAGCTTCATATTGCATGATAGAAAGAGTGAAAGGATGAAAATGATCCGGGAAAAGTTTATCACGAAACTCGATGCTCGGAGAGGCACGGTGGCGCAGTGGTGCCTCCCAGCTAGAAGGTCCCGGGTTTGATTCCCACCTGGACGAGGTCTTTCTGTGTGGAGTTTGCATGTTCTCCCCGTGTCTGGTTTCCTCCCGGACCTCCTGTTTCCCCTAACACTAAAACATGCACAATAGGTTCCCCTCTGGGGCCAGGACTCCCCTGAAAAAGAGGGAGTCCTTAATCTCAGTGGGACTATCCTGGTTAAACACTTGCAAAACAGATTTTGGAGTTGCTTATTAGAGGTAAATAAGTTCAGAACAGGGTGGACAACAGGTATAAACATACACTGTATTTAAATATAAATATAATGAATACATGTTTTTTTCATAATATATACACCTCATTTGTACATAGATATAAAGCAAATCAAAGTCACGTTATTCAGAATAGAATATTTTAACTGGACTTAATAATGGAATACGTATTCAGTAAGTATTCTCCCCAACACTGACTATTGGTGTCTTGAGATATTTTTGTTTTAGCTGTTTTAGATCGATGTAGCATTTTCTAACAAACTAAGTGTAAGATAGTAATGAAGATGTGTTTGAGATTATTACCAAATGATGACTTACCGGTGCTTTACAAATGTGTAATAGTATGGTATCATAAATTCTGGCCTAATAGTCCACCAAAGACTGCAGAGAGATAAATTACCACAAATCCATTGTTCCCCTAATTGGAGATTTTGTTAGGGAGCTCACCCCATTTTTCCCGTCACTCAGCGGCCTGTAATACCGGGGCTCATGTAACTTTAGCCCGTCCCAGCACTCACGCACAAGTCGTTTCGAAGGATCGAAGCGAAGCAAGTCACTCTCCAAAACCCTCTGACAAATAACTCGCACCACAAAGAGCCTGTAACTCGGCCGCCCAGGGAAAAATGCTTTGAAGCTGCAATAAGAAAAGAAGGCTTCTTCACTGGGCGCAGCGGCTCAGTGCTGCAACAAGTGGAGGGTTTTTTTAGTCATCGTCGCAACAATAGAGGAGCCTTTATCCTAGAGAAACACAACCGCCAACCTCAAAGGCAGCGCGAGCCACAGAGATACCCAGGAGGCAAAGACAAACTGTTTTCTCATCTCAACAGCAGCTGCAAAAAGCAATGCTAGAACATAAAGGGAATGGTTTATGTCATGTCATATTGGTACAATGGGATGTCAAGGCTTATCAGTGTTGGAATAAATGGAGGTTACAGAAGTCAGATGATACGCATTTAACAGAAACAACATCTGGTTCATCTGGTCACTTTACAAAACTAAAAACAATCTCTATGTAAAACTATAGATATGGTAAGATGAATGACGGATATAGGCTTTTTCATCGCTGGTAACTTATAGGCTATGAAATGACTATCCTTAACTAATGTAACCTCTTAAACCCATAAATGTGACAACAAAAACGACTGAAGAGTGATAAAAACACGGCAAAAAGCAATGAAAAAAGCCCAGATGAAAAGGCAGCAAATAAGCCACAAAAAGAGACGAAAAATCAAGAAAAATGAGACCAAAAAAGTGATGAAAAATCAACAAAAATGAGACAAAAAAACCCAAGATAAATCGAAAAAAAATGAGACAAAAAGCGATGAAAAAGCGACAAAAAATAGACCAAAAAATTATGAAAAATCAACAAAAATAAGACAAAAAAGCGATGAAAATTAGACCAAAAAACTATGAAAAATAATTTAAAAAATGATACAAAAAACGATGAAAAATCAACAAAAATTAGACAAAAAACCCGATGAAAAATAAAAAGAAATGAGACAAAAAACGGTGAAAAATCAACAAAAATGAGACCAAAAAAATGATGGAAAAAAAAAGAGACAAAAAGCGATGAAAAAGTGACAAAAAATAGACCAAAAAAATGATGAAAAATCAACAAAAATAAGACAAAAAAGCGATGAAAATGAGACCAAAAAACTATGAAAAATAATTTTAAAAATGATACCAAAAAAATCGATGAAAAAAAAAAGAGACAAAAAGCGATGAAAAAGCGAGAAAAATGAGACCAAAAAACAATGAAAAATATGGAAAAATATGATACAAAAAGCAATGAAAAATCAACAAAAAACGACGAAAAATCATTAAAAACGAGACAAAAGTGCTTCAAAAATGTGACAAGTTTTGTAGGTCTTAGCTTTCAAATGAGGCATTACACTGTTGCTCTCCAGTCGAGAAGCTTTTAGATTTGGGTAAAGCTGGAGAAAATCCCGCTCAGTTAAGGCGGGGGGTAAGAGGTTAAAGTGAAAACAGTGCACTGCTGAATCAGAAAAGTATAATAAGGGTAAATATGATTGATAACAAGTATATTTATGCATCTACGTTTCCTCCAGTAGCTTCAAGGCCAAAGAAATGCAAATATCGGACAAATAATATTGTTGTATCGCTAGAGTGCATGAGAGTGAAAAGACAAATTCACGATTATTTGCATTGTGTCAATAACAATTGGAGATAAAAACAACTCAGGCTCTCAGTGGTTCAGGAAAAACATCCTCAACTTAAAACAGCCCAGTCCAATTAAAGACCTACTATGACGGTTTATCCTCTCCTATAAATCAATTACAATTGCATTAAAAACTAAGTACAAAAACCAAATCTGAAAACGAGGAAAGAGACCAGCAGAGAAGAGTCAAAGTCTTTTTTATCCAATGTCAGCAGAAACATCTCGCGTATTTGCGGTCTAATCGGAAAGCACCATCTCCCCTTGACTTCAAACGCGGCTGTAAACACCGGCTTGTATCTGCTCGTGCATCTGTCTGCCTAAATACCACCTATTCTTGCGCCTATACTCACACAAGAGACTCCTCTGGGACGTTTGTTTCTGTTGTGGCCATGCTTCACATCTCGCTCTCGCCAACATGAAGAGCTTGTGGGTGCGAGCGGCAGACTGTGCGGCTCTTTAGGGGGGAAACCCGCGGTGAAAGAACTAAAGCTTTCAGGTGAGAAATATGCGGTTTTGGCAAATGCACATCTCATTCATGCAGGTGGTCCTTCAATAGGAATATCCCGGATTCAGATGTGCAAAAACAATGCAGAGGAATGCACGTATCTGTTGACTTTAATGATTAATCTGATAAATAGAGAGTCTTTATCTGGCGACGGCTTCTTTGACTTGTCATATGAACAAGTATTAACAAGAGCTGTTGTGTCTCGCGCTCAGACGCCTGTCCCTCACACACACGTCATACTCAATAGAAAAGAAATGGTTATGCACTGGCAACGCACAAAGACTTCACAGCAGTGTAATTTGTGCATTTTAATTACAAGGGCGAAAAAATCCAATTGGAAAGTGAGTCTTGGATTATCAAGCTTTATAGGTGCGCTGTTTTCTCCCGCGTAAACCTAGAGGCTGAAACTCAACCATTGCTTTGTGTAAATGCTACTGTTGTTGCTCATACAAAACAGTGGAGTTCGGGTGCCCCTCCACTGTACAGTACATTCGCTGATACTGCGCCTTAAAGGCACTATACCTGTTTGTTTTTTGCTGGTTGTGGGACGAAATATATATGCGACCCGCCGTGGTTTCCAGGGATAGACTCACTTTCTCGCAAATGGAGAAACAAGCACATTTTTTGAAAATTGGTGATTTTCGCTTTTTTGCAGAATCGATCAGTTGAAGCCACGAAGAAGCCTCTCCATGTTTAAGCTAGCAGATATGGTATATTTAAAAGAGTAAACTTTTAGGTTCAAACCGGCTTGATTTGGGAGATTTCGGAGCGCGCAGTAGGGGCGTGACTTTGTGTGTATTTACATACTGGGTAAACACTGCGGAGGAGGAGGCACCACTGCACTGACAAATGCTTAGCAAACAAATGCCACGCAAAAAAGGCAGTTTTATACATATGCCTATTGTCGATCTGTTTTTCAGGTTAAAAAAGTCTTATTTTGTCGGAGAAATAGCGCACGCCGTGGGGCTTCCCTGCGTGTTGCTGTTTGAGGCCGCTGTCCTGCTGCCAACGCTGGAATACGACTGCAGAGGTTCGTTTTTCTGCGTGAAACCAGTGAACTTTTCCAGGCTGACTTTCCCAGTGCGACTGATGATGCCCTGGCTGTAAGCATGCACAGCGCCCTCCTGACCATTACGTTTCCCGAGCCAACTCCTTGCCTTCAGAGCGTGATTTAAGACAGAAGGATGCAGCGCGGATTTGCCAAACTCTACATTGAAAAGAACTGAGCGATGAAAATGGATTTACCACGAGTTTACTGAGCAGAAGGCACGCAAAGGTTACTTCAGACGGGTGAGTGGAAGTTTGTTTATTTTCAACAGTCATGTAGTCCACGAGGAATGAACCTGCTATTTACACAAAATCAAGATCTCTTCAAACTTAAACTACTCCATAAATGTAGTCAGCGCATCCCTAGCTTTCAGCCACTTCTTATTTGAGAGAGATCCGCTTCATATTTTCGGTTTTATGGTTGGATAAAGTTAGGCTGGGTGTGTGGAGTGAAACGTAAATAATGCGGTCACACGCGGCGATACGACGCAATGTCGGCCTTTCCTCTCATGTGTATGAGAATGTATGTGCATTACTAAAGTAGTACAGGAGTCTTTTCTACAGTTATAACTTCAGTTATAACCAGAGTCTGTAACTCTCTCTCAGCCTGAGGCTCCAGCAGCTCACGGAGGCGGAGCTGACACAGGGAGGGACTGGGGAGAAGCTATGGGAGAAGCACTAAGGATTTTGACTGTAAATAAAAGAGTAGATTATTTGGTTTATTTGGGCTGCAAGGTTGTTATTAGTAACAACGATGTTCCCAAAGAGAGTAGGCAGAAGATAACTTATAAATGTCTACCCCCTCATACATTAACAAACATAGCTGTTGACATTCATTTCATTGATACAATTCCTTAGTTGATAATGACTACAATAATGTCCATATGCATATGGTCACATTGCTAAGATGATGAGATGATTTTCTCTGCAAGATTGGGTCCTATATTTACAAAGTACTTATTAAATTGCTCGACAACTTCACTCATATCTTCTATTTTTCATCATCATTATGGATAATGTAATCTATAGGGCAGTTTATGGTTAGTCTTTTTTTAATTAGACTATTTAATACTTTCCATATTTCTGTAATCTTGTTTTTATTGCTTTCAAGCAGATTTGTATAATAATCTTTCTTGCTAGTTCTTAATATAGTTACCAATTTGTTTTTGTATCTCTTATATTTCATTTCATTTTTAGATGATCTATTTCTTAAGAATTGTCTGTACAGTTGATTACACTATGTCCATTATCTACATCACTATGGCCCAACATACACATAGCAACAACATACACATAACATGACATGAGAGAGGGGAGCTTTACGGGGATATGGCTTATCTAAATGAGATGAAAATGAGCCCTATTGAGCCATGTTTGCTCTCTCTCTTACAACACGGACATACGTGTCTTCTTTTATTTATGATAAATGTATAAATCACGTGTGTAAAGCCCCGCACGGTTTGAGAAAAGCCTCTGAAGTGCCGTGACGCGGCGCGCTCCGGTGCGTGTTGAAATCCCACATGGACGCGTGTCAGAGGACGTGCCGCGGCGCGCTGCTTTCTGTTGTGCGTTGAGCTTAACAGAAGCGAGGCTACCAGTCTGTGTCATCGGCCCCTCCGACCATCACCAAGTATCGACCAGGCCTTTCCCTGCTTAGCTTCCGAGATCTGACGGGATCGGGCAGAGCAAAGGCGGTAAGGCCATTATTCTGAGCTTCTGCTATACTGAACACTGCTAAGCCACTAACACTACCAAGTTTGTAAGAATTTAAATCTTACAACCTTGGCATACTTCTCAAAGCGCTACAGTACGGCAAGTATTCAAATTCAATAAAGTTAACACAGACTGCTGCTTCATATCTGTGTAAGCTCTCACTTGTACAGGAGTTATGATCCATCCTAGATAACATTTTCTTGAGCCAAAATGCCTTTTTCTACAACACTATGGATCAAATACAAAGGACAAATTCCCAACAAGGACAATACAATTCTGAGCTACTGCTACAACTGAACTCTACCACGCCAACGCTATACCAAATGTGTAAGAATTTCAATCTTACAACCTTGGCAATCTCTCAAAGCGCTACACTAAGGCCAGCTCGAATGAAATGAAAAGTCAGCAGCCGATGAAAAGGTCCCCCATCCTTAGACCCCCCTTCGCGGCGAGGAAAAACTCAAAACCCAGTGAGAGCAAGAGAAACCTCGGGGAGAACCAGAAGAAGAAGGAGAGATCCACTCCCATGGACGGACAGGCTGACCCAGGAGTCGCCAGATCTCTTCACAGCAAGAAGATCCCAGGTTCGATTCTCAGAAAAGGTGAGGTGCTTCTGCATGGAGCTTTCATGCTTTCTCCATGTTTGAAAGCATCTTCCCTTGAGACTTTTATACACAAGTTTTAACACAATTCTGCAAACAAAACATTAATTTTGCAAACCGAGTTGTGTTAAAAACGTGTGCGCAAAAGTCTCAAAGGTCGATCCATTGAGACGTGGAGAAAGCATGAACACGTCACACAGAAGCGTCTCACTTGCTCTGGGAATCAAACCCAGGACTTTCTTGTTGGGAAAGATGGATAGCTACTCAACCAACGTATTCATTTCTGCATGCCAGTCAGGGAGAGGGAAAAGGGGGTCGTCCTGAGAAGCAGAGATCCCTGGAGTCGGAGAACATCGCGGTGTTCCCCTTAGGAAAAGTAACGCGAAGCAATGATCCAACAGCCGACCAGAGCGGAGACGATGACGCCATGATAGGTGTCGACAGTAGAAATCTCTCCCTGAGGGCTGTCGATTATCTGCTGGGTTCGGTGCTAATGACTGATTCATTTGGGATGGTGGGGTCAGGAATCGCAGAGGCTTCAGCCAGGTCTTTTCGACGGCTAATTCCTGGGAATAACTTAATCCCAATGTTGGCGTCACCTTCACAAAGCAGTGTCGTCAGACGTGAATGCGCTGATATACCGATAATTTCAAATGGGAGAGATTGCAGGGAAACAGAGATGCCTGTGATCGTCACACTGAGAGAGGATAAAGAACCCGACGACAGGGGAGGGATGTAGAAAAAGATTGACGGGTAAAGGTGCAAATTCAGAAACATTGCATCCAAAGGTATAAGCGGGATATCTATCGATAAGGCTATGTACGATTGCTTAAAAGGCATCCAATTGGGCAGAGCATAGGGGCAGAAGGAGAGAGGAGACACGAAAACGTAGACTGGCCCCACATTAAACATGAAATAGAACGGTATATGATGTATAATACTAACCATCATGTCTACGTATGACACCAAAATTGTCAAGCCTGCCACGAAAGATTCACTTTTGAGGAACACGTAGGTGGTCACAGTCACAGCAAGCACTCCGGTAATGAGAACCACGCTCAGTACGAAAAGAAAATGAAATAGCTTATGATAATCGTCTTCATTCCATATGATGCATCATTGAAAATGATTCTTAAAAGCTTAAAAAAGCTTGAACAGCTGTAATCAACAGACATTTTTACCAGTAGATTACTAACAGGACGACGATAGAGAAGGTAGACAGGTTAAAAACCAATTAAACTGATTATGACCCGGTAAGAGTGTTAAAAACAGTCTAAATCCACCAGAAAAGTCTAAATCCACTTACTAACACCACCATACCACAATATAGTTGAACAGACCGATTATCTGCAAGAAACTTCACCAAAAACTATTTAAACCTTGAACTACGCTTAATTCTGTAATTGTACATGCTCACAACTGTCCATCTCAAATGCTATGAGCCAAAACTGCGTTATTTAGCTTCAGAAACCTGTCAAAACCTGCCAACTACTGCCATCTGTCTGTCAAATGTTTCACAAACCAAGCTGTTGACATTTCCTGTCGCCATAGCGATTCACAGTCACATGACACAACATTCTAAAGAGCCTGGAAATGCCCATATATGGTCATGTTCGTGGCAGCCATACGTTGTTAAGTGGTGACGTCACAGCTCTACTTCCAGATGTGCAAGAAACTACAAAAAACTCTTTAATACCACAATCAATATTTCTGAAACTCAACAGAGAGTTACTGAACATACTTATTTATCAGGCCCATTAGCCAAAAATGCTGTACCTACTGCTATAAAAGTAATATTTACCAAATCGCTGCATCCGGGTTAGCGGAGGAAAATGCTAACGGCGCAGCAGCTACGCTAAACCTGGAAGTAGCGACTTTAGTAAATAATACTTTTTTAGCAGTAGGTGCGGCATTTTTGGCTAATGAGTCTGAGAAATAAGTAGGTTCAGTAACTCTCTGTTGAGTTTCAGAAATATTGATGGTTGTTTTTACAAGATTTTTATGTTTTTTCTCGCATATTTGCCCGTCTGCCAGGACCCAGAAGCGGAAGTTGTGACGTCACACTTACACACGTATAGTATGGAGGACCGTGGCTGCCAAAACAATAAATAAATATATAAATAAATAGATAAATAGATAGATAAAATAAAGATCAAATTTGCAAAGAAATAAATGCATTTATTGTAATAAGTGCATTTATTTATTTATTATATATTTATTTATTTATGTATTTATTTATATATTTATTTACTTATATATTTATTATTTTTGTATTTATTGTTTTATTTATTGATATATTTTATTTATTTATTTTTGTATTGATTTATTGATTTATTTCTGTATTGATTCATTTATTTATTTCTGTATTTCTCTTAATGTATGCAAATCATGGGGATGCCACTGCTGTAAGGTGATTGGTTAATCTTTCTCCATGCACACATGCCTTGTCCAGCATAGACACTGCCAAACACGAGCTCTGCTTCAGTCTATTGACAGTGGCACAAAGGCGGGTCATCTTGTGACTGGAGGATCGGCGGTTCGAATCCTGCAGGGGCACATTGTCGTTGTGTCCTTGGGCAAGACACTTCACCTGCCTTGCCCCCAGTTTCTGAGTACACTGGTGTATGAATGAGAGTGTGAATGGGTGAGTGGGTACTTGCTGGAAAACGCTTTGAGTGCCTAATGTAGGTGGAAAAGCACTAGACTAAAGCAGAGTTCATGTTTGGCTATGTCTATGCTGGAAGTGAGATTCAAAGGACACAAGGACACAACGACAATGTGCCCCTGCAGGATTCGAACCGCCGATCCTCCAGTCACAAGATGACCCGCCTTGTGCCACTGTCAATAGACTGAAGCAGAGCTCGTGTTTGGCAGTGTCTATGCTGGACAAGGCATGTGTGCATGGAGAAAGATTAACCAATCACCTTACAGCAGCGGCATCCAGACCACCCCATGATTTGCATACATTAAGAGAAATACAGAAATAAATAAATAAATAAATACAGAAATAAATGAATAAATACAGAAATAAATAAATAAATACAAAAATAAATAAATATATAAATACATAAATACATAAATATATAAATAAATAAATGCACTTATTACAATAAATGCATTATTTCTTTACAAATTTGATCTTTATTTTATGTATTTATTTATATATTTATTTATTGTTTTGGCAGCCGCGGTCCTCCATAGTATAGGGGGAAAACACAGTAGGAACCATAGAAATAAAAAGTCATTCAATCCATACGCATGCGGACAGTTAGCAAAGAAGCTACTCCGGTATACCTTTCACATTCCATTAGCCTCCTCAATGTATTTTCCCTATAGCCGTTAGCATTAGCCACCAAACATCTCAATTTATGAACGATTCAGATGTTTTCAGCTGTCAACCCATCGACCACATTTAGGGGAGGCCAAAGCCTAGTTAGAAATCGTTAATAAATGTACAGACCTTTGGATAACTTATTTTAGATAGAAATTAGCTTCTAAAAGTGTCCTCCGAGTTACATGCTAAATAACGTTCAAGTTTCGGCTTTTCATGGGTCTGATTCACAAATACGCATCTACTGTATGTTCTATATATCCATTATCGCAGTATTGGCATAAGGTAAGGTTAGCATTATCATGAGCCATGTATCGCGTATCGTATCGTGGCGCACCAGAGGCTCCCGCCCCATTCATTACGACTGGGATTGGCGGCTTAGCACTCACTTTTCACTCTCACTCTTCTACAGTTTGTGAGCCTTCTCGATTTCACCTTTGGCTTTTCCACAGCTCTCTGGCACCCCGCTCCCCCCCCCCTTTTACTTCCCCTTTCAACCGAGGTTCATGTCTATCGCCCTGGACCCCCTGTGCCAGCGCCGCACGAGATATGACATTTCTGCTTAAAAAAAACCGCCGCTCTCAGCATCAATTTCAATTCCGTATACGCAGGAACCGCAGACGACTTTCTGAACAGTGAAACAAAGCTGGCTTTTGTGCTGGGGTTCTGGGAGGCCGCTCGCGCTTGTCATGTACATGTGAAATTAATTAGGAGGAAATACTAAAACACTTGGGTGGAAATTGCTTTTCACCAGATGTTGTGCATATGAGAATCGATTTAGTATTCCCTACCATTGCGAAACGGCAACTTTTTGGCTCGCCTCCTAAGATGAAAGCTAATCTGTCACTCAAGGCGCATAAAAAAAAGAAGTGCGGGTTGTACGCTACTGTTTGTTCCACTTTATGGAGTCTTAGGTAATGTGATGACTTAACCAGGTTAGGAAAATAGCATGTTTCACTCAGAGGCAAAAACCCGACGTAGCGACAAGAGGCCCAGTGTTCTCCGGTGATCCGTGCCTAAACCCGATGCGGAGAAACCAAATAATCACGGATAAATCGCTGTCGGATGTTAGATAGCCATCGTGGAGAGGTGTTTAGGTAGTGGGCCGCTGACGTCTCATGTGCGGCGCATATGCTTTGAGTGAGCTTTGGAGAAGGACCAGACTTCGCGCACGTCTGTTTGCGGTTGGCACATAAGGAAGGACATTAAAAAAAGAAAGAAAGAAAAAAGAAAAAAGCCAGCGTGCAATGACAAGGCAGGAGGTGAAGATGAAGGCGGATCACAAAGTTTCATTTCTTGCCTTCTGTTTACACTGTCCCGCTCGGCTGCACAGCGTCAAAGGCATGTGAGGAACAAGGAAGTTACATGGACAGAACTTTTGACTGCCAGCAGGACAAGAGCGATTTTGGCTTTTCGAAATACACTTGAACAACTTTGCAAACTTTCTGTGCAAAGTTCTCCATGTTTCTGTGCAGTTTTCCTTTAGGTGCTTCGGTTTCCCCCATTACAAAACCTGCACAATAGGTTACCGGGTGGGACCTGAACTCCTGGGAAAAGTGATGAATTTAGGATGGCCTTTTTAAATTGAATAGAACATTATACACTATAGTAAGTATACTAACACACAAAAAGGTAGAATTAACCATATGGATTGAGAAGTTGTACTGTTTTATGGTATTACTGTAAAAATGCTTTTCTGGACGAGTTAAATGAAATAACTGTAGATTTATTATCATTTTAAAGGCACAGTACGTAACATTTTGGATTGTACTGTTGCTAGTAAAACAAAGCATGCTCCTAATGACTAGCTACACACAGAAAATGCTATTTTTGCACCGAGTAATCAAAGGAAGGATTTGGATGAACCTATTTAAATCTCTTATTTGGCTGCCTTTAGTAACAACTACATGGAGACGAGCTGGAGACGTCCCTATACCATGTTTTCCGTCAGGTCTGAGGTGCATTATGCAGAAAACCTACAGTTGTTTTGCAGTGACAACCTACCAGAAACCCTAAAACAATTGACCCTGGAGCATCATAGAGGCCTCTGTGATGGACAGTAAAGGCGTCATGCTAATCACCCATAGAGCTGCTGGGTCACTAAAAGGTTAAAGAGGGGGTATTGTGCTTTTTTCAATCACATAGCACCAGTCTATAGCATACTACAATGATGACGTAACCTTCTGTTGGTCTGTATATGCAGTAAATTAAAATAACTGCCTTGAATAAAATTGCTCTCTCAAAATGGCTGTACTGAACGTCTTGAAATAGGCCTCTGTCTCTTTAAGAAGCTTTCCGACACGCCCCCTTCAGCACACTGCTGTGGCATCTAAACAACACTACTGTGCGGGGAGGGGGCTCTGCTGAGCTGAGGAGCAGTGGTTGGTGGCTTGGCTGGTGACGAAAGGTCCAGAGGCGTCTCCAGGAGGTGGGGCGTTCCTAGGAGGACTGAGGCATAGCTACACCTAAAATGGCTGCCGTCTAAGTTTTTACTGATTACTCAAAATATGTGAATGAGCCAAGGCAACACTCCAGGCATGTGTTTAATGAGGGAATGACATAATAACATGATATAAAGCTTGAAAAAGTCGATTTACATAATACCCCCCCCCCCCCCCTTTAAATATGCACAAATATGTTTCATTTTGTTTCAGTATCATAATACAGTAAGATGTTTTTCTTCATTTACATGCAAAATACTTGTTCTACTGTCAGACTGTTTTGTTACTAAATCAAGGGCAAATGTATTTATTTAATTTTTCTCTTATTTTGCGGTGATAAAAGCGCAGAAAGGTTGCACATGCCCTCTGAAAGAAAGCAACAACTGACTTAGAAAAGCCTTACTCTAAACGTGCGTGGGGTTAATTGACAAACCGTGTAATAATGTAAGCGTTTAAATCATCAGGCTAATTCCCCCGTGCGGCTGGAAACCGGCAGCTCTTCCCATAGCTTCTGTTGCACTGTTTATATCCCGGGGAATCCAAGCCATCTGGAGACTGTTTATTATGTTACAAATGGCACATAATGGTAATCTGGCATGTGATGAGAGGAGCGCGGAATTACAGATTACAGGCGGGGGCCACGGCACGGGCATTAAGCTTCATTGGATTTTCTTTAAGGCTACACTTATGCTTTATCTACCTGATTATTCATTACAGCAAGCGCGCCCATAACAGTACGACACAGGATAAACAGAGGAAACCGCCAATTAAATCACATTCCAGGGAAGATTGGGGTGGGGGGGGGCTTACTGTATACAGAGCCGTTAGTTTAGTGACATAAATATTTACGCAAACTGCCAGGAATTAAGACAAATGTTACCAGGAAATAGGCTGCATCGTGAGGGGCCGTGCGGGGGTTACTCTAAATGTATTAGCCTTGGTCCTCCTGAATCTTCTGAAACTATTCTGAATGAGGTGAGACAACTGTTGCTGCATAACATAATGTGGCGAGCTTGGGTTTCAAATGCCGTGATGTGATGGTTTTCAGTGAAACATGGATAGAGCAGAAAGGGAGGAGATATGGCCAGTTGCATCAGACTGTATACACTGCAAAACAGTAATGTTATGTTATAGTTGACAAACTTAAAGTGGACATATCATGCAAAATCAACTTTTATTTATTAGCTTTAAACCATTAATATCATTGTTCCCTCATCAAAGACAGACCTGGAGTAGTATTTCACTACATTCCCGCAGTTTTGAGTAATCCTCGGGTAAATCCTGTTTAATGTAGCTGTTTCTTCTTCTACGTGTCAGTGCTGTACTTCCTGGATACATTAGCGTCATTGTTCTCCACATTTTCAAAGCCCATGATCCAACATTATATCAGTTCTGTGCTGTTCTATTAAAAGTGTGTTAATCACGTTATGCTGAATCTGTAAACCACGTCGTAAATCGAAACTGAAAGTAAGGTGCTTTTTATATAAGTTGTTCCTACAGCTGCCAGCAGGAGGAGCCCCAGTTAAAGTCTACACCAGCTCTAGTGCCTGTATTTCATTGTTACTATTTAATTCTGACATAGACATAATTTGAAATGATAAAACATAAAATATTAAGGCCGATGCACCAACATTATGCTTTTAAGTCTATTTTTAAAGCAGTACTAAGTAACTCTTGCCCCTAGAGGCCATAAGCGCAACTGCAGGTGTCTTAGCAAGTTACGATTTTTTTACTTATTAAATGTCTTGGAGAGTAAATACTACGCTGACAGAAAAGGCGAAGGGAGAGAGGGGTGTTGTACATCCAGTTATACAATGGGAATATTTTTTTTCACTCAAACTTGGCTGTAAATACTGTTTAAAGTGGCGCTAGCCCGCAGTTAGCTTTGCCCGTTAGCCTGTTAGCTTCTTCTTCGTGATTACATTAGTGTGTATTGCTTGCTCCGCCCCGGTGGCAGTCAAGTTGCAAACATGGTTTTCTGGCCAGAGACACCAGGGGGAGATGAAAGACCCTCCCATCATCCCATTAACACTTGTATTACCCCACAGGGACTACGGAAAGGATTTATTAAGGTAAACACATTACTTGTACTGCTTTAAGCCCCATGTGCATCATATGTCCACTTTTTAATGGGTTAGATGCATGCAAATATTGAGTTCATCTTTTCCTCTCCTTTTTGTATTGGTTTTAGCTAATGTTTGCGAGTATATTATTCATGGCAGATTTCAATCGTAACTCTATTGTTAGTTGATCTGTTCATCATCACATTTTAAATATGTCCAGGAGCATTTGTATTGGAGAGAAGACTGGAATACAGCCTGAAACTTAATATTTACCTAAGAAACCACAGGCATTTCAATGTTTGTAAAGGTCAAAACTGTAAATTAGCATCTGCAGCCTTTGCGACTTGCTTTTGTACTGGTCTAAATTGCAAGGGAGTGCAATAGTTTTATTCCTACAGCGGAAACTCCTACTTGAAATAAGAACAGGTCAAAAATATTGCATAACTGATTGAATAAACAGACCTAATAAGTAATTGCATCATAAACTACTCATATCAAGATTCATGTAAGTTCTACCCATGTGCATCGGCTCTTTTTGCAGTGCAGCAGAGAGTTAAAGATACTACATGCCCAGGGAGTGGATGTCAGTTAAATGTTTATACAGCTGCTCGCAAGATTATTATTATCATGAAACCACGCGGCTATAATGTCATTCTGTTGATGCCGGAGCACAATCAGGTCCTCCCTAAAGCCCAATAACCTCCTCTGCAGCTCTGTGTCGGACAAGGCAGTGGCTCAGATGCACAGGAGAGAGTGGACTGAGCCAAAATCATAACATTAGAAAGATTAAGGAGAAGGGCGGCGGAGGATTCTTTTGTAATTTGCTTTTAAAACTGATATTTTAGTTTGAGTCTCGGCTCTGACAGGATTCAAATACACCAGTACTTTTATTGCCAAGTCATAAGGGATTAGCGATTATGGTGAGGTTAGCGCAATTCATGAAGATTGATCACATAATCGTCAAAGTCACACATTCACGGAAAGAAGTTCTACACCATACGCAGATTTCTAAAAGAGATGTCACCTCGCACCCCATGACTCTGGATGCTAAGCTCGTCGTCTTGTTCAGCATCCGTTTTTCCTCTGGTTAGGTTAGAAGCCTTTCCACGGCAGCCTGATAAAAGCTAGACATTCCTTTGAGACGTCCCACTTTTTCCATTGTTTAAGACCGTGACGCTTCTTATAGGCTTTCATTTGGAGCGACCAAGTGTTGTTCATCTATCTCCGGTCCACTGAGATGTTAAAGCCAAGACACATCAGTCTCTTTTCAATCACTTACAAATGTCGATTAGGCAAGGCATTTCACTTAAAGGGGGGTATTATGTAAAATCGACTTTTTCAAGCTTTATATAATGTTATTATGTCATTCCCTCATTAAACACATGCCTGGAGTGTTGCCTTGGCTCATTCATATATTTTTGAGTAATCAGTAAAAACTTAGACGGCAGCCATTTTAGGTGTAGCTATGCCTCAGTGCTCCTAGGAACGCCCCCACCTCCTGGAGACGCCTCTGGACCTTTCGTCACCAGCCAAGCCACCAACCACTGCTCCTCAGCTCAGCAGAGCCCCCTCCCCGCACAGTAGTGTTGTTTAGATGCCACAGCAGTGTGCTGAAGGGGGCGTGTCGGAAAGCTTCTTAAAGAGACAGAGGCCTATTTCAAGACGTTCAGTACAGCCATTTTGAGAGAGCAATTTTATTCAAGGCAGTTATTTTAATTTACTGCATATACAGACCAACAGAAGGTTACGTCATCATTGTAGTATGCTATAGACTGGTGCTATGTGATTGAAAAAGCATAATACCCCTCTTTAACCTTCATGAATGTGGTTGGTCAGTGGTGATCAGAGTGGCTGTATAGGGGCTTGGGATTTTATTGGCCGATGTCGATATGCCAGGCCGATATTTTTAACCGATATTTTTTGCCGATTGTGGTCTGTAATCTTGTAAAAACACAAATACTTGGTCATTCCAGCAGTGGCCGATTTTATTTTATCACTTTAGGTGATTCAAACATAGTTTTTGCCCCAGCCTTGATAAGTTGCCGTTAGCATTAGCATACTGTTGCTAGCCGCGGCATCAAACATACAATTGAGGGGGGAAACTAAGTCAGCGATTGAATTCTCTAGCTTCTGTGCTTCAAAATTACATGCAGCATGTCCATATCGACTGAGGTTTAGTTGGTGAAATTGTGTTACTGTTTAACAAACTTGTAGCTAACCAGTTTCATGTGATGTTTCTCTGTTCCCAATGAGGCCTAGGAAGTTGTTGGGACTCCTTTTAAAGCCCCTTTCCAATGCAAAAAACGGGAAGTCTATCAGTTTCTGTCCCGGAGATATCGGCTTTTATCGGCGTTAGATATTGTTTAAAATACCCAAATATCGCCCGATATATCGGCCAGACGATAAATCGGCCGAAGATGTAGCTACAGAATTATAATGGCTAGCCAATTTTGTAGAGGGACATTAAAATGCATAGAAATGTAAACTTTTTAAAGCTGATTTCAGAGTGAGCTTTCAAGTAAGTTTGGGTAAGCTCTCGTCTCATAGCCTGTCACAATAACACAATTTGAAGTTCGATATATTGAGGCAGGAAAATATCGCGATAAACAATATTATTGTGAACCACTTCGCGCTAATCCCTTGTTCTAAAAGTACACAGTAACAGATCCACGCGATGCAATTGAAATGAAACTCAATGAAACACATTTATAAACATTAAGTCTAAAAATATATAGTTTTTTGTCATTTATTGGACGATAAGACGATATAGTAATTACCGTGACAAGTCTACCTTTCAGTCAAGAGTTTCCATCGTGTGCAGGGTTGTTTTATGCACGGCGTCTCATCGGTAAAAACTTTGTGAGCTACGTGACCCTTTTTCTATGATAGCCTTATTTTTAATGACTCTTATAGCTGGGCCTGGTTTTAAATGTGCGTTACATCTAGGATAATTGCTTTTAGGTATGTTTTCCTAAATTGGTCAGAATAGGCATGTGTAAAATTCAAAATGAAGCCAAACTGGTTGATCTGAATCTTTCATCTTGAACAATCGTGGCTTTGCCGTTTTACTGCCTGTCTAACCTTCCCTCTCTGGAACCATCTTCTCACACTCGGTTTCTTGGGTCATGCCGTGGTCTAATCTCATCTCTTCTCTCGTGCGGTCGAAATTGTTGTTGTCAAAGTGGCTAACATAAAGCTACACTGCGCTGTGTTATTGCTCACGGCCTGCCAGGGAAAATGAAATACATCTAGTGTTTTACTCATTTTGCGCCGAGACGAAATGAAATCGCTGCCGCCTTTTGTTTGTGCCTTTGAAGGTCACTTTGCTCCGTGGTGGTGTTTACCGATTGGAATACTCCACAAAGAACTCAGGCGTTTAGTCACAAAGATCAGCCGAAAAAGGTTCAAATTGGCCATAGAAAGCGCCGGTTTCCTCAATGTTCACTGTCGTATGAACGCTTTCAAAGTGTTGCCCTTGCTTCCTCGGTCCGTAAACAGCTGCTTGTGCTTAAGCTGTAAAATGTAAATCTCGCGCTGGCTGTTTACGTAGCCCAAGCTTCTAATCATGCAGACGTATAATTGAGTGACGCGTGGTGTCTTTATGAGTGAAGCTGCATTCAAAGGCCTGATCCCTGTATTTACGCCAAAGTCTCTCTGAAATGGAAGTAGTTGCCTTTATCTAAATGCTCCTTGTGTGTCGAGATGATTCATTTTACAACTTAATGTCCCTCGCTGAAAGAATTAGGTTTTACAGCACTGTGGTATTTTAACAGAGATGCGTGCCAGAGTTGGGCTGGGCGATTTGGGGAAATTATCTAATTGTGATTTTGGGTCGTACTCTGCTTCACAGTAATGCCACGGGAATAGGATGGGAAATAGACATGGGAAATGTGGGATAATACATGCTGCAGCCCTGTGTATACATAATTACCAAGATACTAACCTAGTTCCCCGTTCATTTACAGTCTTTTAACCTGGGTCAATGTGACCTGCTTCCATGTAATTACCGGGACCCTAATTTCCATGTTGTTACACTTTTAGTTAGTGTACTATTTCCATCCTATTACCAAGCTATAACAGATTTGTCTTAGTTTTGTTCAGTAGCAACACGGTTTGCGCATTTACATTTCAAGATTCAGATTTGAAAGGTTGAAACATAACTTGCTATATTAATAACACTTTGTAGAGATCTAAACTACAGGATTAGTGGATTTTATTCACAGAAGAACGCATGCATACAATCTATTTTGTTGTGTGCATAGAAAATTGTACAACCGAATAGAGCTCGGGATTGTGTCGTCAATATGACTAAGATTTCTGGGTTTCCTGGTGCACCTAATAATGAAGATTTTAGAAATGTAAAACACTGGTGTTACCATTCACATATTGGGCCCGATCTTGTGTTTCTAAACCTTAATCTTCAGCTTCATACCTAGTGCAGTAAGTGGCTGGACATACACCATGGCGATGTGATGGTGTGGTCCCTCCCAAGCTTTTCCTTCAACCGACTGTAAGGCAAGGCAAGGCAAGGCAACTTTATTTATACCGCGCATTTCATACACAAGGCAACTCAATGCGCCTTGTACCAGTACCAGAACAGAATATTTTCCGCTACAGAAATTAACTCTCTGTCTCGGGACATGAACAGTGTTTAACACACAGTGGGAAAAATAGTTTGTCGTTTGTCCTGCACGCGATGTTAATGTACAAAACAGGAGAGTGAAGGGAAGTAGCAAGCGCTCGATGTAGTCAGCGCTTGTAGCACACCATGCCTTAGCTGACCCCTTTTTCCCTAAGCGACTCCCTCAGGCAACTGGTGAAGGCACTGGGGCACCTTTGTTTGTACGCAAGATACCAACTTCATCTTGAGCAACGCTGTTGTTGCTCCAGGCAGAAGATCAGGCCCAGTGTGTTAGATTCAACAGTGGACATAGACTTTGAAAAACATGGATGTAGCATAGCTATTAGCTGCTGCAGCCTAATGGGAAATGTGGGCTGGCAGCTCCTTGCTGTAATGGACTTTCCAGTAAAACGTTTTTGCCCCTCTTTAGTCATTATTGAACACAAGCTGGTCATTCTTACATCCACATGTTTGTCTTAACACGCGCAACATCCTTTTGCTATTGTTATTTTTATTTCAGCCCTTTTTAAATATAGGACCTGGCTCCCTAAACACAGCCATACTGCTAGCATGAACGAGATTCAGTTAGCCTGGCTAAACGCAATGGGGGAAGCTAGGCTCGCTAGTCCATCGCTATTCTACAGTCTAGTGACCCGGCAGCTAAGGAGTGGGACACAGACTATTTCTCTACTTTTTATATAGGTTCAAGCTAATGTTAGTCAAGGTTCAATGTTTGATAGTAGCCTCTAAAATGTCGGATTTCTACGGTATCGTTCAATTAAAACATTCAGTCCTGAACTCTTTTGATAGCAGCCTTTACAAACACCATAATAGCCGTGATGAACTGCTGACGCTGATTACAAAGTAAAAGTCGAGGACTTTATGTCTCGTTACTTGATCAAGGCCCGGTTATTATCACAGGAAATTCAAACACAAACAAATAAACGGCGCGCCAATTTGCCAAATGATGCACAGCCCCCATCTGCACGGAGGACCAACCCCAACGCTCTGCACCGCTCGGTACTTAAACATGCGTCTAAACAGGCCTGTGATCTTAGAGAGGCCATATAATCTGGAGGTGGACTTGTTGCTCAAATTAGTGGGTAGAAAAGTGTGCCACATGTTCAGTATCCATAAATATTGACTTGGGCTTTGGAGCTGGCCGTCGCTGACCTTGGTGGGTTTCCATTTTAGGAGCGACCTATATGAAATGTGTCCCGTTTCCCCACAGTCTCTTTTATGCGCCATGTGCACGTGCGCTGCGTCGCCCCGAGTCGTGCTTCTGCTGTCAAACACATGTGGATTGATGAAGCCCGCGCTGGTTTCCAAATCAAAAAGACAGGCTTCCCTCGCAGAGAACGGTATAATGGAAATCAAATCGAAACTGCACTTTGACTGGACTGATTTGGGTGATATAAGCAACAGATTATGTTTATTCTTTCTCCACTTTTCTACCATTACAAGTGTGGATGGAAATGAACTTTATCCAACATTATATGACCAACTCTGTTCTATTCAGTCTCTGTTAAATCCTGTTCTGAACTAGCACTAACACTGTAGGACAGACCTTTACAAGTTTATTCTCAAATACATGTGGTTCTTGTTTCAGTTCAGCTGTTAATATTTAAGTCATGTCTAGTTTAAAGTGTGCACTTTGAACTAAATCTTTATCTTAAACAACATGTGACGCAAATAGTAAATCACAATTGGATGCTATCCCAGAATTATTCAGCCCTTCAAGTCATGCTCACTGATTTGACATAGCATTTCTGAAGAATATCTAGAGCTGTGGGACTGAAGTGGGGGCGGTAATATCCAAACTAACATTATAAACAGATTTTAAATGTGTTGTACCTTAAATGATTATAAATGCTCATTACATTTTACAGAAGAGGTCCAGAGTTGTTGGTTGAGTGATATTTGGAGTCGCAGGCTTTAAAGTTTGGGAACCCCTGATCTAGAGCAGGGGTCGCCACCGTCAGGCCCTACAGTATTCGTCAAATTATTTTGAAAATATAATTTCCCACAACAGGACTTGTTTAAGAGGCGCCAAAACACTGAAAACATTGTCAGTTGCTTTAAATATTTCCTGCCCCCCCTTGTTTTATTTCATTTCGTGACCCACAAAAACCATTCAAACTACTAGGCCCCAACTGTAAAAACAATTCAATAATACAGATATTATCCAGCAAAATACTTTTAAATCTGGTTTAGTGATATGTCATATGTCTGTCTAGGTGGTTTTCGCTTAAAGAGGGGGTATTATGCTTTTTTCAATCACATAGCACCAGTCTATAGCATACTACAATGATGACGTAACCTTCTGTTGGTCTGTATATGCAGTAAATTAAAATAACTGCCTTGAATAAAATTGCTTCTCAAAATGGCTGTACTGAACGTCTTGAAATAGGCCTCTGTCTCTTTAAGAAGCTTTCCGACACGCCCCCTTCAGCACACTGCTGTGGCATCTAAACAACAACACTGTGCGGGGAGGGGGCTCTGCTGAGCTGAGGAGCAGTGGTTGGTGGCTTGGCTGGTGACAAAGGTCCAGAGGCGTCTCCAGGAGGTGGGGGCGTTCCTAGGAGGACTGAGGCATAGCTACACCTAAAATGGCTGCCGTCTAAGTTTTTACTGATTACTCAAAAATATGTGAATGAGCCAAGGCAACACTCCAGGCATGTGTTTAATGAGGGAATGACATAATAACATGATATAAAGCTTGAAAAAGTCGATTTTACATAATACCCCCCTTTAAGAATTAGATCAAACACACTATCAGTATTTTATTTTTATATCTTGAAATCATCTTGGGACCCCTGCTCTGTGCTCACAACCACCTGGTTTGTCCCGACCCCCACTTTAGCAACCACTCGTCTATATGATAAACCACACTACTAATTATACAAAGTGACACTTAAGTTTGGGTGGGCCAACCATTCAAACCTCTACCCCTGATTTTAGTGCAATGCTCCAACCTTTGAGCTACATTTAAGAAATAAAAATGCCTGTGGCTTCATCTGCTTATCATGCGGACACTTGTGTAACTTAGGCGGAGTACACCTCGCTGCCAAGATAGTGTGTCCGCACAAAGAAAGCCAATGAATTCAGTTTCCTCCTAAGAGTTTGGCGAGGGGCTGCAGACCTCTTGCTGTAGCGGCGCAGGCATGTTCGCATGTGTTGGAATACATCTGTCTTGAGCCGGAGGAATGCGCGGCTTGTGTCCCGCCAAGTTACTGTTAACAGCAGGTGAAAGGCTAATGGCTGGATCTGCAGTGTCATCTAAGGATTCGTCTGCCCCTGACTCCTGGAATGCACTGATGACAAGAGACGGCCGCGCCATCCACATCCAGCTCCGACGATTCTGGCATGCGGCGGAATGAGCGGCAGTGAAAACAGGGCGATAATCCGAATTTTGCTTTTCTTCCTGTACGCCTATGTTTTTAGTGCAGTTGGTAAAGTGTCCGCCCACAAAGTGCATACAGGGCAGAGGATTTGGAAAATAAAATTCTACTCATATATTTACTCGTTTATAGGAATTGAGTGTATCTTATTTGTATAGCGCTATTCACATAACACGAGTCACCCGAAGCGCTTCACAAGGGACAACTTTTAATTCACTCCGTCATCAATGGACGTCACAAATGTTGGGGTAAGTGACAGAAGCGCCATCGGCAATTGTAATCTTACATTTGCAAATATTTATCTTAAATTCAAGTTCAAGACAAAAATCTGCAGATTCCAAACAAAAAACGGTTCTATCTCTGGTTTCAAAATTATAAGCAAAAAATCTGCAACATAAAATATATAAAATAGGTGTACAAACTTGTTTCTCAGCTCCTCTGAGGCCAAGGAAGCCAGGGGGGCTAATTTTAAGGCTGTCGCTATCACATAATATCGACCGATAGCCGATATTGTACAAATACCTAACGTCTAGTTTGAGGACTCCAGGGTATTAATATTGGAGAGAAAACTGGGGTAGACTGACAAAATGTGGCTTTCAATCTGCACCTACTGTACATTCCGCTGACCATTACTCACACGCCATATTCAGACAAGTAACAGTCTTGTTCATTGACACAATAACAGTGGACCACTAAGTCTAACCACTAAGCCACCGCCACTGGTTAAACTTTATGCTTTGGATTATGTTGCATAATCCTATAGTCCTATAGTTGCAGGACCGCATAATAAGGGGAAATTTTCAATCACTGTTGACATATTGACAAATTGGTCGGGATAACATTTATTTAAAGAAAACAAGCCAATAGTGAAGATCCGAACTTAAAACCACAGTACGTAGGGATTTTTGGCTGTAACTTTCTTCCTATTTACTCTTATCACGTCCAAACAAAAGCGAGTGGTGAATTTGGTGTAGGTAAAGCTGGTTGCGACTAGTTTTTGCTGACTTACGGTATCAATGAAGCCTCTATTTCCAGCGGTGCTTTCTGCTGCAAGGTCTCAGCCCTTGTGTTGTCCTTTCAATCAGTGTGTAATTGGATCATCCCTGTTGATAAGATAAGTATGACGTGTCATGGTTTAAAACAATGATAAATGCAGTATCAAAAGCCACATTATATTCTCCGAACATTTGGGCATCAAAGATCGAGTCCCTCAACAAGAAAAATGATTTGTCGAGACACGCACAAAAGGCCAGTCACTGCTTTCGAAAGACAATGTAGTCATTTGTTTGGAAATACAGTGAGAAATTGTGATATTGCACATCGTAATTAGTACAATATAATCCAGGAAAAGACTTTTCTCAAATCTTACGAATATTGTTACCTAACCTTATACAAACATGAACTACAATTAACAAAGTACATTCGAACACAAGCAGAAGCTAAAGTTGTAAGAGTAATATGGTAAGCCATGGTTACCCTAAAACTGACATTATATTCGTACTGACTATTTAACCAGAGCAGTCTCATTGAGGTTTCATAATCTTTAACTTGGGAAATTGTGTGGACCCGTATTTGTTTTCAGCTGTGGCCCTAACTTCTCTCTTTAACAGGCATTTGATCTCTAATTTGTGTAAAGTTATTTCTAAAAATCATCTTGAAGGCCAGTAGTTCTATGCTGGAGGGCTGGATTTGGCTCCTGGACCTGTTTGTTTTATTTGGTAGGGACAGTGTATGTTAATGAACAAGCCGGATTGTAGCCTTGGGCTAATTTCCATCCATCGTCCCCATGCACACTCTCAAACACACTCTCATTCATCCTGGCCTATTGTACGTGTTTTTAGTGCTAGGGGAAACCAGAGTACCAGAGGAAATCTACGCAGACACGGGGAGAACATGCAAACTCCAAACAGAAAGGCCCCGTCCCAGGTGGGAATCGAACCCGGACCTTCTAGACATGAAGCACGACGCTAACCACTGTATTACCGCGCCGCCCTGACGTTGCCTACCACTGCTTTACACCTTCTGCAGCCTATTTTTTCTTTTCAGTCGCCTGAATGTAGAGTATTAAAAGATACTTTCAACTCACTGTATGGGCCTTTATCCCCAATAAACCATCTCAGGGCTAGGTATCCTTTACCTGGCTTTGCTGTGGAGCATTGGATTCAGCCAATCGTGTCTTGGCAATGATCATACACCAAATGTCACTGACAAAAAGTTAAGAAATGATGGACTGAAATCGAGAACTTTTCAAGCCTTGTAGAGTTATGATAATAGCAATACAATTTTAGTTTGTAATCTGAGTAACCCTATAAGGCTAAGTGCTTATGTCCCTCTGGTTGGGAAATTTACACAACCATGACTTGATTCTTGTCCCCATATTCTGTAAAATATTAATTTGCCAATATCAAACTTAATGGCTGCAACTCGAAGCACACTGTCCAACTTTTGCAACCTTGAAAACAATCACACTGAAATATCAAACACTGTAAGGATTTTATCACAAACTCTGTAAATTACTAGTTCAAAGCACAAAGAGTAGAGTGGGATTTTGTGTGCGTGTGTGAAAAGAGTGACCCATCGAACCCTGCACACTGTCACTTGTAGTACTTGAGTAGCCCCACTGTATTTTAATTTAAGTGGATGATCTGGGATAATCCATCATAAACATGTTATTGCCCCAACGAGAGACAAAGGTATCTTGTGATCTCTGCTGGATCTAATCTAATGCCATCTCTCCAAAGACAAACAGACTCGGCGCTTTGGCCAAAACACCATCTTCATCTAATGGGAATCACTATGGGGGCTTTTCTTATGCAGATGGGACAATCATTAGGACTGTTGATGATACCCACGGGCACCAAAAACAGAGCTCAAGGTAAGATATTGGGAAAATATACGCAGCAAAGATGCCATGAATTCCGCTGTGGGAAACAAGTGAAGGAAGGCCGTGAAAATTGGTGATTAACCAAATACAAGAAACAGGCAAAGTCAACTTGGCCACTCCTTTTGACCATGTTATAACGACCCAACACTTTCAAGTAATTCTATTCATTTTATAGGGTCATAAAGGGAACAAAACAAACTGTCCTGTCCATTTTTAAAGCCCATAATCCATCACCTGAGCAGCTCTGTGCCCAAAGTGTGTTCATCATTGCTTTGCCAGCATGCCGTTAGCTGATAGTTATACCTTGTTAAACCTATTTTAAGTGTTTTATATCATTCCATTCCAGTCTCTCATTCCTTACTAGGGGTGGGCCATATTGTATCGCATATCGTTGTCGCGATATAATTTTTTGATATCGTTGTGGACACGATATAATTGATGTTACGCTCAGCTTCATCAGAGCAGCATAAACACTGACTGTAGAACACGGGGACAGGTGCTTAAAAAGTGAAATAAAATGAAGGATGTAAACTGCTTGGGTAGATCATATTTGCGAGGAAATTAGTGTGCCGTTAAAAATATCGTCAAATATATCGTTATCGTGATATATCGTGGTATAGATTTTAGGCCATATCGCCCTCCCCTATTCCTTACTGTCTTCTTTACGTAGACATTATTTCAAATGATCAATGAACGTTTTTAAGCCTCAATTTCCTCTTTAAAGCAGTACTAAGTCACTCATGCCCCTAGAGGCCATAAGCGCCACTGCAGGTGTCATAGCATGTTGCGTTTTTTTTTACTTATTAATTGTCAGTGAGAGTAAATACTACGCTGACAGAAAAGACAAATTACACAATGGTGATAATTTTTTTCACTCAAACTTGGCTGTAAATACTGTTTAAGTGGTGCTAGCCTGCAGTTAGCTTGGCCCGTTAGCCTGTTAGCTTCTTCTTCGTGAATTGTATTAGTGTGTATTGGTGGCTCCGACCCGGAGGCAGCGAAGTTGCCAATGTGGTTTTCTGGCCAGAGACACCAGGGGAGATGAAATACCCCCCAATCATCCCATTAACACTTGTATACTCCAGAGGGGAAGGGGGAAGGGAATCTTATTTGTATAGCGCTTTTTATATGACACAAGTCACACCCAAAGCGCTTCACACATGAAAGGGAGGGGGGTTCATTCACTCCATGCTGATAAGCTACATTTGTAGCCACAGTTTCCCCTGGGGTAGACTGACAGAAGCGAGGCTGCACACATCTGCGCCAACGGTCCCTCCGACCACCACCAACCACTCACACATAGGCATTTGGTGAAGTGTCTTCGAACCCCTGACCTTCCGATCATGAGACGACCCGCTCTACCATCTGCGCCACTGAGGGACGACCAAAATGATTTAAGGTAAACAAGTTACTTAGTACTGCTTTAAATATCAGATCGTTTTCATTAATAATCATAAAACTATGCTGTCACATTAATACAAAAATAATGTGGAATCGACACAATGGTGCAGCAGTTATTGGCACCCATATTGATTTTTTATGACTAATTATTTTGAAGGTAATGTATGAATCCAACAAGTAAAGGTCTTAAAAGAGCTGTCAGAAGGATGGATCTAAAGGTCGGGAAATCCCCACAAACCGCAAAGGTTGCTTGAATCGTGGGTTCAGTCACCAAAACTCGAACACAAAGTACCTATACACGTTTCAAGTACAAGTAAAGTATAGTAGTAGTAGTAAAGCATTTACCAAAGCAAGTGCACAATTGGTGTAAGATCAGATGGAGGGTTATGAAGAAAACTAGCTCACGTGGACCTCGGGACACAGCAGACTCGCAGAAGCCTATAGACTTAAATGAAAAGATGAATCCAGCCACAAGAAAGCCTATAGAGTGTAAATCATCCCGGGACACAGATGTATGCACACCCACCCACACGCACAGACAGGAGGAGGAAGCGTTGGATCCTGTGCACCAGAGGATTCGGTAACCACATAAACGCAAAACACCCTCACGCCAATATTAATTACTTCCAACGCCATCAACGAAAGGATGTAGCGGAAGCACCTTTTCTTTTTTTTCTTGTGGGAAATTTCAGGGGGGATTTTGTTTGTAGTGCTTCTAACGTTTTATAAATGACGCTAATCAGTTAACATCAATCCAAAACCACTAATCTCGACGCTACTTCTGTCTGATGAATTTAAACGGTAAGCGATTAAAGCCACACCGCGCAACTTTTCACCCTATAAACAGAATAAAAATACAAGCATTCATTTCATTAGAGATATTTGTATTGTTGTAAAATGCCTAAAAAATATCAAACAGACCTGACTTTACTGGCAACGGGACGTCTCCAGCTCGTTTCCATGGAGATATTGGCTAAAGGCAGCCAGATTTTAGATTTAAATAGATTAGGTCCGCATCTAAAGCTATTCTGTGATCACTTAGGTTAATTTTACGATATAGTTTTCACTTTCAGAGCTCCAGTACATTAGATGAAGAGCAAAATGTCTTCAACTCGAAACAATCCTGTTCACAATGTCTACTTTTTGAAAAGCTTCGGAACTCGACTGGATGAAAAAGACCAAAACAAACAAATGCAAAAAACAACAACAAAAACAACAACAACAAAAACATTGTCTTTTCTTTACAGAAGATACGTAATATTAACCTCTTACCCTCCCCGCCTGAACCGAGCGCATTTTCTCCGTTTCGGCTTTACCCAAATCTAAAAACAGTGTAACGCCTCATTTGAAAGCTAAGACTTACAAAAGTGATTGTAACTTTTTTTTATGTCTCGTTGTCGCTGCGTTTTTGTCACATTTTGTTGTTTTTCCGGCCCGCTTTTTTTGTAGCATTTTTGTAACTTTTTTTGTCATTTTTGTCGTTTTTATTGTTTTTTTGGCACTTTTTTGTCATGTTTTTGTTGCTATTTCATTGAATTTTTCATCGCTTTTTTGTCATGTTTTTGACATTTTTTGTCACGTTTGTCATTTTTTGTCACGTTTTTGTCATTTTTTGTCATGTTTTTGTCTTTTTTGTCATGTTTTTGTCTTTTTTTCATGTTTTTGTCACTTTTTTGTCATGTTTTTGTCATTTTTTTGTCATGTTTTTGTCACTTTTTTGTCATGTTTTGTCATTTTTTGGTCATGTTTTTGTCTTTTTTGTCATGTTTTTGTCTTTTTTTTCATTTTTGTCATTTTTTTGTCATGTTTTTGACACTTTTTTGTCATGTTTTGTCATTTTTATGCTTTTTTGTCATTTTTAACAGCTTTTTTTTGCATTTCATCCTCGTTTTTGTCACTATTTTGATACTTCCTTTATAAGCTTTTAGATTTGGGTAAAGCCAAACTGGAGAAAATGTGCTCGGTTCAGGCGGGGATTAAGAGGTTAAGATCAATTACTGCTCGTGTTGAAAGAGGGTTTACTTTTGAGGGATACTTCATGTCCTATTGTGCATGTTTTGGGTTGTTGGAAAACTGCAAAACCCACCCATATGGTGCGTATATAACCCTTCTTTAATTGTGATCTTTCAATAGTGCAATAATGATAATAAGTTGTCACTGTTCTAACCACTTATATATATAAAAAAAGTAACCCTCATTATATTGTACTTTTCATTTTGTAGCCCTAAACTATTATTATCAGGCTATAACTCAAACGATGGAAAACTGTTTTAAAGTCTTCCCTAGCAAGTAAGATGGGTTTGTAGTGTCGTGTAGTGAAATATTTATTCAAGGTTTTTGCTTCCTCCAGTGAAAATAAACAACGACTTCGGTTTCACTTTATGACGAGGATAAGTGGCCCAAATTGAATAATTGGCCCTAACGCTGTTTATGTGGATGTTTCCGACGGGGACATGTCGGAGAAGCCCACGAGCCGACCGTCCTGCTGCTGCATAATAGTGAAGCGAGCGCGCGCGAGATTGACAGCCCTCGGTGACATCACGGCACGACAAAAAGCGAAGTAAGGGGGGGAAGAGAAAGCGCCGATCAATTGAGGCACTACTCCGCTGCGCCCTGACGCAGACAGACGCACACGGGACAGGAGCGACAAGAGAGAAGAGCTTCCCCCCTTTCGAACTTTTATAGCTTGACTTTTTTCTTTCTTTCTCTCTCACTCGCTGAAGATGTTCAAACAAGGTGCTTTATACTTAGACCGGTCCTGCCTACGCAAAGCCGCTTCCTCGTAGACTTAACATTTTTTTTTCTCCTCCTTTTCCTTTACGCGCGTTGACCAAGACTTAACCCGAAGTGCAGCTGGAGAGAATATGTGCGAGAGGCGATCGGTGAAGGGCATGGGCTGTCTTTGGTCCTTCAGGGAGACGCAGCGTGGACTAAACACGAATTAATGTGGACTTTATCGGAGCCCAAAGGCGGAACGACGACCGGACACAGCGCTTCCTTGTCAGGTAAACGTATAGCTTCAAAACATGTCTTAAATCGCCTTCATAATTTCAATGCGCGTGATAACTCCAGTCCGAGCGTGCGCTATAAAGAAAAGAAAAAAAAAAAAAAAGAAAAAAAAAAGTTGTGTTACGCGCGTTGAGAACTGTTTAAACAGAGCATAGCTTTGGCTTTTGAAGTTATATGGTACTGTCCCGGGCTACATCTGGCGCTGGTGCGTACGTCAGATCTAACACCTGCGAGCTTCTTCAAGTAACCCTATCCCTTGTGATTATACATGACCGTCAAAGACTCCAAATAGGCGCTTGTAGCTGCAGTCTGGCTTCGGTTTCTGGACTGCGCTTTAAGCCCTTTTCCACAAATTACTTCGGAATTCTTGAAACTTCTGCCTAAGGAGTACGATTTCAGTCATGTGTTTTTAAATAGTGGTGGGCATAATTGTAAATAGCCTGGAGCCTCGCGCAAACATTTGAGCAGCGCGTTCGGGTTGTTTTAGCCCTTCAACTGCATTTACCGCAACTTCACAGTGACAGTAGCGATTCTCACTCATCGCTGGGCTTAAACGTCGCCCGCGGCATCGTTATTCAAGAGTGCCTTTTAGCCGCACTTCAAAGTGAAGGTGTCTTGCCTTTTAACCCGCTCGGTCGCGCGGGGGGGATCATACGCGGCTGAAGGGGAACAACTCCCTCATGTCAAGCTCTGGTGGCGCGCCTTGTGCTCACTCCACTTTCTCCACAGGGACTGACTGATCATGGTCGCCGTGGTCCGCTCTCTTATGGTACTGCTGCTGGCTCAGGTGTTGCTGGGAGGCGCGACGGGACTTATCCCCGAGGTCGGTCGGAGGAAGTACAGTGAATCCGGGAAGCAGAGTCCACAGCAGTCGGAGAGTTTTCTCAACGAGTTCGAGCTGCGGCTTCTCAACATGTTCGGACTGAGGCGCAGGCCGAACCCCAGCAAGCACGCCGTGGTGCCGCAGTACATGCTGGACCTCTACCACATGCACTCAGCCAACGGGGACCACAGCGCGAAGCGGCCCAGGAGCATGGGGAGGCACGCAGAGAGGGCCGCCAGCAAGGCCAACACGATTAGAAGCTTTCACCATGAAGGTGCGTATTAGTGACATACCTTTACTGTCAGCTCTCTCAGACACCACTAACATATATTTAATCGTGAGTCAGAGTGCCAGCACCAGCTTCACAGGCTTTAGTGTTTTATGGAGCCTTACTCATTTACCGGTGACCCGCGTTGAACCTGCATACAAAGTGCTTAATGCCAACTTCCAAACAAATTAATAAGCGGTAATTACTTGGACTTTATACACACATTTCCTCGCAGCAGCCGCATGACTTGACTAACACACGAAGGGGGCGGGAGGTATCACCGGGAGCAATTTGTTACTTAATAATTGATGGTGTTTGCGTGGGCACCCAAAACAGTTTTTCCAGACACGCACCGCGGGAGCAGGATAAAGGGCGGTGTGCCTCTGCGCAGGTGATAGTCATCGCTCAGTTGCTCCAGAAAACACGACATGACACTAGACCAACAGACTCTATGACCGCGTCCCCATCAGGTGTGAGTCACGTTTAATAGCAGCCACATTAAAACTCGCCGCGGAGAGACAGGAGGGGTGGGGGGGGGTTTGCCTTATTCTTTCCAAATGGACCCTTTCTCCGTTTACGCACGTTCCAATAACAACACAATAGCGCCTTGTGCTACATTTATCGACGCAGAGTTTGTTGCTTTAGCTCAGTGTCTCGAGCTCCCTCAACGAATATGCTGCACTTAAGGATGTAATGCATTGTGAATTGTTTTATAAATATCATGTCCACTTTTTTTTTTTTTTTACATTTTGGATAAATATACTCAGTTTATTGCCTCTTTGTTTATTCATCAGCGCGTAGTCGACCATTTTTCCATTTTCTATCAGCTGGCAAGCTCCTAACCCCGGTCCATATATACTGTGTGGAGAGTGGTGCTTATACAGAGTCCTGAGTGTCTTTAGTGGGAAGTTTCCACCAGGGCTGAGTCAGAGCAGAGAGGGCTGTTTGGGAGCTCTCCAGAGAGGCCTAGCGCAATGACACCCAGTGGTTGGACGAGGATACTGCAAATTCGGTGGGATTTTTTTTTTTCCGGGTCCAGCAAGAAGAGCCAATGCTGAATGTCAGGTGTGCCAAGAGAGTGCCAAGCCGGTGCAGTCCTTGACACCTGCAGCGAGTAATGTTTAGCTTCGGTTTAGCCTCAGTTTGAAATCGCTCCTCTTAACAGAAGACTAGTGTTGTCAGGAGGATTAATAGCTGGTACATCATTAGCATGTTTCTACACTTGTAAATCCAACACATCAAAGTCAAAATATTTAATCTTCTTTTCAATCTGTCTCGGGGAATTACTTTTTTTTTTTTTTTTTTTTGCAAGTCAATCGGTGCAGCAGCAACTTTAACACAGCCGCGACGCTCTCTCTGCCAAATAGAACATTTCCACTATTAACACAGGAAGTGGCCGGCACAGACAGCTCCGTGATGGATGACCCGGCGTCGGGCTTTATCTTTAGCGTTTGGCACGCGGCGCAAAAAGAAATTAGGAATGTTGATACACACTCATATCTGTGATTCACAAGTTTTTTGTGTGTTTTTTTTTCGACAAGCTCCGACATGTTTCGCAGAGGCAAGAAAACATAACCGGAGGAGAGACAGGGGGGGGAGTGAGTAGCGTTACTTTTGAGATGGTTTTACTCAAGTAGAAGTAAAGCGTTGTGAATCACAGGTGAAGGTTAAAAAGTATCCTGTGATAATACAACTTGAATGCTGAGAAGTGCTCCAGGAAGTACACTTATTAACACAGCGTCCAAGCCTGTGGGAGAAAGTAGCCGGCGTTGCGGCAGAGCGGGAGGCCGGTGGAGAAAAGCGGATTTGGGGGGAGAGCCAAACGGAGGGAGCGCGGATTTAAAGGATAACTTTAAACTAAAGAAAGGCGGATTTGGGATGGGGAAGAGGGAACCAGAGGCAGGGGGCTTTCCCACATCAAATGAGCACAGATAGGCCTAATTGAGGTCTTTGTGCCTGTGTCGAGGGAGGTTTAGGATGAGATGGTGGAATTTCCAAAATGCTTCCCTTTGAAAAGCCCGAGTTCAAAGTTGTTGTTTGTTTGACCACACCAAACAGATTCAAATGTATGGGCTATAACATCGCTTTGTAAATGGGACTTCAAGGTGGCACAGCTTCAAAGAACACTGGCACTATCATGGAATCTCTTTAAATCATTTTAGATATACCTTCATGCACAAAACTTCATCATTTGATCACAGGAAGAACTTTATGTTTGAATATTTAAATTGAAAGAGTCACGTTTAACATTTACAAACATTTAAAACATATTCTTCACAAAGCTGTTTATGTTGAAGTTTGTATTGACTGAATATTGTAGTTGATTTATTGGGCTTTTGAATGTGAGGTGCAGAGTTGTGTGTTGTAGCTGCTTGTAGAGCTAAAGTGGCATTTGGAATCCAACCTGCATGCCTGATCCTATCCATGGATAAGTGCACTTTCATCTCAGAGCATAAAGAAATTTATGAGATACTGGCAATGATCAAAGTTTTACATGGCTCTGATCATTTCAACATAATTATATGAGCAAAGCAAAGTGTTGATGAACGAGTTCCAAATGTTCAGCCTAGAGTTTATATATTTTTCTTCTTCTTACTTAGCCTGGTCTTTGATAGCTACAAGCTAAACTTCATTTGTTTTTCCTTTGCAGAGGCTATGGAGGCCCTGGCCAGCCTGAAAGGCAAAACTACACAGCAGTTCTACTTCAACCTGACCTCTGTGCCCGACGGAGAGCTCGTCACGTCTGCAGAGCTGCGCATCTACAGAGACCAGGTCCAGACCCCGTCCAACGCCACCAACAGCAGCAGCTCTGCAAGTGGCCTGCACCGCATTAACATTTACGAGCTCTTTGGACTTCCGGGCGCTCAGAGCCGGGAGCCTCTGGCCCGGCTACTGGACACGCGGCTGGTGCAGGACTCTTTGAGCCGCTGGGAGAGTTTTGACGTTAGCCCTGCTGTGTCTCAGTGGACAACTGGGAAAAGCCACAACCGCGGCTTCATGGTGGAGGTGCTTCACCCGGAGGAAGGGGAGGAGCATGCGCAGAGGCAAAGACACGTGCGGGTGAGCCGCTCTCTGCACCACGACCAGGACTCATGGGCTCAGGCCCGACCCCTGCTGGTCACATATGGACACGACGGCCAAGGTGACGCCGTTCTTCACACGAGAGACAAGCGTCAGGCCACACGCCGCAAACACCGCCGGAAACAGAACAAAGCCAGCTGCAGGAGAAATGACCTGTACGTGGACTTCAGTGACGTGGGCTGGAACGAGTGGATAGTAGCTCCTCCGGGTATCACGCCTTCTACTGTCAGGGGGAGTGTCCGTTCCCCTTAGCAGACCACCTGAATTCTACCAATCATGCCATAGTTCAGACTCTGGTCAATTCAGTGAACTCAACATCCCCAGAGCCTGTTGTGTGCCCACGGACCTCAGCCCCATCTCCCTGCTTTACCTGGACGAGTACGAGAAGGTCATCCTGAAAAACTACCAGGACATGGTGGTGGAGGGCTGCGGCTGCCGGTGAGGCTGGGACAATGGCTCTGACAGAGCAGACTTTTGAGGTTACAATGGACACCCAGTTTCCCAATGAAGACGTTTATTTATAAGAAAAAAAACTATACAGAGCTATCAAAGAAGAAAAATATATATCAAGATATTTATGTCTAAATGTAAAGTTGGGAAATTTTTATCAGAGGAATATTCCTTTACTGGTTTTAAAAATGTATTTCAGATGTACATTTTAAAATGGGTGCAATACCACATGAAGTATATTGCTGAGATTTTTATTTTGTATTTATTTCTATAATAACCACTTTGTAAATAAATGTGTATTTATCATAAGACGTCTTCACTCCAATTAAAAGTCCAGTTTTGTAGTAAAACCCAGTGCGTTTGTGTCAGGGTTCAATGTGAGAAACAAAAACAAAGCGGAAACACCAGCCAAGTGGGCTGGATTAACCACATCAAATTAAACCCTCAATTGGAATGGTCAGGAAATCGCATAGAAATGATTTTAGTTCTTATGATGTCCTCTGAATACAAGTTAACTGGGTACATATAGAAATAACATAATATAAAACCTGCTCACCCGGAGGTTTAGACCTGTGCATGTTGTCAGGTGCATGTCATGTTTGTACTTTACAATTCACATATCATTTTTTTCTAAGCTCCCGAAGTGATTTAAATGTGCACTGAGAATGGAATCCTTATTTTAAACATAAATCGAATATCTAATCACAATTGTATCATGTGTCAGGAAAAATGTTTAGTTTGTTTTTCATGGAAATCAGGCAAAGTATTAAAAAAGAGATAAGATAGGACTATATTGATCTCACAATGGAGAAATTCACTAAAAAGTAAAGGTGGTCAAAGTACTTGGGTAAGTGTGAATATTACTGGTCAAATATTACTCCAATATGAGTCAAGTGCCAAGTCACTAAAAGTATGGATTTGCTGAAGAAATACTTAACTATCTTAAGTTACTGTAAGTGTCAAAAACGTGAATGCCACCTACTGTTCCGGGGTGTTCTTCATGAGACTTTTAATCTCACAATATTGCTGCCAACTTCATACTTACCTAACCCTGAGGCTTTTATTGAAATGCAGTGGAATAGAAAGTGTCGTTGGGCTACATTTATTTTTCAAATGAAGTGGCGGAAAAATAACAAAAATCCTAAACAGAGTGAAGTACAAACTTAAGCAAAGAGTGAAACCGAACACCGGCTACGATGCGAGCGAGGGGAGAGCAGTGACAGCTCGGGTCAAGGTGCCACTGCTGTAATGAACTGCAGCGGGGGGCGAGGGTCAGCGGATGGCAGACAAGTTACAAGCAGCAAACGTTGATCAGCTCCTGTGGGAGGTTTAGAAAAACAGCCCGGCATGTTTTCATCCACTACATGTCGGTGCAAAGATCCCTGGGAACGCTCGCTGGTCCACATGTTGTTCCGTCTCCCTGCAATAGTCTGCGCTTGCTTGTCGACACAACATTCTTTAAAGAGTCTTTAAATGAAAATGGGAGCGCAGGGCAAGATCGTTTGACCTAGTTTAAGGTTAAAGGGATACTTTGGGATTTTTGACATAGAGCCTCATTTCCTAGTTATCCAGAGTGTTGTTGATGTCTGGAGATATTTTTTCTTAAATTCATGCAGTTCTTATATTTGAAGAGTCTAATTGCGCTAGGCTAGAGCAAGGCTAAAGCATTTCTATGGTATCAGTTAGCCTGCATTAAAAACAGTCTGACCCACTCCACAGTGCACCTGAGGTAAATCACTTATAACGTCAGACTAACCATATAAATGTCTGTGTCGATAGAATATTTTTGAAATATAACTGACCTTGTATCACATGAATTACCGCATTTTGAGGGACTATTTTCTCGCAGATCACTCCGCCGCTGCGTTAGCTTACAGCCACGAACTGATGCTGCTCAAATATAAGTTATTTTAAATGCAAAATGGTTCAAATTATTCTATCGACACAGACATTTATATGGTTAGTCTGGTGTTATAAGTGATTTACCTCAGGTGCACTGTGGAGTGGGTCAGACTGTTTTTAATGCAGGCTAACTGATACCATAGAAATGCTTTAGCCTTGCTCTAGCCTAGCGCAACTAGACTCTTCAAATATAAGAACTGCATGAATTTAAGAAAAAAATATCTCCAGACATCAGCAACACTCTGGATAACTAGGAAATGAGGCCCTATGTCAAAAATCCCGAAGTATCCCTTTAATATCTCAGCATATATCCGCATTAGGGCTGTGCCAGATAACTCAGCACAGTGCGTTCAAAATTGCAAGTACTTTGGTCTTTTTTATCATCAAACTGTGTCAAAACAAAACTTAAACTACAGTATATTAAATCAAGACCTAAAGAAGGATACAGTGGAAAGACATATGGAATGATTTAGGGCTGAACGATATGGACAAAATTTCATATCTCGATATCGATACGATATGATATAACTACGGGTAAGGTGAAAACCAAGCATTTTCCAGAAAGAAAAAAAAAATACAAAAGAGTGCAGTTTTATTTATGAAAATCTATATAGTTTATATCTTGCTTTTTCGATATTAATATCTTGAATGTTCATATCTCGATATCAATACGATAACGATATATCTTTCAGCCCTAGAACGATTCTGGGATATATTGTGGTAGGGATGGACAATATGGCAAAAATATTAATCACGTTTGTTTTTTCTTGTATTGATACTAGCTCTCAATTATTTTTTTTCAAACTTCCGCTCAAACAAAAATCATTTCCTCCAGTTTCATTTAACACATAAAAATATCCCATCGTCTCATCCAAACTCCAAAACTAGGAGCTATTTCTGCCAAAGAACTGGCTGTAAACCTGTAAACCTAAATCGCCCAGCCCTATATAGTTGTGTCTTGCGATTTGGACATCGTGTCGCCTCATGTTGCAATAGCCGAACAATCGCTTATTTGTCGATATGTTGTGCTGCCATCCACCGCGTGAAACAAACACTGACACAAAGTTCAATGTGTCCACAAACAAACTTTAGAGATGTAATGGCAACAATGGCACTGCGAAGGCATGCAGTAATCAAAGCTAAAGGCGGTCCAACGGAATAATATTAGAGCGTGTGACCTTTTCTTTTGAGAGGGAGTGTATTACTCAATGATACACAGCGAGTAATGGTTCCCAACCTTATACTGTATGTCTCACGTTCCCCTTGAGTCTTTAATTTCGACTCAAAGTACCCACTGCCTCGAGAGTGTTGCCAATTATTTAGAAAATGATCCACTAAACTTCAGTTCATGTGTGTTGTGTTCAAAATAAAGCAAAAAGTCTAAATACTGTTCAATTTCACCTTATTTTTACATCTGAAATGGTTCCATGTACCCCCTGCTATGTGCAAAAATGGTAAGGGTGAACATTTGCGGATTAAATGTTTTCCCTCCATGTGAAACTTAATATTCCATAACATGAGCATAAACCGTAAGAAATGCAAGTCTTTTTGGTATTACTGTAAAGCTCCAAAGGAAAGCTCGGCACTAACCTTATTTACAATGACATTTGAGACCATTCAAGGTTGAAGACGAGCCAGGAGGCCTGCAGCAAGAAAAAAAAGAAGAAGAAGAAGTCGACTGGCACTTTAATTAAAGAAGACAAACAAACAGCTGCACCTGTCTATACACGGCACATGCTGCAACACATTCACTTCACTGGAGACTCCGAACGCGTCCCCTTTCCATCTCTGAGTCATCTGAGGAGATATTTCGTAACTAAAATGGTAAAGGATATATATGTTCAGACAAGTGGTTGATACGATGGAGGGAATAGTGCGATCTATGCAAAATAAAACCCTATGCGAACACGATACTTTGTTTGCAAAAAAAAAGTATTAACTCATTATGTTCTGTAACTGCGATTATTCCCGTTTTGATTTCGATTGCGATCACTGTGACAGCGTTTTTTTTTACTTCTGGACTCGAGGAAGAGGGAGAAGAGAGTTGAACTGGCCCGAGCTTTCTGCTGTGTTTGCATTAGAGGGAGTTTGGAGGGATCAGCTCGAAACGCTACAAATAGAAACGTTTTTTTTTTATACGAGTGCACATCGGGACCCAGGAATGTTGGTTTTTCAATCTCAGACACAGGCGCTCGCTCGCATGGAAAACCAATGCGGTGGTTGTTTTTTAAATCAACTATTCAAAGGTTTCCCGGTGGGCTTTTTCTCTTCAAAAACAAATGCCCTGAACAAAGATAGCCTTGTTACTCATATAGAAAATGTAAATCAAAACATGAAGGGGCCGCCAGACTTTATTCATAGGGAGCGCCAACATTTAGAGATGTATTTTTCCACCTGTTGGATGTGATTGTGGTTTGTTCGGAAGCTGGTGTTTAAAAGAATAAGGCATTTGTGGAAATATGCATATGGCGTTTTATTGAAGCTTGATAACCTTCTCAAAGTGCTGCAGTGGACCATTGCTCATTGAAATCTGGTGGTGCTAAAAGTACACACATGTGCTGATGCTCTAGCCTGGCCAGCTAGAATACACGTTTTCCCTATTCTTTACAAAGATGTGTTGTCTGGGATCAGGGGTGAGTTCTTCAAATTCCTGATGGGCGTGATTGACAAGCGTATTAACCCATCAAAAATATATGACCTGAACAGCATGCGGCGTGTTATCTACACCAGAAGTCAGTGTTTAATGATGCATCGTCCAGAAGAGCAGAAACAAATGTGAACGATCTTTGCTGTTTTTTGCCACAAAAAAACTCTGTTCTGATTTTAAACAAGGAGAATTCAACACGAAGCGCAACTGCTGCTTCAGTCAAAAAAACAAAAACGTTCGACAGATGGCTACATGAAGAAAACCATCTCAGAGAAGATGAAGCATCAACATCTACCCAGGTAAGGGCAAGACATGTTTATTTATACCGCGCATTTCATACACAGGGCAACTCAATGCGCCCTGTGTACGGGCGCACTGAGGGCGCAGGTACATTCTTGTTAAGTACATATTTTACTTATTTCGGTCTTCTTGTCGTGACAGCGTGCTCTGCGATTGGATCGATATAAAACCTTTCGAGATTTGATTGGCTGTTCGCAAAGTTCCAGACGGTCCTGCTTTTGAACAGATACAAAAAGGATGGCAGGCAAAAGGTAGTGAGATTTTTTTAATGCATGACTGCAGGTTAAAGGGACTAGATGCAAGTTGGTCATTTTATACTCACTACTGCCACCTCAGGTCTTACGCGTAACTGCAGCTTCTATATTAAGCTTGTGCATAATGAAGCTTCGGACCCGAATTAACACCTTTTTGAGCGACAGTGCAGGATTTTAGAGGCAGTTGTGGTGAACAGGTCTGGACTCATTCTACACATTAGGACATGGCTGGAACATGTAGGGGAAGGAAAATACATAATTTAAAACATTTTAAACTCTGTATAGTCCCTTTAAGTGATACCTCTGATTGGCTCAATTAATTGAATTGAATAAACTTTATTATCCCTCATGGGGAAATTTCTTGTGGGCACATAGTGCAGGTGCAGCTGACGAACATATACGTACTGTAATACAGAAATGGGCTAAAACAACAATCAGTGCAAAGTAATATAAATGGTAGTAAACCGTGGGCAGACAGGTAATACATGAGCGGAGCCAAGGAGATGTAGCAATTCTAGATCAGCAGATGAATAATGTTTGAGAATAAATTGTTGATTGTGTCTAGGAGAGGAGTGGAGGGAAGGACAGGGGATCCAATACGACACCTTTAGTAAACATCACTATCTTTAAGGTTAGGGTTAGGTTTAGGCCTAGTTTGGATTAGTTTAGCTTGATTAGCTAGCCAATCAGAGGTCATGTTGTCATCGCCTCCCTAACCAATCAGAGGCATCACTTCCCCTGCCATCCTGCACACAAAATAACCGCAGATGCCCTGGTGCTGACTAACAGTAGCAAAGCTGCCAACCAGCAGCGTCTGACTGCCACCAATCACTCACAGTAAAGTGATGTGGGATCCAACAACCAACTTTCCAGTAACAGTATAAGACGATGGCTATGTTGCCTGAGTCACTTTCACCCCAACAAAGAAACATCTAAATTTAGTATTACCCGCAGCATCACATTTCACATTCACTTCTCACACTCGGTGGTAAGCTACTACCATAATATCCAACAATAAACATGAAATACAAAGAAACACAACTTACTTTGGGGAAAACAAAAAATATTGAGCCCAAAAATGTATTGTTTATGTGGAATGTATTGAACGATAAGTCCAAGGATACAACATCACTACATAAAGCCAGTGCAATATTACTGTTAGAAGCGTGAAGTATGGTGTGTTAAAACTACTCTTAGAAGTACAGTTTATTCACGATTGCACGTATCTCCTTACTAACCACCTTCCTAACATTGGCAACACCCACATATCCTAGTCCGTTACTCTTCGATTACCGCGGCCTGTCGACAGCCCTGCCCGATACGCACATGTTCGATTTAATTTCAGCTTCAATCTGCCATTTCATTTTACCACTCCTCTCTCTCCACCCCTTGTTCCCATCTGCTCCTCATTTCTCTGTTGCAGCTCACGCGCCGTGACAGGGCAAGCGGCAAAAACCTTGGGCACGCGGTAGCTAACGAACTCCCTTTTCCCACTAACACTTAATGACATTTGATTAAAAAAATAAAAGACTTTAAATGCAATCGAAACTTTCTGGTGGTGATTGAAAAGCAGGAGGGGAAATTCGGTGTTAAAATGTGGTGGATTTAGTGGGCTTGGCTCTGCAGTTCAAGTCTATAAAGCTTTCATTGGTTTGAGTAGAAATACGGCTCCCCGGGTGGGTGACACATGGGTAGTGTTCCCCGTGTGTGCCCCACGTTGCAGAAAGTTCGATGTGATTTAGCGGCGCTCCTTTGCTCCTTTATGTTTTAGGGCTCTCAGGCAGAAAGGAGGCACTCTCGTTTCCTCTGGGAGTGATCCGAAACTTCTCGCTAAGGACAGGGGCCAAGGGTCGAAGCAATAAGGAGTCATTACGTCCACCATTAGAGGCAGAAAGTTTGGCTTCTTTGTAATGGGGGTGGACAATTTGGGGGTAAAACATTCAATTGTGGATGGTTTTGAGGTGCGATTACATTTGCTATGTGTCAAAGTGTCCACCTGGATTTAACTAACTCTTATGATCTGGGGTCGCTGAAGTTGGTCAGGTCTAGGTTCAGCACCACTATGAGCCCAAAGGGTGAGATCAGCCGACGAGCTGAACATCCTGCATGACCAAGTTCTTCCATCAATGGGTTTCTTCTTCCCTGATGGCACCGGCATATTCCAAGTTTACTGCGAGTGAACCGCGCCGTCACTGTGGGTCAACCCAGCATGTTTTTGGAGGTCGGGGAAACCGTAGCACCTGGAGGAAACCTGGCTGGCTGCCTTCAGTCTCCTCTGATCCTTTGAAACGGTGCGCGCCTCCTGAGTTTGTCCCTGTTTCAGAGCGTGGTGTCCTGCACTCGTCAGCTCCACCTTCTCCTCCTTCCTCCTGCGCAGCTCCCTCTGCTCCACAACAGTCTTTCACCATCTTCTGGGAAGAGCTTAGCAGTTAAAGGGGGGTATTATGTAAAATCGACTTTTTCAAGCTTTATATCATGTTATTATGTCATTCCCTCATTAAACACATGCCTGGAGTGTTGCCTTGGCTCATCACATATTGTTGAGTAATCAGTAAAAACTTAGACGGCAGCCATTTTAGGTGTAGCTATGCCTCAGTCCTCCTAGGAACGCCCCACCTCCTGGAGACGCCTCTAGACCTTTCGTCACCAGCCAAGCCACCAACCACTGCTCCTCAGCTCAGCAGAGCCCCTCCCCGCACAGTAGTGTTGTTTAGATGCCACAGCAGTGTGCTGAAGGGGGCGTGTCGGAAAGCTTCTTAAAGAGACAGAGGCCTATTTCAAGACGTTCAGTACAGCCATTTTGAGAGAGCAATTTTATTCAAGGCAGTTATTTTAATTTACTGCATATACAGACCAACAGAAGGTTACGTCATCATTGTAGTATGCTATAGACTGGTGCTATGTGATTGAAAAAAGCATAATACCCCCTCTTTAATCTGTTTTATTCTCCAGTGAACGTCCATTAGCCAGAACAATAGAAGGCATGTGTGGCTTAGCTGGGAGTCTTGTCGGGATACCTCCTCGTTTGTCCCTTTTTTGTTTCCAGATTTTATAAATTACATAATAAATATCCCAAAGATATTTTTCATTTCTAGTAGAAACTTCCAATGGATCCGATTGAAAGGTGGAATTACCAATCAGAGAAATTGCATGGTCCATCTGTACCAAGACAAATACTAAGACATAGAAAAGAAATATGAACAATCACACAGAAGACTGAGAAACAGCAGTGTTATTACTGAATATGGTATAGGGATGAGAGTTTTCTGCATTCAAGTGACGCGTTACATCTGGATCTTAAGGAACTTATCGGGGAAACAATACGCTGCGAGTGGGGTCCAAGAAGCTCCTGATTTTTTTCTATAGAACGTTGACTGTCCGTCTTATACTAACGGAACCATTCAAATTAAGATTTTGAAGTAATTACCATTAAACTTGCAGTGCTTACCCATGACCTACTACAGATGTGGTTAGCCACTGGTTGTATGTTTTTCCAGCAGGCAATTGTAAACCATGTGTACAGGAGGTGTCTAAATTAAACATAAGTACTAAAACCTTAAACTATCCAAGTATGAGACAAGAGGAAAGCTGTCCATGTTCGTCACCCCGAATGCCTTGATTTAGTTTCAAAGTCTCGATAGAAAGAAATGTCTTCTTGGCAGCGTGTTCTTCACCTGCTCCACAGAACTCTGCAAAGTCACTCCGAAAACAGATTTTCCTTTCCCCTCTCCATGAACATCTGGCGCATGAGTTAGAGGTGTCCTTCGCTGTCCTTGTTTACGAACAAACACACAGAGCGCAGTGGCGGCGCTGTGCAGCAACAGCAGAGCCTACAGCGTGGCACCGCTCGTTCGCTTGTTTAGTTTGCACCAAACCGCACTAAAACTATCTGCAGCAGCAAGCAATTAAAACTGGAGAGACCGAGTACAGATTCCTGCCCCAGACTTGGATCCAGGCTAAAACGGTTCTATTTAGCTGTGCATAGAAGGTAAAGCGCTTTTGTTGTCATAATACAATTATACAACAGCTCAAATGGAGGGTTAGTCCTGAGGAGTCGCTACAACTGAAAACAAAAATATCGACTCTTTCTACTTCATGTTGTTCCTCTTAAGAGTTTAAATGCTCGCCACACACCCAGTAGTATGTGTTCTTCTGTGGTTTTAAATCCACACACCTTACTGGATCTCAGCACTCAAACTGCCTCCTCTATAAAGCGCGCCTTCCTAATGGCTGGAAGCAATTGTTATAAGCTTTATTTAAACTGCTTCACTTCAGTCTCGAAAGCACAGAATGCGTAACAGTGGATAAAATTGGGATTTTCTTGATACGATGCACAAATGTTGCTCAGTTTCAGTTGCTCAAAAAGAGAATTGACTTTTTCCATGGCGGCGCATAAACAAGCAGTAGTTTCCCTCTCCTTTGGCACGGTGTGTGTTTTTGCCTTTTCTACAAACTGCATATTGCGGTTTCAGTGTCATGTTTTTGTACATCTTTGCCATGTTTTTGTGGGGTTCAGCTAATATTTACTGCTGCGAGTCCTTACTGGCCATGAGGAAAACTGCTTTTTTTAAAGTAAACAAACAGCTAGCTGATGATCTAAAGGTCTTTGAGCAGCATTTGAGACCAACAAATCCACAATATTCTTCTGAAACACAGAATAGGCACCAAGAGCCCCCCCCCCCGATGGAGGCATCACAAGAGGCACTACAGGAAACAAAATAGGGGCAAACAAGGAGGTACCATATTTTCCGGACTATAAGTCGCACTTTTTTCATAGTTTGGCTGAGGGTGCGACTTATACTCAGGTGCGACTTATATATCAAATATATAATTTCACATGTTTGTTATTTTCACACTGAAAGCCGCTAGAGGGCGCTCTAGGCCTGTGTACCAGTATCTGCTACTCCTGTACCACTGAAGATTTTAAAAGATGGTAATCGGACAGCAGAAAGAAAGTTTGGAGTGAGCGAGAAACTTGTGAGGGACTGGCGAAAAGTTACTCTTACTACTTGTACTGCTAGTTACGCCTCCATGCCCAGGTAGTAGTCACAGTGGGTGCGACTTATACTCCAGAGCGACTTATATATGTTTTTTCTTTGTTATTATGCATTTCTTGGCTGGTGCGACGTATACTCCGGTGCGACTTATAGTCCGGAAATACGGTATTCGGGCAAGACTCGCAGCTAAACCACAAAGCGTGAAGTTACCAGTCTTTTAAGCTGGCAACTTTATTGAAAGTAAATTTTTTGCACCATGTAACATCATGAAGGATGTCAAGCTGTGAGACCTGATTGTCTGGAACTTGGAGTTTGCACCTCCACATGCTGGTCAGGTTGGCCCACAGTGGCAGTGGCTCAGGACTAACTCCACATCTGATCTACAGAATTTTGTAGTACAATTGCATAATGACAATAAAGTTCTTCCTTCATTCATTCATTATGTAAAATGTGAAATGTCAATGCTAAGGTGTCCAAAAGTATTCTACAAGACCTGAACAATGGTAAAAAGTATAGGACTTTATGTTATTGTATCACATGTGTTCTTCGTTCCAACTTTCTCAGCTACGGCCAAAGACTGTGGCATCTGTGCTGCAGCTCTGAACACATCAAACAGACAGGTATCCGCTGATTCTGATGCAACTCAAACATGATTTTCCAGAATGACTGAAAGGTCCCACAGTCTCTTAATCTGCAACATGTTCCTACGCGATGGTCCATGAACATGTGAAAGCCTTTAAAATCAGAGCGATATCAAATATAAATGTCTAATATAAATGTCCGAGATATCCCACTGGTAATGTACATCTGGCTTCAAATAGCAGGCTAACAAAACTGTCTACTGTTCAAATAAGAAATAACTATGAATTCTGAATGAGCTTTTCTTGTGCTACAGGAACAGATATAAAAATTTACAGTGGACATATTATGCATGACTCCCGGTTAAAACCTTTGATATTTGACGTTTTAAAATTTGAAATCATGTCTCTGTTTGGAATAGACAGAAAGGAATGAGAGGCCGGGCTGCTCTGGAGCAGCCTCTGCAGGTGTCATATAATGTGTCCACTATGACACATTATATGACACTACAGTATAATGTGTCATAGTGGAAATTACACTTTATGAAACAGTGAAACCAAACATTTATTTTCAGCAAAAGGTATGTGAACAAATCCATAATGAACACACTTTGAGTCCAGGACTGCACAGACGGATACAGGATGGATTATGGACTTTAAAAATGTGGTGGACAGTTTTGTTTTCCTCCTATGATGCATAAAAAAAAATCCAGCAATTGCAGAATCGAGTACATTAGCAGTGGAAGAAGAAACAGCCAAAGTCTAAACTGCCTCAATGAAGCTAAATATTACTCCAGGATTGTTTTGACAGGGGAACAATATCATAACACGGTTAAAAGCTCAAAAAGCATTTCAGTTCTCGAATGTGAACCCAACCTATCATCACAGAAACTTTATTTGACAAACCGTGGTCTCATGATGATATTTAAAGTACAACTTCTATATAAAAAACGAAGGATGTCCACCTGTGTGTGTTCATGGTCTTCCGGGTTTTGACAAGCTCCATATGGGTCACATCTGGGCTGATCTGGGGTCAGTGTTGTGTTTACTCCTCTGATGGTTACAGTAGGGTTTGGGGAAGGGCGAGTCCCACTGATCCTGGACCAGTGCCGAAGGGCGTCTCCCGCAACCCCCGAAAAAGTTGAAAGCGGCATTGTGGTCACGGGAGCGGTCGTCATCTGTGTAGCAGGAAGTGGAGACATCAATCACAAAAAAAAGCTACATGACGGCCTTCAGCCTGCCAGCTTAATAAATGTCACATAAAGTCTAGTATGCCATGCAACAGGGAAGTAAAAAACCGTGTCTGTCTTTATCTACTAGTTTGATAAATAAAATGACTGTATGTTCAATGGTTGGTCATTACAAAGAGCGGTCAAAGCATAAGTGTTTGCGCCAGACCTTTCCGAGAAGCGATGTGATGTTTGTGGCTTAATCAAATTAGAGTTCAGTTTTGAAAACAGATGTATCTTTTCTGTCTGTTTTGATGCCATTTTAGGAACAGAACAGAAACCATAAGTGAAAGGTTTTTATTTATGAAAAAGGGACAGTGCAAATTAATGAACATCTACAAAGTTGCAAAGTAAATATGTCAGATTATCTGTGTGTCTGTAGTCCCTGAGCAGGTCAACAGAGGTTTTATTTACATGACTAGAGCTAAACGATACCTGTATGCTTTAAAAAAAAGAAAAAAACTTTAGGTACTACAGGTATCAAAAAATAAAAGTATCAAAAGCAGGTAACGAAAAAAGTGTTATCTTTAGAGACCAAGTTTTGATGCCTGTTGGGTCCATTTACACATTGAAGGAAGTTTTTCAGCTCAAAAATGACTTGTCTTGTCTGGAATAAATGAACATTATTGTTCTGTTTTCTGGTTATATATGACAAATATTTTAGTACAGTTATCGCAAACAAGTGTCTTTCAGGTGTCGGTATCATAAACAAATCGTTAAAGTGTCGCTATCGATAAAAATGTAATGTACCCAAGTTAATCTTGCGATCAGCATTAGAAGTTTTAATCAGAATGCTTAAAGGGGGTATTATGCTTTTTCAATCACATAGCACCAGTCTATAGCATACTACAATGATGACGTAACCTTCTGTTGGTCTGTATATGCAGTAAATTAAAATAACTGCCTTGAATAAAATTGCTCTCTCAAAATGGCTGTACTGAACGTCTTGAAATAGGCCTCTGTCTCTTTAAGAAGCTTTCCGACACGCCCCCTTCAGCACACTGCTGTGGCATCTAAACAACACTACTGTGCGGGGAGGGGCTCTGCTGAGCTGAGGAGCAGTGGTTGGTGGCTTGGCTGGTGACGAAAGGTCTAGAGGCGCCTCCAGGAGGTGGGGGCGTTCCTAGGAGGACTGAGGCATAGCTACACCTAAAATGGCTGCCGTCTAAGTTTTTACTGATTACTCAAAATATGTGAATGAGCCAAGGCAACACTCCAGGCATGTGTTTAATGAGGGAATGACATAATAACATGATATAAAGCTTGAAAAAGTCCATTTTACATAATACCCCCCTTTAACAAATGCAGTGTTTAGACTGGCTTCTTACAAAATCAACTCAAAAGCACCAAAGACGAGCTATAATATCCATCCCTGTTTCAAGTAGCTCTCTAAAAGGCTTTTTATACACTTCTACATAAGCTTCATGAGTTACGGATACATTGAAACGATTGAGTTTATGTTCATATTGAGTAAAATCGGCTTAAGATTAATACTTAGAGATGAAATATCCTCTTGGCTACTAAACATACCACAGTTACTAAAGTATCCTCAAAAAGGTCAAACCCCTGCGTTACAACTACAAGCTTATTTGACCTTTGAATTGTTGCCAGCAGATGGCAACAATTCGTCCTCCTTGTTATGGATGGGAAAAAAAGCCTCTCATACAGTGGTTCTCAAATTCGTCACACCAAGCACCACAGAAGAAAAATGTGTACCAACAGATCTTAACCAAGTCTATAACCGGACTAAACGAGGTCAACAAAAAGGCTGATTTAGTTCTAACACATGGGTAACACCAAGTCTAAAAGAGGACTCATGAGTTACCAGGAAACAGACGACAACAGCAAGCTATAGGCAAGATTTGAATTGAAATGGAGGCAATTTGAGCACTGAAATAAGGTCTCTGAACCTTAATGTACAAAGGAGCACCACCTCATGACATCAGCAAGTGGGACAAATGTCTGCTTTTATAATGTACTCAAGGACAAAACAGATTTCACTCCACGACTAGAAAACAATGAGGTGTAAGGCCTTTACCAGGAGCTTAATAAACAGGACAATCCAAACAAAACACAACTTTAGAACAAAACTTGCTGGTGTTATAATTCACAAAAGTGAACGGGCAAAGAGCCACGGTCTTGTCGTCTTGCTCCACACTGAGAAACTTAACTCCACTGGTCATTTTGGCTGTAACGGAGGCGCTGTAATGATGCCGACTTGGTGGTCTATGAGAACAAGCTGGTGCTGAAACTCATGTACTCACAGCAGATTACCACTATGCAGCTTCCAGATGCACCGTGCCCAGAAACAGGCGCTCTTCCTGCGGGTGGCGTGGACCACATCTTGTGCCTCACACTTTTCTCATTACTGTAATAAACACAGCTTAAAACAATAGATGTTTTAGGAACAAAATGCGTAATCAAAACATCCATCAAATTTTCTATTCATGTACACAAAGGCAAACGTCAAGCTTTAAATATAGTGGAGTGATTTGGATAAAAACTTATAAAAACTTATATAAAATTCAATAACCAGTCATGGGTGGGAACCTCACGAATCGATACGGTGGCATCACTTCATTTACATTTAAAGGAACAGGCCAGCGTTTTTGCATACTGAGATTATGTTCTTACCTGAGCCTAGACGAGTTGATGCGTACCTGTCTGGTATTTACACATGCGCTCAGTCATGCAAAAAGACCAAAGATGTTGTTAGCATTTAGCCTCTCCTCCTCTCCACTATGGGTACAAACGGGGGTGAAGTTAGAAGCGACGAAGCTCTTCAACGTTTTCCCTCTTTAAATACGGTTACGTGAGTAGTTACACGATCCAAGTATAGTTACACATGTCGATTTTCTAAGCAGATAAAAAGGGGTACTATATTGTAAGGCGTAATAACACCTTAGGAGCACTTCGACCGTCTTACTTTACTTCTTATAACGCTTCTAACTTCACACCCGTTTGGGTCCATAGGAATATGCTGGGAGAGGCTAAATGTTAACAACATCTTTGGTCTTTTTGCATGACTGAGCGCATGTGTAAATACCAGACAGGTACGCATCAACTCGTCTAGGCTCAGGTAAGAACATATCTCAGTATACAAAAACAGTAACCTGTTCCTTTAAAGGGGGGTATTATGCTTTTTTCAATCACATAGCACCAGTCTATAGCATACTACAATGATGACGTAACCTTCTGTTGGTCTGTATATGCATTAAATTAAAATAACTGCCTTGAATAAAATTGCTCTCTCAAAATGGCTGTACTGAACGTCTTGAAATAGGCCTCTGTCTCTTTAAGAAGCTTTCCGACACGCCCCCTTCAGCACACTGCTGTGGCATCTAAACAACACTACTGTGCGGGGAGGGGGCTCTGCTGAGCTGAGGAGCAGTGGTTGGTGGCTTGGCTGGTGACAAAAGGTCCAGAGGCGTCTCCAGGAGGTGGGGGCGTTCCTAGGAGGACTGAGGCATAGCTACACCTAAAATGGCTGCCGTCTAAGTTTTTACTGATTACTCAAAAATATGTGAATGAGCCAAGGCAACACTCCAGGCATGTGTTTAATGAGGGAATGACATAATAACATGATATAAAGCTTGAAAAAGTCCATTTTACATAATACCCCCCTTTAAATAAGAAACTACAGTCCTATTTCAAAAGGAATAAATCAACCCCAAATTAATCTTATTTATAATTATAAAAACTAACATTAAAAGTAATATATTTGTGTGAGTGTTTGGTCCAAGTGCTGCCCTCTACTGTTCTGACTGAAGTCTTGATCATTACAAGCCTCTATTGACTGTGGTCATTAATATGCATGACACCATCATAAGTATCGGAATACAAAATATCTGTATCGTATCGTCCCGCAAATATCGCGATATATCACAAAACGATATATTGTCACATCCCTAACCAGTCGTATCCTGTCATTTATATTCATATACTTGTCATATAAGAATAATCTTTTCTTATCTATAGGATAGTAATAGCCTTCCTTTAGGCAAAATTTGGGAAGGAAGTTGCACTTGAAATATGTTTTTAAAAATTGATTTATTTGGTTTTATTTATAACCAGACCGGTCTTAAATACCCTGAAACAACTATTTAAACAAAGCCGATTACTAATGATGTACATTCAAGTTATTTTAAACAACACAGGTCTCTTCTTCTGTCGTGAAGAATAGAACAAAACAACCCTAGTCGAAATTCTACATTATTTTCTGTCTGACACTTTCCAGGTATGTTTGTGTTGAATGCGGTCAGTTCTGAGGAGTAGCTCGCACCTCGCTCCTTCCCTCCCTCCCTCTGTCAGCTCCCCGTGAGTCACTTCCTGTCTGGGCCCTGCACCTGCACTCCCCTGGGTGATGTCATGGCCACTTTTCCCTCACAGAGTCGCGCTCCCGTCTGGTGCAATCTGTCAGTCAGGCGAGCGGCAATCGGTGCGTTCAGCCCGACGCGTGTTTACGGATGACCTTTTCCGGCGCCGCACTGGTTTGGCAAAAGCAAGGAGAAGTAAATCAAAGCAACAGACGAGAGTAGAGCTGGAAGAAGCATTATTAATGTATCGAATTAACCTTTACACTTTGAGTTTGCATGATATGTCTTCTTTAAAGGGGGGGTATTATGCTTTTTTCAATCACATAGCACCAGTCTATAGCATACTACAATGATGACGTAACCTTCTGTTGGTCTGTATATGCAGTAAATTAAAATAACTGCCTTGAATAAAATTGCTCTCTCAAAATGGCTGTACTGAACGTCTTGAAATAGGCCTCTGTCTCTTTAAGAAGCTTTCCGACACGCCCCTTCAGCACACTGCTGTGGCATCTAAACAACAACACTGTGCGGGGAGGGGGCTCTGCTGAGCTGAGGAGCAGTGGTTGGTGGCTTGGCTGGTGACGAAAGGTCCAGAGGCGTCTCCAGGAGGTGGGGGCGTTCCTAGGAGGACTGAGGCATAGCTACACCTAAAATGGCTGCCGTCTAAGTTTTTACTGATTACTCAAAAATATGTGAATGAGCCAAGGCAACACTCCAGCATGTGTTTAATGAGGGAATGACTAATAACATGATATAAAGCTTGAAAAAGTCAATTTTACATAATACCCCCCTTTAACGTCCAGCAGCTTCAACAAACTTGTTCTCATCATTTCAGTGCTCAACTGCTTCCACCCAGCAGCTAAGGCTTTATTTCAACCTGTAATTTAAATTGCCTCACTTCTTTCGGAGCCAAAAGGATGAGTCCGGGTATTTACATGCTCAGAAATGTTGGACTTATTCACTTGTTTTCTTGATTCTCTTGTTCATACCGTAATGTACTGAATGTGCAGGATGCATCTTTTACTTTTTTACTTATTGCTCATGACCAGACAGAGACCTGAATTCCCCTTTGAGATTAATAAAGTTGTTTGATTGTTGACTGATACAACGATTCTGCACTTGCTGGAGCTGGGATTCTAACCTCCAACGTTCTGGGAAAAAATGTCAATTATATTGCGCTTTTTTACCTTCATTAGGCCCAAAAACGCCTTACAGCAAGGAACCAGTCACCCATTCTCACTCCAATGTACGCAGACACACACACAACGACAGTGTGCACCTTCAGGAGCCGGGATTCGAACCTCCAACCTTCCAATCATAAGACAACCCGCTCTTGCCATGATGCGACCCACTTTACAGTCTGAGCCACTGTTGCCCTAGGTCTAAATACATTATTTTAAATTATAAAACACAAAATAGCCACGGAAAGATATCATAAAGAAGTTAAGAAAGCTAGAAAGTCATAATTGAGGATCTGTAATTGTGGATTGTGTTCAAGCACTGCTTTATTTTCTCCTATTCTATTCATTCACTTTTATCCTTATTATTATATTATATTACTGTTAATTGGTTTGTGAGATTAATCAATCAATCAATGGTTTTGTAGAGACCAATATCATTAAAGCAATGAAACAAAACAATAAACAAGACATTGTAAAATTCAGGCAAATCAAGTATCCAGGCAAACATAACGTCCAAATAAACGTCAGCAGCAGGTGGTGACGAGCCGCGTGGGTGTCCCCCGGCTTTAGACTCTCCAGCACAGTGAGGAAAAACTTAAAACCCCAGTGGGAGAAAAAAGAACCTCGGGGAGAACCACAGGAGAGATCTACTCGCATGGATAGACAGGCAATAGAGATCCAAGGCCGATGGGAGTCCCTCAGCAGACGGGCCAAGATCGCAGAATGTCTAGTGCTCAAGCTGGAGCTTCAGTTCCTGTTGTCCAGTCCCTGTAGGCAGGGTTCCTCTGTTCTCCGATTGAGCTACTGAGACAATGTCCTTTGTGGATCAATGCAGTTTGTCTATCTCTTCCTTGATTTCTTTTCTTGTCTCGCACTATCATACAAAACTATAACATATGCTTTCCTTCGCAAGAAAACATTTTTTTGCTTTGACCCAGCCCTCAGCACCACAGCAGCCCTGGACCATTTCTCCATCAAGTTCATCGAGTTCTCCATCAAAATATACACACAATAATCGAGTTCTCTTGCAAGCCCAAGAGGACAAACTTCCCAAGAGGGGCAATAAAGTCCACCATAACCTCAATCTCTAATCAAACTGAGTCAACATGTTTTTACATCCTATGAAACACTGTGAAAAATGGGGCCAGTGCCGGGGGAATATTCATCATACGTGATCCGGGACATGTCGCCCGACCGTCGTGGGCCTCTCAGGTGAAACTTGGCGGCCGGGCTCTTTCCATTATTAGCCCGACCCTTATTTGCACGGCCCCAGTCAGTTTACCAACATTCAGAGGTTGACATTGGACCGAGTCTCCACAGTGTCACCGTGCAAACAGTGGGCGTTCTGTTGACTGGGACATAAAATAGAGCTGCTGGGTTTTGGGTTTCCAGAGCGGGATCAGGGCCGCAGTATATTGAGTCCATGTGGGGAGTGCGTTTTTAATCTGAGCCTTAGCCACAGTCCTTCCTGTTTCTAATTTGGCGCTGCAGCGGTTTTGTCCGGGGGCCAAAAGCCTCTCTTCCACAGAGTGTCTATTTCCTCTGAAGTGAATAGTAGCAGGTGTGCTGGCTTCAGATTCTTGGAGAGGTCTGCTTATGAATGGCCCACATCCCTCGCCTTTCTTTTTTTTTGGTCCTTTCTTTATAAATTCCTTTTATTTTTGCACTAAAACCTTTCTTCTCTGTTATGACTTCCCTTCTCGGTGGCCACCTCATTGTCTTTTTGTTATTCTTCCGCGTTTCATCCATTTCAATGTGTGTGGAAGGCTATTCTTGATCAGATATAAAGCGTGGCATGAGCAAAGGAAAAGCCAACAAGTCACAACCAAGTGCAAGTGTGTTTCTTGAAAACTGGCACTGTACCAAGATGGAGTATGGAAGCAAAATTGACAGGGTTTCTATTAGTGTATCACTGAAAGAGCTGCTAATATACTGCAAAATAATGTGCTCTGCAAAAATAGGGCTGCGAAATATGAGAAAAAACTGTCATTTGATAAATGTCTTGAAAAGTTCAATAGCGATATCATTGTCATTAACAGAAAGCGATTGTAAAAAAATATATATAGAAAATTCAGCAAATTGTGTCAAAACAAGATTTAAAAAGTACCAATCACAACGCAAAAACAATGTTAAAATGGAAGTGAATTAGGAAAATTGTGGTAACAACCAAACTATTTTTTAAGCTCCTAAGTGTTTCTGTTTGAGCCAAAAAGTTGTCAATCTCAGTCAGATGGAAGCTCAGTGATTATGCATTATATTGTGGCTTCTTGCACAATATGTCCAAACAACATCAAAATACAGAGTCCATAAAAAGCCTGATAATCCTGTAGTTTAGACATCTACAAACATGTTCTTAAATGCATGTGCTTTTTGTATTAGTTTTGCAGATATTACACAGCCTGACCAAAAAAAAACAACAGAGATTTAACTAACTGTTCTGATATGGGGTTGCTGCTGTTGGTCAGGTCTAGGTTCAGCAACACTATGAGATCAGCTGACCACCTGAATCCTGAACGACCAGGTTATTCCATCTGTGGATTTCTTCTTCCCTGATGGCGCGGGCATATTCCAAGATGACAATGCCAGGATTCATCGGGCTCACATTGTGAAAGAGTGGTTCAGGGAGCAGGAGACATCATTGTCACTCATGGATTGGCTGTCACAGAGTCCAGATCTTAACCCCATGGAGAATCTTTGGGATGTGCTGGGGAAGTGTTAAAGTGGTCACACTCTCCCATTGTATCAATACAAGATCTTGGTGAAAAATGAATGCAACACTGGATCTTTTGCCATTGCAGAAGCTTATTGAAACAATGCCACAGTGAATGCGTGCTGTAATCAAAGCTAAATGCGCTACAACCAAATATTAGACTGTGAACTTTTTTTGTTTTAAACATACTAAGTGACTCCCCTAGAGGCCATAACCACCACTGCAGTGTCGTAGCATGTTGCGGTTTTTTACTCATTAATTGTCCGTGAGAGTAAATACTACGCTGACAGAAAAGACAAAGGGAGAGAGAGATATTGTACATCCAATGACACAATGGAGATAATTTTTTTCACTCAAACTTGGCTGTAAATACTGTTTAAGTGGCGCTAGCCCGCAGTTAGCTTTGCCCGTTAGCCTGTTAGCTTCTTCGTGATTCCATTAGTGTGTATTGGTGGCTCCGACCCGGATTCAGGAAAGTTGCAATTGTGGTTTTCTGGACAGAGACATCCCATTAACACTTGTTTTAAGCCCAGAGGGACTATGGAAAGGATTTATTAAAGGGGGAGTATTATCGACTTTTTCAAGCTTTATATCATGTTATTATGTCATTCCCTCATTAAACACATGCCTGGAGTGTTGCCTTGGCTCATTCACATATTTTTGAGTAATCAGTAAAAACTTAGACGGCAGCCATTTTAGGTGTAGCTATGCCTCAGTCCTCCTAGGAACGCCCCCACCTCCTGAAGACGCCTCTGGACCTTTCGTCACCAGCCAAGCCACCAACCACTGCTCCTCAGCTCAGCAGAGGCCCCTCCCCGCACAGTAGTGTTGTTTAGATGCCACAGCAGTGTGCTGAAGGGGGCGTGTCGGAAAGCTTCTTAAAGAGACAGAGGCCTATTTCAAGACGTTCAGTACAGCCATTTTGAGAGAGCAATTTTATTCAAGGCAGTTATTTTAATTTACTGCATATACAGACCAACAGAAGGTTACGTCATCATTGTAGTATGCTATAGACTGGTGCTATGTGATTGAAAAAAGCATAATACCCCCTCTTTAAGGTAAACAAGTTACTTAGTTCTTCTTTAATGCTTCTGGAATTGAATAAAGTGATAAAATGCAGTGAACTGAACCTAATTAAAAAGATGACCAAATCTCATTTGAATTTTGGTACTATTTGGCAAAAAACTACTTTTTAAAATGAAACACTGTGCACCCAAATTGTTTAGTTATTGAAAGACAGTATTTGTACAGAAGAAGGTCAGACGGAGGTAATTGACTGTGGCAACTTTTAAACGGAAGCGTCCCAAAGGGGGAGAGTGAAGCTCTCACACATTGTCACAAGGCCACAGTGATGATCAAGAACTCGCCCAAATCTGTGAGTGAAGGAGACACGCTGTCAGCGGCTTCAAAGAGCCACAACAATCGGAATTAACCCCCGGCGACCTCCCCTTCCCCAAAACACACAGCGTAATGAGCGGGGCTTAAAAAGGTGAAGCTTTGGCCGTAAGGCGAATAAATCCCATCAGGGCAAAGTCATATTTCCACTCGTCTCAAAGGAGCACAAGTGAAAGGAAGTTGTGTTGACTGCAAAAAAGTAATGGCTAAAATTCTGTTCCTTCTTACGCAGCTTGGAAAACTCTAGCAGCATCAAATAAAAATGAAAAATCTAGGTTCAGAAACTCTCATGATTAAAATGTTTATGTAAAGCGCAAGAAGACAGATTGAAGCTGTTATTTGATGTAACTGTTCACTTTCTGCAGCGTTGGTTCCTGGTGATTTGTGACTTAGCGCAGAAGGAAATACAGCTGCGATGCCATTAAGGAAATGAGAGCAGGGAACAAGGAACTCAGGCTCTTAATGATGTTTGTGTTTACGCAAGTGTCTTCTGTACCATTTACCAAAGCACAATCTGATGAGATGATTGTGAAAAGATGTGGTGTAGGCTCTTTCCCACAGGCGGCGAGATTACAATCCAGAAATGAATATGTATATTAGTTATAATGAATAACAATGTACTGAATATTGAGGTAGGGAGTCGTAGGGCAGTGGTCTAAGAAGTGTCTGGGAATCTGAAGTTTAAGATAATTTAAGGTTTTCCTCGCCGAGAACCTTAACCTCATTTGCTTGGTCATTACATTTGTTATTTGTGTCACTCTTTTGATGATTAGCCCAGTGACGCAACTCCTGCAGTGATATAAGACTATACAAAAACAACTTGATTTGATTTAGAACGGTGGATTAATTGCTGACGAGGCCTCATGAAGAGAGAAGCAAAACATTCTCAATTGTAAACAACCCAGTAATGATGCACCGACACTGGTATCGAATATCGGCGCTGATTCTGGAAAAGATATTATATCAAAATAGATATACAGTACTGGACACTCAAAGACGCTTTACATGGCATTATTCATTCACTCCATACTTGGCGGTGGTAAGCTACTATTGCCACAGCTGCCCTGGGGAAGACAGACGGAAGCGAGGCAACCAGTCTGCGCAATCGGCCCCTCCGACCACCACCAACCACTCACTCACTCACTATATTCACCAGGCTTCCTGTTCTTCCCAAACGGTCTCCCATCCAAGTACCGACCAGGCCCTTCCCTGCTTAGTTTCCAAGGTCTGACGGGATTGGACGGAGCAAAGGCGGTATATCAATTCCAAATATCAAATACTGTTTTGGCTCACACCTTTTTAAAAACACAACTTTCAGCAACTGAATCTTAAGAGAATATGGACATGCTGTACTTTTGAAACATACTTTTGACTGGGACACATACTATGACTGAGTGATTTAAAGTCATAAAATAATATTGGTCACTGCTGGAGCGGCCAAGTGTAACACAAGTTGTATTGATCAGATCATTTTATGTTGTGTGTTGTTTATATCAATTTTACGTAATAGCCTGTCAAATAGCTAAGAATGTTTAGTGTGCAAAAGTCTAGTGATCCTTGTTTAATGCTTTTTCCATTATTAAAGACTTTATTGATCTCACACTGGAGAAAAGAGGACTATGCACTTATTTACTCACAAGCCACTTTAAAAGGGGGGTATTATGTAAAATTGACTTTTTCAAGCTTTATATCATGTTATTATGTCATTCCCTCATTAAACACATGCCTGGAGTGTTGCCTTGGCTCATTCACATATTGTTGAGTAATCAGTAAAAACTTAGACGGCAGCCATTTTAGGTGTAGCTATGCCTCAGTCCTCCTAGGAACGCCCCCACCTCCTGGAGACGCCTCTGGACCTTTCGTCACCAGCCAAGCCACCAACCACTGCTCCTCAGCTCAGCAGAGCCCCCTCCCCGCACAGTGTTGTTGTTTAGATGCCACAGCAGTGTGCTGAAGGGGGCGTGTCGGAAAGCTTCTTAAAGAGACAGAGGCCTATTTCAAGACGTTCAGTACAGCCATTTTGAGAGAGCAATTTTATTCAAGGCAGTTATTTTAATTTACTGAATATACAGACCAACAGAAGGTTACGTCATCATTGTAGTATGCTATAGACTGGTGCTATGTGATTGAAAAAAGCATAATACCCCCTCTTTAAGAAGGTCTCTTGGTTTTCAGTTGGTATTGGATATCTGTGGATACTCAAACCCCCAGTATCTGTATCGGAACAATAAAACAATAACAAAACAGCTGGATTGGTGCATCTCTGCAACCCAGTACAGACGGCGGACTGAAACCCCTTTTCTACGCTGGAAAAATGATGTATGACTGAGACCTTACACAAAAAATGCTTCTAATGAATTAAACAAAAGTCGAGTTTGAACTAAAACACGAGTCATGTAGATACTGCTGTGTCGATTAGCTAAATAATAGCTCTGCATACACACATTACAGAGCTTAACGTCAAGCAACAATAGTCATCCTCTCGTCTCTGTTCAAGCTTCAGTCCCTTCTGTGATTCTGACGTTCTGCCAAAGTCAACCGCGGGCATTTACGTTTCCCGCCGCAGCGTTTCCGGCATCTGCACACGCTGCTGTTTACACAGGATGTTCAGACTCGATGCAGATTAAACAAATCCAATTTAGAGGCAGAGTTCAATCACCTTCTTCATTTCATCTTTAAGTAGATGAAGCTTGGGGCCAGATCCCCATCGCTGCTTCCAAAAAAGACTGGGCAGGAGGAGGGCAATCTGAGTCAAGCAACTCTCAAGTCAATATTCAATAATAATACAATATAAATGTGACATCAAATGGTGAAAATGCAGATGTTTTAATCTGGTTTGATATCTTTGTAATTACTGGGTCTATCTCCATTAAAACTGGCACACAATCCTGTCTACTCTTTCAGCATAAATGAGTCAGTGTAAAAATTGTGACATTATTCAAATAGCTGTGACTGCGATAAGTTTACAAAGTATTTTCTTATTTTGCTCATACAGACCACTTCCCATTAGACATAAAACTAAAAAATGTTGTGAAGGCGACCTGTTAATTAAACTACCACCCAATTGTTGCAAACATTAAAGCTACATCACGCAACAATTTACCCAATAAATAAAATAACATACAAACATTTATTTTACAGTTGAAAAATACGTAATAAAAATGAACAATAAAGCAGCACATGTCTTTGCTGTGATCGGCTCACCCCTTCTAAGACCTAACCTTACTGGGAGCGGGACGTCTCCAGCTCGTTTCCATGGAGATGCTGACGAATGGCGAGAGGTCGACCGACATGGGTTTTTCTAAGGCCGATGCCAGTTTTGGGGGGATTTTTATTGGCCGATGCCGATATGCGCGGCCGATATTTTTGACCAATATTTCTGGCCGATTTTTTTCAAATGTCTGGTCTATAATCCTGTAAAAACATAAATACTTGGCCACTCCAGCGGTGGCCAATTTGATCACTTTAGGCGATTCAATCATAGTTTCTGTCCCAGAAATATACGGCCCAGATCGGCCGTATATTGTAAAATCCCCAAATATCCTTTGTTAAAGGCAGCCAAATATGAGATTCAAATAGATTGATCATCCAATTCCATCCACTATTTGACTACCCACTGCAATAATAGCCTTTTCTGTGTCTGGGTGGTCATTAGGGGTAGGGGTATCGTATCGCATATCGTTATCGCGATATCATTTTTTGATATCGTTGTCATTTTTTATATCGTCGTGGATACGATATAATTCATGTTACGCTCAGCTCCATCAGCAGCATAAACACTGACTCTAGAACATGGGGACAGGTGCTTATGAAGTTAAATGAAATGAAGGATGTAAACCGCTTGAGTAGATCATATTCGCGAGGAAAGTAGTATGCCGTTAAAAAAAAAAAAAGAATGAAATATCACTGAATTAATCTTCCCAATAGGCGTAAGGCTGGGATTTTGAAGTAATTTGTCCATTGTCAATAATATCATCAAATACATCGTTATCGTGATATTTCTTTTTTATATCGTGATATAGATTTTAGGCCATATCGCCCTGCCCTAATTAGGGGGATATTTTGTATTGCTGACAACAGTCCAAAATGTTAAGCAGTGTGCCTTTAACGTTCCATGAATAAAATAGACTAACTTTGAGAGATGTCAACAGAAACTTTGTATTATTTTGTCGCTTCTATCCATCCATCCATCCATTTTCTTCCACTTGTCCGTTGCTGGGTCGTGGGGGCAGCCGCTGGAGCTTCCCAAAACACATTGCACCTGCCCCCTAACGCTCCTCCTGCAGGTGGTGGGTCCACAGACGGACGGCCTCATGGTTCTAACTGGGCCTGTTGGTTGGTCTCTCATAAGGGGCTTCTGAACCGCTCTTGGTCTGACCCATCACCTAGGACCTGTTTGCCATGGGAGACCCTACCAGGGGCACGAAGCCCCCGACAACAGAGCTCCTAGGATCATTCGGGCGCTCAAACCCCTCCACCACGTTAAGGTGGCGGTTCCAGGTAGGGAGATGTAGAAATTACGACCATTGTCAGTTTAAAGCTGCCAAAGAGACTTAATCTTTTGAATTATGAAAATATTTCTAGGACTTATTACTTGTTGTGACAAATTGTATGAACAACAGGATACACAATTAACAAATCTGAAAGGTTGCACTAATGTAGTAGATAAATAGTCTGTTGTCAAAGTTAACACTGTGGGAAAAAACAGCAGAAAGCTGGATAGTCCCTGACCTTTTTCACAAGTACAAAGAGACCTCCTTTGTATCCCGGCTTTGTCCAACAGGATTTCTAATTGCCGATCGTTTCCTATGAAGCCCTGGTTTTGGCGGGTGTTTCTGCTCTCACCTGCACCCTCTCTGGCGCTCGGGTGGGAGCGAGCCTGACCTCGTATGGCACCTGTTTGGCCAGCATCCGGTTCATCTGCTGCCGGTCAATACAGCCGTCCCGCGCAGAGACACCCGGGAATGGCTCGCTCTCCGCCTAATTGTATCACATTCTGCGGGCTTTGTTCCGCCGGCTAAAGGTCGCCAAAATCTCATCCGCCACATCAGAGGGGCCCTGTTGACCCGTGACCCCTGCTCGGTGTGTGTGGACAGGGGGCGCTCCTCACACCCAACATCGGGCCCATTAACACGTCGCCCCGCAGCAGAAAAACTATTTTGACGGGCCGTAATTGGCGCTAAGTGATCGTGGACAAAGACCCCCTGTGTGTTCGCCGTTGGACGGGACTGCGCTGCTGCCCACTCCCGCGGCTTCACGCTTGACATTTCCGTTCCGGGACCAATGTGAGAGAAGAGGAGCCCGCACCTCTCCTCCCATCCAGGCCCCGTGTGCGCTCCTTTGAACATGTGAGATAATGAGGGCCTAGCGCAGCCGCGGGGACTCATGGCGTAGATCCGTGAAGGCTGATTAATCCAGTGACGGGCCGGGCCTTTCAGAGCCGGCCTAATTAGTTTATGTTCGCGGGAGAAGGTCAGGGGACGCGCTGGACTGAGGCCTTTTCTTTAAATGCCACAATGGTGCGATGATCTGGGATGCAGGTGCAGCGAGCGGCCGCTTTTATGTTCTCAGCTGCTTTAGCCATCGCCGCTACAGTTGAGCCGTAAACTGATAAAACACAATGGGCTCTTTTAGGCTGGATCACATGACACTTCCAAACATGCTCTTCATCATATCTTGAAGACAACACAGGCTTCTATAACAAAAATGATAAGATCCACATGTTATAATGACAGGCCAATTCAAAGACAATTTCAGCTGAAATCTTTGACTGAATCAAGGCCTATGTCTCTAACAAAGCCCCAAAAATGAAAGCAGCTTCTGGCACACAAAGCTGTGTTCTTAGCACAGGTCTAGCTCCCTTCCTCATGCCATGCTCTCATCCCCATATTTAACAGGCTGACGTCAGGCAGCAGCAGAGGCTACACACAGACTTTAATACTAAATGTGGGCCCCTGTCATTACAGCGAGTGTAACCACCTATCAGAGGTCTCTGAGTGATGTGGGAAACCCTGCGCCCTATAGGCCAGGCCGCCTGCTCTGTCCAAACCAAATTTGAAAACTACAGGACAGGACCAACCCGGGTTAACATCAATGAGGCGCCAAGCTCTTTGTGCCCACTCTGTGGTCGTGAGGAGAGCACAGGATCCTAATCCTTCTCTCAACTCGCATGCATTCTTCCTCCAGACCCTCCAGGAAAGACTCATTTCTACATACTTCAGTCAAACAGTGTATTTTATGGTATGGAGGTTAGGAGGTGCACCCCTTTTGCACTGATTGATATGTAAACTCATGGATGAAAGGCTGTAGACCGAAGTAAAACGATTTAATAGTGAATATGTAGCACCTGGTGAGAAGAGAACAAGAGTCCAGCTCAGCCACCCATGTGACGTCTTTATGAGGGACACCTGCGCTGTTCAGTCTGGGCCCGGGACAGTCCAGAGCCAAAGGGCCAGACCCAGGTTTGGCCTCAAACGCCTTCACTATCACTCCGCTCCGTGCTGCCTTTGGCCCTGCTAACTGTTCCATGAAATGGGCCCCAGGAACAGTGCAAACCTCCAGAAACAGGCTGCTCACTGTTAGCCAACAGTGCTCTCTTTGTGTAAAAATTGTCAAAGCTGGCCCTTTCCTGCACTGGCCCTGCCTTTCTTTTAAGCCTCAGCTGTGAGCAAACAAAGCTGGCGTAAAATTTAGCATGATGTCGCTTAGGCTGGCTCTGACAGTGTCAGGGGGTTTGGGCTTTCTGTTCTGCAGGTGGACATTCAATGGCTGGAGAGAGGGGCCGCTCTGGGCAAACTGATGGGGCTGCTGATGAAGTCATGTCCATAAACTACGAGAGTAAATCCCATTCATTATTTGGTAATAATCTAGATATCAAAAGTGATAAGCAGTAAGTAAATTCAACAACTGTATAGACTGAAATTTAATTAATGAATTAGTGAATGTTCAGATGTAAAAAAAATCAGTAGCCTTTTTGCTTCACCATGTTTCATTTTGCATTATTGTTCTGAAGTCTACTCACTTTTCTTCCACATTCAAGCATTCTGTTTCTGAGGCCAAGTCAAACATTTGCGTGGTGTAATAAACAGAGCTTTTGTTTCCTTTAGCAAACTACATGTAAGTCCTGCATATTGTTTGCCAAACTCCACCGGGAGATAAAAGGTTTGGTCAAGCTGCAGTATTTCCATATGTTAACTCCTCCTGAATGCGCGGTGGGTTGAGCCGCTGTTTACATGTGTTTTGGAACAGATGACACAAACAGGAGGCGGCCAGAGTCATTTACAGTTAGTTAATTCCCCGCTGAGAGGCCCGGCTGAACGCTTGTTCCAAAAACCTGCCTGGGAAATATTTGCAATGGTTTCCATCCAGATGTGGGTCACTCGGTTCCACGGCACAGGTGAGCAGGAGCAGGTTTGTTTGTTTGGTCACCGGCCGCCCGCGCTCTTTCCACAGAGCTGGAAGCAACGCCGCAAACAGCCCTCTACAACAAGACGTGTTTGTGTCCCGGCTCGAGCCCAGCGCAATGACAGCGTGAGCCAGCTGCTGCCAGGGCTGTGCAGGTGCAGCCGTGGAAAGCAACAAGTACACACATTTTAGGTTATTTTATCGTAAACGTTTTACTTTCACTTCTCTACATTCTGGAGCAAGTATCTTTGCTTTCTCATCCACAACATTTTGAACTGGATTTATTTTGTTGTGACCTCTTAAAGGGATATTTCAGGATTTTTTACATTGGGCCTCATTTCCTAGTTATCCAGAGTGTTGTTGATGTCTGGAGATATTTTTTTCTTAAATTAATGCAGTTCTTATATTTGAAGAGTCTAGTGGCGCTAGGCTAGGGCAAGGCTAAAGCATTTCTATGGTAACAGCTAGCCTGCATTAAAAACAGTCTGACCCACTCCACAGTGCACCTGAGGTAAATCACTTATAACCCCAGACTAACCATATAAATGTCTGTGTCGAAAGAATAATTTAAACCATTTTGCATTTAAAATAACTTATATTTGAGCAGCATCAGCCTCGTGGCTGTAAGCTAACGCAGCGGCGGAGTGATCTGCGAGAAAATAGTCCCTCAAAATGCGGTAATTCATGTGATACAAGGTCAGTTATATTTCAAAAATTATTCTATTAACACAGACATTTATATGGTTAGTCTGGTGTTATAAGTGATTTACCTCAGGTGCACTGTGGAGTGGGTCAGACTGTTATTAATGCAGGCTAACTGTTACCATAGAAATGCTTTAGCCTTGCCCTAGCCTAGCGCCACTAGACTCTTCAAATATAAGAACTGCATGAATTTAAGAAAAAAAATATCTCCAGACATCAACAACACTCTGGATAACTAGGAAATGAGGCCCTATGTCAAAAATCCTGAAATATTCCTTTAAGCCTGAACCGATCGCATTTTCTCCAGTTCAGTTTTACCCCAAATCTAAAAGCTTCTCGACTGGAGAGCAACAGTGTAATGCCTCATTTGAAAGCCAAGACCTACAAAAGCGCTTTTGTCACATTTTACAAGCGTTTTTGTCGTGTTTTCGTCTCTTTTTTCGTCACGTTTTTGTAGCTTTTTATGTCGCTTTTCTGGCATGTTTTTGTCACTCTTCCGTCGCTTTTTTGTTGCGTTTTCATTCTCGTTTTCATCGTTATTTTGATGTGTTTTTTTTAAGCTTTTAGATTAGGGTAAAACCAAACTGGAGAAAATGTGCTCGGTTCAGGTGGGGGTTAAGAGGTTAAAGAGGGGGTATTATGCTTTTTTCAATCACATAGCACCAGTCTATAGCATACTACAATGATGACGTAACCTTCTGTTGGTCTGTATATGCAGTAAATTAAAATAACTGCCTTGAATAAAATTGCTCTCTCAAAATGGCTGTACTGAACGTCTTGAAATAGGCCTCTGTCTCTTTAAGAAGCTTTCCGACACGCCCCCTTCAGCACACTGCTGTGGCATCTAAACAACACTACTGTGCGGGGAGGGGGCTCTGCTGAGCTGAGGAGCAGTGGTTGGTGGCTTGGCTGGTGACAAAAGGTCCAGAGGCGTCTCCAGGAGGTGGGGGCGTTCCTAGGAGGACTGAGGCATAGCTACACCTAAAATGGCTGCCGTCTAAGCTTTTACTGATTACTCAAAAATATGTGAATGAGCCAAGGCAACACTCCAGGCATGTGTTTAATGAGGGAATGACATAATAACATGATATAAAGCTTGAACAAGTCGATTTTACATAATACCCCCCCTTTAAAGGCTTTTTATTGGGTATTTTGTTTAATGAAAGAAATGAAATGAAAGTTTAAACTGTTAGTTGTGTCCAAACTTTCCAAACTCATTTTTAACATCCCAGTTCTTCACAAGCACGTTTCACAACTTGTAGTTTTCAGGGTCACTATCACAGTAATGCAGACAGAAACTAGCCTACAAGCTCACAATAGATACAACTTGTTTATAATTACATGGACAGTCTTAAACACAGCATTATCATTATAAAGGAGGACAAAAATAGTTCATTTCACTGCTAGTGAAAAGAGATCGGGTACAGGGCCTTTAACTCTTTCAACAGTTTTCAAAAATATGTGTCAAATACTTTTACTTTTTTACTTAGGTAGACATTGACTTGATTATCTTTTGCTTGATAGTTTTACATCTACTTCCTTGCATCTGTATCTGTACTTTTACTTAAGTAATTGACGTACTTCTTCCTCCACAGTGCAGGTGTTCCGGGACAGTCCCCCAGGGTCAGAGCGCACTGCCGCGGGCTGTCCAGCAGAGGCGCCCTCAGGAGAATAGGCCACTCCCTCAGGATGGCTCGATAGAAACAGCCTCTTTGACACAGAGAGCTTTGGCCGGCAACGCTGTAATCAAAGATGATTGGGCAGAAAACTCAATCCTAAACGGAGAGTATTTTTTACTCCTGCCACATAAAATGACCTAAACGTTTTCCGTAAACGCACATGAGGCAGTTTATTTATTCTGAATATGCCGACTGACAATTTGACAACATCTCCAAAAGTTGAATGCGTCCATCCATCCATCTTCTTACACTTGTCCGTTGCCGGGTCATATTGCACCAGCCCCTATGGCTCCTCCTGCGGGTGGTGGGTCCACGGGAGGGCGGCCTCATGGTTCTAACCGGGCCTGTTGGTCTCTCATAAGTTGAATGCAAAAAAAAAAATATTAAAAATAAAAGCCATAAATTCTAAAAGAAAGGAAATATAAGCAGGGATTTCAGCACAATTAAATCGAAATCAATTGGAATTGTATTTAGCTAATATTGTGTAGTCTAAAAACAACAAAAATATGTCCAAAGTCTTTCTCGTGTATGAAAAATGCAAAAATGCTGTAGTTTAGACTCCTACAAACAGGTTCTGCAGTTCATATTTGGTAACACTGTGTGTGAAGAACTATTCATTATGAGTTAGGCATTAACTGTAAGTGTTATTAAAGGGGGGGTATTATGTAAAATCGACTTTTTCAAGCTTTATATCATGTTATTATGTCATTCCCTCATTAAACACATGCCTGGAGTGTTGCCTTGGCTCATTCACATATTTTTGAGTAATCAGTAAAACTTAGACGGCAGCCATTTTAGGTGTAGCTATGCCTCAGTCCTCCTAGGAACGCCCCCACCTCCTGGAGACGCCTCTGGACCTTTCGTCACCAGCCAAGCCACCAACCACTGCTCCTCAGCTCAGCAGAGCCCCCTCCCCGCACAGTAGTGTTGTTTAGATGCCACAGCAGTGTGCTGAAGGGGGCGTGTCGGAAAGCTTCTTAAAGGGATACTTCGGGATTTTTGACATAGGGCCTCATTTCCTAGTTATCCAGAGCGTTGTTAATGTCTGGAGATATTTTTTTCTTAAATTCATGCAGTTCTTATATTTGAAGAGTCTAGTTGCGCTAGGCTAGGGCAAGGCTAAAGCAGTTCTATGGTAACCGCTAGCCTGCATTAAAAAACAGTCTGGCGCACTCCACAGTGCACCGCGAGAAAATAGTCCCTCAAAATGCGGTAATTCATGTGATACAAGGTCAGTTTTATTTTAAAAATTATTCTATTAACACAGACATTTATATGGTTAGTCTGGCATTATAAGTGATTTACCTCAGGTGCACTGTGGAGTGAGTCAGACTGTTTTTTAATGCAGGCTAGCGTTTACCATAGAACTGCTTTAGCCTTGCTCTAGGCTAGCGTAACTAGACTCTTCAAATATAAGAACTGCATGAATTTAAGAAAAAAATATCTCCAGACATCAACAACGCTCTGGATAACTAGGAAATGAGGCCCAATGTCAAAAATCCCGAAGTATCCCTTTAAAGAGACAGAGGCCTATTTCAAGACGTTCAGTACAGCCATTTTGAGAGAGCAATTTTATTCAAGGCAGTTATTTTAATTTACTGCATATACAGACCAACAGAAGGTTACGTCATCATAGACTGGTGCTATGTGACTGAAAAAAGCATAATACCCCCTCTTTAAGGGTTAATCATACTTAACTAATGAAGTGTTCATGATGAATTAAGTGCTACCGTGCCGCTGGGTGTAGCAATCAGGTGTAGCTATTGTAAAGTGTTACCTCATATTTCCATCTAATCATTTATAACATGAACTGCACATCTAAAAACATACCACCCGACTGTTTAGAACATTGATTTTATTTTTCCTTCCTGCTCGGGCTGGACACGTAAAAATATTGGCAAGACTTTTTTTTTCCACCAAACAGTTAAATAATCTTTCAGCTACAAAATAAAGTCACAAACCCTAAAAGAGAGGGTTATGAGGAGTGTTTCCAGATGAAGACTCCAGAGCAGGTGCAGTCATAATTGTGCTTCTTGTGTTTATGGAAAACCTCTGCGCAGGTGTTCCCTCATCCTCCCCACCCTCACACTGACTCCTACACTAACTCAATCATCGCACTTCATTCTCTTCTATTTTGTCGTGAAAAGGAAACGCTGATAGTAAAAATGGCGCAGCGATGAATTCCAAAAAGCCCTGCATATTTCCAGATCCGAGCTGTGAGGTTTACCGAAGCATATTTTTATCGGGAAAAGCCAACATGGAATGGGACAGCCGTGCACAGCTGCTGGTCTAATTTTCTCTAAGCATGTACAAATAGGACGGCCCACACGGACCATAAAAGTGGAGTGGAGGTTTTGCTCAACGCGGCACTTTTGTCTGACCAGAGAGACAGGGACGCCTTCCAAAGCACAAACAGATCACAAAAGAAAGGAGAGAGAAAACACACGCAGCTGAACTCCCCTCGTAGGTGACAGAAGCTGGGGGAATACAACTTTATACTGAGATTTTAGATCACGCTTTTCTCGATTGATAGGACACTCCTTCTGAAATATGACGCATACTGTATTTCCCTAAACATTGCATGCTATTCTCTTCTTAATAACACAATTCACAGAGCAGTGCACTCCTACAGTAGGTCAAAAGCGGACTTCGTAGATACAAACACACACACTGTTCAATCAATGCGATTTCCCAAGAAACTACACCGCTGAATAAGGATGTTGTAACGTTTTGTGTCACGTGTGCTGTGAAGGACAAAGAGTAATGTTTTAGGAACTGTGTGGAGTTTGCATGTTCTCCCTGTGTCTGTTTTTCTCTACTACTAAATGAAAATTAACCAATGGCTACAATACTAGTTCATGCGTGTTTGTTACAGTAATAAAAACAATGCACTGCCCCGACCACATAAACCAATAAATGAATGAAATGATGTATTTTGTATTCAACATTTAAAGTGCATATGACACATTGGACACATTTTTTGCTAAAACACAATTATATTTAAGATTTTTCTCAAAAAAAACAAAAAAAAACCCAGTCTAGATTTAGTTCGACCATGTTTGTGATGTTTATAGTTTCACTTCCTTATACGTTTGTTAGGTTTGACATCACACACAATAATTAGCTACTTCCGGGTCCAAACTGTTGCGAGTTCCACTGATAAACACAGCAAAAAACGCAACTTTATCTGAATCTCCTGAAATCACAACAGATACAAGGCCAAAAACTGTTTCACACCTCATTCAAATAATATAGCTCACCATTTCTTCAGGTAAAATGAAGATATTTTTATAATTAAAGAGGGGGTATTGTGCTTTTTTCAATCACATAGCACCAGTCTATAGCATACTACAATGATGACGTAACCTTCTGTTGGTCTGTATATGCAGTAAATTAAAATAACTGCCTTGAATAAAATTGCTCTCTCAAAATGGCTGTACTGAACGTCTTGAAATAGGCCTCTGTCTCTTTAAGAAGCTTTCCGACACGCCCCCTTCAGCACACTGCTGTGGCATCTAAACAACAACACTGTGAGGGGAGGGGGCTCTGCTGAGCTGAGGAGCAGTGGTTGGTGGCTTGGCTGGTGACAAAAGGTCCAGAGGCGTCTCCAGGAGGTGGGGGCGTTCCTAGGAGGACTGAGGCATAGCTACACCTAAAATGGCTGCCGTCTAAGTTTTTACTGATTACTCAAAAATATGTGAATAAAATTTAAAAAAATGAAAAATATGAAAAATAAATTGATAATTAATGCCAGAAAAGCAGTACTAATGAAAATCCAAAGTAAATGTAATATTTATTTGTGATCAGATGTTTAGAAAGAGCCTTATACTGAGCTCTACAGCAGGTTAAAATCAGCTAAATCCCATTATAATGAATATAGCTAAAGCTCCAATGGACCGGGAAGTAGAGCAATGACATCACTTAACAAACGGATTGTACACTGACAGGAAGTGACATAGATAGAGGCAAACCATTTCAAACTGTTGCCGTGCCAACCATGTTATGTCAATGAGTGAGTCAAACTGCTATGGAGCTGTACCTCTATCCATGTCACTTCCTGTCAGTAATTTAAAAATTAAATAAAAATAGCTTTCCTCACGACTTTTCTTCATTAAAACTGCTTCTTCACTGAAATAAAATTATAATATCTTACAACAGATGTTATCCATTTAAATAATAAGTATAAAAACCTGTGCACTTTAAAGATGCTTTACAGTTGTGTGCGTTTTCCATTCAGTCGCCAGAAAGACGCAGGAGCCCAACCTGTGCCCCTTCGACTTTCATTACTCACACATTCACGCAAACGTGTTTATTCAAAGGCAAGTGTCTTGAAATGTCTTGCCTTAGAGGACAATGACAGACCAGCTGAGTGACAGTGATATCTTTTTTCTGTACAATACCAATACATTTATTCAATTTCATCTCTGCCTTATGTTTATAATGCCCTCAGGTCGACGTTATTACTTGCCTGTGATCAGTTTTTGTTTTCATTTGGTCTCGTTGGACCATTGTAAGCTTGTGAACCGTTGTAGCACATACTGTATATCGGAGATAGGCAAGTTCGTGTCATGGAGGACCAATTTTCTTCACCCCCAAAAACACCAAAGGCCAAACCTCCCAAGTGTTACGATTGCCAGTGTTTTACATCATTAATGATCTAATGGGTGTTATTGCCAGGGACTTTTTTTGAGTTGTGAGTTCTTTAACAGGTATTTCATCACTTATTTGTGTAATAATTTTTCTCCTAATCATCTTGGGGGCCAGAGGTTGTATACTGGAGGGCCGGATAGCTGACATTGCCTACCCCTGCTGTATATGTTTGATCTGTTGTGTATGTTTGGCCCGGGGTCGCTGCAAACAATTGCCCTTCATGGGATAAATAAAGTTGAATGTTCCTGTTTTTTCCCTGATATACCCCAAAGCTTGTTTCTAATCTTTGACGCTGCCAATGGCCGTTCTGTTCTGTGCACATTTTATAGCGCCAAGGACTTTCCTTTATTTGCACTTGAGCAATTTGCACTGGAAACCCCGGTCGATCCCAGGAGGAGCGCTTGTACCTTGGGGCAGGAGCACATTACCCTCTACCTGCTGCCGGCACATGGACACTCGAGCGAGTCTTACCAAAAACATGTGCAAACTTCCATACCTGATGTTTCAACAACAACAAAAACGGGGTTTCCCTTTAGACGGCGGATAAATAGCCAACTTCAAACACCAAACTAGGTGCTAATGAACGGGGTCCTGACAGAGTTTGCTTTCCGTTCCCACAATGGTCCCATTCACATGACCTTCGCCGTGGAAAGTGTTGGTAAAGCTATCCCGCTCGAGTTTATGCGACCTTTTTTAACTCCCTGTATGTATTTTTTCCCCTTAGGCCTTTCAGTCGGAGCCAAAAGCAACACGGAGCGGCACCAGCTGATACAGGCAGGGGCAGCCCACATTCGCGCGCTTTAAAAATGGCATCTTTTGAGAGCCGGGTTGTTTAATTGGCGAGGCGAGGAAAGGAAAACCACCCGACTTCCTTTTACCTGTTTGATCAGTCACAGATAGAGGCTTGATTGCCGCGATGTTGTCGTTTCTTGGGTGATACCTTGAATTTTGCCCCACTCCGGTAATGAACAAATCTGATGTGGCAAATCTGCAAAAGCAGGAAAATAATCATCTGTCACATGTTAGGCCCGTCACGCTGACAACATTTGAAGTTATGATATAGGCTGGAAAATGTTGCAATAAACGATATTGTTAAAGACCTTTTAATGCACAAGAAACTCACTCTGAAGCTTAAAAATTACAGTAAAGTACTTAAAATATCCCACAATAAATATGAAAAACAAAATAAATATTGAGCCCAAAAATGCATTGTTTGACAGCTCTGACCTCAATTCCTTTTCATATAAGGATCAAAATCTAAAATGCCATGTATCTAACGTTTATGTATTCAACAGTAAAATCCTTTTTATATTGTTCAAGTCAGGTGAAGTATGTCAAAGAAATTCAGACCAACCGTTATTAAAAACAAAAGAGGAATCAAACAAGGCTTCTGAAAGCTAGAGACGTGGCTAAGAGTTGTTACTGTACGAATTGGGAGAAATTTGATGCAGGAGCTTTAAATTTAAAGATACTTGGTGAACCAACTATCGTTAATTTACCAAGTCATAAACCAAACCAACGATACTTGGTCTACGATACTGAAACCAGAACGATACTTTTTCGATACCTATACAAAAAAATATTTGTCATTTAGAACTAGAAAACAAAGTTAATTTATTTATTCCATAAAAGACAATTTCTTTTAAATGTGTATCATTTATTTGAGTTGAAACCAAGTCATTTCCTTTAATTCTGTCCCTGAACAGGCAACAAAACGTGGTCTTTAGAGATATACCTGCTTTCAATACTTATTGATACTAGTAGTAGTTAAACTTTTTTTTTTTTTTTAACAGTACCCAGCCATAGTCATAGTCTCTATTGTATATGTGTTGGGCAGTAAATAGTAAATGCCAAATGGTCTTAACTTATATAGCTCTTTTCTACTTCTCTACCTACTCAAAGTGCTTTACAGCAAGGAACCGCTCACCCATTCGCTCTCATTCATACACCACTGTACACAGACCCTGGAGGAGAGGTGGTTGAAGTGTCTTGCCCAAGGACACAACAACAGAGTGAACCTGCAGGATTCGGGATTCAGGGCTGTCCTCAATATATCGTCTTGGAAATATGCATATTGTATCGAGGCAACTGTATCATGATACGCAAATACAGTATGTTTGTCTAACCATAGTCTTTATTCAGAACACATGCACTCTAACTACTCAAATAAAAGGATTAAATTGCACTGTGAGCTTATTCGGAATAATAAAAACCTCAGTTTTGTGCATTTATAAGATCTTGTTTTTTGGAATATATCTTGTATGATGGACACTCTATCGCGATACACTTGAATCGTGATACGTATCGTATTGGGACATGGATCGTATCGTGAAGTTGTTGGCAATACCCAGCTCTATTAAATACGGACCTAAACATCTATCCTTGTGTTCATTCCACATTCACTCTCCTGACCAAATAAACAAATTAAAAAAACATGGCCTTGAAGTCCATAATGACTGGAGAAGAATCCAGGACATTTAATCCACATAAATACAGACAGTCCAGCAGAGAACATGGCAGCGGCCGGTAAAGCAATAATGGAAGTGGTAGTTCAGTAACCAAAAAGTCATACCCAAACATACAATATCCCACTCCCAACGCAAGAGTCTCCCAGCGCTGACAGCTTAGATTTACGGTTATCCAAGTTGACACCACAAAAGGTTTATTTCTATCAGATGTTGCCAGGCGAAGGGAGGTAAACACAGACGGGAAATCAGATTTGGAAACATGCAGCATCACAAAGTCACTTCAGGTTCCTAAACCTTTTAGAGTTAATAATCGCCTCCTCTCAGTGATATATTTTTATCAGCGTAAACATCCACAACGAGAGCCAAAGACGCCACCCCCTCCCGAAAAATAATCCTATAAAAATACATTTAGAAATAAAGCGACCTCTGTACTTTCCCCAAGACTCTCGATGTGTCAGCTCATCTGGAACGACATTTGTAATATTTGTGTTAGTGTGATTGAAACAAAATCATGATCCACAGTAAACATGTACTTTTCTGTCTGACCAAAGCCTTTATCACCGTATTTTTTATTATTAAACTATTATCAAAATGTTGCTAAAAACAAAGATCATACTTCTAAACTTCTTTCAGTTTCTATGACAAACAGTAACAACAAAGCACTCTTCTTGTTTTGTTATGTATAAAACTGCCAACTCGAGCTCTACAAACTTTTAACCTTTACTTAAAGGGATATTTCAGGATTTTTGACATTGGGCCTCATTTCCTAGTTATCCAGAGTGTTGTTGATGTCTGGAGGTATTTTTTTCTTAAATTCATGCAGTTCTTATATTTGAAGAGTCTAGTGGCGCTAGGCTAGGGCAAGGCTAAAGCATTTCTATGGTATCAGTTAGCCTGCATTAAAAACAGTCTGGCCCACTCCACAGTGCACCTGAGGTAAATCACTTATAACACCAGACTAACAATATAAATATCTGTGTTAATAGAATAATTTTAACCATTTTGCATTTAAAATAACTTATATTTGAGCAGCATCAGCTTCGTGGCTGTAAGCTAACGCAGCGGCGGAGTGATCTGCGAGAAAATAGTCCCTCAAAATGCGGTAATTCATGTGATACAAGGTCAGTTATTTTGTTTTAATTATTCTATCGACATTTATATGGTTAGTCTGGTGTTATAAGTGATTTACCTCAGGTGCACTGTGGAGTGGGTCAGACTGTTTTTAATGCAGGCTAACTGTTACCATAGAAATGCTTTAGCCTTGCCCTAGCCTAGCGCCACTAGACTCTTCAAATATAAGAACTGCATGAATTTAAGAAAAAATATCTCCAGACATCAACAACACTCTGGTATCCAGTGTGTTGTTGATGTCTGGAGATATTTTTTCTAGGAAATAAGGCCCTATGTCAAAAATCCTGAAATATCCCTTTAACTATGAAAGTCCAATTGAGATTCAGATTCAGGAGTGGCTATAGGGTTGGGTACCGTTACATTTTTTTCAAATACTGGTACTTTAACGATACTTGGTTTACGATACCGATACCTGAACGAAACTGTTTTCTTTCTTTTTTTCTTTTCTTTTTAACAGTATCCAGCCATAGTCATGGCCTCTATTGTATATGTGTTGGGCAGTAAATAGTAAATGCCAAATGGTCTCAACTTATATAGCTCTTTTCTACCTACATTAGGCACTCAAAGCGCTTTACAGCAAGGAACCGCTCACCCATTCACACTCCAATGTGTGAATGGGTGAGCAATGGCAGAGTGAACCTGCAGGAGCCGGGATTCAAACCCATGAGACGACCCGCTCTACCATCTACTCCACTGTCGCCCCAAAGGGTAAGCGAAAGTGGAGCACCTGGAGAAAACATAGACACAAGGAGAACGTGCAAACTCCACACAGAAAGGCCCCGTCCAGGGATCAAACCCGGGACATTGTTGCTGCAAGGCGAGAGTGCTATGTGGACGTACTTGTAATTATATACAATGCGTCATGACATTAGTCTCAAGAGGAAAGGGGTTTGAACAATACTCTTTTCAAGTTCATTCCCGGCTGCAATTAATAGTAAAATGGCGGCATTCCACTTCCTGAGCTGTTCTACACCTGAGCCCCACAGTCCCACGGGTTACAACCGTCCCGTAAGCTACACTCCCGCGGTTGTGTGGGGGCACACGTTTGAGGAAACAGGTTTGAGGCGACGGGACGCGTTCAACCAAATGAAAACAGCTTTGAAGAACGCCAACCTCTGAAGTCATGAAGGCCCCCCCCCTCCACCTCAGGCCCAAAGCAGGGACCGGGCCGCATGAATGGACCATTGTGATGCCGCAGTCAATGTTTTCCCTTCCATCTGATCCGTCGACGAGGCTGCTAATTGGGTAAGCGTGTTCCCAGGTCACCCGGAGGTTTCTCTTTCCATAAATACAGAAATCCAGCTTCTACAGAGGCAGCGACTCGAGTGTTTCCAAACAAGGTTTAAGACAAGCTTCAGGCGCTAGATGTCATTTATTTCACTTTGACCGCGGCCCAGAAACTTTCCCTCTCCTTTCTCTCCTCATCACTCTTAACGTCCACTATATCACACATTTTAGAACATTTTAGCCTCAGTATTTTGTGCTTTATAACTTTCAGATGATGTAAATTGAAAGGACAAGCGAACTCTGCAGGCTCAAAGGGGAGCGAAGCAGTTTAAATAAATCTAAAATCAATAGGTGAAACCTCAGACACGACATTATACGCGACATCTGCCACAAAGTAGGGAAAACGCATCTTGAGAAAATGGGCTTTGAAGTTACAATTTAGCACATAAATCTATAGAGAAACTGTGACTCAGTAAAATATATACACGCCTTGTGAAAGTTTATATGTTAAATGGGCAAACTGACACAAAATCTGGACATTGTTTGCTTACAGTGTCTATAATTGCAACCGTTTCAACTTCTTACCCCCCCCTTAAAGCAGTACTAAGTAACGTGTTTACCTTAATAAATCCGTTCCGTAGTCCCTCTGGGGTAATACAAGTGTTAATGGGATGATTGGGGGTCTTTCATCTCCCACTGGTGTCTCTGATCAGTAAACCATGCTTGCAACTTGACTGCCACCGGGGCGGAGCAAGCAATACACACTAATGGAATCACGGAGAAGAAGCTAACAGGCTAATGGGCAAAGCTAACTGCGGGCTAGCGCCACTTTAAACAGTATTTAGTTTGAGTGGGAAAAAAATTAGGTAGGTAATCAGTAGGGTCTTCAACTCCCACCTCCGGAAGAGCTTCACCCAGATTCCGAGGGAGGTTGGAGACATGGAGTCCGAGTGGACCATGTTCTCCTCCTCCATTGTTGATGCGGCTGCTCGTAGTTGTGGCCGTAAGGTCTCTGGTGCCTGTCGCGGCGGCAATCCCCGAACCCGGTGGTGGCGCCCGGAAGTAAGAGATGCCGTCAAGCTGAAGAAGGAGTCCTACCTGGCCTTGTTGGCTTGTGGGACTCCGGAGGCAGCTGAGAGGTACCGGCAGGCCAAGCGTGCTGCAGCTCGTGCAGTCACAGAGGCAAAAACTCGGGTCTGGGAGGAGTTCGGAGAAGCCATGGAGGAGGACTATCGGTCGGCCTCGAAGAGATTCTGGCAAACCATCCGGCGCCTCAGGAGGGGGAAGCAGTGCTTCACCAACACTGTTTAGTGTGATTGAAACAAAATCATGATCCACAGTAAACATGTACTTTTCTGTCTGACCAAAGCCTTTATCACCGTATTTTTATTATTAAACTATTATCAAAATGTTGCTAAAAACAAAGATCACACTTCTAAACTTATTTCAGTTTCTATGACAAACAGTAACAACAAAGCACTCTTCTTGTTTTGTTATGTATAAAACTGCCAACTCGAGCGGTACAAACTTTTAACCTTTACTTCAAGGGATATTTCAGGATTTTTGACATTGGGCCTCATTTCCTAGTTATCCAGAGTGTTGTTGATGTCTGGAGATATTTTTTTCTTAAATTCATGCAGTTCTTATATTTGAAGAGTCTAGTGGCGCTAGGCTAGGGCAAGGCTAAAGCATTTCTATGGTATCAGTTAGCCTGCATTAAAAACAGTCTGGCCCACTCCACTATCGGTCGGCCTCGAAGAGATTCTGGCAAACCATCCGGCGCCTCAGGAGGGGGAAGCAGTGCTTCACCAACACTGTTTACAGTGCGGGCGGGGAGCTGTTGACCTCGACTGGGGATGTGGTCGGGCGGTGGAAGGAGTACTTCGAGGATCTCCTCAATCCCACTGTCACGTCTTCCGATGAGGAGGCAGAGGCTGGGGACTCGGAGGGGGGTTCGTCCATCACCCAGGCTGAAGTCACTGAGGTGGTTAGAAAGCTCCTCGGTGGCAAGGCCCCGGGGGTGGATGAGATTCGTCCCGAGTACCTTAAGTCTCTGGATGTTGTAGGGCTGTCTTGGTTGACACGTCTCTGCAACATCGCGTGGCGGTTGGGGACAGTGCCTCTGGATTGGCAGACCGGGGTGGTGGTCCCTCTCTTTAAGAAGGGGGATCGGAGGGTGTGCTCCAATTACAGAGGGATCACACTTCTCAGCCTCCCCGGTAAGGTCTACTCCAGGGTGCTGGAGAGGAGGATCCGGCCGATAGTCGAACCTCGGATTCAGGAGGAACAATGCGGTTTTCGTCCCGGTCGTGGCACACTGGACCAGCTATATACCCTACATCGGGTGCTCGAGGGTTTGTGGGAGTTCGCCCAACCAGTCCACATGTGCTTTGTGGATTTGGAGAAAGCGTTCGACCGTGTCCCTCGTGGTGCCCTGTGGGGGGTGCTCCGGGAGTATGGGGTCCGGGGCCCTCTGCTAAGGGCTGTCCGTTCCCTGTATGACCGCAGCAGGAGCTTGGTTCGCATTGCCGGCAGTAAGTCAGACTTGTTCCCGGTGCGTGTTGGTCTCCGCCAGGGCTGCCCTATGTCACCGGTTCGGTTCATTACCTTTATGGACAGAATTTCTAGGCGCAGCCAGGGGCCGGAGGGTGTCCGGTTTGGGAACCTCAGGATCTCATCTCTGCTGTTTTCAGATGATGTTGTTCTGTTGGCTTCATCAAATCAGGACCTTCAGCGCGCACTGGGGCGGTTTGCAGCCGAGTGTGAAGCGGCCGGGATGAGGATCAGCACCTCCAAATCTGAGGCCATGGTTCTCCACCGGAAAAAGGTGGCTTCCCCGCTTCAGGTCGGTGGGGAGTCCTTACCTCAAGTGGAGGAGTTCAAGTATCTCGGGGTCTTGTTCACGAGTGAGGGACGGATGGAGCGTGAGATCGATAGACGGATCGGTGCAGCGTCAGCAGTGATGCGGTCGCTGTATCGGACTGTTGTGGTGAAGAGGGAGCTGAGTCAGGGGGCAAAGCTCTCGATTTACCGATCGATCTACGTTCCCACCCTCACCTATGGTCATGAGATCTGGGTAATGACCGAAAGGACAAGATCGCGAATACAAGCGGCCGAAATGAGTTTCCTTCGCAGGGTGGCTGGGCGCACCCTCCGAGATCGGGTGAGGAGCTCAGTTACCCGGGAGGAGCTCGGGGTAGAGTCGCTACTCCTTCACGTCGAAAGGAGCCAGCTGAGGTGGCTAGGGCATCTGTTCCGGATGCCTCCTGGTCGCCTCCCTCGGGAGTTGTTCCAGGCATGTCCTATTGGGAGGAGGCCTCGTGGAAGGCCCAGGACACGCTGGTGGGACTATGTCTCCGAGCTGGCCTGGTGTCGCCTCGGGGTCCCCCCAGAACAGCTGGAGGAGGTGTGCGTGGATCGGGAAGTCTGGGCATCTCTGCTGAGACTGCTGCCCCCGCGACCCGGCCCCGGATAAAGCGGAAGAAAATGGATGGATGGATGGATGGATGGATGGATGGGAAAAAAATTCCCATTGTATAACTGGATGTACAACACCACTCTCTCCCTTCACCTTTTCTGTCAGCTTAGTATTTACTCTCCAAGACATTTAATAAGTTAAAAAATCGTAACTTGCTAAGACACCTGCAGTTGCGCTTATGGCCGCTAGGGGCAAGAGTTACTTAGTACTGCTTTAACCCCAACCTTAACCAAGTGCATTTCCTCCAGTTCAGCTTCACCCAAATCTAAAAGCTTACAGCCTATAGTCCAGTCTGAAGCCTCATTTGGAAGCAAAGACCTACAAAATTGATCTAAATGGATCTTTTCCTTGCCTTGCTGCCGTGTTGTCATTGGATTTTTGCCCCCTTTTCATTGCTTTTTGTCACTCTTCTTGTTGCTTTTTTGGGGGGGCTCTTTTTATTGCGTTTTCTTGACCCATTTGTGTCACATTTTTATCTGCTTTTTGCCACTTTTTCTGTTATGTTTTTGTGGCTTTTTCATTGCTTTTATTGTCACTTTTTTGCTGTGTTTTCATCCTCGTTTTCCTTTCATTTTTGTTGCGATTTTGACGGGGGTTTTTTGTTTCAAGAAGCTTTAAGATTTGGGTAAAGCCAAACAGGAGACAATGTGCTTGGTTAAGGCGGTGGTTGAGAGGCTAATTGTTCAAAGAAAAGAGAAAAAAATGAATAATATCAAGCAGCAAAACTTCACAAATCTTGTTTAATAATATTTAAAGCAGTATTAAGTAACTTGTTTACCTTAATAAATCCTTTTCGTAGTCCCTCTGGGGGTAATACAAGTATTAAAGAGGGGGTATTATGCTTTTTTCAATCACATAGCACCAGTCTATAGCATACTACAATGATGACGTAACCTTCTGTTGGTCTGTATATGCAGTAAATTAAAATAACTGCCTTGAATAAAATGGCTCTCTCAAAATGGCTGTACTGAACGTCTTGAAATAGGCCTCTGTCTCTTTAAGAAGCTTTCCGACACGCCCCCTTCAGCACACTGCTGTGGCATCTAAACAACACTACTGTGCAGGGAGGGGGCTCTGCTGAGCTGAGGAGCAGTGGTTGGTGGCTTGGCTGGTGACAAAAGGTCCAGAGGCGTCTCCAGGAGGTGGGGGCGTTCCTAGGAGGACTGAGGCATAGCTACACCTAAAATGGCTGCCGTCTAAGTTTTTACTGATTACTCCAAAAATATGTGAATGAGCCAAGGCAACACTCCAGGCATGTGTTTAATGAGGGAATGACATAATAACATGATATAAAGCTTGAAAAAGTCGATTTTACATAATACCCTCCCTTTAATGGGATGATTGGGGGGTCTTTCATCTCTCCCTGGTGTCTCTGGCCGGAAAACCACATTTGCAACTTGACTGCCACCGGACCGGAGCCACCAATACACACTAATGGAATCACAAAGAAGAAGCTAACAGGCTAACAGGCAAAGCTAACTGCGAGCTAGCACCACTTTAAACAGTATTTACAGCCAAGTTTGAGTGAAAAAAATCATTTCTATTGTGTAATTGGATGTACAATATCCCTCTCTCCCGTCGCCTTTTCTGTCAGCGTAGTATTTACTCTCACGGACAATTCACAAGTTAAAAAATCGCAACTTGCTACAACACCTGCAGTTGCGCTTATGGCCTCTAGGAGCAAGAGTTACTTAGTACTGCTTTAAGTTACATTGTGTGCTTTGTTATTAGACCATGCCTTGAACATATAGGGCCTGATTTACAAAGACATGCTGCTAAATTGTACTACTTGATACGAGCGCATGTAATTTTATAGCGTATTGCGACTTGATTTATCTTTAGAAACGGCTTATATTATTCGTTTATAAGGGGCGAAGATATGAAATAAATGAGTTTGCGTCATTTACAAGGGGCAAAAATCTCTGCACCTGCTTTTTGCACGTGCACTGCAAATGCTTGGTAAATCAGGCCCATAGTGTCAATATCTTTGTTTTTTGTGTGTCTTGAATTCATCTTGGGGCCCCCTGGACAGTTCCGGCCCCCACTTTGGTCCCCATGACATTAGAACAAAGCCCCTAGGAGTCTTTTTTGTGAGGGAATAGGACTAAAACATTGTAAAGACAAAAAAAAAGTAACATTTAGCTAAACCCATGGGCTCTTTAAGACTGTTTTTCGTCATTCTCATTGCAGTAAAGTGGTCGTATGCGCTCGAACCCGGGTCGCCTCCGGAGCCGCAGGTGTCACGGTGACATGAACGTTACTTTCGTCTGTGCCGCGTCCAGGTCTGACAGGTTCTCTGTGAGCATATTTTCCACGTCCCTAACTCCGCGACATTTATGAGGCGCTGGCTTTATTTGTTTGTTTTTGTCATGGAATTTACATTTCCTCTGTTGCACAAGAGGCCAAGACGACCTCATGTTGCCAGCTGCAAGGTCTGAGCCGCAGCAGCAGCAGCAGTGCGGAGCGAGGACGGACTGACAGGCATGTTTGTCCAAGTTAATCTACAGGGTGTGGTCAGAACGGTCGAGTGGTCAGAGTAACTGTCTTTTAAGGTTAAGACTCTTTTCTGGCAAGCTTTACTCTCCTAAAAACTCACCATCGGAGCCTGCCTGGAGCAGCAGAGCCGTGTCGTTTTTCCCTCCTGAACGCGAGAAGTAAAAATAATACATCCATCCTTCAATACATAATAAATCTTTCCACATCTCTGCGTTCAATCATCAAAGCTAAGTGGCGAGCTGTTTGTTTTTGGCCATATAAAACAGCAGAACACGGTAGCTCCTGAAATACACGGGTAAATATGAGGTGTGAGTTTTAAAGCCTGTTCCAGGGACAACTTAAGAGCTTTTATGAAATGAACTCACATCAGGCATCATAATGTCCATAACTCTCTCCTGAGCCCAGAGACGGAGAAAAACAGGTTGTAACCATGTGCAGCAGCGACTTCGCAGCCAGGAGCACGGGACAATACCGCCCCTGTGTGGTAAGAAAAGGCGATACAACAAATGCAATTATCCACAAGAGATAAAAAATACTCAAAGTTGCACTGTTTGTGTTTGGATGTGACGGATCCCAAATGCTATCATTGCATTTCCTTTACATTTTTAGCAAAAACTTTTCATAGGGCTTGGTTAATAGGAATGAGCCTTTTCAATTAGATGTGTGTGTGCAGTGATTTACCTTAAAGCTAAAAGTAACTCTAAAGTTAGCAGGTTTTTGATGGAATATTTTGTTGTTTGCAAAGGATAGTGTAGCCTACTGTCAAAATAATAGTAATTTGCATTGAAATAGCTGTCTACCCGTTAGAACAGGGGCTCCCGAACTTTTTAGGCCGCAACCCCCAAAATCACTCAACAAACAACTAGGCGGCACTCCCTTCTGTAAATTGTAATAAGCATTTATAATAATTTATGGTGCAAAACACAACATTCAAAATCTGGTGTAATTGTTAGTTTGAATACTGTATTTTGACATTTGGCTTAATTTCACACACAAAATATACTGCTTTCAATCAAAAATACACCAAATTCAATGTCAGAAATAAATCATCTTCAGTGTCCCACGATCCCCCACTGCGTTTAAAGACTGTAACTGTGAGCAGAGGTGTGTAGTCCTCATTTACATTTACTACAGTACATGTACGTAACTGCAGTTTGAGGTAACTGTACTTTTTTTAATGTAATTGTATCGATTGATTTGTTTTATTGCTTTTTATTGTGTTTGTGTTTGGTGTTGCTGTGAGGCACATTGAGTTGTCTTGTACATGAAATGTGCCATACAAATATACTTGCCTTGCCTTTTGCAAGTACTTTTTTCATACAGTACTTTTTACTTCTTCTTGAGTAATATTAAAATGAAGTAAAAAATATAGTGAATCGTGCTAATTGAGTATTTAAGTGACAAATCTTAATTCTGACACATATAAAAGATGTATTTCTTGTTTTGTTAACATTAAAGTAACATTTCTCCAAGTACTTTGTCACTTGAGTAAATATTTGGGCCAGTACCTTTTACTTCTACTTAAGTAAAATTATATCAAAGTAACGTTTCTCTCCTGACTGTGAGCCCTGGGTGTAATTAGTACCAAAAAACAAACATATTTTGATCTGTGTTACTATGCAGGAAACAAGCAACTCCTCATATTGTTCATACCATAAGAAGCCACGCGGGGGCAGACTTTTGAAACTCATCTTTGCAAACCACATCAGCGTCTGTGAAGCAAATAAACCGATTAAAACGTAAATACAACTACTTCCATCATACAGCCCTGTAAAAAAAATTAAAATAATAACATAATAATGAATGGCGTTTAGTGTTATGAACGTGACAAATGTATATATTATTATTGTGAAAACATAATGGAAATGCAAGTGAGAATAACATTTAGGTTAATCCTTTCTTACTTACATGTAGAAAATTGCTCCTACCACGTGATTAATTACAAGCAGGATGTCCATTTAGCTTGTTTTTACAACTTCCCAACTCTACCACGTCGAAAAAATGGCCTGATTTATGACAATAACTTATTTACGCGCGCCTTAAAAGTTGCTGCAAATCTTCGTAAAGAAATTAGCATCTTTTGGCGGTATAAACGTGGATATGGAAAGCTGACATCATGATGATGGGTGGTACTCACGCGCTTCCTGTTAGTTCCTCCACTTCCGGCAGACGGACTCCCACCTGAACCCGCTCAGGGAGGGTAACCTGCGAGCAGGGTGTGTTTTTGTCGTGCCGCTCTTCTACTTCCAAATAAATACTATACAGGATTGGGATCTGAGTTAGGCCTTTAGAATCAAGGTAAGACTATTTTACATGTTTACTTTACAGATCAACAATACATTTATACGTTGTTTTGTTGTTTTATACATTTTAGTCATATCTTATCAATAACCACGTCATTACCCCTTTCAGATTAGTAGTTTTATTGAGTATGGCCTATGCTGCTATTACTATTATTATAGTTGGTCCTGTTCTTTCTGTTGTATATAACTTATTATTGTAGCTTGGTTTATGGGTTTTCTAGTTCTACATGTGTACTTAAGGTCATTATTGTATCAAACTTCAGAAAAAGTAAATAATCTGCCTAATAAGTAGTAAACCTACATGTTCATGTTAGTGGCTCATGAAAGTTGAGACCACTCACTTTAGGCTACAATACTTTTATACAGCCTGTCTCTATAGTCTTTTAGTTTTAACATCATTTGTGACAAAAATGATAGTTATTGTTCACATTTAGTAGAAAAATTATTGTAAATGTTCTTATGTAAACTACTACTTTCTGTAGCCTGAAGCTGTGTTATTTAGAAGCAGGACGTTGCCAGTCTCTTCAACACGCCTCCCAGCTACATATTGTGTACGCTCAGTGAATAGCCGACAGCACGGATAAGAATGGCCTATCCCAAGATTTTAAGAGTGTATGTGCTCACGCGGGGATTTGAGAGACTGTTGTTTTTTTGCGTGGTCTTTGCTGCTCCAGATTCGTGTCCCGGCTCGTCGTGCATTCCAGACCTGAGCCCTCCCTTCACCATCCACTCTTTATTACAGCGAGACCTGACTCTCCTTTGTCCCGCTTAATCAATCAGTGCCTTGTTATGTATCAAACCTTTTCAGTAACTTTCGACTCCTGCTAACCCTTTGAGAAGTACACAGAGTAGTTAGTGCGCCTGGGTGTGTTCAAATGAGTAATAGTGAGTCAATCTTAGTTTTAGTGCAACTTCTATTTGTCAGAATTTTACATATTTTCCCAAGTAGATTGTTTTAGTTCCGCAGTTATTAAGACTTTTCCAACCCAAGGTATTCAAAACAATTGGCCCACTAATCATTAGCACTAAAATGTGTGTGTTTTATGTAATCTCCTTATCCTCATTCTCTCCTTGCGTGTTCAGTCGCTCATAGTTTATAATGAAGATGATGGAGCTATATCATGACTCATTAGTTGCAACAGATTAGTAATAAAATATCCATTAAAAAGGAAGGACATTGCAAAAGCGGGTTTTCCCCACAGGGATCCACCACTGAGTATAGTCATCTCCCAGCACCAATAATAAGGCTTATTTCAGTTATGGTTCTGGCAGATTTTCTTTTAGAAGTAAAGAAGCCAAAAGTTCACAAAGACAGCACTGGATGTGATTGATGCGTCTGTAAATTCTCCAATTCCTGTTTGTTGTGGCCTTTGTTCATTGCTGTCACTTACATTAACGTAGAAATAATGTTGGGGACTGGAGAAAAGACACCAAGTGCTACCAAGTAAGAGTTGTATGGTTGTATGTAAGATAAGAACATACCGAATGTTGATTTTTCTGACAAGTTTGATTATTCGAGATTCCGTTTTCAGCGCACATTTTTAAAGGGGGGGTATTATGTAAAATCGACTTTTTCAAGCTTTATATCATGTTATTATGTCATTCCCTCATTAAACACATGCCTGGAGTGTTGCCTTGGCTCATTCACATATTTTTGAGTAATCAGTAAAAACTTAGACGGCAGCCATTTTAGGTGTAGCTATGCCTCAGTCCTCCTAGGAACGCCCCCACCTCCTGGAGACGCCTCTGGACCTTTCGTCACCAGCCAAGCCACCAACCACTGCTCCTCAGCTCAGCAGAGCCCCCTCCCCGCACAGTGTTGTTGTTTAGATGCCACAGCAGTGTGCTGAAGGGGGCGTGTCGGAAAGCTTCTTAAAGAGACAGAGGCCTATTTCAAGACGTTCAGTACAGCCATTTTGAGAGAGCAATTTTATTCAAGGCAGTTATTTTAATTTACTGCATATACAGACCAACAGAAGGTTACGTCATCATTGTAGTATGCTATAGACTGGTGCTATGCGATTGAAAAAAACATAATACCCCCTCTTTAAGCACAGGAGCATCAACTCTTCAGAAATTATTGAACATTAACTGGTTAACTAATCAAAGAACAACAAGAAGTATATGTTTACAGAGCTCTGAATGACAGAGGTAGCGAGATTTATAAAGTACAACATAGAGACAGATTACTTACAGTGGGAGATGAATGGATGTGAACGCTTTGGAATTTCTCACATTTCTGCCTAAATTGGTCATAAAATGTGGTCTGATCTTTATTTAAATCACCAGAATGAGTAAACAGTTTCTCCTTAAACTAGTACCACCCAAACAGTTACATGTTATCATATTTTTATTGGCCATAACATGTAAACATTCACAGGACAGCATGGAATAAGTAAGTGAACCCAGGAATCTCGCTGAATTGCAACAGTTTTGTAAAGAGGAAACTACAGAAACGCAGTTATTGCTACAAAAGGTCAGCCCGTTATTAAATACAAGGGTTCACTTACTTATTCCACCCTGTCCTGTCCTGTCCTGTGAATGTTGGCCATTAAAAATATAATAACATGTAATTGTTTGGGTGGTATTAGTTTAAGCAGACACTGTTTACTCATTCTTGTGATTTTAATAAAGATCAGACCACATATTATGACCAATTGAGGCAGAAATGTGAGAGATTCCAAAGCGTTCACATACTTTTCCCTCCCACTGTACTTGTTATATAGAGCAGTGGTTCCCAAACTAAAGGAAAAACTATATTTTTGCAGTAAAATGTATAGTTGTGTGAGTATTCTAGGTTTATTTTGAGCACAACATTGCCTTTTGACTTACAAATAGGCCTTTTAAGTGACTGCGACCTTTAAAATAGCTTTTTCTATCTGATTGCAATTAATTACGCGGCCCAAAAACTCAACGTAATGATAAAGAAAGAGATGAAGATACTGTAAAAGTAAATAATAGTAAAAGTTGTTTTTTGTTGTGTTACAGAGCCATGATCTCATCAGAGTGCGGAGCCACGTCCTGGGAGCTGTCGCTTCAAGTCGACGTCCATGAGGGAAAAATGGAGTCCATGAAATTCAAGATGAGGGTGAAAGGCGACCTGCACATCGGCGGGCTCATGCTCAAACTGGTCGAAAAGATCAGTAAGTCACAAAGACGTTTTGACTTGCATAGTATAGGGCTGGGACGCAATACAATATACAGTATATATCTAAATATCTAAATAATAATGCCCTGCAAATCTCAACAATAGAATGGGTTACAAACATCAAATTTGGCATATTGTCTTTAAAGTAGAAGTCCTTTAGATGGCAAAATAAATAAATAGAGAGAGAGAGAGAGGGACCCTTTCAAACTACACATCCTCCTGTCTGGACCTGAAATCCCCTCTTCCTTTGCACAGGAAAGTTCCTCTCATTGGTTCAATAATCCTGAAAGACTGTTATAGTATTTCATGTAACTTTACATTAAAACCGAGGCCGAGAAGGACAATTAAATACATTCTATTAAAGTATAATGTATAATGTAAGTGGTTCTCAACAGGTGGAGCAGGACTCAAAAGCGGGTTGCGTAACAGTTTTCAGTGAATCCCAAGCCTTTCCCAGAAAACTAGGGATATTCATGATCAGTTAAAGGATTAAAAAGTACGTTGACAATGAATCTGTATGTTAGGAGGAAAAACAGTATAATCTAAGTACAAATAAGCATAATATACAGCATCTGTTGAAGTTTAGTATTTTGCTTAATAAGTCAACTTTTTAATGATGTTTCATGATTATTACTGTGGAAAAGAAAAAATCATGTTTACAATGTACCGTAGTTGATATAAAATGTCCTGTATAACGACACTAAGCCAGTTGTTAACAGTCAATTGATATTCGTTTGATTCGTTTGATAAAGCAACTAATTAATCGATTTATAAAATTGAGCAGAATGTTCATCCCTACAGAAAACATTTCTTCGAATATTTATGTACAGAAAAAGAATCATTACTTGAGTCTGTTACAATGAAGGTTATCGGATTGTTTTTACCATTATTTAATTGCTTGTTTTGGCTTATTTAATGCAACAATTGCTCAACCATTTTTGAGGAAAAGACAATCATTTACAAGTCTAAGTCGCATTTGGGTCGCGGCGTGTCATCCCCGGGTGATTGTGCGCTCCTTTAGAAGTTTGCTCATACAGGCCACACCCATGTTTGTCTGGCGTTTTCCCACGTGGCGTCTTTGTTTTACTTCAGCTCGACTAACCCTAGAGTCCAAAGTTCAGCCAAGAACAGATCCTTTTGTTGTTCCCTTTCATCCCAATGAACACAGCCAATGTTTTTGACTTGAGACTTGACCCACCTCTGAAAGCAAAGAAAAGACTTTGCCAACTTTGCTGACAATTATTTATCTATAAATTAAAGGTTTAAAATAAAGATTATCTGTGCAATTTTTCTCCATAGCAACTTCATAACATTACGAGACTTGATAGATGAGTAAATGGCTTGTCACTATAGGCGGGTTTTTCTTTGGCGTCATAGCGTGACGTCAGCCCTCACATAAAACCAAGTTCAAGACCGCTCTGCCAGAACAGGGTTGAGGAACTAATTGTTGTTAATGATGCGTGTAATCCCCCCTCACGGCCTTGTAAAGTTAGTGTTTTAATTGACTTTGAACAGTCATAAAAAAAGGGGCAATTGCGTTACTATTAAAATGTGCTTACAGAGGCTCCCCAGGACTGGTCAGATCACGCCCTGTGGTGGGAAGAAAGGAAGTGCTGGCTCCTCAAAACTCACTGGACTTTGGACAAGTATGGCATTCAGGTAATAGGGTTTGTACAGTAGATGCTGATTGGAATCTGGAGTTTTATAGTTTAGGATAGGTCTACACAACATAGCCCTTATAGCTAGCACATTACTGCAATACTCAATGTCCATAACGCAAGAAGCCAAGATACAGTATATTTCACACTGTAATTAGGTCTTACTTTTACGGATTCCAGGAAGTGGCATTAGTAAGGGAGAAAAAATAGGGTGATTGAGTCAGTGTCTCGGCTTGCTAAGTCAGGGGAATGAGAAAGAGCACATAAACACGCAACATCTTGGCGACTGTTACCATGGTGATTTTTGTGATATGCAGATTGCGATAATAAATAAATGTGTTAAGTTTAGGTGTAGAAACATAAACATGGTTAAAGTTATTACAGTACATGCAGCTGTCAAGGGGTTTAGGTTTGCTTAACAGAACATTGTTAATCTTTTTCAATTAATGTTTTTCCCTCAGGGCATTAACCTCTTCACTCCCACCTGAACCGAGCACATTTCCTCCATTTTGGCATTACCCAAATGAAAGCTTCTTGTAAAAAGCGTCAAAATAGCAACGAAAACAAGGATGAAAACGAAACAAAAGAGCAACAAAAACGATGATATAAAAAAGCGATAAAAAGTGACAAAAGCATGACATAAAATGATGAAAAAGTCAGTAAAACATGACCAAAAAAAACATGACAAAAAAAAACAGCGGCAAAAATGTGACAATAAAGTGACGACAATGCAAGGAAAAATATCAGTTTTTGGTGAGTTTTGTAGGTCTTAGCTTTCAAATAAGGCGTTACTCTGGCCTATTGGCTGTGACCTTTTAGATTTGGGTAAATGTGAAGTGGAGAAAATGCACTTGGGTAAGATCGGGGTTGAGAGGTTAACAATCATGAAAATGGTGCCATAATTAAGGCCTTAAATATGATTCACATACAATAAATTGGATTCAAACTAGCATTGAATCAGAATTTATTGGAAAATAATGACATTTCTCAAACATTTTTTTTACTGCTTAAAGGGATATTTCAGGATTTTTTACATTGGGCCTCATTTCCTAGTTATCCAGAGTGTTGTTGATGTCTGGAGATATTTTTTTCTTAAATTCATGCAGTTCTTATATTTGAAGAGTCTAGTTGCGCTAGGCTAGGGCAAGGCTAAAGCATTTCTATGGTATCAGTTAGCCTGCATTAAAAACAGTCTGACCCACTCCACAGTGCACCTGAGGCAAATCACTTATAACGCCAGACTAACCATATAAATGTCTGTGTCGATAGAATAATTTGAACCATTTTGCATTTAAAATAACTTATATTTGAGCAGCATCAGCTTCGTGGCTGTAAGCTAACGCAGCGGCGGAGTGATCTGCGAGAAAATAGTCCCTCGAAATGCGGTAATTCATGTGATACAAGGTCAGTTATATTTCAAAAATTATTCTATTAACACAGACATTTATATGGTTAGTCTGGCGTTATAAGTGATTTACCTCAGGTGCACTGTGGAGTGGGTCAGACTGTTTTTAATGCAGACTAGCTGTTACCATAGAAATGCTTTAGCTTTGCCCTAGCCTAGCGCCACTAGACTCTTCAAATATAAGAACTGCATGAATTTAAGAAAAAATATCTCCAGACATCAACAACACTCTGGATAACTAGGAAATGAGGCCCTATGTCAAAAATCCTGAAATATCCCTTTAAGTTCTTCAGAAATACAAATATGTTGGTCTAAAACGCATTTGACAACATTTCTGGCTAAAATTGTACACAACGTTTTGCTCAGAAGTTGCCCATTGTATCCAAATTCCCTCTCGTTCCTGTTTGATGCAATGTTTGTGAATTTTAAGAAAGGAAATAAGGCCATATTTGTTGCATTATAAATATACTATTTTGGCAAACCCTGTTCCCTTGATTCAGGAACAAAAACAAAGGTGTAAATAAGGATTAGGAACAGGTTTGGGACAGTTACATGTCATTTGTAGGCACCATGGCGACGGTGGCAATTGACTTAGACCCGCCCTGGAGGAAACGCCAAAAAGACCTGACTGTTTATGAGTGAATGCGATGATGAGCCACAAACGCCACATCACGTGGTTTGATTGTAACTGTGTTTTGCGCTTTAGGCCGATGCCAACCTGCGCTACACCCCGCAGCACAAGCCCTGCTACTGCTGCTCCCCAACATGAAGACGGTGCGGATGACCGTGAGCTTCTCCAACGTGGTCTTCAAAGCCGTGACCGAGATTTGCCAAATTCTGAGTGAGTCATTGTGATTTTCATTTCAATTTAACTGTGTTAGAGTTCAGTGTCTTTGAAGGGAAGTTTGTGAATGCTTTGTGGAAGAAACAGGAGAGCGTTCAGCATCACAAAGGCCTGGTGGATGAAGCTGTGGATGAAGCTTGTTTTCAGCCTTTCCTGTGTTTTCAGACATCAGAAGAGCAGAGGAGCTGTCCCTCCTGAAGCCTCCCGAAGGCAAGAAAAGAAGAAAAAAGACAAAAACTCAGCCGAGGAAGACCTATGGGACATCGATCTGCTCAGCCGTGGGGCCGGAGCCACAGGTGAAGTCGGGAATGCATTCTTAAAGGGGGGGTATTATGTAAAAATCGACCTTTTCAAGCTTTATATCATGTTATTATGTCATTCCCTCATTAAACACATGCCTGGAGTGTTGCCTTGGCTCATTCACATATTTTTGAGTAATCAGTAAAAACTTAGACGGCAGCCATTTTAGGTGTAGCTATGCCTCAGTCCTCCTAGGAACGCCCCCACCTCCTGGAGACGCCTCTGGACCTTTTGTCACCAGCCAAGCCACCAACCACTGCTCCTCAGCTCAGCAGAGCCCCCTCCCCGCACAGTAGTGTTGTTTAGATGCCACAGCAGTGTGCTGAAGGGGGCGTGTCGGAAAGCTTCTTAAAGAGACAGAGGCCTATTTCAAGACGTTCAGTACAGCCATTTTGAGAGAGCAATTTTATTCAAGGCAGTTATTTTAATTTACTGCATATACAGACCAACAGAAGGTTACGTCATCATTGTAGTATGCTATAGACTGGTGCTATGTCATTGAAAAAAGCATAATACCCCCTCTTTAAACACTTTTGACCTGCAATGCGGAGTTGGACAAGCCACTAAAAATTGCCAGACTTTTTTGAGAACATTGAGAAATAGTGCCTGTAATTCAAAGGACTCGCCGAGTGAAGTTTCCGACTTTGAAATGTAAAAGAATTATTTAATAATTTAGTCTTCACAGGGAAATTAAACATTGATCAAGCTTTGTTTCGGTGTCAAGGAGAGTTTCAAAGAGTATGCATCTCCATCTTTCCTGAATTTTACTTTTGTTCCTATCATTTTAGCTTTTTTACGAATCGTTTTTTTATGAACATTTTTAATCGCTGCCCATTTGAATTAGGACTGGGATAAACTGATTCATTTGTTTTTATCTACCTATCTGTCTCCCTAACTATAAAAGCTTTTCCAGCTAATCTACCCAAGCGTATGAAAGATAGAAGATACACTAACATAAAAGTGAGGAACAGCAAATTGAGGCAGTGGCTTAACCTTTTCCTGTTTAGTGTCTCATCGTCTGAAATTAGAAACTCAATGACGCGTGCAATATCAGTAAACCTGAATTTTGTGTTCGATGTCAGTGTGACCCAGTGAGTATATTATGGAAATTAAAGTCACATCAACCCAGACACGCTGTTTCCTCTAGATTGGTCAACGTAACTTTTGTGTTTTTTCAAGCTTATTGCTTAAACATCATCTTTGATCTTTCCTCCACCAGGTCCAATGTACAAAACTATGACTGCCACATACGACCCAGAGAACGGGATGCCTCTGTCGGCCACGAGTCTCTGGTTCGGAGACAACCCTCTCGCCGAAAGCCAGCCAAACCTGCCCCCGCCGAACTGGCCAAAATGTTCCAGTCGCTTTCGCTGGTGGAAAAGGCAACCATCAACTCTGGGTCAGTATTTGACTTCATTCTGAGTAATTAGAGCTCAACATAACGTGTATTGGGCGACGTTTGTGTAGTACTTTTCTTCCTTCATTAGTAGCTGTGGCTTGTTACATTTTATTGGATACCAGTACTTTAACAGTACTTGGTTTTCGATTCCGATACCTGAGCGATACTTTTTCCCGATACCTTTACTAAATATTTGTCATTTAGAACCAGAAAATAGAACAATATTGTGTGGAAGATATGCAAATATACAATGTCGGGTTCAGAAATGTATGAAAAATTGGGATAATTGGGGGGGAAATAAGAAGGAAAAAAATGGGGCAAAAATAGGGGAAACAATTGCAAAATGGGGGGAAATGGGAAAATATTTAGTAATAACAAATGAGCAAAAATAAGGGGGAAATTTGGAAAAAAAAATTGGGGCAAAAATAAGAACAAAATAAATTAATTTAAAAATGGAAAAAAATGGGGCAAAAAAATAAATAAAAGAAACAGGGAAAATTCATTTATTTGAGCTGAAACAAGTCACTTCCTTTAATGCTGTCTCTGGACCAACAGCATCAAAAGTTGGATCTAAATATCTTTTTTTCGGTTCCTGCTTTTCGATACTTTCATTTTTTCAATACCAGTAGAACCACACTAGCATCGTTTAACGGTACTCCGCCCTATTCATTAGGCACTCGAAGCACTTTACATCAAGGAACCACTCACCCATTCACACTCTCATTCAAACACCAATGTACACAGACACTGGAGGCAAGGTGGGTGAAGTGTCTTGCCCAAGGACACAGCGACCAGTGTGTGATTCGAAACGCCAACCCTCCGGTCACAAGACCACCCGCTCTACTATCTGTACCACTGTCGCCCTGTGGCTCAGTTCGTAACAAATCAATACAAACTTACCACCACCGAGAATGTAGTGAATGAATGATTTTAAGACATTTTTATATTGGATTTATTTTGTTTTTGTCACTCCCAAGATGTGGAGAAGCGGGTCACATGATCATTTTTAGTGAGGTGGCCAAAAATGATGTGTGTTTGTAATTGCCAGATGGCTCGATTCTTCCCGTTCACTGATGGAGCAAGATGTTTTCGAGGATGACAAGATTTACCTGCGCTTTAAGTACAATGTTTTCTTCGATCTTAATCCTAAGGTAACAGCCAGATTTTTAATTGCTTTGGGGGAAAAGCTGTAATCACTTTGAAAAATATATATATTCCTGTTTAAGTATGATGCGGTGAGGATTACCCAGCTCTACGAACAGGCCCGCTGGTCCATCCTGCTCGAAGAAATAGACTGCACAGAGGAGGAAATGCTGATGTTTGCTTCGTTGCAGGTGAGTATCTAAATATGTTAGAGTCCACTTTAGGGAAGTCTATTAGCAGATATTTGTGGAAAAAAGAGACTACCACACTGCTTCTGCTGTGTATTATGTATTGTCTACTTATTGAAATGTGCTTATAAAGTCATTGGCACGAAGAATATGGATCTTAGGGATGCGTTAGGAAATTTAGAAAGAGGTTTGGACCACAACTGTGAATTTAAACTTATCTAGTTCCTTTTATTTATTTTTTTCCGTTTGAAAATGAGTCGAATGGAAAAATAGCTACAGGGCCATAAAAGTAGATGGGGGGAAATTAAAGTAATCCACCCAGACACAGAGAGACGATGGAAAGTCTGAAAGGTCCCACATGGTTCGGAATTTAAACCCTGACCCTTTATTCTGTTCTTCATTCCTTTTTCAGCGATTTAGAATGAATCAACAAGCGGGGTATAAAAGTCACAAGTCAACATAATTATGCAACCAAGGCAAAAGTAATGTGGGCAATAAAATACCATGTAAATGATGTGGATGTTTTGAAATATCTAATTTATCTGTGAGACAAGTGATATTTAACTCCGTGCTCGGACTTGCCAGAGCATGAAGAGGGGGCTGGAGTGCAGGGATGGAGAGATAGTGAATAGAATTAGGAAAAATACACATTACTCACTGGTGGTGGATGTTGTCGATATAAATTGTCTATAGCCCAAAGTACGGGACATCGCGGCCCCCTTATCAGCCCCCTCATATAAATGTATATTTCCTTTTAGAATATATATTTTTTCAATGTATATGTTTGACCCCCTGTAGTGCTTCTGAAGCCCCCAGGGGGCACCGGACCCCACTTTGGGAACCACTGGTCTATTACAACAGTGGCTCCCAACGTTGTTTGTCTTTTTTGTCTCTTTAAGTCAGTAATATATACTCCATGTACCCTCTACCTCGAAGAGTAGGGCAACCCAATATATCGGCACCGATATTAGGGTATCTGTGTAGGCTCTCAGTTGTACAGGAGTTGTCCATCTTCAATGAAGGTCCTTGAGTCGGCTTTCAGTCTGAAACTCATGTGTCAGGTATGTCGTTAAGGCTTAGAACAACAAAGACTCTTAAACCACAGGTGAGAATAGCTGTTAATAGAGGGGAGGGACTTAACCTGGACTGCGGGCTCAACTGAACTGTGCTGATGAAGCCTTTTGGATGAGAGGCGAAACATTCGACACTTCAACTACAGAGTACAGAAAATGACTCAAGAACCTTCATTGAAGATGATATTAGGGTATTTTCAATATCAGCTGCCAGCCAATATCGACCGTTGTCGGCGAATATCTCTAAAACCGATAAAAAGGCTGATACTGTATCTCTGGAACCGAAAGTGACAGAGACTTCCCGTTTTTGCACCGAGGCCTCAGGGGAGCGGAGAAACATTGCGCAGAAAATCGGTCACAAGTTTGTGCACCTATTTTATATATTTTATGTTATAAACTTTTGCGTATCATTTCAGAATCATAAGAGACCGAGACTTACCCTTTTATGTTTTGGAATCTAATGATTTTTTTTTATTTCAAATGAGCTCCCTCTGAAGTGCCTACAAAACATGAATATACAGCGCCCCCTGCTGTCACAGTTCAACACATGTAAAAGCTTCATACACAGGATTATAGACGAGACATTTAAAAAAAATATGGCCAAAAATATCAGCGGTGCAAATCGGCATCGGCTTTAGAAAAACCCACATCAGTCGACCTCTAATAGATCTATTTCTAGATATTTCTATGATTGAAACCTTTACTATAATAATACATGTTTAACAATAGGCTTTTTGAGAGATAAGAAAAACTGTTACATCAAATTAAATTACTTATATCGGCCAATATATCGGCTATCGGCCATGCCAACCCCTTCATATCGGTATCGGACCTCAAAAATCCATATTACCAAGGTAACACTGCACTGAGGTGTTGATAAAAGTGACACCACATGTTTTTTCTAACACCCAAGCCTTTCACCTTTTTGATAAATACTTAACATACTAATACACTGTACTCAAGGGCAATGGAGAACATTTCTGCACAAGTACTGTAATGTTAAGTTGTAGTTAAAAACAAGGCGACGTTGAGACATTTCCCCAACTCTACTGTAGTTATTGTACCAGCCATTTTAATCTGCAACTATTCCAGTGTGATTCAGAACATCTCTGATTCACTGGGAGATTTTGTGTTGCACTCACCTACACTCGAGCAAAAAGTCTGGCACCCAGAAACTAACGGCACAATCTCTGTGACTCATACCACGCATAACCTTATCATTTTCAAACATGCCCCAGCAGCAATTTGATACTAAAAACATGATGTCGTGGGGATGTAATGATATCCAAACCTCCCTAGTATATGAAGCATTTCATTTGTGGAGTATTTTGCTGCCAGGCTCAGCGTTTTGTAGGAGTTGTTCATTTTTCGACAGAAGTTTGTGATGTATACTTTAGAGCAGACGCTTTTTTTCAGAATTGGAAAATTTAAGCGAGTATGTTCTTTGTGTGCTGTAGAGGTTCCCTTTAACCTCTTAACCCCCACCTGAACCGAGCACATTTTCTCCAGTTCGGCTTTAGGATGAAAACGAGGATGAAAACACAACAAAAAAGAGTCAAAAAGGTGATGAAAAAGTGGCAAAAATTAGATAAAAAGAGACGGAAATGTGACGAAAAAGTGTCAAAAATGTGATGAAAAAGAAAAAATGTGCAAAAAAGTGTCAAAAATTGATGAAAAAGAGACAAAAATGTGGCAAAAAAGTGTCAAAAATGTGATGAAAAAGAGACAAAAATGTGGCAAAAAAGTGTCAAAAATTTGATGAAAAAGAGACAAAAATGTGACGAAAAAGTGTCAAAAATGTGATGAAAAAGAGACAAAAATGTGGCAAAAAAGTGGCAAAAATGTGATGAAAAAGAGACAAAAATGTGGCAAAAAGTGGCAAAAATGTGATGAAAAAGAGACAAAAATGTGATGAAAAAGAGACAAAAATGTGGCAAAAAAGTGGCAAAAATGTGATGAAAAAGAGACAAAAATGTGGCAAAAAAGTGGCAAAATGTGATGAAAAAGAGACAAAAATGTGGCAAAAATGTGATGAAAAAGAGACAAAAATGTGATGAAAAAGAGACAGAAATGTGATGAAAAAGAGACAAAAATGTGGCAAAAAAGTGGCAAAAATGTGATGAAAAAGAGACAAAAATGTGGCAAAAAAAAGTGGCAAAAATGTGATGAAAAAGAGACAGAAATGTGATGAAAAAGAGACAAAAATGTGGCAAAAAAGTGGCAAAAATGTGATGAAAAGAGACAAAATGTGGAAAAAATGTGGCAAAATGTGGCAAAAAAGAGACAAAAATGTGATGAAAAAGAGACAGAAATGTGATGAAAAGAGACAAAAATGTGGCAAAAAAGTGGCAAAATGTGATGAAAAAGAGACAAAAATGTGGCAAAAAAAGTGGCAAAAATGTGATGAAAAAGAGACAGAAATGTGATGAAAAAGAGACAAAAATGTGGCAAAAAAGTGGCAAAAATGTGATGAAAAGAGACAAAAATGTGATGAAAAAGAGACAAAAATGTGGCAAAAAAGTGGCAAAAATGTGATGAAAAAGAGACAAAAATGTGATGAAAAAGAGACAAAAATGTGATGAAAAAGAGACAAAAATGTGGCAAAAAAGTGGCAAAAATGTGATGAAAAGAGACAAAAATGTGATGAAAAAGAGACAAAAATGTGATGAAAAAGAGACAAAAATGTGGCAAAAAAGTGGCAAAAATGTGATGAAAAAGAGACAAAAATGTGATGAAAAAGAGACAAAATGTGGCAAAAAATGTGGCAAAAATGTGGCAAAAAAGAGACAAAAATGTGATGAAAAAGAGACAGAAATGTGATGAAAAAGAGACAAAAATGTGGCAAAAAAGTGGCAAAAATGTGATGAAAAAGAGACAAAAATGTGATGAAAAAGAGACAAAAATGTGGCAAAAAAAAGTGGCAAAAATGTGATGAAAAAGAGACAGAAATGTGATGAAAAAGAGACAAAAAGTGTCAAAAATGTGATGAAAAAGAGGCAGAAATGTGACAAAAATAATGTCTCAGGAAGTGACGACACGGCAACAACACAAGGAAAAAGATCCATTTACATCAGTTTTGTAGGTCTTAGCTTTCAAATGAGGCATTACACTGGCCTATAGGCAGTAAGGTTTTAGATTTGGTTAGGGTCGAACTGGAGAAAATGTACTCGGTTCAGGTGGGGGGTTAAACAATATTTATCAATTAGTGACTATGCTATTACTGTGTTCATACTGTGCTGTGAAGAAAAGTTCAATGCCATCCAACTGCTTGCTTGGAAAGAGAACAAAGATGTAGACACTAGGCAGGCAGCGTCAAACAGCGCTGGCATCAAAACATGTGTCTTACTTTTGTGTTTCCCAGTATCACATTTGTAAGCTGACCATGACCAGTGAGCCCCAGGACTACTCGGACGAGCCAGAAATTGACGAAGTGGAGGCGGCCTTGTCAAACTTGGAGGTCACGCTGGAGGCGGGCCATTCTGACAGGATCCTGGTAAACACATTTCTACGCTACATATTCAGGACCCTGGTTTGTTACTGTGAGACAGCTGTTTTGTAACAGAGGCCACGAATAATGATGCGTTTCAGCGCTACAGGATAACTCTTGTTTGTCCCGTTTACAGGAAGACATTACGGACATACCAGAGCTGGCTGACACCCTCCGGCTTTTCAGGTAAATAATTTTAAGGCGAGAGTGTCTCACCATCAATCTCCTCAAATCAAAATATATTATGCACAATACAATAATGTCATTTGAGCGTTTGTTTTGTCATTTCTTGATATGTTTTCCAGGCCTAAAAGACTGTCGCTCAGGCCCTACAAAGAGTACTGGTTTGTGTTTAAAGACACATCCATCTCTTACTTCAAGAACAAAGAATCAGCACAGGGAGAACCCATTGAGCAGCTGCATTTACGAGGTAGGAGCTGGAACCATTTTAGAATGTGATCGCCTGTCGCCTACAATTGAATAAAACCAAAGTATAATTTAAAACGAAGGAAGGAAGGAAGGAAGGAAGGAAGAAAAGAAAAGAAAAGAAAGGAAGGAGGCTGAAAGAAACAAAGAAGGAAGGAAGGAAGGAGGAAGGAAGAAAAGAAAAGAAAGAAGGAAGGAGGCTGAAAGAAACAAAGAAGGAAGGAAGGAAGGAAGGAGGAAGGAAGAAAGAAAAGAAAGAAGGAAGGAGGCTGAAAGAAACAAAGAAGGAAGGAAGGAAGTAAGGAGGAAGAAAGAGAAAGAAACAAAGAAACAAAGGAGAAACAAAGGAAAGAAGGAAAGAAGGAAAGAAAGAAAGAAAGAAAGACGTAAGGAGGCAGAAAGAAACTAAGGAGAAAGGAAGGAAGCAGAAAGAAACAAAGGAAGGAAGTAAAGAAGGAAGTAAGGAGGAAGAAAGAAAGAGAAAGAAAGAAAGAACTAAGGAGGAAGAAAGAGGGGAAGAAAGAAAGGGAGGAATAAGGAAGAAAGAAAGGGAGGAAGAAAGAAAGAAAGAAGGGAAGGAATAAGTAAGAAAGAAAGAAAGAAGGGAAGGAATAAGAAAAGAAAGAAAGAAAGAAAGAAAGGAAGGAATAAGTAGGAAAGTAAGTAAGTCATGACCACAACTACCGTACTGTAACAGTACAAATGTACACGCTCACCGTTTCATTTCAACAAACATAAAGTATATGGCGTTAAATAGTTTTGATGTTTTGCTCATCTTTAATTAGACCACGAGAACAGGTGTACCATGTTTCATTTTCTTTACCAAATTAGACCTAGATATTTCTTAACTCAATTAACCAAAGTGGCTTGTGATAGTAAGAGTGTCTAGCTAAAGGAGAAATCTTCCAGTGTTTGTCTACTGTTAATGCCAAGGCCCGGTTTTATGCAACCTTATTATGTTATATTTCTATCAGTACAAAAACCATGCCGTATAACAAAGAGCACAAGCAGTCTGATAAATAAATGATATAAAAGGAAGAGAGGCTATTCAACACTTACATAAGGCTCACATAAAACACCTGCAGAAACGGAGCTGTTGAAATGAGAAATGGATGTAAAAAGGCATAGATCAAGCCGTTAGACATACCCTGTCCTGTTAATATTCTCTGCCTTTTGTGCTACCGTTGCAGGCTGTGAGGTAGTGCCTGATGTTAATGTGACAGACAAGAAGTTTGGCATTAAGCTCCTGCTGCCAGTGGCCGATGGGATGAACGAGGTTTACATTCGCTGTGACAATGTGAGTAACTGCCCCGAGACATGAAGTAACTATGTCAAATATGTCTGCTCAGGGCATGAGTATAACTTAATAGCAGCTGAAGCTGGGCTGCTTTTAAAAGCAAGTAGTCCTATAGTGTTGTGTTAACTTACAAACAATGACTTTTTGAGTATTGTTAATTATTTATTATTAAACAGTGCTGTGGTGTGTCAGTTCGCCCCACTTTCAGAAGGTCCCTGGTTTGATTGGGGTGGGCCTTTCTGTGTAAAGTTTGCATGTTCTCCCTGTATCTACGACGGCATAGGTTTGCTGCTCCTGTTTCCCTTACCACTATAAACATGTACAATAGGGTCACCTCTGGGGCAGGACTCTCCAGACAAGAGACTCAGTGGGACTTTCCTGGTTAAATGAAAGCCAAATAGAACATTTATTTTGTGCCTTTTTAGTTATGGTGTCATTATGAGCACAATTTTGCTTTTCCACAAAGGCAAGTAGCCAGAAAAAAGTGACTAATTTCAACAAGATGTTTAATCAACTTGCCAAAATGTCCACCTGCATTTGGCCATTTTCAATGTCAACACTTGTTTATAATGTTAGTGATTATTCTTTCTCTGTTTTTTTATTCCAGGAAACACAGTATGCAAAGTGGAAAGCTGCCTGCATTCTGGCCTCAAAAGGCAAGACCATGGCGTACAGCTCCTACAAGTCAGAAGTGAAGAATATTCAGTCCTTTTTACAAATGAAGAGTCTAGCGCCTCCTCCTGGTCAAGAAGCGCCCGATGTGGAATCCATGGATATGAACGCCGAATGCTTTGTTTCTCCACGCTACGCCAAAAAGCACAAAGCTAAACAGGTGTGTATCTCTGTGTTTTGCCTTTAGGAAGGTCTCGCAGCTTAACTGAATCAGCATTTGTGATTGTTTTGAAGCTAACGACACGACTATTGGAGGCTCATCAAAATATTGCACGTCTGTCGCTGATGGACGCCAAGATGCGCTTCATTCAGGCCTGGCAGTCTCTCCCAGAGTTTGGCATCAACTACTACATTGTCAAGTATATACTGTATTTTTGATTATATTCATGGTTGGGTAAACCAAACGCATTCTAGATTCTGAAACCAATAAATTAATCGTTTTCCTCCATTTTTACCTTGCAGTCACCCGTCCGAACATGTGCACACCATCTGCGCAGTTTGTCGCAAAATCATATTTTTACGTTTGTACGTGTTTTAGATTTAAAGGCTGCCGTAAAGATGAAATCCTGGGCATCTCCTACAACCGGATGATTCGTATCGACATGTCCACCGGGCTGCCTGTCACAACATGGAGGTTCGCCAACGTGAAGCAGTGGAACGTCAACTGGGAAATCAGACAGGTGAGAGGAGAACGTGCCGTCTGCAATTCATTTACGTATCCTGAGAAGAACTGTGGGAGCAGCAAGAGCTTGTGTGGCAGGATTTGAGCTGGTTTACGGTTAATATTTCTGCAGTTACTGGGTCTGTTCGCATGAAACAGAAACTGGTGTGAAGTTTATTGTCTTTGCTGTTCAATTCAAAACCGTAGAGAGAAGAGCTGTAGAACAACTCTGTCCAAATGCGTTTATGTGAACGATAATGTGAATCTCCCTTCGTTTATTTTGGAGAATGTGTAGTGGTTTTGACGACACACTCCCAAAAAGGCCTTCCATTTGGTATTTTGACAAATAACATTTTAGAACATGAACCCGACCTATTAATAAAACGGAAACACTATTTGAATAGCATTTTTCTTAATTTAATCAGAGGATAGAGTCTTCTGCCAAGAACAAAATGTTTCCAGTTTCCACCAGGTCTAAGCTGTAAAACCTGCTTCTGCGGTAGTCAGACATCTGCAAACATTTCCTGCAGACGTGTGTCCATGTTGGTTTAACGTCATATATTTCTATTTTCTCTCTAGTGTAGTGCTTTAAGATATCAAATTTACGGTGATTGTTCAAATTTACAGTGATTTTTTAACCAGCCCCTCCATAAAGCAAACAAAGCTTCATTGTGAATCTCTTGTTATTCTTGTCATTACAGGTGACCATAGAATTCGACCAGAACGTGACGATAGCATTCTGCTGCGTTAGCTGTGACTGTAAGGTGGTCCACGAGTTCATCGGAGGATATATTTTTCTCTCCACAAGATCCAAGGACCAGAACGAAACTCTAGACGAAGAACTATTCCACAAACTCACGGGAGGTCAAGAATGAGCAGAGTCAGCCAAATCGCTGTCCTCACTGAAGCGACTTTTGTTCAAAATACAGCACAAGTGTAATGATAGAAATGCATTAGTTTTATACTTTTAGACCATTCACCCCTCTGTCATTCTCTGGTGGTACTAGTTAAGGTGATTAGAGGACTTCTGCAACCTCAGCTGCCCTGGGACAGACGTGGCAGGCATATACTGTACCGCCTTTGCTCTGCCCGATCCCGTCAGGTCTCGGGAGCTAAACAGGGAAGGGCCTGGTTGGTACTTGGATGGGAGACCGTTTGGGAACACCAGGAAGCCTGGGTGAATGTAGTGTGTGAGTGAGTGGTTGGTGGTGGACGGAAGGGCTGATGGCCCAGACTCCAGGGCAGCTCTGACTACAATAGTAGCATACAACCTCCAAGTATGGAGTGAATGAATAATGCAATGTAAAGCGTCTTTGAGTGTCCAGAAAGCTCTTCATAAAACCAATGTATAATTTACGCCAACAGCCTTTGCGACCACCACCAATCAATCACAGTCACACTAACTCAAGTGTCTTGCCCAAGGGCACAGGATGCAACGTCAATACAGGGAATTGAACTGTCAATCTATACCAACTAAATCACATCTGCTTCAGTATTCAAAGTTTAAAAGAGTCTCATCTGCTGCAGTCCTGAACATCAGTTAAGTGTTTGTTTTTTATCGTTATTTTTACGTGTTATGTCATTCAACTATTAGGACTGATGTAAATAAGTTTCCTCATGTAGGCCTAATGATTTTCCAAGACCTTTTTTTAAACAGAAAATATTTTGAGCAAACAATAAAATGTTTTTACATTTTGTTTAATAATGATGCCTACAGTATATTTTTCTTGTGTGTCTACACCAGCCACTAGTGGTTTCCAACGTGGTATCAGCGGGTTTGCATATTATTTAACCATATTATAAGTGTTTTTGCCGCTTACATAGAAATATGTATGTCTTGATTATGTTATTCCGTGGTTGCTCTCAGTTGTCACATTGATATTATCGGGGAAAGTAGAGAAAAGTGTGGAGCCTGATTGTGACAAATTACTTTAAAGCTAAAATGCATCTATTTTTAGTATTCATTTCAGTTTTTAAGCTTTATTATGAAGGGAAAAATCATTGAGCAGGCTAATGGACTCTGAAAAGTGTCCCGGACTAGCTGACTTGCCACTGTCCGCATAGGAGGATATAAGTTATAACGTTACTTCTTTTTTTACATTTCTGGTAAAACCTATATTTCTGGTTTTATTTCTTGTAGAAATCTCAATTCTTCACTCTTTTTTTTTTTACACATTTTCTAGTGGACTATTTTGCACACATAAATAAAGTTGAGTCAAAATCATGTCGGCCATCGAAGCTAGCCGTTAGCACGTAGCATGAAGCTAACGTTATAATTATTGTTAGCATTGTCCTTTGTTTATGTATTTTATGGGCAGTGGAATATCACGAAAAATATTTTAACAGCAACAACAAAGTTCTTCACATTTATTAATTATTATTATTATTATTATTATTATTATTATTATTATATTATTGCCATCGATTTTATCATGTAATCGACTCGTCTCGTCTGCGCTCGATCTATCAGTGATCGTTTATCCAGCCTCCTGTAGCTACGGAAGTGATGGCTAACACGTGGAAGTAGCCGCTGCTTGTGTTTTGCTTTCATTTCAGGGTCAAATAGTGCCTTTCTTTACTGTGCCTTCTGTAAACATTTATGTAGGTTTTCGATTTCCCGTCCGTCTTTTGTAAACCAGAAAAGCTGCTTGAAATGGCAGACAACGGGGAAGACGATTCTCAGTACAAAATGAGAGAAGGGGACTACGTAGTGTTGAAACGAGGAGACATCTTCAAAGCTGCTCAAATTCAAGCAAAAAAGTAAGTCTAAACGCCACAACACACGCTTTCAATGGCTCATTCAATACTTACTTATATGTTCTGTTGTTATGTGAAATTTCTAAATCTTATCAAGTTAGCTGTGTGATTTCATTTGTTTTCTAATCTGTTTGACAGCACATTTTAGATTGATAATCCAAAATATAGAATTTAAATTTGCTATGAACTTTACCCTAACGATAATGATTCGTAAATAACCCCGTTTATGTCAGAAGAACTGAGTTTACGCATAGTCATTATTATGTTATCTATTTATCAAATGGCAGGATCACATTTTATGCCCAAAATATGTTTCTTTTGTGTTTTATGCTTAAATTAGAAATTGGAATAAACTGAAGTTGGCTGTATATTTACATCAAGTTTCCATTTGAGTACACTCGCTTTGCACGTCATACTAATGTGAAAATGTATATGAACTTACAGGAAAGTGATCTTTGAGAAGCAATGGTTTTTCTTGGACAACGCTGTGGGACATTTGTACAATAGCACTTTCGAGATCCATGGTGGGCAACTCCAGCCAAAGAAAATTGCTGTTGCAGAAGGCTCCACTGGTGTGTAACTCCAATATTACATTCTCTCCATTTATTGATTTAATATTCACGTTTTATTTGTACCTCAATGTTGTCATTCATATGTTCTCTGTAGATTCAAAGGAGGCAGCAGGTGTTGACAACAGAAACATCGTTGACGATGGAAAGTCTCAAAAACTGACCAGGGATGACATTGAGATGCTCAAGGAGAAAGGTCTAAAGGGCCAGGTAGATGTCAATGTGTATATTTAATTGAAATTAATTAACATGTCATTCATTTGAATACTAGTAACAGACTATACTTTTTAGGAGATCATCCAGCAGCTCATAGACAACAGCTCCACTTTCAGAGATAAGACGGAATACGCTCAGGACAAGTACATCAAGAAGAAAAAGAAGAAGTGAGTTCATATGAAATGCTGATTTTCAATTATGGAAGTTTCAAGTTTACGTACTGTTAGGCCACTTAATAATGGCTTGAGTATAACTGAGTAAACAACTAATTATAAGAGCTAGACCAGGGATGTCAAACTCATTTGGGTCGTGGGCAGAAAATCAGCTCCCACGGCGGGTCACGTGCCACATAATGTAAACAGGAAAGTACAATTGAGAAAATGTTTCCAATAAATGAATAATAATAATGAGCTGTGATTTTAAAATAGTGCTGATTTGGTCAAAGCCCCAACTTTACTGTCGCCTACCGTAAATTTCGGCCAATTAAGTGCACCTTACAATAAGCCGTGCCAGCTAAATTTGCGGCCTTGTACACATAGAGGCCGCACTCGAATGCAAGCCGCAGGTTTTCATAGTGCCGTGCATCCGCTCAGAGCGGCCCATGGAACAGAAGAGGAGGAAGAGACACCTCATCCCGGAGAAAGGTGCAGTTACGGGCAGAGGGAGGGCGGCAGGGACGGCAGTGATAAATGCGTAAAAAGGCACTCAGAAATAGCCAGTGTAGCTTACCTCAATGTGGAAGTGTAGGGATGTGACGTATAACATCGCGTTGTGGCCACATCTCCAGCTCAAGGCCAACGCCCACCAGAATGCGGCACGTCCTCTGACGTGTGTCCATATGGGATTTCAACACACACTGGAGTGCGCCGCGTCACGGCACTTCAGAGGCTTTTCTCAAACCGTGCAAGGCTTTAAACACGTGATTTATACATTTATCATAAATAAAAGAAGACACTTATGTCCATGTTATAAGCAAGAGAGCAAACGTAGCTCTTTTTGTAGGTTAAAGGCGAGTTGGCGACAGACACGAGTTTAACATGCTTCCCCTGATGCCTGAGCCCTGATGATAGTTTCTCTGTCTCCGCGGCTTCTCTCGTCCATCCAAACAAAGTTCACGGCGGTCTCTTTGTCTGTTACTGACCAGACCCGTCTCTGCAGGAGGTTAAAAGCCTGTGTTTTCCTCCTTGGTGCTGCGTCTGGATTCAGCAGAACTGAACCGTGGCGCGGGGTCCAGCGTCGCCGCGAGTCACTGCAACCTCGGTGTGCGTTCTCTCAAAGAAAAGAAAATACATTTTTCCGTAGGTCAAGGCGTTTCGGTGCGTTGGGACGAGCAATGCCGTTCGACATTTAGGCTAAAGTGAGCTTTCATCATTTTAAAAGTTACTCATCTACCGTTCCTCAGCCAAGAGCAGCGTTGATTAGAAGTCCCGTCTCACTTTTGCGTTTACTGCTAGAGACGCCTCTAGTGCCTGTTGGCGGCTATTTATTGGCTGCAGGGTTCAAAGCGTGGGAATAAAGTAGTGGCTTATAGGCCGGAAATTACGGTAATCAATAACAGCTGAGCTTACACTTGTATTGCACTTTACACGCCTGTGTCACAAGTTTCTCAAAGTGCTACATAGTAGTCATTATTCATTGACTCCACACTCAGTGATGGTAAGCTGTTATTGAAGCCACAGCTGCCCTGAGGCAGACTGCCCATTTACCACGTGGCTATAATGTGTTGTTCATATCCTGATCTCAGTGCCCTCTGCTGGACATGACAGGACAGTCTTTCCTTTTTAATTTTAAGCTCCCCCTAGTGGCTGAAATGAGTACTCTGGTTATTTTTCAAAATGCAAAACTCAGGAATGGGCTAGAGACTTTTTGTTGTTGACATAGTCAGGAATTTATGCTCTACAGGGGCCGGATTAAATCATCTGTGCCTGTTTTGACACATGTGATCTAAACTGAAAGCTAAACAATGATTGCATTCTGTTGTGGTTCAGCCCTGGTTAAGACTTTGCTCAGACGGTACTTTTACTTGGGAAGATTTTAACTTTTTAGGTTGGTTCTGGGTTTAAAATGGCAGAGAATGTGTATACTACATTTTGTTGGATTTCCTACTTATTAATACATAACTTTAGGACAAATGTATCCCGTGAATTAACCATCATAATATTTGCTTTTCTACAGGTATGAAAACAGCATCACTCTTTTAAAACCCTCCTGCCGCATCTTGGCTTTGATGTACCATGGCAGAGAACCAGGGAAAATTTGGTAAGCATCCTTGAGAAGATAATTACACTCCAGTTTGCCTCTGGTGTCGATGATAGCGAAGCATCTTTGTTTTTCTTCCAGCCACCTGCGGTACGACACACTGGCGCAGATGTTGACACTGGGAAACATTCACGCCGGCAGCAAAGTTCTGGTGTTTGAAACCTGTGCCGGTTTAGTCCTGGGAGCTGTTATGGAGCGAATGGGAGGTATGTTTGTTTAATTGGACGTACGTCAAATACATTCTTTGAATTTTTCTTATCAAAAACAGACCTCGGGTAAGTTTTGGGTCAGTCACACATGTTTTAGTTTTGCTTTTCTGTGCAGAAATGTGCGGTTATGTGTGGTCCACATAAGCTGATCATTTCAAGGCTTAAATTGCCTTCACCTGGAAGTGTCCATCTTTTATCTTTATGTTAACAATAGCCTTTTTTCCATTTAGTTTTTGGTTTTATACTTTCAAAATGAGCCAGTGATAACTTAATCTGTATTGTTAACATATAAACATCATTGGCTTGTAATGTTTGATCTACAGCCGATTTAGTTCCAAAGCTGATATTTTTACTCTAAGCTAAATCACTAATCATCCAATATTAGTTAATGTCATTTCCACTCCACTTCTCTTTTAAGTTAAAAAACATGACACATAAATGCAAATGTGCTCCAAACTATTTAAAGTGCAAGTCCCTCGAAGTCTTTCTTTGTGACCTTTGGATGACTCGTAATAATCTCTTCCAGGCCACGGCTCAGTGGTTCAGATGTACCCAGGAGGGGGTCCGGTGCGTGCGGGTGTCGACAGTTTTGGCTTCCCTGCACATTTCCACAACACGCTGCATGAGTTTCCCATCAGCCGGGTCAACGCTCTGCTGGCAGGGACGCTGGATGCTGCAGGCAAAGGCCCCAGTGCTGGTAGGAAGTTACTTAATCGTTTGGGCGACACTGATTTGAACGATGTATGATGCATAAAAGTCCACACAAGTGTTCAAGAAAAGATGAGATAGGACTTTATTGATCTCACAATGGAGAAATTCACTTGTTACATCAGAAACACTCTTGGTGTGCAAAATGAGCAGGAAATTGTGCAATCAAGTAATGTCTAAAAAAATATTGCTCTATTACAATGCCATATGATATGATCCTTTTCGGGCTCCTATAAGCTCCGGGAGTCTCCTGCTGATGCACCATCGGGACTAAACAATACGAGGCTGTGTTTCTTTTTTATGTCGCTGAAGATCGAGTCAGGTTTCAGCCTGATAATGTTCAAATCCAAGCTGAACTATTTGCTTATTAATTGTGCATTTGATAACTGAAAGTATAATCTACATCTTTCTCTTATTGCTTAATTTTAGAAATTAATAGTGTTTAATGATTTTCTTGTCTGTTATGTGCATAGACTGTAAAATGAATAGACCGCTTCTGCTCACTCCTCCGCGTTTACCATAATAACTATGTTCGAAGGGGAAATCATGGCGGATTTACAGACTCCTCCTACCCTGCAGTGACGGAGCATGTTCCTAAAAAGGGCATAAGGGCGGGATCTTCACTGTAGACTCAGCCCTCGCATGGGACGTAATTCGGTTGTAGCCGTGCCCGCACCATTAGCTCTAATGCGAATAACCTGTCAATCAAAGTCCGGCCCTCATTAGTATACGAGATTTCTAAAATGTTACTTACGAAAACCAGCCTGGTCCCTTTAATTGTAACTAACTTAGCGTTATCACAGGAGCAATATCTAGCTGTAGAAGGTTTTTAAAAACTAGGCACCAGGCTTTACAGTTGTTTAGAACGTGTGTAAAGTGCAATGATATCTAATGGAAAACTAGCTTGTTTTGCCACCCACAAAATGGAGGTACTACAGCAATGTCGGCCCCTAGCGTCACGGTCTTAAAGGGGGGGTATTATGTAAAATCGACTTTTTCAAGCTTTATATCATGTTATTATGTCATTCCCTCATTAAACACATGCCTGGAGTGTTGCCTTGGCTCATTCACATATTTTTGAGTAATCAGTAAAAACTTAGACGGCAGCCATTTTAGGTGTAGCTATGCCTCAGTCCTCCTAGGAACGCCCCCACCTCCTGGAGACGCCTCTGGACCTTTCGTCACCAGCCAAGCCACCAACCACTGCTCCTCAGCTCAGCAGAGCCCCCTCCCCGCACAGTAGTGTTGTTTAGGTGCCACAGCAGTGTGCTGAAGGGGGCGTGTCGGAAAGCTTCTTAAAGAGACAGAGGCCTATTTCAAGACGTTCAGTACAGCCATTTTGAGAGAGCAATTTTATTCAAGGCAGTTATTTTAATTTACTGCATATACAGACCAACAGAAGGTTACGTCATCATTGTAGTATGCTATAGACTGGTGCTATGTGATTGAAAAAAGCATTATACCCCCTCTTTAAAGCAGCGCAACCAGCAGCCATTGGTTATGTGTAATAGATAGTTTTGGGTGAACTAGATAATAGTTAATTTCTTCCACTTAAGGCGCAGAGAGAGCGGCGTGACCACTCCACTCACACCAGTACCCTAAATTAGTCATTTATTTAAAATGACTAACATGACTTCAATTATGTAAATAGTTAAAGTTTACATAATTGCAGCGCTACTCCATGAATTAATCAAATGTCAATCTCAAAGTTTTGTGTTGGGTTGGTGTCTACTTTTTGCCTTAGTCTAAACAATTCTGTTCTGCATTATGTCTGTGAACAGTCATAAACCTAAAGTTGCTGTGCTTGTTTTGTGCACCGCTCTTCACAGATGAGCAGCTGACTAATGCGGAGGAAGAGCAGCCGCAGCCTGCAGCAGAACAGCAGGGCAGTCCAGAGGAGCTCAGCGTGGACACCAGCACTGCTGACGCCGACAGCCGAGCGCCGGAGGAGAGAGAGAAGGAGAAACGCAGAGAAGCTAAAGTCAGTACACACCTGAGGACTCTGCTGTTCTTTGCATTACACAATGTGCCCTTTTCCCGTTATTGCAATCTGTTATTAAAAAAAAAAACATTGTGCACGAAACCAACCTTTATTCTGTATATCTCCATTTTTAATTTAAGGAGCAGGAGAAGAAGCAGCGGTTAGATGAGAAGCGTAAGAAGCTCGCCACTGCTGCCGCCGTGTTGGAGGGCAGAAACGCTGACGGGTGAGCGAGCACAGACGCAGAAGAGACCGGGAGATTGTTCATTAAGATCGATAGTGCTGGTGGTGATCAGAGGAGCTGTAGGCGTAGAATGGCGGCTTTTACTGTGGGAGTTTACTCATGAGTGTAACTTGAGTAGTAGTCTAAAGAGATATTGTTACCCTTAGTTTGAGTGTAATTTTCAACTAAACAATAGCTGAATTCATAATGTTTAGAGTTGATCAAGTAACCGTGTTTGATTGGTTGTAATTGGCAAATCATGAACAGAAAACCTCGTACCCTAAAGCAGACACTTGTGAAAAAGCGAGTCCATCACATTGAAAACCTTTCTATTGAGTGTGAACCGTATCAATTCATATTCATTTCATTTTATTCCTGTTTTCTCTTTTATGTTTATTTGCAATCACAATCAGATTTCTTGCAGCAGATTACAATATCTACAATGTAACTTATTTTCCCCAGCAATTTAAATTAGGTGTCATTTATTTTGATTGATTGAATGATTTATTGGAGCTGCTTAATAAACAAACCAATAGAGGTAAATTTCACACACATATAAATAATCAAGGTTATTTTATGCTACTTATTTCTTCCCTTCTTCACTTCCCATCCAATTTTCAAGTTCAAATTCCTGCTTAGTAGTGTTAATTTTGACAACATATTTTATTTAGTTTTAGTCTAGTCTTTTGACGAAAATGTAATTTAATTTTAGTCGAGATTTAATCAAAAAAAATCTTCCTAGTTTTAGTCGACTAAAATTGCAAGTCAATTTAAGACAAATTTAGTCGACTTTGCATTTATAATATTCATTATAATCATATTTAATCAGGTCCTCTGCTTCATGGAGCTGCTCCCACATGAACAAAGCTCAGAGCTGTTCCTTTGGCAGTGAGTTTACATGATCTGAGGCTCTTTCAGACGGTCAGTAGAAGTTTGGATGATTTTAGTCTCTCTTTTTCATTTTTATTTAGTCTTATTTTAGTCGACTAAAATATCTGGACATTTTAGTCACAGTTTTAGTCTCATGAAAAACGTTTAATTCAGTTTTAGTCCAATTTTAGTCGTCAAAAATATCACTTTGACTAAAATTAAGACTAAATATTTTAGTCGACGAAATTATCACTGCTGCTTAGGTCTGAATCTTTTCTATGAATCAGTCCATCAATTATTCACATACTTTACTCCAGGTAGAATTGACGAAAACACAATCTCAAGATCTTAGATTATATTAATCCACATTAGCTTCTTCCTGGGATCTATTCTTTGAAATGATAAGTTAATACATTGACTTAAACAAAAACCTTTCCTTCTGTTCTGCTAATAATGTAATAATCATTTCTTATTCATTAGCGGTTCCACAATAATCGTGTAGTGTTATTCGGTCCCTGAGCTCCACTAGCATGTGAAGTGCCCTTACAAGGAGAATAAGGTGATGGCTTTGCACTTTTTTCCGTCAAATGAAATGAAATACTTGCTCTATAGCGCCATTCTGATTGATGGACGACGGCGAACAAAGCCTGTAATGTATATTGACTTCCCGCGCCTGATCGCACACCCTTCATAAAGAGCGCCAGTGGAACGGCGTTTCCCCCCAGCCCCATAAATCACACTCTTTTATGAACTCTCATTCAGCTCCATAAAACAAGGGATTAATCTTAACAATGGGTTTTAAATCTGCGAGGCTTTCTGCATCACTCTTCGCCTCTGTCCGATTGTGCCTACCAGCCCATTCTAAAAATAAAGCACGCTGTTGTTGACGGCATGTGTTGTATTTTTTGACAGATTTGCTTGATCATCACGTTTGTTTGTGTCCAGGTTGGTCATAGCCAGTCGATTCCACCCGTGCCCCGTGCTAATGGGCCTGCTCCCCCTCCTCGCGCCCTCCAGGCCCTTCGTGGTGTACTCCCAATACAAAGAGGTGAGATCATTTTAACGGCACTATTACCTACGTGTTCAATGACGGCGATTAGTTACTGTTGAACCATCTCTCATTAGCTGCATTTGTTTTTAATGGCTTAAAGCTCCTCGGTGCTCCGTCCTTGCCACTGTATGATTTTAAACTTGCCGGAGCCCTTCCTTTATTCCCTTACACGGCTGCAATTGCAATTTTTGAAAGAGAATGAATCACAAAGTATCCCATCTTCAAAAAACACTGCTGACTATTGTTTTTTGAGCTATTTGTCAGGTTATAACGTTAATTCTTCATAAAAATCACCTTGTAGTTGGGTCATCTGTGTCAATTCCGTGACCGTGGAGAGTTGGAGGTTTGTTTCTCAGTGGATTTGTCATCTATGGAGGGTGAATGAACAGATTAGCCCCAAGCCCAATGCGGCCAAACATTTTTAGAGCCCTAAATCCAAAATGGCCACCATCAACAATACTAGAAATTATCTTTACCGTTGGTTTGCATATAATGACATGCAATATGTGCATGCCGCAACTTCAAATCATTTTTTATGTCAGATTAATGATTTGAAATACTTTTGACCTTTAAATCCAAAATGGCAGCCGTCAGCCATATTGAAAAATGATCAATTACCACAACTATTCAAGCAATCACACTTTTAATAACACCTTTGGTTTGAAGGGCCTTTTGCTTACTGTCACCTTATTAATTTGATTTGACTGTTTAAAGACAGCCAGTCTTTTACATTAAAATCTACACATGAATAGTTTACCAGTGTGGTGGTACTTTTTCTTTTGGCATTGTTGACCCAACTATTTGTTCATTCACACTGGTTGGAATAATCCTATTTACCTTAATTTGAGCAGCATTAAAAACGACAACAAATGTTTTAAAGAAGGAAAAGGAGTGTATTTGCACACATTTTCACTTCAGAACACACAAACCTTTCACTGACACAAAGCTCTTTACAGGGGACAGCTATTTTCTTTCACTCCATACACAACTTCCACCAAGCAAGTTCCAGACAATTTGTCATCGTATATATCCAACCCTCTAAATATTTACATTTTTTTACAGATATTTTTGGTATTTTATGCTCAGAGTTTAACTGCAGTTAGAGAAGAAAAGTGCTTCAATCTGTATTTCCTGGATTTCGTCGCGTAGCCCACAAAAGCGTCCTCCGCATTTTTCAAGTCTATTAATCATCACTGCCCTCAATCGGCGATTACCACAGCACCATTGATTTGTTAGCATGCTGTTGGCTAAACATGGATGCTCGTTTATTAGTTTTTTACCATTTCCCTTGCTGCCAGCAGACGGCACAGCTTTTTTACTGAGCAACTCAAGTACCCCAAAATGAAACGCACAAAACGGCCAATTTATAAGCCACAATTATGCATGATATAATTACGTGTCCACAATTTAATGTTTCAGTCACGCTAATGCTCCTGGTTGTGTTTAAATTGTACTCTGAAAAAAAAACGAAAATCACAATTAGAACTTTCTCCAAGGCCGTTCAGCCCCATTGCTTCTGTTCGTGATCAAGTTGATAAAACAGTTTATTGCCCCGACGGACAAAATGTTGACTCGGCAGATCGCTTTAATACACTACTATTGAGCGCTTGCTTCCAGTGCACTTTTGTTTAGACGCCCAGCTGCATTTAGCCGCACTGCCCTCGCACGGTTTGATTTAATCTTAATGCTTTTCCCTTCGCACCTGCAGCCTCTCGTGGAGTGTTACGCAAAGCTCAAGGAACAAGGAGGCACTGTCAACCTGCAGCTCACAAACACCTGGCTTAGGCACTATCAGGTAACTATTCTGTCATCGAGGGCCGTATATTTATTTTGTGATTATGTGTTTTTGCAAATGTGGCAGAATGGAGTGAATTTTTGTGGGGGATTTCGTCAAGTGTCATTGTGGACTTTGTATTATTGTATTACTGATGGAAACTAGTATCTTTGGTATAATATGGTAAATTTACATCACAAACCTTGCAGCTGTTCATTAAAATGCACTGTCAAATAAAGACAATAAGACAATAAGACAATAAGAATTTTAGAACCCACAGTAAAGCGCTGTCACGTCTCATGAGCCGTAGCCCGTGTTATTTCTGTGCACTCATCGCTGAAGAAAGTATTAAATCCGCCCAGCATGAAGTCAGCAGCAGGTTCAATAATCCAATGTGCAAATCTTATCCATTTTTATAACTGCATAACGCTGCCAAACGAAGAGTCCCAAAAGAACCATGTGCACGAAAGTGAAACAGATCAGAGGAATATCTTATTAAAGAATATCTGTTGAAAACATTCACATTCCTTTTAGATATGGCTAATAATATTTTCCTCAGGGGCTCAAATGTAAAAAATCGTGACATCCGTAATATACACATTATGCTACTTCAAGGAAACTTAATGTTGGTTACAAAATAGCTTGGTAGTACCCGCCATTGCTTTGACAAATCACTGCAATTCCACATGATCCTACAAGAGTTCTTCTTGACCACAACTTCTCCAGTTCATCCCAAAGATTCTCTCTGAGGTTAAAGGGGGGGTATTATGTAAAATCGACTTTTTCAAGCTTTATATCATGTTATTATGTCATTCCCTCATTAAACACATGTCTGGAGTGTTGCCTTGGCTCATTCACATATTTTTGAGTAATCAGTAAAAACTTAAACGGCAGCCATTTTAGGTGTAGCTATGCCTCAGTCCTCCTAGGAACGCCCCCACCTCCTGGAGACGCCTCTGGACCTTTTGTCACCAGCCAAGCCACCAACCACTGCTCCTCAGCTCAGCAGAGCCCCCTCCCCGCACAGTAGTGTTGTTTAGATGCCACAGCGGTGTGCTGAAGGGGGCGTGTCGGAAAGCTTCTTAAAGAGACAGAGGCCTATTTCAAGACGTTCAGTACAGCCATTTTGAGAGAGCGATTTTATTCAAGGCAGTTATTTTAATTTACTGCATATACAGACCAACGGAAGGTTACGTCATCATTGTAGTATGCTATAGACTGGTGCTATGTGATTGAAAAAAGCATAATACCCCTCTTTAAGGTCTGGACTCTGTTGTGGCCAATCATGTGTGATATGACGTCACGACTCCTTGATCCAATCTGATAATTTGAGCCCAATGAGTCCTGGCATTGTTAGCTTGGAAAATGGTTACTGAACTTGGACCTGACCAAGTTCAGCCGAACCAGATTGTGTGTTCCTTATACCGGGACAATAGAGTATACCCCAACTGGTAATTACTCATTAGCACCATTTCTGCTCTTCTCATCATTTTATGTCGACCCTTTCCTCATTCATTTGTCTGATTGGCTTCCTTGTTTCCCGACATCTCTAGGTGCTGCCGAACCGGACACATCCCATGCTCCTGATGAGTGGGGGCGGTGGGTACCTCCTTTCAGGGACCACAGTTGCTCAAGGCCCGTCCAAACCGTCCAAAGCGGCCGCCTCGCAAAGCACGGAGGAGCCCGCGCCAAAGAGAGCGAAGACCGTTGACACTGACTGATCGAGTGGGCAATTGCTGTAAGGGCACCGGCCTGATACCGGGACGTCCCGTTGACTGAACTGACGTGATGCATTTGAACGAGGAGCACGGGCTGTCTGATTCGCATTCATCCAAAGTGCAGTGGTTCTCAAACTGGGGGCATGCGCCACTGGAGGAACTTTACTCAGTGCAGGTCAAGGCCATTATGTTTAATTTATTTTAATGAATTAATAGTCATCCATGGGGCTACTCTTATTTTATAGTCTCCATTTGGACCTATTTAGATCTGGTATGGTCTATATTCAGACGTGGTTAGGAGCTAGTTTAACCCTTTATGTGTCAGTATTTTCTTTTTTAACTACATTTTGTGTCATATAAAGTAAAAAATAAACAGTACTACAACCTGTTGAACCTCCTGTTTTCAGTCAAATCACTGATCGTATTAAGAATAGCTTGTTAATAAGAATGATTATGCTTGGGGCTTACATAGTGCTTTTCCCAATACTGAAAATTCTTTCACTCTCCACACTTATGGTGGTAAACTGCAGCTTCCCTTGGGCAGAAACATGACTGCCATTTCCTAGAGACACTGTACCAGAATGAGGGACCAGAATGAGGGATAGGGCTGAGTGGTGATTGTTAAATGGCGCAGATTGGAGTCGCAACCCCCACTTTGGGAACCACTGGCTTAGAGAATGACGATGCACAAATCTGTGAAGCGACTTGGCACTTGCAGTCTAAACAGAGTCTTATTGTTCCTTACTGAGTGATCAATCAACACATTTCATAACAGTGCCACTCACTACGGAACGCTATGACCTCATGTGCATACCCTCTACATGAAACTATGAAACAGTCCTGATTAAAACTTGAAGGAGCAAAGACTCCCTCCTGAAAAGTCATGCTGTGGTGCCAATACATTTTTGTGCATTTTCGGGAGCTCACTTGGCGCACAGATCCAATTATTTTACTTTCCCACGGGGCATTAAAAGTCATTCAATATACTGTGCCAAAACCAAGGCCGTAAATGTCATTAAAAATCATTAAATTAGATTCAAACTGGCATTAAATCTAAATGTCTTGGTCTAAAACACACAGTTGCAGTTTTTGCTGAAATTGACCACATTATTTTTGCTCAAAAGTTCCCACCTTGTCCAAGTCTCCTTCCTATGTTTGATTTTATGTTTGAAAATGGAAAGAAAGAAAATGTGGGACCATTTTTTTCTGCATTTATGACATTAATATGTGACTTGCTTCTGCCTGTGTAAACTATTACAAGCTTAACTGAATGCCTGCTTTAGTTCTGGTGCAGGTGGTACTTATCAATAGTTTGAGAATCACTCTTAAACTGCATTCAGATTTGTGTTTAAACTGTCTTAGTTCTGAATATTTTATTTTGAAAGCCTGACGTGTCTCTAGGAAATATTTAAGTGAATTCATTTCCATGCCAGTTGTTACGGTATATTCAGTACATGTCGGCATAGAATTGTGAGCATTTGTACGTGTGCAGAATTAAAACTGAAACAGTGAATTTTTGGTCCCAGATTATTTTTTTATTGAGTGCAGACGGAACATAATATTTTTGATTTACTTTTCTCTCTATACACATCATTCCATGCAGATATATTAATTTATAAACACCACAAGTACAAGGCTAAAGAGATGATAAAGGCTCCAGGATGTCATTTTGTGGGCTTTTTCTTTTTCCCCCATTCAAAGCACATAAAGTTGACAAACAGTGACGTGTGTGTGGATGCCTCCCTCGGCTTACGCAGGGGTGTCATGCAACTTTGCCGCAATCTTCTGTAACTCCATGTCCATCGCTGCGAGGTTGTTCAGCTGCTTTTCCTGAAACAAAAATAAGATGCTTCATTAATTAGAGAGTTCCAAAGCGTGTTTGTGGCAACATTTAGCAGAGATTTGACTGTCAATAGCAAACTGTCACTTTCCTTGCTCAATCATAATCAGTGTTAAATAATTAATAAGGCTGTTCAGTTATTTAAACTGAATTGACCTTGTAGTTCAGGTCTCTAATATGACGAGTGCTCCATCCGAAACCAGTAAATTGGTAAGAGGTCTTACGCCAAACCGGATGTGCATCAGCGTCCGCCATGATAAGAAGCATCCGAATTGGGTTGTAGGTTAGGAAGGAGTTAGGGAAAGTGGCCTGTATGCAACTATCATAGCCACTTAGGATAGGGACCTCTGATGCTAACTATCTTAGCCACTTTAGCATAGGGACCTCTGATGCTAACTATCATAGCCACTTTAGCATAGGGACCTCTGATGCTAACTATCATAGCCACTTTAGCATAGGGACCTCTGATGCTAACTCACTGGCGATTAGGAGCTATGTGCTATCCCATAAGGCACTGCGCTAATCTCCCCACCCCCTCGCCTCCACCCTCGAGTTGATAGACAGGTGCACATTTAATAATAGAAATAATAATTAAAAAAATAAAAAACGATTCTGCACAAGCCAAACTTTATAAAAGTGACAAAATACATGTTAGAGTCATCACAGCACAGTCACATGGTTTTAAAGAGCCTCCTCAGTAAATGGCCTAAAGGAAGGCAGTTTGTGCTTTTGTGCTTTTCTTTCATTTAGTAGAAACGTAAGCCACATGGCTAATTTGCATACTGTAGCTTTATGGAACAGCTGTTGAGATAAAATAAAGGGAAATGTGAGGATCATTGGATGTTTCTTTTTTTCCGCCTTAAATGTCTTTATTTGGACACTATGTTGTTGGACAATATACAGTAGGTGGGGTATGTGCTTTTGTTTGGCCTGTACTGAACTTTAAAGAAGAAGAACAGCTGCTGGTGATGTCACTTCCCCTGGGTAAGGACGGTGGAATTGGGCAAATGCTGCTGAAGCTCTAGTTCACTAACTGCATAGAGATCTAACAGTTCCCATGAAAGGTTAAGGATCAGTTGCTATTTTATTGCTTTTTGTTACTTTTTGTTGCTCTTTTTTGTTGCATTTTTATTTTTTGGTCACTTTTCTGTAGCATTTCAGCCTTCGTCTTATTTTTGTTGCTATTTTGACACTTTTTTTCAAGAAGCTTTTAGATTTGGGCTAAAGCCAAACTGGAGAAAATGTGCTTGGTTCAGGTTGGGGTTAAGAGGTTAATAATTAGGCCTTGTCTTGATTCTCAATAGAGTGTGTTTTAGTGATGAAGTTCCTGTTTTAGCCATTGCTGATATTTTGCGCCTTTGGCCTCTCAGACCACAATCAATCCTCAACAGCACATTCCTTGGCAACATGAGGCAAACTTCACAGAGGAAAACTCCAAAAAGGTCGGATGCCACTTTGCTTTTGAGGCAGTAACTGTGATCTGTGACTCGCAGCTCGGTTAAGGCCCCGCAGTCAACATTGCATATCATTAGTTATGTCTTTTCTTTATGTATCTGGAACAGGCCAAAGAGACAGTCGCTGATTTGCCTTCACTCACTGTTACGAAGTTCACCCTCCATCTCCACAACACTTTACATCATCGTATAAATGACTGGGTTCAAATTTATACAGGTTTCTGGCATATGACTTGAAGGGCAGAGTAAACAAGCAATATATAGCCTATACATTGTTGGGCTTGCATAAGAGCAGATTGTTTGGAAGGATTTTTGTTTTTGTTTTTTGATTAGAGCTTGGCCAACTGGTTTATCTTATAATTTAACAACTTAGTCACGGGATTAGGGAATGTACGAAAACACAACGAAATCCAGGAGTTTTTTTTACCTTTCCAGAGGCTATGGTGTCTGAACTTCTTTTCCAGGCGGGGTGATGGTAGCCTCTGTTGATCCATGGGTTGCGTTTCTCCAGCAGGTATCTGAAACAAATCATTTATTATGAATAGGTTGCACTGATGTGACGCAACATTCGAAATAGCTTATTCGTACAGTGAAATGAGGAAGGATTTTAGCTGGTTTGGGGAATAAATTACGATAGTTTTAAAAAGTGGTGAGACTTTTCAAACATATAAGGATTGTTGTCAGCTGAAAGGATGTTTTACTTATATGCCATCTCAACATTGAACTATTGCCATGTGACAGTCAACTGGTAAAATGACCGACCCCTGACTAGGAAAATGCCTTGGAACGCAGCTCAAAGTAGTAGCCTAATTATAGCATGCAAACTCGAGATGATCAGAGTGCTCCGAGTTCAGATACGTGATGAAGACAGCCATGGCGATATTGTTGCAAACAATCAGAAATATGTAAAAAAAAAAAAAAAAGTGCAACATCTGAATTTACATTGATTTGTCCCTCAAAAAGATCATTGTCCTGACCACACTACAAAAGCGCAGAAATAAACACTTGCCACATTTGATCCCTAATTTTTCCTGAAAGAAAATAAATCATAACATTTTCTTTCCAAATGACATTCCAGTGATATCAGCTGGAAGAAGATTAAACTAAAACTGTGTATTTTGGTGCAAGAACAGGAGGAACAACATTTTGGATTGTAAAAGCAAGTTTTGTCTTATATATCCAATAACAGTTAACATTTCTTTAACTGTTACTATGACAATAGTTACAATGGAGTGATCTAGCATTTAGCTTTCTGCCTCGTGTTCCTGCCCACCATCCACCACAGAAATCCCTTCTGAGCCTGTTCCTACAAACATTTTGTTCGCCGTCAAATCACGGACTCAATTTGAATTGAACGGCTCGATACTAACACAGGTGCAATACTAACGTATGGGGAGGTATGGGACTGCGGATGGAAATTAGCCTTGAGCTAAATCCGGCATATTTACAGCACTAGTTGTCTGTTCATTAATATGCACTGTCCCATTCAAATAAATTAATAAATGAAATGAAATGTTTTGTCCTTTTCCTGGCACTTCATTTCTGTGGTTTCTTTATCATTAACATTTTTATAGGATGTTTAGTGTTTAGTTTAGAGGCCACTGGATGTGTATCCAACCCACAAAAGGAAAAAAATTAACTGAATTTGAGTTAGCATTTAGCTCAGAGGCCACTTGTAGGGTTGCCATGCCATTGGGCCGACAACCCATTAGTCCGACGTCTCATTATTCCGAATATTTACCATTGAGCAGAGGTGCCATTAGTCCGACATCTCTAACCCAGTTGTGTTGTGGATTCGAGACCCATATACAACCACTGGCCCTAACCTTAAGGTCAGTGGACTCTTGCCTGAACCTGATTTTATTTTTCAACCCCTACTCAATGGGACATTTTCGGAATAATGAGACGTCGGACTAATGGGTTGTCGGACTAACGGGCCGACCCCACTTTACGACACTAATTTGTATCAAAAGTAAACTCTCAAAAGGTCTGTACATTCAGTAATGGTCGATGGGTTGATAACAGCTGAAAACATCCAGATTGTTCATCATTTGCAATGTTTGGTGGCTAATGCTAACGGCTAGAGGAAAAAATGCATTGAGAAGGCTAATGGACCCTGAAAAGTCTCCCGGACTAGCCTACTTGCGAACTGTCCGAATGTGTTTGGATCGAACGGCGCTTCACCTTTGTATTTCTATGCTCCAATGTCTACAAACAATGAGAGGGTCTATACTAGGCTCTTTGTGAATGTTGTGATGTCACGTGAGCCCAACCCATACATGTAGCCATTTACCTCAAAGTATCATTGTCCCCGGCTTCATCCTCCCCAGCCTCCCCCTCCTCAGATCCCCCATTGCGCTTGTGCAGCGTCTTCTTGTGATGGTACCTGTGCGTCGGCTGCCAGATGCGCTTGTCTATGTCGCCTCCCACATCGTCCCACTCTTCGTCTCTCTTGTCCAAGCCCCAGGACTCTTGGCTGCGCTCGCCGTCGTCCTCGTCTCCGCGTTTGTGCCGCCTCTGGTGGGGCCTGCGTGAGCGAAAGTCCCTCTTGTCCACGTCAAAGTCCCAATACTCCTGGCTCCGCTCGTAATCCGGCTCGGAATACTCCTCGTCCCGTTTGTGTCTCCTCTGGTGGTACCTGGACAGTGATTTTAAAATGTAAAAACCATACTGCGAAACACTTCACCCAACAAATAGAATAATATACTAACTTTTGTGTCATTATAGGTGTTTTAATTGGATTTGTCGCGGCTTTGACAACGGTTGACCAAACAAAATACACTCTGTCCTCTTTCAAATGCTTTATTTTGACAGTGCAGTGTGTGGAAATCCCTTAGCATTGCTGGCTTGTTAGTTTGTGTATAAGCGTTTTGCTTTAGTTGCTTTTGTTACATAGCAACATACATTATACCATGGCTTTAAGTACAGAGCAGCCAAGTTAAGCTAAAGTGCCATCACAACCTTTGTCCATATCTGTGTTTCCTGGTTGATGACTGTAGTAGTAGTAGTAGTAGTAGTAGTAGTAGTAGTAGTATTTTTATTTATTTATTTATTTATTTATTTATTTATTTGATAGGGACAGGACAAGAAGCATTGTTACAAAATTGTGTTTGTTTTTTTGTATTTTGATCTGATTATGAGAAGTATGTAATGAATCCGGACTTATAATGTGATGTACAGCATGTGCACCTTCAATCTTATGCAAGTGCACACACAAGAATGTTATGAACTAAGTTACTTTACTGTTTTGGGTCAGCTAAGAGGAGCCATGTATTGATTTAATTAGCTACCAAGGTAGATCTCAAGGTTAAAGCTAAATACACATTTGATAATGATTTTGCCGTGAGCAGTAGTTTTAAGTTGTGTAAGTCAACTGAAAGGAGGGGTAGGGCCTCATAAGTTATAACTAACTTCTTCCTACCCCCTTTGAGCAGCACATATACTTCTTATGTTGTTAATAATTTCTGTAAATATTACATGTATACTATACCTGTATGCATCTGTTGCTCAAATAAATAAAAAAAATAAAAATAAAAATAAAAAAAATAACCGATGCCATGTTCATAGGCCTTATAGCTAACAGCTAATTCGCAGACCTGGTCCCTAAGCCACAAAAACACATAATACACCTACACAAATTATTACAATCAATACAAAACATAAAAGACAATAAAATATTATACACTTCTGTTGTGTCCACAAGTTTGAGTCAGTTTGAGCCAGTAGTAGTAGTAGTAGTAGTAGTAGCACCTGTAGCATTAGCAGTTTTGTGTTTGCGTTAGTAGCAGTAAAAGTATCTGTAAACTGTAAAGTACAAAAACTACTCTAAAAATAAGTAAACCTTTTGAAATAGGGATATTTGAACTTGATTTGAGTTTATCTGCAAGTTTTTTGCACTCAAAATAAGAAAATAAAAAATATCTTATTGAACCTAAATTAAAGCCACACCGTTTAACATTTCACCCAATGAATAGAAGAAAAATACATGCACTTATTTTATAACAGATGTTGGTTAAATACCCAAAAAAATGAACAAACAATCATGTGTGTTTGCGGTGAGCGGCTGAACTCTCCTTAGATCTGACTTTAACTTGACTCGGAGCGGGTACGTCTCCAGCTCGTCTCCATGGAGATGTTGACTAAAAGTAGCCAAATGTGCACTTTGAAAAGGTTATGTCCTCAAATCCAATCTTTTTATATCCACTGTGAACAATGGTCATTTGGAGCATGTTTTGTATCGACAACAGTAGAATCCAAAATGTTACGCAGTGTGCCTTTAAGATATAATGTCTTTTTGCACTTAAAGATTCAATAACGAAACAATTCCTTAGGCGGTTTATTTAACTTGGATTGTCAGAATCACTCAAGTAAATGTTAAATATTCTTTAACAACGTGTGTGTGTGTGTTTAAAATCCACAGATATCAGACTAGTCAGAAAATCACATCATGCAGCCCTAAGTAGTAATAGTAGCAGCTCTAGTTGTAATCTTACCTCCCGCTCTCCAGTCTCTCTTCTCCCTGGGGTCCACATCCCAGTACTCCTGGCTCCTCTCCTCTTCTGGTTCGTCCCTGGCCTCCTCGGACAGCTCCTCGTCCCGCCTGTTTCTCCTCTGGTGGTATCTCCCGGGTCGCCAGTTCCTTTTGTCGCGCTCATCATCGAGACCCCACGACTCTTGACTCCTCTCTCCGTCGTCGTCCTCGCCTGCGCCTCCTCCGCGTTTGGTGTGGAACTTCTTGTGGTGGTAGTAATTGCTGGGCCTCCAACCCCTCTTGTCGACGTCCCAGGCCTCCTGGCTGCGTTCGTCGTCTCCTTCATCGTCGCCGAAAGGCTCTTCGTCACGTTTGTGTCTCCTTGGATGGTACCTGGGCGGAGAAGGATGTGGTCGATTGGTTAATTGGCCTTTGCCAGTCACACAGTCACATGACAAACCGGTTACCACATCATGCATGTTGCAAAAGTGTAGCCCTAATCGAGTTTTTAAGTGATGATGAGCTTTTAGACTAGTCATGATTCAGTTGTTTGTCGATATAAACAAAGCAATTGCAAAAGTTACCAAAAAACAATTGTTAGACATTAATCATTGCATGTTTGTTTTTATTTCTTTATCCCCTCTGTTTAAATTGGATTGTGCATCATGTGTTTGTGATAATAGGGCGGCTACATAATTGAAATTTAACAAATTGACAGATGTTCTCATGATCATGCTCCACCAAAATGACAAAACAGACACTGATTTGGCATAAACCTGACAATAAATGTCCAGTGTTGTTATCCTATTGACTCCTATTGACTCTGTATCCTCTGTTTAAAATGCACTTAGTACTTTTTCCCCTTTTGTTTGTAACAATATGACATCACTAATTGTTGTAAATACTTGACTCACTTTATGACAGAGCATCTCAATACATACATCACAAGATAGAGCTTAAATGATAATACCATACTATGAGATTTGGTTATATTAATCCAATCAATGCCAATTCAAATGTTTTGTTTTGTCTTTTACTTGGCCCTCCAGCTCGCTCTCTTCTCAATCTCCTCTCCGTCATCTTGCTCGTTTTCTCTCTTGTCCACTCCCCAGCTCTCCTGGCTGCGGTCGTAGTCGTCCTCACCCTCTTCGTCACGTTTGTGTTTCCTTGGATGGTACCTGGGCGTAGAAGGACGTGGTCGATTGGTTAATTGGCCTTTGCCAGTCACACAGTCACATGACAAACCGGTTTCCACATGATGCATGTTGCAAAAATGTAGCCCTAATCGAGTTTTTAAGCGATGATGAGCTTTAAGATCTTTTAGACTAGTCATGATTCAGTTGTTTGTCGATGTAAACAAAGCAATTGCAAAAGTTACCAAAGAACAACTGTTTACATTAATCATTGCATGTTTGTTTTTATTTCTTTATCCCTCTGTTTAAATTGGATTGTGCATCATGTGTTTGTGATACCAGGGCGGCTACATAATTGAAATTTAACAAATTGACAGATGTTCTCATAATCATGCTCCACAAAAATGACAAAACAGCAAACTATACACAAACTACGCAAGGTGCGTAGGGCCCCCGCAGCCGCAAGGGCCCCGCATCTCCGTCAAACTATGGTGTTGTTTCACTGATTAATGAAAGCGTTGTTACGGGGACAGGCTCTCTGACAGCGCTCACTCACTCTCCGCCTGCTTTGTCACATATAACACTAAAACGCAGCAGTCTGCTGAAGTGGATGAGCAGGAGAGACCTACTGCCTTCTCCCGTCACTTCCAAGGCGCGAGTGCTTCTCCCCTTTGAGTCCCCGCTCGGCTGTCTGTCTCCCGGTGCTCACTTCGCCTCCTCGTGTCCCGGGCTCTGCGCTCATGTTTTCTCTGCTCGGACTCGGGGCTGCATCGGCCACACTCTCATTTAAACTCTCTTCTTATTGTCTCTAGCGGAGCATCAGGACAGTAGTTTGGCGAATAGACGAGAGTAAAGCCGTACATGTGGCCTTTTTGTCTCAAAGAGGAGTTGACGGTTCTCATGAGCACAGTTACTTAAAGTAACTCTCATTCCCTGAATGTGCACAGTCTAAAACTAATTGGGCTGCTCACAGGCTAATTCTCAGAGGTAAGACAGAAATAACCGTCAGGTGCAGGTTTCAGTTAGTTTTAAATCAGCGGTTCCCAAACTGTGGGAAACCAGAGGTGAGAGAATATGACCATTTGCCATTTACCATTTAAAAAAGTGGTAAATGGTCCAGTAGTAGACCTGAATCCTAGTCTCACAGTGGCTTAGTGGTTTTCACACAGAGGGGCAGGGCCTGAATTGAGGTCATTATGTTCCACCTCTGCCCTGCTGCACAGTGGAACTGTTTTTGACCGTAAACGGGTTCGCTCTTCACCGAATAGCCATGGTACCTACAGTACAGTAGGTACTGTAGGGCCCCGGGTGGAGTTTTGCTTAGGGCCCCAGAAGGGCCAGCACCGGCTCTGGAAAACAGACACTGGTTTGGCATAAACCTGACAAAAAATGTCCAGTGTTGTTATCCTATTGACTCCTATTGACTCTGTATCCTCTGTTTAAAATGCACTTAGTACTTTTCCCCCTTTTGTTTGTAACAATATGACATCACTAATTGTTGTAAATACTTGACTCACTTTATGACAGAGCATCTCAATACAGTATACATCACAAGATAGAGCTTAAATGATAATACCATACTATGAGATTTGGTTATATTAATCCAATCAATGCCAATTCAAATGTTTTGTTTTGTCTTTTACCTGGCCCTCCAGCTCGCTCTCTTCTCAATCTCCTCTCCGTCATCTTGCTCGTTTTCTCTCTTGTCCACTCCCCAGCTCTCCTGGCTGCGGTCGTAGTCGTCCTCACCCTCTTCGTCACGTTTGTGTTTCCTCTGGTGGAACCGTCCCGGGCGCCAGTTGCTCCTCTTCTCTCGCTCCGCGCCCAAACCCCACGATTCCTGACTGCGTTCGTCCTCGGGAGCCTCCCTCTTCTCTCCCACTGTTTTCAGGAGATTTTCGATGTCTTTCACGTCGGCTCCGTTGGTCCCCGGCACTTCAGCCTGGCCGTCTATGCTCTTTTTGTCCACTGCAGGGGCATGTTTAACGCCTGCCACAGACAGAAGTAAGAAATCAGCTCATTGCAGTTGTTATAAAACCTCAGCATCTACCACAAAGGGGAAAAACAAATCTGAATGAGGTCTGCAACAGGACTAGGGCAACATTTCAGCAGAATGAGGTCTAAACTAGTGCTGAACCAGAGACCAAAAGCATCGAAATTTATTCAAGAAAGATAGAACTATACAGAGAAGCCTGAAGCAGCCCACTGTTGTTTCCTTTGGCATCATCAGCGCCTCTTTTTGTGTAACAGATATTCACCAGTTAATAAAGCCAAGTTAAATTGGATGTTCCTTCCATGGACCTGCACCACTGCAGGAGGAGCCATAGGGGCTGGTGCAATATGATTTACGACCCGGCAACGGACAAGTGGAAGAAAATGGATGGATGGAAATTGGATGTTGCAGATTTACAGGTGAAACTCGGAAAATTAGAATATCGTGAAAAAGTGCATTCATTTCTGTTAAAACTGTGAAACTGATATGTGATAGACTCATTACAAAGTGAGATATGTATAGCCTTTATTTGATATAATTTTGATGATAATGGCTCCCAAAAAGCCTACTCATCCAAATTATAACAAAGGCTTGACATATGTCACTTTACATGTAATGAGTCTATATCATAGTTTCACATTTTAAGTTCAATTACAGAAATAAATGAACTTTTGAACGATATTCTAATATTCCGAGTTTCACCTGTAAATTCACGTAGGCTACATGTTGTGACTTTCACTCTAACTCGTGTTTTGGATTACAGTACAGTATTATTATCCATCTGCAGCCCCTTTCTGTTCTTTTACGTCCCTGTACGCCTAGAATACGTTGCGCAAATTGTACACAGGAATGTGCTCGCTGTAGTTTGTAATCATTTGTGGTAAATAAAAGCGCAAAGCCAAACAGCCATGATATTAAGCGTCTCATAATCAGCTCAACACGTGCGGGGATCACTGAGCGCGCATTGCCTAAAGTAATGCGCTAATCATTACGCATTATATTCTCACGTTGCTCGTAATGCTACACACCGGCGTAAATGATGTCCTTGCACTCCTGGTCCAGCTTAGAGTCCGGTTTGGAGAGCGCCTTGGACAAGACCTCCACCAAGCAGCGCGTCACCTGCAGTGCGCAACACAAAACTTAGCCTCTCCCGGAGTCAAACCAGACAAATCAATCGTTATTATGCGGCACAGCTGTATTATATATGTTACCACGTCTTCTCTTTGGTCGTCTTTGCCCACAGGAAGCGCGAGATTCTCTGCGGTGAGAAAGGAAAAGTCCGTTAGCGGTGCGCCTCTGTCCGTGGTCCTGAACCGAGCCCTCTTTTTTTTTTTTTTTTTTAACTTTTACATGTTGCCAATCGTGTTTTTACTCACCGGATAGCAGGCTGGCGACCGTAGCGATCACGAAAAGCAGTCTCATCTTGATTGCAGTGGTGCTATCCAGTGAAAGAGTGCTGCTGCGCTTACCGTGCGCCCTCAGCTCTGAAGACGGGGACCTCCCTGCGCCTCTAATAAGGAGCGGAGTGGGTTGGAAGAACGCGTGGGAGGACGGCCCGAGGCTCATTTCATGTCATGACTCATTAGACCCGTTACTTGGGGAATGCGATATCAGGGGCGCCGTCGATATTTGATTGGAAACAACAATGCGATAACCCGCTTAGTGTCAATAGTTGTTCCGATGACGCGCAAAGGCAGCGTTTGCCAAAGAAAGTGTCCCAGTTGGAAGAGTGCGCGCGTGGTGTGTGTGTGTGTGGAGCGGCAGAATGTCACGAGGAGCCCGCGGACACAGGTGCTAAAGGGGCGGACACAAACATCACGAAGAGTCGAGTCGTGCGCGCCCGTGTAAACACGTTGCGCTGGCGCTATCCAGAGTCCTGCATGCTGCTGCATATTTTGGTGCGTTTTCAATTAATTTAATGTGGATTGGTGAATTTCAGCCTGTCCCCCATTCAAATTACAGAGTGCTGTGGTGTCACCTGAAAACCATTAGTGTAAGTTCGAGATTCTTTGCCTCATGGTGTCTATTCTTTGATAAAATATTAACCGAAGTTTCAAGTTTTAGTTACGTAATGCAGACATCGTCTTTGATCCAGAGTCCCATTTAACTTCTGTGTTGCAGCAAAAAACTATTTTGTGCTACATCGTCTTCGCACTTTTCCAGATGTATGCCTTTAATCTATCTATCTATCTATCTATCTATCTATCTATCTATCTATCTATCTATCTATCTATCTATCTATGAGAAACAGGAAGAAGCATGCTTATTGTACTCTTTGTCAGGCTATAGCACAGATAAATTGGAAGTACTGTCAAGGGACATTTGTCAGGAGCAGTGAGCAGTGCCCGGGGCCATACTCAGATCTTGAGCTATAGGTCAGGAATACGTACCTGTGTAGCTGGAGGATATTGTGCCTGCTTTACTTACCCTTAACGTATTGATGTCATTTGAAACCAAGCAATTCACATTCAACATATTTTATCTGCCTCACCAACTTATTTCAACAACGGAACAGGATGGAGTCGACATGGCACAACTAAACACGCATTTACAGTATATTTATTAGTAGAAGACACAAGGATCTGACAGCACAAGTGGCTGCTCAATAAAACATGTAGCTTTGAGCTTACCTCCAGAAATTTCCCACAGGAGATGCTTGTGCCACAGCAACAATAAAGAACAACAGTTGGAAAATGGCAGCTTGAATCAATAAGGCATTTTGGACTGTTTTAGTCTGTCTCGGACTCTTCATTAACATGGGAATGTAATTAAGAGAGACATATAAGAATGAATTAGGGAAACAATGCTACGATAACTACAATATAAAGACTTTTCTAACTTTCAGTATTTTATATACAGTAAGTGTCTTGTGCAGCATTTGTAAGTGATATGTGAGTAATTGGATAAGGTTTCTGGAGGTGGCCTTAGCTCAGGGGTTAAGATCCCACAGGGGAGGTCGTATGATGATGTCAAGATAATATTTTTTCTGAGATATATAATATCATTGATTTGGATGTATTTCTGATTGAAAACTGCTTATTTTTGTGAAAGCCAAACATAATATAGTATCCAAACAAATGTGGAAAAAAATATCACAAATGCTCATTGTATTTTACAGTGGGAAGGCACAAGTTGTTGTTTTATTTATTATTTATTTATTTATTAGTTTATTTGACAGGGACAGTACACATTAATGAACATTTCTGTAAATGTGTCAGTATTAGCTGCAAAGCTAGTTTTCAACTGTTGTCCCTGGGCCAGGTGTATAATGCCAACAACAATTATGTATAAAACAATTTAAAAGTTGAGGCTACATACTTACATAACAAATGTTGATACAATTCATACATTAATAACATCTGAATGTTCGTTCTGTGACTTGCACAATAGAATGGAGATTGTGGTGCAAGGCAGGTCATACAGTTCAAACAGACATTATAAGGATAAATATGTACAATTATTATTTACAAAGCAACACCTGTGCAGAGGATCCTGACACTTGGCTCAGTCCTGCACCAGGAGATCTGTATAGGGTCTAATGAGCACATTGTTGATTTGATTTCAACCAGTTTTTGATTGAGTCCTAAATGTGTTAAGCGTGGGGCATTCTCTTATAGTGAGAGGGATGCTGTTCCAGATGTTACAGCTCTGACTGAAAGAACAGTCTGGCCAAAGGTGTATGTCTGAAGGGCACGGCCCAAAAAGTTTGGGAAACTCTTCCTTGGCTACAACAATGGGAAACCTTTTGAAGACAAATTAGCGGTTATTGTCAACATGACTCTATAGGTGACTAAAGTTTCAGGAAGGATTTAGAAAACTATCATAATGAGCCATGGTGAAGTTCTGGAAACGTTCTTGTTTCAGTTGCCTAAAGAGTTGGAAATTGGGTTCCTTGTCCACCTAAGCAATACAAGTCAAAGCAATCAGCCTAACTTATGCCGAAGTGTTTTAGTGTTTCCTTCATGCTGTAGCCAAATAAACAGCTATGTGACTATTTCTGTCTGGATAGTCATTTACGAAACACATTGATGTGCTACCGTCTACGCTTTTTAAAGTTGTAAAATAACAAGATTATATCAACCATAATGTTGTCATGTTCTCCTCCGGGAAACCACTTTGTTTAAAAGTCCATACACCTTCTCCTGATCATTTCTTTGCTCTAACTATTCAAGCCTTATTGTTAGCTAACAACAATCGTTTTGGACATAACTGCTTGACTTAAGTGGTGTTTTATCTGAAATTATGGACTTTTGTTTACACCACATTGTCCAAAAATGTGTAATCCTATAAACATGTGTATTTTAATCATTTTCATTCTAAATGATCAATGTTCAACACACATCGCATGGCTTCTGTTGCACGCCCTCTATACTGTTCGTTTCACACTGTACATTTTACCCACTAGTGTTCGCACGACAGCAGCGTTGCCCTTTATGTACAGCGACTTTTCATTTCAAATTCAATCACGTCTCGGAAAAACCTAAAGGCCCAGTAACTGCAACAGCTGCAAGCAAAATGAACGCCAACATGCTCCATGAATCCGCGCCCTTGCTTCCTCTGCGCAGCCTATACTGGAGGTGTATGTGTGTGTGTGTGGGGGGGGGGAGTGGGGGGCTTTTTGGGCATTTATCTTTGTAACTGAGGCGGGCTGCTTGACGGCGTGTGAAACAATTACTGGTCAGCAACATCACTGTAGCTTTCAGAGGGATCGATGCGAGGGAGAGGTGGCGAGCGGGGCTGTTTTATGTAGCTGGAAGTTTCCCCGTTTCAGGAGGGAAAATGCTCCAAAGGGGTCCCAGACGAGGCTCTTTATACGCTCTGCCGGAGTTTATGAAATAGATTTTACAAGGTGTGCCTGGGAAGAGATGAAATTCGCATATGCTTCTATTTCATATACAGTATCATGTGGTGATATTTTAGTGCTTGCGTTTACTGTTTTCTCTTCAATTTGTTTCGTTTAAGTCATAATTTCTGCTTTAAAAGTTTATTTACAATTGTCCAAATCAGCAATAATGTGTTTGAAGATACTGTACTTTTGCATTACTGTATTGAACAAAGACTCCAACTAACTACAACCAACATGTGTGCTTCGGTATTGGTATTGGATTCAAGTTAGATGTCCTCACACCCAGTTTTAACATCATTTTGTTCACATACATCAACACCTGGTTTGGTCTTGATTCCACCTCGAGCCTAAAAGGCCAGTGCGTCATTTGAAAGCTAATGCTGCATCCAAAACCATTAAATTGTAGCCTCTAAGTACTAACACTAGCAACTAATCCTTAACCTTTCATGGGGTCAACTGTTAGATCTCTATGCAGTTAGTGAACTAGAGCTTCAGCAGCATTTGCCCAATTCGACCGTCCTTACCCAGGGGAAGAGGAAGTGACATCACCAACAGCTGTTTTCTTCTTCTTTAAACATCAGTGCAGGCCAAACAAAAGCGCATACTGCCACCTACTGTATATTGTCCAACAACAACATAGTGTCCAAATAGACATTTAAGGCGAAAAAAACAACAACATCCAATCACTCGACGGGGTGGGGGCGAGGGGGTGGGGAGATTGGCGCAGTGGCTTATGGGATGGCACATGGCTCCTAATCGCCAGTAAGTTAGCATCAGAGGTCCCTATGCTAAAGTGGCTATGATAGTTAGCATACAGGCCACTTTCCCTAACTCCTTCCTAACTGACAGCCCAATTCGGATGCTTCTTATCATGGCGGACGCTGACGCACATCCGGTTTGGCGTAAGACCTCTTACCAATTTACTGGTTTCGGATGGAGCATTAGACCCGCAAAACGTATCTAAATGGATCTTTTTCCTCGCTTTGTTCCTGCGTTGTTGACACTTTTTGTGACTCGTTTATATCAAGTTTTTATTTGGGTAATGCCAAACTGGAGCCGGGGGTTAAGACCAGTTGCCCATTGTATTTGGTTTGCCTTGGAATTTCAAACTTTCTCCTCATTCAGCTGTTTGATGCCCAGATCGTATACGCTTGGCAGTAAAAAAATATATATATATATATAGTGTACTTTTTGAACAAACCTAGCATAAAGTTTCCCTTATATCCTTGTCTGCCACAATCAAAGCACCAAAGTGAATCCGTTCCATAAGCTTCTCGTCACACGTCACTGCGTATAGCCTATTATTGCTGCGCCCCGCTTTAAGATTTACTGCGACTCTGCGTTCTGCGCGGTAAGCAGATACAAACTTCTTTTCGCCCGTGTTCATTCTCATGTCGCTTTGGGCCGAGTGCAGTACAGAATACGCGAATGAAGAACAAGTGAGTGCACTGGCCTGATGTTTATGGGCTAGCCACCAGTGTGCTATCTCTCTAAGGCTGATGAATATTTTATGGGAGCAGAGGAGAAATACACTGGAGCTCCAAAGGCCATGGGACAACCAGCAAAAAAACAACACATAAAATATACAGTAAAAAGAGTGCTATAGGTTTTTATCACACATCTAAGCCTGAGCAATACACCATTACTGTAAGAGAGGTGTTCAAAGGGGGCTATAGAGGGTATGCAGATGATGTCGCAACAGGAGAACACCGAGTTATAAAATTAGTCATTCTTTTGCCTCTCAGTCCAGAAGATTAAGGGTTTTGTTCGGAATGAAAGCGATGCATCAAAGGCCACATTGTATAGTATCAATGAGAGACACCATTAACGACAAAATATGACAATTTCTGTGGCGATTAACACTTCATAAGAGAATATACAAGTTTTCAGGTTCCTAACCAGAAAGATTCATGTGACTGAAAAACATGGAATAACTTTTCCCGATCTCAAAATTGGCAGATATGTTTAAGACAAGATAGAGATTGGGGTAATGAGAATAGTTTACGTCCAAAACTGGAATAATGTGTCCAGGATTGGTTCCACAAATACCATATATTAATCTAAAGTCACACCTCCCTCCAAGTCTCTGGCCAGAAAATTGCGTTCGCCTTATTCCAGAAGTGCCCGTGGGTGTCGCCATGAATTGTGCCCGCCCCCCTTGACTCCTATTAGTTCACATAGGACTGGAGAAGTCAAGAGAAAATCACGGACACAAAGCCATATCAAGGCCGCAGTGCTGACTTGTTGGTGCAAATGAACATCGGACATTTTACACAAATCGATCCACTGGGCATCACATTTTAGCGGAAAACAATCTCCCTTAGTGAACGGACTTCGCGCTCTGCCAGATGTCAAGGCAAAGGAAGTGTCAACCCGTGGCAAAAAGAGGCAAAAGTGGGCGAGGAGGAATATGTGCTAAGAGTAAAGTGGTCAAAGAGCACATTTTGCAACAGATTAAAAAAAATATATTAATTCCGTCCTCTATATGATTTGAGAATAAGACTGTCGGAGCATTTCACAACACTGTAGCATAGCATACCAACTACAAAGCCTGTATGAATGAAAAAAAGTATTGTTTCAGTTCAGTTAACGTGTAGCACTCACAGAGAGAATCCAAATTATGTTACTCTTAAACCCTTGGTGTAAAAACATATTGTACACAATGAGGAGGGAAGGCAGAGTTCAGCTCCTTCAGTCCTTGCATGGTAAGAAAATGTACAATCTGTTATAGGCGTGGTATTTCCCTCTTAGATAACCTTGTCCACTGTTCTGCCCAGATCATTGCTGTTGAGCCAAAAACACAACAGCCTTCTGCAGTTCCTTAACACATGCCTGGAGTGTTGCCTTGGCTCATTCACATATTTTTGAGTAATCAGTAAAAACTTAGACGGCAGCCATTTTAGGTGTAGCTATGCCTCAGTCCTCCTAGGAACGCCCCCACCTCCTGGAGACGCCTCTGGACCTTTCGTCACCAGCCAAGCCACCAACCACTGCTCCTCAGCTCAGCAGAGCCCCCTCCCCGCACAGTAGTGTTGTTTAGATGCCACAGCAGTGTGCTGAAGGGGGCGTGTCGGAAAGCTTCTTAAAGAGACAGAGGCCTATTTCAAGACGTTCAGTACAGCCATTTTGAGAGAGCAATTTTATTCAAGGCAGTTATTTTAATTTACTGCATATACAGACCAACAGAAGGTTACGTCATCATTGTAGTATGCTATAGACTGGTGCTAAGTGATTGAAAAAGCATAATACCCCCTCTTTAAGAAGATCATACAATGGCCTCCAAGTAGGGATAAATGTGTGGCGTAGCTCCTCGTCTGGCTCCACTATCACTCCTATTTCTTCATTTTCTACCCAGAGTAACACAACTATAAATGCGGACAAACTTTGTTCTAGTTTTTGTTTCATGTGTGGATGTGAGCAAACCCATTCGACAGACACCTCATCCACGATTGCACCAAAGCCTTAATCAGTCAATTCATTATCACCCAAATCTAATGAAGTTTGATATCTTCGTGTTCCTTCGACAAGCCATTTATCCGAGCGTCTCTGGTTAATAGCAGGTTTGTATCAAAGGCAGGCTCTCATTAAACAGGGATAACATGCGCGGCATTGACAAATTAGCAGCTAACACCGGGATTGATGGCGGATACACAAAAGAACACAGTCTGCTCAGGCATCTCTCGCTGAAACTAATTCTATAGTGTTTTGCATGTTACACCCCGGGCTAACTGAATAACAGCCTCACCTAAAACGGGAAAACGCTGCTTTCATTTAGACATTATTAGTACGTCAAGAGGAAGGCTATACAATAAGTGCTCACTGAAAGTAGATATTACATAAATAGAGCAGCAGCTGTCTTCTGCATTTGATGTACCTTTCATTATTCATGGAACACGTCAGAGCTGTAGTGCATCTATTTATTTTATTTGGCTTATTTATGTTATTAGTAAGCGACATTAAAATGCAGCAGGAGCAGAGAGGAGAGTTAATTATACAGACATGACACCATTTTGTCTTATTTATGGTATTTGCAAACACTTAAAACACAACGCCATCAATATTCTCGTTTTATTAATATTTAAGAACAACACCGTCATATTTGTTTAAGACATTTTCACACATCACATGTTTATTAACGTCAACTCTTATTTTTGTACTTCATCATTGTAGTTTTTATGTGTTTCTTAAATGCCATTATAGTTCTCGACTCTTTTATTTCTTTGTGAAGTGCCTGCTAGATCCCTGTTCCTTTCATATTGTAGTGACTTAAATGAATTCAAAAATCCACTAAGCAGAGGTAGGCAACATCAGGCCCTCCAGCATACAGTAGAACTTCTGGCCACGAGATGATTTTGAGAAATAACTTCACACAGATCAGCGATCAAATGCCCATTAAAGTAACTCTAGAAGTGTGAAAAATTATTGTCAATTCCTTTAAAATGTCTGAGCAGAACACCCGTTTAGGTCATATATGATGTACAACACTGGCATTTCTTAAAAGTGGTGCTTTACTTTGGGCTCCTATTGCGGGGGTTTGGCCCGTGGTCTTTTGACGATGAAGAAAATTGGCCGTCCATCAAGCAAACTGGCCTTCCCTGCTCTACAGCCTCATCGTTCATTAATAGAACTGTCAGTCCTTGCTCTAGACGTGGGTCCTTTAGCGCTGCAATCATATCGCCCATTTCCTGAAACATGGGTCAAAATGCAGAGAGCTGATAAGATTTTTATATTGTTTTGACCTAAACAGTACTTGACCTAAACTTTAAAGGAGCTGTATCATGCTATTTTAGCCATTCCAAAGTAAAGTATAGGCATTTAGTATATGATATATTGTACCTCTATCACTATGGAGTACTCATTTTTGAGAGAAATATAAGTATTTTCTGGGGGTATTTTTCAAACCCGGAAGACAAGACGCTTCGATTCAGTTAACTCCGCCCCCTCTCTCCGCTCATTCCACATTTAAAGTATTATAACATAAATATCGCTGCAAAAAGTGAAGTTACTTCACATAATGCAGTTATAAGGAGTTGACATGTGCAACACAGTTTCATAAATGGCTAACACACACGCTAACACACATGCTAACACACACGCTAACACGCATTTTGATTGACTCACCGCTCACATCATCGGGTGGCACTCGTGTTGGTTATAAAAGTTAATCCACTTTGATTCTGGCCAAGGTTCACCAAGCATCCATCAGGTTGGTTGATATAGTCGCTGAATCCCAGAAAGAAATTCCAACTTCTTTAGGAAGGTTGAATAGTCCTGTTCCTCTCGTAGCCAAACGCGCATCTGTGACATTATGTTGGGTAAGAAAAAAGAACAGGCGTGTCCAGAGTAGGTTAGAAAGAGCTCAGTCTTCACAAACATGACTTCTAATCGGATCCTTCGGGGGTGCGTTTGTTTATTCTCCCGGAACAGCACAGACGAGTCGGAGAGTTCCTTCTTTTTATTTTTATTTTTTATTTCTCTCTTACAACAAAAATAATGAAAAAGCTGTTTTATAATTTAAAATCAGGCTGTAAGGCATTGCATTACAGACGTCGAGCACTTCCATTCCTTTCTGACGACACAACTGACAACATAGTAAACTACAGGATTCAGGAGGATTACTTAGAACTGCGTGAATGAAGCCAAAAACCGCTCTGGGGGTGTTTTTGATAAGGAAATAGCATAACAACATGGCTAAAAGCTCCAAAAAGTCGATTTTGCATGATATAGGACCTTTAAAGGGCTCATAAGTTTTCTATTCCATATTTTGAAAAAGCTTACATTGCTGATTATGTTAGCCCAATGCTTGTGACACTTGCTGTTAATGTTGTTTTGTAGCCTGTGTGTGCGTGTGCGTGCGTGCGTGTGTGCGCTTGCTGCTGGGCTTTCAACACCACCATTTATTAGGTTAATTGTAATTAGCAGCGGCAGTGCGTTTTGATGTTGAATTACTATTGTCTGTTGCCACTGGGTCTAAAGACAAACAGCATATGGCCGTCGTTACAAATTCACATGCCCCTATAACCGGAAGCAACAAAAGCCATTCACTGCGTGTTGTTTTCAGATAACCAGTCAAGGCGAGGACAGATGGGACATTGCTACAACACTGGCAATAAAGACACTTTGTTTTCGAGATGGAACACCTGTCATGAACCAAGGGATTTCACATATTTCACGATAACTTAACACGTTTTATAAAATCACACTATGGTAGTAGGTCGTAGTTTCAGTCAAGAATGGTTGCTTAAAGAAGGACCTTTAAAGTATTGTAATAAAAAGTGGTGGCTCCTTCATTGTCATATAGAGAGGACTAGATGTATATCACCCTCTGCCGTCATAATGGAGGAAAGTTGAAGTTGCAGATAAACAACATGGCTACATAACAACATATAACGGTCTCTTAATGAAGGCAATAAATGGTGTGCAAAACAGCTAAACAAAACAATAAAGCAGAGGTCATCAACCTTTACGGGTCTGAGGGCTACAAGAGCAGAAACATATATAAATAATCAAGTAATTGCAAGAAAAGGACGCTAAAAAGATAATGCATTATGTGTCTGCCATAGATATTTGCCTGAAGTCTTTTAAAGTGGTTGTTAGTTCCAAGTAAAGTTAACAAGATAAACCGTTTTGTCCCTGAGGTGCCAGACCGCATAGACCTTGATTTGATCTGAGCTGTACAGAACATTCAGTGTCAGTGTCAATTATTGCACGCCTCTAATGATCACACCAGACGAAAAGACTTTGGGATGATTTAATTATTTACGCCTCATTGTTCGCATAAAAGTCTGTCGCTGCACTGCGTCTGTCTCTTATTCTCATGAGGGCACATGATCAAAACGCTGGAGTCACCTTTGCGGTGTGTGACTTGGTGGTCAGAGGGGCTACTCCAGGACAGCTATGAGTCGCCACAAAAAAAAAAGGTCAATGCTCTCATATTTGTTTGTAGCACCTTTAGCTTTGACTACAGCACACATCTGCTGTGGCATTGTTTCAATAAGCTCCCGCAATGTCAAAAGATCCAGTTTAGCATTAGTTTTCACACAGATCTTGTACTGATGACGGAAGAGTATGACCACTGTGCAAAGCCCTCTCCGGCACATCCTAAAGATTCTCAACGGCGTTACGATCTGGACTCTGAACTACTCAAAAAATGAATATCTAGATTAGTCTAAATGTCTCAAATTGAGTAAAATTACTTTGACTAGTTACGATTTAGTTGGGCATCTGATTTACATTATTTCACTTGTTCTGAGATGTGTCTGACCTGTTTCATTATCCCCTCCTGGAACCGCCACCTTAACATGGTGGAGGGGTTTGAGCACCTGAATGATCCTGGGGGCTATGTTGTCGGGGGCTTGGTGCCCCTGGTAGGGTCTCTCATGGCAAACAGGTCCTAGGTGACGGGTCAAAGAGCGGTTCAGAAGCCCCTTATGAGAGACCATGAGGCCGTCCTTCTGTGGACCCACCTGCAGGAGGAGCCATAGGGGCTGGTGCAGCTCCAACAGCTCCAACAGCTGCCCCCACGACCCGGCAACGGAAAAGTGGAAGAAAATGGATGGATGGATTATTTCATTATATTTTGTCTTTATTTCAGATTCATTTCTTTGTCAGTGGGGTACTTTCTTATTTCAAGCAAGATCACCTTACAACCAGTCTGAAATATCATCAAACTAAACCAAGTAAACTTGGTCCGATCAGGAAAAAAGTCTAAATGAGTGAAAACTGCTCAAAACAAGATTCATATATTTAAACACACGCTTGATATTTAGTTTTAATGTTCGCAATGTGAGCCCAATGAATCCTGGCATTGTCATCTTGGGATATGGGGATATTGGGATGTTCAGGTCGTCAGCTGATCTCATTCTTTGGGCACATAGTGGTGCTGAATCTTGACCTACCAACCGCAGCAACCGAGCACTGAGCACATTCTCTCCAGTTTGGCATTACTCAAATCTAAAAGCTTCTTGCAAAAAGTGTCAAAACGGCAACGAAAAAGTTACAAAAAATGTTTTGAAAAAGCGTCAAAAAACGCGATGACAATGAGGCAACAACACAAGGAAAAAGTCTTGTAGGGCTTAGCTTTCAAATGAGGCGCTAGGGTGTCAGCTCTCCACTGAAGAAGCTTTATATTTGGGTAAAGCCAAACTGTTAAGGTGGGGTTAAGAGAAGTAATGACTTTTTCTTCTGGCCAGGCTTACCACTTCTGAATGCAGAGAGAGGATGAATGGTCAACCTTTCAAATCTTGTCTCAGAGCAGATCTAATCCCTCATTATTGACTCTTTGCTTGTCCATGATTATAGGCTATAGATTTATTGATTTCATTTGCTGCAACCTTTACAGTGACTCCCCAGAGCTAGATTCATCATATGTCCTTGTTAAATTTCAGTGACTGACTTTTCCACAAGATGTTACAGCGATACAACACAAGGATCAGAATAGATGCCATGAAAACAGTTGCACTGATTCCAGGAACACGAGTTTAGTAAAGTCTAATGAGTAAGTCGCCATTTTTTAATCATCCTTTGCATTATTAACTCCCATGCAACTACAGTCTGCATACAGCCCGGCGTCGATGAGGATAAACTCCCCTCACAGTCCATAAAACCCACACAAAAAATAATTACACCGTTCGATTGTCTGCCTTCGCGCAATCAATAATCATGATGGAGGCCCAGAGGAGATATATGTGAGGGCAATAACGCTGCCCTGTTCAACTTAAACACCCACACTGCAGTCGAAGATTCTGTAAGGTATAGACTATGGGGTTGAGTACAGTATTGTTTTGACCAACTACATTTGTCTTCATAAGTTGAGTGGTTTCAGTATATCTTTTTGTCGAACGAGTGGAGCACTTTTTGTCTCATACCACGACAATTTTAACATTTCTGTCACTGTAAGTATAAGGTTTTTACATAAAGCAAACCACAAGTGTTATTTTGAATCAAGAATTAAGTCATAAACCAACAATCAGACCTAGAATTAAACCCCCTAATTGGAGCTTTTTAACACTATACCTGGAACAGTGATGATCCATGTTCCTCTCCAATCCTAGAAGCTCCTGAATTAGTGATTAGTTTGTGACTGAATCGGCTCTTTTGAACGGCTCTTGAACCAGATATTGATTGTGAAAACAACCGGATCTTGTCTTTTTTCATTCAATTTTACACAGATTTACCCGGAACAAACTGGAGTAACATCGGGACAGCAGAGCACACGGCCGATGAACGGTACCTTAAAGAGGGGTATTATGTAAAATCGACTTTTTCAAGCTTTATATCATGTTATTATGTCATTCCCTCATTAAACACATGCCTGGAGTGTTGCCTTGGCTCATTCACATATTTTTGAGTAATCAGTAAAAACTTAGACGGCAGCCATTTTAGGTGTAGCTATGCCTCAGTCCTCCTAGGAACGCCCCCACCTCCTGGAGACGCCTCTGGACCTTTCGTCACCAGCCAAGCCACCAACCACTGCTCCTCAGCTCAGCAGAGGCCCCTCCCCGCACAGTAGTGTTGTTTAGATGCCACAGCAGTGTGCTGAAGGGGGCGTGTCGGAAAGCTTCTTAAAGAGACAGAGGCCTATTTCAAGACGTTCAGTACAGCCATTTTGAGAGAGCAATTTTATTCAAGGCAGTTATTTTAATTTACTGCATATACAGACCAACAGAAGGTTACGTCATCATTGTAGTATGCTATAGACTGGTGCTATGTGATTGAAAAAAGCATAATACCCCCTCTTTAATAAGTTAAAAGTACTGAAATTAGGGATGACTGACTTTAAATGGATATTTCAGGATTTTTACATAGGGCCTCATTTCCTAGTTATCCAGAGTGTTGTTGATTTCTGGAGTTTTTTTTTTTTATGCAGTCCATATATTTGAAGAGTTTAGTGGTGCTAGGCTAGCGCATGTCTATGGTAACTATAGCCTGCATTAAAAGCCTCTTCAAAATCATCAGGTAGTCCTCCAAACGTTGCCATATCTGATTTGTAGAAAGCTCCTTTGTGAATTCCACGTGTAGTAATGCCGGCCGCAGGAGGTAAACAAACTACTGTAGATCCGGTAACCTAGCAGATCACTCCGCCGTTGCGTAGCTTACAACCAGGAAGCTGATGCTGCTCAAATATAAGTTCTTTTAAATGCAAAATGGTTATATTTAAAAAACGATTCAGTCAACACAGACATTTATATGGGTAGTCTGGTGTTATAAGTGATTTACCTCAGTGCACTGTGAGTGGGTCAGACTGTTTTTAATGCAGGCTACTAGTTACCATACACATGCGCTAGCCTAGCACCACTAAACTCTTAAAATAAACGTACTGCATGATTTAAAAAAAAATAAATATATATATCTCCAGAAATCAACAACACTCTGGATAACTAGGAAATGAGGCCCTATGTCAAAAATCCTGAAATATCCCTTTAATTTGACTTGTCAAGTAAAATAAATCCGCAAATGGATCTATTTTTCTGTTAAAATAAGTGCAATTATTTTTCTTCACATACTTGCTCCACTTATTTAACACAAGGGAAAAATATACTCATTTCAAGACGATGTTACTTATTTCTAGATTACGTTTTGTAAAACAGGCAGCATAAAGTCTTGGAGGCAAAAAAGAGGCGGATGTCTCCTTATCGTTAGTGAGTCGATGACTTTTCAAACAGCTGGTCAAACGTGGTCTGTGGTCAAAACACGGAGGGATACTTTCATTTTGCAACAGTGCGGTGTGGCCTCTCGCCGCTTGACGTGAAAGTTGCAAATCTTAGCACCTCTAGTGGCCAAAAGTTACATGGTGTTGCTTTAAAGTCCGTACTCTCTTCAGTTCATCAGTTTGACCATTTTTCTATTAAATCCAACGGCTAATTCAAAACGCAATGGCGCAATGGCGTTTAATGGGGCTATTATCTTATCATGTGTGCTCCTCTTTGATGTACCGTATGAACTTATTGCCGGGAAACACTTACTAGACGGCATGGCATCATTCTGACAAGGCGGTGATGGTAATACTAAAATTGCAAGATAAAGAGTTTAGCTTCAGAAAGTAGAACAGTTACGTAGTCAAGTGTTGATGCGGTGCTGACAAACGCATGATGACAACTACGGCCACTGCATCTTGGGAGAATGTGAAAAAGCAATCAAGTTAGGCTGCTTCGAGGGCTATAGGCAGTCTTGTGCTTATATAAACTTACACAGAATGGTTAGCACAGGCACATGCGGTGAATAAGTGACTCTAAAGTGAAGGATCGTTTAGCTACAAGTATAATATACGTTCTTTGGGGACTGCTACTTTGTCAAAGACTCGTTTAAGTCTTGTTCAGCTTTCCTGATTTCTTCACTGAAAACTACTTAAGGTGATCCGTCTTTTCTCGGTACGGTTTGCGAGCCCAAAATGTAATGCCATTGTCTGCTACGAGTGCATCATTTACTCCTCGAGACAGTTTTATGGATAATACCAGGGCCGTGGAATTTGTGGTTTATTGGCTCGATTTGTCACGTTGTAAACTACCAGGAGGAATTTGTTAAGGGAGGGGGGGGGGAAACTTAATTTCTTGCAGCATTCAGACTTAGCTCAGCACTTTTAATGAGCGTTGGAATGGATGGGCTCATCAGTTGGGGTTGAGTAGCTTCCTCTGCCTTACTGCTTGTTTTTACTGTTTGCCATTAGGATATATTACGCAAATGATCTCTATTCCGGGGCGTTTTGCAAAGTTACTGGAGATTGCATGGGTCTCTTCGAACTTTAAAGAGGGGGTATTATGCTTTTTTCAATCACATAGCACCAGTCTATAGCATACTACATGATGACGTAACCTTCTGTTGGTCTGTATATGCAGTAAATTAAAATAACTGCCTTGAATAAAATTGCTCTCTCAAAATGGCTGTACTGAACGTCGTGAAATAGGCCTCTGTCTCTTTAAGAAGCTTTCCGACACGCCCCCTTCAGCACACTGCTGTGGCATCTAAACAACACTACTGTGCGGGAGGGGCTCTGCTGAGCTGAGGAGCAGTGGTTGGTGGCTTGGCTGGTGACGAAAGGTCCAGAGGCGTCTCCAGGAGGTGGGGCGTTCCTAGGAGGACTGAGGCATAGCTACACCTAAAATGGCTGCCGTCTAAGTTTTTACGATTACTCAAAAATACGTGAATGAGCCAAGGCAACACTCCAGGCATGTGTTTAATGAGGGAATGACATAATAACATGATATAAAGCTTGAAAAAGTCGATTTTACATAATACCCCCCCTTTAAATGTAACTTACAACTGCAGCACACTATAAACAAAGGCGAAAAAACTGTTGGTAAAACTGCTTGAGCACAGGCTGTCGTGCTCGTGATGGGTGACCACCTCAATTAGTCGAAAAGTGAAGGGGCCAGATGTAAATTTGGAGGGACACGGAGGAGCTGACATGAGAAAGTAATGAGCAGTGAGAAAGTAGGCAAATAATGCCCAAAACGAACACACATTATTCAACTGTAATTGGGATAGCAAGGGGCCACACGTTCACAACATACTGTACACAAAATGAGCTCCATTTCACAGGGAACCAATGGAAAAGTGGGACATCATCTAAGCAGGTGGACTGTAGGACGGAGACCTAAATAGCTGTGCAGTACAGACAAAAAGGACAGGTGGTCGCCTAGTTTGTGCGGCCCGGCCACTCAGGAAAGTCAGCTCATGCGAAGGACTCATGGTGAATCTTTTTTATTGGTTTATTTGTCAGGGAGCTCATGTAATTTCCATCTGCAGTCCCCGGGGCATTAAAACACACATCACACTTTATTGTCCGTAGTATTAGTAACAACATTTGTGTAACATTAGCTTTAGAATAACCATTTAAAGGGGGGTATTATGTAAAATCGACTTTTTCAAGCTTTATATCATGTTATTATGTCATTCCCTCATTAAACACATGCCTGGAGTGTTGCTTGGCTCATTCACATATTTTGAGTAATCAGTAAAAAACTTAGACGGCAGCCATTTTAGGTGTAGCTATGCCTCAGTCCTCCTAGGAACGCCCCCACCTCCTGGAGATGCCTCTGGACCTTTCGTCACCAGCCAAGCCACCAACCACTGCTCCTCAGCTCAGCAGAGCCCCCTCCCCGCACAGTAGTGTTGTTTAGATGCCACAGCAGTGTGCTGAAGGGGGCGTGTCGGAAAGCTTCTCAAAGAGACAGAGGCCTATTTCAAGACGTTCAGTACAGCCATTTTGAGAGAGCAATTTTATTGAAGGCAGTTATTTTAATTTACTGCATATACAGACCAACAGAAGGTTACGTCATCATTGTAGTATGCTATAGACTGGTGCTATGTGATTGAAAAAAGCATAATACCCCCTCTTTAAAATGAATCAAATGTATCAGGGCAGGGGGTACTTAAAATAAGTTAAATCTGATCTGAATACTAACTGAATATTGTTTTCAAAAGAAAGCAGTTTGAATGATGTATGTATGGATTTCACTGTCTTTTAGCCTGCATTTTCAATTTACCAAAAATCTGAAATTTGGTTGATGATTTTCTAAACAATTGGCTGCAATCTTGACATAGGGGGTACTTGAAGTATAAAGGAAAGGTCCAAAGGGTACACACATTACAAGACAAAGGTTGGGAACCACTGTCCTCCATCACCGTGTGGTACCTCGGCGCTACAGACCGGAACACTGACTGCAGCGCATTGTTGAGAAGGTGATTGGCTGTAAGCTCCCATTTCTCCAGGACCTGTACAACTCCTGCTGACCCTTCTCACCTGGACACGGACTATTCACCCCTCTCCCCTCAGGCATGAAGGGCAGACCCATACCTCCCGCCACTTGAACAGTTTTCCCCCTCCGCCATCAGACTCTACTCAGACTCATGAACATAATAACCTGTTCCTTTTGCACAGTTCTATGTCACTATGTGGTACAGTATGTCCACACTTTGATCCGCTGCTATCACTTAATGCACCTGCACATCTGTGAATACAATCCCGCTGTTGTTCTAGATCAAATTGTTGTTGTCTTATCATATTTTACTATTATTTTTTTAAATATTCTTTATGCATGCCCTCATAGTCTTATAGTTTAAAAATGAAAAAAGTACATATAGTGGGTCCGCCATAGAGAGGCAGCGGAGGGAGGGGAGAGTTCAGCTTCAGCATGAAAGATGAAGCTGTCCTTTACTCAGTTGGCCGGTCATGGTTTGAGATGCTTCTCCCGAATGGCAGGACTGACTGGCAAAGGATCTCAAGTTTAATGGGCCCTGTCCAGATCATTGTTGAGCCAAAACACAGCAGTCTCACACTGAGAACTCCACTGCGAAGAGCATAGTCCAGCTTGATATCCAGGAGGTGGGAAGGGCATCTGCCAAATTGTCATGTAAGAATATTTGTGTATGTTGTTTTGATTGGTTGTGGGATTTGTTTTGTTTTGTTTGTTTTCTGTTGTTGACTTTGCTTGAAATTAGAACATATTTTAGTAGATACATTGAAGGCAGCAAAAACAATCTAAAAAAAAGACTTGTATAAACTATAAATGAATATTCCTCATTAAGAGTCATTTGAGCTCATTTGTTGCAGAGTCGGTTTCAAAACAAGTCCGGGTTTGCCCAAAATCCCAGTCGTTTTGGGACAGGAAAAGCTGCATGCACAGATGTAGGCACAGCCGGGGAGTGGAGTTAACGGCGTCACAGAGCGTAAAGCGTTTGTTCAGGCAGTAACCGAGCTATTTTCACCTCCGAGCAGCAGGGACACAGCACTAACAGATTTTCTAAGACGGTTAATGCTGGGGCGCGTAAGTAAGGCTAAACTCCTAAATGGGAGTGAGGCGAGAAAGCAAATGTAAACCGATTTGATTTAAACACAAATGACAAATATTGAGGTTTTTTTCCTCTCTCTTCTCAATTGCTTCCTTCCGTTTACCCCAGAGCTTCAGCGTCTACAGTGGAAGCTCATCACTATCGAATAGTCGTGAATGAATAATGAATAGGGTTTGAGAAGTTTGTCTACGTGTAAAGAGTAACAAAATATATATAGTTTAGCCTGTAGTGCAGGGCTAGGCAATGTCAGGCCCTTTAGCAAAAAATCTCTGGCCCCCAAGATGATTTTGAGAAATATTATTATTATGCAAAATAGAGATCAAATAAGGTATGAGTGTAACACCGTCAGTCCACTGAAAAAAGTAATTAACTAGATCAGTTTGAAATTCTCAATGTGAGCATAATAATCAAAATTTGAGTTGTTTGGCGAGTTAGTTGGGCTTTTGACCTAGATCATTGAGATGATTGATTATTGACTATTCACTTGTTCTGGTATGTTTCTGACTTGTTTCATGACATTTAGTCTTTATTTCAAGTAATTTAACTGCCAATGAGGAAAGAACATTGGTCTTAGTCCATTGGCAGTTCTACTTTCTGATTTCAAGTGTGATTTACCTTAGAACTGGTCTGAAAAGTCATCAAACTAGCAAAGTAAACTTGGTCAGGTCAGAAAAAAGTGAGTAGAAACCGCTCAAAACGAGATACATTTACTCAATTTAAGTCATTTAAGCCAATGCTTAATTTTTGTAGTGTATTTTTTCCCAGAGGAAAATTTTACTTCTCAAACATGTCTATTCTTAAACTTCTGGAGACAAAAATGTGATTCTCATCTGTTGCTCCTAAAGCATTTTAGGAGCAACAGATGAGATCAGAGTTTGAGACATAACTGAAACATACCTGAGACATGAGAGAGAAACAGTTTCTATGGCTTATTTTGTTTCTCCTAAAATGCCTTTTAGACCAAAAGTGCCAGATGAGACCCACTTGAGACATCCATACTCTCAAACACACTCACCCTGGCCTATTGTACATGTTTTAGTGGTAGGGGAAACCTACGCAGAAAGGTCCTGTCCCTGGTGGGAATCGAACCAGGACCTTCTAACTGTGAAGCACGAGCGCTAACCACTGTACTACTGTGCCGCCACATTGGAGACACATGGAGACAAAAAACAGACTCAAAATAAATAAATAAAAGGACATGATTTAGTCCTGGGTAAGTCCAGCTTTAGTCCCAGTTTAGTCCTGGTTGGGTTTAGTTAAAAGAAAGTGTGAAATACTACTTTTTACTTATCAAGTACTATTAAAATGGGTCCTTTTGTACTTTTACTTATGTACAGTTTAATCTACTTTTACATTTGTTGCTCATGTATCTGTATTTTTACTGAAGAATATTGAGAACTTCCAGCACATGAGAAAAATATGAGCGAAAAAATAGACAACCTTAAAATGAGATTAGTTTAAGTTTAATGTGAAATCTCTCTTGTGTCAATGATTGAGACAAATAGAAGACATTTAATGTGGAGACAATTTGAGATTTCTACAAGGACAAAATGAGATCTCTTTTAAATCTCAACCAGAGTCTAATCTGAGTTTTTGTACAGTCTTTTGCTCAGGAGACAAAATTGAGAAACAGGAGCAATAATCCGTTGGCTCAGATTGGTCTTAAACAATGCTCAATTTGGTCTAGGAGAAAGGAATGAGTGATTATTGAGATCTCTTTTTGAAATACCCTTTCCTCTGGGTTATTTTTTTTCATCTCCTGTCAGAACATCCCACTTGCTCATTGTTAGGGAAATACTAAAGAAGTCTGGAGAGACACGAGCGGAAGGATGGGATGATGTCTGGATGTCTTAAGTAGAAGAAGTTTATAACCGTAATCAGAGCCGGTGCTGGGCCTTCTGGGGCCCTAAGCAAAACTCCACCCGGGGCCCTACAGAACCTACTGTATTGTAGGTACCATGGCTATTCGGCGAAGAGCGAACCCATTTACGGTCAAAAACAGTTCCACTGTGCAGCAGGGCAGAAGTGGAACATAATGACCTCAATTCAGGCCCTGCCCTCTGTGTGAGAACCACTAAGCCACTGTCAGACTGGGATTCAGGACTACTACTAGACCATTTACCATTTTTTTAAATGGTAAATGGCAAATGGTCATATTCTCTCACCTCTGACCCACAGTTTGGGAACCGCTGATTTAAAACTAACTGAAACCTGCACCTGACGGTTATTTCTGTCTTACCACTGAGAATTAGCCTGTGAGTAGCCCAATTAGTTTTAGACTGTGCACATTCAGGGAACGAGAGTTACTTTAAGTAACTGTGCTCATGAGAACTGTGTGGATTCAACTCCTCTTTGAGACAAAAAGGCCACGTGTCCGGCTTTACTCTCGTCTATTTGCCAAACTACTGTCCTGATGCTCCGCTAGAGACAATAAGAAGAGAGTTTAAATGAGTGTGGCTGATGCAGCCCCAAGTCCGCGCAGAGAAAACATGAGCGCAGCGCCCGGGACAAGAGGAGGCGAAGCGAGCACCGGGAGACAGACAGCCGAGCGGGGACGCGAAGGGGAGAAGCATCGCGCTTGGAAGTGACACGTCTTCAACAGACTGCTGCGTTTAGTGTTATACAGTATGTGACAAAGTAGGCGGAGAGTGAGTGAGCGCTGTCAGAGAGCCTGTCCCCGTAACAACACGTTGATTAATCAGTGAAACAACACCGTAGTTTGACGGAGATGCGGGCCCTTGCGGGTGCGGGGCCCTACGCACCTTGCGTAGTTTGCGTATAGGAAAAACCGGCTCTGACCGTAATACAGGCCTGGAGACACTTGAACAGTCAACACAGTGTTCAGGGCATTGATCATTCAGAGTCTGGCGATACTTCCACATGAAGAGAGTTAAATAATCTTGGTTACACGTACAGTAGGCACTAGCCGTCCACGCACTGACAATGTGCCACGTTTACTGGGCCACAAGTCATGTAGAAGGTCGGTGCCCAAATGTACTGATTTAGTGGTACGATATGATAAGGTAAATATGTGAGGCCAAATTAAGTCTATAATTCCCCATCACTCATCATTATTGTAATGTATAGGCATTTGCAGAAAATGGTTCTTTTCTTTGGGCTACAATGGAGAGGTTTGGCCCTTGGTGTTTTGGCGATGATAAAAATCGGCCCTCCATAACGCAAACTTGCCTGCCCGTGCTGTAGTGTCTCCCCTTAAAATGACAACAATAATAATACATCTTATATAATAATCAATTCCTTTACTTGGTCAATGTCTTTTACCTGTCAAATATAATGCATGATGACACCAACTCGTGCCCAAGGACAGCCAACATGCATCCATCAACCATGCGAGCGCTCAGTGCCCAAAGCAAACTGGAATCACATTAGAGCTTAATGGTTGACCCGTCCTCAGATTATCCCCCCAGACCTTTTCAAAGCCGGCGACAATTTGCCAGAAACGATTTACTTAACAGTGAAGTCTGTCCGTGTCGAGAAGTGGAGAAAATGTAAAAGGCCTGCATTGATCGCGACAGCAGAAAGAGAGGCACGGCTGCGTATTGATTAAACAGAGAAAGAAGTCCCAAATATGCCGGGTCCCGATAGCACTTAACAATTAAGAGCCACATTGTAAATCTGTGTTTTCTTTCCCTCCTACTTCAGACACTTTACTTAAACTTAAACACGGCGTTTTAACCGAGCACATTTTCTCCATTTACTCAAATCTAAAAGCTTCTCGACTGGAGCTTACAGCCTCATTTGAAAGCTTAAGACCTGCAAATAGAATCACGGAGAAGAAGCTAACAGGCTAACGGGAAAAGCTAACTGCGGGCTAGAGCCACTTTAAACAGTATTTACAGCCAAGTTTGAGTGAAATTGTTTTCCCCATTGTATAACTGGATGTACAACACCACTATCTCCCTTCACCTTTTCTGTCAGTGTAGTATTTACTCTCCAAGACATTTAATAAGTTAAAAAATCGTAACTTGCTAAGACACCTGCAGTTGCGCTTATGGCCTCTAGGGGCAAGAGTTACTTAGTACTGCTTTAATATACTGTACATATCATGCTTAATCATGTTTGCTAACGCTTGAATACTGTATCTCCATATGCCACTTACACAGTTTTATCTTGATATTTACAATTACATTTGATACATGTTTCACATTTTTTTTATATATACTCTTTACACATGATCTGCCATTAGTATTTTGATACCAGTGTTTCAATGTCTGATATTATTTGCTTTGTAGGCTCATAAGAGGTCATAGATGCCAATAGGTTTTGCTATATTAAGTGAGTAGTATATTGATGTTCTTTATTCTATGCCTTTCATTTAGATTTGAATGCTTTTTTTATAAGTTCTGGTTGATAAATAAAGCCATTCTAAGTAATTCTAAGCGACATGGTGCCGCAGCGGTTTGTGCTTGTGCGTCACAGCTCAAAGGTCCGGGTTCGATTCCCACCTGGACGGGGCCTTTCTGTGTGGAGTTTGCATGTTCTCCCCGTGTCTGCGCAGGTTTCCCATACCACTAAAAACATGTACAATGGGCCAGGATGAATGAGAGTGTGTTTGAGAGTGCGCATGGGGACGACGGATGGAAATGAGTCCAAGGCTACAATCCGGTGTGGCTTGTTTACATGCATGAGTCCCATGTATGTTCATTAACATGCACTGTCCCGACCAAATAAACCAATAAATGAAAAAACTTTGCAACGTTTATTGTGTCTACTTGTGTTACAGTATAACTTTCAGGGTTCCTTTTTTTTATCAGACACTAGGGTTAGAGATGTTGAAATCTTTACATGTTTCAGAAGTATCACCGGCGTGCGGTGAGATGTCACTTATCAGCTGCTCTTACTTCCGAGGCGTGACCAGTCTGATGGTCCTAACAGGTCCACCATCACTGGAGGAGGATGTCTAGGAACCGATAACGTAATAACAGCCGATAACGTAATAATGACCCATAACGTAATAAATTTGACCAGTTTCAAATGTAATAAGCCGATAACGTAATAACGATATTGGCTGGTTATTACATTATCGGCCTTGCAATGAGAAAATCCTTTGAAAATGTAATAACTACAGCCAAAATGTAATAACAACATTAATCAAGTTATTTGATGTATCAACACAATGTGGCCACTTTTTCATGTCTTCTTTTGGGTTTGTGCAATATGACACAGACTTGTTTTTCTTTAAAAGCATTTAATCATAACATCATGCAAGAACGGAAAAAAATATATGGCTATGTAGAACTCGCACATTTATGTCAGTGTTATTGAGTGGTTAGGCTGAACAATTTTAAACACACCTCCTGTGAGCAATATTTGTTGAAATGCAAAGTAATAACTACATTTACACACACACACACACACACACACACACACACACACACACACACACACACACACACACACACACACACACACACACACACACACACACACACACACACACACACACACACAACACACACACAGGAGGTCTCCTGCAATGCCTTCGAGCCATCGGGTGCGGGTTTACCTCGTGGTCGTCTCCAGCCTGCGGACCGCAGGTCAAACTGGAGAATGGCTCTAGTCGGATGGTGAGGAGGGAGGCGGAGAACATGGCCGAACCAGCAGGTGCGACGTTGCGCAGCCAGGCAGGATCTATTCTTGTAACCAGAGTCTTGTTTAAAGGCCAAGTCTCCGAGCCATATAGCAGGATGGAGAGTACTGCAGAGTTGTACATCCGGAGCTCCGTCTCGCGTGAGATGGTCAGGTGCCGCCAGAGTGGTTTTCAGAGAGACTGCAGAGCTGATGCAGCCAGGGCTCTTCTGCGGATGATCTCTGGTTTTAGGTGCCCGTTGTCTGTCACTATGGATCCCAGATACACAAAGTTCTGACAGGCAATGTCATTACCAAGCCACAGTGGAAGTGGATCGGTCTGAAACCGACATACATGAACTTGGTTTTCGTCCAGCTCACTTGGAGGCCAAGCTTCTCTGCCTCTTCACTGTAGATGCTCAGAGTGTCTCTTAGCTGGCTATAGGATGTGCTGAGCAGGATGGTGTCGTCAGCGTACTCCGGGTCAGTCAGGTGGTAGCTCACGAAGGACACTCCGAGGACCCTGTTCACAAACCCTGGACATCAGATAGTCAATGATGCAGTTGAAGAGGTCAGGAGCAGCCACACAGCCCTGGCGAACGCCACTGAAGATGGGAAACCAGTCGGAGTCTCTGCCGTTGATACAGACACAGCTCTGTGCGTTGCTGTAAAGCAGCTTGAACAGGGTAACAATCTCCAGGGCCGGTAGGATACTCCACAGTGAGGCGTGGCAGACGGTGTCAAAGGCAGCCTTCAGATCTATGAACCCGATGTAAAGATGGCGGTCTTGACGGAATTCCTAGGTTTTCTCTATCAGCATACAAACGGCGGGGATGTGGTCTGTTGTGGAGCAGTTAGGCATGAAGCCAGCCTGCTGGGGACGGCATCTGCTTCATATGGCTGGGAAAGCGCAGGTGAGCAAGATCCTGGATAAGAGCTTGCCGGGGATGGAGAGAAGGGAGATGCCTCTGTGGTTGCCACAGACTAGCCTGTCACCCTTACGTTTCCAGAAGGGCAGGATGACCCCTCTGGTCCAGTCGCTGGGAAGCCTCTCTGTCTCCCACACCTGATTGAATATGTGGGCAACCCACTCGACGATGCTATCACCGCCTGATTTCAGCATCTCAGAGGTTATTGCACAGATGCGGGGGCTTTCCTGTTAAGTTTTTTCAGAGCGGCTCTGTCTTCCTCGGGTGTGACAGGGTCTGTACAGCAGACGTCACTAGGGGCTGCAGTGTTAGCGGGCGATAAGATGGTGGGACCAGCCTGGGTGGTACCGTGCTGCAGAAGGAGGCCGAAGTGCTCTTTCCAGCGTTCGAGGCCGTTTGCTTCAGTTGTTATGAGGTTGCCATCAGAGTCTTTCACCAGGGCTGTCTTGATGCGTGGGCCATTACGGGCTTGGCCGCAGACTCTAGGTGTTTAGCTTCCGCTTGCCAAAACTTTTCCTATCCTCAGCTATAGCCACGTTGCGCTGGCGGTTCAGTCGCCGATACCCCATGAGGTCGCCTCGGAGCCAGGCCTCATGCCGCTGGTCGATGATGTTGAGTGTCTTCTCTAATATCCAGGGCTTTTGTTGGAGGGTCGAGAGCATCCGACGACATTGTGAGCTGACTGGATGACACTGTCCTTGAAGGTCTGCCCGTTCACCTTGTCAGTAGCCAGGTTATCGAAGGTGCGGCGGATGGCGCAACTGAAGTCTGTGGCGATGTTGGATCGCTGAGTAGCGAGTAGTCCAAGCAGGGCTGAGTCTTGGTGTGCTGGTTGGCTCGCAGCTTTAGCTTGAGATGGGCCACCAGCAGCCGATGGTCTGTGTTGCCAAGCTCTGCACCTCGGTACACACGGCAGTTGGTGACAAACGACTTCCAGCATCGAGAGATAAGGATGTGGTCCAGCGCTTTCCTGGTTCTGCCATCTGGGCTGTACCAGTAATGGATTACTTTCCGAGGAAACCAGGTATCAGCGACGCAGAGGTTGTTGTGGTGGCAGAGAAGGAGAAGGCGGTTACCGCTGTTGTGTGCTGACCTGTCAGCAAAAGTTGTGCCGACAGGTGAGCCTGTGGACCGATCACTGCTGGACGAGTGGCGTTGGCATCGGTGAGGATGATGTGATGTTGTGTGGTGGGGCTTAGCCGACAGCCTAATGGAGTTGGTCATAGAAGGCATCCTTCGCATCCTCATCAGCGACATCAGTGGGGGCATAAGCAACGATTACTGTCATCGTGCCGTGTTGGTGGAGAAAGCGGGCCGAGAGTAATCTGTTGCTCAGAGGTGTCCAGCTGATGAGGGACTTACGGAGGGCCTTTGCGACTCCAGATGTAGCAATGGTCGCCTTCTGTTGTTTTGCCATTGCCTTGCCATCGAACTTCACAGAGCCCTGCCAGGGTGATGTTATAGCGGCAGAGCTCTCGGTACAGCAGGGTGGCAGCTCCGGGTGAAGGAGTGTCTGGACGTTCGATGTAGCGTCACGGGTCCTACGACGAAGGTTGGTCCATACTCGTTGGTCGGGGCAGGCCGGCTTCTCTTTCTGATAGGTTTCGTAACAAAAGGGTTTCTCCTGCGTGGTTAGCCCTCCACAGGATAGTCGGTTGATGGGCTGCATACCGACACGCTGGGGTCTGTTTGTCTGGAACCTACTCTATATATACAATGGCGAGAAAAAGTGAGTATACACCGTTTGAAATTTCTCACATTTCTGCCTAAATTGGTCACTAAATGTGGTGTGATCATCTTCATCAAAATCACATGAATGAGTAAACAGTGTCTGTTTAAACTAATACCACCCAAACATTTACATTTAATCATATTTTTATTGGCTGTAACATGTAAACATTCACAGGAGAGCGTGGGATAAGTAAGTACACCGCCTGAATCTCACTGAACTGCAGCAGTTTTGTAAAGAGGTCCAAGATTCATCTTGATCGTTGTGAGCGTCTAATCTGCAACTACAGAAAATCAATTTAATACAAGGGTGTACTCACTTATTCCATGCATGTTGTGAATGTCTCAGGTCATTCTGCAAAATATCTTGATAAACTTGTGAATTATTTTTACATTGATGATAACACGTTGTCCAGGCCCTGAGACAACAAAACAGCCCCACACCATGATTCTCCTGCACCTGTACTTCACAGTGAGGAGAGGGTTTTGATGTTGATGTGCTGTTCCATTTTTATTTCACACATGATGTTGTGTGTTCCACTCAAACTATTCAACTTTGGTTTAATTAGTCCACTGAATATTTTTCAAGTAATGCTGTAGAGCAGCCATTCCCAAAGTCTGGGACATCGCGGCCCCCTTATTGATCCGAGATTGTCTCAGGGACCCCCAGTTTCCACAGGGCTTTGTTATTATTTTACTGCTAAAATAACATAAAAAGTAACATCTAGCAATGACTATAGGCTAAATACTGGTTTAAGTTGCACATGATAGAAAATACATTTATTTTTCCTTTCAAAATCAATTATTTTCAAAGTACTTGTTTTGCAGATAAGCTGTGGAGGCCCCCCTGTAGTGCCTCTGAGGCCCCCAGGGGCCCCGGACCCCACTTTGGAACCACTGCTGTAGAGCATCCAAGAGCTCTTTCACAAACCAAAGTTGAACAGAGACCACAATCTCATTCTGAAGATCTACATTACAAACTCTGAGTCCTAAGGGACTTAATGACGAACTGTTGTTGAGTGTAATGGTATGTTGACCGCACCGTGAAACCTTTTAAATTATTTCTGACATCTAGAATTGTCAGATTTTGAAGTTCTTGGTTTTAAAATAATCTGCATAATTTTGTAATGATTATGGCAGTGAATTGCCTAATTATATGTGCTGTGAAGGCATGATTTTTTGTGATATTGGTGATTATAGGATGCTATGATCAGGTACTATGTCATTGGTCCTGATTAGATATTGCTTGTTGGGGCAGTCCCTGAGCTATAAATGATCAAGCTGTCTTCAAGTTTGATGAAGGTCAGAGTGACCGAAACGTTGCTGCAATAAAAGCCAAGTAAAAGAGTGAGACAGTGTGCGGGAGCCTTTTTCCAAGTTAAGTATTCTATTCTTCTACGCACTTGTTGCCTACTCAGGTGTGCAGAGCTTCCACTTATCAAAGATTCTCCTGTTCTGCCTTTTCTTTTTTTGTTAGTGTGAGTCGTCCCCTTGTTTCCTTTTCGCATTCTGTTTGATGCATTCTGTTATTCCTCGGACATATGGCAAAGTGATTATATTTTGTATTCAAATGAAAAAAAATTAAAAATAAAATAATGCAACAGATATAAATCTGAGCCTTGCAAAATGGGGTGTCTATAGTTAGACACACACTTCCTGTTTCAGGGTACGCTTCCTTTATAAGAGTCTTTGCATAATCAAATATTTCTGGGATTTTAGACATTGCCTCCTGGAATCCCCACTCTGAAAGGTATAAAAGCGCTGTATTTTTAGTTGCCTTTTGGTAGATTTTCTACCAATGCATTAAGCATTCTCGCACAGGTGAAATAGCTGGAAAAAAATATATAAAAAATAATTTGTCAATAACTTGTCAGTTGTAAGCTACTGGACCTGAGCAACAAAACAGGCAATAAAAAACCCAGAAAATACATCTCAGGTAATTCTTTAAGGAAAACTACCTTTCAAATTCAGTAATTCAAGTTCTTAATCAAGAAAGACCCTCGGCTGTGGTAAGTTTCCTCCTTTACCATTTTCAAAAGGGAAAATCATCCAGCCTTGTGAGGAGAGGGATGTAAAGGGTTAACATCAGTGAGTCCACCAGGTCCTCACCATTAGTTATAAAAGTTTGAAAAGCAAGACCTCTCTGAAATCATTTGGGTTTACACTGAATGATTAACTCTAGAACACAATGATACGATTATGGAGAACTTTGCCCCGACTGAATAAAGTTTTCAGCAGAAAAAACAGAGGCTCAGATACAAATATGAGTCGCACTTGACTCACCATACCAGAAATATCTGTCTGCAGTGGGTTTTGACATGGAAAACGAAGAGGTTGAAAACCGTCCCTGTCATGTGAGTACAGATGAAAGTGTAATTTCCATTCATTTTGGCGCCACTGATCAAATATGGGTGTTTTAGATACATTTTCTTGTACTTTTGATTATTGTCTTATGGCCAAAAAACTAACAATTTCTGTGCAAGCCATTCTGCAGGCAGTGAATGTGGAGATTTTGTGTCATTTTAGTGTCGTTATTGTTAGAAAATACTGTAGTAGCAGTCATAGTAGAAGTATGATTGGACTCAAATTTGGCATACCGCCTTTGCGCTGCCCAATCCCGTCAGACCTTGGAAGCTAAGCAGGGAAGGCCTGGTCGGTATTTGGATGGGAGACCGTTGGTAACACCAGTAAGCCTAGCAAATGTAGAGAGTGAGTGGTTGGTGGTGGTCGGAGGGCCAATGGCACAGACTGGTTGCCTCACTTCTGTCAGTCTACCCCAGGGCAGCTGTGGCTACAATAGTAGCTTACCACACCAGGTATGGAGTGAAAAGAGTCTTTGAGTGTCCAGAAAAGCGCTATACAAAACCGATGCATTATTATTATTATTATTATTATTAAAATTCCACCAAACATAATTGCTATTTCACCTTGTAATTTCATTAGCTAAAAACATGGAGAATTGGGACAAAATTAACTACTTAACAAACCTTTCACAGTTAAGTTAAGATCCTTTATTAATCTCTGAAAAGAAATCTCTGTAGATAAATTTGTTCTCTGCATTTGACCCATCCTCAATGTCACTGGGGTGACCTGTAGGAGCAGTGAGCTGCCAGCATGGGCTGGCACTCTGGTACCCATCTCCATGATGTGGAGCCAGGCTGGTGGTCAGAAACACCTGGCTGGAGGATTCACCTACTGCACATGTTTTTAGTGGTAGTTGGTAGTGGTAGTTGACATAATGCATTTGTATACGCACTGTGAAATTATTCGATAAAGTCTGTTAAAAAATTGGCACAAAAGAGACAGTAGTAGTAGGATCAAACAGAGGCACTGGTAGCTTGTTGGGCTTTATTACTGTTCAGGGTGAATGGGGTAAAGAGCAGGAAATACATTCAGCAAACTGTCCAAACCCACAGGCTTCCGGGCTGCAGAGATATGATTCTTTAGTAACACTTTAGATTAAGTTCCACGTGTAGGTACAGGTAACAAGACAGTAATTACAAGCGTAAATAAGGAGTACATGGTGTTACTAAGATGGACAAGGTGTAACTACAGTGTACAAGTTGTACGGTGTAACAAAGTGTACCTACACATGATCTTGGCTGTAATCTAAAGCCCAAGATCATCCAAGATCATCCCAAGATCATTACACAAGTATGATTTGAAATCAAAATGCTGGGTGTCATGTCTTTAACCTTTTTACAACAGTATAACTGTTTGATTATATTGTATAATAATTATAACAGAATTCATTATGATATAATGGGCTGCACGGTGCCGCAGCGGCTTGTGCTTCACAGCTAGAAGGTCCCGGTTCAATTACAGTAAGTTAAGTTATCATTTATTAATCTCTGTAGAGAAATCTCTTTAGAGAAATGCGTTCTCTGCATTTGACCCATCCTCAATGTCGCTGGGGCGATCTGTAGGAGCAGTGAGCTGCTGGCTTGGGCCGGCGCTCCGGGGGGACATGTAGGGTGCAGTGTCTTCTCCAAGGACACAACGACAGTGTGCATTTTTGCGGGAGCTGGGATTCGCACCCCCAACCTTCCGATCACGAGACGACCCGCTGTACCAACTGCGCCGCTGTACCCCAATTCCCACCTGGACGGGGCTTTTGTATGTGGAGTTTGCATGTTGTCCCCATGTCTGCGTAGGTTTCGTTCGGGTACTCTGGTTTCCCCTACCACTAAAACATGTACAATAGGCCAGGATGAATGAGAGTGTGTTTGAGAGTGCGAGTGAGGGACAACGGATGCAAATTAGCCAAAGGCTACAATCCGTCGTGTTTACATGCATGAGACCCATGTATGTTCATTAACATACACTGTCCCAACCAAATATACACAATAGTTATGCCTTGTACACCGCCCTGTACACTGTAGTTACGCCTTGTAGGGATGACAATTGTCGGGATTCCCGTGGTCACGGGATTCCCGCGGGATTCCCACGGGATGGGAGTGAATTTCACTATTGATCCCGTGATGGGACGGGACGGGAAAAAACATCGGGAGTGGCGGGAGTATATCGCATCAAGCGGCAGAAAGTGGCAGATAATGCAGTGACATGCTGCCGTTATTTCATGAGGCACAAAACACGGAAAGAAATGATTAAATATACAAATAAGCGCTAACTTTCTTCTCTTCATCCTGCCTTCTGTCCATGCGCCGCAGCAGTGCACCCTCCCCTTGTCGGCCCAAACACGGCGCTCTCTCTCCCCCTCTCTCTACCTCGCGCGCGGCTGCGTGTGTGGCTGGAGCCGCTGTCAGTGCGGACAGAGGGAGATGTGTTGGTGCTGAACACAGTGGCATTAGTCGAACGCTAAAGTAAAAAGTGAACTTCACAGCCACTAGTTTCGTGTGTGATAAAAGCTGTGTGCGATACGAGGACAGGGCTTTGGCTGGGGATCTTAAAGGGACAGCGATCTTAAAGGGAGGTGTCATGTTCCACTGCCCCTGTGAAATAAAACTGAAACTTCCTAAACGACTTTATTTAAATAGTGCTGGTGGTTAGACTAATAATGTAGCCCAGGTTGTGACCCTGGTTATTTCAGTCACAACATGTGCTTTTATCGGCCTGATGTGCATCTAAAAAAACTTTGTAAAACATGCGGGATTGGGACGGGAGTGGGATTGATTCTGTCGGGAACAGGACGGGACAAGATTTTTTTTTGCACATCACACCGGACTGGGATGGGACAGGATTTTTTTTGTGGGAGTGGGACGGGACAGGAGTGAGAAATCACTCCCGTGTCATCCTCTAACGCCTTGTACTAAAGTGTTACCAATTCTTTAAAGTCTTCTTTCCTCAATGGTGCATATACTAGCCTAGTCCGCAGCGATGTCTCTGAGATGGCTGTCATGTACATGTTTGCGTCTAAGCCAGGGCTGTATGTGGTCTGCATGTCGTTACAGATGGATGAGCCTGTCCGTGATGAGGCCACAGGGAAACACAGTCAAAAGGGCAGTGAGGAGAGAGACAGGAATAAACCCACCTACTGTGTCACTGATGTCCCACCATGGTACCTCTGCATTTTTCTAGCCTTTCAGGTATTCAATATAGCATATACAATAACAAAAATGAGTACTTGTGGCAATGCGAGGGTTAACTTGTCTATTTCAAACATAAACTTGCCAGACAACGCCAGCTGGAGATGGCCAGCACCAGAAATTAAGTAAAAGCACGTAGGTTCATTGTTGAATAAATGGCACTGCATAGAAAAGTTGTACATTTATTTTCACATTCTTTAGTTAAAATCAGGTTTGTCCAAAGTTCGTTTCACAGTTCGTTTAGTTACTTGTTTTCAGTCCATATTTCAGTTACCACAGTCTACCCATGACGACGTTGCTCCTAGACATCTACAGATGCAAGAAGGCACATCACTACGAGTATAATTTACAATATTTCTAAAGTAACCACGCCACAAACCTGAGCGGGGCATTCGCATGGCTCGGGGCTTTGACAGCGGAGTCCGAGTCAACGCAGCCGATCCACTCAACCTCTAGCACAGGGGTGTCCAAACTTTTTCACTGAGGGCCACATACAGAAAAATATACAAACAACTGGGCCGCACTCAGTAGAGGTCAGATATATAACTTCATCACTGTTGTATTACAGTTAGCAAAATCAATAAAATGTTAACTGTGCTTTTTTAATTGAATATGCTTTAAGTAAAAAAACAGCCTTCATCACAGCTTTCTATTAATGGATTTTCATTTATTTTTACAAAAGAAAAAAGGTAAAAGCGAAATAACACAATTACTCACCAGCACAGACTGAGATGTATAGCTCAAAGTAACTTAACATGAATCGCTTCAATATTGTTAAACATGACACATTTTTTAAAACAGCAAAATACTGTGTGAGAAAAATATTTAACTGACCAGGTAAACCGGGCCATGTTTAAAAAAAGATCATTTACCATTTTAAACAATGGGGGGAAAATAGACTAGTGTCATCCTAAATCCGAGTCTGACAGTGGCTTAGTGGATAGTGGTTCTGACACAAAGGGACAGGCCCCAAAGTGATAATAATTGATAATTTAATTAAAACAATAAAATAAAATAAAATATTTAAAATAAAAATTTATATTTTTAGAATTTTGCAGTGGGCCGCAGTTGGCCCGTGGGTCGTAGTTTGGACACCCCTGCTCTAACATGACCAGTTACAGGGAGACCGCGGGCCCATGACGGCGCCGCGACAAACTAAACGTTAACAAGGACTATAGTTAATACCAACTTAAGATATTTAGATTTAGCGACCAATGATACTACCTGGACTGGAGAGTGACGAGGAGCAACAACCACAACACGAGACTGGGCGTACAGGAAGTCAGAGGTCAAACAATAAACGGAAGTGCTATTTATCAGGTGACGGCCGGCGCGCACAGCCAATCACCATCAAAACTACAAGTGGCAGTGCCGCCTGCAGGTATTGAGAATGAGGAGTCACGTGCCGAGTTGGGGTGATATGGGGGGGGGGGGGGGGGGCTCTGAGCCTGTCAGACATATTGGCTGCGGATTAGGGGCACGTCCCCAGAATTTCACGCATTCCTCATTATTCCAGAGCACTTTAAATTTTGCGCATTTACGTTTCGGCGGACAGAGACGGATCTACGAATACGACAAAGAAAATGAAGAAAGTAAAGCAATGCAAAGAGATAAGGCGAAAGAAAAGGGACCTTACAGGAACAAGCTCATACCAAGCGCAAAACAGCGATATTTGGAGAAGCTTGCGGACATTCAAAACATCAACACACGAGCTCCCTGCAGCGGAGACCTGGACCATTTACCTCCATGCACATACATGGACACAGTAAACTACCTTGTATTTGGTGTAAGTTACTACACGATGCAGGAGTTTAAAAGCCACAAGTCTTTGGAAAGTTACGAGACTTTCTGCTGTGGCTGGATCCAGGACTTGGCTCTACAAGCCTCCAGCTGGTGAAAACAGCGTTGTACTGGCGAAAGTAACTTTCTTCACATGCGTTTTAGTGTGTTGTCATTACATTGCATTTAGCGGACACTTCTTGACCATAATGACAAAGTAATAAAGTGCGTGTTTCGTAAACACTACATTGTTACGAGATGTTCAATATACACAAACGTTTCCAACATGTTTTGACAGGTCAGAGTGAGACTTGCGCTCCTTGATGCTGTGTCCATTTCTGTAACCTAAAAAACTGTATCACATTGTTCCTACGTTTTCCATGTCTATCGTGTGAGGTATTGGAGCAGTTTTTAACACAGCAGTGACTTCCAGGCGCTAAAACAGTGCGGAATAGCAAGAACCTCCGCTACTACAGCGTTAACAACACACGTAAACGATGTGTATTGCCGCCGGAGCGCAGCCAATATGGCGGCGAGGGGGGGAGGGGGGCTCTGTGCCGTGACGTCAACTCCTCATTCTCACATACTGTATTCAGAATTCTTACTCAGAGTTGGAGGAAAGGCAAGGAAATGTTGATTTGCAATAGGGTTTTCAGAGACACACCACCCATGCTGCCTTTAAATTCCTTGTTTCAGCATTACTTGACCGCGTTCGGGGGCATCATCACAATCCCGCTCTTACTGTCCGAGCGGCTGTGTCTGCAGCATGACAGTCTGACCCAGGGGAGGCTCATCAACAACATCTTCTTTGTGTCTGGAATCTGCACAGTCCTGCAGGTCACTCTGGGAGTCCGGTCAGTTTCTGTAACCACAAATAAATGTATACAAATTTCAAAATTTCTTCCTCATATATGCTCCATTAATGCCCTGGTGAGTAGAATGAGCCCTGGCCTTTTCACCGCGATTGCCTCTATATGCCTGTAAAGTCACTTAAAGGGGGGGTATTATGTAAAATCGACCTTTTCAAGCTTTATATCATGTTAGTATGTCATTCCCTCATTAAACACATGCCTGGAGTGTTGTCTTGGCTCATTCACATATTTTTGAGTAATCAGTAAAAACTTAGACGGCAGCCATTTTAGGTGTAGCTATGCCTCAGTCCTCCTAGGAACGCCCCCACCTCCTGGAGACGCCTCTGGACCTTTTGTCACCAGCCAAGCCACCAACCACTGCTCCTCAGCTCAGCAGAGCCCCCTCCCCGCACAGTAGTGTTGTTTAGATGCCACAGCAGTGTGCTGAAGGGGGCGTGTCGGAAAGCTTCTTAAAGAGACAGAGGCCTATTTCAAGACGTTCAGTACAGCCATTTTGAGAGAGCAATTTTATTCAAGGCAGTTATTTTAATTTACTGCATATACAGACCAACAGAAGGTTACGTCATCATTGTAGTATGCTATAGACTGGTGCTATGTGATTGAAAAAAGCATAATACCCCCCTTTAAGGCCCATGGATTGAATTATCTGTCTGTGAACGCAGCTCACACCAAATAAACTTTAATGCATTTTACTAATCGAATTAATTGCAAATTAAATGTTTAGTCATTTCATTCTCTTGTCGCTGTTTTCACAGGCCACATATTATTTGGTTATTTTTTCCCTAAACTTTCTTCTTGTGTGAACAGTTTTATTGTGGCACCAACCTAAACCCTATACAGGACGTCCACGATATTGGACGGAACCCGGGCCTTACTAAATCCTACCCCTCGAACCTTTGACACCTTCTCCTATGGTTTTATCATTTAGATTTAGATTATCATTCAGATTTTTTTAACAAGTGCTGGGAATGTGGGAAAGTGGCCATTTTGAGAAGTAAAAAAAAAAGATCTGATGTCCCTCATGCCACACGGAACTGAGCTATATGTCACTTATTCATCAGCCATAAGTTTGAACTATTAATTGAAAAACAAACAAACTTGGAGATATTTTAAAAAACTGATATGCATTTGACTTTGTCTGATACTGCAGGCTGCCTATTCTCCAGGGGGGCACCTTCGCCCTGGTGACCCCCGCCATGGCCCTGCTGTCCCTGCCTGAGTTCCAGTGCCCGGCTTGGACACAGAACGCCAGCCTCGTGAACACGTCCTCTCCCGTTTTTATCGATGTGTGGCAGAGCCGTCTACGAACTGTACGTTTACCGTGGCATTCACTTATAAAATCCCATAAGAAAAAGAAGCAAAATTTAACTGATTGATTAAAAATGCAGACAGATAAAGTTGATGTATTTAGCAAACAAGAGGAGCTCCATAAAGCACATTTGTAAACATTGCTTTCATGCCGTGTGTACCATCCTTTGCCTAACACTACTGTTTCCTTTCTGTTTCTCTGTAGCTGCAGGGCTCCATCATGGTGGCCTCAGTGCTGCAGATCGTGGTGGGCTTCTCGGGTCTGATTGGTTTCCTCATGAGATTCATTGGACCTTTAACAATCGCGCCCACGGTCTCTGTCATCGGCCTGTCCCTCTATGACGTGACCGGAGACGAGGCGGGGAGCCACTGGGGCATCTCGGCTCTGTATGTACCACCACCGCCTCACTCCCACAACGACTATCTGATCTTACATCCGCTCATCTACCGACAGGACCGCGGTGCTGATTGTCCTGTTCTCGCAGTATCTCTGCCGGGTCCCGCTGCCCGCACCCTCGTACAACAGAGTCCGGAAATGGCACACTTCAAAGTTCTTCATTTTCCAGAATGTGCCAGTATGTATCACGCACTGCAGAAGAAGGAATTGTTTAAAATCAATAACATGAACATTGCATTGCATTTTACAAGGTCACACTGTTACACTATAGTCAAATCACTTAGTGGTGGTTAGCTATGAATGAGAGCGTTTGTGTGTCACGGGCATGGGCGGACTGGTTTTAAGTTGTTTTTACTGTGTTTTATGGTGCATGTTTTTAAGGCTGCTTTTATGCATGTTTTAACTTTTAGCCTACTCAAGCTCATGCCCCTGGTAGCCCCGCCCAAGTGTTGATTGTTTCAACTGGGCACACCTGCGGCAAGGTATTTAAGAAGATGGTGATGGAAAGAAAAAGGACAGAAGCAGAGGTACGGAGGGGCACGGCGGGCGGCGGCGGAGAAGGACGAACGCATAAACGAACGAATGAATGTACGGACGAATGGACGAGGACTCGGAACGGGGAGACACGGCCCACTACGGGCGGGGGGACGCCGTGGCTGAGCGCGAGGGAGCAAGGGCTGGCTGGCGAAGGAGGGCGCCGGACCTGAAGGGACACGACGACGCGCCAGGTCGGGATGTGTGAAGGCGGTTAGGGAGCGTTCGGGGTAAGGGATGTCCCCCGGACAGGCGCCGCGGGGTCGAGCAGCGGTGGCAGGCTCCCCCAGCTCATGTGCCCCGAGGCGGACCCCTGGACCTGGGGTACAGCTCCCGGAGCCGGCCGGACCCCCTTCCTGGATGACCGGAACGATATGGCACCTTCGAGCACGCACACCCGCTCCTTACTTTTAGCCCCTTTTAACCCCCCCCCCCCCTTTGTCCTTTTTAATGTTTTATATTGACTTTTATGTTGGCCAGAAATAAATTGTTTAATTCCTTTTTAAACCAGTCTTGTTTTATTGATTGCGCCACCATGTAGGCTCCCATTGCCATTTTAAACCTGTGACATTTGCTTTGCTTTTTGCAGGTATTTTGTAATCATCTCAAACACATATTGACCATTGCAATACAGTTTGTTAAGAAAATGCTGATCTAAAACGGCTTATTAAAAAAATTCTGTCCCTTAGTCCCTCCCTTTGCTCCACTTTTGCGTAGCTGCTGTAAAGGAACTTTATTTGTTCTATTTAGTTATTTTTTTCAGTAATGGGGTAAAACAGAGTGTGGGGTCGAGACTGTGTGTTGTTGTAGCTTCAGCAGATGTTTTTGCACTTGCGGAAGAAGGATAAGCTTCACAAATCGAAAGTAAGGCAAGCATTTCCTGGTTGTAAACACTCAATCTTTTGTTGTAACAGCTGCCCTGAGGCTTTTCTGACATAAGTGAGGCATCAGTCCCTCACTCAAACCAGGAATTCACTGTTATGGTTATGGTATACTTTGCTGTCCCCGAAGGGAAATTTGCTTCTACTGTACATTTGTTTCTGTACAGATGTAGATTATTGCGTAAATATAGGCTACGTTTGCTGATATTGCTTAGATTCTCCTGGGCCTCATTCGGTCTCGTGGCTTGTGTGTTACCTCGCTCCACCATCTACATACGTCCTGCCCTCTGAACCCGGACCAGATCTGGCTACATGGCTCGCACTGATGTGAAGGAACGTGTTATAGGGCGAGCGGCTTGGTTGAGCTTTCCATATCCTGGTAAGTTTTTTTTTTAATATATATCTGGCCACTTCAGCGAAAAGATCAACTTTCTTTTATTGTTGAGGCTGTTCTTCATTCAGCGTCCAGTGGGGCATGCCCGACCGTGAGCCCTGGCGGGGGTTTGGTTTGGCAATGATGGCTGGGATTCGTGTGCTCCATGGCAGAGTCTGTGGGACTACCATTTATGTGCCAGGCTGTCTGGGGAGCTCTCTCCCCCAGCACGCCATCAAACGCTGCGGGTCATTGCTGGCATCGATGGGGCTGGGGCTCTCTTGTGGCGGGTTGGCCTTCGGGACGGGCAACGGCACCACGTCCTTCAGTGAGAATATAGGTGCACTGGGTATCACTAAGGTAAGGGCAAAACCTCAGGCACAGCAGTGAAAAAGTGTTCAGTGGGAGTAATGTGGGTTAAATGAACACGTTTTTAGGAGGAATTCAACTAATTATTGGAGCTGGGATTTGAAACAGGTATGTGCAAATCGACCTTGTTTTTCTAATATTCTGTGTACAGGTGGCGAGTCGAAGAGTGATCCTCCTGAGTGGATTTGTCATGATTTTAATGGGAATCCTGGGAAGGTCGGCGCAATCTTTTCAACCATCCCCACCCCTGTGATCGGAGGCATGTTATTAATCATGTTCAGCGTCATAGGAGCAGCTGGCATTTCTAATCTGCAGGTAAACGCCAGGAGAAACCATCATGAAATATTCTAGATTAATGGAGTCGCTTTCCAATTGTAGACCACAGATATGAACTCTTCAAGGAATATCTTCATTTTTGGCGTCTCCGTGTTCTCGGCACTGACTATTCCCAACTGGATACGGAAGAACCCGCACGCTATAGATACAGGTACTGCTTTATTCAACCCATTATACATAAACAGATGTGCTGTACTGAACAACTAAACTGTTCATTAGTCATTTATTATAGCGGTACACAACAGATTAGCCCTTTTACAAAGCGTGAGATTCAGAGGTTAGAGTGCACTCTTAGTTGCTGCCAAAATGCATTTCTAACTCTCACAATACAGTAGCTCTCGCCCGTCCCCATTGTTCATGTGAGTTAAATTTGTGCAGCTTTGGATAAGTGCTGTCAATGAACTTAGATCGCTCTTTTTCAGACTCTTACGGGCAGATACTCCTGGTCAAATGCCGCTTGCTAAAAATAATGTACTTGAGTGAAAGGACTGAAGTATTTGCGATTGAAAAGACTTGAGTATTCAAAGTAGCTGTGAATAATGAGTAAAGTTTTTTGCGGCTTTAAAAATGAGAAGGTTGCCCGAATTCCTCGCTTGTACAGTAGCACAACCTTAGCCTGGGAATACCCATGCTGCTGTGTGCGCTCGAATCATTTCGAACTGCACAGCAGCCTGGGGACCATGGCCGAAATCTTCGCATGGATTTGGGGACCAATCACAGAACGAGGAGGGAGACGATGATGCGCTATTCGACAGACGGAGGCTTGTAGTTTGTTTAGGAATAAAAAATAAATAAAAGTTTATTTACGGATCCAACTTGACAGCAGCAGACATGATGCCATCTTTCGATCAAGCTTCAGACCGTGTTAAATAGTTTAGCTCGAAAGTTTAAAGTGAGTACATAATAAGTCATCGGATACAATTGATACGATTGGCTATGGCTACAGCAGACACATACAGTATGATAGACATTCGTAGCGCCCAATGAACGGCTATGGACAATCGTAAACCACACCTCTCTTATGAGAAAATGAACTGGTGGTCCCCAGACTAATGCTGCATCCGAAACCATCAAATTGTAGCCTCTAAGTACTAACACTAGCAACTAATCCTTAACCTTTCATGGGGTCAACTGTTAGATCTCTATGCAGTTAGTGAACTTCTGCTTCAGCAGCATTTGCCCAATTGAACCGTCCTTACCCAGGGGAAGGGGAACTGACACCACCAAGCCAAACAAAAGCGCATACCGCCACCTACTGTATATTGTCCAACAACAAAATAGTGTCCAAATAAAGACATTTAAGGTGAAAAAAGAGAATCATCCAAATTATCCTTCACATTTCCCTTTATTTTATCTCAACAGCGGTTTCATAAAGCTACAGTATGCAAATTAGCCATGTGGCTTAAAGGGGAGGTATTATGTAAAATCGACTTTTTCAAGCTTTATATCATGTTATTATGTCTGTAGCGGGCCCCAGGAATGAATGAGACGGAGAGTTTCGAACGGGTGCAGCAGTTTTTTACTGTGGTTGCATGAAAAGGGCACCAAGTGACATCAAGCACCATTAACAGCATCACGCACCGTGAAAACTATAAATAAGCACAGAAACAAAACAATTGGAAAAGATACAAAAATACATATGCTAATTAACACGTGCTCGCATGCACTTGACACACATAAATAAAATTAGAGTAAAAATGTACAAAAATAATAAATGTAAATGTCCACCACACACACGAACCTCGCTCCGCTTTCCACAGGGCAGCTATCTTGAAATATGCTTCAATCTTAACCAAATGTCCAGCATGGCTGTGGCTGCTGCAGTCCATCAAGCTCAAGACCGCATGTGAGGGAAAAGTCTCTTGACTTCCGGTAAGCGAAGAAGAATTAACTAGGCGCGGGCGCCCTCTAGTGGACAACTAACGTACATTTACACTCCCACCAATCATGTATAAAAAAAAAAAGACAAATACATGATTCACAGATGGATGTTAACAGAACGTAAAACTTTACAAAAACATGTCTGACGTGAGCATATCAGGCAGGGACAACGTCCAATTAACGTTATTTTAGTTACTTTCTAAGAGAACAACTAGTTTTTGGATTGGCCGCTCAATTACATGGGGTTTATAAGGCGTGCCTTGTTTCTTTGGTGTATTACGATCACCTATTTGAACTTTTACTCTGCGCACTAAACCATCATCATCTTCCGATGCTTCTACTACTCGGCCTAGTTGCCATTGGCTTCTAGGAAGCATTTCTTCTTTAATAATGACTATGTCATTAACTTTTAGGTTTCGACGTGGTACGTGCCATTTTTGTCTCATGGAAATGTTCAAAAGGTATTCTCTTTTCCACCTACTCCAGAACTGTTCAGTGAGATATTGAACTCTGCGCCACCTTTTCCTTGCATACAAATCCTCTTTTACAAACTTTCCAGGAGGTGGTAAAGCGACTTTGGATTTCATGAGTATGAGGTGGTTTGGAGAGAGCGGTTCAGGTGACTTTGGATCATTGATTGTATCAACACTTAGTGGTCGTCCATTGATTATTGACATTGCCTCATAGAAAAGTGTTCTCAGGGAAGCATCATCAAACCTTCCGGAACTCTGAGCAATGGTGGCATTGAGAACATTGCGGATGGTTCGGATCTGGCGTTCCCACACGCCTCCGGCATGACTAGCAGATGGGGCATTGAACACGAACTCACATTGTTTGTCAGCTAAGAAGACTTCAAGGGCATTTGTGTCACATTGCTTGAGAGCCTCTTTGAGTTCATTTTTGCGCCCACGAAGTTTGTGCCTTGGTCACAGTAGAGCCTACTTACAGCTCCTCTTAGACTGATAAAACATCTCAAGGCATTAATGAATGAATCTGTGGACAAATCTTCGAGCATTTCTATGTGGACTGCACGTGATGAGAGACAGGTAAAAAGTAGTCCGTATCGTTTGTGCTCTTTACGGCCTTGCTTGGTCATGAATGGTCCAAAGCAATCCATTCCACAGTACACAAAGGGCTCGGAGATTTCAACTCGTTCCTTTGGAAGCTCTGACATGCGTTGTTCTTCAGTCGGGCGTCTTAGCTTTCGACATTGCACACATTTGTTTATCAACTTTGCCACTTCCTTACTTCCACCAATCACCCAAAATCCATTTGCTCTCAACTCCATCAACGTTTGACTTCTGCCCTGGTGGCAGATTTTGGAGTGGCAGTGGGACATAATCAGATTTGTTATGTGATGATCTTTAGGAAGAATAATGGGATGTTTGAGTTCCTGACCAAGAGTGGATTTCTTTAGCCTGCCTCCAACACGGAGGAGACCCTGATCCAATACGGGATCTAATGGAAACAGGGGACTTGAACTGGGAAGGTTTTCTCCCACCTTCAACCTTTCTAGCTCTTGGGGGAAAGCATGCTGCTGCAAAAGGCTTATTACTGTATCAGCAGCTACTTTTCTTTCTTTGACTGTGACAAGATTGACATGTGTGATTTGTTTTGACCTAAGTCTCTTTATTCTAGCGATTACTTTGAGAAGCATTGACCAACTAGAGAACTTTGTGAGACGATTTAGAATGTCATTTAGTTTGTTTGTATGGGTTGTGAGTACGTTAACAGCTTTTACTTCTGGATCTCCAACTAGCAGTTTAGTTGTCTTGTTTGGAGTGAATGGGATATCTGGCTCCCACAGAAACTTTGGGCCTGATAACCAGGTAGTTGATGAGAGATCTGATGCACTGAGCCCCCTAGAGGCATGATCGGCAGGGTTTTGTGCCGTGTCGACGTAATGCCACTGTTTGGGATCAGTAGTTTGCCTGATTAACTGGACACGATTTGCGACAAAAACGTGGAACCTTCGCGCCTCGTTGTTAATATACGCGAGGACTACTTGGGAGTCGGTCCAAAAGTACTCATCATCAATGTGCATTTCAAGTTCTGCCTTTAGCATGACACTTACTTTAGCTGCTGTGACTGCAGCTGCGAGTTCTAGTCGCGGAATGCTAGTGACCTTTGTCGGTGCAACTCTAGCTTTAGCAATCACTAAACTACAATGCACTTTGTCTTCGTTATTTTTGTACCGTAGGTAAGAGCAAGCACCATAGCCTACATTGCTGGCGTCGCTAAAGTGATGCAGCTCTACTCTCACAATGTTGTCTAGATCTGGTGGACGATAACATCTGGGAACTGAGATTGTCTTTAGAGTTTGCAAACCATTTTTCCACTCCTCCCACCGTAAGCGCAAGTTTTCAGGAATGGGATCATCCCACCCAATGCCTCTGCGGCACAACTCTTGCAGAATGCTTTTACCACTCAGAATAAAGGGAGCTACAAAGCCGAGTGGGTCAAACAGGGATGAGATTGCTGACAGTATGCTTCGGCGAGTGGGGGTTTGCTCTTTTGCACTGATATGGAAACTGAAAGTGTCTTTTTCGATTGACCACTGGATGCCAAGCACTTGTCCTTCTGCTGTTGAGTCAGGTTTGAGATTGAGAGGCCCAGTGTTATCGGCTCTTTCTGAAGACTCGAGATGGGAAAGAGCATCGCTGTGGTTCGAGTTGAACTTGTGCAGACGTAAACCTGCTAGTTTGCACAGCTGTTGGGCTTCTGTAATGAGCTCTTTGGCCTCATTGACTGAGGGGACACTAGTTAGCCCATCATCAACATAGAAGTTCTTTTCGACAAAGGCTGCGGCTTTGGGGTAGTCAGATTTGTGTTGCTGTGCTAGGTACTTCAGGCCAAAATTTGCACAACCAGGCGAGGAGCCAGCTCCGAATAAGTGGACAGCCATTCTGTACTCTTTGGGCTCTGTGTCCAGCTGACCGTCTTCCCACCACAGGAATCTCAAGTAGTTGCGCATCTCAGTACAGACAAAGAACTGATGGAACATCTTTTGGATGTCACAGATTATGGCCACTATTTCCCTTCTAAAGCGACATAGCACTCCCACCATCGAGTTAGTCATATCAGGGCCAGTGAGGAGTGTATCGTTCAATGAGATGCCGCAAAACTTAGCTGAACAATCAAAGACTACTCGCAACTTAGTGGGTTTCTTCGGGTGGTACACCCCGTGGTGTGGGATGTACCACACAGTCTCATTCTCAGGTGCAAGAGGGGCCAGTTCTGCATCACCGTTGCAAATAGTGTCTCTCATGAAGGCTGTGTAATGTTCATGATACTGTTTATCAGTTTTTAACCTTTTCTTAAGGTGGTGCAGTCGGACGGTGGCTAGCCTCTTGTTATTTGGGAGGTCTGGTGGGAGATTGTCCTTGAAAGGGAGGGGCATCTCGTAATGCCCGTCTGGCTTTTGCACTATTGTGTCACTCAGAAGTTGTATGAAGCGCACATCATCTTGAGACACATACTTGTCTTCATAGTTTCTCTCATTAAAGTCTGACTCCAAGACCTTTAGCACATCAGTAGCTGACGGTGTAGGTACTTCTTTCACTTTGATACGATGCACATAGCTCTGATTGCCTTGTCTGTCTAAGTGGGGATTTGCTGACCCAATGATACTCCAGCCCAGTATAGTTCTTTGAGCAAACGGCTCGTTAACATTTCCAGTAACTACCTCTAGAGGCGCTAGGGCTGATGGGCAGTCATAACCAATTAACAACCCCACATCGCAATCTTGGAGTGGCTTCATTTCATTGGCTAAGGTTTTTAGGTGTGGCCACTGAAGTGCAGTTTCTCTGGTGGGAATATGGGACTTGTCAACCGGGATAAAATCTCGAGAGTAAGCTTGATCTATTTGGACGTAGGTATCGGAGTCAAAACCGCGCACTTGCAAGTTGCAAGCAAGTTTACTAGCTACTACAGTGTCGACAGAGGTCATTGTACTTAGTTTTAACTGCACTGGTTTAGAATCAACATTCAGTTCAGAGGCCAAATCTCCCAATATAAAGGACGAGTCACTTTGGGTGTCAAGTAAGGCATAGGTGAGTATTTCCTTTTTAGGCTGTGAGGCAGCTGAGACGAAGACTGGTACTATGCTTGACGTGGCGGATCTTTTCCTTGTTAGTACGTGAGCCATGACTTTGTGTACTTCTTTATTTGCGCTTTCCTCTGTGTTTGCACTTTGTCCTGAGACATTCTCAGTTTCCTTTTGCTTTGTTTCTTTTGCCTTTTCTATGTGCAGACAAGTTGGGTGGCGTCGGCTACACTTACCACAGGAGTGGCGCGCTTTGCATTCTTTAGTTACGTGGCCCTTTCTTAGGCATCCGAAGCACAGGTGATTTTCACGAATGAATGTTGTCTTTTCGTCCATAGTCTTTGCTGCAAATGTAGAACATTTCACTATGCCGTGAGTGTCGTCTCTGCAAAACAAACAAGGTGACTTTTGTTTAGGAATGGCAACAGGAGTTGAGTTGTTTGACTTGGTTTGAGCAGTTGTGGTGAGTGCTTTGGCTCTCTTAATGTGTCTCTCTTCTGAAGTCTTTTCGTTCATTAAGAATGGTGAGGCAATAGGATTGCATGCTACTCTAGCCTCCTTTTGCATGAACTTTGTGAAGTGAGCAAAGCTGGGATATTCTTGACTTTTGTCCATCTCATCCACAACAATACGACTCCATCTTTGTGCTATCCAATCAGGTAGTTTCTTAAGTAGCTTGTGATTTTCCTCGCAATCATTAAGTATCTCTAGACCCCTGACTTGAGGAATAGCCTCAGCACAACTTTGTAAGAAGTCTGCAAACTCTCTTAGTGCTAGAGGGTCATTGGCATTTATTTTGGGCCATTTCATAAGCTTACTTCTGAAGGCTCTTTGAACCATGAATGGACTGCCATACCTTTCCTGTAGTACATTCCAAATGCCTTCATAGGCCTGCTCAGTATTACGGTAGAAATATCCCTCTACAGCTTTCTTTGCTTCACCTGCAAGATAACTCTTTAGGTACAACATTTTCTCGCATACAGGTAGCGGTTTGTTGCCTATTAATGCCATGAAGGATATCTTCCAGTCCATAAACTTTAGGGGATCACCACTAAATGTTGCGGGCTCAGGTAGGGGGAGGCGGTTCAGTGTCAGAGAGCTTGCAAGGGTTTGGGCCAAGGTGAGCTCTTGTTCAGCTTGGTGCATTTGAGACTGGAATGCTGGGGCGAGAGGATTTAGGGAAGGCTGAGCAGCAGTGGGGCTATTTACAGGGCTACCTGAATGCTGAGATGGCGTTGCGATACTTTCAAACCCATCTTGGGCATCATAAACTCTTACTCGGGCAGCTGCCACCTTTACCTCACTGTCTGCCTTTATTTGCTGTAGCTTTGATTTCTCCTCCTCTATCTTTGCCTGTATTTCAAGCTCCTCCCTTTTGAATATTGCAAGTGCCTGAGATTCCTTAATTTTCCAATCACACTCCATTTTAGTAACTTTAGCTTCCTGTGCAAGTATTTCCTTTGCGACACTGGCCTGCTCTAGTTTGGCAGCAAGTTCAGCTTTGCCTCTACCCGATTGTCCGAGCTAGATGTCTTTGATTGGGCAACAGAAATGACTGTTTCAGTCTTAGTTTCTCCAAATACTGAGCCATACTCTTCCTTATTTAGTATTATCCTGACTCTTTCCTTTTCAAGGCGATCATTAAAGGCTTCCTCAATAGTATCTTGTCGTTTTTGAATAAGCTCACATATTTCAGTGGTAATCACATTGCACGCATCCATCCTTTTAACTATTTCTGGAGTTAAAGAGTGGTTACGACGGATGGGCTCGTAGTTTAGTTGGACTACATCGTACTTAGCTCTAATGTCATGACTGGATTTAATGAGTCCTTCAAGGGAGCAGAAACATTTTAGACCTGTTCTAATATCTTTGGCAATTTCTTTCCAAGACTCGTAAGCCTTATTAAATGCCTTTTCATGTTTCTTTGCCTCTTGTTTTTGCATCTCTTTAACTTTCTCAGTTACTCTACGGTCGCGACTGCTGGATCTAACCAGTGGCTTCTCTGAGGTTTCTTCAGCAGGAGTAGACATTTTGTTATCTTAACGTGTATATTGCTTTGGTATAATGTCTGGATTTACTTTTCAATGAGTTTTGTGCTTTAACGTTAACACTTTGGAACACAACGCTCAACTCAGACATTTACACCTTTTCAGAACTGGGTAAAGCAATCATACATTTGACAAAACGTTACAAACTTAAATACTGCTGATACACTACTAGGCTTACTATTCAGAAGGTGATAGTAAACACATCCATACAGTTTAAGAGATTGCGTTGACTCAATAATAACTTCAGGTACGCTAACTTGTGATTAGCAACAGTCTTTGCTTAGCATTATACCAAGCCTTTGAATGTAGGCAAACCAAGAACTCAAGATGGCGGCTGGCGATGAGTTTGGCGGCAACCTTGACTGGCGTAGACTTTTTGGCTGGCTTGCAGATCCGCTGGCCACACAAGGGATCTCACATGGCATGGACACCGGCTGGATGGGTCTTCTCACTCTCTGCGTCGAGTTGTCGCTCATTAGCGATCGAGTTTTCACTGTAGCGGGCCCCAGGAATGAATGAGACGGAGAGTTTCGAACGGGTGCAGCAGTTTTTTACTGTGGTTGCATGAAAAGGGCACCAAGTGACATCAAGCACCATTAACAGCATCACGCACCGTGAAAACTATAAAATAAGCACAGAAACAAAACAATTGGAAAAGAAATATATATATATATATATATACAAAAATACATATGCTAATTAACACGTGCTCGCATGCACTTGACACACATAAATAAAATTAGAGTAAAAATGTACAAAAATAATAAATGTAAATGTCCACCACACACACGAACCTCGCTCCGCTTTCCACAGGGCAGCTATCTTGAAATATGCTTCAATCTTAACCAAATGTCCAGCATGGCTGTGGCTGCTGCAGTCCATCAAGCTCAAGACCGCATGTGAGGGAAAAGTCTCTTGACTTCCGGTAAGCGAAGAAGAATTAACTAGGCGCGGGCGCCCTCTAGTGGACAACTAACGTACATTTACAATGTCATTCCCTCATTAAACACATGCCTGGAGTGTTGCCTTGGCTCATTCACATATTTTTGAATAATCAGTAAAAACTTAGACGGCAGCCATTTTAGGTGTAGCTATGCCTCAGTCCTCCTAGGAACGCCCCCACCTCCTGGAGACGCCTCTGGACCTTTTGTCACCAGCCAAGCCACCAACCACTGCTCCTCAGCTCAGCAGAGCCCCCTCCCCGCACTGTGTTGTTGTTTAGATGCCACAGCAGTGTGCTGAAGGGGGCGTGTCGAAAAGCTTCTTAAAGAGACAGAGGCCTATTTCAAGACGTTCAGTACAGCCATTTTGAGAGAGCAATTTTATTCAAGGCAGTTATTTTAATTTACTGCATATACAGACCAACAGAAGGTTACGTCATCATTGTAGTATGCTATAGACTGGTGCTATGTGATTGAAAAAAGCATAATACCCCCTCTTTAAGTTTCTACTAAATGAAGGCAAAAGCACAACTGCCTTCATTTAGGTCATTTACTAAGGCAGCTCTTTAAAACACTGACATGTGACTGAGCTGTGCTGACTCTAACATGTATTTTGTCACTTTTATAAAGTTTGGCTTGTGCAGAATCTTATTTTTTAAAATTATTTTTATTATTAAATGTGCACCTGTCAATCAACAGTGGTTGCACATGAATCACTCGAGGGTGGGGGCGAGGGGGTGGGGAGATTGGCGCAGTGGCTTATGGGATGGCACATGGCTCCTAATCGCCAGTGAGTTAGCATCAGAGGCCCCTATGCTAAAGTGGCTAAGATAGTTAGCATATAGGCCACTTTCCCTAACTCCTTCCTAAGCAACAGCCCAATTCGGACGCATCTTATCATGGCGGACGCTGACGCACATCCGGTTTGGCGTAAGACCTCTTACCAATTTACTGGTTTTGGATGGAGCATAAATATCACTTGTGATATTGACTCTGGCGATAGCTAGGCTAGCACAACCTGAGCCCGAGCTCGAGGGACGAATCTTCTTCCTTGTGGTGATCCAGTGACATTGACAGAACATCTGCACAGCGCCACCCACTGTTCAGGAGTGTGTTTTATAAGGCAAATAAATAGAACAAAACATGTGCGCATCAAACTTTTATCCTTTTGATTTGGAGCATTTATAAATGTAGTAGAAAGTGTTATATTTATATTTCAAACGCAGTGAAGTAAAGGTCGTAAGTTCTCAACAAAACCCCTACTAAAGTTTTGAGTAAATGCACTTAGTTACTGGCCTCCTCTGCTTTTGTTGTCATGGCATACCCAACACCTCACAACTTTGGAGAAGCTATTGAATTTAGCTATTTATTTTGTTCAGGTATAATATTTTTGTTGTACATTGTTGCCTCCTCCTGATTATGCTGAAACGCAGGGGCGAACGGGTTGGACCAAGTGCTGCAGATTTTATTGACCACAAACATGTTCATCGGGGGGTTCCTCGGTTGCTTTCTCGACAACACTATTCCCGGTACGGCAATTTTTATCCTCTCGAGTTATGCCTGCACGCACAGCAAGAATGTCCTGGGTTTGATTATCGTTGGTTTTCACAGGAACGAAGCGAGAACGTGGCATTTTATGTCTGGAAACTGCTGAAGAAGAAAGCGCATCTTCAGAGGTATACGGGCTTCCATTCGGGATAAGCGCCAGCCTCTCGTCGCATTCGTGGTTACGCTCCGTCCCCTTCTGCCCATGGGACGGAAAGAAAACTGAATTCCAACGTGTGGACTCACATATTCATGATGTTTTGTGACACTCCAATTTGTTTGTTTTTTTGCCATAAATGTTCTATATGTTTGATCACCTCATTATGCATTGTTCAGTCCTTAGCGTTGTCGTTCCACATTTTACATGTCCAATGCTTGTTTGACCTATTCTGTATCACAGCGGCTTCATCAGACACTAAGGCTGCGTCTGAAACTATTAAATTATAGCCACTAAGTACTAACACTAGCAACTAATCCTTAAAGGGGGGTATTATGTAAAATCGACTTTTTCAAGCTTTATATCATGTTATGTCATTCCCTCATTAAACACATCCTGGAGTGTTGCTTGGCTCATTCACATATTTTTGAGTAATCAGTAAAAACTTAGACGGCAGCCATTTTAGGTGTAGCTATGCCTCAGTCCTCCTAGGAACGCCCCCACCTCCTGGAGACGCCTCTGGACCTTTGTCACCAGCCAAGCCACCAACCACTGCTCCTCAGCTCAGCAGAGGCCCCTCCCCACACAGTAGTGTTGTTTAGATGCCACAGCAGTGTGCTGAAGGGGCGTGTCGGAAAGCTTCTTAAAGAGACAGAGGCCTATTTCAAGACGTTCAGTACAGCCATTTTGAGAGAGCAATTTTATTCAAGGCAGTTATTTTAATTTACTGCATATACAGACCAACAGAAGGTTACGTCATCATTGTAGTATGTATAGACTGGTGCTATGTGATTGAAAAAAGCATAATACCCCCTCTTTAACCTTTCATGGGGTCAACACTGCAAAAAATGCCATCTTATCTTAGAACAATGGTTTGAAATGTGCTCGAAATAAGACTTTTATTGCTGATTCTGAGTAGGTTTGGACTTGTTTTGATATAAGATTCCCAATGGAACAAGCATTAATTTGCTTATAAAATAAGAAGAAATAACCTTGAAACGGGACAAAAAAGTCAAAGACAAGAAAAATCTGTCTAGTTCCATTGGCAAGTCAATACTCCAAACCTACTCAAAATTAGAACAAACTCCGATAATTCAAGCACTTTTAAGTCTTTTTGTCTAAGATAAGATTTCATTTTTTCCAGTGAACTGTTAGATCTCTATGCAGTTAGTGAACTTCTGCTTCAGCAGCATTTGCCCAATTCGACCGTCCTTACCCAGGGGAAGGGGAAGTGACATCACCAACAGCTGTTTTCTTCTCCTTTAAAGTTATCGGTGGAGTTGCTGTAGCTTATGGGATGGCACATAGCTCCTAATCGCCAGTAAGGGACCACCAGAGGTCACTATGCTAAAGTGGCTATGATAGTTAGCATTGAGGCTCCTTTCCCTAACTCCTTCCTAACTGACAGCCCAATTCGGATGCTTCTTATCATGGCGCACGCTGACGCACATCCGGTTTGGCGTAAGACCTCTTACCAATCTGCTCGTTTCGGATGGGGCCTAAAAGGTGACACATCCTCGACTCTAAATGACCCAGTACAGATGACGACATGAACAACCATAGAAACTAAATGTTAATGTTTGTTGACTTGGAACGCTTCATACGCGCGGACATCTTTGCTTACATTTCGACGCGCGTCGAAGCACGTCTACATAGGGTTAACATGGAAGTTGGTGGCGTGTCAGCGTTTGGTCTGTACGCACCATTAGTGCAGATACAGTTGACGAGTACAAAGTAAAGACAAAGAAAGACTGTATTACTGTACCAAAACAAAGTCACATACAAGTTGAGTGTCGCATAGCTGCACAGCCATTTAAACAAGACATGACCATGTTGTTTGAGCCAGACTTAAACCCTCAGTGGCCAGACAATCTTGAGTTATTTGACACTGTGGTTAAAGTTAGATGTCTCTAATCCCACTGACCATGATATTGCCCTTTTAGGCCGTACGGTAGTTGGCACAGTTCAGACTATTACAGCTGTGTTACCTGCTCAGATGTTTGAAAAAGCCATATCTGAGCTACTATTAACCAGACGAGTACTCAAGTCCCATGTAGCTCTAGTGACAAGTAAGTAGATCTCAGCCACCTTAGTGAAGAGCAGAGAGCATTAGTGAAACAGATGCTCAGAGAGGAATGCCAGTCTTTCTCTACAGCGGACAATGACATAGGTTGCATTGAAAACTTGAAAATGACTATTTCACTCAAAGACAATGAGCCGGTTAAACGCACATACATGTCAGTGCCACATCCACTCTACCAAGAGATGAAAAGTTAACTGCATGATCTAATAGCACAAGGCTGGGTGAGAAAGTCAAACTCCTCCTATTCTTCACCAGTCGTGTGCGTTAGAAAAAAGGATGGCACTTTAAGACTGTGCATAGATTATAGAGACTTGAATAAAAAACCCACGCGGACCGTCAGCCCATCCCACGTGTCCAGGACATTATGGACAGTTTAGGTGGTAACTCCTGGTTTTCGCTGTTAGACCAGGGGAAAGCGTACCACCAGGGGTTCATGTCAGAGGAGAGTCGCCCACTCACTGCTTTTGTGACCCCCTGGGGACTGTATGAGTGGATTCGCATCCCCTTCGGACTCATGAACGCCCCTGCAGCATTTCAACGCTGTATGGAAGAGTGCTTGGATGGACTACGGGACAACATCTGCATTCCCTATCTGGATGACACATTAGTCTAGAGCAAAACATTCAAAGATCATATGGAGGATGTGAGAAAGGTACTCCAGCGACTCAAGCCAAGTAAATGTGACATTTTTAGGTCTGAGGTGCGCTATCTAGGCAGAGTCGTGTCAGCAGAGGGCAGTAGAGTTGATCCTGCTGATTTTGAAGCAGTACGTGCCCTTAAAGAGGGGTATTATGCTTCTTTCAATCACATAGCACCAGTCTATAGCATACTACAATGATGACGTAACCTTCTGTTGGTCTGTATATGCAGTAAATTAAAATAACTGCCTTGAATAAAATTGCTCTCTCAAAATGGCTGTACTGAACCTCTTGAAATAGGCTTCTGTCTCTTTAAGAAGCTTTCCGACACGCCCCCTTCAGCACACTGCTGTGGCATCTAAACAACACTACTGTGCGGGGAGGGGCTCTGCTGAGCTGAGGAGCAGTGGTTGGTGGCTTGGCTGGTGACAAAAGGTCCAGAGGCGTCTCCAGGAGGTGGGGGCGTTCCTAGGAGGACTGAGGCATAGCTACACCTAAAATGGCTGCCGTCTAAGTTTTTACTGATTACTCAAAAATATGTGAATGAGCCAAGGCAACACTCCAGGCATGTGTTTAATGAGGGAATGACATAATAACATGATATAAAGCTTGAAAAAGTCGATTTTACATAATACTCCCCCTTTAAAGATATCAAACCCCAGAACGTTGGCCAGCTGAGAAAAATGTTAGGCCTTCTCTCCTATTACAGACAATACATAAAAGACTTTTCCAGAAAAGCAAGCTGTCTGTATGAACTACTAAAAGCTGACAAAGACAAAGAGAAAACAAACACTACAAAAGTGACAAAGACGAAACAAAAGAAAGCCAGTCAAATTGTGCCCTCCACCAAACAAATTGTGTGGACTGACCAACACCAAGTGCACCGAAGAATTAATAGACTGTTTGCTCCACCCGCCAGTGCTTGGCTTTCCAGATTTCACACAGCCGTTCATCGTACACACTGACGCTTCACACAAAGGTCTAGGTGCAGTGTTGTACCAAAAACAAGATGGTAAGCTGCGAGTTATTGCTTCTGGCTCCCGCACATTAACAGCAGCTGAAAAGAACTACCACTTCCATGCAGGCAAGCTAGAATTTTTAGCTTTGAAGTGGGCCATCACAGATAAATTTAGAGACTATTTATATTACGCCCCAACATTTACAGTTTACAGCGATAAAACCGCAACTATTTTGTCAACTGCCAAACTGAATGCAACAACATCAAGATGGATCGCAGAGCTCGCCGATTTTCACTTTACCATTAAGTACAAACCAGGAAAAGAAAACAGCGACGCAGATGCTTTATCGAGGATGCCGCTTGATGTAGAGACTTTAATGAGAGACTGTTCCGAGGAGGTGCCACCTGACACTATTGCAGCTGCTATTCTGGCTGTTGAGGTACAAAAAGACACCCCTGAAACATGGACACTGTCAGCTGCAGCTATGTCAATCATGGCAGAAGGCGAGTCAGCAGAAGCAGCACTCACACCCATTCCAAAAGAACAGTTAAGTGAAGCGCAAGAGTCTGACCCTGTTATCAGTCCTGTATTGCAATGTAAACAGTCAGATTCTAAGCCGCTGTCCAAAGAGTTAAGAACATTCAACCCAAAGACAAAATGTTTGTTCAGAGAATGGGACAAGTTAGTACTTGATAGTGATGGTATCTTGTACAGAGTCACTTCTGCCCGTAAACAGCTAGTCCTGCCTGATCAGTTCAAAAAGACTGTACTAGAAGAGCTGCACAATAAAATGGGCCATCAAGGTGTTGACCGCACAGTTTCCCTAGTACGTGACCGCTTCTTTTGGCCATACATGCAGTCAGACATTGAGCATTATGTGACCAAAGTTTGCTCCTGTATCAAGCAGAAAAAGCCCAGTCGTGACACAAGAGCCCCTTTGACAAACATTGTAACAACGCAGCCTTTTGAGCTTGTGTGTATAGACTTTCTCCATCTTGACAAATGCAAAGGCGGATATGAATATATTTTAGTGGTGACTGATCACTTCACACGCTTTGCACAAGCCTACGCCACCACCTCGAAGTCAGGCAAAACTGCTGCAAATCTCATTTTCAATGACTATGCCCTTAAGTCTGGGTTCCCCTGCCGTATTCACCACGACCAAGGGGGTGAATTTGAGAATCAGCTATTTAGTCAGCTCAAGAAACTCAGTGGCATGGCCGGCTCCAGGACGACGCCCTATCACCCGATGGGGAACGGTCAGGTTGAGCGCATGAACAGGACATTGTTGCAAATGCTTAAGACACTAACTGAAACACAAAAGTCAAACTGGAAGGAATGTATCAACAAGCTAATGTATGCATACAACTGCACACGCTGTGAAGTTACTGGCTACTCTCCATTTTATCTACTGTTCGGACGGTCTCCCAGGCTGCCAGTAGATATGCTCTTTGGACTGTACTCAGAAAGTGGTTTTATCAACCACAGGGACTATGTAGAAAAATGGAGAAAGGGCATGGAAGAAGCATACGCCATAGCAAATGAGAATGCAAAGAAAGCTGCTGAAAAGAGCAAAAGACACTATGACACAAAAGTAAGAAGTTCTGTGTTACAGCCAGGCGAGAGAGTTCTGGTCAAAAACTTGACACCAAGAGGAGGTCCAGGGAAATTAAGAGACTATTGGGAAGACACTATTCACACAGTAGTCAGACAAATGGGGCCTGACCTTCCCATCTATGAGGTAAGACCAGATAGAGGATAAAGGACGCTCTACAGTGCTTCACAGGAACTTACTCATGTCATGTGACCACTTGCCTTTCGAACAAGTGCCTGAAAAAGACAATCCTGCAAAACACAAACAGAAAAAGACTGATACACCTGCTCGAGTTGTGCAAGATCCTGATGATGAGGAGAGTGGTGATGAGTACTGCTGTTATTATACACCACCTCAACCTGTGCCCCGGCCATCAGATCCAGAGCCTCCTGCAGTGACACTTCAGCCTCCAGCTCCAGTACCTGTTGCATCACCACTGCCGCCAGAGCCCCCTGCTGGAGACCAACTGGAAGTGCCTGATCCTGCTGTGGAGACAACACACGAGGAGACGGCCCTCCATCTCCTGCTGCATCCGAAGACCTGAGGAGGAGACACTCCAGCGGCCACAGCGAGAGAGACACCCGCCGAGACGGATGACGTACGACCAACTGGGAATCCCATCCTGCTACAGTGTCCAGCCTGCACCGCAACTGTTCCCTGTGTGCCCAGGTCTGGTTCCATGGTACCCAGCTCTGCAGCCCATTGGTATGTATGGACTTCAGCAAGCGTAAGTTGACACTTTTCCATGGATGATTTAAAACTGGAGTTACAGACTGTCATCTACATGAGGAAATACACTTTTTTCTGCTATGGATTATAACCACAGACAATGGACTGTTTTGTGAAGATTCACATATGGACTTGGTCTTCAGTCTTCAGACATGGACTGGGTGAAGCAGGTGTTAAAGTCCACAGAAATGAGGAATATAGTTTGCTCTCCTGTTAAGGACTGACTATGAGTTAAATTGGACTGTTGAGTACGATGTTATAATGTCGGGACGACATTTTTCAAGTGGGGAGAGTGTGATAGGTTAGAATAATAATACTGCATATCCCCAATACAATATTCATAGTTTAAGTACACTTTAAAACCAATATAAATATATTTAAGAGTTGGTTAAAAAGTTATTATTTTATATGATTCATTAATGTTTCATATCATTCGCCAAAGGGAATGTGATCTGTTTATCTGTAATCAGCTAGTAAGCCTCGTCTTTTTTGGGATCGATTGTCCTGACGCACCACTAGGGGGATTTCGCGCTTTCTACTGCATTAAACCAAATTTACAGTCAATGATTAAACCACTACATGAAGAAAGCCACAAAAATCACTCTCGTGATTCTTTCTCCCCATTGCAGGTAATAAGTTGCCCAAGCACAATATTGTTGTCATGTGAACAGTGTTAAAACGTTAATCAGCTAATACAGAATAGTTTTGTGATGTTTTTGATTCGTTTTTTAAAACTTTGGTGCGTAGTAAAACTCCGTGAACTTGCCGTCCGCCATTTTCCTTAAGAGGAGTAGCTAAGGACATAAGTTGTTTCTATTGCCATTTATTTTGAGTTTTAAGGAAATGTTATTTTGTTTAATACTGAGCTCTTGTTACCAACGTGTGACATCAATAAGTGTATATGTAAACACTGATGTTTATGATTGCATTAAACCACTGCATGAAGAAAGCCACAAAATCACTCTGATTCTTTCTCCCCATTGCAGGGGTGCAACAAAAGCACTATATAAGTTGAATCCATTTAGTTGGGGTAAAGTTAACTTTTTAAAATGGCCTGTATTAGGATCCCAAATGTAATATGTAAATGAGAGAAAGTTGCATGAGTAAAAACCCAGAAGCAGCAAATGCTTTGTGCTTCAAGGCTGTTCAGTCATTTGCACTTCACTGGATAAACTGTGGTTTTTGTTTCCACTTGATGTTGTTATTGCGTTTGGGCTTCTGTCTCTGAGTCCAGCACATCTCTCTAAAAGTTTCTTGTTGCTATAAGAGCAAACTTTTCTTTAGTCATGTCAAGCAACATTAGACATAATAATAACAGTGGTACCAATGATACTAACCTTGTCCATGGTGACTTTAAGGCTGTTACAGTATGTACATGTTTGCATCTGTGTGAGGGTTGTATGTGGTCTGCATGTTGTTTACAGATGGATGAGCTAGTCAGTGATGAGGCCACAGGGAAACACAGACCAAGGAGTGAAGCGGAGGAGAGAGACAGGAATAAACCCACCTACTATGTCACCGATGTCCCTCCGTGGTACCTCTGCATATTCCTAGCCTTTCAGGTATGTCGTCAATCAATACACGGTTAAATAAGGTCATTAACAGACCTAGCACCTTAGGAGAATCTGTTCACTCAGTGCTGCACATTGTCATTGCGTATTCGAGCAAGACACTTTACTCACCTATGTGACTGTGGAGGCCATAAAGCCCTGCCGCGCTCCAGATTGGGAAGCACTGTTCTTGTCTACTTAATTGGAGACAACACAATATAGAAACAGTGACTGAAAGACAGGGTGGCATTTCAAAGTGTTACCATTAAGTTTAAAATTATGTTCATAACAGAAAAATTCATGTAATTGAAACCGATCTACAGTATAATTTTGCCCTTTATGCCATGGGTTCATCGTGACGTCTCTGAAACAGGAGACACAAATTGACAATGTTTTATCCTCTTGATTCAGCATTACCTGACTGCGTTTGGAGCCATCATCTCGATCCCTCTCCTCCTGTCCGAGCGGCTGTGTCTGCAGCACGACAGTCTGACCCAGGGCAGACTCATCAACTGCATCTTCTTTGTGTCTGGACTCGTCACAGTGCTGCAGGTCACGCTGGGCGTCCGGTGAGGGCTGTTCACGCATCAAAGTATCAATGAGCATGAAAATGGTCATACGTCGTAACATTACAGAGCCCACTGATTGCTGTTGAAATGCAGGGAGGCTGAAATACTATAGAGTAGAGGATGACAATTTGTCGGGATTCCTGTGGTCACGGGATTCCACAGGATGGGAGTGACTTTCACTATTGATCCCGTGATTGGGACGGGACCGGGAAAAAAACACCGGGAGTGGGCGGGAGTATATCGCATCAAAGCGGTAGAAAGTGGCAGATAATGCAGCGACATGCTGCTGTTATTTCATGAGACACAAAACACGGAGAGAAATGATTAAATATACAAATGAGCGCCAACTTTCTTCCCTTTACTCCTGCCCATGCGGCAGCAGTGCACCCTCCCCTTGTCGGCCCAAACACGCCGCGCTCTCTCTCCCCCTCTCTCTACCTCGCGCGCGGCTGCATGTGTGGCTGGAGCCGCTGTCAGAGCGGACAGAGGGAGCTGTGTTGGTGCTGAACACAGTGGCATTAGGCGAACGCTAAAGTAAAAAAGTAAACTTCACAGCCACTAGTTTCGTGTGTGATAAAAGCTGTGTGCGATACGAGGACAGGGTCTTTGGCTGGGGATCTTAAAGGGACAGTGATCTTAAAGGGGAGGTGTCATGTTCCACGGCCCCTGTGAAATAAAACTGAAACGACTTTATTTAAATAGTGCTGGTGGTTAGACTAATAATGTAGCCCTGGTTATTTCAGTCACAACATGTGGCTTTTATTGGCCTGAATTTGCATCTAAAAAACGTTGTAAAACATGCGGGATTGGGACGGGAGTGGGATTGATTCTGTCGGGAGCGGTACGGGACAAGATTTTTCTTTGCACATCACACCGGGATTGGGATGGGACAGGAATTTTTTTGTGGGAGTGGGACGGGACAGGAGTGAGAAATCACTCCCGTGTCATCCTCTACTATAGAGTTTTGCTATTATGTTGCAGATGATTGGACCCATTTCTGTATAATGTCTAGGCTATGTCATTATTAGGCTTTAATTCACATGGAAAAACGTCTTCTCCGTCAGCATAATTTTTTTAGAAAGTGGAATTATTATGAACACAAATGGTCGCAGGTGAATTGAAAAAAAAACTTTTAGGCCTTATGTGCCAGGTTTGTGGACTTTAAACCCTAACAATCAATCAACCTATTTTAATTTAGTTTTAGTCTTTTAACAAAAAAATGTCATTTAATTTTAGTCAAGATTTATTCAATTGATTCTCTTCAGTTATAGTCTAGTTTTAGTCATCTTTGCATCTATAATATTCAGTGTTTCCCACAGATTTCAAGGAGACTGTGGTGGGAGAGAGCGCCACCTTGGGGGGGGGTCCGAGGGCCCTCCCCCGGGAGATTTATTTTTAATTTAGATGCGTTTTCCTGCATTCTGGTGCATTTTAAGCTATTTTGGCTATTATGCTGCTGTAAAAAGAATAATTTCTGGTTAATTTACATAGGGTACAGTTTTTTTTTTTTTTTAATGTAATGGGTCAGTTTTTTTCCAAGGGCACAGGCCCTTGATTCTTCTCTCAGCTCCGCCCCTGCAGCTCTCAGATACAAACTCGGAACCTCAGCCTGATGCTGTGTTTCTCCTCTTTGCTCAGCTCAACAATGAGCCCTGTTTAGTCCAAGTCCTTGTTTGGTCCTGGTTTAGTCCTGGTTTGGTCCTGGTTTGGTCCTGGTTTAGTCCTGGTTTGGTCCTGCTCGCTGCTATTTTGTTTTAAACGATGGAGAAACAGCCGCGCTGTTTGTGCGTAACTATCGCGCGTGCATATTTAATTAGATGACTAGCGTCTTTTTAAATCTTTAGCCGTATTTCAATCATTCTGCAGCCGTTTCTAAAAGTTTAAACCGAGCTCAGAGGCTGCAGTTTCTGTTCAGCGTAGCGCAGGATTATCGTAGCGTGAGGGGGAGAGAGAGAGAGAGAGAGCGAGGGTGAGACAGCGCAGACGCAGCTGCAGGACTGAGGGAGTCACGTCGGGTCTAAAGTTTGGATCCAAGTTTCGGGTTCGGACGGGTTGGCGCGTTGGTCCGGACCCAGACTGAGGTCCGCCATTTCGTGACCTCTGGTTTAATTCATTATAGTGACAGCTGCATTAGCAGCGCAGTAATTTTTTGTAATACTAATAGGCTACTTAAACAGTGAGACATTGTTCACTGCTCCTTATTTGTCCTGTTAAACCTGCACCTCTGCTGCAGATGTTGGTGTTGGGTGAGAGACAGAGAAAGAGAGGGGAGATGAGACTGTGGCGGATAAAAATAGACTATGGCGGGCCGCCATGGACTAATGTATTAGTGGGAAACCCTGATATTGATTATAATCATATTTAATCAAGGTCCACTGCTTCATGTTTGTTCTTCCACATGAACAAAGCACAGAGCTGTTTCTTTGACACTGAATTCAAAATGTTATGAGGCTCTTTCAAGTTTTGATGATTTTAGTCTTCTTTCCATTTTTATTTAGTCTTATTTTAGTCGACAAAGACATCTGGAGATTTTAGTCAAATAGTTTTAGTCTCATAAACACATTTTAATTTAGTTTTAGTCTAAGTTTTGTGAGAAAAATATTACTTTGACCAAAATTATAGTATTACAGGTTCAACATTTGAGGCTGTTTTAAGTGGAGTTTTAATTTTATTGTAGCGGCCAGCGTTTGCCCTGTGCAAATGTCCGCTCTGGCTGCAGTGTTTAGGCGTCTCGGACGCGTGTCTTCCTCCACAAAGCACAAGAAAAAATACTGTGTTCCAAGGTTTATTGGCATTACCTTCAGCCGCCATCCACAATACACAGATTCCAACAAGTTACTAGACACGGTCAAAAGATGTTTGCCTCCACACTGCCACACCCGAGTGCCCCCTCCTCCCCCCTTATATAGGGCAGGTAATTACATAAGCACCCTCACAGAGCGCCATGCAGTGGCAGGAGGAACAAACAGAAACATAGGGCTAAAATGGCTCCAACACACCGGCCCCTTAATTGATGAAGCCAATTACAAATACATTACTTTAAATAGAGCCATAACAAATACATTGACATTATATATTTCAAGAGACACAGTTTACTTTATACAAACAAATCATAATCCATATTCCAAAATCATGGGAGTATTCATACATTCTATCATTAACAGTTTAGAGCCTGGTTAGTTTAGTTCATTAAATACATTTCCACCTCTTTCTTTGAAGGTTTTGTATTGCTTACGTTTGAACAGTTTGTGGGCTTGTCCAACAAGCAAAAACAAAAAACAGATCAAAATGGTAACACAGTTTTCAGCGCTCATTGAGCTACCCTTCACAAATGTGGACTCTCCAAGAGTTTGTGGAGACAGCGGAACTGCTGTCATCAAACTGTTCTCTGCACCAAAGCAGTCCTTAGATGGGCCCGTATGAATTAGCGAAGTGAGAGAGCCAGCAGCAACCACCTCTGCAGGAGGCTGGTCGAGAAGTGAGCCATTGTCCCAGTCCAATTTGACCAGAATTGTGTCCTTCTGATCAACATCAGAAAGTGAAGGTTGTAGTTCAGTGGTGTCACCGGCCCCTGTATCGTCACAAGTAAAACACACTGGAACAAATATCTCAGGCCCTTCCCAATCCACTTCATCAAAGCTATCACTGGCCATGGTGTCTTCACAGACAGTCTTTACCGGGACAAAAATCTCTGGTCCCTCCCAGTCCACTTCTTCGTACAGGAGGCGTGCATTTTTTTCAGTGTTTGCTTTTACAGTGCACTCCCTGCCCCGTTCCCAAAAGTCAATATTTTTTCCAGGCGCCATCAGTTAGATACTGTGCGCTTCCACAATCGCGCTCACCAACTTGCGTACCAGGTGTGTGATCTACCCTTCGTGTAGTCTCCAAAAGACGTAGCAGCTCCACGGCGGGCCAGGCGTCCACCGCGAGCCGCTCCCTCGTGTTGCCAGCAGCCACGCAGCAAACAACGAAGCTCCCGCGCCGAGCTCGTTCCTTACCACCACCGTTGCTGGTAGAGGACACCGATGCTGTCCCCTTCCTTCCTCCTCCCACCAACAGTCCGCCGGTTCGCCGTAGGTCTCGCGACGATGACCGCTACGGTAGTTGGTGGGTCCACTCCAGGAAATCGTGCTGTGCCACTCACAGCCGGCGCAAGCGCTCTACGCCCGGTGCCTGAGAGGCTATCTTTTGACAAATGTAGCGGCCAGCGTTTGCCCTGTGCAAATGTCCGCTCTGGCTGCAGTGTTTAGGCGTCTCGGACGCGTGTCTTCCTCCACAAAGCACAAGAAAAAATACTGTGTTCCAAGGTTTATTGGCATTACCTTCAGCCCGCCATCCACAATACACAGATTCCAACAAGTTACTAGACACGGTCAAAAGATGTTTGCCTCCACACTGCCACACCCGAGTGCCCCCTCCTCCCCCCTTATATAGGGCAGGTAATTACATAAGCACCCTCACAGAGCGCCATGCAGTGGCAGGAGGAACAAACAGAAACATAGGGCTAAAATGGCTCCAACATTTATTTTATGGTGAATAACTCATACTCATATACTCCATCTAAAATTATCAAATTCCTAAGTGTGAATCCAACCAGTTATTATTATTCATATTTAGATTTTTTGCTGTTATTTGCTCTGATACTGCAGGCTGCCTATTCTCCAGGGTGCACATTCTCCCTGGTGACCCCCGCCATGGCCCTGCTGTCCCTGCCTGAGTTCGAGTGCCCGGCTTGGACACAGAATGCCAGCCTCGTAAACACGTCCTCTCCTGATTTTATCGAGGTGTGGCAGAGCCGTTTACGAACCGTAAGTGTACCGGTCGCTAACGTCAGATAAGAGTTCTGTTTATGGTTTACAGTGAGATAGGAATAAAAGATTAAATGCAGTTAGATAAAAGTTCTTGTATGTGGAGAGACATCAGCTGCTATAGTTTTCATTGACATCCTTTAAAGGGCAGTGTGTGGTGATGTGCTGTCTAAACATAATAGCGGCATTGCCAAGTTTGTAGATGCTTGACAACTGCTTGACAACTGCCATATGGAGCATGAGGAAGAGGAAGCACCTGAACCTGAACACAGTTTCATTGTTCCTGTGCAGACGGGCCAAGACTGGAAGAACGTACAGTCCATGTTGTCCTGTCCCTGTTGGCAGGGGTTCATTCGCGGATCCGTCACATGAAAACTATCTGTACTACAAATGTCTTGCCAAAGCAGATCCCACCAAAGTTTGAAAATGTTTTCCGTTGCGTTCGTATAAGGGATTTATGGCTCTTTGATGGGAGCTGAATTTTTGGGATCCATTTATTTAAAAAGACTGGCTCATTTTTATAATGATTTGTTTAAAGAAGGCAACCAGAAAACTCTGAGAACGAATTTGTGCAGAAGTTTGCATTTTGATTCAAATTCCAAATGCTTACAGCGGGATCCTTTTTAACCTTTGAAATGCATGTCTCATGGAAATAAACTTTGTGCCACGATTCATGAAAATCTTGTTTGTTTTTTTAACTTTATTTTTAGAATTTTTCAAAATTAAATAGACAATATACCATAACCAATATACAAAAACATACACACAAACATACAACAAACAAACAAACAAACAAACACACACAAAAACAAAACAAAAACAAAAAGCAGTAATTAAAAAAGGAGGAAAAAGTTCAGTCTGTCAGAAGATATACACAACACAAATAATGTAAATGACATAAATCTTTACATCAGATTGGCCCCAATTCCACATCGTACCATACCCGTCTATTTGGTTGAGACAGTGCATGCCTATGCACTAACAGGGGACTCACACATGCAAACACACCACGCCAGACACCAACATATCTACCAGCACCCCAAAACACACTCCCACTCCTCTCGGCCCACTGCACATGCCCCACCCGTATATACTTGCATACATATCGACACACTTCATTACTATTATCTATTTTCCATTTGTTTAAATCCATTATCATTTCAATCCAACACAAATCCACAAAATATACACCTACAACGCTTTCCTAGGTTCAGCGACAGGTTTTATTTATTTTTATTTTTATTTTATTTTTTTGTTGAACCCCCTTAACCCTCGAAGGGGGTTCGATTCATGAAAATCTTAATTCACTTCATCTGTCTTATCGGGTTTTGTGCAAAAACCTTTCACTCTTAGTTTCTGCTCTGCTCCTATGCTGTTTTTTCATGTTTTCTCAATTTGTGCATTTGTTGCATTCACCAAAGACATAGAAGAGCCGTCTCTTTTCGAAAATGAGATTCATTTGACCTTTCACATCAAAGAGCTGCTCAAAGGTGCAGAAACGTCACATCACTGTATAAAACTTTCCCATTCTTGATTATTTTTAAGAGGCTCAACTCCAAAAAACACTTTATGTAGACACAGCTCTCCTGCAATATGATATATGCTTTGTTTCTCTGTTTCTCTGTAGCTGCAGGGCTCCATCATGGTGGCCTCGGTGCTGCAGATCGTGGTGGGCTTCTCCGGCCTGATTGGTTTCCTCATGAGATTCATTGGACCTTTAACAACGGTCTCTCTCATCGGCCTGTCCCTTTACGATTCGGCCGGAGACAAGGCGGGGAGCCACTGGGGCATCTCAGCAATGTAGGTACTACTATATCTGCAGAGGATATTAAGATCTCTTTTCTCTAGTTTGGACGATGTCTTACTTATTAGAACCTGATAAATGCAATCTTTTATGTAGTATTACCTGGTCATATTCAACAAAACTGAACTGAAGACTATTTGAAGACTATTTGAATTATAAATCTAATTCAACCAGTAATTTAAAGGTACCCTCAGCTACTCCATTTTGCCGGGCTCGAATGGTTCCATTCCCACATTGCACCGCCTTCGAAACAGCAAATAACCTTTCCTAAAGAAACAGACAAGCTCCGCACCTCTTTCACCTCACAGTGCACCCCCACCACACCCCTTACCCTCACCTGCCCCCCACCATGTAAACACAAACATGTGCAGAGATCGCAAATGTTTGAAGCAGCAGGTACAGGACAGTTAGCGGCTAACACAGTCAGAGTTTAGCCTTATGACAGACGTTTACAAAAACATCGTAAACTGACAAACATCTGACCGACCTGCTCTGATGCAGAGGAAATCCTCATATGTCAGTTTGTTTAATAATCTAAGATCTACATCGAGCCGTCAGGTCTTTTTTCCTCCTCATGATTACAGCAGGCACCGGAAGGCTGTGAGGCGTTCAAGGGTTGCGGGGGAAAAAAGCTTTGCACTGTAAACTTAGTTCTAAATGGAAGTGTTATGTTCTAAATGTAAAATCAAAACAAAAATAACAGACTTACATGAAAGTTGCCGTTAAGTAATTAAATCTAAAAATGTTTACTATCTATATAAATGTGTATTGCTCACAAGAGAGATTACCATATCTCATTGAATCTATGATCAGAGCAGCGTGTGGTTTATGGTGTGGAGGGGAGAGAGGGTCTTAGTGAGGGGGGAATGCCAGGTGAGATGCGGGGCCGAGGCGGAGCAGGGTTCACTACTCCACCTACTGACAAAAAAAAAATCAAAAAGACATAGCTGAGGGCAGCTCTAAGGCATGTTACCATGTTACAGCATTGTTCTCTTGTCAAAAACATACCTGGAATTGTGATTTCCCAAGGAATTCTCTCTTTTTTTTGATTAATTAAGTACAAAAGGTTTAATGCGATTAAAAATATTGATTGAAATTGATCACACTTTTGCTTAGAGACAAACACAGCGTAAAGCCAAAACAGTTTTACTGTCAAACTTGTTTATTCACTCAGTTAAGCCACATTAACGTATTAAAAAGATAATTCTCCCAAATAAATCAAAATTGCCTTGCTATTGAAGTGTTTGAAATGATCACCCAGGCCTGACATCTTGGAAATAAGTTCACATTAGGGAAAATACAAAGACACATCTAAAATATACCTCTAAAAATGAATACAACCCCTAAATGAATTATGCTTAAATGTGATTAATTAATTACAAAGGACACGATAAACTCGATTACAAATTGTAATCGGGTCCCACCACGAGATTTCGCATGTGTTTGACAAATCTTTGAATCTTGCAAGAGGCTGGCCGCCAAAACGCCAGCTTACATGACCTTACTCCAAATTTCTTGTACAGCTTGTCTCTGGTTCACAGAGTACTGCCAAAAAACACTCTCTGACATTGTTTCAACAAGAAAGAAAGGCCAAGATAAACGTTGAATCAATGTAGCTTTTCCCGAACAAGAAAGTGTAAGATTGTGATCAAATTATTACTCAATGGAGATAAATGTAGATAACAAAGTCTATAAACCTTCTCAGATTTGCATTTACTTGAAATATAATTTACTGAAGCATACAAAAAGTCTGATCTAAATATTTTAAATTAAGAGTTTAATCCTAAATGCAACTCATTCTCTCAAAATGTGTAAGTACTCCTTTGTGCGCCCTGTATTTTTTAATGCTGAAAATTAATACAGAATTTGCACGGCGGCGAGATAGAGCCTCCACTGGACCAAAGTCAAATGGTGAAATGAATTCTGACAGCAGCTGGTGGCTAAATTGGTTGTCGGTCCAAATGTTCCTGGTCTGTGTCCAGAGATGAACTCCCACTGGTCACTCATTTGTCGTCCTAATCCTAATACAAAGTAGTTTAAGGCTTTAGTTAAACTTTGAACCATTCTGTTTGGGTTGTGTTCATCACGTCACATCATAACATTATCACAGAACCTTTGTTTGAAAATTGTGTTGATTCAGATGAAGCATTTTTTTTATTTAGTTGTAATTCTTCATACGTCTTCGAGCCGAAGGTTGGCCGACACAAGTCTTCGTTCTGTGACACTTGTAGCTAACACTTCATAGTCTGTCACTCTTTCCTTCCAGTTTATTCGTAAGACATTCCTCAGGCACCACATTTCAAGAGAGAGAAAAGTCTTCTCTTTATGGTGTTGGTGAAATGCCACGCATTACAGACACCACTGAAAACACTGAGCATCGAAGCGTCCTAATCTCCAGTGGAAGTTTGATGTGTCTTCTTAAAGAGGGGGTATTATGCTTTTTTCAATCACATAGCACCAGTCTATAGCATACTACAATGATGACGTAACCTTCTGTTGGTCTGTATATGCAGTAAATTAAAATAACTGCCTTGAATAAAATTGCTCTCTCAAAATGGCTGTACTGAACGTCTTGAAATAGGCCTCTGTCTCTTTAAGAAGCTTTCCGACACGCCCCCTTCAGCACACTGCTGTGGCATTTAAACAACAACACTGTGCGGGGAGGGGGCTCTGCTGAGCTGAGGAGCAGTGGTTGGTGGCTTGGCTGGTGACAAAAGGTCCAGAGGCGTCTCCAGGAGGTGGGGGCGTTCCTAGGAGGACTGAGGCATAGCTACACCTAAAATGGCTGCCGTCTAAGTTTTTACTGATTACTCAAAAATATGTGAATGAGCCAAGGCAACACTCCAGGCATGTGTTTAATGAGGGAATGACATAATAACATGATGTAAAGCTTGAAAAAGTCGATTTTATATAATACCCCCCTTTAAGACTTCTTTGCATTCCCTGAACTTTGCTTTGTCTGATCCTACATTTGATTTCATCTGCAATTGCACCTACTGTATTTAATTTGTTTAATTTGTCCTATTTTAGGGGGGAAAAAATGGCATCTTTTCAATACAGTATTCACGGGTTTCATGATATGTTACTAGCAGCCGTCTTGACCAACTAAAATCTATGGCCATATGCATGTCCAGTAGCTTTGACACTATTCATTTACTGATTGGACTGAAAAATATTTGATCTTATTTCTTGCATCTATCGACAGGACCACGGTGCTGATTGTCCTGTTCTCACAGTATCTCTGTCGGGTCCCGCTGCTCGTCCCCTCGTACAACAAAGTCCAGAAACTGCACGTCTCCAAGATCTACATTTTCCAGATCATGCCCGTAAGTATCGCACAGCATGACACAGGTCTACAGGAATGACTTAAAATCAAAAATATTTATCTTATGTTGAGTAGCTTTGACGCGATTGGATCTTTTACTGGGATGAGATGACTTTATCAAGATATTTCTGATTTAAAATTGCACAAAATGGCCTAATATGTCAGTTCTTACACTGTATTTGTCAATGTGATGTTTCTAATCATAGATATTGCCTAGATTCTCCTGGGCATCACGGTCTCGTGGCTTGTGTGTTACCTCCTCACCATCTACAACGTCCTGCCCTCTGACCCGGACAGATATGGCTACATGGCTCGCACTGATGTGAAGGGCGATGTTATAGGGCGAGCGGCTTGGTTGAGCTTCCCATATCCAGGTAAGGGCTTTCTTACCGGACATTCTGCGAAAAGATCAACTTTCTTTTATTGTGAGCGCTGTTCTTCATTCAGGTCAGTGGGGCATGCCGACCGTCAGCCTGGCGGGGGTGTTTGGCATGATGGCTGGGATCGTGTGCTCAATGGCAGAGTCTGTGGGGACTACCATGCATGTGCCAGGCTGTCTGGGGCTCCTCCTCCACCCAAACACGCCATCAACCGGGGCATTGGCATCGAGGGGCTGGGCTCTCTGCTGGCGGGGGCCTTCGGGACGGGAAACGGCACCACGTCCTTCAGTGAGAATATAGCTGCACTGGGTATCACTAAGGTAAAAAGTTACGTTTTATCCCAGTATGGAATCTTCTTCTTCTTCTTCTACTTCTACTTCTACTTCTTCTTCTTCTTCTACTTCTACTTCTACTTCTGCTCTGGATTCTTCTTCTTCTGCTCTGGATTCTTCTTCTACTTCTACTTCTACTTCTGCTCTTGATTCTTCTTCTACTTCTACTTCTACTTCTGCTCTGGATTCTTCTTCTTCTGCTCTGGATTCTTCTTCTACTTCTTCTTCTTCTTCTACTTCTTCTGCTCTTGATTCTTCTTCTACTGCTCTGGATTCTTCTTCTACTTCTTCTTCTTCTACTTCTTCTGCTCTGGATTCTTCTTCTTCTGCTCTGGATTCTTCTTCTACTTCTTCTCTTCTTCTACTTCTTCTGCTCTTGATTCTTCTACTGCTCTTGATTCTTCTTCTACTTCTTCTTCTACTTCTACTTCTGCTCTGGATTCTTCTTCTTCTGCTCTGGATTCTTCTTCTACTTCTTCTTCTTCTACTTCTTCTTCTGCTCTTGATTCTTCTTCTACTTCTTCTTCTACTTCTACTTCTGCTCTGGATTCTTCTTCTTCTGCTCTGGATTCTTCTTCTACTTCTACTTCTACTTCTGCTCTTGATTCTTCTTCTACTTCTTCTACTTCTACTTCTGCTCTTGATTCTTCTTCTACTTCTTCTTCTTCTTCTTCTTCTTCTTCTTCTTCTTCTTCTTCTGCTCTTGATTCTTCTACTTTTTATGCTTCCTCTTGACTCTTCTTCTCCTCTCGACTCCTCTTCTTCTTCTTCCTCAAATCAAATCAAATCAAACAACTTATTTATCCAAAAGGGCAATTCTTCTTTTTCTTGACTCACACTTTAATGCTGTGAAGGGACACATCACCAGATCTGGGGGGAACACACCTTCAAAGTTGTGGACAATTTCAATTCACACATTCACACATCTGCCCACCGGTGTGCGCAGGTGGGGAGCCGAACTGTGATCCTTCTGAGTGGATTTGTCATGATTGCCCTGGGAATCCTGGGAAAGATCGGCGCCATCTTTTCAACCATCCCCAACCCTGTGATCGGAGGCATGTTTTTAGTTATGTTTGGGGTCATAGGAGCAGCTGGCATTGCTAATCTGCAGGTAAACAACACTATACACCATCATAAAACATTGAAGAGTTATGGAATCATGTAATTCAGTGGAGCCGCTTTCCATTCTTTAGACCACGGATATGAACTCTTCCAGGAATATATTCATCTTTGGCTTCTCCATGTTCTCGGCGCTGACTATTCCCAATTGGATACTGAAGAACCCACACGCTTTACAAACAGGTACCTTTTTGTTTTAGTGGACTCATTATTATTAACTGATCAAATCCCATAACACGATAATCATAGTACTAATCGCTTGTAACGAAATCTGACTCATGCTTTGCTTACACGCTACAGAACAAGAAGACCATGTCAGTGAGATTAGCTGATAAACAACGGTCAACACCATAATCATTGTGAACTAGGGTTGGGCGATGTCCCCTTAATCGGCAGTTGACGATGTTTACAGTGAACCATCTCTCATTATAAGCATTTTTAAAAGACATTTACATGGCATATATACAGGCTGCATTTTATTTATTTATGTTAGGAAAAATGTGAGATTGCAGGATAAATGTATCTAAACTAAACATGGATCACGAATTTTGCAACAGAAATGCGTTAAAACTCGACTTATTTAGAGCGTCCTCTGCTCCTCAATAACAAGGCTCTTATCACACTAATACAGCTGTAATTCGGAGCTTATTATTTGCATTTGCTCAATTTTAGCGTAATGTTTAAGAAACAGTGGGTGAACGGGACAATATTTAGAAGTTTGCGTCGTAGCCTACGTTATTGAAGCTGCTCCACGCGCCGCCCGGTCCATGTGCTCGTAGCCTCGTACCTCCGCGCCTCTTTCTCTCCTCTCTCTCCTCTCTCCGTCCTTCGTGAAAACATCCAAACCCATGCGCTCTCAGCTCCGATGTGAGATCCATCGCGGCATTTTAAAACTGTTTAGTTTCCGTACGAGAAGCAAAGCGAGACCACGCGGTGTTAAACGGTAGCTGCTTTAGAGAGAGAGAGAGAGCCCTGCGCGTCAGAAATAGAGCAGGGCTGCGTCTTTATTTTAATAATTACGGCTAACACATCATGTCTTCTGGTAGGCTACTTAAACTAGCGTGCATATTAACTATATTTGAGATTTAATTTACAGTGCGATCCCAGCAACGTTTGTAGGTTTACAGGCCCACAGAAGATCAGCGTGTGTTTCTGACAGGAGGGGGTGTGGCATCACGATGGTGGCTCCCCATCGTGATGTTGCTCATCGTCCCAACCCTATTGTGAACATAACGTGAAGTACAGATAAAGTACAAACACATAGACACAAACAACTGATTCACTGGTAGGCAGTGACTAGGATAAACGGCAACTGTCAACGGAGGTCTGGACTTCACTTCTTCTCTCTCTCTCTCTCTCTCTCTCTCTCTCTCTCTCTCTCTCTCGCTCTCGCTCGCTCGCTCGCTCTCGCTCTCTCGCTCTCTCTCTCTCTCTCTGAAGTCACCAGCTGGTTTTACTTCAGAGAAGTTGTAGAAAGAGGTTGTAAAAATTCAACTTTTTCTTTCATAATACCCTGACCAGGCACTGTAGGCCAAGGAGCCTTTCTGTGTAGTGTTGTAGTAGTTGTAGTATACGTTCCACCTGCTACTAAGAAATGTATAATTGGGTGTTCTTAAGTGTCAGGTTAGAAATCAGAAAGGTTTTCAGTCACTCAACTGGTTAAACAAACATAAATTAGATAGATAAAATCTAAGAAAATAACTGGGTCAACTATCCCACTTGATTAATGTTGTGACTAAAGGCAATGTCTGTCCTTCAACTGCCTTGGGTGTCGATAAAATCATAATTTCAAAATCTGCCTTTTGTGGACTAAAGAGTGCAAAGATACAGTGATCTCGTCACCAAAGGTTCTAGCAAGTACTACATACAGAGAAAACATGTACCTTATTTCTCAAGAGGAAAGCAATGATCCATGTGAAAATACTTCTCTGTCTTCCTTCTTCAAAAAATATTTAAAAAAAAAAGTCAGGCAAAGTAAGCTGCAGCTCCAGATGCCTTATGATTGTCCTCAAATTAATCAAGATCTTCAGACGACAAGAGGCTGAGTTGGATAAATATTGTATTATACCGTAAAATTTAAACTTACACTTCCTAAACATATATTTGTGTCATTTCCTGTGGCAATTTACAGTAATCAGCTGTTTCTTAAGAAAAAGGTTTATTACTGTAAAAAGATTTTTATTGTTTCTAAAAATACACTTTCCTCCTGTGACGACTCTGAGGAGAGTATCATATTTTTAACCACGCTGTTTCTTGGAGCTGTTCAGTAATTCAGAAATTTTGGAAAGATGTCACGCGTCTTTTTGTCTCTAAGTTATGCAACAATTACAAAATGTATTGTGAACATGTTGCTCTTGGGTTCTTTACAAATGACTTAATGAGTCCTGGCAAGATGTTTCTTGTTAACCTAACCATTATTTTGGCAAAATATTATATTCATAAGAGTAAATTTGTGAACAAAAACCCTGTATTTTATGTTTTTCAAAAAGAACTTGATAGGTATTTAAAAAAGCGGTGAGTCATCTATGTAGATTTTATTATTATTTTTTATTAATTTCCCTTCCCCCTGACAAGTTTGATGTATTTTGCAAAAATTACTTCTCACATTTCAGTAAATAAATAAATAAATAAAATAGGCACAGTTAATAATTCATAACAAACAGCTGCTAGGCAACCAAAGGTGACATGCCTGAGAATATGGTAAATTCCGAAGATGTCATTCCAAACTCAGCATGTTGCTAGGCAACGGAATTTTCTGCTTCACCAAACTTTAAGCTTTCGACGATTAGATACATTTGGTTCAGTATCTGAGAGTTTATCACCACAAGTTGGTTTGGAAATACTCTCTTGTGACGGCTGTTGTTGGAGTTCGAGTTGGTGGTAGTTATTTCTGTTATTTAGAAGAAATTCTTCATTGATTTCAACTTCTAGAGCCTCAGTATGACTGACTTTTTTTCTCGTCGTACAAACAAAATGAAGGCAGCTGAACGTGCTTTAAGGGCTCGGGAGTTTGAAGACTGGTTTTATGAACAGCATCCACACCTGGAGAATCCAGAATCTCATAGTATAAACTCCAGGGTCCAACTGAAAGAGGCTATGCAACTTTTGTGGAAATCTTTCACGGACGTGCACTTTTTGCTCCCTTTTCTGGCGGCCATGTTAGTACAGATCCTGATTGCAACAGGACTAGTTAATTTACCCATGACCTTCACAGATATAGTCCCAGCAGGAGAGTGGATAATACAGCAGATCTTAAAGATTCTTTATTATTTTCATCTGTCCTTCAGCTTTGGACCGGTCAGCCTAGTTCTTTCCCCTCTGTCCCTCTGTCCCTTTCATCTCCCTGACTGGGTGCCTTTTAAACATTCCTACCTTTCAATGACGCTGATGGATCAAACTGTGCCGCTGGACAACTTGTTTGTTAATTTACATCTTCACCCTTCTGTCAATCTGTGTCTCCCCACACTGTTGTCTGTCTCGTCCTTTAGTTCCAGGTCGCCGCTTCCGCCTTGTAGAATAAGTCTCACTCTCATTTCTGTCTCTCTTATTTCTGACCCAACACCATTTATAGGTTTTGAGTTGTGCTGCCCTCTGTGGTCATTGCTTTGTCTCAAACCTGAGCTTGAACTCGGAATTATGTGGCCTCCTCTGGGCAAACAGGGCCCCACACCATCCACACTTCCTGTAATCATTGAAGCATCTGCGATCCACCCACCGCCTGGATGGATAACCCGTTAGCTCACTGGGAAATAGTGAAGGGAACTTTGTCCCTTTACTGAGCGTGTGGCTGCTTACTTCACTTTGCATGTTCTCCCCATGTCTGCATAGGTTTCCTCTGGGTACTCCGGTTTCCCCTACCACTAAAAACATGCACAATAGGGCAGGATGAATGATGTGAGTGAGTGGTTGGTGACCAGTAGCCTCGCATCTGTCACTCACTCACTCACTCACACACAATACAAAGCTACACACAATATCCCATTAGGAGGTGTTGTGTGTAGATTGAGATTGAAAACTGATCAAAGCTGATCTTTTTTGTCGCGCTGTTGCCGTTGTTTTTTTGTTTTTGTTTAGCTTTTTATTGTCACATTATTGCGACAATTAAAGCTAAGCAGGAAGGGCCTGGTCGGCACTTGGATGGGAGACCGTTTAGGAACACCAGGAAGCCTAGAAGAAGAAGATCTTTATTTATTTAGCGCCTTTCACAGACATGGTCACAAAGCGCTTTTACACAAGAGAATTGACACTCCATACTCGGCGGTGATAAGCTACGTTTTCTGTAGCTTCAGTTTCCCCTGGGGGAGACTGACAGAAGCGCCAACAGTCCCTCTGACCACCATCATTCACTCACACTCACATCATTCATCCTGGCCTATTGTACATGTTTTTAGCCTAGCGAATGTAGTGATTGAGTGAGTGGTTGGTGGTGGTCGGAGGGGCAGATGGTGCTGACCGGTAGCCTCGCTTCCGTCAGTCTACCCCAGGGCAGCTGTGGCTAAAATAGTAGCTTACCACCACCGAGTCTGGAGTGAATGAATAATCCAATATAAAGCGTCTTTGAGTGTCCAGGAAAGCGCTTTATAAAACCAATGCATTATTATTATTATTATTATTATTATTACATTTTCGTCTCATTTTTGTCATTTTTTTGCCTAAACAATGTTTTCACACTGTCATTTTAATAATAATAATAATAATAGTAATAATAATAATAATAATAATAATGCATCGGTTTTATATAGCGCTTTTCTGGACACTCAAAGACACTTTACATTGCACTATTCATTCACTCCAGACTCGATGGTGGTAAGCTACTATTGTAACCACAGCTGCCCTGGGGTAGACTGACAGAAGCAAGGCTACCGGTCAGCACCATCTGCCCCACCATCAACCACTCACTCACTCACTCACTCACTCACTCACTCACTCACTCACTCACTCACTCACTCACTCACTCACTCACTCACTCACTCACTCACTCACTCATTCATCCTGGCCTATTGTACATGTTTTTAGTGGTAGGGGAAACCGGAGTACCTGGAGGAAACCTACGCAGGCACGGGGAGAACATGCAAACTCCACACAGAAAGGCCCGTCCGGCCGGAGATAGAAACCAGGGCCTTCCGGCTGTGAGGCACGAGCGCTGACGGCTGCACCACCGCACACACACAATACAAAACTACACACAATATCCCATTAGGAGGTGTTGTGTGTAGATTGAGATTGAAAACCTACAAAACTGATCAAAGCTGATCTTTTTCTTGTGTTGTTGCCGTCTTGTCGTCGTTATTTTTTTTTAGCTAATGCTATTTGATCATAATTATGTAAATAGATGGTACACAGCTTTAAGTCCTTAAATAGCTTGGAGAATCCAGGGGGTCGAAAAGAAGACATAACCAAAATAAATAAAACAGTCTCAACTTCATCAATCAATCAATCAATCAATGGTTTAGTATAGCCCAATATCAAAACAGGAGTTGCCTCATAGGGCTGCACCGAACATTAAGGCAATAAAACAGAGCAGTAAATAAGACAATGTAAAGTTCAGGCGTATTAAGTATCCAGGCAAACATAATGTCAGCAGTGGGTGGCGACGAGCGGAGCAGGTGTCCCTGTCCTCTCATCAGAGACAGAGAAAAACAAATAGATAAATAGATAAATAGGGAACCACACATTAACACAACAATCAACCACTGATCTTTTTCTTATTCCTCCTTCTTCCCTCCTTCCTTTTCCTTTCTCCCCTTTCCTTCTTTTATTCCCCTTGTTCTATTTTTTGTTCTCTTTCCTTCATATCACTCAAATACTGATTTTCATCATCATCAAAATCAATTTTCACATTAGCATTTCTTTCTATCTGTTCTGTTTACTTTTGCAACCTCTTTTGGTTTAACCTTAATCTCCGTATGCTGGTTGGTGTGCTAGTAACTCACTTGCTCTATTACCCCTCTCATAATAATTCTCACTAACAAATCTTAGAGCCGCTTAGAGTCTTTATGTTCTTCATCCCCACATGAGTCTCCTGTATTACAGTTTTCTCTATTGGTTTGGCTCATTTCTTGAAACAGAAATTACATTCTCAAAACTCCAAGATAATTTGTGGGATCTGGTGCTCACCATTGATGGAAACAACATCTGCCCGTCCCCATCGGTCCACAACCTGGGTGTCATCCTGGATTCCTCCTCCGCCACTCACTTCCGGACTCAGTAGCAGAAACACTCATTCACGCCTTCATAACCTCACGACTGGACTACTGCAATGGAGTCCTGTCCGGGATCCCTCAAAAGCTCCTGGACAAGCTCCTCTCATCCATCTACACTGGCTTCCTGTAAAATATCGCGTTCAGTACAAAATCCTTCTCCTTACTTACAAATCCCTCCACTCCCTGTCGCCTCAGTACCTGTCTGACCTCACCCACACTTACACTCCGTCTCGGTCGCTTCGCTCCTCATCCTCAGTCCAACTCACCGTTCCCCACACCAAGTTGCGGACCATGGGAGACAGAGCCTTCTGTGTCCAGGCCCCCACACTCTGGAACTCACTCCCTTCACACATACAAACAGCTGATGATATTGGTCATTACAATCAGTTCTGAAACACATCTGTTCAAATTGGCTTTTGACCTTACTTAGCATCAGTCCAACAACCCGCTAGTTCTGTGTGTGTGTATGTGCGTGCTGTGAAGCGCTTTGGGTATCTTGGAAAGTGCTATATAAATCCAAGAGATTATTATTATTATTATTATTAGTTCAGCACAACACTATAGCTCACTCAGCAAAAGATCATATCTCTCCCAAAACAGTTCACTCATGTGTCAAAACTAAATTTCCTTCTCATTTAAACAGTCAGTGCCCCCAAAATGCTTTGTCCCATGTTTAGCTGTTTTGTCACTAGACCATTGAAATGTCCCTCATGTCCACCTTTCAGTCTTAGCCCAATCCTTCATTGACAATGGTTACTGTAGCTAACAGAATACAATTGTGTATAAAACTGAAAACAACAACAACAAAGAAATAGGATTTGAGGGTAAGAGTCGCCTCCAAGGTTTGACATCACACAAATAAAGTAACTTCCATACATCAGAGTAAAAAGAAAATGTGTTCAGCATAACATACTGTAACATAACACACAAACAAAACAATTATATGCAGCCTACAGTGCTTCTAGCTCTCACAGTCCCTCCTGTGTATTCACATTGTTCAAAGAATGTCATTACATGCACATTTCACATGCATATACAGCATTGAGTGGTGTCAAAGTGAAGCAGATGTGGCCACCCCTAAGATAAATTCCACTAATTTAGATTAGACTTCTATCATCCATTGCTCAATAAAACTTTAGGTGAAGACAATACAATATGGTCTGTGTTTTGCTGTTTGCAACAGACTCTGAGGAGGCAAAAATAAATGTATTCTACAACACCAAAAATCAGGTACCCCAGCTTTAATTGCTGTAATAAATGTATCAAATGTTCCAAGGGATTCAAGGCAAGGCAAGTTTATTTGTAGAGCACAATTCATACACAAGGCAATTCAAAGTGCTCCACAGTTGCAGAAAGAGAAATTACAAGAAAACAGATCAAATCAATCAATAAAACATCAACATAAAGTTAATCAATTACAGTAAAAGGCAAGAGTGCAGATAAAATACTTTCAGTTTTCATATGCACGGGTAAAAGAGCTGTTTTCAGCCTGGATTTGAACATTGTCAGAGTTGAGGCCTGTCTCACATCCTCATGAAGACTGTTCCAGGTTTTAGCTGCATGAAACTGAAACGCAGCCTCACTGTGTTTATTATTGACTCTGGGAACCACCAGGAGACCCCTCCCTGAAGTTCTCAGGACCCGAGATGGTTCATACGGCTCTAACATGTCAGAGATGGACTTTGGTGCTAAACCATGAAAAGACTTGTACACAAGCAGAGCTGTTTTAAATTCTATTCTATTCATATATGGTATTCATGGTATTGTGTTCTTGACTCATTCTGACAATTGAACAGACTATTGTGCATGTGAGACTTATACAATGAAATGACGCAGACACGTTTGGAGCGAACAACCATTAGACTGAGAATCAACATCAGTTTAGATCAACAAGATCTATTCACTTGGAAATTGTGCTAATTGTGCTACATGTACTTAAACATTTGCAAAGATGTTCTGAGACACTGAGACATGGACTTAGGCATTTGCAATTTGATGAAATTAATGAGAAATTCAATTCAGTTGTGAACAATTGCCAAGTGGTTTGGAGACTTGTCCATGTTGTTTTGAGAATGTAATTTCTGTTTCAAGAAATGAGCCAAACCAATGGAGAAAACTGTAATACTAACAAACAGTTAAGTTGTTTCATCTGACTAAGGATTTTTAGTTTAGTTTAGTTTATTAGTTTATTTGAGCAGTAAACATTCTGCTCAAAAGGAGTGGGCTGAAGCAAGAGCTTATAAGCGCCCACCCCCAAAATCAATACAACAAAACTTTCTCATTTCACAAGGAATATAGTGGAACAAACAAAGGAAAAAAACAACGAAACAGCAAAAAAAGATTAGATACACCTGCAGTTTCTGATCATGGCTGAAATGACCATTTACAAGATATAATTTACATAAAGACTTTACATGACAGAAACTCATGTACTGTACACATTCCTCAAGAAGGAGTAATACTGATTACAAAACAACAATGATAATGCTACATAAGGAACTGTGTCAGTCACATGCACGACCTCTGCAGCATCACACCCGTTTATAAAATAACTTTATCCTATTGCAATTACATTATCAATCATACAATTAGCAGCATCATATTTTAATTTGCCTCATTGTCAAAGGAGAACCAGTTACACTTCAAAGCGGCTTTTTTAACACAGACCAAATTATAAAGCCTTGTTTGAAATGTTCATATAGAAACAGAAACGAAGCACAACGACAACCACGATCTCGTTTCATGTACAATGTTTAGTACAAAGCAAGTAACAAAAGGCAAACCCTTAATATAATATATTTCAGCGTGTTACCAATGCCAACCTTGGTAACATTAGGCAAGGCAAGTTTATTTGTAGAGCACAATTCATACACAAGGCAATTCAAAGTGCTTCACATTACCGGAACTCACTATTTTAAAGGCACGTTACTATGCAGTACATATTATACTTCGTGATCTTGCTACTTCCCCATTGTCATTACCATCCTCAGTATAATATTAATTTGTGTACAATTTCCTCTTTTTTTTGGGGACATGGACATTGTATGATACCAATTTAAAGTTTCCATAGAATAAGTAAAAGACCTTAATGCTAGACCCTGTTGTGCCCCTCATATCCCCATAGTATATAACAGTCAAGGTACACCACTACATTTGTAATGTGCTTACTTAAAACAAAACATATAAAACTAAAATGTAGTTCTATAAACCTTTCTCAGATATTTCAGCACCGTTTTTATTTCATGTATATACTGAAAGCTTTACAAATACAGCTCTTCCTCCAAGTATGACCCAAAGTGTCATCTCACTAAAACCAAAAGCTCACAAAGATACTCTGCTTATAGATAACTGGAGCCTCCTCAATAATGATTATAAGAGAATAGCTACAGTGTTAGCTGTGAGATTTCTTTAAAAAAAACTTTAACTAAATCATAGATGATAGTCAGTCTGGTTTTATTCAAAATAGATGCATTTCAAATAATATTCGGCTAATTTTTGACCTGATTGATTACTCTGACCTTATAGCTGATGAAAGCTGATCTTTTTTTTTTAAAGCTTTTGACACTGTCGAGCATCCATTTATCTTCTATTGTCTTGAAATGCCAGGTTTTGGAAGTTACCTGTGTAAAGCCATTGAAACTCTTTACACACATGGAAATAGCTCTGTTAAGTAATGGCACTGGTTTCTTTGGAAAGAGGCATAAGGCAAGGGTGCCCAGTGAGTGTGCATCTTTTTCTTATAGTTGCGCCAATTGTTTGCAGATAATATTAAATCAAGCTCCATCGAAGGCATTTCCATTGCTGACATAAAGATTCCTCGCAGGTTCCCAAAGCTCTTCAAATAATAGAGATATTTTCAAATGCCTCAGGACTTTACTTAAACCTAAAACAAAGTGAGCTCTCTTCTCTTAAGGACTGTGGTCAATCTTCAGTTAACAACATTGCAATCAAAGATAAGGTAACTTCTCTTGGTGTACAGACTAAAGATAAAAAAAACAGAGAAACTATACATTTTGATCCCATGATTAAAAAAAGACTGAAACTAGGTTCAATCGCTGGCTAGAGCGAGATCTGTCACTAAAGGGTCGTTGTCTCTTATCCAAAGCAGAAGGTAAATTGAGACTTGTTTACATCGCTTCCTCACTCCTCAGACAAAAAAACATCTAAAGAAAATATCAATTACTCCTGAACTTTCTATGGAAAAGTCTGTATTTATTAATTGTCTAAAAACGTAGGACTAGATTTCAACACTTAACAATGTTCTGAAGGTTAAATGGTTACAAAACTTTCTAAAAGACGTCACTTCAATGTGGAATTTTATACCAAAATGTATGTTTGATAAAATAGGAGAACAAATCACCTTTAAAGCTATCAAATGTTCATAAGCAGGCTCTGAACAAACTGACCAGGGTCGATGGGCTCTAAGATAGTGGGGAGACCTCAGAGACCTGTGAGTGAGCTGTACAGGGAGAGGACACTGACTAAAGCTCGAGCTATTGCCTCTGACTCCGCTCACCCGCTGAACCCTCAGTTTGAGCTTCTGAACTCTAGGAGGCGAGACAGAGATCCACTGGCTCAAAAGGCTGTGTTTGAGAAATCCTTTGTCCCCTTTGCTGTGGGAATTCTGAATGAAGCAGCGACCTGAACACAATCGCCACAGAATTGGACTGAGCTGCTTTGTAATTATATATATTTTTTTCAGTTTTATTTTTCTATGTTTCTTTCTCTTATGTACTTTTTCTACTGGGCATGTCTGTATTGTCTCTAGTCTTGTGTTTTTATGTGTCGGTGGCCAAAGATGAATTTCGACCTTGGTAGACAATAAAATTCTATTGTATTCTCTTCTATTCTACTGGTATGGAATTTGATTTATAAGCACAATTTCTCAACTTTTGATTCCACAAGGCACTTTATTAACATATAATGATTTTTGTTGCATTTATAATATGTCTGTACCACCTGCAGAATTTGAACAAGTTTCACAAGTTCCTATTGCTCCTCTTACAGTAACTCATGTTCTCTTCCTAAGTCGAATGAAACCCATTGTGGAATAATATGTATTTATTACATTTTAGCTTTGGGGTTTTGATTGACAGACCGTGGGCAGCACTGTGGAGTCTCGTTTTCAGATCTGAGTTTCCCGCCTTCTTGGCCTTTATTGGAACACCATCATGGACTCTCTTGGCTCACAGGCAGGTCCTTGGTTCGATCTAGTTCAACCTCGGATGAATAATAATAACTTTAAGTGTCAGTCAGTGAATGAAAATAGGTTGCGTTAAGTCTTAATCTCCCCGAGAACATTCAGACAAAATGCTCACAATTGTCACTTTAATCATCATCCAAAAGCTGGATTTATAATGATCCCGTATCAGGGCAGTAGAAGCAGCATTCCACCATTTAGTGTGAAACATGATATTGAAAAGTAACTGGATTTATTTTTTCTGATATCGTCACCTCCCATGACTTTGTTTGATGTGTTTATGCTGAATGCAGGAGTTAAAGAGTTGGACCAAGTGCTGCAGATTTTATTGACCACACACATGTTCATCGGAGGGTTCCTCGGATGCGTTCTCGATAACACAATTTCCGGTAAGCCACATTTTTATTGCTTAATACAGCTCACTAATCTTATAAAGCTGTGCTATCGCCTTGAATTGTGCCCAAGAGCCACAAAGCACTTTCACAGCACATCTCGGTTCCGTATTCTGTTCCTCTTGTACTCTCCCATACCATTATAGTATGGGAGAGTATTGGGTATTGTTCGCGATGTAATTCAATTATTTAAGCATTCTTTTCTCTGCGAGCCTGTGGTAAAGTTTTGTGTGCACTGCTGATTTTCCCAGGAACGAAGCGAGAGCGTGGTCTTTTATGTGTGGAGCAGGAGAATACAGAAGAGGCCAGCAAATCTTCACAGGTGTATGACCTTCCATTCGGGATAAGCTCCCGCCTCTCGTCGCGTTCTTGGGTACGCTACATCCCTTCTGCCCATGGGACGTAGACAGGACTGCTGACCAAAAGTATTCGTCACAAAGCAAGTTAAGCGTGGACACAGATTTTGACGAAGCTTTGTGAAATTATGTTTTTTTGTTTTGTTTTTTTTGCTGTACAGGTGTTTTCATTCATTGTTCAGGCATTTAAAGCCACATTGCACAAAATAGATGAACATTGAAGCAGTACCAAATATGCTTAAAGGACCTGTATCGTGCTATTTTAGCCATTCCAAAGTAAGTATAGGCATATATATGATATATTCTACCTCTATCACTATGGAGTACTCATTTTTGAGAGAAATGTAAGTATTTTGGGGGGTATTTTCCCTACCCGGAAGACAAGACGCCTCGATTCAGTTAACTCCGCCCTCTCTCCGCTCATTCCACATTTGCAGTATTATAAATATAAATATCGCTGCAAAAAGTGAAGTTACTTCACATAATGCAGTTATAAGGAGTTGACATGTGCAACACAGTTTCATAAATGGCTAACACACACGCTAACACACACGCTAACACACACGCTAACACGCGTTTTGATTAACTCACCGCTCAGTCTGGACTCCCCATGAGATCGCGTTGGTTATAAAAGTTAATCCACTTTAATTCTGGCCAAGGTTCACCAAGCATCCATCAGGTTGGTTGATATAGTCGCTTAATCCCAGAAAGAAATTCCAACTTCTGGCGAGTGCACTCTTCTTTAGGAAGGTTGAATAGTCCTGTTCCTCTCGTAGCCAAACGCGCATCCGTGACATTATCGTTGGGTAAGAAAAAAGAACAGGCGTGTCCAGAGTAGGTTAGAAAGAGCTTAGTCTTCAAAAACAACACCTCTGCTGGGATCCATGGCTCCTCCAGCCGTGGGTGCGCTTGATTAGCGTCGCGGGACAGCACAGACGCGTCGGAGAGTTGCTGCTCTCTTTTTTTATTTTATTTTTTATTTTTTTATTTTTTTAATTAAAATTAAAAGCTGTTTTATAAATAAAAATCAGGCCGTAAGGCATACATTACAGACGTAGAGCACTTCCGTTCCTTTGTGACGACACAAAGGAACGGAAGGAACAGCTCAGTCGTTTACCAGGAGAGGGCGGAGCAGCTGCTCAGAGAGCAGGATTCAGGAGGATTACTTAGAACTGCGTGAATGAAGCCAAAAACCGCTCTGGGGGTGTTTTTGATAAGGAAATAGCATAACAACATGGCTAAAAACTCCAAAAAGTCGATTTTGCATGATATAGGACCTTTAAAAAGATCAGATAGACATTGACAATGCTATCAATGCTCCACAAAGACACACTGAAATCCACTCACCCCCTCAAAATACATACTGTATTTTGAGATTTTCATGCAGTGCACAGCAAGGGTTTGAGAGTTAAATAATTTTAATTCTCTGTATGTTTCTTGTCTATCAGAATAATAATCTATCAGAATAAAGCAAAGGTCTCCAGTGCCCAGTGAGCTACTTTTATTAAAGATATAGCAAAGAGCTACGTGTGCTTCAAAGTTTAATGGATTTAAATGAGTTGTGCCAAATTGAGGCCTTAGCTGTTGTTAAAAAGCCAGTCCATGGTCTGGAACACAAGATTACAGGACAGAACAGAGCAAATTTTAACAAATATAATTTCAACAAAGGTAGAACCTTTTTCAAAAGGCACCAAGTTTCCAAGTTACTTTTTGATTTTCATTTTGCTTCAGTAAAATAAGTTTAAACATGGAAAGGTGTCTTGCATTAAATGTAGGAAATATTTGTCTCTACAAGTGACAACTTCGGCTTTCAAACATTCAAACAGTAAATGAAACTCATCACAAACAAGATTATTGTTGCAAAGATTATAACAACATTTTCTTGGAAAATAATGGTGAATGCTCAACTTTATTTACTCCAAGTTAAATACAACAAATAGAAAATACATAAGTATGGTCCACTGCAGGTTTTGCTGACATTTTCTTCCGATTTTAGATCGCTTTCTCAAAGCTGCCTGCTGTGTTAAAAATGTCAAGTAAATAAAGTGTCTTTGAGCATTAAAAGCTTAAACTTTGACTGCAGCTCAATAAAAGGGAACATGATTTCACAGGAAAAATATTTTTCTTTTCATACTATGTTCACCTTTCAGATTGAGTTTAACATGTTAAAAAAAAAAATGTATCTATAATATGGCTCATCAAGTGTATGTAGAAATATAGGCCTTCGGGGAGCGCCTTGAAAATGCCTGGAGCCACTGGAGCCTCTGGGTGAGAGCCTAAACTAATACATGTCCATTTAAAGATGAGACCCACATTTTGTGCTATTTTTTCCACCATAAAACACCTGTTATCAACCAAAGGCTTGTATTTCATTTTGTTAATTGGATGAAATGTTAAGTAGTTTAAACTGCACTCTCGCCTCATCGCTGCAAACTTAAGCTCTATTTGTATTTTGTCGCATTATGCATATCTTTCTTCAAAACTTCACAGGAGTCTCTCCCTCGCACACCGTGACTTCTTCTCTTTCAAAGGAAATTAAATTTAGCTCGTGGATAATGCGTTATCACAGAGCCTTATCCTCTCCTGATCTCCAGCAGCTGCCACCTCAGAGCTGTTATTATGATTCTCCTTTTTTTGGTGCTAAACCCAGATAGCAGCATGTCTATTTTTCTCCCTGCACGGCTCGATCCGTGCGTTCATTTCCGCTGCGGGCCGTTTTGTGATAGGCAGGTGGATCTGATCTGGACTGACTTTAGCCCAGAGAACTTGGTCGGTCATCAATGCCCACCACGGAAAAACATTGTGTTATTTCAGGACAATGGACAGCGCCGCGGTGTAAACAGCACCTTCAAAACAACTTCCCTCATTGAACGTTCAAGAAATATCTGATTCATAGCTCACAGGTTAATTTGACTTTGGTCATGATGGCGCAGGATGGGCTTTATTTATGAACTACACCAGTGGTTCTTAAACCTTTCACACCAAGTATCAACTCATAACCGATTTGACCTGGTAAGTACCACCAGGACTTGAAGATCAATTTGGGAACAAAACGGGCAAAAAAGTCCCTTAAATAGACCTATTTCAGATTAAATTATGTCTGAGATAGGTGTGAACACTAAATCAGAAAACCACTTTAACTTAAACTTAAAGGCAATATACCTGATTTTTTCTAGTAATGTAACAGAATGTATATATTAAAGGAGGACTCCTTTAGTATATTGTATATATGTATATAAACTCAGACATTTGTTGGAAAAACACTGTGCCTCTAACAGTGTTGGGGGTAACCAGGGGTGAAAGAAGCTTTTTTTTTTTTCTTGCCAGTACTATGTTATATCTCTCTCTCTCTCTCTCACCACCTGACTTGAGTTGCATTTAGGTCAGAGAGACATCTTTTAGGTTTAGATTTAACCATTCTATCTGGCAAACATAAACAACTTATACATCTTGAAGAATGTTGTGTGAATAAATAAAAATTGCAGTAAAGTCAATGCTTGGTTTGAAAATGCCACCTCTTAGGACCAGGTAGGACACAAATTAAAGGCACTTTACCTGATTGTTTTTCTAGTGGAATGATTTCTTTTGTCCTCTCATATATTGTAAGCTAATTATAATCATCTAATCATAATTATAAAGCATTTGTATCAATTTCATGAAGATTCAGGCTAGTATTTGTCATGGAATTTCTTACCATAATAAAGGAAAAAAGCTTGAAAGTACTTGTCTTATCAAAAGTGTCATTTATTTTAACACACGTGTGGAGAGCCGACACACAGAAATACGCAAAATCCATGGGTGAACTCTGATCAAGTCAATATAGAATATAGAAGACAGTCACAGCACAGCAGGACACAGAAATGGTGACGCGGTTTGTGACATCACGGCTTGCCCATTTGGTGTGTTTAATGCAGATGAAGGGCAGATGTCTGCAGTGCTAGGACAATCGAGAAGCACTTTTTTGTTTCCAGGGCCGGTCTTTGGCTTCTTGTCTTTAGGTGTGATAAGGGCAATCAGCAGCGGTCTTTGTGCCCATTGTGATGCAGAAGCCGGCGCTCCCCAGCAGCCCGACCAAAGGCCCAGCATGGCAGCCAGACGGTCCATCACAGTGTGCATTTGCTTGTGACTAGTTTTAGTTAGATAACTCTAAAAACTGTCACAACATATTACAGCATTTCTGTGAAAGTGACCCTGCACTTTGCCCTGCACTTAACTCGTTCCTGTTAAGAAATGTGATGTTGCATATATGATGGGAAAGTCAGGAATGAGTGGAGACCACAGCTAACACTTTATTTCAGTTGTTTCCTCTTTCGTTGTTTGTTATCAAAAAAACAGGCATAGGGCCTTTAATTAAATATTTTGCAACATTCCTACACACCTTTCATTTCAGACAGAATGGGGACAGCAGTGTTCACCCATGCACCAGCTGGAGCGATGAGCCTATTGACTACAAACCCATTGAAGTATTTGAAATGCCAGCCCCCAGCACTTTATTGACACAAATGGAATAAACATAATAGAGGGAAAGGTGCAGAGAGAGCGAGATACGCTTCCGATGCTATCAGGCGGAGAGGGAACAGTCCCGCTGCGTGAGTCATTTGCACACAGTAAATAGGATAGAGAAAAGCTATCATATAAGTACATTTAGGCCATATTTCAATGCGAGGTATACGAGCGGAGGTGTAATGTTATAGGCCACTGCAGCACATTTGTATTACTTTGCCTCTTTACAGTAAGCAATGTTTTCCCTTGTGCCAAAGATGTAGTTGAAAGTGTTTCATTAAATTACAGTAAGTGTGGTCCCTGCAGTACTTTTAAAGACCGAACTCCTCTTTATTCATTGAACTTTTTCCTTCTTTTTCTCACTTTTTAATAACTAAACACACTACCTTTTTTTCACTCTAATTTGATTCCTGGGTGTGACAAGTTATAGCACTAATTCTGCACAAACAAACAGGAAGAAATACCTTCTTTTCCCCTATGTATGGAATGAAATTAGTTTTGTCCTCTAGTATATTGTAAAGCTGGGCATTTGTAGGAAAAACACTGTGCTTCTAATTCGTATCAACTCCATATGTGAAGGTTAACTCTCAAGTGACTCTCAAGTTGTGAAATGCGCTTATAAACGGATCAAATATTAGGAAAATTAGGAACTTGTTTTGACCTCAACTAACATTTTCATGTATTTAGTTTCCTCTTTCATTGTTTGCAATGAAAAAGAAAGGACCTTTACGGTTAAGGAACGTTTTAATGACCCCATAGGGAAATTCATTCTCTGCATTCGACTCTGTGGTGATCAGTCCATGTGTGAAACTGAAGTCTAGTAAGTGAGTAAAGTTTATTTGTAAAGCGTTTTTCACAGAGAAAAATTACAAAGTGCTGTACAGAATGTGGGTGGATTAAAAACAGATCAGTGGTTCTCAACTGTTAGGGTGTCGGGACCCGCAATCACCCTGGGATGACAAGCCGCGACTGAAATACGACTTAAACTTGTAAAATATAATGTAAAATATTGTCTTTTCCTCAAAAAATGTTGTTGAATAAGCATTAAATAATCCAAAAAGCTGAAATTATGATAAAGAAACAACCCAATAACAGTAATTTTAACAGATTCAAGTAGTTATTCTACTTTGTCTGTGTATTAATATTAACCTCTTAACCCCCGCCTGAACCGAGCACATTTTCTCCAGTTTGGCTTTACCCAAATCTAAAAGGTTCTTTCAAAAAAGTGAAAAAAACGAAAACAAGGATGAAAAGCAACAAAAACCCGACAAAAATAATACGAAAACAAGTCAAAAAGCAACAAAAAAGAGAAACAAAAAGAAACAAAGACGCTTCAGCGATGAAAAAGTCACAAAAGAGCGACAAAAGTGAGAAAAACATGACAAAAAAGCAAAAACACAACCAAAAATATACGAAAACACGTCAAAAAAGAGACAAAGACGCTCAGTTTTATTTTTGAGAACCAGTGAAGTAGATGACAAAAATAACAAATCCATTCACCAAAAGCGCTCCTAAATAAATGAAAGTCTTCACAACCTCATGCTCCCTGAAACACTCTTTCACAACGTGAGCCCGATGAATCCTTGCATTGTCATCTTGGAATATGCCCGCGCCATCAGGGAAGAAGAAATCCATTGACGGTGGTCATTTGATCCAATTCTTTGGGCTCATAGTGTTGCTGAATCTAGACCTGACCAACTGCAGCGACTCCAGATCATAAGACTAAGTTCAATCCTGGTGGCGACCTCTTTTTTTTTTTTTACATTCTCTAAATGCATGTGATTTGTATTCTGTCATTTTATCCCATGCAGGCTTAATTTGATCATTTATTTCCTGAGCACAAACCATGTATTACATAATTACACATCATTTTGCAGCGAGCCTCTTCAGTGCTTCAGATGGGAGGGGGACGGCTGAGCTCAGAGAGAGAGAGAGAGACTGAAATATTCATATCACTGCAGTGTCTCTTCAGTCATCACGAAGTCTCTGTCTTTCATTACACTTTTATCTCCACCGCTCTCTGTCTACGTCTCTGCTCCTCTCGCTCGCTCTCGGGAGGGCACCTACTTTAGTATTGATGTACTGCCCCAATAACTATGCTCGAAAAGTTTGGAGCAGCATTATCCATGGGGTCTAATGTCCTTTCCCTTTTGTGCTCCTAAGTTTAGCTTTATTTAGACTTTTTAGTATTCTCCTCCTATAACTTTGCATTTGAATTTCATATTTTATATCTGGTTATATTATTACTATACCTATTTCAGGCTTCATTTAAGAGCAAAAACCTGCACTTATTCTTTGCTGGTAAAGCATTTTTTGGAAGGCAATTTGAGCGCTGCAATGATCATAACTCCTCTGGTGAAGCTGTCTGACATCAGGAAATGGAGCACAAACAAACTTTGTAGGAGACAGTCACCATGGACTTATTTTACACACCAGCTTGTTTACTCTAACTGTTAAATGTAGCAGCGTGACTACTATTTTGCCTTCTTTTGCTGTATTTAAGTTGTACTGCGATATTATAGTTTGTCTAATGCCTTTTCTTCTCTTCAAAACCAACAATCAAACAAAACTGAACAGTGTTTCATTGCATTCACCCCCACAACTTAACAATAAACAAATTGTTGCATGTAAAGCGATTAATAGCTTAGTAAGAGACCATTAAAATGCAAACTATTGATTGACCTTACAATAAAGACCTTCCATATTAAATATGTGTGCAGAAAGATTTAATCCAGCGCTTTCTCCTTACCTTAACAAAACAGAACAGGGTGTGCTATTGTACTTTCACCACCAGAGAGCGCTACAAGACAATGTTTCCATTCACAGTACTGTATCTGCAGCTCATTTGGCATTGATACAAACAGCCACTTTATTTGCACGTGTTCAGCTTTTAGCCAAGCGGGTCAGTAAGTTGTAACAGATAAGTATATTTGCATTTTGTTGACTTTATTGAAACAAACAGGGCCAACAGGTTATGTTACAAATAGGGATGGAAAAAAAAAAAAAGAGAGAATAGTTGGATTGGTTTGTCTCTTCAGGCACACGCCCAGACTTGTCCTTAAATTGCAAGAATAAATGTGATTTGGACGGTTGAGCATTTACTATATTATATTTGTTCATTGCAGAAGTAAGTAGAAATTGTATGCCAACATTTTGCAGTTAAGTGTTTATAAACAGTCAACGTTTTGGCTGCATAACCAAGTGCTTTTATATGACATGGGACTTTATAAACAGCCTGGATTTCCTTGACCTTTGTAGACTACAGTCCATCACAGTCTGGTGCAGCTGTTTGACTTGCATAACATTGTGCTTTCGCGGAAGAGCGTACATTAGGACCTCCTCTGCTCAGAAAATCCCTTCCCATGTGGACTTGTTGTTCACTAGTCAAGGTTGCGGCAATAGTGACGTCATGCCCGAAAACAGACCACCCTCATGACTCGACCCATTCAGACCGAGCATTTAACCACATCTGCAAAAACAAGCCCAAGCCTCATTAGATCAATAACAACGAGTAAAAATTCACCAATGGTAAGTGAGTTTTGGTTATTCCCCTCAACACCCCTGATCGATTTTGTATATGGTGTTCACGATATATAATGTGAGGATGTCATAATGTCAGGTCGAGGGCAGGGGCCAATACAACTCTATGGGAGAAATACAGTTTTTGTAAGAAATCTCCAAAAAGGAAATTGTCAAATGATTTTCCTCATCAGTATTTGACAGTGATTGGATTCACAAACCTGACATATTATTTTGATGTCTGAAAGTCCTTTCTATTGGTCAATATCATGTTTTCCAATATTGTCACCACCTTTGGACGCCGTTCAGAGATAATAATTGGACATTAGTTCATATGTGCGGACAGAGGAGAAAATGAACTTTGACACAGTCTTTGTTTCTTGTGCATTCTTCCAGTAATGATTGAGATATTAACCAAAAACTGACAAAAAAATCTGTAATTTGCCAGTTAGCACAGTTACAATAGTTACCCTCATGGAATTGCCCTCATTGAACTCCACCTCCATTTTAAATTATAGGCTCTTTATAATGTGGTGATGTCACGTTAACGCAACCCTATTGCACCAGCAATCTGTCCGCCACTGTTGATATCCGCCAATGCTGCGTTTTTTTCCATCTCGTAAATCAGCCTTTCCGCTCTCAAATAGTTTCCCTTTCTTTGTCAGCGTGTTATTATTTTGTCACAACTATCAAAAGTAATCCTTTACCTTGAATTATAGCGTGTGCTTATTTATTTACTTTTTTCCCGTTCGTTCGCGAGGACACATGAGCTAAATCTTTCGTGCATGTGGACCTTTACCGTAGGGATCGTGAATGCGGCACAGATGACAGGATGACACGGATCCGGAGCAAAGCGGTATGAACCGGCTTCGTCAAGCGCGACCAAATAAGCCGAAACAGTGAGTGCGAAACACGGTGTAAAAGTAAAAGCCCGTTTAATCAATCTTAAAACAATACTCTGACAAGATGCAAACGTTGGCATTTAAGATTAAAAAAACAAAACAAACGATGAAAAGCAACAAAAAATGACAAAAACACGTAAGAAAAGCAATGAAAAATTGTGACAAAAATGTGGCGAAAAACCTTTGTAGGTCTTAGCTTTCAAATGAGGTAGGGCTGCAACTAACGATTATTTTAGTAATCGATGAATCTACCGATTATTTTTACGATGGCTGTGAATGGTGTATGAATATTTATTTTTTATTTAATGTGAGTGTTTTTAGAGGCTTTAGTGCTAATTCTGATTTCTGATTGGATGAGACATAAACAGATATGACATTTTTAACGTACAAAACACTACATACCCTAACTTTAAAAACAAAGGAGGTTTCCATCAAAAAAACAAAAACAAAAAAAACATGTTCATTTACGTTCAGTTTTTGCTCTATTTAAATCTGTGTTTACTAGAAAACGATGAATCGATTACTAAAATAGTTGACAACTATTTCAATAATCGATTAGTTGTCGATTAATCAATTAGTTGTTTCAGCCCTAAAATGAGGCATTACACTGTTGCTCTCCAAGAAGCTTTTAGATTTGGGTAAAGCCAAAGGCGGGGAGTAAATGATTAAGACTGAGAGCATACACAAACCATGCATATATATCGTATATAAATGTGCCTCTAAGTAGTAGGCTTGCATATCTAGGACGGCTGCTTTTATCATCCTTCTGCATTTATTTTATTACTTCTCAAAACATTTTATAATAGACTCTAATTTATTTATTTATTAAGACGTTCTTAGAGTATAGGCTATAAAACAACATATTCGTTAATAAAATGAAAGTGAAAGCGTTCAATCTTACGTTAAACTAATTACAAACCCTTATTTTGAAAGGGTTTCCCGGAAGTGTCCTTGCATTGCATGTAACATGTAACTGACAAATGATCTCGCCGCTATGCGCTAAAGCTCTTCGATGTGACCTGTTGTTTATAGAGCTTTCTTTCCCGACGCAGCGTATGTTCATCTTGGACATCTTTAATCCCTAAACACGCTTTCATTAATCGACATTTGTTTGTTTTTCATTAGACTCGAGGAGGCCATGGGTGTTGGTGAAGTAACTGCTCATATTTTGTTTTGCGATCGCCCTGACAGATGCTTTTCTGCCGGATAAGCTCATGTTTTTATTTGAGATCACTAACCGCAGGTTGACAAGGGAGACTACGGTGCCATTCCCAAAAAGGTTTGCTTGGAATCGATCATTTGTGCTTTTCTTATAATAATTGTGACGCATTCAACAGGAAGCTTAACGTTTTCAGTTTGGGAATATGCTATTTACATAAATTATTAACCGTCTGACTCGGGACCTAAAATAACATAAACATTCAGATCGTCTTACACCAGAACTGAATGTACAAGTAAATTATCTTTTACGTGGTCGCACTGGACGCCGAGGCCGTGACTGCAGTGAAATATCTTGCAGCCCTAAAATTGAGTCAAATTAAACTAAGCGTTCACAAACATTACAGTTTGGGTTAATATTGAGTCATTTTATTCCAATTTACTCGGATGATCTTTTGCTTTCAGTGGTACAGGACAAAGGTGAAGTGGCTGCAGTGAAATATTTTTGCAAACCTCATTACAGTAAATGTTGTATATTTGGTCAACATTGAGCACTTTGAATCCAATTTACTCGTACTTTCTGCAGTAAGAAGGTCCAGGTTTTGTCTTAAAAAAACAAAACAAAAACAGGATTGAATCTGTGCTAAACCTTGTTAAACTGGCATGTCTACACTCTCACCAGTAACACAGACAAGTGTGTAGTCTAAAACAACATCATCAATGTGCAACATGACCTTTTCTGTTATAAAAGTATGTTTTTTATGTCTGACAGCTTTTCTGTTATTGTCTCCATAGTTTAAAATCAACTGCAAAAATTGTGTATTGTGTGGTTGACAACATATAAAATTCTCTCTCAATGATGGCTCAATAATAATTTCCGGTCAGTGACCTTTTTCAAACCGGCTGTAATATGATTGTGCAGTATATAGTGCAGTACATTTGGCTGCAACAGTAGTTATTTTTAAAGAGCAACTAAACACCAAATCAAGTTTTTTTTTACTGATAAATGGGTCTCAATGGGTCCACGGCCTCCACAGAACCTCATGAGCCGCACCAGCTCCACACATCGTCACCAGGTGCTTCCCATTGTCCTGTGGTATATAACCAAGTCCCTCCCACGTAATCAGTCTGCTGTGATTGTGCCAATGCAAAGGCCCACACACTCACCCCCGCATGTCACCCCCAAACTTCAGAGACCGCCTCTTTCACAGCAATTTTTGACTTTTGTTTGTGGGTGGGGAAAGGCTTTGGCCACGCCCGTTTAGGTACTCTTTAAAGAACTTGTTCCACAGTCAAAGCTCATGTCAGACTGCAGTGGTGGAGGCGGAGTTTCCTTAATAAAACCTTTCTATTTTTCAGATCGTCGTTGTTGCCAATCCACCAGTGCCTGATTAAACCATGGAGATTTCTCAGGTGACTTTCGCAGTGAGAGGAGACACATCGGCAGGTATAGATACAATTAAATTCTGTATTAGATTTGGGTACAAGTTTAGGCTGAGTAAATGTACAAAATAAACAATTAAGTATTTTTATGTCAAAATGATTTGTACTGCTTTCCCTTTTAAAGTTGTCGTCTGATCAGCGTTACCTTTAATTTTTGGGGTTTATCATCATTGTATATCATGCTTTTTCCAAGGTGAGGTTATTGCCGTTGTTGGAAGCTGTGATGCCTTGGGCAGCTGGAACCACCAAAAAGCTGTCATGCTCAACCCTCCAGACGACGATGTGTAAGTACTTATCTACAGATTTCCTCGTTATTATTATGCCTAAAAACACAACACCATACAGTGTTGGCAACAACTAACTGTGCATTTCCTAAATCAGTGGCACCTGGACGGCAACAGTTTATGTGCCGAAAGGAGCATTTGTCGAGTATAGATATTTTAAAGGCTTCTTTCTGGAGTCAAAGGTAAGCAAAACAATATTGCTGTTTTCCATTTTACAACCTAGTAGCTGTTACAAGATTGATTTAGGTTGATAAAAACGTGCCCCATCTTTGCTCTGCAACTGAACACTGGAAAAAGAATAGTCATCTTAAGGAAGAAATAATTCAGATTATTTTGTATCATTTCAAGTGAAAATAAATCATTTTAAATGTAGGTGAATTTGTCTGATTTCAGGTGGGATTTAGGCTTGTTCCATTGACATTAGCGTTATTATCTTATCTTAGATTAGTTCAAACCGATGCAAATTCAATTTAAAAAGCCTTAATTCAAGCAATTCATTTATCTCATTTAAGACGGTCCTTTTTCCAGTGAAACAAAAACCACACAGGCTTAGTAATGTTCAGCGTGTCTACTTGTGTTACTAGTATAACTTTGAAGGTGACGTTGACCCCCACTGAATAAAGATCTTCTTCTTCTTCTAGTCTCAAGTAAAAACCGGTTTTGCTTTTTGTATTGTATAAGCTTTCATTTGTATTCTCTCTCCTCAGTAAATACTTGCACATGCCGAGTAAGTGGTATAATTATCCATCTATCCTAAATTGGCCCTGTCTACGATAGCACGCACACCCCATGTCATTTTTGCACTGTAGAAAGAAAACACACAAAATGACAAGTTTCCATAAATACTTCAACGCTCGGCTTTAACAAATCCACAAGTAGGCCAGCGCTATTGAATATTCTGTGTCTGCGTTAAGCTGTAATTACTCGTTCATAACAAACCGTTGCTATTGTTTTTGTATCTTGGTATGTTATTATTGCGGGAACAAATGTGGTGTGTCCAGTTAGGGGGTTGGTTCTTTGTTCTGTTCGTTTTGTGCTGGAGAAAGCCTATACTTGCACGCATTTACTTTCAATTGTGTCTTTCTTTTTATTTATTTATTTTTTCATTCTTTTCCAATGTACAACTAAAATGCAATGTAAGCAGTCACTTCTTCTTGACTAACAATCCACTTTTCAGATTTCAACCCAAGGCGGCCCGAGTGCCCTTGCTGGGGATTGGTGACTATGCCAGCACTAATTCCTTGATTGCCTTCACTCTGTAGACTAAGACACGTTGGGAACTGAGAATAAGCTATAAAAATGTATTCTGATTTGGGGAAACCTAACGCTGTACTAAACATTGGCCTTGCAGAGTGCAGGTGGTCCCTGTCAGGTGATAGTCAATATGTGGGAGACCCATCACCACCCACGCAACATGAGCCCCGCAGGTATAGAACAACTGACTTTGATCGATGCACGGTGGGGTTGGGTTTGGAAAAATGTGTTAAGCTTAACCTCCTGCCCCTTTGTGACCCCGACCTGTTAATAAAGCTGCTTAATGAATTGCCTTATAATTAGGGCTGGGCATTTTATCGAATTTTAATCTGATCGCGTGCTGGATCGAAGCAGGAAGTCACTTCCTGGGCGGCGTTGTTATGATTTGAAGTTTTGCACAGAGTCAATTTTAATAAAGGTCGATCTCTATAATCGCATGGTGCGTTTTGATCGACAGAAGAATTGGCCAGTCCTGTCGCATTCTGGAAAAAAATTCTGGGCGCCGCAGTGCTGTCAGCTCAAGCCCTGGGAATACTCTGACTAACAAACAGGAAGTCACCATTGACCGTAAAGCCACAAGCGACAGCGAAGACCTGGTGAATTTAAGTGTAAAATCAGCTATAAACTCGCGCTAACTCGCAATGGGCAGAAACAGAAACACGCAAGGAGCCGTCAGAGGACCAGGACGCTGTAAGTGGATGAAAAGTTGACCTTCGAAGAGGAAAACTATCACTATATTTGGACCATGGATTATTTTTGAGGCTGCAGCCGTGGATTAGCTGGACTTCTAACAGTGAATTGTAAGTTTGATCGACTTCTAAACTCGTGGCTTTGTGAGGCTCTGTATAAACACAAACTATGCGCTAACTCTCGCTCTCTGACATCCTTAAGATGCTTTGCGACGATTACACTGGAGGCCGCCATTGCTGTAGTACCGCCATATAGCCGCTAGTCCCCCATTGGAATGCATTGCACTTTAGACACGTTAAAAACAACTTTAATGCCCGGTGCCTAATTTTTTGGAACTGTCTACAGCTGTGATGACGCTGGATTAGACACAATCAGAGGCACCGGGCTGGTTATCGTCAGAGCTGGGGAGGAGGAGTCTGTAAATCGCAATGATTTCCTCCTCGAACGTGGTCATTATGGTAAACGGGGAGGAGTGAGGAGGAGTTGTCTATTATTTGTACACTCTATGGTTGCGTGTTGCAGTTTTCAGTGCGGCCGCATTATCTGTTTACTTGCTTGTCCAGGAAAGGCTACGTTTATTGTTTTTATAATTAAAACTAAGAATATCGAATCGAAAATTGAGATCGATCAATATGGGGAAATAATCCTATTTTATTTTTATTTTTTCCAAAATCATGCAGCCCTAATTATAATGAAGTGATTTGGGTTTATATAGACCTCTGAAGAGAACTCTAGTATCTTCATTTGTTTATATTATGGCATGAGTACGTTTTACCAGGCTATTTGGGGGGTTTGACCACGCAATCCCGGGCTCTGACTTTTGGCAGTAAATCTATCAGCGCTAATGCTCAAGAGGAATTGTTTAAAATAAGCACTATAATGCAAATCTCTGTTTTAAAACATAAGTCGCAACACTTGTCCAAAAGACGGCCATTACCGTAGTAAAAAAAAACATTCAGTGCTGGGGTTACCACCTTAGGTTACACCTCGTTTCTGATGACTTGCCTTTTCAAAGCTTCACGGAAAGAGGAAGGATGTTTCCTATTGCCCCCCTCTCTCCGCTGTGGGTGGATTTACAGCTTCGAGGAGGCGAGTCAGCAGAAATGGCACAGACTCGCAAATGTAGCCACCAGCTCTTTGCCTAACCTCTTTTAGTTAGTTTGACATTGTTTGACAAAAAAAAAGGCAAACAAACAACAAAAACATGCACTTCTTCACTGCTGCTATCTTGTGTTATTTTTAGGATTGTTGTTAGTCTTCTTCTAACTAAAATGCTTGAGTTTAGAAAAGCGCCACAGCCCTTCCTCTCCCCAAACCATTTTTGGCCCGAACACGTCCCACCATAAATGGATAAACATTAGCTTAGCCCACTGATAACTTAGGTCAGTGGATATGTTTGCATACAGTACTTGAGTTCACTGCAATGTCATTTGAATGTGTGTTACTAGTGCCTACCCAATATTGAATAATGCGGTTGTGTTTATGTAACGGTGACAATTCTTTAAATCATTGCATTTTCCGGTAAATACTCGTCCTTTTACACATTTTTGTCACTCTCCTGCATTACGCTGCTTTATGTTCATGTTAGAATTCTCTGTTGGAAATGGGGATTTAATTTCTTGTTACCTAATAATGCTTGCTGGGCTTTTTGTTGTTTCATTTCTTTTTATTTACTCCTCACCAAATGCGTGTTACGGAGCACAAACTTAAACAACAAAATAACATACTTCACTGACACAGAGAGAACCCCCTTTAGGAAAGCACCAAAACACTGTTTACTCATTCTCGTGATTTTTAGACCACATTTTATGACCAATTTAGGCAGAAATGTAAGGAATTCCAAAGGGTTCACATACTTTTTCTCTCCCACTGTGCGCATTTGACCTTGTAGTGACCTAGTGGCTGCATTAGTGGTCAAATACGCACAAATATCAACTTTTTTTTTCCACATAAAAAGTCACATAATGCACCTTTTAACTTGAGAGTTGGGACAAAGCCACATTTGAGTCAAAACCACAAAGCATGTCCTGACATCCGGGCTGCACAATACATTTTTGTGATTTGACACTTTGAGTATAAACAAAATTTAAAGATTTTTTATCTGCAGAATCTGATCAACTTTTTTTTTATTACATTTTTTCCCCATGTTGTGCAGCTCTGAAAATGCTTTGCTTTGGGAGGGCTTGTACAGTATTAGATCTGGTCTCGATGTGTTTTATGAATGTGCTTTTCCGCTATTAAACCTTTCCCCCGAATTTCAGCTTCCCACCTGAACGTTGACGACGGCCAGTTTGGAATACACAGTAAGTTCTCTTCTATTATCTCAAATCCGCCCCGTCATTTCAACGCTGCACATACGAATTTGAGGCCGTTCATTGTGATCTATAGGAGTTGCCTCCCTTCCAGGCTTTTGTCACAGCTGCGATTGTCTGCTCAGCATTCACTGTGGACAAAGAGCGTGGCTAATGGCTATAGTTAGTCATGAAATGCTTCCTGTCTTTGCTCGGGGATGTCACAAGTCATTTTACAGGGTTTCATTACAAAACAAAATCAAATTCACTTTATTTATCCGTTAGGAACTTCATTTGCAGAGGAAGTGCCAGTACGGGCCCGGTAAAAACAGTACATCCACAGACAATTAACATGTGAAATAATAAATGCATTAAAAACAATATAGTGGGCCTGTGATAGACCAAAGTCCACACAGTTCATTTATTCAGCAGGCGGATGGAGGTAGGGAGGAAAGTGGAGATCGCCGTCCTTGTCCCCAGAGGGAGGGACCTGAACCTGCAACCTGACGGCAACAGGGTGTAGTGAGAGTGCAGAGTGTGTGAAGGGTTTGTGGAGATCTGGGTTCCTTTCTTCAGAACTCTGGAGTCATAGATGCTACTGAGTGAGTCCTGCTCCTGACCGATGATTTTATTGCTGATTTTGATAATTTTATTGAGCATGTTGCGGTGGGTGAGAGTGAGTGAACCGAAACAGACAGTGATGTTGAATGTGAGGATGGATTCAATGAAACATTTGTAGAAAGAGGCGAGAATGGATTGGTGGACTTGGGGTTTGCTGAGCTTACGGAGAAAAAAGAGGCGTTGTTGACGTTTTGAAAAAATGTGTTCAGCGTTGAGTTTGAATGTGAGTTTATGGAGCCGAGGTATTTGTATGAATGAAGAGAGAGATATTTCAGCCTCCGCCTCACGCCACCCCTCCTTCCCCGCTTTCTTCGAGCAGCCCCGCTCGTCACCCTGCCGCTTCCACGCCGGTACTGGATAGTTCACATACAAGGCATTTAATTGGATTCAAACTGGTATTGAATCTGAATTTAGTGGAATATTATGACATTGTGCAACAATTTTTACTGTACAAATTCATTGAAAATACCAAAATTATGCAGTTTTGGCTGAAATTGACCTCTTCCTGGGCGTTTCCCCAGATGGCGTGACTTGTGTTGACTCCGGGTGGCTGACATGCCAGACAGAGATCCGTCTGCGTCTACACTATTCGAAGAGCGCTCCCGTCTCCATCACCAAGAAGAAATTCAAGAAGTCCCGTTTCAGGTAAAAGACCAGGGGCCGAACCCAACACCGCGCAGCGAAAGTTCGACTTGAAAGCGACAGGAGAGGGCTCGCGAAGGCACCGTCTGCTACTGTAGCTGCTGTATCTGTTACAGCTGGGGAATTTGAGTCCAATATACAATATTCACACATCTTAAAGAGGCCAGCATTATAAGGGAGACACTTTTCGTCTTTATGTTTTGGGCCAGTTTGTTATTATTATAATAATAATAATAATAATAATAATAATAATAATAATATTATTATTATTATTATTATTATTATTGTTATTATTATTATTATTATTATTAAATCGGTTTTGTATAGCGCTTTTCTGGACACTCAAAGACGTACATTGCACTATTCATTCACTCCATACTTGGTGGTGGTAAGCTACTATGTTCTTTTAACATATACACTTTCACGTGCAAACAGATAATTTATTATAATGTTTAGTTTAGTTTATTTTCTTATTTGGTGCCTTGCACCTAAAAGGTGTCCAGCCCGCATGGGCAACAGAAAAACATTAAACAAAGAGTGTCCTCTTACATTGAAGCCAAGCGCTTAACAAAAACGTAGACAAATAAAATGGCTTATACTTGAACAAATACTTAATGTATTAACCTAATCCTCTTAATAAGATGTTTATTTATTGCACGGATGCAACACTTCTCGATAGATCTATATGGGAAATTGTAAAGGCCATTTTCCCAAGATGCATTTTCACACACTGTTGAAACCAAATTTCCTCTACAGACACCAAATCTTCTTCTGACTTGTACTCAACCAACAGTATTTTGAAGGTTGCTTAGAGGGATTTTTCCATATCTAATTACTAAACAAAATACAGTATGTAAATCCCTTCTGAGTTACTACATAATATATCAACAAAATAAAACCATAAACTTAAACCTGGTAGCTGTCCCCATTACTAATATTTGGTGATTTAAAAAAAGAGGCAATTTTGGCAATATTAAAGAAAACATGCAATACATTATTTTCCTCATTAGGTCAGTAATCTACAGAAAAAGTTTCAAATTAATATCTCTAAATTTAATTTTACCCCGTTCACCTGCAGCATCTCACCTTACAGTGTTGAAAGTTTTTTCTCCAAAATGTGTGATGGAAAATTAAAATGTACTGTTTTCTCTCAGGATTAAGCTGACTCTGGAGGGCATAGAAGAGGAGGAGGAGGAGGACGACGAGGCGGAGGAAGAGCACAGCACCCCCTCGTGGCACAAAATGAGGACCACCCTGAGCATGAGCATGATCACCGCCAGCGGCTACAAGTCCCGCCACTCTCAGCCCGAATGCGGCTACGCCCTGGAGCCGTTGCGCTGGACCGAGTACAGCATTCACACCATGGACCCGGACAACCTGGAGCTCACCCTGGAGTTCTTCGAGGAGGACCTCGGCGAGCACGTGCTGCAAGGCGACGCGCTCCCGGGACACGTGGGGACGGCCTGCCTCCTCTCGTCCTTGTTTCTGGAAAGCGGCAAAGACATCGGAGTCGTCACCCTCCCCATCATGGGACGAAACTCAAGACAGACCATCGGCCGAGTCCGAGGTGAGGTTTCAACGCCGCAAGATTTATTTGAAGTACAGCAACAGCCATGAGTATCAGCGCCCTTGAAAAACACATAGGGGAGAAGGTTGGGGAAAAGAAAAGTTTATTCCATCTGTTTCATTTAACATTGTGTAGGTACCATTATTGTACACCAGGCATTTTCTGACAAACCATCAGAAATGTGCATGTAAAAGTCTTTATTGGTTGTTAAGTTGTTGCTAGGCCGGTCACGATAATTACTATATTGACTTATCGTCCAATAAATGACAGAAAAACGATATATTTTTAGGCTCAATAGTTATCGTCGGTACATTATTTTATACATTTTTGCCCATTTTTTACTCTATTTTTTTAATACTTGAACAATTTTGCATAAGTAAATTGTGTTTCATTGAGTTAAATTTTAATTGCAACTCATGTGTTGATAATATTCCCCTCCCTCAATGTAACTTGATCTTCAAATGTTGTTATTGTGACATATTTGTTGCTCAAAAGGAGAAACTTTACATAAAACTACAAAAGTTTGAACCTCTTTTGAAATATTACACTTTTTTACCCACGGTTTTTGCAGATTTTGTGTCATTGATGATGACTGTTAGAGAATGAACAATGGTGTTCGAGAGGATTGATGAAGAATAGGCAGCAGTTTGGATGTCTTACACAGGAGAAGTTTATTTACCATCAGTACGGGACCCGGAGACATGAATTCGAGACATTGCCCTAGTCCTACCATTCAAGTCTGTTCATGCTTCCACAGAAAAGGGATAGATACCCTTTCATTCCTTTTCATTCAGTGGCTGAGAGCGGGCGCCTGAGCACCACAGTCAAGGCTATGACAGAGATAGTACGACTGTACAGCTTGACCCACAATAATAAATAGCGATTTAATGTTATCCTCCAACACTGACAAAACCTTTTATTCTAGTTTTTTTATGCAAGAACAGCCACCCATTGCACTATATGGCCATTTTGCATTTCTTTTTTTAACAACTTCATCCCATTGATTTCTTTTATAAGGAGTGTCAATATTTACGGATTGACTTTTAGCTCTGTTTGTAAAGTAAATCTCATTCCGTCCGTTCACAGTGGACTTTTTGGTCATTCGGCCGATTCGCGGACTACAGTGCGACATGAGCTCTTCCTTTGCGAAATACTGGAAGAAAAGAAGCACCCTGGATGTGGGCCACAGAGGAGCAGGAAGCACCCATGCAGACAAGTGAGAGAGAAGTTTTGAAATGCTGGAAATTCCAAGAAAATGAATGTTAAAGTTTGTGAGAGTTTTTGTTTCATGTGGATAATCATGAACCAAGACATCTACAATAAGAGGCAAATTTGACCATTTCAATTAAATCTATTTGGAAGAATAGCGAGTAATTGAGCTACTACATAAACCCCATTTTACATACAGTATGTTCTTTCCACTGTATAAGACCTCTTTGTGGCAAATACTTTAACATGGCCCTTGTCTCATTGTTTTCAGGCACCACAGAATCAGAGAGAACACAATCGCCTCACTCAAAAGCGCGGCCAAAAACGTAAGCTCCTCACACACTAACGCACCTCTGCCCTTACCCTACACTTTTAATCTAATTGTTAATTGTCAGGGCGCTGCATTTGTGGAGTTCGATGTTCACCTTTCCAAAGATGCCGTCCCCATTGTGTACCATGATCTGACGTGTTGCATCGCCACCAAGAAGAAGGTCGGTCTCTCATTTTGCATGTTAATTTTATGCTTATTATTTATTTGAAGGGCATTTACGGCCATTCACGATACAACAGGAACATCATTTAAGGTTGCAACACTAACCACAATCAAATAAAAATTGCAATTTGGATGGATACGTTAGCAAATTATGATGAGATTATTATCTATCTATCTATCTATCTATAATCTTATCTATCTATCTCTAATCTTATCTATCTAGCTCTAATCTTATCTATCTAGCTCTAATCTTATCTATCTATCTCTAATCTTATCTATCTATCTAGCTCTAATCTTATCTATCTATCTATCTATCTAGCTCTAATCTTATCTATCTATCTATCTATCTATCTATCTCTAATCTTATCTATCTATCTAATAATATAAATGCTTTTCACTAATGTGCTTGTGACTGTGTGTTATATGGTGATTATGTAACTTTGAACTTGTTTTTTTTTTTTATATTAAAAGTTGAACAATGCACTTTCGGACCCCAGCAGTAGTTGGGTCTGTTGAGCACTATACTACCGGTTTTAGACTATTCATTTTAATTAGAGACGATTACATTTATGCCTTTAATATTACAATTTTTTAAATCCTACCGCTAATATATAGTATTGACAAGAACGTACAGCTCTGATGTTAACACATTTTAACTGTAATCACATAGGTCTGATTCCTCCTAAAATAGGGTTAGAGATTGGTTGAAATATGGATTAAGTTAGGTCTCGTTTTTGTGCATTTGTTTATAGAAAAATGACAAGACCCTGGAGCTCATCGAGGTTCCTGTGAAAGACCTAACATTCGACCAGCTCCAGCTCCTAAAGGTTACTTTTTAATAAATGAAATGGAAACTCTTGTTCTCTAATGATAATGTTTAGTAAAAGCGTCTTCATTACTTGCACAGCTGGCCCACGTCGCTGCCATGAACGGAACAGACCACAGAGGTATGCGCAATCTGTCCGCTGTTGTTTAAGCTGTAAAGGATGTTTGCTCATTGCCTGCTTCCTTTTGAGGCTGCAGGTCATGTAAACTACAGTGTTTTGTTGTTGCTTTTTCAGAACTGGAAGACGAGGATGACGTTGACGAGCACCAGCCGTTCCCTTCACTGTCACAGGTAGATCCTTTGAAGAAATATGTAACTACTAGGTCACAGTTGTGCAGACAGAGGAGACAAACCTAGTTGCAATGCCCAGCTCACACATTATTACTGCTATAAAACTTTTTTTTAGCATTTTAGCCTGCCCTAAATCTGAGTCATTTTGTCATTGTAGATATTTCAAGCCATCCCCGAAAATGTGGGATTCAACATCGAACTCAAATGGATCTGCCAAATGAAGGTCAGTCCTCTAATCCCCAAACAGAAGGTCCTCTTCATGATAAAGATATCTGCCAAATCTTTTGTTTCTTTGCGACAGGATGGATCATGGGACGCCAGCCTCTCGAGCTACTTCAACATGAACACATTCCTGGACATCGTTCTGTCGTGTGTGCTGCAGAAAGGAGGGAACAGGCGCATCGTCTTCTCTTCCTTTGACCCAGACATTTGCACCATGTAAGTGCAGAGGGAGATCATTGTCACTTCTCATACTAATCTTACTTTTGATACTTTTGATTCTTATCTACTTGTCGCAATATATGTCTGAACGGTTTCAATGTCTGTTTCAATGTTCAATCTTTTATCTTTTTACATAATTTGTGGAATAAAACCTGCATGGTGATTAAAAAATGCTTAAGGTCATCAAATGAAGTGCACCAAAATTAAGTTTAAAAATGTAATTGAAAAGCATTGAAATTGTTATCAGAAGGCATTAAATCCAAATGTATTTGAATATAATAGCATTGCATGACCTTTTATGCCATAAATTCAAACCTGCCAACATGTACGCATTTTGCGTAGCAGACACGCATTTTGACCTCCTAGTACGCTTGTACGATTTCATGTTCTAAACTACGCATTATGAAGAGGCTAAATTGACCGGGCAAGTGTCCATGGCTCAGTGCGAGCTTTGCGCTCGTTTGATGCGTGGTTGCGATCAGTGAGGAGAGGGCTGACCTCTCCAGGTGGACCGTGTGGTCATTGGGTGCTCACAGATATGAGTGGTTTGGCGTGGTTCCAGCTGATCAGAATTGTTAACGTTGGCAAGTTTATTGAACCTGAACCAAAGTTTAGACTCTTTGGACTTGCAACTATTAAAATATGCCAAACCATTTGTAAACTGTAGCCAGAAAAAACTGATACCATTTTATTGTGTATGGTAATGGTTGGCATATTCTGAAGTGTATGGGCCTTATTCCTATAAATAGTCAATACAAGTTTAAAATCTACATTTCAAAAACGAAAATGTCATGTTTTTTATCCTTTTTATGTACATGATTCAAATAGAAGACAGTCTCTTCTGATGTACAGAACCTGATTTGGAATTTAACATTATGTACAAATCCTTTATTGTCTCTGACCACTCTGTGATGAAACTGAAGCTATTAGGAGAACTACAGTTCTAAAACAAAAAGTTTAGTGTTGAGTCAATATAGTTGTTAATCATATGCGCTACAAAAAAGTGGAAGTGGAAAAGAGTTCATTAATCACAGAATCTACGTGTTCTGTTAAAAAAATCCCACAAACCGCGAGTTCCGCCACGACCCCGTGATCTGTCACCGTTTTCACTATGTATTTGCATGTCTGAATGCATCTGGCGATCTCTCTTTGTAAACAATATTAAACACTTGGAAACCACAAACAGATCTTGACAGTTATCGGGAGAGATTGCCTTGCCTCAACATATCCGGCTTGCCTCTTCACGCGTTCATCACCCACTGGGTTCGCGGGTTGTTGTTTTTTTGTACTCATGAAAAATGTTCAATGTTGGCAGGTCTGTAAATTGACCAAAATATAAAAGTTACGGTTCTAAAGTTCATTAACATGCACTGTCCTGACCAAATAAACCAATAAATAAAAAAATAAATTAAAAAAAGACATTCATCGAATTTACACTTTTTTTTAAACTCTTTTAAATATCTAAATTTGACTTCAGTCCTCTACTTAAACTAATGTTCCCAAATCTTTAGAAATAGCCATAGAAATATTGCAATTTTCAGCATTCAAATGGCAATAAAAACTCCACATTTGACTTGCTGCCACCTGCATAAACCCAGTAAAACTTTAAATAAAATAACTTTTAACTTCAAAACCATAAATGCACAATCAAAGACAATGACGTGTTTTTGTCCCCTCAGGGTTCGTAACAAGCAAAACAAGTACCCGATCCTGTTCCTGACTCAGGGCATCTGTGTGCGGTATCCAGAGATGATGGACCTCCGCTGCCAGACCACGCAGATCGCCGTCAGCTTCGCCCAGAGCGAGAACATTCTGGTGAGCTTTGAGAGCCGACTCTTCTTCTTAGGATCTGCAGACACACATTACACACTGTACGTACAATAGACAGAATTTTATGTGATTGTTGCTTCTTTAGGGATCAGCGCCCACACTGAAGAACTGCTGAATCACTTGAATTACATCGAGGAGGCCCAGTCCAAGGGTTTGGTGGTGTTCAGCTGGGGAGAGGAGAACAATGACCACAACAACAGGCGGAAGCTGCGAGAGAAGGGCATTGACGGGGTCATATACGACAGGTGAGGCGCATGGATTACTGGGATTGTTTTCAGGAAAATAAAATGTGTCTGATGTGCCTCTCTACTCTGCAGTCAGTAGTCCATCGATTATGATATTTTAATGACAAATATTCAGAAGAAAGTCTATGAGTGTTGATCAGGACTCCAATCGCTAGTAGAGAAATTGTGGAATGTAAACATGACTTTGGACCACATGAGGCTCTTTTCCATCCACAAATGGCTCTTTCACCCGCTTTGTTGAGCTTTTCCATAACAAAGGCCAGTGCCAAACCGGTCTGACCAGGTATAGGTTTTGGGACCGACCTCCGGCTGTGGCCAAAGCGCGCTAACCCATGTCTGATGTGATGTGAACAGACTGCTGGCCTCTGATTGGTAATGAGAGCGTGGACAGCCCTCACTATTGACACTGTAATGGCAGTTTTAGAGTTAATTAAATTGAAGTCAGTAATACACTAATTGTGAAGTACCGTCTGGCCCGCTTAATCAATGCCCGGACCCGTCTCCTGTGCTTTATCCCGGCCAAATCACATGCTGAGTCTCTGCTTCACACCTAAGACAATGGCCAAAGACGTGTCCTGGCTCAAAGGCCTTCCTGCGTGTTGCTACCTCTATCATCACAAAGGAGACGTTTGGCTCTCATCCGAGGCGCCCCCACTGCAGACGACAGCCTCTACAGTTGGGGCTGTGGCCCCTCCCATCTTGGTGCTGGGACTGCCTCTCGCATGGTTGGCTATATAGCAGGGACCACAGACCTGGGCTCCTCAGAGCTAACCATGAGTTTACCTGTGTGTTGGCCCTCCGCACGTGTGTTAAATTAAACTTACACTTTGATAAGACAAATACGTTCAAGTTTTCCTTTATAGTGGTGAGAAATTGCCAAGACAACATGCAGATCATACGGATTTAATGTTTCACAACATCATACCGCTGTACTAAAAGGGGATTTTGCCGAGGTTAGCGCAGCTTTAGCTGGTGTTAGCATAATATTGCATGTAGCTTACCTTCATAGTTGTATTAGTTTAGTTTATTTGTTTATTTGAGCAGCAAACACTCTGCTCAAAAGGAGTGGGCCGAAGCAAGAGCTTATAAACGCTCACCCCCAAAATCAATACAATTAAAATCATCATTTCACGAGAACATAGTGGAACAACAAGGAACAAAATAGCAACAAGGAAACAGCCTACAAGTACCATCCTACAAGATGGTACTTGCATTATGGCTTTACATGACTGAAACTTATGCACTGTATACATTCCCCAAACGGAGCAATACTGATTACGCAACAACTAATTCCGAAACAACAATGATAATGCTACATACTGATAAACTATTTACAAAGAACTATAACTTACAAAGCACTGTTTGAAGTGTTCGTACATCAGCGGAAAAGAAGCACAATTACAACAACGGTCTAGTTTCATGTACGAAGTCTAGTACAAAGCAAGTAACAAAAGGCAACCATTACATTTCTTTCAGATGGTTACCATGCCTAACATTGTTAGCATTACCAAAAGTCACTAGTTTTATGTTAAAAAGACACATTAATATACATATTATACTCCGTGAATATTATTATGTACATTTTACTACAACAACGCTCTCATTTCATGTACAATGTATTTAGCGGTTTCTTTTCTGTTTTAATACAGCGTGGCACCTCTGAATGATTCGGGCAGCATTTGTCCACATTTGTTCTCATCGCTGCTTACAAACTTTTAATGACGTCTGTACAGCGTGCTCCTCTGTATGGGTGCCGCCCACAACAAATGCGGGTGTGTGTGTGCTGGAAACAGATAGTTCTGTGGGGTAGTGTCGATACGTACACGACTTGGATCATGGCGTGCGTGTCGGGTCTCGCTATGTGGAACGACGGCTATACAGACAAAGTGAGGCTTGGAGGAGGCTCATGTGTGAACCGCGTGACAAACGGCTTGTGTGCGAGGAAATCACCTTATGAGAGGTCATGTGACACATGGACCACTCCCTAGAATGGCTCATGTCAACCCCTGCACAATATGAGGATGTGTTTGTCCTGTTGCAATACGTATCCTGATGCAGAGTAGGGCTGGGCGATATAGACCAAAAATCATATCCCGATATATGTAGGTTGAATATCGATATACGATATATATCCCGATATTTTTTCCGCAAACTGAGAGCAATGAAATTAAATGTTAAGTAAAGTCAAAGCCAAATACGTTTTATTGAAAACTCACTATAAAATGTAAACATAAACACTGTATAACAAAGCTCTGTAAGATGTACATTTAAATAAAAAAAATGTCTTGGATAAAATAGCCTATAAAATAAAATAGGTCAATCTTTTCTGAGGGCAGCATTATATATAAAGAGATAACAAAATAAAGTGCTTAGTTTAAGATAAACATTTTTTTAAATCAGCTTGAGATTACCTGCTTCTTTTTGTTAACTTAATAGCTTATCTGAATTGAAATATCACGATATACGCGATATGGTCTAATTCCATATCTCATTAAAAATATATATCGATATATCGCCCAGCCCTAATACCCAGAGGGTACATAAGTATTGCAATGCATGTCATGGTTACGCGCTGTAATACTTTATCCTGACTAGAAAGCATTTGTGGAGTTTCTAAAGCTTATATATTAAACATAGATTGGTCAGAGATTGAGTAAAACATTTTGAAAAGTTTAATGCTGTTTCAATTGAGTGCTTTTAGCAGAGTTTAACCTGTTTAGGCTTGAACCCTTAAACCAGCTCTTACCACAATAAATGTTGGTTTTTGAGGTCACAATAGTGTAGAATTATGAAACCTGTTGTAAAAAGTATGATCTCTGGTGATGAGTGCCAATTCATCAAGAAGCCTGAGGGCCACCAACAAATGATCTGAGGGCTGCATTACACTTTGGGCACATCTGGTTTAAACCAATCGGCACCAAAATCGGTATCAACAATACTATAAGTCTGAATCATTGTATCATGTTTTGTTCTTGTTTTTGTTGTTTGTGCGAAACATGGCCTCTGATACACATATCACAACAAAGATGTATTGTGATATACTGCAAAGCGATATATTGCCCCAGTCCATTTCACAGTGATTCATGCTTCTGCCTTTTCTCCGCGTAGTACATGAGCATGTGCACTAGCCGTTCAGAAAAAGAGAGAGAAAAATGTGGTTGACGTCACGCGAAAAGGGCCGATGACGATGACAATATTATTACAATGTTAATAAAAGCGTGTACATGTCAAACTTCTTAATCAAGACCAAACAAACAAAGCTAAATTCAGATTAAATAAAGGAACTCTTGACTAAACTGAGCCTGTATCATGTCGGTCATAACAGTAACCACACTGCAAACCTCTGGAACTCCCAACCTCCGACTCAGAGCAGCGTGTTTCTGCTTATGCAATAATCATCCGTTAAAGTGTTAACCAGCAGCCGTCGCACTGAGCCGCTGATGAGTGAACATTCACTGTTCAGAGTTTGACCCAGGGGCGTGATGTGCCTCACTGTGTTACATAAATGATCATTGGACAGAACAGACGCCTCTTTATATCAGTCCTCTTGTCAGCGTCCAGGGCCTCTGAGCAGTATTTAAACACTTTGATCAAATTAAGTGCCATTAAAAGTAACAGATTGGATAAAATGTCTGTTGCAGTCTATCTGTTCAGTTCTGCAGTTGCTGTCAAATAAATGTTATAAATAAACATTAAACTACACTTGTCCTTTTGAATCAGGGCTTCAAACTCTATTTCAAAGGCTTTAAAAGGGATTTTCTTGTACCCGCTAAACCCTGCTCTCATTAGTTCATTGCTCAGCACTTTGTTCAGCTGCTTCACTTCCCTTTCTGCCGTGTATGACACTTGCTCCAGTTTCTTGCGTCCCCGTGGCCTAGACTTGAGACGTCGGCCTCCCTCCCCCCTCACGTGTTGCTGCCTTGTTGCTGCAGTCATGACTTTTACCCCAGCTGTATCTTTCATTCCAGAATTGCGATTGCTTGGCGGCCTATTGTGACTCTCCAGACTCCTGTAATGTCCCTGTGATCGGTGACTGTGCATCTTATGTTTTTGCTGCTCACGATCGAGCCCGAGGCGTTTTCGAATGAACAACGCCCTTGTATTTATTATTGCTTAAACGTCAACACTAAAACTAAGCAGCAGCCTGAGCAAACTTGTTCCCGTGTAATGATGCAAGGCAGTTGACTTGTTGGCATAGAGAGTCTTCAAACACATCTACAGTAACTCTCATTGGTGGAAATGATTGTTACCCAAAGCTGATTGGTCAACTGCCCTGTCTATCATTTTAAGGCTGATTTTTTTTCTTTATACAGAGCAACATGTGCCCGTGTCGTGTGCACATTGTGTTCTTTAATCTCATGGAAATACTGGATGGTTTGCATGTGATATTGTTTCTTTATTCAATAACTGTAATGTTGGCCATGGGCTGCATTTTCACAAAAGCTGTTCTTCAGTTCCACCTTGAACACACAAACCTGAACTTATAAATGGTTTCATATTCGTGCCATACAGTGGGTTTAGAAAGTATTCAGAACGTTCTATACAGATACTGTGTTGAAATCCGTCTCAGAAAACTTAAATATTACGATACCGGTACCTGAGCGACAACAGTACTAATACTATGTTATTCATAGCACCTTTACTCAACCATCCCGGTGACACTTCATGATCAGTTGTTTTCTTTTAGGATTCTGGTAAGTTTTCACTGCTGAGTGAAGCGTCTCCATTGCATTACGGAAACCTATACAAAAAAAAAAACTTGAAATAAAATTGATCCTCACACATCATAGGGCACCAGGACGGAAAGTAAAGCGCCAAGTTAACCACCCAGAAAGGTCAAATACGCACTTATATCAACTTGTTTTTTGTTTTGTTTTTACATCAAAGTTGCTTGACCTGGATAAATGTTTAAAACAGCACAACTCTGATTGAGAGCAAAGGAAAGAATTGGATAGAGTCGGCTTATAATGTCACTACGATATTTAGATTTCTTTGTCAAACTTTTCTAAACAAACATTTCTATTTTTAATGTACTTCTTGTAGGGTAGGTGTGCTCAACTTTTTAGGGTCCTGGAGCTACTTTTAAAGATGGCCATAGAGATTCTATTATAGGTGTAAGATGTGGGTGTTTGTTAGGAATAAAACTGAGCATTGAGCAAATAGATTTTAGTATTAGACTGCTACACAATAGAATAGAAGTTATTGAATGAGGTCTGAAAACTCTCTTAACCCCCTTTTCTAATTTGTTTCATGTTTGTTATTCTGTTCCTGGATGTGCGATCATTGATGACCTGTTGGAGTTAGCGCGGTCGCTGTGTAGCATGTCCGCTTCGTAGAAAGCAGGTTGTTGCACTGACTAACAGAAGCACCGTGTGTGTGCTTGTGTTTCCGCTGGTCACGGGAGGTTCTCTCAACAGGTTTAACCTGTGTTATGGATTTAGCAGCGCTTAACGCCCAAGCAGCTTTTCTAAACAGCCGCTCCTCTTCACGACTCGCTTCTTGTAAACAGATTGATTTCATTTAACCTCGCTGTTTCCACTTTGGCCTGTGAATATTTTTTAACCGCATTCTGCATCTTGACCTCGATCTTTCAAGTATTTTTATTCAGGTGCAAACAAAGAAGTGTCTAAATCATCACTGGGTATGATTTAAAATGACTGAATGAATCAAGCTCTTGTACTTTGTTCCTTGTAATATGTTCCTTTGTACTATTGTGACATGTTGTTTTTATTGCAATGATTTCGGGGTTGGGCGCTCATAAGCTTTTGCTTCGGCCCACTCCTTTTGAGCAGAACTTCAACTGCTCAAATAAACAAATACACAACACAACGTATGTATTTTCCTCCCCCTACATGTTCCAGCAATGTCCAAATGTGTAGAATGAGCCCAGACCTATTCACTACAGCTGCCTCTAAAATCCTGCACTGTCACTCAGAAAGGTGTGCCATCACGCACGAGCTTAAAGGAATAGGCCACTGTTTTTCCATACTGAGATATGTTCTTACCTGAGCTTAGACGAGTTGATACTTAGTACCTGTCTGGTCTTTGATCCTTTTAAATATAGAGACTGCAGTTACGCGTCTGACCTGAGGTGGCAGTAGTGAGTATAAAAATGAACAACTTTCATCTATCCCTTTTAAATGAAAAAGGATAATGCGAATTCAAGTCATTTTAACTCGCGTAGATATTAATGTAAAGTGCTTGTAATATTTTCTGATCTTTCTAATCAAGCTTGTATTTTCTCCTTTCTTTGTGTAGAGTTGGCGAGGATCAAGTAGAGCAGCCGGACATCTTCCAGGTGGAGGAGCAGCATTCACTCCGGGAGGTGATCACGGAGGAGCTGAAAAACTCCTCCTGCTCCTGTTACTCCATCCCCTGCTCCGTGGATATGTGCAGCGGCTCCAAGGCCCGGCCCGGCAGCGCCGAGTCCGACTCTGGCCTGAGCTCCTGCTGAAAACCATTCACTGGAGCCCAACGTGTGAACGCTCTCTCTGGAAAGGGGGACTTTTGGGATATTTGGATAAAAGCATTTGTTAAACCGTCTTCACTTCACACTTTTTACAAAACGTCCGCTGCATCCACCAAAGCAATAGACCCTTTAACTGCTGACATCATCAGTGACATCAGCTGGAGGCAGGAAGTGATCAAGAGAAATAAGATTAAACTAAAACTAGTGATTTTAAGTGTAAAACTACAACTGAAACATGTGGCCCTGTTGTGGCTTAAGGTGCAAGAACAAGAGGAATGACATTTGAGACGATAAAATAAGATTTATCTGACATTTCCAAAAACAGTTGGACATTTGTTTATCGTTACTATGACAACAGCTACAATGGAAATAGATAGGAATCGAGCTTCCCGCCTCCAGCTAAACCCGGAATGTTTACAAACAATTAAAGGGTCTATAGGATTAAGTCTAGAAGCACCTCTAGACTAAACCTGCTAAAGTGCAAGATAACCTAATAATAAATAATAAATATGCTTAGGAATTAGTCAAATACTGTCTCCGGCTTAACATGGATCCACATTTGAGAACCGATCCTCGAGTTTACACCTTATGAGCCAAGAATCACGTGTGGAAATGCACAAACATCTTTATTCTTAAATGCAGATTGTTGACACAGGTCTGTGAAACAAGTTGATTGTAGAATAACAGACTGGTGCTTTTTTGGTTTGCATTTATTTAGCCATTTTGCAGCATTTATTGATAGTGCCAGTGCTAAAATGCTTCTTATATTATGTAACCAGGTTGGATTTAATTTGTAAAAGGACTCATTTTTTCCCATTTAGCCATTTTGCATTGCTTTTAGTTTAGCTTTTGCGGTGTGTGTGTGTGTGTGTGCTCGAGCGTATGTGTTAGTGGGGCAGGTAAAGTCCATTTGTGGATCAAATGATTGTTCGCTTTGTGATACAAGCATCGGATTTGGCATATTATGTTTTGTCTTGGACCCTGTGTTTTCAGAAAGGTCTGTGCCACATTAAAAAAAAAAAAAAAAAAATCAACATGGGTGCCATTTTCCAAGAAGGTTTCCAGTGATGATTATAAATGAGCCACGTGTCAGACCCTGATAATGATTTGTTTCCGTTCCAAGTTCATAATCGTTAGTTCCAACTTGGCCTTGTAAATTTGCTTCATTCAAAGTGCTATAAAGATTTGAAATTAGTTACAAATAGGAGATAACTGAATAACACTGGGTAAAGTCAGTTTTGTCTTCTGAAATGGTGAGAGAGAGGAGGATGATTCATACCAAGTTTGGTGCTTTTATCACAAAATGAATTTGTCCGCTAATATCTAAATCTCAGGTGGAGGAAAGGGGCTTGGATATCAGTATTTTAGGAAGAAGCACCTAATTATAATTACAGAGATATTAACCATGAATGAGGTCAATATTTGCTCTTTCATCCACAGAATTCTCACCTGCCGCCACCTGAATTTCAAACTGTTACTATCGCATGAATTCAATCTATTAGAAAGTTTATTCATTGAATGATTGCTGGTTGCCATACAAGAACTACCTCTTGTAGTGTGCTATCAAACACTCCTTTTTCCCCCCTTTAATTTGCATTGTTGGGCATAGTTTTAAAAGACTTCAATGCCATGTTTAATGATCTGTGTTTATGCACACCTGACACTTCACGTGAACTACCTGATTCAGATGAGTGTTTTTTATGTTATGTTATTTATTGTTATTCACTTGCCACAGCTTTAAAGAGGGAATTGTCTAATGTGTCACCTTAATGAAGGTTACGTTCTCGTTCAACATTTTATATTGTAAAGATTTTAGTCGGAGAACAGGGCCAGTGTGAGTCCACTATTCTGTGTTTGAGATACCTTACTTTAAATCTCATTTCAATCACGTAACGTGGCTTTATGACCTTGCTTAGTTCATTTGTACTTGAACTTTGTGCCAGGTTATGTCTCACGTGGACTAGCACAGTAAATACAGAGATATTGGCCATAAACTAAGATTCTTCCACAGAAGTTTGAATGTTTTGACATCACTTGAACGCAACCTATTCACGACTCAGACGAATGCTTATTTCTCTTGCTCCTCGCATGTGTCTTGTGCAAATGTTGGTGGGGGGGAATTCACACAACTTTCTTGGTGGACTACCCGTAAATGCATAGCAATGCAAACACAGCAAAAATAATGTAAATACCGCATGTACTGTGGCACAAATTCAGCTACTGATAAACATGTATCGAGTGCATGAACTGTAAACCTGTAAATTATTCTGAAGGATCATGGGCAAAGGTGTAACATGTCATGTACTGCCATTACTGTCTAAATGTAAATAAACTGGAATCTCTACGAAATGTCTTGGTATTGTAGGTGAGGCTAAGTCAATGAAACTGAAATCAAAAACCTGCCAGGTCCCAACACAGAGGTTATGTTTGCATTTGTCATTTGTAATTAGCTGACACGAATAGCAGTTATGTTTTGGGGGCATTTGTAGATTGTGTGGGCATGTACACAAGGCAGCATCTAAGTAAAGGCTCTTTTCCACATGCAGGCGCGTGTCCGCCGAATGGCTCTTTCACCCGCTTTGTCGAGCTTTTCCATAACAAAGGCCAGTGCCAAACTGGTCTGACCAGGTATAGGTTTTGGGCCCGACCTCTGGCTGTGGCCAAAGCGGGCTACCCGTGCTGATGTGACGTGAACAGACTGCTGGCCTCTGATTGGCAACGAGAGAGTGGACAGCCCTCACGCAGGTCACGCAGGATTTAATATTTCACAAGATCATACCGCTGTGCTAAAAGGGCAATTTAATTTAATAGCATTTAGCCGCTGTTAGCGCAGCTTTAGCTGGTGTTAACATAACATTTACCTGTAGCTTACCTTCTAGTTGTAGTTTAGCAGTTTATTTTCTGTTTTAATACAGCTTGGCTCCTCTGAATGATTCCCTAACTCCCACCAGATGACGCATGTGTCCACATTTGTTCTCATCACGGCTCTAAAAACTTTTAATGATGATCTGTACAGCGTGCGGCTCTATGCGGCTCCGCCCACAACAAATGCATGTGTGTGTGTAGTGGAAACAGAAGGTCTGCGGGCTAGTGTCGATACGTGCACGTAGATCGTGGCGTGCGCGGCCGGTTCGCGCTATGTGGAACAACGCCAAGAAGACAAAGCAACAGACCCTTTAACTGCTGACATAATCAGTGACATCAGCTGGAGGCAGGAAGTGATCAAGAGAAATAAGATTAAACTAAAACTAGCGATTTTAAGTGTAAAACTACAACTGAAAAATGTGGTCGTTGTGGCTTAAGGTGCAAGAACAAGAGGAATGACATTTGAGACAATAACATAAGGTTTATCTGATATCTCCAAAACGGTTAGACATTTGTTTATCGTTACTATGACAACAGCTATAATGGAACGTTATAACCCGGCTCTTTTGTATCACGCGAGAACAGTTATTTGGATATAGGCAAAGGCATACACTGGAGATAGAAGTTGTCGCAAAGAAAAGGCTTTTATTGCCGTTGTTCCTAGTTACAAACGGTATAACCAGCTGGTGACTTCAGAGAGAGAGAGAGAGAGAGGAAGTGAAGTCCACCAGACCTCCGTTGACAGTTGCCTTTTATCCTAGCCTTGTCCTTCTCTACGCAGAGAGGGTGACTGCCTACCAGTGAATCAGTTGTTTGTGTCTACGTGTTTCTACTTTATCTGTACTTCACGTTATGTTCAGAATGATTATGGTGTTGACCTTTTTTTTTATCAGCTAATCTCACTGACATGGTCTCCTTGTTCTTTAGGGTGTAAAAACATGAGTCAGGAGCTTGTTCAGATTTCGTTACAATCCTTACAGAAATAGACAGGAATCAAGCTCCCCGCCTCCAGCTAAGGCCGGAATGTTTACAAACCATTAAAGGGTCTATAATGCAAATAATATATGCAAAATTACAATGACACAAGGGCAGTGTGGGATATGCCTTACTGGGATTAAAATCTGCATCCAAAACTGTTGAAATATGATAGAAATGACAAACTGGAGGTGATAACATAATAATGGGGTAAGGAGTGAGAGTCTGAGCAAGCCCTTTAACCAGCCAATCCTCTCTGTTCTTAGTTAATCTCAGAAATTCCAAAGAACAACACAACAGATTGCATCAGGTCAATGAGGCCAAACCGTGTTGTTTTGTTGCGTTTGACGTGGCACAGCTTCCAGGAAAAGAATGATTTGGCGCCACCTGCTGTCAAACGTAAGAAATATAGCGCACAACAGGATGTGTTTTAAACCAATTCAAATGCATTATATTTATAAATTAATCAAAATTATAAATACGAAATCAAAAATATAAATACGAGTATTTTTAATTCGTATTTATAACGTGTTTGATAATAGTTCAATTAGCGACTGGGAATTGTAGTTCTTTGCGTGGTCACTTAGCGTTGTGGGCTAAGGCGTCTTGGTCTCAAATGAACTACATTTCCCAGAAAGCACGGCGGCATGCGCTTAAGCTCTCGCTGGGAACACGCCTACCCTAAACCGACTGTAATCTTCGCAGCACCTTACCTCTGCGGATCATTTAGTTGTTTGTTTGCTGCGAAATAATTTGAGACAAAAGCAAAAATGGACACCTCTGGGAAAGAGAAGGAGGCGATCCAGCTAATGGCGGACGCGGACAAGAAAGTCAAGTCCACGGGCTCTTTTTTGGGAGGAATGTTTGGAGGGTAAGAAAAGACTGCATCACAAAATAAACAGCAGCTAGCAGCGGCAGACAGGCGTTAGCTGCGAAGTTGGCACGCAGCCTGTTTCCCTGTGACAATGACCTAAAGGTGTATAAAACCTTTACAAGATTTTAGCCAGCGTTTGCAGACAGTTTGCTTCTGTTAGCCTTTAGCATCTTGGTTAATCAGTGGGCAAGAGCTACCAAATCTATCCCTAAACCTAAACATGCCAAAAACATGGTAAAAAAAAATGAAATAAAATAAATAATTAGCATTACAGTTGCGACAAAAAGCATGCTCAATAACAATCTAAATAAGTGTTCAATAAAAATACGGAAACATTGATTGGATTGTTTGTGAGGTAATGTTGAAGCAGATTGTGTTTGAAGATTCTTCATGAAGATCAGGTCACATTTTATGTCCAATTAATGCGGAAATCCTATGGTATTGCCAAAACGTTGTAGCAACTGTACATTATAACTTACTGCATTTCATTTTATGTCTATTTTAATCTAATACATTACCATACTCTGCAGGGTTTTCAGCTAATGATGGTTTAATAATTCTCACCCCCCAATTCTCTTAAAGCAAGCTTAACAATAACTTTTTGTATTTATGTATCATTATTACTGATCACAAAAGACAAGACAACAATGAATAAATAGCAGCAATTGGTTTCCCAGTTTGCACCAAAATGATGCAATCCATGGGAAACACTGCTCTGTATCGTCGTTGGTAGTTTATCGTTATTCTTTGACCGATGTTACTGAGCTGTTCGTGCTTCACAGGCTTTATAATACTCGGGCTGACTTATCTTTGCTGTAATCTTGTATCTTTTAAGGCTGTAGACAATAAACACACTATAGATACAAGGTGCAGGCCAATGTACATGAATTTAAAATGGAATCAAATGTGAATTAACTAAGTAAACCTCTTATTTTTGTCTTCCCGCAGAGGCAGTCACAAAGTGGAAGATGCGTGTGAGATGTACTGTCGTTCTGCCAACATGTTCAAGATGGCCAAGAACTGGAACGGTGCGTGTTTCAGACAACATCTCATTATATGTAGTACGTGAGGAGGATAAGCCTACTATTGTTAAGGCAGAGTTTTATGGTGAGCTTCAGTTGTGGTTATAATGGGGAAGAGAAGTGCACCACAACAAAAAGCATTGTATTCCATTGTAAGCGTAATGTAAAGGATAATCATGTTGACTGCACTGAAAAGGGACACATGATCTTGGTCCATGTGGTGGTTGATTTATGATGGACTGATTTTGTTTGAGGAGGCCATTACCTATTTGCTTACTTAAATCTAGTCGGCTGTTATTCATTTGTTAGTTCTTTATGTCGGGTAGTGCGTGTTATTATCTTTCATAGTGAGATAATAGGATGTTACATTATTCAGTGGTGGGATGAATAGCAAACATATTTTTCTCATGTAAATCTTTAACCTTAAAATGCGTTTACTGAAGTAAAAGTTAAAAATAAATAAAAAGAGATCAGCCGACACCTGAAGATCCTGAATGACCAGTTTATTCTATTAAAGCATTTTTTTCTTCCCTGATGGCACAGGCATAGAAAGTGACAATGCCAGGATTCATGGTGCTCACAGTGTGAAAGAGTGGTTCAGGGCCACCACAGAGTCCAGATCTTAACCCCATTGAGAAGTCTTTGGGATGTGCTGGAGAAGGCTTTGCGCTGTGGTCACACTCTACCATCATCAATACAAGATCTTGGTGAAAAATGAATACAACACTGGATGTCTCGAGCTTATTGAAACAATACACAGCGAATGTGTGCTGTAATCAAAGCTAAAGGCGCTACAACCAAATATTAGACCTTTTTTTGGTCAGACAAAAAGGTCATATTTACTCACTCATTTTAGTCAAGTTAAAAGTACAGTTACTTGAAATAATATTAATTTAAAGAGGGGTATTATGCTTTTTTCAATCACATAGCACCAGTCTATAGCATACTACAATGATGACGTAACCTTCTGTTGGTCTGTATATGCAGTAAATTAAAATAACTGCCTTGAATAAAATTGCTCTCTCAAAATGGCTGTACTGAACGTCTTGAAATAGGCCTCTGTCTCTTTAAGAAGCTTTCCGACACGCCCCCTTCAGCACACTGCTGTGGCATCTAAACAACACTACTGTGCGGGAGGGCGCTCTGCTGAGCTGAGGAGCAGTGGTTGGTGGCTTGGCTGGTGATGAAAGGTCCAGAGGCGTCTCCAGGAGGTGGGGGCGTTCCTAGGAGGACTGAGGCATAGCTACACCTAAAATGGCTGCCGTCTAAGTTTTTACTGATTACTCAAAAATATGTGAATGAGCCAAGGCAACACTCCAGGCATGTGTTTAATGAGGGAATGACATAATAACATGATATAAAGCTTGAAAAAGTCGATTTACATAATACCCCCCCTTTAAGTAGAAGTAAAAAGTACCATTTTATTAAACTACTCCAGCGAGGAAGGAGGGACTTCATTTGTATGGCGCCTTTCACAGACAGGGTCACAAAGCGCTTTACATGGAACAATTTACTCGCACACACATATGATTCATACAGGCATATGAATGATGCGGTAGGGGAAACCTACCCTGACACGGGCAGAACATGCACAATCAAACCTGGGACCTTCTTGCTGAGAGGCATGAGCGCAAACAGCTGTACCAACGTGCCGCCCCAAGTACATGTACTATAAAATCTCCCTTTTCGCTACACGTCTAGTCGATACGTAACTGCTTCTTCATTTCCTTGTTCCCCAGCGGCTGGAGCTGCGTTTTGCAAAGCGGCCCGTCTTCACATGCAGCTGCAGAACAAACACGACTCTGCCGTCAGCTTCATCGACGCGGGCAACGCTTACAAGAAGTCCGATCCCAATGGTAAGACACAGTTTCACACATTTCTCTGTATTTATTTCCACGTCTTCATTCAAAATTCGTCCACATACACTGTACTGTTGATATCAGGTTTTTGCATGCTTAACATTTCTGGTGTCTTCTCCTTTCCCTTAACGCTGCTAAGAGGCAATCAAGTGTTTAAATGCTGCCATCGATATATACACAGACATGGTAAGATTCATGTAGGCAGGTCATCTGTTATAGCGCCACCTGGTGTCACCTGCAACTGAAAACTCGTCTCCTGAGTTTGTGTCATTGCCATTTCTTTCCATTTGTATGTCAATTTTTTTACTTAGTTCGACATGTTTTTAGTCGACTTTGGTCTTTGGTTTCAGACTAGTTTTTTGCACCTGTTTGTTCTGTGTTTTTCACTCAGTCCCCTCATATTGTTCAGGCTTGATCAAGACTTACTCACATCGGGCCTAAAAGGCTCTAAATAGACATAACTGGATTAAAACACAACTTAAATGCATCACTTAAGTTCTTTTGATTCATTTTATCTCTAAAATTATTATTTCTTTATTTCTTTATTATTTTCAGCAAACATTAACACTCGTTCTTCTCGTATAACCCTGTATCTTAAAGTTTGGCGGCTTTAATCTCCAAACATACACTCACCTAAAGGATTATTAGGAACGCCTGTTCAATTTCACATTAATGCAATTATCTAAACAACCAATCACATGGCAGTTGCTTCAATGCATTTAGGGGTGTGGTCCTGGTCAAGACAATCTCCTGAACTCCAAACTGAATGTCAGAATGGGAAAGAAAGGTGATTTAAGCAATTTGAACGTGGCATGGTTGTTGGTGCCAGACGGGCCGGTCTGAGTATTCACAATCTGCTCAGTTACTGGGATTTTCACGCACAACCATGTCTAGGGTTTACAAAGAATGTGTGAAAAGGAAAACATCCAGTATCGGCAGTGCTGTGGGCGAAAATGCCTTGTGATGCTAGAGGTCAGAGGAAATGGGCCGACTGATTCAAGCTGATAGAAGAGCAACTTTGACTGAAATAACCACTCGTTACAACCGAGGAATGGAGCAAAGCATTTGTGAAGCCACAACACGCACAACCTTGAGGCGGATGGGCTACAACAGCAGAAGACCCCACCGGGTACCACTCATCTCCACTACAAATAGGAAAAAGAGGCTACAATTTGCACGAGCTCACAAAATTGGACAGTTGAAGACTGGAAAAATGTTGCCTGGTCTGATGAGTCTCGGTTTCTGTTGAGACATTCAGATGGTAGAGTCAGAATTTGGCGTAAACAGAATGAGACCATGGATCCATCATGCCTTTTTACCACTGTGCAGGCTGGTGGTGGTGGTGTAATGGTGTGGGGGATGTTTTCTTGGCACACTTTAGGCCCCTTAGTGCCAATTGGGCATCGTTTAAATGCCACGGACTACCTGAGCATTGTTTCTGACCATGTCCATCCCTTTATGACCACCATGTACCCATCCTCTGATGGCTACTTCCAGCAGGATAATGCACCATGTCACAAAGCTCGAATCATTTCAAATTGGTTTCTTGAACATGACAATGAGTTCACTGTACTACAATGGCCCCCACAGTCACCAGATCTCAACCCAATAGAGCATCTTTGGGATGTGGTGGAACGGGAGCTTCGTGCCCTGGATGTGCATCCCACAAATCTCCATCAACTGCAAGATGCTATCCTATCAATATGGGCCAACATTTCTAAAGAATGCTTTCAGCACCTTGTTGAATCAATGCCACGTAGAATTAAGGCAGTTCTGGGGGCGAAAGGGGGTCAAACACAGTATTAGTATGGTGTTCCTAATAATCCTTTAGGTGAGTGTATATTCTACTGTATTTAAGAGTCAAACAAACTACATAGTGATTTACATGAGCTCAAATGTGACTGCGTGGTAATGTTTGCCTCTTCATGTCTCATCAGGGAAGATTCACCATTGCAGCCAAACACCACATCAGCATCGCAGAGATCTACGAGTCTGAACTCGTGGACATGGAAAAGGTGGGTAGAATTCAAATTGGTGCATTTTTCTAGATTATTTTGTATAAATCCTGTGCGTAAATACTTTTTTTTTTTCCCACACAGGCCATTGCACATTACGAACAGGCAGCGGACTATTACAAAGGAGAAGAATCCAACAGGTATTACTCTTTATTTCAATGTATGTCAGTTAGACCTAGTTTTTGTTAGAGTTTATTCATAAATTCTTTTGCTTTTAGTTCTGCCAACAAATGTCTGCTGAAGGTGGGAGCTTACTGCGCACAGTTGGAGCAGTACCAGAAATCCATTGAAATCTATGAGCAGGTGCGCTTGCTTCTTGCTGTTTGCTATAATATCGATAATAATTCAGCTCTTTCACACGTTATTTATCACATTTCTATGGTTCAAGGTCGGGGCGAATGTAATGGACAACCCACTGTTGAAATACAGCGCAAAGGAGTATTTCTTCAAAGCTTCTCTGTGCCATTTTATCGTGGATGAGCTCAATGCTAAGGCAAGTTGTCATAGCTACCAATCCAGTCCATGAAAACAACGACATTGCTTGACTTCACGTTTGTCTTTTCAGATCGCGATTGAGAAATACGAGGAGATGTTCCCCGCCTTTTCGGACTCGAGGGAATGCAAGCTTTTGAAGGTGCAGTAGCTCGAGAGTCTTTAACAAAAAACTCCCGCAGGGTTAGATTTGAGTTTCCACGTCGTTTTACTTTGTGTTTTAAACAGAAACTGCTCGAGGCCCATGAGGAGCAGAACATCGAGGCTTTCACAGAGGCGGTGAGTCCTGGAATTCTCCTCTTTTTGCTTCATTGTTTTCATTCCTCATGTATTAAGGCAAAACTTTTCACGCAGTGGTCAATGTTAGTTTCCTGTGTGTATTCGTTCACAAATATTGACATATTTATTATTCACGTCGTGTGTACTGTGAAAGGCGACCGAGATGTAATCCAAATATGGTCAATTCCTTTTTTGGAAACAGCCACGACTAAAGACTTTAGAGCCCATTTTCTCAAAATCAAGTTTTCTTTACACTCTTGCAATTAGTGCTGGGCGATATGGAAAAACTTATATCACGATATGGATTATTTTATATCACGATAACGATACATATCACGATATACCACAATAAAGTCAGTTTTCAGTTATTCTTTGAAAAGTTTGACAAAAATATCATTGCTTACTTTTTTTCAACTTTATTTTGAAGCAGTGGTTTTGCTATGGATAATTTATAAAGCATATATTGTCAATGTCAGGAAAAATGTGAGACTGCAGGATAAATGGGCTAAACATGATCTGACCAGAGTCAACACGAATTTAACAACAGAAATGTGTAAACTCGTGCGTAGAGAACGACTTACTCAGAGCATCATCTGCTCCTCAATATCAACGCTCATATTACACTAAAACAAATGTAAATTGGAGCTTATTATCGCCATTTTCTCAACTTTAATGTAATGTTTAAGAAACAGTGGGCGAGCAGTTTGTATTGTATGTCTTTAGCTGCTCTACGCGCTGCTCGATCCGTCTCTTACCTCCTGCACCACGCCTCTCCTCTCTTCTCTCTCGTGTGTTTAATCCAGATCCACGCGCTAAAAAGATCCATCACTAAAAAGCTGTTTAGTTGCCGTGCGTAAAGCAGAGTGAAACCACGCGGTGTTTAACAGGGAGAGAGAGCCCCGCGTGTACGTCCATTAGATGTCGCCGTTGCTACAGCAGGTGTGGCGGCGGACAGAGATATCGTAAAGCAGGGTGGTGTCGCAAAACCACAAGGCAGAGTTTCTTTGCGAAAAAGTTCTTTTTATTCTTGTTTATAATCACTTAATATAAACTTAGACGATGTATAGTGACAAGACAACACCAATACATTCTTGTGGCCTATTTAATGAAATATTTGCTTTAATAATTGATTAAATTAGGTTAGAAACGATAGAAACGATAGAAGAGAAATGGCACGATAGGCACTTTTCTATCGTCCCCACGATATGTATCGTCATATCGCCCAGCACTACTTGCAATGACATCTCTACTTTAACAGCTCATACAGACTCCAAACTTTCCTGTCTTGTACTTATGTTTTTTTTTTTTTTTTTACTTCTTAACCCCCACCTGAACCGAACACATTTTCTCCCCTCCGGCAAATCTAAAAGCTTCTTGAAAAAAGCATCAAATTAGTGACTAAAATGAGACGTAAACAAGGATGACACTGGAAGCCGCCATTGCTCCGCCATTGCTGTAGTACCGCCATATAGCCGCTAGTCCCCCATTGGAATGCATTGCACTTTAGACACGTTAAAAACAACTTTAATGCCCGGTGCCTAATTTTTGGAACTGTCTACAGCTCGATATTCCTCCTGTGATTACGCCGGGTTAGACACAATCAGAGGCACCGGGCTGGTTATGGTAGGATACATTTTAGAAATCTCGTACTTAATGAGGGTCGGACTGTTAGCATTGGAGCTGCGCGAGCTACACGTCACACAAGGGCCGAGTCTACAGTGAAGATCCCGCCCTTATGCCCTTATTAGGAACATGCTTCGTCAGAGCTGGGGAGGAGGAGTCTGTAAATCCGCCATGATTTCCCCCTCGAACGTGGTCATTGTGGTAGTTGTCTGTGCAAAAACGCAACAATAAAGCGCCTTTGATCAGTTTTGTAGTAATGCCGAACTGGAGAAAATGCGTTCCATTAAGGTGGAGGTTAAGAGGTTAAGTATCTAATCCCTAATCTGAATTATTGAGCTTTTGAACAGCGAAAAACAACCTGTTTCACCTGTTATAAGCTTATTGAAAAATTAAACAAGATATCCAAAAATCACCTCTGGAAAGATAAAAGACAGATAACTTGCAATACATGTTCTCATATTTATATCAGTAATCCACGGTAAAGTTTTCAAATTGACATAGCTAAAAGAAGATCTGCCTATGATGAGATAATGTTAAAAAAAGACTGAATAATAGACTAAAGTTAGAAAAAAACATGACTAAAACTAAAACATTTTTAAGCATTTGTATGATTTTTGTTTCATCAGTGCGTACACAGCCTTCAGTGACCGTCAGTATGTGCCTTATTTCCATTTAAATGACTGTGTGTTGCAGGTGAAAGAGTTCGATTCCATCTCACGTTTGGACCAGTGGCACACGACTCTGCTGCTGCGCATCAAAAAGACCATTCAGGGCGAGGAAGGCGACCTCAAATGAGCTCCACACTCTGCTGCCGTGCATGTCTCACATACAAATACACCAAGAATACACGTATCCGTCTATAGTACTTACTACTCTGCATATATACGCATCTGGAGAAGAACACGCCTGTAACCTATGCTGCTTTCAAGTGCTGTCAGGGTATTACTGTAGTACGAAGGTGTTTGGTTTAGTCGGGTTAATGGGTTAGTACGAGCAGACGACACAATGAGCCCCATTTCAGTCCATTTATCTTGAAATTTGAAACCGCTTTACGATGTTTACTCTCATGCAGAAGATGTGTCCAGATGTTCTAGCCTCATATACTGACTGAATTCCTTTTACATATATAAAAAACATCATTATTTTAAGACGCTGTCACTAAGGCCAAGTTGTCGAAAAGCTTTTAAAAAGCTTTTTAAGGGGAGACACACTTAACGTCTAAACTTTAACCTGGAAACAAACAAAAAACCTAATCTTATCTATAACATGTTTAATTATCACGCAGATTCAATGTTTCTCGATATATTTATTTAAAAATGGTCATTTCAAGGGCCATTCTAGTAACACCTACAGACTTCAAACTTCCCAGCCTCAGACTGAAGAATATGTTGAAGTTATTATCTGAGGGATTTTGTAATATCTAATTCCCAGCCTGTTTAAAAAAAAAAAAAAAAAGGTGAAATTTAAATTTTTCCACTAATAAACAGCTTATTTTAAAACTGAACAAAATATCCAGAATCCCCTCTGAAAAAGTATTTGTGACTAATATACCAACAAAATAAAACCATACTTTTAGGCTCGATCCAGCCCTACTGTATGAGGCAACTCCTGTTGTGATTATGGGCTAAACAAAACCATTGATTGATCCATTATTTCGATTTTATAGCTGAAAATGTGGGACTTTTGGGCATTTTTAGCTTAAAAGGCCTTATTTTTAAATGCCATCCATCCATCCATCTTATTCCGCTTTATCCGGGCCGGGTCGCGGAGGCAGCCGTCTGAGCAGAGATGCCCAGACTTCCCGATCCACGCACATAGTCACGGAGACATAGTCCCTCCAGCGTGTCCTGGGTCTTCCACGAGGCCTCCTCCCAATAGGACATGCCTGGACCACCTCCCCTTATTTTTATATGAAAACATTATTTTTGCAAATAATCTACAGCAGAAGTTTCAAATCGATATTTCTAAATTGAAAAATGTTCCCTATTCACCTGCAGTGTCTCTCCTTTAGCTAATAAGCCCCTCTCTCAAAGGTTCATTCAAATAAAAAATCATTTATTCATTCATTCAAATGTTGACAACTATCTGTACGAACTATCCGACATGTACTTGAAAGCAGCGCGGGTTGATTCACTCCACCGCTCACTCGCTTTGCTACTTTTTGTTTAAAACATGTTCCTTCCTGGGCCACATTTGACTCCAGTGAGAATGTAAATCCGCTCGCCCTTCCCTCTGTCGGGGGGGATTTGCTGCAGACCCTTTTATGTTGGATATTCTCCACGGGGGATTTTCAAAACGTCACGCCAGATTAGCGTCGCAAACGGGCATTGCATGTTTTCTACGGTCACTTATCGCAGAAGCCGCTTGTTTTTGTTGTGTAAAATAATCCGAATAGTCTTTATTTATTTCTAGAATGTACAAACCGAGTGGAGAGGCTTAAAAGGGAGATTTTGTTATGCAAAATACGAAGACTGTTAAACTTCTGTACCTTATCACACGTCACTGGGATGAATTCACACATCACACACGTCATTATTGTATTGTTTTTAAGTGTTTTTGAATATGTTTCATAGTTTTTAATTCTCTAATATGCACTAGGAACCCTTTCTTCTTAACTCTAGGGCAGTCATTTCTGACCTAGCGGTAAAAACCTTTCAGAAAGTAATCTTTGAGTCGTTTCTGCCCAATTTATATTATTTATAACATAATAGTCCAACAATTCCTATAGCCCAGTGGTTGAAACCCATTCCTAACTATCCTAGTCTGATAGTGTAGACCTAAGTAATATGAACTTAACAGAACTACTCAAAATAAGATGTTGATTTATATTTATTGTTATAGTTCGTTTTTGTTCTGAATCATCCCTCGAGGTTTACCGCCGCAGTGCACCTTCCTAATGGCCAGTTACTATAGGCGTGTCCCTGTACAGTGTACTATAACGTTACTGTAAGTTCACGACCGTGAGCAAGACCAAAGTTTTTACTAAAGGGAGTCTCTGACCTCAGTGTCGAGACGGAAATATCCTATTATACAGTACATCATGTATGCCTGTGCGAATGGACAATAAAGTTGGCACATTCAAGCAAACTTTTTGGCTTTTTGACTTTATTTTATTTTATATATGTCTACGGTTCTTTCAGTCATGGTTGCCATCTTGTCATACTGAACCAATAGTGTTCAGGTTGCAACATAGACGGTAAAACAGCGATGGACTATGTGAGCGGGGCTAACTGAAGCCCGTTCATGCTAGCTTGATGCCGGCTCCATTATTTAGAAAAGGGCAAAAGGAGAAAAAATGAATGATGTTGAACAAGAATGACTTAGAGGAGCAAAAAAAGTTTCAATGGAAAGATCATTACAACAAAGAAGTTCTGAAGCCGGCCCGAATTTCCTATTGGGCTTCAGCAGCTAAAAGCGATGCTGCGTCCATGTTTTGCACTGTCCATGGTTGCGTACCTCAAAATATTGATCCCCATAGAAAAATTCAATGAGTGACTGAGTGAATAGTGACTGTAGAAGCCTTTTATAATACAGATTGTAGTTGTTTACTTTGTTAATTAAAGGCCCTATACATTTTTTTTTATTACAATGAAAGAAGAAGCCACTACATTAAAATGTCTGTTTAGTGGTGTATTACAATTACATATAGAACCGAAAAATCTAGGTAGGACTGAACTAGAACTGAAATTGCAGGTGGTTCTAAAACATGAATAGTTGATCCCGTGGATAAAAGCAAGGCAGACTAGAATAATCATCTGAAAAGGTAGATGCAGGTAAAATGGCAAAAGCAGAGAGACTGGGTCAGATAGGGCAAGCAAGTGTTCGCAAATCTTTTAAAGAGGGGGTATTATGCTTTTTTCAATCACATAGCACCAGTCTATAGCATACTACAGTGATGATGTAACCTTCTGTTGGTCTGTATATGCAGTAAATTAAAATAACTGCCTTGAATAAAATTGCTCTCTCAAAATGGCCGTACTGAACGTCTTGAAATAGGCCTCTGTCTCTTTAAGAAGCTTTCCGACACGCCCCCTTCAGCACACTGCTGTGGCATCTAAACAACACTACTGTGCGGGGAGGGGCTCTGCTGAGCTGAGGAGCAGTGGTTGGTGGCTTGGCTGGTGACAAAAGGTCCAGAGGCGTCTCCAGGAGGTGGGGGCGTTCCTAGGAGGACTGAGGCATAGCTACACCTAAAATGGCTGCCGTCTAAGTTTTTACTGATTACTCAAAAATATGTGAATGAGCCAAGGCAACACTCCAGGCACGTGTTTAATGAGGGAATGACATAATAACATGATATAAAGCTTGAAAAAGTCGATTTTACATAATACCCCCCTTTAAGAGTATTGCGGTAACGCTTTATATTAAGGTGTGCTCCTTAACTATTATTAAAGCATTAATAATGATTGTCTCATGTAAAGAGCTTTGTGACCATGTCTGTAAAAGGCGCTATATAAATAAAGCTGCTCTTCTTCTAATAAGCAATAAACAATCTATAAGACAATAAGGTATTTAAAATATGTTAATAGCCCATGAACAATGTGCCTGTAATGCCTTTAATAAGCTGCTTATTAAAAGGCATTAATAAGCATAATTTTCCCACAAATGTTTGAGTTCACAACTTACTAAAGGAGGACAAAACAAAAGGTTAATGTTCTCCCCATGATTTGTTTCCTTTTGCCCGGGTGCACAAAAGCCTTGCCCTCATAAGAAAGAGAATGTACTTTTCCGCTTCGTTTGTATACTCTGACTCTTTTATTTAGAGGATTTAATTCTTACAACAAAGGAGACAGCCAGTTTTAAATGTAAAGATCGCTAAAATATACTGCTTATTTACATGTCATCGCTGCAAATTTCCCTTAAGCGATGCTAAATAAATAAATAAAACTTCATATCATCTCTCATTACAAATATATAGTAACGCTTTCTTCTCAAATGTCTCTCTACTACGTTTCGTTTTGCTCTGGGTTGTCATCCTTCGCGTCGCTTTTAACTTCCACTTCACCGGCCGGGTCCTCGACGATCGCGGTCTCAACATTTGGAGACAAAGCTTCCCCCTCGGTGGATTTCGCTTCCGATTCCGGCGCCAAAATGGTCTGAGAAGCTGCCACCTCGAGCACGGACGGCGTGACGACAGACTGGCTTTCGGTAACTATCGCCAGCGTCCCGTTGGAGACGGTAACGGTGGGTAGAGAGGTACAAGAGGGGACGGAGTGAGCCACGTTAGCGATGGAGAAGGGCACGGCTATGGTCGAATTGTCCAGGGAGAGCACGCTCGCTCCCGTGCCGATAGGTTGGAGTTTTGTCCCTGCAGGTATTTCCGTGTGGATGACGGTGATGCCCCCCAGCGCGGCGTGGCTAACCAAAGCTATGGCCCCGTGGCTCGCCCAGTCAGACGGGACGGCCACGGTGGAGCACTCGGTAGTAGTTACAGACTGTGTTATTGTTGTTGTGGACTTGGCCTCCTCTTCCCCTGCGCTGCTGCTTTTCGTGATATTTTTGTCCCCGGGTTTTGGTGATTTGCTCCTGAGTTCCGGCGGAGGTTTTTTGTCTTCTATGTTTCCGTCGAGAACCACCAAGAACGACTTCCACGGAGTGTCGGGCGAATGAATCTGAAACAAAGAGAGAAATGTCTTACAAAACAAGCAGACAGTATTTTGGATATTTCGTTTAGACTAGGGCCACAAATGATGCTAGTGTTTACAATAAGCAATTATATATATTATTATACAAGTAGGTTTTAAGTCCTCTGCAAACTAAGTATCTCCACTCTCTGGGGTCTTACTATGTACGAATCCTGCTAACTGTAGTTTATAAGTCTAGTTGAAAATTATTTATTTGATTTCATTTGACCTTTATTACTGATTCAGAATCTCTTTTTCATGGGTGTCCTGGCCCCAGAGGGTAACCTAAAGTACCCGGAGGAAACCTACGCAGAGAATATGGGGAGAGCATGCAAACTCCACACAGAAAGGCCCCGTCCAGGCGGGAATCGAACCCGGGACCTTCTAGCTGTGAAGCCCGATTGCTAAGCGCTGCTCCACCGTGCCGCCCAAATACATGGATTTTGGGAAACACTTTATTTGTAACCGAGTACGACTCCGCACACCCAGGAGGTGACAGGTGCGTAGAAGACAGGGAAATTGATGCAAAAATGAACAAAAGCTCCCACAGACCGTCTCACTCTTTTAGATATTATTACTGCAACGTTTCGGTCAAAGGACCTTCATCAGGCTTGAGGACAGCCCCTTCTGTCTGGTATTTTATAACTTTAGGCACCGCCCCCAACAAATCACAACCAATCAGGTATAGGCTGTGGGTGATCTCCTCAAAAGAGTGACCCATAAAACAAATCATTTTCAACATGTGATTACAGTAAATATTCCAAATCAAAACATTAAAACACTTTATTTTACATTACCCTTGATACATAGTACCTGCCAAATTTAGTACATTGTAATGTGAAATGTAAAAACGTGTACCTATGTAGTACATACACAATAGAATAATGTGTATTAGTACTTTGGAGGCATGTAATGTGATAAGACATAAGACCCCCTAACAATAAGGTTCTTATGCCTTATTACATTATGTACCTCCAAAGTACTAATACATAGTATTCCACTGTGTATGTACTGCATAGGTACAAGTTATTACAGATTGTTACAAAGCACATTGAGTGACGGGTCAGACAAAGAGCGGTTCAGAAGCCCCTTATGAGAGACCAACAGGCCCGGTTAGAACCATGAGGCCGTCCTTCTGTGGACCCACCACCTGCAGGAGGAGCCGCTCCACGACCCGGCAACGGACAAGTGGAAGAAGATGGATGGATCGATGGATGGATGGACAAAGCACATTACAATGTACTACATTTTTTGTATCAAAGTACTGTAAAATAAAGTGTGACCAAAAGTTGTTGCTTGGTAAAATAAATTATTGCAGTCATTTGCCAATTGCGACTTCATTTATAGATTCATCTTGCAATCCCAGGCGCGTGTTATTGCTCCTCTTCCATGCCCGGCCCGGTAAGCGCTCCTCTGTGCAGTTTACCTTGGTGTGCCTGCGCAGAGTGGAGGTGTCGGTGAAGGTGCGGTTGCAGGTGTTGCACATGTAGGGCTTCTCTCCGGTGTGGATCCTCTGGTGCCGCTGCAGAGCGCTGAGCTGAGTGAAGTGCTTCTCACAGAACGTGCACTTGTACGGACGGTCGCCTGACCACAGGAAAACAACGAAGGTAAGATGGAAAATTATCAATGTCGCCATTTATGGGAGCAGGAGTGCGTTAGACTAAGCCAGTGTTTCCCAACCAGGGGTACGGGTCGTAGGGGGCACATTTAACAATAAGTAGGTTTGGGGGCAAATTTACTTATATGTCGAATAAACAAAATGACCCTTATGCCGTAGCTCTGAGACCCCAAAGACCCAAACCTAACATGAAAGATCATACCGTTGTTATGGCTCCCTTTGTTTTTTCTCCCAGTAATTACAGTGAAATTCATTATAAAAGAGAAGCAATATGACCTTCCATCTCCACATAAATCGTAGGCTCTTAAGAATGATATGTGGTCACTTGAATGCAGCCCTAAACACACGTATAGAAATTAACTTTAGCAATAACTTGGTCATTCATACTCAATAACTGTCACTTTGTTCTTCACATTATGCTGCATGTAGTTTATAACAGGGCTCGTCCTCGTACCTGTGTGTATCTTTAAGTGCTGGCTGAGGGAGTTCCTCTGTGAGAAGCCGCGTCCACAGTGCTCACACTTAAACGGCTTAATCCCGGTGTGGATGTTCGAATGGTGTCTCAGATATTCCCGCGAGGAAAAGCTTTTACCGCAGGCCTCGCACATAAACGGCTTTTCTCCTAATACGAGATAAAGAAGCATTAAAAAAACAAACATGGGTGATTTCAGTGCGGCTGACATTAAGACCTTGCGGTTTATTACCTGTGTGAGAGCGGATGTGGTAGGCCAACATGTGCTTCTGGGTAAACCGGGCGCTGCACAAGTTGCAGGCAAACGGCCTTTCTCCGGTATGTGTCCTGCACAAAACAACAACAAAAAGATCATATTTAACCCTTGTGTGATCCTTCAATTTTGCACCCTTTCAAGACCCTAATGTAGAAAATGTACACGCCTAAAAAGAGCCATAAAATCACCATACTTTCAAATTTGTTTATACTTCTTTTTGCATAGATCTACTAAACTACTTGATATGTTTCCAAAAAGGACAAACATTCAATAATAGGAAAAAACAAAAAAAACAGACACACACAATAATGTTTATATTTTCTGAATAATAAATAGTATTGGGCTTTGGTGGTGTTTAGAGCCTTGGACAGGGGCGGCCTGGGACTCATGTTATTATGTCATTCCCTCATTAAACACATGCCTGGAGTGTTGCCTTGGCTCATTCACATATTTTTGAGTAATCAGTAAAAACTTAGACGGCAGCCATTTTAGGTGTAGCTATGCCTCAGTCCTCCTAGGAACGCCCCCACCTCCTGGAGACGCCTCTGGATCTTTCGTCACCAGCCAAGCCACCAACCACTGCTCCTCAGCTCAGCAGAGCCCCCTCCCCGCACAGTAGTGTTGTTTAGATGCCACAGCAGTGTGCTGAAGGGGGCGTGTCGGAAAGCTTCTTAAAGAGACAGAGGCCTATTTCAAGACGTTCAGTACAGCCATTTTGAGAGAGCAATTTTATTCAAGGCAGTTATCTTAATTTACTGCATATACAGAGCAACAGAAGGTTACGTCATCATTGTAGTATGCTATAGACTGGTGCTATATGATTGAAAAAAGCATAATACCCCTCTGTAAAGCTTTTAGATTTGAGTAAAGCTCGGTTAAGGCAAAATTGAGAGGCCAGACCGGTGGCCCCTCTGTGGACCAAAACTGATTTGACTGCATTATTAGTTTTTCTGCAGTGAAAGATTTACCCCTTTGTACCCTTTAAATACCATAGTGTACAAAATGTACACGGCTAAAAACTTCCATAAAATCACTGTACATTCATATTTTTTTCTACTTTTTAAATAAATCTTTTAAAATACTGTAAATGCCAAATATATTAGTTAAACTTTAACAAATGTCCAACCAAAAACATGAACAAATATTTAATATTTTTCTAAATAAAGACAGTATTGAGCTTTGGTGGTGTTTAGAGCCTTGGATGTGTCAAACGTGAGGGCCAACAATGTATTTGATTGCATATTTTTTCTGTAGCGGACGATTATATCAAAATCTTCTAATCCCCATTGTCTTCCATTATACACACATAAATACAGTGTAGGGGTTGGATAAAATGACAAGAAGTCATCAACTTTTTGTCCGTTTAGTGACTTTCTCAATAAAAATAATCAAGCGATATTTTTCACACCATCGAAAATATCCTGAAAATGCATCAAAACATATAACTTTAGGTTTTGTGTTGCTCAAAATAGAACTAAATTTACCTGTTTATTTTATTTTTACTGTTTATACTTTTTTGCCCCCTTAAAGTTTCTGGTAGTCATTGTATATAAGATACCTCTATTTACTATTTAATTGTTTGCACATTTCCTGTCTATCCTGCACACCCTGAGTGTTTCTGAGAGCTGAATGTAACAAGTGAATTTCTCCATTGTGAGATCAATAAAGGCTAATCTTATCTTATCTTACTTTACAATAAACTACAGAAACTACAGTACAGTTCAGTTTCCCTACAATCCAGGTTGTTTCGACAGAGTTGTTCTGAAATGCAGCTGATTCTTGTGTTGTGTTGTCTGGTAATGCGCGTTACTCTTTCACCTGTAGTGCATCTTCAGAGCGGTTTTCTGGGTGAACTTGGCGTCGCACTGTGAGCACTGGAATGGTTTGGTTCCGGTGTGGATCCGCTCGTGCAGGAGCAAAGCTGCTCTGCAACTCAGCGACTTCCCGCAGATGCTGCAGACGTTCTTTTGACCGTCGCGCTCATGCACCTGCATACAAGAAACATTCATCTTGGAAATATTGCCGTCCATATGCAATTTTTCGACAATTATGTACATCAGACATAATGTTTTCCCTCATCAGTGCTTTTTTATAGAATGCATTGACTCTCTAAATCCATCTTCAATAATCACGCCTTTGTGGCTGCGTAATGCCATCGCCACCAGCTTTTAAGATTATTGCAATAATTATTTCAACAATGAAGTCAGAGCCAGTCTTGGATTAAGCAACGTCCAGTTATTAAAACGATATTAAAGGGATATTTCAGGATTTTTGACATTGGGCCTCATTTCCTAGTTATCCAGAGTGTTGTTGATGTCTGGAGATATTTTTTTCTTAAATTCATGCAGTTCTTATATTTGAAGAGTCTAGTGGCGCTAGGCTAGGGCAAGGCTAAAGCATTTCTACGGTAACAGCTAGCCTGCATTAAAAACAGTCTGGCCCACTCCACAGTGCACCTGAGGCAAATCACTTATAACACCAGACTAACCATATAAATGTCTGTGTTAATAGAATAATTTTTGAAATATAACTGACCTTGTATCACATGAATTACTGCATTTTGAGGGACTATTTTCTCGCAGATCACTCCTCCGCTGCGTTAGCTTACAGCCACGAAGCTGATGCTGCTCAAATATAAGTTATTTTAAATTCAAAAGGGTTAAAATTATTCTATCGACACAGACATTTATATGGTTAGTCTGGCGTTATTTGCCTCAGGTGCACTGTGGAGTGGGTCAGACTGTTTTTAATGTAGGCTAGCTGTTATTGTAGAAATGCATTAGCCTAGCATTAGCCTAGCGCCACTAGACTCTTCAAATATAAGAACTGCATGAATTTAAGAAAAAATATCTCCAGACATCAACAACACTCTGGTTAACTAGGAAATGAGGCCCAATGTCAAAAATCCTGAAATATCCCTTTAAGGTCAAAATCTCCAATTTCCCCTTTGATATATTTTTACATTGTTTTTTTTGCACAGGGGGATTTACCACAGTTTTGATTCTCTGTATGCTACACCGTTCTTTAACTCTGCTCTACCTCATGTTACAATGCCCCGTGAACCTGTTCCTCGCGCTTCATCCTCACCTGTCTCTGATGGCGGATGACGTCCTTCTTGCGTTTGAAGGTCTTGGTGCAGGTGCTGCAGCAGAAGAGCCGCTCTTCGTTGTGGACGTGCTTCTCGTGCGTCTTCAGGTTGCTGCGGTTGGCGAACGTCTGCTGGCAGGTTTCACAGCGATAGATGATCTCGGCTTTTTCGCCGTGATATGTGCTACAAAAGGTCGAGAAAAAAATAGGTTTTAACTTTAGGTAGAGGCATAATTTATTTGATTATTAATATTAATGTCAGACTATAATCATTTGGGGCCAGGTTAAGAGAGGAAGACAAAGACAACATGTAATGGATTGGAACTAAAACAATTATTTAGCTAAACTTTGTCTTAAAAAATGGTGTTAGATCAAGTTTTAAAGTGACCACCAACACAAAGCCCACTCTGTAGCGAATTTTAAATAGATTTTGCCAACAGACTTTTCCAATGGTAACTATTTTAACCCCCACCGTAACCAAGCACATTTTATCCAGTTCAGCATTACCCAAATCTTACAGCCTACAGGCCAGGGTAACGCCTCATTTTACAAAACTACAAAACTCATCTAAGCTTCTTCCTTCTTGTCAAGTTTTTGTCATTTTGTTGTGTTTCTGTCACATTTAGTTTTTTTGTGTCATGTGACTGAAGAAGTCACAAAAACAAGACAAAAATGCAAAAAAGTGTGACAAACGCAACAGAAACGTGACAAAACCCTACAAAATTACAAAAAACAACAACAAAATGAGGAAAGAAGTTAGGCCTTACACTGGCCTATAGGCTGAAGGCTCCAGTCAAGAAGCTTTAAGATTTGGGTAAAGCTGAATTGGAGAAAATGTGCTTGGTTAAAGCAGTACTAAGTAACTTGTTTATCTTAATAAATCCTTCCCGTAGTCCCTCTGGGAGTAATACAAGTGTTGATGATATGATTGGGGGTCTTTCACCTCCCCTGGTGTCTCTGGCCAGAAAACTCCATTTGCAACTTTCATGCCGCCAGACCGGAGCCACCAATACACACTAATGGAATCACGAAGAAGAAGCTAACAGGCTAACGGGCAAAGCTAACTGCGGGCTAGCGCCACTTAAACTGTATTTACAGCCAAGTTTGAGTGAAAAAAAATATTTCCATTGTGTAATTGGATGTACAATATCCCTCTCTCCCTTTGTCTTTTCTGTCAGCGTAGTATTTACTCTCACGGATAATTAATAAGTAAAAACAAAACGCAACTTCCTACAACACCTGCAGTTGCGCTTATGGCCTCTAGGGGCATGAGTTACTTAGTACTGCTTTAAGGGGTTAACTAAAACAGAGAGAGTTTGGGAACCACTGATGCCAACACAGTTTCAGTAGAATGTTTTGGGGAAATCTAAAACTGAGTGACTTTCCTACCCAATGTGTTTCAAAAAGCTCTTCTCGTAGTGAAAGGTTCGCTGGCACTTTGTACACTCGAACGGCGCTTTCGACGTCCACTTGACCTCCCCCTCCTCCTCCTCCATCGTGCTGTCCTCCCCTGCAGGTTCTTCATCAAATCCCGCGAACAACGAATCGTCGTCCGCGTCATTTAGGCCGTTGTCTTTCGAGGTCCCCTCATCGTTGTCGGACTGCGGAGTGTGCTTAGACTTCATCTCATTTGTGTCCTCACCCGGCTCGTCTTTATTCACCTCTGTGCTGTCAGCGTCTTCCTTTTTTTCCGGCTCAGTCTTTTTAGCTTTTTGAATTTGACGAGGCAGTCGAAGTTTCAGCGTCTTGCCGTATGCCACGTTCCCTGACGTTTTGACCGTATCTGGCGTATAATCGCTATCCTCTGAATCCAGCTTTTTACTCTTTTTCTTTCTTTTAGATCTTCTCGGGTTTTCCTCCGTCTCCTCTGCAGCCGCGGCACACACGGTTGATTTCTTGCGTTTCTGCGGCATCTCCTTGACATTCTTCTCTTCGCACACCTTCACCAGATCTTTGCAGTCCAAGAATTGCGCCATCACTAGGACGTCCTCAAGCTTCTTCCTGCTAACTTGAACTTTCCCGGTGTAGACGAACTCCAGATACTTGGAGAAATCTGAGGCGTGCATGTTTTGGAGCAGTATTTTGTCCACCACCCAGTGTTCGGAGAGGACGATGCTTTGAAGTAGCCGCTCGACGCTGCCAACATTAACTGGTGGGCTTTAAACTCCTGCTCTTTTCCCTTGTAGTCCACGCTGACCGTGACATCGCTGAGGTGGCCCTGGAGCCTGAGCTCGTTCAAAGACGTGAGCATGTTGTTCCAATGAGGCTTAGACGAGAGCAGGACGTCTTTTACCCCCATTGCTTCTTCCGACGGCAGCTGAAGATGATAAGGAAACGCAAACAATGTTATTCACCAGTAGAGAGGGACGGACAGATGGGTTTTGTTCACCAGACATAACTGCAATATTAAGATCAATGAGTGTGTTTACATGCGCTTGAGTAACCTGGTTATTAGGCATATCTTGTTTATAAAAGCATTCTGGATATGATGGAACTAGGGTGTCACGATTTCAATTTTTTGAGTCACGATTATTGTGAAAGAAAATATTGCGATTTTACGATTATTCACGATTATCGACCGAATGAAAGGAAAGAACTGATATTTTTAGGTTTTGTCTTTAAAAAGCTTTTTTAATACTTAAACTTGTAAACATTCACTGTTTCTAAAAATGAAAAATGCTTTAAGATTGTTTTGCATTAAAATAAATAGGCCTACATTGAATAATACAAAACAATGTCAACTTTACTTCTTGATAATGACCATAATTATCATAATTATTTTACTATATATCCCCTTCTGGAACCGCCACCTTAACGTGGTGGAGGGGTTTGAGCCCGAATGATCCTGGGAGCTCTGTTGTCGGGGGCTTCGTGCCCCTGGTAGGGTCTCTCATGGCAAACAGGTCCTAGGTGACGGGTCAGACCAAGAGCGGTTCAGAAGCCCCTTATGAGAGACCAACAGGCCTCGGTTAGACCCATGAGGCCGTCCTTCTGTGGACCCACCACCTGCAGGAGGAGCCATAGGGGCTGGTGCAATGTGATTTGGGCAGCTCCAACAGCTGCTCCCACAACCCGGCAACGGACAAGTGGGAGAAAATGGATGGATGGATGGATTTTACTATATATTATTAGGCCAAAGTCTAGGCTAGGTTTTATGTTCTCAAAAGTTATGCTGCTAAACCGTGGATTCTAAAATTCTTATGGATAACCTACCGCGTCCTTTTATAATTGTGGTAATCGTAAACCGGTTAATCTTGACATCCCTAGATGGAACATGCGTCCGAAAAACATATCCCTGTTACATGAGCAACTACAGTATCTTGGATATTTAGACGTCAGAGAGGGGCGGAGCTCATGACAAATATGGTAATGAGCTAAATACTTTAGCAATGTTGCTAACGCATGGCTTTTTCGTACATTTCTCTAGCACAGGGACATGAACTGTCCGAGGAAGCACTTAAAACAGTCGAGTTCTTTGCCAGCTTCAGAGAGACATGAGAATTGAAAAAAAATGAAAGTAAAAAAGCAGTGCTCACTTCCACCGGGGATACCACGGAGCAAAAAAGTAGTTGTTTTATAAGTTTACGTCAATGTTTATACATTTTTAGAAGATAGAACGTTTTAAAAGCCCAGGTACTAGATAAAATGGCTGTAGGAAAGTTTTTGCTCCTGCCGTATCCGTTTCAAAAGGTAATTTTGCACATGCTCAGTACCAGGATACTGTGTTTACATGGTACAGTATCCAGGAAACTGTGGGAATATCCCAGTGAGAATATCCTGGTTTATAATAACCTGGATATTGGCTTATCCAGGAAACTGAAACCAGGATTGTGTGTTTACATGAACTAGACAAAACCAGGAAATTTAAAATCCCCATAAATAACCTGGATACTTGAGCGCATGTAAACACACTCAGAAATCATGCAATCAGAGAACAGAATAATGTGCGAATAAGTAATAGTGAATAGAGGTATTTTATATACAATGAATAAAAACTTTAAAAGGGGCAAACCATTTTATAAATATCGAAATATCAACATGGCAGTGCAAAGTTTAGTTGTAGTAGTCAAAATATTTACTCAAGCAAGAGTAACGCTGCTAATAAATAATCTTACTCGAGTAAAGTAGAAGTAGTGACCCAAGTAAAAAAAAAAAAAAAAACAGTAATTGGCGAAAGTGTTACTTGAGTACTGAGTGACTGAGCGAAAAAAGTCCGATTTATTTTCAGTGACGCCATAAATTGTGTGAAACAAAACATAAATGCCAAAAAACTGACATGAAAATACATACAAACAAGGTGCATGAGTCGAACAACATCTATTTTTCCGCTTATATATTTACTCACAGTGGAAAAAGTAAGAATTATTTTTACTGCAGTAAGAGTAGATACTTCACTATAATTTTACTCAAATAGAAGTAAATAGAACAGTGTGACAAAGCTACTCTAAGAAGTACAATTTCTTCAGAAAGTTACAAGTGCTTGAGTAAATAACTGAGTGCTATAAAGTGACACAGAGGTTATTGCACATGAGTTTGTATCATATTTGGGTTGTACAGTGACAACAGTGAGGATGAAGAGTGTTAGTTGTTCAATGGAGTCTTCAGTTTTCGCTGCTAACAGTAGCATAACAACAAGGCGAATGTTTATGCTACCAATGCTAACTAATATTTTAGCTAAATCTGGAAATAGTACACACGTTGGATACGATATGTAATTGTATCACTGTGCATGTTTACTAGTGGCTGAATAGTCGCACAAAAGGGAGAAGTGGCGTTGTCTTACCGTAAGGTCTGTAAAATGGCAGCCCTAACAATCTGCAGTGTGGCTTTGTAAATCCCAGGCATTCCGTCCGAGTGCGCACTTTACTTTACCGAGTGCTACATATTAGCTCAAATAAAACGTAATCATCTAACTGGTTATGTTTCGGATTAATCTTTTTTCTTTGACTAATGAACCATAACAGGGCAAAGGTTAATACTATTAAGTTTAACATTTCGATAATTACGTAAAAAAATAAAAACGTCTCACACTGTATACAACCTAAATTCCTAATCAACTACTAAATACACTCTATTTTGTTTTTTTATTACTTCATGTTTTTCTCCCACGATAACGCTTTTCCCGAGTGAAATGCCTGGAATTTAGCGCGTCCCTTCAGAATCTGCTGGAGGAGTATTTCCTGGAGAAGTGCGCAATCGACTTCCGGTCTGAGGAGAGCAGATTCCAGATCAGATTTTGGGGTTTGGGTGATATGTAGACCACGTTTTCATATTGCACCGGTATTAACTGTTTTCAGATTTATATTTATGAGTGAGTTATTTTATATATTTTTAAGAACTTGTTTTATAATGTTTTATAATACTCAAGTTGTTATTTTGAGTCATTTCATATCATAGGTAAGAATTGTTGTAAATGCCATTTCATTATATATTCACAATTCATATTATCTGTATTATTAATATTTATTTAGAATTAATAATATTCTATTAATTATGAAGTATCAGAATTCCCTGATTTTCCATAACCCGCATTCATTTGTACAGAGTTGAACAGTATAGATTTATTTGTGACAGAATGATGTGCACGCTGAGGTGGTGATACACAGGTTTATTTCAAGCACAAACAAGGTTTCATACAGCCACTGATATCAGCCATGGCATGGACTGTGCATGGCGCTTTTTGACATTAAAAAACATCTTTTTTATTATTTTTTGATTAACATATCGACAAGACACAATCAATCAGTTTCTGTCAGAAATATATATTTTATATAACATGGACATTCCCCAAAATCAAACCCGAGTTTTACATTTCTGACAACATAATCTGTGCATTTGTCAACGTTATGAAGGATTTCTGAATTGTGCGTCTTAGTTCAATTAACATACAGTTATATTGAACCTTTTCAACATTGTTGTCATCCTGCAGTTGCAACATCTTTTTCTGCAGCTCAATGGAGGATTCTTCAAACATGTGGAGGCGGATGATCATTTGGATTTGGCTGGTCAGACGCTGGCAGATAGTCTTGACAATACAGGAGGAAAAAAATGTATTTACTTGGACATGGAACTACATATTTTATACTACACTTCTCAAAATTAACTCTTTAAAAAGACCTGTCATTTGTCAAATCCATTATTTTTGGCAGGGGAGTCAGAACTGACTGTACACCCAAAATGGTGAGAAGTGTTTGACTGCAGCCAATGGAGGGGCCCGTGATTAATGGAACTCCACACCTCCACAGGAAATTACATTACCTCTACAGGACAATGCTAGTTTAAACTAACCCAGACTAAACCTAACCCTAACCTTAAGGATAGTTATTTTTATTAACACCGCACTCACACCAAGCGGGGGAAAAATGCTTTCCGACGCTCGGCTTGTTCTACTTCCTTGGCCAGCCCCTTGTACAGGAGCACGTGGAGGTGGGGTTTGAGACGCAGCTGAAGTGTGTGAGCCAATTACGCACGGTGTCTGTCAGACCTTGTTCTGTGGTGGTGGTCGCCACCGGAAGTGGCTCTTTATTTGCGCTATGCAAATGCCGTGACCGCTCCGGCTGCCTGTGTATTTCCGGTGGCGACATGTTTTCTGATCAAAACACAACTCACATCCTATCACCTGTCAGCGCACCTGTTGACCGCACTTCATTTCCCATCATACCTTTGGCCTTTGTAGTTCAGGTGGCCGAGGAAGGCGGTGAAAAGCAACTTTGCCCGCCAGGCCCAGGCACTGCAGCCGCCTCGCTCTCATGAGAATACTGGCCGAGCAAGGCAGCGGCATCTTGGACATGAATCTGACCAGCATGCACTACTCGCCTGCAGCGCCTGAGCCTAAGTTACAATTCTTGTACCTGATAATATGAGTAAAGTTGTGCTGTAGGGCCTTTTTTCTTCTCTCTCTTCTTATTGGTGGACATTCTTCCTTCTGCACGAACCTCAAACTGCTCCATCTTGAACTGGGTCCTCAGAAGAGACTCTGCTGCCCTTTGGTTACTTGAAATGACATCAGAAGTTGCACTCTGACAAGAAACAAAGAGGATTAAACAGAATATTACATAAATGTACATAAAGAGGAATTGAGTTCACACCTGTGCTTCAGAGAGGAGATTCAGGAATCCATAAAAATCCCTCTCCACCACTTTCAGTAGCTCTTTTTTAACCATTTCTTTAGATAGATTATTAGCAAATATTACAAAAAGTCACATGTAAAATAATGTGAAATGGATCAAGGTGATTTAAATTTATTTGCCTGCTGCGCTATTGAGGGTGAAAAAAGCAAGCTCTTCTAGGAGTCTGATTTGTTCTTTGATCAAATGCTCAAATGTCTGGAAGTCACTGAACCCCGACTGTTCATGCTGAGCCACTTCTGCTTCAAGTTTACACTGAACTGTAAAAAAAAAAAAAACAATATCAAAAAACATAAGCCTTTAACAAGAGAGGAAATATGATGGTGTGTAGTTACATGATTCCTCTGAGTCCTTGACCATTTGTCTCCATGCTCTGAATACTTTTTGGTCAGTGAGGTCCAGGAGTTCTCCTGTTGTGAGTCTCATAATATCTTTAATGAATGTGTTTAGCTTCTGAGAAAGAAGACAACAGTTAGGTGAGCTATTAACAATAATAATTTAAAAAATCTGCGCTATCGTCACCATAACACCATCAACCCCTCACTCACACACTACATTAATACACAGGTCGATGTCTTTCCTAAGGACACGACAGCAGTCTCAACCTTCGGATGCGTTTTGCGAGTTGATTCATTGCTTCATAAACTTACATCAGCGAGGAAAGTCAGTTGTTCGTCTTGATCTGATGGAGGTGGCTTTCCAAATCTCTTAATTGCTGCATGGGCTTTCAACTGCTCTTTCTTCACATATTCTTTCAGGTGAGGAAGATATTTCTATAAACAAACGAGAAATCGTAAATACAACAAATTACAAAATTGTAATTAAGGTGAAGAAGAGAAATGATTCACTTCAATGTGTTGTGCCAGCTCCTGGCTGAGTCTTTCAGCCAGTTTAGGCAAAGTAGCATATCCACCATCGTATAAAGACCTACACAGACATAAATACATAATCAAAGCATCTGTACATGATCTCTCTCAGTATTAAGAGATGACCATAATTAAAACACATCTGTTTCATGCACTGTTTGTGTTTTTAAAATAAATCTGAGTAATAACCCAAACAATAAAACAAACTTTGAGGACCCTATTTCTTCAGTATACTACTAATGTTTATATGAAAAGGTTCCATCAATAAAATAAAACAGTTTCTCCAGCCTGTAATGACACCACAGCTTAAACAGAAGAGTAGGAATAGTAAAAGACCTACTTGAAAAGAGCGTGTTCCTTGAAGAACTTGAGTTCTCTGTCATTGGGATCCATCAGAGACTCTTTAGTTTGATCATAGCACCTGACAATCATGAATCCTTTCTTTAGTTTGATGACCTTGTTTTGAACTATGTCAACAATGGTCTTTTCCTTAACTTGGTCGACAATATCAGGTTTGGTCAAGAGGCCTAGGATGTAAAGAAGTTAATAATAAATGCATTTATTTATCTTAAAAAGTGTTTTACCCAAAGTCCTCTCTCCGTCAGGATCCACCTCCTGGGCCATTTTGAAAGCCTCAGTTGTTGTTATGTCCACATCACAGGGAACCACCATCAGAATGATGCACTCTGGGTTTGTGATGAAGATTTTTATCTGCCTTTTTATCTAAAAATAGAGTATGGTGCTTATTTCATGCTAAAATACACAGCACTTAACTATCCTAAGCAGCCATATCACAGTATTGATTAGGTATGTGTTACTGTGTGAAATAATGCGTCTCTGTGTTAATTTAAAACTGAAAGCAATAATCTTTTTGATGTAGATAATGTTACAAAGTGGCATTAGTTGTAGCTACATAAACAGAGATCAAGCCACAATGTTGTTTATTATTTTTAGTATTTCTAACATTCAACATTCAAACAAAACAAAAAACAGTAAAGCAACCAGCAGATGAATACACTCAACAAAAATATAAACGCAACACCTTTGTTTCTGCTCCCATTTTTCATGAGATAGACTTAAAGATCTAAAATTCATTCCAGATACACGATATTACCATTTCTCTCAAACATTGCTCACAAATCAGTCTAAATGTGTGATAGTGAGCACTTCTGCTTTGCTGAGATAATCCATCCCACCTCACAGGTGTGCCACATCAAGATGCTGATCTGACATCATGATTAGTGCACAGGTGTACCTTATACTGCCCACAATAAAAGGCCACCCTGAAATGTGCAAGTTTTTGTTTTATTGGGGGTCTGGGGACTCAGAACCAGTCAGTATCTGGTGTGACCACCATTTGCCTCATTCAGTGCAACACATCTTCTTCACATAGAGTTTATCAGATTGTCAATTGTGGCCTGTGGAATGTTGGTCCACTCCTCTTCAATGGCTGTGCGAAGTTGCTGGATATTAGTGGGAACTGGTACACGCTGTCGTATTCGCCGGTCAAGCACATCCCAAACATGCTCAATGGGTGACATGTCCGGTGAGTATGCTGGCCATGCAAGAACTGGGACATTTTCAGCTTCCAAGAATTGTGTACAGATCCTTGCAACATGGGGCCGTGCATTATCTTGCTGAAACATGAGGTGATGTTCATGGATGTATGGCACAACAATGGGCCTCAGGATCTCATCACGGTATCTCTGTGCATTCAAAATGCCATCAATAAAATGCACCTGTGTTCTTCGTCCATAACAGATGCCTGCCCATACCATAACCCCACCACCACCATGGGCCACTCGATCCACAACAGATCTGGTTGACATTCCTGCTGTCAGCATGCCAAGTACACACTCCCTCAATGCTTGTGGCATCTGTGGCATTTTGCTGTGAGACAAAACTGCACATTTCAGGGTGGCCTTTTATTGTGGGCAGTATAAGGTACACCTGTGCACTAATCATGATGTCAGATCAGCATCTTGATGTGGCACACCTATGAGGTGGGATGGATTATCTCAGCAAAGCAGAAGTGCTCACTATCACACATTTAGACTGATTTGTGAGCAATGTTTGAGAGAAATGGTAATATCGTGTATCTGGAATGAATTTTAGATCTTTATGTCCATCTCATGAAAAATGGGAGCAGAAACAAAGGTGTTGCCTTTATATTTTTGTTGAGTATATTTAGGCTATAGCCTTCCAAATACCCTATCAATGATATATTGCTGACTATCCGCCACGGAGGGGATTCTGGGCAGATCGATGAGAGTCAAGTGTGGTACATCAGGAGAGCTGATCTCCAGACTGATCAAGTCCTCAAAGTACACGCGGCCATACCCAAGGCCTAAAACATAAAAGAAACAAAAGGATGAATAATTATGAATATATTTTTTTAAAGTGCATTTTGGGCTTTGTAACTTACACTGTCTAATTACATCTGGCACGTCTTTGCGGTCGTGTGGGCCTATTCTTTTCTCCTCGGCTGACACATTAGGCCTACTAGGATCTTTGACGATGCCATTCCATTCTTCTCCTCTCGTCTTGTTCATTTGTAGGAAAAGAGTGTATTCTCGTCCTGCAAAATCAATGTGCTAAGCAGGCTTCATTTATTTTTATTTTTATATAGGCTATAAGTTACCTCTCGGAAGCGTCACTCCAGACAGCGCCTCCAACACGGAGCTTTTCCCTGAGTTTTTGTCTCCGATCACGGCGATAGAGGGCAGCGCGAGGTCCTGTGCCAATCCTTTAAACCGGAGTAAGTTGACGAGGTCAATGCAGGACCGCACTTTGTCAGCGGGCAGACGCTCCAATGGCTCCATGCTGCTCATGGCTTCAGACAGATCCGCAGGCTTTCTCTGAGAAAATAAAACTTCGCCACCTCCCCTTTGAGGCACTGAGGCAGAATAGAAACCGAAACTTACTTGAGATCAGGTGAGAGGCGGTGGCCAGGAGACACTGCAGGTGAATATGGATTTTTTATTATATATTTTTTATTAGAGATATCCAGTTGAAACCTTTGCTGTAGATTACTGGCATGAATAGGGAACATATATATATTGCAAGTTTTCAGTCATGTTATCTTCATATAAAAATAATGCTTTTATGCCTGAAAATGCCCAAAATTTGAGCCAGATTGGTTTTATTTTGTTCATATATTAGGTAATAGTTTTTCAGAGATGATTTTGGATATCTTGTTTAGTTTTCAAATAAGCTCTTTATTGATGTTTTTTAAATTCAAAACTCAATAAATCACGCTAGGAATTAAATATTTATTCAGTCCAAGACTGGAACATTTTAAGTCTATAGGTCATACTGACGTGGAGATATTGTCGCACCAATGTGAGAAAAAATCATTTTGAGAAAATGGCCTTTGAAACAATTCCTTCTGCATCTATGTATGTAAATGTGAGAATCCAAGTAAAGTCAACATTTTGTTTATATTTCATCATGCAGGACGTAATTCATCAATGCAGCGGCGTTTATTGTCCACTTGGGGGCGCCATTGATTAAAAGAAAGTGATTGGGAATTCCTACAAGCTGCTGTGAGCTCCATCTATACTATGATGTTCTTTCATCGCTGTAGTTGTCAGTTTAAATCAAGAAATTACACACGTTTTTTATTCCTATTCATATTTCTCACTGATATTTTGTGGGCTCTGTGTAAATGGAACAGTAAACTGACACATTGAAAGTGCTTTAGTCAGCAGCCTACTCTTAATGTATGCATACAATGATTGGGAATCATGCTCACTCCAGTTGGACGGGAAATCCATCTCCCTTTCATATGTCTTAATGAATTCTGCAGGCTACGGCTATCAGCGCTGTTCCGGTGACTCATACTGTTCCCTGAAAGCAGTAGCTCTGCGATGGTACAGTGTGTTCATTTGTGCTTAATTATTGCAGCCTATTGATATGCAAAACACAGCAGGTATGGCCAAAGTCTGAGTTTTGAACTACTTTAACACCATATATTAGATTTATTATGAATTTAAAAGACTAATGCTGCTAAATAATCTGCTTTGCAAACCAGAGAACTGCAACTCCGCGGAACAGTCAGTATTATCTATTGCTGTATATGTCACAAGAATGAGTGAGGGAGAGAGTCCATACATTTACTATCCAAAAAAACAAACACACTGGATTTAAGTAGCTGTTATGATCTGGAGTTGCTGCAGTTGGTCAGGTCTCGGTTCAGAAACATTATGTGCCCAAAGAATGAGATCAGCCTGAACATCCTGAATGACCAGGTTATTCTATGATTTCTTCTTCCCCGATGGCACAGGCATATTCCAAGATGACAATGCCAGGATTCATCAGGCTCACATTGTGAAAGAGTGGATCAGGGAGCATGAGACGTCTTTTTCACACATGAATTGGCCGCCACAGTCCAGATCTTAACCCCATTGAGAATCTTTGGGATGTGCTGGAGAAGGCTTTGTGCTGTGGTCACACTCTCCCATCGTCAATACAAGATCTTGGGGAACTCTTTTGACATCGCAGAAGCTCTTTGAAGCAGTTCCATAGCAAATGCGTGCAGTAATCAGAGCCAAAGGCGGTCCAATAACATTTTAGAGCATGTGACCTTTTTTTGGGCGGTCAGGCAGCGTATGCTCATTTACACAGTTTTTTAATTGCCATAGGATCTGGAAAACCTAAAGTAAGGGGGTTGTTCTACTTTTGATCAGATGTTGGGTTAGTCCAGAGCCACTGCGACTCAAGTGCCGCCACTGTAAGCCAACCTGACCAGCAAGTTTTTGGAGGTAGGGGAAACCGGAGCACATGGAGGAAACCTGGCTGGCTGCCTTCATTGCTTCTCTGAAACGGTGCACCGCCTCCTGGGCTTGTCCCTGTTTCAGAGCGTGGTGTCCTGCACTGGTCAGCTCCACCTCCTTTCTCTTCCTCCTGCACAACTCCCTCTGCTCCATCCACCTCCTCTCACTCCTTTTCATCTTCATCTTTGTCCTACTCCTTCTCCCCTATAATCCAGTTTATTCTCTATGAACGTACATTAGTCTGAGCAACAGTGATAGAAAGCTTGTGGGGCTTAGCTGCGAGTCTTGCCCGAATACCTCCTCATTTGCCCCTTTTTGGTTTCCTGTAGCGCCTCTTGGACGCCTCCACTTATCGAAGAGTAAATGTACAAAGTGTAGTCTGGGAGTCACAGTTATGTCCATGACTTCTGAAAGGCGTGTTTGACAGGCGGATCAGCCAACCAGAGAGGTGCACCTGTAAGGAACAGTGGATCCACAAGCAGCACCCAGATGTTGAGCAAGGCTAAAGGTCAGAATCATGTGGCTAGAGGATTAGTGAATGTATTTAGTGGTAAGGGAAACCATACCACTTTCAGGCTATTGTGCACCACTCAAAATAGAGGTAAAAAAGCGCTTTAAAGATGTGACTATTTAGAATCCCTAGACGTTTTCTGTCTCTGAAATAGAACGACCATCACTCAAGTTTGTTGTCCCAGAGGGGCATGGTTTACACAGCAAATGGAAAACACAAGCATTTTAAATAAAATAATAATAATAATAATGATAATAATACACAAGTATTTTGAGTCGTTTCATAATACTGTAGGCCGTCTCGAGCCTGTGGGCTGTGGCCTAATGAAGCCTATAGGCGTTAATTCAGCCTGGTAGACAAACCCCAGCGTCATCAACCTCCAGCCAATGATCGATCCTGAGAGGGCCACACCTCCACCTCAGCCATCAGCGTAAGAGCCGCACCTCCGTAGCAGCCAATCATCGCCATCGGTCCCGCTTTTAAGCCCCAGCAATCATGGTCCGTTCGCTTCCAGCTGCGCTGCGACCCACCTCCACCTCATCTCCGCCTCTTTCGTCAACGGCTTCTACCTGCTGCATTATCCGGGTCCTTCATACCACCACTAGTGTCCAGGCTCCGGGGGAAGACATCCCTAACTCCAAGCTGTTCGTCTACACTGACTATACATCGATGTCTACCGCCGGGGTCTGATCGCCAAAACTAATACACATGTCAATAAATCTCCCTAATCGCTGCTTTTGTCTGTGTGAGTCTATCCAGGTTGAAATATTACCAGCCTGTGGCCCGGCTGTCAAATAAGATAATATAGAGATATAACATTCATATCGCTATATTAATTTATATTGATATTTATTAAATGTCTTACAAACACCATCTCATTCATTCTGGCACCTACCAGGCACCTTATTTCATCCTATTGTGTTTGCTTTTAACACTAACTAGCGAATGTAGTGTGTGTGTGAGTGGTTGGTGGTGGTGGCTGATGTGCGCAGACTGGTTGCCTCGCTTATCATCACCTAGTATGGAGTGAATGAATAATGCACCAAATTGTAAAAGCGATTTTGAGAGTCTGGAAAAGCGCTAAGACTACTGCATTATTATTATTATTATTATTATTATTATTATTACTAACAATTAAAGATTGGAATGAAACCAAGCTTGAAAGTTGCTCTTAATTTGAACTTCCTGCTCCAAGACAGAAACATTATGACGTATCAGAATTCCCTGAATATCCAGAATTTTCCATAACTCGCATTCATTTGTACAGTTAAATAGACACATTTGTGACAGAATGATGTGCACGCTGAAGTGGTTAGTTACACAGCTTTATTTAAAGCAAAAAAAGGTTGTCTACAGAGGCCACTGATATTAGCCATGACATGGTCTGACTGTGCAGGACGCCATCTGACAAAAAAACGCGTCTTTATTTTTCTTTACTGAAAATGCAACATAAGATAATTATTTCTTTGATTCTTTTGATATGAACATATTTCAACTGGACGCAATAAAAACTATTTCTGTCAGAAATATCATAATTTTACATAATGTGGACAGTTGAGGGGAAAAAAATTACAATTCCGACAGCATACTTTTTGCCTTTGCCAAAGGTATGAAGGATTTCTGAATTTTCTCTCTTTGATTTGTTAAATTATTGTCATATTTAAGAATATTATCAACATCTTTGTCATCCAGCAGTTGCAACATCTTTTTCTGCAGCTCAATGGAGGATTCTTTGAACATGTGGAGGCGGATGATCATTTGGATCTGGCTGGTCAGACGCTGGCAGATAGTCTTGAAAATACAGGAGGAAAAACATATTTACTTGTATTTTTACTTATATTTTAATATACTTCTCAAAGGCCCAGTGTGAAACTAAATGGACTCGTTAAAAAGATCTGTCATGAGTATTTTTTCTGGTGGGGGATCAGAACTATTATCTTACTGCACGCCTGAAAAGAAGTGACTTTTAATGGACAGGGACAGCAACAAAAATTATAATAACAATAATATCTGTTGTTCAAGAGTTGATTTTTATTTTTTAAATATATGTTTCTTGTGGAAAGAGTGCAGGTTGTCGGTGCATCTTCTTTCCATTTGTTCATATTTTGTTGCATTTTTTTTCCAATGCTTTCTAGTCACTCATCTCATTGTTTCCCCAACCAGGGTATGGGGACCCTTGGGGGTGCACAAGGACTTACCGGGGGGTTCTAGGAACTATTTCAGATTGAAAAAGAAGGTGAACTGAACATGATTTTGAAAGAAAAAACAATATTTTTGCACACACACAAAAAAAAGGGAGTATTTTAGGTTTATTTGAACACAATGTTGCCCTTTCACAAGTACTGCTTTTAAGTAGTGCTTTCCAAATAAATTGCAACAATTCTTGAGGTAGTAGGTACACAGATTACTACTGAAGGGTCAAAGGGGTCCGCAAGACAAAAAATAAAAAGTTGGGAACCACTGACTCACCTGATAATATGAGTTAAGGTGTGCTGTAGGGCTCCTTTTCTTCTCTCTCTTCTTATTGGTCCACATTCTTCCTTCAACAAAGACCTCAAAGTCCTCCATCTTGAACAGGGTCCTCAGCAGGAACTCTGCTGCCTTTAGGTTACTTGAAGTCACATCAGAAATTGCACTCTGACAAGAAACAAAGCTGAATTTTACCTAAGATACATACATATACTAGTTCATAAAGAGATTAATAAAGTTCACACCTTTGCTTTAGAGATGAGATTACTGAATCCAAAAAAATCACTCTCCACCACCTTCAGTAGCTCTTTCTTAACAATTTCTTTAGATACATGAAAAGCAAATCTTACAAATAAAAGCAATATAAATGGTCTCCAGATAATTTATTGAATTTAGGACTTGCCTGCTGAGCTATTGAGGGTGAAGACAGCCGGCTCTTCTAGACGTCTGATTTGTTCTTTGATCAAATGGTCAAATGTCTGGAAGTCACTGAACCCTGACTGTTCATGCTGAGCCACTTCGCTGCAATTATACCCTGAACTGTATGGGGGGGAAAAGAAAAGCAAAACAACAAATCTAAGAAATCCTTAACAAGAAAAAAATAATATGGTGGTGTGTAGTTACATGATTCTTCTGAGTCCTTGACAATGTTTCTCCAAACACTGAATACGTTTTGGTCAGTGAGGTCCAGGAGTTCTCCTGTTGTGAGTCTCATAATGTTTTGAATGAATGTGTTTAGTTTCTGAGAAATTGGACAACAGTTAGGTGAGCTATTTATACGAATAATGATAATAATGAAAAAATCTGCACCCTCATTGCCATAACACCGCCAACCCCTCACTCACATACCACATTTATAATTTACACCGGTGGGTGAAGTGTCTTGCCCAAGCACACAATGACAGTCTTAATTATGATTTTATTTGTGATTTATGTGAGTATATATTAGGGCTGAAAGATATATCGTTATCGTATTGATATCGAGATATGAACATTCAAAACATTAAATCGAAAAAACAAGATATAAACGATATAGGTTTTCATCAATAAAACTGCACTCTTTATTATTGTCTTTTTTTTCTGAAAAATGCTTGGTTTTCACCTAACCCATAGTTATATCGTATCGATATAGAGATATCTGGCATGAATATAAAGATATGAAATTTTGTCCATATCGTTCAGCCCTAGTATATATGTTCATTGCTTCATAGACTTACATCAGCGAGGAAAGTCGGTTTGTCGGCTTTATCTGATGGAGGTGGCTTTCCAAATCTCTTAATTGCTGCATTGGCCTTTACCTGCTCTTTCTTTACATATTCTTTCAGGTGAGGAAGATATTTCTATAAACAAACAAACAAACATGAGAAATCGTAAACACAACAAATTACAAAATTGTAATTAAGGTGAAGAAGACAAATGATTCACTTCAATGTGTTGTGCCAGCTCCTGGATGAGTCTTTCAGCCAGTTTAGGAAAAGTAGCATATCCCCCATCGTATAAAGACCTACACAGACATAAATACATAATCAAAGCACTGTACATGATCTCTCTCAGTATTAAGAGATGACCATAATTAAAACACATCTGTTTCCTGCACTGTTTGTGTTTTTAAAAATAAATCTGAATAATAACCCAAACAATAAAACAAACTTTGAGGACCCCATTACTTCAGTATACTACTAATGTTTATATGAAAAGGTTCAGACAAGAAATTAAAACATTTTCTCCAGCCTGTAATGACACCACAGCTTATACAGAAGAGTAGGAATAGTAAAAGACCTACTTGAAAAGAGCGTGCTCCTTGAAGAACTTGAGTTCTCTGTCATTGGGATCCATCAGAGACTCTTTAGTTTGATCATAGCACCTGACAATCATGAATCCTTTCTTTAGTTTGATGACCTTGTTTTGAACTATGTCAACAATGGTCTTTTCCTTAAGTTGGTCGACAATATCAGGTTTGGTCAAGAGGCCTAGGATGTAAAGAAGTTAATAATAAATGCATTTATTTATCTTAAAAGTGTTTTACCCAAAGTCCTCTCTCCGTCAGGATCCACCTCCTGGGCCATTTTGAAAGCCTCAGTTGTTGTTATGTCCACATCACAGGGAACCACCATCAGAATGATGCACTCTGGGTTTGTGATGAAGGTTTTTATCTTTGTTTTTATCTTTTAAAAAAATGGAGCAAGGTCCGTTTTCATGCAAAAATACACAGCTTATTCTTATTCTAGTAAGTATTTATATTAACAGGTATCTGTTACTGCATGAAATAATTTGTCTCTGTGTTCATTTAAAACTGAAAACAATGTCTATTGATGCAGATAATGCTACAAAGTGGCGTTAGTCGTACTCTACATGAACAGAGATCAAGCCACAATGTTGTCTTTATTATTTCTAGTATTTCTAATATTTAAACAAAAAAGAAACAGTGAGGCAACCAGCAGATGAATAGTTAGGCTATAGCCTTCCAAATAATACCTGATCAATGAGTTGTTGCTTGCTATCTGCCACGGAGGGGATTCTGGGCAGATCGATGAGAGTCAAGTGTGGTACATCAGGAGAGCTGATCTCCAGACTGATCAAGTCTCAAAGTACACGCGGCCAAACACAGAGCCTAAAATATAAAAGAAACAAAAAGGATGAATAATTATGAATTATATATATATATTTTAAGTTGCTTTGTAACTCACAGCGTGGAATTAAATCTGGCACGTCTTTGCGGTCGTGTGGACCTATTCTTATCTCCTTGGCTGACGCACTAGGCCCAAGATTTTTGACAATGCCATTCCATTCTTCTCCTCTCGTCTTGTTCATTTGTAGGAAAAGAGTGTATTCTCGTCCTGCAAAATCAATGTGCTAAGCAGGCTTCATTTATTTTTATTTTATATTGGCTAAGTTACCCCTGGGCAGCGTCACTCCAGACAGCGCCTCCAACACGGAGCTCTTCCCCGAGTTTTTGTCTCCGATCACGGCGATAGAGGGCAGCGCCGCGTCCTGCTCCAACCCTTTAAACCGGAGTAAGTTTACGAGGTCAATGCAGGACCGCACTTTGTCAGCGGGCAGACGCTCCAATGGCTCCATGCTGCTCATGGCTTCAGACAGATCCGCAGGCTTTCTCTGAGAAAATAAAACTTCGCCACTTCCCCTCTGAGCTGAGGTAGAATAGGAACCGAAACCTTCAGAGATCACATGTTAGACGGTGCCCTTAACCTCTTAATCCCCGCCTGAACCGAGCACATTTTCTCCAATACAGCCTTACCCAAATCTAAAAAGCTTCATGGAAAAGAACGTCAAAATAGTGACAAAAACGTGATAGTTTTGTAGGTCTTAGCTTTCAAATGAGGCGCTACACTGGACAATAGGCTGTAAACTCTCCAGCCGAAAAGATTTTAGATTTGCCTCTTCTCTCTTTTAGTTTGTAAAGAGTTTAAGATAACAGTGAATTATGTACAGTTTACAGATGCCACTTTGTTAGTGTTTGTAAAGATAGAATCGAGCTGGATTGGGGCTTGATTAAGTAAATTATACCAGTGTGACGTTTACACATTTTACTTAGAAAATGTCTAAAGTAAAGTTAACATTTTCACTGATAGCGCTGCTAAAAGTTTGCCATGTTGAATTTGGTTATGAAGAAAATGTTTTGGCATAGGCCTATGCAGGACGTCATTCATCAATGCAGCGGCGTTTATCCTCCACTTGGGGGCGCCATTGATTAAAAGAAAGTTTGCATGATTTGGGAATTCCTACAAGCTGCTGTGAGCTCCATCTATACTGTGTTGTTCTTTCATCGCTGTAGTTGACTGTTTAAATCAAGAAATTACGCATGTTTTTATTCCTATTCATCTTTCTGACTGATATTTTGTGGGCTCTGTGTAAATGGGCGGAACAGTAAACTGACAAGTTGAAAGTGCTTTAGTCAGCAGGTACTCTTAATGTATGCATAGTTGCATACAATAATGTGTAATCATGCTCACGCTCCACACGTGTCTGGAAAGCTATTATGTGCAGGACAGTTGGACAGGAAATCCATCTCCCTTTCATATGTCTTAATGAATTCTGCAGGCTACGGCTATCAGCGCTGTTCCGGTGACTCATACTGTTCCCTGAAAGCAGTAGCTCTGCGATGGTACAGTGTGTTCATTTGTGCTTTATTATTGCAGCCTATTGATATGCAAAACACAGCAGGTATGGCCAAAGTCTGAGTTTTGAACTACTTTTAACACCATATACAGTATTACATTTGCTGACAGAAACTGTGCTTTGCAAACAAGAGAAATTAAAAGCCACTCTGCGGAACATTATCTATTGCTGCAATGCACAAGAACGAGTGAGGGAGAGAGTCCATACACGGCCCCAAAACAACAACAACAAATGATCCATCAATGGATTTCTTCTTCCCTTATGGCATGGGCATATTACAAGATGACAATGCCAGGATTCATCGGGCTCACATTGTGAAAGAGTGGTTCAGGGATGCATAATATGTACAAGAGATAGCCGGTTATCCACTCAACCCGTGTGGCCTGTGAGATTAATATGGCTGCTCAATCTCCTACAAAGCCTTTTCCTTAAAAGGGCAAAAAGGCAGGAAGCCACAAGCAATTCACCTTATTCCGCCCCGCTCGTTTTGGCCTCTTTTTTTTTTATCACGGATCGGCACTTCCTTTGTATTGACACTTCTGGTAGAGCGTGAAGTCCGTTCACTAAGTGGAGAACGAGGGGAAAAATCTGATGTTTAGTAGATTGATTTGTGTAAAATGTCCGATGTTCATTTGCACCAACGAGTCAACACTGCACTGTTTCTCTGCGCGGCCTGAAAACGCCTTTGTGTTCGTGTAGTAACTGATGACGCCTGCTGTCCTATGTAAACTAATATGAGAGAGGGGGCGGGCACAATTCATGGCAACGCCCACGGAAACTTGAATACGAGACCTTACAATGGTATAGAGCAGGGGTGTCCAAACTTTTTTCACCGAGGGCCGTATATTGACATGTATAAGGCATGGAGGGCCACAGTGGTCAATGCATTCAAACATTCAACTGCGTGTATTTAAGAGAGGTTTAAACCATTCCCCACACTTTTACTTCAGCTTGGAACCATAATGCCAGCTCAGTCTCACAATAAAGGTTCATTTTTGAGGTTTTAATTGTGTGGAATTATTCAAATTGAAGTCAAATGACCATCTCTGGCGATGTGTGGCAATAAAACAAGAAGCCTAGGGGCCGCATTTGGCCCTTGGGCCGCACTTTGGACACCCCTGGTCTAGAGCCTGTCAATCATAGATTTAGGCTTCAACTTTTCATTTCTGCTGTATAAAAAACAGCGTGGTCAAAAACATGACACGGAGCCCAGCGTTGTCACATTTATTTACAAAGTGTCTTTAGAGTCGCCCCTTGATCGGCCGCCAGATCTTAACCCCATTGAGAATCTTTGGGACGTGCTGGATAGGGCTTTGTGCTCCCATCATCAATACAAGATCTTGGTGAAATCTTTTGACATCGCAGAAGCTTAATGAAACAATGCCACAACAAATGTGTGCTGCAATCAAAGCTAAACACGGTCCAACAAAATGTTAGAGCGTGTGACCTTTTAAAGCAGTACTAAGTAACTCCCGCCACTAGAGGCCATAAGCGCAACTGCAGGTGTCTTAGCAAGTTACGATTTTTGTACTTATTAAATGTCTTGGAGAGTAAATACTACGCTGACAGAAAAGGTGAAGGGAGAGAGGGGTGTTGTACATTCAGTTAAACAATGGGAATATTTTTTCACTCAAACTTGGCTGTAAATACTGTTTAAGTGGCGCTAGCCCGCAGTTAGCTTTGCCCGTTAGCCTGTTAGCTTCTTCTCCGTGATTCCATTAGTGTGTATTGGTGGCTCCGATCCGGTGCAGGCAAGTTGCAAGCATGGTTTTCTGGCCAGAGACACCAGGGGAGATGAAAGACCCCCCAATCATCCCATTAACACTTGTATTACCCCCAGAGGGACTACGGAAAGGATTTACTAAGGTAAACACGTTACTGCTTTAATTTGGAGTCAGGCAGTGTATGTTCATTTCCACACTGGTTTTTATTACAATAGGATCTGGCAACATTCTACTTTCTGATTGGATAATCTTCCTGAGAAACAAAACTAAAATGTCAACAAATAATTTTACCTTTGTCATTGTGAATAAATCAACATTACAGTTGTTCTCTGTGAAACTAATGTTTGTTTTGAACATGGGAGCGCAAAAGTAAAAAAAATACAAGTAATCGTACATACCCGACCTCTAAACACACAAAAAGAGAAAGACGTGTGATACTTTTGCTTCATATGTATTACCAACACTGTCAGCACCAACTAACTGAGGTCAGCGTTTGTGGTTTGTGTCTTTCTCACAGGATGCTTCGACTGAATGAGCCGACTGTCATCGCCGCTCGACACATCACGCAATCAAGCCCAACATCTGCTGCATCGCCTGCAACCAACAACAAAAGGTCAAACGCGAATATCCCGTCTTAATTCGGCGTCAGCGCAGATATTAGCCTCCTCCTCCGCTGACTCCGGGGGGGGCACTCGACTCGTAGGCATGATCCAGATGAGGCGTGAACAGACAAACTGAGATGTCGCTCGTGTCGAGGGGTGCAGATGTTGTACATGGTAGCCAGCTGCCTCGGGAAACAAATCAGATTCCCGAGGATACATCATCGCGTTGTCATTACCCGACAGGTGAAGGGAAATTACTTTACTGAAAGGCGACACACGTGTTCGGCAAACACGATGAAATTGTGTTGAGGAAGGGGTGCAAGATTTGCGACAACACTGCAATGTTCGATATCTGTGTTGAATATTGCAAAAACTATTTTACATCAATATTTCACAAAACCATTTCAACACAGTACGTTCAAAACAAGGCTTACTAAATTATCAGGCCCAAACACAGCAGAAATGGAACCAACTTCACTGCACTTTTTGAAGTTACCATAATATAATCAACTATCTCAGTCAGATGGGAGGTGTCTGTGATTTTGCAATATATATTAGGCTTTGTAATATTGTGATAACGATAATTTGGTGATAAGTTGCATAACTGTCCCTCTCATTTTGCTCAAAGAAATACTAGTATATAGTCTATAGAATTTATTATTGTCTTTATCGTTAACCTAAAACTGAATGGCCTTCATTTATAATTCCTAACATCCCAAGCATTAGGCTGCCAGACTACATGCTTTTCCACTGTTATTGGTTTATTTGGTCGGGACAGTGCATGTTAATGAACATACATGGGTCTCATGCATGTAAACAAGCCCCACTGGATTGTAGCCTTGGGCAAATTTCCATCCGTCGTCCCCCATGCGCACTCTGAAACACACTCTCAGTCATCCTGGCCTATTGTACGTGTTTTTAGTGATGGGGAAACCTACGCAGACACAGGTAGAACATGCAAACTCCACACAGAAAGGTCCCGTCCAGGTGACTTGGGACCTTCTCATGTAAAGCGCTTTGTGACCATGTCTGTGAAAGGCGCTATATAAATAAAGTTCTTCTTCTTCTTCATTATACAATTGTACAATGACATTGCCTAGCTCAGATGTAGGGTTAGTTCTGAGTTGCCGCCACTGTGGGCCAACCTGACCAGCCTGTTTTTGGAGGTAGGGGAAACCGGAGTACCTGGAGGAAACCTTTCTGGCTGCCTTCATTGCTTCTCTGAAACGGTGCACCGCCTCCTGGGCTTGTCCTTGTTTCAGAGCGTGGTGTCCTGCACTGGCTCCAACTCCATTCTTCACTTGACGGTCACCTGTGAAACTCCGCCTTCATTCATATAGGACCATAAATAGTCCTATATGAATATAAAACACAACAGTCTTTCACCATCTTCTGGAAAGAGCGTAGCAGACAATTATAATCCAGTTTATTCTCTGTGAACAAACATTAGCCAGAACAATAGAAGGGATATAGAAGCTTGTGTGGCTTACCCGCGAGTCTTGCCTGGATACCTCCTTGTTTGCCAATTTTTTGTTTTCTGTAGCGCCTCTTGTGACGCCTCCACTTTACGAAGAGTAAGTGTACAAAGTCAAAGTGTAGTGCAGGAGCAGTGGATCCACAAGCAGCGCCCAGATGTTGAGCAAGGCTAATGGTCAGAATCACCTGGCCAGAGGATTAGTGAATGTATTTAGTGGTAAGGGAAACCATTGGATACATTAGGTTTTGGTCAGTTGTGCCTATAGCTTGAGATTCCGGCTATTGTGCGCCACACAAAATAGAGGTAAGAAAGCGCTTTAAAGATGTGACTCTTTAGCATCCATGGACAAGACCGAGGAATCTCTTATCATTTGAAGCCGGGTTAGTGCGCAGCAGCATTCAGAGGCAGTGTCTTTGTGTCTGTGCGCTGCAGCCTTGTAAACACTTGAATTTAGATGCAGCGAGGGTGCGCCCGTGTCCTTACGAGACCCCTCTCCAGATCCTAGAACCGGGCTGGCACATAATCCCGTCAGATGAAGTGAACCGGAGATCGTAATCACGACTCGAACGTTACACGGAAGACCGGATGGTGTCTGTCCAAAAGGAGACCGCACTTGTGTTTTCTTTGTTCGTGCCCGTTTCTAACCGCACAACTCGCGCCAAACCAACCGCACGAGAGCGCAGCGTTCCACGTTTTGCTTTTTGCAGCAGCCAGGGGAACTTGGTTTTGTAAAAAAAAGAAAAAAAGAAGAAAGTGTTTCATAAGATATTTTCTTAAACTTTGACATGTGCTATAATGGTTTTCAGCAGTTGTGTGCCATTACATTGTTTTGCGTCCAAAACCGATGGACATAATCATTTTCAATGCACTGACGCTGTCCATGAAGAATAGCTATAACTCGACGTTTGATTGAATATTGGCCAGGTCTGCAGACAGCAAAGGTTTTTTCATGAATTTTCAAGAATGTACTGCATAACAGGGCTGGGCAATACTTCGAAATGTAATCACAATCACAACGTTGGTCAATCTCAGTAATTGTCATGTCAGGAGCTTGGATGAAAACAATGGTAGATGTTTGTGTTAAATGATACTGGAGGGGAAAGCGTTAGTGTTTTTGAGTTGACGTTTATTCACTTTATTCAGGAACTGGCGGTGAGCGGCGCCATCTTGTGTTCATGGCCAAGACTGCAGGTCTAACTTAAGCTGACATTGGCTTTAATTTATGATGCTGGTGTAACATGTGACATTTCCGACACACCGCTTTGTAAATATATTGTTTGGCTTTGTTTCTCTGCAGATCCTCAGCCAAATCATTAGTGCAAAGTCACAGCACATGAACATATTGCTTTAATAATCTGGGGTCACTTTTTCATGCTGTCTTCGCACTCTGTTATACGCCAGAGGGCACGCAAACTTATTTCCTTTGAGCTTTTTTGCGATTTTTCCGTTTAGTTACATTTTATTTTCATCACTAACCGGACATGCTTAAGTGGGCGGGGCTGAATAAAGTGACTATACAAGGTCTGTCTTGTTTATGTTTGTGAATCAGCGATATGCTCAGCTATTTTGTTTTTAAAGGAGTACTAAGTAACTCATGCCCTAGAGGCCATAAGCGCCACTGCAGGTGTCGTAGCATTTTGCGTTTTTTTACTCATTATTTGTCCGTGAGAGTAAATACTACGCTGACAGAAAAGACAAAGGGAGAGAGGGATGTTATACATCTAATTACACAATGGAAAACATTTTTTTCACTCAAACTTGGCTGTAAACACTGTTTAAGTGGCGCTAGCCCGCAGTTAGCTTTGCCCGTTAGCCTGTTAGCTTCGTGATTCCATTAGTGTGTATTGGTGACTCTGACCTGGTGGCAGGAAAATTGTAATTGTGGTTTTCTGGCCAGAGACACCAGGGGGAGATGAAAGACCCCCAATCATCCCAATAACACTTGTATTACCCCCAGAGGGACTACGGAAAGGATTTGTTAAGGTAAACAGGTTATTTAGTACTGCTTTAATATGAAAAAATATAACCAAATCAAAAATTGAGACCGATAGAGTTATTTATCCCATATCATCCAGCCATCCTGTATATAATATAGATAATTTATAACATTGTGTTAGAGCAGTGGTTCCCAAAGTGGGGGTTGAGACCGCTCGAGGGATCGCAAGGCCTTGGGTTAGGGTCCGCAGATGATTTCAAGATCAAACAAAAGAAAAATTCGACTCCCTTTTAGTATATTTTTGAGTGTAAAACAGTTTTACAGTTTTAAAACTTGTATTTATTTATTTTTCCGCATAAGAGGCAATTACTTTATACACTGGGGGTCGCGAGTTGTTTACATGTCAATTTTTGGGGTCCCAGCCAAAAAAGATTGGGAACCCTTGTGCCCTTGTGTCTTATTAACTTTTGCTGAAATCCTGTTCCAGTCTGTGCCAATCAGCCAGAGGTAACTTGCTGCTCCAAACTTTGCAGAAAGTTATTCATTATTTCTACAATTTCTTGAACTTTGTGACGCCAAGCATGCATGGATTTAAAGGTGGACCGAATGTGAGTTTATTATTTGTTGGGCAGAAATGATCGTATCACACAGTAACCCCATGACCCTGCCTTCACTTGGACATTTAAATCATTGCAGATCATGTACAACCTGAATAACCCTGCATGTTATGGTATGTACATTTCATTTCATTGGCAAAAAAGAGGTTTCCCTTTAAAGTAGTGTAACCCAGACATGCCTCTCTGCTCTCTCATACTCTCTCTCGCTCTCTCTCCCCGCTCACCCCTCTCTCCTCCTTTATTAGTGGCCCACTGCCATCCCACATTTATTCTGTCCAGCACTAAGCTAAAACTCCAAAACCCCAAATTAAGCCCGGGACATAGACAGCCGATGATTCACTGAAATTGCAAAATACTTGTCGCCACAGTGCAGTGAATTCGCTCTCTCTTGGCCCAAGTTTTTCTAGACGGATTGAGCTTTGCACGTAAGCGGACCAAGTGCTCGAAAACAACTTGACATACATTGGAGAGGGGGAAGAAACCTGAATGGGTTCAGGGATTTTTCCTAACGCGTCTCCAATTGACTGAACAGTAATGTTTTTCTTCTTGTGGCTGGATTTCATTGATGAAAAGATACACAGCATTCACAGATGAAATTACTTTCCGAATGGCCACTGACTCACCCCTTTATTCTCTGTCACCTCTCTCTCCCCCTCCCCTCCTCGCTCCACCTTCACTCGTCCTTGTGAATGTTCTATCTATTGTAACCCTATCCACCACTTAGCACTTCAGACGGCAGACCAACCAGCTCAAGGACACACTCCGGCTCTCGCTATGTTCATAAATAGCCCATTTGTCCGGGCGCACCAATCACCTTACCCACAGAACGCGTGGTGAGTGGGTTGCCGCTCGCACAAAAATAGACTTTGACTGTTGCCTGTTGTATGGGCTGCGAGGGAGGACTCACTGCTAGAGCCTGGAGAAAAACAAGAATTACCAATACTGTAGTGAGAATGACTGGCTCTCCCAGATGTCCGCTCAGCAATGTGTGGTTTTATTCACAAAACAGGAGCTGTCAGCTCACCTGCCTACGCACATTTTACCAGAATGGAACTTGGACAGGTTTTTTGGAACCTCGGGGGCAAGTGCTTTCTTGGTCCTGTTACTGTAACTGCACATAAAGACTCACAGAACTCGTGTGTTTTGTGTCACTGCCTGTCCCAAAAATAACGCTCTAGTATTTCATTGGAGCACTTTTAGCTTTGATTACAGCACACATTCACTGTTGCATTGTTTCACTAAGCTTCTGCCAGTGTTGCATTAGTTTTTTGTATTGATGATCGGAGAGTGTGACCACTGCACAAAGCCTTCTCCAAACACATCCAAAACATTCTCAAAGGGGTCCATATCTAGACTCTGTGGTGGCCAATCCATGTGTGAAAAAGTCTCATGTTCCTTGAACCACTCTTTCACAATGTGAGCCCGATGAATCCTGATTGTCACTTTGGAATATGCCCGTGCCAAATCCATGGATGGAATAACCTGGTCATTCAGGTCATCACCGATTCTTTGGGCTCATGATGTTGATGAACCTAGACCTAACCAACTGCAGCAGCCCCAGACCAGAACAATTAGTTTAATCCAGGTGGCGACTGGTTATTGCATGTGAGCAAAACTGCATAGTTTTTATATTCTACAATGATTTCGTCACAAGGCAATGGCTCTTAATCGTTCATACCAAGTAACAGCTCATAACACATGGCACTTGGGAGGTCAACTTCAAGTACCAGCAGGCCAAAAACAGATCTAAAATGGACTGAATTAATTCACGAAACTAAAAGGAGTATAGTTTAAAAGTGTATGACCCTGAGTACCACTTGAAGAAGCTCAAGTTCATGGTATTTTCTTAAGAAGTTCAAGCGCAAAATCCAGTGTGTATGTTATCCCTATTTTCCATACTGAGATAATGTTCTTACCTGAGCTTAGACGAGTTGATACGTACCTGTCTGGTCTTTGTGCCGTGGAAGAGCGTGGTAGCTTCCAACTTCACCCCTGTTTGGAGCTATAGGAATATGCTGGGAGAGGCCAAATGCTACCAACATCTTTGGTTGTTTGACTGAGGGCACGCACAAAGACCAGACAGGTATGTATCAACTCGTCTAAGCTCAGGTAAGAACATTATCTCAGTATGGAAAACGGTCTTCTAACATAACATCAAAAACGGCAGCTACATCGCCCTAATCTTTTGGATCTTGTATTATATCCAAAACGAAATCTAAAAATCTACCAGCCTTTCGTTACTGAAAGACCTGCTCCTGTAACTCTGACTGGGACATTCCAGGAGAGTTTGATTCACAGAAGCAACAAACTCAGCTCCCTCCTTCCCTCCTTCCTTCCTTCCTTCCTTCCCTCCTTCCTGCTGCCCTTGCGTCCTCTCCTTCACTTCCTCGGATTGCGTCATCGTCTGCCTCCTGGTCTACTCTTCTCATTCCCTTTAATCACACATGGCACATGACGGGGGTAAAAGTACATAGTTACACGCGTATAAATAAACACTAGTTAAAATGAATTAAATGAAGAGTGAGTGTTGGTTTCGGTACTTTTACTGTTTACACGTAGCTGTCTTTGCTAGATTATATGCATTTTTGTAAGAAGTTTCAGACAGATTTTGTATATTCCTGCCAGAGGAGTGATAGTTTCAGTTATTTGTGTGGACAAAAAGACAAAAACAGAGAAACAGGGAATTTCTTCTGCAAGTTAGAATATCTATCCACGATGCCATATGTTATTTTAGAAATTAACGAGCAATCCCTTTGACAAACCCCTTGAGATGACACAAACCTCTTACAGGATTATTATTCCTCATCATAAGCCATCAATGGTAAGTAAAGCTAAACTCGATCACGTCCTGGTAACACAGTGGTTTGTGCCTCCGTCCGCGGTTCTGCTGTTGGAATTTTCTGGTTGGTTTGAGAGGAGGATTCTGGAGGCTTTCCAAAGTCTGGGCTCCTCTTTCCATCGCTTTGGTGATCTCCCGTTACCCCCAGTGACCCCCCTCCCGCCCCGCCGTCTATACTCTCAAGGTCAGAAAGATCCAGTGGTTTAGATTTGATCCGTCCAGATAAAGGCCTTCAGTCTGTCTCTACAACTTTTCTTTCTCCCGGCCACATCTACAAACCATTCATACTCTATCGCTGAAAGAATAACCCTTATCGGATTAGACATTTTGCCAAAGATGTCGATATAACCACACTTTATTGGGAAATGGACTGCACCTTGACTTGACTGGTCACTTGTACTCTCTGACTCGTGTAACGTGGCAGGGGTCCAGCAGGCCTTGTGTAATCACAGAGACCTTGGCCGTCTGAAAGCACTCAACTTCGGCTAGTCGTCCTTTCATATCCACACAGAAATGGGTGGAAACAGGATCTGTCACTCACAATTAAAGTTGCAGTTTAAAGGAATAGGCCACCGTTTTTACATATTGAGATATGTTCTGACCTTAGGTACACATGAACTCGTCTATGCTGTCTGGTCTCCACGTGTGCCTTCTGTAACGTAAACACAGCACAGACGGCGTTAGCATTTAGCCTCTCTCTTCTCCTCTATAGCTCCAAACAAGGTGAAGATGGAAGCTACCAAACTCTTCCACGTTTTCCCTATTTAAATATGGTTACGTGAAGTGTTACACTACAAAGTATAATTACACAAAATACATAATGTGGACTTTCTAAGCGGATAAAAAGGGAACTATATGTGAGGTGTAATAATACCAGAGTAATTCGGCATCCGCCAGTGATATCTTCACTTACTGTGCGGATGCCGAATTACTCCTGGTATTATTACACCTTACAATATAGTTCCCCTTTTTATCCGCTTAGAAAATCCATATTATGTAATTTTGTGTAATTATACTTTGTAGTGTAACACTTCACGTAACCATATTTAAATAGGGAAAACGTGGAAGAGTTTGGTAGCTTCTATCTTCACCTCGTTTGGAGCTATAGAGGAGAAGAGAGAGGCTAAATGCTAACGCCGTCTGTGCTTTGTTTACGTTACAGAAGGCACACGTGGAGACCAGACAGGTACAAATGAACTCGTCTAAGCTAAGGTAAGAACATATCTCAGTAAAAACGGTGGCCTATTCCTTTAAGAGTAGTAGGTCTTTGGAGTGATTTGTTCAAAATAGAATGTAAAATGTCACTATAACATACACATTAAACAAAGTCAAGAGCTTAAACACATGTGAGAAGACCAGGGCATGCTAGGACCTCATTTCATTCCAGGGTTTTATGATTTAAACTGGCCCACTTACCCCCGGTGTTTTAGCTCACCTCGTAGGGCGTTAGCTTTAATAATAGAGGTTATAGGATCAGTTCCAACTCTTTCTCTTTTCACATGGGCCGCTACAGAATTTTCTTTTTTTTTTCTTCTTCATCTGCCTTTTTTCTGTCCACTTACTGTATTTACTCACCAACTTAAACTAACTCGCAGGGGTGTTCAACTTAACACAATGGCATCTCTCTGCTACAGCGAAATGAATGAAAAGCGCAAAAGTTCTTTCTGATTTCAACACCTCAGTGATTACCTTTACTCCATTATCTTTTTTTTTTCTGGTGGCCCAAAAGTACCGTGGCCCACCAGGAAATGTCCCGAATCTCCCGATGACCCAGCACGCCACAGAATATGGCTAAATAAAAGATCATTATTGGTTTATTTGGACGAGACAGTGCTGAACCAGTATTGCCATGGTTACCTTGAAAAAGTAACTTAGTTAATTTACTGATTGTTTGATTTTAAAAGTAGAGATAGATGACAAGTTACTTTATTAGTTACATTCAGCATCTGCAGACAACACTTCCACCGGTTCAAAAATGACAAATGACCACCGGTTTTGCCAATATAAGTGCATTTTAATCGAAACATCAACAATGCTGACACACACTCATAATAGTGACTGTATTTCCAGCGAGAAAACGCACATCTCTCTCCTCCCTCCATTGTTGTTTAGGTTTGTGTCGAGGGTGCTTGGTGCGTCACTCCTCGAGACGCAAGAAGAAAGCAAATATATCTTCTTACCAAGGAAAATGACAAAAATAGTAATTGAACTTTGATACAGAGTAATCTTATATGGGCTGTAATGGTGATGGTGAATAACAGTAATACCAACATGGTAATAAAATAGGTATAGGAAAAAAAAAAAATTCAATTGTTATAAAGTGTAACATACTGTGAATGTTGACTTAATATACTGCATTGTTGCATCTGTTAATATGTAACCAACTTAATTGTTAATCGTTTTGTAAGATAATAAGAACTAACAGTGTGATTGTAGCAACCACATTATTATGCAAGTATATGAACAGGGGTGGGAGTTAATAAGCTTGTCTTCTTCCCACTCCTTTTCGAGCTAGAGTGTTGATTATTATTTTTTCTTTTATTGTATTTTCTTTTGGCTTTTTTGCCTGTGTTGTGTGTAGCTCGAAATAAAAAATCAATCAATCAATCAATCAAAACTACCTGATCCAAGATACAGCCAGTGCATAATGCTTTGCCACTGAGCCACAGTTACAGCAATAGCTCAAAGAAATAATCCAGAACATGTTTGTAGAGGCGGAAACTACATTGTTAGCAGGACATTTCTTGTTTCTGGCCAAAAAGATACATTTTACTGTTTCAGTGACTGTTGTCGATCATTTCGGCAAGTAAATGTATCCCAGTTAACTGCTACATTAAGATTTGTGTACTTTTGTGCTGAAATGTTAGTTTTTCTTATACACTTTTAACAAGCCGTCGCATGTGACATCCATGTTTGCTGATTAGTGTGAAACAGAAACAATCTTTTCTAGCACAGAGTGTCATAGACTGATAGTTCTTACTTGGTCTGGTAGATCTGTGGGGCCTGTCGGGGGTGTGCCTGTAGAAAATTGGTCTGAGTCTATCATTCTGCGGGATTTGATGGGATCAGAGATCTCCTAGCTCGGATTGACTTTTCAACACGGAAAAATAACCAGGAAAACAACCCACGGAGAGAGTGCTGCTCCTTCCTGCTCAGCCCCAGCAGCAAGAGACAGATTGTATTTCAAATATGCACCCGGTCATCAAATATACAGCGTTAAATTAAGTTCGGAGGCCGCTTCCAGGAGGTTTGCGTTTTTCCGATCTGAATTTGTTCCTTTTCTTTGGGCAGCCTCCCAGAAGTCCCAGACCACAGACATGGAAGTGAGTGAAGCAACAAGCAGGGCCCAGCCAGTTTGCTAAGCTATTTGAACTCTTGACAGTGCGGTCAGAAAATATTTTTAAAACATTTACCTTACTTTTGTATCGTCTACTGCCGTTATGCTCCAATTGAATTAAATGAGAAGTATCTTTTTTTAAGCTTTTTGGGAAGAATGTTATAGATGTTTTTGTTTTTGCTGTAACATTGTTCCCTTCACGCAGTTTAGAGTAATCCTATTCACTTCAATTGTTTCTTCTTCTACTGCTGAAGCGCTCTGACCTGTGCATGACTTGTGTTATAGAGGGAATAGGAATGTTTTCTCTACATTTCTAAAGACCATAATCCATTGCAGCAGTGGTTCCCAACCCTTTTGGTGTTGCGGACCCCTTGGACCCTTCAGTGGTTGTCCGTGTGCCCCCTACTTTAACCCCTTCACCCCCACCGTAACCAAGCACATTTTCCAGTTCGGTATTACCCAAAGCTTCTTGACCTGAGCGCTTACAGCCTATAGGCCAGAGTAACTCCTCATTTGAAAGCTAAGGCCTATAAAACTCATCTAAGCTTCTTCCTTGTTTTTGTTGTCAAGTTTTAGTTGTTTTCTTTTCTTTTTGTAATGTTTTTCGTCACATTTTTGTTGTGTTTATTGTCACTTTGTCATTGCTTTTTTTGCTTTTTGAAGCATTTTGGCTGTGTTTCATTTTTTTAGTGTAATGTAACAGATGAAGCCACAAAAATGTGACCAAAACGTACGAACATTTTGACAAAAACGCGATGAAAATGTGCTTGATGAAAGCGTGAAAAAAACATGACCAAAAAAACGAGGAAAGTGCTTAGACCTTAGCTTTCAAATGAGGTGTTACCCTGGCCTATAGGCTGTAAGCTCCATTAGAGAAGCTTTTAGATTTGGGTAAAACCGAACTGGAGGAAATGTGCTCGATTAAGGTGAGGGTTAAGTGGTTAAGGGAGTTAAAGTTTGTTTAGAAAGCAATCACTTTAAAAGCACTATTTTAAAGGGGGGTATTATGTAAAATCGACTTTTTCAAGCTTTATATCATGTTATTATGTCATTCCCTCATTAAACACATGCCTGGAGTGTTGCCTTGGCTCATTCACATATTTTGAGTAATCAGTAAAAACTTAGACGGCAGCCATTTTAGGTGTAGCTATGCCTCAGTCCTCCTAGGAACGCCCCACCTCCTGGAGACGCCTCTGGACCTTTCGTCACCAGCCAAGCCACCAACCACTGCTCCTCAGCTCAGCAGAGCCCCTCCCGCACAGTAGTGTTGTTGTTTAGATGCACAGCAGTGTGCTGAAGGGGCGTGTCGGAAAGCTTCTTAAAGAGACAGAGGCCTATTTCAAGACGTTCAGTACAGCCATTTTGAGAGAGCAATTTTATTCAAGGCAGTTATTTTAATTGACTGCATATACAGACCAACAGAAGGTTACATTGTAGTATGCTATAGACTGGTGCTATGTGATTGAAAAAAGCATAATACCCCTCTTTAAGTAAAAGACAATGTTGGGTCCAAAATAAACTTCAAATGTTACTATATTACTGCAAAAATATAGCTCTTCCTTTCAAACTAAAGTTCGGTTTCACCTTCGTTTTCAATCTGACATAGTTCCACGTACCCCTGCTAAGTCCTCGAGTACCCCTGGTTGGGAAATACTGCATTACAGGACCCGTTCTGAGAGGTTCTGCGCTCAAAGTGTAATTTGCATGCGTTGTATGAAAGTGAATGCTTGTTTTCACTGGACACATTGTCATTCCCACTCCTGCCTGCAGAGGGTGCACCAGGCAGATTCAAAACACTTACAAGCCTAGTCTCACACTCCTCACGGTCTTTTCTTTAAAACCTAAAATATCGATACTAAAGTGTCCAAAAGAATGTTTTAAGCCTCAGCTATGTCCACTTCAGCGAGATGAATTGTGGGACGAAATTCAATCTTTGTAAAATAAATGTTTCAACGCACGAAAGCCAAATCCCCATCGCTGACCTATTCCCTGCTGGGTCTATGTGTGGATCACCACGAAATCCCGATAATCCCCGAAAACACAGCGTTGCCGCATTGCGAGGCTCCATTTTCTTCTCTATCTTCCATTTCTATCTGTCTATTTTTCTCTCTCCTCAGCATCCCCGCTTTCAAAATGTCCAAAATGGAGAAAAAGTGCAGAGGAGAAAGAGGCGGAGGGGGGGGAGGGGAGGATGTGACACACTGCACTCGCTAGGAGACCCATGACTGACATATTTACTGTGAAGCGAGACAAGAGAGAGAGAGAGAGAGTGAATGGAGAAAGGGGGATGGAGAGAGATGGAGAGATGGGGGAGGGCAGACTGTGCACAATAAGTAAAGTTTATACAGTATGGTCGGTCTTCTCCGGTCAGATTAATTAATTTGAGGCATGGGACGAAGAAAATTGCGGCAAAGAGGACACTTAATGAGCCCAAATCCTTTGTTTAGCACTTTGTGTTTTTGCTTTTACTTTGATCACTTGGATTATACAGTATTGAGCAGTGGGGACTGAAGCATGTTGCAAATATCTGTGTCGATTTAAGAATCCATTTGTTTGTTTATTTCAGTATAGCCATAAAGACTTGACATCTTTTCAACTTTGCACATTTTAAACACATCCAGGGGCATTACGATTGAGAGAGGAATGAATACAAGAAGCTGTATGCTTTTGTACGTCTTTGCCGTGTTTTTGTGGGGTTCAGCAAAGCTTTTTACTGCAGAGGTCCATAATGGTACTGAAGTAAGCAGCTTTTTAAAAGTAAACAAACAGCTTATGAGCTAAAGACTTTGAGACCTACACATTTCTTCTTCTGAAACACTGAGAGGCACCAAGAGCCCCCCCCCCCACCTGCAGCACAGTGGAGGCAGTACAGTGGAGGCGTCACAAGAGGCGCTACAGGAAACAAAAAAAAGGGCAAACAAGGAGGTATCCAGGCAAGACGGACAATAAAAATCTGGACAAAAAACCAATGAGGTATCATCACTGCAACATCCTTCAAAAGCACAAACTTTTAAGATGGGAAAATCTCTTTAAGTATTCAAACCTCTGCCTCATACATAAAATAATCCACAACCAATCATCTCCTCCACTCAGTCAGTTTGTCAGCATCAGAAACCCCACATCTTTACAGCGGGTGACCAGAGGAGCAGCTCGAGGAGACTGCATAGTCCCATTTAGGAAAGTGCCTTTAGTCAGAACACCTTTTCTGTAACTGCAGCCAAAGACTGGAACTCCATCCCAGAAACATCAGAGATCTGTCCACCTACATACTGTTTAAAAAACATTTAAAGAACTGGTTCATTACTCAACAGTCTTGCAGTCATTAACCCCTGTCTGTATCATATGACTCTTTTATTGTTCGCACTGTTTTGTATTTGTATTTAACCTGTATAGTGTAGTGACTGTGTCCTACTTTGTATTTTATTGCACTGACCATAATGTTTTATTGTCTTAGGAAGACTATTTACATCTGTCCAGGGACTACGGATGAAAAATAGCCTTTTGGCTAATTCCGGTGCATTTACAGAAATGTTGATTAATGTACACTGTCCCTGTCAAATAAATAAATAAATAAGACTGACAGCTAAGCCACACACATTCTATCCCTACTGTTTTTCTGGCTAATGGACGTTCACTGGAGAATAAAACAGATGCTAAGCTCTTCAGAAGATGGAGAAAGACTGTTGTGGAGCGGAGGGAAGTGCACAGGAGAAGAAGAAGGAGGAGCTGACCAGTGCTGGACACCACGCTCTGAAACAGGGACAAGCCCAGGAGGCGGTGCACCGTTTCAGAGGAGACTGAAGGCAGCACTCCGGTTTCCCTGACCTCCAAAAACATGTTGGTCAGGTCGGCCCACAACTATTATTCCAAGTAGTGATGTCAAGATTAACCGGTTTTACACGTCACCGCGGTTATAAAAGCTCATGGTATTTAATTGAAAGGACCCACGAGCCTTATGTATCTGTGCCAAACGCTGCGCAGTCACAGGGAAAGTCAGGGAAAGTTACAGTAAATCCACCCAAAACACGAGAAGTCAGCGGCAGGTTAAATAATCCAATGTGCAAAGAGCAAATCATCTCCGTTTGCATGATAATTGCATAACGTTGCCAAGGGAAGAGTCCCAAAAGAAATCAGACAAATTAACTTTTTTTCAATTCATTTAAAGAGGGGGTATTATGCTTTTTTCAATCACATAGCACCAGTCTATAGCATACTACAATGATGACGTAACCTTCTGTTGGTCTGTATATGCAGTAAATTAAAATAACTGCCTTGAATAAAATTGCTCTGTTGCATAGCTACACCTAAAATGGCTGCCGTCTAAGTTTTTACTGATTACTCAATAATATGTGAATGAGCCAAGGCAACACTCCAGGCATGTGTTTAATGAGGGAATGACATAATAACATGATATAAAGCTTGAAAAAGTCGATTTTACATAATTACCCCTTCTTTAAAATGATACAAAATAATCTGAATTCAGGAAAAATGTGCTTGTTCCATTGGCAAAAAGAGGTTTTGTTTTATCTTATCTAAGACTAAACCAAACCTACTTTAGATTTAAACTCTTAATTCAAGTATTGAAAGTAAAATTATGATTCTTTTCCCAGTGTAAGTTAAATTCAATACATTTCCTCAATTCAGAAAGAGACAGCTTCACCAAACCTGTGTGTTTATGAAGAGCAAGTAACATTAACCTCTTAAAAAATGTTTAAATGAAGCTGATTCACTCATTATTGTGCAGAGAATGCGCAAAGCAAAGCCATATCCAGCAGTCTCTCTTTTCCGATTCTGACGGGTGACTTTCCCCCCGTAACGAGCTCTCATTTGATCCGCTGCCCCGCGACTGTCAGTGTTTATCCATATTACGATGATAAGGAGCCTTTCTCGTTTCATCCGGCGGCGTCAGATGAGTGCAGTGCGGAGGAGATTGTCAGAGCTGAGGAGAATGATTCATTGTGTGGCTGTTTAATAGAATGATCCCAGTTTTCATGGCAGGGTGCAGCGGTGAGATCATCTGCCTCCGTTACAGCCGCGAGAGGGCCAGCGGCGGAGCCAGGCTGAGGAGAACTAACCGGCATTCATATCTGCTCCTTATCGGCCCCTTATATGCTAAATAAACTTTTCTAACCAAGATGTAATGTCAGAAAACAATCCTGGAGTGAGGGCTGCACATACTGTAGAATAGAATACAAGCATTGTTTTATTACATGGGTTTTAATGGCAATAGTTTCTTCATCAAAACAAGCATCTTTACTGTGAATGGGCTCGCTTTTCCTGACTCATATCTTACATAAGAGGGCGACAGTGACTCAGATGGTCTTATAGGTTGGCAGTTCGAATCCTAGCCTTCGCGCAACACGCTGTCATTATCTCCTTGGGCAAAGACCTTACTTCCATTGTGTGTGCACGGGTGTCTGGAGTGAATGGTGTGAATGGGTCCTTGATGTAAAGCACTTTGAGTAGCTAAAGTTGGTTTAAAAGTGCTACTGTACATAATTTAGACCATTTTATCATAACTTTGCAGGAAAAGCGGGACATCGTCAGCTCGTCTCCAGGAGATGTGTCGGGCTTTGCTTTGACTACAGATAGCTAAACATCAGCTTCAAATACAGTATCTCCTCTTTAAAAAAAACAGGAAATTGTACACAAATTGATATTATACTGGGGATGGTAATGACAACTGGGAAGTAGCAAGATCACGAAGTATAATATGTAATATGTACTGCATATAACATAAAAATAGTGACTTCCGGTAATGTTACACTAGTGATTATAGTAATGTACTAATTTGGCATTGGTAACAATTTGTAAGAAATATATTAATGATCATCATTTGTTACTTGCTCTGTACTAGACATTGTACAAGAAATGAAACGGCTGTTGTTGTGTTTTGTATCTACTCGTTTCTGTTTGTTGCTGGATGAGTTGGAGTGGTGCCTTGTAGGTTTGGTCTGTGTCGGGGTGGCCGATTTGGTGTGGTGTATTGTGGTTGACTGGATGTAGATATTGTGAGTGTTGTAGTACATTATTTTGCTGTTGTTTCTTTATTTTGCTGTTTCTTTATTATTGTTCTTTATTATTTGTTGTTACCTATGTTCCCTTGTTTATGATTTGTTTATGATTTGTTACCTTGCATTACATTCCTTGCTTTGATTGTTAAATGAAAATGTTATTGTTTTATTTTTGGGGGTGGGCGCTTATAAGCCTTTTGCTTCGGCCCACTCTGAGCAGACTAACTGCTCAAATAAACAAATAAACTAAAAAACTAAAAACTAAAAAAAAGATTTCATTTGATACTATTTTGATTTACGACCGTCATAAAACCTCAAATGTTCTGCAGAGTGACTTTAATTATGACAATCCTCATAATTTGTGGTTATTTGGTGTGCCTGTACCTACAACTTCGGGCTTCAGGCGGAGTGCACCCTGCACCATAGACAGTACATTAGTTATTTATGGAGCCCAGATTCGTGGCAAAACGGCCTTGAACAGTTTTGCAATATGGCATTAATTGCACATACATCATCATCATGTCTGTATACCAAGTTGGCAATTAAGATTCAGCAGCGATATGCAAAGGGGGTATGGTGTGCGCTCGGAGAAATCACAGCCATGGACCGCGCAGTTCTTTGCGAGCGGCAGATAAAAGGGGAGATGCTGAAAGATACATACTGTACCTACCTGCAGTGCAGCACCTGTCCCCAGCACACTCTGGCTCCAACTCACATGTTACTGCCGCTATAAAACACACACCAAACAACCTGTGATTCATCCTATGTCTGTGCTGCCTCTATATCCACTAATAAGATGCAATGACTCACGCTACTCCCTCTGAATTAACCTAAGGCTGCCATATTGTGTACAAGCGCCCAGTGTATTATAACAGCAATTTTCCACTTGGTAAGTAGATATGGCATTTAAGGAATACAAAAGTTATTAAGCTGTTATCTGCACTGGGTTGTTTTAGTGTTAGCGAGTTTTAGCAGTAGGTTGAATATACATAAATAGAGAGGGGTTTATGAAAATTCAGCGCGTTACAAAGTGGAGTCAGGAGAATGTTAAAAATCACATGCCACACATTAAAAAAATGAAGAGAGAGAAGTTGGTGGCACAAAGACTTTTAATAATGGAAGGTGCAATACAAAGAGTAAGAAGAAGCGACAGGAAAAGAAGGACGTGGACTACAGATATGGTGGACTGAACTTATTTAAAATATACTATGTGTGAGCTAAAGCAGACTTTCTTCAGCAAAGGTATGGCATACAGTTCACTAATTGCTACATCATTGCTACACAATAAATACAGGAGTTACATTTCAAAACATCATTAGATCTTTGAGCGGCATTTGAGACCTACAAATCCACACATTTCTTCTTCTCAAACAGTGAAGAGGCATGAAGAGCCACCCACACCTGCAGCACCGTGGAGGCAGCACAGTGGAGGCGTCACAAGAGGCGCTAAAGAAACAAAAATGGGGGAAACGAGGAGGTATCCGGGGAAAGACTCGCAGCTCAGCCAACACGCGTGGTGGTGGGAAGGATTCCGGTCTTATAAGCTGGTACGTAGCTTCATCAGGAGTTTTTTTCACCATTTAACAACATGAAGGATGTCAAGCTGTGAGACCTGATTGTCTAGAACTTGGAGCATGTTCTCCCCATGTCTGTATGGGTTTTCTCCGGGTACTCCGGTTTCCCTACATCCAAAAACATGCTGGTCAGGTTGGCCCAAAGTGGCTCAGGACTAACCCAACATCTGATCTACGCAATTTAGTTGTACAATAATGACCATAAAGTTCATTCATAAAGTTTAAGGTTAACATGACATCACTTAATGAAAATAATGGTAGCACTTTACTTTATGTCAATCGCATGGTACCTTCAAGTTTAATAACAAGGTAATTATGCTGATTACATGGAAACAGGACACATCTAATTTATTTCAGGGCCCCGTAAACCCTGCTCTAAATGAGTAAACACTGTATTAATGGTAATGATATGCAACAGTTCCACATAATGCATATTTTTTTTGTGCTGTAAAGTCAAATGCCATCAAGTAATCTCCATATAACGCAGGTGTGTCAAGAACATAGTTTGGATTCACAGATTTGTTGTTGTTCAGACTCTGCCCCTCGCCCAGGATTGTTGTGGTTGGGGTCACCTTGACTCTGCCTCTCTCTCTCTTTCTGGCGCAGATTGGCGAGTGCAGAGAAGAGAAAGCAATCCTCCTTCTTTTTTCCTTTTTTTTCATTCACATTTGGCTGGCTGGTCACATCGGAGCACGGGGAGAAACCAATCTACCTGTCTCTGGGCTGCTTAAAGTAAATACCCGAATAGCCGCAGCCAAATTACCCCCGGCCTCTCTTCCCGTGTGTGTGCGCGGGTCTCAAAAGGCGCTAAAAAAACAAAAATGGCCACACCGCGGAGTTCACAGGTAAAAGCACAAATTGATCAAGCCCGGCTCATTAGAGTCGCGAGACGCTATGTTCCTTTGCCGGCGAGGAGGTGGCGTCGTCATGGTAACCGGGCAGCATTCGTGTCACCGGCTTGTTCTCAACTTTTTACCTGTTTGTCTCGCATCGTATCTGTCTACATATCAGTCTATCTATTTATCTTTTATCGAGCCTTCCATCTACAAATGTGTCAGTTTTTAGATGCTTTTTGTTGGGAGCTTATCGGTCAGGGAAACCATACTTCTTTAAATGTATCTGTCACGAGTATCTATCTACCCATCTGTTTGGATTTTTGGATCTGGTCATTCACTCGGTATAATGCAAATAATAATCTATAAATAACACACACAAAATAAGTGAAAATGAAATAAGTATTTGAGTTGGTAAGTTAAAAAAATATATATTAAAAGCTGCCAGAAAAACAAGAACTTTTGAACAAACATGGCACTCAAAGTTAGGCAATGAATCTTAATCTAAATCTTAAATCTTTTTTCGGTCATAATCCATTTTCTAAGATATCTTTTTGGAATGTACTTTCAGGCATCTTTGGGAAAGTCAAAAAATGCTCACAGTCAAGGGGGGGAAAGCATCTATTCCATCTATTACTCCACAACTACTTTAACAAATGCTGAAATATGGATATATTTTCTACCAAATACAGATACGGAAAGGAACAAAGGGTTTAGAGCCCAAATATGTACATATAACACTAACGTTAGCTTCGTGCTAATGCTAACCGCTAGCTTCAAGTGCTGTTTTTCCACTCGTAGTTGACAATCTGCTGTGAAAAACATTCATGAGGACCCAGTTTTGGCTGTACTTTATTAGAGTGTGCTAAATATGCTCACAGTCTGCCAGAAAACGTCTAAAAAGAGTGGAAAGAGGACAAGGGTAGGCCTACTTCCTTCCCCTAGCTAGGCCAACCCCCAGTTGCCGTCTGTGTCTATCAGTCTATCATTGTGACTGTTTTATTTTATTCATTCATTGAGTCGGGGCTTTGTTTTTGTGCCCCATCTACTGTATATAGCCTATGCCTGTCATAATAGAGATTTTCACTGAATGGAGAACACAATAGACAACACAAAACCTACACAAAAACCTGCCTACCAATCTGTCTGTCCTGTCTATCTACCTATCTATCTGGATTCTCTCATCTGTCTCTCGTCTGCTCTCATCTCTCCATCAGGGACAGCCCTCCTCCCCTCTCTCCCCCCTCCTCCTCCCGTCCATATCTGATCATATTCTTCACACGCTGCGATATGAGTCATACCCCGGCAGCAGCAGCAGCAGCTTTTTTAGCATCTGGAACAAAAAGAGGCGGGGTTGGTTGCCTCGTGCACGTGCTCTACAGACACTCTGGGACACGCGCAATTTATTTATTTATACATTTTCACACATGGAGGAAGAGGTCGATAGATTATGCAGTGGAAAGCGAGTTGACTGTTTACCTGTCACCACTTCACTGCTTTTCAGATTTTGAACACTACGGAAACTAGAAGAAGTGACTCCAGTAGCTCCATTGAACATGCTTTTTGGCACCTCAACATGGATATTTGACATTTCATACTTTATATGTATGTGTGCGCATGGAAAATATACTTAGGTTAGGTAAAGACTGATATATAAGGGTTAGTCCTTGATAGTAACCCTAATTTGTGTCATGAAATCTCAAGTTCACAGCACACCCTATACCTCCTGAGCCGACTATAGCGTTAGCACTCTTTAACGGCTCTCAGATGCTGCTTAGAGCACCCCTCGCTGGTGGCAAAAGGAATTACGCATGATAAAAACGCGATACAAGCCACCATGTTCAACAAACGGCATCCTAACAAATCGTTGGTGCTGTGATAAACGCAGTTTGAGTGCCGAAATGGTCCAGTGATGGTTTATAGACTGGGGGCTCAGTCTTTGACACACAAAATCAAGGAGTAAAAAAATGCTTTCTGTTGTAGGAGAAGAAAGCACCGAAGTGGATGAACACAAATCTGCATCAGTGAAGCAAAATACTGGTCAAGGTATGTGTTTGATAAGGGAACAATGTTAGGTATGACATAAGGGGGGAAAAAAAAAAAATTGATGATTGTTACATAAAGATTTCTCATTATTGATTCAAACGAATTTGCCAACATTTTAGATGGTCCAAAAATATAAACAAATGCGATGACGATGAAAGCCACAAGATTGATTCAATTCTGGTTAGTGGACCGAATCCCTCACAAACACAAACACACTTCACACTTTGGATCGTGAGATGAGATGTTCTTGAGCATGTCGTAGTCCAGATGCCAGGCCTTTCGTTCTATAAGTGCCTTTTTGATCTGGCCTCTTTGCTCCTCATTATCAGGTAGATTATGCACTTTAATCGCGGTTTAGTCTCGCAGATCGGCCCGATGAGCTCTGCGCGTTTCCTGCTCTATCTAGGCCACCAGATGTCAAAAATCCGACAGCCTCGAGTTGGAGAAAGCCTGGCGTTCCCGCGCTGCATAAAAGGAGATAATGCACTGAATTCAGAGTGTTTTTGTTCAAGTAGTACTGACTAATTTTGGTTTCATTTACGTACTCTATAGGCTACTACGTTTTATAATACATTAACTACAGGGGGTATTTTGGCACATCATTTAAAGGGGGGTATTATGTAAAATCGACTTTTTCAAGCTTTATATCATGTTATTATGTCATTCCCTCATTAAACACATGCCTGGAGTGTTGCCTTGGCTCATTCACATATTTTTGAGTAATCAGTAAAAACTTAGACGGCAGCCATTTTAGGTGTAGCTATGCCTCAGTCCTCCTAGGAACGCCCCCACCTCCTGGAGACGCCTCTGGACCTTCTGTCACCAGCCAAGCCACCAACCACTGCTCCTCAGCTCAGCAGAGCCCCCTCCCCGCACAGTAGTGTTGTTTAGATGCCACAGCAGTGTGCTGAAGGGGGCGTGTCGGAAAGCTTCTTAAAGAGACAGAGGCCTATTTCAAGACGTTCAGTACAGCCATTTTGAGAGAGCAATTTTATTCAAGGCAGTTATTTTAATTTACTGCATATACAGACCAACAGAAGGTTACGTCATCATTGTAGTATGCTATAGACTGGTGCTATGTGATTGAAAAAAGCATAATACCCCCTCTTTAAAGTTGTATACCAAAAATATCAAGACTGTGGTGTCCTGAAGTAGTTTTACAAGCCTGAATAATAGACTATTAACTGTTAGCAGCAGTCATGACAAAGCTTTGACAAACACATCCCACATCAGCACGACTCCCGGGTTTCTAGTTCTTAATACAATGCAGACAGCGCACAGTGAAGCGCCAGCAGATGACTGACAAAGGAGAATTGCGGGGAGGAGGAGGAGGAGGGGGAGGGGGAGAGGGTTGAAAGATGGCGGCATACGCATGTGTTCTCGTTGCAGGTGATTTCCATTACAGGGGCAGCTCGAGGTGCAAGATACGGCCAAGTGATGAGTGACCGACTGCCTGCCATCGCCTACAGCTGTTTCATCAAAGCCTGACTTTGTCTGCGCTTCATCTGCCTCTTGTATAGATACACACATGGGTTTATTAGTATATGTCTACTGTGGACATTATATAGACTTTCGTTTAGTTTAGTTTATTTGAGCAGCAAACACTCTGCTGAGGGCAATAGAGGGCAATAGCTCCTCATCAACAAACCCCCACCCAGCTGCTCCAACTAGCTGATTTGGTAGATGATGTTCCTATACTGTGTAGTGCGTTAAAAACAAGGTATACGAGCCCGTTGGGAGGGTCCCTCTCAACAGATTTGGAGCTCGCCTACTCTAATTCTGTATTTGTGATTTTGAGCAATAGAATGACAACTGACAACTGAATGACAAAGAGACAATGCGTTTCTTCTTCTCTGTCCTCATCAAAAGTCTTTTGTTTTTATATTTGAACAGGTTGATGTTTGGACATTGTTTCATCTCCATCTCCAAATTATTCCACAATTGTACCCCATTAACTGTCGGGCTAAAACTTTTCAAAGTTGTGCTATGTTTCTGAGGCCTGAAGTTGAATTCGTCACGTAATTCATAACGACCAGTACGTTCTTGAAACCTTTTTTATATTTGGCCGGGTAACAGTTTGTACCTTGCTTTGTATAACATCTGTACAGTTTGGAACTCTACAATGTCACAAAACTTTTTCAAACTCTATCTGAATTGCTTCCTGAGCATTGGAATTACAGTTGCCGAATAACATCATTTTGCTTTTACTCAGATTTAAAGATAATTTATTTTGTTTAAACTAGGGCTGGGCGATATATCGATATTTAGGATATATCGATATATTTTAAAAAGAGATATGGAATTAGACCATGTCGTACAGTATATCGATATAGTCCAAATTTGCGCTGTAATACTTGCTTCAGGTAAGCCGCTGATCGGAGCTCTCTGCACTGCTCCAGCGCCGCGGCCCCGCACCTCCTCAGACACTCGGGCACTCTTTAACAAACATGGAGAAAGCAACAATGTCTGTGAAGCGTGCGGAGGAGAGCCCCTTGGTTGGTAAAAGAAAAACCAGTGGCTCAATCATTTGGAGAGGGTTCAGATACAAATGATCAGATAACAAAACCACGCTTATGTAGGGAGGCACGCGATTTTGGCCCATGCAGCTGATGGCCACGGCCCATAGTGAAAGTAGTGGCGAGATATGGTGTGCGCTGCGCCATGTGCTTTTGTTTACTTCTCAGTCAGTTAAGGTTTGCAGTAGATCGTGGATGTACTGTGAAAATATCAGCGTTTGTAATGCTGCCACCGCGAAGGACTATTGCTTTTTCCCGTTAGCATTAGCGTTAGCTGCAGCGCTAATCACCATTCCCTCGCTGATACCCGCTCTGATGCACTGATCATAAACTCCCTCAACTCCGGATTCACACGTCTCTTTCTCCACAAACGACAAGCTGCACAGACTCACCATGCAGCGTGTAAAGAGTCGTTTGTGGCTTAGTTTAGGAGGCTTATGTTTGGGAATGTTTTGGATAAAGATAAGAACTTATCTCACAATGACTGAACACAATTAAATCAAGAGCAAATATCAAGAAATTATTTGGGCTATTTTCAAAAACTTTTTTTTTTTATCAGTATAAGCTTATTGTAAATTATGTAAATGGCCATGTGGACTATTTTTAATCATATTTCATATGATTAAAAAGTAAGTAATACTTTAATAAGTCCTATTTCATTGTCTCTGCTATAGTTTAGTTATATGCAATATAAAGTTATTAACAGTAAATGGGGTAAAAAAAATCAAAATAAAATTGAAATCACAATATTAAATATTAAAACTACTTGTATTTGGCTTTGACTTAACATTTCATTTCACAGCTCTCACTTTGTGGAAAAAATATCGGGATATATATCGTATATCGATATTCAACCTAAATATATCGGGATATGACTTTTGGTCCATATCGCCCAGCCCTAGTTTAAACCACTTATTGACACTTTTGAGTTCCAAGTTAACAATCCGACACAGTTGTTTTAAATTGTCTCCTGACGCTAAAAAGATATTTGTATCGTCAGCAAACAAGATGAATTTAAGTATTTGAGAAGTTTGAGAAGACTTTCATTCCCTTTCTATTGCAAAAACCTAAACCAAGTCCCCATTTTTTGCTATAGTAGGACTTTTTGAGCAACTGGGGCTAAACTCCAGATCTTATTGTGCACGTTTTAGGTCGACGGAACAAACCAGAGCGGCCAGAGTAAACCCAGCTTCTCAGGCAAAAGCTCAAAATGCTCCGTTTCAGCTGCCGATGTCTTGAGGAGAAGTCGTGTGTGTCTGCGCTGCCTGCTCTCTCCAGTCCATATCGCTTCAATCTTTTGAAACAGATGCTCGACGTCCTTCTGTTCCGTGGGGCTCTTTGAACTAATGTTACATCTGGCTTTACTGCGTGTCCTACGTTCCTCATGTGGATATGGAGTTCCTGGAGGTGTTTGATAAATCATTTTTTTGCCACGGGAATGACTTTACATCACTCAATCACATTGCTTCTCCTTTTCAAACCACATAAACGTCTACTTTCTTTCTCAAATGTAGACACAAAGCGTAAATTCTTACTCGAAGAGGCCAGTTTTGCCAAATTGTAACCATTTCGATTCGTGATCACTCTTCCTCTCTCCTTCTGCCTGGACAAGTCTCACTCTCTTCCTTTTGACCTTGACGACGACATTGCCACTCCTCCTCCATGTCAAAAAAAAATGCCCGACATATCCGCAGCACTCCTCGCTCGCCTTGTTGTTGTTGCATTAAATGGTGCGAAGATAATCCCATCTCCAATTAGATGCAGATGGATGCACTAGATAGGGATATTTGCATGTTTAATCACAGGAATCGGAGGTATTCCCCAAACGAGACAGAGCTATACGTGTAGGTGACCTTGAGCTGGTCGACTGCGACGCGCTACATGTAAAATCGTGTCGCGCCGCCGTTGCTACACTTCCAAACCATCTGTGTCCACCTCTCACTGTATTATATGAACTAATGGGGCGTGAAACAGCCTGTTAAAGTCACTGATTGTAAAGGAGGCAGGGGGGAACCTTTCCATATCATAACACTCCCTGTATCTGCAAATTAGATACTGCTGCACAAGAGGGAAGAGGGACGGCTGTATTGCATTTCTAGCTTGAGACTAGATTCACTTTTGTTTCAATCTTTTAAGCCACGTTAGAGAAGAACATGTGACCTCATATTGACTGTATTACCCAAAACACAGTGACTTTCTTGCCAGGAAATGTTGACCTGAATAAATTGTTGCGTCACATTTTTTCCATACAATTGTTTTATGTTTATTTTGTTTTTGATTTTATTTGAGGAAAAGAAAAAGAAACAGTGCAAAAAGGCATACATATTTGATTCTGTCATGTAAATTAATTGGAGAGCCATTAATACATATGTCACTGTCAATGTCAATGTCAATGTCAACTTTATTTATATAGCACAGCCATTCCCAAAGTCCGGAACATCGCGGCCCCCTTATCGATCCGAAATTCTCTCAGGGCCCCCAATAGAAAATAAAGGATAAATTATTTTCTATTGGGGGGCCCTGAGAGAATTTCGGATCGACAAGGAATTGGAATTTTCTTACTGTTTTACAGCTAAAATTACATAAAAAGCAACATCTAGCAATGACTGGGGTTTAAAACTGGTTCAAGTAATACATTTTAGCGAATAAATGTATTTTTCCTTTTAATATATATATTTTTTCAATGTATTTGTTTTCTAGACAAGCTTGGGGGCCCCCCTGTAGTGTCTCCAAGGCCCCCAGGGGGCCTTGGAGACACTACCACTGCTATCAGTGGGGGAACCACTGATATAGTACATTTTAAAACAGCTACAACTGCCCAAAGTGCTGTACAACAAACATTATAAAATACAATTGAAGAGTAAAAACAGTCACAAAATATACAACATGAAACAATAATAATAGCAAAAAGATGAGTTTTCAACAACGACTTAAAAACATGAATGGACTGGGCCATTTTGACATTTAGCGGAAGGCTGTTCCAGAGTCTCGGAGCCGCTACAGCAAAAGCCCGGTCTCCTCTGGTTTTACACTTAGATTTTGGCACCTCCAGAGTCATTTGATTGGAGGATCTCAATGTTCGACCTGGCTCACGGATCAACAAAAACTCCGAAAGGTACGATGGAGCCAACTCATTCAGGCATATCATGAAATATGTTTTTAAATGTTTCAAATTCATCTGCAGTTGCTTCTTTTTTCATTCTTTCATTCTATAGAAATGTTAATATTTGTATCTTCATTTGAAAATAATCATAAATATAGCCGCAAGCGGCGATTATCGGCCCTCGCCGACCGCCCTGCCTAAAGCAAGGGGGCGCTTCGCGCCCTTTTGTCTCCCTCAATCTAAAATTATGGTATTGCTACTGCCTTTATGTTTGTTTTTAACTTTTTTCCCAAGGGTCTTAGTTTTAGGATTTTTGGAATGCGCTAACGAGCACTCCGCACTCAATTTTGACATTATACAGAGAAAAATTAGTATGAATTTGTATAATCTATATCTGCAAACTGAAGCATATTTTTACATTTTACTTAGGGCCGCGGCTGCGCCGCAGAACATCCACAAAGGTTATCCAAGTACTTTGGTTCCTCACTTCTCGCTGAATTATGGAGTTTAACATTTTTCCATCAGAATAAAATGGGACGTTCTGGTCATCGCCACGGCAACACTGTGAAAAATATGGCATGGGTGTAATTGACTTTTCTGATCGGAACGACCAAATAGAATTTTGTGCCAAATTATTTTAATTTTCGTAAAACTAAAATTTGAACTCTCCATATAATTCCTATAGGGGCGCTATCGCGCCCAATTTGAATTTTGCCAAATGAAAGTGTTTAGGACTGTGACTTTAACAACTGATACCAAAATGAGCGAAATCGGGCTTCATATGTGCGAATGGGAGCCATTTTTTGTTTGCGAAAAATCTCAAAATAGTTCGTACAGTTTGCGGCTTCGCCGCATAAAAACCGTAAAACTTAGAAAAGTAATTTGGATAACTTTTAAAGTTTTACTTCTCAAGATTATTTTCCACCCAAAATTAGGTCGTTCCGATAAACACTCTAGGAGGAGATAGATTTTGTACAAAGTGAAAAATAAAGGCGGGCTGTCATCCAAAATGGCCGACACACAATATGGCGGACGGCGTTGCCGTAATAATATTTTTTGCTCAACTTGTCATGATGCACATCTGTACCGATTTTTATGATTCTACGACAAACTTCATTTTTGGCCAAGTCCTATCTCGCAATGTTCAAAAAAAACGGAGGTGGCGCTATCGCGCCTCTATTTTGAAATTCAAAATTTGGAAATAGTCAAAAGTTGCGTCGGTTCGGGTTTGAATTTTGGGCCAAAATCGGTGACTTTTCGTCGATGTTTACTGGGTGAAAATTGCGACGGTGCGAAAGAAAGAAAGAATAATATTCCCATACGAAAACAATGTTCCCGCTTACGCAGGTACCATAAACTATATATTTTCGGAAAGCGCTCGCGCATTCCTACCTCATGGTAGAGGTCCTGGGTCACAGTGACCAGGGCTCTCAGTCGCCCATTGACTTTTATGGGCTCTGTACAATTACAATGTTGATTTTTGCATTATATATGTATGTGCACGGGACGTGCACGACAAGAGGAGTGTGTTAGTGAGTGTTTGAGAGGAGGGGAGCGCTTTGCGCTCGTTTTGTGAGTTTTGTTCGCACTTTGGGGGAGTGCGCTCCGCTTCGCTCCGTGCACCGTCCAATTACAATGTTCGTTTCTGATACATGTGCATGTGCACGGAACGTGCACGACGAGAGGAGTGCGTTAGTGCATGTTTGAGAGGAGGCGAGCGCCTCGCGCTCGTTTTGTGCACTTCACGCACTTTGGGGAGTCTATACGATTACAAGAGCCCCTTCGCCAGCCCTGATGGCGCTCGGGCCTAATGAAAACGGCTTGTATTGTATTGTGCTTTACAAGTCTGTTACCAAGTTTCTCAAGCTTGGTAACACAGTTTCTTCTTGGTGGGGGTAAGCTGATGGAAGCGAGGTTGCTAATCTGCACCATCGGCCCCTCCAACCAACATTACTCACATTCATCCTGGCCTATTGTACATGTTTTTAGTGGTAGGGAAACCGGAGTACCTTGAGGGAACTTACGCAGATACGGAAAAGTCCCATCCGGCCAGGGATCGAACCCGGAACCTTTTTGCTGTGAAGCACTGTGCCACCAAACTTTCATTCTAAATTACTTGTCATATTTACCAGAAGAGCCAACATTTCTTTAGGGAACTGTTCCAAAAATGGGCGGCGAAGGGAGAAAGTTCAGCCTCCAAATCAATACTAAGAAATTCATTTTTGTCAATAAAATGTCCACTCCAATCAGCGAGAGAGGCGTAGTTCCTGAGCTTGGCGGTGCGTTGCCGATGGGTTTCCTGTCTCCCATAAGTGCTTCTAACATCCAGCGCCGGCCTCTCCCGTCGTCTCTGCATATGAGTCATCACGAGCAGCATGTGATCGGTTCTCCTAATGTACGCGCACACGCACACAGTCATTTTCCTCCTGCCAGGGGCTTCCCTCCTGCCTGCCTCCCTCCCCAGCGGAGCATTAGATCCCTGACGAGCGTGCAGAGCGAAGTGTGTGGCGGCGTGCACGTGTGTGTTTCACTGCTAAATAAACATGACTATAAAATGCGTCTCCAGCGTGTGTCTTGGTACTGACCTGGCAACCCTGTACTCTAATCTACAGCAGTATATCACAACAGCCACGTTACTGCGACATGGAGTGGACAAGCGTCGAGTGTCTTTCCCTGGGACACATCAACAGGAAGTGCTCAAATCCTTTCCCAACTCCTTTTTATTATTATTACGCATTATTACATGGATTTACCAGTCGGAATCCAAGCAATTTTACTCACGAATAGACTTTTTTATATTTTCAGTGCAGCAGCAGCGAGATGGGGAAGTCAGAGAGTGTGTGTGTGTGTAATTCCCAGGGCCACCACCGTTTGATGAGAATGAGTCATCGCCATGGAGACCCCGAGGAAGACTGTCGGCTCGGTGATTCATCCCAGGGGGGGAAAAAAAGGAAAACCTGTCTGTGTAACTTTATATATATAAATATATTGTGTGTGAGCATCGTTTTGATCGTATTGAAAAAAAATAACGGCTTTACAAGCTTCTCAACATTATTCACTCTGCACATGCTTCTTTTTCATTCCAAGATGACAATGTCAGGATTCATCGGGCTCACATTTTGAAAGAGTGGTTCAGGGAACGTGAGGCGTGATTTTCACACATGGATCGGCCACCCTTAACCCCATTGAGAACCTTTGGGATGTGCTGGAGAAGGCTTTGCGCTGTGGTCACACTCTCCAATCATCAACTCAAGATCTTGATGTAAAATGAATGCAACACTGGATCTTTTGACATTGCAGAAGCTTGTCTCTGTGTAGGCTCTCAGTCGTACAGGAGCTGTACCTCTTCGATGAAGGCTCTTGAGTCATCATCTGTACTCTGTAGTTGAAGTGATGTTTCGCCTCTCATCCAAAAGGCTTCATCAGAGACACTAAAGTTTCCAGCTTAGACCACAGACTAGAGACCACTGGGAGGAGTTAAGCTTGGCTAAGCCCTTCCCCTCTATTTAAGGCTACTCTCACCTGTGTGCAAACACCTTTGTAGTTCTAAGTCTCGATGACCCTACTCTTACTTGAGTTTCAGTCTGAACGACCCTTAGCTGATCACTAATCACCTATTGCCTATTGATCTGTCCTGGGCTGAGTTTCAGCCTCATTAGCATGACAGAGCTCTCCAGGCCTGGGGCGCAGGAGGCTGCTGTACACTGAGGACAGATGAAATCTCAAACCTCATTTGTGTTCGTGGAAGGGTTTTGTTTCTTCACAAGAAATGCTTATTTGACTCCAACGTTTTTCTTTAGCTAAAATTTTAACTTCCATGTCCTCAAAGGAGTGGTTGGTGGCTTTGAGGTGGAGGTGAACAGCTGACTGGGGGCCGCTCGAACTTTCCCTGCAGTGTTGATGCAGTCTCTTCTATAGCTGTTGTTGGGTTTCTTCTATGTGATGCTCTTTGCAATCCTCTTCTTTCCACATTGCTTTGTTTGTGGCTCGGGGTTTTGTCTTTAGGATGAACTCATTTTTGTCTCGGCGTGTTCGCAGGTTTGAAGTACAGTACACTCAAAACCTGGGGGAGGGGTGTGTGCATGTAAATGATGCCCTCAACAAAAAAACTGTACATTTAACTAGCATACAAATTCTTTTATTTCATTTCTTTACAGGAAGAGGACAGTATTAATGAATCAACAGAAATACATTAGAAAAGGCATAGCAGATAACAATCACAACGCTAACATTTCACCAAACAGTTTTATAGAAAAACAAGACCCCACCGTTTTATGTAGTTTGTGCTGAGAATCTTTACATTTCTGTTTGTTGTCGTGCTGTGACGCCATCTGCCTGAACTCTATAATGTGGAACCAGCTGCCTGACAGAAACTGATGTAAGCGAGGCTGCCCATCACAGCTAACCACTACTGCATTCATACTCAAAGTGGGTGACGTGTCTTGCCCAAAGATTTCAATGCTTTTGCTTGTCACGTTTGGGGGTGCAGGTTTCTATGCTCCTCCGTCTTCTCTAATCATCATGTTTTGCCTGTTAAGTGTGCACAGGCGGTGTTTACGTTTGCTCAGTCTACAGGCAAGCAGCTAGTCTTGATGTTGCACTTCCCGCAGTGTTGGGAGAGAGCTATAGTACACGCATAATCAGGGCGATGCCACGGGGAATTGTTGACTCCATTAATCCAGGAAAAGCTCTCCTTCTTCCCCCTCACTCTCTTATCACCGGTCTGACGGATGTGCCTGAACCCTGGGCACGTTGCTATTGCGACACAGAGAGGAGCTTAATCAAAGACAACTAAATGACGCCTTTGCTCGGCCCGATTTCAAATGACTTGAATTATTTACTAGCCTTTTGTTTGCCGTAACAAATAACAGTATACGCAGGGATGAGTCACGAGAGTGCAGGAAGACGGATGCCGTTTTGTCACTCAGAGGCACGGAATTAAACATTTCAGAGGGCGAAGCTTCAATAGTTGGTATTTCAGCTTTAGGCTACATGATAATTGATTGTTCATTGGAGATAGGCTCGAATGCTTAATTACTCGCAGGAAGAGAAGTCAGTGATGTGATAAATGGAGAGAGAAATAGTTTTATTCAAGAGATCATGCAAAACTTTTATTAGGACTTTATCCATTGTGTAACAGGACGGGTTTGTCTGCCCTTCAAACCCACCTATAAAATGGCGCTACTACCTTCGTTCGTCCCCTGACCTGACCTTCCACCCTCCAACGTCACACACCGTTGTAGCGGCGCCATCATGGCCGCAAGACATTGTGTCAAGTCATTGTGTAAAGCCTTGGTGTAACAATCCATGGATCGGAGCAGAAGTGTTGTTTTGAAGACTGAGCTCTTTCTAACCTACTCTGGACACGCCTGTTCTTTTTTCTTACCCAACGATAATGCCACGGATACGCGTTTGGCTACGAGAGGAACAGGACTATTCAACCTTCCTAAAGAAGAGTGCACTCGCCAGAAGTTGGAATTTCTTTCTGGGATTCAGCTACTATATCAACCAACCTGATGGATGCTTGATGAACCTTGGCCAGAATCAAAGTGGATTAACTTTTATAACCAACGCGATCCCATAACCCGATGGGGAGGCCATGCTGAGCGGTGAGTCAATCAAAATGCGTGTTAGCGTGTGTGTTAGTGTGTGTGTTAGCCATTTATGAAACTGTGTTGCACATGTCAACTCCTTATAACTGCATTATGTGAAGTAACTTCACTTTTTGCAGCGATATTTATATTTATAATACTGTAAATGTGGAATGAGCGGAGAGAGGGGCGGAGTTAACTGAATCGAAGCGTCTTGTTTTCCGGGTAGGGAAAATACCCCCCAAAATACTTATATTTCTCTCAAAAATTAGTACTCCATAGTGATAGAGGTACAATATATCATATAAATGCCTATACTTTACTTTGGAATGGCTAAAATAGCATGATACAGGTCCTTTAAGATGGCTCAAATCATGTTCAAAGCCTCACAAAAGTCGCTTCCTGAAAGTATACAAAATTTGTTCTGCAAACGAGAAGTTAAATACAACTTGAGAGACAAAATGAGTTTCAATAAACAATACTCCAGAACATCTTTGAAAAGCATGTGTCCCACCAGACGTGGTGTAGAAATATGGACAAATTTAGATGAAAGCATTAAAATATGTAAAAACCTGGTACATTTTTAAAAAGTTTACAAAGAATTATTATTTATCAAATACGAACAATTATTGTGAGTGTTGTAGTATATTCTTTTGTTGTTGTTTCTTTATTTTGCTGTTGTTTTTTTAAATTATTGTTCCTTATTATTTGTTGTTACCTTGCCTTATGTTCCCTTGTTTATGATTCCTTATCGTGCATTACGTTCCTTGCTTTGATTGTTAATGTAAATATTATTGTTTTTAATTTTGGGGAATAATTTCTGGAATAATGAGACGTCGGACTAATGGATTGTTGGACTAATGGGCCGACCCCCCGACGGTATTATGAAGGTTATTGCCGAGCTTATGGACTGTGTAAACTTTATCTTAGGCTCCTGTGGGCGGTGAGCCTTTCCTTTTTGTGGGATGTTCGGTCCTCTACCTGCACATCATCCACGTCGTCTGCTGCTAAAGAGCGCTCGTGTTTGCTTCAGGCGCATGGTCCAGTTACTCCACTGGGTTGTGTGTAGGTGGATAAATTGGGGTTTGTTTTGGTGGTCTAATGACTGCAGCTAAAAGCATTTGGGAAATGAGGACACTCAAGATCAAGGACATACATGTGTTTATTCTTGGTTCATGGACTGGCAAATATGAAACATTTGTACTGTCAATTATATTCCTGTTACCTGCTGTGCTATGGCCTACCTTTTTAGAATAACGTGATTGATAAAATGTCTCTGTCAATCAGTTAAATGTACCTGTGTTGCCTTGTTATGTCGGGGGGGGGGGGCCATTATTGTGGCGTTGTCAATCAAACAAATTAAGGTGATTACCCTGTTGATCACAATTACATACATAAGAGGTGAAATATCCAACACTTAAACTACAGAGTACACAAGACACAAGCTTAGGGATCCTGCATTTAATAATAACTCCTGTACGACTGACCCATCGGTGTGTATAGTTCATACTGTAAATTTAACTGGAAGTCTTTGAGAGTTTAGCTGCAAGCGTGTTCTTTCCACTTGGAGAGATTTGCTTTAAGATTTATTTTTTTTAACTCCCAGAACATGCCCATAGGCAAGAGGCAAAAACTCCTTTGGCAGCAAAATGCATATTATGTCCATCTGGGCGCCTCTCGTTTCTCATTTGCTTTCGCTTCACGGTAAAGGATCGTCCTAAACGTGTTATGCGTGGAAATTTTAGCTGTGTTTATTTTGGTCCTCCACTGTACGGCGCACTCTATTTTATTTTTAAAGGGTCTGGCATTAATTTAGCTTCGCAAAAACCACCCAGAAAGCTATTTGCTAAATGTTACCCTTTAAATTAAATTCAATAGAAGAGATGATTAGGAAACACTGTCGTCTTTTAAAAGCTGCAGCTGTTGGACTGTGTTACAACCAAAGCGTTATTTCATATTCTTCATGCTGTTTCTCACGGATAATTAGCAAATCAACCGTGTACCTGAACAAATAAAAGTTCTCGCTCTTTGGTAGGACTTGGCATTGTGACTGTGCAAATCAGTAAGCATCTGCAAATTAAAAGGACCATTAAGTTCTCCTCAAGATCTTGTATTCTCCAGCACAGAGATTCTCAATGGGGTTACGATCTCTGTGGTGGCCGATCCATGTGTGAAAATGAACCGCGCTTTCACAATGTGAGCCCGATGAATCCTGGCATTATCATCCTGGAATATTCCTGTGCCATCAGGGAAGAAGAAAGCCATCGGTGGAATAACCTGGTGTTGCGGAACCTAGATCTGACCAACTGCAGCAACCCCATAAGCTATAGTTTCTGACCCCATTGTGGCGCATGAAGTTTTTTTAGACAGTACGGTGGCTTGGCACTCACTCACCTGAAGGGAAGAAGGTTCATTTCCTGGTTGGGTGGAGCTTTTTGTTATGATTTGGTGGCAGATAATTCCATCCTGATCGGTAGCGCTTCTCCACTCTTGATTTTGAAAGTATATTTACCTGCACAATATACCTGCTGTACCTTCTGCCTCTGCTTTGTCTATGAGTTAACCATAACACCTTTCTGTTCTTCCCTTCCGCATAGGTTTCCTCCTGGTTTTGGGCCACTAGAACCATCCTCCTAACATAATGGAACGATAGTATTGAATATTTCTATATATGTTTTTATCGTAATAGGCTTTAATGATTATATATGAAACTATTGATGTGATCCGTGCCTTAAGGTTGATTTGAATTGGGCTGACATTTTGCTGTATCGTCGTTTTTACTCTGATATCCTCTGGGGGCAGTGTGTTAGAATGCGGAGTCGGATCGCGCAGAAGAAGAAGCGTTCCAAGGGCGCTGATTGTTTCTTCAACAAGGAGACGCCTACTTCCTGTGTTTATAAAAGGCCAATCCACGGGCCTCCTCCCTCTCTCTTCACTTCATCCCTGGCTGGCCACGTCACCAGGTAGCCTTTTGCATAGCTTTGTTTTAGATTGTAATTTAAGGGATAAAACAATGATTTTGATTTTCAATAGAACGAGCCTATACGTATTCTTTTTCATCCGTTTTTGAACACAACAATACAGTAGATACATGATTCAGAATAGAGCAAGTTCAATGAAATCTCTTAAATTGTGCCTGGACTTGCTTGAAAGTCCATATTTAGCCTTGGCTGACGCTAAAATCAATAGGAATCCAGGGAACTAAAAGTACTGTATTTTGCTATTCTTTCTACAACAGTGATTTTGAAACCGCTTACTTCCAGCCGTCTTTGCATATACTTGCCAAGGGTGCCAATTATTAGTAGCACAACCTACTTTAGTGTTGAACTATACCCCACAGTCGCTTTTACAGACTCTTACACGTCTCTTAAGTCTCGTGACAAATTGCAGCATCTTTATTTCTCTGCTCTGCGCTCTAGGCCCCCCATTCATTAGCAGTCATATAAAAGCTTCTGGATGAGATATGGGTAAACAGTGTTCAGCGCGGGAGGGGTCCACTGCGGAGAGAGAGCGGCCCGGGCCTTTAAGCAGTGCTTCTCTTTCTCTTTACATTAAGATGATTGATCAGGAAGTCGCGAAGCTGCGCTGATGATGAGGCAGTTATCTCCCGGAGACAAGAGCGGAGCATTTATCTTCCCTCTGATGAAGATGCCACGCTGCTGCTACTACACTACTTCTGCTACTCGTGTGTGTGTGTGTGTGTGTGTGTGTGTGTGTGTGTGTGTGTGTGGTATGTGCATCTTTATCCTGTTGTTTTCCTCGTGAACGAAAGGTTAGATCCATTTCATCAGAACATAATGAAGTAAGACGAGGGTTTATATGCCACATATGTACAGTAGAAATGTGTCGACTTACAGTATTTCCATGACAACGGGCATCAGTGCGCCGACACGCACACGCAGGCTTCCCTGATGTTACGCTGTGGTCATTTCTCTCAATGGACGGAGGCAGTGCTGATGATGTGTGTGACCAAAGACAAATGCACTGGCACTGAGCGAGAGATGAAAGCAGTAACGGCACACACAGACTTTGCTCCACAGACAGATGCAGGAGACATATTATAGGCCAGTGGTTCCCAACCTGGGGGGGCGCTTTGCAGAGCATTTCTGGAGCCTTGTCTGGTCAGTAGGAGTCTTAGGAGATGTTCTTTGAGCAAATTAGATGGTGTAAAAATGATTTAAAGAGGGGGTATTATGCTTTTTCAATCACATAGCACCAGTCTATAGCATACTACAATGATGACGTAACCTTCTGTTGGTCTGTATATGCAGTAAATTAAATAACTGCCTTGAATAAAATGGCTCACTCAAAATGGCTGTACTGAACGTCTTGAAATAGGCCTCTGTCTCTTTAAGAAGCTTTCCGACACGCCCCCTTCAGCACACTGCTGTGGCATCTAAACAACACTACTGTGCGGGGAGGGGCTCTGCTGAGCTGAGGAGCAGTGGTTGGTGGCTTGGCTGGTGACAAAAGGTCCAGAGGCGTCTCCAGGAGGTGGGGGCGTTCCTAGGAGGACTGAGGCATAGCTACACCTAAAATGGCTGCTGTCTAAGTTTTTACTGATTACTCAAAAATATGTGAATGAGCCAAGGCAACACTCCAGGCATGTGTTTAATGAGGGAATGACATAATAACATGATATAAAGCTTGAAAAAGTCAATTTTACATAATACCCCCTCCACCTTTAATATGACTGAGAAAGGGCTACACGTGAAAAAAAAAACAGATTATTTGTTGTATTTACATAAGGTACTTATTGGCCATTATTTTTATGTTTTGATAGTAATAATAATAATAATGGCTTACACTTGTATTGCGCTTTACAAGCCTGTATTACCAAGCTTCTCAAAGTGCTACATTATTCAGTCACTCCATACTCGGTGGTGGTATAGCCACTGCTGCCCTTGGGTAGACTGATGAAAGCGAGGCTAGCAGTCTGTGCCATTGGCCCCTCCGACCACCACCATCCACTCACTACATTAATTCTGACCTATTGTTCATGTTTTTAGTGTTAGGGGAACCGGAGTACCCGGAGGAAACCTATGCAGACACGGGGAGAACATGCAAACTCCACACGGAAAGGCCCCCTGTGGCCGGGGACCGGGACCTTCAAGCTGTGAAGCACGAGCGCTAAACACATTTGTGGGAGCCATACTTTTGGACTGGGGGGATGTCAGGGAAAAACAATTGGAAACCACTGCTGTAGGCCAACCTAGGTAATATAAATAAAACATTTTGATGCGTGCCCTGACGGAGACCATGTTCTGCAGTCAGAGTGTCCCGGATCGCTTCCTTCCTTAGCTAATATAAAACTGATCCAATATTCCTCATCATATGAACAGTCCAAACGTCTAACCCCGCAGAGCACATTCATTACTAAATACACGTTCCTAGTCAGAGGAAAGAGGAATGAAACTGAAAGCAGGTTGGCCCAAAGTCAGAAGCCATCACACCGCACTCGCCCTTCTCCAGAGGGTGACGTTAGGTTCAGGTGGAGGTGTCTTTCTTAGTACCCATAGGTTAAACTAAATTAGATTCACGAGAGGCATCATTCAACATTTACAGCGCATACATTAATAAAAGCGCAAAGTCTGCTGCCCTCAGTGTCGACGAGGCATGTTATTGAGAAAGACAATTGCTGCCGGGTCTTTACTTTTTGGAACCACCCGTCTTGTCAATGGCAGTGCGGGTGGCAAATCACCTTGAATGTTCTTCAGTGCGGCTTTAACACTAACATTGGCGGCGTGTTACGTACCTCCTGAACTGGCTCATATTGTGCAAAATCTACCTCGTGTTTTCATGCGCTTCTCACTCTCACAAACACAGGCACAGTCCTCTCCTCCCGGGGGTCACCTTGAGCTGCACAAATTGGCTTTGCCCGATGCTGCCAAATTAGCCCCGACTCTGAAGCCTCAACTCTTCTCCAAACTACCTCTCCTTTGTTCTCTCGCTCTCCTCCAAATCAAAAAGCATACTTTTCCTGTGTATAACTAACCACAATTCTATACGTGCCTGTATCTGTTGATGATCAAGGGGGTATTTAAAGAGGGGTATTATGCTTTTTTCAATCACATAGCACCAGTCTATAGCATACTACAATGATGACGTAACCTTCTGTTGGTCTGTATATGCAGTACATTAAAATAACTGCCTTGAATAAAATTGCTCTCTCAAAATGGCTGTACTGAACGTCTTGAAATAGGCCTCTGTCTCTTTAAGAAGCTTTCCGACACGCCCCCTTCAGCACACTGCTGTGGCATCTAAACAACACTACTGTGCGGGGAGGGGGCTCTGCTGAGCTGAGGAGCAGTGGTTGGTGGCTTGGCTGGTGACGAAAGGTCCAGAGGCGTCTCCAGGAGGTGGGGGCGTTCCTAGGAGGACTGAGGCATAGCTACACCTAAAATGGCTGCCGTCTAAGTTTTTACTGATTACTCAAAAATATGTGAATGAGCCGATTTTACATAATACCCCCTCTTTAAGGCCATAAAACCATTCTTCAAGAGCAAGCATTCATCTGGAAAAGAGGTTCTGAATCTTTCCTGGTTAAACTATAGCACCCATTTTAATAAATTACTGCAACGACTACCAATCTCTGGCCCGCTTTTTAAACATGGCCACCCTGAGAAAGGAAAGACACTACTGACCTATATTTCACATCTCACAGTTAATTCTAAAGTTGCTCGGGAAAGACAGTTTGAGCGTCAGAACGAGTGTAAAAGCAAATATGGAGCTAGGATTACTGGCGCACGCATGAATTAAACATGGTTAAAAGCACACACACACACAAAAAAGGTCAATTCTGAATAATGAGGGGACTTTAAGCATACAGTTTGTCTTGTTCTGGCCTGTTTATGCAGCACTTCATCATTACTCATTGTCACATTGAAAGAAGCTGACATTGAGAACAGTCGGGGGGTGAAGGGGAGCGGCTTCTATCTCTAGAATGAATGATACTGCTGTGTCACCAAAGGAGCTGAGGCACGATTTCCTGAAAAGTCCACTGTCAGTGAAAACACAGGCCTATTCTGTGACAAGCATCGGCCCGGATCACGTTATAAATGGAGAGTAGACTGCGTTGTTATACACTATGACAGTGACAGGTCAATGGAGCATAAGTTTGATGTCTCTAAATGCATTTGATACAACTGGTTAAAGGAGCGGTATTATTATTAGGTATTTGGTAAATAATCTAAAACACATCTTTATTAGTATTGTACAGTTTGTTGGTTAGAAAATGCCATATTGATCTAAAACAGCTAAAACTAAATATACAGTAGTTTAACTTCCTGGTTTTCACGTGATGTCCCCTAAGCACCTCCCCCTCCTCTTGCTCCCCTTTGCTGCGCAGCTGTTTGTGTAGCTGTAGTGAAACTATGGCAGGTGTTTTAAATTCTCTATGAACTGATTGAGTTTAGCAAGAGATCGAAAGGTGAGGAAAGCCTTTCCTGGATGTACAGTATGGGAACTTACTGTAGGAAGAGCTTTTTGGGAGCTTTTGCCGCGATGCTAACAATAGCCATTGGAGATTCAAAGATTACTCGAAGATGCGCAAGTGGTAATGTAACATGGTAATGAGCTCTAAAAAGTTATTTTTTTGAGCAAACCTCCCTGATCTACAGTATGAGGATCTTTTCCCCGCATTGGTTGGTTCGTTTTTGTCACATTTTTATGTGTTTTGTCACATATTTTTGTCATTTTTTCGTCACATTATTGTCACTTTTTCATCACTTTTTTCATCACTTTTCATCACTTTTTTTTATCACTTTTTTGTCACTTTTTTGTCAATGTTTAATCACTTTTTTGTCACTTTTTCATTGTTTTTTTGTCCATTTTAATCACTTTTTTGTCACTTTTTTTTCAATTTTAATCACTTTTGTCACTTTTCATTGTTTTTTGTCACTTTTTTGTCACTTTTTTGTCCATTTTTAATCACTTTTTGTCCATTTTTCATCACGTTTTGTCTATTTTTAATCACTTTTTTGTCAGTTTTTTCCAATTTTAATCACTTTTTGTCACTTTCTCATTGTTTTTTGTCACTTTTTGTCACTTTTTGTCCATTTTTCATCACTTTTTGTCTATTTTTAATCACTTTTTTGTCAATTTTCATCACTTTTTTGTCCATTTTTAATCACATATTTGTCCATTTTTAATCACTTTTTTGTCACTTTTTCGTCACTTTTTAATCACTTTTTTGTCACTTTTTCGTCACTTTTTAATCACTTTTTTGTCCATTTTTAATCACTTTTTTGTTACTTTTTCATCCTCGTTTTCATCTTGTTGTCGCCATTTTGATACTTTTTTTCAAGACGCTTTTAGATTTGCTTCAAGTCACACTGGAGAATATGTGCCCGGTGCAGGCTGGGGTTAATAGGTTAATTTGCCATAAGAGAAAGAAAAACACAAACTAAAAGGTGTTTGAAACAGTAGACCTTTCCCCCAACTCACCACTTTTGTAAAGACGCACTTCCCATACATACAGATATATTCATTTATTTACTGGCTTATTTACAACCTTTTGTGCTTCAGAGGGTGAACACTTTTTCCATAGAGCCACAGGTAAACCAAGTATTCTTTGTGCAGTAGTGCAAGTTCCAGTCCTATACTGTAGCCAACACAGGTGCAGAAAAAAAACAAGTAATTTGGACAATCGTGTGAGAGGTTTCTACCACCATTTACTTAGGATAGATACTCTTTTATTCACCAGACAAAATTGAAAATGTGCTGCCAGTTTGTTTCTCTGGCACTGAGGGTCTCCGTAAATGACTTTAATATCTCCCTTCAGGGTCGCCATAGTAGTTGTTGTAGTCCGTCAATAGTGCAGGCAGACGGGCGCCTCAATGTTCTGCTATAAACGGTCCTATTTAAACACTAACTGATGACTAAAGAGCTATTTCATAGCGCCATACGAGGCTGATTGATGACATCATAATGGGAGACAAGCCCTAAAGCGGGACAGTAAATTGTTAATGGATGTTGAGTTTAAAGGTCCTAAGGCTTGTCTGTTTATCTGAGCCGTGGTGCCAAAGTCGCAACTTCCTTCAAGTAACTTTGTATTGACTTTTCAGACCAAAATAGCAGGCAATAAAATCTCCAACCTTCCAAATGCGGCTGTTGCGGTCAAAGAAGGGATGCTCATAAACAAAGCACGCTCTATACGTGGGTGCAGAGGTGCTGCTCGCATTGTTGGCGTGGAAATGTAGGTCAGAGGAAGATAGCTTGCACGCAGAACATACTGTACATACTGTAATTTCTATTGTCTTTCCTCTGTGTCCTTAGGTAAGACACTGTTTCTCGATGCGTGTCATTTTCATTTTGAGTTCTGGGAAAGTCAGTCTGGCAGGGTTTCAGTCAAGTTATTTTTCAAGTTACCAAGCTAAGCCTTCTCTATGCTTTTATGTATGTCATTTTTGCCGTGTCTACTTTAATTTTTTAATATCTTACCCCCAAAAAAGCGTCGACACCCCGATGCCTTACAGTTTGATCACAGATAATATTTCATCCTGAGCCTTCAGCAGGGGGAGCTGGCTCTGCCGCGCCGCCAATCTTTTAAATTACAAATCATCCCTTTGACACTTTCCCCTCGCATCTCACTTGCAAATGTGTTTTTCATCTGACAGACTGACAGCCATCTAAATATCAATAATGCATTAGTAAAAGTGAACTGCTGGTGCTTCGGCTGTGGCCCGTTTATCCCTCGATGCGAAACATATGGCTCTCGGCTCTTAGCTGCGTAGCATGTTGCAACATTATAGTGTTGTGCAAAAAAGCAGCAGTGATCTGTGCTCCTGCCTGTCGGGGTAAATAGGTCATGGGGTTTCTCTGCTTTGAAAGACGGTATACTGCGAGCTCAAGGGAGAATTCGCCACATAACTTGTACGGGAAAGTGATTGGAAGCAAAAAATCTAATAAAATCTCCCAAAATACGAAATCTTTGAAGAACCGACGTCGAGTTCTTCAAAGTTAAAAAACATCACTGTTCCATATTTTTAATGATCAAAAGCAATGGCGTAACGTTTGGTTGAATATTGGGGAGGTCGAGAGTCAGTCCCTTTTGGGGGATCTGGAGATCCTCCCCCAGGAAAATTTGAACCAAATGCATGCAATTTCCTGCATTCTGTACAAAATGCCTTATTTTTATATGAAAACATAAAATGACAGAAAACTTACAATACATTTATTTCACTCATATTTATATCAGTAATGTTCAGCAAAGTTTCAAATTAATATCTCTAAAGTATTTTTTTCCCCCATTCACCTGCAGTGTCTCGCCTTAAAGAAGAACTAAGTAACTTGTTTACCTTAATAAATCCTTTCCGTAGTCCCTCTGGGGGTAATACAAGTGTTATTGGGATGATTGGGGGGTCTTTCATCTGCCCCTGGTGTCTCTGGCCAAAAAAACACAATTGCAATTTTCCCTGCAACCACTAATGGAATCATGAAGAAGAAGCTAACAGGCTAACGGGCAAAGCTAACTGCGGGCTAGCACCACTTTACCAGTATTTACAGCCAAGTTTGAGTGAAAAAAAAAGATCTCCATTGTGTAATTGGATGTACAATATCCCTCTCTCCCTTTGTCTTTTCTGTCAGTGTAGTATTTACTCTCACGGACAATTAATAAGTAAAAAAAACGTAACATGCTACGACATGAGTTACTTAGTTCTGCTTTAAATGTTTAAAAATTAAAGTTTGGACAAAAATATTGCGGGGGGGGGGGTTAAATTAGTTAGTAGTTTGAATATTGAGGGGGTTGTAGCCCCTACCCCCGTATTTACGCCTATGATACAAAAGTGGTGTTCCTAACCGGAAAGCACGTGGCTAAGCCGACTGACGAGAGCCCCATGAGTTTACAATGTTTTTCTTTTAGGAATGTGTGCCATTGTCCGGCATTCTCCATTTTCCTTCCTCAAGTTGCTCAGACTGGATATTCCTTTCATTGTTAGTTTATTTATTTGTGTGTGTAAATGTGATCACTCCCCTAAAAGCATTACCCTTAAATGAAATTAATCTTGCAAAATCTTTCCCATATTATAACACTGTTCCTTCATATTATCCCCTGTACTGTATTTCTCACAATAGTCTCAGCGCTAACGTACGACTTCCTGACATGGCGTATGGCTTGTGTGTCAGCATAAGACAGAGGTGCTCACTCTGGTGCTCTCTGTGACCCATTTTGCCGATCGACACGGTGTTCCTCGCTCCGCCGGGGTTTCCATGCCAACGCAGCCAGTGGCAAGACAAAAGACAGAGAGGAAGTTGGCGGCTTGATCAAAGAGGGAACACGGCCTTTTGTTTGGGTACAGTATATGACAACAGAAGCCACTGAGTACAATTAAAAACACACACTGGTTAATTACTGCAGCTGAGCGTACAATACAAAGCAATAAGAGATACTTTTGGATCTTGCAAATACTTATACTTTTGTATTAAAAAGAAATTCTTCTTTCAGTCATTCTTTCCACAGTGCCATGGTGGTTGGCACTCTTGCCTCACATTAAGGTTCCAAAGTCGCTCGGCTTTTGACCTCTCAAAAATCTTCTTGAAAAAATATAGCAACAAATACAAGATGAAAATGCACCAATAAAAAGAGGATGAAAATGCAACAAAAAAGCTGTAAAAAAGCAACAAAAGAGTGTCAACAACACAGCAACAATGTGAGGAAAAGGATCCGTTTAGATCAGTATTTTTGGGTCTTAGCTTTCAAATGAGGCACCGGCCTATAGGCTGTAAGAAGCTTTTCGATTCAGGTAAAGCCGATCTGGAGAAAATGTGCTCAGTTAAGGCGGGGGTTAAGAGGTTAACTGGCATCAAAAAACATGAGCACACCTTGTCCATTCTAAAAAATCCTTGCACTGGCTCCCTGTTCGTTTTCGTGTTGAATTTAAGATTATTTTATTTGTTTATAAAATGCCTTCATGGCCACGCTCCACAAGCCGGGTCACTCATGATTAAGTCCCTGCTGAAAAAGTACCTTTTTATTTCGGCTTTTAACTTGCACTGATTCATCAACCTACTTCCTTGCTGTTTATATTGTTCCATTGTTTTGTATAAAGATTCCACTTTCTTCTTCCTCAATAAAGGCTTCCCCCATCAACCAAGAATTTGCTTATACTTATCCAACCCAGTCACATATTTCCCCACGTCTTCTGGTCTCGCGCCTTGTGTTTGGTGATTTCCATCGGTTTCAGGCCCGTCGTGGTAGTTTTCCATGCCTTGGTGGTTTACCTCTCCCTCGCTTTCCTCCCTTTGGTGTTTAGTTTAGAGAAGAGAACCACAAACATACACAGCCTGACCACCTGGATTTAACTAACATTTATGATCTGGGTCGCTGCAGTTGGTCCGGTCTAGGTTCGCCACTTCTAAGACCTAAAGGAGCTTTGAGTACTCACTGTTTGGTCGTCTACTGCTACTGCACCTGTTGAAGTGTGTAATAATGTCCACCAAACGCTATCAGGTTGTGAAGGTAAACATCTTTTCTGATTCCTCAGGTTTCAGACGTCTTTTGCAGCTTGTTGAAACCCCTCACTCCCTCCCTCCCTCCCTGCGCTCTGTGCTGCAGGATATCCCTGTGCGCGGTGACTCATGTGTGGTTTGAGGGAACACTGGCTGCAAACAAAGAGCTGCAGATGAGGTCACGCCACTCTCATTCACAAATCCAGACCTGCTCCCGTCCCCAGAGTGCACACGGTTTGCTTTCCGCTACACGGGGACTATTTGCTTTTCACTGGCTTAAAAAAACAACCGGAGAAGTAATTTGGACTAAGTTCATGAGGCACATTTTAGGCATTTGAGAGAACGCTCAAACTGCAGCAGAACGATATATCACTAACGCAAATTGCTGCCGTTCCAATGTGGTGTTTGTAACCATTCACATCGCCCTTGCCCTGAGACTGAGAGAGAGAGAGAAAGCGCTCCGGGAATATTTAGCTTCTTTACTGCCTTACAAACCAGTCTCAGATTTACTGTGACAGAGGGGAATGGTTATGTGTGCCTTGGTCCACTGCCACAATCTTGGCGACCTTGTGAAAAGTATCCACAGGGCAACTTGCGGCCAATGAAAGAGTCTGTTTACAGCCGCTGAAGTGAGAACGAGAGAGTGAGGAAACGGTGGGGGTGGGGGGGGAATATGCAAAACTGAATATTAAGTTTCCCTCAATCCACCGATCTAGATTATTTCATCATAGTTTTGGCCATTCAGAGGTGGAAATCCTGTGGAATAGCCTAAACCCCTGAACTTGCAATAGCAAGATAAAGTGATGTAGCCTAAACAGAGGTTGGCGATAACGTTTTGCCTCGTCTTGCTAATCCCAAACGCTCATGCTTGTTTTCACTCAAAATAGTGAATGCGGCGTTGGATCCAAACGTACGTGCAGAGTTAGCAATCCCGCGGCTACTCCAGGGAACCTTTCAGTGTTCGTTAGCCTGATAGCCGTTAGCATTTAGCCATCAAACATCCCAAATTATGAACGATCAGCTGTTGTCCACCCATCAACCACATTTAGGTGACGCCAGAACAGACCTCGAGAGATTTCACTTTATAGGTATTGGCGTTTAATAGTGGCCTCTGAGCTGAATGCTAAATCATAATCAGTTAAGTTTCTGCTTTTTGTGGGTCAGAAACACATCCATTGGCCACAAAATGATATGATATATGATATGCTAATGATAAGGAGAAAACTTCACCATACTTTATTATAGGGACTGGCTTCACCATTCATTTGTATGGGGAGAGAACGCTCAATTCCAAGGCATTGCTGTGATTTCTATTCCTATTTCTAAACCTTTTTTTTTAATGTATGGTTAGATGAAGCTAAGCAAACCTTTATTTGACCCACAATGGGAAATGTTGTCGTTGAAAACAATAGTAAACAAGTAGCGGGAAAAAAAGCTGCAGTGCATTGTTTACTTTGAGAATTACACCTAGAACTATATGGTAAATGGTCGGGAGCCGGGATTCGAAAAGTGGCTTATTTGAGTAAGGAAGATCCAGCGGGTTCAATGTATCGGACTTTTACAATGTAAAAGTATAACAATAGTGATAGTTTCATTACATTTCCCCCTCTCATATGGATATATGTGTTCCTATCTACAAAATAGACTTTATTACCTGGAGAATGGGCTATATGCAGTTTCCCCTTGTGACTTGTTCCTGGACAATTAGCCATGCTCTGTACTTCCTGTCGCCAATCGTTTACATTCACAACTAGCAGGATTCCACACAAATAAAGAGATAGCTCAGGATTTGGTCAAGGACAACGAGTTACTGATGGACAGTCACAAACATCATTGTTCGCTGTGAATCCTGCCCCAAAGGAAACGCCAGCGGTCGTGAGGTAGGAGCTTTTATCTTGCGAGCTAAAGGCTAGTGTTAAAAAATGATAATATAACATGTAAACAACGAAATATATTTTAAACTTATGCCTGATTCTTTGTTGCGCAGGCTCGTTCAAAACTTTGAGCTAGTTTTAATTCTTATTGCGTTAGCCGCGTTAGCCTCAAGACATAAACATCCACTGTTATAAACATGGAGTGAAGTCGTCACGTCTCACGCAATGTTTTTAACCTGCTCCAATCACATCCGAACTTTTCCTCGGCGTCCTTTACGAAATCTTGAGCTATCGCTTAATTTCTGTGGAACCCTGCTAATTTTGAATGGGAAGAGATAGCAGACGGGAAGGACAGCGCTAGGTTTGCTGCCCAGGAGGAAATCACGTTGGGGTCACCCCCCTCTGCCAGGTTCAGGTAACTGCTGAATCTCTGTGCTCTTGCTCGTTTTCTTTTGGAAGGGAATTTACAACTTATACAAACTGTTATTTGTGTGATTGCCTCCTCTGATTTTGCAGTAGCTAAAGTACCTTGAATGACATGGCCGTGGATATTTAAGACTGTAAACTATGAACAAAGCGGACACCTCTGTTGCTCACAGCTTTTAGCTCGGACAGGTAACAGAACCGTGTGACGTGTTTTTTCGCCTCCTCAGCTACATACTGTACTGTCACCCTGTTACAGTAGTTTCATGTCTGGCGGAGCGGTGAGTGTGAGCTATCTAACTTCAAAAGACGAATCGCACGGTGCCGCGGGACGCTGTTGTGAATGGTCTGTACTTTCACTTTTCCATGGCGCCTGGGAAAACCAACATTATTATTATGGAAGAGGAACTTGAAGAGATTAAAAACGCTGCAAACTTTTGACTGCAGAAATCTAAAACGTTTCGACCCAACGAGCTTGCCTGTCATGCCATTGCAATTAGCTGTAAACAGTGAAGGGAGTGATGCAGAGTGATCCTAATTTAGACTCATACATAGACACGCAGCGCGCTGACGGACTGGACGTCCAGCCTGGTCAGACCTGGCATTCAGTTACATCATCCTTCAGAGAACGGAAGCTCCCATTACAGGAAAGACAAACAGTGCGTCTGTGTGTGTCAGTGTGTACGTGCAGAGTTCCCCCCCTTCTCTTTCTCTCTCTGTCCTTTCTCCCTCGTCCTCTCATTTAGACAAACATTATCGATCCGTGAGGGAAATTACAAGGTCAGGGGAACTCAATAACTGCGATGAATGCGTTTGTAAGTGAGCGGGCAAACAGAATAGTAGTTTATGAACGGCATCGGCAAAAACATTCATACACGTTTCTCACACTGTTGGCCAAAAAACAAGCCGGAAGTTCAGTATGAGTTCACTTCACAGGCAATGGGATCATTTCAGGGGAGACACTACAGGCAAAAGATAAGTAATGTTTCTCAATAGATTTACTTGGAGAGCCATTTTCCCAATAGAAATTTTGTCACATTGGTGCGATAATATCTCCACATAAGTACCTCCTATAGACTTCAAATTTTCCAGCTTTGGACTGAAGAATATTTTTCTTTTTTTGTTTCAGAGGGATTTTTTGAATATCTAATACCTAAACCGATTTATTGTGTTTTAAATGTCCAAAAAAGGGGAAATTTCATTAATTTTTTTACAGATTATTCCTCTATTAAAACGCTTAAAACAGCTAATAAACAGACATTTGAGACCCACACATTTCTTCTTCTGAAACACTGGAGAGGCACCAAGAGCCCCCCCACACCTAGAGCACAGTGGAGGCGTCACAAGTGGAGCTACAGGAAACAAAAAAAGGGACAAGCGAGGAGGTACCCGGGCAAGACTCACAGCTAAGCCACACATGCCTTCTATTCCAACTATAGTGTTCTGGCTAACGTACGTTCGTAATAAAATCGATTCAAGTGCTAAGCTCTTCCCGAAGAAGGTGAAAAACTGTTGTGGAGCGGAGGGAGCCACGCAGGAGGAAGAGGAAGGAGGAGGTGGAGCTGACCAGTGCACTACCTCCCAAAACATGCTGGTCAGTTCGGCCCACAATGGCGGCGCAGCTAAATCGCAGCGGGTCAGGACTAACACCTGAACATTATTTCGTTGTACGGTTGTGCAATGACAAATAAAGCACTTACTTACTTACTTTATTTCAAAAATCCAAAAAAATAATCAAAATCCCCTTTGAAAAAGTATTTGTAACTACTAATATGTCAACAAAAATACTTCCATAAAACTCCAGCTAAATATGTTTTAGACCATCAACTTAGCCTATACAGTAAAAACTGTTGAGCGATGTCATAATTTTCCAATAAATTTAGATTTAATGTCAGTTTGAATCCAGTTTAATGCTTTTTTAAAATGATATTTAACTCTTAAAGCGGTACTAAGTAACGTGTTTACCTTAATAAATCCTTTCCGCAGTCCCTGTGGGGGTAATACAAGTGTTAATGGGATGATTGGAGGGTTTTTCATCTCCCCCGGTGTCTCTGGCCAGAAAACCACAGTGCTACTTGACTGCCACCGGGTCGAGTCACCAATACACACTAATGGAATCACGAAGAAGAAGCTAAGAGGCTAACGGGCAAAGCTAACTGCGGGCTAGCGCCACTTAAACAGTATTTACAGCCAGGTTTGAGTGAAAAAAAATATTTCCATTGTGTAATTGGATGTACTCTAGCCCTCTCTCCCTTCGCCTTTTCTGTCAGCGTAGTATTTACTCTCACGGACAATTGATAAGTAAAAAAACACAACATGCTACGACACCCGCAGTTGCGCTTATGGCCTCTAGGGGCAAGAGTTACTTAGTACTGCTTTAATATTCTTTCCAATGCCCCGCAGAAACCTTGATTATTTAGATTTCATCATTCATTCATTCTTCCGCATATTTATGCCCGTAATCTACAGCAGAAGTTTCAACAAATGGATATCTCTGAATTTAAAAAGTTTCCCTTTCACCTGCAGCGTCTCGCCGTAATCAAATTTCGAAGGCATTTAGGCAGAAAAGTGCAGCCTGTCTTCACGTTACGTAATTGCAGTTTTAGTGGATAAAGTGTTAAGGATTAGCGACTGTACTGAATTGAACTGACATGAATATCTCCAGTCGAGGAGAGTGACTTTGCCTGAACTTTCTCCCCTCTTTGTCTTTGCCTCTCTTTCCCTCGCTTTGAAGCCGCTCCGTGCAGAATGATATGGCAGCGGGCACAATGCACTTCTGTATGCTGACTGCACCCCGGCCGTTCTCTCTTCTGGGGACGTGGGTTGAATCGCGCGCCGACGAGTCAGAACACTTTGCTTCCCCAATGTCCCCGTGGAGTTTTTAAATGGACTTTTTCCTAGAGTGTTTTTCTTCTTCAGGGGTTTAGCTCACAAGAGTAGCATTGCAGATTTGATCAAGGTTTGCCGCAGTTGCTAAAGGAATTCTGTTCTTTATGTACAGTATATTAATCCAGGTGGGAAAAGCTTGTTAGTCGCTCCAGGCTGCTAAATACTTACTGGCCTCACCGGATAAAGGTCCCAGGTTGATTCCCACGGCGAGGTGAGACTTTTTTTCCTTTTTCTGCATTGACGTAAAATGTGTGGCATCACTCCAGACCAAAGCCCCGAGATGTGGATCAGCAATGTCAAAGATCCAGCGCATTCATTTCATTTCAGTTGTCATGGAGACCCTACCAGGGCACGAAGCCCCCGACAACAGAGCTCCCAGGATCATTCGGGCGCTCAAACCCCTGCACCACATTAAGGTGGCGGTTCCAGGAGGGGATAACAACCGTTAAAGACAATTTGCTCAGAACACCCACTCTCACGACCACCTCAGAAACGGTAAAATAAAGACAATATTACTGGTGTTGAAGTGGAAAGCATTCATTTGTTGTTTCTGCTCAGTGGTTCTCAACTGATAAGGCGTCAGGACCCAACATTACCATAGAATGACGAGCCAAGACCCAAAACAGAGTTGAATTTTTTTATACATAATGAAAAATATTGTACTTTCCTTAAAATCACACATTTACTAAGCCTAAAGAGCCTAAATATTGTTCAAAACAATCAAATAACAGTCATTTGAACAGGCTCAAGTCGTGTTTTTATACTTTTAGAAGGTAAAAGGTTTAAAAAAAAAAATCAAGATCGATCAAGGAAGAAAAGATACAACTGTACTACAAAAAAAACCTCAAAATACTGGAGAAAAAAAGCTTGTCTTGTGTTGAAATGAACCCTCACAATCACTGCCTTTGCACCATAGCAGCCCATTATCCCCATTATTATTCTCCCCATATTTCAAACGCTGCTCTCACGTCTTTGTTTGAACATTTCCAAATTATCGCATTGTCTTAATAACGCGCTACAATCACCCCCAAACCCCAATCTGCTGACTCTTTTTCTGCCCAAACTAGGCCAATTTCCTTTTTGAGCTTCAAACATCGCACACACACACACACACACGCACACACGGATATTAGGCCTATAGTTTTCCCATGCTGCTAAGATTCACAGTGCATTATACTATCTTGGGGAAATTTGGCTACAACAGCGATTTCTGCTCATAATTACTTCAAGAAATAGTGCGCTCCTGCCCGAGGCTTTATTAGCGGGGAATCAGATTGAGCCGCTGTGATTATTCAGTGCTGGCGGTGGTAAAAAGTGAAAGGGCAAGCATTATTCTGGATCAGTGTGTGGAGAGAGACGTGAGCCTGGAGTAGTTTGTGAAGATGGATGCTATGGGCGGGGGGATAAGGGGGGCGATGGGAAAAGCCCCCCTTATCCACACAGGGAGTTGTTGATAACCATTTAATCCTGGTTTGGACTTGGATCAGTCCTTCATTATGGGTAAGTGCAAGTTTAGACTCGGTTCATGGTCGGGCTTGGCAACAAAGGAGGGGTGGTAATAGGTCACGAAATATACTAACTTAATAAGTAAGTAAAGCTTATTCATAAAGCACTATTCACGGATAAAAATCATATTACATGGGTGAATTAAACACATAAGAATAAGAACATCATGAAATAGGAAGGGCATCAAATAGATAAAACAACAACAACTGAAAATCTATCAGCCAAACCCTTTCTCAAATAAAGAAGTCACCACATCTCCCCGGGTTTAATATGAGTTTTGGGATCTCAAGAGACCTGGCCTGAAGACAGAAGGGTGCGCCTGACAATGCAAAGTCCGGAAAGTAAGGACTAAAATTTTAAACTCAAAATTTGACAGGAAGCCAATGGAGACTTGAAAGGATGTGGGCGATGTGGGCTGTTCTGGGTGCACCTGTCAAAAGTCTGGCAGGATGTAGAGCTGCAATTTGTAGTTTTGTCTGGGGTAATACAAGTGTTAATGGATGATTGGGGGGTCTTTCATCTCCCCCGGTGTCTCTGGCCAGGAAACCACAATTGCAACTCCCGCAATACACACTAATGAAATCACGAAGAAGAAGCTAACAGGCTAACGGGCAAAGCTAACTGCGGGCTAGCACCACTTTAGCAGTATTTACAGCCAAGTTTGAGTGAAAAAATTATCTCCATTGGGTCATTGAGTTGTGGCACAATGTACAATATCTCTCTCTCCCTTTGTTTTTTCTGTCAGCGTAGTATTTACTCTCACGGACAATTAATGAGTAAAATAAAAAAACGCAACATGCTACGACACCGCAGTGCGCTTATGGCCTCTGGGCATGAGAGACTTAGTTCTGCTTTAACAGTTCAAAATGTAATAAAATGTTCAATTGTTTATAAAACCGCTTTAACTCATTATATATTCTGATGAAGTGCAGTAACAATTTATGATGACATTATTAAAGCATTAGTAAAAATGTATCTACAAAGCTTATGAGCAAATGAATACTAATTACTTATTGTTCAGTCGATTAATACATTTAGACTCTATTATACAACATGCCCAAACCGTTTTCCTAAACGTAACCATTCAGACTTGACCCTGACCCTAGACTCACGGATGGTGCACATTGTCTCTGTACGCTCTATTTAGATGCTTATACATAACAGTGGTAGTATACTGTGTAAATGTCCCGTAAATTTGTATTTCTATTCAACAATGCATTACTAACTGCTTGATGGTGTGCAGGATCCATTTGATTCCAAAATAGTTGAGTTTATTACAACATGTGGTTTTATTACAAAATTACTTGAAAATGTTATTACAATTTAACAGTTATTACAAAATGCGGCTTAACAGCAGCAAGTCTGTTTAGAGTCGTGTTATTGAAACAAGTGAAAACATAACTACAATAACCACGACGAGATGAGATGAAAGCATGGAGGATCATTTCAAGATCCACTTTGACAATATTTCCTCACTTCAGAGATACGTCTGTGTGATGAAAACAGTTGTGGTCGGCTGACGAGAGTGACCCTCTAAAGACATGGACCGATCAAACACAACCCCAAGGTTTCTGAAGCTGGTTTTAACAGACGAGGCCAAGGAGCCCAGAGCACCAGGACCTTCTTGATCAGGGGGATCTTCAGGAGCCATGATCAGAGTTTCCGTTTGTCCCAATTTATCTGCAAGTAATTTAGGAACGTTTATATAGAAAGAAAGTTAGGACAAGGAATATTGTATATTTTTGCAATGAGAGTGTACAGGTATAGATTAGTATACTTTCAGTCCTTTTTAATCCTTGTCCAGTCGTGGTTTTGACCTGGTTTAGGCTTTGTTTAGAAATGGTTTATACCTGGTTGCTTTTTTACCCAAGCTTTAGTCTGAGTTCATTTTGGCTCAAGACTTACTTCACCCTGGTTAGTCCTTCGTTTGAGACCGAATCAGTCTTCTAAAGAGCTTTGTGAAGTCTCCTCTCATTTGTAAAACAGACTGATCTTTGTCTCGTCTTTTTTTTACGATAATGTTGGACATATTAACTTGAGCAAACACTAGAGAACATCATGCGAGCAGAGCCGAAACCACGACTGAAAGGTTTTGGTTTGATAAGACGCAAGTTCACATGAAACTGACGGTAAGCATTAGACACTTTAATCAAAATACGAACATCTGAGGAAATTAGGCTTACAGAGCGTTCCCTGACTGCTTTTTCAAAAGTCAATATAAAAATGAACCAGTCTCCATAAAAGAGACATAAATCCCATGACTAAGTCCCTCTTTAGAACTGGTGAAGTCAGTTTCATCCTGGTTTAGGCTTGGGTTAGTCGTGTTCTCCTTTAGCCCTTGTCGAGACCTGATATAGCCTATGTGGAAGACTCGCTTTGTGGATTAATCTTCATTTAGTTTCAGGGTTGTTTGGTTAAATCTGATGATGTACAGCCCTTTATTATAGTCATCACTTTCATAGTAATGGTTGTCCTGTGATGGTGCACGAGGCCACACTTCCACCGCTCTTCTTCTCTTCTCCAACCCCCACTTTCTGCTCTCTTCTCTTACAGATTTTCCCCATAATGCGATTCAGCAAGGTGACAATAATGTGGCCCACGTGCAAAAAAAAAAAAAGCTGCTGGCCGTATGCAAAACGCGGCGCAGGTGAAGAGACGACCGAGCACCCAATTTCAATTTCAAAATCTTTCATATCGGCCGCCGCGTTATCAGATACCGTCCCCTCGTCTCTCCACGTTTATGACAGGACTTTTATTGCATTTCTTCTTTCCTAACAGTGATTGCTATGTTTAATTACTGTACCACCTTCATGCTTTGTCTTTCTAAACTGAGATCGAGGGCCATCCCCCACAGATATATTACTTATTATTAATATATTGAAAGAAGAGAGAGGTAAGGGTCTGTTCAATTCAACGGCGTGATGAGGTGAGAAAACGCTGCTGTGGTATTCACACAGTGGCTTCTTGTTTACAGAACAAACACAGCTGTCTATGTGTGCAATTTAGACACAGTATTTATGTGTCTACAAAGAGTGAGTGAAATAAAAACACTCAACGTGGTTCACCCACTCTCTGCCTTTAATAATATCAGAGAGTCATTGGCTGATGAGTCATTTGCATGAGGCTGAGGTTTGAGCCGGAGATGTTTGCCGTGATCACATTGACCTGAAAGTTTGCTTTGACTCAGTGTCGGCACTGGTATAACGCCATCGAGTGATTATGCAATTTACGTAAGACTGTTGCCGTATATTTCTCATTATATTTTGTGTCAACCGTTAAAAGTCTTGCAAACAGGCCAGAGCTTGGTCTGTCTTCTTTTTATGCCGCTCTCTTTTAATGAAACAGAAAACGCTCTAAGTGACATGTCATTTCGTCACATTGGTCCTAATTCAAACGCCTTACATCATTGTTGAGTATTTCACCGACCACAGAAATCCAAACGATTCCAGTGAAACTCGACTCAGTCCCATTTTCCTCTGTCTGTCGCTTTGACTGGCACTTACACTCAGGCCAGTGCCCCTGCTGCGCACCGAGGATGGTTTCATTTCTCAATGTCAAATGATGTAAATCTATGTAAGCAGCAGCACTGATGCACAGAGCCACCTGTTAACAAGCCATTTGTCACGTTAGAGCGTCAGGCGCTTCAGGAAGCTCTTCTGAATGTGCTCTGCTTTATGGGTTTGATACGGCCTGAAACAATGGCCCTAAATTCAGCTGCAGACAGCAGAGTGATGTAATGCACTGGAGGCCTGTGTTTCTTGAAAGGATGAGCACTGGCTACAACACTGTCACTTTGGCCATTGGCCATTCCATACTGCAATGCAGCGCATCACCGCTGCAACACCGAATCAATCATGTAGTTTCTGCCTTTGAGATAAATGTGAAATTGAGGGACATAGACGGAGGGCATCAGACCAGTGCTTCAGAGGAGACAAACTCATCGAGAAATCCTGATTAAAAAGTGATTCATCAGAGCATGCAGCACAGCCTGAGCTCAGCGCTGTATTAAAGCTGTTGTAATGTATGAGGACAATCTCATTACAGGCCAGTGCATGTAATCTGCTTTGTTTCCGCTCTTTGTCTCTCTGTTCCTCGCCGTCGCTCCATTATCCTCCTCTGCACTGTTCAGAGCAGGCTGTTCCATCACGCCATAATTAGCGAAAATATGCAAACCAGATCAGAAGTTGAAATGTAATACACTTCATATTCACTGATAAGATTCTTCTGGAGGAGCCTCTTTCTTTTCGGGAGCAGTTGACTTACTTTTTAATTACATTCTCCTCAAATCTAAAGTTGAATCATGCCTCTCTCAAACCTTTGTCCTTCGCATGAACATGGAGCGAGAGCTGCAGGTTCAGCCATGTTCAGCTGATGCGTGTCAATGGGAGAGTCCTTGTTTTTTACACTACAGATAACACATTTTGTAACCATCTGACGATTTCAATCCCTCAGAAAGGCGACTAAAATGGAATCCAGGGTGAAGTCAAGTAAGATAACCAAAGATGGAAAAGCAAAGTCAATAAAACCACTTACAACTGCTGAAATCAATGTAAATATCTTCACTTCAAGTCACAGTGGATCTAATATCCTCCTTATTGCATGGCGGGGCGTGCTGAGTCACAACCTCCCGCAGGCCTCTCATGTGTGGACCTCCGTGTTCCACTAATATGTCATTAAACGTCTCCTCCAGTCATTACCGAGCACATATCATGTTCTCCTGGGTTCATTTGTTGTTGTGGAAGCGTAAAGCTCCGGGGGAAGAGCATTAAATTGTATCGCCTAATGGTAATGGCGGCTCGGATTTAACAAGGTGATGGATGACTGGCTGCGGAACAAGACCGGTAAGAGGAAATGTAAAATAAAGCATACGATTGCAACTTGATATTGGTGTGTACGTGAGTTATTTAGCTTCTGCGTTTGTATTTTTAAACAGTTTGAAGTTAAAAAAATATGCAACCAGACGGTGGAATTGCACCAGTTTGCCTGGTTATCAACCGTATACCCTAACCTGCTCCTTGAGTTTTGACTTCCAAGTGTTTTAGGCCCCACCCCTCGGGCCTTTCTGATGTAAAGTTTGCAGCGTTTGCCTCAGCCCGGAGCCGCGGAGGAGGTCGCTGGCTCCTGTCTCCCGTCTCCCCGCTGCTCTTGTTGTGGCTGTGATGCCGACATGACGCAAGCCCGGCCGGTGAGGGGGAAACAGAAGGGGGGAAAGGGGCGACTGGGTTTTGTTTGGCTGGAGGGGCCATGGGGAAGGGCTGGCTGGGGGAACTCACCTTAATTGCAAGTGATGGGGGTCGACTCTCACCACGAGGCGATCCAGCAACAAAACAGTAAAAGAACATGATGAAGTCCCAGGAGTAAAAGTAAAAGGCAAATTGCAACTGCAAAAGGGCACACATTATGGTCCTGCAGGTGCTCATAAATTACTGCGAAAGAGGAACATAACCTGACCCGGATATTATGTGCTTTTCACTTCATATTGCTGAATTTTCCATAAAGGGAATGCTTGGGTCGCCACATAAATGTTCTTATGATGTATGTATGAAGCTAATGGTGTCCATGGGCCACAAAAGCCAGCCTCCTGCTTTCTCTTTTGAATGCACTACAAATAACTTCTCCCACAAGTTTGATGGCGAACTGAGCTCAGACTTTTATATATATATATATATAACTCAACATTTCCTCTCAAATATTTTTGTGCTATTCAGACCAAACTTAAAATAATTGCTCCCTCATTAGTGGACTAAAATACACTGCTTGACCTACAAAAAGCCACTCTAATATTCCATTGCCCGGCAGCGTATTTGGGTGATTTTGATTGAGTTCTGTTTCAAACACATACAAGCTGCTACATTTGTTTTTGATACATGACAGACGCTCCAGGTGAACAGGTAAACTTTCTAAATTCAGAGGTATCAATTTCAAACAAGATTACTGACATAAATATGTGGGGGAAAATGTATTGCAAGTTTTCTGTCATTTTCTGTTTGTTGTTATGTTTACGCCCATTGAAACTCCAGGGGGATTGGAAGATGTAGAAGATTCTGTTTATAAAATCGGGGGGGAAAAAAGTTGTCCAACTCCAAAACTGTGCCAGATACATCATTTTTCAATCGAATCGTGGGCCTCTTTATCAAATCAAACCACTATACACTCATAGATCCCCTCGCAGAAAGCCTTGATGTTGATTAAAGGTGCATCATCATCGGCAGCAGCAGCAGTCTGGCTTCCCCGTGGCTCTGTCCGCCGGTAATGCATTATAGATGATCTGTTACATCTTCAGGATGAGACGTGAGAGCCACAGACCAGCGCTTCCTGTCTTCCAGTAAGGAGCAGTCACATGACCAGCCCCACAGGAAGTCATGCGGCGCAGGAGTCATACCAGAGCAAGACAGGCCAATGCAAAACAAAAACAAATCGACATAGGATGGGGCTGAGCGATTTAGGCAAAGTACTCGGTTTGTGGTTTGTATCTCTGTCATTGCTGGGCCTATCTACATTAAACACTTGCACAAAGCTGTCAGCACAAATGAGCAAAGACTGACATTACTGTCTCATAAAGGTGTTCAAAAGTGGGGACAATATTCAAAAACATAGGTGTTATGTTGGTCATTTGAAAGGACTTTACTCATTAAGTTAAACATTTTCTGTTTGGAGATTTCTTCAAAATGGCACCTGTCCCGACTTCAACCTTGAAGAAAGCGAACGCAACCTAGCCACCTGTTTTATAGTTTGCAATGCATCTCATTTCCAGGCATATTGAAAGAAAATGTGGGGCTTGCGGTGTATTCCAGGCAACAAACTGAAAATTACGACTTATGACCTTCCAGGTGAATGAACAAACAGCTAATGCTACATCAGTTAGCTAATAAGATGCTAACGCTAATGTTTATCCACACTAGATATAATTCAAAACATACTAAATAACGTTATATTGAAGGCTGTGACCAAATGTAACATTCATTTCACTGGTGCAGTGGTTTTATCATCAGCTAAATTCTCCACTGGGGCCGCCATTGCTGTCTTCATCGCTAAGCATCATTAGCTGGCTAACGCAGACTAAATCACAAGTGATATTTATCTGGGACCACCATTCATTTTCTCGTAGAGAGGTGTGGTTTACATTGTCCATAGCTGTTTATTGGCGCTACAATGTCTCTCATGCGTCTGCACGTAGCCATAGCCAATCGTGTCATCGTATCGGATGACGTATGATATACCTGCTGTAAACTTTGAGCTAAACTATTTATAACACATTCTAAAGCTTAATCGAAAAATGGCATCGCGTCTGCTGCTGTCATGTTGGATCCGTAAATATTTTTTTTTTTTTATCCCTAAACAAACTACAAGTTCGTATGTCAAATAGCGCGTCATCGTTTGCTGTCCTCTCGTTCTGTGATTGGTCCAAATCCATGGAAAAATGTCGGCCATGGTCCAGCTGTTGTAAAGTTCGAATAGATTCGAGCGCACACAGCAGTCTGGCGTTAGCCAGGCTAAAGCATCATGGGATTTGCAGCAATAATAACTAAAGGAGATTTTTAAAAGTAAACTGCTGGAGTTATTGTTCACATAAAAACACTTGGACACTACTGTGTGTTAGATGGATTTACCAGTTGTGACTCAGCAGCTAACGGTGTTGTGCCACAGCTTTTTCCACTTTTTATATAGTTTATAGGCAATGTTAGTACATGGAAAGTGTTTTCTAGCACCACAAACATGGCGGATCTCCATGGTAACAGGGAGTTTTCCTGAACTCTACTCAAAGCAGTCGGGACACCTACGAGTTTACAAGTTGAAATTTCCACTTCGAGTGGCATTTTCTAAGTGGCAGGTCTAGGATTGCTCATATATGGTCATGTTCGAAGCAGTCAGAGGGGGAAACAAGATGGGAAAACTAAACTTTCTCCATTAGAAACTACTTTAACAAAGGCTGAATTATGAATATCTTCTACCAATAAAGAGACTTGGAGAGGAACAAAGTGGTTCAACAGCCCATAAATAAATACAAGATAAAAGAAACAAACAATGCTAACCATGATCCTAACATTAGCTTCATGCTATATGCTAACGCTAGCTACTTGTTTTGTTTTTTGAGTATTGTATTCGCTTCTACTGGACAATCTGCTGTGAAAAAAACATCCACATGGACCCGAGTTTGCCTTGGCTTGATTTGTGTGTGATAAATATGTCCATAGTCCGCCAGAAAACATCTAAAAGAGTGAAAAATGGTGATTCCCAAAACACTTCCTCCTCGGCTGCATCTATCATTTCATGTTTACTCTCTCGACACAAAAGCGGAAATTTTTCCCGACTGTATCAAAAAAATTTGCTATTGTGAATCACATGACGCATGATTGTTGTCAGTTGAAAGGAGTTCAGAATGAAATATAATAATGATGTTAATTTATTGTTTGAAGATTTAATTCCGTAAACAGGAACATGTGCCTCTGCCTCACCATTCACTCTGTAGCTATTGTGTGTTGGATGTGTAATTCTGCATCTCTTGTTTATTTTATTATATTGTTTTGCTCATTATGTTCAATGTCAACACTTTGTTTACTTCTATACTTCTTTACACATTCTAAAACACTGAAATATGAACTACTAATCTAATTCAAGACTCCCATGCTTTCAGAACAAGTTTATAAAGATTTAAACTTCAGGGACAGGAGGTTTCATAAGGACATAATATCATTTGTAGTTGTTATTCAATATGACAATCCATGCGTAATTTGATTACAACGTATCCTTCAGCTATAAATGGCAGACAGCGTTATGTTTCGTGTGACCCGTTTCCTCTTCAAACATACAGTAAATCCAAGTCCTGATGTGCGATACAGTCCCCAGGTAATCTGCCGAGTGGAAAATCCGTCTCTTTTCATCTGCGCAGCTCAAGACTGATCCGCATTTGAAGTCTGTTTTCACGACTCTCGCTCTCGCACTTTGAAGTGGCTTGTTGTGATTGCGCACTGGGGATTTCACGTCATACAGTAGTTCTTGATAGTGGTGATGTGCCACATACCAAGCCCCACTGCAGAATAATTAAAGCGAACGCGGTGGCCTGAATGGTTAGTGTAGCAAGAAGGGGCCGTGCTCCTGATCTACACGGCCCAACCAAGAACAAAAAAAGATCACACGCTCTAATATTTTGTTGGACCGCCTTTAGCTTTGATTACAGCACACATTCGCTGTGGCACTGTTTCAATAAGCTGCAATGTCAAAAGAAGAATTTCTCACTAAGATCTAGTACTGACTCCAGCACATCCCAAAGATTCTCAATGGGGTTAAGATCTTGACTCTGTGGTGGCATGATCCCTGGACCACTGAACCACTGATAAATCCTGGATTTGTCGTCATGGAATAATGCCTGTGCCATCAGGGAAGAAGAAATCTATTGATGGAATAACCTCATAACCTCATTTACCTCATGTTCATGTAGTCGGCTGATCTCATTCTTTGGGCACATAGTGTTGCTGTTGCTGAACCTCAACCTGATCAACAGCAACCCTAGAACAGTTACTTAAATCCAGGTAGCTACTTTTTTGGGAGGGTCAGATTCATCCATCCATCCATCCATTTTCTTCCACTTGTCCGTTGCCGGGTCGTGGGGGCAGCTGTTGGAGCTGCCCAAATCACATTGCACCAGCCCCTATGGCTCCTCCTGCAGGTGGTGGGTCCACAGAAGGACGGCCTCATGGTTCTAACCGGTCCTGTTGGTCTCTCATAAGGGCTTCTGAACCGCTCTTTGTCTGACCCGTCACCTAGGACCTGTTTGCCATGGGAGACCCTACCAGGGGAACGAAGCCCCGACAGAGCTCCCAGGATCATTCAGGCGCTGAAACCCTCCACCACGTTAAGGTGCGGTTCCAGGAGGGGAGGGTCAGATCTATATTGTTTATTGAAATATTGAGCTACTGTTACCAATTTCTCTCATGGATAATAATAATAACAATGGCTTCTATTGAGCTTTACAAGCCTGTATTACCAAGTTTTTTCAAAGTGCTTCACTGTAATTCATTTACACCATACTCAGTGGTGTTAAGCTACTATTGTAGGGTAGCGAGGAAGGAAGCGAGGCTACCAGTCTGAGCCTTCGGCCACCACCAACCACTCACTCACACACTACATTCATTCTGGCCTAGATGTTTTTAGGGGAAATCGGAGGAAACCTACGCAGACACGGGGAGAACATAGAAAGTCCGCACAGAAAGGCCTCCTCCGGCCAGGGATTGAAGCCGGGACCTTCTAGCTGTGAAGCACTAACCGCTGTACCACCATGCAGCCCGGTTACATACAGTAACACACAGAAAGCCGAAGCGACACTTAAAAGAGTAAAGCTGAGAATTCAAGTGTGCATTTGCGTCTTCATAGAGTGAGCGCTTTTCTCTCAGCCTCTGCCACCATATGCCCAGCGATCGCGTCTCCCCTACAGGCTACAGCTCGCATGCCTGCCCCATAAACACAACGCGGCACATTAACAAAATGAGGAGCGTGCTGCGATCCACTCAGGCCCCACAGCCCCGGAGTGAGCGCGCATAAACTGCAGCTGAACACGCATGCACCTGCACACACGCACGAGAGACAGCACAATGGAAAGTGTGAGTCACGAACTCTGCAGCGCTCAACCTAAATGACTGTGGCGTTGAGTCACCGGGGCTTCCTGTGTGTTCCTTCAGTGTATCTAAGTGTGCGAATGGGCCAAGCATAAGCCTATATCTACAGACCTGTGCCTCGTTTCTCTGCAGCCATGTTTTATGTGGTATGTTTCTCTTTATATGCAGGATGAGCACAGGGATTACCCATGCATTGTCTATGATGTGTATGCATGTAAAGATAAGCTCCTCTAAGAACAATGGTGGATTTGTGAACTCTATTCTCAGAGTGCAATGAGACAGAGGCGCTCTCTTAAGCACAGACACAGTTGGAGCACGTGGAGGTGGGGCGCTTGTCTAACACATCAAGACTGTAGGCAGTCCATGCTGCTGCAAATAGCATCGTGGGGGATTTTGATTTCTCTTTCAACGATGACTGTCTCGCACCTCCTCACTCTGCTTCTACACGCAGCGGTAATGACAAACACGGCAGCCTGTAATGTAAAGTTTGTGTCTGAATCTGCTCTTTTTAACCCCCCTTTGCAGTGACTAGACTATCGGATCTCATTTTTGAAAAGAGCTGGGTCTTTTCCTGTCTGTTTTTATGCAGTTTTGCACAAATGGAGCTGAGTAAACATTCGAATATAGCGCAGGAGCAGAGCAGGAACCACAAGTGAAAGGCTTTACACAAAAAAATACTTGGCAATGCTGTTGTAGCCTCTTTTCATTAATTGCGGTGTAAAGATTTGTTTACACGCTTTTTAAAGGTTAAAATTAACTCTGCTGTAAGGACAATACGAGTTTTCCGGCGGGATTCTAAATGCCATGCAGCGTAACATTTTGGCCAATAACTAGAATATAATACGAGCCTTTATTTTATTTTATTACCTATTACCTTTATTGTTGATTGTTTGCAGCGAGTAGCTCACCTCACCTCTCCTCAGACCTGACTGTAATGTTACTGGGAGCAGGGGCGTCTCCAGCTCTTAAGTTATTGAGATTTCAATAACTTAAAGGGATACTTCAGGATTTTGACATGGGCCTCATTTCCTAGTTATCCAGAGTGTTGTTGATGTCTGGAGATGTTTTTTTCTTAAATTCATGCAGTTCTTATATTTGAAGAGTCTAGTTGCGCTAGCCTAGAGCAAGGCTAAAGCAGTTCTATGGTAAACGCTAGCCCGCATTAAAAAACAGTCTGACCCACTCCACAGTGCACCTGAGGTAAATCACTTATAACACCAGACTAACCATATAAATGTCTGTGTTAATAGATTTTTTTTTTAAATAAAACTGACCTTGTATCACATGAATTACCGCATTTTGAGGGACTATTTTCTCGCAGATCACTCCGCCGCTGCGTTAGCTTACAGCCACGAAGCTGATGCTGCTCAAATACAAGTTATTTTAAACACAAAATGGTTAAAATTACCTATCGACACAGACATTTATATGTTAGTCTGGTGTTGTATGTGATTTACCTCAGGTGCACTGTGGAGTGGGTCAGACTGTTTTTTAATGCAGGCTAACTGATACCATAGAAATGTTTAGCCTTGCCCTAGCCTAGCGCACTAGATCTTCAAATATAAGAACTGCATGAATTTAAGAAAAAAATATCTCCAGAATCAGCAACACTCTGGATAACTAGGAAATGAGGCCCTATGTCAAAAATCCCGAAGTATCCCTTTAACCTGTTATCTGCCAGCTTAGGGTTAGGGTTAGGTTCAGGGTTAGAGTTAGGGTTAGCAATTATGTGTATTGAAATCTCAAAGCGTATTGACAGGAGAGCTTATATGCCAGTGTCATACCTCATTTGAAAGCCTAACCCTAACCCTAACTCTAACCCTGACCTTCTAGTTTCTAAAACTATGTGTGAGATCTGTGTGAGTGAAACACAACTTACATTACATTTACCGTTCCTAACCCTAACCCCGTGATCAGGGGGCATGGCGAGTAACAGGTTAAATGTTTAGAGCATGTTTTGTATTGGCAACAGTGGAATCCAAAATGTCACGCAGTGTTATATCAATAAAAAGATAAGCCAGTCGTTTGAACGGCTCTTTAAAATGAATAGATCCTAAAGAGCTGGCTTTCATTAGAGCCATAATTGCCATCACGGGCTACTACATCACAATACTAGGTCGTAATAGCTTGTAGCTTTACGACCTTTCTCTTATTTGTCTGAAAGCAGTGGCGTAGTACAGCTTGACAGCACATAATGGGGTTGACATGTCAACACCGCTCTGGCCAGTGATCACACTTTTCCCTCAGATAATGAGGGCTTTTAACACTCTGTTCCCTGTAAGCACATGCTCATGTCACTGTACGCCTCTGGGATCTTCTACCGCTGCATTATCAGGGCAAACACTACACCGTCACTAAAACTTAATCCAGCACTATCCACATAGTGATAGGAGAACATGCCAAAAACTCCGCTCCAGTGAAGAGAGGGCATAATGACCTGCAGCCGCCCCGATACTACGCTCCCTGTTGAAATGGCCTGATAAGCAGAAGCCTACACCAAAAAGAAGGTGATAAACCGCTGTACATTAAGCTTCTGCCTCGACCGTGATCCACTTGGATTTGATTGTATCGTGCGGCTCTTGGCGCAGCAGTACAGTAACACGCCTTCCGCAGAATGTAAAGATAGCATTTATGTACGGTGCCGTTCCCGCCCAGATGTGCAGCGGCAGAACAGAAGCGCCGTCGGTCATGCATGGAAACTGTCGAGTTCATATTGTGGCCTCTCATTTAGCCATCGCTGCGGTCTAAATGGAAACGATGTCTCTCGGAACATGCAGATATGACTTTGCATGTGTGCAGCGTTTAGGCCCAGAGTGATAGGTGAATCTGTAGGAGGGATTGCAGGGCAGGAAAGGTAGGCGGCTTCGAAACTGAAACCGAACCACACACAGAAGGAACTGCTTGTTGAGCCAACCGCCACCAGACTACTGTGGGCTGCCAGTGGCTTTGACCTTTTAAAATGAGCCCCGATATGGAAATGGCTGCTTAACTGATGTGACACAGGCAAGCCAGCATGAGTCTGCATGTAACTCTAAGACCGCAGAGTACACGGGGCTTCTGCAGGAAACACTATCCAGGCCGGAGTGCAGGTAGTACAGAGCACTTTCGTCCTGAGGTAGACCAAGAGGAATGAGTCATCCCATTGATGAGCTAGCAGCCATCCACTCCACTCCGGGGAGCAGGGCCGGGCTCACAACCCCCCCACCACCACCACCACCGCTGCACTTGTGCCTGGGCTAGGCTTCCTCTGCACTTCCCCGTTCTCTGACAGAAGGCCTGGAGCTTAAATTAGAGCGCTGGCAGCGAGCCACGAGCGAGAGAGGGAAAGTAGTGAGCAGCCATTCATTCCTCCGGAGCCTGACTCACAGTCACCGGAGCAGAGGGAGGGCCTGCATGGGAGCTTTTCCACACCGGCGCTGAGCAATGCTTTCTGTTGCAGGCTTTTAAATGCTCCGACTCAATCTATGTGTTTTAAATGAATGAATATGATAGAGTTATGGTGTCCTTTACTCTCCCGATTGAAATTTATATGCAAGCTGAGAGCGACAACCTAAAGATTTTTAGTTGGTTGGTCACTGGTCTGTCACCTAGCTCTAGTCATGGGATTTATGGCTTATTACTGGGAGCCAAGTCTCTGGGATTACTTAATTTCAAAGAGCCTTTTAGATGACTGGCTCATTTTCACATGGATTATTTAGACGCTGGTCAGATAACTCATACTATAAGACCTGATCGCTGAGAGGCCCACCTGTTCCGTCCCAAGTACCCACAACTACAATGATTTTTAGCCTTTGAAAAGCATGTACGCAATGTTAAATGTTGTGCCACAATTAAAGGTGCATTATGCAACTTTAATGTGAAGAAAAAGTTGATCTTTGTGTGTATTTGACCTTGTGGCTGTATGAGTGGTCAGCATGGCATCTTTACTTTCCATCACAGTGGACTGTAGATGCTCCAGGATCAATTGTTTGGAAGGTTTTCTCTGCTGACGGAGCCTCTCACCTGAAAACCTACAAACAATTGATCCTGGAGCGTCCTAGAGACCACTGTGATGGAAAGCAAAGGTGCCCTGCTGATCGCTCATACAGCCACTGGTCACTACAAGGTCAAATACGCACAAATACACCTTAACCTCCTACCACCACCTTAACCAAGGTATTATCTCCAGTTCGTTTTACAACTTATAGGCCAAGTAACGCCTCAAGACCACAAAACTGATCCTAACTTTTTTGTTTTTTCCGGCACGTTTTTATCGCTCTTTTGTTGGGTTTTTCATGCTCGTTTTTGTCGCTATTTTCACACTTTTTTCAAGAAGCTTTTAGATTTGGTTAATGCCCAACTCGTTCAGGTGGGGTTAAGAGGTTAAAGAATATGTTTTAGTGGTTCTCAGCAGGTATGGCGTTGGGACCCACCATCACCATGGAATGAGGATTATAATTTGTTATATATACTGTAAAACACTGTATTTTCCTCACACAATATTTTAGATGAAGCCTAAAAAGCTGAAATCATCATAAAAAATAATCCAATAACAAGTCATTTGTGCCGACTCATGTAGTGTTTCAAGTGCTTTCAGAAATGTTTAAAGGCCTCTCGACCCACTGAAAAGGCTTCCACCACGACCCACTTTTGCTCCCCAACCCACCGGTTCATAAAGACTGTTTTAGCGCACAATGTTTTCACTTTCACTGTTGCCTGCTTTTCTATTCTTGAGTTCATTCAGAGTAAATCTGTGTCAATGTGAATGACAAAGGAGGTGCCAATCACAACGTAGCTCATTGGTCTGCAACCCCCAATTTACACACAAAAAAAACCAACACATTTCTATCTGCAAAGAGCCGCTACAACTCGATTTTATAATTCTACTCTGAGCTTTAAGCGACGTTAGCATTCGCCTAAACCGCCATTGCCAGAGGCGTCATCTGACTGCGGCGACGTGTTGTTCATCAGCTGATCGCGGACGTCGACCATATGATCCGTCAGGCTGTAGCGAAGTGAGACAAAAGCCCCTTCATCTTAGAGTTTTGTCTGCGTCCCATTTCCTTCACTCCCATGGCGTCTTTGATCCATCGCTTGTATGTGTGGTTTCCCCATTGTCTCCATCTCGTAAAAACGGTTCTCTCATTTGCGGCGGTCCAGAGAAGCTGATTTTGTGGTTTTCGTGCTGTGCCATTTCAGCCGTGGTTACGTGTGTCATGGTCTCTGTTTCTTACATTCTTTCTGATGTTCCCTTTTTTGAAGCTGTTGAGACTATGTTGGGACCGAACCGTGGCTCTACGCTAAAGCCTTTCTAAACCGGGACTTTAAAGGACTTCACCAGACCACCAGAGCTTCAAGAACAGAGCTATCATAACTAGGAGTGTGACAATATATCGATTTTCCGATATATCGCGATATTTTGCGGGACGATACGATACCGATACTTTTTATTCTGATATCGATACTTTTGATGACGTCATGCATACTAATGAGGCAGCAGTGCTCCACTGTTTTCACAGTCAATAGAGGCCAACAATGATCAAGAATTCAGTCAGGCCAGCAGGGGGCAGCACTTGGACCAAACACTGGCACACAAATACATTACTTTTAATGATAGTTTTTATAATTATAAAGATTAATTTGTGGTTGATTTATTCCTTTTGAAATAGGACAGTGGTTTCTTGTTTATTTAAAGGGGGGTATTATGTAAAATCGACTTTTACATCATGTTATTATGTCATTCCCTCATTAAACACATGCCTGGAGTGTTGCCTTGGCTCATTCACATATTTTTGAGTAATCAGTAAAAACTTAGACGGCAGCCATTTTAGGTGTAGCTATGCCTCAGTCCTCCTAGGAACGCCCCCACCTCCTGGAGATGCTCTGGACCTTTCGTCACCAGCCAAGCCACCAACCACTGCTCCTCAGCTCAGCAGAGCCCCCTCCCCGCACAGTAGTGTTGTTTAGATGCCACAGCAGTGTGCTGAAGGGGGCGTGTCGGAAAGCTTCTTAAAGAGACGAGGCCTATTTCAAGACGTTCAGTACAGCCATTTTGACAGAGCAATTTTATTCAAGGCAGTTATTTTAATTTACTGCATATACAGACCAACAGAAGGTTACGTCATCATTGTAGTATGCTATAGACTGGTGCTATGTGATTGAAAAAAGCATAATACCCCCTCTTTAATGTAAATGAAGTCACTGACAGATCCATAGACCCATTTTCAGTGAGCAAGTCAGGCATCATTTACAAAGCACAAAGCACATGAAAAGAAATGTACATGATGAATAATATGTAGTATGTTAAAATAAAGGTTAAAAAGTAGCTTTTTTGTTTTTTAATCGTGATGTATCGTAGCTTTTTTGTGTGCAATATATCGATTATCGCCGTATCGTGACATAATCGTGAGCCATGTATCGCGTATCGTATCGAATCGTGAGCTACCCAGAGGTTCCCAACCCCTAATCATAACGTGACCGCCCTGTGCAACGCAGCTTGACAACCGGCTTCATCGTGAACTTCTAAATCCCCCCAAACGTGAGGAACAATCCCTTTAAAACGAAACGCAATTATTACCGGCTCGAGGATCATCTCCGCAAATGCCTGCCAGTGTTTACCGGCGTGTGTTTTCTTCTCACCGTCAGCCGTCACTGACCATATTGAGAGGAACACATTGAGAACCCTTACAGCCCGATTGCACCATGTTTAGCAGCGCTGTACACTTTGATCAGCTCGAATCAATACAAAGTAAAAGCCTTATTACCCCCCCGCCATCTGCCGCGCCGCCGCCGTGTTGCGTCCGTTGTTTCGTTTCCTCCGTGAGTGTGATATTATCTGCGCTTGCCGAGATTGCTTTTTTTTCCGCCGCGCTCCCTCATTTCTTTGCCAGTTATTACATCTCGAAGTTGGAGGGGTCAACATATTGCTTTGGTTGTAGACAGCCATCTGCCAGATAGATTTCCGCTTAATGTACTGGCACCCCTGGCCCGTTTGAGAGCAATATCGCGGGGTTATACAACAAGCGACTGTACACCACAACCCGACCCGCGAGTCATTTAACACCACTGCGTGGCGACATCAATGACAATAATGCAATATGTAGCCGTAGCCGGGGACGGCGCTCGCATGCTATTGCATCACGGTGGGATTCAAATTATATTAAACACCAATGATGCTTGCTCTTGTCTGCGGGGCTGTCGGCTTTTAAAGCAAACAACATTAGAAATCGCTGCTGGAAATGGTCTGTTATGCGTTTCCTTGCGTTCTCACATTTTATCCATTTAAATGTTGTTATTTATTTGGTCGGGACAATGCACGTTAATGAACAGACGCATGCCGGGATCGTATAGCTGAGGGCAAATGTCTATTGAGGTTAGGTTAAGCTTTATTGTTCCAAAGGGAAATTTGTTTGGTTTGGTTCCTACATTACACAGACACAGACACTTACAGCAGCTATGACAGTAAAATGCAAATGTCAAAAGGAACAACAGTCATTCTGCATCATTTCCACAGTGGAATATTGAATCACAGTGCAAAAGATATACAGTATTACACATTAAAGTGATAGTCTGGAAGTCTAAATGTATTACAAATTTACTTCTGAAATTCTGTTCCTGCTCTCCTCATTTTGCAAACTAAGAAGGGCTTTCTGGTTAAGGAGGGCGTTAATTGGATTGTTTACTTTCACTCTGTCTTTCCTCACTTACTTACAGACTATCACTTTAACCTCTTACCCCTCGCCTTAAAGAGGGGGTATTATGCTTTTTTCAATCACATAGCACCAGTCTATAGCATACTACAATGATGACGTAACCTTCTGTTGGTCTGTATATGCAGTAAATTAAAATAACTGCCTTGAATAAAATTGCTCTCTCAAAATGGCTGTACTGAACGCCTTGAAATAGGCCTCTGTCTCTTTAAGAAGCTTTCCGACACGCCCCCTTCAGCACACTGCTGTGGCATCTAAACAACAACACTGTGCGGGGAGGGGGTTCTGCTGAGCTGAGGAGCAGTGGTTGGTGGCTTGGCTGGTGACAAAAGGTCCAGAGGCGTCTCCAGGAGGTGGGGGCGTTCCTAGGAGGACTGAGGCATAGCTACACCTAAAATGGCTGCCGTCTAAGTTTTGACTGATTACTCAAAAATATGTGAATGAGCCAAGGCAACACTCCAGGCATGTGTTTAATGAGGGAATGACATAATAACGATTTTACATAATACCCCCCTTTAAAGAAACAGGCCACCATTTTCCCATACTGAGAAATGTTCTTACCTGAGCTTAGACGAGTTGATGCGTACCTGTCTGGTCTTTGTGCGTGCGCTCAGTCACGCAAACAGACCAAAGATGTGTTAGCATTTAGCCTCTCCCAGCATATCCCTATGGAGCCAAACGGGGGTGAAGTTAGAAGCACGATACAAGTCACACAAATTAAACATGTCGATTTTCCAAGTGGATAAAAAGGGGGACTATATTGTAAGGCGTAATAACACCTTAGGAGCGCTTCGACTTCGACACGCAGAGAATCTATAGGAGTGAAGATATTACTGCAGGGACGTCGAAGTAACTGTTTTTAAATAGGGAAAACGTGGAAGAGCTTGGTCGTTACTAACTTCACCCCCGTTTGGCCCCATAGAGGAGAGGAGGAGAGGCTAACAACATCTTGGGTCTTTTTGCGTGACTGAGCGCATGCGTAAATACCAGACAGGTAGCATCAACTCGTCTAAGCTCAGGTAAGAACATATCTCAGTATGGGAAAAACGGTGGCCTGTTCCTTTAATCGAGTGCATTCTTCTCCACTTTCTCGATTGGAGCTTGAAGCCTATAGGCCAGTGTAACGCCTCATTTGAAAGCTAAGACGACAAAACTAATCTATGCTTTTTTTTTAACATGTTTTGGTCACATTTTAGTGGCTTGAGAAAATGTGCTCAATACCGATTCTGAAGAAACCTATAGATCCACTACAACTCCTCTTGTTTAGTCGCTCCCCAAATGGTCATATCCAGAAATAGCAAAGCCACATTTATCCGGTAATTGCGCAGCGAATGAATGAGTTATGAACGCAAACAGTTCACGAAGACAAATATGTGTTTTTGTCAAATAATTGTTCAGCGGTGAGGAAGGAAAGATTTATGAAAGAAAAGCAAAACCTTGGCACTCTCCCTGCATTTACCTCATCTAAAAGCTTTTATTTGTAAGGCCTAATAAATCTAAAAATCTTTGAAAACATCGTGTTAATTTATCCAGCGTTTATTGGCCAAGTATTTTCAAAGTGCAAGTAACTATTTGCTGCTTTTATTCTGCAAAAGTAGTCCACGGGGGGAGGGGAGGAAACAGATTGGACACCCCCTAAAAGCCATAACAGCTAGTTGTAGTAAATAACTAAAGCCAATTCCACTAAATTGTCCCCAGCCTTTACCGGACCTCCAGACAATTGCCTCCTGCAGGTCTAGGTCTGCTGCTTTGTATTAATATTGACATAGTGCTCACCAGCATAATACACTAGAGGTCCACACACTGTAGAAGATAATCTCCTTTAGTGCCAGTATCCAGGAAAAGCCAGGCCTATTTACTCAGGTAATGACTGGCCTTATCTACTTAAATTTTACTGCAGGCCTAAAGGTAACAGCGGCGAGCAGCATCCCCAACGAGTAGAAAGAGCCTAAATAAGAAATATGAGCGCGTTTTATATTTACCATCTGAGCTGCCTGTTGCTGATTTGAAATGTAGGTTGGAGAGTGTAAAGGAAACCTAATTTGAGAAACGGGCCCTAAAGTTTTGTAACACCTGCACACGTGGCTGGATATTTGTCACGTCTTTAGTCTCCAGAAAGGAAACCATGACCATATTTGGATTACAGCGTCATCTTGGCCCCCTTTCGTGCTACACGTGGATACCAAACAGGCAAAACGTCATAAAAAAAAAGCATTGCAAAGGGTGAGTGTTTTAAACTAAAATGTTAATTGTCACTTTTGAATAAAATATAATCAAAAATCATATCTTGCTAAACTTGGGGGTGTGGGTCCAAACATTTTGCAAAACCTCAGAAATGACTTTATCCACATAGAATGTTGATCAGTAAAATGGAGAAAGACCAAACAACACAATAACTTACGCGCTATCCAAAAGTGAACAAATGTACAGTTAAAAGTGTGGTGTGATCAAAAACTGATAGATTCTGGAAGCTTTAAAGGGGGGTATTATGTAAAATCGACTTTTTCAAGCTTTATATCATGTTATTATGTCATTCCCTCATTAAACACATGCCTGGAGTGTTGCCTTGGCTCATTCACATATTTTTGAGTAATCAGTAAAAACTTAGACGGGCAGCCATTTTAGGTGTAGCTATGCCTCAGTCCTCCTAGGAACGCCCCCACCTCCTGGAGACGCCTCTGGACCTTTCGTCACCAGCCAAGCCACCAACCACTGCTCCTCAGCTCAGCAGAGCCCCCTCCCCGCACAGTAGTGTTGTTTAGATGCCACAGCAGTGTGCTGAAGGGGCGTGTCGGAAAGCTTCTTAAAGAGACAGAGGCCTATTTCAAGACGTTCAGTACAGCCATTTTGAGAGAGCAATTTTATTCAAGGCAGTTATTTTAATTTACTGCATATACAGACCAACAGAAGGTTACGTCATCATTGTAGTATGCTATAGACTGGTGCTATGTGATTGAAAAAAGCATAATACCCCCTCTTTAATTGCTGCGCAGACCACTTTTTTTATGTTTTAAATGTTAATTACACAGGCGTGTCCAAATGATTTGTTAAAATGTGTATTTTGCATTAGGACCTTTATTCCTAATCTTGCACGTGCAAATTGGGATCTAAAAGCCTCTGAGAAACATGCTCACATACAATATATTCATTAACCACTGGAAAAGGGCATTGTGGTTGCTAATGTGCCACTAAAATAGGGCTCACTGAGAAGACAGATTGTGAACCTTTAGAAAAATGCCCCAAAAGTCTATTATTTCATGCTAATTAAAGACATGCATTTCTTATAGTTATTTTCTACCATTTAAAGCGATGTCGAAGCCAATGTTAATGGCAGAAACCGTTGCGTCGTCTGTTTGGGCCCGGGGGGAAAAACACTGAACAAATGCCTCCTATGCTCAACATGAGAACCATCGGAATCAACGCGACCACTTCCACCATCGCGCCGCTTCATTATTTCGCCGTTAAAAATATGCGCAGAGTTTTTGGGGCGATTGTTTTAATTACATTGCAACGACGGCTCTAATTTGCGGGTCATTTCGCAGCAGGGAAATAGGTCTGCGAGGCTGCAATAATTACATCAGCCTGGTGTTATTTGCATCTGGGCCCCGGCGTGTGTGTGTGTGTGTGTGTGTGTGTGTGTGTGTGTGTGTGTGTGGTGTGTGTGTGTGTGACATATGTGGATGGAGACAGTGGGAATGGTAATTAGATTTGGGCAATCCGGCGAATGTGGAAATGCATCTGTACAAATACGGCACGGGATAAGCAAATGGTGGGGGTATATGTTTGCGCACTGTTTCAACTGGATTTGTTTGCTCGCAAGCGCCGTAGTAATGCTGAAGTGAGGTGTAGCTAAGTAAACCCGGTGTTTTGGTAATAGCAGTTTGGCAAATATTGATCTAGTTCCCATTTTCTGAGTAAATACATTTCTAAAGTCCCATCCTGTAGATACAGACAGCTGGTTTGGAATTCGGAAAATTAGAATATCGTGAAAAGTTCATTTATTTCTGTAATACAACTCAAAATGTGAAACTAATATATGATATATGTCAAGGCTTTTGTTTGTTTTAAGAAAATAGAATATTACATGAAATCAATAAAAAAAAGGATTTTAACAGAGAAATGTGGCTCTCTGAAAACTATAATCAGTACTGAGTGTTTCGTTTGGGCCTTTTGCTTGAATTACTGTCTTAAAGGGATATTTCGGGATTTTTGACATTGGGCCTCATTTCCTAGTTATCCAGAGTGTTGTTGATGTCTGAGATATTTTTTCTTAAATTCATGCAGTTCTTATATTTGAAGAGTCTAGTGGCGCTAGGCTAATGCAAGGCTAAAGCATTTCTATGGTATCAGTTAGCCTGCATTAAAAACAGTCTGACCCACTCCACAGTGCACCTGAGGCAAATCACTTATAACACCAGACTAACCATATAAATGTCTGTGTCGATAGAATAATTTGAACCATTTTGCATTTAAAATAAACTTATATTTGAGCAGCATCAGCTTCGTGGCTGTAAGCTAACGCAGCGGCGGAGTGATCTGCGAGAAAATAGTCCCTCAAAATGCCGGTAATTCATGTGATACAAGGTCAGTTATATTTCAAAAAATATTCTAGACATTTTAAATTTGTATACATTTATGTGTGGTTAAACTTATGTATAGTCCCTTTAAGTCGAAAAATGATAAAATTCCGAAAAGTAAATATCTGCCAGTGAAATAAATATGTTTGAAGTAATAAAAATAGCAGATACAGGTATTTTTTGCTTACCTACTCAATCAAGGATGAATTTGTCTTCTAAAAAGACTTGTACTTGTTTCTAGATTTCTTATGCGATGTACAAAGCAATGAGAGTTTTTTTAGTTTGACTTGGTGGGTGACATAAGCACTGGCCTGCGTTAAAGCAAACGCATCTGTTCAAATATCCTTTGAGTCCAAATAACCAATAGTGACTCAATTTGTCCATTTCAGCTGCCTTTGTTTGCCCGCTAACAATATAGCCGTCGACCCCTTCAAACAGCGAAAGGGTCGAAAACAAAGAGCTCCGGGGAGACTTTTGTTTTGTTTACCCCCACACACACACACCTGTGAAGTCAGCCATTACAAAGCTGCAGAGTCTGGGAAGTCAGCAAAGATAGCGGGAAGACGCTGCTAGGGTTTTTCTCTTTCGTGCCTCTTATCTTGTAATCGGTTGTTCCGTCTTCTTCTTCTTTTTTGCTGAGGCGCGTGGCTTCGGGGACTGGCCTGTGCTCCCAAGAGGAAAACACATCAGAGTGACAATGGTGGCAGCGATATCTGAACTACCTGTTAGAGCGCCGCCCACGCAGACCCCCCTCTGCGTCTCTCACTCAGCCACAGATACGTGGGTTCTGCTTTCATTATTAGAAGCCACAGAAAGTAGGTAAACGTGAATAGTCTGTGGTTGAGCTGCTTGGCCTTTGCGTCCAGTCATCTCAGGAAACACACTCAATTCTTCTTTCCATTTAGTCGATTCAAGGTGGTTTTGTCTTTGAAATACCATGTCGGAATTGATTAAATGTAATGGGATTATAATCATTAGGAGTCTGTAACTGGTATGTCTGTTATCTGCTAATTGCCCATGAAAGCCAAAGGAAAAGTATTAGGAACTGGCTTTTACTGGTGATGTGACACTGCTTTGACTTTGACAGGATCTCCATTGTGAAGAGACAGCTCTGTATTATTCTCTGTATAATATTACACTGAATTATGAACAGCAGAGCGGGCAACACAAGTGAAACCTTTTTGCACAAAACATACATTTATACTGAGTGGTCGTCGCCTCTTCTCATTAAATATGGATCAAAGTTTTTTTTTTTTTTTACAGTTCACTTTTCAAACATCAGTCCCATTGTAAGTTTTGATCATTTTAAATCAAAAGGTGCCTCTCAGCGATTTCGACCATTTTGGATTATATACATCTTTCTGACTGGTTTCCTTTGAATGGCGCTTTGAAACACATGAACAGATCCTGAAGATTTGGCTCCAAAAGGCCTCAAGTGAACTAGAGAGGACGTTTTCCCAAAATGGAACATTGTTGTTCCCATTTGGTTTGTGTTCATGTGCTTTATATTTCTGAAAGTGGGGATTTTCTCACTGATTAGTGTTTGAATGAACTAACTCATTTTGGCTCATTAACTAACCTTGGTTATTGGCTTTATAAATATCACGTAAATGGTCTCAACTTATATAGCGCTTTTCACTACATTAGGCACTCAAAGCGCTTTACAGCAAGGATCCACTCACCCATTCACGAAGACACTGGAAGCAAGGTGGTGAAGTGTCTTGCCAAGGACACAACAACAGTGTGCACCTTCAGGAGGCGGGTTCGAACCCCCAACCTTCCAATCATGAGACGAGCTGCTCTACCATCTGCGCCACTGTCGCCCCTACATTTCTACACTACATTCTTTTGCTAGCAGTAGTTTCGTTGCTGGCCAGCGAGACGCTTCTCCTTCTCCACGAGAGACAGAAGCCGTCATCACTGCACTCTTCCAAAACATTAAAGATGGCGGCGAACGATGCACTGTTTTCTTCTGCTCTTTGGTCTGTGTTAAATATTTTGGAAAATATAAAGTCCCTAAAACCAGAGCAATAAACAGCGTTGGAAGTGCTCCTTGTGAAAAGGACGTTTTTGAAAAGACTTCCTGCATCTTGTTCCTGCGTCATATCCAGCGTTGCTCTAATTGGTTGATCCCGTCTGTCAATCACGCCCACCGGGAAATCGCTGAGATCACGCTCGTCTTTGAAAAAGCATCTTGAAAAAGCATGTAGTTTAGCTAGCCCGGGAAGTAGTTTTGGGCATTCTTCTCGCAATTATGTTCCTCCAAAGACAATGACAGCTCATAGTAAACTGCAAGAAAGTAGCGTTTACCCAAAAAGGGTTACATTAAACCATAAATGAACAATTCAGCTGATTTCTGCGTCAGGTGCGGAAGTCGGTAAACTCGTTTTGACCTGAGTTCCCCAGTTATTTAACCCAGTTGAGCGAGCATTCATGTGCATTTTCCAACTGAGTTTTCCCCACATCTCGAGGACCACATAAACGCGGCATTGGTCAAGTTAAAATCTCGCTTTTGGTCAGCAAGTCACCTCAAACATATGAAACCTATCTCCATCTGTGGGACTCTTTACTTCTCCTAAATATGTTTGAGGCCACAAAGAACCTCTAGTTAGTTTATAATTCGTTAATCACTGCAGCTTGATCACCACTGTATTCAAACTCTGACACGGATAGAGTTTATGTTTAGTTGGATCGTCCATACTGGAAAGCGTTTAAAATTCCCAATAATTTTCCCAGAGACATGATAATGGTTGCCGTGAATACTTACGTCTCGCCAGGATAGATTTAAAGCTTAAATCTATGTTTTTTACTGCCAAAGACATGGTTTGTGGACACGCCATCTCGTGTTAGTCAGATATGCAGGGAACAGATCATTACTGTCAGGGCTAATGCTGCTAATGTAGCCTCCAAAGACAGTAATCACACAGTCCTCACACCGTTTTCCTTTCTCCTCCCCAAGTGCGTGCAATTTGTTTGTCTCTCCGTCAGGCTCCGGGCGATTTGGCCTCCAGCTATAGGCCCTCTGAGATGACAGTCAATTATTATCTTAATAGCAGCAGACCGCCAATGTATGAGCACATGGCCCATTCAGTAAAGAGTGGAGCGCAGCCAGAAACAAAGATGTTCAAAGAATGGACTTTTTGTTGTTGTTGGTAACGGTGGCTTTAGCGTTCACCCACACGCAGGGATTCTTACTGGCGGATTCTTTACATGAGACATTTCCTTCCGTTTTCAAGCTGTGAAAGTCTGAAGTAGTTGATCATAAACTGTAAACTGCAGCTGATTTCAAGCTTACACAATATCCCACACACATCCCACTTTTTACGTAGATTCAGATATTAAAGGGAGACACTACAGGCAAAACTAATTTATTCAATTTGCAGGTTTTTTTCTCTTAAAGGAACAGGCCACCGTTTTTCCATACTGAGACATGTTCTTACATGAGCTTAGATGAGCTTATGCGTGCGCTCAGTCACTCAAAAAGACCAAAGATGTTGTTAGCGTTTAGCCTCTCCTCCTCTCCTCTATGGGCCAAACGGGTGTGAAGTTAGAAACGACCAAGCTCTTCCACACAAAATGAAACATGTCGATTTTGTAAGCGGATAAAAAAGGGGTAATATATTGCCGTCGAAGTGCTCCTAAGGTATTATTACGCCTTACAATATAGTACCCCTCTATATCCGCTTACAAAATCGACATGTTTAATTTTGTGTGACTATACTTGGATTGTGTAACTACTCACGTAACCGTATTTAATAGGGAAAACGTACAAGAGCTTCTAATCACCCCTGTTTGGGTCCATGAGGAGGAGGAGGAGCTAAATGCTAACAACATCTTTGGTCTTTTTGCGTGACTGAGCGCACACGTAAAGACCAGACAGGTACGCATCAACTCGTCTAAGCTCAGGTAAGAACATATCTCAATGTGCAAAAACAGTGGCCTGTTCCTTTAACATATAAACTTTCACCTGGACACAAAAAAATACCTAATCTTCACAATAATTTTTTCCAATAATTTTTCCAAAATCCCAAAAAAGTCTATCTGACTAATATGTCAATTAAATAAAAGCATACATTTAAACTTGGCTCGATCTATTATTTAGTCGCCAAAGTATAGGACATTTGGGGCATTTTGGGCATAAAAGGCCTTATTTTTTACATGAAACATTAGATGCCAGGAACTTGCAATACATTTTTTCTCCTGCCAGTGATCTACAGCAAAAAGTTTCAAATCGATATCTCTAAATTTAAGTTTCAGCGTCTCACATTAAAGCAGTACTAAGTAACTCTTGCCCTAGAGGCCATAAGCGCAACTACAGGTGTCTTAGCAAGTTACGATTTTTTTACTTATTAAATGTCTTGGAGAGTAAATACTACGCTGACAGAAAAGGTGAAGGGAGAGAGGGGTGTTGTACATCCAGTTATACAATGGGAATATTTTTTTTCACTCAAACTTGGCTGTAAATACTGTTTAAAGTGGCGCTATCCCGCAGTTAGCTTTGCCCGTTAGCCTGTTAGCTTCTTCTACGTGATTCCATTACTGTGTATTGGTTGCTCCGCCCTGGTGGCAAGCATGGTTTTCTGGCCAGAGACACCAGGGGGAGATGAAAGACCCCCCAATCATCCCATAAACACTTGTATTACCCCAGAGGGACTACGGAAAGGATTTATTAAAGCAGTACTAAGTAACGTGTTACCTTAATAAATCCTTTCGCCACCAATACACACTAATGGAATCACGAAGAAGAAGCTAACAGGCTAACAGGCAAAGCTAACTGCGGGCTAGCGCCACTTTAAACAGTATTTACAGCCAAGTTTGAGTGAAAAAAATATTTCCATTGTATAACTGGATGTACAACACCCCTCTCTCCCTTCACCTTTCTGTCAGCGTAGTATTTACTCTCCAAGACATTTAATAAGTTAAAAAATCGTAACTTGCTACGACACCTGCAGTTGCGCTTATGGCCTCTAGGGGCAAGAGTTACTTAGTACTGCTTTAAGGTAAACACGTTACTTAGTACTGCTTTAAATGCATGTTTTTGTACAGCTAGAAATGCATTACACTGAGACTGAATGTGTGCTATATTTAGATATTAACAGCGTGTTCGGTCTGTTTTCTCTCCCTCTTTTTTCACAAATTGCTTCCTTTGCAACACAAGTCAATGGTGGGAAAAGAAACTCACGCTTCTACAAGAGAGAAAAATCAAAATCGGTGAGAAATCCTCAAATCCAAGGCCATCAGTGCTGCTCTTTCTGCGACAGAGAGAGAGAGACTGTTAAACACACACTGGAAATGTCCACATGTTTTGATTTTCAGGTGGTTTTGCGCCGGTTTGGATACAATGGCTCAATAATGGCAAATAGAGCCTTCTGTTGCAGTGATCCACACACAACTCCGACCCATGGCAGAAAATTAATTGAGCACTTGCTAATCCAATCGAAATTGAAAAGTGCAGAACATCGTGTCGTTTTTCAGTGATGCCTTTGCTCTCAGAATCTAATGTGGTGTGGCGGGATTCCTCTCACAGTCCGTCAAGAGGAAAATAACATGACACCAGAAAATGAAAATAGCATAATGATAGCAGTAAGCCACTTTGGGCTTTGGGGGACGGATGCTGCAGTGAGTCGAGCGTAATCGAACTAGAAATCCCTGTCATAAATTCTCCTCTCTATAATACCGTGGACATACATTTTGCCACAGTGCCTTAAAAATCTGTTCTCACTACATAACGTTTCACCCAATGAATCGAGTAAAATGAAAGGTGACACGCTTGAATATTTGGTTTAGCTTTGATTACAGCACGCCTTCACTGTGGCTTTAATTCGAACGTGACCGCAGCAAAAGACGGGGTTAAGCTCTGGACTCTGCTGTGGCCTCTTTCACAATGTGAGCCCGATGAGTCCTGGCAGTGTTGTTTTGGAATATGCCCGTGTGCCATCAGGAAAGAACTAATCCATCAATGGAATAACCTGGTCATTCGTGATGTTCAGGTCGTCTTTCTTTGGGCACATAGTGTTGCTGAACCTAGACCTTACCATCTGCAGCAGCCCCAGATCAGAACCGTTAGTTACATCCAGGTGGTCAGGAAGTGTACGTTACGTCCTCTTCCAAATGGTTTATTTGATAACCCACTGCAAAGTTCCCGATCTTTTTGCCTCGCGGACCCCTTGAGTCATTAATTTTTACTCCGAGTACCCCCTACCTCGAGACTTCTGCAAATCACAACGTGGTCAACTAAAATGAGTAAGTACAGTAAGTGCTTTATTTATCATTGTACAATGAAATTGTGTTCAGGTGTTAGTCCTGAGCTGCTGCGATTGAGCCACGCCGCCACTGTGCACCAACCTGACCAGCATGTTTTTGGAGTTTCCCCGTTGCACCCGGAGGAAACCTGGCTGCCTTCAGTGCTCCTCTGATCCTCGGTGCAGCGCCTCCTGGGTTTGTCCCTGTTTCAGAGCGTGGGTTCCTACACTGGTCAGCTCACCTCCCCCTTCCTCCTGCGCAGCTCCCTCTGCTCCACAACAGTTTTTGACCATCTTCTGGGAAGAGCCATCCATCCATCCATCCATCCATTTTCTTCCGCTTTATCCGGGCCGGGTCGCGGGGCAGCAGTCTCAGCAGAGATGCCCAGACTTCCCGATCCACGCACACCTCCTCCAGCTGTTCTGGGGGACCCCGAGGCGACACCAGGCCAGCTCGGAGACATAGTCCCACCAGCGTGTCCTGGGCCTTCCACGAGGCCTCCTCCCAATAGGACATGCCTGGAACACCTCCCGAGGGAGGCGACCAGGAGGCATCCGGAACAGATGCCCTAGCCACCTCAGCTGGCTCCTTTCGACGTGAAGGAGCAGCGACTCTACCCCGAGCTCCTCCCGGGTAACTGAGCTCCTCACCCGATCTCGGAGGGTGCACCCAGCCACCCTGCGAAGGAAACTCATTTCGGCCGCGTGTATCCACGATCTTGTCCTTTCGGTCATTACCCAGATCTCATGACCATAGGTGAGGGTGGGAACGTAGATCGATCGGTAAATCGAGAGCTTTGGCCCCGACTCAGCTCCCTCTTCACCACAACAGTCCGATACAGCGACCACATCACTGCTGACGCCCCACCGATCCGTCTATCGATCTCACGCTCCATCTGTCCCTCACTCGTGAACAAGACCCCGAGATACTTGAACTCCTCCACTTGGGGTAAGGACTCTCCACCGACCTGAAGCGGGGAAACCACCTTTTTCCGGTGGAGAACCATGGCCTCAGATTTGGAGGTGCTGATCTGGGAAGAGCGTCGCAGTTAATCTGTTTTATTCTCCAGTGAACGTCCATTAGTCAGAACAATAGGGACAGAGGCATGTGTGGCTTAGCTGCGAGTCTTGCCCGGGTACCTCCTCGTTTGTCCCGTTAGAATCAGAATCCCTTTATTGTCATTGTACAATGCACAACGAAATTTAAAAAGTCACAATAACTAATGAATTGTTCATGATAAATCAAGTGTTAACTAATCATGTATTAAGGCTAAATGAGGTGTATTTATTATAAAGTGTTACCAGATTCTACTAAAATTCTACTAAAAAATATGATTACTTTACCCCCTGGCCCTGCTAACTGCTCAAGTACCCCCTGGGGTCCCCGTACCCCTGGTTGAGAAACACGGGTCTTGATCATAGTTGCTCTAGCATAGCAACACACAGTAACCTGGAATGTTCCTCAGTGTGTCTTTAAGTTTGTGTAGCAGACCAACCCCCGTCCGAGCGCTATTTATTTAAGTTAACTATACACAACTCTTTGTTCAAGTCTACATCCCCCACTTCTGCTCAATGTTAATCACATTCTCCGTGTTGTCTTTCAGATACTGGGGGATATAAGATCTGAAAGTCATCAACAAAAATCCCTAATCTAACAACCACATTTCCCCATTGTCTTCTTTTTATGTTATTTTTGGGTGATATTTGGACAGTGTTTGCTAGCACCCCCTAAAATGGCAGATTCCTAATGGTACAGTATAACGTTAAATTGATGTCAGTGTGTGTCATTATGAACTATAGCATGTAAATAGATGACAGATGATGCAAAATCAGAAAGCCAAAGATCTAGATGAAAACGTTTAGATCAGGAGTGCGCAGTCCTGCGTTCTAGTAGAACCTTCGGCCCTTAAAGAGGGGGTATTATGCTTTTTCAATCACTTAGCACCAGTCTATAGCATACTACAATGATGACGTAACCTTCTGTTGGTCTGTATATGCAGTAAATTAAAATAACTGCCTTGAATAAAATTGCTCTCTCAAAATGGCTGTACTGAACGTCTTGAAATAGGCCTCTGTCTCTTTAGAAGCTTTCCGACACGCCCCCTTCAGCACACTGCTGTGGCATCTAAACAACACTACTGTGCGGGAGGGGGCTCTGCTGAGCTGAGGAGCAGTGGTTGGTGGCTTGGCTGGTGACAAAAGGTCCAGAGGCGTCTCCAGGAGGTGGGGGCGTTCCTAGGAGGACTGAGGCATAGCTACACCTAAAATGGCTGCCGTCTAAGTTTTTACTGATTACTCAAAAATATGTGAATGAGCCAAGGCAACACTCCAGGCATGTGTTTAATGAGGGAATGACATAATAACATGATATAAAGCTTGAAAAAGTCGATTTTACATAATACCCCCCTTTAAGAGGATCTCATTAAAACAATACATACATCGGGGGATCAAATACTTTTTAAAGTGCTCTAAAAATGCAAAAATCCTGCCAATTTCATTCAAATTTCCCCTGTTGGGACATGTATATTGGATTGGGATTTGGAGAAAATGGGGCTTTACTTTAGGCCACAGTTGGAAAGTTCTGCCCTGGACTTTTGCCCGTGGAAAATTTGCCCGCCACAACGCAGATTTGCCTACTCCTGTTCTAAATGTTAAATTTGACTTAATAGATCTAAATCATTCATTCTCCTTAAAAGTAGTAGCAGCTCAGTTGGTAAAAGCGTTCGCCCACCAATCCAAGTCAAAGCTCAAATGATCCACTCCATTTCAACTCGGCTGCATCGTTTTTGTTGTGGACGTGTGTTTTAATGTTGTGTGCCGCGTACAATCGTGGGATGGAGGCAGGTTGCCATGGCAGCGGCTTGAAAAGTTGCATGAATCTCAGCGATGTCCATGCGTTTGCGAGCGCGAGAGTCGGGGCGCCGTTTTGCTTTTGCAGAGGCCAAACGGGGACAGGCCGCTCGTCATTTGTTAGCCGCTCACGCCGGCTCTGAATCACAGAAAGTGATGGAGCGTTTAAGTCCGTAATGTGAGTAATCTTCTCAGTCTGACCGAAAGACCGTCAGACACAACAGCTGCGTCTTTAGTCACTATATCTGATAGTTTGAGAAGTTAGGTATGAAAACAACAGGGCAGCAGTGCAAAACGAAACTTACAAAATAGTAAACCCGAGCTAACGCGCTAATCAAGAGTTTGCCCACGGATTAGGTGTAACACAGACGAGCATCAAAGAAATAAATATGTTTTGATGAGGATATAACATTATTGCGTATGAGTAACATTGATGTCCGACAGTATCTACATCTGGGGAGGGAGAGTATCAAAGAGACAGGCCATTTCAACCCTAATATCTTTTTCAAACCAACAAGCCTGTGATCAAGATGTATGTATGAATTTATAATCAAATACCTTTTAAAATCGAAATACCCCACAGGTACATTATGGGCTCTATGTACGGAGTAACCCCCGGCTCACATTAACTACGGTCCTGATCCGGTCCGGGTTTGCCCCAAACTACCACCCACAGTGAGTCCAGTCCGGCTGACACTGTGGCTCCGCCAGCTCCGGCGCCAGATGCTGCACCAGACACAGAAACGGCCCTCGCGAGAACAAAAGTGCACGTGAGTTTCGCTCTTGGTGCGAGTTCACGTGATAAGTCGCCCCATATATAGGTAGTTTTTGTAAACAAAAGCCGTATATGTCAGTACAACGACTCTCCCCAGTGAAGTGGATGCTTTGACACACACTAGTGCCCCTGTGTCACTGGTAATGGAGAAATGTTTACATTTCTGACGTTAAACGCGTGTACAGGTGGTAAACGAGACCAAATAAGTAGTGAGCGGACAGATTTTATTTGAAATACACCGGATCTTCTTTTCTCACGAGACCTGACTTCCTGTTTGGCTCGTGTTTTTCCGTCAGCTTGATCCGTTGGGGCTCCGGCAAAAATAGACTTCTTGCGGATTCTTTCCGTTGCCGCCGAATGGCCTCGGTAGCCGGACCCGGACTTCGCGGAGCAGTGTGAGTGTGCAACATTGGTTTTAATTACTTTCTAAGTCTGCGGACGCCGTACCGGACTTTAACCGGATTTAATGTGAGCCGGGGGTTACACATGACGTCCGAGTGAATTCTCCATAGGCTCTTCCTCTCCCAAAATTTCCCCGATCAAGCTTAACAGTCCCACCCACTTCCGGGCACGTGTCCTAGTCACGAGGTTGAATTGAAGATTTGTCTGAAACATCATAAAATGAAAAGTTATACAATCATTTTGCTGTATTTTCAAGTATTGAGTGTTTTCTTTCTTGTAACCCGCAATAGTCGGCAGTTAGCACGTAGCTGATTAGCCGGCATTGCGCTTTTAAACTCTTAATATTGCTATGCTAAGAATTAATAGGATTTTTTTGCGTCTGGACTCGGGCACCTGACCCGAAGTGGGTGGGACTGCTGAGCTCTACAGGGATTTGCGGTGTCTTGCACAAATCCATAAATAGTTCAAGTGAGTTACCGATGGCTGCGTCATGAAATAATTACATTGGATGCAAAGACTTGACAGGAGGAAATGTCTGTGCTCATTAAGGTTGAAGGGATTGTTTTTTTTCTTCCCTTTAATCTCAGAGCTATTAGCTAGTATAAAAAAACATTTAAAAAAATGAAACGATTAAAATCATTCATACTAAAGACGGGCCAATTATTTTTGAGCAGGCTTGTTCAAAATCTCGGCGCTACTGTATTTCATTTTTTATTTTTCCATTAGCTCCAACACGAAAACATCCAGAGAAATGAACACTGAAGTATCCGCCAGTGAAGTCTTTCCTCCCAACAGGATGTTTTTTAATATGAGTAACTGTCCATCACTAACACTGCCTGCCATGTAATCTTAGGCTATTTATTCATTTGGACAAGACGCTGCTGCTAACTCATGGGGTAATAAAGAGAGAGTAATGAGACGACATGCATCACATTTGCTTCCACGCCGCTCACGCCCAGCGCTCATACAAACCCCGTCGTTGTCTCGCTTTCCATCTCCGGAGTGTCAGGTGTTTCTGATAAATCTGCCTGCGCCTCTCCTTCGTGCCTCCAGGTGTTTTGTGCAGGTGCAGCGGAGCCTCGGAGAGATCACTCAAGACGATATCATCCGTCAGCCTTTGCAAATCAACGGGAATGTCGTATGTGCTGAGATCCGCTTCCGTTGCACTGGATTTGGCGTTCCATGCTCGCGGCGATAATAGAGCGTGTCATAGCGCATTATTCAGCCTGGTGCATGTTCGAAACTAAAGTGGGAAATACTCGGATGATATTGGTTTATTCAGACGTGTTATAGCGTGTTTAAGAGTATAACATACATAAATGGGGAGTGATAAGGTGATTTATTATATTAGCTGCCAATACAGTATCAAGTAAAGTTCATTTGTTGTTTTTAAAGAGGGGGTATTACGTAAAATCGACTTTTTCAAGCTTTATATCATGTTATTATGTCATTCCCTCATTAAACACATGCCTGGAGTGTTGCCTTGGCTCATTCACATATTTTTGAGTAATGAGTAAAAACTTAGACGGCAGCCATTTTAGGTGTAGCTATGCCTCAGTCCTCCTAGGAACGCCCCCACCTCCTGGAGACGCCTCTGGACCTTTCGTCACCAGCCAAGCCACCAACCACTGCTCCTCAGCTCAGCAGAGCCCCCTCCCCGCACAGTAGTGTTGTTGTTTAGATGCCACAGCAGTGTGCTGAAGGGGGCGTGTCGGAAAGCTTCTTAAAGAGACAGAGGCCTATTTCAAGACGTTCAGTACAGCCATTTTGAGAGAACAATTTTATTCAAGGCAGTTATTTTAATTTACTGCATATACAGACCAACAGAAGGTTACGTCATCATTGTAGTATGCTATAGACTGGTGCTATGTGATTGAAAAAAGCATAATACCCCCTCTTTAAGTACGCTTTTGCAGTGATTTCCCTGTGAAAGCCGAGATATTTGTCACCTCCATCTTGGTTTCATCACTTCTCGATCTTTCAGTTTTGACCTGTCCACCGAAGCAGAAAAGGATGCGGCTGTGTGTGGCCTGGAGGTGCAGGTTGAATCGAGGTCAGAGGAAGTGGCCGTCGTGTTTGGATGATCTGTCCGAGCGTTCCCGTGGGTACGCCCTTACGCTGACTGCACACTTCCTGTCCGGCAAGCCAGTTGGTCATTTGTTCTCGCGCATCTCACTGATGATGGCGACGTCTCAGTGTCACAGTCATTACAAAGCTGATAGTTTGTCATTGTTTATTGCACAAAAAGCGATTAACAGTCAAATCTGGTTGACATAGTAATATATCTGCTATATAATTAAACCCATCAATAAGCGTTGACATTTCCGATCAGACTGAAAATTTACTTGTAAATGACGCAAGAATGTATTTCAGATCTTGTTTGTAGAGGCATAAACTACACAACAGTGTTACTTCCACATAGAGCTTTTGTAGACACCAATACTGTACTTTTTGATGCTACCTAAATGTCTTTGCATTATGGAAAATGCAGCTTTTTAGATTGCAACTTCAATTTGATTCCAATTAGTCTCTATCAAAATCCAGTTTTTACTATACTCATTTTAAACAAAATGTTGCTGTGAAAATCGTATCCATTATTTCATATTGTAACATGTAAATTGTATTGAAACTGAAACTGAAAACGACTCTTCAGATGGATTATATGACGTGGCTAAAGCTCAGCTGGCTGAATGTGGCACGGTACATTTTGTTCTTTTGCTGTAAGTGTCTTCATGACCCACTTTGAACACTGCATCTTCACCCCAAAATTTAACACAAAACCTCTTTCCTGCATTCACTATTTGGTAAAGAAAATAGCATATAATGGACTGAGACGCTCATTTTGATATAGTCATAATATATTAAAATCTCATGAAAGGCTCAAATTGGGCTCAAGATGTTTTGCGTTTTAAAATTTGCATAATGACGATGTCTCTTTAACCTCGTACATTTTTTCCAGTTCGGCTTTAAAAGCTTCTTACAGCTGACAGGCCAGTGTCACGCCTCATTTGAAAGCGAAGGCCTAGACAACTGATCTTAATGGAGCTTTTGCTTTGTGTTGTTTCTGTGTTGTCATCACTTTTTGACGCTTTTTAGTTCATTGCCTTTTTTGTGTTGCCTTCTTGTCACTTTCATGTCTCGTTTTTGTCACCTTTTTGACATCTTTTTGAAGAAGCTTTTAGATTTGGTTAAAGCTGAACTTGAGAAAATGTACTGTTAAGGTGGGGGTTAACCTAAGAGGTTAAAGAAATTACAGTAAGGAGCAACAGACTGGCCAGGATTTAGAAATTGGCTTGGAGCTCCCTCTGCAGGCTGTGGTGAGAATGATACATTATAAAACAGTGAAAACAAGCTTTCACTTTTAGCTAACAGCATGCTTCCAGATCAATAGCGCATTGTTTGTTTGGTAATAGGTGGCATTCACGTGTCATCACAACATTCTAAAGAGCCTATTGTTTAAAATTTAGGTGGAGGGCAACTAAAAATTCCACCACTTGGCGGCAACTGTGGTAAACTGGAGATTTTTTGTCTTTGTTTTTGGCTAATATCTCAGTCATTACTGGGAGAATCCACATGAAATAAAAACTGTCTCAGAGTTCATTGTCTTCTCTTCCAGCACATACGAACTAATGTCTAATTATTTTTCTCAAAAAGGCGTCCATCCAATCACCATCAAACACTGATGAGGAAGAACATTTGTAAATTTTGGTTTTGGACATTTGTTACAAAAACTGTATTTCTCCCACAGAGTTGTATTGGCCCCTGCCCTCCACCTGACATCATGACATAATCACATTCATTCAGTACTCTGCACCGGGTCCATGATCTCTCTGTACAAGACCAAAAATGTCCTCAAAAACTAAATAATTTTACCTATATAATATTGCTGGGTTGCAGGTTCTAGAATGTGATAATGTCACCGGACATCATCACATTCACATTCTAATAGGTTTTTCCTATTAACAGCATTACACTTTCACAAGTCGTAGCTAAAAAGGAAATGTATGAATTACAAAAATGATCATTAATATCAGTCACTGGGTCCATGATCTCTCTATACAAGACCAGAAATGTCCTTAAAAACAAAATAATTTTACCTCCATATAATATAATAGGCCTTTAGAACGCTGTGATTTATTTGGTGGGGACCGTGCATGTAAATGTATACAAGCCACACCGGATTGTAGCCTTGCGCACTCTCAAACACACTCTCATTCATCTTGGCCTATTGTACATGGTTTTAGTGGTAGGGAAACCGGAGTACCCGGAGGAAACCTACGCAGTCACGGGGAGAACAAACCAAATCAAATCAAATCAAATGTATTTATATAGCACAGCTGACCAAAGTGCTTCACAAAAAGGTCTACAGTACAAAAAATATAAAACAATACATAGTATACAGGCAGCAAACATGCAACATGCAAACTCCACACAGAAAGGCCCCGTCCCTGGTGGGAATCGAACCCGGACCTTCTAGCTGTCGCCTTTAATATTCTAAAATTTTATGTTGAATTTTATAAGTACGCGACACACTGAAAAGCCAGACGAGCACAATCACAAATTATTTAAACACAAAGGCATGAAATAGCCATATACTACAAACCTTTAGCCTGTTGCAATCTTTCCCCTCAGCGATCTGTGCATATTGGCTTTTCAAAACGCAAGAGCTCCTTCTCTGTACACCAGCTAATTATGATGATGATTGCAGACCGAATCCAAAAAAGAGGTGATAATTACGCCGTATGTTATGATTGCAATTTAGCTGTGCGTGATGAGCCGCTGTGGCTGCAAAGGGATTTGGAAATATTAGAACATCATCAAGCAAAATGTAATTTGGACTTTTGTCTTTTTAAATCAATGCCTTTCCACGAGAGCTACGAAGGAAAAACCGAGGAGATGTTCATGATGTTTACACGGAGTTTAGTCCTTAAGATACTAAAACACAGTCCGGGCATGCTATGATGTGAACTCTCCTCTGCTGTAGTTAAAAACAGGCTTAGTTCCCAAAGCAGAATCGAGGTCAGAATGTGGCACATGTACCCTCCCTAAAATAACTTTCACCCGCTTTGAAATGAAGGGGCATCGCAGCTGTGCGCCATTACACTGTCGCTGCCTGTGGGCGAGCGCGCAGACCATGTATCTTTGGAATGCAAGGATGTAATTCATAACTATGTAAATAAACTTTGAGTAAACCGAGAATCTGTTGTGCTAACTGTGCGATGGAGCTCTGGTTCCGGCGGTCGATTTCCCATTCGTTTCAAATCTCAGGACATTTTTTTTTAAACATCCTGGAAGATTAGGTGTAATCAGGCAAAAACTATGCACCGTCTGGACTTCACTGTTGCAATCCAGCCCTGATGAAGCTTCATAGTTTGTAGCAAAATGTTGGCTTTGAATCGGCTGAATCCAGATGTTTTTGATTGACAGATTTGTAACACTTTATAAACTGAAAAGAAAAAAACAACTATTGGGAATGTTCTTGTATCATGCTTTTTGGAGGTATTTGGTAACAAAGTCAAACACATCTTTATCACGGTCTTATACTTCGTTAGTAAGGAAATGCCATATGGATCTAAAACGGCTAAAACAAAATATCCAGTAGTTTCACTTCCTGATCCTCCAAGTGCAGCTGTTTTATTAAACAGTGAATATAAAGTCTGTGCAGCTCGTGTAGCAGTGCAGGTGCTATGGCGAGGGTTTTCACTTCATAATGAAAGCTTAGCAAGAGATCGAGAGGTGAGGAAAGCACCTCAGGAGGAGCTCTTTGGGAAGAATAGCCAGACTAGAGAAGATTCAAAGATTACTGAAAGATGCGATAGTGCTACAAAACATAACTCCAGGTATGTTTTTGACGAGAGAACAACTTCATAACATGGTAAAAAGGCAGAGGACCAATTTCTCCACTAGAAATTTTTACCTGACTGCCAGTCTGTACCTGACCACCAACAATCACACAGTCACATTGACACTTCCCAACTAAGTGTTTTGCCCAAGAACACAGTGGCAGTGGTTGGCGTTTCTGTGTGCAGAGTGCAGTGACGTTTGCCTTGTTAAGCAGCTTCTTTTCTCAGCCAGTTAGACTCGCTCCCACATATTTCTGTGCAATTATGCATTTTGAATTGAAGAAGTGATCTCGCGCAGCTCAGTCTGGCGGCTTCGTGTCTGGCAAAGAATGTATTTGTTCTCTAAAAAAGACGACACTGCAGAGGAACAGCGAATGTGTGGTTTTTAACTCCTTCGGCGCTTGTCACGATCTCCCGCGGCCTCCTCTCATCTCCTGTGCTTTACTCAATGACGCCACTCCCACTATGTATCTATATACTGCCTCCTCTTTCACTCGGAGGCTGGAGGTATTTTTGAACTGAAGGTGTTAAAGCTATGCAAAGAAACCACGCACTTTGCTGTATGGAAAGTGGGAAAAATGCACTTATTGGCCTTTTTATTAGCAGTTTATGGTCAAGTTTGTGTAAGCTCTCACTCATACAAATAAAAAAAAATCAAACAACTGCTGAGGGAGAAACTGCAACTACAAAACCCGGTGGAAATGGAGAGAGCCCATCGCGTAGGGAAACCTGGCGGGAGAGACTGGCCGAGACCTATCGTCGCCAAACTACTGCGTTGGAAGGATCGAGAAGCAATCCTGCAGCGCGCTAAACAACTCAAAGGAACGAAAATCTACATAAACGAGGACTACACGGACTCCATTAAAAGGAAACGAAAAGATCTAATGCCGGAGCTGAGAGCTGCCAGGGAAAGGGGGGACATAGCCTTCTTGAGATATGACAAACTCATTGTACGTCCGCGCACCAGTACTCCAAATCAAGCTTAAACACCGGGAAAACTTATGGATTTTGGTATGTAAAAACATAATTTCACATGTCCTGTAATATATATACTCATACAATGATGTCCAATCATACCTCATATGCTACTGATGGCAGTGACCTAGGATTACAGCAAAGGATTTTGGACTGTGAGCTCTTGGAGCTGAAAGCTTCAGAGTACACTGAACATAATGCACTGGACTGGGAAGATCAGTTAGACCCAGATAACCTGTTCTTAACATCTAACGCAATTAATTGCAAATACTACACTGAGAATGAATTTAACATCTCTGTTAAAACAGAAGGGAAATTCTCAATTATCCATTTCAATAGTAGAAGCATGTACGCGAATTTCGATGCAATCAAAGAATACTTAAAACAGTTTGAGAATCCATTTAGTATCATTGCATTATCAGAAACATGGTTTAATGAGGATAAAGGCATTGCATTTGAGTTAAACAATTATACATTAAACTACGTAAACAGAACCAATAAAGGGGGAGGAGGAGTTGCTATATATGTCCTCAACAAATTTAAATTCAAAATATTAAAAAACATGACTGCATCAATAAACAACTTGCTTGAATGCTTATCAATAGAAATTATCAATGAAAAAAAGAAAAACATAATAGTTAGTTGTTTATACAGGTCACCAGGCTCATGCGTGGAAATATTTACAAATTGGGCAGAAAAAACATTCTCAGAACTGAGTAACAAGGTATTATTTATCTGTGGGGATTATAACATCGATTTGATAAATCCAAATAAACATAAGACAACTGATGAGTATATTAATAGGATGTACAGTATGAGTTTATACCCAACTATCACAAGACCTAGCAGAATAACAGCGAGCAGTGCTACCCTCATTGACAACATCTTCACTAATAATATGCAGTTCACAAATGTCAGTGGTCTAATGGTTTGTGATATAACGGATCATCTGCCCGTATTCACGGTGTATGATGATAATGAGTTAGATCAAAAATCACCTCAAAAATATTTTTATAAACGCGCAAGAACTGAGGATTCAATTTACTCACTTTATAGTGACTTAATAAAACAAGATTGGAACGAGGTATATAACAAGAATGATGTAGAAAATGCTTACGATACTTTCATGGAAATTTTTAGTACAGTATACAATAAGAACTGTCCTATTCAGCAATTCTGTAAAAACAGAAAAACGACAAAATGTCCGTGGCTAACCAAGGGTTTACAAAATGCTTGTAAGAAAAAAAACACTCTATATAGACAATTCATTAGACTAAGAACAGAGGATTCTGAAAGTAGATATAAAACATATAAAAATAAACTGACCAATATATTAAGGAAGGCTAAGAAACTATATTATACCAATCTATTATATACAAACAAGAACAACATGAAAGGGGTATGGGGAATACTAAACACTATAATCAAGGGTAATGCAAAAAATAATTCATATCCAAACTATTTCACTGATGGGATCAATGACAACCATAATATGAATGATATTGTGGAAAGTTTTAATAGTTTTTTTGTAAATGTTGGACCGGATCTGGCAGCAGAGATTCCGGAGTGTAGTAACAACGAAATGGAGTCATTGATAGACATTAATTCAAAAACGATGTTTTGTCTGGAGTAACTGAAGCAGAAATAATAGATGTCATTAACGGGTGTAAGAACAAATCGACTACAGACTGTTTTGATATAGATATGACACTAGTTAAACAAATTATACATAGTATCGTGAAACCATTAACCTACATATGCAACTTATCGTTTCAAACAGGAACAGTTCCAAATAAAATGAAAATTGCAAAAGTTATACCTATACATAAAAATGGGAACAAACACATCTTCACTAACTACAGACCTGTCTCTCTGCTCCCCAGTTTTCCAAAATCTTAGAGAAACTTTATAACAGTAGAATGGATAATTTCATAGATAAGCATAAACTAATTAATGAAGGTCAGTACGGGTTTCGAGCAGCAAGGTCAACTTCAATGGCCATCATTGATGCAATAGAAGAGATTACTAATAGCTTAGAGGGCAAGAAACATGCAGCTGGAATATTCATTGACTTGAAAAAAGCATTTGATACACTAAATCATTCTATATTATTAAAAAAATTAGACAGATATGGCATAAGGGGAGTGGCTTTGAGCTGGATTCAAAGCTATTTAACTGGGAGACAACAGTATGTGAAGATGGGGGAGTTTACATCAGGTTATTTGGACATTGGTTGTGGGGTCCCACAGGGATCTGTCTTAGGCCCAAAGCTGTTCAATTTATATATTAATGACATTTTTAACGTGTCTAAACTATTAAAATTAGTGATTTTCGCAGATGACACAAACGTCTTCTATTCCAATGACAATTATAGTAATTTAGTAACTAACATAAACTGTGAACTAAGGAAATTAAAAACATGGATGGACATTAATAATTGTCCCTCAACCTAAATAAAACAAAAGTAATGTTTTTCGGTAATTATAATCGAAAACCAGACTCAGTAAACATAGACGGTGTAGTTTTAGATACAGTATCAGAAATTAAATTCTTAGGAGTCATCATTGACAGTAAATTAAGCTGGAAACCACACATAAGACACATACAAGGTAAAGTCTCCAAAAGTATCTCAATCATTAACAAAGCAAAGTTTTTCTTAAATTACAATGCATTATTTTGTTATATAGTTCATTAGTTTTGCCATATCTAAACTACTGTGTAGAAGTTTGGGGCAATAACTATAAAAGCTCATTACACCCCCTTGTTATACTCCAAAAACGGACTGTAAGAATTATACATAAAGTAGGATATTATGATCACACTAATATATTATTTCTGCAGTCTAAACTGTTAAAAATGCATGATTTAGTTGATTTCTCTACTGCCCAACTTCTGTTTAAAGCCAACAAAAATGTGCTACCTGCAAGGATACAAATGCTTTTTGCACGCACAGAAGGGGGATATAACCTGAGGGGGTGTGATAACTTTAAGACTCAAGCAGTGTCTTCCACTAGGAAAAGTATGTTTGTGTCTGTATGTGGAATTAAACTCTGGAACAAATTGGGGGCAGAATATAAACAATGTCCAAATATTCATCATTTCAAATCAAGATATAAAAAAATGGTATGGTCAAAGTACCAGAAGGAGGAAATGGGTACTTGATTGCTAATGGGTGTTACAAAGTGCTGTATACTTTAAAGGTCAGATCTAACTAATAATGAAGTATATTGTGGTTGTTACTATTATACTATTGCAGTTGTTATTGCCATTGTTATTGCTATTGCTGTTGTGTTGTTATCATCACTATTTAAACTTTAAATGTAACAGTCTAGGATTAATACCTAACAATCTGTGGATTATTCTTAGAATCCAACTCAATCGATTCAGACAGCAGTACTGCTATTGATGCTGATGGTAATATAAAGGAAATAAATTCTTAGAAGTAAAACATGCACATATCTATGTACTCCGCATTCACATAACCCATAGTATAGGGCAGACATGTGGGGGCCGGCAGCTCGAGGAAACTCTCTTCTGGCAGCAGACTCCTAACATTGTCTCTTTTAATGCATAGTATAGGACACTTAACAAATGATGGTCCGGTTGCTCGGGGGCTGCTCCCCTCTGGCAGCAGGTCCAGTCACAGAAAAGAAGAAAAGAATGAAAAGCCCCGAATCCCTTTTAACACATATCATTAAGATCATTCTTGTTATCATGAACATCAATCAGTCTGCGATTACTGTACCTTTCATGAATAAATGTGGAGTATTTTATGTATCATTCAAACACTTTGATACAGAGTAATGTTATATGGGTTGTAATGGTGATGGTGAACAACGGTAATGCCAACATGGTAATGAATTCTGTATGGGAGACAGAAATAATACACTGGTTGTAGCGTGTGAGATACTGTGAATGTTGACCTGGTATAATGCAGTGTCGCATTTGTTAATATGTAACCAACTCGGTTGATAGTTGTTTTGTAAAATGGTAAGAAATATGCACTGTTGTCAGTTATTGTTATTGAAGTTTATGAACAGGGTGGGAGTCAATAAGCTTGTCTTCTTCCCACTCCTTTTCGAGCTGTAATGTAAATTATTTTTTCTTTTTCTTTTATTATGTATATATATATTTCTGTTTTTTCTTTTCTTCTTTAGCTCGAAATAAAATATTCAAATCAATTCAAATCAAATACAGGACTTTTCCATAGTAGACAAAAGTTCTTGTCATCTGTACTGGGTTAAGCTGGGTTTACATGGTGCGATTTTGAATGTGCCAGATTTCTCATCGATTCAACACTGTGCGACTGAATCACATACGAGGAGAGCTCAAGCCCAGAATGAAGGTGCTGTATGGAACGATAACGACTGCTCACACATTGTACGAGTGTAGCTGTTCAGTGGATACAGGTTTAGTCCATCCTACTATCTTCTTAAAGAGGGGGTATTATGCTTTTTTCAATCACATAGCACCAGTCTATACATACTACAATGATGACGTAACCTTCTGTTGGTCTGTATATGCAGTAAATTAAAATAACTGCCTTGAATAAAATTGCTCTCTCAAAATGGCTGTACTGAACGTCTTGAAATAGGCCTCTGTCTCTTTAAGAAGCTTTCCGACACGTCCCCTTCAGCACACTGCTGTGGCATTAAACAACACTACTGTGCGGGGAGGGGGCTCTGCTGAGCTGAGGAGCAGTGGTTGGTGGCTTGGCTGGTGACGAAAGGTCCAGAGGCGTCTCCAGGAGGTGGGGGCGTTCCTAGGAGGACTGAGGCATAGCTACACCTAAAATGGCTGCCGTTAAGTTTTTACTGATTACTCAAAATATGTGAATGAGCCAAGACAACACTCCAACATGTGTTTAATGAGGGAATGACATAATAACATGATATAAAGCTTGAAAAAGTCGATTTTACATAATACCCCCCTTTAAACAAGCGAAACATTCACTGAACTTCAGCAACAAATGATAGCCTTGCATGAATTTCAGCCAATAGCCACTGAACTAGGGTTAGATGTCCCAGTTTACCAAGGACTGTCCCAGTTTTGCGTCCTCTGTCCCATGTCCCAGTGGATTTCTCCAAAACCATTGAGTTGTCCCAGTTTTACATAATCTCTTTCCCAGTTGTCCTATGCCTAAAGCATAATTGACATTAGACTTTTATAAACATGAAGTTTGACCATTCAAAGCGGGTGAAAAAAGTCACAATTTGGCTCCCCCCCACAAACTCTCGTTGTCCCAGTTTTTAAAGTGGATAATCTGGTCACCCTACACTGAACTTTGCAATCTTTTCTGTGTACAGCGATATGTTCAGGAAAAACAGGCTTCTGCTGCGCAACTCAATGCTTGGACTGCACGAGTCACGACAAATATCAAACATGTCAGAAAACCATATGATATGATATGATCTTCAGTCATAAGTTCATCGTTAGCAGCTAAACGCCGCCCTGTACATTGCACGACGACTCACGGAGCTGAAATTTGGCCTGACCTAAAAAATGTCATTTGAGTTCAATATAGATACAGACAGCATCTTGGAATTGCCCATTTCTCCCATTTCCCTACCACTACTTTAACAAATGCTGAATTGTGACTATATTTTTCTTCTAGATAAAGATACAGAGACATGGGTAAGAGCAAAGTGGGTCAATAGCCCATAAATACTTAAATGCTAACCAGGAAGCTAACATTAACACCATGCTGCATATGCTAACAAGTGCCGGTTTTTCGCTTCTACTGGACAATTTGCTGCAATAAAAAAAAAAAAACATCCATTTGGACCTGATTTTGGCTTGACTTTATTGGTGTGAGAAATATATTTATAGTTCAGCAGAAACTGAGCTATGAGAGTTTTCTTCCCCTCGGCTAGACCACGCACCTTTGTACTTATGTATCTATAATCTGATCTATCTTTCTTTCTCGGTTTCTGCTCTTCTGTTTAATCTTACCTCTACCTTTCTATCCTCTCTTGATTGATTTTTCGATTTCACTTGGCAAAGTTTTAGGTAAACATAAAACTTGGTAACAAAATGTTGAAACCCAGTACAGATGACGGCTTAAGAATTTTGCCCACAATGTTTTAAGTACAGAGAAATTAAAGCCTCCTGATTGTTGTAAACCAATGCCTGACTTACAATGTTATATACAAACATTAGCCGGCTTTTTCTTTGTAAAATTCCAGATACTGTCTACATTTGCGTTAAAACTGACTATCCTCCATTGTCCTCCTTGTTCACATCACATCATAATTCTTCAACATCAGTCACAGATTGTCATGAATGACTAAACAAGCTTCTAGAGACTTGGCTCCGCGGAGTAAAACGACCGGATCCGTTTCCAAAGGGCAAGTGATCCATTTAGGAAGTTGGTGATGAGTAAGAGCGCTCAGGGACTTGGGATGACCGGCTGTACTTGTTGACCTCTGTTATCGTCCCGGAGGTGTCTGGGGGTGGGGGGTGGTGGTGGAGAGGACTGTCTGGATCATAGGCGTGTCGCTAAGGATTTCTTCGAGTGCTGCTCTCCTCTGAAAATGACTCACGAATGGCAAAATGGGGCAAAAGACAAAAAAAAAAAAGAAAGAAGAGTCATTGGGGGATTGCAATTCAAGCGCAGCTGTGGTTTGGCCTAGAACAGACGTACAGAAAGTGAGTGGTCTGGGGCAACACTCATGGCCCTTATAAGGTGATATAAAAAATAACCTTAAACAGAATTGAGACTGCATAGCTAACATTTAACTGTATCTAAAATAAAAAGTCTAATGACCACCAGAAGAAAAACTTGCATCCAGATGTAACAGCTGCAGTTAGGGTTTACAGACAGAATCCATGACCATGAAAGACGGCAAAGTCAAGGGTTCGGTCAAACTTGCAATGTTCATCTGCAACACACCTGTCAAGTTTTCGATTTGACAATAGGAAAAGGAAAATTGACAAATATTGTACCTCAGCATTTGGTTGTGATTGGATTCACAAACCTACCGTATTATTTTTACGGCAGAAAGTCCTTTCTACTGGCCAACATCACGCTCATATTTTTTAATATTGTCACCACTTTTGCTTACCTTTTAAGAGAAGATAATTGGACCTTACTTCATAAGTGTTGACAGAGAAGACATCGGGCCTCATTCATGAACATGTCTTAAGAAACTTATTAAAATCCATAATTAGGCTTTCAGGAAACTGCACCAGATTCACGACACGTTCTTAAGTAGGGAAAATACTTTGCACGTGTTCTGAGTTTGGTGAATCCCAATGTTGTAGTGCCAAAAAAATAAAAAGGCAGAGTCTCTCATACGTTAACGCTATTATCTTTAGACAAAGGCTTCCATGAATAGGAATGGAGCGGAAGTGACCAGTAAACAAACAAATGCACAAAGTAAAGAAAAGGGTTAGTCCGCCCTTTACATATGCAGGCCAACAAGTTGTTCCCAAGGACGGACTAACAACAAAAACATAACATAAACATAGGCTAAAAGGACAGCAGGTAGCAACACTGTAAAACGACAAAATTGAAAATTATAAACAAAAACACACCCAAACCTAACTTTAATACTGTTAAAATCATTTAAAATATCTAAAAGTTCTACCTGTGTGTCGTGAACGCCCCACACACAGTCTGCTCAACAACCCCACGCTGTTGATCCATAAGTTTATCTGTAGCCGTCGTAGCCTCGTATGGCCCTACCATAAAAACAGACAATTAAAACTAAGCATTGTTGCTACCATACATGACAAAAAACAGCATATGGGCATTCCAAAACTCACCAAACGAATGTAACCCTCACGCTTGACGTGGGTGAGCACAGCGTGAGCCCAGCAATCGCCCTGGAGTCCCATGGAAACTAGCACCTGGTGGCAATCAGGCCACTTCCCTTTTAATCTCTCATTGGCTGAGGACAGCAGCAACCCGAGTACACCATTACACCAACTTGGAAGGACTACTTAGCATATGTCACCGCCTATGATTCACCACATAAGGACAAAAAGTGTGTTATTGTGATAGTTTCCTCCTCAATATATCGAACTTTAGATTTTGTTATCGTGACGGGCCTTTTATCCCACCAGTCCTCAAAACCTGACCATGACAATGGCAAATTAGCCAGGTCCCATCTCAAACAGTTTATGCCTATGTCATCTGAAACCCCACAACTGGCCTAGTAAAGGTTTTCTTGCATTGGCAGCATGACTTAAAGGATGTATGCGTTCAGAGGCAGATTGTCCCCATAGGGAAATTTATTCTCCATATGTGACCCATAGATCCTGCGCCGCTGGGGCCACCCGTCACCTGAGAGGCGCCTAGGGCCCACTCTACAGGGGTATTCAGGTGGGGATTAGCCTATATGGTGCATTGCCTTCCAGTTGGAGGGGAAAGCTCAATGAAAACCCATCTAAGCACAGGCCAGGGGTGAATCACAGCATATTGCTTAGAGAGGCAACACCGCTAACCGCTTTACCGCCAGACTGGATATGGTTACCTATACTTTATTACACCTGAAGCAAGTCTTTATGCCCAATCCCATCAGACCCTGGAAGCTAAGTAGGGAAGGGCCTGGTCGGTACTTGGATGGGAGACCATTTGGGAACAACAGGAAGCCTAGCGAATGTAGTGAGTGAGTGAGTGGTTGGTGGTGGTCAGAGGGGCCGATGGCGCAGACTGGTTGCCTCGCTTCCATCAGTCTACCCCAGGGCAGCTGTGGCTACAATAGTAGGTATGGAGGTATGGAGTGAATGAATAGTGCAATGTAAAGCGTCTTTGAGTGTCCAGAAAAGCGCTATATAAAACCGATGCAATATTATTATTATTATTAAGTCATACAACACAAAACATACAACGCATATGATAATGCAAAATCAGCCTCTACAATTTCATATTTTGTGTTAAAAGCCAGTATTTACAGTCTTTTTTCACTCTGCAGACCACTGGCACTTATAAATTGAAAGTTATGGCCAAAATCTGCCTTTTCATTGGTAAAAGAGTACAGATGATGGGTCAAGTCTTAGATAGATTGGCCGGAACGATAATGAAAAAGTAACAAAACAGCAATGGGACACCTTTGATACACCTACTTAAATGCCTTGGGTGAATGTGGCACTTTTTTTGGAAGCGAAGACACTTTACTCTTCGTCCTGTTCATTCATTCCCCACATTTGAGGATCATGGGTAATGGTAAGCTACCACTGCAACTACAGCTGCCCTGGGGTTGACTGACAGAGACATGGCTCCCAATTTGCGCTTTCTGTATTTTGATTTCCATTCAGTTTAGCAAGTAAATCTAACTGTATGCATTTATGTCATTGTTGTAATATGACCAAACTAATTGCGTGAAATATACTAAGAATGAATTTAGCATGTGTCATACTGTGCAGCCCTGTACTTTAATACTTCAAATACCATTATAATATTTCTCCTATTGTATGAATAACATTGGCCCATTGTTCTTAGCAGTGGGTGTTTCACAGGCCTATATGATAGAAGCCAGCTATATGCATGAGCGCTGGGATAATAAAGCTTGTGGGTGTAGTCACATTCTGCAACTGTGAGCCACCGTTGTGCGCCGTGAGGCCTCTGCTCTGTGTGAAAAATGCATTTATTTCCATGTCGTTGTGGGGGCTTATTCGAGCATCGTGCAAAAACTCGCAGGATTTTAAGGAGTGCGTGCCTATGTGCTTGCAAAATGAATACATTTGGTGAAAATATCAGATTTTTCTGCAAGTATTGCTAGTGCCATTAGATAAGCTTTTTTATTATTATTGTGAGCAAAATGCAGTTGACATTTGACATGATTTTCAGGAGCATTAACATTTGAAAGGAGTCAAGGATATGAACTCCAAAGCACAGAACATGTTGTACAACATGTTTCAGAACATGTTGTAAAGGTCAAAATGACAGGACATGCAGCATGTTTATACAGAGCTTTGTGACATCTCAGCTATTCACCATTCAAATAAAGATTTTGAATAATTGCAGATATTCTTGCTTCAATATGTATTAAAGACGGTTAACTTCGCACATCTCTTGTTTGAAACAGGTGCGTAAGAGAAGGCATAAAGGCCAAACGTAGAACAGGAAAGACCTCTCGCACACTGTATACTTGCAACACCCATGTTCCTTTATTAGATGAATGTTTCGGCCAGTGGCCTTCGTCAAGCAAAAATCTGTAGCTTCAAGCTTCAATATGTATAAAATATGTGCCTGTGCTGTTCCTTGGAAAAAGCAGAGAATAAAGGTTAAACCGAACACTTCTGTCAGTGTCTCGCGTCCAGCTGCAAGCATTCCACTTACCGCCCGCGATCCCTCCATGGAATTGCACAATTCCACTGTCACACCGCGGTAATCTAAAAAGAACAATGAATAATGAGCCCTTCCATCCTCCACTTTATAATACATCACAAAGAAAACAACTGTTCCGGGGCTATCTCCGAAGCGAGCGGCAAAACGCAAAGCTTTTATTAAAAATGATGGATCGGAGGCGCTGTTATTGTGGCTGTCACCTTCAGTCACATTCCGACACATTAAAATGATTTGACACAGATGGCACATCCAATTCTCACTTTATCTGTAATCGCGTCGGGTTTGTGGAGAAAACATTATTTGTTTTTGCATTTTTCATGAGAGCGACGCAGTGGCAAAGAGGTTCCTAAAGCCTTTCTGTGTGAGGTGTGGATGTTGTGGTAGTGCGGGTGTATCCTTCAGGTGATTATTTCTTAAACGTGTTAATTTGCATCAACCTATAACATGCACAATGAGCTAATTCTCCAATGAATAGTCCAAGACCTAGCAACAAGCTCCTCTCCCTCTACCGTGGTTGTCCATTGCTCTTGATCAGTTGTGGCAGCAGCAATAACAGATGGCTCAAATGGAGAGAACAAATGATGACGATAACATAATTAATGTGGACTATGCTATTATCCTTATAACCCTTTGTTACTATGAGAACTGTTGATTTCCATAAAGCTTGTTGTAATCTCTGGCTGCCTGTTTAGCGCTGACTATTTGAAACACAGGTTGCATGTAAATGAAGGCATCTCATACATACTTGGCTATATGTGCATAATACACTGTTCACGGAATCCCCTTTGTTACTTTGAGTGGCATTTGGAGTGGAAACACATTTGTAACACAGCATGTACAGTAGCTATATCTCACCTGTCTCCCCCTCCCTCCCTTCCTCACTGTGAAAATTACCGGGACACGCTGCATTTAGATTCACGGGGGAGTCGCCTCTCACATGCCTGCCCAGCATAATGTAGTTCAATACAGCAGCCAATGGGGTTCGCCCTCTGTTAATGATGTAAGGGGGCGGGACGGTATGCGCGCGGAGCTGCCAAAGGGGTGAAGGAAGAATGAGGGACAGTGCGACGGCCATATTGGAACGGTACCCACATATGAGGAAGCTGAATTTACTTTTGCAGTTTTGGTTTTGAGACTTTCTTTAGTAATGTGTGCTTCCTCTGCTGTCTGCGTTGGATAAGGAGACATTCAAACAGAGTGAATTAAGTATAAACATAAAGTTATATATTTGCATACTATATTTCATACTTGTATTATAATATCCGGTGGCTCTCAAACTTCCATGCGACAATGTAAAAAAAAAAAACTTCCTTCCTGATCGAAACCAGGTCTTTATCCCGGTCAAAACTGGGTCTAAATTACGTCTTATTTGGGCTAAACAATGCCTTAAGGACTAACCCATGGGAGAACAGAAAAAACGATAACATTAGTACAACCAGCAGTACCTGCCAGTGATGCGCCGGGTCAATGAATAAACAACCCGCACCCGACCGACGTTTTCAACTAACGCACCCGCAACTCGGACCGCAAAAAAAAAAAAAATTGTCCCCGACCCACTTCCTTACCCACATTTTAAAAGTAGTAAATACTCATCGTAGCGTAATTATGCCATTGACATCGGAACTAGGGTATCTTTATTTCAAACGACCCGACCGACCGCGACCCGAATATCATTAAAAATATGTTTGGATGACTCATAACCACGGGTAACCGCGGGTGACTGCAGGCACCACGTATCACTGGTACCTGCTATACCACAGTGAAAGAAACACCGATTTTCACCCATGCTTAGGGTGACCAGATGTCCCAGTTTACCCGGGACAGTCCCAGCTTTGAGTCCTTTGTCCCACGTCCCAATAGATTTCTCCAAAACCATTGATTTGTCCCAGTTTTACTCGTAATCTGTCCCAGTTGTCCCGGTTTTGGCCAATGTAGTCTCCGAAATAGCATACTTGAAAATGAATGTCTTTGGCCCATGGGAAAATCAATTACCAAGTGTAAACCAATTCAAAATCTCAATTCAGGATGTGGATTAGTGCATGTCATAAGTCGTTGACAGTTTTACCATTCATCGTGGGTAAAAACAGTTTAGATTTGGAACCCCTGCGGCTGATTCGCGAACCGTAGACTCCGCCCTTGCGTGACGTGTAGCTCGTGTAGCTCCAATGCTAACAGTCCGACCCTCATTAGTACGAGATTTAAAAAAAAAATTCTTTCGAAAACCAGCCTGGTTTCTTTTTTTGTGACTAACCCAGCGTTATCGCAGGAGGTATATGTAGCCATAGAAAGTGTTTAAAAAATAGAAACCAGGCGTTAAAGTTGTTTTTAACGTGTCTAAAGTCCAATGCTTTTCAATGGGGCCTAGCGGCTATATGGAAGTACTACAGCAATGGCGGCCTCCAGTGTTGCGGTCATAAAGCAGCGCAGCCAGCGGTCATTGGTTTTTTACTTGGAAAATCTGGTGAAAGGTTCAGCATTTTTAATCTTATTGATGTTTACCGCGTGCAACAATCACCTGTCAGTAAATATGTCCTAACATGTGTGTTGCAACAAGGGCTTCAGACGCAAATCCATCGCGTTATCTCAATTTCTTCACGTTTTGTTGGTTTAGTTTACAGTCACAAGATGGCGGCCGTGTTTCTCACGGCGGCGGTTGACGTACCCGCTCTAGTCACACCTCCCGTTGCCTACGTCAGGAGCCCCCTCCGGCTTTCTCTCTTCTGTGGAGTCGGAACAGGCGCAGTGTGCGTGTGCAGCCAGTGAATGGACTAGATTCCCCTCAGCCACGTAAGAAGAAGCACACAGCGGCACCACACGAGAGAGGGAGAGGAGGATGTCCTGCTGAATCAACGGGATAGGCCTGGGAAAGTTGGCCGGCCGTCCCCTTCACTTCTTCCTCCGGGCACACGGCAGCAGCACAAGCAACGCCGCGTTTTGTTTTGTTTTTTTAGACCTACGGGTTTTCTTCCATTTCCAACCCCGAGGAACAAGCGAAAGGACTCGGCGCACACAAAGAACCACGACTGCTGCTGCTGCTACTGTGATACATGACAATTGCCGTGCATGGATAATAATACGATCTCTGGGAACAAGGCCGTGCACTGACCTACTAGGACTAGTTTAGCAAACGGAGGCTAAAGTGGTTAGCTCCTGCACCTGCTGTCTGTCGATTTACGTGTCATTGTACAAAGATAAAAACACAGCTAGACCTAGTTCGCTTGTGGGTCATGGTCGCACTTGCAAGCTGCATACGTGAATTTGTTTCTATTTGTTTGAAACGTGCCATAAGATTTACCTGCCAGATAAGCTAGCAAACGAGATTCTCGCTTCATTCATTGTAAAAAAAAAAAAAAAAAAATCTTGACTTTTTGTAGCCTTTTGTTGGAAGATTTTTTTTTTTCCCCCGTCGTGGAAAAGCTCTTTTGTTGTAAATGAATTTGCAGCAGGTCTGTAAAACATAGTCGACTCGGCTGGTAGTTCTAATCCTGTCTTTTTTTTTTATGTTGCATCAGTCACAAAGGGGTGCACAGTTTTAACATTTGTATAAATATATATGAATTGCACATGAATATACGCCCTATTTTGTGAATGGCCACCCACTTGCCAATGTGCAAATATTAGCGTGCATATTTTTCCATTCGAGGAGAGTCTAGTTTATATATTTACCCCGTGGCGTTGAATGATAAAGGTTTTGCTCTGATCTCAACATTGCACCGAAGAGAGAGAAAAGAGGCAAGCAGCAATTTTGTGGAGCTATTTCGCCATTCCCCATGAACATACAAAGGTCAAATCCTATCAACATTTCACGTTATGGGAGATCGCGGCACAAAACGCACGATTTCGAAGAGCTGTCTTGTCTGAGGACTACAGAGAGTTTCAGCCCCAACCTCGGATCGCCCAGCCCGCCCGAGACACCGGATTCCTCCTACTGCATATCCCGGATTGGGGACTACCTTTTGTTGGAGCCACTGGAGGGAGACCACGTTTTCAGAGCCGCCCACCTGCACAGCGGGGAAGAGCTCGTATGTAAAGTGAGTAAGGCAACATGAGAAGTATGCCTTACCTTTTGATGCAACGCAAAATTCCTTCGATAACCCCCAAGGATAGGTTGGATTTGACTGTTTCAATTGCTGCAGAAACAACAATCCCAACTGAGTAGACCTATCATATACGTTTGATAGGCAATATGCAAAATCTACCTTTTATGCAATGAAATGACCTTAAATGCCCTCTTCAATGACCATTTAAACTGCTCTATAACTCAAAATTACTTTGAGCTTCCTGAGGTAAGCAAAACAACAATGGGTATGTCATTCATTTATAGTTGTTGGGAAATACATCAAATCTCTCAACCTTTTGCGCAACCCTATGACTTCATTCCATTACCTCGCACCACATGTTTGAACATTTCAACTAATGCAAACACTGTGAGTTTGTATGCACTAGGCAGGCAGCATGTAAAACCTGTAACCTTATGCGACCGGAATGCCTCCAACACCTGCCGCGACGGTAGGTCAGGTCTGCGTGCAAAACATATTCCAAATTGCATCATTCTTCACTGGGATCCCCTTTATCTTTCATAAAGGTGGTAGATAGTCTCACCGTGGTCCTCAAAGTATCAGTGAAATGTCAAAAAAACACACCGAAAAGATAACAAATAGATTAAATTCCATTCCTAATACATCAAGTCCATGGTAAACCTAGTCTTTCATTCAATTCTTGAGTGAAGTTGCTACAGCAGAGCAGACAAACATGAAATGACTAATCAGGGATTGGCCACATAAATAAATAAATCAATACACAATACAATTTATAACCGAGTACTTCATATGCAAACAGCCTAGCTTCATTAACTCTGATGCTTTAGCTTTTGGCTGTTGCACAATGTCGCGGCTGGCTATTCTTTTCCATTATAATGCAATAAGTGCACCGTGTATGGTGTTGTCTTACGATTGGGTTTCATAAGCCGTCTACCCACTGTGTGTGGTGTGTGTGTGTGCGTGCGTATGTGCTTTTTAATAATTACTCAATTTGTAAATAGAGCCCTGGCACAGCAGCCCAGTGGAAAAAGTGAATGGAGCGAGGCAAGCTGCGTGGTTTGGGGTTGCATGATGTAACGTTGACAAAGGCGTGAGTAACCCGCTCAGACTCACTCCCTCGCTGCTATTCTGGTTTAGCCATTACTTCTGTTGCACTCAGGCGGCTGAAATGCACTTTCCATGTGTGCGAAAGTGCACTAAATCAAGTTTTTATTATTTCGTTTTATGGAGGAAGTAAAATGAGCTCCGATATGTAATGCCCAAGCAAAGTCTGGACATTTTTATCTCCCTCGTCTGGCCGTAACCGTGCACAGAAAGATCAGCTTTGTATTTTAGGAAACAGGAGCTTAAATCTGCATATGCTCTCACACTGTACTTTCATGCAACAAAGCAGTGACTCATTTGGAAGTTTCTGAACCTATACTGTAGGGCTGACCCTAATCATTTTGGTAGTCGACTAGTCAGTGACGATTTTAGCAATTCATCCAATACCTTTTTGTTCCTTTTGACCAAATTTCAGATGAAGAGGGATGATAAATAACAAATGGGGACGTCTGGAGAATATTATACACAGTACTTTCATCAAACTATTGCGCCATTTTGATTAATTCATCCAAAGTTGTTGCTGTCTATTTTCCTCTACTGTAATACCTAATAGTCTATCTACCCATCTATAACCAGAACGATCCCAAGCTAAACAGTTACGTCTTTGCCATATCTTAGTTGTTTCCTAGTGTTTCTCAATCTCAACACAGTGAAAGGCAAATCGATTTATTTAAAAAGTGGCTCAATAGATTGACCGCATAGTTTTCTACATGGACCATTGCTTCACCTGTCCTGCCTCATTGCCGATCCATCATTTTTTTTTAATGTTTGGATAATGCCCTTACTAAATGCTGCTTGACCTCACCTGCCAAAGCCCTGGTTACAATTTTAGGAAACCACAATTTACAAGCTGGTTCAGTATCTCTTGCAAACAACAAAGTATCCCATCTAAATGTTTTATTTTTTGTGAGCAGATATTCTCTCAAATGTTAATGTTCCTGCTCAAAGTTGTTTCATTCACAGTAAGCACGTTTAAAATTAGACATTGCGCAAGTAATAAAGACCAGATAGAGTCTTTGTTTACTGTAAAGAAGAGGAGCTGCCTCACCTGCAATGAATGTGCCGAAAGTCAATTAGAGGTTACTATGGAAACAAACAAAAAGGCTCCACCACAACCCCCGGTATAAAACTCGAGTCGATTAGATTTGCAGTTTTGAGGCTTTTATCTTCCTGCCTTTCCCCCCCCCCCATCAGTCCATCAGATTTAGACAGTTTTGGTGTCGCAAAATGTGCCGCTGACTGGCTCACTTCCACATCCGAGTAGGAAAATATTCTCCCTTTGGCAGATGTTCCATTTTTCCCATTCACTGACCTCAAGACGACCACTTAATAAGATGATTACCTCCATAAATCACGAGTGGTTCAACCTCGGGTTTGAGGTCGAGTGGTTTTGGGGGAAAGGTCTTTGTGCGATTCTTCTCCACAAATAGTGTGAATGCCAGAACAGTATTGTACAGAATTCCTAAATCAAGATTATGCTGGACAGTGCACATTTTTAGACACACATGAACTGACCCCCAGATTTTGATGGTGTTGCTGAATATTTAGAATGTAGATTTAGTGAAATGACCGATACTTGGGCTTCAGGGTCATCTGTATATTTTAATTACAGTTTTCTTTATATTTGGTGTGTTCTGGTTTAGACATGGTTTACGTCACCATTTTAGTTCTTTTTTTGGAACCGGTTTAGTCCTAATCTCAATCTGGACCTGGTGGCACTTGGAAGATCAACCATTTTCTGAGATGATGTGTAAAGTTTGAGAAACACCGTTCTAAAATACTCTCTCATATCATACATTTGACTGAAAAACATCTTTTAATGGGTTTCCTTTTAAAATCATGTTCAGTTCGTTGCTGGATCAAAACGACGACAATCTGGAATAATTCCAAGTCTCCAAAGTGCTTGAGGACCCTTGGTTAGCAAACAGCGGACTGCATTACAAAGTTAGCAAGTGTTATTCAGCGTAAAATCTCATTAACTGAAGAAGGGACATTCTGTTCCCTAAAGATAACATTATATTACCTACAGTAACCGCCACCTTTACGCTGAGGTAATGGCAACCTTTAAATGTGCAATTTCTTTCTATTGCAAGAAACTAGCCCCTAAATATTTTACGGTGAAGTAGACAGATGCCAAATTGACTTTCTCGAGCCTTGAATCATGTTTAATGTTCCCTCGCCAAAGACGTACCTGGAATAGCAGTTTCTTCTTCTACAGCATCAGCACTCCTGTATTTCCTGGATACAACTGCATCATTGTTAAATCAACATTATAATCCAACATTATATATTGAGTTGTTCTGCTCAAATTGTGTTTATCAGGCCGTGTTGAAGCTGTAAACCATGCCGTAAATCGAAACTGAAAGTTATTCCTACAGCTGCCAGCAGGAGGAGCCCCAGTTAAAGTCTTCACCAGCTCTTGCGCCTGTATTTCATTGTCACCATTTTCATCTTGCAGACATTAATTGTAAAATGAAACACAGCAATGCTGAGGCACCCAAAATAATGTTAGGTTTGTTCTCCAACCCCGTGACATGTCCGCTATAATGTTCTTGTCTCGTCTCTCCAGGTCTTCGACGTTGGCCGATACCAGGAGTCGCTGGCGGCCTACTTCGCCCTGGGACGGCACCAACACATCAACCAAATCCTGGAGATCCTCCTGGGGGAGACCAGAGCCTATGTGTTCTTCGAGAGGAGCCACGGGGACATGCACTCTTTCGTCCGCACCTGCAAGAAGCTGCGGGAGGACGAGGCTGCCAGACTGTTCCATCAGATAGTCTCAGCTGTAGCACACTGCCACGACAATGGACTGGTCCTGAGAGACCTAAAACTCCGAAAGTTTGTCTTCAAGAACGAGGAGAGGTGAGTTCTGCTGACGGTGCAGAAAAGCACTGAGTTGAACCAGGGCAACACTGTTTTCTTTTGCAATTAGATTCCTGAAAATCACTTTACTCTGCACATTTCAAACATGTCCAAGAGCATTAAAATGTGAGAGAAATATTAACTGCTAAACTAATCAAAGAATTGCATGCCATTCAGAACATCTAAACTATAAGGACTTGCTGTTGTTTGCACAGGACATTGTACTGGCTAAATAACTTGTAGTCTTTGTGATTTGGTAACTGCAAATATTCAAGGTACATTTTAGACTGAATTGCACGTGAATGAGCTGTCATAAACTGAACTGTGGTGAGAGAGTGGAATACCAATGTTTCCTCTATGATGGTACATGAAATCCTTGTTTTTAACTTCACTTGTTGCATCTTTTTAATTCACAAGAAGTGATTACTAGTAAGGTAGAATGCTCATGATAACTAAAGGAGTATACCAATACATTGTCTTGCATGTTTTGACACTATGGGGAGAAAATAAGACTTAGGAGGCACAAAATAGTCTCCTCTCTTAATGGGGAAACGCTGGGTTTAATGGATATGTCATGCATTGTGATGTGACTCTATGACAATCAGTGCTTTCAAGTTAAATTTGCAAATCAACTACTTATTCCCAACCCTCCCTCAAGTGATTAAGCAACAGTAAATAACAACATAATATGGCCCAAAGCTCAACATGATTGGTTTATGGTGGAATATGCGCTCATTTGGGTTCAATGCAACAGACGTATCACGCCGCATTAAAAGCATATCCTGCCCCGCGCGACTACTTTGAAAGCTAAATGCTGTTGACATGAAACTGCCCGTTACCTGAGGCCTCTCGCATTACCCTGTGCAGAATCTAAAGCACAAAACAGGCCAGACACGTCTCTCTCGGCGTGTTCCGCAGACTACAGGAAATACAAACCGCTGTGGTTCCCTCCGGCTATTTTTGTGCATAAAACTCAATGCATTCCTTCCCACGTGACCAATCGATTAATTCTGTACGGTCGCACTTTCACACGAACGACTGATAGTAAGTCAAATACTGATATGGTGATTTTTTTTCCATTGGGAAACACGGTGTTGTGAGGATCAAGGCGAGATACTGTACAAGCAAATGTAAACGTGTACTGCCCCCTGGTGGTAGAAAGGGATAACTAGCATAAACTCTGCTCCTGTTGAAAGGAATAAACTGTGTTGAGCTCAATCATGTGGAAAAGCTGTTTCAAAAATGAGTCAGTAGCAGATGTAGCTTTAAGGTAGATTTATTTCAGAACTTTTTAAGCTGAGAAGACTTTGCAGAATATTTGTGTTGCCTTTACAGTCACTGAATGGAGTCCAAACTCATTCCTAACTTTCCTTTTAATGTCCCAACTCTTCGCAGGGACGACTTTATGAGCATGTTTCAGAACTATTCTGCAAGTTCACGGTCACGTCATTGGATGCACTATGCACACAAGTTCTGCATTTATAATAGGGCTGAACAGTATTGACAAAAATGAATAACTCAATATTTTAGGGACTTTCACGTTAGTGATGTTGAAGGAAAAACCATCAGAAATGTGCAAACATGTGCGGGCAAACATTGAACTTGGCCCTGCTCTGTCACTCAAAGATGATTGTCCTGAACAGAATGCAAAGACCACATTTCCCCCCATATTTTGACATTTATTCCCTTTTTTTCAATATTTTCCCTGTTTCCTCCCATATTTTGATATTTATTCCCAATAATTTCCCCCACATTTTGACATTTATCCCCTTTTTTAAATATATATTTTTCCCTGTTTTTCCCCCATATTGACATTTATTCCCAATATTTTCCCCCATATTTTGACATTTATTCCCAATAATTTCCCCCATATTTTGCCATTTATTCCCAATTTGTCCCCATATTTTCCCTGTTTTCCCCCCTAATTTTCTACACGATTTATTTCTCATTTTCCTCCCATTTTCCCCACTTTTTTTTTTACAAACTCGATATTCTCAATTTGCATATCCTCCAAACAGTAATTTACTTTATTATCTTGTAGACAATATATTGCCCATCTCTAATTTATATTACACAGAAGGAACAAAACTAGGAGAGAAATTTTAAAAAATCAGATATTGGGCCTTTTATATCTGGTCTCCACTTAGTTTGGTAGCTTCTCTTTAATCCCTCTAACATTCTGAATGATTTTGTTACAGTATCTTTCAGGCGATCACTATGCTTACTAACAAACCTCACAATCAGCCAACTTCCAAAGCAGTTCCTCCGCACGTCACCCTAAGGAATAACCTCTTTGTGGGTGACGTTATTGTTTGGCCCTGGGGAGTGGAAAGAGAAGTTGAGCCGTGTCATTTATTCACTCTGGCTCCGGTGACCTTGCCCGGCGTATCAGTGCTGCGGGGCACTGCCTGTGTGTGTGTGTGGCCCCCTCTAGTTAAATAATTGATTCTGGGAAAACGCTAAGAGTGATGGGGCAACAGGAGTCTATTGGGTCACCTTTACTATATAGGCCCCGTCAGGAATCATCTTTCACCCTTTCAGTCGGCTGGCTCGCTGCGCATGAGAACAGAAGAAGAGGTTGCTGCTCGCGAGGCACACATCCAAAAGTCTGTCCTGGCAGCGGCCCAGCAATCGGACAAGGAGCTTTATAGTAGATAAGAAAACTGGCACCGGTACTGGTCCCCGGGTCATTAGAGCTGCACCCTGTGAGAAGGGAGTGAAATATTAGAGAACACTGTTACGATGGCAGTACTTCGGTAATGTCTCGATATGCCAATCTCGCAAATTGGGTTCATTTATATAAAAGAAAAGTCGGTCTGCTCATCAAACTGTACCCATCACATTCTAGCACGCTTCATTTAGGATGTGGAAAGAAAAGAATGTGGAAGCGGGGCTGAAAAATACATCTTTACATGTCACAAGATATCACTCAGAACTTCATCTGACTGAGATTTACAATGTTTGCTAATACAAAACAGCCTGTGTAACTTAATAATGTGCAAAAGTTGAGTTTTAGTTGTGGTTTTCCTAATTTATACACAATTCTGCATCGTGTCAGCCCTGATTTAAGCCTTGTTTTGGAACCAATGTGCCATTTATTTTAATTTTATGTAGTAAAAATAGTCTCGCAATATTGGCTATCAGGCGATCTAATGCCGGAACTAAAAGTGATCGAGGCTTCCTGTTTTGCATTGGAAAGAGTTCAGTCAGAGCTTTAACATTGGTTACACGTTTGTACACCTCCAGAGGAGCGGCTCGGGGCCTATTTTATATATTTTATTTTGCACTTTTGCTTAGGCATATTGAGTTGCCTTGTGTATAAAATGTGCAGTGTATATAAACTTGCCTTATCATTTCTGAACCGGAAGAGATAGATGGAGACTTGGCACTTTTGTCTTTAAAGAGGGGGTATTATGCTTTTTTCAATCACATAGCACCAGTCTATAGCATACTACAATGATGACGTAACCTTCTGTTGGTCTGTATATGCAGTAAATTAAAATAACTGCCTTGAATAAAATTGCTCTCTCAAAATGGATGTGCTGAACGTCTTGAAATAGGCCTCTGTCTCTTTAAGAAGCTTTCCGACACGCCCCCTTCAGCACACTGCTGTGGCATCTAAACAACACTACTGTGCGGGGAGGGGGCTCTGCTGAGCTGAGGAGCAGTGGTTGGTGGCTTGGCTGGTGACAAAAGGTCCAGAGGCGTCTCCAGGAGGTGGGGGCGTTCCTAGGAGGACTGAGGCATAGCTACACCTAAAATGGCTGCCGTCTAAGTTTTTACTGATTACTCAAAAATATGTGAATGAGCCAAGGCAACACTCCAGGCATGTGTTTAATGAGGGAATGACATAATAACAGGATATAAAGCTTGAAAAAGTCGATTTTACATAATACCCCCCTTTAAAATGAGCTCACTCTGAAGTATCTACTAAACTTGAACGTCCTGAATAAATCAGCTCTGCCCCTAATAAAGCGCCCCCTGTTGTCACAGTTCAGCATGGACCCTTTTTACAGTTTAGAAGCAGCATACACAGGATTATACACCAGATATTTAGAGAAATCTACATCATCCTTAGAAAAACCCACATCTAATCTAATCTTTTCCTCATGTTCTTGCTTCCCTGTTTGGAGGAGGTGGCATTATTGTGATACATTTGCAACGTACTGCACAGCCATAGCCTGTACTAAAGGGAAACGCAGACGTATAATGAACGCAACACTAGGGAGCTACTATCAGTATTTGCAAATTTGCACTGCTCTATCTCAGTGCTTCAGTTAGCCATTAGTGTTGTAATGGGACAAACATGAGCAGGCCTAATGTCTCAGGTAGTATATTTGTTCATGTGTTATGCTTATGTCTCAAGTCTGCTCACTTAAAACGACCACAATGCACTTCACAGTCTCTAAATAACCTACGGAGCTGTTAACAGTTTCCTATGGAGTTATTTTTCGTTACATGATCAGACCGATTTCGGATTTCCAAACAAGCTTTCGTCGTCATCGCTGCGATCACAGTGGCCCAGATGAAAATCCGCATCGTCGGGTCCTCGAGCGTCCTCGGCGAGTGGGACTTACTTAAGACGATCAGCCATCCGTAATTGTATTCTTTTTTTCTTCTTCCTTTTTCCCCCAATTGCCGCGGCCTTTTGGAAAGTCTATTTGTACGTCGATGTTCCGCAGCCGGGCTTTTATCTCCGTGAAAGGAAATGTCAAACTTGAGCCCCGCAGCATTATGTGCTCTACTTGCTCTGATATCCAAAAGGGACAGATCTGAAACACTTAAGACGTCCATCAGGGCAAATTACAAGGCTTGAGGCCGTTTGAGTGGACTTCTCTCTTTCACCAGCATGTCTTCCACTTCGTTTGCAGGAGGAGGAGTACTTAAGATAGCGGCTTATTGAGAGATTATGTAAAAAAAAAAAAAGATTTGTATTATAATGGTATACTCCTACTACACTCTGAGACGTGATTTAAAGGAAGGTTTGTTTTGGTCTCGTCTTTGTTTGTCACTCTTAATTCTTTTTTTTCCAGTGATTGTGGATGTTACTGTCAGACAATCATACACATAAAGATAATGTTGGATAGAACTGAGATTTTCTGCACAAAAACGAATTTGCAATTTGAATCGACACGAGTTGCTAATTGCAAGACTGTTGTAACGTCTTCAAACAACAAATATCCCGTCTCTATGGGGGCTTTATAAAACCAGCTTACCTTGTAGTTGGTGGTTAGTGGTTTTCAACTGGTCGGTCGCTGAACCCTCTTCAGTGAGTCATAAGCCTTTCCTAAAGAGCTTTTCTCCATCAACTAAAGCGGTTAAAAAAAAAACGTCCAAGTCGGTTAAATGACGAGCTGATTTGTCCATTATTTCAGCTTTTATAGGCGCTACCACTAAAAACATGTATAGTAGGCCAGTCTGAGTGAGAGTGGTACAACGGATGCAAATTAGCCCATGGCCACGGCATAGCGTATTTACATGCATGAGATCCATGTGTATTCATTAAAGAGGGGTATTATGCTTTTTTCAATCACATAGCACCAGTCTATAGCATACTACAATGATGACGTAACCTTCTGTTGGTCTGTATATGCAGTAAATTAAAATAACTGCCTTGAATAAAATTGCTCTCTCAAAATGGCTGTACTGAACGTCTTGAAATAGGCCTCTGTCTCTTTAAGAAGCTTTCCGACACGCCCCCTTCAGCACACTGCTGTGGCATCTAAACAACAACACTGTGTAGGGAGGGGGCTCTGCTGAGCTGAGGAGCAGTGGTTGGTGGCTTGGCTGGTGACGAAAGGTCCAGAGGCGTCTCCAGGAGGTGGGGGTGTTCCTAGGAGGACTGAGGCATAGCTACACCTAAAATGGCTGCCGTCTAAATTTTACTGATTACTCAAAAATATGTGAATGAGCCAAGGCAACACTCCAGGCATGTGTTTAATGAGGGAATGACATAATAACATGATATAAAGCTTGAAAAAGTCGATTTTACATAATACCCCCCTTTAACACGCACTGTCCCGACCAAATGGAAAAAATAATGTAATGCTGATTCAACAACAAATTGTGGAAAAATACTGTATTTTATAAAAATAATAATGTATTTCTTATTTGGGTCTTAGGTTGATGATGGATCCGGACTAGGGCTGCACGATTTTGACAAAAAACCTAATTGCGATTTTTTTCAGAAAAATATTGTGATTCCATTTGCGATTTTTTTATTTTTTTTATTTATTATTATTATTTTTTAATATTTGAAACATGTAAATGCAAATGATGAATGAAGGAAGTCATGTTACTCTTAGACTTTAGTCAAACAACTTATTCTTGCTCAAATCGCCCCACATTAGAACAATACACAATAATCTACAGCGCCCTCTTCTGGAGGAGTTCGGCTTCCACCTTTCCCTGACGTTCAGAGCACCTAAAATAAGTCCGGGATGGAATCACAGAGCGTCTATCTTAACACTTTAGAATCTGCTTTATGGAAACTCAGACCTTTATATCTGTTGCAGCTGAACCTGAGATTCTGATTGGTGAACATCTATCATTCAAATCTCAGCCTCAGCCTCTTGAGGTTGGGTTATTGCGGGAGTCAAAAGCTGGCAGCCCTAGTCCTGACGCCACTCTGGTTTACTGCTTCTGGATATGTAAAATATGCACTGTGAACTGAACCTTGATAAATGCATTTTTCAGTCACATTGGATACTTTGTCTAAATCGTTTAGCCCTAATGTGAAATAAAGAAACTTCGACATGTATCAACACTTAACATTGTAACATCCTTTATTTGAATAGTAAAACTTCTATTCCCTAAATCGTTGTCCTTATTTTGTGTTGCAGAAGCCTCGTGAAGCTGGAGAGCCTCGAGGACACGTACATCCTGGACGGCCTTGACGACTCTCTCTCCGACAAACACGGCTGCCCCGCCTACGTCAGCCCCGAGATCCTCAACGCCAACGGCAGCTACTCGGGCAAAGCGGCGGACGTGTGGAGCCTGGGCGTCATGCTGTACACCATCCTCGTGGGGCGCTACCCGTTCCACGACGTCGAGCCCGGGTCCCTGTTCACTAAAATCCGCAGGGGCCACTTCAACATCCCCGAGACTCTAACCCCAAGGCCAAGTGCCTGATCCGCTCCATCCTGCGCCGCGAGCCGGCCGAGCGCCTCACCTCGCGGGAGATCCTGCAGCACCCGTGGTTCCTCTCCTCCGGGGCGCTCGGGGCGTCGCGGGTCACGGCAGGGCGGAGAGGGAGCAGGAGCAGATGGTGCCTGAAGTCAACATGGAGGAAGAGCTGGAGCAGTTTTTCAGCTGAGTTTAAAAACACCCAAGCACAAGAAAAAAAAAATGAAAGGGACACGTCACGCCACGGCCGGCTCGCCACGCTCACAGCAGAGCCAGTAGAAGTAGAGAAGGATGGGTATTTGTCACTCTTATAAAAGGTGTTACCATTGTGTTTTCCTTTTTCGATCATTTCTTCGGAAAACCTCGAGCTCGGCATCTGACAAATAGCATCTACAAAAGTGTCACCTGGTTTTCAGCACTTAACCGTGTTGCCAGACATGCAAGTCGCAAACAATGTAGCAAATGTTCTTTCGGATCTGCTTGGTTTAATGTGGTGCTCTTGAAAAGGTAGAACCATTCGCCATTTTTTTGACACTATGGGAAGCATGAAGGGACAAAAGAGCAGGAAACCGAGGAAGGGCGAGTAAAGCTGACCAACTGCAACACCTTTTCCATTAAGTTAAGTCTTCTTGTTCAGTTGTCGTCAGATCCGCGTCATAGGTCGCCTTTCTCTTCGACATCATCCACTCATTATTTCAGTGAAGTTATCTTTTGTTGTTGTGTTTTTTTCCTTTAATTTCTTTAAGTACTTACACAATTATTCTCCTCAAGCTGGTTTCGACCTCCACACCTCATGCTTTTGTTTTGTCATTGTGTTCAGAGCTTCATCACTCCCAGAGCTCACTGCAGTTTCCTGGTAATCCCCGAACATCATGCACTTACTGTGTTAGTGAATGGACAATTGAAACCTCTTTGAAAACTAGCTTCCTCTTATTTAAATTAATTCTTCGGTTGTAGACACAAAAAGAGCAAAAAACATTTATTTAAATTGTAACAGTGATATATAAATATATAAAATAAATATATATAAGTATATTTAAAGTACATTGCAGGGTTTCTTTCTTCAGAGATTCCTTTTCATGTATAATGTAGGCAATATCTTGACACAGGACAGGGACAGTCTGTCTGAAGTTTGTATCCAAACTCTTGTGCCAGTATTCAGCGGCAGCGCCCCGGTCTCCTCTTTTCTAACAGATATATTCACTCCAGGACCGTATTAGTTTCTATGCCTGCGTAGGTTCTGTGAACATGCTCAGAATGAGCACAGTGGACATGTTTGTCGTATCTCAATGTTCTTGAGTTGTGTTTTATCTAGTCATGGCATGTGCCCCATGGATGCTATAGCCTGCCTAGCAGGGAGGGAGGGAGGGAGGGAGGGAGGTGCTTGTTTTCTAGGAAAAGTTAAAAACATGTTCAATTTGCTTCTTTCTGAGTTGCTTTTCAAACGTAACAACTGTTGCTTTTCTGGTTTTGTAGACAGAGCTACTTCTCTTTAAGTTGGTGCTGATTTGGTGCTATGTTTAGTCCTTTAGTTTCATGGAGGGGGTGGTGCATGGTGGAGTATCTGCCTCACATGTTCTGATTGTATTGTAACAGACTCTTGTGTTTTGTCCAAATTTATTCAGTAAATAAATTGTGAACTGCTACTTTCTCTGGACTTTTGTCTGTTCTTTACACACCAACACAAGAAATAAACCAAACCACTAAACCAACATAGATGATATTTAAATTATTCAAAAGCCTTTTATTAGCCTTTTATTCAGTGAGAACATATTTATATGTATGAACTAAGGACTACTATCAGTATCTACTATTAGCTGTTTTAACAGAGCCTCTTCTCGCTCCCTGCAGTGACGGTCCTTTGAGCAGTCAGTCACTCTCACACACACGAGTTGCTGCAGGACTCTTGGGTGAATTCATTCCCCTGCCGGCGCAGAGTGGCCTTTATCTGCTGTGTTTCGTATTCACTTGTACAGGCTCTGGCTCTACACCTGCTGACCTCACGCCGGCCCTCTGCAGAAAAGTCATTTGAGGTTTGATGTTTTCTGAGTATTCCACAGTGTGTGATTATGGGCCACATTTCGGAGAGTGTGGAGAACAGGCCCGAGGCGCTCCATCTGTCACATGTCCACCGTGTAATACAGGGGAGACGCAGCAAGTTACAAGCAGCACTTTGATTTGGGGATTTGAGGCCAGTCTGCTCCTAAAACATGGAAGCTTTTTTTCTTTCTTTACAGACAATGCATGCACATTTAGGGGGCATCTTTACATCCTTAATTTGCATCATATCTACTTTAAATGGCAGAAAACCTATTTGTGCAACTGAATTTGAGAAAGTAGTCTTATTTCCTATTGAAAGGCGCAGTAGTCATACTTTAAAGCGGCACACCTGATCATTTAATTTGGACAAATACAAGCCCATCCACCCAATACCAACCAGTGAGATTACTGTCATTTCAAATAAGCTGAAGAGGGGAAAAGGACATAACAGCTAAAGGTTAGGAGGTCTGCACTCATATATTGCAGCTCACATCCTCCAACAAATGAAGTCTGACCTCTAGTGGCAGCTGTAGTGAATAGGTGTAACGTTATTCTTCATGTAACAAAAGGCAACAGTGACAATGATATTAACTCTTACATGCCCCAGTGTTGGCTGTGTTAACACATTTAAAATAGCGGTATATTTTTCGATGAAACAGTTGCTATTGAAGGCTGTGTGGAGTACAGTACACAACACTGTACACATTGTTTAATTCTATAAAATCGTGCAAATTCTCACAATCCACAAGAGTCACCCTGCATTAAATGAAAGCTTGAACCTCGCTCTCTTTTTTTCTATCATATTGCGATAAATAGTAATTAACAGTCAAACACAACGAAATCGACTCTGACAATGTGGCCCATAGTTGTCACAATGCGTAGGGGCTGGTCGTCACTATTGTTTTTAATGGAGTTTTGATGTTGACTTAAAATGTTATAAACCTTTGTAACATTTTGCTTTTTGAGAGATATGTTTTAGAACAGCCGCAATGCCAGATCACTTTAACTAACTGTTGATTTTTTGTGTGTGCAGAATGCTCAATGAGGTGTAAAATGTACAAATTCATTCCTCTATGAAAGCTAATGTTAAAATAAAGTGATTATAAAAAACATATTAGACACAAAATAAATAAAAAAGTCCCACCATGTTATACACCATGTGACAAATAACCCCCAGTGTCCACTTTACTAACAATGTAAGCTAGCTAACAAACGGCTTTAGCATGTTAGCGCTAAAACGGCTCAAATCAAAGCTAACGTCTCTGTCTTTCAGATCAGTGTCTTTTGTTTATGGCACTAACAAAAGGAAAGCTCGAACTACAAAAATAACCCACGTTCAAGTTCAAGTTTGGGGAAAGGGATAAAAACAATTCAAATGTGCTCTCTGTCCTCGGGTCTTCGTTCCAAATGAGAAAATTATTATTGGAAGAGAAGAGGAATACCAATATTATATATCAGTAGCAGAGTACAGTGCCCTCTAGTGTGGCTATAAAAAGCAATGTGACAAATAGCCCCGGTCTCCCCTACATTTTTGAACAGTTATTACAAAATGTGGCTTAACAGGGTCTCAAATAATGTTGAGTTGTAGTGCAGGTAAGTTTGTTTAGTTTTCTTTGTATTATATCGTCACGTGAACACAACCCGCATACCGTATATGATTTGTGTTTGTGTAGCCTATTGAATAAATGTTACATACTGGAGGAACATGTGGATTGACCTGTTGCCCTGGAAAATCCCGCTGTGGCACTAATCTGCTGTTGCAATCCAATCTGTATGGAGCTTAATATTAGCAGCTGGGATTTAGATTTTAGATTGTAGCCTATCCCCAAATGAATAAAAATGATAGAGGAAAATATGTCCCCGCTACTGCATTGTAAAGACTGGCATAACAGACATGCTGGTAACCTCCTGTGTGGCTCACAGCATAACATTCTGTGCCCATCAGTGGGTCAAGTCAGGAAAGATTAGGTTTGTTCCAGATAGGGTGACCAGGTAAACTGGGACAGCCCCTTTGAGCCCTCTGTTCCATGTACCTGTAGATTTCCATTGATTCGTCCCAGTTTTGCACCCACTTTTTCTTCAACTTCTGTCCAAGGAGTCCCAGTTTTTGTCCAGTGCAGCTTTGCTTTTTTTATTTTTTGTTTTGTTCACTTGAAACATTAGGGACTTCAAACATTTGGCTTCTTACTGTGTCCTGTTTTTAATGTGGAAAATCTGGTCACCCTACTGCCAGAGCAAAAAAACGATTCAAAACAAAAAGCTGATTAATGAGGTTCATGACCCCCCGCCTGCCGCTGTTGGGTCACACCTTGAGAGACGGGCACATATCATTCTTACAAAAACAAGCCTCAGCCTGAGCAAACGATTCCTGGCTCATTTCTGCACTCCCTCAGCCATTCCATCTCTCACTGCTTTGCGGAAGAGCTCCATAGTACTTTTGAACTTTTACGCAAATGTACCTGCTTATTTCTTGTTCAAACACTTCTTTGGGATCCAGCGTAATTCTCTTTGTGTGATGGCTTTCTTCCATTTGACGTTCCTGTGAAAGATAAAGTACAGATATTTAGGTAAATTGCTTTGATGTCTGATTATAATTCAAAGTGAATTCATGAAGGCTAAGTATAATCAAGAATTCAATGAATGTAATATGATGTAAGCAGGTGATCCTGAGCCCTCAGACCGATTGAATTATCCTAAATGGCGTTCATAAGACGAAAAAGCCATGCAACTGAAACCCATGAATAGCTGAAAGGAATAGGCCACCGTTTTTACATACTGAGATATGTTCTTACCTTAGCTTAGACGAGTTCATTTGTACCTGTCTGGTCTCCACGTGTTCCTTCTGTAACATAAACACAACACAGACGGTGTTAGCATTTAGCCTCTCTCTTCTCCTCTATAGCTCCAAACGAGGTGAAGATAGAAGCTACCAAAATCTTCCACGTTTTCCCTATTTAAATATGGTTATGTGAAGTTTACACCATAAAGTATAATTACACAACATTAAACAATGTGGATTTTCTAAGCGGATAAAAAGGGGAACTATATTGTAAGGCGTAATAATACCAGGAGTAATTCGACATCCGCGCAGTGATATCTTCACTTTACTGTGCGGATGCCGAATTACTCCTGGTATTATTACGCCTTACAATATAGTTCCCCTTTTTATCCGCTTAGAAAATCCACATTGTTTAATTTGTGTAATTATACTTTATGGTGTAAAACTTCACGTAACCATATTTAAATAGGGAAAACGTGGAAGAGTTTGGTAGCTACTATCTTTACCTCGTTTGGAGCTATAGAGGAGAAGAGAGAGGCTAAATGCTAACGCCGTCTGTGCTGTGTTTACGTTATGGAAGGCACACGTGGAGACCAGACAGGTACAAATGAACTCGTCAAAGCTAAGGTAAGAACATATCTCAGTATGTAAAAACGGTGGCCTATTCCTTGAATATGGAACATGAATAGATCAAGATTCTTAAAGTTGTGCCTTTTGTCTGTCATGCAAATGTTCTGACTGTAATTACAGAGTCCATTCACACAAAACGAAATCTGACATAAACTTTAACGTCTCCCCTGCTTGCTTTTCATCGCCCTTTAGTCGTGTTCTTGTCCCTTTATTTATTCTGTCGCTCTTTTGCCATTGTTTTTTTTTCTTTCACTTTTAGATTTGGATAACACCGGACGAACATGGAGAACATGTGCTCGGTCCACGTGGGGGTTAAGAGGTTAAAAAAAAGAGGTGACATTACTCAAACACACTGCTTTTCGGGATTATCAGATGAAAGGAAATTGTATCCATTACATTAATATGGCCGGTTTGCAAACATAATCCCAAACAACAAATGTACAAAAATAATCGTTTGATACTAACTCGCCATCACAACATGCAGAAAGAGTCTGCTGCCCCAGCCTCGCGCTCTGCTGTTATTGGAAAGCCTAAGTCTTTTGCAATTCAATTAACTTGGTTTCGATCTGAAATGCAACTCTGGGGAGCAACTATTCTGTGTGGAAGTGCTGAAAGTCTTCCCGTGCTCCCCCAAGCCGCTCCAATTAAGGTTAATGGCGTGACAGTGTGGAACGAGGCCATCCACAGGGCGCTGCTTATCCGGCTTTTTGTTTACATCTGTGTCAGAGGCTACAAAGGTGCCCAGGTGAGGCGGTCCCCGGGGTGCTGTGCCAGGCGTACGTGCAGCTCCCTGGGGTGCTGCGGAATAGAGAGAAAACACATCTGGAGGAAGGTGTACTACTCCAGCTGTAGGGCCATGGTAGCCTATACCTCTGCTGTGTGGGGCTACAAAGATTGTTAAAAACATCTGCTACTGTGAATTTATTTTCCTTCCCTACATGCCTTTTTTTTGTATTGCAGTAATGGTATTGGTTAATGCAAGTCCCTGGTCAGGCACTAGAGGGAGCCCACACACAGACATAGAGTCACCCAGATGAAAAGTGGGGAGATCTCTCACTGTAGTAAAAGTGTGGGACTTTATATTCTTAATGCAGGGAAATGTTTTGGAAATAGACGGGGGAAAAAACTAAATGCATTTATGGAATCTCAAAACCTATTATAACCTATAACCAAAGCCTGCTCACAGTCCTGAGGGAGTCACTGCTCCGCGATCACTATTCATGGTACCCCAGTTATTGATGTATGGGTGAAATGCAGACGACAAATGTGGGCCCACAATTGGCCTGGGTAACGTTAAACGATGCCAGAATGATATATGTATTTATTTATTTTTAAAGTTAAGGTACTACTGGTATCGGGGGGAAAAAAGTATCAAAAGCAGGTACTGAAAACTATATATAATAGCCTATCTTTAGGGACCACGCTTTGATGCACGTTGGTCCAGGGACAGCATTAAAGGAAGTTACTTGCTTATTTCATCTCAAATGAATGATACAAATGTAAAAGAAATGGTCTTTTATGGAATAGATTAACATTATTGTTCTGTTTTATGGTTCTGTGTGACAAATATTTTAGTATCATCGAGAAAAAAAAAGTTCAGGTATTATCGAAACCAGTGCCGTTTTTTTGTTTTTTTTCTTTCTTTTACATATAACAGTAAAAGAGCCATCGTCCATCTGGCATATGGGCGGGCGATATGGCCTAAAATCTATATCATGATATAAAAAAGAAATGTCACAATATATTTGACGATATAATTGACAATGAACAAATGACTTCAAAATCCCAGCCTTACGCCTATTGGGAAGATAAATTCAGTGATATTTTATTCTTTTTTTTTTACGGCACACTAATTTCCTCGCAAATATGATCGACTCAAGCAGTTTAGATCCTTCTTTCATTTTACTTTTTAAGCACCTGTCCCCGTGTTCTACAGTCAGTGTTTATGCTGCATTTATGAAGCTTATATCGTGTCCACAGCGATATAAAGAATTACAACAATATCAAACAATTATATCGCGATAACGATACGCGATACGATATGGTCCCGCCCTAGTTCTAAGCTGCTTTGAGGCTCGAGGCTGGCATTTTAATACCTCACTGGACCGCAATAGTATTTCAGCAGCCTGAGAATTAAACGCATTTTATTTTGCACCCGAAGCCGCATTAGCTACAGCGCGGGAGGGCATCCTGCTGTGTGCAAAACAGTAGTAGTAGTAATAGTGTGACGCCCATCAATTTGTCCCAAGCGAAGACAAGGCCCTCACTGTTCTGTATCAATCCGCTCTAAATCAATGACCATGTTCAGCTCCATTAACAACACAAGTCGCTATAGCCCCACATTTCCTCCACGCAGGACACAGGGGGGGGGGAAGCATCATCCCAATTAAAACAGCTAATACCTTTATGGTTACTATTTGACGCTTGAATTTTTTTTTTTTTTTTATCGGGCGTCGTCTCAATTATGTGGTCAGTAAGCGGCGTAATCAGAGGAGCGTAGATGACACAGTAAATGGGTCTTTGCTTTGCCCGTCTTTTGTCAATACGCAATTATCCCCTCTGTTGCCTTCCCCCCCCCGATAAAGCGTGACTTTAAAATAGCTTCTTTTTGTGGTGGTTAGAGGACGGCCATTGTTTCTTAATTGCGACAATCTGAAATGGCTCGACACATTGATCTCCCGTTCATGGCGTTTAAATGGTTTTAGAATCGGCACGGTTCAGAAGAGTACAGTTACTTTAAGGGAAGTGTATTAAGCGTTAATCTAGGAACACAAGTACAATTTTCTTGAAATGAGTACATCTGCCCCGATTTGAGTAACTAACTTCAAGTAATGTTAAATTAAGGAAAAAGACCTCATCGCACTCCAAATTAGGTTAAAAAAATAGACTTAATTTTTTTACTTTTTTACTTTGCCGTGTTAAGAACAAAGTAGCAGGTAAAACAGCACATTCATTCTTATTTGATCATATGAATGTGTATCATCTTCACATTGAGAAAAGTCAATATCTTCAAGTTTGGTGAAAATTGTTATTTTCGTAAGAATGGATTAAAATAATAAATAAGTATAAGATGCAAATTCTATGATTGGAATAGGTTGAAATTTAAACTGATTTGTGCTAATAGTACTGGGTTCTAATATTAATCAGTTCATTGATTTGAATCGATTTTCCTTGAATAGCCTGATATCGATAAAAAAAAAAACTTAAATCGATTCTAAGGTCGTGTTTGAACTATGTTTATTTCAATCGACAATAACTTAGGAACTAAATGAGATAGAAACTTCTCTGCGTAAGTGCCAGCTCGTCCCTGTAGCCCTCCGGGAGCAAAGTTACAGCATGGCAGCAAAAAACGATAAAAAATAGCTCCCCCTGGATATAAAACAGCTTGGCACATGTTTCCTTGTCCTGCATATCTTCCAAACAAAGATTTAGTGGTTTATTTCCAAAAATCTTGTCATGGACAGTTTCACTCTGACTGTATACCTGGGGGCAGCCATGTTGTTTACTGTCAAAGGCCTAACCTACTCAGAGTTAGTTTCTACTATTTGCAGCATTAGTTCTTCCATAACCAAGTAAAATGGTACTGCGAGATATCTTTAACTGAATCGAAAATCTATCAAACGGAAGCGTGAATCGAATCGGGCCCTTGTGAAGAGAATCGATACCAGCCGTAGCTCTAACCGTTCAGCGTAATGTGAGGTCATAAATCAGAAGTAAAAGAATCAGGATGTTGGAAGTTTGGAATACGTATAAGCCACGTCTAACATTTTGTAATTTACAAGCTCCATTCTATTTTTTGGTTTGAAAACAGGAATAAAACAAAACAGGTGCAGTGTCTTTAACCAGAGTGTCTAACTGGTGTCTCAACATAACTTGGTCAGGTGGGAGTCATTTTATTCCACTTTTCCCCGGATAGAAATGTGCACTAATCTCTACACTTTGCTCAAAAGATAAAGTTTATGTGTCGGATTACCCACCTCTGCGTGAGGGCAGTCATATTGAGGTCAGGCCTGGATATTGACTTGATGATGTGAAGACTGACTGTCATAAAGTCATTATAGGAAATCCATGTCTCTGTGCAGCGCTGGGTCCATTCTGCAGAGGCTGCAGTAATTACAGAGATTTGTCAGGGACATCTTAGACCCATCGCTGCTGAAGTTTGGAGGAAATATCATCCATTAAATACAATTTTCTGAAACGACCAGAGCTGATTCAGTCGGTTAATAAGGTATCCATAATAACTCTGTCTATGCAGCGTTTTGGTACTGAGGGTGTTCAAATTATTTTTAATGTTTTTGCTCTTTAAGTCGTAAGTTGGGCGTTTTAGACTGACCAGTCCTTCACATGTCTTTTTGTTTGAATCATACTTTTGCCAGTTAGGTTATTTAATTGCAACAAATTGGTCAAGTTGTCTTAATAACTTAAAGGCACAGTATGTAACTTTTCATCCAGAAAAATGTTGATATCAGTGTGTATTTGACCCCTCAGTGACCCAATGGCTGTATGGGTGGTTAGCAACGCTCTAGGATTCTTTTTTTAATTTTTATAGAGTTTCTAGTAGGTTTTCACTACCGATAGACCCATCTCCATGGTTACACATCCATTCAAATTCAGAAAACCTGCCAGAAACCCTCAAAACAATCTATCCTGAAGCATCAAAGAGGCCACCATGATGGAAAAGAAAGGTGCTAAGCTAACCATGCATCCATCCGCGGAAAGGTCAAATACACACTAATATCAACTGTTATGTCCGCATAAAAAGTGACACAATGCACCTTTAATATATTCATATAGTAGTAAATCTGACAAATCACTTTGGTGGGGCAAGAATGGCATGCATAGCTTGATGTTAAAATATCCTCTTGTGTGCCGCCTTATTAAAGTGCATTACATTAGCCACAATTTTTGCCAAAACATAGTTAACACAATTATATTTAAGATTTTGCTATAGATTTGATCCAATTTCTGTTAGCTTGAAGGGATATTTCAGGATTTTTGTTAGTCATTTCCTAGTTATCCAGAGTGTTGTTGATGTCTGGAGATATTTTTTTCTTAAGTTCTTATATTTGAAGAGTCTAATGGCGCTAGGCTAGGGTAAGGCTAAAGCATTTCTATGGTATCAGTTAGCCTCCACAGTGCACCTGAGGTAAATCACTTATAACTTATAACCAGACTAACCATATAAATGTCTGTGTCAATAGAATTATTATATTTGAGCAGCATCAGCTTCGTGGCTGTAAGCTAACGCAGCGGCGGAGTGATCTGCGAGAAAATAGTCCCTCAAAATGCGGTAATTCATGTGATACAAGGTCAGTATATTCAAAATGATTCTATTAACACAGACATTTATATGGTTAGTCTGGTGTTATAAGTGATTTACCTCAGGTGCACTGAGGTCAGCTGGGCCAGGCTGTTTTTAATGCAGGCTAACTGTTACCATAGAAATGCGTTAGCCTTGCCCTAGCCTAGCGCACTGACTCTTCAATATAAGAACTGCATGAATTTAAGAAAAAATATCTCAGACATCAACAACACTCTGGATAACTAGGAAATGAGGCCCAATGTTAAAAATCCTGAAATATCCCTTTAACATATTTTGTCACATTTATTGTTTCACTTCCTTATTGGACACGGACAGGAAGTGGCATAGATAGAGGTGCCAACCATGTTATGTCAATGGGAAATGAGGACAAAAAAATTAATTAAAAAAACTTTTCTTCCCAACTTTTCTTCAGTAAATTGCAGCTTCACTGAAATACAACTATGACTATTACTTACAACAGATGTTATCCATCTCAGTCATAATTCCAAAAGGATTAAAACCCGTCATATGCACTTTAACATCTTACATCCAGTTCGACTTTACCCAAATCGAAAAGCTTTTTCGACTGGAGAGCAGCAGACTAAGGCCTCATTTAAAAGCTAAGACCTACAAAAGTGATTGCAACTTTTTTTCGTTGCGTTGTCGCTGCGTTTTTGCGTTTTTATCAATTTTTGTTTTTTCATTGCTTTTTTGTCACTTTATTATTGTGTTTTCATCCTCATTTTCATTGCTATTTTGACGAAGAAGCTTTTAGATTTGGCTTTTAGATTTGGGTGGGAAAATGTGCTCAGTTCAGGTGGGGGTTAAGAGGTTAAGTTCTAATTTGGCAGCCATTTTCAAGAAGTTGTGCTCATGATACAGCTCACTGGAAATACAGAACTGATGGCAGTCCCTCCAAAAGTGATATACTTGTTCCTATTTTAGTTTCCTTCTTTAACTGTTTTTAGTTAGTGTTTACCTCAGCTCATTGAAGTTCATAATCTTTTGTTCCAACATGACCCCGCTTGCCTTCGTGCAGCACCATCTGGGTTTTTAAAATAAACATATGCCCACTTTGCCCTCGTAGCGGTTGCACAAATACTTTTTAGACTCGCACTTTTCGACCCAGGCGCCCACAAGGCGGCGGCGCACAGAGCTGTGATGTAATTACACTTGTTAATTGGAAGAAAGCCACCTGCGGCAGGAGAAGTGTGGTCATCTCCGCTCAAATTGCTTTTCTTTACGTGTTGTTTTGCTTTCCAAGTCTCCGCGTTGTGGGAGGACTACAACAAAGCCATGCAGAGCCATTGTTCAGACTAAAATGAAATACTTAAACAGTACTTAAAGACACCTTAAAGGCAAAAACAATAAATGTAGGCTTTCATTTCATTTCGGGTGGGAAGAGAGAGCCGCCTCTCGCCTCTCCTCAGCCGTGACTTGTAACTGCAAAATCAATACCTGTTTACTATTAGCAAAATCTGTCAATTTGAGCGATTAACCTGTATCTGTCATCTTAGGGTTAGGTTTAGGGTTAGAGTTCTTTTCTCCAATTATACAAATCCAAATCTCAAAGCGTATTGACTGGAGAGCATCACAGGGTTTGCAGCAATAATAAACTAATGGAGATTTGGAAAGATACAATTCTGGAGTTATTGTTCACATCAAAACACTTAGGCACCACGTGAGGGATAATGTATAGAAAAGGCGTTCTGTACATTATCCCGCTTATTATACGGCTATTTGCCAAGTGTACACACACAAATAAACTTTGTTGATTCCAGGCAGTGTGGCTAGGCTAGTAGCAGCACAGCTAGCTACTTATTGCTAGCCTAGCTACTTAGTTTAAGGTGCAGTTGGAGAGGAGGAATGGTGGTGAATCTCTGGGTAAGTTGAAAGTCGACTCCGCTAACTTCACGAGCGATTCCCCCAACTTCTCTCACAGGGACGGGACAGAGATAGTGTCCTCTACTACTACTTGTGGAGTGATATGAAAGACCTGTATTACAAGCACGAACTCCGTTGCCATTGGCAGCGGTCATTATTTTTCAGAGGTCTTCTATCAGAAAATAATGACCGGTAGAACGTTGGAAAATCACATTCAAGTCAATTGAGCGTTCTACTTGCATTGTGAAGGTCCGTATAATAAAGTGTGACTCAGGTGGAAATTAGCATTTTTGCTATAACCTGGTACATGCATCTTTCTTTTGGTCCATGTTAAATGTGCTCTGTCCTGTCTAAATAAAAAATATACCCATACCATACCATGGATTTACCAGCAGTGACTCAATAGCTAACAGAGTTGTTCTTATGCTTTTTTCTCCACCTTTTATACTGGGTTTAGCTAATGTTATGGACAATATATGCTAGCACCCACAAACATGGTAACAGTGGATTTTTCCCAGTTCTATATGTCAACACTCCACCTCTGGATCCACTGGACCTTTAGCCCTATTCACTGTAATGGGATTCAGAGATGTTTACAAGGCTCTTTTAAAGCATCTGATTGCAAAGAAATATCACATTTGTGATATAGTGCAGGACACCACGCTCTGAAACAGGGACAAGCCCAGGAGGCGCTGGACCGTTTCAGAGGATCAGAGGAGACTGAAGTCAGCCAGCCAGGTTTCCTCCGGGTGCTACGGTTTCTCCGACCTCCAAAAACATGCAGGTCAGGTCGGCCCACAATGGCAGCGCGGCTCAGGACTAACACCTGAACACTATTTCGTTGTACGCTTGCACAATGACAAATAAAGCACTTACTTACTACTTCTGAAAGTATTCTGCAGTAATTAAACATTAACATTTACTCTGGAGTTTAGTTAGTTAGTAAGTCTTTTCTTACATTAAAGGAACTAGATGCAAGTTGGTCATTTTTATACTCACAGCTTATTTTAGATATAAAAATATTTTAATTATTCTAATTAGGTGTAAAACAGTTTATCTGTTATTATTTCAGCAGGAGTTTTGAGATAAAGTTGCGTTTTCTGCTGTGTTTGCCTTTGGAGCTCTCAACAGTTTGGGCCCGGAAGTAGCTTATTATTGTGTGTGATGTCACACTTAACAAACGTATAGGCCAGTGTGATACCTAATTTGAAAGCCAAGACCTTCTAGTTTCTAAAACTATGTGTAAGATCTGTGTAAATGAAACGTCTTATATCACCCCTTGCCATCCTGATCCTAAATCATAACCCCCTGATCAGTGCGGACGCCAAGTAACAGTTAACTAATCAGGTAAAGGAGGAGGAAACCACCTCATGACATCACCAGGTGTAACATATTTGTAGAGATTTACAGCAAATGTTCAAAAACTCAGTTGGGCATACAGTGCGTGCAGAATTATTCGGTACCCCCATGGTTTTGCGTTTTACATGGTTGTGATCACTCATTTTAACCTGTTGGGTCTAAATCATTCACAGGTGTAACTTGAATGCAGTTAAACAGTTTGGCTGCGAGACTCCATTGTTAGACTACTAGCAGGTGAGATAAATACAAGTTGCCAACATTTACCTGTGCAGAATTATTAGGTACCGAAGACTGAACACTTAAGACTTAACCCCTGCTGAAAAGGATACAATAGTGAAACTGCTGGCTGAAGGACTGAGTATAAGACAAATTGCTACAGATTTGAACAGAAACTGGAGGACTGTGAGGGGCGGAAGAAAGGAGTTGAGAAGAAAAGACGAAAGCTGAGTGAGAAGGATCTACGCAGAATAAAGAGAGAAGTCAAGAGAAATCCTCTACAAACCAGTTCCGGAATTTTCACCAATTGTGGCTTGCCAGGTGTACCTCGTAGTACCTGGTGCAGTGTACTTCGCGAGGTTTCTAAAGTGAAAAAAAAGCACAAACCCGACCCCTCTAAGAAAGGAACATAAAGAAAAACGTCTGCAATGGGAACAAAAGTACATGAAGACGGATTTTAGCAGAGTATTGTGGACGGACGAGATGAGGGTGAGCTTAGATGGTCCAGACGGATGGGCTCGAGGTTGGATAGCTCATGGACTGGACGGTTCAGAAGGCAGCAAGGTGGTGGAGGAATCATGGTATGGGCAGGAATCATCAACTGTGAGGTCGTTGGGCCCTTCAGAGTAGAACAGGGTGTGAAAATCAACTCCGAGAATTACTGCAAGTTCCTTGAGGGCACCCTGTTCAAACAGTGTTACAAGAAAAAACCCGCAGCTTTCAAGAAAAAGATGATTTTCATGCATGACAACGCTCCTTCACATGCCTCTCACTACACAACTGCATGGCTAGCACAAAAAGGTATTAAAGATGACCACCTAATGTGTTGGCCACCAAACTCTCCAGATTTAAACCCAATTGAGAATTTCTGGGCTATACTCAAACGTGTTGTTTATGCTGAAGGAAAACACTACACCTGGTTGGATGCGGTCTGGGATGCCTCAGTCCTCCTAGGAACGCCCCCACCTCCTGGAGACGCCTCTGGACCTTTTGTCACCAGCCAAGCCACCAACCACTGCTCCTCAGCTCAGCAGAGCCCCCTCCCCGCACAGTAGTGTTGTTTAGATGCCACAGCAGTGTGCTGAAGGGGGCGTGTCGGAAAGCTTCTTAAAGAGACAGAGGCCTATTTCAAGACGTTCAGTGCAGCCATTTTGAGAGAGCAATTTTATTCAAGGCAGTTATTTTAATTTACTGCATATACAGACCAACAGAAGGTTACGTCATCATTGTAGTATGCTATAGACTGGTGCTATGTGATTGAAAAAAGCATAATACCCCCCCTTTAAATCATATCCAAGAGCACGTTAGACTACCCAACAGGTTTAAATGAGTGATCACAACCATGTCAAACGCAAAACCATGGGGGTACCTAATAATTCTGCACGCACTGTAAGTCGTTGGCATTACATTGTTTGACTTTAAGGAGTTCGAATGGCATCGTAATTCACTCTGAGAAAACATCCTCGCACAAATGCCACCCGCTGAGGCGCGCTGCAGCCACATGTACAGTAGGCACCGACAGGAAGGCGAGGCAGAGACTAGAGAAAGAGAGACAGAGAGACAGAGAGAGAGTGAGCCAGCTTCGACCGCGGGAGTATTTTGGAAACATATGTTCTGTACAAAAGCTGAACACAAATACATTCTGATGGTGCGAGCAGCACAGAGGCATAAATGTCAGCGTGATTAAACACAGGCCAAGGCGCTCCACCTGAAGGCCCTCCTCCAACTGCATTTGCATTTCCAAAATCTTGGCTCGGAGTGTCGTCTCCTCCCGTCTTGCATATAAATTTGGATTACTGGCTGTCTGTGAGCGATGGATTAAATTCGGAGTCTATTTGAAGTCGTACAATCATGAAGTTTTATTATAGCACATCTGGATAAAGTGCTATATTACCAAAGTAGAAGTATTTAGCACGATTGTTACTTGAGTGACAGCAAAGTGTTGTGTTTTGCGTATTTATAACATACTTACTCGTAGTACTTTTACTATTGTCACAGCGATAATTTCAAGAGGTGTTACTGTTGCCTTTATGTGTGAAGTGTTCATGTTCTCCCTGTGTCTGTGTGGGTAACCCAAACCATGCACAACAGGTTCATCCTCCAGCCATGATTATGACCGTGAATTATAGTTTGTTTTTTTGTGTCTAACAATACACCCGCTCTCTTTGCAACATCCCAATAATAAAACAAACTGTGTGATCAGACGGTGGCGTCTCTTGTGCATCAGACAGATATGGATTTGACTGAGGTAATCACAGACTTTGTGTCTACAGCTTCTGCTGCTATAACACGATAACTCTGGACACGCGCCCCTTTGTCTCATTCTGCTTACACCTGTTTTGACTGGGCCTCGTCTGGACTGGACCACGTCACACAGACATTATAGTGAAATGTTGGGAACTATATGAAAAAAGTTTTTGACGTAGCAATGATGCTTTGTCTATGTGTAGGATGCGTTGTCTTGCCATGTCTAAGCAGGTATCTCTGGTTTATTATAAACATTAGAGTTCCCTCTGAGGCCAGGGTGAGTTGGACTGTCTTGGTTAAATGAAGGTCAGGTAAAAAAAACAAAAAACATATTATTTATTGGACTGAGAGATAATTGCATTTTAAATCAGTCCATTGTACATTGACAAAAAGCCCATACACCAATACAAACATTTTTAAACAATATATATACATTTAATTTTCATTTGTATTACAAAAACAAACACACACACAGACTATTACCCGTAAAAAACAAAACAAAATGACAAATTCCAAAAGAGAATATAGAATATATTCTGGAACTCAAAATACAAGTTACAAGTCCAGTTCTTCCTCTCGTAACATATGTAAGTCTTTCAAGTGCGACACAGTGTCGTTTCCTGTGTGCATAATTTTATGTAAAGAAGATCCACCCAATTCCATGCAATTATTCTCCTGGCCTGCAGGAGAACAAATAATAGTGGGTTTCCTTTTATTGACAACAAAGTCCTTAGGGACTATCTCTAAAATGCACAGCGTTGCACAAAGAGGAACTTTAATTCAAATTATTGTGGAAATGGTAAACGGTCTCAACTTATAGAGCACTTTTCCACCTACATTAGGCACTCAAAGAGCTTTACAGCAAGAAAGCACTCACCCATTCACACATTCATTCATACACCAATGTATGCAGACACTGGAGGCAAGAGGGTGAAGTGTCTTGCCCAAAGACACAACGACAGTGTGCACTTTCAGGAGCCGGGATTCAAATCCCCAATCTTCCGATCACGAGATGACCCGCTCTACCATCTGTGCCACTGTCGCCCCAGTTAGTTTGAACATTATATATTTATATCATATTTTTAAATTTTCCAACAGTCCCATAAGCGATGAATAAAGAGTATCCGTCATCAGTAAGGCACCAATACAAACATACAAGCAAAGATTGTAAAGTGCAATGGCAAACACACTTCTGCAACAACAGCAGGAAATGGGGAAGAGAATGTATAGACTTAAATTCTTAACTCTAAGGTGAGTTGTATATGTGTTCCAGCTCAACCACTGAGCCGTATAGCAGCACAAATATGAATTGTTTTGACATGAAAGAATGAAGAGCATTAAATACAGGCCAGACATTAAAGTGGAGGAGGCGTCTGGTGTTCTGCTGCTAAAAGAACGCTCTTCGAGTCCGGAGTGCAGCAGACTGATATATTACCTGATGTAAATAATAGATAGACGGAGATCGATCATCGCTTTGGTTTCACGTTTCCTGCTCCTTTTTTTCCCCACACCCAGACACTACGCTTTTCCTTTTTAAAACTTTAACAAAACTCTGGGCAACTTATTTATAAACCCAAAGATGAAGACAGTGTTTAATTCTTCAGAGCTCTACCTCTCTGCCTCCTGAGCCCAATTAGACTTGTTTACTGACTGTAGATTTTGTCACAAACGAGGTACAGTAAAGGGCAGGAGTGGCAGATAGCTCTGCAGAATCACTTCAGGCAATTGCACAGGAGACGGAGAGACACATACCAGTGCTAATACACCTACGCTCTGATGTACGGAGGATACGCTTTAGCATAGCCTCAAGCTCATCATGCAGAGCAGACTTTTTGGATCCTTGTTTGACCTTTTTTGTTTTCAGCATTTTCCAAAAACATTTATGTCTATAGTCCATCACCCTCTCCCCCGATCAACGTTAGACAATGGGACAATGGGACAATGGGTTTCTTTACTCTGTGAGCTACTTTTACACAACAAAAATGGCAAAAAGCTCCTTAAACTTCAAAGACACTTGTGTTACCATGCGACTGAAAGGTGGAGTCAGGGTTGCCAGGTCTGCTGCATTTCCGAGGGATTTTGAGTGTTTGTGCAGGTAAAAATAAATAAAAAAATCTGTCTGTGGGTTTTTGAAGCATAGTTTTCCTATGTTATTTAGATCTTAATTCGTCTGACAAAAATCCCAATTTAGGATGACAAACCCTCGTGTTTAAGGCCATCAGAGTGAAATGCACGCCTGTGGGATTGGGGCGGCTTTCGAGAGACTTTAGCGGCTTTGTCTGACCTGGATGCCGGTGTTAACTCTGGACCGTGAGATGATATTTCAAAAGAAAACGACTTCCTCATAACACTTTACTACATTCACCTATAAAGGGTTTGCAGACAGTGTTCAATCTTATACTGTACATTTTCTGGCTTGTTCCACATGGTTTCACTTTGCGCTATTGTCTGACATTTTACAACAATAAGGACTACAGGTATTTTCTTGATCTTTGGGTTTTGTCGCCACACAAAATACGGTCAAACACTCTGACATTCACTGTGGCATGGTTTCAATAAGCTTCTACATACAGGGGTGTCCAAAGTGCGGCTCGCGGGCCAAATGCGGCCCTCAGACCAATTTTTGGTGGCCCTCAGGCTTCAAGTTGAACTGGCACACATCTCCAGAGGAAATACTTTTTACTGCATGTTTAATAATTCCACTCGATTAAAAGTAACATTTTATTGTGAGACAGAGCTGGCATTGTGGTTCCAAGCCTAAATAAAGATGTGGGGCACGGGTTTAACAACATAACCCCACCTTAATCCAGTTCAGCTTTAGTCAAATCTCAAAGCTTGAGTCGAAACGCATAGGTGACGCCTTTTTTTGCTTATCCAGAGTGCCTCGGCTCCCTCTCTTCCTCTTCTATAAGTTACCTCCTGGCCCACGAGTCTGAAGAGCACCTGGTTCGTATTGTTTACTTGCTATCTCACTAGCATTCACTTTGCTACAATGGCAATCCAGTGAGCTCTCTGCCTCTCCTCCTCTAAAAGCTTCATGACTGGAGCTTACAGCCTATAGCCTAGTGTAACGCCTCATTTGAAAGCTGATTGTAACTTTTTGGCGCAATTTTGTTGCTTTTTTATTATGTTATTGTTGCTTTTCCGGCACATTTTTGTAAAATTTTCACTGCTTTTCTGTCATGTTTTCATTTTTGTGTGTGTCGTATTTTCATTGTTTTTGTTGTTGTCATGTTTTCATTGTTTTTATTTGTCACATTTGTGTTGAAAATAATGTGTAACATCTGTGTGAGAAAAACACAACTTACAGGTGATCGATGGCAGGTAACAATATTCTCTTAAAGCAGTACTAAGTAACTCTTGCCCCTACAGGCCATAAGGGGAACTGCAGGTGTCGTAGCATGTTGCGTTTTTTGCTCATTAATTGTCCGTGAGAGTAAATACTACGCTGACAGAAAAGACAAAGGGAGAGAGGGATATTGTTCATTCAATTACACAATGGAAATAATTTTTCACTCAAACTTGGCTGTAAATACTGGTTAAGTGGCGGTAGCCCACAGTTAGCTTTGCCCGTTAACCTGTTAGCTTCTTGTTCGTGATTCCATTAGTGTGTATTGGTGACTCCGACCCGGTGGGAGCGAAGTTGCAAGTTGCGGTTTTTGCTGGCCAGAGACACCAGGGGGAGATGAAAGACCCCCCAATCATCCCATTAACACTTGTATTACCCCCAGAGGGACTACGGAAAGGATTTATTAAGGTAAACAATTTACTGCTTTAATTAAAAATAAATAAATAAAAATGTTGTTTCACTGCAATAGCCACCGATCTTTGGCCCTCCACTCCGTATATACACTTCGATAAACGTCCCTCGATGAAAAAAAAAGTTTGGACTCCCTTGTTCTACAACATCAAAAGACCCAGTGTTGCCACCAAGATCTTGTATCGATGACGTGGGAGTGTGACCACAGCGCAAAGCCTTCTCCAGCACATCCCGAAGATTCTCAATGGGGTTAAGATCTCTCTGTGCACAATATACAACAATATACTGAAAGATAAAGCAGTAGAAGGACCTTTAAGTGGCATAAATATACCCAACAACACAAGCACAGTATCATTTAGTGCAGTACAAAAGCAAAACATTTACATAGAAGAAAGTAAAAACAGTAACGCTATGTGCGACTCGTGACTCTTCATCTCCGTTTAGCCCCGAGCCGCTAAGACAGAACTCAAAAAACACCTTAAACAAACTGATAAATATTTATGTTCAGTAACTGCTGCGCTGAAATGCAAATGCACTTTCCCATCTGTTTAGACTTAGACTGTTGGGTAATGTGTAAATAAGTATTCCAAATGCGCTGTTGCTTTCAATTAAAATGCAAAATATAAATGCCATGGATACAGGAATTAATAAATCATTACTCAAATCACTCACTACTGTTTCTTGTAAGACAAATTATGCTTTTGAACCCACAACCATGGCAGCTTTAATGAGAGAAAATCATTGTTTATTTCCCATTGAAACGTTCTCAACATTAAAAAGCATTATTCTGAATAACAGCGGATAATTAAATCACTAATGGTGTAATAGACCCCAGGAACTTCCACTTCATTTGCCTTTTGACTTCCGTAAAACGATTATCCTCACTGTGACGCTGGCTTCATTCACACCATCGAAGTGAAAAGTATTTATATATTCATGGCATTACCCGCTGGTTCAGATGACACATAATCACAATAAGTGTCATATCATTACACTACGGTTGAAAAGATGTTCGACTGTTTGCGGCATCGTGCGTCGTCGACAGGTTTGGAGACTTTTGGTGGTATTAGAGACTTCAAAAAAACGCTTCGTAATTATCGGAACAAGAAGTCATGCGCTTCTTCTGCAGAGAGATGACATTTCGGGAAGTGTCTTTGCATTTTTGACACTCTCATCAAGAAGCTTTTGGGCGAAGCCAAACTGGACAAAATGTGCTCGGTTCAGGTGGGGGTTAAGAGGTTAAGCTGCAAGTGTATCAGATGGATTTACCAGGGGAAAAGGAAGCAACACTGAACACCAAGAAGTAAAATGTTAATAAGAATTGTAAATATAGGTAAATGATGAACAAAAGGGTATAAATATTTACAACTAATGGAAATTAATAAAGGAAAAACAATTACAACAACAAGAGGGAGCAGAATAATCACCTAATGATTAACTCTAATTAGATAACACCACACATTATTTTTCAGCGCACAGGTGTCAAAGTCACCCGGACTGGAAGAACAGAGGCAGGCCTGGCCAATCCGAGGAGGGACAGCTTCAGCCAATCCTGACCAGGCATAGGAGAAGTCCACCAATTGGGCTCCAGGGAGGACAATGTGAGCCCCATGAATTCTGGTTTCGTCATCGTAGAATGATGTCATCGGGGAAGAGGGAAACCACTGATGGAATAACCTTGTCATTCAGGATGTTCAGGTCCTCAGTTGATCTCGTTCTTTGGGCACAAAGTGTTGTTGAACCAGGACCTGACCAACTGCAGCGATCCAGGTGGCGACTTTTTGTCTTGGTCAGGCAGGTGTACAGTAGGTCCACTCCTGTCGTTCGATTGTCCCCATTAACCTGAAATGATGTAGAAAGGTCCTCCTGATCAAGATCAAGATCACAGCTCAAAGTCTCTTCCCACTCTGCGGCCGCCTGCTGTTCCTGACAGATTGTCCCAACAACACCGAAAGACGGGTCAAGAAAGGGCAAATAACTGCAGTATCTTTCTGTTTTTCTATCAGGTTTGGGAAATGCCCTCTTAGAGAAGCCGGCTGAACGAGTTATTCGCTTCTACATCAGAACCAATCTGAAACATGGATGAGGTGGAACATCTTAAATTAGTTTGTCACAAACTTGTCTTGTCTCCCCTCGAGTCTTAAAAGAGTTACTGAATGCAAAATGGGCTATAAATGCATTACTGAGCTGAACTGACTTTGGAAAGATATATCTCCAAGACGCTATTGTTCCATATCGGCCAACCAGAGCACTCCGCTCTCAAAACTCAGGGCTACTAGTGATTCCTCGGGTCTCCAAAATCACTGTAAGAGGAAGAGCTTTTAGCTACCAAGCTCCGGTTTTATGGAAAAAACTCCCAGCTCACGTTAAAGAAGCAGACACAGTCCTTACATTTAAGACTAGGCTCAAAACGTACCTCTTCGAATTAGCTTATGATCAGGTCAGTTAGGTAAAGCTCTAACCCACAGCCTGAAGTAAAGCTGCCTTAGAAGAAACACTGCTGTGGGAAGTACGGTACACTGAGCGCTATCCTCTTATTCTTCTCACTGCAGACTTTGTCTTATTATGATACAATATTACTTTTATCCGTTGTCTGTTCATTACTATTGTTACAGCCCCAGGCCTTCAGTGTCCCTCCCTATTGTTGGTTCTGTTCGTGTGGTGCTAATTTCCCCCTTTCCCTCAATGGAAACCTGGCTGTGTGAGCCCTGGTCTGGGATTGGAGGACTCGTTCTGGATGGCTGCTCGTCCCTGGTCCTGATTGGTGCGGTTTCGGAGCACCTGGCCCCAATCAACCTCCTGTTGCAGCCACGCCTTTTATAAGCCCACACCAGAGAACATTCGGGGCTGCTGGACTTTGTGGCCAGTACGCCATATTGTTTGTGCCCTTGTTGTTTTGTTAGTTAGACTGCTGGTCTTTGTGGCTGTCTGCCATTCTGTGTTTTGTGTCTCTTCGTTAGTGCTAACTTTTGTGCGTTCAGAGGCACTCGTTTCCTGTTCCCATTGAGTGTTGTGTCTGTGTCACTCTTTGGTATGTTCACTTTTAAGTGACTTGGGATTAAGTGACACTCATTTTGTGTCATTTTGTGTGTTTGTAAATATTGTACATAGCCATTGTTTGGTTATTTTTGTTACCCCTTTGTTAAATTTACCCTTTACCCTCCTTTTATTAAATTACAACTTAATTTATCCATTTTACATCTTGGTTTTTGTTGCAACTTTTAATCTAGCAGAGCCGGGTTGTAACAACTATTCACATGGTGTCTCCTGTCGCACTGTAGACCGAACGGGGGAACCCGGCTGAACGGAGGAACCCTGCCTACTGGATTGACAACAAGGACTGGACGGTCTGCGATCTTGGCCCGTCTGCTGAGGGACTCCATCGGTCCTGGGTCTCTATAGCCTGTCCGTCCATAGGAGTGGATCTCTCGTTCTGTGGTTCTCCCCAAGGTTTCTCTTTTCTCCCACTGGGTTTTTGAGTTTTTCCTTGCCGTGCTGGAGAGTCTAAGGACAGGGGACACCCGTCCCGCGCCGCTCGTCGCCACCCACTGCTGACGCTTGTTTGGACATTATGTTTGCCTGGATACTTGATTCACCTGGGCTTTGCCTTGTCTTGTTTGCTGCTCTGTTTGCCTTAATGTTCGGTGCAGCCCTATGAGGCAACTCCTGTTGTGATATTGGGCTATACAAAACCATTGATTGATTGATAGATATATTTACTATCAGACTATTGAGATTAGAGTTACAGTGAGTAAAAAGATTCAGTTCAAAGCGCACATTTAACGTGTCTGAAAGTGTTAACTCACTGAGCAGACAGAAATATGAACGGTTTATTTGAATGTCTCTACATAAGACCTAAAGGCCCTGTGCAAGATGTGATCTAGCTTTAAGAACAACATGAGTCGTTATCTGCAGACAACACTGTTAAATAATAGCAGACTTTACGACTTGTTTATTACATTAGTCAAATTGCAACTGTGATTTTAAAAGTGTGTGGAAGCGACATTGATGTTTAAACGTTTGGATACTGCATGGACCAGGCTCATTCTCATTCTGGCCTCCTAATTTAGGCCTTGATTTACGGCCAAGATGCAGAGTCAATGTAATTAAGAGCATTTAAGGAGCAGGTAGAATGAAAAAGACTGAGCACTCTGGCCTCTTTTGAACAAACAATGAAAGTAATCTGTGTTAGAAGTCAATTTAGAGAAGCTTTGAGCATGTCAGTGCCATTTGTAAAGATAACATTCAAAGCCTTAATTACATATGGAAGTAAAGAAGGCTGTTCTTCTATTTACATGTATGATGTATGTAGAATGTAACATCTCTCTCTAAGACAGGGGCAGGACTTCTAACCAAAGACAGATAGATTAGCTTTTTTGAGGTCTATAGAGATGCATGTAATCTGTAATTGGGTTGTCACCTAAGCCACTTCCTATATTGGGTTCTCTTGGACAGGCATTTTACCTACACGCGTGTGGAAAGCCTGAAAGCTGTGCTTTCAGAGACGGCTGAAAATATGGAGTAAACAAACCAATTATGGCAATGTTCTCTCGAGCCAGACGAGCATCATTCATTTGGTAATGACTGCATAGTATGGATCCCTAACTGTCCAGCTGAGGGACAAATTGTTACAAATTCACATATGTGCCATGAAAATAATTGGACAGAAGGACTGAGAACCATTACAGACAATGTACGAGAGGGTTGTGCTAAAATAAGACCGGGCAGGCCGGCCCTCAACATCCACTCTCCTCAGAGTCAGACATGTTTCCATCAGGAAAATGAGAAAGTAAAGACAAACCCTGGCTACAACCATATCTCTATTCTACCCTATGCTCCCAGCATTCATTATCATTTTTGGTGAAACTCAGCAGTGCACTTTGCTTGTTAAATCTGTTGCAGTCCCTGATAGTAACCGGCAGAGGGCGCAGCCGGGCTTACTCGAGCGCAAACAAACTGAAAGGGGAGGAGCAGCCAGCATCGGGAGTAAAGTGGCCACACGGTGTGCCAGTCCGTCCGAGACAGCAGCCGCTCACATCTCAGACCCACCTACTGCACGGAGACAGGAGCGAGCCTCTCCTCCGTGCACAAACTCCACTATCCAGCTGACCGGGGACCACTCTCCCCAAAGCCTCCGCACTCATCATCCTCTCACTGGGCACGCACTCGTTTCTCTTCTCTGCCGTGCAATGCATCAGCAAGCCAGGATAAAGCCAGCTGTACGCACGTAAAAGAAACAGCAGCAGCAGCAGCAGCCAGCGCCGGAGCGGAACAAGGACAAACCGAAGCCGGGAGGAGGGACAGCGGTAGCGGCGAGAGAGGGCGCCTCGGAGGTAAGCGCACAGGCGGGCATGGCGAGGGGAGGCGGAGGCGGTCACTGCGCTCTCACGCCACGGGCACTACTCAATGTCAGGTGGGATTTTGGAGGGGGGCTCTAAACGCTTGTCCAGTGTGCAGGATGAATGAGCTGGGTCGTCCTATATCCATTGCCACCCTTTTTTTTTTTTAGCCCGAGAAAAGTATATCCCGAATCGCTGGCCGCGTGCTGGGCTGTCATGCTGCGCGCGAAGGCTCCAGCAAATCAAACTTCACGTCCTGAGTGGTGATAAAGTGGGCAGCTTATGAAAATATCAATTGGTCCTTGGAGGTGAGAGCAACGGCGCCCGCGATAGCAGCAGCACGTGGCGGTAACAGCGGCCAGGACCATAATATAGTGCTGTACCTGCAGTAAGAAGAGACACAGCCAGCCCGGGAGTTAGGGAATGCGTGCTATTCATCGGTTAGCCAAAGATACAGTAAATCCGACGGGTGTATCATAAACAACTGGCCCGTTTTTGGCGTTGTCTCATTGGGCACGCTGCAACGATGAAATGTACAGCGTCACGCATCTGCTATTTGGACAGATACATTTATTACAGAGGCTGCTTCCAGTCTCTGCATTCAGTTCTCATCACATTTTTGCAATTACAGTTTCATGATTGTATTATAATTTTAGAAATAGCTTTGAGGGCTGAAATTGAATGGTTGTAATTACTAAATGCAAAGCAGTGTTTATATGCACAGTGTTGGGTAGTAACTGAATACACTTAGAAGAATCACTGTATTCTGGTGAAGTTACTCTCTCATATGTAGAGTACAGTTACTTTCCTGAAATCAAAGGAATACGTCACAGTACTCAGGCATTACATTTGAGCGACATATTACATTATTAAGAAAGAATGTTTAATAATGATATAAAACGCCTTATACGATGGCCGTCATATGATCTGACGCTCCTGTGCATTTGCTAAAAGTAAGTAAGTAAATAAGTTCATAGCAGGCGTTACAACAAGCGCACATGTTTTTACCCATGAGCCGGATTTATACATTAAATGATATAATGCAAATCAATGTGAAGTATCCAGTATTCAGAATACAATGACCACGGAATACATTTCAAAGCAAGTATTCAACTCAACTTCAAAGTGAAAGTATTCAGAATGCAATACTCTTAACTGGACAAAGTAAAAGGAATGCGTTACAAAATACATTTTAAAAGCAAGTATTCAGTATTCTGTAGGTAAATACAATTTCAAAGTATTCTTTTTTCCTCCCGCTAAATCAAACAGTTCTGAAATGCACACTCTTGTATTTGTCGACAGTTCATATTCAAAGTCTTCTCTTTAATATTAATGCTCCTGGACGTGTTGAAAGTTTGCACGATGAACCGAATCTTGAATTCACAACACAAACCTTGTTTTGTGAATTAGATATTTCCCCCTAAAATCGTGCGGCCGTTTTACAGTAGTAAGAATCCCTCATGTTTTCATAGCCGACTCCTGTACCCATGTGTAGTAGAGCGCGAGTGCAATTCCCTCTGCCTATTTGGTGTATTTATATATATATTTTTTGCACACCCCAAAAATCCATCTATCTGGAAATAATTGCCCTCCTCCGTGACATTATTTTTACCCGGCTGCCTGAAGCAAGTTGCTGATGAAAAGATGAAGCCACCGCTAATCATAGTCTTATCTCACTTAATCTGCCTTCCACTTTTAGCCGTGTGATCCGAGTGTCATATCAACCGGGGATACGAGTTGTGCCGCTGTGCTCACCGATGTTGGCACCACTGGCTGTTTACAAGTACGCGTGTGTGTGTGTGTGTGTGTGTGTGGTGTGTGTGCTGCTAAATATATCTCCGCACCGTTTCTGTACTGTGGTGCCGGTAACATGTGGCGGCACGAGGGGGCGAGGGAGGAGAGGAACACTTGACCCGGACCGAATGATATTTAAACAGCCAGCACGGCTATCGCGAATCAAGCGGGGGATTAAAGGCTTTAGATGTAGGCGTTTCTGAACAAGTATGAGCTGATGAGCTAAGACTGTGTGGTTTGGGCTCTGTGTGGGTCCGAGTCCACTCTTCGCTCTTCATGTACAGACAGGGAAGATAAAGAGGATGGATGGATGGATAGATAGTAATATGTGATATGCACTACGGCTGTGCAAAATTGCGATAACTATAGTATTGCAATATTTTACTAAACGATATGCTCCATTCTCATGAAACACAATCGTAAGTAGCTCGTTTTTCAGCAAATTGTGTCAAACAAGACTTGAAAAACACTACATCAGCACCACAACAAGACTAGAATTAAACAAAATTAGGTAATGTTCAACCATAACTGAATTTTTACACATTTATAAGTTCAATGCAAAAATGGTGTCAGTCTCAGTCGGATGAAGACTTTAGCGATGCTGCGATATATTGTGGCTTTTTGCGATACAGATATTGCATCAATACGATATTTTTTGCGATTGTATTGTGCAGCTCTAATCGCAATGTTATCGGAAACTATGTATCGCGATACTTCTGATACTCCACTTGGTTATTGAACAAAATGTACAAATGTTTTTGTCTTGAAGATAGTTTTGTTAAATCCAGATTTGCTGCTGATTGGTTTGAACAAAAGAGCCAGACTTACAAAATGCTTCTGCCATTGCGCTTTTAAATTGTTTTAATCAATATCAGACTCATTTATATTTAATCAGTCTATATTTCTTATTAAATTGATTCGAGGTAAAGTATCAAGTTTATTATACATTTAATACTCCGGAATATACTGTATCGCAATACGTATGGTATCAGGCCTTCAGTATCGTGATATGGATTGGATTGCGACAAAAGTGTATTGTTCCAGCCGTAATAGATAGATAGATGGATAGATATTGTACTTGCAAATATAAAAAAACTGGCACTTAAACAGAGGTAGAATAAAAAAATGCCATTGTAGATTCATTTAATGTCATCAAAGTGAAATGGCAGTTCGAATTGTCGCGGCTGATAGTTAAGGATGCCGCTTAATAAAGACATCTCTACGTTAGGGTTGCACGATTCTTCGCCAACTTACTGTTCACTGACAAGGTCCACAACCTAAATGGAGTGGAATAACCTTTATTAAACAAGCAAAGCTGACGAGTGAAGGCGAACGTTGTGACAATGGCAGTTTTGGGGCTTCGGAGGAGACGACGAGCTCTCGGGCTTTCATCACCCACTGACCTAAATGATAGAGGGAATGAAGAAGTAGTGAAATATGGGTGGAGGGAGCGGCTGAGGAGACGCTGAGAAGAGGGACAGGGAGGTGTTTATATGACGGAGACCGGGAAGGGCATACGTGAGGTGTAGTCCTGCTCCCAACTTAAGATAAGGCACTTTTCTTCAATATCCATTTTGACAGAAGCCATAATATATCGCAATATTACTGTGTAAGTCCAACACACCTTTCGTTAAACACAGTCTGAAACAAAAACGTGCAATAGTGTTAGTCTTTATTTTCCAAATTTAGTTTCAATTTTTAGCCTCGTTTTACACAATGTACTGAAAAGAAAACTTCCACTCTATTTCCATCCTATTAGTGTGCTGTAAATATACTGGGCTAAGAATCACATTATTAGTCAGCCCCTCAGAAAATTGCGCGTACGGAAGAACAAGCCATCAAAAACCGTTGACACAGCACCAAATTTACAGACTAATGATTTGTATATGTAGAGGAAGCTACGTTATTTGCTCAGTCGGGTAAGAGCCGGTTTTAAATTGCTCGCGTCTCGTCCTGATGAAGGGATACTGTCACTTTCTACATTAAGACATCTGGATACTTTGCCTCAATGTCATGTTACGGCTGCCCGCGCACTCTATACTGCCATAATATTTTCCATCGTGCATTGTAAAGGAGGAGAGTAAGAACTTTAGACCACCGAAACCGAGGGGCTGCACAATCAATCAGCGTTCAGTCGAATCTGCAACTTTTAATAGTCACATTTATCACAAAGACTGCAATGATATCTTTTGCAAGCAACCAAATTCCTGTCTTTATGAGGCGTTATTATATTGAAAACCTGGTAACCCTGTAGTTCATTTGTTTTTGTTATTTCCGCGGTTCACATTCTGGTCTTTCCTCATCGTTTGTTGAGCGTTTCGAACTAATAAAGCGCTTTGTTTGCCTTGATCTTGTTGACGTACTGTCGCAGGTACAGCGCACACAATGTAGTGGATAGATTTGTGTCTTTCGTGCTCTGGCTGGTTGATGTCTTTGTCTTTCCCCTCCCGAGTTGTTGTAAGCTGTGACGTATAGATCTCTTACGCTTTTGCTTGGAGGTGGTTATCAAAGGGTGGCCAGTTACAGTACCTATGAGCTATGAGGTCGAGCTCGAGCCACATTTCGTTGTAGTCTGTGTTTTTTTTGTTGCAGTTTCTCACCAGCGTCTGTGCCGTAAACTCAGTCAGGGCTAATCCTACTATATATCGATGTGATTTAGGTCGGCGCGGGGAGCTGCTTTGGCCTGAGGAATTCATTTAGAAATTACCCAGAGGCATTTATCCTATTAGCGAAGGCCAAGCGCAAAGCCACCTCTGTTGTCCTGGTCAGCAAATTACAGCATGTAGCTCAAGGCCATGTCATTTTATACAGGCTTCAATTCAATTCAAGTTTGTTTGTATTGCACATTCAAAACAACTACAGTCGACCAGTGCTTCACAATAATAACATGTCACAGAGAAATAAAATACGGATAAAAGATAAAGGCCGAGACACACTCAGCTAGCTCGTATTGAAGGCCAGGGAGAAGAGGTGTGTTTTCAGTCTGGACTTGAACTGTTCCACAGACAGTGAGGACCTGACAGACAAAGGAAGACTGTTCCATAGTTGAGGCGCTGCCACAGAGAAGGCTCTATCAACTCTCGTTTTTTAGCCTAGTTTTAGGAACATCCAACAGGAGCTGGTCAGCTGACCTCAAGGCTCTGGATGGAGTGTAAAGTCGCACCAGATCACTCAAATAAGGCGGGGCCAAGGAGTGTGGAGACATTTAAAAACAATCAACAAAACCTTAAAATGAACATGAAAGCCTCTTTGTTTTAGTCAGGAGGCGGGCTGCAGCATTTTGTACACGCTGCAGGGAGCGCTGGTCCAGTCCAATATACAAGGCATTGCAATAATCCATGATGTTACAATTGCATGTATTGCCTTGTCGATGTCAAGGCAATACATGTCATGTCGAGGAATGTAGGGCTTAATTTTGGCCAGAGTCCTCAGCTGAAAGAAGCTGGACTTGATGACAGAGTTTATATGTTTGTCAAATTTGAACAATGGGTCAACCACCACCTAGGGCTGGGCGATATATCGATATTTAAGATATATCGATATATTTTTCAATGAGATATGGAATTAGACCATATCGTGTATATCGGGATATTTCCAATTCAGATAAACTATTAAGTTAACAAAAACAAACAGGTAATCTCAAGCTGATATAAAAAAAAAGTTTATCTTAATCTGAGCACTTTATTTTGTTATCTCTTTATATATAAATGCTGCCCTCAGAAAAAGACTGACCGATTTTATTTCATAGGCAATTTTACCCAAAACATTTTTTATTTAAATGTGCACCTTACGGAGCTTTGTTAAACAATGTTTATATTTACATTTTATAGTGAGTTTTCAATAAAACTACTCACATGTGGCTTTGACTTTGACTTAACATTTCATTTCACAGCTCTCACTTTGCAGAAAAAATTCGGGATATATATCGCATATCGATATTCAACCTAAATATATCGGGATATGACTTTTGGTCCATATCGCCCAGCCCTACCACCACCCCGAGGTTCCTCACATAAGGACGGCTGTAGGAGGACAGCGGACCGATCACACTGTGGGTTACTTTGTGTGAACACCAAAATCTAAGTTCAATGAGTATAAGCAAAAGACATGTCACAAGATGATTTCTGTTGACAGGTTTAACCGATAAATTGAGCTTCGGTGCTGCTTTAGCGCTACGTATATGCTGTACCGGTTTTAGATAGACAGGTAGCTAGACAGAGAGAAGAGGAAGATGTGGCACTTCTGCAGAAACTTTTCTCAACAACAAAACAGCCAGCGCATTGTGAGAGCTGGAAGTGACAGCCAGAGAGAGCATGAGTAGTGGAAATGAGTTTGTAAAGGTTAGGTACAACCGCATGCGTCTGCAACACCTCCTTTCTCTCTAGGTTTAGTTGTGGCTTGGACGTACTGGTGATGTGCAACGTAAATGATTCTTGATTGAAATTAGGCCCGTCACGATAACAACATTTGAAGTTCGATATATTGAGGCAAGAAAATATCGCGATAAACGATATTATTGAACACTTTTAATGCCACAGAAACTAACTCTAAAGCCTAAAAAATAATAATAATTAAAAAGCTTAGTTTATGTTTATTTGTTTATTTGAGCAGTATACATTCTGCTCAAAAGGAGTGGGCTGAAGCAAGAAGCTTACGAGCGCCTACCCCCAGATTCAGTGCAATAAAAAAGGTACATTTCACAATGATACAAAAGGAACAAAACATCAACAAGGAATCAAAAGGAAACAACAGCAAAAACATGGATTATAAGCACTACCTGATCATAATAGAATGACCAATTACAAGATGGCATGTGCATAAAGTAAAGTACACAACAAGATATAGATTTGGAATTATTCATTTTGAACACAACATTGACTTTTTACTTACAGGTCGTGCTTTTAAAGTGATTGCTTTTTAAAGAAACTGTAAGACGCTTAAACTAGGGGGTACACGGACAACTACTGAAGGGTCCAAGGGGTCCGCAAGAAAAAAAGGTTGGGAACCATTGGCATAGGCTATATCGCAATATGTGTTGTATCGGGCCCTTTGTTTCATTCCAGCCCTATAGTTACATTACAGTAGAAAAATGGGGACAAAAATGAAAATAAATAGGGATCTAACGATTCACTCAAGCCCCGATTCGATTTCTGATTTTAATTTCCCGATTTCGAATTTTTCCGATTTTTTTTAAACCTTTTTTTAAGAAAAGAATATGACTCACTGCATTTTTGTCCTTGTAACAAACTGCAACTGTCTCAGTAAAAGAACTTTACATTACAAAAAATTATAAGACATGAAAATGAACTATGATCATTTTGACATGAGTGCTTGTACATTTACATGTTTTCATAAATAAGATGTGTAGCAAAGCAAACATTTTGAGATTATATTTATTTTACCAAACCTTTTTTCTTCTTCTATTTTTGCAGTTTGAACATAATACTACCATTTAGAACTAATTTTACAGTGCAGTTTTTTCACCCTCGAACGCCTCACAGCCTCCCGGTGCAGCCTTTGTAAACATAAGGAGGAAAAAGACATGACAGCTCCTGTAGGTTTTGGATTATTTGACAAGCGGACATTTGATGAGGATTTCAGCAGAATCAGAGCAGGTCGGTCAGATGTTTGTCAGTTTACGATCTTTGGTAAACTCTGCGTTAGCCGCTAACGCTAATCTTGTGGCTGCTAACTTTAGCTGCGTCTGCTGCTTCGATGCCTACACATGTTTGTGCTTACATGGTGTGGCGTGTGTTGGGGGTGTGGCGTGTGTTGGGGGTGAGGCGTGTGTTGGGGGTGAGGCATGTGTTGGGGTGTGGCGTGTGTTGGGGGTGAGGCGTGTGTTGGGGGTGAGGCATGTGTTGGGGGTGTGGCGTGTGTTGGGGGTGTGGTGTGTGTTGGGGGTGTGGCGTGTGTTGGGGGTGTGGTGTGTGTTGGGGGTGAGGCGGGGGGAGGTGTGGAGCTTGTCTTGAGAAAAAGTTAACGTCGTTAGAAACAACGAGCTATGTTCCGATCTATTTCGGTCGCGCAAAATAGAGTAGCTGAGGGTGGCTTTAAAATCGCTTATTTTATTTTTTACATCGAGTCAAATTTTACGCATATTAAATCGATTTTAAATCGATTTTCGATGAATCGTTACATCCCTAAAAATAAATGAACAGACGATAAATATTGAGTCAAAAAATGTATTACTATTAGGGTGACCAGATGAGTTGACCTGAAATTCGGGACAGGATCCCCCGACACGCACACACGCACACACACACACACGCAAACATAGAAACATAGAAATATATACTGTAACACTGGACTGTATCATTTATCCACAATAATAACACTCAGATCTGCTCAAATAAACAACTCATGAAGACAGACCAATGCAGAGATAATAAGCTTTGTGAACAGCCATCTTCATAATAATGAAAGCTCAGTCTTACCTGTAGCAGACAGACTGTTTTAGCTGAACTCTTACAGATGGATTTTTCTGCAGCTCTGTTACAGAGGTGATTCTTATACAGGCTAATGTCCGTAAATGCATGTTCTGGAACTTGTGCCGTCATTGTAGTTTGTCAGGCACCATTCTGTCTGAAGTCCGCCTCATCTCAGGGCACAGAAGTTTGTTTGAATCCATATTTACCCCTTTGTTTTTATCGCTTCTACGAGGCCGAAGCGGAATGTGGCGCTGCTCGCATTTACTCCCGCCTGCTAAAAATAACCAATGGCCGTGCGAGTAAGGCGGGACTTGCTAAACAGCAACCGAAGAGTGTGACGCTGACAGGCAGGAAGAGCAGCCAATCAGTGTTCAGAACAGAAGCCCATGCTCGAACCATGCAAAAACAGCGTGGTGTGTGTTTACAGCGGAGAGAGAGGAGAGAGAAGACACAGGTCCGCGGCTCTGGTCTGCGCGCCGTGTCCTGGTACTCTACAGGAGTTCTAACATATTTTTCGGGACAATTTGGGTCGGATTCGGGATTCGGGACGAGAGCCTGGATTTCGGGACTGTCCCGAATTTTTCGGGACGTATGGTCACCCTAATTACTATATATCTGTCAATTGTTAAATGATAAGTCGATATAGTTATTATCCTAACCTAAAAGCAGCTGCACTGTGCTACAAGTCACTGTGCCATTAATTAGTGATATATAAATTAGTTTTTGGCTATTATTAACTTATTACACAAATAGATATTGTGTGGAGGTTATGTGGGACATAGTAGATGATTCCTGGACTTTAGTTTCAGCTGTCGCCAAACAGAAAACTGAGAATACCGTGAAAAAGGAGAGAAACCCAGGCTCTCGATGAAGTCTCGAAGCAGCCAGATGAGAAGAAGAGCAGCACTGTGGGAGGCTGGTGTGAGCTGGAGCCATTACTTAGCCATTACATTACAGCTGTGATTTTTGTAGCTGTCTTCCTGTGGGGAAAACACATATCAGTGCTATAGCTGCTGGCGAATGCTGCTGCAAATTGCTTTGATAGTTGCCAATCTATTTATCTTGCGAGTCGATGTGAGACAAATATACGTATGCTGGCCGTGTAGCGTCGGCTTTTTCATATATTTACAAAGGAAATGCTAACTAATCTCTGAAATTTTGCTGACACTGGATACATGTTGCTTTTAGATTGAAATATCAGTAAAAGATTGAAAATATCCTACTGTTTTACGCTCGCTGATGTCGCCTTACTTCCATTACTATCCAGCAGGGATTGAGATGATTATTCTGATGTTACTCTGCATTAAATGGCTTTTCTCTAAGTGACCTGTTTCACTGTCTTTCCTACTAAGATTTTTTGGCTAATGTTACTCCACAGCCTACCTTTTAAAATGAACCAAAGCAAAACAGACATTTTTTAGACAGTTTCTTAGCTTGTATAATAGCACATGGGGAATTCCGTCCTCCATTGTCCTGCCGTAACGAAAACCTTTTCATTTTCCTCACTAGAGTGATTTGTACGAGCGCTTCAGCAGCTCCCACACACTCGGATATAATTGTGAGGGATGTTGAGACGTTCGGCAGAGTAATATTTTCTCCGGTGATCAAACAAGAGCATTGCGCGTATCGTCTCAACGCAGCGTTTAGGTACAGCAGTTGTTTGGAATCTGTTACAACTGCGTGGCGGTAATAAGCGTAAGGAAAGGAAAGGTCGGGCTTGCTTCTTTGATTAGGCGTGCTCAGATTTGGAAATTTGGTATCGCTGCCACCAAAGATATTCAATAAAACTCTAGATAGGACATCGCCATAGTAACACATTGGAATGAATGGCAATTCTGGCGGACATATTGTGACCGACCTTTCGAGTGCAATGTAAACCAATAGGAAACACGAGTCATTTTTGTATCCTTTTGTTTTTTTTCTTAAATCTGCTAATTTTGTGACTTTATTTCTACATAGTGACTGAGCTTATGTTTAATGTAGAACGTTTTTTGATTATTATTATTTTTACTTGGGAAAAAAATGGCATTAGCACCAACTTTTTTTTAATTACATTTGGCTACATAGACATACACATTTTCCTCTTGTAAAGATGTATATTTACATTTGTTTCATACTATTTAACACTGTACTATATTGTATTATATTGTATATTTACACCATATATATATATATATACTTTTGACCTTTTTACAATTGCATTGCATTTGCAGTGTTTCCCACACATAGACTATTCTGTGGCGCACCACCACAGAATCAACACCGCCCGCCACATATTGCTTTTGTTTTTTTGTTTTTGTATCAATTTTTTGCATTTTTTTCTTTTTTTTAAACGCTATTTAAAACACGCATCGTATAGAACCGCCGCAGCTGTCAATTTGACTGCGGGGAGGGGGGTTTAAAATGCCGCGGCCCTATAAGCTATTCCTCCGTAACTCTCACTCATGCGTCTCTCCCTCTCCCATAGCCCACACACACAGCCCCTCCCCTTCGTACACACTGCGTGTCTCTATCAGTGCTCGCTGGAAGCGTGGAAGCTGTGTCTATTTGGTGCAGAGAAGATGGCTGGTGAAATTCACTAAAGGCCTCCCAACACAACATAACCCCCCCCCCCCCCCCCCCGTCCGAGCGCCACACATTGCCTTCAAACCTGTGGGAAACACTGATTTGATTACATAGCATTAAGTTTATCTATGTATCTATATATCTATGTAACTTTTTATGTAGAAATAAAAGTTGATATTTGTGCGTATTTGACCTTGTAGTGACCCAGTGCATGTATGTGTGGTCAGCATGGTGCCTTTACTTTCGATCACAGTGGTATCTACAACTTTTGTGTTTTTTGTGTGTTTTTTTTCACAACAAAAGTTGCATAATCCACCTTTAAGTCACAGAAGGGAAGAAAATGGTAGGTTGACATTGCACCTTCCACAACAGCCATTTAGTCTTTATGACCACAGTCCTGAAAGAAGAACATATTTAGCTTGTGAACTTGAGACAGTGAAAGTATTATTTACAAAACTGATTTTCTCAGAGTAAAAACGTCTTACCTGAGATACGAGACCATTTACTGTATCTCAAATTCTGACGTTCTATCAATGAAAACCGTGGTCCCATTTTAGCATTAGCTTCACCGTTTGCCACGTCAATGAGCGTCACGTCTGAGAGTTTTATTAAAGATCTTTGGCTGCCACGTTCAGCATTGTGCCTTCGGCTCAAATTTCAGCACATGCCACAAGTACCCCTGCATTCCTGCCCGTACTGTACCCACCCATCTGCCGTTAGCTGCTAGCACGTCTGCACCCCCTCGTTTCGGCCAGACCGGGGCAGCGTCTGTGGGACCCCCCGCCGAGTGCGTCTCCACGGGGGACAAGGTTAAGCCTGTTAGACACATACGACGGCTCGACGGGTCGGCTTTACGCGTACACAAGACGCTGTTTGGACTTTGGAAATCTGTCTGCAGCTCCCTCCGTCCCAGCTCCCGCCACAGAGTCCTTGTTTATGCCCATTACTGCGGCGGCTACGGGCATATTTCTACCCAGTGCTTATCAGACATCCACTGCTCCCTGGGCACATGCTTTATGATGCTCAGTCATTTTAATAAGGTGTGCTTTACTAGCTTAGCCTCACTTTGGAGTAAGCGTCATCTGTAATAAAACCTACAGCCTGCTCTAGTATGGATGGACCATTATGCACTGTGTACCAGACACTGGCCCACGCAAAGATATACGTGCTTGTATGTAATATTTCAAAATGAATCACAGCCCGACAAGCACATTTGTAAAGTCACCCGAGCCATGACCTTCTTGCTTTTGTAAACACACACACACAACATTTATTATTAGCTATTGTCATTACATTTGACTGGTTTCCACAGGGCAGTAATAAGCATTCAGAGTCATTGTATTAATTGTGCAAAATTAAAGGCCTTGAATGTAACTAAAAACATTAAATTGGCATAAATCTAAATGTATTGGGAGATAATTATATGCTTGACTATGTTTACAGCAAAGTTGTTGAAAATATAAAAAGACTGCAGTTTTGGATGAAATTGAACATAATCGGTTGCTCAAAAGTTGCCCATTGTGTCATTTTTTCGGAAATGTCTTTTCACTGTTTTGTTCAATTGATTATTTGCAATTTTGAGACTTTTTTATTTTAGTTGTGGGATTGAAAATAGGGTTTTGGGCATTAAAGAGCATTAAAGGCCCTATAACTGATTTATTGTTGTATATTAGTGGAACATGTTGATTTGCATATATTTAGGCAGAGCTCTCTATTTGAGCTGTTTTATATATCCATTATCTATATGTATTTATGTGCTACAAAATGTTTTATTGTATACTTGTATATGTATACTTTGGTTTTATTCACTATATTTTGGATGTATGTATGTTGTATACATATGCTGCCTAAGTTTTGCCATAGGCCGTTTCCATGACAGCATCATGTGATGCAGCGAGCCACACCCTCTTTAAGATGGTTTCTCATTCATAAATAAACATTTTGCCTGACACAGGCCACTGGCCGAAACGTTGCATTAAATAAGTGTTGCAAGTACACAGTGTGCGAGAGATTTTTCCTGCTCTACGTATATCAGTGGAATAAAATGAGTTTAGTCCTATAGTCTCAAATACTGTCCATCTAATTATAAAACATTTGTATTAATTATGTGAACTTGCTAGTTTGTTAGTTTTCTGTGACAGTGACACTTAGAAGTGACCCTGCATGTTGTGAACATTTCTGATAAACTCATCCCTGTGAAGAATTGAAAGCTATGAGTGTGTTAGGAAAGTTAGCAATGAGTTTGGCCACAACTAACAATGTATTTATCTTGCTCCCGCTTTCATTGTTTACACTTTTTTTTTTATTTGACTTGCTCCTTCCTGGAAAAATACTCATTTAAGTTTTGCTCCAAACAGTGTTAATATTTCATTTCAGTCAAGATTTAGTAAATAATTCTCTTCAATTTTAGTCTTGTTTTAGTCGACTAAAATTCCATGAAAAGTTAGTCGACTAAATCTAAAATGAATTTAGTCAACTTTGCATTTATAATATGTATTATATTCATAGTTAATCAAGGTCCTCTGCTTCATGTTTGTTCTTCCACATGACCTTTTTCTTTGGCAGTGCATTGAAATGATATGAGGCTCTGGAAGTGTGGATGATTTTAGCCTCTACTTCCCATTTTTATTTAAATATATTAGTCAATGGAAATATCTGGACATTTTAGCACAGTTTCAGTCTCATAAACAAAATTTAAATTATGAGGAAAAAAAAAACAATTATAAACTAAAATTATGATGAAATATTGTAGTCGACAAAATGAACACCGGCTACAGAAAGGGTTTGTGTTCCATTCTTGATTGATTGATTGGATTTATTTGAGTGATTTTTTTTACATTATTGCATGCAGAAAATAAAGAAACAAAAACTCAAAAGGAGTAGGCCGAAGCAAGAGAACTTATAAGTGCCTACCCCCATATTCAAAATTAATTTACATTCCGGATACAGTATACAACATCTCGTGTTTTCATACAATATAACACTTTACATTAGAAATTCCTGAATTACACAATTACAGGATGTTTACAAGACTTCCAAAGTAAGAAGACATAACACGAAGATAGAAATGTATGCAGTTTACCAATATATATAAACATTTATTTATTTTTATTTACAATTTGACTTTTTTTCTTTTTCCTCTTTCCCATTCACATAATAACCATATCCAATCATTACTTATAAACCATTCTATTAATTGACTATTGATTTAGTTATAATAAGTATTACATAGTCAACACGACCCATTATCATTGTCATTCCCATTTCCACTGTAAAATATTGTGTTCCATTCTCGGACCGTGTGGAGTTTGCACGTCGGCAGTGTGTCTGGTTGTCACCGGTCAATTCAAAACATGCATAAAAGGCTAATTTTCCAACTACAGTATGCATAGTTACTCCTCACCATGAACATCGCTCAGGCTCTGGAGCTGGCCCCCGGGCAGGATACCCTCTGCTCCTGACTCCGGCTTTACACCGCTGCGTCTGACACTCTGCGCCGCGCTCGGTGATGTACGGCTGGATGCAGCTGCTCAGCCGTGGAAACCCCAGTCCATGAAACCCTCCCAGCGCACGATTCCTGAGCTAATCTGAAGTTTAGACGTCTGCAGTAACTTGTCCTGAAAGCTGTGGCACCCCCAAAAGGAAAAAAGAGAAAAACAAAATCGAAAGAAGAAGTGGATTACTGCTTGTTATGCTCCGGCGTGTTTGTTACTTACGGAGAGCTGCGTCTTTTTTCATTATGGTGAGGCTCAAAATCGTTTATCAATGCTGCGATATCTGTATGGAAACGTTATGTTAATGCACTGTGTACCTACCATTTGCATAGTACTCCAAATGTACAAGCTGAAGGGTTGCTTTCGGAGCCGAGAGGACGCGTCTGTAATGGCTCCATACTGTATTTACAACCTTTTGTATCCCACGGACGAGAAGAACTGCTTATAAAACACTGGCACGGGCCCAGCTCCCCAATGCTGCGTGACACGTGCACTCCAGCCTTGATTAATCCTCGCTGGCACGGCTTTTTTTCTTTTTGTATAAATACCTGCGATAGCGAAATGACTAGGGCCATTAATTGTGTTTGGTAATCAAGCGCGTCTCGTAAATGAAAACAGGCTGCTTTTATTTACGCCGAGCTCGAGAGAGGACGAGACGGAGAGAGAGAGAGGGGGGGAGCTGTCTGTCTGTCAATGTGGTCCAGCTGTTGAGGCTGATACCCGCTCAAAGATGAAATATCGCTGCGTGCCACTTTCATTTACAGAGTCAGCGGGTCGGCTAAACAGGAGGGTAATACAAGAATATCAAATGAAAGTGAGAGAAGCCGTGATCAAAGTTACGGCAGGCGTCGCCTTCGCAGACTCGCAATTATTGACCACACACTTGTGTCTAAGGCAATGTTTGTCATCTCACCTGTTTTTATCTCGTCCTGGTTATGCGTGTTGCCATTGTGTCCTTGTGCAAGACACTCGACCTGCACGTGTGTGAGTGGTGGTTTAGCGTAGCAGCATAGCTTTTATTGCATGCATTTCATTAGTAAGGCTGGGTACTCCATCCATCCATCCATCTTCTTCCACTTGTCTGTTGTCGGGTCGTGGGGGCAGCTGTTGGAGCTGCCCAAACACATTGCACCAGCCCCTATGGCTCCTCCTGCAGGTGGTGGGTCCACAGAAGGACGGCCTACGATTCTAACCGGGCCTGTTGGTCTCTCATAAGGCTTCTGAACCGCTCTTTGTCTGACCCGTCACCTAGGACCTGTTTGCCATGGGAGACCCTACCAGGGGCACGAAGCCCCCGACAACTAGCTCCAGGATCATTCGGTGCTCAAACCCCTCCACCACGTTAAGGTGGCGGTCCAGGAGAGCATTTTTTCGATACGATACTTTAGCAATACTTCTTTCGATACTTTATTACAATATTGTCATCTACAACCATAAAACAGAACAATAATGTAAATTTATTCCATAACAGAAAATTTTATGAAATTTGTATCATTTGTTTGAGCTTAAACAAGGCTGCACAATATATCGCAAAAAAATATCGTATCGCGATATTAGGCGATGCAATATCCGTATTGCAAGAAGCCACAATATATTGCAACATCACTAAAGTCTTATCTTGATCCTGATTGTGTGTTTTTTGATGACTTCTGCGATTTGTGTTTAATTAGAATGGAACATGTGTTATTGCAACATTGCACCGCCGTATCGCATATCGCAAGTTACTTCGATATCGCGCTGCGCTATTAAACAACCAAGTAACTTCTTTTAATGTTGTCCCGGGACCCAACAGGCACCAACACGTTGTCTCTAAGATAATTTTTTAACCTGCTTTCGATACTATTGTTTTTTCGATACATGGTACCTAAACCTTTCTTTCGATTCATGTGACAAAGTGAATGACCAATGTACCATGAACTGTAAGACTAATGACTTTTAAAAATATATATAATAGGGTTTCAAATAATGACGTTTCTATTTTGGTGATTAATCTGACACATATTTTGCTTCTGCCCAGCTGTATTGATGGAGTGGACTTTATTTGTGATCCTGGGTGACTTAAAGTTCTTTTTAAACTTCCTGCAAAGTGGCATTTTATAAACAATCTACATAGCACTGTTGTAAAGCTTTGGTAAATAGCCCAGCAGTTATAAAAAAACATTCAGTACTGGCATGTTTCAGAGCTTGTATACATTTCAGATGACAATTGTTCAGCTTCTAAATTAACAATATTTAAATTCATTTGTTGGCAATATTGTCTTAATCTTGCTATGGATATTGTCAACATTGTACTTCCACACAGGCTAATTCTTTTAAAGGGGGGTATTATGACTTTTCAAGCTTTATATCATGTTATTATGTCATTCCCTCATTAAACACATGCCTGGAGTGTTGCCTTGGCTCATTCACATATTTTTGAGTAATCAGTAAAATTAGACGGCAGCCATTTTAGGTGTAGCTATGCCTCAGTCCTCCTAGGAACGCCCCCACCTCCTGGAGACGCCTCTGGACCTTTTGTCACCAGCCAAGCCACCAACCACTGCTCCTCAGCTCAGCAGAGCCCCTCCCCGCACAGTAGTGTTGTTTAGATGCCACAGCAGTGTGCTGAAGGGGCGTGTCGGAAAGCTTCTTAAAGAGACAGAGGCCTATTTCAAGACGTTCAGTACAGCCATTTTGAGAGAGCAATTTTATTCAAGGCAGTTATTTTAATTTACTGCATATACAGACCAACAGAAGGTACGTCATCATTGTAGTATGCTATAGACTGGTGCCATGTGATTGAAAAAAGCATAATACCCCCTCTTTAAATGATTGGTTTGTTAAATAGTTTGCAGTGGTTTTAAAGCAGTCCCGTGAACCCCGTGGCCCGTGGTTAGTGCATTGGACAGTAGCCGTAATGCTGGGCTCTTGTAATTTCTAAACCTTTGCACACGGCTGTTTCTGCATGCAAAGGCTCGCGCACATTTGGCGGTGATAAACGCACCGTAATGCTAATAAGGCGGCTGGAGGTGGCATTGTAAAGATAGCTTTTGTCGTCGCTCTGCGCCCGTGCATTCCCCAAGTAGACATTTCCATTTCTTTGGAAGATAGGCCCTCGCTATTCCCCGTTTTTCATACCTGCTTTCATTACAGCCGCGGAGAGAATGCTTTTATGTGAAAAATCTTTACACAGGACTTGCGGTCATTTGCCAACATCGGGGCTATGCTGTTTTTATGCGAATCACTTGTTTCGTTTCTGTGGGTGTTTTAGAAATTGATGTATATTTTGTGTTTTTGAGCGTTTTGTTCCTTCATCAGAAACGTATAGTCCGCCTTGAGAGCTGAAAATGCTGTTAAAACAACTCACACTTCAGTCCAGTAACTGCTCCTCCATTGTCCACACTGGAGGCTTAAAGTGATAGTCTGGAAGTGTAAATGTTTTACAAATTTCATAAAATGTCTAAAAATTAACCTGGTCCTGCATTTTGATGTAAAGTAAGTAATAATATATATGTATATTTTTTGTAAAGTCCCTCCTTGCCGGATCTCGGCAACTAATCAGAGTCTAGTATCCTCCTGTGTTGACCAATGGGACGAGCTTTTCCTGTGAACCGGCCTGTCAGGTCCAATCAGGTGGGGAAGGGGAGGAGCTTGATCGTTTACTTTTGATCATTCTGTTCCTGCTTTCCTCATTTTGTAAACTAAGAAGGACTTTCTGGTCAAAGGAAGGAATTTTATTGTTTACATTCTAGGGTTGGGCGATGTCCCCTTAATTGGCAGTTGACGATGTTTACAGTGAACCATCGTGATGGACGATGATATCGTCCATATAAGCATTTTTAATTTACATAGCCTATATATAGGCTGAATTATATAGGCTGAATTTGATTTATGTTAGGAAAAATGTGAGATTGCAGGATAAATGTATCTAAACTAAACATGATCTGAACAGAGTCATGGAACACGAATTTTGCAACAGAAATGTGTTAAAACTCGACTTATTTAGAGCGTCATCTGCTCCTCAATAACAAGGCTCTTATCACACTAATACAGCTGTAATTCGGAGCTTATTATTTGCTTTTGCTCAATTTTAACGTAATGTTTAAGAAACAGTGGGTGAACGGGACAATATTTAGAAGTTTGCGTCGTAGCGTACGTTATTGAAGCTGCTCCACGCGCCGCGGTCCGTGTGCTCTGCACCGCGCCTCTTTCTCTCCTCTCTCTCCTCTCTCAGTCCTTCGTGAGAACATCCAAACCCAAGCGCTCTCAGCTCCGATGTGAGATCCATCGCAGCATTTTAAAACTGTTTAGTTTCCGTACGAAAAGCAAAGCGAAACCACGCGGTGTTAAACAGCAGCTGCTTTTAGAGAGAGAGAGAGAGAGAGAGCCCCACGCGTCAGAAATAGAGCAGCTGGGTCTTTATTTTAATAATTACGGCTAACACATCATGTCTTAGGATGCTTAAACTAGCGTGCATATTAACTATATTTGAGATTTAATTTACAGTGCAATCCCAGCAACGTTTGTAGGTTTACAAGGCCACAGAAGATCAGCGCGTGTTTCTGACAGGAGTGGGCGGGGCATCACGATGGTTGCTCTCCATCGTGATGTTGCTCATCCATCACGATGGACGATGATATCGTCCATCGTCCCAACCCTATTACATTCAAATGTTAATCTATCTCACCTCACTTTGCAAACTTCCAGACTATCACTTTAAAGGTGCATTATGCAACTTTTTATGCTAATTTGTGCGTATTTGAACTTGTAGTAACCCAGCGGCTGTATGAGTGGTCGGCATGGCGCCTTTTCTTTCGATCACAGTGCTCTCTACAATGCCAGAGGATCAATTGTTTTGTAGGTTTTCTGGTGAAAGGGTCCGTCTGCAGTGAAAACCTTCCAAATGATTGATCCTGGAGCGTCCTTGAGACCACTGTGATGGAAAGTAAAGGCGCCATGCTGACCACTCATACAGCAGCTGGGTCACTACAAGTAGAGGATGACACGGGAGTGATTTCTCACTCCTGTCCCGTCCCACTCCCACAAAAAAATCCTGTCCCATCCCAGTCCCGGTGTGATGTGCAAAAAAAATCTTGTCCCGTCCTGTTCCCGACAGAATCAATCCCACTCCCGTCCCAATCCCGCAAGTTTTACAAAGTTTTTTTAGATGCACATCAGGCCGATAAAAGCCACATGTTGTGACTGAAATAACCAGGGTCACAACCTGGGCTACATTATTAGTCTAACCACCAGCACTATTTAAATAAAGTCGTTTAGGAAGTTTCAGTTTTATTTCACAGGGGCAGTGGAACATGACACCTCCCCTTTAAGATCGCTGTCCCTTTAAGATCCCCAGCCAAAGGCCCTGTCCTCGTATCACACACAGCTTTTATCACACACGAAAACTAGTGGCTGTGAAGTTCACTTTTTTACTTTAGCGTTCGCCTAATGCCACTGTGTTCAGCACCAACACATCTCCCTCTGTCCGCTCTGACAGCGGCTCCAGCCACACACGCAGCCGCGCGCGAGGTAGAGAGAGGGGGAGAGAGAGCGCCGTGTTTGGGCCGACAAGGGGAGGGTGCACTGCTGCGGCGCATGGACAGAAGGCAGGATGAAGAGAAGAAAGTTAGCGCTCATTTGTATATTTAATCATTCTTTCCGTGTTTTGTGCCTCATGAAATAACAACAGCATGTCACTGCATTATCTGCCACTTTCTGCCGCTTTGATGCGATATACTCCCGCCCACTCCCGGTGTTTTTTTCCCGGTCCCGTCCCAATCACGGGATCAATAGTGAAATTCACTCCCATCCCGTGGGAATCCCGCGGGAATCCCGTGACCCACGGGAATCCCGACAAATTGTCATCCTCTAACTACAAGGTCAAATATGCACAAATATCAACTTTGTTTCCTCATAAAAGTTGTATAATGCACCTTTAATGTTTCAAATAATGGTTGTAAATTGTAGTAGTAGAGTTGTGGGAAGGAAGACATGTTGTGAAACTACACTCCCTGACCAAAAACAAAAGTGTCCACCTGGATTTAACTAACTGTCATGATCTGTGGTTGCTGCAGTTGATCAGGTTTAGGTTCTGCAACACTATGTGCCCAAAAAAGCTGAATACCCGAATGACCAAGTTATTCCATTAATGGATTTCTTCTTCCCCGATGGCACGGGCATATTGCAAGATGACAACGCCGGGATTCATCGGGCTCACATTGTGAAAGAGTGGTTCAGGGAGCAGGAGACGTCGTTTTCTCACACACAGAGTCCAGATCTGAAACCCCAGTGAGAATCTTTGGGATGTGCTGGAGAGGGCTTTGCTCAGTGGTCACACTCTCCCATCATTAATACAAGATCTTGACATTTGCAGAAGCTTATGGAAACAATGCCACAGCAAATGTGTGCTGTAATTAAAGCTAAAGGCGGTCCAACGAAATATCAGAGCTTTCATTTCAGGAAATGGCATGTGAGCAAATCAGTAGCGCTGCAATGAATGCACAGAGCGGATCCAGTGATGGATTATGGGCTTTGATCAAATATGGAGGGCAGTTTTGTGCTCCCTCGTTGACGTTACAAAATCTAGGAAGCATAGATCGGAGCGCTTCGTCTGTACAAGAAAAAAGCATTTGTCGAAAATGTGTGAATGAAGCAAAATACTAGTATCGTCTTATTATTTAAAGCATGGGATTCCTCTGGTCCTCTCCCTGTAAGTTTGCGACAGTGGTGCTAATGTGCTGCCAGCTGCATTTGATTTTTAATGCGGTGTCCCCTATCTTTCGGGGCCTAATTGGTCCCTGTTGATTGCTGTGAATTCTGATTAAGAAACGCCATTAAAATTGATGTATTACGCGTTCTTTCACAGGGAGATAGCTACCGCCTCAATCAATTGATAATTACACAGATGATTAATTGCCAAGCATGGTTTTGACAAGTTTACAATAATTGTCTTAGAACTACTTTTTAGCTGGAAAAAATGGCGTTCCTCCTTGTGTAGGGCTAATTTCCTTATCAACTGCAAAGTACTGGAACAAAATTATTCCGTCTTTATCAAAAAATGTCAGCGCGAGCTTTTCAATTTGAGGTTTTATTACGATCGTGGTAAATTCGTGCTTTCTCCCTGCTTTTCCACATCATTCTGGGGGCAGATTAGCAATTTTGATTCCGGCTAGTAATTTATTTTCCAAGTCAAGATTCAGTTCACAGTGCACATCCAGGAGCATTAGAGACACTGACATATGATCAGCATGAATCAAACAAGAATCGCACATGTTTCAAAACATCAAGACCCCACAGTCTCTGCAGAGGACATTATTATTAGCTATTGGGACCTTTCAGCGATTCCAATACCTTTTCATACTGTATATATTTTGTAGACACTATTTCTCAGTAGGGGGCATTTCACCTCCTCTGCATTTCAACTTTCAAGATTAAGGAAAATGATTCCTTAATCTCTCATTTTGATCACAAGCATAGAGCCTGGTTAAATTTAGGCCCCCGCCATCACTATCACTTCCTGTCACCATCTGAGCTGTGAAAAGAAGGTGTGTCTGGGAGTGAGGTGTAAACACACAGATTGCTCTTCCACAAACTCCGTCGTAATTATAGATGATTATACCATGGTCAGTGTGAATTCTAATGCTATCTGGCGTGCATTCTTTCTGCAACAGTTACTGTAAATCCCGTTATACATCACTCCACTGCAGCTGTCTCCAGTTTGGCTTTACCCAAATCTAAAAGCTTCTTGAAAAAAGTGTCAAAATATAGCGACAAAAAGGAGGATGAAAGCTAGGGATGTAACGATTCATTGAACATCCATTTAATATGCGTAAAATGTGAATCGATGTAAAAAATAAAATAATCGATTTTAAAGCCACCCTCAGCTACTCCATTTTGCGCGACCGAAATAGACCGGAACATAGCTCGTTGTTTCTAACTTTTTCTCAAGACAAGCTCCACACCTCCCCCGCCACACCATGTAAACACAAACACGTGTAGGCATCGAAGCAGCAGACGCAGCTAAAGTTAGCAGCTACGAGATTAGCGTTAGCGGCTAACGCAGAGTTTAGCATTTTGACAGAAGTTTACCAAAGATCACAAACTGACAAACATCTGACCAACCTGCTCTGATTCTGTTGATCATCAAATGTCTGTTTGTCAAATAATCCAATACCTACAGGAGCTGTCATGTCTTTTTCCTCCTTATGTTTACAAAGGCTGCACCGGGAGGCTGTGAGGCGTTCAAGGGTGAAAAAAACTGCACTGTAAAATTAGTTCTAAATGGTAGTATTATGTTCAAACTGCAAAAAAAAAGAAAATGGTTTGGTAAACTAAATATAATCTCAAAATGTTTGCTTTGCTACACATCTTATTTATGCTGAAAACATGTAAATGTACAAACACTCATGTCAAAAATTATTATACTTCATTTTCATGTCCTGTAATTTTTGTAATGTAAAGTTCTCTTACTGAGACAGTTGCAGTTTGTTACAAGGACAAAAATGCAGATGTTAAAACAAAAGAAACATTGGTATGAATGAGTCATATTCTTTTCTTAAAAAAAGGTTTAAAAAAATCGTAAAAAAAATCAAAATCGGGAACTTAAAATCAGAAATCAAATTGAATCGGGGCTTGAGTGAATCGTTACATCCCTAATGAAAGCTCAACATAAAACTAAAAGTGACACAAAAATAAGCTGCAAAAGATCGGCAAAAATGGGCTAGAAAAGTAACAATAATACAGGCGTCAAAAAATATTACTAAAGAGTGATGAAAAAGCAACAAAAATAGCACAAGAGAGCGACAAAAACCTGACGAAAACGTTACAAAACTGCTGATGTTTGTCTTTCAAATGAGCTCCTTCTGAAGTACCTACTAAACATGAATGTCCTGAATACATCGGCCCTATGCCCCTAATACAGCGCCTCCTGCTGTCACAGTTCAACACTGACACCTTTTACAGTTTATAAACATCATACACAGGATTATTGACAAGACATTTGGCATTTTGGAAAAGGCTATTTCTTGTATCATTTATTTGAGGTGAAACAATTAAGTAACTTCCTTTAATGCTGCATCAAAACTTGGTCTCTAAAGTCAAATATGTTGTTGTTTCTTTTGTTTTTCGATACCAGTAGTACATCAACTTTTTTATCGATACCACACTGGTTATGTTTAACAGTACCCAGCCCTAAATAGGACTTCATTGATCTCGTGACATACTGAGATAAACAGAAAAACATATGAAAACATCCTAAACCAGGCACTTTCTAGACCAGTTATTTCCTGTTTGATGGAAGATGGACAGCATTACTCTTATCATCTCGTGATCATACGTTTGCAGATGATATAGTTACCATAAGTTCTTGCTAAAACTGAATATATTGCCAGTGTAGGTGTACTCTCCTCTGACTTTTTGTCATGCGCTCAAAAATATGTCCGAGACAGCACCTTCTATTCCTGCGCAATCATCACAATGGAAATACGTCTTTGGTAGCTACAACGAAACACACCTTCTCCTGCCATTTTTCACTTTAAAAGCAAAATCCAGTCAAAATAATGTTCGACAGACTATTAGGCCCGGCGTGATGTATGCTCCACAGAAGTGCGAGTCAGCGAAACATGATGAATGGGCATTCAATAACATTTTACTTTGAGCGCTTTTCGCCTTTACGCTGATGTATGGTTCAGATCCTGTGAGCCGTCTATAGGCGCTGCTGCCGAGGTGAGCAGAGTGGCAGAAAATTCACATAAAGAGAGTTCAGTAGTTTCAAAGTGATACCACTCAGGTTGAAACAAAAAGGAAGTCACAGATAGAGCATATATCGGCATGCGTGTCGATGTAGTATCCATATCACAGGAAGCCACAATAAACTGACTGAGATTTACACTTTTTTGCTAGCACGTGCCTTAAAGATCAGTCTTCCCTCATTTACTTAAGGCGTCCCCGGGATGACGCTATAATCCAAATATGGTCACTTCCTTTCTCGGAGAAACCCACGGGCAAAATACGGCAGCAATGCGCACAAGTTACAAGGCTTTCAGGACGGTTTTCTCAAAATTAGGTCTTTGCTCCATTCATGCAACGACCTCTCCACTTTATTAGCTCCTACAGACATGATAGGCTAATTCAGAACTAAACTAAATATCCAAAATCCCCTCTGAACAAATCTTAGTAACTAATTTATAACTAAAATAAAAACATACATTTAAATCTGGGTCTAACCATTATTTAGGTTTCTTCGCTGAAAATATAGGCAATTTTAGCCATTTTTATGCATGAAATATCTTATTTCTATATAAAAACATAAGATTACAGAAAACTTGCAATACATTTTTTTCCTCATATTTATGTCAGCAATCTACAGCAGAAGTTTCAAATTGATTTCACTAAATGTAATATTTTCCCTTTTCACCTGCAGTGTCTCGTCTTAAAGCAATAGGCCACCGTGTGTGGAGTAATTCGGCATCCGCGCAGTGATATCTTCACTTTACTGTGTGGATGCTGAATTACTCCTGGTATTATAATATAGTTCCCCTTTTTATCCGCTTAGAAAATCCACATTGTTTAATTTTGTGTAATTATACTTTATGGTGTAACACTTCACGTAACCATATTTAAATCGGGAAAACGTGGAAGAGTTTGGTAGCTTCTATCTTCACCTCGTTTGGAGCTATAGAGGAGAAGAGAGAGGCTAAATGCTAACGCCGTCTGTGCTGTGTTTACATGACTGAAGGCACACGTGGAGACCAGACAGGTACAAATGAACTCATCTAAGCTAAGGTAAGAACATATCTCAGTATGTAAAAACGGTGGCCTATTCCTGTAAAGAGGAACTAAGTAACTTGTTTACCTTAATAAATCCTTTCCTTAGTCCCTCTGGGGGTAATACAAGTGTTAATGGGATGATTGGGGGGTCTTTCATCTCCCCCTGGTGTCTCGGGCCAGAAAACCGCAATTGCAACTTTCCCTGCTCTGACCCAGAGGTGCAATACACACTAATGAAATCACGAAGAAGAAGCTAAAAGGCTAACGGGCAAAGCTAACTATGGGCTAGCGCCAACAGTATTTACAGCCAAGCTTGAGTAAAAAAAATGATCTCCATTGTGTCATTGGATGTACAATATCCCTCTCTCCCTTTGTCTTTTCTGTCAGCGTAGTATTTACTCTCATGGACAATTAATGAGTAAAAAAACGCAACATGCTACGACACCTGCAGTGGCGCTTATGGCCTCTAGGTGCATGAGTTACTCAGTACCGCTTTAATTGTAGCAATGTTTTGGTCCGGGTTTAGTAGGTGTTAAGTCTTGTTTGGACACCATTATATGAAAAAACGAATTGCTAAGGAAGAGATTTTTGTTTAAATGGAATGAAACACTGGGTTGTAATGTTGAAATAAAATATTGGCCCTCTAATTCTGACAAGAGTGAGACGAAACATCTGGAGATAGAAGCGAAACGTCCTCAAGAAAATCAACACAGCCCTGTCAACGATACTTGAAAATCACGACGGGTAACTCCTGGTCGACTAACCTAAACCGATGATGGAGGATCATTTCCCACACAATGCTTGTATAACTATAAACTCCTTCCTCTAATGACTTATTTTTCTATACCTTTTAAAAGATATCTTCAGTCGTAGCAGACTTTCTAGATTGCATATAGAGAGCGTTGGAGGCCAGGCCAAGTGCAAAGCGTTTAACTGCTTTCTTAAGTACACACAGCGCTTGCCTTGGGCTTTGTTTTATTTAACATTTAGAAAACTCAAACTTAAATGAAGAAACCAGTCGAGCGCTTTTTAACAATACTCTTTGTTCTGCCTTCTTTGTGCCCGTCCTTTTTTAATTGGTGCAAAACGCTGCTGTACTTGCTGTCATTACCGGCATGATATGCAGAGATGCCAATAGAGCGATGGGGACGGCAAAGTTTTTTTAATCAAGAACAAAAGATACATCATTTGTTTGCCGATGGGGCTCCGTCATTGGATTTACCCGTTCATAAATGCATGTAAATTCCTCATTCCCTTCATCTTACTGTATTTGTGTCTAATTGAGGCTGTTCAAAGCTCCAGTCGGTGCCACGGTGCCGTCAGATGCCCCTTTCACACACACCGCCGCTGTTGTCCTCCCACAATGAGGCTCTTTGAAGTGTCATCGCCCCATCCTCTTCCCTCTCCTCTTCTTAAAAGCACGCGTATAATTGCAGCCGTGTTTATCTGGTCTTCTCCGCGGCGGCCGTGGGTAGAGTAGCCACAAAAAAAATTGCACTCGAGAAGAAAGATTGCTGTCGAAATATTAAAGCTTCAAGTGAAAAGTACTGGATGTTGTCGGGCTGCACAATGTGGGAGAACACTGTGATTTTCCTTTGACTGTCTTGTTTGTGACGTCACATTCACGCCACGCTGCACCAGTCGCGTGCGTCGAGAGAACAAGATCGGCATCACAATGGCAGCCTTAATAACGTCTGTCCATTTGACCGATTGTGATGCTTTACCAAACCATTTATATACTTTGTTGTTTCATCAAACTGTTCAAAAACAAGACGTAAAACCAACAATTTGAGAAGATTAGAACTACGAAGAAGAAGAAAAGCTTTATTTATATAGTGCCTTTCACAGACATAGTCCCAAAGCGCTCTACATGAGACGATGACACATTCACTGCTCGGTGGTGTTCAGTTTCCCCTGGGGGAGACTGACAGAAATGCTGTCGCGACTGCACAACAGTCCCTCTGACCACCAGCATTAATTCACGCACGTACACATCATTCATCCTGGCCTATTGTACATGTTTTTAGTGTTAGGGGAAACCGAAGTACCCGGAGGAAACCTACGCAGACACGGGGAGAACATGCAAACTCCACACAGAAAGGCTGAGCATCCAACAGTACTGGGTTATCGCTGCCATCTGATACTGCCCTATATAGTACCAACATTACCATATACACATACATATACACGGACAGTACATAAACACATAGTTTTCGTCTCGTGTGTCTTGTATGTTTTGTCATTTGTGAGTACATTTCAATGTGTCCTGATCTATGCATTAAAAGAAGCAAGGTTTGGTAGGCTGTTGCCAGAAGGGGGCGCCCTTCGAGCACCAGCCCACCTCCTGCTCAACCTATTCTTCATTGTACATTTCAAGGAGTGACTTGGGTGTCCTGGTCTGTGTATTAAAAGAGCAAGAGTTTTGGTGGCCCGGTACCAGGGTGTTCCCTCTCGAGCACCGTTTACGTCTTGTTCGCCCTATTATTGTGTTGTATGTGTTTAGTATTATATTTATTTGAGTAGGAGTATTTCTTTGAGACCTTTCATCTCTGCTGTGATTGATATTACAGTGTGTATCAAATCATAGTTGTGTTTCCCATTAAAGCAGTACTAAGTAACTCTTGCCCCTAGAGGCCATAAGCGCAACTGCAGGTGTCTTAGCAAGTTACGATTTTTTTAGCTTATTAAATGTCTTGGAGAGTAAATACTACGCTGACAGAAAAGGTGAAGGAAGAGAGGGGTGTTGTACATCCAGTTATACAATGGGAATATTTTTTTTCACTCAAACTTGGCTGTAAATACTGTTTAAAGTGGCGCTAGCCCGCAGTTAGCTTTGCCCGTTAGCCTGTTAGCTTCTTCTCCGTGATTCTATTAGTGTGTATTGCTTGCTCCGCCCCGGTGAGTGGCAGTCAAGTTGCAAGCATGGTTTTCTGGCCAGAGACACCAGGGGGAGATGAAAGACCCTCCAATCATCCCATTAACACTTGATTTACCCCCAGAGGGACTACGGAAAGGATTTATTAAGGTAAACACGTTACTTAGTACTGCTTTAAGTCCTATGGAAAACTTCCCACCTTGAAAATTAATGCAATCTTGCAACCCTTTTTACAATACTGTGGAAGTATTGCTCTCTATAAGTTGTGAAATGTACTTAAAATCTCCCCCCTTTGAACAACTGAGCTCTTGGTGTGGGGAGTGTTTAGACTGAGTTGAGAAAATGTACAAGTTTGTTTGGTTGTTTGAATTAAAAAAGAAAATGGTTTAAGGCCTTTAATTATACTTACTAATATAATACTATCCAGGCACATGATTCCTTTTTTATTCCCCAAGAAGATTTTCCAAACTGCGTGGGTTGAATTTGACCTTTAGCTACGTTGGATCATCTCTCCTGCCTTCTCTTGACACTTGGACATTTCTGGATATTATTTTAAGAACCTTTTGCAAAAACAATGTCTCTTCGTTCGTGCTAGGCTAATAAATCTCCAGAATGCTTCCGACTTATTTCATTATTTTCTCATTGTTTTCGACAGATTTTCTTCCCGAACAGATGGCTAAGGCAGAGTTCGGGGACTAGATTTATCACAAATGAATTTCCATTCTTTTTCCAAAGCCGTGTTCATGAAGCCTTATTGTTTCTGCAGGTGTTCGACGGCAATACTCCAAAGATCTCATTTGCCTGTGATGAGCAGCCCCATCCGCCAGAGACCAAAGGTACGGTAAGATATTAAAATTCATTATCTTATGTTCCAATAATAATCATTCTCACACCGCGTTGAAAATAAGCCACTGTTCATCGTGCCTCGCGCTGGTTTATTGCTGTGACTGTATCTAACAAGAGCAGCGGTGGCTTAGCGGTAGAGCGTTCGTCAACTGATCTGAAGGTTGGCTGTTAAATCTCTATCGTCAAATGGATCGCATCGCAGCCGTTGAGCAAGACACCTCGCCCGCCTTGCGTACAGTGTCTGTGAGCGCAAAAGTGGGAGAAAAAAAGTGAAAGAAATCAGCTCTGTGCTACGATCCGGCGTGTTTGCAATTTTCACCAGCCCAGTGGTTCCCAAAGTGGGGGTCGGGACACCCTGGGGGGGTCGCCAGAGGATTCTGAATCACTATTACGTGTCTCATTTTGTGAATTTGATGTATTTTGATTGAAGACGGTATATTTTTTCATGAAATTAAGCCAAATATCAAAATACAGTATCCAAACTAACATCATTGAACCAGACTTTAACCTTGTAAACCCACCCACCCCCCACATGAACCAAGCACATTTTCTCCAGTTCTCCCCAAATCTAAAAGTAGAGGTCGACCGATACTGACAGTTTATTTATTTATTTATTTATTTGAGCTATTATTTACAGTGCGTTATTATATACACTATTTACATCATTTCATTTACATTATCACAAAAAAAACAAGAAAAAATAAAATAAAATAACTCAAAAGGAGTAGGCAGAGGCAAGAAAGCTTATAAGTGCCTACCCCAATTTCAAAATACAATACAATAAAAATAGAAACGTTTGTGATTTCTCAGTGTATTTACTTTTATAATTTTCTCTTATTTTATTTTTTTAATCAATGCTTATATTACCATTCTGGTCACCATTCTATTGATTTACTTATTGTTTAAATAGTCATAGTGATATACATACACACATATGTATACATATATATACATACACATACATGACTAGTGCACATATTTATTATACATATATTATCATCACCATAATAACAATGACAATAATAGCATTCTCAAAAGTATCATTCTCAAAAATATCATAGTCTCTATCACTTTCGGTTCCGGAGATATCGGCGTTTATCAGCATTAGATCGGCCGATATCGAAAAATTCCCAAATATTGGCACGACTATTAGGCCAACGTGTCATTTGAAAGCTAAGACCTACAAATCTCATCTAAACTGATCTTTTTCCTTGCGTTGTTGCCATGATGTCGCAACCTTTTTTGACATTTCTTTTCATTGCTTTTTTGTCGCTCTTCTGCTCATTTTTGTCGCTTTTTTTCAAGACGCTTTTAGATTTGGGTAAAGCCAAACTGGAGAAAATGTGCTCGGTTCAGGTGGGGGTTAAGAGGTTAAAGCTTCTTGACCAGTGTAACAGCTACAAAGGCCTACAAAACTCACCGGAGCTTCTTTCGTGTTTTTGTTGTCAAGTTTTAGTCTTTTTTGCCGCTTTTTGTACAATTTTTGCCACGTTTTCGTTGTTTTGTTGCATTTTCACTGCGTGTCTTTCACGTTCTCATTGGAACTGTGATGACGCCACAAAAACATGACGAAAAAGCAACAAAAACTCGACCAAAACGTGACAACAAAAACGAGGAAAAACTTAGGCCTTTGCGTTCAAATGAGGCGTTACACTGGCCTATAGGCTGTATAAGTTCTCAGGTCAAGAAGCTTTGAGATTTGGGTGATGCCGAACTGGTGAAAATGTGCTCGGTTAATGTGGTAGTTAAGAGCAATGGCCGCTGGCTGCTCTGCTTTACGACCGCAACACTGGAGGCCGCCATTGCTGTAGTACCTCCATATAGTTAGTCTCCCATTGAAAAGCATTGGACTTTAGACACGTTAAAAACAACTTTAACGCCTGGTTTCTATTTTTAAAACACTTTCTACGGCTCCATATTCCTCCTGAGATAACGCTGGGTTACTCACAACAAAAGAAACCAGGCTGGTTATCGAAAGAACATTTATTGAAATCTCGTACTAATGAGGGTCGGACTGTTGGCATTGGAGCTGCGTGAGCTACACGTCACGGAAGGGCCGAGTCTACAGTGAAGATCCCGCCCTTATGCCCTTATTAGGAACATGCTTCGTCAGAGCTGGGGAGGAGAAGTCTGTAAATCCGCCATGATTTCCCCCTCGAACGTGGTCATTGTGGTAAACGGGGAGGAGTGAGGAGGAGTTGTCTATTCTTTTTAACGGTCTATGGTTAAGAGGTTGAATGCTTGGCACCTTAAATGATCATAAAGGCTGATTACATTTTACAGAAGGGGGTCCCGAGTTGTTGTTTGACTGATGTTGGGGGGTCGCGGCCTGAAAAGTTTGGGTACCCTTGTTCTAGAGCAGAGATCCCATGTTGAAAGAGCTCGAGGTCAACCTTCCAGTCTGTTCTTGAGCCCATAGTTTAAAACTGAGGTGGTGCTGCTGTGGATTGTGTGGCAACAGCAATGGGAACAGTCAGGATACATCTCCTGGCTCATGGCTAATATCTATGCAGTGTTTGAATCAATCCACACGAAACAAAAACTGGCACAAAGTTCAATGCCTCTGTCTCTGTCAGCACATATAAGCTAAGCTCCATGTATTATATTGTAAAAGTGTGTGAAAGTGATGACAAATTTCAAAAACATGAGCGTGATGCTGGCCAGTTGAAAGATCGATATGGCAGGTTTGTGGATCCACTCGTTTCCAAATCATGATCTGGTTCAATATTTGCCCATTTTCAGTTTGGAGATTTCTTTCCAAAAACACGCGCCTCTCCCCAAAGAGTTTGCCCCGAACTCATGTTATTAAATTAAACATTAAATTCAAGAGCGCGAACGCAACTTAAGAGATCGATCGCACATGTCTAATCCAATTTGCACGTAGCATCTAGTGTGGCTCATTAGCACGGCCTGTTTTTAAAAGCTGATCGTATTAATTAACCAATATTGTGCGCCATGAAGCTCTTGTTACTGCATTGTGGTGAAAATAATACACTTTTAATGAATCTGTCCAATATTTGAAGCATATTAAAATGCAAAAATCATGTTCTTGTGTTCCAATAATTATTTCATCACGGCACCGACAAGCCAATGCCATGAAATATACCTCGTACCTTGTAGTCGTCCCGCAAATGCGTTAGACAATCATTTGGGTCATTTAACGAGCTTTATTCCGCTCCGAAGGCATCATTTATTCATGAAAAGCGTCATATAATGTGTTCCTGCGACCTGCGTAACCCGAGTGCCTCCGGTTTTCCTTATCTTGCCGTGCAGTAGGTGACGCGTCGACGGAGCGCGCGGCGAGGAAGTGTTGCCCTGGTTTAGTGGGGGGTTGATCGCCTGGAATCATTTGATATACAGCGTCATTAATTCTGCCCGACTTCTCCCCCCCCCCGCGCGCCCCGTGTCCTCAGAGCGAGCAGTGGCCGTCTTTGTTTTCCTTCGGCGCAGTGGAGATCTGGCCGGTTTGAGGTCTGGGACGGGGATGGTTGGAATATGGGAGCGCTGAAACTTCCGGCATTTGATAAAAATTTTGGAAATCTTCAAAAATTACTCTAGTGTTTGATGAAAACAGGGTTGAGCAAATCTTTAGGCATATGATCCAACTTCATGAAATCACACACATAAAAGCACCAAATGTCTTTACTGTATGTAAAGATGAAAATAAAATACCTCAGATATAATGAATAAGGGTTTAGACCAGAGGTGGGCAAACTAAGGCCCGCGGGCCAAATGCGGCCCGCGAGATGATTTAATCCGGCCCCTGACTTGTAGAACACAAACTCCTGAGTATGTCAAAAAAAAAGTAAGTCTCTAGCCTAGTTATGAATTTTTAACAAAATAACCAGTATGCTCATTCCAGCCACTAGGGGGCAACTTAGGGGGCAACCCTCTACTGGACACGTGTCCAGTAGAGGGCACTGACATAATAAAAGATCAGGGTACACATTATGGCCACGAGGTAAATGGTCAGTCTGCCCCAGGGTGGCTAGAGTGTGGAGTGAATGAATAATGACTACAGTATAATGACTACAGTGGACTTTGAGAAACTTGTGACACAGGCTTGTAAAGTGCAAGACAAGTGTAAGCCGTTATTATTATTTATTACTGTCCTGTCAGGCGTTTGACCAAATCAGCGCTATTTAAAAATCACAGTTCATAATTATTCATTTATTGGAAAAATATTTTCTCATTTGTATTTTCCTGTTTACATTATATACGGCCCACGACCCAACGGAAGCTGGATTTCGGCCCATGACCCAAATTAGTTTGACACCCCTGGTTTTTTCACTGACATGAAGAAGGATACGACATAACTGCTGCAATTTGTTGCACTTTTGTAACGTGTCATTACAGTCAAATTGAGAGTCGTACTTGTTTGAAATGCTCCAAACTGGTCCGGCCCTCCTGGCGAGTTCAAAAACCCAATGGGGCCCTTGCATCAAAAAGTTTGCCCATACCTGGTTTAGACACTCTTGCTTGAGCTTGTCAGTCTTCTCAAAGCGCTACACTCTTGTCCACATGTGTCAAACACAAGGCCTGCGGGCCAGATCCGGCCTGCGAGATTATTTAATCCAGCCCGCGATTTACAGAGCATAAATTCATGAGTATGTCAAAAACATAAAGTCTCTTGCTCATTCCTGTGCAGAGTTATGATTTTTTTTTAAAGAAATAACCAGAATGCTCACTCCAGCCACTAGGGGGCAGCCACAATAAACTTAAGGGAAAGTATTCCACATGTGTCCAGAAGAGGGCACTGACATGATAAGATCAAGATATAAACAACACATTATAACCACGTGGCAAATGATCAGTCTGCCCCAGGGCGGCTGAGGCTACAATAGCACCACATGAATAATGACTACAATGTAGCACTTGTGAGAAACTGGCGACACAGGCTGGTAAAGCACATGTAGCAAGTATTTAGTTAATACCAGAGTATAAATTGTTACAAAATATTAAAAGATCCTAGTGGGCAAGTATCAGAAGAGACTGGGATCGGCTACTGGAGAGCAGGGCAGTAAATAAAAGGCAAGGAATCGACTATGTACATTTTAAAGTGAATATATTGAATATAAAGTGAGAAATGAAAAAAAACAAAAACATTTACAATACTGCAGGTTTCAAAGTACCGGTATTCAATTAAGTGCACAATTCTAGTCAACAACACAAGTCACAAATGGGTTATTCTAGATCTTCGGTTGGAGACCGACAAAAAGAGAAACCCAAAAGAAAAACCCGATAGTCCGTCAACCAGAGAGCGTGGATTGTCCTTGTGGGTTTATGGGAACAGAGGGGAAATGTCCAAACGCGTTGATTGTTCGTATTGTTTGAGGTGGTTTATGGTAACGCTCTGATTGAGGAGGTGGGAGGAAAAAGGACAGGCTGCGAAGCCTCCTACCAGACCATGGGCATTAACGTTAACAAAGGACGTCCTTAGGCTCCTGGCCTCATTTCATAGCTCGCCATCCACAAAGTCGGACCCAAGACAGGACACCAGTTCACGAGAATCCCAAAGCACAATGATCTGGTTCTGCAGCTGCTGTCCCTTGGCTCCTCTCCCACACAACTGAGGAGAGTGGAGTCAAGGCAGCTTATATAGTGCTGGGGCCCCATGGGATTGGCCAATTGGAAACATGTGACCTGGTGCATTCAGGGACTGGAGAGAACGTGGGGAAAACAGAGACTGGGCAAAATTAGAGGATTTTAACCCTGGTTACACACAATACAAGTGTGAGCCGTTATTATCATTGATTAGGCCACAGTCCTGTCGGGCTTTTGACCAAATCAGCTCTATTTTAAAATCACAGCTCAGTATTATTATTCATTTGTTGGAAAATGTTTTCTCAATAGTGTTTTCCTGGTCACGTTATATGTGGCCTGCGACCCACTGTGGTAGCTGAATTTTGGCCCACAACCCAAAATGAGTTAGACACCCCTGCTCTAGTTATTATTCATTCACTCCATATTCAGCAGTTATTGTAGCCGGTTATGTTCCCGGGGGTACAAAAAAAGCCAACACCACATTTGCACATAATGTGGATGAAGTGTCTTGCCCAAGAACACAACAACAGTAGTTTGAAATAGATTTTTATGCAAATTCAAGTATTAAATTTTTTTTATAGTTCTCCTCAGGTATTGTAAACTCAGATAATTGTGGAAAAATGTGCATCGGTATCAATTTAATTCATTTCCGTGACAGTGATCCTGAAAAGTGACCCTGCAAGTTGTGAAACGCTCATCCCTGAAAACAATATGGATGTTTGAAATGCGTCTGGAAAGTTATGAATGAGTTCGGAATCACAACATTGAAATGTATTTGCTCCCTCTTTCATTGTTTGTTAACAAAAACAGAAATCAGGCATAGGGCCTTTAATTCTTAAATCAGATGCTTTCTTTAAACTTGTTTTTACATAGATTTTAGAGGTGATTTGGTGGATTAAAGTTGTTTGCGAGAGGCTATGTCACACTCGGACTCTATTTAGGAGTGGGATTGTGAGCGTATTGCACCTGCACAGAAATCGAATTTTCGAATTTCCTTGCATTATGTTGAATTTGATATTGTGGAACAAAAGTATTAGACACACTCATTGTAATTCATGTGCAAAAGCGTTTGTTGGTAATGGATGCTTCAAACCCCCTGTAGAGCAATTAGTCGCATTTATTTTTAAAGTTATGGGGACAATGATGATGCGTTCAGTGCTTATCTTTCCCGCTGTGTGTGGCGGGCGCTGAGAGGCTGTCCGTCCCGGGTCACCGCTTCACTGATGCGCTCCACTCACTATCAGTGTGGGCCAGTGTTGTGGGCGTGAGGTGCAGCATCGCTCAGTGTTTTGGCGTGTCCTCTAAACGCTGGCCTATTTGAAGCCGTGGATAATATGCGTTTCGCCTCTGACACGTTTTTAAATGAGCCAGCGATCGCAAGGAGCAAACGTATATTGTGTTCTGGACTGATGTGTTCCTCCGCGCAATGAAAGGCGAATTTGCTCCCACGCTGCTGCAAATTGCTGTCGATTCAAATGTTGCAAAGGATGTTGAGATACTTTTTTTTAGGGATCATAATCTCATGTCACGACCCTTCTCATTGTGCAATCTTTTAACACAAAATCCTGCCTCTATGGGGTCATATTATGCATAAATCCTTGTGTAACCATTGCTCTGAAATGCATGCAACTCCTGCTGTTCACATTTCAAGCTTCTCTCAAATGTCAATGCTGAGTTCTTATCCTCAAAAACCTTTGCAGCCCTACTTTAGTGATCCATTTTTCCATTTTGATTGCAGACACCTCACCGATAGCACTTCTTTCACCTAACTTGACTGTGCGCCAACTTCTAAACTCCTCTCCCCATTACAAAGAAAAATCTCTCAAAACCAAAATGGCCGCGCCAGCCCACTCTACACGATACATTCTGCTGCAAATCCCTTGTAAAGTAGCGGTCATCATCCCCTTGTTTGCCCAGCGGTGTGTTGTTTACGCAGCGGCCCCCCTGATAGTAAGCCAGAGCTGTCTGCCAGAATCACTCTCAAGGCCTCCCCGCGTAATGACGGATGACAGGCTTGAGCGCGAGGAGAAAACAGGAGCGCTGTAGTTCTCACTCAAAAGGTACAGCCACAGAAGCTCACCTGAGGCAAACCGGGCAGGAGGGAGGAGGCGAGGACGGAGCAGCTGCGATATGAGACAGAAAAACGATGGGATTTGCGGATTCACAGTGAGTCAGTCTGAAGGATGCACTGGCACTAATTAGGACCTGATTGCGGACAGGGATTGCGGGAGTAGTGCATACCCCACTAGGAAAAAGAAAAGTAGCCTTTTGGGAAAAATGAACTCATTTCAGCACTGAGTTGGTAAAGGCCAGGGGTAGGGTTATGTACTTGGTAGCGGGCCGATATTCTTCCATCAAAAGACCAGGGGCCAAACCTTAGAATTGTGACCTCAAAGTTAAACACTCCTTCTTACGAAAGGCAGTGTTGCACATTATGTATGTCCTAACTAGAGGTCGACCGACATGGGTTTTTCTAAGGCCAGTGCCGCTTTTTGGGGATTTTTCTTGACCGATATGCACGATGTCTCCAAATGTCAAAGTCTATAATCCTGTGAATGAAGCTTCTAAACTATAAAATGTGCCAGTGTTGAACTGTAACAGAAGGGGGCGCTTTATTAGGTGCATAGGGCTGATTTATTAAGCTGTTGGAGCTGCCCAAATCACATTGCACCAGCCCCTATGGCTCCTCCTGCAGGTGGTGGGTCCAGGGAAGAATGGCCTCAGGGTTCTAACCGGGCCTGTTGTCTCTCATAAGGGGCTTCTGAACCGCTCTTTGTCTGACCCGTCACCTAGGACCTGTTTGCCATGGGAGACCCTACCAGGGGCACGAAGCCCCCGACAACAGAGCCCCCAGGATCATTCTGGCGCTCAAACCCCTCCACCACGTTAAGGTGGCGGTTCCAGGAGGGGTATAAGCAAAGGTCTGCAACATAAAATCTAAAAACTTGTAACCGCATTTCATCGCGATGTTTCTCAGCTTATTTTAAAGCTCCGACTGAGTTCTTTCCAATGCAAAAAAACAGGAAGTCTCTATTACTTTTGGTTCTGGAGATATCAGCTTTTATCGGCGTTAGATCGGCCGATAGCCGATCGACCTCTAGTTCTAACAGAGCGTTTTTTTGGGGGGAATTAAAGGAACGTAACTGTGTTTTCAGCACTTTTAAAGTACTTTAACGGATGTTTGATCTCTGATGCGTGGAGAATATTTCACAAAATTATCCTAAGGTTCTATGCCGGAGGGCTGGATTTGGCTCCGGGGCCTGACGTTGCCTATGGGCCATATTCTATAAGAGTTGGCGCTTCTAGATGTCTCAATAAAAATGATAATGGCTTGGGTTTATATTGCACTTTACAAGCTCGTCGAGTTTCTCAAAGCGTGACCGTTATTCATTCACTCTGGACTTGTAAGCTGTACTTATGTAGCCACATAATGTCCTGGGGTAAACTGAAGGAATTTTGTCAAACTGTGCCAATGACTATGAAGACCACCACACACTCCCGAGGTGTCTTCCCCAAGATTATAACAATCGTATAAACCAGTCGTCAGCTCTACTACCTGATTAAATGGGCTACGAACTTCTAAGATGTTGCAATATTAGGAATAAAACACAGGTATGGCCATTTAGTTCAAGTAGCAAATCTCCAACACTGCTCAAGATTTAATGAGTCTATTCAGTTCGAGCCACATTATATAACTCTGTACTTCCAAAGCCTACAAGGTCTGGAACAAATTAAACTAATAGTCTCCAATTGAACGTAATGGTTTGTTGACGTAAAAGAGGGACAATTTGACCACCACTTTAGCCCCATGGAAGTTCCACTATGTAACTCATCTTCGAAGCTGAACATGAAGAAAAAAACGTTGAAAAAAAATTCGCTTCTGTTTGAACGGTGAACGTGCGAGTTTGCGGCAGCTTTTGTGCGTCCTCTTGTCCTTGCAGCGAGACGTCTGGGAAAGTTGCAGAGTCTTGCTTTAAATGTCACTTCGGGAAAACACAAGTGGAGTTTCTATTTTAGTTACTGTCATCCCTGTCTCCTTGAAACAAATGCCGCGCTGCTAGTAATGGGTGAAGCATACAGTGTCCTTTTCGCAAGACAACGCCATTTGCCTGAGCCGTAATGATTCAGCTGCTGCTCATGGTAGAAATGATGACAGCGTCCTTAAATGGCCATGGGCGGGTGATTAGCATACTACCTTCACAGAGTATGAAGAGCGACTATTGCTAAAAGGCAGTGTTTTTGTGCAATTGTGTTTTGTAAGGACACGTTTTCAGGCCCCGAAGTTTGCAAAAGAAATCTGTGTGTGCTGATAGTGCTGGCACTTTTAAGTTACGTGAATCCTATACATGTGTAATAGGACTGGAAAATCTATTGTCAATGTATTGTTGCAATATTTGGTGACACAATATCCATAGATACAGACGACAAGGGGGTGTGGCCTAGCCGAGGGGGAAGAAAACCTCTCATGGGAATCACTATTTTTCCCTCTTTTTAGACTATAAAATATTTATCGCACACCAATAAAGTCAAGCCAAAATCACATGGATGTTTTTTGAAGGATAAAAGGAGAACTATATTGTGAGGCGTAATAACCCCTAGAGCACTTCGACGTCCGCGCAGTAATATCGTCAAAGTACTCCAGGTGTTATTACGCCTCACAATATAGTGCCCTTTTTATTCGCTTAGAAAATCGACACGTTTGATTTTGTGTAACTAGACTTGGATCGTGTAAAGGCTCACGTAACTGTATTTAAATAGTGAAAACGTGGAACAGCTGGGTACCTTCTAACTTCACACCAGTTTGGAGCTATGCCTTTGCTGGGAGCGGCTAAATGCTAACAACATTTGGGTGACTGAGCGCACGCACAAAGACCAGACAGGTACGCATCAACTCGTCTAAGCTAAAGTAAGAACATGTCTTAGTTTGTAAAAATGGTGGCCTATTCCTTTAAAGATTAGGGCTTGGGTAATGTAGAATTTTTTTTTTTTTACCTGAGCGATACCTATACTAAAACGTCATCTGGAACAGTGTTTCCCAATCAGGGGTATGGGGGACTTGGGGTACGTGAGCACATAGGGGTACTTAGAAATATTGCAGATAAAAAGGTTTAACTGAACAGTATTTCAATATTATTTTAAAAAGAAAACTTCTTTTCAATTCTAGTGTTTTTGTTTTTAACACAATGCACCAATAAATCTGAGTTTACCAGATCATTTTCTAAATAACTGGCTGCACGATAGAGTTAAGGGGTACTTTGAGTAGAAATGAAAGACTCAAAGTATCCCTTTGAGGGTACGCGAGACAAAAATGGTTGGGAAGCACTGCACTTTAACCATAAAATGGAACAATAACATTCACTTATTCCAGAAAAAAACGATTTCTTTTAAAATTGTATCAGTTATTTGAGCTGAAACAACCAAGTCACTTCCTTTAAAGGGGCTCTGTGGAGTTTGGAAGTTTTGTGCTCGCAATTGCCCCCTCAGGCCAAACGCGTAACTGCAGCCTCCATGATAAGCTCGTGCATGAGGCGCTCAGGCTTTACGAGCACCAGAAATAACAGTCCCGTCAATTTACAGATTTGCAGGCATGACTTAAACTGAGGTAAGAAACGTTACTGTTTTGTAAGATATTTAGACCAAATCAGTTTGAGTGAATGTTTTCCTAGATAAAATACTTGAGCAAATGCAGCAAAGTGAATCGAGTGAAGAAGCCAAGTAATACAACTCGTAAACTATATTGTAAATGGAACATGTCCACTTTTTGTAGTCGTTTCACTGCTTATAAATCCGTGAACAGTCAGGCTTATTTTGCGGCCAAGAAAAGCTAACATTAGCGACATTACTTTTGCCATTGTAAATACAGCCCCATTACCACTGTTACTACTCAAATGTTTTGTCGGACACCGTTGTTTTGAAAGCATCACCCCTTTTCCCCATGTATTTAGTCATCTTTTCTTACCTTTCAAGCAAAAATAAGCTGCGGGTCTTTTGAGAGATTCTCTTTTCCGATGTTTACTCCAGTTCTTTGCCTACGCTGATCAGACTCGACTTTCGCCTTTTTGGTCACACTCGAATAAACTCTTCGTTTCTTTTCGTTATTTGGGGTCTGGGCTGGAGTTTCGATGGTGCTTGAAGCCGGTCTCCTCTTATTCTCCGCTAAATCCATCCCTCCGAAGTTACCACTCGCGCTGCAGCGTCAGTATAGAGGCGATACAGCTGACGCTACAGCTAACGCTACAGCTGAGCGTGCACGCGCATTACGCATTACGCTGTTTGCTTGTTCGACCCGAGCATAAACTATTTAAGTGACTTTACAGACATATAGAGGCAATCGCGGTGAAAAGGCCAGGGCTCATTCTACTCACCAGGGCATTGCTGGAGCATGTATGAGGAAGAAATTTTACATTTGTATACATTTATTTGTGGTTAAACTTATGTATAGTCCCTTTAATGCTGTCCCTGGACCAACAGCATAAAAACTTAGCCTCTAAAGATATCATATTTTTTTCGGGACTGCTTTCGATAACTTTTACTTTTTTGATATCAGTAGTTCCTGAACCTTTGTTCCGATACCCAGCCCTATTAAAGATTGTATGTTACTACTAGTCCTACCATTATATGCCTTACTACTGACTGTTACCAATACTACAACTGCAGGAGCTTGCAGTGATATAAGAAACTAGGGAGAAATAAACGATAAGGAAGACATTTGTGAACGTTTTTATTCTATTTATGTTGTTATAATAGTGATAAATGCTGAATACGTTTGAATAAATTATCGTCAGACCATTACCAGTTCTATCTTTTAAGGAATGGTGCTTTAAAATCATTACAGTCCTCGCGCTGCAAGTACCGTCATGCCCTCGCACCCTCAAAGCACTTAGTTGATAACATTTGCATAGCGTCCACATTACATTGTCGCTAGTCCATTGAAATGCTGTCGGAGTTGTCCGGCCGCAGCGTCTGTTCTCGGATACAAAGCGCTGTCCCCTGCTGACGAAGGGGAACAGCCTTAAGAGGGGCGTTTGTCTGGCTGCCTCGCTCGCTATTTAGCCGTACACACAGGAATGGATGGCACCGTTCCTCAGCGAAAAGTATGTCCTAAGCAGAAAAGTAATGCCACTAACGACCCGACCTCGTGACCCGCGGGCAGCCCTGGAAGTGCGTGTTTGATACGGCTTCACGCCGTTGTGGGCAATCAGGGGAAGAGGATATATGGGGCGAAAGGAGCAGGAAGTCTCTCCCGCCGCCGTTCGCAGCGCGACCCGTGACCTTGACGCCGCACTGCTGCCGCTTAATGAAAAAGATGGCTGCTAGTGTGGGCTGTTTATTCCCATTAGCTATTGTCCTGACAGGTCTGCAGAGGTGCAAGAATAATCGCAAACAAATCAGAGTTATAAATGCAAAGCGCAAAAGCTGCAATTATTGTGTGATGTTCCCTCCACGGTACTTATTGTCTCTATGGGGACATATGTATAAAACCTTCAAACCCTGTCTTGTATAGATTGCATTTTGGCCTACACAATAGGCTGTATTATAATATTTGGTGGCACAGTATCCATTTGCAAAATTACTAAAGTCTTCCGATCCAAAATGGTTTACACTTTTATGCTAATGAGCCTGAAATAACGTCATGGCAACTAAAATATTTTCACTTTTAGTCCCGATTTTCCGAATTTACTTTCATTTTAGCCATGTTTTTGCTCTGAATTAGTCCTTTTTAGGGCTTCACTGCAGCAGATAAATAAATAACAAATACGATTAGTTTAAACGTCTCAGTTTGAGCATAACCTGCATATGACAGGTTTTTAATGCTTTTGAAAATATGACTCATTTAGATGAATAATGATTTATTTATTTATTTCAGTTAAACAGCAAATTAATGAAGAGATGTTGGGGAGAAAAGTTATTTTATTTGAATTTTTAAGCTGCTGACAGGAAGTGACATAGAGGTTGAGATTGACTCATTTCCCATTGACATAACATGGTTGGCACGACAACTGTTTAAAATTGTTGTCCTTTATCTATGTCACTTCCTGTCAGAGTCAAATAAGGAAGTGAAACTATAAACATCACAAAAATGAAAGAAAACTGGTTAGACACAAATTGTGTCTAATGTGTCATATGGACTTTAAGTTAACATATGGAAGTTAAGTTTATCTGCCAATGGGGTAAGAAAATTGCCCGTGTCCCATTGGCAGTTTTACTTTCTTATTTCAAGCGAGATCACCTTTGAACCCGTGGGAAATGTCATCAAACAAGCAAAGTGATCTCAGTCCGATCTGGAAAAACGTCTAAATGAGTGAAAACCTCTCAAAACAAGATGTGTATTGGCAATTTGAGTCATTTAAACACATGCTTGATATTTACTTTTTGTTGTAAATGGAAGTACTGTATTAAAATAGTTTTGTAAAACCCATTATTGCAGTCTTCATATCGAATAATATGCGTCCTAATCTTAAAACCATGTCGACAATCTCCACAAATGTCTTGAAGCTCATTTTATAAGATTGAAATAGCAAAGAAAATCCTGCATAATCCACAATATGAACCTAATGGAGCGTGGACACACCGACGTAAACAACTTGTCCCGGCCCGCTTTGTCACAGCTCCTAAATTCCCGTCACATTGAGCCATTGTCCCGCCCACGCCCCTCGATCTGATTAAGTCGCGGGGCGCAGCGTGTGGGCCGACCCGCGGTTAAAAGAGCAAGCGGATCCAAAGAGGAAAAGCACACAGGCTCACAGCGGGGCTCCGCGACGCCAGCTTATCCGCACCATTCAGGCTAATATCTGTGAATGGGGATGGCATTTTAAACAGGGGCACCATCTCGATCAGGACCGGCTTTGTTTAAAAACGCAGCGAGGGGACGGCGCTACATCAAGACCGCGAGTGCTCAGAAGGACAAGAGCAGGGCGAGTGTAGCAACCCATCAAAATGGCCTCTTCAAAAAAAAAAAAAAAAAAAAAAAAACAGCGGCACAAGGACAAAAGCTTTGCGTTTTTTTTTTGAGTTATTGCGGTTTAGCTGTCTGATATCATTTGGCTCGGCTCCGTTCTGTCCTTTGATGCCACGATAGTAGGTTAACTCTCAAAATGGCAGCCTGATTTGTTCCCGCTTGCATGTGGAATAATAAAAAGTACATTAGGATGGAAGAGGGTACAAATGTATCTACAAGCCTGTTATAATATTGAGGGAATCTGTCCTTGTTTTACCAATGAAGGGTCCCTGTGCCGTTCATATTAAATAATGACTCACTCTGCCTGACCTTATGAAGTCAAATTTGTGGTGCACTTGATCAGAGACTTTATGTTATGGTACTTCAGTGTTTATTCATGTAAATTGTAATCAACTGTAAATATCATAGTATATGCAAACAAATAGGAACTACCAAATTAATCCTGCATGACATTATAAAAGATACATCGCATTGATTCAGTTCTTTTAAAGGCATTATTCTTGACTTTTTTTTTCTTTCTTTTTTTAAATTTCAAACAATAAAACACTAAGCCATTAAATTAAAATGTTACTTGTGACTTTCCGAACACATTTATAGCATCCCGATTTGTCACAGGGACAGATTTATAGGACCGTCTCACAACTTTCAGGGTCACTTTTCAGGGTCAGTTTCACAGAAATGCTAGAAAAGTGGCCTGCAAGTTTATGAGCGCTATAAAAATGCGTCATAGTTGGATGCAGTGTTTCTCCCACAAATGTCTGAGTTTACCATAAACTAAAGGAGGACAAAACTAATTTCGTTCCACAACTAGGAAACAAAAAATTCAGTACAAAAATATTATGTATTTTTTAATATATTTTCCGTACGCTAAACTGAAAGAAATGGAAGAAAGTGGATGGATAAACTGAAAGACATGAAACATTTTCTATATACACAATAGATCAAATTAAACATTTCAGATTGGACTTTAATTATGGCCATACCTGTGCTTTCTAATCAGCATTTTGATTTGCACAGGGGCTGGGTACTGTTACATTTTTCCCGGTACTTAAATGATACTTGGTTTTCAATACCGATACCTGAACAATACTTTTTCTAATATCTATACTACAATATTTGTCACATAGAACAATAAAACAGAACAATAATTGAACATTTATTGCTAGAAGATCCTGGGTTCGATTCCCACCTGGACGGGGCCTTTCTGTGTGCATGTTCTCCCCGTGTCTGCGTAGGTTTCCTCCAGGTATCCCCTACCGCAAAGAACATGTACAATAGGCCAGGATGAATCATGTGTGTGAATGTATGGCGGTGGTCAGATGTGTGCAGTCATCAGGCTCCCCCAGAGGAAACTGAACACCACCGAGTCTGGAGTGAATTTGTAATTGTCTCATGTAAAGCGCTTTGTGACTATGTCTGTGAAAGGCGCTATATAAATAAAGGTCTCGGCAAAGGAGAAGTGCTCACTAACACAGACAGATTTGAGAACAATAAGTAAATAGAAAATGTTCCATGTCTTCCATGTCATGAAAAAAATGGGAGCGAAAACAAGTGCTGCACTTGCTTTTTTCAATCACATAGCACCAGTCTATAGCATACTACAATGATGACGTAACCTTCTGTTGGTCTGTCTATGCAGTACATTAAAATAACTGCCTTGAATAAAATTGCTCTCTCAAAATGGCTGTTCTATGGTACTTGATGTTTTGCTTATGCTTTCAGACTGTGTTCAGCCGTAACTCAAATATTTAATGCACAAACAGAAGATGCATCTATACAGTGGGGTGCGAAAGTGTAGGCACCCAGGATCAACATTTCTAATAATGTGAGGAAGCAAAGGGAAGATGCAATGATCTGGTTGTAGAGGAGACATTCCCGTAACATTTCCAAAAGCATCTGATTTTAAAAGAGTATTGATGTAACTCGAGGTCTGTTTGGAGAAGAAGGTGCACCAGATTTCATGAAGAGAACATCTGTCTAACTGTTAAAGAGGGGGTATTATGCTTTTTTCAATCACATAGCACCAGTCTATAGCATACTACAATGATGGCGTAACCTTCTGTTGGTCTGTATATGCAGTAAATTAAAATAACTGCCTTGAATAAAATTGCTCTCTCAAAATGGCTGTACTGAACGTCTTGAAATAGGCCTCTGTCTCTTTAAGAAGCTTTCCGACACGCCCCCTTCAGCACACTGCTGTGGCATCTAAACAACACTACTGTGCGGGGAGGGGGCTCTGCTGAGCTGAGGAGCAGTGGTTGGTGGCTTGGCTGGTGACAAAAGGTCCAGAGGCGTCTCCAGGAGGTGGGGGCGTTCCTAGGAGGACTGAGGCATAGCTACACCTAAAATGGCTGCCGTCTAAGTTTTTACTGATTACTCAAAAATATGTGAATGAGCCAAGGCAACACTCCAGGCATGTGTTTAGTGAGGAAATAACATTATATAAAGCTTGAAAAAGTCGATTTTACATAATACCCCCCCTTTAAGTTTTTGTCAAGTTAATGTAAAGGTACATGTCTGTTTGCAAGCATTAACATATCCCAATGGAGACAATATTTGCTGTTTTAGAACACATGAATAACTAAATAATTGGGTCAGTGGGCAAGCACAATTTCGTCACAAATTTGTAATGCTTTATGAACACGGAAATTTGCTGAAGAGAAATGCACATGTTTTTTTACAAGCAGTTCCATACGGTAAAAACTGCCAAAATATCTTTGTGTAATGAGAAATCTCGCCCCTGCAGGAAGCTTACTAAATCGGCTTCCATCTTTTATTGGCAGCTCCTTTTCTTTACAAATTGGCAATTCACTGTAAAAATAGACTTGTGATAGTGCCGCGACATAATGCAAAAGCTCTAACTATGTCCATCCATCTCCTCCGCATCTACTCCCTGTCAGCCGTGGCCTCCCTCCAGCTCCCTGTGCCAAACTTTCATTTCCTCCCCGGTGGCATGACCAAATCAAGCCAGAGAGATGCGCCGATCCGGGTCATCCCGTGCCCGTCTCATGTCAGCTGCCTTATTGAAAAACCGTGCGCCTCTGTATCCATGGACTCCTCCTGATTGATTTCTGTCCCAGCCTCGTGGCCCGGCTGCAGTGGGGAAGGCGATATGCAGCGACCCGCGTGTCAGAGACTCGTGGATGTCATTACGTGTGATTGTGAGGGACCACGCCAAATGCCTCGGTGCTGCATTCCTAAGCCAAAGCCTGGACACTGGTGTAGCATGGACGGATGGCAATAGACATAAAAAGAATATTCACCGTAGATATAGAAGCGTGGGCGGCACACAGGTCTGGGGAAAAGCATCCAATTGCAATTAAATTTGTGAAGGACTAAACAGATGACTTTGAGTATTAAAATTGCACACAATAGTAAATCTAAACATGCAAACAATATGGTAAAACAAAATGTTGTTCCTTAAAACAGTTTTGGGTATGATACCAGAGCCCTGTTTAGTCTTAACGTGCAACAACAATACTATTTGTACAGAGCAATGCTTAAGTCCAGATCATCGTGGCAAGTCTTCACAACAAATACAATTACAAAACTTGCTACCCCTATAGTCGGGCTGAAACAACTTATTATTTAGTTGACAACTATTTTAGTAATCGATTAATAATTTTCTGGTATACACAGTGTGACAAAAAAGCAAACATTTTGTATTTCTGATGAAGAACACACACAGGGTTCAGTGCCTCGCTGCTGCGCCCGCTGTCTCCCCGTGCCACTGTGCTCTGTGCCCGGTCTGAGTGCACTGCGAGCCAGTGTTAATTTCGCTGACTAAAATATTTCATCATAATTGTAGTCATATTTTTGTGACTAAATCTAAATTTGTTGTTAAGTTAAGTTGTTCATGAGACTATAACTGGACTAAAATATCCAGATATTTTTGAAAATGAACATGAAAATGAAAAGAGACTAAAATGAGACTAAAATCATCTTTTCATTTTCTCTTTAGTCAGAGTGTAGTCGACAAAAATATCTGGATATTTTAGTCCAGTTTTAGTCTCATGAACAACTGTTAATTTAGTTTTAGTCCAATTTTAGTCACAAAAATATGACTGACTAAAATTATGATGAAACATTTTAGTCGACGAAATTAACACTGCTGTGAGCGGGTCTACCTCTCCCCATCCCCGCTATGAGTGCGCTATGTGAGCGGATTGGCTGAGCTCTCGCAGCTCTGGCTAACGCGCTGCAGCCACAGCGACCCGGCGGTAGAAGCAGCAACACACGGACAGGGGGAAGGAGCGAAGCAGGATTAGATGAAAATCTGTAGGGTTTGGGCTGAGACCGAGTCCTGTTGTTTAGGTGTTACAAAACAGCATCGGTCTATTACAAGTTACTGATGAACTGGTTCAGTAGAAACATGCTACAGAAACAAGTAGAGGTTTGCTTTTTACATTTCTTTCATAAATGTTTTCTTATTGATAAAAAAATAAATAAAAGTAATTACAAGCAAGATTCCATTCCAAACTCACATAACCTTAATCATCTGTGTTTATTGTAAAATGCAGTCAAATGGAGGGCCGTCCCATTTCCTAGGGCGGTCTTTTCAACCGCCCTAGGAAATTTTCTTTCCTCGCCCTTAGCCCTCTGTTTCAAGCTGTAGGGAAAGTGTGAGGGTGAGGGTGAGGGGAAGGGGTAGAAAAGAGAATTGAGCCTGACCCCCGGCTCACATTAACTACGGTACGGGTTCGGTCCGGGTTCGTCCTGATCCGGTCCGGGTTGCCCCAAACTACCACTCACAGTGAGTCCGGCTGACACTGTGGCTCCGGCGCCAGACGCTGCACCAGGCACAGAAACGGCCCTCGCGAGAACAGAAGTGCACGTGAGTTTCCCTCTTGGTGTGAGTTCACGTGATAAAAAGCCCCATATATAGGTAGTTTTTGTAAACAAAAGCCGTATTTGCCAGTATAACGACTCTCCCCAGTGAAGTGGATGCTTTGCAACACACTAGTGCCCCTGTGTCACTGGTAATGGAGAAATGTTTACATTTCCGACGTTACGCGCGTGTACAGGTGGTAAACGAGTCCAGATAAGTAGTGAGCGGACAGATTTTATTTTGAAATACATCTTCTTTCTCACGAGACCTGACTTCCTGTTTGGCTCGTGTTTTCCGTCAGCTTGATCCGTTGGGGCTCCGGCAAAATAGACTTCTTGCGGATTCTTTCCGTAGCCGCCGGATGGCCTCAGTAGCCGGACCCGGACTTCGCGGAGCAGTGTGAGTGTGCAACATTGGTTTTAATGACTTTCTAAGTCTGCGGACGCCGTACCGGACCTTAACCGGAATTAATGTGAGCCGGGGGTAAGAGTCTCTTACAAATGTTTACTTTAAGTTTACTCCATCAGCATGTCCTCAACCAGCGCTACTTTAGCGTCATGCGGGAAAAAGTTTGAAAACATTAATTCTTCTTCATGTCTTTTACAGCCAAATGATTAATCTATTTCCAAAATAATCATTTGTTGCCGCCCCACTAACTCAACAATACAAATCTTACAATCTTACAAAAGAAAATGATCTTCATTTAACCAGGAGAGATTAGGAATCTCATTTCCAGAAGAATCGAACCCGGACCGTCTGTGCTTTGTGTTCTCGAAATACATCACATCGACAACATAAACACGCTTACGATGCTGCCAGAGTGTTTTATTTTGTCGCATCCGAATTCCACCTGTAAGAGCATCGTTCTGCCGTTCATGACTGAACTTAATTGGATATTTCAAATCACCGTTTATGCCCCCTCCTTTTCCCCGCCTGGTTCCAAAATCCATCGCGAACAGTCATTTTTGGAATGCATGCCTCAATAGTCTGCCAGATTTGTAGAGGTAGATTTGAAAGAAAGCCATTTCCATTCCTGCGATGATAACTCCTTTTTAGCGATAATTACTTTGCGGATCTGAGAGGACCAAATGTTCTCTCCTGAAAATAATCCCCAATAGGAATTTTCATCAATGAATGTAGACGTTCCTCCATATGTTTCTGCAAGTCGAATGCAGCTGGGTGTTCTCATTATAGGTAAAATTGTTTGAGCATCTCCAGATGGGATTGAAAATGCCATCTTTCTCACACTCACAGCAGTGCCGACTGAGGAGAGACTTGTGATTTCTTGTGTTCATAATTATTGTGTTAATCGATTAATCACTGTCTAGGCACTGTGCTAATGTGTGTAGGATACCGTAGCATGCAGAGGCCGTGTGGGGCCGCGTAAAGAATTGGCAAGGAGCCGATTTTTTGCCACACACCGGCAGAGGGAAAGAGACAAGCAAAACAGAGTCAGAGTAAAGTCAGCCTGAAAACTCGTGCTAACTTTTCTAATGTAAACAGAGACATGCGGAGGAGCTGTCAAAGTATTACAGGGAATATTTGAGCATGTGGACTGCAAGAGTTTCATCCCGGAACAAGAAAACTACTACTTTCTTTGGCAAGGAGTTATGAGGGCAGCAGCAGAAGGGAGAAGGATTCTTACATAAAAATGTGGTGTTAACGGTACTTCTCTGTATACTGTAGGTCCTGTGTGCTAGGGATGGGAATTGAGAACCGGTTCTACTTGAGCAATCCATCGAAACCGTATGTCTCACTAACAATGCCTCTTATCGAAGCCACTTTGCGTAGCAGCCTCTTAGTATTATAAACCTGCAGGCGCTGAGCCGCTGCAGATCCACCACTGCAGATCCACGACTGCAGATCCACGACTGCAGATCCAGGCACCACTTTGACTTCATCACAAACCAAAGTCTCGGCTGTTTTAGGATCTGCGCTGCACGTGGTAAGGAGACCGTCAATCTGTCCTCTCTATACGCTTATGAACGTGCAGCTGCTACGTACTTAAGAACCAAAACAATGAGCATGTGCTCAAATATGTGCTTCTGCGAACTCGCTCGGCATCATATTCAGAAACTACGGCGCCGAGGAACTGACAGGAATATCCTTCGACCCTCCTTTAAAAATGAAGGAAGGTATAGGAATAGGTAAAAAATCGACCTGTTTAGTTGCCCGATGTAGCTCCTCCTCTGTGTCACTGTCAACACTGGCTGTCGCAGGTGAATTAGTCAAACGCTTAAATAAACACTCCTCTGAAATAAACATTTCAGCTTAAAATCCTGTTCATTTAAGGGCAAATTTACAGTAGCTTTTTTAAATGCTTTGTACGCAGAGGATTATGTCAATATAGGTCCATTTATTTCCCTTCTGTTAAAATAAAAACTACAACATTTTTATTTATGTGGAATCGACAAGAGAATCCATAAAGATGTATCAGTTCCCATCCCTACTGTGGAATGTTTTTGGCTAACTTCCTGTTGTCGGGTAAAGGCAACTTCCTGTCTACATTTTAACATAAATTAAAAGTAAATTAAGATTAAAAAACGGAAGAAAACTTAAACGTCAAGCCGATTATGCTTCATTAAATTTGTTGATACAGAGGCGCTATTTTAGCATTTTGTTAAATAAACATTAGCCGTTAGCTTGAAGGCTAAAAACGCTCAGTTATAAACACAGAAGTCTCCTCTGGTGAAGTATTTATATACTGAGTAAAGTTTGCTCCCATGTACTGCTTAAATATGTATTTATATCGACGATACAGATCCTGTACTGCATTAAGTCTAATCTGAAGAAGCTCTGGTGTCTGGTGGTTCTGCTGCTGTGGCGGAGGAGGAGAGGATTGGATGAACAAATAGAATATACTCTTACCGGTTGAATTTACAGTTTCTGCTTGAGGAAAACCACTTATGCCATGTTTTTTGTTCAGAGCCTTGAAAGACTGATGTTTTTGCTGAGGCTTTGGCAAGATTTTTGGATACATCACCAGTTTCAAATGTCTTTTAAAAGGTATTTTAAGGTAAAGGTATTTTAAAAGGATTCCTATGTTTTTATGGACGGCCAACACAGATGTCTAACTGATGCTATAGCCGCTCGCTCTTGTAAATGTGCATTTCTCATCCAACTGTTGACCAACTCACCAGTCAAAATAGAGAAGAATTATTTATGAATAAAACTAGGGACTTTTGGGAAAAATATCAAACTATGCTTCTGGCGATATTGACAAAATGTAATATGTCAGTATTGTTGGGGTATTTCTCGGCAACGATGATGAAGCGTTGATGATTTTTGCAAACTATCAGAAATATGAAAAACTGTAAATCTTATTTACATTGCTTTGTTGCTCAAAAGATGAAATGTCCTCCTGAAAACACTACAAAAGTACGAGGACGACGGATGGAAAGTCAATCAATCATCAATCAATCAATCAATCAATCAGTTTATTTATATAGCACTTTACAACAACACCAGGAGGACCAAAGTGCTTCACAGAAAGATTAAAACAATTTAAAAACACAAAACACAACCAAGACACAATTCAGTGTGCCCTAAGTATTAAAAGCAAGTTTGAAAAGATGAGTCTTTAATCTGGATTTAAAAAGGGACAGGTCCGTGAGAACACACAGACTGAGGGGCAGGCTGTTCCACAGTTTAGGCTCTGCAACCCTGAAGGGTTTGTAGTGGGACGTGGGCACATCCAGAACCATTTGATCGGCAGACCGGAGAGCTCTGCTGGAAAGTAGCCCATGGCTAAGTCTGGTACATTTACACAGTAAGTAACTGTACTGAGTGTGCATTAATGTGCAATAGACAAATAAACTAATAAAGAAATAAAGTAAGTAAATAAGTGTGAGTAATTACGTAAGTAAAGGGCAGAAAAACACTTTCCACATTTATTCCCATTTTTCCATATTGTTCCCAAATATTCCCCCCCAGTTTTTTCCTATTTATTAGTGTTTTCCCCTCACGTTTTCCCTATTTCACCACATTTCCTCCACTTTTTTTTTATAAAACATTTTTTTCCTCACTATTTTCAAAGTATTTCAATTTTCCCACATTTCTTGACGATACTACTATGAGATACGATTGTAAATTTGCATATATTTTCCAATCTTGTAGATGACATATTGCCCAGCTCTATTCTGCAGACAAGTATTGCTAAACTTTAAGAATTACACTCATTTACATTTACATACACTGAGTAGAAGTCTAAAAGAAGTGTCTTTAGGTTTGGCACAAGGTGAGGCAAAGAGTCTGGGCAACAAAGGTAATCGCTGTTTAGATGTATATATAACAGCTTTACACATGCTTAATAGTGCACAGTATTTATAGAGTAACCAAAACTTTTAGCACATTCTGTAATAAGTTACTGCTCAATTGATGAAATAGTTAACAAAATGCAGCACATTTTGAAAATTGTATGACATTTTGAATTGTCCTAGACTCCACTATTATACAAAATGCACTCTGTCGCATCACTGTTCCTTTGTAATTCAATATTTTCTTCCTCTTCTTTACACATACAGTCTTATTTTGAACTGCCAACAACACACGCTTATGTCATATAAAAGCCACCTGATACCGGGGTACGTCAGCGGACCCATTTCATCTCCTCATGTTGCTTAGTTCTTCGAGTGCTCTGTTAGTCTGCGCATCTCCCTTTCTCATGTCAAACTCCATGCCACCCACTGGGACTGGATCAAAGCCGGCGTGCTGAACACGAGTGAGGAGCACGCCTGGAGCAATGCATAGTGGGATAGAGAGTGGCGCGTTGTCTGTGGCGGAGCTATAGACGGGACGGGACGGTGGTTTCCAGTGCCGCCGTCTCTCGTAATTGGGCTGAATTCGATTTGTATGTATGGTTCGTGGGCCGGCTAAGCTTTAATATGCTTTTTATGAGATTCCGCCTAATCTCGTTTGTCTCAGGGATCGCGGCGCACGTGTTGTCTTTAGTTTCCGTGGGTCCTCTCTCGTGAGGACAGGAAACTCCAAACTCCACACTAAATGGGAAGTTGTAATCAAGTTAGCGAGCGCTTCTATTGTTTAATGCCTGAAATTAGGTATTGCGTCAGATTATTACTTTCTGTCACGGACGTCTTGAAAGTGTCTCATTTTGGGAAACATTATTTAATCGAGGACATATCCCTCATGTGGGGCTTATAAACATTCTTTTGCGCGCCCGAGCATGAACATTTTACGCTTTATAACTTGATGTAATTTCCATATAAGTATTCTGAGACACAGGGTTGGTGAGTGGTTTGCCTGGAGCTCCCCCCGCAGGCGACAGTGGGAACCAAACAGTGAAGTTAGCAACTCTTTGGCACTGCAGTGAACCGACTCAAAGCACAGAACAGCTCAGAACGGATGTAATATTGGATAGTGGACTCTAAAAATGTGTAGGACAGTCTCATGCTTTCCTTATGACTAGGCCTGCCACGATCATTTCTAGATGAAGTCTCAGAAAATATCGCGATAAATGATAATATTGAGTATAATGCAAATACTGTAGGCAATAAAAAGAAAACTGTAAGCAACTATTTTAATTGAAATGTATTGACTTCAATATTAACACCTTATACCAAACAAAGTGCAAACTAGAAGGGTCGACATATTCTAGGACACTGTAATCCAACCTTTTTTTTTTCCAAATAGTCAATATACAGTATCATCTTTAAAAATATACCAATAACAGTAATATTGATATTTCTTCTGCATTATTCTGGTTAAATATTTCCTGACAAAAACTCACTTCTGTTTAAATAAAATCTGGTTAGAATAAATGTATATTAAATGTATGGATTCAGATAATACTGTATTACTGCAAAAGTAGAGTAGCCATATGTTGTGTTCTTTTTCCTTTTCTTTTAAATATAACCTCCTGTACACACGGCTGTCGGAATGAAGCAGCTTTTTTGGGGAAACTGCAGCATTTCTCTGGCTTTTGAACAGTAGCATGTAGACCTAAGCACTGAGTAATGTTTCAGGACTATCGCGCCTGTATTTGGATAGTGGCTAAAGCGGTCGGGTTCCTCTCGCTAACAGTAGCGCTGATTAGCTTTGATACACTGACTGGGCGGTGGTTTCGTTTCGTTCTCCTGTTGGACATACGGTACCTGCAGTCGCATTAATGTTTTATTCTCTCGTGATGCTTCTTTTGGCTGGAACTCCAAGTGTTTTCACACGAGCCCCTCTTCTCCGCGATAAAGTTCACAGAAAGTGTCGGAATCAACAGCTACGTAGTAGTGTTTACACCCCGCCTCTCCAAAAGCAGCGCTGATCTATAAATGATCTGGATACATGCGGGGATACGGGTTGGATGGACGCTCCGCTCACTCAGTGCTGTGATAGCGTTCATGTTTCTGTATTTATTTTAAGCACACGCAGCACCTGCGTTTATCGAGACTAAACATTTATCGTCCTTCATTTTACTTATCGAGCGATAAATCGATATAATTATCGTGGCAGGCCTACTTATGACGCAACATAACCAGGAAGGAGAGATCAGAGCTTCAACATTAGACGAAAAACCAGAAAGAAATAACCAAAGTGAAGAGGATTACTCAACATCAAATCATACTCCTGTCTGTTTTCATACAACATGGTTTGAAGCTCAAAAATGTGTTGCTGTCTCTTGCCCCTGGAACAGCGATATACTCTTGATGTGCCATGTTTACACAGTGGGTATTAATTAACGGGATCTGCACCAGTTATTATGCACTTTCACAACATACTATGTGCTGTTTTACTGCTCCAATAAAATGTCGTTGTTGTTTTAAAATGACAATGACAATAAAGTGTTGATCGATGATCATGAGCAAATCTCTGAGCTAAGTGACAGAGCTAAAAACCTCTGTCTATGTCAATGTTAAAAAAACAACAACTAATATCTGGTAACACTTTATAATAACTGCACCTTATTTAGCCTTAAGAAATGATGAGTTAACACTTAATTCATCATGAACAATTCATTAGTTATGTGTGACTAATTATATCCTTCCATCACAGCTGCCCTCCTACCTTCGCTCGGTGAACTATCGGGTTGCATGATTTTGAAAAGATATCGTCTTGCGGTTTTTCTGATAAATCGCATTAGTGGTTCGTATTCATACGGAGATTCCTAAGTGTGGAGACATGTAAATAGAGATAATATCGAAATTGCTGTTAATTACTAAAAAGTTGCAAAAACTGCTGCTAAAAAATAAAAATAACATAATACTTAAAGGGATTAGATGCAAGTTGGTCATTTTATACTCACTACTGCCACCCCAGGTCTAACGTGTAACTGCAGCTTCTATATTAAGCTCGTGCATGAGTGCAGGATTTTAGAGGCAGTTGTGGTGACAGGTCTGGGCTCATTCTACACATTAGGACATTGCTGGAACATGTAGGGGGAGGAAAATACTTACTTTTAACATTTTTAAACTCCGTATAGTCCCTTTAATGTGTAGTGTCCCATAAAAGGGCGTTAAGTGTTTTTTCTGCACTTCTGTGGTTTGTCCAAGCAATCTAAAAGTAGATGTTTGCCAGCACATTTTCGCCTATTTCTGATGGTTCCATATTGAATTTTTTATCAAAATCGTTCTGGATATTTGTTACTGTGTGAATTGAGTTGAGTTTTTTCAACGGCACTTGAAATCTGTTTTTGCAAATGAACTCTTCATATCCATTATCCGTTCTCTACACGTTTTATGTAATTACTCGAGTTGGGAGTTGAACAAACTGATCACAAGCCATGGAAAACCCAGTTAGTTTAAGCTGCCTTGGGCTCAGGAAAGGCATCACGTTGACACTGAGCAGCTGACGACTTAACTCTTGCACCCCGAGAGGGAAAAAGCTCCAAAACTCAAAATATACAATACAATATTAATCCCAGTGCTTCATTTATACATGTTGGTTCTCTCCATATATTAACATTTCTTTTCTGCAGCACGGAAAAGAAAAGGTGTGAAAAAGACGTTCTCCTCCCAACACCGATGTCGGGTCTAGGTTTTGGTGACATGCCTGGAGTGATCTCATTTTCTGACAGGGCCCTCCTCCTGCGAGCCGCTCTCTCGATCCTCTGCACTTCACCGTACCGCCGACTTTTACTTCAAACCTTTTTCTCTCTCTCTATCTCTCTCTCTCCCCTTCTTACCAATTCAGCTGGTTCTGTGCTGCAGAGGGCCTAGTTTTGGCTGCGGAAAAATCAATAGCCATTACAACAGAGGAGCAGAGAAGGAAGACCGAACTCGTGCTCTCTCTCCATTTCTTTTTTTCTGTCTCTTCGTCTCTCGTTCATTGTGGGCGACAGTGGCTCAGGTGTGTAGAGCGGGTCTGAGCCCTAACGTAGGTGGAATAGCGCGATTGTATATTGAGACCATTTACCATTTTTCTCATTCTCAGTTTATCTTGCCTCACTTTTTCCTTTCTTCTCTCCTTTCTCTCCCTTTCCGGTTCTTTCCTCTTCTTTCTCTTCTTTCACTTGCCTCTTCAGACTCGCAAATGAGGGCTTTTCCACCACCAATTAAAAGCACTATACCTGGATGATTTTGTCCTTTTTAGTATATCGTAAACTCAGACATTTGTGGGGGGGATGCGACAGAATTTTCTTAAATTCATGCGTTCTTATTATTTGAGAGTCTTAGTGGCGCTTAGGGCCTTAATGGATAGGCTAACGCATAGTCTTATGGTAATCAGCAACCCTGCATTAAAAACAGTCTAGACCCACATCCACAGTGCACCTGAAGGGTAAATCACTTATAACACCAGTAACACATATAAATGTAATGTGCTTGAGAGAATAATTTTGAAATATAACTGACCTTGTATCACATGAATTACCGCATTTTGAGGGACTATTTTCTCGCAGATCACTCCGCCGCTGCATTAGCCACGAAGCTGATGCTGCTCAAATACAAGTTATTTTAAATGCAAAATGGTTAAAATTATTATATCGACACAGACATTTACATGGTTAGTCTGGTGTTATAAGTGATTTACCTCAGGTGCACTGTGGAGTGGGTCAGACTGTTTTTAATGTAGGCTAGCTGTTACCATAGAAATGCGTTAGCCTAGCATTAGCCTAGCGCCACTAAGCTCTTCAAATATAAGAACTGCATGAATTTAAGAAAAAAATATCTCCAGACATCAACAACACTCTGGATAACTAGGAAATGAGGCCCAATGTCAAAAATCCTGAAATATCCCTTTAAAGGTGCATTATGCCACTTTTTATTTGAGAAAAGAGTTGATATTTGTGCGTATTTGACCTCGTAGTGACCCAGTGGCTGTATGAGTGGTCAGCATGGCGCCTTTACTTTCCATCACAGTGCTCTCTACAACGCTCCAGGATCAATTGTTTTGTTGATTTTCTGGTGAGAGTGGTCAGCAGTGAAAACCTTCCGAACAATTGATCCTGGAGCGTTGTAGAGACCACCGTGATGGAAAGTAAAGGCGCCATGCTGACCACTCATACAGCCGCTGTGTCACTACGAGGTCAAATACACACAAATATCAGGTTTTTTTTCCACATAAAAGTTGCATAATGTGCCTTTAAAAACATCCCACAATGAACATGAAATACAATGAGACACAACTTACTTTGGCTGAGAAATAAAGTATTACATTAGAGAAACATCGAGTGTTCGTGCTGATGCCCTCTTCTTCTCTCTCTCCTCCATTTCTTTTCCCCTCATTGTGTCTTTCTGTCCCCCCCCCCCCCCCCTTCTCTCCACGTCAGTCATTGCCCGACCTGTCATCTCCTTTAATTGCTTTGCTAATATCATGTGCTCGGAGGCGCTCTGTTGATATGTGGGTCAGGAGGCTGCTCCGTGATCTGTCCCTTACATTTTTCACATGGGACCCCTAATACACAGCCATCAAGTCGTCCCTTTGAGCTCACGCCGTGTGCATACAGATTAAGTAAGCGGTGTTCCTCAGCATCCTGGAAACAGTTTTAATTCGAAGCTCATGCGTCTTGTTCATTGATGGACAGGTTTCAGTCGCTCTCGTCCTGGAAATGGTTGGGAGCGCCGAACACCTTGTACTTTCTAAAGTGTTGCATCCCCCTGACAAGATTATTAAAGATGCACTACCTGAATTACCTCACTTTCAAATCCGTGGAAGCCGGTGGTGGTTTAGTAAGATCTCTGAGCTGCTGCCCAAACGCGTCTCTAGCTGTCTCTTGCAAAACCCTCCCTCCCGATTGTTCATGTGAATTAATCAGACGGCGACGGCGTTAAGAAGTGAACGAGGCGGGCCGCCAAAACAACTATGCTAATATATCCCCTTTCTTCCGCATTTGCGAGCAGTGAAAATGTGCTTCATTTAGACGTTTTGTTTTCCTCTGATAAATGCCGCGTTTAAACATGTAGAAGGAAATTGACTCGACTACAACATTTTTTACAGACTCCAAAATATTATTAAGTCCAATATTTGAAAGTTTGAAGTTTTTTTCCGAGAGATTTTTTAATATCTAATTCCTAGCCTGATTTATTGAGCTTTGAACACACACAAAAAACATGGTGAAATTGCCAGATTTATTACTTATTAAAAAACGAAACAAGATCCGACATCATAATATGCAAACAAAATAACACACATTTAAACCTTATTAAGATTTCATCACTGAAAAGATCTGAAATTTTGACAATTTTTATGCATTGAATATCTTATTTTAATATGAAAACTTGCAATACATTTCCCCTCATATTTGTCAGTCACAGTTCCAAACTGACTATCACTAATTTATTTTATTTTTACCTGCAGCTTTCTCGCCTAAGGCAAGGCAAGGCAAGTTTTATTTGTATGGACATTTCCTGTAATGGACAACTCAATGTGCCTCACCTAGCCAGCACCAACACAATAAAAACATGCAATAAAATAAACATTTAAAAACCACAATTAAAAGACGCATTTAAAACACAATCAAAATCAACAAAATCAATTGATAAAATTACTATGAATATATATACACTACAATACACAAGTACATACAATATATACATATAAAACATATACACACACATATACACAACCCACACACAAAGATACATAATTGCCAATAGGCAACAGTAAAGGTGTCCTATCAGCCTGGACATCTCCTCTCCGCCTTACAGGTTTGTAGGCCTGTCTCACGTCCTCACTGAGGGCTGTTCCAGCGACTTTTGCTGCATAATTGAAACGCAACCTCACCGTGTTTGTGGTACAATCTGGGAACCACCCAGGAGACCCCTCCCTGAGGATCTCAGGGCCCGAGATGGTTCATACGGCTGTACCATATCAGAGATGTACTTTGGTGCTAAACCATGAAAAGACTTATACACAAGCAGGGCTGTTTTCAACTCTATTCTTAAACAGTTTAGAGTTTGAAAATGTGAATATTTTCGCTGAAAGTCTCTGTATTGATCCTGTTCTGAAATCTGTTCTCAGTCAATGCCACTGGAGTAAAACTTGCGTGTACTGATGGGAGTATCTTTTTCTTGAGGTTTTGCGCGATTCTTTGATTTTTATTTTCACAAATTCAAAGAATCGGCAGACACAGACCACGGCTCAGGTTGTGCTTTGGGTTTCTTTTTGATATTTTCGAAGGTGCTCTGTAACTGTAAGACATCAATAGTCGTCATTTGTAGGATAAAAGAGCAAAAAAAAATATGTCAGCGGTCATTCATTCTAGTGTCTTTCATTTTGTGTCCTCCAGCACTCGAGTCTGTGGAAAGCAAATGCCTTTTTGATTTCAGTTCAAGGTAAAAAAAACAACATCTAAAATAAAGTCTGAAAAGATTTTAAAAGGGTTTAAAATTCGTTGGCATATTAGATCAAAAAGATCGTTGTAGTGTTATAGTGAATATTCAGTTTTTGAGTTTCTTTGAGTTGTGTCATGTGTGTCATCCACAATTGTGTGCAGGCTGCCGTCTTAAGGAGAGGAATTGAGGGGGAAAAGTAGAGATTTGACAATTTACTGTAGATTACATAAGATTACATGACATAAATATGAGAAAAAAAATACATGTATTGGAAGTTTTCTGTCCTCCAGATACAAAATCAAGACGATCAAACGATAATGAATGGAGCAAGGTGTACATTGATGGTTTTTATTTTGTTGAGGTATTAGTTACAAACCTTTGTTCAGAGGGGATTTTGGATATCTTGTTTAGTTTTTGAATAAGCTGGTTCTGTAAAAAGCTCTCAAGCTCTCAATTAAATCAGGCTAAAAGTCGGATATTGAAAAATCCTCTGAAACAAAATTCTAAATTCAAATTTAAGTACAAGAAAAGCTGGTGTCTGTTGCGGTACTAAAATAGAGATTTTGTTCCTAGAGTAAGTAACAAAGTGCTTTATTTGTCATTGTGCAACCGTACAACAAATTGTGTTCAGGTGTTAGTCCTGAGCCGCGCCACCACTGTGGGCATAGCAGTTACCCCGGCTCACGTTAAATCCGGTTAAGGTCCGGTACGGCGTCCACAATCTTAGAAAGTATTAAAACCAATGTTGCAGACTCACACTGCTCCGCGAAGTCCGGGTCCGGCTACCGAGGCCATCCGGCGGCAACGGAAAGAATCCACAAGAAGTCTATTTTTGCCGGAGACCGGAGCCCCAACGGATCAAGCTGACGGAAAAACCGAGCCAAACAGGAAGTCAGGTCTCGTGAGAAAAGAAGCTCCGGTGTATTTCAAAATAAAATCTGTCCGCTCACTACTTATTTGGACTCGTTTACCACCTGTACACGCGTGTAACGTCGGAAATGTAAACATTTCTCCATTACCAGTGACACAGGGCACTAGTGTGTTCAAAGCATCCGCTTCACTGGGGAGAGTCGTTGTCCTGGCAAATACGGCTTTTGTTTACAAAAACTACCTATATATGGGGCTTTTTATCACGTAAACTCGCACCAAGAGGGAAACTCACGTGCACTTCTGTTCTCGCGAGGGCCGTTTCTGTGCTGGTGCAGCGTCTGGCGCCGGAGCTGGCGGAGCCACAGTGTCAGCCGGACTCACTGTGAGTGGTAGTTTGGGCAAACCCGGACCATAGTTAATGTGAGCCGGGGGTTAATCAGTTTGACTCTCCAGTGAACGTCCATTAGCCAGATCAATAGTAGGGACAGAAGGCTTGTGTGGCATAGCTGTGAGTCTTACCCGGATACCTCCTCCTTTGTCCCTTCCTTGTTTCCTCTAGCGCCTCTAGTGATGCCTCCACTGTGCTGCTGGTCTGGGGGGGATCTTGGTGCCTCTTCAGTGTTTTAGAAGAAGAAATGTGTAGGTCTCAAATGTCTTTAGCTCATAAGCTAGCTGTGTGTTTACTTTTAAAAAGCTGTTTTCTTCAGGGCCATTATGGAAAAATCAACCAATCCCCACAAACACATGGCAAATGCTCTACAAATGCAGCTTGCAGAAAAAGGCCAAAAGCAGCTGTAGAGAGGGAGGTTGCTTCTTGTTTAATGAAAACCTCATTTTGAGATGACGAGTCCTAATGTTTTGTAAAGTATGCGCCTGCACGTGAATATCTCCGCAGACCTTTGGCGTCTTTCAAAAAGGAAATGACCATATTTGGATTACAGAGTCTTATCGAGGGGATTCTGTGCGTCATGCGGATTACAAACATGTCAGCTTTTGTGAATGGATGTGTGAATGGAAATGTAGTAGTAAAACATCATAAATAAAGATAGTTTTGTCTATTCTTTACTTTGAAATGAAGACTTAAGGGAAAAAAACAAGGCAAAAAAATAAAAATAATTAGTGTTTTCACCTGCTGTGCCTCCCTTAAAAGCAGGAAACCAAAGCTGCTGCAGTGACAGGAGGACAGTAGCGGTGTCTATTTGCGAGGCTGTGGTGCGGTGACTTGTCTGGAGCTCATAGTTTCCGCTCCTTCGTGTTTAATGGAGCTCGAGGGGCCAGAGTGCATGATCCCAGCCCATCCTCGCCTCCCCTCTGCTGGCCTCCTGTCCCTCTACCCTGCGCCCAGAGGAACATAGCCCTCCTCAGGTAACACAGCTGGTCCAGGCATCAGCAGTGTGATCTAACAAAGAGACACGGCTGAATTCAACCGACTAAAGACGCTACAAATAGGAACCAAATAAGTACTCCTGATGCGGTGTGGAGAAAACATACAAAGCCTGCATGGTGGGAGTGGACATTGTGGCTTTGGCTTGGTCTGCTCATAGTCACGATTATTTATGCACAGTCTTATGCAGAGTGAGTATATTATTACAGGCAGAAGGTAGATGTAATTAGGGCGGTGCAATTAATTGAATTTTAATCATATTGCAGTCGACTTTGGTCAGTCTCAATTATCGACGTGGGGGTTTATAATTGACAGGTCGAGTTCTGTGGCAGGAGCAGCACGTGGTTTGGAGTTGGAGTAAAGAGTAAAATGTAGGTGTGTTACAACGCACTGGGAAAAATGCCATCTAATCTTAACCTCTTATCCGAGCACATTTTCTCCAGTTTGGCATTACCCAAATCTAACAGCTTCTCGACTGGAGCTTACAGCCTATAGGCCAGGGTAACGCCCCATTTGAAAGCTAAGACCCGGAAAACTGATCTAAGATTATCTTTTTCCTTGTGTTTTGCCTTTTTGTTGTTGGTTTTTGTCACTTTTTTTCCTCTTTGTACTTTTTTGTGGCTTTTTTATTGCGTTTTCATCACATATTTGCTGCTGCACTTTCATCACTTCCTTTCACATTTTGTGGCTTTATTCACTTTTTTTGTTGCATTTCATCTCATTTTCTTGTTTTTGTCGCCATTTTGACGCTTTTTTTCCCAGAAGCTTTTAGATTTGGGTAAAGCCAAACTGTAGAAAAATGTGCCTAGTCCAGGTGGAAGTTACGAGGTTAACTCGCTTAAAAAGTGCTTGAATTAAGAGAAGACTGTCTTGAAATAAGATCACCAATGGAACAAGCATTAATTTGCTTAAAATTCCATCCATCCATCCATTTTCTTCCACTTGTCCGTTGCCGGGTCGTGGGGGCAGCTGTTGGAGCTGCCCAAATCACATTGCACCAGCCCTATGGCTCCTCCTGCAGGTGGTGGGTCCACAGAAGGACGGCCTCATGGTTCTAACCGGGCCTGTTGGTCTCTCATAAGGAGCTCTGAACCGCTCTTTGTCTGACCCGTCACCTAGGACCTGTTTGCCATGGGAGACCCTACCAGGGCCCGAAGCCCCGACAACAGAGCTCCCAGGATCATTCGGGCGCTCAAACCCCTCCACCACGTTAAGGTGGCGGTTCCAGGAGGGGAATTTGATTAAAATTAGATAAATTAAAGCAGTGCTAAGTAACCTGTTTACCTTAATAAATCCTTTTCGTAGTCCCTCTGGGTAATACAAGTGTTAATGGGATGATTGGGGGGTCTTTCATCTCCCCTGGTGTCTCTGGCCAGAAAACCACAATTGCAACTTGGCTGCCACCGGGTCGGAGCCACCAATACACACTAATGGAATACGAAGGAGAAGCTAACAGGCTAACGGCAAAGCTAACTGCGGGCTAGCGCCACTTGAACAGTATTTACAGCCTAGTTTGAGTGAAAAAAAGTATCCATTGACAGTGTAATTGGATGTACAATATCCGTCTCTCATGGACAATTAATGAGTAAAAAAATGCAACATGCTATAACACCTGCAGTGGCGCTTATGGCCTCTAGGGGCACGAGTTACTTAGTACTGCTTTAACTTGTAAAACAACAAAAACACTTGAAATTAGACAAAAAAGGCAAAGGTAAGAAAGATCATGCTCCAAATCAGCTCTGCTCAAATCCCAATATTTCAAGCACTTTTAAGCCATAGCTGCAGAGAAGTGACATCCTCCAAATCACACGCCATTGTTTGATCGACCTGGTTCGGTGGTGATCGCTCCAGTGCAGGCGCATCGTCAAAGGTGCAGACAAATGCGTAAGATCCAACGTTGGTCTTAATCCTCCTTTTCCAACATCTAAAAGCATAATGCTCAAACAAACAAGAGCAAACAGGAGCCTCCAATCCAACACTTAACGACGTGACCGTTCATCTGTTTACTTCAAGGTACTACGATTTTGTTGTGTATCGTGAGCCCAGAGGCATGTTTTCTCATAAAGCGTGTGTAGCGCTTTTCACATGACACGAGTCACCCAGAGTGCTTCACACAGGGTAGGGGATTCTCCTCTTCACTCCACACACGGTGGTAATTAATTGCCCAGGTCCATTGAGCTCGACCTTATTGCTCTGACTCCTTCCCTATATATTTTAGTTCTGGCGTCCCTCGTGGCCGTAATCTTGTGTCTTTTGGCCCGCGCTCTGAGATTCCACGCTCAGTCCAACATAAGCTTCCCTCGTGGCACAGAGCGAAAGTCCAGCTGTCGCCCAAACCGTTGGCTTTGGAGGGCGTCGGCTATAAGGGCTTTCCACGGCTCTTTAGTCAAAATCACACTCTGGATGTTTGAAATTGGCAGATACTTCCTAAAGACAAAGTGTTGGTTTTGCAGTTAATATTCCAGTCCTCTGTCAAATGGACATTCATTGGTAAAATATTATTTTATCTTACCTCTTCTTTCTTTCTCAAACCAAACCCACAACTATACACATGCATTATGCCAGGTAGGGCTGCAGCCAAAGATATTTAATACAACTCTAGATAGGACATGGCCGTAGTAAAACGTTGGAGTGAATGACATTTCTGGCGGCCATCTTTGACTGGCACTTCTAATTAGGGTTGCCAACCGTCCCTTGAAATACGGAATCGTCCCGTATTTTTAAAAATAAAGGTGTGTCCCGTATTGAATCAATAAGGGACGGCTTTTGTCCCGTATTTCGAAGATCCTCCCTTTCTCCTCGTCATAATATAACAGATCCATGCCCATCACTCACTCAATCTGCACTGGACAGAAGTCACTCTTCAGAGAGAAACTGGAGGAATAATAATAAGTCAGCAGCAGCTCAGTCCAATCCCCATGCGCGCGGGTTTAATGCGTCTCAATATAACAGCATTTATCACAAAATCATCAACTTTATGGACATAAACTAACCCATGAAGTCTACTCTTCCCAAGCTTTAGCTCGCTTTTTATTCCACATCAATCGGCCTCATATCAGATCTTTCCTCTGATCTGATCCTCTGAATCTGCCCGGTTTGAAAGCAACAAAAAAAAGTCATGAATCCTGGTTAAAGTTGAGTCTTTAGACTCGTCTGGAGCCTGGGTCTCCTCCTCACTGTTTAGCGGGATGAGCAGCTACAGACGGAGGAGGAACAGGGGCGCAGCTGACACGGGCAGCAGAGGGACTGGGGCCCCAGCAGAGGCCTGGGAAACACTTACACAGGATTTTGACAGTACATAATAAATAAATAAATAAATCGAATAAATAATAAAACTAGTCTAATTGCAGCTATAAAAATCAGTGTTTTTTTTAGGAAAGTCATCCGAATGCAGTTCTGATATTCATCACTGTATAAGGCTAATTTAAACAGGATATTTTTGCCTAAAATACACTAAATTACACAAAATTGTATCAGATTAATCCAAAATCTCCTGGGTAGGACTGACTGTTGTTCTAACTTTCTGGGAGTATCTCAAACAATAGCACAGAAAGAAGAGTTATTCTGTAAAATGGTTTAAAACTTATTTTTTTAAATAAATAAATTAAAGTAATATAAAACACCTTCTGTTATATGTAATCTATACACAGCCTATATCGGCCTAATGTAGCGTTCTGAGTCTTCTAGATTAGAGTTCCACCACCTCCCAAAGTCCACTTTAACCACGGCTAATAAGCATGCAATACCTAACCTTATAGAAAGAAAGTGCTTAACCGGTAAAATATATAACATTAATAATAAATAAATGATCCAACAGTGTTTGGATGCATGTATGTTAAAAACCTGGTTACAGCAAATGAAAAAATAATCAGTAGTTACAAATCACAAGCTCTATTGATTTCGTTGTCGCCCCCTCGCCCCGATCGCACAAAAGTGTCCCTTATTTTTCTGTTCTCAAGTTGGCAACCCTACTTCTAATCCAGTGGAATGTAAATCAAATGGAAACACCACTAATTTCCTTCATGACTCAATTGATAATTGTGACTGACCTTATGTCATATGGCAAGAAAATACTGTTTTTCAAATGTTAAATCAGTTGCATAAACTTTAGCTTCATTTGGTCATGGATTTTCCTCTGTCAGACTTGTCATTCAGTTCAATTTATATATAACATGTGTTTCCTACTTTAAAACAGTTCTTTTTGACACTTACATGACCAATAATTATTGAACATGGGACAGTGATACAGTGAATGCTAACCACTGGAATGCTAACACTGAACCCTGGGAATGAATGGAGAAAACAATGCTAATACGGCAAAGCAACACAACTAAACCAGATAAGGTCTGAGCTCCTTTGCTCATATTTTGCATAACACTGACTTTCAGATTGTGAACAACTGCACACACATACCCCCCAAGTGCCCTGGTGTACTGTGTTTTTCCCATGTCTTGCCATGTCCCTAATTTAGTCCCAATTGTAAATGACATTTCATCAACTAAAACTACATGAACGCTTAAAAGAAGTATTTGTCTAAACCCTATATAAGTTACTACTTTTGTGTAACTTGCGTGTTTGCATGTGTGGTCTAACTTAACACGGCTACATTTACTGTCCTCAGCATTGGCGATAATGCGCTTTGACTGTGTGTTTCTCATTCTCGCGGTGTGTTAAGAAAAAGCCTCCTCTTCCTCTCACTGAAACTCGACTGTGTGCTGCATGCTCCACTGTCTGCGTCTTTATTTTCTGCCTTCATCGCCGAGTTTATTATCGACTCGAAAACCACTCCAAGCAAGAAAGTGCCAGACTCATTACACACCGGGGTGATTTTGCTTATTGTTAGCCTATAACCAAGTAGACTAATTTACTTTCCTGGCAACAAAGCTCTCTGGAACCACTCCCATTGAGCATTGATCCCTTTGACCAACCATAACTTTAATTTAAAATGTAGCAGGCTTTATCCAATGCGTTGTTTGAGAAAGTGGGTTTTCTAATAGCTGGTGCCAATATTTAACCTTGATGTTGTTATATTTTTTAATCTAAAGTTATCTGCATGTGGGCTGCATGATCATGGAAAAAGACAAGCATTGAGATTCTGTTGTTTGCAAAAGATATTGTCTTTCCTAAATAATTGCAGTCTTTGAGATTTGCGAATTGAATCAATGTATTTGTGCAGCTCTTTACTGTGCAGTTCTGAAATGTTCAAGCAAAGAAAATCAAAGTTTTTCTTGTTAGTGTTTTCCTTGTTTAGGTATGTGTAGTCTACACCCTGCAAATAGGCCATTAGGTTGCCCTACTTTGTGTGTAAAATGTCAACGAATGTTCTCACTTTAATTTTAGGAGGCGTTGGAGGTAAATTTTCCAGATAGTTAGCTTTAGGTCTTTCTGTTTTCAGCTGTGGTCAAGTGCAAGTCAAGCGACTGTGTTGAGATTTATTACTTTTAGCTTGTTTTGTTTAAAATGGAAAAATGAATGTGAAGCCAAAATAACAGGCTATATGTTTAGTTTTCCTGGGGAGGAAAGACATTAAAAGGCCATTAACCCAGTTTCACCTTTCACACTGTTCTTCCAAAACTAATGGCAATGCGATGCCGAGTGCAAGTTGGTGTTTGTCCTTGCTACTTTGGGCCTGAGGCCGACATTGACAGCTGACCATGTTTTCCAGCATAAACTCACTCACTGTAGGTCACGTCCACATGCTTGTTTTGAACAAGAGAAACTAATGCCAGCATTTTGTTTCGCCTTGTATGATATACAGCTCTGTAACTTCATGTTCACTTGGACAGAAAGCCCAAAGATACAAAGTTTAAAAAAACTGAATGGGGCGGAACGGTGGCACAGCGGTTAGAGCTCATGCTTCACAGCTAGAAGGTCCCGGGTTAAATTCCCACCTGGACGGGGCCTTTCTGGGATGTTTCTCCCCATGTCTGCTAGGTTTCCTCTGGGTACTCCTGTTTCCCCTACCACTAAAAACATGTACAATAGGTTCCCCTCTGGGGCCAGGACTGAGATTCTTTCATAACTATCCTGGTTAAATAAAGGTCAATAAATAAATAAATCAAAAGTGTGACAAAGTAGCATACTGCATTTAACTTTAGTACATTGGACTCACTGCCTGTAAACAAGCTGTGACTTTGCTTTTAGAAAACTGTATGTCCCTGCAGAGCCACCGTAGTAGGCCATCTGTTATCTCTCCAGCATTTAAGGCCATTACATAATCTTCATAGTTACGGTATTCTCTTTGTAGCTGTCCCAGGAGACATATTATGCAAAATCTACTTTTTGAGCTTTTAACCATGTTATAGCGTTGTTCCTTCATCAAAAACATACCTGGTTTAGTACTTTTGTTTCATTTGCGCAGGCGTCAGTAGTTTAAAGTGGTTGCTTCATCTACAGAAAGCGCCCTGATCTGTATTGCCTGGATTTTGTTGCGTTTTATGAAAGACCCATTTGTGTCCTCTGCATTTTCAAAGCCCATAAACCATTACTTGACCCTTTCTGAACAGCTTTGCCCTCACATTGTGTTTTTGTCACGGTGCCTTGTTTTGCTAGCAATGCCGCTTGGGGTAAAAAAAAGTGGCTTGTATCTTGTTTTTGCCAAAGCTGGTACAGGACTGATCGACCATTCCTGTGCTTACTCTGCTACGAGCACGTTTTGAGTCCATTTCCCGAGCCCTTCATCATAGTCGCCGTGCTCCTTCCGCCGTGTCACGTCGGGACAGTTCTTTTCGGTGGCCGTAATGAAACCCGCCGTTTTTCCTCTCCGCCGCTCGCCCGACGCCCGAGCCTAGTCCAGGAAATTACTCCGCTGCTTCCCAACACATTGTTTCACCCGCGTCTCCTCACAACGCCGCTGCCACACCGCTCGGCTCCTTTGATTAGCTATTCCCCCCGCTCGCCGCAGCCCCATCTGCAGCGCCGGCGTCTCCCCAACTCCATCCAAAAAACGCAAGCCAAAACAATCAGATAGCATAGACTTTGACGTGTGTGCGCTCCCGAGGCGGAACTTTTTTTTTTTCGCCAGCGCCGTAAACATATTTGATCAGATTCGCTTGTCGAGTGGCGTCATTTTCTACCCTTCGTATGCAAGGCCAGCGCGTCGCAGCTGGGAGATAAACAGCGGAGGATGGCACGCCTATATATTGGGATGATCTCTCTATCGTGTCGTAAATAGCTTCACATTTCTTTTTCTCACCCGCATTTTGTCTGCGGGTAACTCGACTCCGCGGGGCGAGTGGCAGTTATCGCGTTTGACATCGGCGATTGACTCCCAGCAGTCAGTTTTGAGCGGTGGGAGATACCTTCCACCGCCACCCACAAAAAAAAGAGCGTTTACGGTAAAAAAAAAAAAAAGAAAAGAAAGAAAATACAACCCCTCCATTTGTGCCTTCTGCTGTTACTTGAACTGTGTGTCGAAATCAGGGCAGTAATGTATTCCAAAGTACAAGGAGCGCGAGGGAAAGTGGTTCCATCAGCTCACAATCATTTCAGTGCGGAGCAGCGTGGCGATACAGGGGATTTTCGAGCCCAAATCATCGCCTGACACTCGCGGCGGCGTCAAAATAGCTGCAAGTAATGTATGCTCTGAAGACAATAGGCTTTTGTGTTTCTTTGTCTCGCCTAATCAAAACATGGGTTTGTTAGCTAATTTACAACTTGTGAAGGAGTTGCCGTAGTTTCAGTCCATGGAACAGCAGCATCATTTAGTATGTACTTCAACATGTTCGATGGAGGGTTTTTCTCAGATTTTGTAAATGTCTCCTCTATAATGCTGTGTATGTTGCTTCTAAACTGTAGAATGTGTCAGTGTTGTGGAGGCGTCACAAGAGGAGCTACAGGAACAAGGAAGGGACAAACGATGAGGTATCCGGGCGATACTCACAGCTAAGCCACACATGCCTTCTATTGTTCTGGCTAATGGACGTTCCCCAGAAGATGGTGAAAGACTGTTGTGGAGCGGAGGGAGCTGCGCAGGAGGAAGAGGAAGGAGAGATGGACCAGTGCAGGACACCACGCTCTGAAACAGGGATAAAGCCAGGAGGCGCTGCACCGTTTCAGAGGATCAGAGGAGACTGAAGGCAGCCAGCCAGGTTTCCACCAGGTGCTACGGTTTCCCTGACCTCCAAAAACATGCTGGTCAGGTTGGCCCACAGTGGCAGCGTGGCTCAGTTGCAGCGGCTCAGGACTAACACCTGAACACTATTTGTTGTACTACTTTACTTTACACTTACTCACTCACTCACTCACTTACTTAGTTTATCAGAGGCATATGGGCTGATTTATTCAGGTCATATTTGGTAGCTACTTCAGAGGAAGCTCATTTGAAAGACAAAAATCTCTATCTCTTAGATATAGAGACTTGCCGTCCCTTACAGGTCGCCCAGCGGCATTGAGGATGAGCCTGATGACTTTGCAAAAGTCTGCAACATAAAATAGATACAAACTTGTGAGCGATTTTCACCGTGATGTTTCCCAGCTCCCTTGAGGCCCAGGAAGTTATGGGAGGCTCATTTTAAAACTCTGACCAAACTCTTTCCAATGCAAAAAGGAAGTCTCAATCACTTTCTGTTACGGAGATATCGGCCTTTTATCGGGGGTTAGATCGGCCCATAGCCAATAAAATGCCCAAATATCGCTCCAATATGTCGGTCGACCTCTTGTGTTCGACTCCCATACCAGGTCGTGTGCGGAGTTCACGTGTTCTCTCATGTGTGTTGATAATCTTACTTCCTTTTCCTCCGCACAATCGCCCTTTTCCTTATCGCGTATATGAGCAGTGTCTGTCAGAGGTGCTTGACTGCCAATGTGGAAGAACCCTGTCGATTTGAGTAATAATCTGCAAAAATGAAGCACAGCCGGAGGTGATGCTGTCGACTTCTGATGTCTTTCTGCTGCACAAGGGTTCAAGCACTGGACCTCATGCTGTTTCTGGGAGAGAGGGCTGGACATTTACGCTGAGAACGTAAGACAAAAAAAAGCTCTCGTTGGATGAAAATGACAGAAAATAGTTTTTTTTTTATCAGTGTCCACTTTCCCGATTCTGAGTCATAATCTCACATGAAGGGCAGGGACCAAAATGACTCGATGGGCAATTTACTATTTTTGAATGAAACACAAGGCCAAGGTTATGTCCCGTCGCTCCTGCACATTGCTTTTCACTGCGTTGTGGGTTCTAATCCTTGCTTTGCTGAATGTCTCTCCCCCTCCTTACCCCTTTTGTGTTTACACTGTTTGCGCTGACAGGGAAGTTGTCAGGGAATATTAAACAGCAATTGTATGATTGAGGTCTGCCGTCTTTGTCTTACAGTATATAGTGCTTGTCCAGATGATGCGCTTTGCAATTTTGTGCATTAATCATTCACTATTCATATCTGAAGGCGGTAAGTATGTAACCACAGCTGCCCTGAGGTAGACTGATCGACTGACTATACTCACAACACTCCTCCAAACTCGCAAGTATTTACTGTACACTTGGTCTTTTCTCATGGTGGTAATAATAGCTCCTCATATCAGATGAGATTGGATATTCTCAATGTGGGCCACTATCTAGTGCTATCTCAGAATTGTAATCTGCCCTCCACAGATTTTTACGATGCCGCATTTGTCCGTGTGTTTGGTCTCAGCGTACCCCACAGGACTCATAGCCGCCAGCGCTGGACTTATGCACGAATAAGCGCAGAATCAGGAATGAAAAGCTAAAGATTGGCATGTTTTTAAATTCCAATTTATGCTCTCGCGCTGCATCTACCAGGTTTAAATAATTAATTTGCGACTAGACTGACAGTATGTTTTGGATAGCGAGACTACATAAAACATATCACTCTTGACATGAAAAGCACGGGCAATGATGAATATTTAAGTGGTCAAAGCAGAGCGAATATGTTTAATAGAATCCCCTTCATGGTTGAAATTACAGTCTTATTTTTGTAAATGCACAATTGTGAGTTACTATAACATTTGTGAAGGGCTTGGGACTAGCAGAAACTGTGCTTTATTGTACAAAGAAATTGCGTTCAGCTGTTGGGTTAGTCTTGAGCCGCTGCGACTGAGCATTGTGGCCATCATCTGACCATCATGTTTTTGGAGGTAGGGAAACCGGAGCACCCGGAGGAAACCTGGCTGGCTGCCTTGAGTGCTTTCTCTAAAACGATTTGTCCTGTTTCAGAGCGTGGTGTCCTGCACTGGTCAGCCCCTCCACCTCCTCTTCCTCCCGCGCAGCTCCCTCGGCTCCACAACAGTCTTTCACCATCTTCTGGAACACGCGTAGCAGACGGATACACTCCGTCTTATTCTCCAGTGAACGAACATTAGTCCGAATAATAGTAGGTATAGAAGATTTGCGTGGCTTAGCTGTGAGTCTTGGCCTGATACCTCCTTGTTTGTTTCTTTTTTGTTTCCTGTTTCGCCTTTGTGTCGCCTTCGCTGTTCTGCAGCTGTGGGGGATCTTGGTGCCTCTTCAGTGTTTCAGAAGAAGAAATCTGTAGTTCATGTCTTTACTCATAAGCTAGCTGTTTGTTAAAGAGGGGTATTATGTAAAATCGACTTTTTCAAGCTTTATATCATGTTATTATGTCATTCCCTCATTAAACACATCCTGGAGTGTTGCCTTGGTCATTCACATATTTTTGACAATCAGTAAAAACTTAACGGCAGCCATTTTAGGTGTAGCTATGCCTCAGTCCTCCTAGGAACGCCCCCACTCCTGGAGACGCCCTGGACCTTTGTCACCAGCCAAGCCACCAACCACTGCTCCTCAGCTCAGCAGAGCCCCTCCCCGCACAGTAGTGTTGTTTAGATGCCACAGCAGTGTGCTGAAGGGGGCGTGTCGGAAAGCTTCTTAAAGAGACAGAGGCCTATTTCAAGACGTTCAGTACACTCATTTTGAGAGAGCAATTTTATTCAAGGCAGTTATTTTAATTTACTGCATATACAGACCAACAGAAGGTTACGTCATCATTGTAGTATGCTATAGACTGGTGCTATGTGATGGAAAAAGCATAATACCCCCTCTTTAAAAAGAAAAAAAACTGAGTCTTTCATGGCTAGTAAAAAATCCACTGAACTCACAAAAACACAGCAAGGATGCACAAAAGTATCCAGTAAAACAATGTGGGGCACGGAAGCTACAAATGCAGTTCGCGGAAAAAGGAGGTTTGGAGACTTATCAAAGTGTTCCACTCTTTTCCGCATCATGTGCAAGGATCTTCAGGACTGGCAGGGGCAATATGTTCTACCATGGGAAAGTCCAGGAATTGAACTGGAGAATTTCACTCATTACCTCGTATATCTTTTACCCCTGAGATAAAAATCCAGCCTAAAATGAGCAGTGATCCCGTCCCAGGCCTCTGAAGGGCGTGTTGGATAGATGTCCCTCAAATCACCTTTTACGAGCAAACTAATTGAAGTGGCCAGTCATTTTTTATGCGTGTCCGACTGTTTTACTACCTCCTTTTGAGACGATGACTCGCGCCGATAGGCCAAGCACTTTAACTTCATTACTCAAAAAACGGCCTTCTTTAACCTGCAACAAGTAACGCTATTTATGACTCCGGATCTTTGGGATGAGCTCATTTCAAAAAAGTCTGAATCTTTTTGATATTTAAGAGCCCAGCCATTCATAACACTTGAGTATCATCTTTTTAACTTACGAAGTGAAACGGCAAAATGATGAACCGTTGTCGTGTTCTTGGCTTACACAATAGATCAGACGGAGAAAATCATTTGCCGTTTACCGTTTACCCAATGTTGTGCAAAATCAGGGAGAGCAGACAGAATTTACTCAGCTCATTTTGTTGTCGGCACGTAGTTATTTTATATTTCTGTAGGTTAATTTGCTTTTGATAAATTGTGCACGCTTCCCTTTCCTCATTTGTGCCTGTGTAACAGTTTTATTATGTATGTTAATTTAATTGCAGTGTCTGATGGCTACATACTCTTGAATTTGAATTTATTAATGGAAAGGGTTATGGTTGTGTTAGATTAATACATTCTTGGCCCTAACCAGATAGCTAGGTATCGTTCATATCCAGAGCTGGTGCTCGCAAGTACAGTACGCAAAACAAGGCTTATCGACAAAGAACAAACCCAAAAACAGTTAGACGCAGTAGTGCAGGGCAGAAGTGGAACCTAATGGCCTCAATTCAGGACCTGCCCCACTGTGAGAACCACTAACCATTTGCCACGGTCAGACTGGTGTTTAGGACGACACTATTTTTCCCCCTACCTTTTAAAGGGGGGTATTATGTAAAATCGCATCATAATCCCATCATTAAACACATGCCTGGAGTGTTGCCTTGGCTCATTCACATATTTTTGAGTAATCAGTAAAAACTTAGACGGCAGCCATTTTAGGTGTAGCTATGCCTCAGTCCTCCTAGGAACGCCCCCACCTCCTGGAGACGCCTCTGGACCTTTCGTCACCAGCCAAGCCACCAACCACTGCTCCTCAGCTCAGCAGACATCCCCGCACAGAAGTGTTGTTTAGATGCCACAGCAGTGTGCTGAAGGGGGCGTGTCGGAAAGCTTCTTAAAGAGACAGAGGCCTATTTCAAGACGTTCAGTACAGCCATTTTGAGAGAGCAATTTTATTCAAGGCAGTTATTTTAATTTACTGCATATACAGACCAACAGAAGGTTACGTCATCATTGTAGTATGCTATAGACTGGTGCTATGTGATTGAAAAAGGCATAATACCCCTCTTTAAAATGGTAGATAGTCACATTCTTTCACCTCTGGTCGCTGACCCACAGGTTGGGAACCGCTGATTTCAAATGAACTGAACGGGTTATTTCTATCTTACCGCTGAGAATTAGCCTGATGGTAATTAGTTTTAGATTGTGCACATTCAGAGAACATCAGTTACTGAAGGTAACTTGCTGCGCCCATGAGAGCCATGTGTATTCAACTGCCCTTTGAGACAATACAACAGCTTTGCTTTACTTCTATTCGCCAAACTACTGCCCTGTTATGCGTGTCCTCTGCAAGAGACAACAGGAGGATAGTTAAAATGAGTGTGTGGCCAATGCTTTAAGAGCACCGCAGAGAAAACATGAGGCAAGCGCCGCGATGGGAGACGGCCGAGCGGGACAGTAGGGACTCGAGCCTTAGGGGTGACAGGAGGATGCCGGAAGGTCTCTCCTGCACATTCACTTCAGCAGACTGCTCCATTTTGGTGTTATATGTTGCAGAGTTAGTGAGTGGCAACGTCTCTTTCCAAACGAGATCAATTCGACCAGTTCATGTTAAAGAGCTGCCAAGAAACCTCAACCCCCTCTAGGAAATATAGGCGGGCATTTGATATGGCATTTCATTGATTTAGCTGAAGATCTGACCCTGTGGCACAGTATTTATATTAGAGTCCCATCGAGCTTAGACCATATACGATCATCCACACAATAAACAGTTCCAGAGACTTCAGAGCCAGCAACTAATTAGCCATTCTGCCGCTATGTTTGTCCATCATGCAATTAATTAGCAGGATGACATTACGGCTTGTTTCGACAGAGCCAGACGAGCGCGCGTTTGCAGCTCTGAGGATTGCGGCGGGGGCTTTTTACGCTCCCCGCGGTTGCGATTGGATATGAGGTCCACTAGACAATTTTCACTTTATTACTGCTGTGTCCAGACCAGTCCCTGATAAGATTAACCAATGTCTATGAATCATTGCCGTGGAGTGTTCGGGCGCGTGGTCAGCTTCGCAGAGCGGATACGGCCGAGGGAGAGCAGGAGGAGAATGGCGCCCCTGTGATATGACTTTATAAGGAGCAGAGACTTGTTGTGCTTCATACAGTCAAACTACTGAGCAAGTGCTAGTGGAACATGAAGCACATGCTGTTATAATTAACATTTTGTGATTCTTGTATTTGTGATGGTGGTCAAAGTTAATGCTACTCTTTTTCTTAATGCAAGACGCGCATGTTATAGTTGCGAGCTGTCACAATAATTGCTATATGGACTTAAATATACACTCCAATGTTGAACAATAGCTTTATCTGTGCAGTTTTTGAAAGAAAAAAAAAAGAAAAAGATTTACTGTTATTCAGCTTGTGGAGTAAACATGAAAGCCCTGTGCCGCTAAGAAAGCAGCCCCTGTTGTCACACTTTAACACCAACACATTTCACAGTACTGTATACTGTACATCAAAGCCATTACAATAATCGCCATTGACCTCAAGTAAACCCATATCGGTCGACCTCTACTTGGAACTTTAATGCCAGCTCTGTATCACACAAAAATAGTGTAAATTCTGAAATTTGGAATAAGTATTGCCATCACGTGTTGTAACTAAGCAAAAAGGCCAACAATAATTGGTCTCAGGGCCTTTATTAAAAATAAAAAAATAAATCAGCAATTGGGTTTTTTCAAGCAAGCCGTGGATAACAGTTATTAGAGAAAGAAAAGAAAACACAAGAATGCACAAAAAGGAGGAGGCTGAAGCAAACAAATGCTCACTTATGCCTCCCCCACTTATTTATTACTCACACAACCATACACGAATAATGAAAATCAGTGTACATTTTACATAGCCAGAGGTCGACTAAGGGCGATGCCAATATTTGCGGATTTTTTTTGGCCGATGTTGATATGCATTGCTGATATTTTTGACAGATTTTTCTGTCTAATGTCTAATCTACAATCCTGTTAAAACTCCAGCAGTGTGTGGCGGATTATATTTTATTACTTTAGGTGATTCAATCATAGTTCCTGTCCCAGCTTTGATTAATTGCCTTTAGCATTACCGTGCTGCCGTTAGCATTAGCATGCTGTTGCTAGCCAAGGCATTTTGGGCGCCAATTAAAAACACAATTGCGGAGGTTAAAACTCAGTGATTGATTCTCCAGGTTTTGTGCTTCAAAATGACATGCAGCATGTCCATATTGTCTGAGGTTTTGTTGGTGAAACTTGGTGAAGTTGTGGGAGGACTCGTTTTTAAAGCCCTGATTTAGCTATGTAAGTCTCTATCACTTTCGGTCCCGGAGACATCGGCTTTTATCGGTGCTAGATTGGCCCATAGCCGATATTGTAAAATCCCAGATATTGGCTCGATATATCGGTCAACCTCTATACATAGCCCTCCAATATACTAGAAGCTTAATGTTTACAATACAGTCTTAATATATTCTTAAGCATCCAGTGACTTAGGCCTTCTGCTCTAATTCTCAGTCCTCCAATGACTGTAGTGTACACTAGAACAAGCCTTAACAGAACACCCAATTTAGTACAATTGATTATAATTCTATAGTCACTGGCATGTAATCATATTTTTAACCATTGCTCTTATGATATGTGAATGAAAAGAGCTTTTTGAGTCCGACTGAATAAGAAGGCCACCATTCAGCTCAAAGCACACTTGAAACAAGCACCTCTTCACTCTCGTTTCCTTCACAATGGGAACAGTATGAGCGGGGAAGGCGATATTTTCAGCGTGAGACTTGGTGCTCTGCTTTTGTGCTGTGCGTAGAAAAAAAATAATCTCAGTTTTGAATCAGGTGCCATTCTGTTCAACCCTTATGATAGGTTTACATTCACTCCTACATGGAATAGATTCATTATTTTTCCCATTTTATTAAGTAATAGTTAATTTGTGCTGACAGAGGAAATATTGAACTAGGTATGAGCTTTTAACCGGGTCTTAAAGGATACTTCGGATTTTTGACACTGGGCCTCATTTCCTAGTTATCCAGAGTGTTGTTGATGTCTGGAGATATTTTTTTCTTAAATTCATGCAGTTCTTATATTTGAAGAGTCTAGTTGCGCTAGGCTAGAGCAAGGCTAAAGCATTCCTATGGTAAAGTCTAGCCTGCATTAAAAAAACAGTCTGGCGCACTCCACAGTGCACCTGAGGTAAATCACTTATAACGCCAGACTAACGATATAAATGTCTGTGTTAATAGAATAATTTTAACTATTTTGCATTTAAAATAACTTATATTTGAGCAGCATCAGCTTCGTGGCTGTAAGCTAACGCAGCGGCGGAGTGATCTGCGAGAAAATAGTCCCTCAAATGCGATAATTCATGTGATACAAGGTCAGTTATATTAAAAAAATTATTCTATTAACACAGACATTTATATGGTTAGTCTGGTGTTATATGTGATTTACCTCAGGTGCACTGTGGAGTGGGTCAGACTGTTTTTAATGCAGGCTAGCGTTTACCATAGGAATGCTTTAGCCTTGCTCTAGCCTAGCGCAACTAGACTTTCAAATATAAGAACTGCATGAATTTAAGAAAAAAATATCTCCAGACATCAACAACACTCTGGATAACTAGGAAATGAGGCCCTATGTCAAAAATCCTGAAGTATCCCTTTAAGAATGTTTTGCCTGAACAGATATCGTAGCGTTTATGTTTCTTGTATGCCGTAAATGCACGTTCACTCGTGGTTATAGCCCCTTTTTATTGGCAGCAGTGCACTAAAACTGATACGGTCAAGCAATTTTATAATAATGCATTAGTCTTATATAGCGCTTTTCCAGACGCTCAAAGTCGCTTTACAATTGGTGCATTATTCATTCACTCCATACTCAGTGATGATAAGCGAGGCAACCAGTCTGCGCACATCAGCCACCACCACCAACCACTCACTCACTCACTACACTCGCTAGGCTTCCTGGTGTTACTGAACGGTCTCCCATCCAAGTACTAACCAGGCCCTACCCTGCTTAGCTTCCAAGGTCTGACGGGATTGGGCATCGCAAAGGCGGTATGGCCACATACCGTTATGTTAGTGTAATATTGTGCTGGACAACAAACGGCTGTTGCACGTTTATTGTTGGTTCAAGATCAGCAACCAACATGTGAAGTTGACTGATACTTGACGTTGTATTACACTCGTATAACTAATCGATTTGTCAGGATGTGAAAGTCCAGATGTACCTTGTGACTATCTGAAATAACCAACCAAAACGCCTTGCTACATCTCTTTGAACCTCTATCGTACATTTGTTTTACCAAAGACACTCATGGTCCATTGGGTAGATGTCAGAAGGTTGCCGGCTTGAGCTAAAAGTTGTGAATTTCAGGATATGTGATCCCAAATCAGACGGGATACTTTGTTTTCCCAGGAGACATTATGCAGGGTTCCCACAGTGCATTAAAGAACATTGAAATGTAATGAATTTGGCCAAAATCAAGGCCCCAAAAGTCATTAAATTGGACTCAAATCATTTTCCTTAGAGACATTTGTTGTTTGAGTTCTATAAACACCACCTCTGGCGCAGAACAGTTTGTACGGAAGGTTTTGTCCTCCTCTAGTCTGTACGTGAGTTTTATAAATGAGCCCACTGGTCTTGTGCGGATGATAAATAGAAGTCTTCTCTACAAGGCAGTAGACTCCTTCCTTTTGTTCTGCAATTCTCTCAATCGACATAGTTTTTTCACCAACAATGGATGGATGGCTTAGCTGGATAGGTCAACGGATTTTGTTGCAGCTAGCCGTTCTTTCCTCTATGTACTTTTCCAATTAAAAGCTTACAAACTCACAATTCACTTGTTTCTTCCCACACCAACTTTTCTAATCCTTCCATGAACCACTTCACCTCTTTATAACCTTTGATGAGCCACCGACTTAAAAGAGAGCCCTGATTTCCGCTCGGTTCGTTACTGTTAAAGACACTCCGGGTTTTCCTTTAATTCGTGTGAAATCTTTCGCTGACATTGACGGATGATATGCCCTTCTAACGCAGATGCGAGTTTTGATAAATTATGTATCGGTGCGACGCAAACAAAGTAATCGATGTCTAGCTTTGGTATTGACTAGAATCCGGCGCGCTTTAGTCAGGAGAGAGATGATATTCAAGCTAAATAAATTATGCCGTGTGTTTGCGCCTCTTGACGTTAAGGTCTCTTCGACAATCTATAGAAGAGTGTTTTGAATCTCATTAAAAGAATTTGCTTCATATGGTGCCGCGAGAGTGGATAAAAGTGAGATAATGTATTCAGAGTCAGTAGTGCCTGTAAAGATAGAATCAATGCCGACTAATTCAAAGGTTTCGGCATATTTTGAATTTTGATTAATAAATGAACCTCTTGGTGCAGCCGTAAGTTTTTAAAGGGTTAGAGTTTGTTGTAAAAGTGCTGCAAATCGGCCAAAGGGTTTGGTCACGGCACATGCAGGAAAATATAGGTTCAAAGTCTTGTTTGCCTCAATAACTTGATAAATAAAGTAAAGCTTGAGCACACTGTCTCACTATTTGTTTTGCATTGGTCCCGATCCCCAATGACTAACAAACAGCTCTGTTAAACTCAAATCATTGTGCTCAATTATACATAACCAATAATAATAATAATGGTTATGTAAATTGTTTTTTTCTAGGCCTGCATTATTCATCCACTCCTATCATTGTTGGCAGTGTTACGATTGTGGAAGTTAAATGAACACGTATAGAAGCAGTGCAATGTCCCACAAGTCATTTTAAGAGATTGTCATGACACGTTCCCTGCAGAGAGACTCCCATCAGCCCCGGGTCTATCTGCCGGTCCGTCCATGGGAGTGGATCTCTCCTTCTGTGGCTCTCACTGAAGTTTCTCCCACTGGGTTGTTGAGTTTTTCCTTGCCGAGTAGGAGAGTCTAATGACAGGATGCCCTTGGCTCGGTTCCATCTGCTGCTGATTTGCTTATGCTATTACTTCTGTTTGGAAATGATTTTTGCATGGACACTACATTTGCTTGGATAGTACATTGCAGTGTTAATTTCGTCGACTAAAATATTTAGTCTTAATTTTAGTCAAACTGATATTTTTGACGACTAAAATTAGACTAAAACTAAATTAAAAGTTTTTCATGAGATTAAAACTATGACTAAAATGTCCAGATATTTTAGTCGACTAAAATAAGACTAAATAAAAATGAAAAGGAGAGACTAAAATCATCCAAACTTCTACTGACAGTCTGAAAGAGCCTCAGATCATTTAAATTCACGGCCAAAGGAACAGCTCTGAGCTTTGTTCATGTGGGAGCAGCTCCATGAAGAAGAGGACCTTGATTAAATATGATTATAATGAATATTATAAATGCAAAGACAACTAAATTTGTCTTAATTTTAGTCTAGACTAAATTTACTTGCAATTTTAGTCGACTAAAACTAGACTAATATTGAAGATTTTTTTTGACTAAATCTCGACTAAAATTGAATTACATTTTCGTCAAAAGACTAAGACTAAAAATAAATTAAAATATGTTGTCAAAATTAACACTGGTACATTGTTTTGTTTCATTGTTTTAATGTTTGATGCAGCCCCGTGTGGTAACTCCTGTTGTGATGTTGGGCTGTACAAACAATTGAGTGCTCACTGGATCGCCACAATAGCAAAGTAAATGCTAGTGAGATAGCAAGTAGACCATATGAACCAGGTTCTCTTCAGACTCGTGGGGGCAGGTAACTTATAGAAGAGGAAGAAAGGAAGTCGAGGCACTCTGAATTTAAGCAAAAAAAGCTATTTTATTGCAGTGTCACCTACGTGTTTCGACTCGTAGGAGCCTTGATCAGTGATGGGGAATTATAGAGTTAATTCGGCCCTCACATATTTCCCTTATCATATCGTACCGCTAAATCAGTACATTTGGGCACCGACCTTCTACATGACTTGTGGCCCAGTAAACGTGGCACATTGTCAGTGCGTAGACGGTTAGTGCCTACGTGTAACCAAGATTATTTAACTCTCTTCATGTGGAAGTATCGCCAGACTCTGAATGATCAATGCCCTGAACACTGTGTTGACTGTTCAAATGTCTCCAGGCCTGTATTACGGTAATAAACTTCTTCTACTTAAGACATCCAGACTTCATCCCATCCTTCTGCTCGTGCCTCTCTGGACTTCTTTAGTATTTCCCTAACAATCAGGGTGAGTGTGAACCCCATTTAAAATTACGGTGCTCACTAAACAATTGGTTGATTGATTGGTTGATTGACTTTTCCTTTATAAACTACTCCTATTGGTCAGCCACCACTCGATTTAACCAATCATAGTAAAGTGTGAACTTTCAGAAGCAGCAGATGGCTTACCTCTTACAAGCAATATACTTCAGTTCACATATTGCCAACACCAGAAAACACTCTTATATAACAAATTCCTTTTATAAGCAGTGAATGCATCATTTTGTATCTATACACCTGCGTGCCGTATATCAGATATGTGCACTTGTTTCCAGTGACTAATCCTACCAGCTTATGTGTTCAACGCTTCTGCGCTCGCCGCTCTGTGATACTGATGAACTGTCTGGAATCAATATGTTTTTCACTCCCTCCTCCCCTTCCCCCCCTCTCTGTTCTCTCTCTATCTCCACCTTCTGTCTCCCAAAAAAAGGTCACCTCTTACTTTCTCCTTGTGTAGCTCTTTTCTCGTCCTGTTTTAATGATGTGCCAGCAACCAGGGAACATCTCACTACCCTCACTATCCTGCTGCTCTTACTCCGCCGTCCGTTTCTGCCTTTTGATTAGCTCCGAGATTCCTCCGAAGATGGATGGCTTTAACGCCCTTGACTTGGTCTTTTTCTCGCTTTACACTAAGGCGGAGAGATGCGATCAGAATTTGGAGATGGTCACGAATGGCAAATCACAAAAGCTGTAACACAAAACCTGCCATCGCTGTAGTTGAGCCCTCTACAAACATTCTCTCGAGGGCTTATGGTATTAGTTTAGCAGTTGATATGTCAGTCTTCCTAATAAGTGAAGATTTTGTAGAGCTTTTTCCCGTGTTACAAAGTTGTTTTCTCATCAAAAACATACCTGGACCTTTGCTTTGAGCCGCTAGCACATCTTTGCATAATCTTTGGATTCACCAGTGGCTGTTCTTAGCAGCACACGAAAAGCTCCCCAAAAATCCTCCTGAGATCCTGCGTATCCAGGAAATGCTTTCCTCACCTCTCGATCTCTTGCTACGCTTAGTCCTCTAATCGTGAAGTGAAAACATTAGTCATAGCTTCACGCACATGACGCCGAGCAAGTATATACATTTGTCTTCTTTATTGAAACAGCTGTGCAGCAAAGAGGAGCAAGAGGAGGAGGGGAAGTGGGAGGGGCTTATTGGGATATTGTGTGAATTTCAGGAAGTTTCAGCCGTTTTAGATCAATATTGCATTTTCTAACGCAGGGTTTCTTAAAGGGACTAGATGCAAGTTGGTCATTTTTATACTCACTACTGCCACCTCTGGTCTTACATGTAACTGCAGCGTCTATATTAAGTTCATGCAAGACGGCAATTCGGACCCAAATTAACACCTTTGCAACAGTGCAGGATTTTAGAGGCAGTTGTGGTGAACAGGTCTGGGCTCATTCTACACATTAAGACATGGCTGGACCAAGTAGGGGCAGGAAAATGCTTAATTTTAACTTTTTAAACTCCATATAGTCCCTTTAAACTTTTCGGTCCGCGACCCCAAAATCACCAGACTTAGGACCGCCTACTGTAAAATATAATCAGTATTTATAATAAATTCATGTGCACAACATTTAAAATCTGCTTTATTAAAGGGACACTGTGAAACATTTTGGACTATACTGTTGCCATCAGTACAAAACATGCCCCTAAAGACCAGCTCAACACAGAAAATGCCATTACTCCATTACTCTACTGACTTTAGTCACATCTCCATGGAGACGAGCTGGAGACGTAAAGTTATAGTTATATCTTAGAAGAGCTGAGCCGCTCACAGCAAAAGCATTTTTTGTTCGTTTGTACATTTCTGAGGTACAGTATTTTTCAATGATGAAAATATCTGTCATAAAATAAATGCTTGTATTTCAATTGTATTTATTGAGTAAGATTCTAGGCAGTGTGGCTTTAAGGTTTGCTTTGATAGTATGTTTTGATATTTGGCTTTATTTCACTAAACATGTACTGCTTTCAATCAAAAATACATCAAATTCGTTGTTATGAAAACATCTTGCGACCCCCACTTTGGAAACCCCTGTTCTAACCAACTAAATGTGAGATAGTGATAAAGACATGTTTGAGATTATTACTAAATACTTCCAAAAAGCATAATCTTTTCAAATTGAATTGCAAATCAAATTGAAGTACAATAAACCGCTGCTGTACATTTTGCCGCTGTTCATCCCATTCATTTGTTTGTTCATTTATTTTGCTTTACATGCCATCTTCATTTTGAAATTCAATGGCGGGCAATCACTCGCGATCGCTGTTCTATTTTTGTACGACACGCTCGTCTGCACAATGATTGTATTTGAGTTTCGCAAAATTGATGTCCGTTTCCCCTATTGTTTGACAGACGCAGACAGCTCCCAAAGAAGCGTGATTTGACTTGACCGTATCCAGAGATTGACGGGTGGTTAGCGGCTAAACGCAGTGAACAGCAATGGCAGGAGTCGCAAATTGAGTCGCTTGCCTAAAGTTTACGACATCCTTGAAAGATTAATTATAGTTTTATCTTGATGTTTGTCTTCCAACATGATAAATTTGGTTCCCGTTTCATGCTTGTTGTCACTGACTTGTCATCAGGAATAAATTTGCACAGAAGGGAAAAAGCTAAGAAATATTTATAGATCTTTCACACTTCCAGAATAGTGCTTTCTGTCTTTATTTCAAACGGGACAAATTGCTTCATAAAACTCCCTCAAATCTCTGGGAAAAATAACATATAGGGCGACGTTATTAACCTACAGGGCTTTCTTCTCCCGACAGGTTAAAGGCAGTTCTAATGAGTTGTCCATAATTTAGCATAAAATGAGACAGCGGTTTTTTTTTTATCCCTAATTGTGCTGAGAGGTTTTTACTGTATCTTATTAAACGTAGCGACACAAAAGGCTAGGCATATAGAAACTGCCTTTTGACGAGCATTCTGTAGAAGTTTTGATATGGAATATGCTTTAAAACCTCGCTCTTCTATCATATTTTTAATGGTCTTATGTCCTCAAAATGCCATCTATAACAAGGGGGAAAAAAACATGTGACTGGAACCAATGAATTAAGACTCAGCCCGACAGCCCGGTGCCATTCAGTTCTGCATTAATGGTTTTGGTGACATTCAGTCATATCGGCTTACGCTGTTCACCTGCATTCGGTATATGGGACTATAGCTGTGAGTAATATGAGCTCAGTTTGGTTGCTATTTATGATGAGAAAGTGCCATGAAAAGCAGTTTGTGCATGACATTTTGAGAGCAATTTATCATCAGCCATTTATATTAAAGCCACTATACCTGTTTTTTTTTTTTTTCTAGTAGTGGAACAAATTTAGTCCTGTCCTCCTTCAGCATATGTAAACTCAGACGTTTGTGGGAAAAAAAACCTTTCCATCTAATTACAAAGCATTTGTATGAATTAGAGGTCGAGCTATGTGGGCCAGTGCTGATGTTGTCTATAATCCTGTGTATGATGCTTCTAATCTGTAAGCTATGTCAGTGTTGAACTGTGATAGCAGGGGGCGTTTTATTAGGGGCATAGGGCTGATTTATTCAGAACATTTGCAATATGATCTGAGGTGTGCAAACTTGTGACCAATTTTCATCCCCTGAGGCCAAGATGGTTGGGAGGGCTTATTTTTCCAATGCAAAAACGAGAAGTCTCTGTAAGTGTCGGTTCCAGAGATATCCTTCTTTATCGGCGTTAGGTCGGCCAATAGCCAATATTGTAAAATACCCAAATGTCGGCCCAATATATCGGTTGACCTCCAGTATTAATCATGAATTTTCAGGCTATGGTTTTCTCACATTTCTGTGACAAGGACGAGTATATCGGCACATTTCACAACTTGCAAGGTCACGGTCAACCTTGCAAGTTGTGAAATGTGCCGATATACTCGTCCTTGTGAAGAACTGGAATATTACAAATATGTTAGAAAAGTTAGGATTGCGTTTGGACCATAACTAACATATTCATTTAGTAGCTTCCTCTTTCATTGTTTGTATTTAAAAAAAAACTCAGGTGTAAGGCCTTTAAAAATGTAAAATCTTTTTCAAGCTTTATATCATGTTATTATGTCATTCCCTCATTAAACACATGCCTGGAGTGTTGCCTTGGCTCATTCACATATTTTTGAGTAATCAGTAAAAACTTAGACGGCAGCCATTTTAGGTGTAGCTATGCCTCAGTCCTCCTAGGAACGCCCCCACCTCCTGGAGACGCCTCTGGACCTTTCGTCACCAGCCAAGCCACCAACCACTGCTCCTCAGCTCAGCAGAGCCCCCTCCCCGCACAGTAGTGTTGTTTAGATGCCACAGCAGTGTGCTGAAGGGGGCGTGTCGGAAAGCTACTTAAAGAGACAGAGGCCTATTTCAAGACGTTCAGTACAGCCATTTTGAGAGAGCAATTTTATTCAAGGCAGTTATTTTAATTTACTGCATATACAGACCAACAGAAGGTTACGTCATCATTGTAGTATGCTATAGACTGGTGCTATGTGATTGAAAAAAAGCATAATACCCCCTCTTTAAAGACATGCTATTGTTGACGCTAAAATGAAAGGATGTGTTGTGTTGTTGTTGGACTGGTAACATTGATAATCGATGCAAATTCTATCCAGCAACAAATGAGTTGATTTTCTGTACATCCTCTCACAACCTGCTCATACACCGGCACAATGCCATGAAACCAAAAATAAATCAACCAAAAATAACTCGTCTATTTTGAGTTTGCCTCTATATATATTTGCATTTCTCCCATATTGCTCGCATGTGACTCAGTGCTTTTCACACTTTTCATATTTGTGCTCCCTTTCCCCCCGTAGACCTGCTTCAACCCGTAGTCGGATGCCGTGAGGATGTTGGCAGAATGCTATTACTTCCTGACATATTGCAATGCATATGTCCATTTTGTGCCGATGACGGACAGGGCAGGGGCGTGTGCGACTTTCCGCTTGTCACCGAGAGCGTCCCCCTAATATTTCCTGTAGTGCACGCTGGATTAGGCGACAGAATGGCAAGAGCTGGCATTCTACCCGCGGCGATGTGCAAGCCTCAATGCCAGGAATCTTATTTATTTATTTGCTGTCACTGTGGAGAAAGCGTGGTACAAGAATGCAGCTAAAGCCTAAAGGATAAAATGTCGCGGGATGAAAAAATATCTCCTTGCAATTTCTTGTCTGATTGCGATTGGGAGCAGGAGACTGAACGAATGCAACTACATGCACAATCTTTGGGATGTGCTGGAGAAGGCTTTGCGCTGTGGTCACACTCTCCCATCGTCAATACAAGATCTTGGTGAAACATTAATGCCACGCTGGACCTTTTGACATTGTAGAAGCTCAAGCTAAAGGCGCTACAACGAAATATTAGAGCGTGTGACTTTTGTTTTGTGGAGACTTTTTTTGTGGTCAGGCAGTAACAGCATTCTGTTAACCTCTTAACCCCCACCTGAACCGAGCACATTTTCTCCAGTTTGGCTTTACCCAAATCTAAAAGCTTCTTGCATAAGCTAGCGACGAAAATGAGACGAAAACGCAACAAAAAAGTGACAGAAACGCAAAAAAAAGCAACAGTAAAAAAGCAAAAATGTGACGAAAAAGTGACAAAAACACCACAAAAGAGTAAAAGAAAAGTGGCTACAAAGTGACATAAAAGCAATGATCAAAGCAAAGATCAATTTAAAGTGCATATGACACATTAGACACAATTTTTGCTAAAACTTAGTTAACATGATTATATTTAAAGCAGTACTAACTAACTTGTTTACCTTAATAAATCCTTTTCGTAGTCCCTCTGGGGTAATACAAGTGTTAATGGGATGACTGGGGGGTCTTTCATCTCCCCTGGCGTCTCTGGCCAGAAAACCACATTTGCAACTTGACTGCCACCGGGGCGGAGCAACCAATACACACTAATAGAATCACGAAGAAGAAGCTAACAGGCTAACGGGCAAAGCTAACTGCGGGCTAGCACCACTTAAACAGTATTTACTGCCAAGTTTGAGTGAAAAAAATAATTTCTATTGTGTAATTAGATGTACAATATCCCTCTCTCCCTTAGTCTTTTCTGTCAGCGTAGTATTTACTCTCACGGACAATTAATAAGTTAAAAAATCGCAACTTGCTACAACACCTCAAGGGGCAAGAGTTATTTAGTACTGTTTTAAGATTTTGCTAAAGATTGTATACCCAGCTTTTTTTAATTTGGCCATTTTTGTGATGTTTATAGTTTCACTTCCTTATTGGACACCGACAGGAAGTGACATAGAAGAAGCTAAACAATTTGAAACTGTTGCTGTGCAACCATGTTAAGTCAATGGGAAATGAAGTGAACTGCTATGGAATGTTACTTTCTTCCATGTCAGAGCGTGTGACATAGAAGTTCATTGAACTTCCTTAAAAATTCAAATAAAAATACCTTTCTGCCCAACATTTCTTCATTAAAATTGCTGCTTCACTGAAATAAAAAGATCATTATGCAAGTCATATTTTCAAAAGCATTCAAACCTGTCATATGCACTTTGAATGAGTTTTGTAGGTCTTAGCTTTCAAATGAGGCGTTACACTGGCCTATAGGCTGAAAGCTTTTAGATTTGGGTAAAGCTGAAATGGAGAAAATACACTTGGTTAAGGCGGGGGTTAAGAGGTTAATCACAACCATCAATTGTTTCTTTTAAGGAGTTCTGGAAGGTTTCTAGGCTGATGGAACTATCTCTATGGTTCCGCATGCATTCAATAGAGAATACCTACCAGGAACTCAAAAAAAAAACACTCCGCTCAAAAAAAAAAAAATTGATCCTGGAGCGTCGTCGAGGCCACGTGATGAAAGGAAAGGTGCCTGCTAACCACCTATACAGTTGCTGGGTCACTGAACGGTCAAATAATGAGTGAACATCTTTTCCGCTTTAAAAGGTACATAATGTTTGCGATAAATCCTGCAGCCCTTTTCGGGACAAAGACGTAACTTGGAAATATTTTAAATAGACGTCAATAAGTATGAATGTTTAGTTTGGGGGTAAATTCTCTCCAACGAAACAGAAAGCTTATGAAATCACACAAAGCAGGCTATCAATGTCTAACCAACCATATATTCTTTTTTACATAATAATATAAACAGCCTATTATCCTTATCAACAATCACTGCCTCTACTCAATTATTTATTGTGCCCTGTCAGCCTCAGCTCTATAAACTCCCATCGTAACAGAGGTTTTCACCCCATCAGACTCCCATTTGAGACTGCCATTACTTGCTCTTAATAGTTTGTTTGTGTCCAATTATACACACTCTAACCAGCCTCATTGAGCCATTCAACACCGGCGCGCACCATCTCCCTGCCAGCCAAAGGTCTGCTGAATATACACCAAGCTCTGCTCCAAAAGAATTCACAGGAATCAACTCAAAACCTAATTTCTCGCATATTCCTTCAATCGCACGCTTTATTAAGTCTGATGTCACCTGTCCTTGACTCTGCTTATAAGCTAGAGGCTGCAAGATGAACAGAAATGCAATAGTGTAACAACAATTGCCCCAGAAATGTGGAGGAAAAAGGTCTTGGCTATGATTGATGAACCGTATTCAGCGAGGTTCAGGCCGCTCGCGATATTAAATTTAAGTCTGGCCTTTCCGCGAGATTGAAAATGCGCTCGATGAAAGACTCCCTTTAACATCTGTAGTGATTACGTGAGAGCGTTTAACTTGTCTGCACATTATATATACGCAAATGGTTAAAGAGGGGGTATTATGCTTTTTTCAATCACATAGCACCAGTCTATAGCATACTACAATGATGACGTAACCTTCTGTTGGTCTGTATATGCAGTAAATTAAAATAACTGCCTTGAATAAAATTGCTCTCTCAAAATGGCTGTACTGAACGTCTTGATATAGGCCTCTGTCTCTTTAAGATGCTTTCCGACACACCCCCTTCAGCACACTGCTGTGGCATCTAAACAACACTACTGTGCGGGAGGGGGCTCTGCTGAGCTGAGGAGCAGTGGTTGGTGGCTTGGCTGGTGACGAAAGGTCCAGAGGCGTCTCCAGGAGGTGGGGGCGTTCCTAGGAGGACTGAGGCATAGCTACACCTAAAATGGCTGCCGTCTAAGTTTTTACTGATTACTCAAAAATATGTGAATGAGCCAAGGCAACACTCCAGGCATGTGTTTAATGAGGGAATGACATAATAACATGATATAAAGCTTGAAAAAGTCGATTTTACATAATACCCCCCTTTAAAAGAAGTTGGTTGGGCGCAGTTTTCTTGTAAACTGTTTTGGCTAGTAAACAGCACATTTATGTAGATCAGATTTCACTGTCAGAAGACAAGCTAGTCCACTCCATGCTGTTCCTTTCTAAAAATCTAATCAGAAATCCACATGATCCGAATAAAGCGATAGTTGTCATCTTCCACGGTGAAGGGTATTGTCCGTGTGCACATACAGTATATCCTCTGTGATCCTCGGAAAACTCCTCGTTTTGCTGTTTTGCCGTATTGTTTACATTAGCCAAGTTAGCGCAAGTTAGTAGCTGATTTTATTCTGAAATTCTTGCTGGTGCTTCCTGTTTGGTTCGTGTGATCAGAAAGTGTTGCAGCCCCGTCAAGCTCAGGACTAAACGCAAACAATATGTGATCAATCCAGCGTATCATCCAGACGAAAGCAGCATTTTGAGGGGTCTGTAACCGAACATTGTCCAAACCAGGTCCTAGAGTGGAAAGATCTCAAAAGACCGTTGTTGTTCCATTGTTATGGTGTCTCCGCAACTTTCCTAAAACGACGACATCACATCACAGTGTTGTCTGTCATCCATAATCTACTGACCTTATAATTCCCTTTGCTGCACAATCTTCTGCTCCACGATGAGGTGACACGGAGAAAAAACACTGCAGAGTTAGCGTCGATGCAGTCTGTGTTTTGGGACTGACAGAGAAAGTCTGGTCACTGACAGTTTTTCTGCTTTACTCCCGTGACGTCTGAAGAATAAATCCACCTCCTAGTCTCATCTGTAGATCGTAAAGTTTAACATTTACCAGCGGAGTTTTGTTTATAATTCAGAAAGTTTACTGCCCAAGCACTATCTACAGTCTTGTTCTGTTTTCTTTGGTAGCGCCACAGCGCCTCACACAGGCCTGGCAGATGTATCGCGACATTTTCTCAGACATGAGTCAATCCATGTGGACGAGCTGGCTCCGTGTTTACAGAGAAAGTTTCTGAAATTATGACCGTTTTGTCTTCGTGTTTATGTAGCCTTAGACTTCTCCCGGATTCTTTCCATTGTGCCGCTCGGCCTCGGTAACCGGAGCTGCACTGTAACCGTTCAATGTGAGCCGGGGTAGTGTTCACTCACATACTGGACGGTTATCGGTTTGATTTGATTGATTTATTTGAGCTATTATTTACAATAGCAGCATTGATAATTCGAAGCTTTTGCATGTCATAGGTTGAAAATATGATGAGACTTACAAGACAACTTACAAGTATGAAAAACATAGAGCGAAAATAGAAAAGTTTGTGATTTCTGAGTGTATTTACTTAGTTTTATATTTTTCTCTTATTTTTTATTATTGCTTATATCAGTGGTTCTCAACCTTCTGGAGCCGCGACCCCCATTATAACAGTTAAAGGGGTTTGTGACCCCCTCGCCCGGGTCAAACCGTGAGAAATAGGAACATTAATTCTTAAAAAACAAAGAAAAAAAACAAAGGGCTAAAATAAAATTTATCAAATTATTACCAAATAATGGCACTCTGGTAAAATAGCACACACATGCTACCATAAAATATATTATATGCTAATAAAAATATGTATATTTTAGCTACAGTACATGATCTGACAACAATTGATTTACTTATTGTTTAAGTAGTCATAGTGTTTTAGATATACACACATACAGACATATGTATACATATATGCATACACATACATTACTAGTGCACATATTTATTATACATATATTATCATCACCATAATAACATTGACAATAATAGCAATTCTCAAAAATATCATCTTAAAATTTATCATGTTTCTCATTGCTATCATACCTGCTCCCGCTGTAATAACAGTGGAAGTGGTTCAAACATTTACCTTACTGAAAAACTGTTGGGGTACCGGCACTGTAAACCACTAATACTGGCACAGATGGGTTTTTTCTTAGCAATACACTTCAAGAACCTGAGAGAGAATGTGATTATTCTACTGTTGTCTGTAGACATTAAGCTTTGAAATGGATAGTAATTACCCTGGCACAATGCTTATTTGCCAACAGAATTTAGGGCAGAATTAGTTATACTGATGGAGCTCCTTGACTGTTTCGAATAAGGAATCTCGGCCACTCAGCCCGTCCGCTTCGCTGAACACACACAGCAGTCACGAAGTATGTGTCACAGCATATAAAACCAATCGGATTTCCAATACGCCGTGCGGCAGTGGGTAAAAGCTTCCGCTGAGGACAAGGTACCCGCTCAGTGGCTCTGTACAGAAAAGAACTCCGTCTGCCTATTCTCTTCTTAGATTGTAACAAGAATGTAAAAGCAATTAGCGGCGACCTGCAGGTGATGCTGAGAGATGATTCAGCCCTTCTCAGCACAGCGGCAGACAATATAAGCCTCTTCAGTGGTCCAAGTGCTACTGCTGCACATTCCCTGGTGGTCATCAAGGGCATTGGAGCCCCACTCCGGAGCCCCGCGCTTCATTCTGTCTTATTATCACCCTGTAATTAGCGTGTTCCCAGGTTTAATCAGTCCTCCGATGGCTGTAGAGAGGAGCAAACTATATAAAAAGATTAGAGATTCCTGTGTGGGTGCTCCCGTTTTGCGATGCTGTTGAACGGTGATTTATAAGGCGGTGGCGAAAGGATTTCTGCTTGGAGTTGCAGTTGCAAAAGATCAAGTTTGTTTTTTTAAGCCATGGCTTGCTGTTGTGATTTTATGCTATTTGAATTTTTTCTTATTGAGATTTCATGCACAGCGGGTCACGGAGCCATTCTTTCAATGGTAATATTTTGCTGAGCGATTAAAAAAAAATCATTTTAGCTTTATGGGCTTCTTTTGCCGCAATAATTTGTAGGGAAAACAAAGTATTTTACATTACATTACAAATTCTATATTACTGATTAATCCCAGGTTTAATCAGTCCTCCGATGGCTGTAGAGAGGAGCAAACTATATAAAAAGATTAGAGATTCCTGTGTGGGTGCTCCCGTTTGTGATGCTTGGAGTTGCAGTTGCAAAAGATCAAGTTTGTTTTTTTAAGCCATGGCTTGCTGTTGTGATTTTATGCTATTTGAATTTTTTCTTATTGAGATTTCATGCACAGCGGGTCACGGAACCATTTCTTTCAATATTTATCCACCAAAGAAATGTACATGTAGACACACCAGAGTCAGTTAAAATGACAGTTGCTGAACAATTTTTTTAAATCATTTCAGCTTTATGGGCTTCTTTTGCCGCAATAATTTGTAGGGAAAACGAAGTATTTTACATTACATATTACAAATTCTATTTTTATTTGGGTCGCGGCTTGTCATCCAAGGATTATGGTGGTTCCTGACACAATACCACTGGTTTTGTATGTAATAAATCCCTACAGATTTTTGTTTTTTGTTTTTTTGCAAGTAAGTAAGTGCTTTTTTTGCCATTGTACAATTGCACAATAAAATTGCGTTCAGGTGTTGGGTTTGTCCTCAGCGGCTGCGACTGAGCGCGCCGCCACTGTGGGCCTTCCTCCTGCGCAGCTCCCTCCGCTCCACAACAGTCTTTCATCATCTTCTTGTGACGCCTCCACTGTGCAGGTGTGGGGACCCTTGGTGCCTCCTCAGTGTTTCAGAAGAAGAAATGTGTAGGTCACAAAGGTCTTTAGCTCATAAGCTAGCTGTTTGTTTACTTTAAAAAAGCTAGGTCCTTCATGGCTAGTACGGACCAATGAGCGCTGGTTGCGCTGCTTTACGACCACGATGCTAGGGGCCGACATTCCTGCAGTACCTCCTTATAGGGGCGGCAGAACAAGCTAGTTCTCCATAAGCTACCATAGACACGTTAAAAAAATAAAAAAATAATAATAATAATAATACATCAAACTTGTATAGCGCTTTTTTGGACACTCAAAGACGCTTTAAAAACAAATTTAAAGTCTGGTGCCTAATTTTTCTAAACTTTCTACAGCTAGATATTCCTCCTGTGATAACGCGGGTGTAGGCGCAGTTACAGGGACCAGGCTGGTTTTCGTCAGGAACATTTTAGAAATCTCGTATGCTAATGAGGGCCGGACTTTGACTGACAGGCCGTTAGCATTAAAGCTAATGGCGCGGCGCGGCTACGACCGAACTACACGTCACGCGAGGGTAGAGCCTACAGTGAAGATCCCGCCCTTATGCCCTTTTTAGGAACATGCTCCTTCACAGCAGGGTAGGAGGAGTCTGTAAATCCCCCATGATTTCCCCCTCGAACGTAGTTATTATGGCAAACGGGGAGGAGTGAGGAGGAGTTGTCTGTTATTTTTTACGGTCTATGGTACGGACTCACTGCAGTAAAAAATCCACTTATAAGTTATAAATCCACAATAATTCCAGCTTTTGTGATTTGTTATTTGCAAACATTCAAATTGTGATTCAGGTTCTAGGGATTAATCTTTGACCTGTTCAGAACAAGATGAACAAAGATCATGTTGTGGGTAAAAAGACTAACATATCTGGCTGCTTGGAGCTTGATTGCGGAGGAGAACTACGTGGAACAGCCCATTAGATTCCCAACCCCAGCCTGCTGCACGCGACTTCCTGCTGGGAGACCGGAGAGGCGTGCGTCCCTGTCTCCGCTGAGACTTCTCCACAGCGCGTTTGTAAAGCAATCATTTCCATCCGCTATACCCCTCCCTCACCAGCGCCCCGAGCGGCTGGGACTGCTGAGTCAGCCCCCCTCGTATGGAGAGTGGCTCCCTCATCCGAGACATTATTGATTGGGCCCTGTTTGTAAGGGGGAAATGTTCTCACACCTCTCAGGCCAATTTCAGCAACGCCGCAGCGAGGCGCACCACTGGGATTTGGACTGAGGCGAGGTAAACCTAAACATACTAATCACGCGGCTATAGGAGCCCAGTGCAGCCAAGAACCTCGTTAGGGTTAAGTCAACATGAAAATCATTATCGCCGGCTTTATTTATAAACACTCGAGTGGTCATTCGTCATTTGTCGGCCATGGTGAAATGTCAAATGTCAACAATAGATATGACCAAATTTTGGTTAGGGTGTGCTATCAACATAATATTAGCTTATAACTATATAAAAAGTAGAGACCCTTCCCATTGGGGTGGTGAGGTTTTCTGCATTCGCCCTATATCCAACCTCCTACATTACTTCAACATATGCTTGGTCCAGTGAGCTACATCATTACTCCATTCCACCCGGCACTCGGGGCCATTTATCTACATAACGTGTGTGTCTAGCCAGGAAGAATCAATGTCACTGAACAAAGAAAAGAACCCAATTTAAATTCTCCAAGAATTGTAAAAGGTCTTCAATTATTTGTGGACTATTCAGTGACCGAAACCTATCTTAACACATGCTGAGGGGATAGCGCTTTCGCCTCACAGCGAGAAAGTCTCAGGTGTGACTCCCAGATAGGGCGTTTCTTTGTGGAGTTTGCATGTTCGGCCTCTATCTGGATGTTATCTTTTGTTTTCTCCCTCAATCTAAAGCATGCACAGCTAAAACTTTCTGTTACAGCAGGGTTGGCTGATATACTGATTTTAAGTAGCTGATGCTTGGGATGGGTCAAATGCAGGAACCGCTTTCTTGGGACAATAAAATCGATCTTTCTTTACAAAAGCTTTTTCCCTATTGAATTTAAGTTGCCTTTGTTGTACGCTTGTTTGTGGTACAGTCTTTATCGCTTCGAAACCGCTGAAAAGACATCGCTGCACTCACAAATCCATAATTGCTCCTAGGTTGAATAATGTTTCTTAGTGTTGCCTGAAATAGCCTCCATTATCAGTTACTGTGTCATGATTGAAGCGCAGTATTCAAATATTTAAGCAGTAGCCTTTGGTTGTTTTGCCTGCTTTATGTTGGCCTTTTTTTGTTTTTTTCTCTCAATACAAAGGCGTGCGCAGATTGCCAGAGGAAGAGTGTACTTGTATGAAAATGTCAAGGAGATTTCAACAGCGGCAAAATTCATGAGGTGGCACTCGGCTATTATCAGCAGAACGGAGTTTGACAAAAGCTTTTCCCATGGATGGTAAAGTTGTTTTGGATGTGTCCTCTACAGAGGTGAAAGAGTTCTCGGACTTAAAGGTAAAATGATATGCAAACTCGACTTTTTGAGCTTCAAAACGTACTTGGACTGGCGTTTGTTTTATTCACACATTTCAGTAATCCTGCATATTTAGTCTCAGCCTCCCTGCTCAGAGTTAGCTTCTCACTGGTATGTCAGCGCATTGTAATGGTATGTCCATGGGGTTAAATTGTCTACCATTGCTTTTAGCTTGTTTCTGAACTGCTTTTTTTCTTTACTTACACATTTCCAGGGGTTACGCACATAGCTTACTACAGTGGATTTTGCATGTTTTCCCAATTTCTGAGTGCGTTTCCGCAGTCTAAAAGCATCATGTTTTATCATGATGCTGTATAGACTATCTCTGTAGTACAGTCATAACCTTGATTGCGTAACTAATAAACAGGCTAATTGCAGCGCACTCTCTAATGCTAACGCAGCTAACGTCCACAGTAGCTTATAAATAGGAAGGACAGACTTAAATAGCATAGTGATTTACTGTAAGTCCTATTGCCGCACAAAGGTCTTCCCAGTTCTATTGGATTACTTTCAAAAGCTGAGATGCACCCGGACCACATTGCTACTTAAAGGAATATTTCGGGATTTTTGACATAGTGCCTCATTTCTTAGTTATCCAGAGTGTTGTTGATGTCTGGAGATACTTTTTTCTTAAATTCATGCAGTTCTTATATTTGAAGAGTCTAGTGGCGCTAGGCTAGGGCAAGGCTAAAGCATTTCTATGGTATCAGTTAGCCTGCATTAAAAACAGTCTGACCCACTCCACAGTGCACCTGAGGTAAATCACTTATAACGCCAGACTAACCATATAAATGTCTGTGTTAATAGAATAATTTTTGAAATATAACTGACCTTGTATCACATGAATTACTGCATTTTGAGGGACTATTTTCTCGCAGATCACTCCGCCGCTGCGTTAGCTTACAGGCACGAAGCTGATGCTGCTCAAATATAAGTTGTTTTAAATGCAAAATGGTTAAAATTATTCTATTAACACAGAAATTTATATGGTTAGTCTGGCGTTATAAGTGATTTACCTCAGGTGCACTGTGGAGTGGGTCAGACTGTTTTTAATGCAGGCTAACTGATACCATAGAAATGCTTTAGCCTTGCCCTAGCCTAGCGCCACTAGACTCTTCAAATATAAGAACTGCATGAAGTTAAGAAAAAATATCTCCAGACATCAACAACACTCTGGATAATTAGGAAATGAGGCCCAATGTCAAAATCCCGAAATATCCCTTTAAAGGTGCATTATGCCACTTTTATGTGGAAAAATAAACCTTGATATCTGTGCGTAGTTTCACTTTTTGTGACCCAGCGGCTGTATGAGTGGTCAGGGGGGCGCCTTTACTTTAGATCTCAGTGAGCTCTACAACGCTCCAGGATCAATTGTTTTGTTGGTTTTCTGGTGAGAGGGTCCGTCAGCAGAGAAAACTTTCCAGAAACTCGAAAAACAAGTGACCCTGGAGCATCATAGTGGCCACTGTGACGGAAAATAAAGGCGTCGTGCTGACCACTCATACAGCTGCTCAAATTATTTTGATTGTTTTTTCACATAAAAAGTTCCATAATGCAACTTTAATATGCGACAAAACAAAGCACGTACTTCTGTGCTCCTGATTACAGCTGTTGGACTGGATTCTACCAGAGTTCTGACAAAGGCTTCATGGAAGTACAGCAAAGGTAATTCTTTCCTTGCCATAATTATGTTTTAGCAGGAGCAGACCCTCAGTGCGTGTATTTATAAGCTGTTGTTGACGTTAGCACTTGCCGCGTTAGCACTAGACACATTAGCACTAGCCACGTTAGCATGGCGAATGTGTCGGGATTAGCCTAGTCTTTAGTGTGACCCAATATGATACATTTAGATGCTTTTAAACAGTGATTCCTGTCACGCAAATATTTCGACAGTTCTGGCTCATTTACGATGTTTGACTGACGTTTATCCTAACCTGTGGCCGTTCTCACTTGTTAGCATGTATCTCGGAAATAAGGAGTTGGCTTATAAACTCCAGAAAGGTACCTCATAGCTCAAGATCTGAAAATGAGTATCCGGGCACTGCACTGCGGTCGCTCGTAGCTCCTGCTTTCTACTGTAGATTTGGATTGAAGGATAGGTCAAATGCAGCCTTACTAAGTACATAATCAAACCCTGGAGGGCCCTTGACAACCCAATATTCCAAGTTATGCTGGAAATACCCAGGCTTAGGTGTTCAAAGTGTAACGCCATAATGTATAACGGACCTTCAACATTTGGTTCTGATCCATTAATCCGATTAGTTGCAGCCCTTTACTGACTGAAAAAGTGCTGTCCTCCACATACAGTAGTACTCTGCGCCGCTCTGTTTGATTGATGGTATCTCTCTCGCCGGAGCCGCCGCCTGTACGCTGACTTTTTGTCATGTCTGCAGTCGCCCTCCCAGGTACAAGGCCCCACACACTCGCTCACAGACGAACTGCGCTGGCGGATTCTTCCTTTGCCGCTCCCCATCTCCTGTGACCGCGTCGTGCCGGTGTTGGGTTTGACTGACAGCTCTAGGTTTGTCTGGGTGTCCCGTGGTTACAGCCGCGGGGCCAGTGCGAGGGGACCGGAGCTGTCAACACTCTCTGAAATCCTGAAACTGGAGACACAAGGCCTGGCCCTCTGCTCCTCTCCGCTCTAGACCTCCCTCTTGTGCGGTGCAAAATATAGCCAAACGTGTGGACCGCTTGAGATAAGAATGAGCATTTGAATGTGTTAACTTTAGTAAGGTGTCTTTTTTGTGTGTGTAAGTCTTTGTGCCCGGCGATCTTTACTTTACAGCCTCGTACAGCATGAGAAAAGGGAGAGACATTCGGCGCAACATTATGACAGAAATGCTGAAAGCGTATCCTGCAGCCTGAACCTTTGCCCCACCACGCATCGCTTTATTCAAATCAGCTTTCGCAATGCGAGCGAGGCACTGTCGCGTGTGAACCCGGTCACAGGATCCTCTGAAAGAGAGCTGCGACTGACTCCTTTAGTCCAAGGATGAGATGGTGACATTTTTATTGAGTGAAGAGTCTGCGAATCCGTTTTTGACTCTCGGACCGCGCTGCGACATTACTGATAGTTTAGCCGTCACTGTCAGCTTTATGATGTAAATAATATTTCAGAATCTGGATTAGATTTCGTTCACGTCACACTATTACACTCTCATAGCGCCTACAGATTGTTTTTATGTGACATTCTTGGAGGACTGGCAGGCAAGGATCATTGTAGTTTAGTTTAGTTTAGTTTATTAGTTTATTTGAGCAGTTAACACTCTGCTCAAAAGGAGTGGGCTGAAGCAAGAGCTTATAAGCGCCCACCCCAAAATCAATACAACATTTACAATATAGCATCTACATAAAGACTTTACATGACAGAACTATAATAATAACTTTATGCTATTGCAATTACATTATCAATGTACGCAAATGTGCGATTAGTTTTTAAAATTTTGAATAATCCTGCACCTCCACCACTGAAAACATTTGTCCAGCTCTGTTCTGAGCAGATGATTAGGAGCTCCAGGTCCACGAGTCGTAATGACTGTAGAGTAAGGCCTAAACGTAACTCAGCCTTTGCGCAGACATCCTTCTCATTCAAAGGCATCAAAGAATGGAACAAACTCCCACAGAGTCTGAAACTTTCCTTAGACCTGAAAGATTTCTCTCGTAATTCAAAAAAAAGTGCTGTTGGAAAACCAGTCATGTCAGCACCGATAACTGTAAATGTAAATATGACTTTTAGTGATGTTTTATTTAGTAATTTTAGCATGATTCTATGTGGACTGATGGCTGTAACGGGTGAATGAATGAATATTTGTATTTGAGTGGTTAAATATATTTTATATTGTACATTTTGTAACTCACCTGCTCAGGGACTACAGATGGAAACTAGCTCAAGCTAAATCTGGTGCAAAGCATCTTTAATGAATGTGTTTGCACATTGTCCCTGTTGAAATAAATTAAACTAACTAAACTAAAAAAAAGAAAAAATCATACAATTAGCAGCATCATATTTTGATTTTCATCAATGTCAAAGGAGAACCAGTTACACTTCAAAGCCGCTTTTTTAACACAGACCAAAATACAAAGCATTGTTTGAAATGTTCATATAGAAAACAGAAACAAGCACAACGACAACCACGGTCTCGTTTCATGTACGATGTTTAGTACAAAGCAAGTAACAAAAGGCAACCCTTAATATAATATATTTCAGCATGTTACCAACGCCAAACCTTGGTAACATTACCGGAAGTCACTATTTTTATGTTATAAAGGCACGTTACTATGCAGTACATATTATACTCCGTGATCTCGCTACTTCCCAGTTGTCATTACCATCCTCAATATAAGGTGGTAAGGTTTAACCTCTAACCCCCGCCTTAACCAAGTACATTATCTCCAGTTCAACTTTACCCAAATCTAGAAGCTCATTGCCTATAGCTCAGTGTAATGCCTCATTTGAAAGCGAAGACCTACAAAACTGATCTAAGGATCTTTTTCCCCACATTGTTGCAGCGTTTTGGTCACATTTTTTGCCACATTTTTGTTGTGTTTTTGTCACTTATTCACTTTTTTGTCCATTTTTTGTCACTCAAGTCACAAAAGTTTGCCTTTGTTTTAACATCTCATCATTAAATTGAGCTAAAGCCGAGGGCAGCAATGAATTGTGTGATAGAATTTGCTGTTAAACGGACAAAATGCAATGACCAAATTTATAGTTAATATCTATTTCTGGGCCTATTCACATGAAACATAAACTGGCACAAAGTTGAATGTCTCATCTGTCCACACAAATGAGCTACTGGCATCAAAAAGTCAAGAGATTCTTCAATTTCACAAGTGCAATGATCGTTAAAAGCAATTTAAAATGGTATATTAAGCGTTCTCCATCCGGGTTTATGCCATCAAATTATAGAACATGAACTCGGCCTGTTCACAAGGGTCCCAAATAGACCCGCCGACGTGTGCTATAATGTCTGGCGGCCGATACATGGATCATATGATAAGAGTAGCATTACCATTACTAAGGCCTTGGGGTTGTCACATTTGTCATCCATATTTAGTGATAATGGATACTTTCGGGGCCAGGGGGTCACGCACTCGCCTCTGCGCTGTGCGTTCGGTATAGGACCAGCTGCCGACGCTCATCCCGCCCCGTGTGTCCCCGCGTTAACAGCCCTGACCGGCCCGTATGAAGGAGGACAGCAGGGGGGTGTATCGGGTGTCGGGCCTCTCCAATGTCCCGCTGTGTCTGCTTTCATATAACACATGTATGACACTGGTCAGACTACTGTACTGACCCCTAATAACTACAGCGGCGTCAAGGGGAGGCGGTCAGCGCTCTCACGTAAAGTGCAAGTTTACTTCTTGATTTGTAAAAGAGTGTCTCAAATCTCAGTCTCTCTTTTCCCTATGAGATAATTATAAATCTACTCTTCTGCTAAAAGATCACGTGGTGCCTCTTGACCCTCTAGAACAGTGGCTTAAACCCAGTTTAGACTTAATTCTGCCCAATTTAGGTCTATTTAGACCCTTTATTAATCAAGGCCAGGTGATACTTGGAGGGTCAGTTATTTTATGAGGTGGCACTTCAAAGGTTAAATATTTTACAAATGGATCTTGGTGAAAAAGAAAACAGTGGTTCTCAACTGGTAACTGGTATGACGTTTGGACCCACCATTACCCAGAAAGACATGCTATGACTCAAATGATTTTATATACATACTTATACTTATATACTACTTTCCCCAGAATGATTGATGAATAAATATTTAAAAAGCCTTAAAAGCTAAAATAAACATCTATAACAACTCAGTAAATGTCTTCAGGAGGTGCTTGTTTTTCCTATATCACTGGATAAATATTGACCCACCAGTTGAGAACCAGTGCCCTAGAACAGTGGTTCCCTTTCTTCTTGGATCGTTCAGTGGTTGTCCGTGGACCCCTTACCTCAAGTGTTGCAGTTTATTTAAAAAGCAATCATTTAAAAATGCTATTTGTAAGTAAAAAGACAATGTTGCATTCAAAATAAACCGAAAAGTCTCCCCAAACTACACATTTTACTACAAAATATAACTTTTCCTACCAAAATAATGTTCAGTTTCCCTTTTTTCCCCCAAAAAAATACTGCTTTAGAACAGGGGTTTCCAAACTTTTCATGCTGCAACCCACCAAAATAACTCAACATACAACCCGGGACCCCCTTCTGTAAAATTTAATAAGCATCTATAATAATGTACGGTGTAAAGCATTAAAAATCTAGTTTAATGATGTTAGTTTGGAGACTATTTTGATATCTGGCTTATTTTCATTCAAATATGCTGTTTTCAATCCTCCACTGCTCCAGAACAACCTTGTACTGTACAGATTCAAGCGGGAAAACCTTCATCTACAATGAAACGTTCACGCACTTTTGAGAGCATGTGCTTTGTGCTTTTCTCGTAAAATAAATGTCAAGGAAACAAAATAAACCATTTTCAAAGTTCTCTAAGAATCTTCGTAAAGAATAAAGTGAAAAGGGCAGATGACATACTTTTCAGGAGTCGTAAACCTTGGACAGCTCTCTCACTTCTTCACAATGTTTTCAAAAAGCAGTAGAAGTATTTTTTGAAACGACGCTTCAACAAAAGTGTATGTTATGTTGTATGTGGAAAGTGGAGTTGGTTGGTTGAAGTCAGTCGGGGTGTTGAAGGTGAACCTTTGCCCCGACACTTTGCCCCGTCTTTTCACACTCCTCTAATCCTTCACTAACGCCCGGTAGCCCGAGTTATTGCAAAGCGCGATCACGTCTTAAGTCCAGACACTTGGCCGTGCGGCTCTACGTTCCTTGCGCCGCTGAAAGATGGGTATAAAAACAGAGGTGACGACTGCTTCACCCCTCCCCCCGGTGTGTGCGGGCTCTGAGGCAGCTAATGAGAATATTTAACATTTGCTGAGTCCGCCGCGTGTTGGAAGTCATTCAATTCCGCCCTTAACATGTGGAGTGTGCAAAACGCCTGCCCCGCGGCTCGAAAAGGTGCGTTTAGAGCAAAAAAAACAACACAAAAACACATGGGAGATATGGACAGCCGCTAATTGATAGAGGAAAAGTGCAGTTTTTCTTTACCCCCCTCCCCCTTTCTTGCATTGGGGTCTGATACAGGTTTAAGGTCGTAATGGCACATGTTAAAAACCTAATCAGTCACACAATAGCGGGTGAATGGGGGAAGGGGGGGGGAATCGTGGACTCATTTCTGAATTAATTAAGCGAGGCGCCAGACCAAAACGGCAGCAGTATCTGGTTTCAGCTTCACTGGTGTGACGGTGTTATGCTGTAATTAGCGCTGGGACTAATCTGGACCACTTGAACATTGCTGGTGGTGTTGAAGAGAGTTGATTGATTGCTAGTAGTGGAGGAGGAAAAGTGCTTTGGATTGATCTAAAGTGCGAGTTATTTCAACAAACTGCTGCGGGCTGTTTGTGTGCTGCGGGAATAAAAAGATTTGCGTTAAACTCTTTTTTTTTTTTTTTTCTCTCCTACAAACAAATTTCGCTTCAAACTAAATGGGCCAAAAATGCTAAATCGTTGACCTCTTAGTTTAGTTTAGTGTATTTATTTATTTGAGCAGCAAACACTCTGCTCAAAAGGAGTGGGCCGAAGCAAGAGCTTATAAGCGCCCACCCCCAAAATCAATACAATTAAAATCATCATTTCACAAGAACATAGTGGAACAACAAGGAAACAAAACAAAATAAGACCATACACACCAACCATGGTACTTACATTATGGCTATTACATGACTGAAACTCATACACTGAATACATTCCCCAAAACGGAGCAATACTGATAACGAAACAACTAATTACGAAACAACTAAGATAATACTAACAGGCTTTACAAATTCAATGAATAATATCATCACTGCATTGACCAACCCCGGACTAAGCTCGGTGCGATATTCATCTCGTATGTGGACTCACTGGCGTTTGAGCCTATACAGGAGATAAATGTATTGTTGTTATGTGTGTCTTTTCTTTTAAATATGGGCCATCATTCTAGTGTCCGGAATAAAGTCAAATAATAATAATAATAATACTACATACTTACAAACTATTTACAAAGAACTATAACTTAAGTGTTCGTGAAGTGTTCGTACATCAACAGAAAAGAAGCACAATTACAGCAACGCTCTCATTTCATGTACGATGTCTGGTACAAAGCAAGTGACAAAAGGCGATCATTACTTAGTTACAGATGGTTATCAATGCCGAAAGTCACTAGTATTGTGTTAAAAAGAACATTAAATACATATTATCCGTGATCTTGCTACTTCCTAGTTGTGATTTCCATCCTTGATATGGTATTGATTAGTGTACAATTTTGCTTGGTTGCTTCTTTATTTTGTGTGTGTGTGTGTGTGTACAGTGAATTATGTAATATGTAAGCCCTGCATAGTGTAGTGCGTTAAAAAGCCAGGGCGTACCTCTTAAACCCCGACCTGAAGCGAGCACGTGTTCTCCAATTTAGCCTTACCCAAATCTGAAAGCTTCTTGGGGGGAAAAAATAGCGACAAATCGAGGAGAAAATGAGAACAAAAAATGACAGAAAATGAATGAAATAGTTTGTTTGAGTTTCGAGCTACAACAAGGCACAAAAGCCAAGAAAAGAAAAACAGAAAAATATATACACATAATAAAAGAAAAAAAATTACATTCTAGCTCGAAAAGGAGTGGGAAGAAGACAAGCTTATTGACTCCCACCCCTGTTCATAAACTTAAATAACAATAAATAACAACACTGCATATTTCTTACCATCTTACAGGACAACTATCAACCGAGTTGGTTACATATTAACAAATGCGACACTGCATTATACCAGGTCAACATTCACAGTATCTCACACGCTACAACCAGTGTATTATTTCTGTCTCCCATACCGAATTCATTACCATGTTGGCATTACCGTTATTCATCATCACCATTACAACCCATATAACATTACTCTGTATCAAAGTGTTTGAATGATACATAACATACTCCACATTTATTCATGAAAGGTACAGTAATCGCAGACTGATTGATGTTCATGATAACAAGAATAGTCTTAATGATATGTGTTAAAAGGGATTCGGGGCTTTTCTTTTTTTTTTCTTTTCTGTGACTGGACCAGCTGCCAGAGGGGAGCAGCCCCCGAGCAACCGGACCATCATTTGTTAAGTGTCCTATACTATGCATTAAAAGAGACAACTTTTAGGAGTCTGCTGCCAGAAGAGAGTTTCCTCGAGCTGCCGGCCCCCACATGTCTGCCCTGTACTACGGGTTATGTTGAATGCGGAGTACATAGATATGTGCATGTTTTACTTCTAAGAATTTAATTCCTTTATATTACCATCAGCATCAAATAGCAGTACCGCTGTCTGAATCGATTGAGTTTGATTCTAAGAATAATCCACAGATTGTTAGGTATTAATCCTAGACTAGTGGCAAAAATGTGATGAAGAAGAGACAGAAATTTGACCAAAAAGTGGCAAAAATGTGACGAAAAAGTCTGATGAAGAAGAGACAGAAATGTGACGATAAAGAGTCAGAATGTGTTGAAAAATGGGCAAAAATGTGATGAAACAGTGGCAACATTTTTACGAAAAAGTGGCAAAAATGTGACAAAAAAAAGAGCAATGAAAAGTGGCAGAAATGTGATGAAAGAGAATCATCATCTAATAAGTGACGACAACGCGGCGACAATGCGAGGAAAAAGATCCATTTACATTAGTTGAGTAGGTCTTAGCTTTCAAACGAGGCGTTAGACTGGCCTATAGGCTGTGAACTCCAGTCGAGAAGCTTTTTCGCTTTGAGTAAAAAATGCGCTCATTTAAGGCGTGGGCTAAGAGGGTAAGTCAAGGCAAAGGGCTGTTCAGCTACTCGCAGTCAAATCCCTTTTTTTTTCTGGTTGTAGTTATTGCTCAAATGAGAAAACAAATTCCCAGTAAATGTAGCTGAGCCTGAGCAAAAAAAGAAGAAAAAATCAATACCACTCAAATCGTGTGTTTGTGCACACAGTCCGAAAACGCCAGTGCCCTCGTGCGAGCAACATAAAAAGAAAACAGTAAAATAGTGTCACACTCTCTGTACTTGGGTGGAAAGAAAGAAAAAAAAGATGTGGGATGTTTTTTATGAAACGCATTCTTCACTTTCCATCGTAAATCGCAGGCACATATGGAGGAGATCATGAGGCCGTATATTTTCACAGGATGTCTATCAGGTCATTTTAGTGTCTTTCCATATTCTTTCGCTTTCCCAAAAACTATAGAAGCCCAACACACTGATGCGATGACTTAGACTTCACTAAATTTGCAACAGGGGGAAAAAAATGCCCTCCATTCTTTTGATTCATCGATTAAAATGGATTTATTCACTGATTAAAATGGAGCTAAGGTCGTTGTTGTTTCTGGTTCTAAATGGGATCAACGTGTACCACTCTTGCTTTTCCCTTTTAAAAAGCGTTGACTTGGTTACGCACATTGCATTAAACATGAGTGAGCGGTGGCACGAGAAAGTCCGCAGAATTTAAAAACGACATTGAGGACAGGTCAAGCAAAACTGCAGCTCACAATGCCGGGCGACGAGCAAGAACGTTAACCGGATTCTTTGGGCACAATTTGTTTTTCACCCCGTGTCAATGAGGGTGGGGAATCGATTTCGGATTTCCCAAATGTTTCGATTCGATTCACTTCACAAGGGCCCGATTCACGATTCAATTTGATATATTCTGATCACGCAGCACCGATTTTACTTGGATATGGAAGACATTCTCAGAGAAACTAATGCTGCAAATAGTAGAAACTAAGGGTGTATTCAGACCAGAAAAGTCCTTTGCTCCGCTTGTTTGTTCCGGATCAAAAGTGGACTTTTTTTTTCGTTTGGTGCAGTTCGCATTCAGACTGTACTTTTTGCAAGTGAACTATATTTTGTAAACACATACACGTGTGTGACGATCGATGCTCCCATTGGACAGCAATGACCACAACAAATGAAATAAAAATGAATATTTGACGCTTACTATGATAATAAAAGAAACGTAAGAGACTAAACCACTTACCATTAACCTCAGCTTCACCGGAGTAGCTGGTGTAAGAGGTGTTTTGTGCGGGTGAATGGTCGTCTGCTGAGCTGTTTGTTTCTATTATGTCCACGGGACAAACTGTTGGTCTTGTTCCTCCACTCTTCTTTAATGCGTCTCGTAAGTTTGGCAAAGTTTTTTCCACTTTGACGCCGCGGCTGTTCAGGAGACTGCTCGAAGCCCCTCTCCTTCATTTTCTTGCTAAACATGCTGAACACGAACGCATTTTTGTGAGTCCTTTTTAGCAGTTGGGTTAAGTGCGCATCTGCCCATATATCCAGGAGGCACAGTGTCTCCTCGTTGCCCCAGGTCTGTCCACGGCTCATTGTTTGTAGCATCCATCCAGTATTAGCGTTAGCGGCCGCGCAGGGCTACTTTTTGCCCACGGTGCCTTGCTACGGTGGCTTGTTAAGCCCAAAAAGGCACATGTATCCTGGAGTTGTTTCGGATCAACAGTGGTTTATATTCACACCTGAAGCGAACTGCACCAGAGTCCGTTTGCAAGCGGACCGAGACCACCTGAAAAAGTGGGTCTCGGTCCGGTTCTTTGATCCGCACTAGGATTCGTTTGTTGTATTCACACCTGCATAAAAAGTCCGGACCCGCGTTTGAAACGAACCCTGGTCCGTTTAAAGTGGACCAAACAGTACAGGTCTGAATACACCCTAACTCTAACTTAGTACATTTGTGAAAAGGCGAGACACTGCAGGTGAATAGGGAAAAAATAAATAAATGTAGAGATATCAATTTGAAACTTTTGCTGAACATCACTGATATAAATATGAGAAAAAAATGTATTGCAATTTTTTCTGTCATTTTATGTTTTCAGATAAAAATAAGACATTTTGTGCATGAAAATGGCCAAAATTGGAACAGGAATTAGATATTAAAAAATCCCTCTGAAAAAACCTTCAGAATATTAAGTCCAAGTCTGGAAAGTTTGGAGTCTGTATGAGCGACTATAAGGGCTCATCCACTGCCCGAGTGGGGCCTTCTGTCATTCAGAGAAAACAAGCCCTGAAGTTTTGTAGCGAGTGCGCGGAACCTTCTTTGGCTCTTCACGCACCAGGTGTTTCCCAGAAGGAAAAATACCATATTTGGGTGATAGCGTCATCACGAGGACCCTTCGCAGAACACGTGGATGTAAAATCTGTCAATATTTGTGAATGAATACCCGTGGGGAAGACGGTCTTTTGACACTGCTACTTCCGGGTTACCTCCGCCTCACTCATGGACTAAACATCATAGTATAAGCATCATGCGGGGTGAGTTTTGTCATTTTTATTCTCTGACATGAAAACTAAGATGTAAAGGGAGGAAAATAGATAAAAATCTCCACTTCGACCACTGTGTGAAAAATCAATACTTTCACCTGCCGTGTCTCGCCTTAAGAATTGAACCCCCCTTTGTTACCATGTGCGTAATGTCGGCCAATCAGGTTGGCCTTTGACTGTAAACAACATGGCTGCCCCGCCATACAGCAGAATGAAGCTGTCCATGGCAAGATTTTTGAAAATAAACCACGAAATCTTTGTTTGGAAGATGTGCCGGACAAGGAAACATGTTTACAAAAGCCAATTTATATCCAAGGGGAGCTAAAAAAAAAAAAAAAATGTTGCCACGCTGTAACTTTGCTCCCCGGAGGGCTAGATGAAGAGCAGAACGCGGCGGTGCAGTACGTTTCTATCTCATTTAGTTCCAAAGTTATTGTCGATTGCAATAAACATAGTTCATTCACAACCTTAGGATCGATTTAAGGTTTTTTGTAATCGATATCAGGCTATTCAAAGGAAAATCGATTCAACTCTATTAATCGACTAATTAAACCCTAGTGTCAATACCTACTGTACACTATAGGTCTGGGGGGAGAAAATAAAGGTATTAGAAATAGGGGAGGATGATAAAGACAAAAATAAACATCTCGATATTTTTGCAACCCTTTAGACAAAATGTTCAGCCAAACATGGAAATTTAGATTGCTTTTTTGCTCAATAAGATATTTGTCTTGAACAATAAATACCCTTATTTTAAGAGACTACACATCAAGTATGTATTATTCGTATTTTTAGCATCAGTTTTGCAACTTTTTTGTTGTTGTTTTTACATGTAGGATGAACTCGATATGGTCAATTGGCATGTCTTCCAAACAGCAATATCAGCATGTCATGTACCCTAATTTAAACTCTAAGCCGTGCCCCCAACTTGTTCAGGCCTCACATACCGGGGCATGATTTATATACAACCCTCAGCCTGCAAAGATTAGATTGTTTTTGTATTTTTTTGCATCTACATTTCAGAGCGTCAACCACATCAATGTTATCAGACACTGGGATAGATTTTCTTTTTGTCCACTGGCCAAACCTCCAGCTTTCTCGTTTTTATCTGCTCCTTCTAAAACACGCTCCAAAATGGCTGCTCGCCGAAACACTAGACAGCCACCGTTCCCAAATAGTCTGCATCCCAGTCCCATGACGCGCCCTGACGCCCGCTGACCGTAAGATGACCCCCCCGCGGTGCGAGCAGACGTGCCGGGGCGGGGTGAGATGGAGGTGAAGTGTGTGCGTTACAGCGTGCGTGAGACACACACATGTAAACTGGTGTCGTAACACTAGAGCGCTCGCCTTGCACTCTCCCCGACCCCGCGGCGATGAGCACAACGCGAGCGCTTTGCCCAGAGCAGCGCGGAACCTCCCATCACTTTTTAATGACCGTTTTCAGGGCACGGGCCTAAACCAACCAATGCCTAGAGAGTCTGTGTTTGTCGGCTGCACATGTTGCAAGTCAGCGCTTTCTGTAGCACGCTGCGATGACGGGAGATTCCACATTGGGACGATAAAGGAGTTTAAGGATGGGTCTTAATTGTCCTCACTGTCCTCTCCGTGAACCATCATTCAGTGCTTCTGGAGAAGGGCTGCTTAAGGTTTATTGTGATTTTTCTGACAGATATTGCATTATTGATTTGTTTTACAATCCACAATTCAGTTCACAGCTGGAAGTTCCAACATGTCCAGGAGCGTTAGCATTTGAGAGAAGACGGAAAAACAAGCTGCCAAACGAACACATGAAGAATGTTTTACCCACTGATTTTGATATTTCTGCGTAAAACTGCCTAAATAATTCCAGGTTTGTGATCATAGTGTTACCCCTTTAAGTTTGACCCAGGCTGCAATGAAGAGACCACTCCAGAAGGTTTTTTGTCTTTATATGAAACTCTGGAATCACAAAAAGACAAGACAGGTGATTACAGGTGGTCTGACACTGTCTCCTGCCCCTAAACACACCACACCAGATACAAGAGTATTATCATAGTGTTAACTGTATGCTGCGTTCATGTTGACTGGGGAGCTGTTTTTTTTACATCATTGCCCCCAGTTGGTTTGTGTGTTCATGTGGTTTTTATGTGGGAAAGTGGGGTTTTTGATCTCATCAAATAAAAATGATATTTTATCACTGATTAGCGCTTAGCTCAGATAATCATTTAAATGTGTTGTTAGCATCTCAAACACTAAACGAGTTTGCAAGTTAAAAAAAATATCACATACATTTACTTTTTGCTAGCATTGGCAAAGCACATACTCTACATAAAAACATCAAGACATGGAAAATACACAGTTCACCAGGGCAGGCGCTGGAATTTTTCCTTGGGGACAGGAAGGACGAGCGGCCATTGACTGGGGGTGGGGCTAATGAAACGTGTTGAGGCAGACGCAGAACGACGGGGGCGTGGTTAGAGGGGTATGTGTGTGCAGTACAATCTGAAAGTCAGTGTTATGCAAAATATGAGCGAAGGAGCTCAGTCCTTATCTGGTTTAGCTCCGTGGCTTGGCCTTGAAGGGAAGTGTTGACGGCGTAGGAGAGATAAGCGGTCCAGCTGCAATCTGCTCTCTCAGGAGGAAAGAATTTTCCAGATTTTGTTGTAGTTTGTAACAATTTTGTTACTCCGAGGATGACGACAGCTTACACTAAACAAAAAAAAATAGCAGTGTTACTAAAAAGCTCACATTAGACGATAAAAGCTGATGTCGGCAGTCAGGTGTGGATGTTAGAAAGTTTGTCTTGACCCGAGTTCCTCTGTGGTTTTTCCCAGTTGAGCGAGCGTTCACGTTTTCCCATTTCTAGAGGACCACATGACCACACTACAATAGTATCTACACCTCATTTACACCGAGTGCCCCATGTCCAGATCTTGAAACAGACACTTGATCAGGAGTATTGGAGAACTAAACTATTACGTATTTCAGATTCAATGTTGAGGACACAAGAAGAACATGAAAACTTCACAGAATAACCACGATAATCCCTATATCGACTTATCTTTCCGTAACAGATACATTTTTTGGCTCAATATTTATCGTCTGTACATTTATTAGCATTTCCCCATATTTGTTCTTTGATTTTCAACTGAAGTAAATTGGGTTGCATTATATTTCATGTTTATTTCGGCTTGTGTGGTATTTTAGGATATGATTAAGCTCATTTTAGAACAAAGATGTATTATCTTTAGAGTCAAAAATATCGTTTATCCCAATATTTTCCTGCCTTAATAAATCGAACTTCACATTTGATAAGGTGACAGACCTGCCTAACAGTTTGTCACGGTCCTGCCATGGAGAGAATACGAGGTGGCCTATTTTTGTTGTGGTTGAGACTAAATGATGCAACGTCAACTCTCCGTGACCCTCTCTATGTTCAATTATTAATGAAGTGTAACAGCAAAAGATTCACTTTTAAAAGGCTCCTCCGCGTTGATAATACATGTCAGTGTGAACTGCAGAGTGAAGTGCTGACGGAGGCCTTTGTGTTCACTTCAACAGTAATAAAAGGGCAATCAAGTTCAAGTAGGCCTCATTTTCATTCTTATTCAAACCTTGATCCAAAAGCAGCTCGTTTCCTTTGTTCTTTCTCTTCAAATACTACCACTGCCCTGCAAAAAATATGCCACCAGAATAAGTCACTCCACATTTAGCTTCGATTACTGACTTCATAATGTTTCTGCCCCACATCCAGTCCGTGTGTAATAAATCAACTAGAACCCGTTTGTGAGTTTGGAAAGGGTTAAGCGTCGGGCAATATAATGTTTACCCAGATATGCGTAATCCTGTAAGCATGGAAAATGAATTATCAAGGCTTATGCGTAATCCCTGCCCTACCTATTCTAACCTAATCTTTATGAAACCTGTAAAATGTTGTGACAAAGTGCCGCAGACATGACTAAATCACACTTTCGTACAGCGTGAAGTTGTGGAGGACACGTCACCTCCCATGGTATGATTATTCTGTGCTTTATTCGTATTGAATTAGGGCATTAGATGTTCTTGGTGAGAGGAGATTTACAGGATAAACAAGCTGGAGCCGAAGACGAGGCAAATTTCTTTCTAAATTTACTGGAGGGGCTTAAAAGGCCCAGTTTGCCAGCGTCTCCAGTGAAAGCTAAAACACCTTCAATTCAAACAGAACAAGTCATTACCGGGCGACTTGGGAAAACTCCTGTATAAATGAGGTCTTACGTGAACATATAAACCTATAAACTAGGGCTGTGCTCAATATATCGTTACGGAGTATGTGATAATACACATCGCATTGAGACACCTGTATTGTGATACACGTGTTTGTCTAACCATAGTCTTTATTCAAACGTATCACAACACGCACTCAACTAAAAGGCTTAAATAGCACGCTGAGCTTATTCTGCATAATGAAAAACCTTCAATTTGTCAATCAATCAATCAAATTTGATTTGTATAGCGCCTTACAACAGCCAAATGGTGCACAGGGCGTTTCAGAGTCAAAACACAGATAAAACATCAATGAAAACACAAATCACAAATCAAAGCTTATCTGAATAGATGCGTTTTCAACTGTGCGGGCGCTTTGTCTTGATTAAACACACGCGCGTTTAAAGAATAATATAATTCAAGTTCCTAACACACTTTCATAAATGTAAACGTATCTGTAGAGCACCATTCTCTTTGAATTTTTGACCACGAAGAGAAAAGTCCTGTATTTCCAATGTGTTTGGAACAGTGGGGACAGCTGTGGCTTATAGACCAGTGTGGCCTATAACATCCTTTTTTCTTAAAATTTGGAATGTATCTTGTATTATGGACAGACGTTCTATCGCGATACACTTGAATCACGATATGTATTGTATCGTGAACTCTGTATCGTGATACGTATCGCATTGTGAAGTTGTTGGCCTTAGCCATCTGTATACTCCGGAAATTAGCACAAGTGCTACAACCTGGTACAATGCATCTCTCCTTTCTGAGGTTAATGTATATTGTACACTGTCCCTGTTCAAATAAATTATAATTTCTCTACATGTACGTCTGGGCCCGATCTCAGTTGCGAGAGGCGGCTGTTGTAGGTGACGGTTGTAGTTTGGCAATGGCGGCGGATACAAAAGTAAAGGACGCTCTTCAATCCGTTCTGGCTCGGCTCCCAAATATCCAGAAATTGAAATTGAAGCCTTGGAATGTCCCAAAGAGTTATGATAGAGTTATGATAGCTGCTTCACTCACTCGGTCAATTTACATACCAAATACCAGCGAAAATCGGATCCAATCTTTTCAAAGGAGTTCACCCCTCCCACCTGATAACGGAGCTCAATTGTGAAGATCCAGACCCTCTGTACAAAACGAAATGAGTACGAGGGTATGGTAAAACCAGGCTAACCCAGCCCTACTATAAACACAAACCTGTACATGTCTGAATTTGTGCAGTTTTTCAGTAGACACAAAAAGTATTTCAATTGAGCTGAACAATTTTGCTCAAGCCATTTCCAGCTGTCGATTCTGGCACCTCTGTTACTCACTGTGGCAAGGCGGGAGGCAACGATTTACAAGCTTTTTGTGCTGTTAAAAATGATTAGATATCCTGACGTCAAAGTTGATCCAACTTTTGGATATGTTTTTGTTCTCTTTTTTTTTCAATAATCCTGCAAAATTACACCCTCGTCGGTTGTCACGTCAGCCTTTTTGTGATATTTCTGTGCCCCTTTTTCTGTCTGCAAAATTACCGCCTCTTTCATACTCCCGCCATTATCTCGGAGGACCAATTTCCTCCCGTCGTCATGTTTGCTGTTTCTTTTTTTTTTTTCTTTTTTCATTTTCCCCCAAACATCTTTTTTCGTGTGCGCCAGCCGTTGTCTGTGAAATCCATGTTGCAATATTGACAGTGCATTAGTAAACACCGAGAGGTAATTGGAGTTGACGCTGCAGTCGGACTCACGACAGTAAACCCGCTGTATTTACCGCAGATTCTTTTGTTGTCGGGTCCTCGGCGTGCGGCGTTTTATGTGGGCGAATGCACGCTCGCCGAAAGTGCTCAAATTAGTATAGGGGCGAGCGGGGACGAGTGCGTCTGACAGTAAAAATAGAAGAATGTCATTGGGGAAGAAATTAATTGAAGGCGGTGAAAGTGTAAACGATGTTGCCAAGTGTGTTTCTGAAATGACTTTTGAATTTTTTTTTTTTTTTTTGATGGGGTGACTTTTGTAATCCCAATCACATTGACATGAACTTTTGGTGGTTACAATTGGAACAGTGTCTTATGATTATTTAGTTTAAAGGGATACTTCGGGATTTTGACATGGGGCCTCATTTCCTAGTTATCCAGAGTGTTGTTGACGTCTGGAGATATTTTTTTCTTAAATTCATGCAGTTTTTATATTTGAAGAGTCTAGTTGCGCTAGGCTAGGGCAAGGCTAAAGCATTTCTAATAATTTTTTTAATATAACTGACCTTGTATCACATGAATTACCGCATTTTGAGGGACTATTTTCTCGCAGATCACTCCGCCGCTGCGTTAGCTTACAGCCACGAAGCTGATGCTGCTCAAATATAAGTTATTTTAAATGCAAAATGGTTAAAATTATTCTATTAACACAGACATTTATATGGTTAGTCTGGCATTATAAGTGATTTGCCTCAGGTGCACTGAGGTCAGACTGGGCCAGACTGTTTTTAATGCAGGGTAACTGTTACCATAGAAATGCTTTAGCTTTGCCCTAGCCTAGCGCCACTAGACTCTTCAAATATAAAAACTGCATGAATTTAAGAAAAAAATATCTCCAGACATCAACAACACTCTGGATAACTAGGAAATGAGGCCCTATGTCAAAAATCCCGAAGTATCCCTTTAATACAACTTTCTTTGTAAACATAACATTTCTACATTCTTCATTTCTCATCTGACTCTTATAACTGGGCTTGGAGGAAGTGGTTCGTACGTTGGACCTGGACATGTTTTTGAAAATCTAATACAAATATGATACGGAGACTTTGTTTGAAATGTGCCTTTGGTATCACCTTAAAACACATCAACATCCAGCTTCCAAAACATGGTATATCACGAGGCACTTCATTTCTTGTATTACAACACACGGCTAAAATGATGAAAAGAAAGTAAAATCATTGTTGGTATTTGAAAATCATTGTTACCTGTAGTAATATCTGTATATGATGAGTTAGCATGTATGTGTGGTTTTGCACATGTGCAACTATAATGTTTCTTAATGAGGCATTTATTGAGATAAATAAATAAGGAAGCAGCTGTTTGGTTTGTATTCTTTGACGAATTGAGGTGGGGTTTAATTAAGTTTTCTTCTCCCCACTCCATTTCAAGCATCGGTGTGTAAGTTATTATTGTGTATCCTTCTTGTTTTGTTCTTGGCACACTATTATCTTGAAATTTATTTTGTTTTATTTTATCATAGCATCTCACTATGTATGCATTATTTTATTTTTTTTACTATAGATGCCAGATTAACTTGTCTACTTAAACCTCCTCAAACCCGTCACCAACTCAACGCACCGAACCTTGCCATTGCTGCCCCCGCCCTCCGGAACTCACTCCCCATCCACCTCACAACTCACTGCAAACTTTTAAAAACACGCTCAAACCTCACCTGTTCCACAAAGCATATCATTCATAATCACTGTTACAGCTCCCCGGCCTCTCATCTGTTTTTCTTTGTTTTGCCCCTCATGTAGAGCGTCTGTGTGTCCTTTTAAGAGTGCCATACAGGTCCCATGTATTATTATTATTAAAGGGGGGTATTATGTAAAATCGATTTTTTTCAAGCTTTATATCATGTTATTATGTCATTCCCTCATTAAACACATGCCTGGAGTGTTGCCTTGGCTCATTCACATATTTTTGAGTAATCAGTAAAAACTTAGACGGCAGCCATTTTAGGTGTAGCTATGCCTCAGTCCTCCTAGGAACGCCCCCACCTCCTGGAGACGCCTCTGGACCTTTTGTCACCAGCCAAGCCACCAACCACTGCTCCTCAGCTCAGCAGAGCCCCCTCCCGCACAGTAGTGTTGTTTAGATGCCACAGCAGTGTGCTGAAGGGGGCGTGTCGGAAAGCTTCTTAAAGAGACAGAGGCCTATTTCAAGACGTTCAGTACAGCCATTTTGAGAGAGCAATTTTATTCAAGGCAGTTATTTTAATTTACTGCATATACAGACCAACAGAAGGTTACGTCATCATTGTAGTATGCTATAGACTGGTGCTATGTGATTGAAAAAAGCATAATACCCCCTCTTTAAAGGCCTCTTACCCAAAATTGAGGAAACATCTAAAGAACCCAATCCGGATGACTGCATTTTAACCACATAGGCTTTGCTGCTAGACTTCTTCTCCTGCCGGTTTTACTAACAACTTACAACTTACTTACAAGACACCGATCTATTGTCACCTTTTCGCAATTAGACACTTTTCCCAAAATCCTTTCTCCCTTATTGCACTATTGAATCGTCCTCCCTTTATATTTTGATCTCCAGCTCTTGCCCGAGTTCCCCCCCCTCTCTCCCGGACCCCTCTCCTCGATTCATCCCCAGTCATTGGCCAGAACCGACGCGTCATTGTCTTTCCTTAAGCCGCGGTAATTCGTCAGCACTCGAGGCCGGCTTTGGCTGATTGCGTTTTCGACAGAGCAATCTCCAGCGTGTCATAGAGAATTTGGCTTTTTATGGCGGGGCGGAACTCCTCTGCTCATTGCCAGAGATGGGACACTGGAGGAGAAAAGCATGGGAGGTTGACCGCGCTGTTGCAAATTGAAAATCTCGCCTCTTGCATCTCTTCTCTTTCTCTCTCGCGTGTGTGTGTGTATTGGAGACATTCTTGGTACCTCTTGAGATATAATGTTTTTTCTCCACCGTCTCCTGCTCCCACTGGCCGTATTTCTTACATCTTTTGAGGTATATATAATATGAGGTATATAATTTGTTAAAAAAAATTGATGGTGGGACAAAAGGACCTCAACAAGTCACCCAGAAATTAGTAGTATTTGTGGCAAGCTTAAATTTCATAACAATGCATAAGCTATTATTAGATCGAGTTACATTGAAAAGTTCATTGTGATGCTAACACAATGAGATTTTAGATCACAAAAGCCACTAATTTGCTTGTTTAAAGAAAAAAGAACAAAGCAGCGAAGTTGTGGATATTTTTCGCTCCCTCAGGTCGGCAGTTAACTCGGCTCGTGGTCCCAAAGACAAGCAGGAAACAGAGAGGAGACTTTTCTGTTGTGGCTTCAAAATGATGGAATGAACTGCCCTCGCACCTTTTTTTTCTTTCTGGCTTTCGATTCTAATTGATATGCGACTTTATAATGATTTTGTCATCGCCTTTGTATTGGTCACTGGTTTGATCGACAGTGTTATTTTTTCTAAGTGCAATATACTGTATAAACTAGAACATTTTCAGCCATTGCGATTGACTGCAGAATTTGTAGCCGAAAATGCTTAAACTGTTTAAATTGCATAAACTGGTAAAATGCATAAACTGGTAAACGGCATAAACTTTAAATTGCATAAAATATTTAAATTCCATAAACTGGTCAAACTGTTGAAATCGCTGAACTGCTGACATTGCAGAAGGTGCAGAAATGGTTGAAAGACCTGGAGTCCATGAAGTCCTATTAAAATGAATGGGCCGGATTCCCATACAAATGAATAGGCAGAATTCCCACTACCATAGCAAAAAACCTGGAAAACTGCAGAAGGTGGAATTTTCCTGAAAACTGACAAGTTGCGGAAGCTAAACATGCACAAATTGCAGAAAATGCATAAAAATGGCTGAAAACCATGAATTTGCAGAAGCTCCATTATAAGTCAATGGGAAAAATTGGCGGAATTCCGGAACAGTATAGTAACACATAGCAACACATAGTTTTTGACAGGTTTGCATAAATTCAATCTTAATTTATCTATTTCTTTCATTTCATTGCTATCTCCCAGTCCGCTGTCCTTGCAATGCAGTAATTTTTGTGAATTAATAAAATAAAAAAATTGAGGGAACGTGTTGCAATTTCCATTTTTATTTTATCATTCCTTCGGTTTTCTTGTTACCACTGAAAAATAATGGAACCGTTGCAAAGACGTGCAGATTTGAAATGTCAACGCGTCGAGGGAGACTGTTTTTGCTTCATACTCATCAGAGTGTCGGGCTGTGGCTGCAAAGTGCTGATAGGGCCCAGTATTCAGAAGGCGACGTCAATCGTACGGCCCCGATAATACTTCACTGTCATTTAGAGCAATGACCGTGGGAAGTGGAGAGAGCTGAATAGCTTGAGGGTGTCCAACCTGCAAATGGAAACTAACACCCACTGTGCGTTCGCTCGTCCAGTCCCAGCTATTGTGTCCCGTTTTTTATTTAAAAAATCGTGCGCGGTTTCAAACTGCCGAACAATGGGGCTTTTGTTTGTGTCGCCGTTTCAGGCCACTTCACATAAGGGTTCAGGAAATCTATACTATTACTCATAAGACGTGTGGAAGCTTTGTCGGCTAAAGGCGTTATGTAGCAGAACTACTCTGTTGTAAACGATGATGAATAACAGTAATGAAACTCAGCAGTCCGGCTCACTTCATGAATTGCTTTGATTCCAGAAGCAAAAATCCCAGTAAATTTTTTCCGTAGATGTTTTGAAAATAACCCTCACCTGAACTGAGCATATTTTCTACAGTTTGGCTTTGCCCAAATCTAAAAGCTTTTCGAAAGCAAGTGTCCAATAGCAAAAACAAATCTGACCAAAACAAGGATGAAAATGCAACAAAAGAGCGAGAAAAGCGTGACAAAAAAAGCGATGAGAAAGTGACCAAAATGTGTGACAAGAGCAACAAAACGTGAAGAAAAAGTGACCAAATGTGTGACAACAGTAGGGCTGAACGATATGGACAACATTTCTTATCTCGATATTCATGCCAGATATCTCAATATCGATACGATACAATATAACTATGGGTTAGTGGAAAACTAAGCATTTTTCAGAAAAATAAAATCATAATACAAAAGAGTGCAGTTTATTGATGAAAATCTATATCGTTTATATCTTGCTTTTTCGATTTTAATATTTTGAATGTTCATATCTCGATATCAATACGATAACGATATTTCAGCCCTAGACAACAGTGACAAAACGTGACAAAAAAGCGATGAAAATCTGGCCAAAATGCAATGGAAAAAATATATCAAAAAAGTGTTGACAACACGAGGAAAACATTTTTTTAGATGAGTTTTGTAGGTCCTAGATTTTTAATGAGGCATTACACTGGCCTATAGGCTGTGACATTCTGGATTTGGATAAAGCTGAACTGGAGAAAAAGCACTCGTTTAAGGTGGAGGTTAACTTCTCAATGAATGAAAATACAAAATACTTTGGTAACTTTTTGCTTTCTTTAGTATTTTATAAAAGAAATCCTGTTTTATAAGTTACGATTGCACTTGAATATCTTCCACCTTCCTTCTTTTAAACTTAGATATAGATATTTTTAAAGTCTATGAGGAAAAATTGATGGAAATTTACCATAGAGTCCAAACAGCAAATCCACACTGGGTAGGAATATCATTATAGCTTATTATTATTATTATTTCAGTGTGTGATTATAAGTGTCACAGTAGGCTAATGGTAGCTGCACACCCACTTCTCCATTAATTAAATAAATAGTGTGGTCTTTTTGGTGACGGGGTTTATCGCAATCAAATCGAAACCACAATTACATTTACATGCAAAAGCTGCAATTATTTCGGTAACACGATGTCCTCTTGCGGAGAGCTGAAAATCCCCATGTCTCCCCACGCGCTCTCATTATGGATGAAATCAACTCTGCTTAGTCTTCTCTCAAATATGAATGCCGCTGGATGTGTTTAAAATATACATTGTGAATTAAACAGCACCTATTGTGATATTTTCCGTCCCACAGAGAATGTGATCATAGCTGCTAAATGTTGCTTATTGCACTTTTTTAATGTTTAGTTCCAATAAAAGTGATTTCTGTGTAGTGCGAACTACTTTTAGAAAGCCTTTGGCGAGCCACTGAGAAAGGGCTGGAGAGCTACTGGTTGGAGATCCCTGTCCCTGTTATAAACGTTCTAGGACATTCATTTTTCTCCTGGTGGGTTCGGAAAGGCTCCTCAAGCGCATTAGATCTTTAGAAAATTGTCAGCGGCTGGCAAAGAGTAAACATAGTAATTAAAAGTGCTTAACAAAATGGCAGCTAACTTGTTTTGTTTATGTACCGTATTGATTTCATTTATTTGTTTGTTTGTTTGTTTATATACATGTATTTTTGCGTACAGCACTTTGGCAGCAATGTTGTTTTAAATGTGCTTTAAAAAAATAACCTTGTCCTTGTTTATTTGGTTGGTACAGTGCATGTTAATGAACACACATGGGATGTATGTAAACACTTGGTAATTACTAGGGCTGGGACAAAATATCGGATCAGATCGCAATACTTTTTGCTGCAATACCGAGTATCGATACTTTATCAAGTATCGCAATACTGTCAATACTTGTGTTTGGAGGCATTTTATCTGCACTCCTTTGTTTTCCTGTATCACAGCACTTCGTTACATTTCGTGTTAATGCACTTTTCAAGCTTGACACTTCAATAAATGTCAAATGGCATTTGGTTTATAAACTTTGGACACATTAAAGGGACCAGATGCAAGTTGGTCATTGTTGTACTCACTACTGCCACCTCAGGTCTTATGTGTAACTGCAGGTTCTATATTAAGCTTGTGCACAACTTTTTTAGTGACAGTGCAGGATTTTAGAGGCAGTTGTGGTGAACAGGTCTGGGCTCATTCTACACATTAGGACATGGCTGGAACATGAACGGAGAGGAAAATACTTTCATTTTAACATTTTAAAAATCTGTATAGTCCCTTTAAGGAAGGGATCTCCAACCAGTAGCTCGCCAGGTCTTTCTAGGTAGCTCGCCAAAGACTTTCTACATCTCTATAACTCTCTATAACTAACATTTTAGATGCATTTCTGTTTGTTCTGAACAAGCTGAACACAATCTGCAAACAGTTAGGTTTATATTGTAAAGTATAAGGACTAAACTCAAATAATGTTCTTTGAAATACGATCTTGGCTACCAATTGTCCAGGGTGAAGTCCACCCAAATAGCATTTTACACAAGTGTTTTTGAAGCATAAGTAGCTCTCCAATGTTCTTGTTGTGTAAAAGTGGCTCGCCGGGTAAAAAAGGTTGGAGACCCCAGCTTTAAGGTAAACATAATAAGTAAGTTTGATAATATTATTATCAAACTTACTTACTGTATCGCGATACATATCAGATCGGCCCTTGAGTATCGTGATACGTATCGGATCCTGACAAAAGTGTGTCGTTTCAGCCATATAATTACCATCTGTCGTCCCGCACTTGCAAACACACTCTCACTCAACCTGGCCTATTGCACATGTTTTTAGTGGTAAGGGAAACCGGAGTGCCTGGAGGAAACTCCACACAGAAAGGCCCCGTCCAGCCCCGGGACCTTTTAACTGTGAAGTACAAGCGCTAAACCATTGTTGCCTTTTACCAGTAAAATGGTGGATTTTGCCGTAACATAATTTAATTTCATTTCAAACTCTGCAGCCCCTGGCCTTAATCTGTGTGAACCAAACCTATTAAGTGTTTTCTAGAATCAGATAAAGTGACTGTCACTTTGATCCGTGCGTCGACGAGGAGTTGTTTTGTTTGAATGAAGCCCAAACAACTGTCACTCTTTCATTCCGGCGGGGCTTTCATCAGACTCGTGTTTACCGTGCGGCAGGTACAATGGAGAATAGAAGTGACGCCAAGGGATCCTTCACAATTCAACGACAACTTAACAGGGCCATTATGAGACGCCGTTTGAGTGACAATGCAAACTCACGCGCCGGTGACTAAGACCGAGTGGGCTCGCACGGAGAGGAAAACAATAGGATGTGTCCATGTTGGGGCGCGCTTCGAGATGCTGTTTTGACAAATTATGTTTTTGACAAATTGTTACATTACTATGATTATTTTTAAAGTGCCACAAACATTTCAACAAGTCCATTAAGGCGTTTAGAGATGACAAAGATGCTTTAGTAACATTTGTTTTCTGTGGTACTTGATGTTTTGCTTATGCTTTCAGACTGTGTTCAGCCGTAAGTCAAATATTTAATGCACAAACAGAAGATATACAGAGGGGTGCGAAAGTGTAGGCACCCAGGATCAACATTTCTAATAATGTGAGGAAGCAAAGGGAAGATGCAATGATCTGGTTGTACTGTAGAAGACAACATTTCCAAAAACATCTGATTTTAAAGAGTATTAATGTAACTCGAGGTCTGTTTGGAGAAGAAGGTGCACCAGATTTCATGAAGAGAACATCTGTCTAACTGTTAAAAGGGGGTATTATGCTTTTTTCAATCACATAGCACCAGTCTATAGCATACTACAATGATGACGTAACCTTCTGTTGCTCTGTATATGCAGTAAATTAAAATAACTGCCTTGGATAAAATTGCTCTCTCAAAATGGCTGTACTGAACGTCTTGAAATAGGCCTCTGTCTCTTTAAGAAGCTTTCCGACACGCCCCCTTCAGCACACTGCTGTGGCATCTAAACAACACTACTGTGCGGGGAGGGGGCTCTGCTGAGCTGAGGAGCAGTGGTTGGTGGCTTGGCTGGTGACGAAAGGTCCAGAGGCGTCTCCAGGAGGTGGGGCGTTCCTAGGAGGACTGAGGCATAGCTACACCTAAAATGGCTGCCGTCTAAGTTTTACTGATTACTCAAAAATATGTGAATGAGCCAAGGCAACACTCCAGGCATGTGTTTAATGAGGGAATGACATGATAACATGATATAAAGCTTGAAAAAGATTTTACATAATACCCCCTCTTTAAGCATGTGGGTCGAGCCATCATCCTTTGGGTTTGTATTGCAGCCAGTGCACAGGGAACATTTCTTTGGTAGAACAAAGAATGGATTGAATTAATTTCCAACTAATTCTGAAGGAAACACCAGTTGTGAAAAAGCTGACTTTGGCTTCTACAAATGGGTGATGATCCTAAACACAGCTCAAAATCCACGATGGACGACATCAAGAGCTGCCGTCTGAAGGTTTTGCCGTGGCCTTCGCAGTCTCCTGACTTTAACATCGTTGAAGATCCGTGGATAAACCTCCACAGAGCAGTGTGGGACAAGCAGCGCAGAAATCTCTCTGCTCTGGAAGACTTTTGTAAGGAAGAAAGGGCTACAATGTTATGGGAATGTCTCATCTAAATCCTCGTGCCTTTTGGAGATCATTTCATCTCCCCCGTTGCTTCATTATTCACATTATTAGAAATGAATGGCCCCCCACTATACATGCGACTTGACACTGTTTTGCCAAGACACTCGGTTTTCTGTTTCCGTACGCTATTTATAAAAGTATTTGGAGAACTAGGTGCTCATTTTGATCCCAGTAACATAATGGAGAGAGAGAAAGTGTGAGAATACGTTGCCATGATCACACATTACAATAAAATGATGGTGCTTTGCCTTAAAATATTCATCTCGGTTATGTCCACAGATGATCCTATATATAGCAACATCACCTATTCATGCACAGGAAGAGCACACTATACGGGGAAGAAGCACTACTTGCTTAACATTACAAAAAAGGGATGGAGAGTTGTGGATGAAACCGCTGTCAAAACTATCTTTTCTTTTTGTAGTTTACAGAGGATATATTACCTAAGTACCTGTAACACAAATTAAATAGCGACTGCGATTACTTGATTATTGAGGCCCCTAAAAGCCTTTAGGCACAAGGTTATTAGCGCATTAATGTTGTGAATGGTCTGCGAGAGATAACAGTAGTGTGCACACACACTCCCCCCCCCCGCCACTGTACAAGTTACGACATTTATTTTATGTCATCGTGTCGTCTCATCCGGTGAGGAACCTTTTACACCCAGAGGTGGTAAACTTAAAACAGTGTTGGTTGCACTCCACGCGTGCGTTATGAACCAATAAACTCTTCGGTTCGCCGCGCTCGTGCATGACAATTTTGCCCATCTGCGTTGTAAAGAGGCTGCAGCGCTCTCGTAAATCCGCTGGTTAGAAAGTGGACCAGAGAGCAGCAAATCTGAGTAGTTAACAGAACACGAGGCGCGCCAACAAAGAAGAGGCACAGACAGAGACAGGCGGACAAGGAGATGCACTATAGGGCGGCGCTATTAATCGCAACTAAATCGAAATCGCTATTTTAAAGATGCACCTGAATAAAGAGGTAGTTGAGGAAAATCTCTGAAGCTGCTGCCTAAACTTGCTCCTAGCTTTCACAGACCCTCTCACGTGAATAAATTGAATGACCACCAAAGAAACCGCTCTTAAACCCTTACTACACATAAGTGGAAGTGGTCTGTTTTTCTTTCATTAATGGTGTGTTACAGTCAGTGTTGGGGGTGACGTATTAGCGCAGCGGTTAGCACTCGTGCTTCACGGCTAGAAGGTCCGGGTTCGATGTAACTCAGTTACATTTTTGAAACAGTAATATGTAATACACTCCAGTGGCTATTTTATAGCAGCGAAGGCGAAGGGGAGCAAGATGAAGGGGGTGGGAGGAGCTTATGTGGCGATCTCTTGGAAATAGGAAACGAAACTGCTCATTATTTTGTTTCAGCTGTTTTAGATTAATATAGCATTTTCTAATCAGCAAAGATAGTGATAAAGATACGTTTCAGATTATTTCCAAATACTTCCAAAAAGTGCAATACCTAGTGATGGGCAATTGAAGCCTTGTAACACTTTGAGGCTTTCCTAGCAAAAAAAGTGTCGTATGCTTTGAAGTCTCTGATCTGTTTCATTCTGTTTGAACACTGACCTCTTGTGGACAAACTTTTAGCAGTTTTATGATTTGCAGCCTGATATTGATGTTTGAATCATCAACTCAATCATAGGCCGATAAATAAGAGTAATTTTCGTTATAATGTGAGTCTGTGCTTCACGGAGCTCCAGTGGGCGGGGCCTCAGTCACCTGCGGCTCTGCTGCCAAAGGCAGGACATCAATGCGCGATCTTTTTACTTCATTCAGTCAGACCTAATTTTGGCACTATTTGCTGTAGACGGAGCTCCTTACGTTTCCCTCGCCTGGTCAGCCATCCACGCCTGCTTTCTTTATCCCTTCAAAAGCTGGACTTTGTAAAGAATAGGAAAATATATAGGCCTAGATATAAAACTTATTCTGGCTGGCCCACAGCCACTTTCACCACATGAACGCGGTTAAATGGGGGAAATACAGCACATTTATTTATCACTAATGATTTACATCACTATATGGACAAGAAAACATCCGTTACTTAGCGCCTCGCCGCTCAAGGCAGCACAGTGAGACGCTCTGAGCAGATGACCCGCTTTAAGACACGATACGCAACTCACAGAATCAAGCAGTTTTCGAGACAGTCACGTGACCAGATGTTACTGAAAGAGCTGCTTCAGGAAGAGCGATACCAGCTCCGGAGCACCGAGGTTTTTTGGCCATCATTAGCAATACCTCTTGGTCGCATCAAATCAAAATCGAGAAATCTATAATATGTAACATCCAGTTAAAACAACATGAAGGATTTATCATGTGTAAAACCTGCTGACCCAGTAGTTTGCAGATGATTCTTATATTTGTTCAGCCGTCTTTGCTAAATATGTTGTTTATGCTTCAGGATATGTTTGAAATGTGCATTATAAACCAAAACTTAAGCTTTGTTTCAAAACATACATTACAAATCTAATCACAGTTAATTTAGTGGGAAATTGTCGCAAGTAGTTTTTTTTCCACACACACAATCAGTGCCGTGTCTGTGTGTGTGCAAGAAGGTGAGAGCGAGGTGAGAGTGACAGAGTGTGGTGAGAGACGTGAGAAAGAAAGAGCATGTGTGTGAGAGAGAGGGAGAGTGGCAGGAGAGGAGCAGAGGTGGATGCAAATGAACAGAGGTGGGCCTGTTTAATATACAGTAATTAGACTGCTCCGTGGCTCTGCGGTGACCTTTTCAGCTGTGGTCAGGGCTCTGCCGAGACAAAATGGAGCTCTATGTGCAAAGGGAAATAGCGGCCAGACAATGGATCGCATAATGCTGGGTTTGAAACTAAATCACAGTCGGTTGCTGGGGTTTCACTGAGCTATTATTAAAATGTAGCGATACAGTGTACCGTGTGTCTGATATAAATGATCAGGTTCATCATATGTGGGTTTTTTTTTAGATCACACTATAATTATCACATCATTTATCAGATATGGAACAGTAAATGCTGTACTTTGCATCCAGGACTGCAAGATTGAAGGCCCTACGCCAGATATGTTCTCTAGTATTGGAATTATGGATTGGATTATCTCAACCCAGAGGTTTCGAACCAAAGGTCAGCCATTATTTGAGCATCACATATGACCAAGAAAAGACTGAGTTTATTTGTTTCATATAAATACGTTTAGGACATTTGTGTTATGTCTTAATGCATCTGGGTGGGCTGTGGTTTCGGACTGTCGGAAAAATAGGAAAAACATGTATTTGCTCAAATGAACTCTTTTAAACCAGCATTTAGCAACAGTCATTGCTAGATGTTGCTTTTTATGGAACCCTAGCTGTCAAATAAAAACGAATTCCTTTAGAATAGAGTGGTTTATCATTATTGGGGGGGCCCGAGAGAATTTCGGATCGATAAAGGGGCCGCGATGTCCCGGACTTTGTTGGACTGTTGCAAAGAATAGGGATAGAATTGCATTAAGGAAAGTTCAGAGTTTGGACCACAACGAAAACAAATAAAAATGTATGTGCTCCCTCTTTCACTGTTTGTGAACATAAAAACAAATCAGGTATATGGCCTTTATTTGAACATGTAATTTAAAGCCACACCGCCAAGAATTTTACCCAATAAATAACATTGAAACACAAGCATTTATTTGATGACAGATATTTTCATCATTGAAAAACACCTCATAAATGCACAAACAAACACGTGCCTAAAGTCAGCAGAATTTGTGATTGAAACAGGTTAGGTTCTCATCCAAATCCATTCTTTGATTACCCACTGCAGAAATGGCATTTTCTGTGTCGACCTGGTCATTAGGAGCATGTTTTGTACTGATGGCAACAGTATAGTCCAAAATGTTACGCAGTGTGCCTTTAAATGTCTGCATACACTGGTGTATGAATGAGAGAGTGAATGGGTGACTGGTTCCTTACTGTAAAGTAAGTAAATAAGTTGAGGCCATTTACTGTATCCATCCATCCATCCATCCATCCATCCATTTTCTTCCACTTTTTCGTTGCCGGGTCGTGGGGGCAGCTGTTGGAGCTGCCCAAATCACATTACACCAGCCCCTATGGCTCCTCCTGCAGGTGGTGGGTCCACAGAAGGACGGCCTCATGGTTCTAACCGGGCCTCTTGGTCTCTCATAAGGGGCTTCTGAACCGCTCTTTGCCTGACCCGTCACCTAGGACCTGTTTGCCATGGGAGACCCTACCAGGGGCACGAAGCCCCCGACAACAGAGCCCCCAGAATCATTCGGGAGCTCTGTTGTTGATTCATCATTCATCTCCCTCCACCACGTTAAGGTGGCGGTTCCAGGAGGGGCCATTTACCATTTAAATTGTCACAAATCGATATGATAGACATGATGTCCTTTGCAAACAACAAATAACTCGTCCATAGGATCTTGTTGGAAGCTGCTAACACTGTTCAGGCAAATGTTCTGAAAAGCATGTGAGCTTTATATGTTTAGGAGAGAAAACTCTTCAATCAATGCTCTGCGAACTGAATCTCGGAGGAAATCGCCAATCCAAATGCAATGCTTGAGGGAAAAAAATGTCAAGTGCATATTATCCCCAGAATTGTTCGGCCCCTCGCGTCTCCAAACAGAGCGCAAAAACAATCAATCGCTCAAACTTGTCCCGCTGCTTTATTTTGTCATGAGCGTCTTTAGTAATTACATTTTGTTGTCTGGGTAAAAAAACAAAAACAAAAACTTTGCCAATCGTGTCTTTCTCTCTTGTCTTCGACGCTGGAGTTTGTTTTGCCGCATATATTAATAAATTGAACACGTAGGGCTTGATTGTGCGAGTTCTCTCATCCAAATGCACATCAGTAATTTTGGAGATAAAACCTGATTTCAAAGCTGCTGATGTTGATGGATTTGCTTCACAGATAACTTGGGTTGTGTTTGAATCACTTCCTGCGTCGGTTTCAAAGTGCTGAAGCGACATTTATTATTGTAATTTCCGCTTGTGATTGCCGACGTGCCCTGCCAGGAATTTCTTCATTACCCCGTATTTGTAAAACACAATGGCGGCCTGAACTACAAATGAACGTCCATAAAAGCGAGTCGTAACCTCACTTACACGCGCACGCACCTATTGCAGCGAGTCCGGGGAATTCTTAATTTATTTTGCCTTTTCAACACATTTTATCCAAAAGTGTGGCAAATTGCTTCCACTGTTTAGGTGGACGGCCTTACATAATGCATAAACCGAATGTTTAAACGGGTGTTATTGGCCTAGTTGGCGTCAAAACATTGTCCGTAGTAACCCAATTCAGGGCCAAATAGGTTAGTGTGAGCAACGTCCCAGAAACCCTGTCCCAGAAACGTTTACTTGGAGACGGCATTGTGCAACATTACAGCAGCGGGAGGGAGGCTGGTTTGCTTTGGGCTGGGGATTTCTTCCCTCGCCAAAGGACCAGCGGCTGGACCTCCCAATCCTGGCACCACTCTCTCCAAATCAGTGTGTTGCACATCATATACAGCCTCACGAGGAGCTTAAAGGAACTGACAGTATTTTCATCATCTTTAGAGTGTATTTGTTCTCTGATGACATCATCGTAAGGGCCAGAGGTTCATTGAGGTCCGGATTTGTCCGCGGGCCTGAAGGTGCATGGTTTTCTAGTGGAGATATAACACATTTACTGTTGGCTAATGTTAAAGCTGCCCTAAGCGATGTCTTTTGAATTTTGTCAGTAGGTGTCAGTAGTGAACCCTGCTGTGCACCCTCCTCCCCTCCTCACCTGGTTTTCCCCCTCACCCACGCCCCTCACTCCCCTCCACCATAGGCCACACGCTGCTCTGATTGCATTCAATGAGATACAGAAATCTCATTAATCATGTGTGAAACACACATTTATCAGCATAAAGACTGTATTACTGTGTTAGAACACAAATTTAGAATTAAGTTTACAATGCAGAACAGTTTTTTCCCCGCAACCCTTGAACGCCACACTGCCACATACACAGTGGCAGAACTCACCTATAAAAAAAATGGATGTTGGATTATTAAACAAACAGACATTTCCTGAGAGTTTCAGTTGCATCAGAGCAGGTCGGTCAGACGTTTGTCAGTTCATGATCTTTTGTAAACTTCTATCATAATGAAAATCTGAACTGTGTTAGCCGCTGTTGCAACTGTTGCGGCTTCTGAGGCGTGTGGTGTGAGGTGTGGGAGGTGCGGCGCCAGTCTCCTTCTGCAGCACAAAGTTCACTCATTGTTCGCGAATGTGGCGCATCTAGCGATGCAATGTGGGAATGCAACAATGCCGGTCCAACAAAATGTTGTTGCTTATAGTAGCTTTAATGCACAGCCAATGTTTCCCCCAATTATAATATTTTCTTATTATTTCACAGCTAACATTACATAAAAAAGCAACATCTAGCATTGACTTTGGCTAAAAACTAGTTTAAAATAGTACAATTTAGCAAATAAATGTATTTCTTCTTAAAATCAATTTATTTCATGTACTTGTTTTGTGCCTCTGAAGCCCCTCTTGGAGCTCTGATTTAGGTAGAGCCTTTCTCTTGCCCGATTGCTATATAAATATATACTTGGATGCGTTCTATCTATCTTTACTAACCTGACCTACATTATTTCGCTTGTTTATGGCATGACTGGCTGATTGCAAGGTCGTCTCGCTTGAAATGAGACTATACTGCCAATCAGACAAGTGCAATGTTCTCAACCCACTGGCATACTAAAACATGAATACTAAACAACTTTAGATAAGAAGCAAGTGTATTGAAATAAACCAGAAACAACCTCAAACAAGGCAAATACCCCAACAACAAAGCCTAATGAGAACTATACAGCAAGAGCCTACAGCCTAACTTGACAGTCACAATAAAACAGAACTGGCTAGGTTGGTGGGAGCACATATTTGAGGAGACTGTCATCAAACAGGCAAGGGAAGTTATCGCAGATCCCTCCCATGTCCTGCACTCCCAGTATGAGCTGCTCCCATCCAGACGACGCTATAGATCTCCCATGAAAAGAAAAGAAAAAGGGATTCCTAAACAGGTAGAAGAACAAATTTCGCTATTTCAGTGAATCTCCTCACCTCAGGCCAAAGAGCAGAGCGGTGATTGTGATGGAATGTTTTGTATTATTGTATGGTTCACTGTCCTTGTCGATATAAAGCTACTAGATGAATCGCAGGAAGGAGAAAACCGTGTACGTTTTGACCTTAACTCTCACCCATTCAAGCTGAAAATGGCCTCCAATAGTCTTCTATTAGGATTATATTGTATTGAAAGATGAACACTGACAACTCGTATTGGTTTATATAAAGTATATATATATCAACCCTTCTATTGGGGCAGAGACAAAGCTGCAGTGTCCTGCTCGCGTGGCTCACAGCTGTGGCCATTTATTCTGCTTTGTCGAACATCAGCGCTTCCTGTGAGTCCGACGTCCACATCACCCGCACTTGCTTGAACACGGCGGCTGGCGCGGGCATGATACAAGCGCGTGTGGCATTGAGATCGCTTGTCGCCGCTCATCAGTGAGTGAACTGCGTAACCCGCGCTCCGTACATGTGCAAATATAAGTCTTACGTAAATGTGGATGTTGTGCTCGTCTTAAGTTGAAATCATATATGGATGGATATAGAGTGGATTAGTGACTGTGATCAGTTTACAGGTCTACTCTTCTGTTGACTGAAAAGATCATTTGGTTTAATTAAGTGATTTAGAGATAGATATTGACCAGTTTCTGCATACTTTAAGTAGAAATCACAGAAATGCCGTTACCTATCTGAGCTATCTGAGCCTGTTCCTTCAAATGCGTATCTGTTTGCCAATTGAACGTTCAGTCCCCGTTGAAATGAAACGGTGAAGACAGTCCCTCCCTATATTAAAGTATGGCGAGGTATGACAGGTCAGTTTCATGGAATACTGTGGTTTCTCCATCATTAACACATTATAAGATGATATTTAGTGGTCATTGGAAGTGTATATGACCCCACAGAAAGCTGAATTGAGTAATTGTTTAATTGAGTTGTGGCACAATCAGTGATGCCAGTAACTAATTACTTAGTAACGGATTACTGTAATCGGATTACTTTTTTCAGTAACTAGTAATCTAACGCATTACTATTTCCAAACAAGTAATCAGATTTAAGTTACTTTTCCAAATCACTGTGAGTTACTATTTTGTTTTTCTTTGGAAAAAAAACATTTATTTTTGCATCTCGCCGAGTGACGTAACATAATGTCACGTCTTCAGCCTAAAAACACTAACACTGGTCGGGGAGAGAGATGGAAATACGTCACTTTTCTGAGTCTGCGTCAGCTTTGTTAATGTTACTGTTAAAATGCACTTCCAATAAATTGAGTGTTGGTAAAAGGGTTTGTCATTAGTGTGTTGAGGCGGTGGAGATGTTGTCGGCAGCATCTGAATGTAACTAATAAAGTAACGTGGAATGTAACTTAGTTGCTTTTAAAATGAAGTAATCAGTAAAGTAACTAAGTTACTTTTCAAAGGAGTAATCAGTAATCAGTAATATATTACTTTTTCAAGTAATCTGTGGCAACACTGGGCACAATGTACAATATCTCTTTCTCTTTGTCTTTTCTGTCAGCATAGTATTTACTCTCACAGACAATTAATAAGTTAAAAAAAAAAAACATGCTACGACACCTGCAGATGCACTTATGGCCTCTAGGGGCACGAGTTACTTAGCTAGGTGTGTGGCTTTGTCGGTCCTCATCCATGTGTTTGCGACCACGACCATAAAGAGTGGAGCGTATCATCTCACCATCGATGCCCCAACCCGGGTGACGCGGTGCGGCCTCGGCCTCCCCATGCGGGTCTGGTGTGAGGTCAGGCAGAGTGCAGTGTGTGTCTGCGCTACTCCCTACTGACCGGCCGTCCACTCAGCCGCGTCAAACACCTGTGACAAACAAGTCAAGCAGAAGAGCTCCTACCGCCGTCTCTCTTTCTTTCTCTCACCAGCAAACCGACCACCGCACGCACAGCCACTTTGTCACACTATATCCTGCACGTGGATTTAAACACACCATACACTTGGACTGCTTGGTCTTACTTGATTCACTGAAGCTGAAAGTGAACCTTATCTGACCTTGTTTCTGTATTTAATAACAGGATTTCTGCGGGGCATTAAAAAATATTAATAGTCGCTGAAGGAATTGTGCTAAAATTAAGGCCATAAATGTTAATGAAAGGCTTTGAAAATAGTGACATTATTTTACTTCTCGGTCATAGAAAAGTACCCGAAATATGGTCCAAAACACATTCATTTTCTGACAGCTTTAAACATTTTTTTTTTGCCCAAAAGTTTCCCGTTAGGATAGAAATCTTTACAAATGATAAATGTAGAGATTTTGTAAGCATTTGTGGCAATAACAAACCATTAAACTGAGTTGTATTGTGTTTATTGGCGTTCTCATGCAGGCAAATACAAGTACACTTTCAGTAGTTATCTAGACTGGGTTTTTTAGAGTTGAACATGTCTTTTCTCTGGGAAGCCGTTTCCAATTCTGAAGTTCCCTTGGTCTGAAAAATGCTAAATTTGTGTTGTGTCTCTTCTCTTTGTAGCATCGGAGGGCTGGCTTCTAGCCCCGCTGACTCTGCGTGAGGTGGGACACAACCAGGAATAGAAGGATTCATCTTTTCGGCGCTAACAACTTTGGAGAGGCACTCTTGTTCACCTGCGCGCTCTGCTATGGTCAACTTACACTGACCACTTTTCCAGGACAAGCATCTCTTCAGACTGTGTGAGTAACCAAGGCATTTTCTTCCAATCGGCGAGTTTCTCATGATTTATTGTCATTTATCGCTGTTTTTGAAGTTTTTGTTCCTGACCAGTTTGTGTCCTACATCTTATAGATCATAAACCTGGAAGAGTGCGCTCCAGGTTACTAAACTAACCCTAAAATGGAACTAAAATTGGAAAATCATGACTCAAAATAGGGCTGGGCGATATGGACCAAAAGTCATATCCCGATATATTTTGGTTGAATATCGATATACGATACAGTATATATCCCGATATTTTTTCCACAAAGTGAGAGCTGTGAAATGAAATGTTAAGTCAAAGTCAAAGCCAAATACAAGTGATGATTTCAAGTGTGATTTCGATTTTATTTTGAAATCAAGTAATATAAAGTTACTGTTAATAACTTTATATTGCATATAACTAAACTATAGCAGAGACAATGAAATAGGACTTATTAAAGTATTACTTACTTTTTAGTCCTTAATTATGAAATATAATTCAAAATAGTCCACATGGCCATTTACATAATTTACAATAAGCTTATACTGATATATATATATTTGAAAGCCCAAATAATTTCTTTATATTTGCTTTTGATTTAATTGTGTTTTAATCAGTGGTTGTGAGATAAGTTCTTATCTTTATCCAAAACATTCCCAAACATAAGCCTCCTAAACTAAGCCACGAACGACACTTTACCAGCTGCACGGTGAGCCTGTGCAGCTGGTAAAGAGTCGTGGAGAAAGAGACGTGTGAATCCGGAGCTGAGGGAGTTTATGATCAGTGCATCAGAGCGGGTATCAGCGAGGGAATGGTGATTAGCGTTGCGGCTAACGCAATGCTAACGGGGAAAAAGCAATAGTCCTTCGCGGTGGCAGCATTACAAACGCTGATATTTTCACAGTACAACCACGTAAACAAAAGCACATGGCGCAGCGCACACCATATCTCGCCGCTACATTCACTATGGGCCGTGGCCATCAGCTGCGTGGGCTAAAATCGCGTGCCTCCCTACATATAGCGTGGTTTTGTTGCTATCTGATCATTTGTATCCGAACCATCTCCAAATGATTGAGCCACTGGTTTTTCTTTTACCAACCAAGGGGCTCTCCTCCGCACGCTTCACAGACATTGTTGCTTTCTCCATGTTTGTTAAAGAGTGCCTGAGTGTCTGAGGAGGGGCGGGGCCGCGGCGCTGGGAGCAGTGCAGAGAGCTCCGATCAGCGGCTTACCTGAAGCAAGTATTACAGCGCAAATTTGGACTATATCGATATATACGATATGGTCTAATTCCATATCTCTTTTTAAATATATCGATATATCTTAAATATCGATATATCGCCCAGCCCTAACTCAAAACTGAACTATTTAAACATTTTTCAATCACCGCTAAGTCACTACTTTTGGAAAAGCCTTGTGTAAATGGACTGAAACATTGCATTTAGCTGTTGAGCTGGATTTTGCAATCTAACCATTTCCATTTGCATCTCATTAATCTTCAAATATAGACAAATTTGGGCCGACAAAGTTTGCACACACAGATAGAGCCTGCCTTTGACTGAGTGCATCTTTGAGCCGCCCTCGTTGCTTTGTTGTAATTAAGAGAAACTGACCAAAAGTTCAAATCACTGAAGCACTGCATGCCTGATACGGACTGGATTATAGGATTATGGAAGGGGTCGGCTCGCTAAGCTGTGACCAAACATTACTTTGTTTGTTTGCCCTCGAGATCAGGGGGAAAAAAAAGGTTGTTTAAGGACATTTGCTTTCGCCGGATTGTCTCCTGTGCGGGTCCCTTATGCTCCGTGAGATACCGCACTACCCCCTCACAGCACACCACAAAATATACTTCCCGTGCTGGGCTACACTGCAGTTGTTAAAGCAGTACTAAGTAACGTGTTTACCTTAATAAATCCTTTCCGTAGTCCCTGTGGGGGTAATACAAGTGTTAATGGGGCCTTTCATCTTCCCCTGGTGTCTCTGGCCAGAAAACCATGCTTGCAACTTGACTGCCACCGGGGCGGAGCAACCAATACACACTAATAGAATCACGGAGAAGAAGCTAACAGGCTAATGGGCAAAGCTAACTGCGGGCTAGCGCCACTTAAACAGTATTTACAGCCAAGTTTGAGTGAAAAAAAATATTCCCATTGTATAACTGGATGTACAACACCCCTCTCTCCCTTCACCTTTTCTGTCAACGTAGTATTTACTCTCCAAGACATTTAATAAGTTAAAAAATCGTAACTTGCTAAGACACCTGCAGTTGCGCTTATGGCCTCTAGGGGCAAGAGTTACTTAGTACTGCTTTAAGATTACCTCAGACTACAAATATAGGAATTCATCTTGATTTGACTGATTTCTATATAACTTTGATAATGGTAGACTAGAGTAAATGTTTCCCTTATTTGTAGTGTAATATTCATACAGTCTATAACTGCAATTTCTCCCTCAGTATAAACACTGCAATTACATTTGTGAAAAGCAAAGCTGGTTAACGTTCTATTTGGATGTTTTCAAAGGACATTGAACACTTCAAATAACTGCCGTCCTTGAAATTTACCAATTGCAACCAGTCAAATTGCAATTGTGATTAATGTCCTGTGTCATGTGACTTCATAGGCGCGGCTCTTCCTGTCCCGTTACTTCCCTGTGAGTTAGTTGCCTGGCCAGCCAAACTGTATGCTCCCAGACTACTGTATGTAGTCTGGAGCAGGTGATCTCAGCGATTGACAGACGGGATCAACCTATTAGAGAAACTCTGGATATGACACAGGAACAAGCTGCAGGAAGTCTTTTCAGGAAACATTAAACAAGACAGGGATGGAATGACATGCCAGTATAACACTGTTTCTTATGTAAAACAGCAGAAGAAAACAGTGTATCATCTCTAATGTTTTGGAAGAGTGCGCTGAAAGCTTCAGTCTCTTGGTCCGATGAACTCCCGCCTCTCGGTCTGTGAATGGACAAATACTACTATTTTACTTTTGAACAGAAAGGAGAAGCGTCTGGCTGGCCACGCAAATGAGTTCGTAGCAGTGTCTTGTCCAAAAAAATAAAACCCTGAAGATTGCATGACAGGCAGTGAGTTACTGGTGGACAGTCACAGCATCATGTTGAAAACATCGCGTCAGGAGCCAAGAATTCACCGGAGGAAACTTCCTGCTCATCACAGTGTTTTTGTCTTTAAAATAGCGCCAAGATTTTGAACGGGCATGTGTACATACTTTTTGGTTTTAAAAGTCCTTAAAGAGGGGTATTATGTAAAATCGACTTTTCCAAGCTTTATATCATGTTATTATGTCATTCCCTCATTAAACACATGCCTGGAGTGTTGCCTTGGCTCATTCACATATTTTTGAGTAATCAGTAAAAACTTAGACGGCAGCCATTTTAGGTGTAGCTATGCCTCAGTCCTCCTAGGAATGCCCCCACCTCCTGGAGACGCCTCTGGACCTTTCGTCACCAGCCAACCCACCAACCACTGCTCCTCAGCTCAGCAGAGCCCCTCCCCGCACAGTAGTGTTGTTTAGATGCCACAGCAGTGTGCTGAAGGGGGCGTGTCGGAAAGCTTCTTAAAGAGACAGAGGCCTATTTCAAGACGTTCAGTACAGCCATTTTGGAAGAGCAATTTTATTCAAGGCAGTTATTTTAATTTACTGCATATACAGACCAACAGAAGGTTACGTCATCATTGTAGTATGCTATAGACTGGTGCTATGTGATTGAAAAAAGCATGATACCCCCTCTTTAAACGTTTTTAAGACATAGCCAGTGACTTCTCATCGGTATCTCACTATCTGTGATGTTTTCTTGAACTATTCGTTGATTTGTGCAAGACTTCACACTAATCCTTATTGGGAAAATAGCGAGGAGGAAGAACAGCGGCGTCCGGAGATGGCACCCAGAAGTCACATGTCACTCGCGTGCATAGAGCCGATTGGGCAGGAAAGAAGTCATTTTTCCTGCTAAATGATGCACTTTGAACTGAATAATGGGAAAATAGCATTTAGATTTCGACCAACGCCCTTGAGAGTAGTGCCCTGGAATGAGCCACATAAACACATGGCAGCTATTAAATGAATAAATAAGTTGAGAGTGGTCAAGTGCACTCATAAGGAGAAACACTGAACTCATTTTTCAGGTCTAAAGTTCACCGAACCCTTCTCATGCCGTGGGATTTGCCGTTCCCGTTGCAGTTGCGTCGAATCAGGCACCTATAATGGTACAAATGCTGCCGACAACATAAGGCAGCCTGGCGGGGGGAGGCTTTTAGCGTCCAGAGACAGCGTCCCCAGTCGAGCGGGCTGACTGAGAGATTTGGGCCGCGGTTCTGACAGGAACAGACCCGGAGAGAGCAGGGAAACATGGGCGCAAATGTGCGTTTTGAGGAGGCCTGTTGCAGTATTTATTTCGTCTGTGTACTCCTTAATAGGCTGTGTTTCTATTCTAAGACGATATCAAAGTTCGTCGAGGATTTTATGACCTTGCGTGCATCCCACTTTTCAGATTGGTGGTGGGGAGAGATAACATTGTTCGTATTTGCACTATCAGTACATTCTGCAAAGCGAACATTTTAATCCTGAGTGTGCATAATGACTTTTGGCAGCACTCTGTAATGCTCTGCGTTCATTAGGCTTTTCCTTGGCCCAGAATATATAATACAGTGTAATAGCATGTCTTGTGTAAGTGCTGTAACTCTGCTTGGCGCCTCTTAATGGGTTGTTATATAAAAAAAAAAAAAGACGGGTGAATTGATTTGCAAGTTTCTTGAGATTCCAGCGAGGTCTATACAGCGTACGGCTCCTGTTTGCGCGAGAGAGGCAGATGAGAGGCAGATGAGAGAGTTTGCGGAATGCCTATAGTTTTGTTCCTCCTCCTCTCCTCACTGTTTCCCTGGTGAGTTGGCTGGCAGCTTGTTTGCCAGTGAAGCAGCAGGAGCCTGAGATCTAAGCGTAAACCCTTTCGCAAGTGACAAGCATTATATAGATTCATTTTCCCACACGAGCAAACTAATTATGACCATCAAACTGTTTAGCTGCAGCGTGCAAATGTTTCTGTCCACCAAATGCACTCGTATGGGTTAAATGCAGAGGACTTTTTTTCTTCTTTTTTTTCTTAATAGGGGACTAGAGGTATGGAGTACATATTTTCATTTTAAACACACCCGGATTCGAAAACAATAATTACGTTTTTTTGTTTGTTTGTTATGTTGACATGCTGTGACGTCAACACTCTTCCTAATCTTTACAAAGACGTGTATCTGGGATCAGGGGTGGTTTTCTTAGAATCCTGATTGACAACGTGATTGACAAGTGTTTTAACCATTCAGAGAAAAGCCAGATATGCGGCGTATTTTGTAAACAAGGAAATGACTGGTTTTATGAAGCATCGGCCTCCCACCTGGGCCCTTCTGTGTGGCGTTTGCATGTTCTGCCCGTGTTGGTGTAGGTTTCCTCTGGTTGCTCCGGTTTCAATCAATCAATCAATCAATGGTTTTGTATAGCCCAATATCACAGCAGGAGTTGCCTCATAGGGCTGCACCGAACATTAAGGCAATAAATAAGACAATGTAAAGTTCAGGCTAATCAAGTATCCAGGCAAACATAATCTCCAAATAAGCATCAGCAGTAGGTGGCGACGAGCGGCGCGGGACGGGTGTCCCCTGTCTTAGATCTCCAGCACGGCAAGGAAAACTCAAAACCCAGTGGAGAAAGAGAAACCTTGGGGAGAACCACAGAAGGAGAAATCCACTCCATGGACGGACAGGCTATAGACCAGGACCGATGGAGTCCCTTCAGCAGACGGGCCAAGATCGCAGACCGTCCAGTCCTTGTTGTCAATCCAGTAGGCAGGGTTCCTCCGTTCAGCCGGGTTCCTCCGTTCGATCTACACAGGCACTCCCGAGGGGGAGTGCGACAGGAGACACCATGTGAATAGTAATGAACAGACTACAGATAATATAAATATTGTATCATAATAAGACAGTCTGCAGTAAGAAGAAGAGGATAGCGCTCAGTGTACCGTACTTCCCACAGCAGTGTTTCTCCTAAGGCAGCTTTACTTCAGGCTGTGGGTTAGAGCTTTACCTAACTGACCTGATCATAAGCTAATTCAAAGAGGTACTTTTTGAGCCTAGTCTTAAATGTAGTTTCCCCTTGCCAGGTGATCCTGACCATCAGCCTGGCTCCACAACTGGAGACGGGTCGCCCCAGCGGCTTAACCTTGACGTGAGCTTACAAGGAGTCATTAGCAACTTGATTTTAAACAACGGCTGTTTCACTCAATGTACGTTTGGAATGGGGCAAAAAACATTCGATCGATGGCAGCAAGAAGAAAATCCTCTTGATTTGATAAAGCATCAACATCTACACTGGAACATCATTGTTACATTTAAGAAAATATGTTCTTCAATTTTAATTGGGTTCCTGTCGTGACAACGTGCTCTGTGATTGGATCGATATATAAAACTTTCTAAGATTTGATTGGCTGTCAGATGGTCCTGCTTTTGAACAATGACAAAGAGCAGGAGTGCACGGTTTTACCTTTGGTACTTTGCACATTCACAGACCGTTCTTCCCGGTTTAAAAACTCAACTCTATTCCACTCTGAATATACAACAAGTGTCCACCGCTAATGCGTCTCTTTTTTCATCTAGAGTAGAGCATAAAGTCGAGGTAAAGCATGCGCAGTATATGAATTGAAAAGGCTGTGATGCACTTGCTCCTGCTCTCACACTGGCTCTTGTGTTGTTCAGGTGGTTATCAGTCGCCCCTATTTTACCTCTATTCAGCTGCTAATGCTATAGTCTCTCCCTGGAGGATACATTAGTATACGTTCCATTTAGCTTATGGTATCATTGTTTGGAATGTAGCGGTCCTGTTGCACACTAACAAGGTCCGCGGGAAGAGCCCTTTCCTCGGGTGCACAAAAGCCGCGGCGGAATTAACGGCCGGCCTTTACATCGTTCCTCATCTGATTAAGACCCGCTGACAATCTTCTCCTGCTACCGTCTCTATAGATGTCACCGGCTATAACTAATGAACCGCTATACCCTCCCATACCCCCTCTCCTACTCTGTCTTCCCCCCCCCCTTCCTCTGAATGCGTCACGCTCTATGGATTATTGAAACACCTCCCCTGCCGCCCCTCTTCCATTCACCCCGGCACGCGTGGTCTCCTCCCCGCGTCCTCTTTATCTTGTACCATTCATTTGGCTAATTTGATATTCGGACTCGATAGCACTTTTGAATTCCCGGCCTCGTGCTTTCGCATACGTTCTGTCCCCGCTATCTCGCATCTCTTCATTTTTTTTTCTCCCCCCCCCCACTCCCTTTCTCCGCCTTTTCCGCGGCGCCATAATAGAATCAAGACGGCGGGGCCCTTCATGTGCTTTATATCCGCCGCGCTAACAGCCCGCTAATTTCCCTGCCTCTGATTCGTTTAAATTGACAGGAATTAGCATAGTTTAGCTCGCGCGCTTTCCCCTTCCTCAAAAGGCCTCGCTCACAAATGAAGGCTCTCAAAATAATCAGCCGTTTGATCCGATCCCGAGGTCGTGTTTAGTGATTAGGCGAAGGGATTAAAAAGAAACATGCCATTTGAAAGACTTGATCTCAAATGACTATTGATACAGTGCTTCTGATAATGTGTTTCAGCATTTTTCCCATCTCGGAAACGTCTCAGTCGCACCTTCATGGCTCTGCTACAGTAGCGTGATTCAAAAGGGGGGGAAAAAATAGCTTTGATAGATGTAAAGGTGGCATTGCTGGGTGGCTTCCCCGTCTTCTTCTAAGATTGGGTTGGGATGAATAATAGAAAACTCGTGCACAGTCACACCAGTTGGTTTAAAGACAGATACACAGATCGCAATCTTTAATAAATGTCCCCCCCCCCACATTGCACGTGTAGGCGTTCCATTAACCTTGCAGGGAGATGGATATCCAGTGGGTGACGTCACTGATGCGGTGGGCTTTTGTCTTTAAAGGGGGGTATTACGTAAAATCGACTTTTTCAAGCTTTATATCATGTTATTATGTCATTCCCTCATTAAACACATGCTGGAGTGTTGCCTTGGCTCATTCACATATTTTTGAGTAATCAGTAAAACTTAGACGGCAGCCATTTTAGGTGTAGCTATGCCTCAGTCCTCCTAGGAACGCCCACCTCCTGGAGACGCCTCTGGACCTTTCGTCACGGGCCAAGCCACCAACCACTGCTCCTCAGCTCAGCAGAGCCCCTCCCGCACAGTGTTGTTGTTTAGATGCCACAGCAGTGTGCTGAAGGGGGCGTGTCGGAAAGCTTCTTAAAGAGACAGAGGCCTATTTCAAGACGTTCAGTACAGCCATTTTGAGAGAGCAATTTTATTCAAGGCAGTTATTTTAATTTACTGCATATACAGACAACAGAAGGTTACGTCGTCATTGTAGTATGCTATAGACTGGTGCTATGTGATTGAAAAAAGCATTATACCCCTCTTTAAAGCTATAAAGAACGTCCTCTCAATTTTGTTTTCGCGTAGTTGTGTGAGGGCAGTGCAATTAGCTTCATTTTAATCAAACTGTCCTTAAATCTGGTCTTTATCAGCCATCTCAATTATGCTTTTTAATCGACTGCTCTACAGAGGCAGTCATTGTTTGGAGGAACAAAATGGAAACCTTTTTTGTGTTAAATGGCGCTGGACAGGGCTGCAGGGTTTATCGATATCGAATTGTAAACGAGGTTTTTTGACAACTGCAATAATCAAGAGGCTGAGTTGTTTTTTCTTCTTCTGTCTCTGACATTTGAGTGATTGATGTTCCGTCATGGTGTGATGGTGGAACGAGGAAAATAAAACCTAAATGCAGGACTGCAACAAAAGTGGTGATGTTTAATAAATGACGAAAACCAAAATAACAAAATCCAGAAAAAATTCCGAAACCCTTAAATTGTAGCCTCTAAGTACTAACACTAGCAACTAATCCTTAACCTTTCATGGGGTCAACTGTTAGATCCCTATTCAGTTAGTGAACTAGAGCTTCAGCAGCATTTGCCCAATTCGACCGTCCTTACCCAGGGGAAGGGGAAGTGACATCACCACAGCTTCTTCTTTAAGGATATTGGCAGGCAAACAAAAGCGCATGCCGCCACCTACTGTATTGCATATGCAACAACATAGCCAAATAAAGACATTTAAGGAGAAAAAAATCCAAATGAGCCATCACATTATCCTTTAGCATTATTTTATCTCAACAGCTGTTTCATAAAGCTACAGTATGCAAATTAGCCATGTGGCTTAAGTTTCTACTAAATGAAAACAAAAGCACAAACTGCCGCCATTTACTGAGGCAGCTCTTTAAAACACTAACATGTGACTGTGCTGTGATGACTCTAACATGTATTTCGTCACTTTTATAAAGTTTGGCTTGTGCAGAATCTCTTATATATACGTATATATATATTTTTAAATGAATTGTGCACCTGTCAATCAAAGCATGAAGAATCACTCGAGGGTGCATGCGGCGCAGTGGCTTATGGGATGGCACTTGGCTCCTAATCGCCAGTGAGGTAGCATCAGAAGCTCCTATGCTAAAGTGGTTATGATAGTTAGCATTGAGGCTCCTTTCCCTAACTCCTTCCTAACTGACAGCCCAATTCGGAGGCTACTTATCATGGCGGACGCTGACGCACATCCGGTTTGGCGTTAGACCTCTTACCAATTTCACGGTTTCGGAATCAGCCAATGACACCACAAAGGACAAGGGAAACACAGGGGTGTAAATACACGAGGAAATGGGGCACAGGTGAAACACATCAGGGCGGGGCAGGCAATAAACACAAGGGAAGTAAAGCAAAATCACAAGGACAGACCACACATATCAAAATAAAACAGGACTAGACCGATCTGGCTCTGTTCTTGGCCATTGCTGTTTGTGCTTTACATAAATGATCTCCCTTCGGTGTGCGGTGAGGTGGACATACAGATGTATGCGGACGATACTGTAGTTTACGTGCATGGAAGTGATGCAACCAGTGTAGCCAATAAACTAACCAATGTCATGGGAAACATCTCAACTGGCTTTCCTCTGCCTCGCTTACACTTAATGTAAATAAAACCGTAGCGATGTATTTTACCAAAACTCAGAAACTGAAGTCCTCCTTCCCATGCATTTATGTAAACCAGAGTCAAATAAAATTAGTGAAGGAATTTAAATATCTAGGCCTTGTTTTGGATTCATCGTTTAAGAAAATCGGCAACACACTAAAATACAGTTGGTCTGTTTTAAACATATTAGGAATACACTGACTCATGATGCTGCAAAGATTTACTTGGAGGCAATGATAATTCCTCATATTAATTACTGTATTTCTTGTTGGTCACAGACGAGTGACACAACAATAAAACCTCTAAAATCTCTATATAATCAAGCTGTTAAAGTGCTGGACAAAAAGCCACTGAGATACCATCACTGTCTGATCCTTAGAAATACAGCATGTTTAACTTTGATCATTTAATTGTGTACGCAAATGTGCGATTAGTTTTAAAATTTTGAACAATACTGCGCCTCCACCACTGAAAACATTTGTCCAGCTCTGTTCTGAGCAGATGACTAGGAGCTCCAGGTCCACGAGTCGCAATGACTGTAGAGTAAGGCCTAAACGTAACTCAGCCTTTGCGCAGACATCCTTCTCATTCAAAGGCATCAAAGAATGGAACAAACTCCCACAGAGTCTGAAACTTTCCTTAGACCTGAAAGATTTCTCTCATAATACAAAAAAAGTGCTGTTGGAAAACCAGTCATGTCAGCACGATAACTGTAAATGTAAATAGGACCTTTTAGAGATGTTTTATGTAGTAATTTTTACATGATTCTATGTGGACTGATGGCAGTAACGGGTGAATGAATGAATGAATGATTGAATGAATATTTGTATTTGAGTGGTTAAATATATTTATATTGTACATGTTGTGACTCACCTGCTCAGGGACTACAGATGGAAATTAGCTCAAGCTAAATCTGGTGCAAAGCATCTTTAATTAATGTGTTTGCACATTGTCCCTGTTGAAATAAATTAATAAACTAAACTAAACTAACAAAGACAACCTACAAAAACAGGGGAACAAAAGACGAATCATGACATGTTCACCAATTACAATTGTGGAGCCTTGCGATCTCAGATTCAGCTGCAACACATAACGTCTGAGTTTTCATAAAGCAGAATCTAAAGTGTTCAGATAAACTCTATGTGATTCCATCTTGGACTTATTGTAGTCACGTGGCTGTCCCCCAGAGGTACCCTGAATGTCGGGGAAAGGTGGAAGCTGAACTCCTCCAGAAGAGGGCGCTGTTCACTTAAAACCAAATATTTTGGTAGATTATTGGATATTGTTCTAATGTGGGGTAATTTGAGCAAGAACATGTTGTTGGACAGTCTGAAGGTAACACGACTTCCTTCACTCATCATTTAAATGTATCAAATGTAAAAATTGCAAATCAAATCTCAATATTTGTCTGAAAATCGCTATTATGTTTTCAGGTGTTTTCAGGTGAGTTTTGTTTTGAAATACGTCATCAGTTTTGTAAAATTTAGTATCAAATAAAGTGTAACTAAATGACCTTATGCCCTATTTTTTATGCAACTGCCAGTAATCGACGAGAGCTAAACTAAAGTGTAGGTACATTGAGTGTCCAAAATGAAAATTGTCCACTCATACAACTGGCACTTGTGGTTTTCAAAAGAGGAGATGAATGGGAAGAGGAGGCCAACGGTCCTGCTGCTGCGGTGGAAAGTGTTATGAGGACAACCGTGGCATTTCGGAAGAATATAAGGTTCTTTGGAGAGACCCTTGCAGTACGGCGTGTGAGTGAATGGTGGTGGAAGCTGTTGGCACAGATTGTCTGCATATATTAGTCAACACCCGGGCAGCTGTGGCTACATTTCATTAGCTTCATTCAGATATTAAGTCATATTTCAAGGTTTTTAGGGAGGAGAGAAAAGAAAAACTGACTCGGACAGGAGTTTCTTTGGTTGTAACAAGCCTTTTGATCTCGAGGACAGAGCCGTGCAATATACTGTAACAGTGGAGAGGAGGAAACAAATCTCTCTATTTGGCCAAAATAAAAGTGTGCTAAGAGGCTGACAAGTTGTAGCTTGAGTGCAGAGCGAATGAGTGATGAAATGTACACATGCCAGAAGACTTTTAAATAAACCTAAAAATGATTGATTGATGTTGACAATCCCGCAATTCCCAATCCAAGAAGCTCTATCCATTTCTGCTCAGGGTTTTCCTTTCCTTCTCTTTGTTGTATCAGAACACCGCCTTTAGCACAATTACCTCGAAACCAGGCTGCAGCTTTAGGTCTCACTGTCTTCCCCTCCCATGCTCCCCACAGTCAGGGGGCAGCGGCGGTTCAGTCATGCTTTTCACCCCAGATAAGTGGCTGTGTTCGGGAATGAGAGCAGCCACGGTCCCCCTGCGCTCCCAGCATTAATGAAGAGATGTACCACCAACTTCCCCTCCAGGAGAGCACAGACAGTGAGGAGGAACCCAACTGCGCCTGGATATGAAGCGGGGTAATGTGGGCTGGCAGTTTAGCGTCACTCACTCCCTCTCTTTTTCTCCGCCTGGGGTCCTCGCTGGGATTATGGGAGCTGTGTCAGGGCGTGTAAACTGCTCCTAGCCCCCATGAAAGGTGCACTCGAGTAAGAAAGTACTTTAAAATACCCTGGAAGATGTAACAGTGTTCTTTAAAGTATTACCATATGTGAAAAAGGTTTAGGGGAAATACTAATTACCTTCTTTTACCAGTACTTTTGCTATTGTTGATAGCTTTGCATGACAACCGTTGCTACGACTAATAACTAGGGCTGGGACATTATTTAGTTTTGTGATAATTAAAGTTTACAAATAAAAAATGGTAAATTAATGTATAGACGATAAATATTGAGCCCAAAAATCCATTGTGTATTTATTTAACGATACAGTAATTATCGTGAGACTCCTAGTGGCTACAATGGCTGCTTATCACCATCCAGTATGAAGTGAATGAGAAATGACTTCAGTCTAGCGCAGTGGTTCCCAAAGTGGGGGTCGCGGGACACTGAAGTTGGGTTCGCAAGATGATTTTGAGACAATATTGTTTACATTTCTTACATTCAATTTGATGTATTTTGATCAAAAGCAGCACAATGTACTGAAAGCCAAATATCAAAATGCAGTATCCAAACGAGCACAGTTAAACCAGATGTTTTGCACCTTAAATTATTATGAATGCTAATTACATTTCACAGAAGGGAGTCCTGACTTGTTTGGTCTAGAGCTTGTCAAGCTTGTCAAACTTGCAATGCAAGTTTAAGACTTATTGTTGTCAAATATCCAATTTGATGTATTTGTCTTGGAAACACAGTATGCACTTTCTTTACAAAACCTCTTCTGGGCAAAGTATTGCAATACTGTTGTGTTTCTATACATATTGTTTCATAATATATGGAAATAGCAATAAATAAGTTGTGCCACTGTGTATTTTCTGCTTGTATTTTATACCTAGATTACTATTTCTATAAATACAGTATTTAATAAGTGAAAAAGCCTGCACACTCACAATAATAAAACTGCATTTATTAGACATTTTGATATTTTATAATAAGTAAGTAAGTGCTTTATTTGTCATTGTACAACCGTACAACGAAATTGTGTTCAGGTGTTAGTCCTGAGCCGCGCTACCACTGTGGGCCAACCTGACCAGCAGGAAAGAGGTAGAGGAAACCGTAGCACCCAGAGGAAACCTGGCTGGCTGCCTTCACTGCTCCTCTGATCCTCTGACACGGTGCATCGCCTCCTGGGCTTGTCCCTGTTTCCAAGCGTGGTGTCCTGCACTAGTCCGCTCCACCTCTTCCTTCCTCTATCTCCTGCGCCACTGCTGTACACAACCGTCTTTCACCATCTTGGGGCTCTTGGTGCCTCTTCAGTGTTTCAGAAGATTACCACCAAAGCTACAGATGTTGCTGTTGCTTTTAAAATTTTGCTTCTTAAAGCAACACCACATATTTCACCCAATGAATAGAATAAAATACAAACATTCATTTTATCATAGATATTTTAGTATTGAAAATGTAAAAAAAAAAGAATATGTGAATGTATACTTGCTGTGAATAGCTCACCTCTCCTCAAACCTGACTGTCACCTCCTCACCTCGGAGATGTCGACTAAAGGCAGCCAAATATGAGATTTAAATCCTCATCCAAAATACATTCTCTGATTACCCACAGCAAATATAGCCTTTTCTGTGTGGCGTCAGTCATTAGAAGCGTGCTTTGTACTGTTAGCAACAGTATAATCCTAAATGTTACGTATTGTGCCTTTAAACACATTTTGAGATTAAAACAAAGTGCTGCTACTATTACTGCAACTATTTCAACTTGCATTACTACTACCACTACTACTACTGTAACCACCTTACTGCCACAAAGTTGCCTCTCTCTCCTCCCTTCTACCCTATAATGTCGCTCGCCCGGGGTCCTTGCTGGGATTATGGGAGTCGTGTCACGGTCGGTAAACTGCGCCGAGCCTCGGGGGGAACAGCGTGCTGAGAGGGGGCTGATGCGGGCTTCGGAGAGGTGCAGAGAGGCGCGGGCTGGATATGTCAGGAAACTGTGGGAAGTGCGCTCCAAAATGGCTGGAGGTGTGCAACCTTTATCAAAGTGAAGGGGCCTGGGGGAGGGAGCGAAATAGCACAGCCTAAACTGTCACCGTGCTGTGAGAGGGGCTTCGGAGGGGGGGGGGGCACAGGAAAAGGGTTGGAGGCGACAGGATGACAGGCGCTACATCACTGCGAGGATGCAAAACTTACAGGTGCTAAATGTTGAAAAAAATGCAGTGGGATCAGGAAGTTTTCCGACCTCTCAGTTACTTCTATCAAGCGTTCTGGTACTAAAATGATATGTTGACACGCCTGATAATGTTACATTTATAGGCACTGTACCTTGTATTGTTTTCTAATAGTGAAATCAAATTGACTTTGTCCTTCAGCATACAGTATTGTAGTACATTTGGGGAAAAAGACCTGCGTGTGCCTTGTTAGTGAACTAGTATAGTTGCTGTTTTCATTACAATTGTAAAACGTGTAAACTCACTCTTGTGAAGAATTGGGAAGTTAGGAATGTGTTTGGGCCATAGCAAATGCTTTAAAATGTATGTGCTCCCTCTTTGATTTCAAATTAATTAGGTATAAAGTCTTAAAGCAGAACTAAGTAACTCATGCCCTAGAGGCCATAAGTACCACTGCAGGTGTCGTAGCATGTTGCGGTTTTTTGTTTTTGTTTGTTTTTTTACACTCATTAATAGTCCGTGAGAGTAAATACTACGCTGACAGAAAAGACAAAGGGAGATAAGAATATTGTACATTGCGCCACGATTCAATTTCACAATGGAGATATTTTTGTCACTCAAACTTTGCTTTAAACAATGCTAAAGTTGTGCTAGCCTGCAGTTAGCTTTGCCCGTTAGCCTGTTAGCTTCTTCTTCGTGTTTCTGTTAGTGTGTATTGTGACTCCGATCCGGAGGCAGGGACGGTGCAAGAGTGGTTTTCTGGACAGACACTTGCATTACCCCCAGAGAAGGACTACGAAAAGGATTTATTAAGGTAAACAAGTTACTTAGTTCTTCTTTAAAGCTTGAACTTCAGAAAGTTTTGAATTTCTCAATTAACAACTTCATCGATCATAGTTGTGCTGTTTTTGAGAATGCATAGGCCTGTGGTAGATGACAGTCTTTGCTTTGATACAGAAAGGTACAGCCTGAGTGTAGATAATATGTAAAAATTGGTTTGTTACATTTTCTCTAACAGATTTTAACATTGTAACATGGGAGGGGTTTTGCTGAACACACAATCTTTGTCAGATTATCGTTTGTGTAAGTTGTAAGTGATTGAAAGGTATCGAACACTTTTTTTGAAACCAAAACCTGGGGAGAATGTGTGTTTGAGTAATGAGTAAATAAATGTGCGTGTTGGGGGAATAGGCTGCGCAAACTGTTAATGCGGCTAAGCTAAAACGAGCCTCAAACATATGGCATGCTTTGGGCGTAGCATTTGCTAAATTAAAAGTCGGCTAAAACACAATTTTCTCTTCAGGAAGTTCGGAAATTGTGCTAAAGTGAAACATTGAACGTTAAGAGCAGGTGTTTATGTCCTTTTTTATATACTACTAAGGGATTTGCACGTACTTTGCACGAACTATAACTTTTGTGAGGCAAATTCCTAGCTTTACAAAGCATAGATTGCCAATTTACGTACGTTTTGTGGTGTCCAATGCCACACCACAGAATTGAATTTAATAGTTTTCATGGTTTTAGCTTTCCTTTGACTGCCTCAGCCTGAACTATCACAAGCAGTTTTAAATTACAGTGAGCAGAAATCTGTCTTGGAGAGAATATAAAACCAAACTTGAACCTCTAGTTTTCCAGTTGTGCGGTTTGAAGCGAGATCCTTCATAGCGCCGTCTTCGCAGATATATTTCCATCATCCCTTGTTACTTTTGAATGGAACTTTATAGGGCAATTAAACAGTGGCACCAAAGAAAGCTCCCTGGCCTAGTTGAGGGATCTGTGGGGACCGCGCGAGGTAGTGCTCCTCTCTCCGGGTGAAAAATGTCTGCACAAACGTGTTTGCACGGTGTGAAGAGAGCGCTTCAGCAGCTGTGTTTTACTGACATTTCAGCCATAGGTTTTACGATACAAAGGATTGCTCTGCCCTTCACCATTTCAGTCTGTTTTTAGCTTTTCTTTTGACCTTAAATGCCCTATACTGTATACTTTAAACTAACCTAAGTATTTGAGTAAAAGCAATTCAAAATACAGTACTTGTATAGTCAATACTATACTATCAATAATCAGAAGTAGTTTGCCAGTGATACAGACGGCATCTTCGGAAAAGCCCAAATGATCACATTCTAAGCTGCTACCTACTACTACTACTACTACTACTACTACTACTACTACTACCACCACAGTACTACTACTACTAACTACTACTACTACTACTACTACTACTACTACTACTACTACTACTACTACTACATACTACTACTACTACTATACTACTACTACTACTACTACTACTACTACTACTACTAGTACTACAGTACTACTACTACTACTACTACTACTACTACTACTACTACATACAGTACTACTACTACTACTACATCACAGTACTACTACTACTACTACTACCATCACATACTACTACTACTACTACTACTACTACTACTACTACATCACAGTACTACTACTACCATCACAGTACTACTACTACTACTAACTACTACTAGTACTACTACTACTACCACAGTACTACCACTACTACTACTACTACTACTACTACTACTACTACTACTAACTAGTACTACAGTACTACTACTACTACTACTACTACTACTACTACTAACTAGTACTACTATACTACTACTACTACTAACTAGTACTACAGTACTACTACTACTTCTACTACTACCACAGTACTACTACTACTAACTAGTACTACAGTACTAATAATACTACTACTACTACTACTACTACTACTACCTCTACCTCTCTACTAGATACAGAGACATGGAGAGGAACAGAGTGGTTTAACAGGACATAAATACATGGGTGACTATGGGTAAAGTGGGACACTTTTTGAAAATTCAGTTTCCACCTCATTTTTTGTTTGGAATAAAATGTTCTTTAATGTTATATTGTTTTTAGAAGCTTTAGATGTCTATTTTACACCAGTGGAAGAAAAACAGTCAAACATTGAATACAGAAGTTATAATTCTGCCTCAAACACAATTTGAGGTGTTATGGGTAAAGTGCGACACTATCAAAAATAGTCAAAAATTAAATAATCATTAATATTATTGTAACTACGTTTATGAATATGTGAAGAGGTTATGAATAATAATAATAACCATTCGAATGGTTATTCTAACTGTAGTATGAGATAGGGCCATGATGGACCTGTGTCTGATGTGCAGCCTGTGCTGTCAGTGCAGAAGGAGCTGTCAGACATGTTCCCGTGTGGAATATCTAACCAGGAGCCAAGTGTGACAGAACAATGAATGAATAATGCTGTAAAAAGTGCCTTAATCTGATTTATTTTTGTTTATAAGTAAGTGTGTAATAATATGAAGGACATGCCAAAAAAAACACATGTCAATCTATGAACTCAGGCCGCCTTTAATGGGTTCAGTAGGACTGCTTTTACAATATTCTGAAGGACATACAAGCACTAGTATTACATGGTGTACTGATACTATTAGTACTTTTATGGCTCCGAGTAGTAAAACGTTTTAGGTCTGGGGTCAAGGTCATTTTAAGGAACTTTTTAATAACATGGGAGAAAATTACTGCTTTGTTACTATTTTTATTTCTCACTATATTGTAGTGTTTAATTTTTTTGTTTGTATTTTGTTCTGTATGCTTCTTAATATTGTGATGGACCCCAGGAAGACTACAGTTGCTACCCTGGTGGCAACTAATGGGGATCCTAATAACAAATTTTAAAAAATAAGGTCAAAGTTTATTTATAAAGCACATTTAAAATACTGCTGACACTGCCCAAAGTGCTGCACATGTTTCAGCAAGAGACAAAAATATATATATACAAGGTACAAATAAGCAGCAACGTAGAATGTTCAACTCAGCTCGTGTCGAAAGCCAATGCATTAAGGCGCGTTTGGGTCCAGCGAGCGCAAACGCCCTGTCACCTCGGGTTTTTTTCTTATAATACAAACACAACATTTCAGACAAATACTCTGGAGCCAGGCCATTCAGTGATTTAAAAACCAACAGTAGGATTTTAAATTGTATCATGAAGGGCACCGGGAGCCAATGAAGAGACTGTAGCCCCTGATGCCTGTTGGGAGGCGTTTTACTTTTTACTGTGATGCTGCCACTACTATTGCTTCTATTATTTCTAGCAATATCTCACTATTCCTGCTACAACTCATGCTATCGCGTTGCCAAGTAGAGATATACTGCTGAAAGCGAATTTCTGTTTTTCCTTGTCATCCATTATTGAACAGCCATAGTGTCCTCTCTCGTTGGACTGCACCAGCTGACTACAATCCATAATAATAAAGCGTATTAGATAATTCCCCCCACTCACTATTGAAGCCTATTTAAAGGAGGGGTATTATGTAAAATCGACTTTTTCAAGCTTTATATCATGTTATTATGTCATTCCCTCATTAAACACATGCCCGGAGTGTTGCCTTGGCTCATTCACATATTTTTGAGTAATCAGTAAAAACTTAGACGGCAGCCATTTTAGGTGTAGCTATGCCTCAGTCCTCCTAGGAACGCCCCCACCTCCTAGAGATGCCTCTGGACCTTTCGTCACCAGCCAAGCCACCAACCACTGCTCCCCAGCTCAGCAGAGCCCCCTCCCCACACAGTGTTGTTGTTTAGATGCCACAGCAGTGTGCTGAAGGGGGCGTGTCAGAAAGCTTCTTAAAGAGACAGAGGCCTATTTCAAGACGTTCAGTACAGCCATTTTGAGAGAGCAATTTTATTCAAGGCAGTTATTTTAATTTACTGCATATACAGACCAACAGAAGGTTACGTCATCATTGTAGTATGCTATAGACTGGTGTTATGTGATTGAAAAAAGCATAATACCCCTCTTTAAGTTTATCCATAGTTTATGAATCCCAGATATAGCTTTTTATGTTTACAATCTATATTTCATTCCCTGCGATTTCTGGTTGTCCCGCTGCAAACCTCTGGCTGACCCTTATCAAATTCAACATTCCAACACTTTTTTCGCACCGCATTGCTGACCCTACGGTATTTTAACATATTTATTCCTCAGGTTTCTTCAACATGCGACTAGAGGGTTTGTCGCCGCCGGCAGGTCAAAAAGGCCAAAAGATTCTCCCCCATTCGCTTTGCACGGCGTCCATTAGCATTGATACCAGCGCCTACATGGAAAATACCACGCACAGACTATGTTTTATTTATGAACACGCGGCTATAGAGGCTTCCATTATCGTGGTTGGTTACAGGATCTGGTAGGAACCTTATAGAGCTAGAGTGACCCCATGTGATACAAGCATCTTTCTTTGTACTAGACTTCAGGGCTTTGCGGATTTCACTATGTGCCGCAGTTCATATACTGCATATGAAATAGAGTCTGCTTACAAAATATATGACTCAAATAGAAGGGGAAAAAAAGCAAATATCCAACTACAGGAAATCAGCGGGGGGTGCTTATGTCTTCATATGCAGCTTAAGGCAAACCAATTTCACGTGTACTTGTAGCACCTTTTTGTCAAACCTCTAGGGGGGTCATTTATCAAGCAAGTGCAAGCTGGAAAATAGCATTTCGATATTTGTGGGCATATTGCACCTAATTCTGCCATTTAAATTGCCAGTATATTGCAGATATTTATGGTTTATGGTTTGTGTCTCTGGAATGACTGGGCCCATCTGCATGGACCAATAACCGGCACAAAAATAACCTCTTCTCTAGAGGTTGACCTGAGGAGGAATTGCTTTAGGAGGAATTCTCTGACAAACAATGTAAAAGTAAAGTATTTCAATGTCACAGTTTTGAGCCTATTTCTAAGCCTGGTTGTACCCGTGGCAATTTCAATATTTTTCTTCATACATGAAATGGATGCAGTGACTCAACTGGTTTAAACACATTTCCTCATACTTTCCTCGGGGGCATTGTGGACTATAGAGGTCCAGTATGGTGCAGTCTATATGCCATCCCTGTACTTTGAAACTCCGGGTTCACGCGGCTCATATATCTCTGTAGGACATTAGACATGGGCCACTTAAAGGCTGCTTATATGCGAGGACATGTTCTGATCCTTCTTGCTCGGTCTGCGCCGTCACCTTTGATTCACACCAGAGGGGAAGCTGCATTTATATAAGAAGCATTGCTGACTTTGACTGGAGCTACAGTATATGTCGTTACAATGGGGAGCGGTCAATTACGTGACGTGTGAAAAAGAATGTGGGCATCTCTGCTACGGCCTTCATCTTTGTGGTCATCCAATTAAGACGAGATGTGAAGCATTGATTTTGGCAAAGGGCGTGTGTGGTTTAGCCTCACGACAGAACTGTTGTGGGAAGAGCAACATCAAGAAGAGAATGAAAGAGATCATGAGTGAGTTGATATGCAGTAATTGGATGCAAAGTCACAACTTTATTTTTTCGTTGTCAGACCCTCCTATTAGCTTTTGTGTCTGAGACTCTCCTTATGGAAAATCCATTCTTTCAAAAGTTTGGTCTCAAAACCAATCACAGCCTTTTATTTCTAGTGCATCTTTCTGAAGTGGAATGACATTTCTCTTGAAATACCGCTGTATTATTAGGAGCCAACTTTATGACTTCTCTTGCCTCGCAATGATAGCTTGCAGTGTTTCACCTGCTGTTTTGCTGTCCTTTGTGCAATTCTATTTTGTTCAGTATTCAAGCATTTTTGATGAGATGAGACTAGGTTGCAGACTTGTATTGAACAGACCCATCCTCCTATATTGCTATCAGCACTTGAATACATAATACCCATCTCCAGATCTTGAGGTTTGTTTGTTTTTCTTTGGTTGATGGGGTAAATCAGAGCACCCAGAGAAAACCCGCCAGCTTTTGGGGAGAACATATAAAGCCCACACAATCCAGAAAGTGAACCGGGCGGAGGTGGTATCCGGGCAAGACTCCACACAAGCCTTTTATCCCTTCAGTTTCCCTTACCTCCAAAACCGTGCTGGTCAGGTTGGCCCACAGTGGCAGCGCGCAGAGTCACAGCGGATCAGGACTAAGCAATTTTGTTGTACACTTGTATAATGAGCGCTTACTTACTTCTTACTGTGCGTTAAAGAAGAACTAAGTAACTTGTTTGCCTTAATAAATCCTTTCCGTAGTCCCTCTGGGGGTAATACAAGTGTTAATGGGATGACTGGGGGGTCTTTCATCTCCCCCTGGTGTCTCTGGCCAGAAAACCACCCTTGCAACTTTCCCTGCACCCGGGTCAGAGGCGCAATACACACTAATAGAATCACGAAGAAGAAGCTAACAAGCTAACGGCAAAGCTAACTGTGGGCTAGCGCTACTTTAACAGTATTTACAGCCAAGTTTGAGTGAAAAAAAAAGATCTCCATTGTGTAATTAGGTTGTGGCACAATGTACAATATTCTTCTCTCCCTTTGTCTTTCTCTGTCAGCGTAGTATTTACTCTCATGGATAATTAATGAGTAAAGAAAAACGCAACATGCTACGACACCTGCAGTGGCGCTTATGGCCTCTACGTAGGGGCATGAGTTACTTAGTTCTGCTTTAAGAGCGCTAACCCCTCAGTCGCAGTGCCAATACAACATTTACCACAAGTAAACTTTCAAAAGCTTCAAAAGTAGATCAACAAATCATTACTAGCTTATTCTTCTTGATTGAGGTCATCTGAAAAAGTCCAGCTGTTGTTATGGCTTTAGTGGCATAACTCGTGTTAAACGCTCTTATGTCATTCTTCACCTGCTGAGCTTGTTGCCCTGTTTCCTTCCACCCGCTGTGAAAATCGGCTGAATTTCATAACATGGCCACCTGATAAACAACAGTTATGTGAAAAAGGCGGCATGGCGGCACAGTGGGGAAGTGTTCGCCCAACAACTGGAGGATCACTGGGTTAGGACCTCACGCGTAAAGTCAATCTTGGATACAACAATGCCACATCTAATTTTAATCGCACATAAAAGCATGACGGTAGCAAGCACAAACTGGTGAAATCCAACGCAGTAGTGAGGTTGTATCTATCTACGTACATCCTCTTCTGACCTTGACCTATTAATGTGACATTCAAGCCGGTCATTATTCTTAAATGCGGGTGCATACTCCGCCTCCTCAGCAGAGCCAGCGCAGTCTTAATTGGAGCAGATTACCCACAGAAAGCTGACCTGATGGCAGAGTTACCTGCTCCTTGTAACGTTTGCCACTGCCCCTCGCTGTTTGACCTTGAAACAAATCCTCCAGGGTGGAATTTCAGCCGTCCGTGTCTCATTTCTACCAGCACTGCTTCTACAGAATGTGCCTTTATTGCAATTTTGACTATGTTGCGCGGAGCAATGCATCTTTATTTTTCCCTATAAAGCTATTGTCTCTCGAACTGCGGCACAGGCGATAAACAAAGGTTGTTAGTCTGCATAATTTAGTCTTGCTTTAAAGTCATTGCATGTCCTGGTCTTTTTTAGATTAGTTTTATACTATTTGGTCCACGTTTAGTCCAAATTAGTATTCATACATTTTGCTCAAGTGGCTTTTTTTTTTTTACATAACAGTGAAGAGAGAACCAGAAAACCCGGTAATCATGTCCTTTAATAGCATGCAAGCAAACAAAAGCAAAAGCAAACCAAAATTGTGAATTAATTGGTAGTAGAGATTAAATTATCATCAACTGGACTGGATTCTAATTAGTGAAACAGTAAACTAGATGTAGGTGGAGCTATGGCAGTCCTGAACGCTCCGCTCAGGTAGGTCCAGAGTTAAAATGAAGCTTCAGCGCAAATTCAACCTGGAAGACGTACCTGCAGCCTTCATTCATCGCCTCATCAACAGCAGCCTTCACCAATCATCCATTCATCGCCCAGGATCCCCTTCTTAAAGGAGCTATATCATGCAAATGCCATGTTGTTATGCTATTTCCTTATCAAAAACACCCCCAGAGCGGTTTTTGGCTTCATTCACGCAGTTCTAAGTAATCCTCCTGAATCCTGCTCTCTGAGCAGCTGCTCCGCCCTCTCCTGGTAAACGACTGAGCTGTTCAGTTGTGTCGTCACAAAGGAACGGAAGTGCTCTACGTCTGTAATGTAATGACTTACGGCCTGATTTTTATTTATAAAACAGCTTTTTCATTTTTATTTATTTTTGTTGTTGTAAGAGATATATATAAAAAAAAAAAAAAGAACAAAGCAGCAACTCTGTGCTGTCCCACGAGCCTAATCAAACACACCCACGGCCGGAGGAGCCATGGATCCCAGCAGAGGTGTTGTTTTGAAGACAGAGCTCTTTTTAACCTACTCTGGACACGCCTGTTCTTTTTCTTACCCAACGATAATGTCACGGATGCACGTTTGGCTACGAGAGGAACAGGACTATTCGACCTTCCTAAAGAAGAGTGCACTCGCCAGAAGTTGGAATTTCTTTCCGGGATTCAGCGACTATATCAACCAACCTGATGGATGCTTGGTGAACCTTGGCCAGAATCAAAGTGGATTAACTTTTATAACCAACGCAATCATAACCCATAACACGATGGGGAGGCCAGGCTGAGCGGTGAGTTAATCAAAACGCGTGTTAGCGTGTGTGTTAGCGTGTGTATTAGCCATTTATGAAACTGTTGCACATGTCAACTCCTTATAACTGCATTATGTGAAGTAACTTCACTTTTTGCAGCGATATTTATATTTATAATGCTGCAAATGTGGAATGAGCTTGTCTTCCGGGTTGGGAAAATACCCCCCAAAAATACTTATATTTCTCTCAAAAATGAGTACTCCATAGTGATAGAGGTACAATATGTCATATATATGCCTATACTTTACTTTGGAATGGCTAAAATAGCATGATACAGCTCCTTTAAGCTTCCTGGTCAATCACTCGGCCGTTTCCCAGAGGTACTGCGACCCTCCTCCGCCCCTCTTCCGCCTGGCCTCTCCCCGGCTCTGCTCGTTGTCGTCAGCTGGTCGTCGAGAGGGTCTCGTTCTACCTCCACCAGTGTCCGGGCTCCAGGGGAAGATTCTGGCTATCATCCATCAACGGCATGTATTCTATATCATTACTGCAATCTTCCGCCAGGGTCTGAACCCCAATCATGATTCACGTTCAATTCAACTTTCCTAAAACATTCTGTCTCTGTGAGTCTTTTCAGGTTGAAATAGGCCTATAGTTTAGGTGCGAACCACTCTGACTTTTGACTACAATACAACAAGAGCGAGAAGTCCTCAACTCAATCTACTCAGTCCACTTAACGATAATATATCTCTTCAACGTCTCTCTAGTTTGGAGAACTGGGAGCCTAGACAGACATACTTTAAATGATTGTAATGAACGAATTGAATAGAAAGTCCTTGGCAAATACTAAAATACTAGGTGCCGTTTTGTGGGGTCTTGCTTAGCCTGTACTGAAGATATTTCAGTTTTCTCTCAAGTGTTAATGTCCCTGTGTGTAGCACTTTAAACTGAATGACCAAATCCCAATACCAATCAGAACATTTACAAGCAGATAAAGCATTTTTTAAGCTCTTATTCCAATAAATACTGTATTGCTTCACCTCAACCACTTTACATCCATGTGGTTTCATCATCAAAAGTCCTGTAGCCAATAGCTTTCTCTATTTGCTGATCCATTAACTGCTTTACTGTAACCCATCCCAGTCGCGGCAGACCAAACGCAGGAGACGCCCCATTACTAATTCAGCAGCACTTTAAAGGCGACCAGTCAATTGAGCCGCCGCATTCGTTTACGGTAACAGCGTTTGCAGAGGAACCGCGGTGTCTTCAGAGGAGCTCCAGTCAATAAAGACGTGTCGGTTTGAGGCGCGTTGGGTCGAGCTGCTGTGTAAATGGTGGAACCGATGGAACACACTGACCAGGATTTCTGGGAGCAAGAATTTCAGTAGAGGCTAAAGAGAACATATTGTGCGTTATTCTGTCTTATTTAAAGTGGACATAATTCTGGTTTAAGCGATTCTTTTAGGTACAACAGCACTATTACTTCAAATGTTGTGTCTCCTGCAATGGCCGCTGGCTGCTCTGCTTTGCGACGACGACACTGGAGGCCGCCATTGCTGTAGTACCGCCATATAGCGCTAGGCCCCCATTGGAATGCATTGCACTTTAGACACGTTAAAAACAACTTTAATGCCCGGTGCCTAATTTTTTGGAACTGTCTACAGCTAGATATTCCTCCTGTGATTACGCTGGGTTAGACACAATCAGAGGCACCGGGCTGGTTATCGTAGGATAAATTTTAGAAATCTCGTACTTAATGAGGGTCGGACTGTTAGCATTGGAGCTGCGCGAGCTACACGTCACGCAAGGGCCGAGTCTACAGTGAAGATCCCGCCCTTTTGCCCTTATTAGGAACATGCTTCGTCAGAGCTGGGGAGGAGGAGTCTGTAAATCCGCCATGATTTCCCCCTCGAACGTGGTCACTGTGGTAAACGGGGAGGAGTTGTCTATTATTTTATAACTGTCTATGGTCTCCTGTAAGTTAAGGACACTTGTGAAGTTGTATTAAGTAGACGTATGTGGAAAGCAGTTTGCAGCAAGTTTGGCTGCAAGATAAATCACAATCAAGTGTTCTCCTCATGTCTGCTCCAGTTTCCTCCGGTTTCCTTTACCACTAAATGTAACATAGGCCTGTGTGAATGATGTGCGTGTGTGAATGAATGATGGTGGTCAGAGGGATCGTTGGCGCAGATGTGTGCAGTCGCAACAGCGCTTCTTCTACATACGTAGCCTACCACCACCGAGGATGGAGTGAATGTAAATTGTCTCATGTAAACCCTTTGTGACTATATGTCTGTGAAAGGCGCCATATAAATAAAGCTCTTCTTCTCTTCCTACGGGGACAACAAAGTACATGTATACCTTAACCTTAACCAAGATACAACTATACCTTACAATAAAACATCTCATCTCCACGGGGTCTTATTTAACGAAAACCCTGCTTCCTTTGTGTTTCAGGCTCTACTGGTTGTTCTTCCATGAGATGTTTATGTCAGTGTACTCTTAAGCCACAAATCTAAGTGCAATTGCAAAGACACATATTTAAGTATCAAGGCAAGTATCAAAATGTAATCGAAATCCTTACTTCGGTCAGACACAGTACCTAGTTTTGGAGTTGGAAAGAGACAATGGAAGATATGTGTGTTCAATGAAACTGGAGGAAAGCATTAGTTTTGACATTTAAATAAACGGCATCTCTAAGTTAGTGAATCAACTACATGTATTTGTTTTTATTATAAAAAAGTAAAATTGAATTGAAAATTGAGATTCTTTTTTTTTTGCCATATCGTCCAGCCATAATATTTTCCCCACGATTATTGAGCCCTTACTTAAAACTTAAAGTTAAGATGTGACAGTGTATCGGCAAAGGCTACGGCGCATTTGGTGGAACACTGTTTGACTCACGGCTCTGACAGTTTGCTGCTGCCTCTCTTCGCTCCTCACTCCCATTCTGTCCCGTTGAATAAAGCCTGTGGGCCACAAGGAAGCAGTGAGCAGTTGATCTTGAGTGAGGCTTACGGTCAGTATCACCCGGCAGCTGGAGGAGTGACTCGTTGTTCATGTTTTGGGTAGGACTGCCTTGTTTGTTATACGTTACAGTGCTAAACACATGCGTTTGGGTTGTATAATCCTTCCCTTCTCTGAAACCATGTAACAAACGCCTTTTTGATTGGCGTAATGATACTTTAGTGAAGATTATTTTCACAGTATCTCACACTCGTTAATTTATGCAGATGTACTGTAGGTAGCAGCCAGCTGATGCATGTGTCACCCTGCCATTGGACGGTATACAGCAACACGTCCTACCGCGGTGTTCGCTCTCAATCCAGTATGAAAAATCTTAAATATGTGTGCATATATTAACTCGTAAGCACCTTCTTTTTCTCATTTGACATTATGAGAGTGTTCCTTCATCAAAGCTCTCCGGTGTTTTCGAGCCGACATTCTCATATTTGGTGCAAAAATGCGATTGGGTTTTGAGATAGAGAAAGCAATTTGACACTTAAAAGTATTATTTGAAGTGTAATTTTACGAAGATTGCTGGCGGAGGTGTGAAACTCGAGTCAGTCCAAACTTCCCCCTAATTTACACCAATCAGAATAACATTATCCCACACGGCACGTCAAAAGTAGAAGTTAGTTTTTTTGAGATGTAAAAGAAGGAAAATGGATTCGGGAAGTCATCTACAGTCGTTTTCCTTTGTTTGGAAAACCGATACAGAGCAATCCAATTTAATGGGACTGTCCAAGTAATATGAATTGGAATGATTTATCCCAGTGTGTCTCTTCTCTCTGTACCCAAATTGCGAAGTGATTTTGCTCTTTCAGGTATCAGTCATTGGGAATTTGTTCTTTTGAATATGACAGCGGAGGGGACTCATTTTCCAGCGCCTGAGCGAGGTTCACGGTCAGTGCTTCTACCCAGTTGGAAGATTAACCTATTGGACATGTGTAACACTCCCTATGGGTTACGAAAAGAACGTCCATTAGGCAGAACACTACTAGGGATAGAAGGCATGTGTGATAGAGGAAACTAAAGTAAATATAACTGCTCAGCTCATTTGGTTATGAGCTGGTATGTTCAGTTCATGCGTGTGTCAATGTCCTTGGTAAGAATGTCCACAAATAAACAGGAGAGATATGAGTTTGACCACATATCAGTAGTATAGCTCGCCATCTGTTGTAGTCGTAGTAGTACGTACAGTAGGACTTGTGGGTGGTAGCAGCAGGTTGTGGCCGTGGGCAGTAGCAGTAGTAGTAGTAGCAATAAAAAAACCTGACCGGAGAGTATCTTAAGTCAGCGCTTATTTATGCACTTTCACAACCTGCTATGTACTGTTGTAATGCTCAACGAAATTGATTGATGGAGCTGTCTAGCAGTTCAACATGACACAATAAAAGTGCTCTAACTGACGTGGATTACACATGTTTTAAAGAGGGGGTATTATGCTTTTTTCAATCCCATAGCACCAGTCTATAGCATACTACAATGATGATGTAACCTTCTGTTGCTCTGTATATGCAGTAAATTAAAATAACTGCCTTGAATAAAATTGCTCTCTCAAAATGGCTGTATTGAACGTCTTGAAATAGGCCTCTGTCTCTTTAAGAAGCTTTCCGACACGCCCCCTTCAGCACACTGCTGTGGCATTTAAACAACAACACTGTGCGGGGAGGGGGCTCTGCTGAGCTGAGGAGCAGTGGTTGGTGGCTTGGCTGGTGACAAAAGGTCCAGAGGCGTCTCCAGGAGGTGGGGGTGTTCCTAGGAGGACTGAGGCATAGCTACACCTAAAATGGCTGCCGTCTAAGTTTTTACTGATTACTCAACAATATGTGAATGAGCCAAGGCAACACTCCAGGCATGTGTTTAATGAGGGAATGACATAATAACATTATATAAAGCTTGAAAAAGTCGATTTTACATAATACCCCCCCTTTAAGCTGATGAAACCACATCCCAACACCCACACATTCTGGGAATCGAAAGTGAGACCTCCTTGCTGTGTGCATTCAGCCAGACTCACCAGTGAAAGCTTGAACTTTTGCCGTACAGCCGCATTTTGTAACAACAGTTCAGAATTAAGTCCAATTTTCTCTTCTTTGCATTTTGTAATAGTTTTCTCATTTCGCAATGACTCACTATGAGGCATTAAATTGCAAGACTTACAGTATGAGGACTTCCACACAACCGATTTCATCAGTATTTGTTTATCATTTATAACTAATTAGTAGCTTTATTGCTCAGACCATGAATATGTTTAAAACCTATAAAACAACTCCCAATGCCTTTTTCGTACCCTAACTATGACTGACTTGTGCCCGATCTTAACCACACACAGTGTTACTCCGGGATCTGTTTGGGTGCTCACAACTGGTCAACGATGGCAGTAAAGACGTGTAAATGTCGTATAAATGATGAATGAAGTGTTTACGAATGCAGCCGCTTAAGACAAGATGAGCCTTTATTGATCTCACGATGGAGAAATGCACTTATTACATCAGCTCTCAAGAAACACTCAGGAAATAGTTAAGCAAATGTGCAAAGAACAGGATAATGTGCAAACAATTAGTCCAACAGGGTTATCTGTATCAGTTTGTCACACAATCACATGAATATTGTATTGCATTTTGAGCTGTTATGACATAATGCGGTGTTATTACAAAATGCGGCTTACCATGCCCCCACTAGAATCCTTAAAAGATGGGTAAACAGCACTACTAAAGCGAGAACGCCACCAACCAGATTCATCCAGCACATGAATACAATAGAGAATCACATATCTGTTCTATTGTTGAAAGCAGTGTATGGCAGTTATCTTCTCGTAGTCGTAGTAATGGCTCAAAGTATAACAATTTGGCACAGAACATTTGCGGTAGAAATAATAGCAAAGCCAAAAGGCACAGTTTTGATTTTTCGCTTCACAAGTGTTTTGTTGTTCAATGAATGACATTTTCAACATCGGGAAAATAACTTCTCTCGTGTGTTTGTGCGTTACGGCGAGGAACGGCTAAAGTGATCAAAATATGTCAGCGAGAAGTAAACATGCTTCTGCGGGAGAGTAAATATCAAGTGAAATCTCGCACGTACGCAGAGTTGATTAGATATGTACTATATATGTTCAGCGTCCTCCTTACATCAGCACTCGCATTTAAATGTATGTCTCGCTGCTTTCAAATCCGGGGGTATCGACTCTTATTTATGTTTCGCACTGAGGACACTTGCTGCAACTCGAGATTTTGCTGAAGTAACCCATCTCGCAACACGGCCCTTGCATCAGTTTAGTTTTGCAGATAAATAATGAATAAAGCTACATTTTTTATTTCTCTACAATACGTGGAAAGCTTGCGGTGATAAGACCCACAATATCTCCCTATCTTTATTAAAGGCCCTATATTAGTTACAAACAATGACAGAGAGAACAAGTAAATGACATTGTTAGTTGTGTCCAAACTCATCCCTAACTTTCCTAACACATTTCTAACATCACAATTCTTTGCAGGGACAACTTTATAGGCACCTTTCACTATTTACAGGGTCACAGAATGCTTTATAGTTAGATGCACAGTGTTATTTCCACAATACGCCCAATGCCCATCTCGGCTCGCCCGTTGCATTATGGGTAATGGAATTTCTTTTGGCTACCAAACAATATTGATAGTTAGCGTAAAGCAACAAAGAAAGCTCTGATTTGGAGCGTTTTAACCGCTGGAAAGTTGATGATTTAAAGTGTTTTTGTCGTCGCCATGGAGCCTGTTACAATATTAACTTAAAGTCTATTTTTACAACCAGGGCTGCGTACGGAGATAGACAGAAATGAAACTGCCATTCATACGAAGAGATGCTTCAAAAGTGACGACCAGTCCTTGTTCATATAGTTGGAATAACATGGAATAACTATGTGAGAAAAACATTTCTGACCCTTGAAGTCCAGGGTCTGAAACTGTGGCCTCATGTCGCCGATATTCACAACATTTAAACTGAAATGAGAAATAAAAACATAGAATCCCTCTTTTTTTGTCAATAAGGAGGTGGACAGTAGACAAAATCTTTTTCTTGTGACCAGAGAGATCCACATACACACATAGACTATGCCATCTAAATTTACTTTATTTGTATTTTTTTTACGAGTGATCTGATGGAACAACAGAGCTAATCGGTCGCTAATTTGACAGACGGAAATTTACCCACTATATTTAACATCAACACCGTTTTGGAACTTTCCCCTGTGATTACAAGACGAATTCAAATGATTTAAAAAGTGAGGGTGTCTGTGTCGGGCTGATCCCAGGTCCTGTCGTTCCCCTGTCGCGATGGTCCGCTCCTGCCTACGGAGCCGCCGCCCTGACTTTTCCCTTTCAAGATATTGACGACTTAAATATTTGCAAGAAATGTCACTTGAGACTTATAGTCTGTAAACCAATGCCCGTAAGCTTATAGTTCACGGTTATGGCTCAATATACTTCAGTGTTCACGCTCCGCTACCTGAACTCGCTCACACATTTCAATGGCGGTGTGGTTTGTTTGGGCCGAAATTAGGAGCCTGATTGGAGTCACTGGCATGCTGTGCAACTTCTCAAGCAAGAAGTGACTTCCTGTTTCGATCCAGCACACCAAAATAAAAGCATTAGTTCAACTTTCTTTCTGCCTAACTATTAACAGACAAAACACTTAAAATATGTGTATTTAATTATATTCTTGTAATCTTGCAAGTACCAGCTGAACTAATCAATGAGGCGAGCTGTGTGCTTTTATTTTGGGTTTTGGATCGAAACAGGAAGTCATTCTTGGGCGGCGTTGTTATGATTTGAAATTATGCACAGAGTCAATTATCTGAGTCTACGATATAATGGAGGAGGACAAAACAAATGGTGATCCATTTCTAGAAAAGAAATCAAGTATTGGGCCTTGAACCATTTACCTGCCGTTATGATTAGGATTGGATTAGGAATGGCAAATGTGTTTCACAGATCTTACACATATAGAAACTAGAAGGTCTTGGCTTTCAAATGAGGTATCACAATGGCACACTGTAAGCTCTCCTGTCATACTCTTTAAGACTTGGATATGCATTATTTTATATTTTAGCTTCATTGCATTTATCAGGCATATTTTATATCCACATGAACTGCAAAGGGTCCATGAGATGACACTAAATGTTTTATTTTTTTCTACGAGACGTCCGGTACGTAAAATGCGAAGAAATGTGTCCCGCTTTAGGGCTGGTTTTCTCCAAATTAGGTTTTTTATTACCCTTCCAGTCTTGGTCTTAACAATTGTTTCAAGTGTTTTTTTAAGGAGGATTTTTTTTATCTAATTCCCAGCCGTTTTCACAGATTTTTTTCACTTGATTGGCTATTCAAAAAACTAAACAAGATCCAAATCCACTCTGGAAAAATCTTCGTTACTAATATGTCACGAAATAAAACCATACATGTAAATCTGGGTCTATCCAACATTTAGTCGTTGAAAATATAGACAATTTGACAATTTTTATGCACAAAATGCCTTATTTTTATATGAAAACATAAAATGGATTCACTTCTCAAGGAAGCTGCATGGCCAATAGAAGGGCTTGGGAGCATAGTGCTGAAATCCATTCACAAAGCAAACCAAGATCGGACCGGAATTAATGTCTTAGTGCCTTACAGAAACAGAACATATAATTACTCATGGAAGGCAAATAACATCAATAACACATACATAAACATTAAATTAAAAGTGATGAGTGCAGGTGAATAAATACCTTCAGTTGTTGTGTGGTTAAATATTAGGCTCATACGTTGTGTAATTCTTATAGTTTAGCAGTTTATTTTCCAGCCTTCTCTCAAATACAGTATCAATATTCTGGACATGATGTGACTGTGAATTTGAATGTAAGTCCCTTTGTGAAGCTTTACACCTTTCACCTGCTTCTCGTCACATCCCACATTATTCAACCACAACAGTGCAAATCCTTGTTTAGTCCAAATCCGTGTACATTTGAAACCATTGTGTACATTCCTTAAAAAAAAAAAGGTCTGCTTGAGGATTCCGCTTGTTCCTCCTATAAATAAAACATTACGTGATGATGGAGCTCTCTTAAAGCTCTATACGCCGGCTTCCTGATCGGCTCTGCCTTGGCACGTGCTGCAGTCACACAGCCATGGGAGGATGTGAGTTTAGTCTCATTTAAAAATTCTCTTTGAGGGAAAGTGCAGTCGACTCCCGGAGAATTTTTAATGCAAACCTGAAGTGCCGGCGCTCGTAGCATCTGAGCAGTGATAGGATTTCGGCTGGAGCAGAAGGAGGCACAGGCAGGTTTTTATTTTTTTATTCCCTTTTGGCCTCTCTGTCTTTTATTTATTGTTTGGAGCGGCACTTCAATGCACAGGCTAAGGTCGCAGAGCTATAGAAAGCAGAGGCGCTTGACATTACATTTGGTCGGTATGGCCGGTGTTCTTTTAAAGTCCAGCCCTTGAGGATTTTCAGTGAGTTTGTGGCAAAGAGACAATTAAAGGCTGCGCAGTATTACCATGAATTATCCGTTAAAATGGTAATAAATTAGAATTTCTCTGTGCTCATTAAACTCATTTGTGAAAAACAGATCTCCATTTTTATTGTGAAAATAAAGTGTGGGTTTGATCTTAATGTTTTATTGCACTAAATAGATCTACACATTTAAAACGTTGCTATACAAAGTTAGAATTAATTATGTTTTTTCATATCTGTCTTTGCAAATCGACTCTTCTGACACAAGAGGGGTACAGTACCTTTTGTTCCAGCTGTCTTGGATACACAACATATAATGAATAGAATAATAAACTCTCAGATATAAATGTTAGTATTACTAAGGATGCACCGATCCGTTATTGGTAGCCGATACCGGTTAGTATGCTACAACAGTTGCTAATGCTAACGATAACTAATCGGGGTATCCCCCGGTATCTATGTTGCCCGGGTCGGGTGTTCTATCAATGTGAAAGAATAAACATATCAGACATGGCACAGAGCACAGCCGAAAATAGAGAACATGTGCGATATTGTTTAATTGTACAGCAGAGAGTTGGTTACAAACGAGAGGCTAAATTGCTCGTTTCTTAGCATCATTACGCATCATTACGCACAAGATTATGCTCAAGATTACAAATGCGATTTAAAATAATAGTAGACTAAATAAATAGGTTTCTATTTTACAAAACACAATTAGGCAATTAAGCTCAGTGTTTACCAGTGTTTATAGGATTATATGTTTATAGGAATTGCTTTTAGATAAATGACAAGCTTTTTTTTTTTAAAGAGAGAGGGAGAGAGAGAGAGGGAGAGAGAGGGAGAGGGATGGAGAGAGAGAGGGAGAGAGAGGGAGACAGGGAGAGAGGGGGAGAGAGAGATGGAGAGAAAGAGAGAGAGGGATGGAGAGAGAGACAGGGAGGGAGAGAGAGAGGGAGACAGGGAGGGAGAGAGAGAGGGAGACAGGGAGGAGAGAGAGAGAGAGGGAGGAGGAGAGAGGGAGAGAGAGAGGAGAAAGAGAGAGAGGGATGGAGAGAGAGACAGGGAGGGAGAGGAGAGGAGACAGGGAGGGAGAGAGAGAGGAGAGAGAGAGAGAGAGAGAGGGAGACAGGAGGGAGAGAGAGAGGGAGAGAGAGAGAGAGAGAGAGGGAGACAGGGAGGGAGAGAGAGAGAGGGAGAGAAGAGAGAGAGGAGAGAGAGGAAGAGAGAGGGAGAGAAAGGGAGACAGGGAGGAGAGAGAGAGGGAGAGAGAGAGAGAGGGAGACAGGGAGGGAGAGAGAGAGGGAGAGAGAGAGAGAGAGAGAGGGAGACAGGGAGGGAGAGAGAGAGGGAGAGAAAGAGAGAGAGGGAGAGAGAGGAAGAGAGAGGGAGAGAAAGGGAGACAGGGAGGGAGAGAGAGAGGGAGAGAGAGAGAGAGAGGAGACAGGGAGGGAGAGAGAGAGGGAGAGAAGAGAGAGAGGGAGAGAGAGGAAGAGAGAGGGAGAGAGGGAGAGAAAGAGAGAGGGATGGAGAGAGAGACAGGGAGGGAGAGAGAGAGAGAGAGAGAGAGGGATGGAGAGAGAGAGGGAGAGAGAAAGAGAGGGAGACAGGGAGGGAGAGAGAGGGAGAGAGAGGAAGAGAGAGGGAGAGAGAGAGGGAGACAGGGAGGGAGAGGAGAGATGGAGAGAGAGAGAGAGAGGGGAGACAGGGAGGGAGAGAGAGGAAGAGAGAGGGAGAGAGAGAGGGAGAGAGGGGAGAGAGAGATGGATAGAAAGAGAGAGAGGGATGGAGAGAGAGATGGATAGAAGAGAGAGGAGGGATGGAGAGAGAGACAGGGAGGGAGAGAGAGGGAGAGAGAGAGGGAGGGAGGGAGAGAGAGAGAGGGAGGAGAGAGAAGAGGGATGGAGAGAGGGAGAGAGAGAGAGACAGGTAGGGAGAGAGAGAGAGAGAGAGAGAGGGATGGAGGAGAGAGGAGAGAGAGAGGGAGGGAGAGAGACGGAGTGGAGAGAGAGAGGAGAGAGAGAGAGAGGGAGGGAGAGAGAGATGGAGAGAAAGAGAGAGAGGGAGAGAGAGGAGACAGGGAGGGAGAGAGAGAGAGAGAATTTGGTCTGGTCTGCAATTCCCCCCTCAGTAGAAGTGGGGGAACATGGACCCGGGAACAGAGGTACGCACCAGCGACTAATCAAGGCTGGGTCAGAACTATGATTGGATCACCTAAAGTAGCTTAATAAAATAAAATAGCCACTGCTGGAGTCGAGTGTTTGTATTTTAGTTTATGAAATGCTGTTAAAGAATAACCGATCTAACATGTTCGTTATGCACAAGTTATAACGATCAGATCAATTTATGTCAGTTGTTTATATCAATGTAACCTAACCTCATAACATCACAATGGAGAAAACTTAACTCAAGAAAGGTATCATTTAATTAATATCGGATATCGGCAGCCACTCAAACCCCCAGTATCGTATTGGTATCGGAAGCAGAAAAGCTGGATCGGTGCTGTTATTTCAAAGCACGTGTCAAATTCTGATGGCAACAGTCAGGAATGATTTTAGTCAAATTAAAACAGCTCCGTTTATAGTGTGCAAAGAGTTTAGAAGTGATATCAGTTCAACTAGATTTGATCAATGAATAATGATCAAGACAGATAGAGTCACTGATAGAGCTGACTATGTTGAAAAAAAAGAAAAATCTGCCCACGTTTTGCCGCTCGGCGAGTGTTGACGCTTCATGAATGCTACTCCAAACAAGGCACGATGAGAGACTATTTTGTCCTTTTCTTTTTAATCAATAAGAATGTGGAACTCGAGCCAAGTCGCTCTCCTGGTAATAACGGAGCAGCCGCTATCCCTCTTTTTAATACGTGTCCGCGTGAGACGGTGTGTGTGCAAGCAATATATACGGCGCGAGGAACAGCGGCGATGAGTGGAGGTGATGTATGGGGCTGGACACTTGGTCAGATAAAAGTGTAGGAATCATGATTAGGTTGGCTACAGGGCCACGGGAAAAAGAAACGCGGAGAAAGGCGGCGCACGAGGGGAAAGCGTCTTATCTCATGAGCGCTCAATGCATCAAACGCATACAGCGGGATTCACTGTAATATGTGGAAAAGTGACATGCCATTAAAGGGGTGAAAATGATCATTCTATTGCTTTGGCCGAATGCTATTGGGGATGTTGAAGGGGCGGTATGGGAATAAATCCAATAAGCTAGTGTAGGCACATGACATTGTATTAAAACGTGGGAAATTGCAAGTATAGAGCTCGGGGTTCTGGCGTCAAAACGCTAAGTATTATGAGAAAAGTGATCCATGCCATGTGATAAAGAGCCAGTGGAGATTTTACAATGTACAGAATTTCTCATGAACATAAAAGCATTGTCAGTACAGAACCTAACGCAAACACCCTCGATCCACGGCTCTACTTTTTTTCAATATCTCTCAGTTATTATTAGTTTATGGAAAATGTTATAGTTCCCCTTAAAACAGTAAATTTCCCAAACGCCATTTAAAAAAACAACCATTTTTATATTATTGTCCCATTTATTCATTCTCAGAGCGTGATCTGGTCCGAGTTCAGCCTCAATGTCTGAAATGCTTGTGCTAACTCAGCGATACACAGAAGTAGCATGTTGCCTTTTTTTGTCCGTGAGAGTAAATACTACGCTGACAGGAAAGACAAAGAGAGAGAGAGGGATATTGTACATCCAATTACACAATGGAGATATTTTTTTTCACTCAAACTTGGCTGTAATACTGTTTAAGTGGCGCTAACCCGCAGTTAGCTTTACCCGTTAGCCTGTTAGCTTCTTCTTTGTGATTCCATTAGTGTGTATTGGTGACTGCGGTCCGGTGGCAGTCAAGTGGCAAATGTGGTTTTCTGGCCAGAGACACTAAGGGGAGATGAAAGACCCCCCAATCATCCCATTAACACTTGTATTACCCCCGGAGGGACTACGGAAAAGATTTATTAAGGTAAACAAGTTACATAGTACTGCTTTATAGCTGCACTGCATAACAGTTCACCCCGTAAATAGAAAAAATACAAGCATTTATTTTATTATGTTACATTTCTATCAATTGAAAAATACCTCGTTTCCATGGAGATGTTGACTAAAGGCAACCAAATATGAGATTTTAATTAGATTAGGTGTTCATCCAAATCCATTATTTGATTATCCACTGCAAAAGGAAATTGTCTGTGTCTTTTGCATTGTTTGCAACAGTATATAGTCCAAAATTATACGTAATGTGCCTTTTAAGTACATGTACCAACCAAGCAGCCAATAATAAATGTGAAGCGACTGCATTCTGGAGATTCTGAGCTTTCAGATCAGGTGCGGCGTGTTCACATGTGCTGAGATTAAGTCAGGTTTGAACAGACGGCTAGAACTATTAGTTATTATTTATTTTTCTTGATCAAACATGAAACCAGTGTCGATGCCTCCCTAATCCTTGACACTCGAGAATTATGTAGCATATTGGTCTGAAATGAACGACATAATTCCCTCGCTGTGAAGTGGCTAAAGTAGCAGATAGCTAAGATGTTTTGACATGTGCGTGGCTTAGCTGAGCTAAAAGTTGGACTCCAAAGCTAAATATTTGAACAGCTTGTTGGATAGTAAGTTTTAATCTGTACATTTCCTAAAATAATGTTGGATTTTACGAACCAAAGAAAACTGCTTTAAGATGTCGTTCCAGCACGGATATAAAGTTTGTATTGATCTTATCCAAGTTAAATGCAAATGTGTATTGAATTCAAACACAAGAAGACTATAGCCATTTCTCCTCTTGTTATCCGCCATAACGATGCCTCATCATTTCAACATATACCTCCGTCCGTCCTATTCCAATGACTCTCTCTCTCTCGGATCATTATTCTGCAGCGCTGCCATGGGCTGAACCGGACCGCGTGTGCGCTCGCAGAAAAGGCCGCAGAGTGGTGAGCGAGATATACGAAGCCGAAAACAGAGAATGGCTTTTAGCGGCAGCATCGAGAGACATGAGATAAGTGGGGAAAGAGGAAAGTCAAACGCGCTGTCTCCTCCGCTCACCGCTCATGTCGCGTAAGGCGGAAGCGACAGGATCGTGTATTTTAGGGAGTGGAGAGGGCAAAGCAATGTTGCCCCGAATAAATGGGGTCCCAGTGGCCTCTGGAAAGGACGAGATTGGAAGAGATTAGCATCCAGTTTTGAGGTTTGGACGGCTGTGATAGCTTCTGAGTTTTCTTTGCTTTTTAAAGTTCAGTGTAACGCGTAATTTAGGCAGAAACTTCCTGGTAGATTCAAAAACCGAGACAGCTGGATGCGTCTGATTCAAACAGACAGTTTCGTGGTTAACAAAATCACTTCTTCATTATTTAGGAGGGTGATAGAATCTCATGACACATTCTGTCACCGACGTTACCCCTAAGGAAGTAATTTGTTTGGATAAAGATGCGTTCAGCTGTCTTAAACACTGCATAGCCACAAAAGGTCACACGCTCTGAAATTTAGCATTTGCTGAGGCATTGTTTCATTAAGCTTCTGCAAAGATCTTGTATCGACTTTAGGGCTGGGAACCTCTGGGTACCTCACGATACGATACACGATACATGGTTCACGGTAACGATTATCTCACGATGCGATACTGCGATAATCGATATAGTGCACAAAAAATAACCTACGATACATCACGATAAAAAACATGCTACTTTTAACCTATATTTTAACATACTACATATTATTCATCGTTTACATTTATTTCCATGTGCTTTGCACCACTTTTATAAATGATCCTGACTTACACACTGAAATCTGGCCTTATGGCAGAGTGGCAAGATCAAGCGATTTTTGAAAGAAAACCATAAGAAGTCCCGTTTTCTGTTTGCTAGAAGCCACCACGTGCCACCATGTGGCTTCTAGCAGAAAACGGTATTTCTTATGGTTTTCTTTCAAAAATGCCACTCTGCCATAAGGCCAGATTTGTGCAGTGTACGACTAATAGTTGTCCTGTGTACAGTTTCCCAGACCCGAGCTGTAGCTCTCTGCAGTTCATCCAGGGTCATCATAGGCTTCTTGGTAACAGCTCTGGTCAGTGCGGTCCTTGTTCGGTCAGTAAGTTTAGGAGGATGGCCGAGTCTTGGTAGTTTGCAGTGATGCCACACTCTTTCTATTCATGTACTTTGAGAGATGTTCAAAGCTTTGGAAATGTTTTTATAACCCAGCTTTATACTTCTCAATAACTTTATCTCGGACCTGTCTGGTGTGTTATTGGACTTCATGATGCTGTCTGCTCCAATAGTCTCTTAACAGACCTCTGAGACCATCACAGAGCAGCTGTATTTGAACTGACATTAGATTACACACAGGTCGACTCTATTAGACATTGGGTCAACATGTGATTATTCAGAAATCATCAGGCAACTTCTGAAGGCAATTGTTTGCACTAAAAGGAAAGGGGGGCCGATACTTATGCCACCCACTGTAGATCTGTCAGTGACTTCATTTACATTTAAATAAACAAGAAACCACAGTCCTATTTAAAAAAGAAAAAAATCACCCCCTAATTAATCTTCTTTATAATTATAAAAACTATCATTAAAGTATTTATTTGTGTGACAGTGTTTGGTCCAAGTGCTTATAACTGTAGTGCTGCCCCCTGCTGGTCTGACTGAATTCTTCATCATTGTTGGCCTCTATTGACTGTGAAAACAGTGGAGCACTATTGCCTCATTAATATGCATGACATTGCTCATTAATATGCATGATGTCATCAAAAGTATCGATAGCAGAATAGAAAGATCGGTATCGTATCGTCCTGCAAAATATCGCGATATATCAGAAAATCGATATATTGTCACACTCCTAATCGCCGTTGGGAGAGTCTGACCTTCTCCGGCACGTTCCAAAGATTCTCGTTGGGGTTAAGATCTGGACTCTGTGTCAGTCAATCCATGTGTGAAAATGATGGACCCTTTCACTATGTGAGTCCTATGAATCCTGGCATTTTCATCTTGGAAAATGCCTGCGCCATCAGGGAAGAGGAATTGATGGAATAACTGATCATTCGGGACGTTCAGGTCGTCAGCTGATCTCATTCAACCTAGACCTGACCGACTGCTGCATCCCCAGATCATAACAGTGAGATAAATCCAGGTGCCGACTCTTCTTTTTGGTCGGGCTGTGTATTTTGTATCAGTACACTTGGTCACCGCAACATTGGTATTTCACGAGTCAGTGTTTGGAGCCTGTCCCCACAACGCCAAGTCAAAAACAGAAGGTGAGGATCTCTATGTGGCATGAATCGTTGATAATGACTGAACAAAAAGCACCGTATAAAATCCCCATTGATGTAGAGAACCGCTCTATAGTCAACTGTAAGCATTTTCTGTATGTTTTTTATTAACCAGTGGGATCAATTAAAAAGAATGCTTTGGCTGCAACCATGACCGGGGTCCAACTTGGAACGCCGTCTTGCATTATTAAAAGAGCCTCTATTAAAATCCGCATATGTACCTCTGGTGTATTTTTAAACTCTATCGCGCCGTTCTGTTTTGGAGGGCTGCGGAGGGGGGTGCTGTAGGCGCTGACAGGCAGCCGGACAGGGGAGATGGGACAGGAGCAGATGGCCCGGCTTAATCACCCTCAACACCGCTGTCCAAGCCTCCCGCGCTCCTGAATATGATTGTAATGTTCACGAAGGGAGCGACTGAGGGAAAGAAGAACAGGCCCGATGATGTTGTAAAAGTATCTAATAGCGATTTACCGATGTGTGCTAACATTTAAGAGAAGACTGAAATGATTCGTCGCTGAAATGAGAGCAAGAGCTTGTCTACCGGCACAAATGAACAATAGGTGAAGTAAACTCTCACAAAAGCAATTGTTTAATCTCACAGACAATGAAAAGTTCTTCAACCGTAAGATAAATATGGCAGGTTTGTGTTCAGGGATTAACTCTTACTTGAGCCATTCATGCATGTTTGTCTTTGAATCACCGCAGCACCGGCTTATACATTTTCCTCGAGCTCCTCCCTCGGCCCTACAAGACTTTGGAAACACTTTTTATGCATTGGCTTTTCTTTCAACACTATTTGCATTGTGTGATTCTCATTGGAGGCATTAAACTATTAATGAACACATGGGCCCCTCCTGGAACCGCCACCTTAACGTGGTGGAGGGGTTTGAGCACCCAAATGATCCTGGGAGCTATGTTGTTTGGGGTTTCATGCCCCTGGTAGGGTCTCCCAGGGCAAACAGGTCCTAGGTGACGGGTCAGACAATGAGCGGTTCAGAAGCCCCTTATGAGAGACCAACAGGCCCGGTTAGAACCATGAGGCCGTCCTTCTGTGGACCCAACACCTGCAGGAGGAGCCATAGGGGCTGGTGCAGCTCCAACAGCTGCCCCCACGACCCGGCAACGGACAAGTGGAAGAAGATGGATGGATGGATGGATGGATGGATGGATGAACACATGGGAGAAAATAGCTCAAATATGTTGATATTTTGAAATTCTTCCAAGTTGCCACCCTTTGTTCTTGGCATTTCTTCATGGAGATTTTGTTGAATTTATCTTTTCATTTAAAACACAATTCCACACGTGTTCGTTCAGAATAAATGCCTTCAGTGAGATCCACAATGTAAATAGTCTTGAAAAAAAAGAATACAAATTATTGGATTTATTTCAAATTTAAAAAGAAGAAGAAAAAACCAAGTAGGATTTGATATTGCTTTTAAAGGAAAACCGAAACGTTGCGTAAAAGGCATGTTTTTTCAGAGTATTTTGGCTTTGATTGAACACAACACATTGTCTTTTGTTATTACTAAATAGGAGTTTTAGTGATAACTTTCGATATACGTAAAGGGCCGCACTTATGATGTATAGAGCAGGTGTCTTCAACCTTTTATACCTGGCAAGCTACTTTTATGTAACAAAAACGTCTAAGAGCTACTTTATTATTTCAAAGATACTTGTGTATGACCTGACGTTGTCTTCATAAATGCAGTCTTTGTGGAGTGAGTGTGCAGGCTTTTTCATCATTCACTGTAGCCTTGCACCTGGTGATGTGCGTATATTTTTGATGCTTGAAAGATACTTGTGTAACCATGCGACTTAGGAGGAGTTCACCTTGGAGAGGTGGTAGCCAAGATGATCTGTCCTTATTCTTGATTTCATTTACCTAAATGTTTGCAGATTCTGTTCAACATGTTAAAAACAAGAAAATGTCTCTAAAATGTGACCGGTCAAGCGCATGTAGAAATGTAGAAAGTCTTTGGCGAGCTACCAATAGAGAGAGGGCTGGAGAGCTACTGGTGGGAGAGCCCTGACGTAGGGGGTACTTAAAATATACACGAAAGGTCCGGGGGGTACGTGTGATTGAAATGTATCATATGCATAATCTTATTGAATAATTATCATTGTGTTTTGAATATGTTTGAATATAACCATCTTGGTGAACTAAGCAACTAAACTACTGACCTGTGTTCAACCTGGACCCCCCGATTTCTCCAGTTTGAAACCTTTGGATAAACACTGGTGAAGAGATCATGACCTGTCCTTCTTGTGTTTTATTGTTTCCTTAGGAATGTGGCTAATCTTACTGTTGTTTCTATCTGCTGGTTTGACTATATACTCGAGTGAAGGGAAGAACACCTCAGACTAGGATGTCAAGATTAACCGGTTTTACGATTACCACGATTATAAAAGGACACAGTAGGTTATCCGTAAGAATTTTAGAAGCCACGGTTTTTCACTCTGACGTATGAGCCCTGCACGTCATTGACAGCCCGTAAACTCACCGATAGTTGAGCAAGGCAGAAGGACGCTCTCCTCCAGTGTTGTATCCACCCAAAAACGATTGAAGTCAGCAGAGTGGGACCTCTTTAGGATCCAAAACATGACCAAGGCGTTGTTGTTGTCGATGGAACATCCGTTATGCAAATCCTGTCGTCAGAAAGTTGCAGCAAAAGGTGCTGATATCGGCTACGTCGAATATAAACAACATCTTGGAGATAAACCTTCACTGTAAATGTCCAGGTCAAGGTAACAAACTATATACAGTAATTCCAAAAAAAACTTGTCCAAATGTTGGGAAATAGCCGCCACAACTGGCTCAGGATGTAAACACAAAGCTAACGCGCTCCGCTCTGCTTCAGCGTAACAGAAAGGAAAGTGAAACCGCTCACATGTGGAAATCAGCTGTTCCAAAGAGTCTCCTTAGTCATTTTGTAAACACAAACATTCTCTGTTCATCAAAACATCTGACAAATAATTAAGCAGCAGCAGAACTTTTGAGAACATAAAACCTAGCCTAGCTTGTGGCCTAATAATATACAGTAAAATAATTATGATAATTATGGTCATTATAAAGAAGTAAAGTTGACATTGTTTTGTATTATTCAGTGTAGGCCTATTTACTTTAATGCAAAACTATCTTAAAGCATTTTTCATTTTTAGAAACAGTGAATGTTTACAAGTTCAAGTATTAAAAAGCTTTTTAAAGACAAAAACTAAAAATATAAGTTGTTTCCTTTCATTCGGTCGATAATCGTGAATAATCGTAAAATCGCAATATTTTCTCTCACAATAATCGTGACTCAAAAAATTGAAATCGGGGCTTCGCTGCAAGACGCTGTCTGACATACGACAATGTCTGTTTTGACAAGGATCAAGAAGAGGAGGGTCTTATTAAAGAGACACAGCTGTAGTGCTTGTTGAACTTGAAACCAAGCTGATCGAAACTTCAACGAGTAGTTTTTTTTTTCAATATAGCCATTTCAAACCAATGAAATATAAGGTAGTGATCAAGATATGTCAGAAATAATGACCAAACATCTTCTCTAACAAATAGCCCATAGAGTATTATTGGCACGTCTATCTCATTCTTAAACACAGTATAGCGAAAGGCTTGTAACGGTGAGTGAGCAGTGACTTGGCGGAGGGGAACAATACCCTTGAGGCTTTGTCATTATTACATCGCACTTTGAATAGGAGCCGACTCAAAGAGAGAGGGGGGATTGGCACGCGGCGCTCCTGAACTCCTCGCTTTTTCTTTAACCTAATTGAAAGAACCATCAATCTTTAATGTACGAGATCTTCCCCGCGCTCTTTCATTGACCTGATTCTTCATAAAGCGTAATCGAATCTGTCGCCGTGTTTTTTCAGACCTATATTGTTTCATCATTTTTTTTCCGACAGGAGTTTGAGTAATACCTCCTCCGCCGCCATCTTTCAAGAGGAGAGGGAGAGAGCGCGCAGACAATTCAAATGAAATCAGATTTGTTTGTAATTGTCTGCGCGATAAATCAACATTATTGTTTGGGAGAGGCGTTCTTCGTCTGTGTTATCCTTCGCCCGTTGTTCAAAACTGTGCAGGTGGAACGCTAATTTTTATTCTGTGTTTTTCGGCGTTTTTGAATACAGCCGGTCTCGTGTGTTGGCACCCGGGAGAGCGGAGGCGCAGTGCCTCTGTTGTCTAGACGGTCCCCTCAGATGAAAATCGGCATTGTTTGGACCCAGAGCTCGTTCAATATTCACAGCTGCCTTTGGGTAAATCACCAAATCTGTAGCCACACTGAAGCCGCACCAAAATCACAATTATGCTCATTTGGAAATCTCGCTCTCACTTTTTAAATTTGCTGAGTTTTTTCGGGGGGGGTTATTTCTCCTCCAGAGTTTGGTGAGGTTTTCAGCTTTCAATTTTATATGACACCGGCGAGAGCGGCATGAGCTGCTTGGATTGAATTTGCACACACACAAAAAAAAGGCTCCGGGTTCAGAAAGTTTTCAAACCTTATTTGTCATTCATTATGTAGCTGTTTCTAAAGGTAGAAAGCCCACACAGAACACGCTTTTATGATGCGTTTTAAGTTATGTGAAATTATGTGAAGAGAGACGCCATTCAGGCCAGATACAACAACAGCTATGACTAAAGAACCTTTGCTTTCAGTCATGGCTGAACATTTATAAAAGTCTGTGGAGCTTTTCATTTATGGCCCATAATAGACAAAGGTGCAGGCCTGAGACTGACATTTTTTATATCAGACTTCAACAACGTAATATAGGAATATGAGAAGAATAGGGCTGGGTACCGATAAAAGATACCAGTCTGTTATCAGAGAAAAAAAAAAGGTTTAGGTACTACTGGTATTGAAAAATAAAAATATCAAAGCAGGTACCGAAAAGAAATATACAGTTTTTATATTAAAGTTTTATGCTGTTGGTTATCAACATTTAAAAGAAATAAAGTGGAAAAACAAAACAATGAAAAAAGGGCGAAAAAGTGGGGGAAATTTGGGAAAAACAAGTGGAAAAATTGAGGTACATTTGGGGAACATTGGGGGAAAATTTTGAAAAAAAAAATCAAAATTTTCTCTCAAAATTTTTTCTCACAAATTTTTCTCACAAATTTGAGAAAAAATTTGTGAGAAACTAGTGATGGGTCGGTCACGAACGAGTCGGTATAAAGAGCAGTGAACGATGAGAGTCGAGTCTCACCAGTGAGCCGTTTTTCTTTTGTTAAGTTTGCATGTTTATCAAGCTCTACATACACCGCTCTCTGCTACATTAGAGACAAATAGAGAAGGGCAAAGACTGAAAGAGAAAAGAGTAAGAGGATGGGTTCGGGGAGAGAGGGAGATGTAAAACATCTGCAGCTGCAGCCCGTCCGAACGAACCTGCTGTTTACACAAAATCTAGATCTCTACAAACTTAAACTAATCCATAAATGTAGTCAGTACATCTCTAGCTTTCAGCCACTTCTTATTTGAGAGAGAGATCCGCCTCATATTTGCTCCGGTTCACCAAGAAGAGCCAAAAATCCCATCACTAGGAAAAACACATGTAGAAAAAAGCCCTTCTGTAGTTAAAGGGAGTTTCTTGGTTGTTTCACCTCAAACAAATGATACAGATGCAAAAGAAATTAAATGGAAGGGAAAGGAATAAATTAACATTATTATTCTGTTTTATGGTTCTATATGACAGCTAATTTAGCATAGGTATCGAAAAAGTACTGGTATCGTGTTCTCCTTGTGTCTGTATGGGGTCAGTTTCCCCCCATCTCTCTAAAGCATTCGCTGTACGTTGATTCTCCAGCTTGCTCCTCCTTACCAAGCTCCTGGCTGGAACTGGTGTGTTATTTCGTGATGTGAAAGTGCTCTGAGTGCCCAGTGGAGGGAGAGTAGTGCCATATACAGTAAATTGAGAGCGTTCACAATTTACCTCTGCGGCGTTTCTGTTTGAAATGACAGTGGCTCAGTTTATGCTTACATTTCTGCAACTTGTTATTGGTCGTTAAGTGTCCATACTAACTCTGTGATATGAATTGTAGTTTATGATTATCCTATGGGCTTACTCCCTTTCCCCTTTCTCTTAAACCCACTGCAAAAAGCCAGGATGCCTCCGAAATAGAGCTGTAACTTTGCAGAAGTTGTTGACTGTACAGAGTTTTTCTTGCTTCTTTCCCCCCCCCTCCCTTCTCTCAGACAGCCTCCAGATTCAAACCAGTGAGCTCTCCAGTTGGATTCCCACTCTCCTGTCCCTGCTGTCAAAAAAACCCCATAAAAAACGGAAACTTCGAATTTCGATCCAGGGAAGAGAAAGTGCTTTTTGTGCAAGGTGTCACTTCCTACTCACCTACTGTTAAACCGGATGATTTAATTAAGACATCCATTCAAACTCCTGCCAAAATTTTTTTTTAAATGCAACTTAGACGGGTTTAGAGAATTTAATTTCTCAGTACGCTTGCACAGTGGGTTTCCTCATACTAATATGTAGTCCTCTGTTTATTTATATGACCTAAAGTAAACACGTTGGGCTCTCTAACTTTCTATAAACACGATCGTGAACATGTTTAGTGTTTCAGCTGATCGTAATGTAATGACAGATCTTTGCTTTTGTTGCCATGGTTATAGTGCAGATGTGGCAGTGGCTTGGGCGCTTGTCAACAAACCCGGCACGATGGCTGAGCTGCAGGGGCGGAGCAGAGAAACTGAGGTTCTGGGGGGAGAGGGCACAACTATTAAACTGTTACATCTAATCTCAAATGAATTAAAGCAAATATTATTGGTGTAGTTTCGAGAGTGTTTCATTTTAATGCGGTATCACTTTTTATTTTTATTTTTTTATTTTTTTTGACCTGACCTTTTATCCCCATTTCAACCGGAGCGGAACAGGACAGACCACTTGAGACCAGTTCGTTCTGAAGGGGAGTCAGTGCCTTTAGAAGAATGCAGAATGCCAGTTAATGCATAGAACTACTTAAAGGGATATCTGGGCCTCATTTCCTACAGTAGTTATCCAGAGTGTTGTTGATGTCTGGAGATATTTTTTTCTTAATTCATGCAGTTCATATATTTGAAGAGTCTAGTGGCGCTAGGCTAATGCAAGGCTAAAGCATTTCTATGGTATCAGTTAGCCTGCATTAAAAACAGTCTGACCCACTCCACAGTGCACCTGAGGCAAATCACTTATAACGCCAGACTAACCATATAAATGTCTGTGTTAATAGAATAATTTTAACCATTTTGCATTTAAAATAACTTATATTTGAGCAGCATCAGCTTCGTGGCTGTAAGCTAACGCAGCGGCGGAGTGATCTGTGAGAAAATAGTCCCTCAAAATGCAGTAATTCATGTGATACAAGGTCAGTTATATTTCAAATATTATTCTATTAACACAGACATTTATATGGTTAGTCTGGTGTTATAAGTGATTTACCTCAGGTGCACTGTGGAGTGGCTCAGACTGTTTTTAATGCAGGCTAACTGATACCATAGAAATGTGTTAGCCTTGCCCTAGCCTAGCACCACTAGACTCTTCAAATATAAGAACTACATGAATTTAAGAAAAAAATATCTCCAGACTCTGGATAACTAGGAAATGAGGCCCTATGTCAAAAATCCCGAAATATCCCTTTAATGCTTTTTGCCACGTTTTTTATATTAATTACAACGCTATGTCCCTCTGTACTACATTTTAACAACACACAAGGCAAATGGGATTTTTACGAGTGGTAGATGCTTTCTAAATGTTTCCAAACAAACGTCTCATAGGACTCCAAGGCCAGAAACAGTTGTGGGTAATAAACGAGCTCTGTTTTGCGAAACATTTTGCTTAACATTAAGTAGCCGTTCTCTCAGAATACGACAGCGATCACCAAAACAAAACAAAATGTATGTGTATTATTTATGCTTTCAGGCTTGTGGTGTTTTCTCAAGCGCGTTCTCCCTTATCTAAAGCATAATGTAGCTGCGTGTTGCGTCTCTTCTCCCCAACCCCCTTAAACCGGTCCAACCAACAAACTGCTCCAGACCCCGGGGCTGAAGTGGTCTGGGGTTGGAGCGCTTTGGAGTGGTTCACTTCTGGCTGTCGAAACACCCGCAAAACGCTCCGGCCCGTCTTGTTCAGATCCTGTCGAAATGCGACTTTTGAGTTTGCATGTTCTGGGTGGGTTTCTGCTGTTCTGGGTTTCCCCCATCAACTCAAATGCATTTCCCTACCCCATAAGGATCGCTAGATAATTTCTGGAATGGAAAACGTGCTCAATTCTTCTCCGACTATTCTTCTCTATATAAGACTAATGCATTATGTCTGATTAGCATCACACTTCCAAACGCCGTACAGCACTTTGACAATAAACTGTTAAATGACTACCCGCCCACGTACAAGTGCAATCATGTATCATTTTTCACTTGTATTTCCATAGATTTGTTCGAGTTGCCTGCCGGTGTAGTCCTCGAGAGCCTCCTTCTTACAAGGTCACGACCAGCCCCCGAGCCTCTAAAGTTGGCAGAGGTTAAACATTGCGCTAAAGGCCTCAGCGAAACATCCAACCTCCCGCTTTTCTAAGCTGCTACAACCTTCTGTCAGCTCGCTCAATAAAGACCGCGCAGGCAGGACCTATAGGAGACCCAAACGCTTCCTTTGCATCGCAGGGTCAAACTGCAGTCCACAGCCCCCGGAGCATCGCCATGGTAATGACTGGAGCAAATCGAAGCGGTGTAGGGTATTTCCATGGCGACCTGAGTGATGTTCACCAGGCAAATATACGCTTCTATCGTCTGCAAACACAAGGGTTGTCGCTTAAATAACAGTGCCTAAAACCACAGTTAGACTATAGTGTGTTTTCTTTACTTAATTCTCAAAATGGTGTAACATGCAGCTATGTTTGGAAAGTGGAATGAAACAAAAAGTAAATTTCAGGCCATAATGCTAACGATACATTTATAGAGATTAAAAACGACGCGGTAGACTGTGACCATCAGCACACATTGTATCAGCAACCATATAGGATGTAAAAGTCATTTGTGCACAATTGTTGTCTGACATTTTATAATACACTGACTGAGTAATATTACGACACACTTTGATAACTTTGTGTATATTAATAACATAAAACTGAATGCTAGACGACGGGATTGTGTTGTGAAAACCTCTCGCATTTATATTAGTAAAGGAAAGAGAAAAGAGAAAAATACTGGGTTATCGCTCACATATAAGCATTTGGAGAATACAGTTTGTACAATATATTTACCTGTAGTGACCTGACGACATCTAAGAGTTGCTTCGCGGCTGTTTTTTCTACTTTTAATATTGTTTTTTCTGGTTTTAGTCTATGCAAAATGCCGATTTTCAATTTAATTTGTAGTTTTTTAATCCAAACTATATTACAAGAAGAAAGAAGAAAAATTATACAGTATGTTATAGGGCTGGGACTAAATATTGTTTTGCAATATATCGCGATACTTGTTGCTGTGATACCAAGAATCGATACTTTATCAAAGTATCGATACTTTCAATACTTTTATGAAAAGTTAAAAGAATGAATTGAAGTTAAAAGGATGAACTACCCCTCCTGGAACCGCCACCTTAACGTGGTGGAGGGGTTTGAGCATCCTGGGAGCTCTGTTGTCGGGGGCTTGATTCCCATGGCAAACAGGTCCTAGGTGACATGAGGCCGTCCTTCTGTGGACTCACCACCTGCAGGAGGAGCCATAGGGGCTGGTGCTATGTGATTTGGGCAGCTCCAACAGCTGCCCCCACGACCCGGCAACGGACAAGTGGAAGAAAATGGATGGATGGATGGATGGATGAACTAATCAAAATAGTCCTCTTTAATGTATTAAATTTGCAAATCTAGTTACAAATGTGCAAATGCTATTCCTCAAAGTTTTTTATTTTTATTTTATAAAATGAAAAGCCTAGTTTAACTTATGGTATATTTGAAACAGGCCTCTGTTTATGAGCTGCTATATGTTTGGAGGCATTTTTATCTTGCACTCCTTTACTTTTTCAGGAACAGTTACACAGCACTTTGTTGTGTTAATTTTCAATCTTAACACTTCAATAAATGTCAAACGGAACTTAGTTTATAACCTTTGGACTGTTTTGGCAATAAATCAATTCTGATTTTGATTCTATTTACACATGTTAATAGCCATGCTATAGCCATGTTATAGGCTACAGACTATAACATGGTTATAGTCTATAGCCATGTTATCTGTTTATTTCATTTTTTACTGTTTATACTTTTTGCCCCCTTAAAGTTTGTGGTAGTCATTGTCTATAAGATACCTCTATTTGCTATTTAATTGTTTGCACATTTCCTGTCTATTCTGCACACCCTGTGTGTTTCTGACAGCTGAATGTAACAAGTGATTTTCTCCATTGTGAGATCAGTAAAGGCTCATCTTATCCTTTCTTAAGGTAACTCTATTACTTATCATAATTATTTACTGTATTGCAACACGTATCAGATCGTGACAAAAGTATATCGTCCCATGTTGTAATGTATTATGTAAAAATGACTAACTACACAATGCAAATGCCAAAATACAGTATATATATATGTTCTGCAAGTCCTACATTTTCTGATATATTCCATATTTCCAAGCCATAGACACAACTTATTAAAATAGCTTCCTTGTTAAAGTCGATCTTCCTCACTCATTCCCCTCTCATCAGCGTCTCCTGCCCCCGCTCTCCTCTTCGCTGCACTGTGCCGCCGCTGATGTGCATCTCCCTGTCTCTCCCTGAACCGTGCAGTCTAATTCGCTGGTGTTGAAAAAGATGGATGAGCGATGCCCCCGGTAATCTCTGTAGCAGTCATTTAGATAATTAAGTTCCTATTCTGGCACTTTGTCCCATGGCTAGGGCAGGAACAGTACAGCAATATAGTATGGCGATGTCGTGGCGTGTAATCAATTACAGACCGGCGCCATGTTTCATGATTTAAACTGAATACTGCTGAGGTGCAAACATTTACCGTCACGTAAACATGAAGCTGGCTGGATCTTTCTGTAACAAGGCCTTTGGTTTGTTTCCTTTGTCCTGTTTTGGTCCTCATTAAGTCTTTTTCAAACACTGATTTGATCAGGAAATGTTTGTGGAAAATGTTATGTGACGGAGGTAGAGATGCACCGATCCAGCTTTTTTTACTTCTGTTGCCGATACTGGGGGTTTGAGTATCTGCTGATATCCGATATTAACCGATATCAAGATACTTCCTTAAAAGTGGCTTTCTCTGAGTGAAAAGGTGAATGGTCCTCTTTTCTCCATTCAGTGAAGTCTTATATTTTCCTGCAAAAAAAGATGTTACATATCAATTATCAATTATATCTCTTAATAAACTAAAGGATCACTGGACTTTTCTACACTAAATATCTTTGGGTCGGCTTTAGGTTACATTAACTCACAACATAAAGTGCACTAATCATTACAAATATGTTAGATCAGTTATTCTTTAACAGTATTTCATAAACTAAAATACAAACAGTTGGCCAGTAGTGGACAGTTTTATTTTATTAATTTAGGTGAGTCATAGTTTCCGTCCCAGCCGTGATTAGCTGACATTAGCATTAGCATGCTGTCGCTAGCCGTGGCATTTTGCGCAGCGATCAAAAAGGAACTCACTCAGGGATTGAATTCTCAAATGAGGCACAGCATGTCCATAATTATTCACTTAGATGTAGTTGGTGAAAATTAGGTTTTCAAAGCGTTGAGAGCCAAAACAGGTATCGGTCCAGTATCGGATATATGGACTCGATACCTGAATACATTTTTTCCTGTGTTGCCTCCTGTGTTGATATCTGATACCAGTATCAGATCGGGGCATCCCTAGATGGAGGCACTGTGTTGAAAAAAAAAAAAATGCAATAATGTCACAATATCCAAGACGGTTATCATAACCTTTTCTCATTTTCTGCAGCCCTTGCTCTTAATTTAGATTGTGTCAAGGATGTGAATCATATAGGCATAGGGAATCTCTTTTGTCAACAAACAAAGGGCCCTGGACATATCTGCCTGTTTGAAAAAGGCCTTGCCATTTTCATCTTTGCCATCTCTTTTCATTATTACCCACAGCTCGCGTGCCCGCAGCTTGTTCCACGGTTACCACGTAGGTAGGTTAGTCATGGCACCTCACCGCTCACTAGACTCTGTTTACATGTGCGGATCGGCGCTGTTTGTTTAGAGCCGTGTTCGGGTTTTGTTTAGAGGAACAGAGAAACGCACGAAAAGGATGCGGCAAGGAGCGAACAGGCGACAGCTGCCATGGGCCGCCGAGAATTCCCCTCCTCACACACACACGGACACACACACACACACACACACACACACACACACACACACACACACACAAGACATGATTGGCGCTTGGAAGTCTGGCATGAAAAACCTACAAACGAGACAGAAAAAAAGCCTGCATGTTAGCCCTGGGGTTTTTCACTTGGGTTTGGTGCCTTGCCGTCGCGATAATACGGTCGTTTAGTTGGAATAGGGCTTCTTTAATTAAGCGAGCAGCAGCGTGTGGTGTGGCGTAATAGACGTTTCTGTTCCTTGAGCTAAACCACACAGGCAACAGGCAACACCGGTCTCGCCATAATGGGAAAACCAGCCACGGAGATTGGGAGATGTGAACAGAACATGATATGACAGATAACACTCAGTAGGGGCAAGGCCGTAACATGAAGGCGAGGGGGCGCATGACATTATGCAAATGATTGTTTATTATCAGGTGACGCAATGAATCCATATCCCGGGGAACAGCAATATTTCACCAACTCACTGAGGTTTGAGATGTACATATTGAGAAATTAAAATAGAACAGCCAATGATATCCGAAGTTCAGTTTTAGTGTCATTTAAGACTTTATAGATCTCACAATGGGGAAATTCAATTCAATTCAGTTCATCAATTCATCTTTTTTTATTCGAGCATCTGAGTTCCACAAAGTTCTACATGGGAACAGAGTTCAGCAGAGTAATCAAGCCAAAGAGAGATACATGCGTAGGTGAATAAATAAATAAATAAATAAGTAACGTGGATATGATCTCAAAAGGAGTAGGCAGAAGCTTAAGCTTGTTAGCGCCAACCCCTTTTGTACTTAAAGCAGTGCTAAGTAACTTGTTTACCTTAATGAATCCTTTCCGTAGTCCCTCTGGGGTAATACAAGTGTTAATGGGATGATTGGGGGTCTTTCATCTCCCCCTGGTGTCTCTGGCCAGAAAACCCACAATTGCAACTTGACTGCCACCGGGTCGGAGCCACCAATACACACTAATAGAATCACAAAGAAGAAGCTAACAGGCTAACGGGCAAAGCTAACTGCGGGCTAGCACCACTTAAACAGTATTTACAGCCAAGTTTGAGTGGAAAAAAAAGATCTCCATTGTGTAACTGGATGTACAATATCCCTCTCTCCCTTTGTCTTTTACGTCAGCGTGGTATTTACTCTCACGGACAATTAATAAGTAAAAAACCGCAACATGCTACGACACCTGCAGTGGCGCATATGGCCTCTAGGGGCATGAGTTACTTAGTACTGTTTAAGAAATAGATACATCCATTTACTATGCATAATCAAGAAGATATGACACAGAGTTAGTTTGTCTTATTCCTTATTACAGCAGCTCTTAAGGACACTCAGTCCGGAAATGCGCAATCAAGAAGAACAAGGTAAATGTGTAATGCAGTAATAATAATCGAATATATACAATGAATAAAACATGTTAAAAAGGAAGCAAAAATGAAGCAAATAGATTCCTGATGTAGTGTATGAATGAGAGTGTGAGTGGTTCTAAGCGCTATATAAGCTAAGACCATTTAAAAGCATGTATATTAGGCACTGTAAAAAATGTCATTTAGCTTAGAAAATGGCTTGAAATAAGACTTTTAATGCTGATTTTAAATAGGTTTTGCCTCATCTTGAACTAAGATTGCTAATGGAACAAGCATTATTCGCTTAAACAAAAGAAATTGACTTGAATGCTTAAAGGCACACTGTGTAACATTTTGGACTATACTGTTGCCATCAGAACAAACATGCTCCTAATGACCAGCTCGACACAGAAAATGCTATTACTGCAGTGGGTGATCAAAGAATGAATTTGGATGGGACCTGACCTGTTTAAATCTCAAATTTTGCTGACTTTAGTCGACATCTCCATGGAAACGAGCTGGAGACGTACCCACTCCCAGTAAAGTTATGTCATGTCTTAGGAGAGCTGAGCCGCTCACAGCAAAATCACATGTTTGTTTAAGGTATCATAAAATGAAAGCTTGTATTTCAATTTTATTTTTTGGGTAAAATTCTACATGTGTGGCTTTAAAATAAGACAAAACAGCTTGAAATGAGAAAAGAAATCTGTCTAGTTCCACTGGCAATCTTATTTCAAGATGACAATTCAGCGCTTTAATTCGTTTTGTCTAAGATAACGTTTAATTTTTTCCATACGAGTGAGTGGTTGGGGGATGGCGCAGATTGGCAGCCTCGTGTGCCTCTGGGCCGCTGTGACTAATCGGGTAGGTTACCACCGCTGAGTATGGAGTGAATGTAAATTGTGAAGCGCTCTGTGACCATGTCTGTGAAAGGCGCTACACAAATAAAGTCCGTTCCAATCCAAGAGTCTTTTTCAAGTTTACTTACAGAATGTCTAGTCTTCATTAGAGCTGCATAAAGGTGTCCAGAAATCATTAAATCACAAAAATAATGAGCACTTTTGTTTTTCATCAAACTGTGTCAAAACAATACTTTCAATCTAACCTTCAGATCATGAGACGACCTGCTCTACCAACTGCGCCACTGTCCCCCCTGTGTTTTAGTGGTAGGGGAAACCGGAGTACCCGGAGGAAACCTACACGCAGACACGGGGAGAACATGCAAACTCCACACAGGATCGAACCCGGGACCTTCTAGCTGTGTAGCACGAGCGCTAACCCTTGACGCTCGCTCGTAGTCTACTAATCCATTCTACGCACCTTATAATAATAATAAATAGATCAATAACTCATTTGTGAATTGTTTGAAAGTTGTCAAGCTCTTGCTAAGATTTTGAAAGTCTTTCGAGGTGTAAAGTTTCTGCACTGGAACACACTGTCCTAACTCTCCCTGCATTGTGTCTCTAATGTTATTTCGAAAACCTCTGGTCATCCCGTTGTGGAGACTGACTTCTTTGCTGCAGGGGGTGACAGCTCTGGACAGTTGCTGAATTTTACTCTTTTTTTTTCTCCAACATCCAGAGGAAGAAAGACAAAAAAAATATGTGTCCACACTACCGTAAACAAGTGGCTTTTGAAAGGGTTGCGTCATGGCGCAACACCAGCAGCCGCCCGCAGCCGGATCGCGGGGGGAAGTTTGACTTATTAATGCTCGGCTAAAAGAATAGTGCTGATGGTGCTAAGAGGAAGCGTGCTGTCAGGTATATGCAATACTTCTTAATCTCCGAGAACTCCTGCGGCGTGCGGGCTTTTTATTCCAGCTCACACTGCCTGCTGGATATCCACTTGACAATATCCACTTTTACAGATTGAAAGTATGCGAAGTTTTACTGCAGAAACTATACTGTTACTTCAATGTATTACTTGAAGCAGAGACGTAGTTTCAGTCAAAGTTCAGACCAACTAAACAGCATTATGTACAGGTATGTATGTGTGGTACAAGAGCAAAACCTTTTACAATTTTACATACATTTGTAGATGGAACATGTTGGCGTCTGCATATAAAAACATATACAAAGATTCCCAGCAATCATCTGTACTAAGTGTTGAGGATGCTTTGCCTCTCACAATAGACACTTCATCAACAGTATACTTAATATTGACATTTACTGCTAGGGTTGGGCAATTATATTGGAAACTGAATAGGAATCGCAATCCCCACTTTGATCAATCTCAACAATCGTCGTGGGATTCAATAATCGAAAGGCTTACAGGCGTGTCTTTGGCAGAAACAGCACCTAGTTTTGGAGACGATGGAAGATTTTTGTGTGTTAAATGAAACTACAGCAAAGTATTCGTTTATATAAAAGATATGTCCAAGTTCATTAATCAGCTACATGTTTTTTTTATTACGAAACTTTATTGGATTCAAGTTGGATTTACCTGTATTTATGAAGTCCAGTTAGATGCTGACGACGCCTTCTTGAGCTGAGAGGCGGAATTCCCTCCATGCTTAACCTCTTAAAGGGGGGGTATTATGTAAAATCGACTTTTTCAAGCTTTATATCATGTTATTATGTCATTCCCTCATTAAACACATGCCTGGAGTGTTGCCTTGGCTCATTCACATATTTTTGAGTAATCAGTAAAAAACTTAGACGGCAGCCATTTAGGTGTAGCTATGCCTCAGTCCTCCTAGGAACGCCCCCACCTCCTGGAGACGCCTCTGGACCTTTCGTCACCAGCCAAGCCAACAACCACTGCTCCTCAGCTCAGCAGAGCCCCTCCCGCACAGTAGTGTTGTTTAGATGCCACAGCAGTGTGCTGAAGGGGGCGTGTCGGAAAGCTTCTTAAAGAGACAGAGGCCTATTTCAAGACGTTCAGTACAGCATTTGAGAGAGCAATTTTATTCAAGGCAGTTATTTTAATTACTGCATATACAGACCAACAGAAGGTTACGTCATCATTGTAGTATGCTATAGACTGGTGCTATGGGATTGAAAAAAGCATAATACCCCCTCTTTAACCCCCGCCTGAACCAAGCACATTTTTTTCCAGTTTGGCTTTACCCACATGTAAAAGCTTCTTGGGAAAAAGCAGCAAAACAGCGACGAAACGAGGATGAAAAAGGCAACATAAGAGCGACAGAAACGTGACAAAAAAGCGATGGAAAAAATGTCAAAAAGTGACGTCAAGTCAACAAAAAAAAGCTCCATCTAGATGCGTTTTGTAGTTCTTCGCTTTCAAACGAGGCGAGACACTGGCCTTTTGTCCGTTTGTCAGATACCTGTGTGGCCGTAGCTTCAAAGTCATTTTATTTCTTTCTCTTTTGCACAATAAACCTTGAAATATGAAAGCGAACAGATCGTCAGGTTGGTGGTTATTGACCCATTGACTCTTGGTCAATCTTGCCCGGGCGTTATCCGCGTTCAAGAAAACCAGCGCACCCGAATGAATATAATGCAGTATAAGGGGAACTCCATTGAGATTCAAACCGGCAGCCGCCTGTTTCCAAAGCTCTGCGCGAGAAAGCCATAAAACTCCCTCCATATTGGGCCGTTTACGTAAAAACGAGACCTCGGGAACGTTTCGAAAGCAGAAGTTAATTTCATTGCCACTTGCGCAGGAGACGGTTGCCTCGCTTTCTCCTGTTGTCTGTTTGCCGACTGCGGATGGCTCTCACGCCGTTAATGAGGCATGCCGATTGTAGCGAAGAGCTAATTCCACCGCAAACTGCTGGGATTAATTGGAGCCACTAATGTCGGGAATCAACCCCAGCTATGGCCTTGTTGGTTTCCATGTCAGCAGGTAGCAGGCACTCATCTCCGAGTCTCCCCCCCCGCCCCCCCAGATCTCAACACACCCTGCTGCCTAACAATCCAATAAAGACACGCCGGAGTTTTTCTAGTCTGGATTTGATTTCTCCTCGTGCTTTTTTCTTTCTTTCTTTTCGTCTGTGAGGTTTCTTCGGTGTCATGTCCCGATGAGGCCGAGTTAAAAATAGACAGGAAGCCCAAGCACTTTCCTAAAAGATCGGTTTCCTTCAGTCAATACTTTGCAAAGACAGAAAAGACTTGGGAAATTTGCCGGAAGAATCACCCAGTTGCGCCTGCTACATCTTGTTTTTGCTTTTTCAGTCACTGTTTTTTTTTTTTATATATACCAGTATTTTAACAATACTTGGTTTACGATACCGATACCTGAACGATACTCTTTTCGATACCTATACTAAAATATTTGCCGTCGAGAAGCAGAAAACATAACTATAATGTAAATTTATTCCATAAAGACTATTTATTTACATTTGTTTCATTTATTTCAGCTGAAACAACAAAGTAATTTCTTGTAATGCTGTCCCTGCTAGAGCTGGGTAGGTACCGTTAATTTTTTTATACCAGTACTTTAACTGGTTAACGTTAATATTACTATACCTATAAGTACCTAACAAATATTTGTCGACCAGAAAACAAGACAATAATGTAAATGTATCATAAAGACATGACGACCGGTAACTGCTAGGCAATTACCTAGTAATTTACAATAGTAACTACTAGTAATAAATATCAATAAAAGTGGTAGTTCTTGGGTAATTAAAGTAGCAGTTAATAGTAATTCATTACAATAACTGTTAGGTAATTGCGTAACACTAACCCTACACTTTAATTGATATTTATTACTAGTAATTACTAGACAATTACCTACAGTAGCAGTTATTGGGCAAGGTTACTATTAACAACTACTTTAATTAACAAGAACTACCACTTTTATTAATATTATTACTAGTAGTTACTACTGTAATTACCTAGTAATTACCTAGCAGTTACCGGGTCATCATGTAAAGTGTTACCAGACTATTTCTTTTAAATTTGTATCTTTTATTTGAGGTGAAAGATAAGATTCGACGTCCGCGCAGTAATATCATCAAAGTACTCCAGGTGTTATTACGCCTCACAATATAGTGCCCCTTTTATCCGCTTAGAAAATCGACACGTTTAATTTTGTGTGACTTGGATCGTGTAAAGGCTCACGTAACTGTATTTAAACAGGGAAAACGTGGAACAGCTTGGTAGTTTCTAATTTCACCCCAGTCTGGGCTATACCTTTGCTAGGAGCGGCTAAATGCTAACAACATTTGCGTGACTGAGCGCACGCACAAAGACCAGACAGATATGCATCAACTCGTCTAAGCTCAGGTAAGAACATATCACGTATGTAAAAACGGTGGCCTGTTCCTTTAAGGGCAGAAATATAAACAATAAGAAAATTAAAAATATTAGAACAGACTATAAAAATAGAATAACAAGGTCAGCGCAAACAAAGTCGCTCTTAACCCCTTAACCTCACTTTAACCGAGCACATTTTCTCCAGTTCAGCTTTACCCAAATCTAAAAGTTCTTGACTGGAGCTTACAGCCTATAGGCCAGAGTGACGCCGAATTTGAATGCTAAGACCTACAAAACCGTTTTTAAGCGTTTTTGTATTTTGTGTGTGTGTGTGTGTGTGTGTGTGTGTGTGTTTGTCACTTTTTTGTTCCTCTTTCGTGGCTTGCTGGTTGGTTTTTTTGTCGCCTTTTCATCACTCTTTAGTCGTGTTTTTGTTTTATTATTGTTGCTTTTCCACTCTTTTGCTGCGTTTTTGTCACATTTTGGAAGTGTTTTGTTAGGTTTCCTCTTTTGGGTCTTCCACTTTCTTTTATTCTGTTATTGTTGCTCTCTTGCCACTTTTTTGTTTTTAGATTTTGGGTAAAGCCAAACATCGTCACTAAATATATTTTTTTCTGTATCTGCTTTCGATACTTTATTTTTTCGATACTAGTAGTACCTAAACATACTGGTATTGTTTAACGGTGTACCAGTCCTACTCAGGAATACACTTTCAGCCATTTCAAAATCATAATTGTATCTAAAAGACAACTGGGACTATGATATTGTAGAAAACTCACTGACAAAACAGGGAAAAAAGGCATCTACTGTATGTTCCCCGCCGCTTCCTTCCCTTTCCTTAATTCAGCAGAACCCCTAACCCCGATTCACCCGCCTTCATCTCCTCAGTTTACACTCATCGCCCCAAAATGCACATATAACTGCGAGTGTGTCTTCAAATTGAAAGTTCAGTTCCATTTTTACACGGAAAATTGCCAATATTTCTGGCGCACCAAAAATAGAGCTCCAGTCGTCTTCATCTTGGCGCTGCGGAGTTTGGCGGCGGAGGCGAATTTCTCAGGCTGAAGAATGAGCCCGGTGTCGCCGCGGGCTATTCCTGTACCAACAGTCTCTCCCATTATTTAAATATCAGGTGGAGTAGCTCTGTTATCCTGGAGGTAACGTCTGCGCCTGTACAGTGTCTGCGGCTCGTGCGCGCTCCTGCCAGCGCTCGTGTCCCTGTGGGCCACTCATTTACAGCTATATCTTGTCAGGATAAAGTTGCAGCGCGCTCGTCTTTCCCCCCATGCGTTCATTTGTCCCCTCTCGGATCGCTGACGGATCGGTTGATCCATTAGTGCAGCGCGGACGTTTAGCGGAGCGTGAGCCGCGTTTTCACGGGTCAATACGAAGAAGTGCCGGACATGTTCACTGTAAAATATTATCATTACACAGTCATAGAAGTTCTGCTCAACTTTCAATATCTCTGTGAATTAACTTACCAATTGTCAGTCATGGAAAACTTTACTTATTTTTTAACTTTCCTTATAGTTGTACTGTGACTTTTTCTCTTCTTTTTTTTAACTTTTGTATATGAGACCACTTTACAATTTTGTTTACAGTCTTGAAGATTTTGTAATATTTAAATAAACCATTTCAACACAGAACTGACTAAAACATAATACATTTGTTTATTCATCAAATTGTATCAAAACACGATCTAAAGATAGAGCAAAAAGGGTTCAGTTAAGGCCAAACATGAATTAGAACTTTTGCAATTTTTTTCAGTTACCATGTGTTTTGTTTTGGCTAGTTTGTCAATCTCAGTCAGATGAAGAGTTTTCTTCAACATAAATTTCTTGCAATATGGATAATGCGATAATTTAATGATATATTATACAGCCCTATACTAGAAGTTACATGTACTACTTCTTCTTCTCTTCTTCGGGTACTTTCCGGCAGACTAGGTGCCTCCAGGCACATTGCTGCCTCTCTAGGTGAAATCCCGCAACGCACAAAGATCACATCCACAACAGCCCGATGGCTACTAGGAAGTCCAGGAGCGTTCTTATAGCGAAATCCTGGCTCTGGAAGGACTTAGTAGTGACTGTAGACTAACACAATTATTCTGAGACACATGTGCGACCGTTCCAAACAGCTCTGCTCGTTGATTCTATACACTGGACAGTCAATAAGATCATGTTTGACAGTTTGATCTTGTTTACAGTGTTGACATAACCCATCTGGGGCCCAATTTTAACAAGGTCCCACCCAAGGCCACAATGCCCCAGTCTAAGCCTGGTCAGGACTACCACAGCTCTCCTGTTTTTCCCAGTGTACACTGATACTGGATTTACAGATGGATTTAAAGAATAGTAATGGCGACCCTTAGTGTCACTCTCCCACATTTTCTGCCAGACAGCTGAAGTATACCCTTTGATAGTTGATCTCCACTCTAGCACTCCCAGAACTACCATGACCTCAATTTCTCTTTTAAAGCCCATTTGGCAGCCATATCAGCTATTTCATTTCCATACACTCCTATGTGAGATAGAACCCACACTCCCCCAGCCCTCTCAACTCTGTACAAAATAGACAACAGTTCTGCGATGAGGTCCGGCCTGGCATTAGCTCCACCACTCTCCAAAGTTTCAAAGACCGAAGCTGAATCAGAGCACACCACTGTTTTCCCTTGCTTAGTGTGCTCTACCCACTGCAGCAGAAATTATAGCCATCAATTCAGTGGTGTACACTGATACATCTGGGAGTCTTTTATAATCCAAAATATCATACTTTGGGACATAAAAAGCAAATCCAGTCCTTCTTGACTTGGGGTCCTTTGACCATCAGTGTATTGCAAAATCCTGCTACCTACCTGATTCACCAACCCCGAATAGCTGAAGCCAGCCTTAGCCAGACTCATCACAAACATGTCTACCTCTGGATGGGCAGAATCCATGGAGGCACATCAGTCCACACCAAATGCGGGGCCACTCCTACATCACCCAACCGCAGCCTCTGCATTTCTTTCCTCATTTGTAACAAAGGGCCCACCCTTTGCCTTTGCACCCCATTCCCAAACAGTTTCTAAAACCAGCTCTGCGGGATGACTCCTAGGATAGGCCATTCATTTAATCACAGAGTGGATAGCTAACTTCGACTGCTGAATTGACAAGGGAGTCTCACCCATTTCCACAAGTAAGGCAGAGGTTGGGGATGCCCGAAGGCCCCACAGCAAACCCTTAATGCTTTTGCCTGTACACAATTCAAACGTTTGAGATGAGTAGCCGCTGCTGACAGTTGTATGTACTAGTGATTTAGGGAAGGATTTAACGACAGGAGCCGTGCATTATACAGTTTTAATGCACGATGCAAAGTGTTGTTTATTTGGGCCTGTTTTATTTTAAGTCCTGGGCAGGAGTTATTTCACTTTTTAAGCTGTTTTACCTGAAGCTAGTTCCAGCTCAATTGTTTGTCATTACAATACGTTTGTTAAGTGTGACATCACATACAGCCCCTCCTGGAACCGCCACCTTAACGTGGTGGAGGGGTTTGAGCGCCCGAATGATCCTGGGGCTCTGTTGTCGGGGGCTTCGTGCCCCTGGTAGGGTCTCCCATGGCAAACAGGTCCTAGACGCCTGCAGGAGGAGCCATAGGGGCTGGTGCAATGTGATTTGGGCAGCTCCAACGACTGCCCCTATGACCCGGAACGGACAAGTGGAAGAAAATGGATGGATGGATGGATATCACATACAATAGAGCGTTCCATTGACAAACACAGCAAAAACTTTATCTGAATCTCCTGCTGAAATAACAACAGATAAAAGCCCCAAAACTGTTTTGCAACTAATTAGAATAATGTATCTCACTCTTTCTCCTGGCAAAATGAAGATATCTTTATATTTAAAATAAGCCTTACTGTGTATGGAAAAAATATTTGATAATTAATGTCAGAAAAGCATTACTAGAGGAAGAGTAAATGTAATATTTCTGTGTGATCAGATGTTTCGAAAGAGCCTAGTGAATAAGGCTAAAGCTCCATTGGACATGAAAGTGGAGCGATGACATCATCACTTAACAAACGTATGGAAACGGCTGCAGTGGAGCGACATAGAGCGTGATTTAACTGTTGCCGAACAAACTGCACACCAGTTAGCAGTAGAATTCTCACTGACCATGGTATAAATTGAAGATGGGTTGGTCTCATTAAAGCGTATTCAGTTTGTGAATTCAGTTAAGATTAACACTACCGATTGACTGAAGTAATTACATAAACTTTGGCTTGATCCAAAAGGGAGTTTTGCAAATCAAAGAGCCGAATTTAATCAAGTTGTGAATCCTTTTATTTGAATAGAATGTGACAGTATGCATGCTGGTTTAATTTGATGATCTTCGCTGATTTGTTGCACTCCGTTTCCACATTTCGCCTCCATTGAGCGAGCTCGGTTGGGTTTTACAGCGCTGTAAAAGCACCCCCTGCGCTCTGGGAGTATCCCGTGCTGCAGTGCACTGGCTGCTTGTATTAAGACACGGGGCGAAATGTGCCAGCAAAGCAAACATCGCACCCCAGAGCACAAGCCTACTACTGCTCCGAGTGCTCCCGCCTCATCCCGCTCTGATCCTCTTCTTAACACCCTGCTTCTATTTCACTGCCCCCCCTCCCTCCCCCGTCCCCCTTCCCCGTTCACACACGTGCTCCTCGCTGCTGTTATATCTCATTTGCTTGCGAGCTCACGCAACTCAGCATTGGTAAAGCGGTTCGGTCCATCTGCTGCGCCTGCTCCATCTTCACGTCTCCCTGGGTATTCCCACGTGGCTTTGTTAGCGGGCCGCTGTCGCACACATAGCTAATACGTCCCGCTCCGACAGATGCTCTTCTTTTAAGGGGCGTGTGTGACGGTCCACCTGCCAAACGACTTTGTGTTTGGCTAATCATTTCTCTGCCACTGAGACCGCAGTTGTCGATATGTAAGGCACACGCTAGCACAACACGTGGACCGGCCCCGCGGAGACTGTGCAGATGCCAAGGAAAGTACGTTTATGTGTGAAGTTTTAAGTCATCAGATGCTAATCACTTCCATCACGACCTGAAGCAGCCTAACTTTCTCCCATTACTCCACCATTACTTTAACAAATGCTAAATTATGCATATATTTTTCTACTAAATAAAGATACAGAGACATGGAGAGGAGAAAAGTGGTTCAACAGTCCATAAATACTTATAAATCGGGCAACGCTAACCAGGAAGCTAACTGTAGCTACATATGCTAATGTTAGCAGCTAGTGCCGTTTTCGTTTCTACTGAACAGTGTGCTGTGAAAAAACATCCATATCGACCCGATTTTGGCTTGACTTTAATGGTGTGTGATGAATATGTTTATAGTCCGCCAGAAAACGTCTAAATAGAGGGAAAATTGTGATTAGAGGTTTTCCTCCCCCTCGGCAAGGCCACGCATGCAGCTTACACTACAATCTATTTGACAAAACCGCCGTGGCATGCTATAGCCACAGCTGCCTTGGCGTAGTCTGATTGAAATGTGGCCCATCAAGGTCAGCGAGGTGACATGATGACACACGATTGTACGAGAAAAATTCCTAGTTTGTGAACCTGTTCCCAACAATGGCAATAAAAACTATTTTGCTGAGCCTCATACCGTCAGACCTTGGAAGCTAAGCAGGGAAGGGCCTGGTCGGATGGGAGACCGTTTGGAACACCAGGAAGCCTGGGAGAATGTAGTGTGTGAGTGAGTGAGTGGTGGTGGTCGGAGGGGCGATGGCACAGACTGGTTGCCTCACTTCCGTCAGTCTACTCCAGGGCAGCTGTGGCTACAATACTAGCTTACCACCACCAAGTCTGGAGTGAATGAATAGTGCAATGTAAAGCGTCTTTGAGTGTCAAAAGCGCTATATAAAACCGATGCATTACTATTATTCTGATTCAAAAACAGGACTGGTCAGCGTTTTCTTTATTACTGTTTTTGGAGCAAATTGGGGTTTTTTGGCTTCTGTTAGCCCTAAGCTCAGCCTCATAAACCTTTATTTCCAAGACCTATCTACCCGCCAATGGTTGTATTTAGACAGCTGAAGGGTGAGAGGGTAAAGCATCAGTCCTTACAAGGCTAATATTGTCTCATGCGGTTGGTACAGTGTACAGTTGGGCTGTCACGGAAATTACTAAAAAGTTTAGGCAAATGCACCACTTTAGTTGAGGGACATAATTTGAAGTTGATTTCCGCCATATAAGTCATGATGTCCATGCGTGATCCTCATGATTATGATTGGTTGATCATTTTATTGTCGTTTCATTGCCGTTTTAGTGAATTCATGGTATTCTTATTGTGATCATGGTGAATTATTAAGATTTTCATGTACATTCATTACAGTAGTTAGATGTTTAATTCAGGGATGAAGTCATCCATGAACCAACATGTAATCATGTTTGTTCCTGTAAGTCAAGTCATGATTTAGTAAAGCATGAATGTATCATGAAATCATGCATTAATTCATGTAACATTATTATAAAGTGTTACCATTTTGGCTCAGTATTTATCGCCTATACATTTATTAGCACTTTTCCCTTGTTTTTCCTTTGTAAATCTTTCATTTATATGATATTTCATGTTTAGTGCAGCTTGTGTGGTATTTTAGGATGTGATTATGCACTTCTAGAACAACGGTTTACTGTCATTTTTATGCTTTGGAGTTGACAGTATCGAGTATCTTTAGAGTCAGTATTATCGTTTATCCCGATCGAACCTCAAATTTGCTACAGTATCGTGACAGCTAGTTTTATATGTGTTATGTCTTTGGGCAAATAACTTTTTCATCTGGCTAGTAACGCTGGTATAGCGTTCACACACGGCATCAGCACAAAATGACAGCCTCCTCTTTGCTAAGTATCCCTCTGTTGTAAGTACTGTATAAATCAGGAGAGACAGTGTTTTGGGTTAATAGGCTTTTTGAGAAACCTGAGAAGGTAAAAAGCACTATATCCTCACAAACAGAGCAGAGTAAGCAAGAGACTTGTGTGAAAGCAAAGCCCATTTTTCAATATTTCTCACTTTCAAGGTCTTCTTTTTCGCTTTTGTGCATTATCTACATTTTTACCTTGTTAACGCTCATTTTCATTCTTCATCTCCGAGTTGCTCTAAAGTTTGAGGAAACAGGAATGCCCCTTGCCTACCTGCTCCTCTGCCTTCCTCTGCCGCAGACTGCGTTTAACTGATGCTGCGTGACTGACAGCACAATGGAGATGCCACTCACATTGCTCATTAGCTGTGATTGCTGACACTGTATTTCTTCTTTTTGTTTTTCACTCGCTGTCTCGCTGAAAGGCACAGATTTCAGCCTTTGCCGTTTTCTTATTAGCGGTTTGAAAGACTTCTTGGTAATCAGCTGTTATTTGAGCGCCCTCTGAAATAGCATTCGGATAGCTTCAGGTGAGCAGGTTAGCGTGCTGGCAGGCATGTCGCAGCCTCCGTTGGTTTGCTGTAAGGCTGTGATTCTCAGGCACAGGGGATATCGCCGTTGATACTAACATTTTCTTTTCTTTTTTTTTTTCTTTTTTTTTGTGATGGTAGTTTTAATATATATATATATATTTTTTAGACAACAGAGACAGCCAAAACGACAGATAACAGATCTCAAGTGACATTCAACAACAACAACAACAACAACAAAACAAAAAATATAATAATAATAATAATAAATAAAAACAAACTAAGAATTTAGGCTGTATTGGTAGGCGTGCTACGAGATAGTGTGTGTGTGTGTGTGTGTGCGTGCGTACTGTACTGAATTATTTGTATTTTTTTATAGAAAACAATAATTGTTATCATTGTCATCAACATCAGCATCAGTGACAATGTTACCACCACTGACATCATTCACACTGTCATTATATTGTATCTAATAGCGACAAAATAGTGATAATAGTAATCATAATAATAACACAATAATCATAATCACTGTCATGTTCAATAGTCATTGTGATCATCCTTGATACCATTCAGGTAAATTACTTTATTCAGGAAATTACTTATTCTTTATACATCTGTTCTCCACCATTCTGCCCCTGATCTATATCTGTAGTGTTGTATTTATTATTTTTATTTTGTCTTTTTACATGTGTGTATATCATATACATACAACATTTTCAGGTGACGATTATACAAAGGGGCTGGACCTGTTTTCAATACTCTATCTTCTAAATAACCTTGACAAGGCTAACTATCGGGCTGGGACGATACACTGTTGTCAGTCTCCTCTTAACCCCCACCTGAACCGAGCACATTTTCTCCAGTTTAAGATTCTTGAACAAGCATCAAATGGCAACCAAATCGAGGATGAAAATGCAACAGGAAATAGAGAAAAGTAGAAAAAAGTCAAAGTCAACGTTTTACTTTCATTTACTCTCCCTTGCGCCCTACTCATTTGTATCTCTCCCGGTTGAAATACCTATCACAGACCACTTTGCAAACTTGTCAGCCCTGTGTGAAAACTTTTGAGAACGACCGCTTTAGGCTAATACATTATCACCGGCTCCCTTTTAAAATGAAAACATCTATTAAAGAAAGGTTGACTCTGCGTACGCTTTGCCTGCAGCCTGTTGTCCTGTAACGTCCTGACAGTGAATTCATTGGATGTGAAAGAAACGCGTCTAAATGCTTATTGGCGTCTGGTACCGGGAGGGGAGCATGCAGCGGAGTGAGTGTCACCGGAGATGTGATGTATTTGAGAGTTTATCGGCTCTGGCAGGGCCCATAGGTGCGAATGGTGCTGCGGCCGACGGGAACTTTTCTTTTAGCGCCCTTTTATTGTTGTTAACCCACAAACATGGCCTTTAGGTCGATCAGACACACTTTATAAAGCCAGTCTGGGGCCGCTTTATAGACTTAATGGCTTCTAAAATGGGATGTTCAAAGTGTTGTGTCTATTTGTGCATTCGAAGTTATCAGAGGTGAATTTCTTTTCTAGGAGTACAGGCCCTTGTTATCAATATGCTGTTTTAATATTGTTAATAAATGTTAATGATAGTAATGTTTTAGTGTTTATAGTTTAATAATAATGGCATGAATTTGTATTGCGCTTTTCATCCATAGCAACAATGATGTAGTATAGATTAATAATAGGCAGGAGTCTGGATGGCTGGATGTTGGAGATGTTTATTTACCGTCAGTGTGAGACCCAGAGACACTCAAGACATTGCGCTAGTCTGACCACATGAAGAGGGATACGTTTCTGTGTTCCACATTGTACAATTGCATAATAACAATTAAGTTATTCATTCATTCATTCATTCATTCATTCAAGTATCCTCTGTTGTGTGTCGCACTGATACGCAAGCCAAAACAAAATATACCTAGGAACAGGTGCCTGGGAGCCGAAGTTATATATACTACAGAGATGGTGAGACCGTACAATATTATAAATAGTTAATTTTATTTTGTTCTCTAACAACAAGCTTCTCAAAGCAGTCCATACACACTATGTAACCATGGCTGCAGTGATGGGAGCCAGGCTGACATTGACTCCTTGCTTCTACTGAACAATGAGCTGTGAAAACAACATCCCTATATGGACCTGATTTTGACTTGACTCTATTTGTGTGTGATAAATATGTTCATAAACAGACAGAAAACGGCTAAAAATAGTGAACAATCTTGGTTCCCGTGAGAGGTTTTCGTCCCCCTCGGCTAGGCAACACCCCCTTGTATGACGCGTTGAAACTGGGGTGATAAGCTATAGCCACAGCTGCAGATTGAAACATGGCTTCCTATCTGGCCCATCAAGGTCAGTGAGGTGACATGATGGCACTCATTGTCTTTATTGCTGTTTTCAGAGCAAATTGTTTGTTTTCTGACTTCTGCTCAGCTCAGCCTCATAAACCTTTATTTCAAGACCTATCTATACACAAATGTTGGAGATAGACAGTTAAAGCCACAGCTGCTCTGATGGGAGCCAGGCTGCCATTGACTCCTCCGGCCGTCAACAAGCACTCACACACTTTACTCTCTCTAGGTGGATGGAGTGTCATGCCCCAAGGACACAGCAACAGTATTTATGTGAACCGCTGACCATTCATGAATGCTGTATGAACGAAAGAGCCACAGCCGCCCCATTCCCTTCCCTGGTGTTCCGCATTGACAGCCTCCAGGAGATTGTCGGTATCAATCTCTAAATCGCTGTAAAAAGGAGTGAATTATATTAATGCACGTATTCACAAATTGCTGAATGTTCCTTCATCTTTTGAATTTTCTGTTTAGCTTTAGGTTAAACACTAGATTCGCCTAACTCCTTTATGAGGAAAACGAGATCCTTTGTGGACTCGGGAGAACCATGTGTAAATACCGAGTGTAATTGCCAGGCACATTCACTGGTATAGACAGAAGACAAATGTTAAATGCAAGGCCTTCGGGGAGCCTCAGTAAGCTCCTGCAGAAACTTATTGTCGAAGAAACTTAAGGCCGAGTAATTAGCAGCTTAAGTGGAGTTGGGTTCCTCTCTTCTGGGCTGGTATCACTTTACACTTAACACATAAAGTGACAGGAATTCTTTCGGCGGATGTGTGCACACTCTTCAGATTTTTTAGTGAAAGGGGTTGTGAACATACAGCAATGAATTTGAACTGGTCTATTTTCTCCTTTCTCTCTGTCATATATCATGCAAAATTGTCTACTGTCATTTTCATTATCACTATAGATCTGTTTTTGCAATTGTGACATATAGTTAGAGGATTTTATATTAACCAACCAGTTTCTCAAACTAATATTCCTTCTTTAACCTCTTAACCGCCACCTGAACCGAGCACATTTTCTCCGGTTGGCTTTACCCAAATCTAAAACCTTCTTAAAAATAACCCGTCAAAATATCAACATGAACGAGAAGAAAACGAGCATGAAAATGCAACAAAAAAGCATCGAAATGATGAAAGTGCGACAAAAACAGTGACAAAAGAGCCACAAAAAAAAATTGGCCTATAGGCTGTAAGCTCCAGCCAGTCGAGAAGCTTTTAAATTTGGGTAAAGCCAAACCGGACAAAATGCACTTGGTTAAAGGGGGGTATTATGTAAAATCTTTTTCAAGCTTTATATCATGTTATTATGTCATTCCCTCATTAAACGCATGCCTGGAGTGTTGCCTTGGCTCATTCACATATTTTGAGTAATCAGTAAAACTTAGACGGCAGCCATTTTAGGTGTAGCTATGCCTCAGTCCTCCTAGGAACGCCCCCACCTCCTGGAGACGCCTCTGGACCTTTCGTCACCAGCCAAGCCACCAACCACTGCTCCTCAGCTCAGCAGAGCCCCCTCCCCGCACAGTAGTGTTGTTTAGATGCCACAGCAGTGTGCTGAAGGGGGCATGTCGGAAAGCTTCTTAAAGAGACAGAGGCCTATTTCAAGACGTTCAGTACAGCCATTTTGAGAGAGCAATTTTATTCAAGGCAGTTATTTTAATTTACTGCATATACAGACCAACAGAAGGTTACGTCATCATTGTAGTATGCTATAGACTGGTGCTATGTGATTGAAAAAAGCATAATACCCCTCTTTAAGATGGGGGTAAGAGGTTAAACAAGTTCGAGGACCACCTATTGTTATTTGTACAGTACATATGAAATATTGGTTCCTGTATTGTGCCTATAGTGTATTGCGTTTCTCACAGAATTATATCCATGTGCTACTGCATAATGAAGCGTAGGCGTAAATTCAACCCGGAAGACTAATTTCAGCGTCACCGACCTCCAGCCACAGATCGTGTGTGCGAGTGTCACGCCTCCACCTCAGCCTCTCAGCGCTGAGTCTCCAGCGTCCATGGATCATCATCCGCTTCCCATCTGTGCTGCGACCCACCTCCACCCCTTCACTGTCTCTTCTATCCATGGCTTCACCCTGCTACATCCTTCATACGTCTCTCATACCACCCCGAGTGTCCAGGCTCCAGGGAAAGACATCCCTAACCCATCCATACTAACTTCAATCCATATATCGATGTCTACTGCCGGGGTCTGATCGCCAAAATATATATGTCAATAAATCTTTCTAACCGCTGCTTTTGTCTGTTTGAGTCTGTCCAGGCTGAATTCTCATTATCTCATTAGCTCTCTAGCTGTTGTTTACCTTTTGTGTTAATTGCTTTTTATTGCTTGAAAACACAGTGTCGTCCAGCAGTCAGGAACTATCATCATTACTGGCCGATTAAAATTATGATAATCAATTCACACAAACAAGAAATCCAATAATTAACCTTATTTCAATTCATCCAAAACTCAAGTATGTTTAAGGTTTTTTTTTTCCTTTGCACTCTCAAACGCCTACGTTCTATTTTAGTTTTGGCCTTGTCTTGTTTATTCTTCTTTTGTTGTCAAACTTTCTCCACATCGCGGATAGGTTTACAAGCACTGGTGAACTTTCTATGCGCATAATGTGTTGAATTATATATTATTTATTGACTGCTCTGTCTGGGCGAGTTTGTTGCAGATAAGATATGAAGTGGATAAGGCTTTCTTTTAGCCAGACGCTACGTTCAATTATTCATTTGTTTGGAGGTTAGCATGGCCAAAGGTTGCAGCTGCCAGTTAGACCTCTGCGCGACTGGTTCTTCAGCGCAGGGCTTTCTGCAGGGGCTGGAATTTTAAAATTGCTGCACGTATTTCCAAAGGTCACGGGTTCACGTTTGTATTTTGGTCATTACCTTGTAAGCAATATTTAAAACTATAACAAAGCGATTGGTCGTTGTCGTTGGGCTTTTGCATTTGTGAGATTGTTTTACAGTCGTGCGTATTTTAAAGTTTCTTTGAAATCCTAGTTGTGAGTATTTCACATTGTATTACTTAAAACGTACCTGTCTGTCACGATAACATTTGAAGTTCAATATATTGAGCTATGAAAATATTGCGATAAACGGTATTATTGAGACCTTTTGATGCCACAGAAACTCACTCTGAAGCTTAAACATGACAGTAAAGCTTTGTTTTAAAGGTACGTCATCTTATACCCACTATAGACATGAAATACAATGTAATACAACTAGGGTGAAAATAAAGTATTACACTTGAAAAATATAGCAAATGAATGTACAGACGATAAATATCCATCCATCCATCCATTTTCTTCCACTTGTCCGATGCCGGGTCGTGGGGCAGCTGTTGGAGCTGCACCAGCCCCTATGGCTCCTCCTGCAGGTGGTGGGTCCACAGAAGGACGGCCTCATGGTTCTAACCGGGCCTGTTGGTCTCTCATAAGGGGCTTCTGAACCGCTCTTTGTCTGACCCGTCACTCAGGACCTGTTTGCCATGGGAGACCCTACCAGGGGCACGAAGCCCCCGACAACAGAGCTCCCAGGACTATTCAGGCGCTCAAACCCCTCCACCAAAATGTGTATCTGTCATTAACGATAAGTCGATATAGTAATTATTGCCACCGCCCTAAATGTAGCCAGTATGCAGAACTTTAAATGGTAATTCAATCTAACATCTGAGCATAAACATGGATGTGTTTACTGGTTGCACAGAGGGGAAAGATGCAGTTTAAATTGCTATTAGCTAAAAGGATTCACAGTGAAAGAAATTTGATCAGAATGAGTCATGTGAAGCTGTTGAGACTTTGAGGACAAAGAGGAGCACCGCTTTAAAAGGCCTGGCGTAATGATGATAAAGAAACGAATCGTGATCTGATCTCCACGAGGATCTGCCATTTTGGAGAGATCGACATATCGTGATTCAGCGTTTTCGTTTCGGTGCCGTTCTGAGTGAAGTGTGAAGCTTTAGTTCCTCTAAAAGGGGACTACAGATGCTAAGTGCTCGTGAATCGTGATCAATCTAGGCCAAGGAAAATCCTGTTACAGTTTTTTCCTGATCTGTCATCCTTACCACCTCGTGACATCAGCTGGTGAGAGAATAGCATCGACGTGGCTGTTGGCACCAATAACACTGTAAACCCCTCCCCAATAGATCTGCAGCTAGTGCTAAAAGACCGGTAGTTGCTGACAAAGCCGCTTGACGTCCTCAACATGAAACAACCCAGTAAAGACAACAACTTAAGATTGTCTATAACACAGCTTTAAATCAGTACTGCCTTATTGCCTTCATACACACTGAAGTTTTCGATGAGAATCCGTCCGGTGTTGCCTGGATGTTTTGTGCAAACGCTGCTGCTGAGAGCTCTGTTTTCAAAAAATACCGTCTTTCCTTGTAACACAATGAAGTTTGCGACGCTTCCCGCATGCGAATGAATGCCTCGATATCGTCTCAGTAGTTTGCAACAATGGTGAACGTCTTAGAAATTTAAATGACATTGCCAGAGCTTAATTTTGACACCAGCAAAGAACCCAGAAATCCCTATCCCGAACAGACTAAAGTGACTAATATTATTGCAGTAATTACAGTGTCTCCACTCTTTTTGCCTGTGAGCCTTAATTAAAAAGTCAAGCTGCCAGACTCCATCCTTTTAAAACCCGAGCCACAAAACACCACATTATTTTTATTTCACTTTTGGTTCATACTTACCCTTCAATGCTACTGCTATTTTCTCAAGGTTGTACAACTTTTGCTATTTTTTATTTTTACTTTTTTTTGTCTTTGCAATAGGAGTGGGCGTAATTGGCAAAAAATACAATTATTCTTTTCGGAAATTTCTCGATAACTAGAATCAGGCTCTGCTTTTGTAAACCATAGAAGACATGCCAAAAATGTACACGTTAACATACAGTATAGTTTAATGATATATTTAGTTTAACATGGTACTCTATTTTCACCAGTTTTTGCTGCTTCTCTTTGTTAGTTATTGTCATTGACCTTGTTCTTGTTGTGGTAATATTTCATATATTTCAAATAGAGATCGACTGTTATATCAGGCCGATATTTGGGTATTTTACAATATCGATCTAGTGCCGATAAAAGCCGATATCTCCGGGACCGAAAGTGGTAGAGACTTCCTGCTTTTTGCGTCACAGAACTCCCTAGGCCTCAGGGGAACAGAGAAACATCTCAATGAAAATTGGTTAGCCACAAGTTTGATTAAAGTTAGTTAGTTTCACTAAACCTCAGTCAATATGGACATGCTGTATGTCATTTTGAAGCACAGAACCTGGAGAATTCAATTGCTGAGTCAGTCTTAAAGCAGTACTAAGTAACTCTTGCCCCTAGAGGCTATAAGCGCCACTGCAGGTGTCATAGCATGTTGTGTTTTGTACTCATTAATTGTCCGTGATAGTAAATACTACACTGACAGGAAAGACAAAGGGAGAGAGGGGTGTTGTACATCCAATTACACAATGGAGATCTTTTTTTTTCACTCAAACTTGGCTGTAAATACTGTTTAAGTAGCGCTAGCCCGCAGTTAGCTTTGCCCGTTAGCTTGTTAGCTTCTTCTTCGTGATTCCATTAGTGTGTATTGGTGACTCCGACCCGGAGGCAGGGAAGTTGCAAGTGTGGTTTTCTGGCCAGAGACACCAGGGGGAGATGAAAGACCCCCCAATCATCCCATTAACACTTGTATTACCCCCAGAGGGACTACGGAAAGGATTTATTAAGGTAAACAAGTTACTTAGTTCTGCTTTAACCTCCGTAATTGTATTATTGATCGACGCGCAAAATTCCGCGACTAGCAACAGCATGCTAATGCTAACGGAAGGATGCTAATGCTAACAGCAACTACTCAAAGCTGGGACAGAAACTATGATTTATTCACCTAAAGTCATAAATGGAGTGGATAAGTACTTTTTATATAGACCAGACATTTGGAAAAATCGAAGCGAAATCAAAAATATCGGTAAAAAATATCGGCCGAGCATATCGGCATCGACCAATAAAAATCCCCCCAAAATCGGTATCGGCCTTGGAAAACCCATTCAACCGCTAATCTCAAATACCAACTTCGATATGCACTTGTTGACAAATTGTGTATCTTTGTGTTCAAACAGCAAAAAATGAGATGGTAAATGTTGAATTATTGTGATCTAAACCTATGCCTAACTTTCCTTAGTCGTTACTCACTCACTCAGTGGACGAGTTTGTGGACACTTTTCACAGTTCAGGGCACTTTATTCAATCACATGTATCTTTTTAATACAAGACGCAGCGAGGGGGTAAAGCGGGTGCAGCCTCTTTAATTTTCAAATTCACAGACTACGATTGAAAGACAATGACAAATACAATTCCTGATTTCTTTTTTCTGTCTAGACAAAGGTGCGGCTTGTGAAGGATGTTCCCACTTTAGATAACCCCCGAATGCAAATGCGCCTCACGCTTTGGGAGATAATGTCCGACGCTTTTTGTGTTTTGTTCTGGGAAATTTTCTCCCTGCGCCCTCCCCGTTCCCGGTTGCTAGATAAGCGTATATTACCTGGCACTCAGTCCGCAATTGTTCCACCGGACCAGCACCGTGTCTCACTTTTTACCAGATAATACGGGCTTATGCGGCTGGCAAATTCAAGGTTATTAAAAGGGGCACTGCTGGGAGAGGAGAGAGGTTATTGCATATTGTGCGAATGTTGTCGGACTGCTTTTGGCTCGGCTAGTATCAGCTTGCAGTGTTTGGACGGGGTACTAAATGAGGGGGATATTGCGACTGCTATGTAAAAGGAATAAAGCAAGGAGATACAAAGCGCGGTACCTTGGAAAAAAGGACCAGCGCTGAGCTAAAAGGATATCCCGTAGAGGCAGTGTTCCCAGCACTGGCAGCATGGGGTTTCATCAAAGCTAAGGAGAGGAGCTTTGATTTGCAGTCCTAGCTACGCTCAATGTGGACGTACAGGTTGTCATCACATTCAGTTACGTATAGTCCACCTGTCATGTCATTGTCATTGTGCACACGTGTCCTCACAAGGCGCTAGCATTTGAAGGCAAGAGTCAGCGTGACAGACCCCGGCCTGCACTCATATAAAGACTTATTCGCTGTCATTCTCCCGATACGGATTGTGCGCTTGGCTTTCCGGACCGGGTTTAGAGGTTGTTGTTTTTTTATTCATGTGGGCTGTTATCGACGGCGGGAGAAGCATACAGCGAGCCTTTGGTTGGAGGGGATATGATGCATTACAAGGCCTCTGTGATGGATTTCAGCGCTCAGATCCGGTAGCCTTTGATTCATGATATAATGTGGAGTGATATGCTGCTCATGCTACACAATGGTGTCTGGCCTATGCGCTTGTGATGCTGCTCTGTGTGACATTGAAGCCCTTCACGGCCCGCGGTGCTCCAAACCCTTCAGTGCACTTGAAGGGCGATCTGATTGAATTAAGCAGCCATTAGTGCTTTGAGATGAGCAGTAATTGCTGGAGTATTTATCTATTCAGGAGGATGAGCTCTGAACACAGGGTCAGACTTCTTAAGCACATACGTGTGTGTGCCTGTGGCTCAGACATATTGTTTAACCTGAGCTGCAGCTGAGCTCCGGGTTTACAGACCTACAGTGTTGCTCTGTCACACTCCTCATTACTGAAGGAGAGCAGCGTCACAGGAAACAAATGAGCCGCCGTGTGTAGCGTCTGTGGGAGCAGCTGCATTCACACCTTTAACAACAACATCTCCTCTTCAGAGACGCCGCTGTCTGCCACCAAGCGTATCACTGAATGCATTTGCTTATATTACCGTCCCGCATGACACTTAACATGTGACATCTTCTGTGTTCTCTCCAGGCCGGCCCCAGCCGCTCCCTCAGAGAGCTACAGCAAGTGATGTCACGCCACCATCACCGTTTCGAGAGGGACTACAGAGGGCCCTGGGAGCGCAGAGACGTGCGGCCCGCCGGCCTCCACAACGGGGCAGCCAATCACAGCTGTGCCTCTGCCGTCGTCAATGGCAACAACCGTCCGGGGCTGCTGCCGCTCCCCGTCATCCCCTCCCTGCTGCCCACCCCGGTTACAGTTGCCGTGACAACATCGAGCGGCGACATAGCGGTCAAGCGCGGGATCCCACCGGCGGGATCAGTGGCCCCGGCGTCGGCCAAGGTAAGAGCCGCAGCCAAGCGGAGCCCGAGGCACCTGCGTCCCCCTAAACTGTCTTGGACTTGTCTCGCTGGCTCCTCGTCCAATTCTCAACTCTTTCTCTGTTTTTCTGTCAAATTTGAGATCATTGATGCCATCCCAGCCAAACCCCCCCCCCTCTGCCTCCCCCTCCACCCTCTCGTGGCATTTGTACAATAGCGCGTGCTGTGTCTGTCTTCGTGCCTGAACTGTGTGAACTCCTCCAGCCTCTCTCAGCTCTTTTTCTGCTGCCCGTCCCAAACTCTGTCCAACTCTCGCTCCGGCCAAAACCTTTTTTTTTTTTTTTTTTTTTTTTACAACCAATCTGCCAAATCACCAACTTGTCTTGCTTTCCCCCCCCTTCCCTTTTCATTAGGGAGGCACCCATTGACATTGGCAGTAATAGCTACACGCAGAAACATGCACCGTTGCGAGTTTCTGCTCACTCCGGCCCATTCCTCTGATGTGCACTTACCACTTATGATCTATCTTATAAAACAGATTGCCCGGGCTTTGATCTGCGGGAATCCTGTGTATTTTTTATTTGCAGTGCAGCGAAAGTCTGAGCGCTGTATCGGAGGAGTGTTTGTGTTCTCCTCCCCCCCTTCGTCTGGGGATTCGGCGAGTTCGCTGGCTGTCAGGCGCGCAGCAGAAAGAAGGGCCTTTACCCAAAAAGAGTTAGACATTTGCAGCCTTCCTCTCCCCCGCCGCCCCGCGCTTCAGGGATACCAGTGTGGCTCTTTCATCACCCCGCTCTGTATTGCATTGCTACCGCATGATTGGCTTTAAAGGGGGGGGTATTATGTAAAATCGACTTTTTCAAGCTTTATATCATGTTATTATGTCATTCCCTCATTAAACACATGCCTGGAGTGTTGCCTTGGCTCATTCACATATTTTTGAGTAATCAGTAAAAACTTAGACGGCAGCCATTTTAGGTGTAGCTATGCCTCAGTCCTCCTAGGAACGCCCCCACCTCCTGGAGACGCCTCTGGACCTTTTGTCACCAGCCAAGCCACCAACCACTGCTCCTCAGCTCAGCAGAGCCCCCTCCCCACACAGTAGTGTTGTTTAGATGCCACAGCAGTGTGCTGAAGGGGGCGTGTCGGAAAGCTTCTTAAAGAGACAGAGGCCTATTTCAAGACGTTCAGTACAGCCATTTTGAGAGAGCAATTTTATTCTGTGGTCATACCGCCTTTGCTATGCCCAATCCCGTCAGATCTTGGAAGCTAAGCAGGGAAGGGCCTGGTTAGTACTTGGATGGGAGACCGTTTGGTAACACCAGGAAGCCTAGCGAATGTAGTGAGTGAGTGAGTGGTTGGTGGTGGTGGTCGGAGGGGCCGATGGCACAGACTGGTTGCCTCGCTTCCGTCAGTCTACCCCAGGGCAGCTGTGGCTACAACAGTAGCTTACCACCACCAAGTATGGAGTGAATGAATAATGATGACAGTGCAGCGCTTTGAGAAACTTGTTAATACAGGCTTGTAAAGCGCAATACAAGTGTAAGGCATTATTATTATTATTATTATTCAAGGCAGTTATTTTAATTTACTGCATATACAGACCAATAGAAGGTTACGTCATCATTGTAGTATGCTATAGACTGGTGCTATGTGATTGAAAAAAGCATAATACCCCCTCTTTAATTTCAGTATCTATCAGGACAGTATAGCCCTCTCAAAGGTAAATCTGGGCCATAAGTGCGCATTATGAGGCTCCCCAATTGAACGCGCTGACCGCAGATCCCCTAAATCAGCCTTGACACCGCGTCGGGGAACTTCTTTTGTGCTTCGGAATAATTACGGAGGCCTCTACAAAGTACCACCACCTCGTATTTCGGCTATTGTCGGGATGTGAAGGCTGCCAGAGCAATTAGAGGCTTGGCCGGCATGCACTTATGTTTAGGAGGACACATACAAGCGTGTCAGCATTGTAGTTCAGATGGAAAAATGCTACTTGGCATCTTTTTAGGCAGTGATTCCCAAATTGCAGTGAAAGCACCTGATGTGGCTTAGTGTGAAAATTTGTTTTTAGATTAACGGGAAGTGTTTTGCAAAATCTTAGAGCTTTCTACCACATTATACACACGAAAAACAAGGTGAAATGCACTTTTTTCTTACCAGGATCTTGTATTGATGATGGGAGAGTGTGACCACTGCGCAAAGAGTTCTCCAGCACACCCCGAAGATTCTCAATGGAGTACAGATCTAGGCGCGATAACAAAATTTGAAGTTCGATATACAGTATTGAGGCAGGAAAATATAGCGATAAATGATTTCATTGAAGACCTTTTCATGCCACTCTAAAGCTTTGCCCAAAAAGGAATTAATCTTAAAGAGGGGGTATTATGCTTTTTTCAATCACATAGCACCAGTCTATAGCATACTACAATGATGACGTAACCTTCTGTTGGTCTGTATATGCAGTAAATTAAAATAACTGCCTTGAATAAAATTGCTCTCTCAAAATGGCTGTACTGAACGTCTTGAAATAGGCCTCTGTCTCTTTAAGAAGCTTTCCGACACGCCCCCTTCAGCACACTGCTGTGGCATCTAAACAACACTACTGTGCGGGGAGGGGGCTCTGCTGAGCTGAGGAGCAGTGGTTGGTGGCTTGGCTGGTGACGAAAGGTCCAGAGGCGTCTCCAGGAGGTGGGGGCGTTCCTAGGAGGACTGAGGCATAGCTACACCTAAAATGGCTGCCGTCTAAGTTTTTACTGATTACTCAAAAATATGTGAATGAGCCAAGGCAACACTCCAGGCATGTGTTTAATGAGGGAATGACATAATAACATGATATAAAGTCGATTTTACATAATACCCCCCTTTTAAACAAAAAGTACAGTAAGTCGATATAGTAATTATCGTGACAGATTTATTAAGATCTGAACTCTGTGGTGTCCAGATCCATGTGAGAAAACGTTGTCTCATGCTCCATGAAACACTCTTTCACAATGCGAGGAGCCCAATAAATCCTGGCATTGTCATCGTCGTGCCGTCAGGGACGAAGAAACCCACTGATGGGATGACCTGGTCATTCAGGATGTTCAGGTTGTCAGCTGATGTCTTTCTTTGGGCGCGTAGCGTTGCTAAACATAGACCTGACCAACTGCAGCAACCCCAGATTAGAAGCCTTTTTCTTTCCCGGTGTAATATTGTCGAAAACATTCCTTCCTAGAGATGTGTCTCGAGTCATTCACACACGCTTGAGCAGTCTTTGAATCTCTCGCGGTAACTAGTCTTCAGATATTCTTCTCTCTGCTTTCACACTCCCAGTGCATACGGCATGTCCAAAAAAACCCACCCAAAACAACTTCAAATCTGAACCTAAGTTTGCCTCAATTACCGCGTATAGTATCGACCAGAGCGCGTCTCCCGGTAGCCCCCGCTGTCCTCGTGCGCTCCCGTTCTGTCATCCTCCATCAAAGCTTTTTTTTCCGGGGATGGGGGGGTCAGAGCATTTTGACAGAGGGTCCCCATGTCTCAGCTGTGCACAGGGCCACACTAAAAAGCTGACAGTATTGATCTGCGCTGCTCTGTGGCCGCCTGAACTCAACATGTGTAACAGCCGTGGGGATGTGCGAGAACCAATTGATGTTTTTTTTTGTTTTTTTACCTGGCGATTATAGTTCCGGTGATCTCCAATAGTTTCACTTCACAATTTCCTAAAACTGAACCTGAATTGACAGCAATCTTTTATGCAAACATGCTTTATAAAGACAGATTTTGTTGTTTTGTTGTTTGGTTCGTGTATTCAAATTGCGATCATGCTTTTATTGAAATGAATCTCGCAGCTGCTTATCTTTAACTAAGCCTGTACTATAACAATGCCGTTTTGTTCCCGCGCTTTCGTCTGCTTGCAACATCTCTATGAGCTCTATTTCTGTAAGCGTGTATTGCTGACATTTGAAAAGTAGCATCTGGCCACGTTCTCCACGCTAATGTAAAGCTAACGGCTCGGAACAGTGAACCTGGGTTAATTTAGACCTACAATTTGCTCCCCCCCCCCCCTTCTGCCCGGACATTAATTAAATATCATGTCGCTCTGTGTCACGGCCTGTCAGATCTTCTGCTACACTTTTTTTTCTTTCTCTCTGTGTAAAAATCACAAGGTAACACTGTTGAGTCATTTTGACACTGACTTCCAGAGCAGAGATGACCGCTCGGATACAAGTTCTGCTCAAAACATACAGTATTGTTTTGTCGGCAGTACACAGGGCTGGGTACGGTTAAACAATACCAGTATGGTATCGCAAAAAAAAAAAGCTTAGGTACTACTGGTATCGAAATAATAAAAGTATCAAAAGCAGGTACTGAAAACATATTATATCTTTAGAGACCAGGTTTTGATGCTTGTTGGGCCCGGGGACAGCTTTAAAGGAAGTTACTTGTCTTTTATGGAATGAATTAACATTATTGATCTGTTTTATGGCTCTATGTGACAAACGGCATAACGTTTGGTCGAATATCAGGGGGGTCGAGGGTCAATACCTGTCGGGGGTCTGTGGCCTCCTGGGAAAATGTTAACCAAATGAATACAATTTCCTGCATTCTGGTGCCTTTTAGCCCCATGAACAAGTAAAAAAAAAGAAATCTTTACCAAAAGTGCCGGTACAATAATCTTACTGAACTCAGTCACACGTCACGACAGTACGTAATGAATAAAGAAACTGTATTTCTTTAAATGGTAAATGGTCACATTTCCTGTATGTAGCGCCTTTCTACCTGCTTTTAGGCACTCAAAGCGCTTTACATCAAGGAACCAGTCACCCATTCACGCTCACGTTCATAAACCAGTGTACGCAGACAAATAGGTTAGGCTTGAATATATTGGGTTGATTGTAACCTCCCTACCCCTATATGTATTGTTCAGGTATCGGTATCAAAAAAACAAATCGTGCTGGTATCATAAACAAATGTAACAGTACCCAGCCCTAGACGTGATGCAGAATATGGGCCACCGATGAATGGAGCAGCAGAACATGATCTTATCAAAGTTGGGTATAAAATCCTGATCACCTAAAGGCAGATTGTGTCATATTGCTTCGATTTTCCAGATAGTATGATTATTGATTAAAAGTATAGAGATACACTCTAATGCATTCTGATTATATAGTAGTAGTAGTAGTAGTAGTAGTTGTTCATTGCTATTTGGAGACTATAACAATCGACGTGAACCAGGACACCAAAATGCCCAGTAACACTTTATTTTACATCTCCCTTAAGTGCGGCCCTCAGACCAATTTTGGTGGCCCTTGGCGTTCTTGCTGAATTGGTACACAACCCCAAAGATGGTCCTTTTTATTTGAAATGTCATTATAATTCTACACAATTCTAACCTAACAACTAACATTTTATTGTGAGACAGAGCTGGCATGAAGGTTTTAAGCATAAATAAAGGTGTGGGCACAATTTTGACCTCTACTAGTCAAAGGTTTCGCGGCACTAACCACCGATCTATGGCCCTTCACCCCCACATGCGTCAATATGCGGCCCCCTGTGAAAAACGTTTGGACACCCCTGTCTTAATACATTGTACCAACCAAATTTAGTACATGCAATGGAATAATGTGTATTAGTAGTTTGGAGGTACATAACGTAATAACCCGAACCATAAGCCCTATAACCCTAAGATGTTATATCCTGTTTCATTAAAGATTTAAACATGGTTGCGTAGCACATTGCATTGTACTCAATTTGGTAGGCAGTGTATCAAGGGTAGTGTAAAATGAAGTGTAACCGAATGCCCTGTTTCCAAGGGAATCAGTCAATCTGTTTTCTTTCTGGGTTTTTTATGTATTTTGACTGCTACTTTTTGGAAGACCAAATGCTTAAAATTGCAGTGCTGCCAAACTCTTGAGAAACAGTGGTCTATTGTGTCACAAAACAAAGTATTTCGATTATCATCCAACGATCTATAGTCTAGTATTAGTTTTTTGCTCTTCTATACTTTTAAGCAATGACATCGGGGCTTTTAACTCCCCTCTTTTGATAATTGGAGCTTGTCACTTCGGCCCAAGAATGGCACTCGTGTGAAACAAAGTGCGACAATAATCTTCAATGGGCCCTTTTGTGGAAAATATATGGACTTCTGCTGGTAGGGATAATGTTTCTTGTGAAAAGGATCTTTGCTGGAGTCTTGCAATATAAATGTAAGAAGTGCTGTGATAAGTGACTATTTTATCGGTCTTAAACCGGACCAATGATGAGTTTGAACTATTATTATAGTACTTTTCATGCTAATTTCCCAAGACGCCGCAGTTTCTTTCCGATAGCAATTGCAGATAATTTCCTTTGTCTAATTGTCCGTTGTTGCTTCAAGTGAAAACATCGTTTCTAAAATTACTGCATTAATGATCCATTTTTATCCAACGGCAAAAACCGCTCTTGCATTGACTTATTTTAACTGTCCCTACAACAAACAGACTCTTGCTTTGGGCTGTTCTCTTCGGGGGTCTTCACGGAACATTATTCATCTTCCCAACTAATTTCACGTTGAAGCGTTTATGAAGGGGCACAGTCAGTATAGACGTGCTGCATGTTAACTGTTAACTCTCTGCATGACGCGGCATCTCCTCAAGCAATTCACTTCAGGATTGTGACCTCCTGCCTAGCACACTTCCCTAAAACCTTGCCTTTTCCTCTCAAAACAAGCACAACCCTCCCATTAACACCCGCCTTACCCGTTTGCTTCACATGTCATTCCAGCCACGTTTCTCAGCTCTCTAAAACTATAAACCCCTGCTGCTTGTGTCATCTTAAATCGACGATGCTGAAAGACCACAAAGCGGCTCTCAGTTCGCCCGCTCAGCACTTATTGCCATGTCCATTAAAAGCCATCTTTATAAACTCGGCACAGTTTGATCTCCCGGTGACGGACGTCGAACACGACACCTGCCGACACTCATTAAGACGCACTCCTCTGGCCCAAACAAACCGGCACTTCGCGTTCCACACTGATGTTTTCAGCTTTGCAGGCTTTTATGCCGTTTAGATGCAAGCCATGTCATACTGGGACAAGAGTCGCGAAGTTGGGCAAGTTTTCACCATTTTCCTCGTGTGAGGCTTGAACTGCCAGACCGACTGGTTCATGGTACTATTGGGTTAGGTTGAGAGCGATCTGGGAACCTTCATGCTGGAGCAGAGCACTAATCTCAGCCACTTTTCAGGATTGTCACCATAGAAATGCCTTTACAGTAGTTCTGAGCCTGTTCCTACAAATGCGCACTATTTGTTATCCCCATACAAATGAATGGAAGGAAGACGGGCACAATACTAACATATGGGGACATTTTGTCCTTGTCCAGGCATTTATCTCATTTCTGTAGTTCCTTTATCCTTAATTAACATATTATAAGATCAAGTTTAGTGGCCACTGGATGAGCATCCGACCCCACAAAAAGCAGAAACTTAACTGGATTTGAGTTAGCATTTAGCTTAGAGGCCACTGTTTAGAAGCTAATTTGTATCTAAAGAAAAATCTCAAAAGGTTTGTACATTCATTAAGGATTTCTAACGAGGCTTTGACCTAAATGTGGTCGATGGGTTGACAATAATTTGCAGTGTTTGATGGCTAATGCTAACAGCTATAGGTAGAATACAGTGAGCAGGCTAACGGACTCTGAAAAGTCTCCTGGACTAGCCTACTTGCTAACTGTCCACATACGTTAGGGTCGAACGCCGCTTCTCCTTTTTATTTCTTGCACACAACATATCCTCTTCTTGCAAATTTCTTAAAGATTCTTCTAAGTAGGATGCATGGTTTAGGATCTTAAATGTCAAATTGTAGTTTATTGATGGATTTTTTTCCAAAGCTCTGCGTGAAAGAGTAAAGCCGGCTGTACACTGCGTGATTTTGTTCGTCTGTGACAACTAATCAGGCGTCGTGGGGAAAATCTGAGGTTGTAACTCAAAATCGCAGGTCGTAGATCGTACATAAGACAAAGGGACAAAGATGTACAATAGAACCGATAAGATGTCAAACATACCGATGCCAAAGCTGCGACCGACACCAGGGAGAGTCTGATCATTTGGCAGGCTATTCTGAGCCTCCTCTCGCTGCAACTAGGATCTCTGTCAAGCGTCCCATCACCAAAATACAAGCTTGGCGCACCGTCAGTCACAAGCAACACAGGCCAGGCATGAACGGGTTTGCATTTTACTTTCCCTGCGCTTTTCCGTGGAAATAAACACCACTAGCATTCAGCGAAACACGCGCCGTCTGGAGCCTGAAAGTCGCTTCGATAAACTTCGGTCGTAGCCGCAATTATTCTCTGTTTGAACCATCGCACAGTGGAGACGAGGCTCACGGCTTTACAATTCCCACGGCAATGTGACATCTAAAAGTGATCTAAAAAGGACACACAAAAACATGCCATGTACACCGGGCAAAACACATTGATAGGGTCATTTACTGAGCGTTTGCTCCTGTGCAAAACTGCACTGTAAAATGTAAAATTTGTTTCAACTCCAAAAACTAATTCCAAGGGCTGCCAAGAAATTGTATGTGTAACCAATAACCATTTTACAATCTAGTCGATTTGAAATTTGAGATTCACCTCTTTCGTTCAATTGTATTCTTAGGTTGACATAACTGTTTCCAGTTGTCTGAAGTGAAAAACTTAGGTTGACACAACTGATTTAATTTGTAACTGACGTTTTTCACTTCAGACAACTGGAAACAGTTATGTCAACCTAAGAATACAATTGAACGAAAGAGGTGAATCTCACATTTCAAATCGACTAGATTGTAAAATGGTTATTGGTTACACATAAAATTTCTTGGCAGCCCTTGGAATGAGTTTTTTGAGTTGAAACAAATTTTACATTTTACAGTGTGGTAGCTGTACATGCCAGATTTGCTGCCCTTATGTTGTAATGGAAGCTATTTCAAATGGTAAAATAAGTGCTACACATCCACAAATAGCTATAGGCTATTTTCCGGCTTTCCAACACACTATTTAGCACCTGTCTCGATAAATGACCCGCTGAGAAGGTTTATGCCTACTGTGTAAAAACCGAGCCTTCTCCTGACAAAATTCGAATACCTTCTTGACACATTTTAAATAGAAACTATATTTCTTAAAGTTAGAGTATGCGTTCCCTTAACTGGTCCAGAATTGCATACTCGACTGTCCCACAAACCAGTTTCCCATTACCAAAGTGTTGAACGTTCTGCGGTTTAATAAAGGCACACCATTCTTAGCAAAAGTCTCTCACATGACCTCAAACTTCACACCAGAGAAGCTTTCAACACCTTTACGAACAACTCATCTTTTCCCAGCGCATACATTTCATGAAAGTCTCATCTGAAACGTGATACAACAGATTGAAAACTTGTGCTTCTTTCTCCGTGAAGGGAAGAAAAAAAAATCAAGGATTGGAATAAAAAGGGATCAATAGTGTACAGACCTGAAACCCCCCCATAACCCCACATTGTGTCTCGTTGGCCATTGATTGGAGCCAGGTCAGGGCTAGCCAGTGGATTGCAGCAGGCCCCATACTGCGGCGAACACAACGGGGCGGCCAGCGAACCGCGGGAGGCGCAGTCTCGCTCAGACACAATCAAAACTGAAAACCTCGCCAAGCCACGGATCTCCCCGACTTTCATTCTGCTCTGTAACTATTTCAAGTTCTTTCTCCTTGACATGTGAGTGACAAAGCACAAAGAGATTTCGCCATAATCCTCTCGGGCCAGTTTCTGAAACAAGCGTACGGGGAGAAGACGTTTTGTAGCATGAGTTAATATTGCAAAAATGATAGCGTGCCAATCTTTAGTACATCTGAGAGCGATTTTATTCTTATTTTGACAGGATTATTGCTTATTCATTTGTTAAAACTGAAAGATTTATAGGGAAAAGAAATCATATTTGCTTGTAAGTGGGTTTTGAGGGGATACCATTGCTTAGGCGGGACAGTGGTCGTCTTATATTAAGTTTATTATAAATTAGTAGTTCGAAGTTTGGACCAGTGCATGCTGTTATTGTGGCCTTGGGCAAGACACTTCTCCAACCTTGCTTTATGAATGTGGTGTGCGATCAGTTCCTACTTTCAATGGAAGCATTTGGATTATACCATTCTATGGCAAAACAAAGAGACTCTAGTTTACTGACCTTACTGGAGTTGCTCTTCTTTTGGATGTTTCCATCTTAATAACAATCATCCATTCTTTGATCTTTATTTAACCCACAGAGATTCAGATTCTGTTTTTCAAGGGAGTCCCGGCCACACGGGGGGAACCTTCTCCACAATAACCCCTTCTTGAAGTGAGGCAAAAGCGTTAACCACTGCGCTACCGTGCCGTCCATTAGAGGCTTTTAGTCCAGCACCAATGACTTCTTTCCTGGCCCACTCTTTGTTACATTTAAGGCGAGACACAGCAGGTGATTTTTCACGCAGTAGTCAATGTGGAGTTTCCTCCCTTAACAGCTTAGTTTTCATGTCAGAGTATGAAAATGATAAAACTCACCATGTGCGAGGGAGCTGGAGATATCTCGGAAGTAGCTCCGACATTGCGCCGCAAAAGCCGGGTTCCCAAGCGTATTAATTCACAAATATTTACATATTTTATGTCCACTGTGCAAGATCCTCAAAAGACACTTGGTAAACAGCATTCTTATGAGCGCTTTGGCCTTCTCTAGCACTGCATAAAAGCATGGCTCCAAAGAGTTTTTTTTTTTTTTTAAATCGCTATGACCCATGTGACCACCAAAAAGTGTAAGCCTTTTCAGTGTACTGTGGAGGCTCGTAGCCGGTCCGCCTGCCCTGCAAGTGCCTTTTTGCCCTTTTAAAGAACATGCTTCATAAGCGGAGATTGAGCAGCCATGTTAATTTCACAATGGGGCTGAATGGACCCGCCGATCTCTAGTTATTAAATCTATGGTCTCGCCGTAAGGTACCATAACAGAAATAAATAGAAAATGGCATTAAGTTCCGTTTCAGTAAGCACATCACTTGCTGTAAACAAAGCCTGTCTCTTGGTTTTTACTTGTACTTCCTCCATAATCTCCTTACAAAAATCAGGTTCATACACTCCGTCCCGTTCTCGTATTTGGAGTTGTATCTCTCCTATTGCACGGCACCTCGGGGGGAAGATCAGCGCCGCAGAAGTCGGCAGTAATGAATACTCCTCGAGATCCTGAAATCATCCAATCTTTATGGAGGTTAAACGGGTGGAAGACTCCTTTGAAAAAGCGGGCTAACCTTGCGACGCCGCGCTGTATTGAATTTGGCAAGATTAAAGTTTAAGGAGAAGACGCGCAGCAGGGAAGCTACAGTGAATTGAGACAGGAGGAAGAGCGAGCGAGAGGGCGCAGGTGTTTTTCGCAAAAGAGAACCTGCAATTGTTCCGTCACGCGCTGGATAAGATGAAACTTTACATTTCCAAAGCTGACAGACTCAGCATGGGGCCGCGGCGGGAAAATCCAGCAAGGAAACTCACTAAAGCACTAAACAGAGCCGCGAGAGAAATGATAACTTCACAGCGGGAAATTAAGCCACACTGCCTTTTGACTATTTCTCTATTCTCATCTGCTGCGCTTTCAAGTTAATTATAATGGAGATTGTTTGTAGCAAAGCAGCCAAAACATTAGCATAAAATGGAGAGGTACTATTGTTCGTGATTTCTAGTTTCGTTTTAGGCTAAATTTTTCAATCTGATAGGTGGAAGCTTCCTTTATGCTGTTTATGCTTGTTTTAACCTTTACTCTTTCCTTTGTTGGATATTTTTCAACACACTCATCTAGCTTTGTCTTTGTTCTTCCAAAAGTTTTATCTCCAGTCTTTTTTTTTCTTTTAGAACTTCTTTTAACCCTGCTGGGATCTACTGAGATTTTAGGTTTTATGCCATTGGTTCTTTTGTGAAGGGCTGAGCAGCTTAAGAACCACAACGTCTAAGAGTTTTTTCCCCCCAAGTGTATGTTCTGTAATTAGATAACCTATATTGCGCTTATGACATAATATAGATACCGGAGCTTTCTCCAGCACATCCTAAAGATTCTCAATGGGCTTAAGATCTGGACTCTGTGGCGGAAAATGATGTCTCCATGCTCCCTGAACCACTCTTTCAAAGTGTGACCCCGATGAATCCTCGCATTGTCATCTCAGAATAAGCCAGTGCCATCAGGGAAGAAGAAATCCATTTATGGAATAACCTGGTCCTTCAGGATGTTCAGGTAGTCAGCTGATCTCATTCTTTGGGCTAGCAGTGTTCAAAAACAGTTAGTAAAATCCAGATTATTTTGGCGACACAGAATTTGCCTTTTCCTCGTAAGACAGCGCATCATCCCCACCGCATCATTTCAAACTTTCTCACTAAGGTATCGCCCTGAGGGTGTACATCTGAATTTCATGCGTCGTATTCGTCATCTGACATTTCACGTTTTGCTGCAACGGCGCTTTTGGGATCTGGTGTTCAGCGACTTGAGCAACATAACTTCAGAGAGTGTATTTTCAATTATACGCTTGGTAATTAATGTTCTAAATGAGTTTTTTGGGGAGCTCCGGAGGTATAATTGCAGGTTTCACCTCAATTCACACGACATAGAAAATACATCAACAAAGCACTTGGAGATTCTTATTCTTTTTTTTTTTCTTTTTTTTTCAGACGAACCTTTATCTCCCTCCCAGGAACGGCAAGGTAAACAATCTTCATGCGTTGCTGCCTAGATTTGATTTATTAGGCTTCCTTCGAGTGCGTTGTCGGCCCACCACTAAATTGCTATGTGTCATTTGCATTCACAGGCGGTGTCAGACAAATCCCCGAGACGAAAACCTCAATATATAGCTCTAACAGACAGATGCAAAACGTCTAAATTCTAGCAGGTCTCATTTACAGTCTGTACATGTACAGCTTTGTGCATACAGTGGGGTACGGGGGAGTATTCATAGCTAAATTGCACGGCATATTGAAACCAAATACAGAAAAAGTTATTATTTGTTTTGTTTTTTCATTCTGAAAATGTACCTTGGATTTTACGAAGGTTGGACCTTTCTGCATCCGACAGAAATGAACCACATGCTTAGACTTATATGCATGTGCAAAAACAACACTGACTCAGCGCAATGGGCCACAACAAGAAAATGGTCACACACACACACATATTGTATGGTTGGACCGTCTTTAGCTTTGATTACAGAACTGTGTCATTGTTTAAATAAGCTTCTGCAATGTCCAGTGTTACATTAATTTTTCACCAAAATCTTGGATGAATGGTTGGATGGATGGATGAGTGGATGAGTGGATGGATGGAAGGAAGGAAGGATGGAAGGATGGATGGAAGGATGGATGGATGGATGGATGAATGGATGGATGGGTGGATGGATGGATGGAAGGAAGGATGGAAGGATGGATGGAAGGATGGATGGATGGATGAATGGATGGATGGGTGGATGGATGGATGGAAGGGGGGGATGGATGGAAGGGTGGATGGATGGAAGGATGGATGGATGGATGGATGGATGGATGGATGGATGATGGATGGATGGATGGATGATGGATGGAAGGATGAGTGGATGGATGGATGGATGGATGAGTGGATGGATGGATGGATGGATGGAAGGAAGGAAGGAAGGGTGGATGGATGGATGGATGGATGGATGGATGGAAGGGTGGATGGATGGAAGGGTGGATGGATGGATGGATGGATGGATGGATGGATGGATGAGTGGATGGATGGATGGATGGATGGATGGATGGATGAGTGGATGGATGGATGGATGGATGAGTGGATGGATGGATGGATGGAAGGAAGGAAGGAAGGAAGGGTGGATGGATGGATGGATGGATGGATGGATGGATGGATGGATGAGTGGATGGATGGAAGTAAGGGTGGACTGATGGATGGATGGGTGGGTGGATGGATGGAAGGAAGGATGGATGGATGGATGGATGGTTGGATGGATGGATGGAAGGATGGATGGATGGATGGATGGATGGGTGGATGCACTCAACTTTGACAGTGTTTAAGTCCAGGCTGAAAGGACACCTTTTTACTACTGCTTATGGCAATTCATTGCATTTTAACGAATTTTAATATATAGATATACATATTTTTAAAGTAATTTTTAATGTAATTTTATTGTATTTTTAATGTTTTTTTACTGCATTTTATTGTGTTTGGGTGTTTGGTGTTGCTGTGAGGCACATTGAGTTGTACATATACATGAAATGTGCCATACAAATAACTTGCCTTGCCTTGCCTTGGATGGATGGATGGATGGATGGAAGGATGGATGGATGGATGAAAGGATGGAAGGATGGATTCACAAAGAATTCACACAGAAAGATGTGACCACTGTGCAAAGCCTTCTCCAGCACATCCCAAAGATTCTCAGTGGGGTTAAAATCTGGACCACACTTTCACACAGTGAGGAATCATGGCATTGTCATCTTAGACTATGCCTGTGCCATCAGGGAAGAAGAATGGAATAACCTGGTCATTCAGGGTGTTCAGCTGATCTCATTCTTTGGGCACATAGTGTTGCTGAACCTAGACCTGACCGACTGCAGCGGAGAAAGAAAAGCGTGATAGTTCATGTAGCTTTAATGTATTACTGTAGGGTAATCGGTGTGGAATTTTACCAAAAGTACATAGATGTACCGTATATGATTTTGGTTTCAGACTGCTACACAATAAAAATAAATGATTAGAACAGATCTGAAAACTTCCTGCGGCCAATGAAGGCAAGTGTCTCTTTATCTCACCTGTCACTGTTTGATCTGCTATGCAATTTTAAATATAGAGCGGCAGAAAGGTTACCGCCGTGTTTTGTTCCCGGTGAGACTTGCGCGGCGTGTGTCAGAGTCCATTTCGCAGCCAAAAGTCATCTTGTCGGACAAGGGCGCGGGGCAAGGCTGTCGGCTCATGTCGGTACGTCCGGTCAGAATGTCAGCTGGGATGACGGCAGATCGCTGAGGATGCGCTTGAACCTGCCCCATGCTATTAGTGATGGCAGCGCTGCACCCCTCGCTGACGTTTTGGCGGCCTGCAATACGGTTGGATTATATTCACATTAATTTTGCACTGAGCTGTTCGCACTCTCGCAACCAGACAGCAAAAATGTCCCAGGTTTGACTCTAGGAACATGTGAGGACGTCATTGTGGCGTTTCATGATCTCACTACAATCACACAGACGGTGGGTAAAGTGTCTTGCCCAAGGACCTAATCACAATAGCCTTGAAGCCTTTTACATCGTTGTTGCTTCCCAAATAACTCCACATCTGAGAGCTTTGCTAGTGTTGGGTCGTCATTCTCGGACGTAGGACCTTTCCGACCAACAAAATGCAGTGCTACCCTTTATTTGCTCCACATGGGGAAAGTTGCTCGTCCACATGAATATTGCCACAGATCTTACCGGGCTTTGGAAATGGGATAAAAAATATTCCCTCCAGCAACCGGTCTGGATATGTAGAGTTCAATTTGTACAAGCCCCAAGTTTAGTTTCTGTTTCTTCTTCCTGTTTCTTCTTCCTGTTCTTCTTCTGTTTCTTCTTCTTCTTCTTCTTCTTCTTCTTCTTCTTCTTCTTCTTCTTCTTCTTCTTCTTCTTCTTCTTCTTCTTCTTCTTCTTCTTCTTCTCTTCTTCTTCTTCTTCTTCTTCTTCTTCTTCTTCTTCTTCTTCTTCTTCTTCTTCTTCTTCTTCTTCTTCTTCCAGCTTAATGGCGGACTGCTAGCCAAACTAAGGCGCATGTCGCCACCTATGACAAGTATAGTGGTGGAATTTAAATGAAGTTGCATAAGAAAGTTTTCAAACTTTTATCCGAGGGAAAGATGGAGCGCATTTGATTTTATCTCTACGTATGAATCTCTGAAAGTTTTTTTGTTTACCGAAAGAACATATGGCATCCCACAAACTTGTCACTTTAAGTACATCCAAGTTTGCACTCGCCCAAGTTTGGTCAACAGCCACAGTTGTGCCTCTTTTTCTCTTGTCTTTATTATCTTTCCTATTACAAACTCTTGCGCTTTTCAGAAATACCAACGTAGATGACAGGTTTTTATCTTCATTATAACATGCAGTTGATGCTTCTGTACTTCTATATTTACCTGTCCGGAACTAAGTGGCCACTTGAGAACGAAGCCTGCTCAGGGCATGTCCCTTTTGGGGAAGGCCCTGGGAAAGGCTTAGGACATGCTGGAGGGACAGTGTCTATTGTCTGTCCACACTAGTCCCTTAGAAGAGCTGGAGGTACAGTAGATTCAGGGAAGTGGAAGGAGGTGACAGACTAAATAATGCGCATTTTGCAGACATGAGCAATTGAAACTAATTCTCCACCACATGTTTTTGACGTGGGAATAACATTATTAGCGTTTCTAAACACAGACCGTAGACCGGGGACGCTCTATGCAATCTTTAGTTTCAGACTGGCGTAGGAAGTTCCTCCACAAGTTTACCTTCTACAGACGGTACTACAGACCGGGTTGGGGTGACTGTGCTCAATGCTAGTGTTTTGATCACGTTTCTAAGGTGTGGATTTTGCCCCACATTCTTTGATACTAGCGCTAGAGCCTGACCATTGATAATTCGGGAGCTGGACAGTGTTTAACTCACAGTGGAAGAAATAGTTTAGTTTGTCCTGCGAGCGCGGAATAAGATGCACAAGGCTTTTCTCTAAACAATGCCCTCAGGCTACCGGCGAGGGCATACAGTTGTTTGTATGCAAGATACCAACTTCGCCTTGAGCAACGCTGTTGTTGCGCCAGGTGGAAGATCGGACCCTATAACTCCAGTAGCATTAATCCTTAGTGATGTGACGTTCATGACCAAATCGACTCTTTAAAGTAAACGGTTTCGAACTGGATTGCAATTGTGAAAAGAAACAGATCTTTTTTGTCCTGTTTTCTAGAAGATTTTATACAGATTTACCAGGTATAATAAGAGCACTCAACACCGGGGAAAGCTCAGGACATAATTTGAGAGAGCAGTTGCAGCGTCTTTTCATTAATTGTTGCACAAAGTTTTTCTTTTTATACACACTTTTGAAAGGCATTTCTCTCGCAGATTTGGACAATTTGATCAAAAGGCCTGCCTCACGTCGACTAGGCCTGGGATGATACGAGTTTTCTGGCTTTTAAAACCACCAGTGCCGGTCTTTTGAATGGCATCAAAGAGCCATAAATCCCTCCCTTCTGGATCTTGTCTTATTGATTACATAAGATTACTAAAAGCTTAAAGAGCACTTTGGAAAAGATTGTAGGGGCGAAGCTACTTTTCTATATTTTAGCAGAGCATTTATTATCCTTGCCATTATATAATATAGTAGTTATTATCCCAAGCTCACCTGATCGTGAATTGTGCTGACAGCTGATGAAGTAAGCCCCATAACTTTCAGTCTCCTGTGATTTGCTTTCCATTACTCACGCATTAATTTTTTAAACCAGTTATTTCCACAAACAGAAGCGCGGTTATAATTTTGCGGACAAACAAATCATCAGTCAAGCAAGCCCATTAGAGTTTGTGGACCCTGAGCGAAAGAGGTAGGATTAGGTGACTGTTTTCCTGTAAGTTGCTACATGGAAACTTTTTGCTGACGGGACGCGATGATTGTGTTACGGGGACGTCTCGGTCGGCACCATGTGGAGAGGATTATGGGGAATCAGGTTAGGTTATGGCTGCGGTGATTGCTAATAGGTTGCATTCGTGTTCAAGGACTTGATGACATGAAAGTCACGGATGAAGGGGGCAGCATAGCCACGGAGGAAACATCCAAACTGAAATTTCAGCCTGTTCATTTATCATAGTGTGATAAAAGTCTCCTTACTTTATTCGCTCTGAAAGAGAATACACTGAATATTGTGCCAGTTTTTGTGTCATATGGGTTCTGCAATTCATTGGTAAATTATCACATTTATATAACACTTTTATAACCCAACTGGGTACTTAAAGGGCACACTCTCTTGATTCAAATCCCATTTGCCCATTTGCCTGGATAGATTGGGTTGTCTGAGGTGCTGTGCATAGGCCATCGGATTCTGATTTGGAGCAAGGAAGTAAGTCCTATGTCCACACTATTCCCTATATCAGGGTTCCCAAACTTTTCAGGCCATGACCTCCAAAATCATTCCACAACAACACAACAACCTTCCCTGTAAATTGTACGTAATTAGCATTTAATGTGGAAAACATTTAAAATCTAGTTTAATGATGTTAGTTTGGATACTGTATTTTGACATTTGACTTAATTTTGCTAAATATAATGTTTCAATCAAAAATACATCAAATTCAATGTCAGAAATGTTAAAAATATTGTCTCAAAATCATCTTGCGACCCCCACTTCAATGTCCCGTGACCCCCCTAGAGGGTCCCGACCCCCACTTTGGAAACCATTGCCCTATATCGTGCTGTATATCGCGGTCACGACATTTAGTAGTGGCGTCCGAATATTCAGAGAGAAAAAATAGTGCACTCAAAATTTCCCACAATGCATTCTGAAAAGTAGTGTGCAGCAATGGTCACCAGGCGGGTCAATATAGACCATAATGCATTGTGGGACTCGGAGGAGAACGGCCGACAGCGACAGGTCTTTGAACTAAACACAACAGGAATGAATGAAAACAGACTAATATTTATCCTTAAATATTCCATTGTCTTGAATTTGGTTGGTCTTTATCGCAGAAGTACACTCACTACTTTATGCACGGCGCAGCGCACATGAAGAAACACGCGGTATGAAGAAAATAGTGGGCTACATGTCCAACAGAATCCGTGCACTTGTCTTCTGTCTAGTGCGGACTATATATGGATGAGGGGTTAGGGACAAGGGTGGACATTCAAACACAGCCCAAGTCTAACTCAAAACGTAGGTCTCAGTCCACTTGCACAAATCTGCTCTGATATTATTGGAGTCCAGCCAAAGGACTTGAGTACACTCTGGAGGAAGCGAGCGACTGATAAGGCCAAACAAATCATGAGCCGACCAGAGCACATTCTGTCCTCAGAGTTTGTGTTATTTGTTGTCTTTCATACCTTCTGCTATTAAGCTGCTAAACAAGGAACAATCCCATTTCTAATCAGGAATATGTCATCATTAGATCTTTTATTTGCCTGTAATATTTACTATGGTGTATTGTATTTATGAGATGGATGAATGGGTGGCTGGGAAACTACAAATGAATTGCGCCCTGGGGATAAATAAAGTTCTCAGAATCTGAATCTTAAAGTCTGATTTGAATTGTCTGATTTTGCAAAGGGACAAGACGACATGACCAGAATGTGCGGCGTTGCAATTTCGTGTAACTCTACAAATCCAAACCAGCTTCATGAACAGTGATAAGTCAGCAAAAATTCACATCCATGTCCTGCTTCCATGTTCCAAATGATAGGAATATGATCCCACACGTGATCTTTAACGTTTACTTTAATGAGAGAAACACGTTTTAACATTCTTCTATGCACTCCACTTTATTTTACACTATGTTATCTTTAAGACTAGAGTTTGATCACACACACACAACCTATCAAGGACAAAGATAGCGCCAGACGGGGCAAGACATCCAACCGCAGCCTCTGCATCCCATCAAAACTGTCAGAAAGCAAACACACCATAAAAAGCTGAGAACTGTCAAGATCCGCTCCTCCGTTATCTGCGCCCAAAATCTGATAGATGGGAGAGAAACGCAGCTCTGAAATCTCGACACCTCATCGCGCGGTTGGGGACATCATCATCTTTTATTGTCAGGAGAAAAATATTGACAGAAGTGGTTTTGATTAAAAAAAGGGAGAGTCTAAATCTGCATTGCAATAAGAACGCCGGCAGATGTGGCGCGATAAGGGAACAAAACACTCCAGGATGAGCAGTTGTTATCGCAGTCTTGTCTCCCTTTGACAGCCAATAATACATGTTTTGTACAATCGGTGGTCCTGTCTTCAATGGCGCGGACTACTCCCACCTTTTGTTCCAACTTCGGCTCTGGCAAAGATATCTGTACTGCCAGTCTATAATCAACCTTCACTTTCGTTGGCTGAGGTCATTAGGGCTGGAAACTCAGAGGCAGGTCTTTGGTACAAACAGTATGGACCCTGATCAAGAAAATGCCAACCATCTCATCACAAAGGGCACGAAACAGTGGAAAGTAATAATTCGAATTTTGGACAGAACTAGAGACGTATAGAAATCTCCCATTAAAATACAGTGCCTCAAAAAGCCTTTGTGCAAGGCTTTTATATGGGCCGTGGCACAGAATAACGGTAAACTGTGTGCAGGGAATTGTGCATTGGCATCAACAACCCCACCTGAGGCCTCTCTGTTCATCAGGAGTGCCGAGTTTAGTGAATAGGCCTGCCTAGTAGCATTTTTTGGGAGCAAAAATCACAGTTGCAAATATATTTGGGATTCATTTTCTAAAATCATGTTTGCCGCGCACACTATGAACACCTCCGGGAGCGTTGACATTTGTCTGAAAGATGAAATGCTAATACAGGGGTCGCATGCAGAACTGGTTAGTTGAGGTCCACATAGCCGGGACTAATGAGACCTCATACAGACAGGATATGCTGTTGTTTGCAGATGTATAATTTTCTGACGCTAGCACCGCTCTGGAGCAGCAGATGACCGCTGTGGAGCGCCTTGTTAAGATATAAAGTTACTTGGCCTAATGTCACCAGCGACAGCAAGCAGGTTTACCGCTCCTTCTCCTTCTCTTTCTGTTTAGTTTAGTTTAGTTTATTAGTTTGTTTGAGCAGTAACATTCTGCTCAAAAGGAGTGGGCTGAAGCAAGAGCTTATAAGCGCCCACCCCCAAAATCAATACAACATTTACAATATAGCATCTACATAAAGACATTACATGACAGAACTATAATAATAACTTTATGCTATTGCAAATACAAGGTTTAACGCTAACAGCATCAACACCATCTCAGCGATTGTCATTGAATTTGTAGCCGTTCAATGCTCCCTGCACTCACTTATATAATCACAGCTGGCTATGTGGCTTATAAATTAGATCACTGTGAAGTTTGTATTTTTAACACAAGCTTTGGCAGGCTAAATCCACCCGTTTCCTTGTCTCTATTATGCCTGAAAAGATTAAATGAAGCTTCGCACAGGACGTTTAAATAAGATATATGTGCTGTAGGTAAGGAGGCATTCACATTTGTTTCCAATGAACCAAGCTTCAGGTCACCAGCCTTTTATTTATTTATTTTTAAATCATTTGTTGCTTATGGCATTATTGCACACTATTTCTTGACAACTTCTCAGAAACTGCCGAGTCGACAGAAATATTGTAGAAATATCGCAAGCATTTGAAACGATCTGTCTCCATGCAACGCTCCACATACGTACATCGAGGTGGAAGGAGGACTCAAAAGTAATGTGACCTTGTATTTTGCGTTAAAGTGTGTAGTTTGTTTGCTGAAATATGCTAATGCTACTGCTTTACATGCATCATTATTAGGAGAAATACCAGGGGCGGTTAGTATCATTGGGCTAGGTGGGCTAAGCTCCTCCTGTCATTTTTTGAAAAAGAAGAAATTGTATGTCATTTTTTATAGTATATTGTACATCATAACTAATTGCCTAATGTCATTCATATGTATAATCACTGTCGTTTTAAGCATGTGATCACGATTTTTGACACAGAGAACATAAATTGGACTAGATTTTATAAGCCCTCTGCTTCCGCACAAACATGAGAGTGACCAGCAAATGGCAGTCGCGCATGTTCCCAGTCCCAGCACGTACACACACATTGGGACTCGATTGGGACGCAAAGCTCGCTGAAGTCACGCAGAGGCTCCTCATTGGTCACATTCACTTGCACGCGGCTTCTCAACACACTGGAGAAACTAGCTAACGGCCGGTGGATTACAAGGCTAATGGGTTTGTTTGCAACTGGATTATTTGCTGGCGACAGAAGATGAAGTTTGGAAGCTGCCGTGGAGTTTGTGGAGTTTCAATTAGGCTAAACAGACGCGCTACTAACTACTGCGGTGAGTCCATTGGTTTACTGTTAACGCCGCGTTTCACGTCATCTGTCTGTGTGCTGCGCTGTTGTTAAAGAGGGGTATTATGCTTTTTTCAATCACATAGCACCAGTCTATAGCATACTACAATGATGACGTAACCTTCTGTTGGTCTGTATATGCAGTAAATTAAAATAACTGCCTTGAATAAAATTGCTCTCTCAAAATGGCTGTACTGAACGTCTTGAAATAGGCCTCTGTCTCTTTATCCAATCCAATCCAATCCACTTTATTTCTATAGCACATTTAAACAACAGAACAGTTCCAAAGTGCTGCACAAACAGAAAAGTACACACACACAAAAAAAAAATAAAAATAAAAAAAAAAAAATAAAAAAATAAAAAAAATAAAAAAAAAATATATATATATATATATAAGTCATCACAAATGGAATAAATAATTAAAATAAGAAATAAATAATCAAATAAGAAATAAATAATCATAATCTTTAAGAAGCTTTCCGACACGCCCCCTTCAGCACACTGCTGTGGCATCTAAACAACACTACTGTGCGGGAAGGGGCCTCTGCTGAGCTGAGGAGTAGTGGTTGGTGGCTTGGCTGGTGACGAAAGGTCCAGAGGCGTCTCCAGGAGGTGGGGGCGTTCCTAGGAGGACTGAGGCATAGCTACACCTAAAATGGCTGCCGTCTAAGTTTTACTGATTACTCAAAAATATGTGAATGAGCCAAGGCAACACTCCAGGCATGTGTTTAATGAGGGAATGACATAACATGATATAAGTCGATTTTACATAATACCCCCTCTTTAACATTTAGCAGGACTTAAACAACTCATTTATGCTCTCATATCATTGTGCTTTGGGTAAATGCATTGTTAGGCAAGAGTATGCCGTTTAAATGACATTAAGTAGCAGTTTGATCACAGTTTATAGTGAAAACTTCTGTCTAGTTGTGTCTGTCGTCACATCTCTGACGCTCTCAGTCTGAATGAGAGTTGTCTCTAAAGTTTTCTCTGAGTATTTGCTGATATGTGGTTAAATACTGTACTTCTTTTAAGTCTGACAAGCAGCAGTAAATGCGTTGAGTATAGTATCTGATAGTAAAACATGTATACCTAACACGGTGTGCAATAGCCCCTCTTAGAGTTTACATCACCAGCCGCCACTGAGAATTACTGTTCAATTCGCATGCTGCTTGGATAAACCTATTTGGTCACTTACGCCACATTCTGAGTGGAGATTCAAAGGCCAAGTATTGAACAATATCTACTTCTAACTTCTATATAATTCTTACGTGATTGTGTTGTGATACAATATTGAAAAGTCCCAGAGCAGGGGAAGACGCAAAGGCACTTAATACATGTCTGTCAGCTCGCATTAGCGCTTAGATGCCGCGGCGTTGGCATTTGGCCCGATCCGTAATGGTGGGCATGAACTTTAGAGAGGCTTTTGTACTGGAGCCTTGTACTCTCCCTGTCTCTCTTATGGGTCTGGCTCCAAACTGGCGCGGCGATGGCTCAATCTAATAACCCAGCGTTGGATATCCGATGTTGGATCTCCCTGCCGCGGTGAAAGGCGAGACGCACGCGGCCCTTTCCCTCTTTATGTCACCGTGACTCTGCAAAATGAGCGCGCTGTCATCCAATCCTGTGCCCGCGCTCCCCTGCAGCACAGCGATATCGCCGACTGGCAGCCTTCTGTTTACTAAGCGCGCGTGTGTTCCGCGATCTCACTACTTTCTTGCAATCGAAGTGGGGAAGAGGAAGACTATTGACTGACAGAAACACTAGAATGATGCCTTACTCAGATTGGACTTGGGAATCTCTTCTATTGACACGAAGCAGTTTGAATAGACTTAAATCTGAGCCAGTGAGACATGGCTTGGAGACAATTCGAGGCAATTTGAGCACTGGAATGATAAAGAATGAGTTAAGGAAGCTTCATGTGTTTCGAGCTCTTGATAAGGTGACATGACACACAAACAGGCAGCAATAAAGTCCCCCGAAACACTAAACTCCATCTAATTCTGCTAAAAAAAACCTCAAAACATTTTCGTAACCAACGTGGAATCTTGTTTCTGTGAACCCATCAAGCCCCGCGGCACTTCCATTACTGTTTTTGATCTAATTCCCGGGCGCATCGCCCTTCTCGCTGCTTGTCTTTGCTGAAGCGAAGATCCTCACCCCAGCGTCAGCCGCGGCCTCCCTCTGAGCGCGCCTGTGTGAAATTGGATTGCTGATCCGTCGGCGCGGAGTGGCAGAGATGGTACGTGGGATAGTGGCGGCAGACAGTTGTTAGAGCACACCCGGAGATCGCTCATGACGCCTGACTTGAGTTTTCATCTCCTCAAGACCAGCAAGGATCGCACCAAATGGCCATTGGTGAAGGAGACCAATCAAGTGTAGGAAGTAAATGGTCGCCATCGGCAGAATTAGTTATAGAGTTTTTCCTCTTCATTCAACACGTCCTCCTATGCCGCTGGAGCAACTTAGCCAAAATTCTATGAGTGGTAGCTTCTCTGTAGTGGTCTAAACTCTCGCATTCATTTTCTTGGTGCAAAAAATAGTATGGTACGTCATATCGATCTAATAGGGGAGGTACTTACATATCCGTACTGATTATACATACACTGCCAGACCAGAAAAATAGGTCACACGCTCAAATATTTCGTTACAGCGCCTGTCACGATAACAAATTTGAAGTTCAATATATTGAGGCAGGAAAATATCGCGATTATTATTGACTCCACAGAAACTAGATACTGTCAACTCTAAAGCATCAAAATGACAGAAAACCTTTGTTATAAAAGTGCTTAATCATATCCTAGATCCTCATAGATAGATAGATAGATAGATAGATAGATAGATAGATACGTTATTGATCTCACAGATGGAGATATTCAGTTCAATGAAAGAGCATCAGGCAGCTGCACCACTCTCTACCTCAGAAATTACAAGAAGTAGAATGTAAAATACCACACAAGCCGCAATAAACATGAAATATGATGTAACCCCATTTGTTTCAGTTAAAAATAAAGTTTTACAAAGAAAAAAATCGGGGGGAAATGCTAATAACTGTAAACTTGATTAGCCCAAATTTGTTATATTAAACGATCAACAAAAGTGGATATAGTAATTAGCTCTTTAGCTTTGATTGCAGCTTGCATTGATAAGCTTCTGCAATGTCCAAAGATCCAGTGTTGCATTCATTTAAAGGACCTCTATCATGCTATTTTAGCCATTCCAAAGTAAAGTATAGGCATATATATGATATATTGTACCTCTATCACTATGGAGTACTCATTTTTGAGAGAAATATAAGTATTTTTGGGGGTATTTTCCCTACCCGGAAGACAAGACGCTTCGATTCAGTTAACTCCGCCCCTCTCTCCGCTCATTCCACATTTGCAGTATTATAAATATAATATCGCTTCACATAATGCAGTTATAAGGAGTTGACATGTGCAACACAGTTTCATAAATGGCTAACACACACGCTAACACGCGTTTTGATTGGGCTTCCCATGAGATCACGTTGGTTATAAAAGTTAATCCACTTTAATTCTGGCCAAGGTTCACCAAGCATCCATCAGGTTGGTTGATATAGTCGCTGAATCCTGGAAAGAAATTCCAACTTCTGGCGAGTGCACTCTTCTTTAGGAAGGTTGAATAGTCCTGTTCCTCTCGTAGCCAAACGCGCATCCGTGACATTATCGTTGGGTAAGAAAAAAGAACAGGCGTGTCCAGAATAGGTTAGAAAGAGCTCAGTCTTCAAAATAACACTTCTGCTCTGATCCATGGCTCCTCCAGCCGTGGGTGCATTTGATTAGCGTCGCGGGACAGCACAGACGCGTCGGAGAGTTGCTGTTTTTTTTTGTTTTGTTGTTTTTTTTTAATTTAAAAAGCTGTTTTATAAATAAAATCAGGCCGTAAGGCATTACATTACAGACGTAGAGCACTTCCGTTCCTTTGTGACGACACAACTGAACAGCTCAGTCGTTTACCAGGAGAGGGTGGAGCAGCTGCTCAGAGAGCAAGATTCAGGAGGATTATACTTAGAACTGCGTGAATGAAGCCAAAAACCGCTCTGGGGGTGTTTTTGATAAGGAAATAGCATAACAACATGGCTAAAAACTCAAAAAAATCGATTTTGCATGATATAGGACCTTTAAAGATTCCCCAAAGATTCTCAATCCATGTGTGAAAATGATGTCTCATGCTCCCTGAACCACTCTTTCACAATGTGAGCCCGATGAATCCTGGCATCGTCATCTTGGTATATGCCAGTGCCATCAGGGAAGAAGAAGAAATCCATTGATAGAATATCCTGGATGTTCAGGTCGTCAGCGGATCTCATTCTTTGGGCACATAGTGTTACTGAATCTAGACCTGACCAACTCAACCCCAGATCAGAACAGTTAGTTACATCCAGTTTTGATGCGGCTGAAGGAAAACGCAAACAAACTCGAAGACTGGAAGTGTCCGGGAGTGCACCGTAGTGTCAAAAAGGTCACTGTTGATCTCTGTGTAATTTACGAGGCCTGTCAGCTTGGATTGGGTTTGACAGTCACGGTTCTGTCCTGTGCGCTTTCTGTCTGATTAAAAGGGTGAGAGGTCAGCGTGTATGAGGAAGTGCTTTTTTTTTTGCAAATTAAGTGAATCCACAGAGACTTGCGCGTATAGGATAAAGGTTTTCATAGGCACGTGTCAAAACAAGCCAATTAAATCGAGCTCACAAATGTCAATATTGAGTTATATGAAATTAGCTTTGACTCAGTCCGGAACATCTGAATTAAACTGATGGATGCATACAGAGAAACCAACATTAAATGACACAAGGAACAAGTGCAGATTCAATTTCCTCCTATCGCATTATGTAGGCTTTTTACCATGACTAAGCGATGAACAGCATACAATTTCCCAGCCTGTAAAAAGGGTCAGAAACTACTCACGCTGAATCAGTGTGTGTAATTTCTCTTTCAGCGATCATAGCTGTGGTTCCACGTTAGGATATACTCTACAGTATGTTGAGAAAGCGAGTTCTCACCCAGAGCCACAACAACCGAACGATTTCCCAACAATCAATGAAACACTCTTACTCATGATGAGTCTTTAATGTACAGACCAGCCATTCATGCTGTGGGCGTCAATGTTAACCACCTTTAGATGCCCGTTACTGGAGCCCCCTCCTTTTTACTTGAGGGTCTTCGTCAATACTTTATGCTAAGGAAGCTGAAGGTAATTGATCAGAGGGAAATTTCACATCTAGCGATAAACCATTAAAACACTGTACATTCCATTAGATAGAAAAGTAAGCTTTTTTTTCTTTTTATTTTTTTTTCTCATCAAATCTGATCAAAACAAGCCTTAAAAAATACTCAGAACTAGGGGTGCAAAATTCTCAACGTTAGTCATTTTCCAAGGGAATATACGGGAATTAATGGGGAATTAACACAACTTCTTTACAGACAGATATGAACTGACGCATACAAATTTGATTTGATAGTTATACACTGAAATATTTTGCATTTGTATTTATGATTGTATTTTTATATTGCCTTTTTGGTAAACGTTGTTGTTTTTAATAGTGCTTTATAAATAAAGTGGATTGGATTCCACAAAACCCTTATATGCTGACCCTTCTCACCCTGGACATGGACTATTCACCCCTCTCCCCTCGGGCAGAAAGCTACGGTCTATCCAGACTCATACCTCCCGCCACTTGAACAGTTTTTTCCCCTCCGCCATCAGACTCATGAACAATAACAAGACCCAATAACCTAGTTACAGACTCATGGATGTATCTGCACTGCACTGTGTGGTGTGTCCACACTTAGACCCACTGCTATCACTAAATCACTTTATCACTTTATCACTTTATCACTTTATCACTTTATATGCCTACATCTGTTAATACAATCCCGCTGTTGTTCAATGTCAAATTGTTGTTGTCTATATGTCATATGTCACTTTATTTTATCTTATTTATTTAATATTTTTCACGCATGCCCTTAATAGCCTTATAGTTTTAAAGTTTTTTAGCTTATTTTTATCTTAACTGTGTTATATGTTCTATGTCGCACGTTTGCACCGAGAAAAATTCCTAGTTTGTGAACCTGTTCTCAAACCATGGCAATAAAACCCATTCTGATTCTGATTCTGATTCTGATATGAGGGAAGAATAGATCAAACATTTCATCTTCATGTATGGGTTCTTATTTATCATATCATCATCCTTCTCTGCTTTTAGCTGCAGGTCGAGTGAAGCAGATCTGATGATTATTACAGGAGTGGCAGGAGTTTTACCATTTTCTCCTGAAAATGCAATTTTTAATGTTTTTTTTGAGCTGTTTGAAAGGGTCAGTCCTTGGTACTATATTGTCCCCGTAGGGAGATTTGTCCTCTGCATTTAACCTATCCTTTGATGCCGCTGAGGCAACCCGTAAGGAGCTGTGGTCGATGGCAGTACCGCGCCCGGGAACCCATCTCTATGATGTGGAGCCAGGCTGATGGTCAGAATCACCTGGCTGGAGGATTCACCTATTGTACATGTTTTTAGTGGTAGGGGAAACCAGAGTACCCGGAGGAAACCTATGCAGACACAGGGAGAACATGCAAACTCCACACAGAAAGGCCCCATCCTGGTGGGAATCTGTGTTTTATTTTGACATGTGTGTTCTGTGCTTTACCTCCCCTGTGTTCATTACCTGCCCCACACTGTGCCCTGTTTCCTAATGTATTTATACACCTGTGTTTCCCATGTCCTTTGTCGGTTTATTGTCAGCCCCAGTCCCTCTGAGTTATTGTCTCACCAGTTGATCTTCTCTCTGGATTTTTAACACTTTCAGTTATTAAACATCACCAGTCTTTGTTGCGGTCCTGCTTTGTGGGTTTTTGTTTCCTCATTCCACCTTCAACCATGACAGAACTCGTGATATCAAAACAGGCCATGTGTTAAAAATATTACAAGTGATAGTATTTTTTCAATGGCGAATCACTGTTTATGGGCCTTACCACTGACATACACCACATAATGCAGATTATTTTTTTCTATTGTTTCACACTGAGGCAATTAACAACTGTGTGGTGCATTATAAAAAACAGGCAAACCATGAACACATTTCTTTGCTCAGTGATTTTACTCTATATTATGGCATATGGATTTCGCGTCGCTTAATGTTGCTCTAACGATAATTTGGCAATGCATCGTGTAGCCCTGTAACGGAAGTGCAAGTCCACGCTTATACACACATTTCAGTAGCATTTATAATTCATCAGGCAGAAACGCAGTGTTCTCCCGATGGCTGTGCGTCTCTTTCATTCAAGGCTGTCACTCACCCATCTCCGTAATTGAGCGCATCACCAAATAATGGGATCGGCTCTCGCGCCCTTCAAAGCCCCCGCACTTAGCACCCACTCCCTTCATGTGTTAAATGGACCCCCGCTGAGCCCTGCGCAGTCTGTCATTTGTTTTCCTGCCCGCTGGGACCAAAACCCACTCCTGGCACGTCCTCATCTCCCGAAGTTTAATGTCTTCTCTTGCGCCGATAAGTGCGAGCATAGTAATGTCGAGAGATGGTCTGCAAAATATAAAAGGTTTACAAAGTATTTATATAAAGTTGATATTGAGCTTCCTTTTATCTGAGATTGTCACGTCACATCATTCATTTTTTACTACATGAACCCAATGGCCTTCATTTTACCGCACAGTAAAAACCAATCTAGAGAGTATTCACTTACATTCTGTAGTTTTTATTTATTCGTGTACCTAAACAGAATCGAGTGGCAAAAAAGCAACAAAAAAAAACAATGCACTGTTGCCATGCTGTGACATCACTTACATACCTTTTTTTGGGATCTCCACACTTCGCATATCGATTTGACACATTTAGATGAAAAATCTAAATGCTTACTGTTCAAACAAAAGACTTTTAAAATGCTTCTGTCTTTTGCACTTTTCAAAATGTTTATATTTATATTTATACAATAGTCAGTGAGAATTTTAATGCTAACTGGCATGCATTATTTAGAGTTCTCGGAGGTTGGAATTTCCGAGCCCAGGACTTAAAAAATCTCAAACAGACCCAAATTAATAGTATCAGTTCGTGGAATTGTGGTATAAGCAGATTGATTGATTGATTGGGTTTATTTGAGTGATTATTTACATTAATATTATTACAGTGCTAAAAATAAATAAAGTAACAAAAAAAAACTCAAAAGCGGTAGGCAGAAGCAAGAAAGCTTATAAGTGCCTACCCCCTAGTCGAAATTAATTTACATTCCGGATACAGTGATACAACAGCTCATGTTTACATACAATATAACACTTTACAAATTCCTAAATTGTACAATTACAATTGTCCGCGTTAACTTTACATATAACAACATTGTAAAAGAAGAACATTTCATGTTTTACAAAAAGAAAATCACAGGATGTTTACAAGATTTCCAAAGTAAGAAAGACATAACATGGAGATAGAAGTGTATGCTGATTACCAATATATTTATAAACATTTTATTTTTTATTTTATTTACAATTTGTACTTTTTTCTTTTCTTATTTCTCTTTCCCATTCACTTAATAACCATAGCCAATCGTTACTCATAAACACCAGTCACCATTCTATTAATTGACTATTGATTAGTTGTAATAAGTATTACATAGTCAACACGACCCATTATTATTGTCATTCCCATTTCCACTGTAAAAAGATTAAACAACATTGGGCGACGGTGGCGGTGGTAGAGCGGGTCGTCTCATGATTGGAACGTTGGGGGTTTGAATCCCAGCTCCTGAAGGTGCCCACTGTCGTTGTGTCCTTGGGCGAGACACTTCACCGTCCTTGCCTCCGGTGTCTGTAGTGTGTACATTGGTGTATATGAGCCCTATTTCTTGGCTACTTTTGTATTAAATATTTTGTAGTTAAAGGAACAGGCCACCGTTTTTCCATACTGAGATATGTTCGTACCTGAGCTTAGACGAGTCGATACATCTGTTGATACGTTAATACCTGTCTGGTCTTTGTGCCCGTGGAAGAACGTGGTAGCTTCCAACTTCACCCCGTTTGGAGCTATAGGAATATGCTGGGAGAGGCCAAATGCTGACAACATCTTTGGTCGTTTTGCGTGACTGAGGGCACGCACAAAGACCAGACAGGTACGCATCAACTCGTCTAAGCTCCGGTAAGATTATATCTCAGTATGTAAAAACGGTGGCCTGTTCCTTTAAGGCGACATTGCCAGCACAACTGCAGAGTTTGTGGTTTGCCAATTATGAAAATATCTCATTCCATGTTGGCGAATTCCTTCTACTTTAATCGTGCTCTGAAGTGGCATTTCCTCTAAAGTTGTGTGGCACTAACTGAGAAGTAAACTAATTAGTGTGTTATCCATCATTGTCAGTGTAGCTGCTTTATTAAGTGGAGTAATGAGTCTGTAATTGGCTGGTACTGAGTGGAGAGCTTCTTTACATACTGCGGTGATTATGGCGCAGATTGCCTTGTACAGGTGTGGCAGCTACTTAGGGCCCGCTGCGGGGATGTCAGGCCGCGACAGGAGACCGGAGGGGATCGTGATGATGATGTCGTGAGCGCTGCCGAACGCTGGACGCATTTGTTACACAGCCTCAATGCCCAAGGCTGCTGTGGAGTTTGAGGGTTTAATTTTCTCCAAGTTACCTGTTCACGACCGTGTTTATAAGCACAAACGTGTAGACAACTCTTTACAAACCAAGTTCTGCTTTATGAACCGCCAAATTGTCTCCAGATTTTGTTATGCAAGGTCATAATATACTTAATTTGCATTTGACTTTTTGGGCTTTTACCTGTCCCAAGTAGTTCAAGTTATTCCTTTGGATTATGTTCCAAATATCCAGCTACACCTCCAGACTGATTTTATTTGCTCATGGGAGAAGAGAAAGTTGTGCCTTGTTTTCTTCAGCCGCTGCATGAGATTGTTTTTCTTTCCGTTGGAAAGTGTCCAGCTGTCGTCTCAATTAGGCGGCGGCTGATATGGTGGGACGGGTGTGTAATTGCGCCACGTTTTGAGTGTCTCCCAATGACGTCCTCTGTGCCAAAGACGACTTTGTCAAGGTCAAAAGTAAACTGGACTTTGTTATGGGAGTTCTGCCCTTGATACAGTAAGGATAGTATATGATAGTACTAGATACGTATATAAAACTTATAACGGATTTTGACATATGTAAGGTAGGAAGTAGTAGTAGTGTTTCAAGGCGTAAATGGTCAGATTTGAAACTCGCCTCATGTTTTATGTTGAGCTCAAATTGTGAACTGGAAAACTTTGTGGAACCAAAAAAATACCGTACATTGCGTTCAGTCTCTGCGTATCCAGCCCGGCCCTCCGTGGAGTAGATCAAATTATTTATTCTGGGACAAAAAATATCTTGGAAGGAATCTACAAGCAACATTATCAAAATGTCTGCAGGAAATAAACCTGCTTTTGACTTGTGTTTAATGTGAGCAAATGGGGCGTGGCCTAGTCGAAGGGGAAAGGCGACATTTTATAGAAATCCAAATTTGTTACAATTTTATAACGTTTTCTGGCGGACTATACGCATATTCAGCACACACAAGTCAAAATCAGGCCCGTGTGAATGTCTCATTCTGGTAATACAAAATGAAGCAGTAGAAGTGAAAACCAGCACTCGAAGCTAGCGTTTAGCATGAAGCTAACATTAGTATTATGGTTAGCATTGTTCATGTCTCAGTATCTTTATTTAGAGAAAAATATATTAATAATTCAGGATTTGTTAAAAAGTTATGGAATAATGGGTGAAAGAGTATCCTATAGCAACAGGCGGGTAGTACTCAGTTACATTTATTCAAGTACATGTACTTGAGTAACTTTTTGAAGAAATGTACTTCATAGAGCAGTTTTCTTTTACGGTACTTTTTCCTTCTACGTGAGTAAATTTATGAGTAAGTATCTGTACTCTTAGTTGGGTAAAAATAATTGGTACTTTTTCCACTGTGATCTATGAAGGTTCTTGAGTCTTCTGTACTTGGTAGTTGAAGATGACTCAAGAACCTTCACTGAAGATCGACAACACCTGTACGACTGAGAGCCTACACAGACATTTTCCACTGTGAGTTTCAGAGGCAAATGCTTCATTTCGATGTAAAATAGGTGCAGATCAATTCATGCACTTGTTCTTTATATTTATTTACTTTTTGTGTATTTTCATTTTCTTTTCTTGGAAACTTTCTTTGTAAATTTCCACAATTTCCACATGATTTATGTTTTGTTTCACACAATTTATGGCGTCATTGGAAATAAATCTGACTTTTTTGCTCAATCAGTTACTCTGTACTCACTTTACTCCAAGTACTTTTTACTTGTACTTGAGTCAAATTATTTCAAAGCAACGTTACTCTTGAGTAAATATTTTGGCTATTCTACCTGTGCCCACTTTTGCCTCTTTGTGCCACAGATCGGCACTTCTATTGTATTGACACTTCCGGTAAAGCACAAAGTCCGTTCAATAAGCGGAGAACGAGGGGAAATGTTTGCCGCTAAAATATGATGCAGAGTAGATTGATTTGTGTAAAACTTATTTATTTTATTGTATCTTTATTTATACAGGGAAGGCCCAATGAGAGTACGAGACTCTCTTTTTCATGAGCGCCCTGTTTCATAACAGTGAATAACAATACAATATTTACAATAGACATTTTTACAAGTATCAATTAAAGCAAGTACAATTTTCTTATACATATCGAATATTCACCGTTTTAGATGTGAAAGAGGCACTAAAGAGTTCAATTGTAAAAGCGTTTGTAGTTCGTTCCATTTGTGGGCAGCGTAATAAGAAAAGCCTCTTTTTCCCGTGTCACTCTTTACGAGTCCATTTTTCAGAACTAAACAGTCATGTGACCTGGTGTTGTAGCTACTTGAGCTGTAGTTGAGTTGTTCACATGCGAGATAATCAGGAAGCCTCCCGACAAGTCCCTTATAAATAAATAAAATGCAGTGTTGCTCTCTTCAACTTGTCAGGGAAGACCAGCCGACTTTGTCATACAGTAAACAGTGATGAGTTCTGTATTTGTCTCCAGTTATAAATCGAGTAGCAGAATGATAAACTGCATCGAGAGGTTTAAGAACGGAAAGTGAAGTGTGCATATAAACTGTGTCGCCATAATCAAGAACTGATAAAAACGTAGCTTGAATGATTTCTTTTCTATAATTAATCTATAATTTGTGTTAATTTGCCCCAACAAGTCAACACTGCGCTGTTTCTCTGTGTGTCCTGAAAACGGCTTTGTGTCCGTGTCGTAACTGTTTTTCCGAAATAAGGTGAATAGCTTGGTTATTTTCCTGTTTTATGGTCCATTCCAGAGATACCGTCTGTGTAAATCTAAGTGTTTAAGCAGTCATCCAAATTTCACTCATGCATGTTCTAAACTTCTCATGCTCTCTTCCTATCGGCGATGTGTCCTTGGGCAAAACCTTCCATTCCACTCCGGCTCCAGTTGTGCGTGAATATAAATAATTGTAGCTTAAGTGATTAGCTTTATTGCAGCCATCCAAGCTGTGATTTCCATTTGTTTCCCGTTTTACTACGACTGCCCAAATGCACACTCCCATTGTTTAGACCCGAAACTTCTCCAAAAGGAAAAATACGAAACAATACGCGCTTCGCCATTCGCTGATGGAAGCCTTTTTCCAGGGAACACACCGGTAATTGGAAATGCAAATAATGCATGTTCCAATTAAACACTGGGCTCCTCGCGGGTGTTTTCAATCTATTTGGGCTGAAAACGCCTCGGCACCCGCTCCGTCGCCGCATCCCACTTCTTTATTCGGATGAGACCTGAAAGTGGCTTATGAGATGAATCCTCAGCACAGTGGTTATTATTAGACAAAATAATGGTTCCTTCATTGGGGGCAACAGTATAGTCAAAGTAATTGTCTGCTATCCCAGCCTGAGCATTCATGGTTGTTGTGACCCTAAGAAAGACACTGCAGGTGAAAAGGATTTATGGATATCAATTTGAAACTTTTGCTACTATTGCCTTTATTTTGAGCGCAGATGGTAGAGAGCGGGTTGCCTCATGATCGGAAGGTCGGGGGTTCGAATCACACACCTGCACAGTGCCGTTATGTCCTCGGGCAAGACACCTCTCCCACCTTGCCTCAAGTGTCTGCGTACATTGGTGTATAGATACAGACGGGATCTCTGGGATCGCCCATATATGGTCATGTTTGAAGCAGTTGAGGGGGGAAACAAAGAGGAGAAAAATCTAAACTTTCTAAAATTACTCTAAAACTTCTTTAACAAATGCTGAATTATGAATATAGTTTTCTATCCAATAAAGATGCAAAGACATGGAGAGGAGCAAAGTGGTTCCACACAAAATAACGGAAAATGCTAACATGATGCTTAATGCTAACGCTAGCTACGACTGACGTTTTTCCGCTTCTACTGAACAATGTGCTGCGACAAAACACCCATATGGACCCGATTTAGACTTGACTTTGTTTGTGGGTGATGAATAAGTTTATATTCCGCTTCTTAGCTTCTTACTTAGCTTCCAAGGTCTGACGGTATGGGGCTCAGAAAAATAGTTTTTATTGCCATTGTTTGGGAACAGGTTCACAAAGTTTTTCTCGGTACAGTCATGTGTCATCATGTCACCTCGGTGACCTGGATGGGCCTGATTGCAAGCCACATTTCAATCAGACTACGCCAAGGCAGCTGTGGCTATAGCATGCCACGGCGGTTTTGTTAAATAGATTGTAGTGTAAGCTGCATGCGAAGCCTAGCCTAGGGGAGGAAAACCTCTAATCACAATTTTTACCTCTTTTTAGACGTTTTCTGGCGGACTATATATTTATTAACATATTTATCACACACCATTAAAGTCAAGCCAAACTCACTCCATTCACCCCAGGCTTCCTGGTGTTCCCAAACGGTCTCCCATCCAAGTACCGACCAGGCCCTTCCCTGCTTAGCTTCTAAGGTCTGACGGGGTTGGGCATAGCAAAGGCGGTATGGCCCTACCCTAGGGCCTACCATGGCCCTGCGTGAAAAATCGCTGTTTTCACCGAAACCACGCCATGTCTCACCTTTTTCCCCCCACTCTTGACACAGTGGTGGTTAGAAAAGTCACATTAGTTTTACCTCGCATCTAGAGACACAAAAAGCTATTGTTTATGAAATATTTACCCCCAAAATAATAAGCGTATATTGTATCTAAATTCACATTTCAAAGGTTATTTCCATGCGCTGGTGTGTCAACGTGCATCTTGGCATTGATCGGGTGCAGGTGTCCCCCTTTCCCCTCTCTCCGAATAGTCACGCCATCCATCATATTAATCAAATTTACTAATCATAATCTAATTGCTTTCAATTACTCGTGAATTGCTTTTCCTCCAGACTCAGGAAAATATTATGTTGAACAGACAATTTATTCCAATTCTAATTTGCGAGCTAATTTGAATAGGGATATTACGCTCCTCTTCAAACATTATCAACTGTTATTTCCCTCAAGTATCTAATCTGATTAAGGCGGCAATATAGTCGGCTGTGTTGCTGTTGTTATTACAGTTGAATTAGGCTGGAAAAACTAGGAGGTCTTTGGTTATCTGGGGTGGAAGGGGAGTGGGGGGTTTCAATATGTTTTATCCCTGGCAAGTCTGAGTGATTTGGAGAATTGTAATTTTTCTGCCGAGTATTGTAATATTCACTGAGTGCACATCCTGAGCACGTGCAGGAGCAATTAGAGTGAAAACAGAATCATGTGCTTTTTAGAACTTGTTTGTCCAGGTGTAAACTTGGAATGAAAACTAGTGTCTAAGGAGAGATAGTTTGATCAGTGTTTTGTATGGGGTAGGCTAAGTAAGTTAGAAAGTTAGTAAGTAGTTTATTTGTCATTGTACAACCATACAACGTAATTGTGTTCAGGGGGTAGTCCTGAGCCACTGCGACTGAGCTGTGGGCCAACCTGACCACCATGTTTTTGGAGGTAGGGGAAACCGGAGCACCTGGAGGAAACTTGGCTGGCAGCCTTCAGTCTCCTCTGATCCTCTTAAACGCTGCACCGCCTCCTGGGTTTGTTCCTGTTTCAGAGCGTGGTGACCTGCACTGGTCAGCTCCACCTCCTCCTTCCTCCTTCCTAACCCTCCCTCTACTTCATGACAGTCTTTCACCATCTTCTCCTCGTTTGTCCCTTTTTTGTTTCCTGTTGTGCCTCTTGTGACGCCTCCACTGTGCTGCAGGTGTGTGGGGCTCTTGGTGCCTCTTCTGTGTTTCAGAAGAAGAAATGTGTAGGTCTCAAATGTCTTTAGCTCATAAGCAAAAAACATGGCAAAGACGTACAAAAGCATCCAGCAAAACAGTGTGGAACACAGACATTTCAAATGCAGTTTGCAGAAAAAGGCAAAAAACGCAGCTGTCGAATAAGTGATTGGATTTGTAGTTTTAATATCCTGTTCTTTGTAGCGTTACAACTTGAAAAGAGACTAAAATATGAATCACGTGTATTTCACAAGCTCTAAACTACACGGGTTTGCAGGTTTTATACACATAATACACACTCTACAGAGCTGTTTGGGGGATTCGTCATTAACTAAGAAGAGTTCGAATGTGTCTGCCAATTGATCGCAAGCAGATCAATTGGCAGACACATTCGAGGACTCCGAAGGTGGAAGAAGTGGCATCTAGCAACTCTTCCAGGGAAGCAAAGACACAGTTTACAATTTTAAGTAATCCTTGTCCGGCACATTGATCGAATTTGTCTGGAAAGCTCAATTTTCAAGGACAAAAACACTTCAAAAACATGTGCCATTCATACCCTTTTAGAAACACATTTTTGAGGCATTTTCTGCGGCGCTGTGCTGTTTTTATCAGTAACTCAAATGATTGTGATTTTTATTTTGTAATAAGCATTCATTTTAAAATAACATTTTCCCCAAAATGTCATCCGTTATTAATACTTAATCCACGCATTTACTTGAGGGATATGGTGGATCCAAAGTGCAGGTAGCAGTGAAGGCAGCCGTACACAGAGGAGAAATAGTAGCTATATGCCGCATTACAAAATTGACGTGGCCATATTTACGTGGCATAATCTGAAACGCAATCAGATAAGCGCATCTAAAACTGTCTTTGGAAGTACAAGAGTGACTTTGCAGACACCTCTCTGTGGGATAAGGATCGCGGGTACGGGTAGGAGGGGTTGTTATGCTGTCCTTTGCCGAAACACACTTTAGGAATTTGTTGCTATAGATGCAATAAATGTTCTCGCTAAGGTGCATGTTTCAGATTTATGGCCGCAATAGCTTTTGAATGCGCCGCAGTGGTGTGGGAGAGGATTGGAGACACAGAGGCTGGAAACGTGCTGCAGTGGCTTCTGTTTGTGTGATCGCTCCAACAAAATGGTCACAAAAATATGCATCATTACTGTTGATTATCTGGAGTGGGTGGTAATGAGTTCAATGCTATTCATTTCCACTCTCAGTGGTGGTATTGTGGCTACAGTTGCTCTGGGGGTTTTGCAATCTGTGCCATCAGATCACTTCTAATCAGAATATGACGAAATCATTTTGTTGATGCATCTGTATTTAAATGACGATAATATGACAGTGGCTGACTAAGCTCTTTGGCGAATAAAACATGACAAGACAATGTGTGAAAGTGGTTCGACAGACTTAAACCTGACTAAAACTTAACTAAAACCTCTTGAGTTTTCGTTGCCTAAAACTTGACTAAAACCTTTCGAGTTTTCGTCGCCTAAAACTTGACTAAAACCTTTGAGTCCATCGCCTGAAATTTGACTAAAACCTTTGAGTTTTCGTGGATTAAAATTAGACTAAAACCTTTCAAGTTTTCGTCACCTAAAACTTGACTAGAACCATTTGAGTTTACATGGGCTCAAACTTGACTAAAACCTTTTGAGTTTACATGGGCTCAAACTTGACTAAAACCTTTGAGTTTTTGGCACCTAAAACTTGACTAGAACCATTTGAGTTTGTCGCCTAAAACTTGACTAAAACCTTTTGAGTTTTCATCGCCTAAAACTAGACTAAAACCTTTTGAGTTTTCCATCCATCCATCCATCCATCCATTTTCTTCCACTTGTCCGTTGCCGGGTCAAATCACATTGCACCAGCCCCTATGGCTCCTCCTGCAGGTGGTGGGTCCACAGAAGGACGGCCTCATGGTTCTAACCGGGCCTGTTGGTCTCTCATAAGGGGCTTTAGAACTGCTCTTTGTCTGACCCGTCACCTAGGAACTGTTTGCCATGGGAGACCCTACCAGGGGCACGAAACCCGCGACAACAGAGCTCCAGGATCATTCAGGCTCAAATCCCTCCACCACGTTAAGGTTGCGGTTCCAGGAGGGGCCTTTCGAGTTTTCATCGCCTAAAACTAGACTAAAACTTTTTGAGTTTTCGTCGCTTAAAAAACCTTTTCTGAAGCTGGGATTCGAACCACTCACCTTTGATTCTTGGACAAACACCGTATCCAACCGTACCCGACTGAGCCATTGTAATAATAATAATAATACGTGCACTCACTCGACTTATAGGAATTTCATCCAAAATGATTTGCGGTTTCAGGATTCAGACGATGTTTGATGACATGAACATCTGAATATGTTTATGCTTTAGTTTGTATAATGCAGTTTTATAAAGTTACTGGCGAAAAAAACAATGATGATTATTTGGGTTTGGTGATATCTATATCAGGACAAAGAAGCTGGATCGGTGCGTCTTGTTATTGTTTCCATAGAACCATGTTTGACCTTTACAGAATGTCAGCTTTTTCGAAATACCACAATAACGTATAGTCTGTCTTATTGCATAAAAATGTGCAAACAGATATGCTGTACTTTTGTAGCCTTACCTTGAAAGATGTGTATTGGTGAGAATATTACAGGCTTTTTAAATTATTTTCAGCAACTTTACCAATAAGCCGTGCTACAGCTGCAGTAAACATAACACAACGCTGCTCTGTAGGTGGCGGAGGCCCATTATGGAGTAAGTTGGTGGGGTGATGATGCATGCAACTTCCAAATGAGAAGCACCACGCTCTCTGTAATTTGTTAACCTGAGCCGAGGTCAAACCACAAACACTGCATGATTGAGTCAACCCCAAAGTCCCTATTAGAATTTGCATTTAAAATATATCTATTATTTATGTGTGTGTTATTAAAATTGCCGGCTGCGGATCCCCTGAGCGCAGCGCAGTGCCGGGCGAGAAACTGGACCACAATAAGAGCAGAGTAATTAAGGGCAGATAAAAAGTAGCAGACAATTCAAAGGAGGATTTGTCATAACGTAAGGTCAGGCCAATTCACTTTTTTTTTTTTTTTGTGTGTGTGTGTGGAGAAGACAGATTTGCAATATATTCTTTAAAGAGGTGGTCTTATGCTTTTTTCAATCACATAGCACCAGTCTATAGCATACTACAATGATGACGTAACCTTCTGTTGGTCTGTATATGCAGTAAATTGAAATAACTGCCTTGAATAAAATTGCTCTCTCAAAATGGCTGTACTGAACGTCTTGAAATAGGCCTCTGTCTCTTTAAGAAGCTTTCCGACACGCCCCCTTCAGCACACTGCTGTGGCATCTAAACAACACTACTGTGCGGGGAGGGGGCTCTGCTGAGCTGAGGAGCAGTGGTTGGTGGCTTGGCTGGTGACAAAAGGTCCAGAGGCGTCTCCAGGAGGTGGGGGCGTTCCTAGGAGGACTGAGGCATAGCTACACCTAAAATGGCTGCCGTCTAAGTTTTTACTGATTACTCAAAAATATGTGAATGAGCCAAGGCAACACTCCAGGCATGTGTTTAATGAGGGAATGACATAATAACATGATATAAAGCTTGAAAAAGTCGATTTTACATAATACCCCCCTTTAATATGATAATATGCAGGAGTCTAACTTGTCTTATGAATCCAAAAGTGTATTGGTTATCTTTTTTGTAGACAATCCACATCAGCAACGGTAGATAATGATTTCATAATGTCCATTTTCACAAGAGCGTCTAGTTGTGTACAACCTTTAGCTAATCTATCCTCAATGTTTCTTTATTTAAAGCATGCTGCATATTGAACTGATCGCTGTTACTTGAAGGAGCCGCTGAGGCCGAACAAGTCAATTGTGTCAAACGATTTTGCTTCCGAGTGTTTTCAGAAAGCTACACCTAAACATTTCTCATCGCTCCTTTTTGTGCTTTTAGCTGAAGCAGGAGAGAGACAGAAAAAAAAAAGACTCGCCAAGTCGAGCGGAGAATTTTCAAAGCAAAGCCTGCCAATGTCTATTTACAGTCAAAGGAGGCGCCCAGTGTTTAAACCCACCTTTTAAATAAGAATGAAAGAGTCAATGTCTCAGCTTTCCAGGAGCAAAGACATCGCCGCAGGCAAGATCCAGAGGCACATGTCCACAAAGTGTTCGTTTTGTAGTCGTATAACTGTATAAAAAAAATAAAGTGAAAAAAACACTATGCCTTTTAGAGAATGGGTAGACGCTGTGAGCGCTTGCAAGCCGTAAAAAAAATATATATCTGTGACACGGCGCTGACTGAAGCGGTGAGACATGAAGGTGAAAGCAGCATTGTTTACCCACGCAGCTGGGGTAAACAATGCAGCCTCTTCGCCGGGATGCGATGTGGCTCGCCGTGATGGAAGCCAGCGTTCCCCGTCGCCTCGTGCGCGAAGTTAAGGTGGCAGCGCTCGTGAATGTCACCCGAGGACCTTTGTAAATGCCAACGCTTTTCATTTGGCTACTGTGAAGGGCGCAGGCAAAAGAATAGGGATCGCGGGGGGTTTCCGATGACGTCACGCAACTTAAGAGGCCCGTAAAGGTCTCCAGCAGGGCCGCACAGTGTGAGAGGAATTGTGATATTCCGTGACTATTGCGATGAGATTTTACTGAACCGTTTCAACACAGTATGCTCCATCCACTTTTACTTAATCACTAGAATAAAACCACTGATTTAAATAGGTTAGGTCCTCATCCAAATCTATTCTTTGATCACCATCTGCAAATATGTGTCCAGCTGGTCATTAGGAGCATGTTTTGTATCAGTTTAGTCCAAAATGTGTGCCTTTAAACCAATTAGCACCATCACCACCAATCTTTGAGTCCAAACATTTGTATATTTTTTTCTATAACTGAGTTGAGTTATCAAAAGTATTGTGATACATGTTTTCCGATACTTTACATGTATCACAACCAAGACGTGTTGTGATGTATTGCAAATTCAACCTTAATATATATATATATATTAGGGATGGCCGATATTATCGGCCAACCCTTATTATATTTCACATATCGGTCCGATATGGGAAAATATCGGCCGATATTTTTTTTCTTATTTGAATTATTTACTACGCCGTCATATAGCGCACTTGAATGCATGCAGTAGGCAGTAGGCTGCACTGACCTAACTGGGGCAACAGTTTATTAAAATTATCTGAAAGAAACAGTGGCTCCTAAAAATAAAGAAACCCCAGCGTAATTTTTTCGAATAAAAAGGATTGTTTGTTCCATCATAGTGTGTGAAACAGTGTGTTCCAGGCATAAGCAATAAGCAATTCCAATAATGGAATGACAATTTGCAAACTTTACAACATTTGAGTGAGCCTTTCTATTGATTTTTAATGTCGAAATAAATATCGGCAAATATCAGATATATCGGCGAAGGTTTTTTCCTTCGGGGAAAACCTCGGCCAACAAAAGAACAATAGGCAGGTAATTAGCAGTGATCAACCATGAATAGGACAGATATGGGCAGTGATCATCTATGAATAGGACAGGACTGACCGATACTTGGGTGAGCAGGTCGTTAGAGATGCTCTAAGGTTGTTTACCCACAGTTGAGAGTAGCTGTGATCAGAGGGGAGGGGCCGGGCCAACCCCAACTCCTCCCTATGGTCTTTATCTACACTGCGTGCTGAGCGGGATTTTGTCCATTGACGAAGCCTTTTGGATGAGAGGCGAAACGTTTGGAGACTTCAACTACCGAGTACAGAACATGACTCAAGTACCTTCATTGAAGACTTAATATAAAGCGATACCATTTATTGTTGTTAATCTGTTGAGCTTTCACAAATCGACTGGTGCAAAGTGCATTTCTAGCTATTCAGCTTTCAAGTCTTTCAGGAACCTTTGCTTTAACATTTGCTGTAGTCTTTTGTATCGTCCCATCATGATGTTTTTTAAAGCACAGGTGAGTCCCCAGTCGCCAAGTGAATCGTCGTTATCGCCCATCACTGTTGTGAGCGGATGTAGCGTCATGTCTGATATCAAATTCAAGCGGTCTAAGTAAGTGAGCGCCCAGTTTTCTGCTATTGCTGCCCTTTTAACACACGCTGTTGTAAGGTAGATGTCCTTCTCCGGATGGGAAGGAAGCGGCTTATAAGATAAATATTCCGTACTGGGCATATTTGACAGGATCATGTCCTTTTATTAGCTCTGTCCAAATCCGCCGACTCTCAACGTGTTGTGATCCGGGCGGTCTCACCTCTGACAAAAAACCCTGTTAATATCAGTGGCTGAAAAGGGCACTTCGCGACTGACACAATCAAGAGCCTACACTATGTTGTTCACTAGACGAGAAAATCTTATTACATTTCAACAAGCGGGCAATGTCAAAAAGCTCTCGAAAACGGAGAACTCCTTTTGACTTTACCCAAGGGCGGCGAGGGATTTCAAATATATTCGACTTTATTGACTATACCAGACGTGTCGCAACACTTTGGGAAATACGGCTTGAAGGGCAATCAAAACCGTGTGGTATCATATCAAGAGACATTTACAATAGGACGAATCATTGTCTGTGACCTGCCGAAAATAAAATACGCACGGTTTTGTCAGTGGGTTGCAGTATCAAAGCAAATGTGGAAGTCTCCAGACGGGATACGGCCAGTGGTGGAACGAACGAAGTAAAAACATTACAAGTGAATTTTATAATGAATACTACGAGTGAATGTTTACAAATACGGAATAATACAAATTATTCCTCTCCACTAACATTTTTGAACTGTATTAAAAGTAAAATTGTTATGAGGTTTAGGTTCATACCAGTTTTGGCCTGGTGTAATCTTGGTTTACACGTAGTTTAGTCCTGGCTGGTTTGATCACAATTATTCATAGCAAATACCCCATATTCAACTCTTTTAATAGTTTACAAAGTGTGTGTGTGTGTGTATGTTCTTGTAATTACGACATTGTGGGGACCAATTTGAGTTTTTAACCAACAGAGTGAGGACATTTTTGGAAAGTGAGGACATTTTGGGTGGTCCTCACTTATTTGAAGGACTGTTTGAGGGTCAAGATGTGGTTTTAGGGTTAGGGTTAGAATTGGGTTTAGATTAGGGTTAGGATTAAGGTTAGGGTTAGGGGTTAGGGTCTGGGTAATACATTATGTCTTTGAGTGTCCTCACTAAGATAGAATTACAAGGATGTGTGTTTGTGTGTGTGAAATAATGCTTATTTACTTTAAGGACATGAGTGAAAGTGGATACTTTTTGTCTCCTGTATCCCACAGTTCTGAAATGCATGTGATTCGTACAAAGAGAACATGTTTTTAGAGGTCAAAAACTACAGGCAATAGCACCTTATACACAAAAGGCCCCTTGGAAACTGTATTTTTTTAGTAACTTGACATGGGCAAAATTGCTGCGCCACTGGTGGTACTTGGGCAAAAAAACACATGAAAATATGTATTTAGATTCAAATTGATTACACATTAATCTTGCAATGCTGCTCTTTATAGTCCTTTTCGACATCGCGGAGCAACTACGGAGTTGTCTGTGTAGGCTCTCAGTCGTACAGGAGTTGTACAGCTTCAATGAAGGTTCTTGAGTTATCTTCTGTACTCTGTAGTTGAAAGGATAAAGACCAGATAAACCCCTTTGGTCTTTATCTGGGCTGCGGGCTGAGCTGGAACTTAAAGAGTAACTAAACACCAAATCAAGTTTTTTTTACTGATAAACTGTCTCAATGGGTGTCTCATAGTGTTGTCTACTGGTCCCTGACATTATTCTGACATTATAGCGCAAACATGTGTAAAATCCTAACTTTGGCCTGAAAACGAATGGGTTGCGCCCCCTTCAGGGTAAACTCTGCTACTAAATTAGAATTTCCTGATTGGCTGGAGAGTGTCCACGGCCTCCACAGAACGTCATAAGCCGCACCAGCTCCACACATCGTCATCAGGTGCTGCCAATTGTCCTGCCCCTGTACCTGTGGTATATAACCAAGTCCCTCCCACGTAATCAGTCTGCTGTGATTGTGCCAATGCAAAGGCCCACACACTCACCCCCCACATGTCACCCCCAAACTTCAGAGACCGCCTCTTTCACAGCACTTTTTGACTTTTGTTTGTGGGTAGGGAAAGGCTTTGGCACGCCCGTTTAGGTACTCTTTAAGAGCGCTGACAAAGCCTTTAGGATGAGAGGTGAAACGTTCGACACTTCAACTACAGAGAACAGAAGATGATTCAAGAACCTTCACTGAAGAAACACTACGGAGTGTTAATGAATTTTGCTAGTAATAAGTAATTTACTAGCTATTACTATTTACTAGTAATAGCTAGTAAATAGTAATCATTAACAATAATAATACATTTGACAGTATTTTTGGTTTAAAGTTTTTGAGTTATATATTCTACTAATGTGATGATCTACTGAAATTATTCTGAATTTGTTATCAAAAAGATTTTCATTTGTTATATGTATTTGTTCTTTCGGAGACACAGAAAATCCCCACGCGGTTTGGGAAGTGGGAACTTGCTGTGAGCATCAATCTCTTCGCCGCCCTGCTGCAGGAATGGTTTCCCTGATGAAAATACCAGACTAAAACAGTACTTTCAAATGCAAAGCCTGTGATTTATGGGATGACAGCTGTTGATTTGTGCCGTGATGCCGCACAATAGGAAAGGGGGAAAAAAAACTCAGCGCCGAACAGAAAATACAGAACATGCAAGATCAACAAGGTTACCAGCACTTTGTGAATGTCTTCCACTTCAGGTTTGCTGCGTTCAAAGCAGTTTTTGTTTTTCTCTGAAGTAGTCTGTCTCTAAAGATGAAGTTTAGAACTGGAAAGTTTTATTGAAAAACACCTCCTGGAAACAGTCATTGTATCAATTGAAATGGTGAAGTGCAGAAGAATTTAGTTAAATACTTCAAGGTTAAGGTTCAGTTTATTTTTACCATTTTCGATAACTATATTATTTTCTATCCAACAAAATGTAAGATCGTGATAAAGATGTGTTTCAAATTACCAAAGCACCTGGTTTAAGGTTAAGGTTATACTTTATTGTCCCGTCGGGAAATTTGTCATTTGCATTTGACCCATCCTTCAACGCCGCTGGGGCGACCCGTAAGGAGCAGTGGACGACACCAGTGCAGCGCCCGGGACCCATCTCCAGATTTAGGGCCAGGCTGATGGTCAGTATCACCTGGCTGGAGGATTAACCTATTGTACCTATTGGTATTGGACCTTCTGGCTGTGAAGCACAAGCGCTAACCACTGTGCAGAGGTAGTCTGTTTTTGGCATTAATATCTGGTGGTACACTCCCACACATTTTCAAAAGCGCACTTTAAGAGTCAAATATAACCACAATGAAATAACAGGCAGCGTTCGCTCCCGTTGCCCTTGACTTTAAAGCTCTTCCGCCTTCTCTAAATGCCTCTTCTATTATTTCATACTTATCTGCCATAAAGCATTAATGCGTTTTTCCTCTTTCTCTGAAATTGAAAGGTGACATTTGGGATCCGGCTGTTGTGAGCTCCTGTCAATATACTGCAGGCTTGTTTATATAATTGTGCATCCAAAACTGTAATTTAACCTTTGAGAGCCACTGTGCAGCTTTGCTCAATATTATGAATACAGGGTCTTGGTGTAATTGGCGTTTTGCATGACTATTGCTGAGGGTCTTTCTGCCGCAGACCTGTTCGCTCAGAATAAAACAAAATTCAATGTCACAAAAATAAATCGTACATATTTATCAAGCAGACGTTTGTTTTGTGTTATTATGCAGTATTTAAATGTGGAAAAGCACAAACTATGATCTTTAGTGATTGTTGTGGTTATGTCCTGGAGCTCAGTATTCCCACATAGAGGGATAGCGCAATGGTCAATCCAAATGTTTTCCGTTCATGTTCTGCATGAGCTCATAACCCCCTGACAGTTGCCATAATGTGGCTGATTGCAAGAGGAAGGGCATTGTATAAACATGAGCCAAATCCCCCCATGTGTCCGTGAAAAGAATTTGGATGCAGAACATTTTGTATTTAGCTAGTATTAAATGTTACATTGTTACTTTTGATCCACTCTCGCCTCGACAAATAAAACAGCAACTCCTCCAAATGAAAATGGCTATTATGCACACTTTGTCCAAAATGCTGATATGAACCACCATTGGAAACAAACTTCAGGAGGACATTTTGAGGAAAACCTAGTCAAAGATTCTTGATTCTATGAATGAAACATATAGCTTTATTATGTTGAAAATTACATTACAAGTTATAGCCTTACTAGTACCCGCCATTTCTGTAAAATGTGAGAACTCTAGGTCCAAGTATGTTGGAGATGTAAACGTTTCAATTTCTTGGTGCTATATTGTATTACCATTGTGCACAACCCTCTCCAAATGTGATAGTGGGGAAAAAAAAAAAAATCACAAATAAAGTTAAAAAATAATAACAAATCTCTCAAAGAATGAACATAGCAAAACGCAGTGAGTCATCTCCTTCTTTTTCTTTCTGCTCAATGGTGCGTAATTCACACCCCTCCCCCGTAGCAAAATGGCCGCCGTTGTTACTCAGAAAACAGCCCTTTACACCTCTTCATTCACTGTTGATACGGACTGTGGCATATTGTTGGTCAGCTACAAGGGATCGCTACTCAGATTTTGTCACTGTCAACATTTGCCAATATGATATTTGCGTTCTAAATAAGGCAATCATTTTGTGCATGTTTGCGACTATACGAGTCATTTTGCCTACAGACGACTAAATTTGACTCGGCCAGCTTTTGCAGAAATATATAAAGCCACTATGCTCTGCAGGTTCTCTGAGTCACTATGGCTGGAGATGACAGCCGTATTGAACTTCTGACTTGACATTATAGAAATTGGAGACTTACTTTCATTTGTTTTACTCATGTTTGATTGTAACTATATGCATCATGAACTGGGGATAAGATGGTATAGATGTATAACGCTTTGTACCTTTCAGATATGATTAGAATATGTGCCAAGGACAGACTTTCTCACTATTGGCACCAAACATCAATATGTACACGTTAAATAGTATATAAAACGATCTGTGGACTTTGTCAAAAAGAGGACATGGGAGTTGATGAATGTACGATACAATGCCTCGACGGACTGCCTTGCCTGTTCTGTAACTTCTGGTTACTGTCATCAATAAATCTGGCTCCAGATCGGTTACTGCTGCCTCTCTGGTTTGATTTTTCAACTTCGACAACACTTATGGAAAACATTATTTCTTAATACTGACTTCTAAATGACATTAGGCACAATTCATATATACACAAGGCAATTTAAAGTGCTTCACAGTTGCATCAAAGTAGATCAATTCAGTCGATAAAACAGCAATATAAAAATGTATTTATTACAGTAAAAAATAAAATACTTTGAGTTTTCATATGCAAATGTTTTCATAGGTAAAAAGAGCTGTTTTCAGCCTGGATTTGAACATTGTCAGAGTTGAGGCCTGTCTCACATCCTCATGAAGACTGTTCCAGATTTTAGCTGCATGAAACTGAAACGCAGCCTCACCGTGTTTATTATTGACTCTGGGAACCACCAGGAGACCCCTCCCTGAAGTTCTCAGGGCCCGAGATGGTTCATACGGCTCTAACATGTCAGAGATGTACTTTGGTGCTAAACCATGAAAAGACTTGTACACAAGCAGAGCTGTTTTAAATTCTATTCTCTGAGTGACAGGAAGCCAGTGCAGAGACCGGAGCACTGGACTAATGTGGTCGTATTTCCAGGTTCTGGTCAGGACTCGAGCAGCAGCGTTCTGGATGTTCTGTCTAACAGTGAACAGGCCATTACAGTAGTCTAACCTGCTGGAGACAAACGCTTTGAAAAGTCTCTCTAAGTCTGGTTTAGACACTATTCCTCTGATCTTAGCAATGTTTCTCAGATAGTAAAAAGCTGATGATGTTATTGCTTTGATGTGTTTAAGTTCAGGTCTAAGTCCATGATTACTCCTAGATTTCTAACCTGATTTTCAGTTTTGGAGAGACATCCGATTTATGAGAGGAAGAAAATTTGCATTTGTACGGTTGTATTCGGGGCTTGGCAAAATGTGGACGCAGTTTGATTTGGTTTGCCAGCGTCCGTCTTTGGCTTCAGTGTGCCATGTGCTGCTGTTTCATTACTTCATTATGAACGGCCTTAGCGAATCTGGGTCGAGCCATCATTACTGCGTATCTTTTTTTCCCCCCTCACCTGCTTGAATTTATTGCGTTCAAAGAAATAGAAAACATTAATATTTATGGCGGCGAAACGGAAGAATAAGAAACATAATGGTTGTCCTGACTCTGATCTTGTAGATTTGTGTGGAGCGGGGCGTGAGGAGCCTCTCGCTGTGTGACCTGCATATTTTTCGGCTAAATGAGACATGTTAAATGATGTGCCAGAGGGAAAATGGGCCTTTTCAAGCTGCACGCACTGTTCCGATCGTCACAGATAACCACGCGGCAAGGCCAGGGACCCAATTTAAGGCCTATTTACCATACGCCCAGCCTTCAATGCTAAAGCACCCAGCTGCAGAATTGAGGCAAAAAACCGGCAGAAATCTTAACCTATTGAAAAATTCAATCTGGATGCCCAACAAATTATTAATCTTCTTTTGCAGTTTGTCCAATAGAAGGCAACATCGAGTTCACGCACTGAGTTTAAATCCTGGTTTCTCAAGGGATTCAGGAAAAAGTTCAAGGGGATAAAGTAAGTGTAGGTTTCATGGATTTTCATATAATGGTAATATTTAGTGCCATAGAAATAAATGTTAGATGAATAAATGTTTTAATCCCCAGCCCCATTCTAATTTCTGAACTTAAAGGAACAGGCCACCGTTCTTCCATACTGTGATATGTTCTTACCTGAGCTTAGAAGAGCTTGGTCGCTTCTTACTTCACACCCGTTTGGAGCCATAGGGGTATGCTGGGAGAGGCTAAACGCTAACAACATCTTTGGTCGTTTTGCGTGACTGAGGGCACGCACAAAGACCAGACAGGTACGCATCAACTCGTCTAAGCTCAGGTAAGAACATATCACAGTATGTAAAAAATGGTGGCCTGTTCCTTTAAAGGTCCTTCTATTATACATAATTTCTCATTTTGAGCTTTTTATTTTGTTCTATTCATGTGCTCCCACATCATTTAGTCCAGGGGTCCCCAACCTTTTTTGTACCACGGAAAATATTTCAAAAGAATACAACTCACCAATCAGTGTGATCCCTGAGCTTGTTTCTTTGCGATGAGTAGGTCCCATCTTGGGCTAATGGGTGACAATGACAGTGTGTTTCTTATGTCCAGTCTGCTCCGTAATTTTGTTTTGGTTGCGGTTACTGCAGAAAAACCTGCTTCATACAGATATGATGTTGGGAATGGTAACAGGGTTTTCAGTGCTCTTGTGGCGAGGATATTCTGGCAGAATGTTGGCAGAGTTGTTGTCCCAAACGTACGCTTAAAGGGATATTTCAGGATTTTTGACATAGGGCCTCATTTCCTAGTTATCCAGAGTGTTGTTGATGTCTGGAGATATTTTTTTCTTAAATTCATGCAGTTCTTATATTTGAAGAGCTTAGTGGCGCTAGGCTAGTGCAAGGCTAGTGCATGTCTATGGTATCAGTTAGCCTGCATTAAAATCAGTCTGACCCACTCCACAGTGCACCTGAGGTAAATCACTTATAACACCAGACTAACCATATAAATGTCTGTGTTAATAGAATAATTATAACCATTTTGCATTTTAAATAACTTATATTTGAGCAGCATCAGCTTCGTGGCTGTAAGCTAACGCAGCGGCGGAGTGATCTGCCAGAAAATAGTGCCTCAAAATGCGGTAATTCATGTGATACAAGGTCAGTTATATTTAAAAAATGATTCTATTAAAACACAGACATTTATATGGTTAGTCTGGTGTTATAAGTGATTTACCTCAGGTGCACTGTGGAGTGGGTCAGACTGTTTTTAATGCAGGCTAACTGATACCATAGTATCATACCATAGTATAGCATAGAAATGCTTTAGCCTTGCCCTAGCCTAGCGCCACTAGACTCTTCAAATATAAGAACTGCATGAATTTAAGAAACAAATATCTCCAGACATCAACAACACTCTGGATAACTAGGAAATGAGGCCCAGTGTCAAAAATCCTGAAATATACCTTTAAGGTCACCGTCATTTGCTATTTCGAGAAGCTGATCCTCTTGTTGCGTTCACACACTTGATTCGCCGAGTGTATTTACAAACGGGTCACGGATCCACTCATTAGCAGTTCGAGGGTCTTTCGATGTCGGGAAATAGCGCTCGAACTCTTCGAACAGTAAAGACAGGTGATCGCTCAGCAGCTGGGAGAGAGCTGGCCCAGGTGACGTGTCCTCAAAAATCCCTGATAACATTTGAAACATGTCAAATATTCCTCTGTCCACTCGCCGCCCCCACAATCTCAGTTTCGGTTTGAAAGCCGCTACTCTATCTGCCAACTTGAAAACCGTGGTCATTTTCCTTTGCAATGACACGTTTAGTTTGTTGAGCAAACTGAATATATCGCAAAGGTAAGCGAGTTTGGCAACACATTCCTTGTCACTGAAATGAGCGGCCAGTGGCGAGAGTTTTTCCGAAAGAAATTTCTGTATTGGCTCTCGTAACCCAAACACTCTGGTCAGCGATCTTCCTCTGGATAGCCATCTTATTTCGGTGTGTAAGAGAAGACGTTTGTGCTCGGCATCCATCTCCTCACAGAGCTGCTCAAACAGACGGGAGTTGAGCGCATGTGCTTTGATGAGGTTAATAACTTTAACAATATTGTTCAATACGCCGTGAAGTTCAGCTGACATTTTTCTGCTAGCCAGCATTTCCCTGTGAATGAATTAATCCTAGTAGTTAAACCAGACAGCCGTCCAGTCATAGCTGCAGCTCCATCTGTACATACGCCGACACAATAGGACCAATTCAGTTTTTCTGATATATAATCAATCAATATCCTCCGCTATGTCCTCAATGCGCATGGTGACTGTGCTAGCCGAAAGAGACACCTGTGCCACCTTTTTAACAGCGGCCTCTCCAAAACGTTTGTGGCAAATATCCTTGTTGGCAGCCATTATAAGTTCTTCTCCAATCGTGAAAGGCTTTTCGGCCTTAGCAATACGGTTTGCCACTGAGTATGATGCAGTTGCCCTCAGTAATTGCTGCTGTCCTTCTTGTTCGCCTTTTTTCTTTCAAAAAAGTCCAAAGGTTTGTCTTTTAATCCAGGGTGCTTAGTCTCCATGTGTCGAAGCTGTTTTGAAGGCTTCATTGCCTCGTTCGCCAGCTTGTCTCCACATATTATGCAGAGCGGACTTGGCGCGTGAGAGTCACCTGCAGCGACAAACCCATATTTTACATAGGACTCGTTGTATTGTCTCTTAAAATTAGCCTTCTTTTTCTTGGAAGGAGTAGGCTCCTCTTCTGGCTCATCGGTTGGCCTTTTTCCCTTTCCAAAAAAGCTCTCCAAAGACGTTTGTTTTTTACTCATTTTCGCTAGCTTGTTTTTTTCCCTCTGGGTAAATGTAGCTGATAAGTTACAGAGATCATAGATATATAACAACACTGGATATACTCGAGTCCAGTGGATTTGTATGGGGATTTTCTATAGTGAGTTTTATTATACATCTATGGACAAGTTTATTGGAATGTCAGGAGGGACAGGAAAACATTAAACCGGAGAAAATGCGGTCGAATGCAAATAATTTTCTGCGGCCCGGTAGCAAATGCATCGCGGCCCGGTACCGGTCCCCGACCCGGTGGTTGGGGACCACTGATTTAGTCCATCTCTATAGCTCAAATTGCCTGCTTCCTTCGATATACTACAACTTGTTATAATCCAGGATGATCGGTGTTTTTGAAGTCCATTCCCCTTCCCATCGCAGTGTAGCAACTTTAGCTGTTTCTCTTTCCATTGGTCTGGCATTTTCTTCATAGAAATTTCAAGGTAACTATATGTCCTGCAGCTATTTTCAGAGGCGGATAGTACTCAGTTACGTTTACTCTTGAGTAAATGTAACAGAGTCACTTTTTGAAGGAACTGTACTTAATTGGAGTAGTTTTAGCATTCAGAACTTTTTTACTTCTACTTGAGGGTCACTACGTTTTCCTTGTACTTGAGTAAAATTATTTCAAAGTAACATTACTCTTATTTGAGTTTTTGGCTACTCTACCCACCTCTGCCTATTTTCCAAACAAACTGTCAAGTGCCTAATATAGTAATCTTCATTTAAGGGGTGTGATAACTTTAAGGTTCAAGCAGTGTCTTCCACTAGGAAAAGTATGTGTGTGTCTGTATGTGGAGTTAAACTCTGGAACAAATTGGGGATAGAATTTAAACAATGTCCTAATATTCATCATTTCAAATCGAGATATAAAAAAATGGTATGGTCAAAGTACCAGAAGGAGGAAATGGGTACTTGATCTACTAATGGGTGTCACAAAGTGCTGTGTACTTTAAAGGTCAGATCTAACTAATAATGAAGTATATTGTGGTTGTTACTATTATACTATTGCAGTTGTTATTGCTATTGTTATTGTTGTTGCTGCTGTTGTGTGTTATCACTATTTTAACTTTAAATATAACAGTCTAGGATTAATACCTAACAATCTATAGATTATTCTTAGAATCAAACTTAATCGATTCAGACAGCGGTACTGCTATTGATGCCGATGGTAATATAAAGGAATTAAATTCTTAAGTAAAACATGCACATATCTATGTACTCCGCATTCAACATAACCCATAGTACAGGGCAGACATGTGGGGGCCGGCAGCTCGAGGAAACCCTCTTCTGGCAGCAGACTCCTAAAATTTGTCTCTTTTAATGCAAAGTATAGGACACTTAACAAAGGATGGTCCGGTTGCTCGGGGGCTGCTCCCCTCGGGCAGCAGGTCCAGACAAAGAAAAGAGAAAAGAAAAAAAAAAAAAAACGAATCCCTTGTAACACACATCATTAAGACCATTCTTGTTATCATGAGCATCAATCGGTCTGAGAATACTGTACCTTTCATGAATAAATGTGGAGTATGTTATGTATCATTCAAACACTTTGATACAGAGTAATGTTATATGGGTTGTAATGGTGATGATGAATAACGGTAATGCCAACATGGTAATGAATTCGGTATGGGAAACAGAAATAATACACTGGTTGTAGCGTGTGACATACTGTGAGTGTTGACCTGGTATAATGCAGTATGGCATCTGTTATGTAACCAACTCGGTTGATAGTTGTCTTGTAAGATGGTAAGAAATATGAAGTGTTATTTATTTATTGTTCTTTAAGTTTATGAACAGGGGTGGGAGTCAATAAGCTTGTCTTCTTCCCACTCCTTTTCGAGCCAGAATGTAAATTATTTTTTTCTTTCTTTTTTTAAATTCTTTTATTGTGTATATATATATTTTTCGGCTTTTTTTTTCTTGGCTTTTGTGCCTTAGCTCGAAATAAAACTCTAAATAAATAAATAAATTTATTTATCTAATTTTTGGACTAATCATAAAGTTACAATCATGTTACCCAACAATTTTAAGGGACTGAAATATCAACTGCAAAACTAATACAAGAATCAAGTGCATTTTCGAACGTGTTTTTGGAGGTCTAAATTGTTGACAGCTTTAAAACATAATGTCCCATTAAGACTTGATAAATTGTTGCTTACCATTTTGAACTGCCAAAGTGCCTCACGGTGATGAAATATGAGGGCCATTTCCATAATAGAACGAAAATATTCTATCTTTTATTATTCAGCTCTTCTTATTAGAATTTTTGATTTTCAGACGGTGACAGGTTAGGAAATTACAATATAAACTTGTATAAATCGTGCAAATCTCAGGCCCTGTAACCCAGTGGTTCTCAAAGCGGGGGCCTCCAGAGGTTGACTACACGTGATTTGCATAAAGCTAAGTTGAGTGTCAAATGAACTACGGGGGTCATTTACCAAGCGCTTGCTCATGTGCAAAATGAGTAGCACGTGCAAAAGGGGCTCAGCTGCAGAGTCACACAGCATTCTCTCATTTACATCCCTAATACTGTAATAGAGGGGATTTCAAAAGCTAAATTCAGCGCAACAAAAAGCTATATAGTATTTCTCAGCCCCCACTTTTAGCTATTTAGCACCTTGCATGATAATTGAGCCCTATAGTACCCGTCAAAATATTAAAGCAATTAAATAACAACATATCTCCAAGGAATAGTAAAAGATATCCATGTAAAACCAAAATACAGCTAATTACAATGTTGAATTCCACAGCTAGAAAGTCTGGGGTTCGATCCCTGTCCGGACGGGGCCTTTCTGTGTGGAGTTTCCGTGTCTGCGTAGGTTTCCTCCGGGTCTAAAAACATGTACAGTAGGCCTGAATGAATGTAGTGTGTGAGTGAGTGGTTGGAGGTGGTCTGAGGGGCCGATGGCACAGACTGGTAGCCTGGCTTTTGTCAGTCTAAGGGCAGCTGTGGCTACAATAATAGCTCACCACCACCGAGTACAGTCTAGCGCTTTGAGAAATACTCAATAATACAGGCCTGTAAAGCGCAATACAAGTGTAATTATTATTATTGTTATTATGAATTTTGCAGACATGGATCAGTCTACAACATACAGAAAACTGGCTGTATTTTTTGACAGTGGGGCAGTTGGTATGTATGGCTAATGCCAGAAAACAGGCATAAAGTTAGCATAGCTGATACTAATTAGCATTTTCGCGATCTTTTCATATGCTAATTAGATCGTTAGCACAGTACACTCAGCTAAACAGGCTCTTCTAAAGGCTAATTCTTGGTGACCACACAATGTACAGAAATGATCTTAAAACAGTTGTAAAGTTCACCAAACACATATAAACTAAAATTTATTTCTTAATTATTAAGAACCATTTTTCACCTTTTTAAAGAAACACACTTTTACATAGGGCAGAACACATACGTTATGGAATTATGTTTCAAACAGAAAAAGTTGACATAAATTCTTCAAAATAGCCGACTTTTGCTTTGGTTACTGCTTTGCACTTTTGACATTTCCTCAATGAGCTTCACAATGTCGCCACCAGAAATGGTTTTCACTTCACAGACTGTTAAGCCATTTCAGGTGACTGCCTTATGAAGCTCATTGGGAAATTTTGAAGATTCGAGTTATTTCATCCTTTTTTTTTGTTCATTCGAAGTTTAGTGTCACACAATGTAAATAGTGTTGAAAGTAAAGAAATGCCGAGACATAAAAAGTGTTTCCAAATCTCATTAAGGGGCGCCGCGACCTGCTGGAGTTTGGGAAAGGCTGCTGTCACATATTTTACCTTTTAACGGAAAGAAACGTGTGGTAAACGTAGGCCGTGTTCTATTCAAAGTTACTCATTGCTACATCCTGTACCCCCAGTGACTCCTGAGATCCTTTCCGATGTGTCGCGCGATGGGAGAAGGACCGATCGTGTGAAATGTTGGATGTGATTAATTCTCCATCACGTTCTCCCGTCGCCCTCCGCCGATTCCTCAAACCCGACGAAACAATAGGTGTGCTGTTTTCATCAAGAGCCTAATCCAGGATCAGCCACCGCACCAAAGTGTCTCTATACGTCTCGTCTCCTCTGCGTGTTTAGGAAAGATTACTACAGCTACAAGCGTAATTAATAACAAATCTATTTTCCGAGCGCACTTCTGTTTTTTTCTGTTTGGTTTTTTTTGCACGCGAGGGTTAACGCTTTCGAAATCAGGCGTCTCCGGGGGGTAATTCGGAACTGAAGATTCCACTCCACAATGGCGAGATGGGCAGTCATCTTAATTGTTTTTTTGCTTATCTAAAACTGAGAATTAGTTTGGTCTCATTGGACGTGCGGCGGGTTTGCGGGCGATAGATCCGGCAGACAGACATGAGAGGATTTACGGTGTGACTGACAAGCGATGTAACCACTCAGAACAGCGGCGCGCCACATGAAGAACACCCAGTCAAGGTCGTGATTGGACTGTGATGAATATTAACGCTAATTGCCTTAACTTCTAAAGGTCAGGGCAAAGAGTTGTACTTGGTTATAAAATATTTGGAATTCCAAACCCATTTCGCCTTGTGTTGTGATTTTAAAAAACCTTCTTCTTTTATGCTGACATTAAAACAGTACTAAGTAACTCTTGCCCCTAGAGGCCATAAGCGCAACTGCAGGTGTCGTAGCATGTTACAATTTTTTACTTATTAAATGTCTTGGAGAGTAAATACTACACTGACAGAAAAGGCGAAGGGAGAGAGGGGTGTTGTACATCCAGTTACACAATGGAAATAATTTTTTTCACTCAAACTTGGCTGTAAATACTGTTTAAAGTGGCGCTAGCCCGCAGTTAGCTTTGCCCATTAGCCTGTTAGCTTCTTCTTCGTGATTCTATTAGTGTGTATTGGTGGCTCCGACCCGGTGGCAGTCAAGTTGCAAGCATGGTTTTCTGGCCAGAGACACCAGGGGGAGATGAAAGACCCTCCAATCATCCCATTAACACTTGTATTACCCCCAGAGGGACTACGGAAAGTATTTATTTAGGTAAACACGTTACTTAGTACTACTTTAAGGCTATAAATTTGAGAAATATTTGCTTTGTGAAAACCCTGAATACAGGCAAGCATCTGCAACTTCAGAACAAACGACACAAGGATCCCTAAGGTCATTGGTAGGTATAAATGTCTGGAAAGAAATATGTGTCAATGATTGTTTTGCCGATGAATTACATGTCAGAGTGTACAAACATGGAGATATTGGTGTTTAGAGAGAACTATACAGTATATGGTGAAGAGCAAATACAATAAAATGAAATGTAATTAAAAAAAGTCACCATCTGGATTCAGCTAACTGTTCTGATCTGGAGTTGGTGCAGTTGGTTAGTTCTAGGTTCAGCAACACAATGAGCCCAAAGAATGAGATCAGCCGACGACCTGAACATCCAGGTTATTCCATCAATGGGTTTTTCTTCCCTGACGGCACGGGCATATTCCGAAATGACAATGCCAGGATTCATCGGGCTCAAGTTTTTTTTTTTTTTTTCCATTTTCACACATGGAACTGTCGCCCCAGAGTCCAGATCCTAACCCCATTGAGAAGACTTTGCGCAGTGGTCACACTCTCCCATCATCAATACAAGACCTTGATGAAAAATGAATTCAAGTCTTGATATCGCAGAAGCTTATTGAAACAAAGCCTCAGCGAATGCGAGCTGTAATCAAAGCTGAATGTGGTCCAAGGAAAGATGACCTTCTTTTTTATGGCGACTTATTTATTTTTTTGGTCAGGCAGTCAAGAACTACTGCTGCCTTTGGATCTATCACTGTGTCCTTGGGCCAGACACTTCGCTCACCTTGCCTTTGTGAATGTAGTCGATGAGCGAGTGATGGCCGACGGCACAGTCTCGCCGCCTCGCTTCCGCATGTCTTTGCTGGCTAATGCTGCCTTTCGTGTGCTCTCGTAATTATGGTATATACCACTTGCCGAGTAGAAAATTGCACATGAATGCCTCGTATTATCCACTGGGAAACTAGGACATAATTTTGATGCCCGAGTTCCCGAGCTGAGATAACCTTCGACCGTTCCACACAACAGAGAGCAGCGATAATACGTTTTCATGCTTTTTAGCTGATCGTTATGAAACCTACACTGTGCATTTAGCTATTCAGCTGCTCAATTTAATGTCTCTTTTTCCATTTGGCGTCAAGTAAAGAAAAGGCAGAAGGCCGTTTTACTGAGCAAATCCAATACAAAGTAGCAGTTGATCAGCGTTTTGAAGACGACTTTCTCTTGTTGTATTTTTTTTTTATGTTTCACTTTGCCACGACACAAAAGCACTTGAACACAATGCACTAGGAATTTCCACTTCACAAACTGGAAAGGATCATCTTTACCAGAGCACGTGAAATCAGCATAATACATAAACAGACAAGGAAAAAACAGTAGTCCAAAGGCGAATGCTAATGCTGAAGCGGCATTTTACGAACTAGCTCTGAGTGCCGTTATTTTCAGCATCTACTGAACCATCTTTTTACATTTTCTGATGCAACACTGTGTCAGCAACATTACCCGAGACCCGTTTTCGACTCGACTTTATTTGAGTGTGCTAAATATGGTTATAGTCCACTAGAAATTGTCACAAGAGTCTAACCCCCGGCTCACATTAACTACGGTCCGGGTTCGGTCCTGATCCGGTCCGGGTTTGCCCCAAACTACCACTCACAGTGAGTCCGGCTGACACTGTGGCTCCGCCCACTCCGGCGCCTGATGCTGCGTCAGGCACAGAAACGGCCCTCGCAAGAACAGAAGTGCACGTGAGTTTCCCTCTTGGTGCGAGTTCACGTGATAAATAGCCCCTTATATAGGTAGTTCTTGTAAACAAAAGCCGTATTTGCCAGTACAACGACTCTCCCCAGTGAAGTGGATGCTTTGACACACACTAGTGCCCCTGTGTCACTGGTAATGGACAAATGTTTACATTTCTGACGTTACACGCGTGTACAGGCGGTAAACAAGACCAAATAAGTAGTGAGCGGACAGATTTTATTTTGAAATACTATAGACTTCCTGTTTGGCTCGTGTTTTTCCGTCAGCTTGATCCGTTGAGGCTCCGGTCTCCGGCAAAAATAGACTTCTTGCGGATTCTTTCCGTTGCCGCCGGATGGCCTCGGTAGCCGGACCCGGACTTCGCGGAGCAGTGTGAGTGTGCAACATTGGTTTTAATGACTTTCTAAGTTTGCGGACGCCGTACCGGACCTTAACCGGATTTAATGTGAGCCGGCGGTAAAAGTCCATGGATTGAACCGCCGATTTCAGTATCACTAGTATCACTTGTCGTCGACCGTCTCAGCGTCCACTCCGGCGTGCTACACAATGTCTCTCATTACCTCACTGTCTAATCCGGTGAACTTTGACCATCTCAAACCACTCTCCCTCCCCCCGTTGCGCTATCCAGAATGATGGCGTACTTGACTCCGGAGTTATTGCGCGTCAGTGACAAATGTTCTGACTTCTTTTTTTCCCCCCTCCCCTTCCTTTTTGTTTCGTGGCTCACTCACATATATACGGCCTCGTTTCGGCGGCTTAACGACCCCATTTAAATGACTGTAATGAGTCTCGCTAATGTCCGGGCATGGCGGCGGAGATTGCGACTGTTCAATGTCGTCCGTGTGCAAATTATGAAGCCTGGGTCTCTATGGAAAACGCAGCCTATTTACTGTCTTGCTTACAATGAATATTAACACAATGCTCCTCGCTCGTGCAGTCGCCGGCCACAATTCCTGAGCCATTTTGAAATAATAACGGCCGAACAGTGTCGTCTAGAATTAGCCGCGGTATATTGTTGCGAGGTAACAGATGCTCGGCGGAGATTGTCCGAGGGTTAGTAGCTCATTTCTTGCTGCTTGATGCCTTTCTCCCAGCAGCGTAGTTTTCGACTGTTGAACCGAGAGTTGGAAAGGTCAGGGAAATGTTAATGCAAAAATAGCAAGTCAAGTCCGTGATTGTGAATATATACAGCAAGAAGGAAGATCATAGTATATCCACAAGCACAATATTAAATCATATTGGACGTGCTTTGGTTTGGATCCAGTGGAAATAGCTACAATTGACTTATTGTGTGTGTGTAAGCGTTTCGCAGAAGTGTAAAGCTCTTCGTCTATAAACTAAAATCGTAGGTTATAAAGCGCACAAATGTCGACAACGCAAACGCCATTTAAAAGGTCTTTTTTAATCCTTACTTTACACAACTTCTTATGCCTTTACTTGCCCTTGAAAAATCTATTGGTATAGTAGCAAGTTATCGACTAATCTGGACTAAATAACTTTAATAAAGTAAGTTTTGAAATACAACGACCTTTGTGATCTGACACCAACGCATTGTGCGTTAAAGTGGTCTGAAATGTGAGGATTTTCTCAACCTGAATGAAAAGTAGTCAGGAAATGTAGTTCCTATGTTCAAAACGCACAAAAGATATTTTCTCATATAAGAAATCAAATGCAACCTCCTTCTCTCTTGGTACAGTTTTTACCTTTTTCTGCTAACTGCATTTGTAGTTTCTGTGCAGTGCTCCACATTGTTTTACTGGATACTTTGGTGTGTTTTGTTGGGGTTCAGTTGATTCAGTGGAGAGTCCGTACTGGCCATGAAGGACCCAGCTTTTTTACAAAGAAAATAAACAGCTAGCTTCTGAGCTAAAGACATTTGAGACCTACAAAGAGCTCTGCATTACTATGGAGGTGTCACAAGAGGCGCTACAGGAAACAAAAAAGGGACAAACGAGGAGGTATTCGGGCAAGAATCACAGCTAATGTTCGTTTGCTGGAGAATAAGACGGATTATATTTGTCTGCTGCACGCTGTTGTGGAGCGGAGGGAGTGGAGGGAGCTGCAAAGGAGGAAGAGGAAGGAGCTGACCAGTGCAGGACACCACGCTCTGAAACAGGGACAAACCCAGGAGGTAGTGCACAGTGTCAGAGGATCAGAGGAGCACTGAAGGCAGCCAGACAGTTTTCCTCTGGTTTCCCCCATCTCCAAAAACATGCTGGTCAGGTTGACCCACAATGGCGGCACACTCAGTCGCAGCGGCTCAGTAACTAACCCAACACCTGAACGCAGTTTTATTGTACGATGACAATTACGTACTTGCTTACTTAAACTTCAGAACCCGTAGTAGCAAATGTATCAAAAATAGGCTTCTTTACTGTAGAGAAAGTACATTTCAAAAGTATTAAATCCAGTTGATGCTGCCATGTGGCTCAATAGTAAAACTGCAGAGGACAGAGTGAGTGGTCAAGATCTGGAGATGCCTATAAATAAAGTTGACTGAAATATATATTTGAAATAAAGCCACTGAAGAAACACTTGAGTAATCCCTATATAAAGGTCATCAGAGACGGCCTGAATGGAAGAAACGTCATCTCACAGCTCTTGTATGTTTGTATACCTCAACATTAGAGTAACCAAAAGGCGGACGCAAACACAGTATGATTAGCTTTCTGTCTGTCACCTCCACATCAGCCCACTATGACTCAGCTTTCCCTCTCTCCTCTCTCTCTCTCTCTTTGCATTAACGCTTTGAGTGTGAAACCATGCGGCGTCTGCTTTAGATCTATTTAAATAAAGAAGCGGCGTCTACGCGGATCGATCTGCAGGGAGACGTCCTCGCTGATGTGCTCCTAACCGCCGAACCCGAGCCTTTACGCACCACGGGCCGCGTTCAAAGCGCGGGAAGCATAGATGTATGACAGCAAATCAATGTCGGACTATTGCCACTGACAGCTCAAGCAAACATGGCGCCACTTTTTCCCGCAGTATTTTCGCGCTAGGCTCCTACAAGGGACTTAACAGCTCAAGGCCCGCAGACTATTTGAGATTACAAGCGCCTGTCAACAAGTGCAAAGGCAGAGAGAGGGGGAGGAAGATGTAGCTTGCAGGTGCTGAAGCAGGCAGCGCAAGCCTTGTTTTCTGTACAAAAGGGGGGCTTGCAGTGGATTTAATTCCTTACTTGGATACAGTGAGAAAGACTTGTCCCTGAAAAACAATGACGCAAAAGTGGTTGTAGTTGATATGTTCTTTTGTACTTGTGAAATAAACCTTTAGTATTTCTGTTTTACGGGCAGCAACGGTTAGCGCTCGTTCTTCACAGCAAGAAGGTCCTGGGTTCGATCCCGGGGCGGGGCCTTTCTGTGTGGAGTTTGCATGTTCTCCCCATGTCTGTATACTTCGGTTTCCAATACCACTAAAAACATGTACACTAAGGCCAGGATGAATGAGAGTGTGGGGCAACGGATGCAAATCAATCCAGTGGCTTTTTCATTTACATGCACTGTCCCAACCAAATAAACTAAAGTTGCAAAGAAGTTCGTACATTTTTCCGGCTATTTGATTAAACCGTGTGCAGCGCGCATGGCAAAATTAGCACGGAGGAGCCAAATGTATTGATTTCAATCACTTAAAATCCTGTACTGGCACTTCCTCACAAGTGGAGTTCCTAACGGATAAATAAAGTGAATTTGAATTTGAAGTAGAAAAGCTGGTATCACTTTATACTAAAGCAGGGGTCTCAAACTCATTTGGACTGGGGGCCAAAAATGCAAACCCAGTGTTGGTCGGGGGCATAGACTGTTAAAAAGAATAGACAGCTCCTCCTCACTCCTCCCCGTTTACCACAATGACCACGTTCGAGGGGAAATCATGGCGGATTTACAGACTCCTCCTCCCCAGCTCTGATGAAGCATGTTCCTAATAAGGGCAAAAGGGCGGGGTCTCACTGTAGACTCGGCCCTTGCGTGACGTGTAGCTCGCGCAGCTCCAATGCCAACAGTCCGACCTCCGTTAAGTAGGAGATTAAAAAATATATATTTCGAAAACCAGCCTGGTTTCTATTTTTTGACTAACCCAGCGTTATCTCAGGAGGAATATGTAGCCATATTAAGTGTTGAAAAAATTGAAACCAGGCATTAAAGTTGTTTTTAACGTGTCTAAAGTCCAATGCTTTTCAATGGGGGCCTAGCGGCCAAATGGAGGTACTACAGCAATGGAGGAGCAATGGCGGCCTCCAGTGTATGCGGTCACAAAGCAGAGCAGCCAGCGGCCATTTGTCGGGGTCCGCATCAGACAAAGCCTTTTTTATTAAGTCAATTATGATTTAGCAACTTTTTATTGTTTGCTGTAATATACTGAGCTTCTAAATGAGAAATTACAGACTTAGACAATTAATGTTTTTGTAATTAATCTCATTTTGGTTCAGGTAAATTGGTTCAGGGCATCAGTGAATGATCTTTCAGGAGTCAGGTCCAGTTTCTGTCTGTTAGCCTATTTAGAAAGAAATTCAAAATGTACAACAAATGTCATTTTAATTTAGTGTAGAAAGGCCCAACCAGGGACTGGAGCTGAAAATGAGCATCAGCTACAAACTTGTTTTGTACTGTGTTGATTTTCAATTACCCTGTAATATAAATAAATACATCAATGAATGTGTAGACTTGGCAACTTTCCAAATGCCATTTTACAGACTCTGGTGAGTCTGAGATCAGCTCAGTGAGATTCACCTCATGTAAATAATGTGGAGTCAGTGGCCTCAGGCCTTTTTGTGACCTACAGTTAGAGAATTGATGGGGCTTTTATTTTTTATTGTCAATGTTACTGTAATTATTTGCAGTATTTTTATACATTTCCATATTCTCTATTTTAATGTAACTATGGATCATGTGTTCACACATGTGTCCCAAATAAAGATTAAATTAATTGACATGATAATGTTGCTCTGAGAGAGAGATGGAGAGAAAAGGCTCCTCACTTGTGACTCTTTTAAACACTAATTACGATGTGTTCGCTTTGCAAAGTCATAAAGGTAAAGATGGTAAAGGTGCTTATTGTCATGCTGCAGTGCTGTAACTTTTCCAGCACATGTTTAGCTGAACAACTAAAGTTTCTCCCTCGCGTTCTGACAGTCTCCACCTGTTTCAGAAGCTACTCTCTCAGTCCGCTACTGTTAGTCCGTTTCTTTGTTGAAAAAAGTTGATAAGTCGTCTGCAGAAGCGCCGCATCTCCTTTCCCCTGTCTCATGTTGTCGTCATTCTCGCGTCTGGAGCAACATTGGCGCTATCGCGTGGTGCCTCATGGGAAATGTAGTTCTAACGTGTTTAATGCTAGATCCATGGTTTAATGCAATTTACTGGCGGGCCGCATATAACATAAATAAGAAATCATCTCGCGGGCCGCAAAAAATTACCTCGCGGGCCGCATTTGGCCCCCGGGCCGCGTGTCTGAGACTCCTGTACTAAAGCTTGCTCATAAAATATTTATAAGGCAATAATAAGCAGTAATAATCTGCTTAAGGTTAGAGTTAAGATTAGAGTAGGCTATGAATAAGCATATTGTTCATGGCCTATTAGTATGTTAATTGTATAATAAGCAGCTTATTAATCTACAAGTATATTATCCATGGCCTATTCATTACTAATGCTTTTCAATACCTTATTAATACATGACGAGCACACCTTAATATAAAGCGTTACTGAAAAGCTCTCCTTCTAATATCCAGCTGATTCGCTGCCATCCGGTAATACTAGGCCAATCACAGCGCTTCTTGTGTGGGAGACGCCGATTTGACAAACGCCATGGGCAAAAACTGGCTTCACCGACAGCGCTGTTCTCTCCAAACACGTCCCAACGTCATCGCCAAAACCTGCTCGACCACTCCCACCCGGAGACTATCGCGTTTTTTCAATCACATAGCACCAGTCTATAGCATACTACAATGATGACGTAACCTTCTGTTGGTCTGTATATGCAGTAAATTAAAATAACTGCCTTGAATAAAATTGCTCTCTCAAAATGGCTGTACTGAACGTCTTGAAATAGGCCTCTGTCTCTTTAAGAAGCTTTCCGACACGCCCCCTTCAGCACACTGCTGTGGCATCTAAACAACACTACTGTGCGGGGAGGGGGCTCTGCTGAGCTGAGGAGCAGTGGTTGGTGGCTTGGCTGGTGACAAAAGGTCCAGAGGCGTCTCCAGGAGGTGGGGGCGTTCCCAGGAGGACTGAGGCATAGCTACACCTAAAATGGCTGCCGTCTAAGTTTTTACTGATTACTCAAAATATGTGAATGAGCCAAGGCAACACTCCAGGCATGTGTTTAATGAGGGAATGACATAATAACATGATATAAAGCTTGAAAAAGTCAGTTTTACATAATACCCCCCCTTTAATGTAGGATTGATAATGTAATTAAACAGGTAAAGTTGGGTCATGGAGGGGTACGTTGTGTGTGTGTGCTGTGTTCCCGGGCTCTTGTGTAACATGCTCCCTGTACTATTGTGATTTGATCAATTGTTTTTATTTCCATGATGTCGGGGGTGGGCGCTTATAAGCTTTTGCTTCAGCCCACTCCTTTGAGCAGAATTTTGACTGCTCAAATAAACTAAACTAAACTTTATAGCTTCACAGCATCATCATTTCATTCTCCGAAACAAGAACGATTTACTTTGTGTGCATGTGCGAATTGCTCAACTAAATTGGCGCACATTTTTTGCCGGAGAGGCTCAAGCCTGCAGTTACATGCTTGTCTTCCCTTTAAAAGAACAAAAAACAAAACAAAAAACATTATGCTCTTGTGGTCAGGAGCAGGGCCCGCCAAATAAACCTTCCCCCCAAAACAATAGTAAAAATGTCAGTTCCTACGACGAGATTGACTTTGTTGCTCCGGTTGTGAAATCCTGCCTCCCTGTTTATCTGCCTCCTCCAGTAACTTACAGTGATAGCGGATATAAATTGGTTCTTTGCAACGTGCTGTCCTATAAAGTTGATTTGCATGTTATTGATGAGCTGTTCGGCTGCATACATCCTTATCTCTGCCGTAAACCAAAGCTGGCAGATATTACGAGGTTGTTTGTCTAAGTCGAGCCGCCGTGCTCGGGGGAACTTTTGATACTTGGAGACAGCGTTTCATTAGAATGACGAGGCACAGATGATATTATTCTCGCGAAAACATCTGCTGATCCTTTCAACGCGTTTGTCGAGCCACGTCGACGCACTAACTCTCCCATTACGGGGACTTTATTTTCCCGTGCGCAAACCGTCAGTGCTCGGTTCCTCGGGCGGTGGAGATCGCCGATGCTGAAGGCAGTGGACTTTCTTGTTGAGGCGTTTAGCGCGTTTGATTCCGTCCAGTGCTCTCGTTTCAAAGCCTCGCCGCCGCGGGATAGTCTGTCTGTAGAGGGAGCCCGACATGATCAAAACTCAAAACTCGGAGAAAGTAAAGGATGTCACTGTGAACTCCCCTCTAACTAGCCCGCCACCACGCTCTCTGTTCTACCTCAGTTTCAGTCGCTTTTTGTGATATTGTTATATTTTGTCTTGACAGTTTATGACTCACTTCCAGTAAATTGTAGCAGGAGATATGTGAATTTATTAAATGACTGCAGGTGAGTAGGAAAACTGTTTTAATTTATAGATGTATCGATTTTAAACTGTTGCTGTAGATCACTGGCATAACTATGAGGGGGAAACAAATGTATTGCAAGTTTTCTGTCATTTTATGTTTTCATTATGAAAATAAGGCCTACAAATGCCCAAAATTTCCTATAATTTTGGCGACAGAATCTGAATCATCGAGCCAGGTTTAAATGTATGGTTTTGTTGACATATTCATAATTTTTTTTTTTTAGTTTATTAGTTTATTTGAGCAGTAAACATTCTGCTCAAAAGGAGTGGGCTGAAGCAAGAGCTTATAAGCGCCCACCCCCAAAATCAATACAACATTTACAATATAGCATCTACATAAAGACATTACATGACAGAACTATAATAATAACTTTATGCTATTGCAGTTACATTATCAATCATACAATTAGCAGCATCATATTATGATTTTCATCAATGTCAAAGGAGAACCAGTTAAACTTCAAAGTGGCTTTTTTAACACAGACCAAAATTCAAAGCATTGTTTGAAATGTTCATATAGAAAACAGAAACAAGCACAACGACAACCACGATCTCGTTTCATGTACAATGTTTAGCACAAAGCAAGTAACAAAAGACACCCTTAATATAATATATTTCAGCATGTTACCAATGCTAAACCTTGGTAACATTACCGGAAGTCACTATTTTATGTTATAAAGGCACGTTACTATGCAGTACATATAATAATAATAATACTGCATCGGTTTTATATAGCGCTTTTCTGGACACTCAAAGACGCTTTACATTGCATTATACATTCACCCCATACTTGGTGGTGGTAAGCTACTATTGTAGCCACAGCTGCCCTGAGGTAGACTGACGGAAGCGAGGCAACCAGTCTGTGCCATCGGCCCCTCCGACCACCACCAACCACTCACTCACTCGCTAGGCTTCCTGGTGTTACTAAACGGTCTCCCATCCAAGTACCGACCAGGGCCTTCCCTGCTTAGCTTCCAAGGTCTGACGGGATCGGGCAGAGCAAAGGCGTTTTTTTGTTTAAAACTCAATAAATCAGGCCAAGTTTGTTAAAGGTACACTGCGTAACATTTTGGACTATCTGTTGCCTGCAAAACAAAACATGCTCCTAATGACCAGCTCAACACAGAACATGTTATTACTGCAGTGGGTAATCAAAGAATGGATTTGAATGAAAACCAAACCTGTTTAAATCTCAATTCTACTGACTTAGTCGACATCTCCATGGAGACGAGCTGGAGACGTACCCTCTCCCAGTAAAGTTTACAGTCATGCCTTAGGAAAGTGTTTGTTTGTACGTTTGTAATTTTATTTATTGGGTAAAATTCTACGCGGTGTGGCTTTAAGTGTGACATCATGTTCACACACACAATAATATGCTACTTCCGGATCCAGACTGTTCTTCCGTTGACAAGCACAGCAAAAAACACAACTTTATCTGAATCTCCTGCTGAAATAAGACCAGATAAAAGGCCAAAAACTGTTTCCCTCCTAATTAGAATTATATATCTCACCATTTCTCCGAGCCTTCATTGTGTATGAGAAAAAAAACATTTGATCATTAATGTCAGAAAAGCATTACTAAAGAAAATCCAGAGTAAATGTAATATTCTTTGTGATCAGATGTTTAAAAAGAGCCTTGTAGTCGGCTCGACAGCAGGTTAAAAGCAGCATAATCCCATTATAGAGAATAGGGCTAAAGCTCCGTTGGACCAGGAAGTGGAGCGATGACATCATCACTCAAGAAACGTATTAGACATGTTAAAAATCCCTCTGGAAAAAAAATGAAAATGTTTGTTCAGTCCCAGGCTGGACAATGTGAAGTCTGTAGGAGCTACTTACATGGAGATATTGTCACATCAATGATAGAATATTACCCTTGAAATTAAAACACATTGTAGCCTCCACTCCTTGAATATAAGATTGACAGTCCATTCTGTGTTAAAACAATATATAGGAACTTACTCATATTTGTATTTGTAGACTTGTCCCCATCCTGGCTATATGTGGCCATACTGCCTTTGCTATGCCCGATCCCGTTAGACCTTGGAAGCTAAGCAGGGAAGGGCCTGGTCCAAGGCTGTGGCAACCCAGGGTGCTGAGGGAGCTGCAGCACCCCCTAGTGGATAGTTTGTAAACTGCAGGTAATATTGATAGATAGGAAATATACACAGAAAAAGCATTTTTGGGGTCAATTTTGTCCCTCAGCAACCCCTAATTAAAATATCTTCCCACGGCTCTGGCCTGGTCGGTACTTGGATGGGAGACCGTTTGGGAACACCAGGAAGCCTAGTGAATGTAGTGTGTGAGTGAGTGGTGGGTGGTGGTCGGAGGGGCCGATGGCGCAGACTGGTTGCCTCACTTCCGTCAGTCTACCCCAGGGCAGCTGTTACTACAATAGTAGCTTACCACCACCAAGTATGGAGTGAATGAATAGTGCAATGTAAAGTGTCTTTGAGTGTCAAGAAAAGCGCTATATAAAACCGATGCATTATTATTATTATCCTTCAATCAGGGGAGAACATGCTAACCCCACACAGAAAGGCCACAACAGTCTGTGATTGGAACACGGGACCCTCCCCTGCTAAGAGGCGAGAGATTTAACCTCTCCTTGTGAAATGTGTGCGATAATCCCCTCTGCTTCTCTCGCCACGGTGGTCACAAAACAGTTCAGTTTACCAAAATAAAACACCAAAGAGTGGCAGCTCAAAGACGAATCAGCTAATCATCCAAAACATCTTATTTTGTCCTCAATTTCTGACAGAGGACACCAACCTTGAAACCGCTTTTATCATTTAAAGAGCACCATTAGCATTTCAAAAACCCACAGCAACGGACAAATCGCGAACGTCTCCTCGAACAGACCGCAAAATCCTTCCCTTCAATCCTGACCGTGATTCTGTCTGTTTATCCACCTGTCGCTGTGTAGTTCACGGCTTCCCCCCCCCACCCTATTCCTCGCCTGTTCTTCCTCCGTCTCCGAAGCGCTAATGATCTTCAGCGTACGTCTCTCCCCAAAGCTCCGGCTCCCTCCCCCTCCTTGTGCGAGCGCTGCCTCTCCCGGCTTACGCTGACCACTTCATCTCGGCGGATTGAAGAAGAAGTATAGGAAAGAAAAAAAGAAAAAAAAAAAACTTCAGTCTTTTCTCAAACCCTCCTGGACTCAAAAGCTTGAGACAGCACATCTGGCCCCCGCTTCACTTTGCGGGCTACACTTTTGGACAGGTATTCTCTCCCCGGGTCTGGATCAAGTCATGTCAGCACAAAAAGCCCGACTTATGGGAGCAAGAGGAGAGAACTTTACAAAATAGTTAAGAGTTTTGCAGACGGACTAACTTTATACAGCTATATATATATATACGCGAGTTACTTTTTGACAAGGCGGAGTTGCCGCTTTTCCACGGGGGAAAAAAAAAGGTGTATTTTAGGCGCCCCTCTATGAAAATTGATTGGCACGCTGTCACCGGCTGGTATGTTCATTACGAGGCCGGCTTCATCCGCGTTGATAAATTTAGCCATTATACGTTCGCCGTGGCATTCTGCTATTAATTGGATACATTCAGGAGCACCGGCCACTGGCTTCGCCCCCTATTATTCTCCCAGTTTTTCACACTCGCGTTATAATTAAAGATTTTCTCCCTCCCAGGTGCTGACGCAACGTTCTAAAATCCCGCCGCATGTGTGAAGAACGCGTGCTTTTCTCAGTGTGCCTTTTCTCGCGCACTGTGAATCTCCTGTTATTGAGCGAAGGGCGGGCTCACCGGGGCTCCATATATCACGCCCGGTCAATAGGAGACTCGGTTGGAGAGCGGCATCCATCTACGGCCTGTCCTCTCCAAGGCTCATGTTGTGGTTCTTTGTCATGTGAAGTCATGACGGGCCCGGGGGGGAAATAATGACCGTTGATGTGGCCAAGGACGCGGCGGCGAGTGGAGACCGGATGCAAATGACGTTTTTCTTTTTTTTTCACAGGAAGCCAGTTATTACTTGTAAATTTGTCCATGCGATCATTAAGTTTGTCGCTTAGTTTATAACCTTTATTTGTTCTCGTGACATAGCTGACATAATCACCTGGAATATTCTGAGCTTTTGTCCCGTATTTCGAGGATCCTCTCTTTCTCCCCGTCATAATATAACAGATCCAGGCCCGTCACTCACTAATCTGCGCTGGACAGAAGTCCACTCTTCAGAGAGAAACTGGAGGAATAATAATAAGATCAGCAGCAGCTCGGTCCGCTCCCCATGCGCGCGGGTTTAATGTGTCTCAATATAACAGCATTTATCACAAAATCATCAACTTTACGGACATAAACTAACCCATGAAGTCTACTCTTCCCAAGCTTTAGCCCACTTTTTATTCCACATCAATCGGCCTCATATTTTCGGTTTTACAGATTAATTTAGGAAGCATAATGAAAAGAAAAGGCGGCGTGGATAGTGTGGAGCGGCGCGGGGTTACAGTGTGCGGTTACAGCACGATATCGGCCTTTTCCACACAATCTTTCCTCTGATCTGATCCTCTGAATCTGCCCGATTTAAAAGCAACAAAAAAAGTCATGAATCCTGGTTAAAGTTGAGTCTTTAGTGTTGTCTGGCAACACGAAAGACTCAACGATGAGCAGCTACAGACGGAGGAGGAACAGGGGCGCAGCTGACACGGGCAGCAGAGGGACTGGGGCCCCTGCTGTGGGGCCCCACAGGGAAACACCAACACAGGATTTTGACAGTACATAAAAAACAATAAATAAATAGAATAAATAATAAAAGCAGTCTAATTGCAGCTATAAAAATCAGTGTTGCTTTTCTTTTTTTTAAATAAAGTAATCATAATGTAGACAATTCTGATTTTCATCAATGTATAAGGCTAATTTAAACAGCATATTTTGGCTTAAAATTCACCAGATTGCACAAAATTGTATCTGATTAACAAACAATTTCCTGGGGAGGACTGGCTGTTGCTGTAACTGTCTTAGAGTATTTCAAACAAGAGCACAAATAAAGAAGAGTTATTCTGTAAAATGGTTTAAAACTTATTTCTAAAATAAATAAATTAAAAGTAATATAAAACACCTTCTGTTACATGTAATCTATACACAGCCTATATCGGCCTAATGTAGCGTTCTGAGTCTTCTAGATTAGAGTTCCACCACCTCCCAAAGTCCACTTTAACCACGGCTAATAAGCATGCAATACCTAACCTTATAGAAAGAAAGTGCTTAACCGGTCAAATATATAACATAAATAAATAAATAAAAGATCCAACATTGTTTGAATGTATATATGTTAAAAACCTGGTTACAGCAAATGAAAAATAATCTGTAATTACAAATCACAAGCTCTAAAGTCGACTATTGATGTCGCTGTCGCCCCCTCACCCCGGTCGCCCAAAAGTGACCCTTATTTTTCTGTTCTCAAGATGGTGCTCACATGCTCTTAATGACCAGCTCGACACAGAAAATGGTATTTTTGCAGTGGGTAATCAAAGAATGGATTTGGATGAGAACTTAACCTGTAAATCCCAAATTCTGCTAAGTTAAGTTACATCTCCATGGAAACGAGCTGGAGACGTACCCACTCCCGGTAAAGTCATGTCTTAGGAGAGCTGAGCCGCTCACAGCAAAAGACACATGTTTGTACATTTATGAGGTATTTTTCAATGATGAAAATACCTGTCGTAAAATTTCAATATTTTTATTGGGTAAAATGTTTCGCGGTGTGGCTTTAATCACACAAAAATAAACAACGATGTGCCTTGTAACATTTTACTCCCTCTGCTAATTACCACTGCGAGCTTTAGCCCCGCTTTCCGTCAAACTTCATAATTAGTTTGCACACCAGATGCACCGTTATGTGCTTTTTAAAACTCCTCCAAAATAATGTGTACTAGTACTTTGGAGGTACATAAAGTAATAAGACATAAGACTCAAGGGTTAGATTTAGGGTCTTATGTCTGATTACACTGTTTAACTTCACACTATGGAACACATAGGTAAACGTTATTACACATTGTTACATAGCGCATTACATTGTACTCATTTGGCTGGTACAATGTATCAAGGGAAGTGTGATATAAAGTGTTAAAATACAATTGTGTTTAGTCATTACCACTATTAAGTGTGTTCAGAAAGTTTGCAGAAAGAAAATCTACACTTACAGTTCAGTTCAGTCAGCTTTATGCCAATTCCTCCACTTGTAAAGCACATGCAGAGAATTTAAACTAAAAGGCCCTTTACCGTATCTTTTTTTTAAATATATCAAGCAATGAAAGAGGAAGCCGCAAAATTAAAATGTTGGTCGTGTCCAAACTTATTCCTAACTTTCCTAATGCATTTGTAGCCTTCCCAATTCTCCACAGAGACGAGTTTATAGCCACATTTCATAACTTGCAGGGTCACTTTTCAGGGATATTATATATTTAAAAAAATATCATTTTAATGGATAAACAAAAATTCATAGTGATATGGTTATTCAGTTTTTGGACCCTGTGTAATAACTATGAACTCATCCCTTTGTTCTCAGTCATAATTGTGCTGCTTATGTTTAGGTCAGTGGTAGAAACATGTCGCTTCTGTATAAGCATGAGTGCAGTTTGTGAAATCATTTGAACTTGAGTTAGACTCCAACATATTACCAGGAAATAAAGAGAAAGAGTGCTTCTGAATGCACTGTATGAGTGTGTTTCCAGTTCATGCGCGCGCTCCCCTCACAGGCCGCGGGGTTGTGTGGCTGCGCAGTGACGGCCGTGCACGAGCCGCTCTCCGAACACAGGCTCCGACGAGGCAGGCCACGGCCCGCTGCAGCCTTTGTCTCTCACTGCTCGCTCTCTGCTCCAGCCACTGCCAATGGAGGGCAACACGGCCATGACACGCTCCTGAGGGAGGTGTTACCGTGACATGACAACTCTCCACAGCCCGCACGTCCGGACGCTGTCGGAGCTGCTCCCGACGAAAAAAAAAAGACAAAACATGTTCGCTTTGACTGTATCTTTGGAGAGCGGGGCAGAGCGGAGGGGGAGAGGTGGGTTTTTGAGCTGTAACCTCAGAGACTCGTGGGATATTAGTTGGCGCTGGCTGCCTGCGTCTGCACTGAAGCTTGTCGGCCTCACCCTGCGCTCGCGCCTCCTCCCTGAACGCGCTCATCGCTCTGGAGCTGCCACAGTCTGAGCGGCGCGAGTGAAGTCCGCTCCCCTTCAGTGGTTTGGCCCATGGCTCCATACAGTCTGTCTCCATAGCTCCTGTCAGTTTGTCTATCCATACGTCCAAAGTTATGAACAATTTGAAATACGATTAATGATAATACACACGATCTGTTACATGGTTAGAAATCCTACAAATGGCCATGATGACAGTCCTTTTTACCCATACCTCACGACTCTAAGATCCTGTGTGGATCACCTATCAGTACTTTTACAGATTATCGCTTACTCGATTAATCACTTGGCTGTGAAAAGTGTATGATTTTTTTATTTTTCAAACCATTTCCAACATAAAGCTAAAGTGATGCTAAAGTGATGCCTTTAAGTGAGTGATTGTAGGAGGCTCTAAGGGCTAGTTCTTTCTGATTGGATGAGACACAGACAGATACAGGTATGCTCAAGGGTTTACGTACCTTAGCATTTTTGATTATTTCTTTTTTTTGACTATTTTTCAAAGAATATGAAAGATTACACAAAAAGGTATTTTTCATTTATAGTTAGTGGTTATGTGAAGCTATTTATGGTCAAACAACTGAGTTTGCTATTTTTTAAATCATAATGAAAAAGAAAGTACTAAAATGAACCTGATCCAGGTCAGGAGACTGAGATGGACACTAACGGGACCTTCACTTTATTCTGCTGGAGCCAGTGGCATCAGTGAACCACCTCCATATTTCACAGTAGGTAATGATATAGTGCACTTTTTTCTCTGCCAGGGTACGTAAACCTTTGAGCACAACTGTATTTATGAAATTCACAATGTACAAAACACTACATACCCTAACTTTACAACAGGTGTTTTTTTTCTCCGTTTTTTTTTTTTCATCAAAAGTACTACATTTTCATGTCATGTTTGAGTCTGTGTTTACCAAAAAACCTACTATTGATGAACTGTTTCTGCCTGAGTGGACTTGCAAAATCCCAACTGGAACGTCAACAAAAAAAAGAAAGAGGAAACCTAAGGCACTTTTCCCACATCAAAATCCTCTATTTATTTTCTACAAAGCCTTTATTGCTATCAGCTACTGAATATTTAAATCTTTGTAAACCCACTGCTGTTTTTTTAATTAGCAAATCACAAAGATTGCATCTGTTTATTCAGCACAATATCCTTTGCAAACAAAAAAACCTAAGGTGTCCAATATCCATGAAGTCCTGGTATGTTTCAGACTTTCAAACCCTGAAGTCAAAACTCTTCCTGAAGTCTAATTCGTGTGTTCATTTCATTCTCTTCTTAAATGTTCAATGCGTCTGGAAACCTGCGCTGTGGACTTGATTTTAAATCGCTAATCCAATCCCAATCGCAAATAATTAGGTTTGTTTTCCCCAAATCGTGCAGCCCTGATCCAACCTGGCGATCTGGAGGTGGGTCTGACCTGACTGATTGGATCACATACTAATAACCTTGAACCGTACGCCTGTGTGTGAGCTGGCATGTGTGTGACGACAGGACTCTCCCGTTGGCAGTGCCGGGCTGTGTTTGTCTCTGCTGCAGGTCACTCTTACGTGTTGGAGCCTGAGAGGAAGTGCTTTGTTCCATGTTCACGTTTGGTGCACAAACTGCCAGTCACAGCCCGCAGCCACAGCCACGGCTGACAGCTCTGTGGCGCTCGCTGCAGATGGAGACTACAGACCGTGCGCCGCTGTTTAGTGACGAGGCGAGGTGTTGAAATGACTTTTATTCCTCTGAAGTAACAACACAAAACTCAAACCGGAGATTCTCACTTCTTATTTTGAGTGACAGTTTTCTTGTTCCAGCTCAATCTTTGTTCTTCAACAATGGGAAAATTGTTGGCTGTAGATAATATGTGACGATGTTTCTTCTCCTGCAGTGAAGTTTCATTCTCTTTTCACACTTTCTTGTTTGACTCAACGCACTTCGATGTTTTGCGACAGGGATTGACACTTCCATAAATCATTAGCATAATTTGTTCATATAGCTTTCAGCCTTTGTTCTCTTTAGTGTTTTAGTAGAAAAGTGGTGACATTACTTGGCTGTAGTGTCATTTAAAACGTAGAAAGCTGGAAACATTCATTCATCTTCAGTTTGTGATCATGTCCCATGTTTTGCTAACCCTCATGTTGTTTTTTATAGGCCAGTGGTTCTCAAACTGTGGCTCCTTATAGGGTGATACTCAGTGTCTTATACAATTTTAGACTTTATTCATTTTTATTAGACATGATTTAGTTTATGCTATAATGCATTTAAAGGGGGGGTATTATGCTTTTTTCAATCACATAGCACCAGTCTATAGCATACTACAATGATGACGTAACCTTCTGTTGGTCTGTATATGCAGTAAATTAAAATAACTGCCTTGAATAAAATTGCTCTCTCAAATGGCTGTACTGAACGTCTTGAAATAGGCCTCTGTCTCTTTAAGAAGCTTTCCGACACGCCCCCTTCAGCACACTGCTGTGGCATCTAAACAACACTACTGTGCGGGGAGGGGGCTCTGCTGAGCTGAGGAGCAGTGGTTGGTGGCTTGGCTGGTGACAAAAGGTCCAGAGGCGTCTCCAGGAGGTGGGGGCGTTCCTAGGAGGACTGAGGCATAGCTACACCTAAAATGGCTGCCGTCTAAGTTTTTACTGATTACTCAAAAATATGTGAATGAGCCAAGGCAACACTCCAGGCATGTGTTTAATGAGGGAATGACATAATAACATGATATAAAGCTTGAAAAAGTCGATTTTACATAATACCCCCCTTTAACATAGGAGTGTTTACACTTGGTTTAGACACAAATTGATGTTTCTAGTTCTAGGTTTCATCCATACATTTTACATAATAACAGAGATATTGGAATATCAATAACGCTTCTTCTGGCTCTTGTTGAGAAGTGAAAGACTATTTTAGACTCGGTTTGGGCCTGATTTGATCTCGATCCAGGCCATGTTTTATGAGTGACCATCTCTGTGTGAGAGCCTGAGAACCTTTAAGTGTCGGTAACTCTATGATCATGACGCATTAGCTCAAATAAATGTGTTTTTGATGTTGAAAGTTGCTCCATTCCGCCCGCTGTTCTTTAGTAAGTAAAAGTCGACATGCATGCTGGGTGATTATGTAAGCTGCGCATTTAAGTTTCTAAATGGAGTTTGTTTGGCAGCAGTTTCAAATCGCCTACCAGCTCTGAGGTCAGCCCGGAGTTCAGAACTAACAGCGTTTGGACTCGGTTCAACTTTGTGCGAGTTTGTTTTGAACACATTTCGCTCTTGTTGTTACGCTGTCAAACCCCAACATTTTTTTTATCCTTGATTTCTTTGTTCGTGATGTTGTAGTTTCACCGTATTGCGTATTCTTTCGACTCTCCATAATGGATTTTCTTGGTGAAACCATACTCCCCTTTGCCATTGTCCTCGGTCTACCTCGCAAAGATATGCCCCCTGCGCTGGCGTACGGCACCACAGAGCGCTCTACGGCGGAGCTTCCTCTCTCCGCTGTAAGATGGCTGCCAAATATGGCGCAGTAGTGTCTTTGTTTACTCGCGAGGTGCTTTGCTATGTTCCAGTCGAATAGATTGGACACAGCCTCCCCGCGGTTCAGCTCCAGAGCTCAGCGGCATTATCATGGAAGTCCAGAACAAATCCACTCCGCATTTAGGAGGGGCGTTGTGATGGAGCGAAGACACAAGTGTACAGTAAGTGAATGAACATCCGGAGAGCTTCACGCTGTCTGGTCAAGTTCGGACCTCGCTTGCTTTTCGGGACACAGAGTCGTCTTTTTTTCCTTTCCCCATTTTCCTCTTCCTCACGACAAGACAAGAATGACGCGTCAAAGGCAATGATACCGAGGCAGTGATGGATGAGTTCGTCTAACACGTTTCAATCTCGCTTTTTTTATTTATTTTTTTTCGCTGCCATTTTTCCGATTTCAGTGGAAAAAAATAACTATTATGTCCATCACACCGCACTTTCCGGCCGAAATTCGCTCCATCAGCCCGCCGCGCTTGGCCAAAGGGAACAAAAAGTCATTCTGTTGCAAGTTCCAGCAATTCCATTTCCCTGCTTGCACATATACTATATTCCCCCCCCCTCTGATTCGATCACGATGCGCAGTTATAAAGCCACATTAGCTTCCGTTTCGCGCCGCACGTACATATAGCGACGACTGGTATTGTTGACAATTCGATCTCTGCGGCGGGCTGTTTCCTAACCTGCATTTAAATTGACTACTAGGCAGACTCCTGAATGCGCGGCCAGTCGATACGTTTGGAATACATTAAGGTGATGAACCGATCGGGAAAAAAACAGTGACTCATTGACTAGCTTAGCTGATTACCATGCAGTCAAATTCAGGTAGCAGTCTCAATGTCAAGGGAGTATTTTGTCCTTTGCAGAGGACAGAGAATCTCATCTCCACAGGATCTTAATAAAAAACCTCCAAACCTAGTAGTTAAGGAATATACAGGTATGTCCTGATAGGCAAGTAATTATTGTATTTGTTCAGCCTTTTCTCTAGTTTCTATAGACAGAAGTAGATAGATACATAGACTGACGTACTAGCCTAGCTTACCTCCTGAATTAGAGGTCGACCGATATGGGTTTTTCTAAGGCCGATGCCGATTGTTGGGGATTTCTATTGTCTAATGCTGAATATGCATGGCCCACATTTTGGTCGATATTTCCAAATGTCTTGTCTAATCCTGTGAATGATGCTTCTAAATTCTAAAATGTGTCAAGGGGGCGCTTTGTTAGAGGCATAGGGCTTTAGTAGGTACCTCAGAGAGAGTTCGTTTGAAAGACAAAGATCAGCACATTTCAAACAAAAAAGAGTACGCCTCTATCGCTTATGGTTCTGAAATTCTAAGCAAAAGTCTGCAACATAAAATATAAAACACGATCTGAGGTGTACAAACTATCCTCGAATTATCAACTTAACGTGGTGGAGGGGTTTGAGCACCTGAATGATCCTGGGGGCTCTGTTTTCATGGGCTTCGTGCCTCTGGTAGGGTCTCCCATGACAAACAGGTCCTAGGTGACGGGTCAGACAAAGAGCGGTTTAGAAGCTCCTTATGAGAGACCAACAGGCCCGGTTAGAACCGTGAGGCCGTCCTTCTGTGGACCCACCACCTGCATGAGGAGCCATAGGGGCTGGTGCAATGTGATTTGGGCAGCTCGGACGGTTTCCCCCACGACACGGCAACGGACAAGTGGAAGAAGATGGATGGATGGATGTTTCTCAACCCGGAGGCCTAGGAAGTTGTGGGAGGATTCATTTTAAAGCTCTGACAATGCAAAAATAGGGAAGTCTCTGTCACTTTCGGTTCTGGAGATATTGGTACCCAAATATATCGCTCGACCTCGATCCTGAACACCTGTTAAGAACTCAACGTCTCAGCAAATCAATGGCCTATTAACTGGCCCGGCTGATTACTCTACTACTATACTAGTTGAATTAAATAGTGCTACTTGGATCTGTTGCTCTCTCCAGTCTACCTTTATATAGAGTCTATCCATCCAGGGCTATCCCACTCCTGTAGGAACACTGGGCTCTAAAAGACAGGACATAATCAGGGGTTGTAACCCGCTGCTCGCTGCTATCGCGAGGTGTCCTGTGCAAATGCCCTTTCAAAAGATTAGCCTCTGATGTTGTTACTAGGGCACTGCTTTGTTGTTGTGGCTGAGCAATTCTTGGGATAACAAAGAGCATTTAAGTCAGTCATATATAAATGGTGGACCTAAACAAACCATATTTCAAGCGCTCTTGTTCCTTCACTGACTGTGATCATTGACGACCCAAAATGATTCACGCTAATACATGTCTTATTTCCTTTCCAAATTCAAGAGTTGGCCTTCAGTTCTCCAGTCATTTCTAGCGTTGGCCCATTTCAATCGTTGCCATTACTTGAGATTAGATGCTGCAAATCAATGTCTATGTACAGTGTTAGAGAAATAACAAATGATGATCGAGAGGATTGATGAAGAATAGGCAGCAGTCAGGATGTCTTATGCAGGAGAAGTTTATTTGCCATCGTTACGGGACCCGGAGACATGAACTCAAGACATTGCGCCAGTCCTAATATTCAAGTCTGTCCATGCTTCCACAGAAGAGATGTACAGTAAATACCATCTAAGAGCGTCATACTGACACGCAAGCAAAGCATTCAGTGGCTGATAGTGGGCGCCTGAGCACCCCAGTCAAGGCTATGACAGAGATAGTACGACATTACAGCTTGACCCAGTATGATAAATAGCGATTTAATGTTATCCTCTAACATACAGTAAGTCTATCTTTGCTAAACTAAATGTGGTTAGGACATTTCTACTCACCACCTTGCGTTCGTGGCTCTTATCATTATTATTACTACTGTTTGCACCACAAATACAGCAGGAAAACATCGCCAAACATATTGTTTCCGTACGGGGACAGTAAAGTAACCTTAACCTTATTATCACATTTGATGACGCAATATCCACACGGGGTCTTCCATTTGATACATCTATAATGCACGGTGACCGAAAAAAACATGCAGCAATTCCGGTTTAGTCTCTATTTTGAGCCTTGTTTTGGTCCTCATCGAATCTATTTTGTTCTACGGTGTAGCCCTACACCCATTGCCCTTATATTCTTGGGGTTAAGCGCTTCCAAAGGTGTGCGTTTGCTGAGTTTATTGCCCTAAAATCGGCAACATCACCCCCCCAATCCTCCACCTCACGCCCCCCTCCCGTATTAAATCTCATTCTACCTTGTTGATTTGATCAGTCGGATTGTTTACCCCGTGGGGGCCCGGGCCGTGTATAGACGAAGCTTTCTCAGGCCTCTCGAATCAAGCATTACGGTAATTTCTCCGGGGAACGGCGGAGCTCCCTCTTAACCGGGTGGGCGCTTTTTTTTTTTACTCCGTATTACTCTCTGGCTTCGCTCCACACGCGCACCCCCGTTCACGCTGATAGTTTTTAAACGCGAGCCGCCGCGCGACCATGTGTTGTAATAGGATTGCGCTGGTGCAATAACCCGTATACAGGGAGAGAGAGAAAGCGAGAGGGGAGAGAGTTGGATCTAAAAGCAAACGCTAAGGCAAACACCGAGAGGCCTGTTTATTCGGCGTGGATGGCCGGCCCGGCGCGGGTGAGTCACGGTGCCCTTGTATGTACACACGGCAGATGGTGTTCGGTGGCGACGGGGGCAGAGAGGGACAGGAGTCAGGCTATTGTGACGCTCTGAGAAAGGGGGAGGCGGCGCCATATTGAGCGAGTGGATTCATGATGTGCCGTCTTTCTAATGACGGGGTATACGGGCCCGGTAATTGACGAGCATTTCGGGACTGAAAACTGTTTCATGTGTCCTGAATCAGCGCAGAGTGTTACGAGGCAGCACCAAAAACAAACAAATACTACAACTAACAAATGAACAGGATTGATCAAATTTATGAACATTATTTTCCCGGTTTTATGGTTCGAGAACACGACACGATGGAAAAGCAACAACGTCTACATTAGTCTAAACCAGTGTTTTCCAACCAGGGGTATTGGGACTTGGAATTATTTCAGATTTAAGGCGAGACCCGGCAGGCAGTGGTCAATAGGGCACTTTTGAATCCCCATAATGCTTTGCGGCAAAAGCAGGTTCCGGTTCTGGCGCGTCAATGAAAAGCAGCGTAAACGAAGCTAGAGAGGACGGTATTTCCATAAAACTACAACGTTTTTGTGCGTGTAAGAAAAAGAAAAGTAGTCCGTGCGGTTAATAAATGTTGTGACAGTCATACCGGATGGAAATTAGTCCAAGATTTTGTATCTATTGATGAATATTAACTGATGTAAACATTGCAAACATGCAAACAACAATTTGCGATTTTGGTTACATCCTCTATGCTAAATGATGGCAAAGAAACTAATAGGCAAAAAAAATCTAAAATATTTGTAAAAAAATTAATAAAATAATAATAAAGACATTCAAACAAATGTACTCTTACATGGATTTTGTTACTAGATTCCATTGTAATAATTAATAAAAGCCTTTTTTTCACGTTACAACACTTTAATGAGATTGTTTTGTTGTTGCTTACAATGGGTATTTGGATATTAGTTAAATAGGCACAATATATAAAAATCTATTCCACATTATCCTTCTGCTTATCGTGATCCTTCTGTCTATAATGTGAACAACAACATGAACCAACACAATGCTTGGATTTTTTTGCCTAAAAGCGTAAGAGACCCATGTTTCACTGTCTATTTTAACACCGGAACCTGCTGCGCCGGAAGTGCACAGACGAGGTGCGCAACAATTGTGAGCTTCCCTATGTGGAGATTTTTTGCTAGTTTTCTCCCATAACATCTTAGTTTTCATGTCAGAGTATACAGTAAAAATGACTAAACTTACCCTGTACGATGCTTATTTTATTACATTTTGTCGCGAGCGAGGCAGAGATATCCCGGAAGTAGCTACAACATCGCTTCGCAAAGCCGTGTTTCCCACAGGTATTCATTCACAAATATTAACATATTTTACATCTACGTGTCCTGAAAATGAGATGACACTATAATCCAAATATGGTCGTTTCCTTTCTGGGAGAAACCGGTACAAAAAGACATTTGTCGTGAACACGTTACAAAGCTTAAGGGCCGCTTTTATCAAAATTAGGTTTTTGTTCCACTCTTCCTCACCACTTTAGACTCCAAACTTTCCAGTCTTGGACTTAACAATAGTTTTAGTTTTTTTCAGAGAGATTTTTAAATATCTAATTCCCAGCTTGATTTATTGAGCTTTGAACTCAAACATTTTACAAATCTTTTCACTTATGATTAGCTTCTTAAAAAACGAAATCTTACTTACTGATATGTCAACAAAATAAAACCGTACATTTAAACCTGGGTCTATCCATTATTTAGATTCCGTCGCTGGAAATATAGGAAACTTTGGCCATTTTTTTTGCAGAAAATGGCTATTTTTTTAAAATATGAAAACATACATGAAACTTGCAATACATTTTTTTCCTCATATTTATCTCAGTAATCTACAGCAGAAGTTGCAAAGTGATATCACCAATAAAAAATCCCCAATTCACCTGCAGCGTCTCGCCTTAAAAAGAAAATGAAACTGAGCAGCATTTCAACAATAATTTCAAAGGACAGTTAGTTTTTTTACAGTTATTACTTTGTAATAATTCTGGCAAGATCCTCGAGTTAGGGGGTATTTGGAGTATAAATGAACTGCTAGCCTAAGCAATATTCACAAAGTACACTAAACTAAAGAGCCATTGAACACCTGTGGGGTCACTGCAAATACATTTAGCATACAGAGTCTGAATACTTTAACACACAACATTAAAATGTACGTTTACTTCTTGCGATATGCGTATTGTGTCACCTTGGGTTGATTTGGCGATATTTTCAGTTCTACAAGGCAAATCTTTACTTTATGCATATGAAGATTCTACGTGTTATTTGGTTTGGTCTCTTGTCGGCTGTGGACGTAAAGCAGAGCCGTCTCCTCAGAACACACTGTCAAGGTGGATTTCCTGCATACCATTTCCTCTTTGTGTTAGACTTAGTGCCGCATACCTCACGTACAGTAGAGAGGTATGTGTACGCCGCTGTCCCTAACTGACCTGACACCGCGCAGAAAGGCCTGACACGGCTCAGAATTATTTATTTCCACATGCGTGCCTTTTTTTTTTTCTCTGTTGTTGAATCAGTGGAGCCCGCCTGCTGCTCGGTGATAATGGGTGGCCAGGGAGGAACGGTGAGAGCAAATAAAACAGAGCTGAAATGTCAGCCCGTGTCCCAGAAACGAAAATACCTCTAATTCAAGCTTGGCTGTGTGCTGGATTGTGCAATTTTAATGCAGCTCTGGATGTGTTGAGTAACATGTCGGTAAAAGCTAAATAAAAACAGGATGTGTTGCTCCGGGAATCTGGATAAAAACTATGTAGATTGGCAATAGAATGAAACCATCAGGCTTTGACGGTGAAACGTGTGGAATAATAATGGTGGCACAGCGGTTAGATCCGGAGGGAGCCTTTTTTTGCAGTGTTCGCATGTTTCTTCCAGGTGCTCCGGCCTCCCCTACCACTAAAAACATGTACAATAGGCCAGAATGAATGAGAGTTTGAGTGAGTGGTCGGAGGGGCCGATTGCACAGACTGGCAGCTTACCCCAAGCGTCACGCCAAGCTGAGTATGGCAGTGTATGGATAATAACGAGAGTGTGGCACTTTGAGAAACTTGGTAACACAGGCTTGTAAAGCGCAATACATGTGTAAGCCATTATTGTTATTGTAATAATTAATTATAACATTTATGGTGTTGTTGTAAATGGGAACTTTCTGACTCCAACACACAAGTAACTCGAATAGCTTAGCCGCTTAGCTTAATTTAGAAGCAATAATAATAAAGTCATACTTTCAAACCTTAAAATAATGTTAATATTTATTGTTCATATGAATTGACCTCTTATCCCCCGCCTTAACCGAGTGCGTTTTCTCCAGTTAGGCTTTACCCAAATCTAAATGCTTCCCGATTGGAGAGCAACAGTGTAAATAATAATAATAATGCTTTGGTTTTATATAGCGCTTTTCTGGAGATTCAAAGACGCTTTACATTGCACTATTCATTCACTCCATACTTGGTGGTGGTAAGCTACTGTACTATTGTAGCCACAGCTGCCCTGGGGTAGACTGACGGAAGCGAGGCAACCAGTCTCCGCCATTGGCCCCTCCGACCACCACCAACTACTCACTCACTCGCTAGGCTTCCTGGTTTTATTAAACGGTCTCCCATCCAAGTACCGACCAGGCCCTTCCCTGCTTAGCTTCCAAGGTCTGACGGGATCGGGCATCGCAAAGGCGGTAATGCCTCATTTGAAAGCTAAGGCCTACCAAACTGATCCTAACTTTTTTGTGGTGCTGCTACGTTTTTGCCACATTTTTTACACTTTATTGTCTCGTGTTCCTCGTTTTTTTGTTGTGTTTTTGATCGTTTTTAGGCAAGTTTTTTGTCACTGTTTTTTTGTCGCCTTTTTGTCACTTATTTTTTTTGCTTTTCTTGTCACATTTTACTTGCCTTTTCATCCTCGTTTTCATCGCTATATATTGACGCTTTTTTCAAGAAGCATTTACATTTGGGTAAAGCCAAACTGGAGAAAATGTGCTCGGTTCAGGTGGGGGTTAAGAGGTTAATATTCATTTAGAGCAGGGGGAGGCAGGGTCAGGCCAGGCGGCAAAATCCAGCCTTCCAGCATAGAACCTCTGGGCCCCAAAATGATTTTGAGAAATATTAACACACACAGTGGGGATAAAAAAATCTGATAACGTGCCCTAAAATTTCTGGGGGGAAAAAAACTGTAATTGTTCTTCCTACTTTCCTGGAGGAGGCTCCCCATCCCTATATTAGGACAGACATGATGAACAACACAGGGATTTGGAGAAAGTGGGGCTTTACCTTGAGCTGCGATTGCGAGGTTCGATTGATTGAACCGATTGTACTGTTTTTAGTGGGAGAGGAACCACCCAGAGGAACATGAAAAACCTAACATAATACAACCGCACTGCCAACCATTGCACAAAACCGTTTTCCGATTTGACCTCTGCTGCGTTATATGTTTGCTTTTCCTCTCAGTCCTCCCCTGGTGTTTCCCGTTCGGTAAATAGGTGGGAGTATTAATGATGTGCATGGCTGGAGTGCGTGTGTAGGCTGCAGTTACTGATGAGCTGCGCCGGTGAACCCACGGCATCAAGAATCCTCGTTATGACAAATTGCCACAAAGCGCTTTTTCTCCTCCTTGAAGGACTTATACCCGCCCATGGTCTCCCACGGGGGGTTCTGAGGAGAGAATTGGGCGCTCCGGGCATTCTCTCCGTGAGTGAACCATCGCGCTTCTTGCTTCTACCTGTCTGAAGTGGCCGGACAAAAAACAAACAAACACCTGACAGGCCCGTCTTCTCTTCGCCAACTTCCGCCTTGAGATGTTTTCTCCTTCGGTCGCCTCCAGCGCGGACAAACTGTCTGGTGATTCTCGATGTTGATTCGTCTTTCAAGTGACACCCGTTGGAACCGGAATGAACGGTTGCATTCCGGACGGAGAGATCATGGTCAAAGAGAGCGGAAACTAAAGGTGTCGCTGAATGAGAACGTTGGCGGTATGTCAGAGCGGCATTCATCGCCTCAGAGTCGACGTTGTGAATGGGATTTGAAATAATCAAAGTATTGCGAGAAAAGAACGCATTTGATGTTAATGACTGAACGACTGGCTGAAGCCGCAGGAGAAGGTCAACGCTGGGACGAGACTGATCCTTCTGAGGTCAATGCTTTGTTATATAGAACACGGTTAATATCCAGCAGAGTCAATCATAGTTTTAGCGGTAGAGTGGACTTGAAATGATGGATATGTAGCAACGTAGGTGATTCATTTATCACCTAATCAAAGCACGGTGCCGATGTGTCCTTAGCACATTTAGTCGCTTGATTGATATTGCTTCCAGCGTCTTTGAACTACTGTGTCTGGGAATGGACCCACACATGAACATGAGCCCGATAAGCAACAGTCCGGCATGTACTGTGATCAGATTGACCCCTACTCATGTATTTTTTTGTTTATTTGAGCAGTAAACATTCTGCTCAAAAGGAGTGGGCTGAAGCAAGAAGCTTATGAGCGCCCACCCCCAAATTCAGTGCAATAAAAAAGTACATTTCACAATGGTACAGAAGGAACAAAACATCAACAAGACATCATCCAAAGAGAATTTGATACATTTCAAGCAGCTACATTAGCACAGACCAACTCACAAACTTACAAAACAATATTTGAACTGTTTATATAATTAACTGAAACGAAGCACAACCACAACAACGATCTTGTTTCATGTACGATGTCTAGTACAGAGCAAGTAACAAAATGCGATCATTAAAGGGATATTTCAGGATTTTTGACATAGGGCCTCATTTCCTAGTTATCCAGAGTGTTGTTGATGTCTGGAGATATTTTTTTCTTAAATTCATGCAGTTCTTATATTTGAAGAGTCTAGTGGCGCTAGGCTAGGGCAAGGCTAAAGCATTTCTATGGTATCAGCTAGCCTGCATTAAAAACAGTCTGACCCACTCCACATTCTATCGACACAGACATTTATATGGTTAGTCTGGTGTTATAAGTGATTTACCTCAGGTGCACTGTGGAGTGGGTCAGACTGTTTTTAATGCAGGCTAACTGTTAACATAGAAATGCTTTAGCCTTGCTTTAGCCTTGCCCTAGCCTAGCGCTACTAGACTCTTCAAATATAAGAACTGCATGAATTTAAGAAAAAAATATCTCCAGACATCAACAACACTCTGGATAACTAGGAAATGAGGCCCAATGTCAAAAATCCTGAAATATCCCTTTAATATATTTCTTTCAGATTGTTACCCGTGCCAAACATTACCGAGAGTTACTTTTATGTTATAAAGGTACATTAATACATATTATACTCCGAGATCTTGCCACTTCCCAGTTGTCATTACAATAATCAATATAATTTTATTTTATTTATTTTGATTTTGTTCTCTTTAACGCAGCTCACCGCTCATTTACATACTCTATTCCACACCTACGCAGTCAGTCTTAGTCATGTCTCTGAGTGAATGACGGTGAAGTGTGAACTCTCGGCAGCTGCACATGGCTTTAGTGACCTCTTAAAGGTGGGATAGAGACATTAAGTGCACATGAATCATGGCCAAATCAAAATCTCGAGAAAAGCTCTCAGGACGTCGTGTCACTTTTCAGGGCATATCACCCACACCTATTTACAAAAAAACCTCTCAACTGCATGTTACTGTCCACTGCAGCGCTAACATTAAAATGACTCGACTTCCGAATATGTTGTTAAATCTAGAACATTTTACTCCTTAGATCTGTATTGGTTTTATGTTTTTTAATATAAATTGCTGGTGAAAATAAATACAATTGTTTAAGCAATACTTTACAGGAAATGAGTGCATTTGCCATTGATTTGAGTGAAGTTAAAACAGTACTTTTGCACTGAAAATTAAATATTTGAATCCTAGTTAATGTGCTTTCTTATTTTCAGTGCTCACTACTACTACTTACTACACAAGTCAAAACTACTGAAATGAATGTAAAATGTTCTTAATTTGAGTCATTTTAGCTTGAGAGTAATTTTCAACCACTGTTTTTCTTCACTGGGGAAAAAAATGCCATCTTATCTTAGCAAAATGGCATAAAAAGTGCTTGAACTAAGACATTTAATGCTGATTTTGAGCAGGTTTAGACTGTCTTGAAATAAGATCGCCAATGGAACAAGCAGTAATTCGCTCAATAGAATACATGAACTTGTAAGTCAAAAGTAAAAAAATCATTCTGTTCCACTGGCAATAAAAACGTTTAACCTCTTAACCCTCACCTAAACAGAGCACATTTTCTAGAAAACAAAAGCAACAATCAAGCAACAAAAATGTTGATTAAAAAGTCAAAATAGCGACAAAAAACGAAACGAGGATGAGCGCCCAGCAAAAAAAAAAAAAAAACATTAAAAAGTGACAAATATGAATCTAAAAAAGCGACAAAAAACATGACAAAAAAGATTTTAAAAAATGACAATAAAGAAACAAAAAATACAAAGAAATGACAAAAAACATTAAAAAGTGGCAAAAGAAGCAACAACAAAAAGGATGACGAAAAAGTGACAAAATACAAAGAAATTACATAAAAAAACAATAAAGTGACAAAAAATGACACACACAAAAAAACATTAAAGGGATTTTTCAGGATTTTTGACGTAGGGCCTCATTTCCTAGTTATCCAGAGTGTTGTTGATGTCTGGAGATATTTTTTTCTTAAATTCATGCAGTTCTTATATTTGAAGAGTCTAGTGGCGCTAGGCTAGGGCAAGGCTAAAGCATTTCTATGGTATCAGTTGAAATATAACTGACCTTGTATCACATGAATTACCGCATTTGAGGGACTATTTTCTCGCAGATCACTCCGTCGCTGCGTTAGCTTACAGCCACGAAGCTGATGCTGCTCAAATATAAGTTGTTTTAAATGCAAAATTGTTAAAATTATTCTATCGACACAGACATTTATATGGTTAGTCTGGTGTTATAAGTGATTTACCTCAGGTGCACTGTGGAGTGGGTCAGACTGTTTTTAATGCAGGCTAACTGATACCATAGACATGCTTTAGCCTTGCCCTAGCCTAGCGCCACTAGACTCTTCAAATATAAGAACTGCATGAATTTAAGAAAAAAATATCTCCAGACATCAACAACACTCTGGATAACTAGGAAATGAGGCCCAATGTCAAAAATCCTGAAATATCCCTTTAAAAAGTTACATAAAATAGAAGTGGCAACAACCCGAGGAAAAAGATCAGTTTTGATCAGTTTTGTCTTAGCTTTCAAAAGAGACGTGACACTGGCCTATAGCTCTCCAGTCAAGAAGCTTTTAGTTTTGGGTGAAGCTGAAGTGGAGAAAATGCACCCAGTTAAGGTAGATAAGATCTAAGATAAGATTGCTTTTTTTCCCAGTGTGTTGCTGGCAAATACAATAACTGCACTTAAAAGTACTGAAATACTTTCCCCTGTACTTTCTAGTTTTCTAACCCGACTCACCCCGACATGCAAAGCTGCCCGTGTTGTTGTCTTTTGGCCGCTCCTCTCCGCCGCGGTCCTGCTGTAACGCGTGGCCGCTGAAGTGAGCAGCGCTGTAATAGAATCTCCGCGCGGCGCGTTGAACTCTCGTGGCACAGGGCGGTGGGGGAGCTGCGCGACCAGGTCTTTTCTATTAACTGGCGGGACCGGCTTGAGGGGCGAGGGGTGCGCTTGGTCTCTCCCCTGGCCTCTCCCTGCCCCGCTTGTTAGAAACCGGAGCCTCCAAACCGCGGACGGAGCCGAAGCCAATATAGCTTCGAGGTCCAGATGTGATTGACCCCCGTGTTTTTCATCAGCCTGGCGCGCGCCTGATAACGTTTCCAACACTCCGCCGAGTCAAAGTGCCACTGCAGACGGCAAACAAGAGCTTAGGGAACTTTTACAACAGTCATCGTCGTCGCCTCTAAAAACTTTAATTTTCTCTCGTGAAATTACAACGCTCAGATTTTTTTTTCCCTCGTCTCGTCGAAGGGGTTTCTTTCTGTTTAACCAGTTCATCATATTTTTGCTCAGATTTCTATTATCGCACTCCACTGAGCACGATGTTTAATTCATCACAGGATTGAAATATAAAATGGCTGTGAAACAAGAAATGCATATCGATTTCAATATACATCGTGCTGAAAGAACCAATCAAAATTCTCTAGTTTAAAGGTGTAATTCTTGCTCTGCTTCGCAAAAAAAAATCTATAATCTGGCCTTGCTATTTCTACCCTGTTATCCCTGTGTACAGCAAACCAAAGTGCCTGTAACACTTTATAATAACAACAGCTTACTTAGCCTTAATAAATGATGAATTAACACTTAAAGGGATATTTCAGGAATTTTGACATTGGGCCTCATTTCATAGTTATCCAGAGTGTTGTTGATGTCTGGAGATATTTTTTTCTTAAATTCAAGCAGTTCTTATATTTGAAGAGTCTAGTGGCGCTAGGCTAGTGCTAGGCTAATGCATTTCTATGGTAACAGTTAGCCTGCATTAAAAACAGTCTGACCCACTCCACAGTGCACCTGACGTAAATCACTTATAACGCCAGACTAACCATATAAATGTCTGTGTTAATAGAATAATTTTAACTTTTTTGCATTTAAAATAACTTATATTTGAGCAGCATCAGCTTCGTGGCTGTAAGCTAACGCAGCGGCGGAGTGATCTGCGAGAAAATAGTCCCTCAAATTCATGTGATACAAGGTCAGTTATATTTAAAAAATTATTCTATTAACACAGACATTTATATGGTTAGTCTGGCGTTATAAGTGATTTACCTCAGGTGCACTGTGGAGTGGGTCAGACTGTTTTTAATGCAGGCTAACTGATACCATAGAAATGCTTTAGCCTTGCCCTAGCCTAGCGCCACTAGACTCTTCAAATATAAGAACTGCATGAATTTAAGAAAAAAATATCTCCAGACATCAACAACACTCTGGATAACTAGGAAATGAGGCCCAATGTCAAAAATACTGAAATATCCCTTTAATTCATGAACATTCATTAGTTAACCTCTTAACCCCCGCCTTAACCAAGCACATTTTCTTCAGTTCGGCATTACCCATATCCAAAAGCTTCTTGACTGGAGCTTATAGCCTATACTGAAAGCCTCATTTGAAAGCTAAGACCTACACACGTGACCGAAGATCTTTCCATGCGTTGTTGCCATGGTGCCGTCACCTTTTAGTTGTATTTTTGACACTTTTTTATTGCTTTTTTTTTGCCAGGTTTCTGAAGCTTTTGTTTCAAGAAGCTTTTAGATTTGGGTAATGCTAACACTTAATCACTACTTAACTATACAGTTAACCTCTTAACCCCCGCCTTAACCGAGTGCATTTTCTCCAGTTCAGCTTTACCCAAATCTAAACGCCTATTGTAACACCTCATTTGAAAGCTAAGACCTACAAAAAAAAAATCTAATCTAATCTTTTTCATGCATTGTTGCCATGTTGTCGTCACTTTTTATAAACATTTTTTTCATTGCTTTTTTGTTGCGTTTTGTCACTTTACTGTTGTTCTTTTGTGGCTTTCTAATTACATTTTCGTCACATTTTTGCCACTTTTTCGTTGCTATTTTGACACTCTTTTTTCAAAAAGCTTTCAGATTTGGGTAGGGTCAAACTGGAGAAAATGCACTTGGTTCGGGTGGGGGTTAGGAGGTTAATGTCTAACCAATGAATAGTTCTTCACATACTTCAGGTATTCATTGTTAAGCAGTTATTAAGTGTTAGTCACACTTAACCAGTGAATTGTAAATGATGAATTAAGTGTTAACTCATCATTTATTAAGGCTAAATGATGTGTTGTTATTAAAAAGTGTTACCCTGACCTTATATTCCATAATATAAAAACGATCAAGTCCGTTTATCAAGATTAATTTTTCATCTTTAATTTGACTATTCATTTTGTTATGTATTTATTTTTATTGCCGGATCCCATTCTTCTGTCCGTTTGTTTTTGTTATTACTATTTGCCCTATAGTTGCCTCCAGGATTTCAATATATCCCTCCACTGCACATTCCATCCTAGAATTACCATAAATAAGCTCCCGAGTGCACCGATCCATATATTCAAACGTACACCGCATCATGATGCTAATGATTATTTAAATACGGAAATGTCATTCCGGCCTTTCCCCTTGAGGCTCGAATTCAAGCATGTTAAGGGGGCGGTGGGGCTCGCTGGGACTCGGTTTTGTCATGAAACGTCCACTCACTCTAGTCAGGAAGGTGCAGCTGTTTAGTTTATTTGTTGAGTGCTTCACACAGTCGATAACAACGAGCGTGTAAAACAAAAACATTGAATAGACAAGATAAATAAGGGGGAAAAAATCATTAGAATATAAACAGATTATACAAGAAAGAGTCAACACAATAGTAAAGCAATAATAGGTCAAGATTAAGACTCATTGCATGTTTGAAAAAATTGATTGATTGATTGGATTTATTTGAGTGATTATTTACATTATTTACATTAACATTGTTGCAGTGCAGAAAATAAAGAAAGAAACAAAAACTCAAAAGGAGTAGGAAGAAGCAAGAAAGCTTATAAGTGCCTAACCCCATATTCAAAATTAATTTACATTCTGGATACAGTGATACAACATCTCGTGTTTTCATACAATATAACACTTTACATTACAAATTCCTGAATTACACAATTACAATTGTCCGCATTAACTTTACATATAGCAGCATTGCTTAAGAAAAGCATTCATGTTTTACAAGAAAATCACAGGATGTTTACAAGACTTCCAAAGTAAGAAGACATAACACGAAGATAGAAATGTATGCAGTTTACCAATATATAAACATTTATTTTTATTTACAATTTGTACTTTTTTTCTTTTTATTTTTCCTTTCCCATTCACATAATAACCATATCCAACACCAGTCACCATTCTATTAATTGACCATTGATTTAGTTATTATTAAGTATTACATAATCAACATGACCCATTCCATTTCCACTGTAAAAATATTGGTTGTGATTGTTTTAAATCCATCCAAGCTATAGAAGCTTTTGTGCTGCACATTGAATAGTTGTTTGGACCACTTACATGCACCTAGTTCAGTTCGTTGAAGTGTTTATTTCAAACCATGGAAGCAAACATATTCAGAAAAGAGAAGTAATACTTTCCTCATGCTGTAACATTTTCTGTACGTAGTTTGCCTCAAGTCTTGCTCTCTCCCCGCTTCTTTTCCCGTAATCTATTTAGTGATTCCCTCTTCTAATGCCAGCGTCCCCTCTCCTCTCTCCTGTGTCTACGCCAGGTCTCTGGTCTCTCTCCGGGGGACAGCCAGGCTCCGGGGCTGCTCCTGGCTCCGGGGGTGCGGTGGGGACAGACGCCCATCAACCAGCTCACGCCCTGGGACACAGACGAGCCCCCGACCAAGCAGCACCGGGACGGCGAGGCCAAGGGTGAGTAACCAAGTGCTTTCACTCAATTGAGTTTATATTTAACTTCTTTTACTGCACCAAAAGTGGACAAATAGAATGCGTGTGTACAGAAAACATACTTGGCGAGAAAGGGCATCCTTGTGTGTTACTGGGAGCGCCTTCTGCTGGCAACATGGTGAATTAAGTCAATAAAATGCCAAATACAAGCCACCCTTTTTGTCAGTTTGTGTGCAGAGCGACCTAGAGCTGGTTCGGCGATGCTTTATGGGCTTTAAAAACGCAGAGGGCACTTCTGAATTCTATCCATTACACAACAACACCCAGGAAAAACAGATGGTCTGCAGAAGAAGCGTTTTCTGTCGCAGTAGAAGAAGGCCCAAAGTCAACAGGATTACTCAAAACTGTGACTGAGGCAAAAATACTTGTGGTGCTTCTGGTGAAGGAATAATGTTATGATATGGTTAAAAGCTCATTTTGCATGATATGTCTAATTGTAATGTATGTAATTAGCTCTCTACGTATACAAAGAACGGTTACTTGGATGTTGAGTAGGGCTGCACAATATGTCAGCAAAAATATTGTGTTTTTTGCAATATCGTATTGCAAAAAACACAATATATCGCAACATCACTAAAGCTTTCCTCTGACTGAGACTGACATATTTTTTGCAAACTCAGCCAAAAACAAACAATGCATTGAACTTATTACTGTGTAAAAGTTCAGTTTGTTAAACATTTCCTAATTTAGTTTAATTTTAGTCTTGTTTTGACCCTGATGTAGTGTTTTTAAGTCCTTTGTGGCAGTGAAAAACTATTTGCTTACGATTTGTGCTTAATTAGAATGGATCAGATCGTGTTGAAATGGTTTAGTAAAATATCGCAATAATATTGAGATCGCAGCAACGTACAGCTGTATTGCGTATATCGCAAGTTACTTCAATATCGTGCAGCCAGTACACAGATTATATATCTCTTCAGAGACAACGCTGTTATGTCTGTTTGGTCCAGGGGCAGCATTAGAGGGTTACTTGGTTGTTTCTGCTCAAAAATTATGCAAATTTAAAAGTCTGTTTTTGGAATACATTAACATCATTGTTCTGTTTTATGGTTCTAGATGACAGATATATTATATAGGTATTCGAAAAGTATTGTTCAGATATCGGTATTGTAAACCAAGTATCGTTAAAGCACCAGTATCGGGAAAAATATGTATCAGTACCCAGTCCTAATGTTGAGTGGGGCATTCAAGGTCTTTCATTAAATGCATTGGGCAAGAGAGAACATACATATAGGCTCCACACGGTTTGGGAATCAAACCTGGGGTATTTTGCTGTGAAAAGCCATCTTGTGTAGCAAAGCCCATCTCTACCTCCGGTCAAACTGCTGCTTTAGATGCACCTTAAACTCTTGACCTATAATGAGATTTTAATGTAAATGCAGTGAGCAGTACACCTGTCATCCCTGCAGGAAGTAGTTGCATGTACAGGGCCCATACAGATGCGCGCTCCACGCCCCGGTCAGCTCGGGGCGGCTTATACCCCGCTATGCTAATATGGCCAGCTTACACGGCCCATATAGTGCGGGATCCGTGCCTCTCCCAGCTCCAGGCGTAGGTTACACGCAGCAATCATGCATAATGCAAATTCACGGCTTTACTGTACATGCAGACGGCTAATTATTATGCACATAATTTAAATGCATGCACTGAACAAGTTTACGTGACGGGTGACGTTTCCTTACCACACCTAAACATACAGTAAAAAAGAGCTGCATTGTCATAGTTTTATTTAACAGTGCTGAAATAGCTTAGTAACAGATCACAGTGAAGGTTTTTCACTTTTATTCTAATGAAGTCACCCAGAATGGCTCTGCTCCGGAGCTCTTCATTTCCTCCATTGCTCCTCTGGCCTCTGCCTTCTGCTCTTCACAAATGCGCCTCATTTAAGGATGATACGGCACAAGCTGCAAAAAGACACCGGGAATCTGGCTCCAAATACAGCATACAGTCACCTGCCGCTCTGTGCTGCGAACTCACCCTAGGAATACATTATTTATTTTAGTTAGTTTTATATTTCAATGGGAAAAAATGCCCCCTGAACTGATAGTTGGTTTGCAGTTTCTCAAAACAACTTTGCGGTCTTAAAGCTACACCGCGTGACATTTCACCCGATAAATAGAATAATCTACGAGTATTTACTTCATCCCCGAGTTTCCTCATACCAAAAAAAAAAAAAAAGACTATACAAACGTGGCTCAGCTCGCCTCAGACCTGACAGTTTACTGGGACGTCTTAAGCTCGTTCTTAGTGGAGATGTTGACTAAAGGCAGCCAAATATGAGATTTAAAGGTTAGGTCCTCATCCAAATCCATTCTTTGATCATCCACTGCAAAAAATAGCATTGCATGTGTCGAGCTGGTCATTTGGAGCATGTTTTGTTTTGCTGGCAACAGAAAACAAGCTTCTGCTTGATTTGGTCTCACATGAATTTTTATGTGACTGAAACAAAATAAACTGAACTGAGAATCTCAAATGTCATTCAGTGTGCCTTTAAACAAAGAGGGACAGAAAACAAAAACAAAAATTCATTTGATCATACTACACACGGCAGTAGAAGACTTTCGTGCCTATTGTACCCCTTGGACACTTTCATTTAAACTCTGTGGTTAGCGCGCTCGCTTCACAGCTAGAAGGTCTCGGGTTCGATTCCTACCTGAACTGGGCCTTTCTGTATGGCGTTTGCATGTTCTCCCCGTGTCTGCGTATAGATTTCCTCCACGTTTCCCCAACCACTAAAAACACATAGGCCAGAAGGATGAATGAGTGTGTTTGAGAGTGCGAGTGTGGAAATTGCAATTACCTAAAATCTAAAAACGTGCCGGAAAAGCAACAATAACGCTATAAAAGAATCAATTAAAACACACGACTAAAGAGTGATGAAAAAGCTACCATAAAACGCTTCAAAAATGCGACAAAAAAGCGTCGACAACGTGGCAAAAGAGTTACGATCAGTTTTGCAGGTCTTTCAAATGAGGCGTGACACTGGCCAATAGACTGTAAGCTCCAGTCGAGAAGCTTTTAGATTTGGGTAAAGCCGAACTGGAGAAAATGCACTCGGTTAAGGTGAGGGTTAAGGGATTAATAAATACATCAAGGGTGTGACCAGTTATTTAGGTGTAATTAGTACTTAGTATGTTGTGAAATGCTCTCAAATTCTCAAACTCCTCACAGTAAAACGTTATTAAAATGAACTTTCCTTTAGGAAATTATATTGAAATACTTTTAGGTTTACATTTTTTCTGAAATAATTCCAATTACCCAGTGCTCAGTGCTTGTGTTCCCCCAGGGATCCACATCCCCCGGCTGGTAATCAATAACCAAATGTTGCATCTCATTCTTGTATTGGTTAGAACATATACATATGTCTCCTGAAGAGTTAAACAACCTGAACACAATATTAGAAAAAGAAATGAATTGATATTCCACAAAAAATGCTCTGTGCTTGAATCGGATAGTACAAATTCTAACATTGGACAGACAAGGCCATCATTCGAGTCTTAATATTTGATATATTAGATAAAACATATCCAAGCACAATTATATTAACCTCCTCCTAGTATACCTTATGAGAAAGTGCAGTATCATATTTAGCATATTGGCTTTCCCCCCTGACCTTCTTTTGTTTCGCACATTTGCAGCACCTGCAGAGGCCCAAAGTGTGAAGTAACAAAGCAGTGAACACAGATAGAGAAGCTAAAACATTTATGACCTTGATAAATAAATCCACAAAATAACGGTAGATAAAAGAAATTGCACAATCTGTATCAAAAGCCGGTGGGGTTTTCAGTGAAGGTTTAAACTCCGCGGCCTCTACCCCCACTGCGGCCCGGCCTCCTGCTGTGCTTTGGGCCTTTAGGGTAATTTGTCCATGAAGCTTCCAGTTTTGTGGCACGAATTTAGCGAATCCACTCAATTACTGCATATAGTGAAGCACGCGAACCGACCTCACTCCCACCCACATCCTAACGAAGCCCGCACAAACGATACATTTGACAGAGAAGCGACTGATACACCTTTACTTTACACTTCACATTACATTTATGCCGTAGCATCTTTTACGTTTACTTCTATGATATTTTGTCACTCCTGCTTGAGTAAAGCTATTAAATACTCTTTTTTTCTTAGTGGGCAGCACCATGTGGATTTGTGTTTTTTGTATTTCATACAATACATCTTAATTAGTTCTTTCAACATTTATTTATGGTTTTATTTTAAGAATATTAAGGATTTCACGCTATTTTGTAATGTCTGTCGGATTACGTAACTATCAAAACAAGACTATTTACTTTTTCTTACTTTTTCTCTCTACTGTAGTAGTAAAGGCCTCATACTTGATTTTTGGATCCTAATAGTGTAATGCACCATTTGTTTTGTCTGTAAAAGCAGACATTTACGGAGAAAATAAGACGAATTAGCAAGACATTTTTATTATTATTTTTCGACAGGGTTTATACAGGCAGAAGCAAGTCAAATTCAATGTTTTTTTTAATGCCCAAATACTATATTTAATGCCACAAATGCAGAAAAAAAATCGAAGCATATTTCAGTGTTTCTGAGGATTTGCAAACTTTTCATTCAATTGGACAAAACGGGAAACTTTTGAGCAGAAAAAAATGTGGTCAATTTCAGCCAAAACGGCAGCTGAATTATGTTTTAGACAATCATTTTGGTATTTTCAATGAATGTAAAAAATTTCATCATTTTCCAATGAATTTAGATTAATGCCAGTTTGGATCCAATTTTTAATGCTTTTTAATGATATTTAAAGAAGAACTAAGTAACTTGTTAACCTTGATAAATCCTTTCCGTAGTCCCTCTGAGGGTAATACAAGTGTTAATGGGATGATTGGGGGGTCTTTCATCTCCCCCTGGTGTCTCTGGCCAGAAAACCACAATTGCAACTTCGCTGCCTACGAGTCGGAGGCGCAATACACACTAATGGAATCACGAAGAAGAAGCTAACAGGCTAACGGGCAAAGCTAACTGCGGGCTAGCGCCACTTAAACAGTATTTACAGCCAAGTTTGAGTGAAAACAATTATTATCTCCATTGTGTAATTGGATGTACAATATCCCCCTGCCTTTGTCTTTTCTGTCAGCGTAGTATTTACTCTCACGGACAATTAATGAGGAAATCCAGATAGATCTTAAACTAGCACCTATGGCTATAATATTGCTCCCTGAAAGTTGTGAAAAGTGTCCATCCTTGTGATGAAATGGGAAAAGTTCGGAAAGGAGTTCGGACCCACAGCTGATAAAATGTACTCACTATTAGGGAATGTTATGGCTTCTCTGTATCTGACTTTTAGCAAATGGACAACGCTAACCAGGATGCTAGCGACGCTAACATTAGCTTCGTGCTACGTTAGCTAAAAAGTGCCTTTTTTCGCTTCTACTGAACAATTTGCTGTGAACAAACATCCATATGGACCCGATTTTGGCTTGACTTTATTGGTGTGTGATAAATATGCAAATAGTCTGCCAGAAAACGGCTAAAATTGTGACAAACTGTGACTCTGCTGAGAGGTTCTCTAGCGATGCCGTCTGTGTCTATCCGGAGTTTGGACACTTGAGTTTAGTCGCCGTTTCAATCGTTATTAATCATTTAATCGTTATACTTTGCGAAAATATGACTTAGCTTGACGACGAATATGAGACGGAGAGAGACGTCAGCCGCCCGCCATTGCGTTTGGCACGGAGAAGCTTTGTGTTGCATATTGATTTGCCTGCAGTGCGTGCCATTGCAAAGTGAGAGTGGCGTTTTTTTTTTTTGCAAAGAAGCCAGCTCCTTCTCCGCACTTCACTGAACCACGGGCCAAAAAGTTCTCTGCCAACTGTGCCAGAATTAATCAACACTTTCTTTCAACCGGAACTTTTCTCTTTTTTTTTTTTTTACAGAAAGTTTGTCTTTGAAATTGGGAGTCTTTTTATTTCTGTTTTAACGCTGCATTTTAATGGTGTCATCACTTGGAGAATAAAATTGAAAGGAGAAAGAGAACATTGGCAGAAATTTTTACTTGGATGTCAATGCGAGGCCAAGGAAACCGGATCATTTTTCATATTATGTTTTTGTTCATTAGTTATAAGACTTATAATAATAATAAATTCATTCAATGTGAAGAATTGTAATGCAAAATGTGTCAGGACAGTGATGAATTTGTTTGGACAAATATCCATTAAAATGCATATGCTTCCTCTTTCATTACACAAAAATGTTTAAGGCCTTTAACTTCAACTTATCATATAGCGGCCTAAAAGGTAAAGCTTATGAAACCCAGTCCCTCACTGATCCATGGCTAAAATAAAGAGTAAATATTTGACTTAAAGATAGTTATTTAAGTATCTTGCTATTATGGCAGAGCGCTATATGGCCTAGAATCTATATCCATATATAAAAAGAAATATTACAACGGACCGAATACTTCAAAATCACGCCAATTGGAAGATTAAATCAAAGATATAATTTCCTTGCAAATATGATCTCCTCAAGCAGTTTGCATCCTTCATTTCATTTTACTTTTTAAGCACATGTCCCTATGTCCTACCCAGTTTATGCTGCTCTGATTTCTGTCTGCGCCTGGTCGTAACTTCAGTCAAAATCAGCTGGAGTGCACGTGCAAATTATATCGCGTTCACAACGATATGAAAAATTACAATGATATCAAGGTTTTATTATACTGAGTTTGGGGGCAGGCGCTCATAAGCTTCTTGCTTCAGCCCACTCCTCCTTGAGCAGAATGTCCATCCATCCATCCATCCATCCATTTTCTTCCACTTGTCCGTTGCCGGGTCGTGGGGGCAGTCGTTGGAGCTGCCCAAATCACATAGCACCAGCCCCTATGGCTCCTCCTGCAGGTGGTGGGTCCACAGAAGGACGGCCTCATGGTTCTAACCGGGCCTGTTGGTCTCTCATAAGGGGCTTCTGAACCGCTCTTTGTCTGACCTGTCAACTAGGACCTGTTTGCCATGGGAGACCCTACCAGGGGCACGAAGCCCCCGACAACAGAGCTCCCAGGATCATTCGGGCGCTCAAACCCCTCCACCACGTTAAGGTGGCGGTTCCAGGAGGGGTGAGCAGAATGTATACTGCTCAAATAAACAAATAAAGTAAACTAACCTATATCAAAAAATTATACTGGTATAACGATATGCGATACGATATGGCTCACACCTACTTGCTATTATAGTGATCATTTACAAAATGCACACTGTCGTTGTGTCCTTGGGCAAGACACTTCACCCTACTTGCCTCCAGTGTCTGCGCACATTGGTGTATGAATGAGTGACTGGTTCCTTACTGTAAAGTGCGTTGGGCCTGATAAAGGTAGAAAAGCGCTATATAAGTTGAGTCCATTTACCAAACAACATTAGATTCAACAGGAAAAATATGTGTTCAAGATCACAAATCTGTATATTAAAATGTGTTTCTTCCCATCAAACTTTGTAAGCTGCAGTTTTTCCAGCAACATTACTAACTCATTCAGCCAGTCTCTTTTTCAATGGGAGCTATTCAACCCTGAATAAAATGGGAAAAAAAATGTTGAATTGTGATTTTTGAACATATTATTACAACATGAATCCAGTAATTTCCGTTCCACCAACACTTTTATATCTGGGTCAGTGCTACTGTACCTTCCATCTCTTTTGAATTCAGCTATAAGCAGTCCATTTTATCACCAGGATTCATTATTATCATCAATGATGTCTCCCAGACCCTGAAAATGTAATACGTTTTGAATTATTTTTCCATACCATTTGACAAGAATGGCCGAAGCTACAAAAGCGGGCGAATGAAATCCAGCTCAGTGCCACTTAGCTCAATGACATGTGAATTATGAACTGTCCTCAAGAGTGCTTTCGCTCTCCATCTCTCTCTGTCCATCTCTCGCCGTCTTTTATCTCGTCTTTTCGTCTCTTTTTTCACATTTTATACCAAGTCTCGCATCATGAATAAGGTGTTCTTTCTACTTCTGCCTGCAGCCTCTTTGCATGCCGTTTTAGCCTTTTGCCCCCTCACACACTGGCTCGGCTATTTTTGGAGCTGGGGCCAGAGCTTGAGGTTTAGTCGAGGGGGAGAAGCAGGAGGCACAGCTGTTGGCTTGGAAGAAACAAAGGAAGGAGGGAAAGTTGGGAAGAAAATTGGAAGCGGGGGAAAGACAATTTAGTCCAATATGGCTGCCTGTATCCGCAGCGCTAATGCCCAGGGCGGGCGAGATGATTGGCTCTGAGGGGGTGTGTAAACATAGGCAGATCCATGGATAATGGCGTGGACCCTTGCCTGGTGGTGATGCATTATGTTGCAAAATAAATCTCTCAATCTCGTTAGCATTGTTGATCTTGGGCAGGGATCATGCGTGATTCGAAATAGTTAGTACACGACACCGTATCAAGCCAACATAGACGATCGCAACTGAGCCAGAGCCCTTGCGGGGCATTAAAGCAGTTGCTGGGCATTAAAAACATCAGATTAATTGGGACAAAACTATGACCTTGCATTTCATTGAAGATAATAAATATTTTTACTTAAGTTTGTAATTTTGCGTTTGCTGCATTAAACATATACTGTAACACTAAATCTGACTTGCTATTACCTGTGTAAACATATACTTTGTGAAAGACTCTTGGCCAAGCACCACTCACATCTCCAGGTGAGTTTAAGATGAAGTGCGCCTCTCCTGGATAGCAGACAAGAGCTGCTGAGGGTGGAGAAAGGTGCCTGGAATCAAGACGGACACATCACAGATCATTTCACTGGAGGCACAGTTTTCTTTCAAAGAATTTGTGAATACAAATATTTTGTGACGTTTGTAAGCGCTTTTCTGTTCCTGCCACACACCCCATGTAGATGCCCTCATCGTGAGAGCAAACAATAGACAGATATCCTCAGAAGCGGGTAGTACTCAGTTACATTTATTCAAGTACAAGAACTGGGTAATATTTTGAAAAAAACTGTACTTATTAGTTATATCATTCGGTACTTTTTTACCTGAGTATTGTAATGAAGAATCTTTACTCTTAGTTAAGTAAAAAAAACAAAAAACATAGTTACTTGTGCCACTGTGAGTACATTTTAAGGTAAAGTAGTCAACCTAAAATATCTGAAGTTTGTGGTTCGTTCCTTTTTTTCTTCAGAAATATATATTTTTAACCTCTTACCCGCCTTAAGTGCATTTTCTCCAGTTCGGTTATACACAAATCTAAAAACTTCTCGACTGGAGAGCAACAGGGTAAAGCCTCATTTGAAAACTAAGACCTACAAAACGGATCTAAACGGATCTTTTCCCCTTGCATTGTTGCCGCCCTGTTTTTTTTATTTTTTTATTTTTTCATACATTTTTTGTTACATTTTTGTGGCTCTTTTATTACCTTTTTTGCGCCTGAAAATACAGCACCTGGCTCATCATACATAAATAAATAAATAAGTAATAATAATAAGTAATAATAATAATAAAAAAAAAACACACGCACCTTTTGATGACATTTTGTCCGGAGCGGAGAGCCGCAACTCTCACGAGACGGTACGAGATTCAAGATGGCGGCGCCCTTTTGCTAAACATCAGAATATTTACTCCTCGAAAAAGTTTTTTTTCTCCCTCATTCCTGCACCTAATACCGGAGGCTCGAAGCTTAAATTAAACAGTGCTTTGACAGGGTCGGAACAATGGACAATCGACCCGCATCTGAGGACACTCGCCAAGAGAGTAAGAGACAACGAATGGCTCCTCCGTCGCTGAACTCAGGTAGCGTTACTGTCACAGACACAACAACAGGCTGCGCGGACATTATTGGCGAACTCAGCGAAATGAATTTAACTCTCACACATCCAGGAATTGTAGGATATCACTTTTGTAAACGGTACCTAAAGATCCTGCGCCACCACCGGTAGTTTAGCAAAGACCACATCGAGATACTTAACTAAACAAATCACGCACGCTTTCAGTCACTCACGCGCAGGGACAACATCGGCTTTACGTGAACAGCAGAGGAAACGACCGAGGATACAGAAGAATTGGCTAAAGATTTCGTGCTCCGAGAGTAGACTGCATCTTTGTTCATCGTGTGCACCGCATCAGGTCCCAAACCGTCATCCACAACAAGCGACCACGACCAAGAGTTTGCTGAGGAACTGAAAGGAACCCACTATTCGTTGGAGTCAAATCAAATCAATGATATTTCTCACCGCTGTGACAAAGTAGAGGTTTAGATTACGTTGTCCCTTTATTCAGTTAAGTTCATGTATTCGTTGTTTCATAGTCAGTGTTAGAGAATCAACAATGGTGTCCGGGAGGATGGAGGTAAATAGGCAAGAGTCTGGATGTCTTGACATGTCTTGACGAGACATTGTGTTTGTCTTACCATTCAAGTCTGCCTATGCTTCCACAGCAGAGAGATAAATACCCTCTGTCGAGCGTAAGGATGTCATGGTATGAAAATTTACCTCACGGTTATTGTGACCAAATTATCACGGTTCTCTGTGTTATCGTGGTATTTAAAAAAAATGTGTGTTAATAAGTTCAGAAAGCATTGATAGTCCTACACAAACTGAAATAGTTTCAAAAAGTGTAACAGTGTTTGTTATATTTAAAAAAATACAGACAAACCCATATCAAAAGTGCAACTTTTCACATCAAAGTAAAGGAACTATAACTATGTAATTGTTGATCGTTTGGAGGTTATTACATGCAATATTTATAGCGCCAGAACGTGGTAGAATATTTTTAACTAGATAAACCCTCTATATCAGGAATATTGTTCTCAGTTTGTGTCCTTCCAGTTTGCTTTCGCTCTGCAGATTTGGGAAAATGCCATGAGACAGTAATCATTGTTAAATTCATAATAATGCGGCGAGAGTGAATCTATTGCATTGGCGACCAACTTTAATCTGCCCTCCAGGAGCCTGTAACGCATTGTGCCAGAGGTATCCGAACACGGCTATGCTGGCGGTGTCGCCGGTGCGGCTGCACTATGGGACGACTCGTTACCTTCTCCCTCAACCCAAAGTCCCCACATCATGCATTTCTGCTAAAACGCTAACGTTAACTTACTTGCATTGGCTATAGAGTTGTGGTGACGGTCACGCAGGTGAGTCATGAGGTTCAAAGTATCGCTGCCTTTAGCGACACATTTTTCCTGTATGTTCCGCAAACAGGATAACTGTCTTCTATCAACTGTCCTTCGCTGCTTTCTTAAAATACCCAAAATATACTCAGACTTCAGACTTGGTCTTGTTTTTGAAGGCTGATAGACGTCCTGAGCGCTGTCGTCTCGGACATGATTCCAGCTCCGAGAAAGTTTTGTTTTGTTGTAAGCTTTGGAGTGCGTCTGCGCGGCAACTTCAGCAGATGAGACGGCGGCCGGTGAGGCTCACTTTGCCGACACCGCGGGCGCGGTAATCCACCGAGATAATATAGTTTTTCAAAAACAAGACGATAATTATTACCGTCAACATTTTTACCGGTGTTTACCGCTACACCGGTAACCGTGACATCCCTAGTCGAGATTCATACTGATACGCAAGCAAAACATTCAGTGGCTGTGGGAAGGCACCTGAGCACCACAGTCAAGGCTACGACAGAGATAGTACAACTGTACAGCTTGACCCAGTATGATAAATAGCTTCGTTTTTTTTTTCTTGCAATATTCAACTAAACAGCAAATCATAACTATCCCGGGTTTTGTTTAGTATTTGTTTGGTTAACATTTGCATTTCAGTAAAATTATCCACATGCACAGTATTTTGTTTAAATGCTTCATTTTGTAGTTTCTAGTTAATTGCATGGTAATTAAAAACAGTAATGCTTACCACCTGGTCCAGACAGAGCAGGTGTGCCCGCTTTGACAGCCATATTTAAAACCTTCGCTCTGCCCAGGGACAAGCCCATGTGCAGGGGGGGAACTGGTTTAGAGTTTTCTTGTTTATTGAGTATTTTTGTGTTTTACTGAATAATACACTTTTGTCAAGTCAACATTTTTGCGTCCGCCTGTCCATTTTGATCACTCATGGCCAGCTTCCCCACAACCGCCATAAACTCTAGTAGGAAATGATGAAACATCGAGAAAACAATACTCATGTGGGCAGCCGTATTGATCGACAACTGTACCGAAATGAGAAAATAGCCCGTTGGCTTACTTAAATCTATCATATGTGATATATGATCATATGATAGATTTATTTGTCGGCTCAACAACTGTGACAATACGATTATTATGAGCTTGACCAACATCAAAGTTTGTGCACGCGATACCAGTCTGAACTGCGGCGACACTGGTACAGTTGTCTGCTCTAAATGTTTGTGTGTGTTGTTATTTTTTTTTTAACTGGACCTCATGTCTGCAATAAAGGTTGTTGTTGTTGATGATGATATGGCATGCCTACAAACGTTGTTGTAATTTCATAAATAATACATCGCAGTGATGTGCATGATTTGTGAGACCTGATTGCACCCGTTTCTCACATCGCCTTTATTCGATTGATTAAAAACATTCCCACCTACCCTCCCAACCAGGACAGAACAACATCAACAACACGTCTTTGAATGCCTTACTGTCTTTATTTCTCCCTTTTCCACATTGATGCAACCATCCTCCACAATGTCCATCTGTAAATTTGTAAATACACATGCTGTAAATATTCCCCCCCTATAATATATATAATAAAGATATCTACAATAAAGATATGTGGAAATGTTTGAAGTGTAGAATGACATCCAGATGTAAAGAAAGAAATAAGCGGCACCATTCATTAAATATAGTTAATTTGGAGGCCAAATGCAAAAGGCCCAACATACAACATTAATGAACCATGAAGACCTATCAAGTCACATATTAGGAACTAGTGACACGGAGACATGGAGCATGTGATCGACCTCTCAAAACCAATCTATTCAAAACATCATGAAGTTAAAAGGAATTTGATGATTGTACGCTGCAAAGGCGGTGGAAGCCAAGCAGGATGCCTAAAACGAGCCCAAGAGGAGATTTGCATGTAATGAAAGAATTTGCACCAAGATTGTGCCAAAACACCAATGTCATTCATTATTTACCCCAAAGGAAAATGGTGGAAAGGACAAGATTTGACGAGTTATAAAAAAAGCAGGATTAGTAGTTTAAATTATGAACGTTTCTGGCGGCACATCAGAATAATTGCACCGGTTTCAGTTCCCAATCCAGATGGGGCCTTTCTATGTGGAGTTTTCATGTTTACACAATCAAGGTCGGCTCTCTGGGTGCTCCAGTTTTTCATGAACTTGAAAAAGGTTAATCTTGGCTCTATTCGAATGGATTGATTTTCTGACCGAGAGCGCTACCCTTTGCCCCTGACTATATTGATCGATGGGACAAATGAAGAGAACAACCTTTTTGATGGGAACATTGGTGTCTTCCGTAACCTTAATAACAAAATGGGGAAACTGTTTTGTGATAGATATGACACATTTTTCATAGCACTATACAAATAGACATATTCTGCAAAATCAAGCTTTAGTAATCATGCTGTAGTTGTTCTTTCATCAAAAACAGACCTGGAGTTGTTTTTGGGTAATCTTCACTTTCTTCCTTGTTTCATCTTCTACTGTTGAAGCGCTTCAATCTATACTTCCTGGCTTATATTGGGTCATAGCAAAAACACAACTGTTGCTGGCATTAGCATACTGTTGCTAGCCGCGGCATTTTGCGCAGCAATCAAAAATACAATTGGTTAAAAAGAATAGAATAGATAACTCCTCCTCACTCCTCCCCGTTTACCATAATGACCACGTTCGAGGGGAAATCATGGCAGATTTACAGGCTCCTCCTCCCCAGCTCTGACGAAGCATGTTCCTAATAAGGGCATAAGGGCGGGATCTTCACTGTAGACTCGGCCCTTGCGTGACGTGTAGCTCGCGCAGCTTCAATGCTAACAGTCCGACCCTCATTAGTACGAGATTTCAAAAATGTTTCTTTCGAAAACCAGCCTGGTTTCTTTAATTGTGATTAACCCAGCGTTATCTCAGGAGGAATATGTAGCCGTAGAAAGTGTTTAAAAAATAGACACCAGGCGTTGCTTTTCAATGGGAGACTAGCGGCTATATGGAGGTACTACAGCAATGGCGGAGCAATGTCGGCCTCCAGTGTCGTGGTCATAAAGCAGAGCAGCCAGCGGCCATTGGTTAAAACTAACTCAGCGATTGAATTCTCCAGGTTCTGTTTGTGGGAGGACTCGTTTTAAAGCCCTGACTTTGCTCTTTCCAGGGCAAAAAATGGGAAGTCTCACTTTCGGTCCCGGACGTTTTTGGCTTTTATCAGCACTAGATCGGCAATAGCTGATATTGTAAAATCCCCCATTGGCCCGATGCAGGCCGATATATCGGTCGACCTCTAATGATAAGGTCTTTTGTCTCTCCCTTCAGGTCCGACATGGCCCGCCCCAGTCGTCGCCGTGAGCCAGCCGAGCCTGCTCCCTCACACCTACACCCTGGCCCACTCCTACAGCCACAGCGTCACCGCGCAGTCCCCCATCATCGGAGTCACGCCTTCCATCCAAACCCCGATGCCCCCCCAGCACCCCCTCATGACCGCCCACTTCCAGTCCACGCAGCAACCCCCCTCCATGGTGCTCAGCCTGCCCGGACAGCCCCCTTACCCTTCCAGCGCCCACCCCCCCGTGGTCACCCCGTCCCCGCTGCAGGGCGGTCACGTGGTCCACCCCAACCACCACATGGGCAACGGTCACCTGGCGCACCCGCACCCAGGCCACGCCCCGCTCCTCCACCCCCCGGCTTTGCCCCTGACCAACGGACAGGCCCAGCTGGCGGAGGCGCAGGACGGGCACAGCAGTTTGCAAATGCTGCGCACGGTGGGCATGGGGAAGTATGAGTTCAGCGACCCGGGACATCCGAAAGGTAAGGCCGCGCGGCTGTTTCTCTTCACGTGCGCTCTTCTTAACCATCATTTCACTCACCAAAACAAAAATCAGTCCTCAGGGATGTAAGCTTGGCTTCTATAATTAGTCCTTTTGCTGAGGAGTGGTATTCCCTGAACTGATCATGGCTGCTTTCAGATGGGATGGCTTGAGATAAGTTGTGAAAAGTGAAAGACTACTTCTGTGAGTTTTTGCATGTGCGCCAAAGTAAGCTTAAACTGAATTAGGATTTGGCTTTTTGATGATGAGTCGTATTGCCTGACCAGATTCTCTCATTATCGCTGCTTTTACATGGGATGGCTTGAGATCAAGTTGTGAAAAGTTAAAATTTTTGGTCGTGTTAGTTAAAGTCTTCGCCCCCACATTAACCGAGCACATTTGCACGTTTTGTTGCTTTTTATCACTTTTTTTTTGTCACCTGTTGCTTTATTGTTTTTTTAAAACGCTATTTATCACCCTTTTGTCACTTTTTTTGTTACATTTTTGTGGCTTTTTCATCACTTTTTTTGTAGCCTGTTTTGTTGCTTTTTGGGGTTTTCTTTCGCTTTTTATCACCTTTTGTCACCTGTTTTGATGCTTTGTTTTTTTATCACTCTTTTTTCACTTATTTTGTTGCATTTTTGTGGCTTTTTCATCACTTTCGTTGCCTGTTTTGTTGCTTTTTTGGGTTTCTTATGCTTTTTTTTATCACTTTTTTGTCACTTGTTTTGTTGTGTTTTTGTTGCTTTTTTTGTTGCTTTTTTATCGCTTTATGTTGCCTTTTTGTTGCGTTATTGTTATTTTGTCACTTTTGTCTGTTTTGATGCTTTTTTGTAACCCTTTTGTCGCCTGTTTTGTCACTTTTTTGTTGCTTTTTCATCACTTTTTGTTGCCTGTTATGTTGTGTTTTTATTGCTTTTTTGTTGCTTTTTATCACTTTTTTTGTCACCTGTTGCTTGTTTTTTTTTAACGCTTTTTATCACCCTTTTGTCACTTTTTTGTTACATTTTTGTGGCTTTTCCATCACTTTTTTTGTAGCCTGTTTTGTTGCTTTTGGGGTTTTCTTTCGCTTTTTTTATCACTTTTTGTCACCTGTTTTGTTGCTTTGTTTTTTTAACGCTTTTTTTATCACTCTTTTTTCACTTATTTTGTTGCATTTTTGTGGCTTTTTCATCACTTTCGTTGCCTGTTTTGTTGCTTTTTTGGGTTTTCTTATGCTTTTTTTATCACTTTTTTGTCACTTGTTTTGTTGTGTTTTTTTGTTGCTTTTTCATCACTTTTTTGGCCTGTTTTGTCGCTTTTTTATGCTTTTTTTTGTGTGTGTGTTCTCATCCTCATTTACGTCTCATTTTTGTCGCTATTTTGATGCTGTTTTTCGAGAAGCTTTTAGATTTGGGTAAAGTCGACCTGGAGTAAATGTGCTCGGTTAAGGCGGGGGTTAAGAGGTTAATGTCTTCGCCTACGTGGGCCTATAATAAGTCGTTCTCTTGGCAAGTATAGTGCAGAAACAAGAACTTGGTTAAAAAAAAACTACAGCCGAGCATGGGTTTGTCACGCTGCAAATCGAGGACACGAGGTTTTGCAAAACGTGAAACCATCTTATCACTAATGATGTCGTGATGTAGATGTATAGATATAGACTCTTGGAAAATCAGTGACTTTTTATCTCGACTGACGGCCTTGATTTCTCTCCGGGCCCGCGAGGCATCATCTCTTAAATCAGCGCTGACCTCCTCTGACATGGAACGCAACACGCACCATTGAAGTATCGAAATGCCCGTGGTCATAAACGAGGCCACGGACACTACAGCTATAGCAGGTTGTTAAAATACTGGTCGACACCGGAGCCGGTTTTCCTGAAAGCCACTGCAAGGTCGAGGAGAGTGAGAGGTGGAGCTGGAACGCACGGCTTTGAAGCACCAGTTATGACCAGTGTGTTCGTATTAGGCGTGGGAACCTCTGGGTAACTTGGGATTCGATACGATACGCGATACATGGCTCACGATACGCCGATACTGCAATAATCGATATATTGCACAAAAAGAACCTACAATAATCACGATTTTTTTTTAAAATGCTACTTTTAACCTTTATTTTAACATACTACATATTATTCATCATTTACATTTCTTCCATGTGCTTACTCACTGAAAATGGGTCTATAGATCTGTCATTGACTTCATTTACATTTAAATAAACAAGAAACCACAGTCCTATTTAAGAAGAAATAAATCAACCCCAAATTGATCTTCTTTATAAATATAAAAACTATAATTAAAAGTAATTTATTTGTGTGACAGTGTTTGGCCCAAGTGCTGCACCCTGCTGTCCTGAATTCTTGATCATTGTTGGCCTCTATTGACTGTGAAAACAATGGAGCCCTGTTGCCTCATTAATATGCATGACGTTGCTCATTAATATGCATGGCGTCATCAAATGTATCCATATTGGAATAAAAAGTATCAGTATCGTATTGTTCCGCAAAATATCGCGATATATCGGAAAATCGATATATTGTCACACTCCTAGTTCGTATTGTGTTGACATGTAATTTAGTGCAAGTGACATTTTGAGAAATATTGCGTATTGATTGAGTACTATTCACTTGTAAAATGTTATATAGTAAAAAAGAAGTTATTGATTAAAATGTCCTTTAACAAGGAACTATATTAGTCCGGTTCATGCTTATACAAGGGTAAAATGAAAATTTGAAAATGTCATAAACTGCTGCATTTACAAATTTGTAAAGCTTAAAAGCAGAATTGATTAGAGTTGCCAAAATATTACTAGTAAGAGTAACTTTACTAATATAAATAATATTCCAAGTAAAAAGTAGTGACCCAAATAAATGCTTAAGTAAAAGTGAAAAAAGTGCTTGGAGTCAGATTAACCTCGTAACCCCTGCCTAAACAGAGCACTTTTTCTCCAGATTGGCTTTACCCAAATCTAAAAGCACCAAAATAGGAACAAAACAAGAATGAAAACAAAAAGTGTACCAAAAAATTCAACAAAAGAGCGACAAAAAAGCAGGGGAAAAAAAAAACTTAAAGTGTCAGGAAAAGGGAAAAAGTTCAATTTGTATCAGTTTTGCAGGTCTTAGCTTTCAAATGAGGCATTACACTGGCCTATAAGCTGTTCAACCAAGAAGCTTTTAGATTTGGGTGAAGCCGAACTGGACAAAATGTGCTTGGTTAAGGCGGGAAGACGTTAATGTTTCAGTTGTGACAAAAATAATGAGAAGCAAAACTTGTAATAATAATAATAATGTGAAAATCCTAATATTTCCAAAGAAAATGCCAAAAAAAAAAAAAGTTTTAAAAATATATATTTCTGAAGAAAAAGTGGCACGAAACACAAACTTCATCTAACCCTTTTTCGGCCCCCAAATTCGTTGTGAAATGGACAGAGGACCTCAATTTGAATTCCTTGTATCAAATCTGCAGAATATTGTCACTGATGGTTTTGTTCAGTAAAATGTCTGATCTTTTAAACATGAAGTTCCCGGGACTTTGACAAAATATCTTTTATAAAGGTTATCTTTGGCTGTGAAGTGGGACTCCTAATCTGCTTAAGAACGTATTATTTAAAGTGCTGATCACCTTTACGAGTTTATTGAATGTCACCTGTGCCCGTTTGTTTTGATCCTACGCTGTCAGTTGTTTCGCCGCTTCAAGCTGCTGTGCCCTCCCCGAAACAGCAGGCGAAGGAAGCGCTTTGTCCCGCTCAGCCTTGCATCCCCGGCGCATCGTTTGAAGCCTTGTTGACTTGTGCTGTGTTTCGCGGAGGTGCTTCGCCGTCTGCCATAAATTGGGTGTTTGCTTTTAACCTTGGGGGGGTTTATGACGCAAGTCCGCCGCAAACAGATGTTGGCTATTCCCCGAGCAATTTTCACATTTAATGGCGCTTTTAATTCAGCTTTAGATTGTTTTCTTTTCCCCTTCATTCATTTGGATCAATCAAAGGTGCGCAAATGAACTCGTAGATTGGCGGAAAGCAATTATTTTTCGCTGGCTGTCTGCGATACACTGAAATGAGCGCAGGTAGAAATGGAAATAGATAATTAGACTCGGTCCCGTGTTTGTCGAAAAGAGCTTTTTCGCTTCTGCTCGATTGACTGTCCGCTCTTATTAAGCATTTGCATGTCTAAACGTATTGACCTAGCGAGACGAAGCAAGTCCAGTTTAATTGGCATTACAGTAGCTATGTGAAAATCGTCTTAGAGAAGTATTAACAAGTGGAAGTTTGTTTTCTGTTCTAGTGGTATAAAGCTGTAGCCCTGGTGAGGTGCGACAGCCGCTTTTATAGATGCAAAAGTAATTAACGTGGCTTTGATTTAGATCACAGATTAGCACTTCTGTGTTTAAGAGATTTTGCCATTTTGAGATTTGAACTCGATACCGTTTTATCACAAAAGGACTGAGTTGTAAATGTAGGAAGTTAATTACAATTGATAGGTTGATAAAGGGATTTCATAATGGAGCTCAGTTTAATCAGAGGGTCAATCACGTATGGTGGTGTAAGGAGAATAGGGGTGGCCGATATTCACAAAAATAAATTTCTCAATATTTTTCGGGGACTTCCTCGAACAGTGATAAAGCAAATCATCAGAAACATGGACAAATGTGCTTCAAACATCGTCAAAAAGATAATTGTCTTCAACAGACTGGGCAGAATTTTCCCATTTTTATTCACAATTTTTCCGTAGTTTTTCCCCATTGCCCCCCATTTTGTTTTACATATTTTTCCCTAGTCGTGCCCCAATTTTTAATTTTTTCCCCAATTTTCCCCTATTTTTGCCCCATTTCCCCCTAGTATTACCCCATTTTCCCCCATATTGTTTTAAAACCAATTTTCCCCTAGATTTGCTCCATTTTTTCCTTTCCCCCCAATTTTCTCCCCAGTTTTGCCCCATTTCCCCTAATATTACCCCACCATACCCCCACTTTCCCCCTAGTTTTGCCCCATTTCCCCCCATATTTAAAAAAAAAAAAAAGTCCCCTAGATTTGCCCCTTTTTTTCCTTTTCCCCAATTTTCTCCCCCAATTTCCCCCATTTTTGACCCTATTTTTTCCCTAGTTTGTCCCCATTTTTCTCCTTATTTTTCACTAGTTTTGCCCCTTCCCCCCTATTTTTTCCCCAATTTCCCCCTAGTTTTCCCCATTCCTCCAATTTTCCCCCACATTTCTTGCCACTGGAGATAAACTCGATATTGTAATTTTGCTTATCTTCTAAACAGCCATTGCGATATTCTCTTGTAGACGATATATTGCCCACCTCTAAAGGAGAACGGGTGCAGAAAACACCAATTATTTTTTTGTCTGGAGGCAAAAAACGTCTATCAGATATTGTGCTATGACGCAATTGTTGAAGCCGTTTTTACTCCAGTTTGAGCAGCGCGAGGATTGTCAGGGTTGAGTTTACACCGTTTATGGAATGAAGACGGGAAGCGGAAAAAAAAAACCTAATCATAGTTTCTGAAAAGTACATGAAGAGGAGCGCGCATTGTGGACGGCATTGTGCGGAGCTACAGCTGCCGCTAAGTGCTCTTGTGTGCGCACCAGAAGAAAGGCCACGCTAAAGTGCCTCCACTCCGTGTTTGAATGCGCTCCCCTGTCCTTGTGCCATTACCCAATGTCGATCACTAATTCCTATTTAAAGTCGCGCTGGAATCGTACGCTCGAGGAGGCACGGCGTTCAGGCACTCCATTTACAATTCGACCTTCTCCCAGACCTTTACGAGATTAAGTCTGCGGGACGACCTGCTGTAAGGGGACACGGCATGACAACAACATGGAGGGCAGAGGGATACAGATGTTACGACGTCTCAAAAGGGCATAGCAGCTGTTGCTTTAGCGGTGGTGTTTTAAGTTTCATAACTTAAAGCCACACCGCGGAACATTTCAGTTTGTATGCTGCAATGACACAAAAGAAACTGAACTGTATTAATCAAAATCAAACCCACGCTCGTCGCTCAGTTAAGACGCACTATTTTTGCGGATATTTTTTCACCAATAAAAAACTTCTCGTGTTGTATTCCATATAAATGTCATTTTATGGAACAGTCATTGATTCCTAGTTCCTAAGCAACAAAACACCTGAACTCATCCTCTGGCGGCTTAAAAAAAGGAGCTCTCATTAAGGTGCACTGAACCGCACTTAGCTGCAGCTGTAGTTCTAACTGTGCAATTTTCCCCTTACCTTTCAACATCTGCGGTTATGCTTTTCTCACTTCCTGTTTCGTCCATCTGCCGCTCCGGAGGATTCACGCTCAGTCGCGTGGAGTGGAGTTTGGATCAGTTTACGCTGCATAGTAATGTAGCCGGGCACTGAGTGACTAGTGCCCTGTTGGAGTGACTTAGTGTTGGAATATGGGAAGAAAGACGAGTTTCTGCGTTAAAGGAATAGGCCACCGTTTTTACATACTGAGATATGTTCTTACCTTAGCTTAGACGAGTTCATTTGTACCTGTCTCTTCCACGTTTTCCCTATTTAAATATGGTTACGTGAAGTTTTACACCATAAAGTATAATTACACATCATTATTATACGGCCCTTCACAATGCAAGTAGAATGCTCCATTGATTTGAATGTGATTTCCCAACGTTCTACCGGTCATTATTTTCTGTCGGGAGTCGGGAGTCGGACTTTCAACTTACCCAGAGTTTCACCACCATTCCTCCTCTCCAACTGCACCTTAAACTAAGTAGCTAGGCTAGCAATAAGTAGCTAGCCGTGCTGTTACCAGCCTCGCCACACTGCCTGGAATCAACAAACGTTGCCAAGCAACGCGCAAACTTTTGGGAACTATTTGCCGCAGAAATCATTAAATAAACCTTTCTGCCTTCATAAAAGTGTATGAAGTTTATTTGTGTGTGTACAGTTGGCAAACAGCCGTATAATAAGCGGGATAATGTATAGAACGCCGGTCATTATCGGGAAAATAAGTACCTTCAGGGCGAAACCAGTTCACCCTGTCGGTACTTATTTTCCCGATAATGACCAGCGTTCTATACATTATCCCTTACTTAAACAATGTGGATTTTCTAAGTGGATAAAAAGGGGAACTATATTGTAAGGCGTAATAATACCAGGAGTAATTCGACATCTGCGCAGTGATATCTTCACTTTACTGTGCGGATGCCGAAGTATTCCTGGTATTATTTCGCCTTACAATATAGTTCCCCTTTTTATCCGCTTAGAAAATCCACATTGTTTAATATTGTGTAATTATACTTTATGGTGTAACACTTCACGTAACCATATTTAAATAGGGAAAACGTGGAAGAGTTTGGTAGCTTCTATCTTCACCTCATTTGGAGCTATAGAGGAGAAGAGAGAGGCTAAATGCTAACGCCGTCTGTGCTGTGTTTACGTTACGGAAGGCACACGTGGAGACCAGACAGGTACAAATGAACTCGTCTAAGCTAAGGTAAGAACATATCTCAGTATGTAAAAACGGTGGCCTATTCCTTTAAACCAAAGTAAAAGTAAAAAGCTGTGTTTTACTTTTACAGTTGTCGACTCCAGTCAGACGTTAATCGCTGATTTGTCTTGATACATGGACAGACTTGGGACACTAACGCACCTGTATCTCTGCTCTGGACATGAGCTTCGTGCTATAAGTAAAATCTTTAACTCACAATTATATTAACTAGGGCTCTCAGTTCTGCAGAGACATGTGACCTGCATGGACCAATCAAACCTTAGCATCGCGAACAGTTAAAATCTTCACTAAAAGGGAAAAAGGAAAAACGATACAATTATATAAAAGCTTATAATTCTTGAACTTTACTTGGGACTCATGAGTCACGGACTTAGACTTGCAAAACAAGAGCTTCCCACCTTTTTATTTATTAAGGAATAATAAATATTTTAACGAACCATTATTAACCCAAAGCGCTGCCACGGCTGTAGTTTAACGACGGGCCGTCTTTGCAGTTGCCCGGGCCGCTCCGAGATCCCCCTCTCATAAACTGAGCCACGCTCGACTTGACGCTCTCCCACTCCGACAGAGGTCTCACAAACGAGCGCGACCGGGTTTTCCTCTGCAGCCATTTTCATCATTTCATAATTTGTCGGTAATTAAATGTTGACAGCGGAAACCGCCGCAAACGTGCTCACGCGTCGCACAATCTGCTCCAGCTCAGAAGGGTTTAGAGGGGGCGCCATTAGTAAATTGCTCCAACATTACGACACATTCGAACAGTTATAAACACTGAAATGACTCGCTGAACCCGACAACTTTAAGCGAGTGTCCCTGCGCTTACAAGGCGTGGATACAGAATGTGCCGCCAAGTGCTTATGTGGTGGCTTTACTGTCTCCTCAAGGCAAAGTCCTGGATTTGCGCTCTCGACTCGCCTTAATCCAACAACACGACGGCCCAGCGCTGGTCCGTGGCCCGGTGGACCAGAGCGTCGTCAGTGTGAGCGACTCGCATGTCCGCCTTCCAGCCAAACAAAGCAATGACAGAAATCTCTCTCTCTCCTTTTTTTTTTTTGGCCTCGCCTTCAGAACGCGAGCAATTTGTCTCCGCTCCGCATCGCTGGGCACATCAACAACAGGCAGGAATTGGCGTGCGTGGAGGCATTTTCTCCGCCCGAGCTCGCGTTTACTGTACGCTACTGTGCAAGTGCCAGTTATAGCGGCTTTAACCTGGCCCCCCCGCCGAGCGATGCCAGTCACCGAGTTGCATTCTGCCCCGTGAACAGCGGGAATCATATGCACGTCTCTCTGTAGTGAGATCTGTGCGAGCATTGTCTTCACACACTGCCCACTCATCATTCGCTTTAGTGTCTTTGTCTTTTTTGTTTCGCTCAGCAGTGGCTTCCGTTACAGTAAATATAGGATTGACCCGAGCTTGCATGTTTAGCACACTCGCACTGCCTACTAAAAGTCTCCAGCTCCTTATTCTGGCTGCTCTGCTTAAAAAGACTTTTATTCCTCACACTCTTAGATTTTGTGTGTGTGTGGGATTTTATCATGTTTGTTGACTTTTCTTTCCTTTATTTCACCAGAAAAGTCCCACTGAGACTCAAAATCTCGATTTAGGGGAGTCCTATCCCTATGTTTTAGACATTAGGGAAAACAAGGCACTCAGAGGAAACCTACATCCCCCCCGCCCAATTTATAAATTGCACCTGGGCCGGGACCTTGTTGCAGTTGAAGGCTGTCTCGATGCAAAAATCAAATCTTACGAGTACTACTGAATTACCTTTCTCTCATATATTATTATTATTATTATTAACAGGGACAAACCCAGGAGGCGGTGCACCGTTTCAGAGGATCAGAGAAGACTGAAGTCAGCCAGCCAGGTTTCCTCCGGGTGCTACGGTTTCCCCGACCTCCGGGTCAGGTCGGCCCACAATGGCAGCGCGGCTCAGGACTAACACCTGAACACAAAAACATGACAAATAAAGCACTTACTTATTTCAGGTCTATTATTTTAGGTAATTAGGACTGTGCTCACGGAGTACATGACAATATGCGTATCGTATCAAGGCATCTGTATCGTGATATGCAAATATATTTGTCTAACCATAGACTTTATTCAGAACGTATCACAACACAACTCCAATAAAAGGTTTAAACTGTACACTGAGCTTATTCATCATCATCATCATCATCATCATCATCATCATCATCATCATCATCAAATCTTTATTGCAGACACGAGGTCCAGTTAAAAAACAAAAAACAAACACACAACAAACTAAACAATAACACACAACAGTTTAGAGCAGACAACTGTACCAGTGTCGCCACAGTTCAGACTGGTAGCGTGTGGCACTGACTGCAATTGGTCAAGCTCATGATAATCATATTGTTACAGACGTTGAGCCGACAAATAAATCTGTACATTAAGTTCCTTAAAACAGCATGAAAAGTTCTAATGCCAGCAGAAACAAATAAGTGGCTGGCACTTTCCCATCGAGGTTTTTTCAACAAAATTCTTAGACAGTCATTATATGCCACGTTAAGTTTTCGTATGCTCGAACGTTTATAGTTATAGTTTTCACTTCATTTGTACACGCACCAAACCTGCGCACAAGCGTGTTAGCCTGCACATACATCATACGGCACTGTCGGAGCACGTCATCATCATCAGCCAAATCATCAGTGATAAAATGTCCCAAATATTTATATTTTCTACACAAGATCAGATTATTCCCACACAAATTAAATGGAGGAAAATTCAAAACCTCTTCCATGAACCACTCTTCATCATAATAAAAACCTCCATTTTGTGCCCCTATGACCCTTTCCCTTGAAATCCTAAATATATCTTGTATTATGGGCACTATCACAATACTCTCGAATCGTGATATGTATCGTATCGTGAATTCGGGATAAGTATCATTGTTGTTGGCAATACCCAGCCCTAGAGGATGGGAATAAGGTTACTTTTTTTCAACCTGATTTTGAGCCAGGATCTTGATCAGGATTAAAAAACTGGAGGGGTTAGCCTGCTGTGCTTATTTTGGCGGACAATGAAAGAGCCCTATTTCAATATGATTATCCCCCCAGTCAAAAGTAGTAAAGCCAAGTCAATAATGAGTCACTCTGTAGTGGAATAGATGTCTAAAAGTCTATTACTTCCTGGTTATTTATTTTGGGATCATATATATCATTAGATCATTATATTAGATTAAATTATGCATGTCCATTTCCATTCTAATCGCCATACCTACCATGTTATTACACTTTTGCGTAACATGCTATTACTAAGCTGTATAATAAAGTGCTCCAATGCTCTGCTAAGGTGCCCATACATATTTTAAAAAGCCTGAATAATCTATGCTATAGGACCTTTAATCTCCAGTCATTTGGCCTGAGGATAATCACACATAGTTCCTCTACCTGCCTTGTGTTACTGTTCCAGGCAGCGCTCTCACCCACCTCCCAATTAATGATCACCTTCACACCGCCCACTCGCTCTCACTTTAGCGTCTTGCTTTTGTTTTCCTCTCCAGCGGAAACCGTTCCAGGAAACACTAGCCCGTGCTTTTGTCCTCATCAATACGCCGCCGCACGCTGGAGATTGTCAGCACTTTTTTTTTTGAAATATCGCCGCTGTTGTTTAAAGGGGGCAATAAAATAACAAGAGGACACAGAAGGAGGCGAGAGGCAGCAGAGGAGGGAAAACTATAAAGTGTAGACGGGAGTCCGACGGCGTGCGTCTATTGACCGAGTCGTTGGAATCGATGGCCGTCCTGATGAATATCTAGGGCAGCGCTCGGCAGGCTCACGATCCTGGCTGCAAATTTGATTGAGGAGCTTCTGAAGCTGAAAAATGCATTCACGTCCAAAGGGAATGGATTATTTTCACTGCGACTGATTGAAAGGCTGCTAGATTGCGACTCCGATTGTAATGGTATTTGTTTCTCTCAGTAGATCTGCTTTCTTTGCCTCTCAACCAATGCGCTATGATCAGTAGTTACAGGTTTCCGTGGGGCATTCAAAGTCATTAAAGTGCATATGACTCATTAGACACTATTTATGCTAAAACATAAAAACATATTTGCTAGAAATTTTACCCAGCTTTCTTTAATTTGACCATAATTGTGATGTTTATAGTTTCACTTCCTTATTGGACACCGACAGGAAGTGACATAGATGGAGGCAAACGATTTTAAACTGTTGCCGTGCCAACCATCTTATGTCAATGGGAACTTTACCTCTATCTATGTCACTTCCTGTCAGTAGCTTAGAAAATCCAATAAAAATAACTTTTCTGCCAACATTTCTTTATTAAAGCAGTACTAAGTAACGTGTTTACCTTAATAAATCCTTTCCGTAGTCCCTCTGGGGTAATACAAGTGTTAATGGGATGATTGGAGGGTCTTTCATCTCCCCCTGGTGTCTCTGGCCAGATGCTTGCAACTTGACTGCCACCGGGGCGGAGCAACCAATACAAACTAATTGAATCACAAGAAGCTAACAGGCTAACGGGCAAAGCTAACTGCGGGCTAGCGCCACTTTAAACAGTATTTACAACCAAGTTTGAGTGAAAAAAAATATTCCCATTGTATAACTGGATGTACAACACCCCTCTCTCCCTTCACCTTTTCTGTCAGCTTAGTATTTACTCTCCAAGACATTTAATAAGTTAAAAAATCGTAACTTGCTAAGACACCTGCAGTTGCGCTTATGGCCTCTAGGGGCAAGAGTTACTTAGTACTGCTTTAAGTTGTTGCTTCACTGAACTTACAACAAATGTTATCCGTCTAAATAAGTCATATTTTTAAAAGCATTAAAACCACTTTAAATGAATTATGCCAAATATAAGGCCTTAAAAGTAATTTAAAAAAAGCATTAAATTGGATTCAAAGTTCGAATTACATGTACATTTCTCAGAAAATATATTTTTTCCTTAAACCTACTATGACATTGCTCAAGTATTTTTTTTTACTGTATCCATTTGTCAGAAATACCAAAACTAATTCAGCTGCAGTTTGACTGAAATTTTGCACAGTGCTCAAAGGTTTGACGACGTGTCCATTTTAGGCTTTAAAATTAAACTATTTAGGCATTCATTTCTATTCATCAAAGTGCTTCTGAGTCGCCTCCTTTGTGCCTTTATACTCTTGATATTTGAATTTCTCGAATGTTTATGATAATGTAGTTTTTTACTTCCAAAACTCCATTTACTACTTTTGCCTTCCTTGATCCTGCCATTTCCTCTACAAAGCTCTACCTCGGCCCTCCATCTCCTCCTTTACAACAACCACCAGTGCCTATAGATATTTTCATAACACCATCATCAATCTTCCCCTTCATTGCACTGCGGATCTGTTTAGTCTGAACGCCAAAGTGAATCCATCTAATAAACTCACACCTCGCTCATTTATCTGTGAAAGTCTCTTGCTTCCGATAGACGTTTTAGGTTTTTTCAGGCTGCACAGTGGCACATCTGAAAATAAATTGGGGAAACAAAGAAAGAGGAGAGAGTTCAGGAGGCGTCTGTGGGAAGCGTGGATTGGCCTCTGGGTCAGGACGGATCACGGACCACCTGCTGCCCAGAAAGCACTGCAGCTCCCAGTCTCTCCTCTGGTGCGACGCAGCCCAGGCGACGGACTGCAGTTTGCAATTTGTCTGAATTAGAGTTATCCGGTTTTCAGACTGACCTTTGGAGTGCTGTAGTTTTTTTTGGAGAATTCCCAAATCCCCTTAGTTTTGTTTGTCAGTGATTGGGTCCATAAACGTGCCCTAGGAATTGTTAAATCGTTCGAACTGACATCAATTATTCATATGCCCCTGGATAATGGCAGTATATTTGTATTTGGTTTTAGTTGGTTCGTGTGAATAAACCAAATAATTACTTTCAGAGATATTAAAAAAGCCGGGACAAAATTTCATGGAATTCTTAATTTTGTATTTTTTGCAGTCATTGTGTGTCCAGAGTTGTGAGCAAGCTAAGGCTCAGAGGCCACACGCGGTCCTTTTAGTGTATTATTCCAGCCCACAAAGCAATTAAGCCAGACCAACGCTTTTATATCAAATCTCAGAATTACAGCTGAAAAGATGCCAAACCTTGATGCATTGGCTCTTGGACATGTTATTTTTTTGATTAGATTACAGTCTGTTGTACTGTATTTGTTTGACAATGCCAAAAGTCCTATTGGCAAGTCTATGCAAGAAATCAAGTGTTCCCACAAATCAGACCAGGGTCTATCAGGTACAAGTTTTGAGTCAGTCAAAGTGGGCTGAACGGATTGTGACGTGAACAGACCGGAGAGAGGACCGCCCTCTTTAAACAGGGAGGAATAAGTGATTTTGCAGATGGTAGCATTTAGCTTCTGTTAGCACCAGTGTTAATTTCGTCGACTAAAATATTTAGTCTTAATTTTAGTCAAAGTGATATTTTTGACGACTAAAATTGGACTAAAACTAAATTAAAAGTTTTCATGAGACTAAAACTATGACTAAAATGTCCAGATATTTTAGTCGACTAAAATAAGACTAAATAAAAATGAAAAGGAGAGACTAAAATCATCCAAACTTCTACTGACAATCTGAAGAGCCTCAGATCATGTAAATTCACTGCCAAAGGAACAGCTCTGAGCTTTGTTCATGTGGGAGCAGCTCCATGAAGCAGAGGACCTGATTAATATGATTATAATGAATATTATAAATGCAAAGTCGACTAAATTTGTCTTAAATTTAGTCGACTAAATTGACTTGCAATTTTAGTCGACTAAAACTAGACTAAAATTGAAGATATTTTTTGACTAAATCTCGACTAAAATTGAATTACATTTTCGTCAAAAGACTAAGACTAAAACTAAATTGAAATATGTTGTCAAAATTAACACTGGTTAGCACGAATTAAACTTGTGTTGGCATAACATTAGCACTTAGCTTACCCTCATAGTTCGTCTTTTAGCTGCTTCTTTCCTCTAGTATTTGCTTCGGCACCTCTGAACAATTCCATTAACCCAACCGAAAGGCGGTATTTGTCCACAGTGTTTTCATCGCGGCTCACATAAACGTTAATCGCGGTTCTGTTGCTCTCAGTGATGTGTATTCCTGTGGGAGTGGTCCATTTCCAACAGGAATAGTAGAAACCAGGCGAAAGCACGTACTTCAGCCAAACAGTGCTGGGTTGAAATGAAATATGGCCCTTGGGTCAAAAAGTTTGCCCATACCTTTAACTCAACTGGACTTGACCCTAATGTATTCTACCAATTCTTATATCTGCTGTTGTGTTAACCTTGTTTAACCTTTTAACTGGGGTTTCTTTTAGGTTATTCATTTCTGTAATAATATAAAGCAATAAAAAAGTTTGCCCATTCTTCTAGAGCATAAAAAGCTTTTCAACTTCATGAAATTGCCACTTACCTCAGGAATTACTCCATCAAACTAATGTATTAAAACCTGTGATATGTACTTAAAGCGCTTTCTTCTACTGTATCGCAGTTTGTTCAGCGGAGAGACACATAGGAGATCATTAGAGTGGGTTCTCGCGCGTACAGTATAGAATCTGATCTCTTACTTCACTTGCACCTGGGCCTCCTGTGTGTAATTAAGAGGCCTGGATCGGTTAATGTCTGTGTTTTCACCGGGCTATACTTCCCTCCTTTCTCCCGACCCAAGAATGCCTTATTTAGACCTAACCCCACACACCTCCCTTTGCTTCAATTTGGAGCAAGCGGATTTCGCGGCACTTTGATCGCTGAACGAAGAGGCTCAGCTTCATCGATTGTACCTGTCCAGTTAGCAGCAATAACATTTTCCTAAATTATTCGGGATTTATGCGATGAGTAATTACTTACACATTTATCAAAATTGAGAAGGCAGTGCTGCTGCTTTCTTATCGGGCCATCTGTTCCGTTTTTGTTCCCGCTCAGAGGAATCCGTCACTTTATGAAATTTGATTTTCAAGGAACAAGCGGAAGATGAATTGGTCCTATGAAAGAAACAATTACCACATTTACCAAGTGTCTTACCCAAGGAGCTACTGTAGGTATGAACTGCCAACATTCTGGCCACTGTGCTCCCCTCAAACAGTGACCTCTTGGGACAATGATGTTAATGCAAGTCAGGAGGAGTTTGATAGATAGGCTCAGGAAAATGTCTCCCCGAAGGCAAGACATTTAAGGCTCTAAACTCACTTTTTCCCTTCAGGTTTCAAACTGAAAGTTAAGTTAGTTTCCTCATGCCTCCCAACATCTCAATTCTTTACAAGTATGACTTTATGAGCACATTTCCCAACGAGAATACTAAGTACAACTATCCTGCAACTTCCAGTTTGTTTCTTTGTCGAAACAGGTGGATGAGTGCTGTCATGGCTTAAGGGTTTTTGATTGAGAGTAAAAACTTGCGCTGTGATCGACTTACAGCGATGGACTGGTGAGAGAACAATTACAAGTAGGGTGACTGTTTCAAATGGTAGTAAAAGTGGGAGAGGTTGTGTGATGTGGTGGGACATCAGCATTGAAGCGTTTTCTTTCCAAAATCACCCACATAGACAGAAACGGGTCACCAAATATTGTAATCTGGAAAGTTAGGACACAATATTGTACATTTTATGCAAAATTAAGGTTTTTGTAAAGCCTCAAATGCAACAACAAGTAAGTGGTTTATTTGTCATTGTACAAGCGTTCAACAAAATAGTGTTCGGCTGTTAGTCCTGAGCAGCTGCGACTGAGCGCGCCACCACTGTGGGTCAACTTGACCAGCATGTTTTGGAGGTGGAGGCACCCAGAGTAAACCTGGTTGGCTGCCTTAGGAGCACCTCTGATCCTGCACCGCCTCCTGGGTTTGTCCCTGTTTCAGAGCGTGGTGTCCTGCACTGCACAGCTTCCACCACTCCACAACGATCTTTCACCATCTCCTAGTTTGCATTTATCATTTCTAAAATTGATGAAAGATTAATCTTCCCTCTGTTCCTTTTGTTCATGTATGGAGGCAAAACAATAATGTGTAATGACAATGACATGACATGAACAAAAAAAAAATGCCTGGAAACATTAGATTAAAGAGCAACTAAACACCAAATCAAGTTTTTTTTTTACTGATAAACTGTCTCAATGGGTGTCTCATAGTGTTGTCCACTGGTCCCTGACATTATTCTGACATTATAGCGCAAACATGTGTAAAATCCTAACTTTGGCCTGAAAACGAATGGGTTGCGCCCCCTTCAGGGTAAACTCTGCTACTAAATTAGAATTTCCTGATTGGCTGGAGACGTGTCCACGGCCTCCACAGAACGTCATAAGCCGCACCAGCTCCACACATCGTCATCAGGTGCTGCCCATTATCCTGCCCCTGTACCTGTGTATATAACCAAGTCCCTCCCACGTAATCAGTCTGCTGTGATTGTGCCAATGCAAAGGCCCACACACTCACCCCCCGCATGTCTTTCACAGCAATTTTTGACTTTTGTTTGTGGGTGGGGAAAGGCTTTGGCCACGCCCGTTTAGGTACTCTTTAAGGAAAGGACAACTTGGATAATCAACAAATTGGGCAAAAATGATTGCGTATAACGATAGGCCTTTTATTTAATATGAAAACATAAAATGACACAAATCCAATAGTCTTTTGTCTTATTTATATCAGTATCTAGCTAAAGTTTCAAATTGATATCTCTAATTGAATTTTTTCTCCCCCATTCACCCGCAGCGTGTCTCCACTGAGCGCGCTTCACCTTGGCCGATATTACCTCTAAGTTGACACGCGGCATACGAAATGATCCGTATTGAAAGCGATGCATAAATATTAATTAAAAATCAACCGTGGGAATTTACGGCGCGCGTGACAGGCCGCTGAAACACGTTATTGGAAACACAGTCGGATTGTGATGGCTTCTGAGAGACCATTAATCTTAGTAGCTCCATTAATTAAACAGTCCTATCCCTTTTGCCTGTGCTGTATCTCGTGCATGGGGGGGGAATCGGCTACATCCATTTTGCATATATAGCAGAAAATCTTTGGTTTTTGCCCGCGATATGCTTACTACAGATAAGGTAGTGTCAAATTAATTATAATCTCTGCGGTGTTGTGTGATCATCTTAAAGCTAACCGCATTAGGATTACTGTGGCTAAGGCTTCACTTGGTGCTATTGAGTCCAAAACAGGCTTAACACACGGATTTCCAAGTTTCCTTAATTCCCTTTTTTTTTTTTTTTGCAAATTTAATCCAAGAGCTGGGAATGATGCAAATTATTTATAAGGATCTGATGTATTCTATCCGCAGAGGACTTTGGGAGAGCAGGTAATTCTCCATAAATGAAAAAGTGCATGATCTCTGTGATATGCTTATGAGTAACCTTGGCACGGTCCACACTGAGGCTCCACATTAATAACATTGACTGGCAACGTCTCATTTTCGAGAGGAGGAGGAGGAGGAGGAGATGCGTCCAGGGCTGGTGGGGCCGGGCTGACGGTTCAGTTTGGCTTCCAAGTGAAAATATGTTCTAATTAAAGGGTTAAAGCTGGACTATAATATGACACCGCACTGTCGCATTATAAACTAGATCTGTCTTTATCAGGATGTTTACTTCTAATACCAACCGATACCAAGAGACTTTAAGTGGCGAGCTGTGAGAGAAAAAAAATGAATGGTCCTCTTTGCACACAAGATAAAAATCATTAAACAAAGATCACTGGACTTTTCTACACTACATATCCTTAAACCAGCCTGTAGGTTACATTAATGTAGACAATGCAAAACTTAAAGCGGTTTGATCACTCATCAGCTTGTCTATTTCAAATATATCAGTTCTTCTGTAAAAGTATTTCATAAACTAAATTACAAACACCTGCAACTGTAGGAAGCAGGGCTGGGACAAAATATCGTATCGCATAATACTTTTGGTGTTTGGAGACATTTTTATCATACACTCCTTTTGTTTTTCAATAACAGTTACACAGCACCAGGCTATTCCACGTTTTCGCTATTTAAAAACGGTAATGTGAGTAGTTACACGATCCAAGTATAGTCACACAAAATTAAACATGTCGATTTTCTAAGCGGATCAAGAGGTACTATATTGTAAGGCGTAATAACACCTTAGGTGCACTTCGACGTCCGTGCAGTAATGTCTTCACTTATGTCTTAGGATATAGTGCCCCTTTTTATCCGCTTAGAAAATCAACATGTTTAATTTTGTGTGGAAGAGCTTGGTCGCATCTAACTTCACCCCCGTTTGGCCCCATAGAGGAAAGGAGGAGAGACTAAACGCTAACAACATCTTTGGTCTTTTTACATGACTGAGCGCACGCACAAAGACCAGACAGGTACGCATCAACTCGTCTAAACTCAGGAACATATCTCAGTATAGAAAAACGGTGGCCTGTTCCTTTAACAAACAGAAACTTTGGACACTTGACAGTTTTCTTTTACACATATTACTTATCATAAATACTTACCGTATCGTAAAACGTATCGCATCTGCCCCTGAGTATCGCGATATGTATCGGATCGTCACAAATGTGTATCGTCCCAGCCCTGGTAGGTAGCCAATATTGTTTTATTATTTTAAGTGACCCACAGTTTCAGTCCTGGTGTTGATTGGTTAGCTGTAGCGTTAGCATACTGCTGCTGGCTGGAGTGGAGTGTGAAACTCACTCTGCGATTGAGTTCTCTAGGTTGAGCTTTAAAATGAGGTACAGCATGTCTATATTCACCGAGAATTTTTTTAAATGTATTTTTTATTTATGTTACTAAGTCCAATATGAATACAATTGCTATCTAAGCACAATTGAAACAAACCAGTGTTTTTCCAAAATTATAGACCTTGATTATAACTATGTCACACGGCAGTAATGTAAATTTCTTAACGCGAGATCTCAATATTGACAAAGTATAAAAAATATTCTCTGCATATACTTCTTCTTGTTGCCGTTTTGTGACTTTATGACCCCAAGACCAAACTAACTCAGCAGTGCAGTTTCCCATAGTGACCTTTGGAGAAACTTTTCCACCTTTTCGACTTTCTCTTATATACCTCCCCGATTTACTAAACACAATAACGAATATAAGCGCCTGTATTTATTAATATATTTGCCGTTTATTGTGTGAAGGGTATTATTTTTAACCATGAGCTACTTTTGCGATACAGAAATGGGAACTACGGAAAGGGCACGGTCAAAGAAACCCTCCCATCGCGTATAAGTGCCCACGCCGTCGCCGCGCCCCGTCCCTCCTCTCCTCGTTATCGCATTTTAAAAGTGAGGAGCCCCATACATTATGTCCCCCCCCCACAGTTAATGCGGGGACGGCGGATAGCTCATTAAGATTGATCATTCCCGGCGCCGCTCCTCCGCGTACGACGCCACACCGCTGCCATTAATCACCGCCGCTTCCAGATAAGGGCCGCCGCCGCCGCATTCGGGCCGAGCGCGAGGCGGGAGCTGACAGGTCGGGCCGCTTCTCGCATAATCGTAAGTGTACTGCTTCTCGTCGCCACTGCCGCTGACGTCTTCCCACTTCAGCCAATACGTCGGCTCTCAAAACGGTACGATCTCCTGCTTAGATGCCGACATTGTCCCCGATACACAAAAACTAACTTCTCTGCAAAAACCATAACATAACCATACCGCCCATATCATGCTAAATTAGGTTTTATTCACATATTTTGGTGAGCACTGTGAGAAGCTTTTCATGTTTAGATATCCAGAGCCGTGGGAAGATATTTTGGTTATGGGGTGCTGAGAGACAAGATTTCCCCCCAAAACGCTACAGTTAGGTCCATAAATATTAGGACCATCGACTCAATTCTTATGTTTTTGGCTCCACAGTATAAACCACCACAATGGATTTGAAATGAAACAACAAAGATGTGCTTGAACTGCAGACGTTCAGCTCTAATTTGAGACTATTTACATCAAAATTGGATGAATGGTGTAGGAACTACAACCGTTTATGTAAATGGTAAATGGTCTCAACTTGTATAGCGCTTTTCCACCTACGTTAGGCACTCAAAGCGCTTTACAGCAAGAAAGCACTTACCCATTCACTCTCTCATTCATACACCAATGTATGCAGACACGGGAGGCAAGGAGGGTGAAGTGTCTTGCCCAAGGACACAACGACAATGTGCACCTTCAGGAGGCGGGTGAGTTGTGGTGGTTTATAGAGCCTTAAACCTTAGAACTGAGTCGATGTCCCAATATTTATGGGCCTGACTGTATTTCCAATTTGATAATATTGTGCAAACTATCCACCAGGGGATGCTGCAGCACCCTTAGCACCCTGGGTTTCCACGGTCTTGTAGATACCGCTAAAAGACTAGGTAGACTTTGTTTTTGTTTTGTTTTTAATATGTTTTTTGCATTTTGTGTATTTCCTAATGTGGTGCTGGATAGGGCTGTCATGATAATTACTATATCGACTCAACGTTCAATAAATAACAGATAAACGATCGTTTTGGGCTCATTTATCGCCTGTACATTTGGTAGCATTTTATTCTTATTTTGATTCTAAATTGTGTTACATTATATTTCATGTTTATTGTGGCTTGTGTGGCATTTTAGGATATAATCATGCACTTTCAGAATAAAGGTTTATGTCATTTCTATGCTTTAGAGTTAAAGAGGGGGTATTATGTAAAATCGACTTTTTCAAGCTTTATATCATGTTATTATGTCATTCCCTCATTAAACACATGCCTGGAGTGTTGCCTTGGCTCATTTACATATTTTTGAGTAATCAGTGAAAACTTAGACGGCAGCCATTTTAGGTGTAGCTATGCCTCAGTCCTCCTAGGAACGCCCCCACCTCCTGGAGACGCCTCTGGACCTTTCGTCACCAGCCAAGCCATCAACCACTGCTCCTCAGCTCAGCAGAGCCCCCTCCCCGCCAGTGTTTGGAATAACGCCGTTTAAAATAACGGCGTTAGGTAACGACGTTATTTTTTCAGTAACGGAGTAATCTAATTCATTACTCTCCCCGTCGTTACAACGCCGTTATCGTTACTGGGTAAACAAAGTGGCACGTTACATTTAGACTGAATGAGCGCCGCGGTGTCAGCTCACGCAGCAGGAGCAGCGGAGAGGGTGGGCGGAGTCTAACGGAGTCTGTGCAGAGTGTTCGTGCTCTCTGCTCCAAAAACTACGTGTGTCCCAGACCCGCGGCTGGCCCACAGCGCGGTGCGGACGCGGGGAGAATCTATCAGTAGTGTTGGAACTTATTTTTAACCCAAAGACGCGTCTTTCCCCCCCTCGTTGGCCGCGTTGGCACATGTTTCTTTTACTCCTGTTCCTCCTCATTCTCTGTGAATACGGCCGTATTAATTGACATTGACATTAATAAAACAGCGACGCAAATACTGGTCAATACCATTCAGTCACAGAGGCCTCCCCCACTCTACCCCCCATTCAGTTCATTCAGTTACTATGAACATATTTTACATGATAGTACATGAATACAAACACCTCTGTCTGTTCTACTCCTTTCAACTGACTTTTGAAAAGTGCAAAAAAAAAATCAAAATTCGTTGATATAAAGCAATTTGTTTTTAACAGTAACGCAAATAGTTACTTGTCCTGGTAACGAGTTACTTTCATTATAGAGTAATTCAGTTACTAACTCAGTTACTTTTTGGAACAAGTAGTGAGTAACTATAACTAATTACTTTTTAAAAGTAACGTTCCCAACACTGCTCCCCGCACAGTAGTGTTGTTTAGATGCCACAGCAGTGTGCTGAAGGGGGCGTGTCGGAAAGCTTCTTAAAGAGACAGAGGCCTATTTCAAGACGTTCAGTACAGCCATTTTGAGAGAGCAATTTTATTCAAGGCAGTTATTTTAATTTACTGCATATACAGACCAACAGAAGGTTACGTCATCATTGTAGTATGCTATAGACTGGTGCTATGTGATTGAAAAAAAGCATAATACCCCCTCTTTAAAGATATCGAGTATCTTTAGAGTCAATAGTATCGTTTATCGCGATATTTTCCGGCTTCAATATATCGAACTTAAATATCGTGACAGGCCTCGCGCTGGAGACAACTAATGGAGATCCTAACAAATAACCAAATAAATGTTACTTTATCTTACAACGCCCACAAACTAGCACCAAATTTGTTCTCATAATGTCCTCATATAATTCCCGCCCCCTCACGCAATCTATTCGTGTGATGTTGCTAACTCTGTGATTTGTTTCTTTTTCTGTCTTTGCCCTCTTATCACTATTGCCAGTAAAAAAATGAAGCATAGACATCTAATCCAAGCAGTGTTTGCAAAATTATCCGAGCCAGGCTTCAAAAAAAGATAATTATGTATTTGTTTGCCTACATGATCAAAAGAAAAGTCGCCACCGAAAACAAGAAGACCGATCAGACATTGTGATATTCCGTTGGACCGCCCTTCAGAGTTTTGCCGTGTCATTGTTTCGATAAGCCACTGTCGGTCCACTGCGCAAAGCCTTCTCTAGCACATCCTCAAAGATTCTCAATGGGGTTCAGGTCTGGACTCTGCGGTGGCCAATCCATGTGTGAAAACGATATCTCACGCTCCCCGACACCTATCTCGTTTTGTGGCGGCTTGAAAATAAACAACTGAGCAATCTTAACAATATGCTTTTCATCCCCGAGTATATCGGGCGCTCATATCTGCAACATTGGGCTTCTCTTTATTTTTCATATGAAGTTGCTTTTGTAGACTTTCAGAGCCCTTTCCTTCTTCCCGCTTCCTCTGTGTCTTTATTTACATTCTGGACCACATCTGTCATCCCCCCTCACAAACTTCTCCTCCTATTACCTCCCTGCTGCAACGCTGCTCCGCCGTAAGCCCAGACCTGCTATCTCCCAAAAGCAGCCTTCGCAACATATCAAAAGTTCTGTATTTACATTTATATTACAAGTCATGCTGTTTTTGAGCTGGATCAGAAGTGATTACGTGTGGGCAAAGGTTTATTAGTTACCAATTACAGACGTCATTATGCATTTGGAGGCTTTTTTTTGTACCCCCCAAAGCAGCTGCTGTAAACCTATACGCTGAGAGGCTACAGTCGATGTAGCGTTCACCCACATACTAGAAAGTTTGATCCCAGCTCCAGCTTAATGTGCATACTGTGGTTGTGTCCTTGGGCAAAGACGCCACACAGCCATCCTGAATAGGGGTAGGCGGATACCAAATGGCTACCGAGTGTCAATACTAATTAACATAAAAGGCACAACTGCAAGCTATATACACAAAAGGTATTTACTTCAGTGGTTCCCAACTTTTTTTTGTTTCATTTTGCCAACATGTTTACAAAGTGATCTACTAAATTCTGATTTATTAATGATTAGTAGAGTGATCTTTTCAAAATAAAGCTACATACCACCTCAGTCTCATTTTACTGAAAAACATCAGATAACGCTAATAGCTACAACTTAATTAGCCTTAATAAATGGTAAGTTAATACTTAATTCACCATGGACACTTCATTACTTAAAGCAGAACTAAGTAACTCATGCCCTAGAGGCCATAAGCGCCACTGCAGGTGTCATAGCATGTTGCGTTTTTTACTCATTAATTGTCCGTGAGAGTAAACACTACGCTGACAGAAAAGACAAAGGGAGAGAGAGATATTGTACATCCAGTTACACAATAAGTTTTTTTGCTCAAACTTGGCTGTAAATACTGTTTAAGTGGCGCTAGCCTGCAGTTAGCTTTGCCCGTTAGCCTGTTGGCTTCTTCTTCGTGATTCCATTAGTTTGTATTGCACCTCCGATCCGGAGGCAGGGAAGTTGCAAGTGTGGTTTTCTGGCCAGAGACACCAGGGGCAGATGAAAGACCCCCCAATCATCCCATTAACACTTGTATTACCCCCAGAGGGACTACGGAAAGGATTTATTAAGGTAAACAAGTTACTTAGTTCGTCTTTAAGTCTGACTAACACTTAATAACTACTTAAGTACTACAGTTAATTTCTAACTCATAATGAATAGTTCTGAACATCCTTCACATATTCGTTGTTAAGTAGTAGTAACATTTTAATGCAGCTTATAGCCGGTTTTTGCAAATGTATATTGAGTAAATACATTCGCTCATGTGAAATGCCAGTATTGATACCAACTAAATTGACCTTAAAAGTATTGGTTTCGTATCGATTCAGTAAAATGAGGTATTGTCCATCACTGATCCTCAATAGTATGGATTTGGTTTGTGAAAAATAAGTACAGTGTAACAGCCGTGCTTCTTAATAACGCATTAACCTCCATTAGAATGTGATGATTCGGGGCGTGCAGAATGATTTCGAGAGCTAGAAACGAGTTGAGGACATGTCTAACAGTATAAATTCAACTTCCCTCCTCTGCCACTGTTTAACAACGGAAGAAATTGTGTATAGGATGAGTATAGGTTCATCTTACTCTTAAAATTGACAAACGAAACCCCTAAAATTGTTATTATAGGTTGAATGTATCTTTTCACTCTACAAAGCTGTATCCCTTTGCATTCTGTGCAAGTCAGCAGTTCCTGAGTGAACCGGAGCCAAAGTTAGCAGTTGGGGAATTTAAGCAATTTAATATTTTATAACTGCTTTAGCATTGGCAGGGCACACAGTGTGGAACAATTTAGCTCGTATAGGCACCCTATTATTTTCTTCTTAACAAATAAAATGGCTAACAAAGAGAAGAGCTTTTGTTTGGCCCTGTTATACCTTTAAACACAATGTGCAGTTTGCTAAGACGGCTAAAAAAGACGTTTATTGACTAATAGTTATATTGTATGTCCTTGACGTGGACTGATGTGCTCCACAGCCCACAATCCATTACAAACAAATGGATAATGCCCGTAATGCATCGAACTTGAAGACTCCTTTATGAGAATGCTCTATTCTCGAGTGGTTAAGAGGGTTGTGTGCTTGATCTAAAGTTTTCCGCTCATGCAGTTGATTTGGGAACAGAGTAAATTGGTCACTCTGCGCTGTCTGCCATATTAAATGAATGTCTGTCTGGCATTGTATTTTCTGTCTGTTCGTACTCTGGGTTTCCGCAGGGCATTAAAACTCATTAAATGAATTGTTTTTCTCTCTTAACATATACACTTTCCATGTAAAAACAAGGAAAATGTCTAATCTACACGCTCCATGTTCCTAAGAATCCTGACAAGATATTGATGTTCTTTTCAAGATCATTTGTTGATTCCTAGTTCAATATTTTAGGGGATTGACGGGACCTCATGAACAGTTTGCTTGAAATTTGATTTAACCTGCTGTGTTGAATCGGTCTAGTTGTTTAGCAGTTTGATCTAGCAATATTCTGCACAGTTACTTTTTGTTTGTCATACTGTGAAACACTGTGCGGACATTAATTTCAGAGCCTGTTCAATATGCAGAGGAGAGTCCAGGGATGTGGCCGACCAGTTTCAGTCAATGCACTGATTCCATTTGGAGCATGTGGCCTTTCTGGACCTGTTCCCAGAGTACGGCCGCACACACGCATCACCTGCTCCGTAGATGAAGTGAGCGCGTTGCTTACAGCTGTACCAGTGTATTGCACATTCAGCGGAGGTCCTGCCCTGGAAGAGTGCCATTTCCAAACAGATGACTTCACTGCGCCCCAATTATGCGGTAGCAAATTGATTTTTGTGTATATCTGTGGGAGAAGTATTCTTGATCGCGCATGTGTGTTCTGCTTGTCGTAGGTGGGTTTTAAGTAGCCTGGTCTTCCAACTCTTTTTTTTTTTCTATTCTTAAGAGTTTACAATCCATTTCTCCACTATTACTTTAACAAATGCTGGATTATGGATATATTTTTCTACTAAATAAAGGTAAAGAGGCATGGAGAGTAGGGGTGGGAACCTCTGGGTACGATACGATACACGATACATGGCTCACGATAACGATTATCTCACGATACGCCGATACTGCGATAATCGATATATTGCACAAAATAATCTACGATACATCACGATAAAAAAATCTACTTTTAACCTTTATTTAACATACTACATATATTCATCGTTTACATTTCTTTTCATGTGCTTTGTACCACTTTTATAAATGATCCCTGACTTACTCACTGAAAATGAGTCTATAGATCTGTCAGTGACTTCATTTACGTTTAAATAAACAAGAAACCACAGTCCTATTTAAAAAGTAATAAATCAACCCCAAATTTATCTTCTTTATAATTATAAAAACTATCATTAAAAGTAATTTATTTGTGTGACGGTGTTTGGTCCAAGTGTTTAAAACTGTAGTGCTGCCCCCTGCTGTCCTGACTGAATTCTTGATCATTGTTGGCCTCTATTGACTGTGTAAACAGTGGAGCGCTGCTGCCTCATACATATGCATGACGTGGCTCATTAATATGCATGACGTCATCAAAAGTATCGATTTCGGAATGAAAAGTATTGGTATCGTATCGTCCCGCAAAATATGGCGATATATTGAAAAATCGATAAATTGTCACACTCCTAATGGAGAGGAGCAAAGTGGTTTAACAGCCCATAAATAAAACCGACAATGCTAACCAGGAAGCTAACTTTACCTCCATGCTACGTCTTTGCTCTGAAAAAACATCCACGTGGACCCAATTTTGGCTTGACTTTATTGGTGTGTGACAAATATGTTTATAGTCCACCAGAAAAGAGTGAAACATTGTGATTCCCACCGTACAGTAGACTAATCCTAATGCGGAGTGTACGTTTGTCCAGTGTGCAGGGGGTACATGGAATTATTAAAAATAGAAATACAAAATAAGATTAAACTGAAATATTAAAGCCACACCGTAGAACATTCCAGATTGCACAGTAAATGTTTACATCACACAGGCACCTGAACTGTTTAAAATACATTTCCATCAATACATTTGCCAGCAATGCCGAACATGCTGCTAATTCTCAGCTAGACACAGACGATGCTGTTTATGCAGCGGGTCATCAAATAAAGCCTTTGGAAAAGAATGTGGTTAACTGTACCTCAAAGCAAAGCAGCAACATGGAGACGAGCTTGTGATGTCCAGCTTCCAGCAAAGTTACAACAGAGTCAGGAGTAAAAGGGTAACATTTCACCTGTAATGCATTTTATAAGCTGATTCTGAAAAATAATTGTCATTTGGTCCCTTTTCAATAGTTTTGCTGTTGTTCTTTACTTTCTATAAATGCAGTATCACCAACACCAGTTAAGGGATACGTCTGGACTATTACACAGAGGTTACGTGAGACAAAACATGTTGAGAACCACTGCTTTAGCATTTTCAGCCAATGCAGATATTCTTTACGCACGATCCACTAAAATGAGATGAATATCCCTGACCAAACTAAAGTAAATGCGTTATCCTGCACAGCCATGAAATAGATGTTAATGCGTTATCAATGAGGCTCTGCGTAAACACAGCAGATGCTACAGGAAGCCGGTCGATAACGGATATTTCACCCTAATGAGAAGCCATAATTGCAACGGGGAATAAAGTCCAAAACTGCAGCATATGGGCGAATCCAAAAGCAAACATTTCCAACTTCTCCCCCCCCGTGCGCGAGGCGATGCTTGTTTTGCATGCTACATTTTTCTGCTTGCATCTCCAAAACTTGCGGTTGTACTAACTTGCTAACATTCCCGGTACGTACGCCGCTGCGAGTGGCTATAGGTCAAACTTTCTCCGGAGTAACCAAACTTTTAAACGGTTTTGAAAATGCGCAGAGGCCGTGCAATAAATACTAATGACTAGAGCGGGCATTAGCACCAAAGTGTCCCATCTACTCTAGCGGCTCATTATTCCGTGCTTAACAAACGGGCTCAACACGTGAAGAATTACAAGTATTATACATGTGTGACTTAGACAAATAGCAGCGCGGGAAATTACAGTGAAAAACAGATCGAAGAAAAAGCCAGAGCGGACTTGAAATATAGGATAACAGCATGGAACAGCAGTGTAGCGTTTCCCTATTGGATTTGTGGTATAGTAACAGCCTGGGGCGCTGAATTATGTTGATTAAGTTAATTATTCGCACGCACTAGAAGCGTCTTCCTCCCGCTGTTATTCCTCCAAATCCTCGAAAGCAGCATTGTTTCTCTTCTCATTGTAACGCAGGTCACCGGGACTTGAATATGCACAGGGGCGTGCGGCGGAAAATCAGGACTTTTTTTAAAAGCAGTCCACTCAGCTGATAGATTGTTTTGGCTCCCGGGAGGAGAGTGTGAAGGAGGAAAGGAGAAACTTGAAGAGGTAAGAAAAAAGAACCTGGTCCTGGACTTGGAGGGAGCTGTGCAGGCGGGGGTGGTTCAGTGAAAGAGCGTTCGGCGACTAGTTCAAAGGTTTGGTGGTTGGATCGTAGCCCTCGCCTGTGAATTAAGATTTTGTGTCCTCGAGTGGGACATCTGTCTCGTGTGTTCGTTCGGAGTAGAATGAGTATCCTGATTAGAGGTCGATGTCAATGCCGATTTTTTTGGGTATTTTTATTGGCCGATGCCGATATACCCGGCCGATATTTTTAACTGATATTTTTGGCAGATTCTTTCCAAATAGGGGTGGGCCATATCGTATCGCATATTGTTATCGCGATATAATTTTTTGATATCGTTGTAATTTTTATATCGTCGTGGATACGATATAATTCATGTTACGCTCAGCTCCATCAGCAGCATAAACACTGACTGTAGAACATGGGGACAGGTGCTTATGAAGTTAAATGAAATGAAGGATGTAAACCGCTTGAGTAGATCATATTCGCGAGGAAAGTAGTATGCCGTTAAAAAAAAAAAAAAGAATGAAATATCACTGAATTAATCTTCCCAATAGGCGTAAGGCTGGGATTTTGAAGTAATTTGTCCATTGTCAATAATATCGTCAAATACATCGTTATCGTGATATTTCTTTTTATATCGTGATATAGATTTTAGGCCATATCGCCCTGCCCTATTTCCAAATACTTGGTCACTTCAGCATGGCCGATTTTATTTGATCACTTTACTGTAGGTGATTCCTTCAGTTTTTGTCCCAGCCTGGATTAGCTGCCGTTAGCATTAGCATACGGTTACTAGCTGCGGCATTTTGCGCGGCGATCAAAAATACAATTGCGGAGGTTAAAACTAAATCGGTGGTTGAAGTCTCGAGGTTCTGCGCTTTAGAATGACATGCAGCACGTTCATATTGATTGAGGTTTAGTAGGTGAAACTTGTGTTACTGTTTAACAAACTTGTAGCTAACCAAGTTTCATCGTGATATTTCTCTGTTCCCCTGAGGCCTAAGGAGTTGTGGGGGGAAGTCTCTCTATTAGGGCAGGGCGATGTGGCCTCTAATCTATATCACAATATAAAAAGAAATATCACAATAACGATATATTAGATGATATAATTGACAATGGACAAATTACTTAAAATCCCAGCCTATCTGCCTATTGGGAAGATTAATTCAGTGACATTTTATTATTATTTTTTCTTTAACGGCATACTAATTTCCTCGCAAACATGATCTACTCAAGCAGTTTACATCCTTCATTTAATTTTTTCTTTTTTCCCAAAAATTATATCGTGATAACAGTATGCGATACGATATGGCCCACCTCTAGTTTCTATTATTTTAGGTCCCGCTGTTAGATCGTCCGATAGCTGATATTGTAAAACACCCAAATATCGGTGAGATATATCGGTCGACCTCTAATCTTGAATTTACTCTGTGTGGGACATTTTTCTGATCCCACACGCGAGGTAACATATTTTGGATGCCTTTGATCCATTGTTTCTCTGATTGTTCGTTGAAATGTTTCTGTTAATTTTCCAAGAGTTGTGCAACAAAAGCTTTATTCAAAACGAGTGATGAGAGAAGACGATTCAATCTTTAAATACGTGGTAAGTTTATTTCAGATTTTTGGACAGAACTGACTTTATTAATCTTGCAGACTTAACTTTTGGCTTGAACTGCGTTGTACACATTCATTGATAACCTCCCTATAGGGCTTATATACAGTGTTAGCTGAACATACTTTTTCCACCCAGGTAGTCGCCCCTCCCTGGAGAAGTGTGCGGAGGCGTGGAGAAGTGGATTGTGTGAAGGAGAAATAAACAGATGGAGAGCTAAGATTAGGCTGGAAGTATAGGCTCTCATCTCGGGTGCACGGCGCTGTAAAGACCTCACCTTTCTGCTCCAGCTGCCGTGACTTTCACAAACTCCCTCTGTAAACATGGGCTGTCTTCAGCCGGAGAACTGGCATTACGACAAAGGCACACTTGTCACACAGGTTTATTTTTGTTTGCTTCAACGTCTCTACACTAACGTACAGATTGGAACGTTTAAACTACACGAATTAGTATAAGGGAAGACTGTATGTGAGTTTGTAAAAATGCCAGATTTTTATATATTAGTTTTGTATCATTTATAGCAATTAAAAAAATACATTTATGCCCAATTCCCTACATATGCTCAATCGTAAACTTGCAGGCTAGTTGTTAACATTACTATGACAGTAAAGCGCTGAGTTGAAATTTGTAAAACATGCTTAAAAGTGAAAAAAAAAAAAGATGCTACAATGCATAAGCGTAGGGTGACCAGACGTCCCAGTTTACCCGGGACAGTCCCAGTTTTGAGTCCTCTGTCCCATGTCCCCACACATTCCTCTAAAACCATTAATTTGTCCCAGTTTTACACAGGATCTGTCCAAAGTGTCCCAGTTTTTGGCCAATATGATCCACAAAGTAACAAACTGCTTGAAAATTCATTTGTTTGGGCCATGCAAATGTCCATTACCAGGTAGAAACCAGTAAGAGATATCAAGTCTATCATGTTAATGCTGATTGGTGCATGGTGTAAGATAGTAACACGCAGATTTACCATTTAGCTTAGGAAAAACAGTCACTAAATGGCTCCCTGGTTGACCGTGCAACTAAATCCCAAATAGTGTCCCAGTTTTTTAGTCAGAAAATCTGGTCACCCTACATAAGCGCCACTGCAGGTGTCGTAGCATGTTGCATTTTTTACTCATTAATTGTCCGTGAGAGTAAATACTACGCTGACAGAAAAGACGAAGGGAGAGAGAGATATTGTACATCCAATTACACAATGGAGATAATTTATTCACTCAAACTTGGCTGTAAATACTGTTTAAGTGGCGCTAGCCCGCAGTTAGCTTTGCCCGTTAGCCTGTTAGCTTCTTCTTCGTGATTCTATTAGTGTGTATTGCGCCTCCGACACAGAGGCAGGGAAAGTTGCATTTGTGGTTTTCTGGCCAGAGACACCGGGGGAGATGTAGGACCCCCCCCAGTCATCCCATTAACACTTGTATTACCCCCAGAGGGACTACGGAAAGGATTTATTAAGGTAAACAAGTTGCTTAGTTCTTCTTTAAATTGTGGTTGAAAATTTTTAAAATAACTGTTCCACCAGGGCAGCTGTGTAACAATAATTGCAAAATAGAGAAAAGACAGTGCAACATGACAAATAGTGCAAATTGAGGTCAAATATTGTTGTTTACTTTTTTATGTATGTTTCTTTTGTCGATTGTTTTTCCTGCCAGGGCTCTGTAAACATGCTTCGTCTTCAGGGAGAACAGTGACATTTACCTACGTGTCTGTTATTGTCGCTCTTGTCATCGTTCTGTTTATTTGTTTATCCGGGCACCGAGGTTGTCCTGCTGTTGCGGGGTCGCACCTCTGAGGCTAGCTCCGCCGACGTGCAAATCCCGTGCGAAAGTAAACTCGTAAACAGGCACAAGCTGGCCGGCGTATGTGCATTTTCTCACACTACTCAAGTGGCATCGGCGTTTTTAGCCCACGCGGCGCGCATCGCGGAGGCTAAGGGCTGTCTGCTTCACATGGCGGTTCAAGACACCAGGCTTTGAAACTTTTAATTAGCATCACCATACACTTTTGCGCTGTTTTTGTTGTTTATTTTACAGTGCTGGAAAGTTCTACTAATCTAAAAATACAAATTCAACATAAATGTTAAAAAATAATGTCATATTTCCCTTGTTTTGTTGTTGTTCTTCCCTGGACATTTAACACCCTAGACTAGAGGGGAAAAAAACTACTACCAAATGACCCTCAAAGTTGTCATCGTTTGTCGTAGTTGTATCTAAAGGCTGTCTCTTCCTTCTCTTCAGGACACCAGGCTAACCTTTAAATCAAAATGAACAGCCGTAGTGGACTTTGCACTTTGGATGCTATTTGGTATCGTATAAAACTTGGGCTGTGAACGTGAACCGCGGTGACAGTGATGGTGGGCGCGGTTGGCATTTGAGACGACGAGGGAGGTGTTTATAACCACGGGATGAAGTGGACATTCATTTAATTTTATGACACTGATGCGGTTGTTTATTAGTGACCAGGAGGATTCGAGTTGGTGTTGCTTTATGTGCTTGTAATCCGGCCCATGCAGCGCTATTAAAGTGAGGGCAAATGCTTCGTGACCAAGGGAACCTCAGGGGTTGGATGTCGAGAGCAGATATTTAAAGCCGCGCAACATTCAGCTCAATACATACGGCAAATGATATGTATTTCTTTAGTGTTGGGCGTTTTTGTTGGCGAAAAATACCCACAAAACTATGACTCTCCTCAGTTCTGACACCACCTGCTCGTCTCCATGGAGATCCTGCTGCTTTGCTTTGACCTCAGGCTAAACATGAGGTTTAAATACTAGAGGTTGATCAATATATCGGGCTGATATTTGGGTCGATATCATGCCGATAAAAGGCTGATGTCTCCGGAACTGAAAGTGATAGACTTCCCATTTTTTGCATTGGAAAGAGCTCAGTCACAGTCTAATTAGTCCTCCCACAACTTCCTCGGCCTCAGGATCGCTGAGAAACATCGCAGTGAAAATTATTCACAAGTTTTGTACACCTCGGATCATATTTTATTATATGTTTTATGCAATAGACTTTTGCATAGCTTCGTAACCATGAGAAATAGACTTTTGTTTTGGAATCTGTTGATTTTTGTCCTTCAAATGAGCTCCCTCTGAAGTACCCACGTAACATGAACGTCCTGAATAAATCAGCCCATGCCCCTATTAAAGTGCCCACTGCTGTCACAGTTCAACACTGACACATTTTAGAGTTTAGAAGCATCATTCACAGGATTATAGACAAGACAGTTTTTAATATCGGCGGTGCATATCGACATCGGCTGATCAACATCCCCAAAAATCGGGAAAAAAAAAACATGTCAGTCCACCTCTATTAAATAGTCTTTCAAATGCTTGATTTCGATAACAAACCACAAACAACTGTATCATTGCCTATGTCGCGCTAACCTTTCGGAGCAGGATTGGTATCTCTACAAATAAACTTACCTGGCTTTGCTTTAAATAAACCTTCCAGAATCTATGTGTGGCAGAAGTTGTTGAAGTGGGGTGCATAAAGCGTCTTGCGTCCCGTCGTCACGCACTGAAACAAAATACGAGAAGTCGCTCTTTACAAACTGGAGTTCCCTCATTCGTCTTTGTCTTTTTCTCAGTGCAAGTATTGGCGAAACGGTCTTGTTCCACTTGCTAATCGAGGAGCCACGCTTGGACAGTACAGATAGTGAGGCGGAGAAGGGGGTAAACAGCGAATCGCAAATGTTGGAGTGCGATTTGGAAAGCCTCGGTTAGTCCTCAGAGCGGCTGGATTACGGGAGACTGTAGTCCTAACATGCTCCAACGCTCCGGCGCAGCGGCCTCTTAATTCAGACAGAAAAAGGCCTAATCTCCAGCCGCCAGCCGCCTCCAGAGAACTGCACTTAGACTCGCGGAAACGCGGGGAAGGAAAGCAAATACTCTCTGAATACACCTTTCCATCTTATTCCCCCCTCCCTTCTTGTTTTATATATGTTTAATATACAGGAATAGGAAAAAAGAAACTTAATTAATCTACAGAAACGTAAACAAAAGAAAAGGTAAACATTTAAATTAATTAAGTAAATGATGGAGGAAAAATACCATAAATATATAAAATGTTGACTTAAATCCATAGAAATTATTATATCAATTTGAAAAGAAAATGAATTTGTCACAAACATTAGGCCTTCATAATACATTTTTATATTGTATATTTGGTGTGCACTTTTCATTTATTTCTAAAAGTTATGAATCATAAGCCTCTAGTAAAGGTTGCAATAGTTTAAAGTGGAAAATTGCTACATATAAATCTTAATAATTATTCATTAGTTTGTTTTCTTAGTAGTTTGTCAGTTTAGGAGAGTGTTTTCACTGATAGCAGCAGTAATCATCAATCATCAAATGTTGGGTTTATTACGATACTTTAAAGGGGGGTATTATGCTTTTTTCAATCACATAGCACCAGTCTATAGCATACTACAATGATGACGTAACCTTCTGTTGGTCTGTATATGCAGTAAATTAAAATAACTGCCTTGAATAAAATTGCTCTCTCAAAATGGCTGTACTGAACGTCTTGAAATAGGCCTCTGTCTCTTTAAGAAGCTTTCCGACACGCCCCCTTCAGCACACTGCTGTGGCATCTAAACAACAACACTGTGCGGGGAGGGGCTCTGCTGAGCTGAGGAGCAGTGGTTGGTGGCTTGGCTGGTGACGAAAGGTCCAGAGGCGTCTCCAGGAGGTGGGGGCGTTCCTAGGAGGACTGAGGCATAGCTACACCTAAAATGGCTGCCGTCTAAGTTTTTACTGATTACTCAAAAATATGTGAATGAGCCAAGGCAACACTCCAGGCATGTGTTTAATGAGGGAATGACATAATAACATGATATAAAGCTTGAAAAAGTCGATTTTACATAATACCCCCCCTTTAAAAACTCTTCTTCATCCTGGCGATTACAAGACAGTGTGTTTAAAGTGAATGTAGAGCTGTGTTTTGATTCCTTCATCTATAATAAGTTGTTCATAGCCGGCAGTGTGTGTTGTCCCGGAAAGTCCCTGACATGTTGGACCTCAGCCTCCGCGCGCTCTGATGTAAATATCTTAAAGGCACGGCGCTCGCCCTTCACTCTGCCGAGATGTTTGGGTGACTGCTTTAACTCCATCTGTCTTCTGTCGTCTCTTTTTTCCCCCGTTGTTTGTTCTTTACTTTATCCAGCACATTTGTTTGTTTCTCTAAACTGAATTTCATGTTGGCAGCTTTCCTGTCGGCTGCACTCCTGTTCACACTGCACTGGCTTAAGCCTGGTCCGGCCGGTGCTAAAGCCTACAGGCCTGAGTTCCTAAGGCGTTTATCTGCACTTACAGGACTTGTCCACTTAAGCTTTTCAGCGTTAGTTTTCCAAATAAACATTTTTCTCATGGGGATTCTCGGGGCTAGAATATAAAAAGTAGTAGCAGCTGTAAATGTTGCCAATGTGAAATGGTGTAATAGTAATGGGTCAACTTTTAAATTCAGGTTTAACCGTCTATATCTTATGAGAAGTTCCCATAGTACGATAACCACAGTGTGTATGTCAAAGTAGCAGTACTTCTACTTGAGTACACGAGTGAAAGGGGGGAAAAAATCTCCCAACCATAAGAATAACTTTTACCGCCTCGCTCCTTCTCACTGCAGCCACAGTGTTTCACAGTATTTCATGCGTTCTTTGACAGACGGCTGTGGACTGGTCTCGCCTCAGGTGCATCGGGGCTTTAGGTCAGAACATGAATCAGGACTGAGTCGAGACAAAGTGACATCTCTGACACAACACATCAGCGTGGTGCCGTGTGACGACTCACAGACTATATTTAAGTACAAGCTCTCCTTGAGTAGTTTGTGTGTTAGGTAGGTGTGCATGATATTGGTGGAATGTTTCTTTAAAGCGATTACATTTGCAATTTGTGTTTCAACATTTAAGATTCACTTCATTAGTGCCCATTGTGAATGAGTTCAGGAGCATTAACACTTGAGAGAAGACTTGAAATATAAACAGCCAAACCAGGGTTGGCAACGACAGGCCCACGGGCCAAATCTGGCCCTCAAGCATAAAACCTCTGGCCCTTAAGATTCAGAGCTCAAATACGTTGTAAAGTACTCAAATCCTTAAAAACTCCTGGGCACAACTCCCCAATTAGTCATGTATGATGTTCAGCACTGGCATTTGTGGGAAGGGGTGCTTTACTTTGGGCAACAATTGGAGGTTCGACCCTTGGCATTTTGACAATGAAGGATTAAACTAATAGAAAAATGACATGCATTTCAAAACATGTTTGCAAAGGTCTTAACTACAGGGTTAGCAAGTTTCACAAATGATTAATCCCAATGTAGAGCATCTTAAATCATCTCATTACAACCATTACAATTGCAATTAAGATTTCAAATGTTTGTGCAGTTCTGTACTATCAGAAGTATCACAAATAAAAATGCCTTGGACTAAGTAAAAACTACATAGACCACGATCCGATAAGGATTTCATGGTCTATGACTGATTCTCAAACTTTTCACACCAAACACCGCCTTATAAAGTATGTGACCTTCCAGGTACCTCCAGGCACCTCCAGGCAAACATCAAGATTGAATCAGGACTCAGCTGGGTCTAAAATGGGACTAAAATTGCTATGCTGGAAATTGTACAAGTTCTCAAAGATCAGTGAAACTAAATAGACTTTACTTGCAATGCTGGCCACTAAGACAACTCCATTCAGATTCTTATTCTTCTCCATTGCTGTACACATTATGTTACTGTGCACTTTGAATAGTGAAAACGGGTGCGATACGTCCTTAATGGTTTAAACTTCAAAGCATAGCTGTGCGTGGACGTAGCGCGGGCCGGAGAGAATCATGTGCCAGCGATGATTGGAGACACACGGCCTGGTCACGATTGTCAAGCTAGTGCCCTGACAGCTGGACCTCTTACAGTGCTGCCGAGAGCGCTGGATCCTTCACAACGTGGCAGAACCAACGCAAGAACATAAAAGGATTGTCCCGTGTAGGCTGAAACAACTAATCGATTAATCGACGACTAATCGATTATTGAAATAGTCGACAACTATTTAGTAATCGATTAATCGTTTCTGTTCACACAGATTCAAATGGTGCAAAATGACATGAAAATGTAATATTTTGATGAAAACCTACTTGTTTTATAGTTAGGGTCTGTAGTGTTTTGAACATTGTAAGTTCATCAATATCTGTCTGTGTCTCATCCAATCAGAAGCAGAATTAGCACCAAGAGCCGCCGACAAAGATTTACTTTAGTTTACGTCATCAATACGTCCTCAAGTGGTGCCACTTTAGCTTTTGTGATTAAAAAAAGAAAAAATAACAATTTCTACACAATCACAGCCAGCGATTACTCGATTAATCGTAAAAATCATCGATAGATAATCGATTACAAAATAATCGTTAGTTGCAGCCTAGTCCCGTTGATCAAGTCCATGAAGGTGGAGTTGGTAGCTTTGTATTGTAGCTTTGGAGAGTCTGGGGAAAATATGGACACGCGATTTTCTGGAATTAGATTAAGAATCCGTGACTTTCTTAGCGTTGTATATTAGTCCAGGGCATTATCACTCGAGAGTTGACTAGCATATGTACTGCTTAGCAACCACAACAACCGAATGCATTTAGTTATTACTAAGGTCCGTTAAACCGCATTTTGTAAATACTGTTAAAATGTTAAAAAATTAATTCATTGTGTAAATCTAATTTGTAAAAATTAATCCCCTATCAACCAGTTAGGAAGGTGTTGTTAAATACTTCATCATTTATAAGACATTTACACAGTTTACTAACCATTGTTGACATGTTTAAGCATTTAAAGAGAGAGTACAGTCACAATATGCACCATCCTTGAGTCTGGTTAAGGTCAGGGACAAATCAGAAATGGTTAAGTTTAGGAAAATGGTTTGGGCGCATTGTATAATTGAGTCTAAACTTATCGACTGAACATTAAAGAAATCACTGTTTAGTTGCTTATAAATGAGTAACAAATGATGAGGAAAGCTTTGTAAATGTGTAGAAATGATAACAATAAGTATTTACAAATGCTTTAATAGTGTGCAGTCGTCAAAGTATTTGTACTGCGTTACACTACTGTTCGAAAGTTTGGGGTCACACAGGCAGTTCTATAGCTTCTCTAAACAGGACAACATTATTCAGCAGTGCTAGCATAATTGCACGAGGGTTTTCTAATCATCAGTTACCCTCTAACACGATTAGCTAACACAATGTACCTTTAGAACACTGGAGCGATGGCTGCTAGAAATGCGCCTCTGCACACATATGTAGTTATTCTATTAAAAAATCACCCGTTTACAGTTAGAATATACATTCACTGTATTTACGATTAATTGAATGTCAATCCTGTCCATTCCACACAGGGAAGTTAGTCTGGTAACGGAGCAATTGGAGCAGTTTGAACGGGCGGGCCTAACGCACACAGATCGTCAGTGAAATAAACCAATTAGCGGACGTGACGACAGCTGTAGTCCTACTCACAAATATGACCTGAATATAAACTCACAGAACGCGGAGGCAAAATCCTCGACTACTTCATCCATGATTAGTTTTGGCTAATGTTAATGTTAATTGAACAACATAGCGGCGCAGCGAGTGACGTAACCTTGTCAATTCTCTGTGACAGTCGTGATTGGCTCGGCCTCAGCCGCCAATCAGCCACTTGTTTACCGTGTGTGTCCAGACCCGCCTTCTTTCGGGCAGAAAAGAAGTGGGTGTGGTTTATCAGGCTAGAGAAAAAAACAGTGCTTTTCTTTCAAAAATAAGGACATTTAAGTGACCCCAAACTTTGAACGCTAGTGTAATAGGGCTGTCACGATAATTACTATATCGACTCATCGTTCAATAATTACAGAAAACAATACATTTTTTTGGCTCAATAATTATCGTAGTACATTTATTAGCATTTTCCCCTCCATTTTTGCAGTCTAATACTGTATTTTCACCCAAAGTAAGTTGGGTTTCATTGTATTTCATGTTCATTGTGAGATATTTTAAGATTAAGTACTTTTCAAACAAAACTCTACATTATTAAGCTTTAAAGTTAGTTTCTTTGGCATTATAAGGTCTTCAATAATATAGTTTATCGCGATAGTTTCCTGCCTCAATATATCGAACTTTAGATGTTATCATGACAGGCCTAAGTGCTAAGTGTAATTGGTTATTGCATAATTAGACAATTATTACAAAATGTGGCGCATTATTACTAAATGTGGTTTCATTACACAAAGAAGTGAAAATTGTTACATTTTGAACTGTTATTACAAACACTGTTATTACATAATGCGGCTCAACAATGTCTAAACCAGTGATCTCACATCTCTCCTTGAATCGTTCAGTTACACTCCAAGGACTCCCTACCCGAATTATTGAGTGATCAACTAAACACTAAGCAGAGTGTTGTGTTCAAAATAAAGCTAAAATACTCTCAAATTCAAACGTTTTACTGTAAAGCATCATCAAAATGTACTTACATTTGAAAGTAATATAAAATACTTCTTAGTTTCCCCTTCGGTTTACCCCGATTAGCTCTGATTGGGAAACACTGGACTAAACTACAGAGTTGGAGGGTTTTCTGTGCAAGATCACATGACACATTTTTGTAGTTTGCAGAGGATATTACAATATATTAAAGGAATTGCATACTTTGTGGTTCGCTCATTCCAGCGATATTTCAATTTGATTTGGAATAATCTTGAATCTTGACCCAGAGACCCACTTAACGTGCATTTCTCAGGCAGGGATTTTGAATGAATAGTTTTCAACCTTTTCACCCAAGAGACACTGGGTTTCGCCAAATAAGAACCGTGTACATTTTCTCTTTGAACATCGGACAAATCATTGACCCAGCAAATGAATGAGAAGGTTCTCTGTGAAAGAGCAATAAAGTAAGATTTGCAAATTATTATAATGTTAAAACTAATTAGATCATTCCCGCATGCCGTCTTCATCAAGGTTTCAAATATCTTTCTACATGTTCATTTCCATAAAGTCTTTTAGTCAAACCAACAGTTCTCTCTTTCGCACTCCGAGCCGGTGTCATCTTTTCTGCGTTTGCCCCTAATTACGAAGTCGCTGCACCTCCGATTGTTGCGGGAACTTTTTAATTGCGAGTGAAAACAAGTCGTACGTTTTTTGTGTGTGTGTGTGTTTTTTCTGTGTGTTTTTTTTTGTGGTTTAGAGAAAGCTCCAGTCTGTTCTTTTGAATTATGGGAGCAGGCGCCTTGTCCCAGTTCTCGCACGTTTCCCTAAGTTCCTCCGGGGTTGCAGCTGTTGTGCGACTTGACTGAACATTGCAGGAAAAGTAAGGCTTAACAATACAGATGGGCTCATATTAAATGTTTTTCCATTCGTATGGTGCAAATTAGATTTAAAGTGTTTAAAGTTCATGCGTGACTGTGGCTTTCGTTCATGTTTTATCATTTAGATTGTGTGTCAATGGAAATATCACACTAGACTGCTCTTTTAGGGATCTGCATTTAGCGCCCTCTGCTGGCAGGAGGAAGAAGTACATATGTTATAAACAAGATACAAGCCATCATTTTGAGCTAATGGCGTGCTAGCAAAAGGATGGTGGCGTGATGAAGGCACAGAATGTGTCCAGGGATGTTTTTTGGTAACGCTTTATATTAAGGTGTGCTCAATAAGTATTAATAGCATTAAAGGGGGGTATTATGTAAAATCGACTTTTTCAAGCTTTATATCATGTTATTATGTCATTTCCTCATTAAACACATGCCTGGAGTGTTGCCTTGGCTCATTCACGTATTTTTGAGTAATCAGTAAAAACTTAGACGGCAGCCATTTTAGGTGTAGCTATGCCTCAGTCCTCCTAGGAACGCCCCCACCTCCTGGAGACGCCTCTGGACCTTTCGTCACCGCCAAGCCACCAACCACTGCTCCTCAGCTCAGCAGAGCCCCCTCCCCACACAGTAGTGTTGTTTAGATGCCACAGCAGTGTGCTGAAGGGGTGTGTCGGAAAGCTTCTTAAAGAGACAGAGGCCTATTTCAAGACGTTCAGTACAGCCATTTTGAGAGAGCAATTTTATTCAAGGCAGTTATTTTAATTTACTGCATATACAGACCAACAGAAGGTTACGTCATCATTGTAGTATGCTATAGACTGGTGCTATGTGATTGAAAAAAACATAATACCCCCTCTTTAATAATATGCTTGGAAAGTATTAACACACTGCTTATTATACTTTATCATAGACTGTTAAAAAGAATAACTCCTCCTCACTCCTCCCCGTTTACCATAATGACCACGTTCGAGGTGGAAATCATGGCGGATTTACAGACTCCTCCTCCCCAGCTCTGATGAAGCATGTATAAGGGCGGGATCTTCACTGTAGACTCGGCCCTTGCGTGACGTGTAGCTCGCGCAGCTCCAATGCCAACAGTCCGACCCTCATTAAGTACGAGATTTCTAAAAATTTCTTACGAAACCAGCCTGGTTTCTTTAATTGTGACTAACCCACGTTATCTCAGGAGGAATATGTAGCCGTAGAAAGTGTTTAAAAATAGAAACCAGGCGTTAAAGTTGTTTTAACGTGTCTAAAGTCCAATGCTTTTCAATGGGAGACTAGCGGCTATATGGAGGTACTACAGCAATGGCGGACCAATGACGGCCTCCAGCCAGCGGACATTGACTTTTATCTGTTAACATACTAATAAGCTATAATAATACGCTTATTCATAGCCAACCCTTAACCTAACCTTAGCGCTTACCCTAAAATGATTACTAATGCTTATTAATACTTAATGTGCACACCTTAATCTAAAGCGATACCGTTTTTTTTTACTTTACAAATGCGCAGCGCCTTCTGCAGTGGAAGAAGAAATGACCATGGTGAAAAGGATAAGTCAAAACGGCATGATTGAATAAAATACTCCAGAAAGTATGATACGTGGATAAAGCGTAATATGTTTTTACCTGTTTTAAATAAAAAAATTAAAAAAAATATGTATATGTATAAAACCTTAAAAGAATAAGGTTTAGGATCAAATGTCATACTTACTTCATTACAAAGTTCTACAAGTATGATTTTGATTCAAGGTCATTAGTACATGGACTATTATATTGCATTGACAACGTGGAGGACTAATCGGACTACTTCAACTATACTTCAACTATGACCTAAATTCACACATTGTCACTATTCAAAGAAAAATAATACTCTAAATAAAGAGTGGCTTTCCTTTTCAAACTAGCCTCATGTTTCTAAATATGGGACTGCTCTGTTCTGGCGAGTTAGAAAGACATTTTTAATATATTTGATTTGTATGGTTTTAAAACACAGTTTCGCCCGGGGACATTTTGCACGAGCCCATTCAGCCGGCGTGAATGCAAGGCCGGCGCACATGTCTGTGTTGGCAACAGCCCGTTTTATTTGGCCTCTCCGTGTACCATTTTTTTTTTTAAACGGGGGACAATTATTCGCGAATTTTCATGACAAAGGCTCCTCTCGCAGGTGAAGCCGCGCTGCCGGGTTACTATGGCAACCCGTTCTCCCCCCCCAAAAAATCTGGAAATTATGTCTTTACTCTCAAATATCTTTTTTTCTTTTTCAGAGACTGTCAAAGCTGTATAGTACATCCGTGGCTGTTTTTGCCTTTGAGAAACTTTTGTTTTGTTTTGGAGGTTTAGCCACTGTCATTGTTCATTCCAAAGCAGTGGTTTCCAAACGGGTTCCTCCCAAGCAGCCCACGAAAGAGCAACACAAGAAAGTTTGCATCATTGTTTCCCAACCAGGGGTACTTGGAACTGTTTTGATTGAGAAACAAGATGACACTGAACTTTATTTTGAAAGGAAAGCTATATTTTTGCAATAACATGTAGGGCTGCACTAGGGCTGGGCAATTTCCCATATTGATCGATCTTGATTTCATTTTTCATAATGAATTAAATACATCTTGCTGATTCATAAAATTAGATACATCTTTTATTCAAAGCTCAGCTCAAACACAAACAAATGCTTTCATCAAGTCTCATTTAACGCACAAATGTCTTCCATTGTCTTGTCCAAACTCCCAAACTAGATACTGTTTGTGCCAAAGAAATGGCTGTAAACTATGGCTGAAAGAACTAATCGATTAATCGACGACTAATCGATTATTGAAATAGTCGACAACTATTATAGTAAACGATAAATCGTTTTCTGGTTCACACAGACTCGAACAGAGCAAAAATGACATGAAAATGTAGTATTTTTGTTTTTATAGTTAGGGTCTGTAGTGTTTTGTACATTGTAAATTTCATGAATATCTGTCTGTGTCTCATCCAATCAGAAGCAGAATTAGTGCCTCCTACAAAAATGTACTTTAAGTTTACTCCATCAACACGTCCTCAAGCGGCGCCACTTAGCTTTATGTGATAAAAAATGTTTACAAAAATAACATTTTCCTACACCATTCACAGCCAAGCGATTATTCGATTAATCGTAAAAATAATTGATAGATTAATCGATTACAAAATAATCGTTGGTTGCAGCCCTACTGTAAACCTGTCGATTATAAAGTCCAATGACGATTATTGAGATTGACAAAAGTAGAGATTGCGATTTTGATTAAATTTCGATTAATTGCCCAGCCATAGGCTGCACAATATATATATATATATATATATATATATATATATATATATATTGTGGCTTCTCGTGATATATCACTAAAGCCTTCGTCTGACTGAGATCGACACATTTCTTTGCAAACTCAAACAATGCATTGAACTTATTAATGTGTAAAGGTTCAGGTTTAGTTAAACATTTACCAACTTAGTTAAATTTACCCTTGTTTGGTCCTGATGTGGTGTTTTTTAAGTCTTCTTTTGACACAATTTGCTGAAAAACGATTTGTGTGTTTAATTAGAGTGGAACATTATAGCAACCTTTATAGCAAGACTATACAGGTGGGAACCATTGGTTTACATAAAAGAAAAAAACTATTGACAAGGTTAAATTGAGCCTTTAAAACGGCAATATAAGCTTGACCTGACTAAATAAATAGCCTTGCATGTGTTCTCGATCATAGTTAATTTAAATTAGGAAATGTTGGTAGTGATGCATTCACTGACATGTTTTTCAAGTGCGTTAGAGTGATTGGTTCTCGACTGGTCATTCAAAACCACAGGGTACATGTCGTATTAGGCCACACATCACTAGCTATTTCTAGATTCCTAAATTATCACTTGATTATAGCTATCAAAGTTCTACGATAATAAAATATGAGCTAACTCTGCTTAGTTAGTAGTTTATTGCTTACTACTTGCATTTGTAACACCAAACCTCACAGGTCCCAGCGTAGCCTCAAACGCGTCGCTCTTTCATCGGCGTTCGCATCACTTGTCCGGATGAGCGCCCCGATCGCGCACCTGTTAAAAGTCTGACATTTCGCGGTCTGACCCCGCGCCAAAGATGGAGGCTAAAAATAACGGCTTACGGTGGGAAATACTTATTCTGAAAGGCACCGCGCTCCCTTTGTGTGGAGGAGATCATTCATGTCAGCGCGAAGCCGCCAGGAATCCCGTCCCCTCCTGCCGCCATAAGCCGCTCTAACTCAGGGGAAGTACAGGGGGAAAAAACATTAGATTCATGTGCTGGAGCAGTTTTACTCAATTTAAAACAAACTCGTGTTGAATGCAGAAAGTGTCAAAATTCATCTTAAATTAACTGGGGTGTAGAAAAATTGCGTTTTTTTTTGCCAATGTGCAGAGTTTTATGTCATTTAAGCAGAAATCTGTGAGTATTTTTCACAACCAAGCTTTTATTGTATACACTTTTTTCCTTATAGATAGGCAATACCATGTGATTATTGATAATAATACACTTTATTTGTAAAGCACTAACAACAGCTACAAGGTGTTTCACACAAAGACATCAAAAATACAAAATGAATACAATTACACCAAGCAGAATTAATAACGATTACCTGAATGGGCATAGGAAAGCCAATAGTTTAAAAGATATTTTTCATAGATAAATAATACATTTTGAAACTTCTTCTAATGTTTCAAAGTAGGGCAGGGCGATATGGCCTAAAATCTATATCACGATATAAAAAGAAATATCACGATAACGATGTATTTGACGATATTATTGACAATGGACAAATTACTTCAAAATCCCAGCCTTACGCCTATTGGGAAGATTAATTCAGTGATATTTCATTCTTTTTTTTTTTTAACGGCATACTACTTTCCTCGCGAATATGATCTACTCAAGCGGTTTACATCCTTCATTTCATTTAACTTCATAAGCACCTGTCCCCATGTTCTAGAGTCAGTGTTTATGCTGCTGATGGAGCTGAGCGTAACATGAATTATATCGTATCCACGACGATATAAAAAATTACAACGATATCAAAAAATTATATCGCGATAACGATATGCGATACGATATGGCCCACCCCTATTTCAAAGCATTATTTAGTAAAGTGCGTTCTTTCTCTCAGCTTATTGAGATGCGTTGCAGTCATATTTTTAATTATATATTTAAATAGTTTGAAGATTTACCTTTTACACGGTGCAGGCAGAACATTTCCATTGAAAGTTTTTTTAAGAGGCCCAGGCCTTGAATTACTAATGACTTTCCCTGTTGAGTCTTTTAAATTAGACGTTTTAATCACTTTTTTTAATCAATGCATAGATTTTTATGAAGATTACAGTGAGGCAAAATAAATGTCACACTTTGCAATTCAGATGCAATTTGCACTTTATTTGCCCTCATTTTGCCATTCAGGGTCAAACTATGAATAAAGAGGGAATATACTGCTGCTTTGTTCAGATCAGTGTGATCAATGATTTTCAATGGATCTTACCTGCAACCCTGCAAAAAATATAGATTGTTCAAATAATTCAAACTGAGACTATTGATCTGAATTTGAGTGATAAAGATTTAATTGTGTATTTGATTGGGACTATTGGTCTTGTTCTCGGAGGTTTCAATAATTATAATTTTGCCAATGGTTAAGATTTTTAAACTTGTCCTATTGACAGTTTTATTTTCTTGTTTTGATACAAGCTAAATAATGTCATATTCCTGTAGAAATCTTAACTGGACAAATCGTGCTCAAAAAGAACCATTCTTGCTATTGAGTTTAGCTTGATTTTTAATTCTTTTTATTTTTTTAATCAGTTTTGGCCACTGACCCAAAACAAAATGGAAACAAAAGGCCCAATTACTCTCTACTCTCAGGCTAAACAGTTGTGATTGCATTTACGTCCGCGCCATCAGCCCCTATAGCCATAATCCATAGTGCTGTGGGGCCAGATGTGCATTGACGTATTGAGCGGGGTCCGCGCTGAGTATCGGCTAATGAAGCCGAGTGTTTTACACATTGACTGTTACAGGTTTACAGGGAACACAAAGGTCGGGGTGAGTAAAGTAGTATTGTGTGTCACCGCTGCGGGACAGACACATTAGCTGATGATATATTGATTTTATCCAATTCTAAACCTTAATAGGAATATAACTGCCAACATTTATTAGTTTTGAGTCATAAAAATGTTCCCTTAATTCGTTGAGACTGTAAAAGCCAGGCAGGTTTATTTGTAGTGCACAATTTGTACACAAAGTGATTCCAAGTGCGTAACTTCTTACCGAGCGCATTTCCTCCTGTTCGGCATTACACAAATCTAAAAGCTTCTTTGAGAGCTTCACAGCCTATAGGCCAGTGTAGCGCCTCATTTGAAAGCTAAGACCTACAAAGCTGATCTAAACAGATCATTTTCCTTGTGTTGTTGCAGTGTCCATTTTTTCCACGTTCTTTTCTTATCTCATTCTTGCCACTTATTTTTGTTGCTCTTTGTGACTTTTTTTCCTCAATTGTTGATTTTTTTCCATCACATTTTTGTTGCATTTTCACCCTTGTTTTCTTCCCATTTTTGTTGCTATTTTGATGCTTTTTTTCCCTTTAGATTTGGGCAAAGCCAAACTGGAGATAATGTGCTCAGTTCAAGTAGGGGTTAAGAGGTAAAAGAAAATGCAGAAAAGATCAATAAAAACTACAAAACACAATGAAGGATGTACATTCTCGAGAAATGACTGAAAACCTGCATTTATCATTAAAATAACAGCAACAACATTGTGCCATTTGTCTTTGCGCCCCTCTCATAATTGCATATCCACTGTTCATACTAAGCTCTCGAGCCTCTTGACCTTTTATGCTTCCAGCTCCGCTCGACGCCGTCCCCCAGCATTCTCGCGGCGCTATCTTTTTCCTTATGTTTTTAGCGTGACCACAAAATGGAGGGCACATGCTAATGACATGTCGACCCCCTTAAGATGGCCCCAATCGTCCAAAAAAAAAAAACTAAACCCAACCAATCACCACCTGCCTGGCACTAGCGCCGTAGCCTATAGCGAGGGCGGCGGGTGACGTAGCGAGCACTAGTAGTAGTAGTAGAGCGTAGTAGTAGTAGTGAGCGCCGCAGTGACCTGATTGGCTACTGGATTTACACACGCGCTCCTCACTGGTCGAGATGTTTTGACAGTTGTGCCGGGTTGCCAGCGCTGAACGGCAGAATTGGCACACTATTCCCCCCCCCCAACCCCGCTTGTGCAATGTGGCGTATGAATGAAATATCGATAGCACGTTGCATTGGGGAAAGCAGACATCAGCAGTTCCGTTTGAGTGCGAGGGGTGAGAGATTGAGACTTGGCGTATTGAGATGTTTAGGCGAACAACACTTTCTCCTGCCATTGAAAAAAAAAAAAAACCCAAAAGAGAGGGACCGCCACGTGCTATTTCATGCTCCCCAATGCTGACGAGTTGTTCCCGGGACGATCCAGAAACACCTCTTAGCGAGCACAATAGGTCCCCTTTCTCGCGACGTCGAGGTGGCTTCGGTGCTCAGAGGGGGGGCGGCCATTGTGGAAGCATCTCCTCGCAGCGACGGGGACGCGCCGTGGCGAAATGAAGGCGATGGCCGTAGCCTATCGCTTGCAAGATCGGGCCAATGCGGACTCCCAAGCTTTATATATACGGCGCTTTGAGTCCTCACAGCGGGACGGCCACGCTTTAATCAGATCGCTGGAATGCGTGCGAGACGACCGGGAGATGAAGGGGAGGCTCGGTCTCATGGGTGATTCATGGAGGTTTTGGGGTTGTGCTCTGGGACCGGACTGATTGAGCCATTTGACTTGAAACCCCCTGATTTATTATCATGTTCCTCAACTTACCTTCGTCTAACCTTGGGCTGTTCCCATTCACTCATTGTTTTAGACTCATAAGGGCAAAGATACTTGTCTAATCTTTCTGAGCACTACAGAGTGTATTTTATTTAGCCAGAGCGCCACGGTTGCATACATGACATAGACCCTGCACTTGATTTGTTTTGGCGGGATTTAGCACGTACATTTCTAGTTGTCGTGGTCCACTTTCTTAAATCAAATTTGTCACATGCGGGATACGATTATAGGCTTGTTTCACAACTTTCAGAGAGCAGTTCTGTCATGGTAATGTCAACAACTTCAACGACAAAAGCTGCTAGTTCACAAATGTCTTTTTTAATTTTTTTATTTGAATGTATGTATTTGATAAGGGACAATGCACATTAGTCTATAGGAAGAGGAAAAGATGTATAGCTGTCGGGGAAATACTGAATAGTCCGTGGAGTTGTGAATTTAGAGGCGAGAGACTGTCTGGATATAAGTGGAAGAAGTTGATTACAATAATAATAAAGGGTTGGAGACATTTGAACAGGGCACAAGTCACATGGAAGGTTCTGATTTGACCGTACAATATGATAGAAGTTATACGGTCAGGTATATGCGAAGGCCAAATTAAAGGCCCTATACCTGATTCTTTTTCTTTTTTTTTTACAATAAACAATGAAGGAGGAAACTACAAAAATACAATGTTGTGGTCCAAACTTACATATTTGTAGCGTCCCAATTCTTCACAGGGACGAGTTTATTGGCACGTTTCACAGCTTGCAGGGTCACTTTTCAGGGTCACTTTCACAGAGATGCTACAAAACTAGCCTGCAAGTTCATAACATTGTTCCAAATGCTTTATAATTAGATGCACAGTGTTTTTTTCCCCCATAAATATCTGAGTTTACAATATACTAAAGAAGGACAAAGCAAATGTTGTTCCATTACTTGAAAAAATAGTGCATTTAATTCTTTATCAATACCAAAAAAAGCGCTAATTTCCACCTGCAGTCCCTGGACCGGTTGATACTTAAAAAACGTTAAAATGTATACAAATTCATACACAGAGACATATTGTTACTCACATCTTAAAACCAGTCTCATTTCAGGAAACTATCACTGACTATACCGGTTTGCTGTGACAATAACCACCGTTGGGTCAGGCAACATACTGTAGTATCTGCATGAGATCATTTCTCATAATAATACATAATATAATTAATGATAATTTAATTAGAGGCTCGGCAGACTAATGTCTTTTTTCCACAAATGTCTGCTTTTGCAATACACCGAAGGGCAAAAATAATTTCATTCCACTGTTGCAAAAACAAAAAAACAGGCATAGGGCCTTTAACGTGATTTGGTGTTCAAACAGTAGGATGCTTTGTAAACGGGACTAGATATTGGTGAAAAGGTTAGCGCATAGAAATCATGGAAAGTATGAACCTACAGTACTGCAAAAAGCAATCTTGAAAAAAGTAAACTTCAAGAAATCCGTCCATTGGGCAAGATTTTTTACACTTAAATTAATTACAAAAAAATCTCGATTTACTTAAAATAAAAGTGTTGTAGTTTTATCTTCATTTCAGAGTAAATATCTTGCCCCCATGTACAGATTTCTTGAAATTACTCAAATTAAAGGACCTATACCAGACATTTCTTCCCTTTTTAGAGGGTAAAATGATATTTGTCCCATAAAAGTATGTTGTAAAAGTAGTCATTTGTGAAAAAAAATCTGCCTGATGCGTTGTTAATGTTGTGTATGGTCACCCCAAATAGTCAATATGTGACGAAAAAAGGTTTACCTTTTTCATCATATATTGACTCCGAAGGACGGCAGTGATGGTAAAAAATACCCATTTCGTCACATTTTGACTAAAAAGGTTCAAAATGAAGTATAGTCCCTTTAAGGATTAATTGAGTCTTTTCAAGAAAATGTCACTTATTCTTTTTGCAGTGTATAAGCCTCTTCTCTGATCCGGCCTTTCATTGTTGCCGTTGTACAACAATATAGTTATGTTTCCTAATTTTGAAGTATTTACTGAAGTGCTTTCAACACGAATGCTTAATAGGGAAAAAAAGTACAACGCTTTGAACGTCTTTCAGAAACACTCTCTATTATTCTCCTCTACTTTGTATTCCGCACGTGTAATATCCAGGTCATTTTGCCTCTTTCCATTAGCCTCATGATGCGTCGCCCACATATGAAAAAAAAAGCTTTGTGAATGGCTTTTTATTTGCTATGTGTCCGCTGCGCGCTGTGAATTCGGAGTCCGGAGCCCATTGTCTGTCGGTGCGGCGCGGGAGGCGATGAAGCCAAGGGAAGGGAGCAAATGTTATCGAGGGTTAATTAAACACTGTTGGACACCTCTTTGGTAGGGTGAAAACACAAAAAAGATGCAGTTATAAGTATAATGGACAAAGACTGGAGTGGATTTGCCTTTTGTTTAATCCTATTTTCTATGTGTTTCCTTATCTCGCACACTCAGTAATAGCTGACGTTTGAAAAGTATAGATTATGAAGGGAAAAGTAGGTCAGCCAATCAGAAACGACCCCCATTCAAGTCTTCACCTAGATACCATCCCGCCCGCCAGTCGTATTCTTTCACCAAAAAAGGGGCGTGGCTTTAAGACGGCGCTTCGTTTTGATTGGGCTGCGTCTTTTCATGTCGAAGTCGGTTGTAAAGATTTCACACGAGGAGAATCCGACTCTCGCTATTTTCTGTCAAAGCCGAACTGTTTATCACTGCACGTGCAAGAAATGCGCTGTGTTTTCAAACGGCGAGCTCGTACGGTTTTGGCATTTACGTATAGCCTGGTGTATTTATTTTGATTTGGTACGCTCAACCATGAAGTTTCTCCACCATTTCTGCTTAAAGGCATTTAATATTAGTGATAGTCATGGTTATTCCCAGCAAAGCAAAGAGTTTTGGGTAGATAAGCCCCAGCGCAGAATACACAAAGCTCCAAATTTAGTTTGAAAAGGGGCAGGGAGATCCGAAAAAAGCTTATGCCTCGCCCACACGACACAATCTACGCCAAGAACAATAACTTGTTGCATTAAAATAGACTGTATGTTACTTTACAGCAATAAGCAACAGAACTGCCCATTGTCTAAATTTGTTCCGATACCGATACTTTTTCAATACCTATGCTAAAATATTTGTCATCTAGAGCCAGAAAACGGAGCAATAATGTGTGGAAGATAATTCACAATATCCGGTTCATTTCCAATGCCAAGAAATGGGTAAAACATGGGGAATCATTTGGAAAAAAATTGGGAAAATTTTGAGAAATTGTGCACACAAAAATAGGGAATAAATTAGGTAAAAAATGGGGGAAATGTGGAGAAATAGGGAAATATTAGTAATAAAAAATGAGCAAAAATGAGAGGAGTCATTTTGAAAAAAATTGGGTAAAGTTTGAGAAATTGGCAAAAATAAGGAAAAATTGGGAATAAATTGGGTGGAAAATATTAGTAATAAAAATGAGAAAAAAAGAGGAATAATTTGGAAACAAGAAAAAATTGGGGCAGAAATGTGTAAAAAAAAAAAAAAAAGAAATATAGGGGAAAAATGTATAAACATTGGGGCGGGAAATAATTTATTTGAGCTGAAACAACCAAGTTACTTTCTTTTAATGCTGTCCCTGGAACAACCGCATCAAAACTTGTATTTAAAGATATATATTTTTTTTTTCTGTACCTGCTTGTCGATACTTTCATTCTTCTGGTGGTGGTGTCTAAACTTTTTTCTGATACCATACTGGTATCATTGAATGGTACCGAGCTCTACTAATAAATCCCCATTACTCTCTTTCTTTGAACATGTGTTTGTAAATTACGAAGCTCCTTTTTCTCGCTTTGAAAATAACTTTTGCTGTCCTCAATTTGAGCAAATCCAAAAATAAAGGATTCGTTTGCTCGCTTTGCCGACCTTATGCACTATTCTTGGTGCCTTTTTTTGTTGTTAAAATGGAAAGTAATTACACATGTGTTCTCACAGCAATAAGTTCAGTATTTGGCAGAATCATTGTGTTTCATAAGGCCTGCAGTGTTGTTTGATCCTAAATGTGTGTTGTTTTACTTAAAATGCCCATACTCTTAGCGGTTTTTGTATTGATATAATTCATATGTGGCTTCCAGAAGATTGTACACGTCTCCCAGCATGCATTTCCCTGTAACCATACCTCCTCGCGGAGCCGACCCAGTGCGGTGGTTACTGGTTAGCGCTTCTGTTGAGCTGAATGCGTTTTGGTTGCGGTGTTCTCGGCGGGACATTAGCAAAAAAGAGTACATGCTAGCTCTCCGTCCTCGGGCCCTGGAATAAGTTATCACCACCCCACTGGCTTCCCCTCACGGCGCCCCCTTCTGGAGTCTCATTAAAACGCGGACAAGCAAGCCTCCACTCCCTCTCTCGCTCTCTCTGACCTGCAGCTATTGTTACAGGCCCATGTTCGGCTCCCGCTCACGAAGGCGTTTTGTTTTGCTCTTGTTCAAGCCTTATGGAGAAAATTGCTGAATTGTGAGGCGAGGGAGTTGTTGCGAATGAAGCGGGATTTTATTTTCTTTCTTTATTTTTTTTTTTAGGATAAGCTTTCGTGTTTGCTTTGCCTGAACCTTCTCCCCGTTGAGCGACGTTTGAAGGTCAGCGCAGTGCAGAGGAGGGCACCAGTGTGAAGCCAAAGAATTTGATTTCACGATGAATAATGCATTTGACAGTGTCTCTGTTTTGCAGCGCACATCTCTCTCTTACTCCATTGTTTTTTTTGTTGGTTTTTTGTATAAAGTCTCATTCAGCTTTTCCGCTTTTCAACTTGATGCTGCTGTGTTTGCAAATTCTGGTTTAAAAAAAAAAAAAAAAAAATGTGGGTTTTGCTGTTTTAATGTGACTGTGAATTTGAATTTTACCGGGAAAGTCTCATTTCAGTTGTTCAGTTCATGACGTTTAACTCATATACAGAGACAATGGAGTATTTATGTATATTTCTCTAAATTCCTCTAAATTTTATTAAGTTTGTCGCTTGGACAAGACGCCAACTGATAGTTCATCCAATTCCAAAAAGTCATCTGTATTACGGCTGCAGAATGTATATATAAAAATAAATAAAAATCTGTATTGCAATATTTACACTGAAACAAATGATAGGTGGTCTTTACTTAAAAAAATCCAGGAAACCGATTGCCTTGAAAAAGTCAAGTTAATGTGGCGAATTATTTTCAAGTGTTGGTAACTCACTAACTTCTGTTTTTGTATTTAGTCTCATGTGACTGTCACTCATGGTGTCTGACCTAAAGTTAACTCTGAAGACTGACGTGGACTCATTTTAAGTTGTGAAAACTTGAACAGAGAGATTGAAATATAATTGAAATATGGAAGTATTCAGCACTAGCGGTTTGGAAGTTAACTTTACTGGAGATTGGCGAGTTACCAACACTTGTAAATGATCAGCCACATTAGCTTGTACTTTGCACCAGTGAAGTTAGTACATTGATGAGACACAAGTAAACACTGAATATGTCCAAGGAAGCACGATTACTACTTTTTTTCAGTGTACTAAACCCTCTCACCAGGTTCATACAGTCAGAAGCATGCCCAGTGTAATGGTTTTTAAAGCCATTTTTATTGCCCAAATTACTACATTTAATTGCCACAAATCCAGAGACAAATTACGTCTATTTACTTTCTTAGGATTTGCAAACATTTCATCAAACAGAGGAAAGATTATTAGACAAAACAGGCAACTTGTAAGCAAAAAAAATGTGGTAAATTTCAGCATGTTTTAGACCTTCATTATGGTATTTTCAATCAACTTATACTGTAAAAAATTGTTGAGCGATGTCATAATTTTCAAATAAATTTAGGTTTTATGCCAGTTTGAATCCAATTTAATGCTTTTTAATGACATTTAAGGCCTTGATTTGGGCACAGTTCGTTTAATGACTTTAAATGCTTTTTAATGCCCCGCGGAATCCCTGCTTTAAATACAGTGTTACATTACTTTTTTTTTTTTATATATATTTTTTTTCATTAAAATGGTCAAAACATGACTTAAAAATTGCAAAATCAGGACCTAAACTAAGGCAATAAATGAGGGAAACTTCACAATTATTATTTATTTATTTTCGTTTAAAATAGATGTTATTTTGCGTCATGGATATTCCATCGCCTAATATCGCAAACAACTACAGTTTGGTGATATATTGTGCAGCCCTAATTGGATCATTTGGTAATTTTAGAGGTACTAGAAACTACTAAAGCAGGTAAACAAACCTTCTGTCTTATTTAAAGAACAACAGTCGCTCTCCGTTTATGATGTATTTTTGAATTTAACAACTGATCTTTTCCCCAATGCTCATATTTATTCCAATCTGTTAAAGCCACTGTTTAGAAACGTGCCAGTTCTTCATGATACACGATCTCCTGTACCTTAGTGCATGTTAGAACATATAGATGTTATGATAATCATCCTGTCTATCGTTGATTCCTCCTCCTCTCTTTACGCACTTTCTCGCCCCCGCTTTAAAAAAAACAAAATGCACATACGAAATGTTGTGGCGACCGCACTAACCCCCACATTGTGGCATTGTCCTGTTTCTTTTTTTCTTTCTTCTCCTCCAGAAATGTTGCAGGAGCTGAACCAGCAGCGCAGAGCGAAAGAATTTACAGACCTGAAAATAATTGTTGAAGGCAAAGAGTTTGAAGTCCACCAAAATGTTCTATCTTCCTGCAGCTTGTATTTCAAGGACCTGGTCAAAAGGTTTGCCTACGCTTCACCTCCTCCCCCTCCTTCCTCCTCCCCCTTCCTCCTCCTCTCGACTCTCTCCCCCACCCCCACCCCCCACCCTCGACCCCGGCACCGGCCGTTGATCCGATCTCGTTCTCTCTCATAGGGCGCATTTGTGTTGCTTCTTTTTCCCTCCCCCTCTTCTCTCTTGCAGGTGTGGTGACGACTTTGGTTCCTAGCACGCAGGGCCGGGCCAGCAGCCATTCCTTCCTTCCTCCTGCTCTCAAATGAATGTATCCCAATCCGGAGACGAAAGCGTTTTATATAAGCAACAAAAAAAACAAAAAAAAATAAGAACAAACCCCCCCCTAAAAGTCAAACGTCATTGCATTTTTCCTCTCCCTCAATCTTTACCACATTTTCATTTTGTCGCACGAGTGGTGAAAAGGGTTCCATGACTAGGGTTCACTTACTAAATACTTAATACATATAAGGTAATGCTTTGTCAAACGGCATGAGTGCTGAATTACGTTAGTTATATACTTCATAAAGACCAGACACCAGACTTCTTAAACGCACCCTGTAAACATCTTTATCCTTCACAATAATTGTCGGCTATATGCTAATTGCTAAGTTAAACTGAATAATTTAGCTTAAATGCTAATGTTCTCCACCCAGGCCTTGCATTACAGTACATACAGTAGCTGTTCGTCAGTTGCAATACTCATGTTTGTTTTCTAGCTATAGCTCTTCAGCTTTTCAAACATGTTTTTCTTCTGATGCCGTAATGGTTGTAGAATAAATAGGCTTCCCCTTTCCATTCCCCCTATTCTTATCTCCGAGCTCCTTTATGCGTGCATGCTTTTATCCCCTCACACGTGTCTCGTATGTTGGAGTATCTTTTTTTTTTTTTTACATTTCCTTATTTGCAAATAGGGATTTCTCTTATTCCCCGCTGTCCTTCACATCCTCGCAGGTGTTTTCAGTCTGATTCAAAGTCCCTGGATCATTGTTGTTTTGCCACCTCCTTCTCTCTCCCCGTCCGTGTGCGCTAGTGTGTGTGTGTGTGTTGTGTATGAAGAGAACACAAAGCCAAACAGAAAAGGCTCCCGAGTCACCAGCCGCGCCTCGCTGCCTCGAGGGAACTTTGGCGTCTTTTCAGTCCCGGAGACTCGCCGCCGACGTGCAGTCTCTCCACAACCGAGTCATCACACAGAGGAGAGAGCCTTATCACCAGGAAAAGGGCAAAACGGTCCTTCTCTTTTTGTTTTTCACGCGGCACTCGAAATATATGACGTCCTTCAAATGTGCAAATCTTTTATTTCAGTCGGTAGAATGTTACATAATGTAGCTTTAACCGGATAACATTTGAAAGGCATACACTTTGCATAATTTACGTATCACACACACAATCCATAATGTGTCGCAAAACCCTTCACCTCTTAAAGGGACTATACGGAGTTTAAAGAGGGGGTATTGTGCTTTTTTCAATCACATAGCACCAGTCTATAGCATACTACAATGATGACGTAACCTTCTGTTGGTCTGTATATGCAGTAAATTAAAATAACTGCCTTGAATAAAATTGCTCTCTCAAAATGGCTGTACTGAACGTCTTGAAATAGGCCTCTGTCTCTTTAAGAAGCTTTCCGACACGCCCCCTTCAGCACACTGCTGTGGCATCTAAACAACACTACTGTGCGGGGAGGGGCTCTGCTGAGCTGAGGAGCAGTGGTTGGTGGCTTGGCTGGTGACGAAAGGTCCAGAGGCGTCTCCAGGAGGTGGGGGCGTTCCTAGGAGGACTGAGGCATAGCTACACCTAAAATGGCTGCCGTCTAAGTTTTTACTGATTACTCAAAAATATGTGAATGAGCCAAGGCAACACTCCAGGCATGTGTTTAATGAGGGACAAAGCTTGAAAAAGTCGATTTTACATAATACCCCCCCTTTAATCCGGGTCCGAAGTGCCGTCATGCACGAGCTTAATATAGAGACCTGCAGTTACGCGTAAGACCTGAGGTGGCAGTAGTGAGTATAAAATGACCAACCTTCGCTTTAACGGTGCATTTTCTCCAATTCGGCTGTACCCAAAATTAAAAACTTCTTTCAGCCTGCTGGCCAGTGTAACACCTCATTTGAAAGCTAAGACCTTACGAGACTGATCTAATATTTTTCCTCGTGTTTCCATGCATTGTCATCGCTTTTTTGTCACTTTTTTTTTTTGCGTTTTTGTTACTTTGTCGTCACTTTTTTCATTGGAAAAAAGGTGCAAGTAGCTCAAAGTGCACTGTCAAAACATTCATTCATAAAACATACAAAGACCGTCTTAAAAACAAACAAGCCGCATAGTTAAATAAGTAAAAAAATAAATAAAAAAAAGCTTTTACTGTGTTTAACACATTTAATACGTTTTTGTCACGTTTTTGTTGCTTTTTCATCCTCATTTATGTCATACTTTTTGTCGCTATTTTGACGCCTTATTCAGAAAGCTTTTAGATTTGGATAACGCCTGGATACCTGGATAATAACTGGAGAATAATAATAATAAACTTTATTTATAAAGCACATTTAAAACAGCCAAAGCTTAACAAAGTGCTGTACAGTAAAGAGCAAATAACAGGAAACAAGAGTTTACACTTACAGTTACAACAAAGCCAAGACACATCATTAACTGGCATTGAAAGCCAGTGAGAAAAGGTGTGTCTTTAGTAACGATTTAAAGTGCTCAAGTGTTTGTGCAATTCTAATGTGCAAAGGTAGGCCATTCCCAACCAGAGAGAGGGCTCTATCTCCTCTAGTTTTGCGCCAGGTCCTGGGAACAAGCAGGAGGAGCTGGTCAGCAGACCGTAGGGCTCTGGTCGGGACATGATGCTGAAAAAGTTCTACTAAACTAAATAAGAGAGGGCCAAGCCATTCAAGCTTTTAAAAACAATTAATAATACTTTTAAATTAATTCTAACATACACAGGCAGCCAGTGCAAAGATTTAATAATTGGTGTGCCGCGTTTTTTACTCGCTGTAGTCGGCTGATTTGGGACTGGTCCATACCGGCATATATAGGGCATTACAATAATCGAGCCGCGAAGTCACAAAGGCATGAATGGCCTTCTCAAAGTGCACTCGTGGAATGACAAAAACTAGACTTAAGAACAGCATTTATTTGTTTGTCGAGTTTAAAATCATGATCAACAATAACGCCAAGATTCCTCGAGAATGACTTTTGAAACGAAATCAAGGGCCCAATTGCGCTATCGCACGTCGTCCGAAGACAATAATTTCAGTTTTAGCTTTGTTTAAGCTCAGAAAGTTATTTTGCATCCACTGCTGTATTTCGATCAGGCAGTCCAATAAGGATTGCACAGAGCTCTCGGATTTCAGTGGCAAATAGATTTGAAAATGTGCTTATGTTGGTGGGGATTAAGAGGGTAAAAACTTGTTTTTGCCAACATGGCCTAAAGCAAAGAAAAAAAAAAATCCAATAGGCTACTCCTCTAAATGGGCCCTCCTGAAGTGTTGAACTGGGCGACTGTCCCTTATTCCTTACTGCAGGAGTAGCCAAAGGCCTGGGGGTCAAATCTGGCCCCGCAGATGATTTGGAAGCATATCAGTAACACAGCAGATGCTTAGACACAACCCCCCACCTATTACTATTACTATTACCCATTTTGAAAAGCTTCTTGGAAAAAAAAAAAATGCATTAAAATAGCAACAAAAAACGAGGATGGAAACACAACACCAAAGAAAGCCATGAAAAATAAAAATAAAAAATGAGACAAAAAGTGACGAAAGAGCAATGGAAAAGGAATGTCCAAAAAGTGATGACAATGTGGCAGAAGAAAAAAAAATCGTAGATGAGTTTTGTAGGTCTTAGCTTTCAACACTGTAAGCTTCCATCGAGAAGTGGAGAAAAGTGGTAGGGTGGTAAAAGCTATTCCTTAAACACTGAAAATATTGCAAATCCACCGAACAGGCCACCGTTTCTCAAGGCAATACTTGGCTTCAGACACTTGGCCCCTTTATCGTTTGACTCGGACTTCAAATTGGCCCGGGATCGTTTTCAGATGGCGACTAAGTACGCCCCAAACCTTAAAGCGGCTCGATGCATGAGGAATAGTTTAATCTCTAGCCTCAGTTTACTGGCATCCCTTTGTGTAACCCTTCAAACCGCTAAAATCCCGGTGCACGGCCAGTCAGCGGTCCTCTTGTTCTTTTGAAAGCGGGACAGAGTTGGGCAGATCAGAGGTAAGAGCGGCCACAGAGCTGTACCTCCTCCTCTCCCCATGAATACAGAAACACCCGTCAATTCACTGTGACCTTGATAATGGCAAGGAAGCTCCCAGCCGAAGTGACTTTGTACTGAAGTGTGGGCCCCCTGCTGGCCGGCCTGTCCATCAGCCATGCTTTATTAATGCGGCTCCCATAGGAACATTATGCGTTTCACTTCAGTCTCTTCACACCTCTGATGGCGACAGTGATTGTGGAGTTTGACAGTTTAATAGAAGGAATGCACAATAATCGACTAATTAGTTGGAGACACAAAAGTCTATTGTCACGAGGCTGTCAGCTTGTGGCGAAAGTTGAAATCTTAACGTACCGAGAAAGACAAATGCGTCTGTCACAGTGGTGTTTAATATTGCACGCTGATATCAGACAGCTCTGCACCATCTCTGTAGAGGCACAAGTCAGACATGTAGAATTGGGAAAACAGCGTTATTGGTGGTAGATAAATCAAAGAGCAAAGGCCTAAAGGGCAGGTTCTGTTGAATTGTGCTTTTACCAGACTATGGCGCAAAGTAATAAATCAAAATTGATTTAAAAAAATGTGATTAATTTAACATTTTCAGGTTTTCAGCTTCTTGCTCTATAAAACTAAATGGAAACAAATAGTCGTATATACACAATAAGCGGCTTTTGTGGGAAATTGTAACTTAAAACATTAATATTTCTCTCACGCTTGAGCGAGGAACCACCCACCAAATGTTTCATTGAAAATATATTTCAAGATGAATTTGGTGATGTTTAATTCCTTGCCTGAGCTTTGCACCTTAAAGGCACACTGCGTAACATTTTGGACTATACTGTTGCCCACAATACAAAACATGCCTCTAATGACCAGCTTGACACAGAAAATGCCATTACTGCTGTGGGTAATCAAAGATAGGCTTTGGATAAGAACCTAACCTATTTAGATCTTAAATTGTGCTGACTTTAGTCACATCTCCATGGAGACGAGCTGGAGACGTACCCACTCCAGGTAAAGTTACCGTCATGTCTTAGGAGAGCTGAGCCGCTCACAGCAAAATCTGTTTAAGGTATTTTTCGATGCTGAAAATATCTGTCATAAAATGAAAGCTTGTATTTCAATTTTATTTATTGGGTAAAATTCTACGCGTTGTGGCTTTAATAACATGGCAAAATCTTAATATTTAAAAAGTCTCATCTAAAACCTGTAAATTAAAACCCGGCTCTATCCATTATTCAGATTGTGTTGTCACAGATGTAGCAATGTGGGGCATTTCCAAATGAAAATATTAAATGATAGAAAACTTACTTTTGTCTCAATATCCCACAATATATATATTAGATTAAAAATATATATATTATTATTATTATGTCTGTGTAAGCTCTCAGTTGTACAGGAGTTGTCCATCTTCAATGAAGGTTCTTGAGTCGTCTTCTGTACTCTGTAGTTGAAGTCTCGAACATTGTAGCCTTTTGGATAAGAGGCGAAACGTTCAAGACTACAGAGTACAGAAGACGACTCAAGAACCTTCATTGAAGATATTATCTTATAGGCTCTTAACCCCCACCATAACCAAGTGCATTTTCTCCAGTTCAGCTTTACCCAAATCTAAAAGCTTGCAGCCCATATGCCAGTGTAACGCCTCATTCGAAAGCCAAGACCTACAAAACTAATCTAAACTGATTTTTTTTTTTAGCCACGTTTTCATTGCTCTTCAGTTGCATTTTCATCCTTGTTTTCGTCTCATTTTGTTGTTATTTTGACACTTTTTTCAAGAAGATTTTAGATTTGAGTAAAGCCAAACTGGTCCACGTGCTCGGTCCACGTGGCAGTGAAGGGTTTAATTATAAAACGACATCCTGCATATGTAGAATATCAGTCAGGAAACTTAATCTGAATACAGTAACTTTCTGTCCCCTATATGCACTGTCTTCACACACAGGAATAAAATGCCACAGTAGATAAAGTCTGAACATATGCATAACTGTGGAAGTGAAATCAAGGACATTCTTTCTGCTTTATTGAAGCTGCGCAGACCTGTATTGTTATCCAAGACTAAAGCAGAAACGATTGAAATGCTGCGATGGGTTCCACGTCCGTCATGGTGAAATTTCGATTTAAGACTTAATACACTCACATTTCTTTATATTGAACATAATTATACAGCTCATTAAGTGCCCACTTGAAACTCTTCTGGGACTTTTTTTTACATGTACTTTAAAACGTTATGCTTCACTTATACTGTGGGAGAAGGATTACTTTTCTATTATCTTTTTAAAACATAATTTCTTAGCTAGTTTCTTTAAAATAGGAGAAAATATTGCAATAATTGTCTTGAATGTAATAGTTTTAAAACCAATTCGTTCCTTGAAATAGTTTTCTCTAATTATGTCAAAATAAGACAGTAAGTTAGGAAACTGAACTTATGAACATTTACCATGCATCAGTGATTTTGCTAGATTGATTGATTGATTGAATTTATTTTGAGTTATTAATGCAAGACAAATTCATACAAATGTGCATGATTAAGTACAGTCTAGACAATTGCACAATATACAAAATATTCAGAGCATGTACATATTCACATACATAGCATTTAATGTTAAGTTGCTTGAACATATTTAAACTCTGAAAAAGGAGTGGGAAGAAGTAAAACTTATAATATATTATTGGAAAATTGTTACAGCTTCACCTAATGTTATGATAACAAGCATTTCATGTCTTGTCCTTATGTTACGAGGATGAGGTGGCAAAATTTAGGACTAAATTCCAGCTTTTTTTGAGCTGATAAGTGTTACAATATAAAAAAGAAAACCATCTGGAGTGGCATTTTGTTCAATTCACATTTCATGTTTCTGAAATCTTGCATACTTGGTCGACCTTTTCCACTCTAACGCCAGCCCACTGTCCAGTATACGTCATACACAGAAATCCATGTAGCACCGCTGTGTTTAAAGGGGAACATGTTTCCTCTAGCTACCAAAGGAGCAACCAAATGACACAAAAAAAAAACATTTTCACACAGAAACACCCTTAAAAAATAACCTGAACCTCTTAACGGCCGTCTTAACCGACCACAGTTTCTCCAGTTCGACTTCACCCAAATCTAAAAGCTTTTTGAAAAAAGCGTCAAAATAGCAACAGAAACGTAACAAACAAGCGACAAAATGTGACAAAGCACCAAAACTGCGACGTAAAATTGACGACAACGCAAGGAAAAATCTTAGCTCAGTTTTGTAGGTCTTAGCTTTCAAATGAGGCGTTACACTGGCCTATACACAATTTTTGCTAAAACATTGTTAACACAATTATAGTTAAGATTTTGCTAAAACATATCCCAGCTTTCTTTAATTTGACCATTTTTGTGATGTTTATAGTTCTACCTCCTTAATGGACAGGAAGTGACATAATGGAGGCAACTTTAAACTGTTGCCGTGCCAACCTACACTTTTTCCATGTTTTTTCCCCTGTGGATTTTATTTAATATATGTTTACTTTATTTGTCTTAAAGAATTGTACAATAAAAATAATAAATAAACAATAAAAAGTTGCCGTGCCAACCATGTTATGTCAATGGGAAATGAGTCAAACTGCTATGGAACTTTATCTCTACAGTATGTCATTTCCCGTAAGCCACAACTATAGCTTATTCACAATCAATAAAAACATTTAATAATTAGATGCACAGCACACAAAAACCTCACCCTTTTCACAAACGTCTGCTTTTAGGGCCTTTAATCAAATACTCTGCTTTGATAGTCTGCCGTGAAGCCAGGTGATGTAGGACACTAAACCCCGCTCTCAAGTGAGTTGCCAGGAATGATGCCCAATGCGATGTCGGCCATATTGAAGTGGTAAAGCTGAGCAACTTTTCACTTTGCCTCAAGCTAAGCAGGGCACTGAAATGGAGGATGTGCTTCCCATTTTAATAAGGTAATAAATAGGTCGCATTGTTCGGGACAGTCTATCATTTAATAAGAAAACATTTATTTCTTGTATAATGTTTAATTTAAAAGTTATAATTACTTTCTAAAGATGGTGTGTCCTTGCTGGGCTGCAGCGAGAAACCAGTTTGTTTGTGCGATAGACAAAGCGTTAGAAAACTCATTACTTGTGTTTGGATTAGACGGCATAACAAGGACATCAGGAGAATGAGCTCAGGGCATTTCAGAACGCCGGGCGTACAATCGGGAGGGAAGAAGCTATTTGAAACGAGTAGAAATCTAAACAACTTGGCGAGATGAATTAACAGAATGTCTTTTCTCACTTCTTCACCACAACAACCTTTAAAAAACAAATAAATAACGAAGGAAATGTCAAAAGGCCATTGAAAGACGACAGCGTGGATGTTCGAGATCAGACAGACAGGAGGACAGGTAGTACAACAACACTGTTTAATAATAATGTCGCTCCCGAAAGCATGTTTTCCAGCCCCGTGAAGCATTTCTCTGTCAAACATGAATAAGTGTGTCCTCGATAGCGAACCGCGCGCACCCGAAATACCATAAACAATGACAAATCTAGCACATTATGTTTGTTTGTTTACGTTTTTCAGATTTATTCCGGCACAAACCATGTAAACACGGGCCGTTTTTAGCTCCGGCTTTTGTTTTTGAAGGCGTTTCGATCTTTTGAGGATAAATGGAGCCTTGAACCACTGAGGCGGCCCTTTTAGGATAATGGATGGAGAATTTATCCCAGGACTAGTCCGTTTTAAACCTCGGATTAAGGGGAAAAAAGTTGAAAACATGGATCATTTTTAACTGTGGTTTTTGCTTGTTTAGGCACTTCTTATTTACAGAATAGTTCTTGAAACCACAGGCAATTGATTATATTGTCATATGTAGGCTCAAGGCTTTTATAATGTTTTATTATCACACAGAAAATTAATGAAAACATACCACGTTTAAATATTTAATTTTTTATAATAAAGTCCTCAAAATGGCGACTGTAACAGGAAAAGTGCCATAAATCCATGTACAGGGTATTTAATTACAATAATTATGGCTTATATTTGTTTTGCGAGGTTAACAAACGTTTCAGAGTGCTACACCGTAGTCCAGCTAGTTTTATGTTAACAAAACTAACAACAACGAGCTACTTTATTGTCAAAAATACTTGCGTAACTGTGCAACTTAGGAGGATTTCACCCTGGAGAGGTAGTAGCTAACATGATATTTAAAGAGGGGTATTATGCTTTTTCAATCACATAGCACCAGTCTATAGCATACTACAATGATGACGTAACCTTCTGTTGGTCTGTATATGCAGTAAATTAAAATAACTGCCTTGAATAAAATTGCTCTCTCAAAATGGCTGTACTGAACGTCTTGAAATAGGCCTCTGTCTCTTTAAGAAGCTTTCCGACACGCCCCCTTCAGCACACTGCTGTGGCATCTAAACAACACTACTGTGCGGGGAGGGGCTCTGCTGAGCTGAGGAGCAGTGGTTGGTGGCTTGGCTGGTGACGAAAGGTCCAGAGGCGTCTCCAGGAGGTGGGGGCGTTCCTAGGAGGACTGAGGCATAGCTACACCTAAAATGGCTGCCGTCTAAGTTTTACTGATTACTCAAAAATATGTGAATGAGCCAAGGCAACACTCCAGGCATGTGTTTAATGAGGGAATGACATAATAACATGATATAAAGCTTGAAAAAGTCGATTTTACATAATACCCCCCCTTTAAAGAAGAAAACAAATAAACTCTGTCCTTAGACTTTATTTACTTAAATGTTTGCAGATTCAGTTCAACATGTTCAGAACAAACAACAAAATGCCTCTAAAATGTGACCTCTCAAGCACGTGTAGAGCTCCTAATAAAGGGAATTTGAACTGCCAACCTTCCACTTATAAGCCACTTTAATTACCTGAGCCACTACATACAGTATTTACACAACATGATAATAAAGTTATAGTTTATCCCTACCTTGCTTTGTGGATTATGCCTGGACTAGTAATGAAGATATGACTCAGTTTCTGTTGCCTTTTCTTCATTGGACATTTCAACCTTCACTGAATATTTAGCGAAAGTTAAGTTAGTGGAAGTTTGTTGTGTGCCAGTGTGTGTGCTTACCATCCCCTCATCTCGCCGCCGCTGCCATCATGTTTTGACCGGTCATTTTTTAAAACCTCTTCAAGCTCAAGTGGTGCATTTTCACAAGTAGATTTCCTTTCGCCTTGACGTGTGCCCATCTATTCAACAGCTCTCTCCTCCCTCTGTCTCTCTGGCCTTGTGTCTCTGCATCCTTGCCTTTTTCCTCTCATTATAAATACCAACCTCTTTTAGACACTCAGGGAACAGGCTTTTTTTTTTCCAAATTGTTTAGGCAAAACAGGCTGCCAAAATGGCCTCATAATCGCAACGACGTTTGTAAAGCATGCCTCCTATTCTTTGGTTTCTCTTTTTCTTGCCGTCATCATGACCCGCGACCACACTTCCCATCAACCCCTTCTTTACTTAACTACCTGCCCCTTCAGAGCGAGGCAAAGAGGGGCTTAAACATGTAACATTATGTGGATCTTTTTGCTTTGCAGGAAGAGAGAGAGAGAGAGTGAGTTTAACTACTTTGGTTTTCACAGCCATCCCGAGATAAACAGTATGCCATTGTCAAATTTAAGTTCAGAATTTATTTTTACTCTTATTTTTTTGTGTTTGTCTCTCTCCCCTGTCACCTCCTGAGTGCGCTTTACAACTAATGTCTTAAGTTCATACACTACAGGAGTATTGCAGCTTGGACAATGGCTCTATTATAACTGGGCAGTACTGTGCAAAAGTTTAGTGGGCAAAATATATAAGGATTTTAAGATTCTATCAGAGGTTTGGGAGAATGAACTCACCAAAACGCTGAGAATGCAATTTGTCAAACATGATATATATGATCTAATGCCACTTTTTCCTGATATTTTCCACAAGCCTTTTGTACCTAAGACTTTGACACAGTACTGTAGTATTTGGCGGGCGGGACGGTCAAACGGGTGGGGAAACTCTTTATTCATTATAAACAAGGTTACAAGTCATGGAAACAACCCAACTTCTCCTTCATAAGGATGGCTGCTGGCTCCCTGTGGACGACCCTCACCGCACCTGTCTCTCCTCTCTCCTCCACTGTGTAATCTTTCTCATCTACAGTGGGTTCAGGACGTATCCATACCCTCTATTTATCTCTCTGTTGTTATGTTGAAGTCTCATACAGATGCGTTTATTTTATCAATGAAAAATCTAAGCTTATTATTGACCGTTCCAAAAAGAGTCCCTTAAAGGCGCATTATGCAACTTTTTATGCGGGGAAAAAAATCTGATATTTGTGTGTATTTGATCTTGTAGTGACCCCAGCGGATGTATGAGTGATCAGCATGGCGCCTTTACTTTCCATCACGGTGGTCTCTACAACGCTCCAGGATCACTTGTTTTGTAGGTTTTCTGGTGTGAGGCTCCGTCAGCAGAGAAAACCTTCCAAACAGTTGATCCTGGACCGTCCTAGAGACCACTGTGATGAAATGTAAAGGCGCCATGCTGACCACTCATACAGTCGCTGCGTCACTACAAGGTGAAATACACACAAATATCAGATTACAAGCCACAACTACTACATACGAACATTTAGCATTTTTTGATACATTATTGTGGCCCAATTTGTGCAAATGTTTTCACCGATGAAACATTAATGTATGGTTTCATGGTGTCAGACTCCTGCGTAATGATATAGAAATAATCAAAAGAGGTCTGAAAACCTTCTGAAGCCACTGTATGTTTTACGAGTCCACCCGCACTACTCCCACGCAGACAGAGGGCGCTACCTTTTATCCCATTGTGAGTGACAGAGGCCAAGTAGCCCCATTTATCTCAATGCAGGGGGGCCGCTTTTCATATCCGTCGACATATCCACAGCCGCGGGGAGATGCAGTATCCGTTTAGTGGATTATTATTTCGCACGGGGCATTAACCACGGGCTGCGGGGTGTTACTTAGCGCTCCCGTGCCTCTCCCACGGGCGCTGGTAGTGGGTGGTGGTGGTGGTGGTGGTGGGGTTAGGGTCGAGCGTGTAAAGATTCCAGTCATTCGATCTAGGGGTGATGTCACAGAAAGCCAACGTCTCCACTCGAGGCGTATCGTGTTCTATTTAATTTGCATTGTCCAAGGGAAAAAATGAAATAAATCACAGCCATGTCGGTGCGCCTGATACCCTACACTCGCACACTTAGCAATGTAGACTCAGGAAAGCGTCATGTTTCACCCTGTGTCCTCTATCTCTCTCTCTCTGCCATGTATGCATATCCCCTCACGAAACTATGCATACATGGAATCTCGTGACGGCATGCCTCTCCAAGCAATAACTCTTTATTTATTTATTTTTTTTGGGCCTAATCCTGTCCATTACATTGTACATTTTGTTGCAGATGCAGCACTGTAGTTTTAATCTGTCGGCTAGACCAGCGAATCTCAAACTTTGGACGCCATCTTTGCGCTAAAAAATGGCAAGTTGGATGAGAGCCAGTCCAGACGAAATGCCAATACCAGACCAGGGTTAAGCTTGGACTAATCTAAATTTAAGTCTAGATTTAATGAGTGCTAAATTTGGACTCTGACTGGGACTAAATCAAAAACTAAAATGTTATTCTAAACTAATAAAGACTAAGTGAAGCAACAAATGTACCACAAGTTGTACGCAGTTTGAGAAACGCTGTGCTAGCCTAAATAAGAAAGTAGCCTTTAAATTTTCCACTTTGTTTTAAACCTTGTAACATCTTACTTTCCCCTCTGTTCTTTGCCCAGGTGTGTCATAGCCATTTTGTCTAGCATACGTGTGTACCTACCGTATTTCTGCGCATCCTTCTTTTCTTTTTGTTTTTTTGTTTTGGTTATTTTCCAAACACTTCCTGACATGTGACGTCTCTTGTTTGTGTTCCCCCGATTGGCTTTTTCTTTGGCTCAGGTCGTCAGGGGAGACGCGGAGTGGCGAGACTCTGGAGCTGAACATGAGCAACATCAGCGCCGAGGTCCTGGAGCAGCTGCTGGAGTTCGTGTACACCGGGTCGCTCGTCATCGACTCGGCCAACGCCAAGACGCTCCTGGAGGCGGCCAACAAGTTCCGGTTCAACACCTTCTGCAAAGTCTGCGTCTCCTTCCTAGGTACGGACTCAAAACTGGATCATTCAGACAAGGAAAGACTTAAATAGATTGGCGGTAACGAAGTAAGTTCACTTCCTTCACAGCCTGAAGAAACCAGGAACGTAATAGCGGCCAATAACGTTGTAAAGTTGGTCAGTTTTAATAAGCTAATGACGTAATAACACTGTGGTGCCAATAAATAATAACAATTTACAGTTATACGCCTGACAAGATGAAAATGATCGGTCGTTATTACGTTAATGACCGTTATTACGTCAATTACGGGTGGGAACCTCTGGGTACCTCACGATTCGATACGATACACGATACATGGCTCACGATAACGATTATCTCACGATACGCCGATACTGCGATAATTGATATATTGCACAAAAATAAGCTACGATACATCATGATTTAAAAAAAAAAAACATGCTACTTTTAACCTTTATTTTAACATACTACATATTATTCATCATTTACATTTCTTTTCATGTGCTTTGTACCACTTTTATAAATGATCCCTGACTTACACACTGAAAATGGGTCTATAGATCCGTCAGTGACTTCATTTACGTTTAAATAAACAAGAAACCACAGTCCTATTTAAAAAGTAATAAATCAACCCCAAATTAATCTTCTTTATAATTATAAAAACTATCATTAAAAGTAATTTATTGGTGTGACAGTGTTTGGTCCAAGTGCTTAAAACTGTAGTGCTGCCCCCTGCTGTCCTGACTGAATTCATGATCATTGTTGGCCTCTATTGACTGTGAAAACAGTGGAGCACTGCTGCCTCATTAGTATGCATGACGTTGCTCATTAATATGCATGGCGTCATCAAAAGTATCGATATCGGAATAAAAAGTATTGGTATCGTACCGTCCCGCAAAATATCGCGATATATCAGAAAATCGATATATTGTCACACTCCTAACGTCAATGGCCGTTATTACGTTAGTGGCAGTTATCAAGTTAATGGCAGTTATTAAGTTAATGGCCGTTATTACTTTAGTGGCCGTTATTATTCGGATTCAGAAGACTTTATTTCTCTCCGAGGGGCAATTCATTTGCAGCTTCCCAGCCAAACGTTCGTCCATCTCAAAAATACAGTACATAGAAGAATAGGCCTAACACATACAAATAAAATAAGTCAGCAAGATAACAAAAACCTGGAGCCATAATCGATCTAATTATGCTAACGGCCGTTATTACGTTGTCAGCCGTTATTACCTTATCAATCGTTATCACATTGTCAGTGGGGCTCCAGGTTTTCAGGTTTTTCCATTAACCGTTAACCGAGGCCCTTAGCGGTTAATACTTGGTTAACCATTAGTGTGCGCACTAACCAACCGCCACCTGCATTTTGATCCGTCATTCTCGGTTGTTAAGCGCTCCCATGCTGTGCTGTTTATGGCCCACTTCATATTGAAAGCTATGGCGGTCTCTGGTGGTGCAAAAATGTATTACAAGTATTTTCAATGGCACGGCAAATTATACACGCCAGTTAACCGAGCAACATGCTTTTACTCGGTTACGCAATTTTTATCGGTTAACCATGGACACCCCTAGTTGTCAGCATTTATTACGTTAATGGCTGTTAGTACGTTATCAGTCGTTATTACGTTATTGACTGTTATGACGTTATTGGCTGTTATAACGTTATTGGCTGTTATTATGTTATCGTCGTTATTGCGCTAGCTGTCGTTATTGGCTGTTATGACGTAATCAGCTGTCATTACTTTATTGGCCGTTATTACGTTATCGGTTCCTACACGGCTTGACAAGAATAACTAGCAGGTATGAAACTTGGTCAAACGTTTGCATCTCCATCTGCAGACTCCTTGTACTGTAAATCCTGTCACATTATGCTGTATAAAGTATAATATTATTTCCTGTCAGTTGAGCCAGTCTGAAGCTCCCAAAGTCTTTTCTTATTGAATCCCAGTGTTTTGCTCATTCAAGCCTGTGCAAGCAATATTTTCTCGCTCACCTTGGGGCTGGCCGGAGGTCAAACGCAGGAAGGTATGAGGAATTAAAACGCCCGGAAGGCTGCGGTAGTCGATAAAATGAAATATCTGTTTTTATATATTTTTTTACTCCATCCAGGTATTAAATCACCCAATATGGGCCAATCGGGGCATGCTACGAGGCTATACAATATATCAAATTCCACATTATCCACAGAATCCATCAAAGTCATCTTGAAGAAGTGATGGAGAAATGCACTTTTACTAAGGCGATTTAGTCCTTACAGCATTTAGTGTATTTGTTTATTTATTTAATGCAGTGTCTTTACAATAATAAAGACACTTACAATAATATATGTCTGTCACAGGGACGCGTTTGTAAGCATGTTTCTTTTTTTTTTTTTTTTTAACAAACAACACCATAGCGGTTCAGGTCATGTTAGAGGAATAGGCCACCGTTTTTACATACTGAGATATGTTCTTACCTGAGCTTAGACAAGTTCATTTGTACCTGTCTGGTCTCCACGTGTGCCTTCCATAACGTAAACACAGCACAGACGGCGTTAGCATTTAGCCTCTCTCTTCTCCTCTATAGCTCCAAACGAGGTGAAGATAGAAGCTACCAAACTCTTCCACGTTTTCCCTATTTAAATATGGTTACGTGAAACAATGTGGATTTCTAAGCGGATAAAAAGGGAAACTATATTGTAAGGCGTAATAATACCAGGAGTAATTCGGCATAAGCACAGTAAAGTGAAGATATCACTGCGCGGATGCGAATTACTCCTGGTATTATTACGCCTTACAATATAGTTCCCCTTTTTATCCGCTTAGAAAATCCACATTGTTTAATTTTGTGTAATTTTACTTTATAGTGTAACACTTCACGTAACCATATTTAAATAGGGAAAACGTGGAAGAGTTTGGTAGCTTCTATCTTCACCTCGTTTGGAGTGAGAGGAGAAGAGAGAGGCTAAATGCTAACGCCGTCTGTGCTGTGTTTACATGACTGAAGGCACACGTGGAGACCAGACAGGTACAAATGAACTCGTCTAAGCTAAGGTAAGAACATATCTCAGTATGTAAAAATGGTGACCTATTCCTTTAATGAGGCTCCGCTGACCTAAGCCCATTACAAACAGTGCACAGGGCTTATCTGTGGGTGCTGTATCCAGTGTGCACCTATACAATACAGAGAAAACAGGAGCGCAAACACGTGATGGAGCACACAGGGCTTTATATTGAGTACATTGGTAGAGATACAGCTGGACATCGCCTCTTCTGAACAAACAGCTCACCGCGCTTCGAGTGGGAAAAGTAGAAAGCAACAGGTGCACCACGTATGCAAGGGTCCGTACGTGCATGTTTTATAAAAGACAGACACACATCAACGGGTCAGAATCTTCTTTATTGTAAACCACAAGTGAAGCAGATGACATGAGGAAATGTCATGACCCCACAGGAGGGTCTTCTTTGAGAGGCAAAAAACATCTTCCACTCCACAAAACAAAGTGTAGATAACTCCTTTTGTTGAACACCACTGGACTTGAGAATGCATGTCACAGTGGCAAAATAATCTTTCTTGGTGCCCCCTGCAGGTGAAATCAGTAAGAAAACTAATATCCTCAAGTGCACTTAAACGGTGATGTCCTATTTATAACACTGCCAGCCCATCACTATGCCGTACTGTTCTAATACGAGTCCCTCTTTCCTGGTTGAATTGGCACATCCCTGCACTTTCACCGCTAACTCCTGACATATGAAGCTCCGCGTGATGTGGTCCCACCGGGCACCGCCGAGCGCCCGGACCGACTTCTAAAAAGGTCAACCAACCATTGTCACTTAAATGTCAAATCGCTGGCCTGAACCATGATGGAATCGCAAAAACGGCAAAACGGATTGATACGCAGACGTGGCGAGTGGGAGCGGCGGGGATTTGTCGCTCTTCAATGGAAGCTTTGGGATCTAAGAGACTGACTCATTTATAAAGATAAAAAGCCAGCTTGAATATTCATGTTATGGGAGACCTAATTGCGGTGTGTAAAGCAGGACAGCTTTTGTTACAGTTTGTACGGGTATGTAAATAAAAGCGTGTGCCAAGATGAAAGAAAACAGGCTAATCGAACCAATAAATTGTAAGATAGTTCATAACAGACGTGTTAGATGTAGGGCTGGGTACCTTTAATTTTCTTTTGATACCGGTACTTTAAAGATACTTGCTTTTCGATACTGATACCTGAACTATACTTTTTTCGATACCTTTGCTACATTTTTTGTCATAGAATCACAAAACAGATGAATAATGTTAATTTATTACTTTTCCTTTTATGAAACTTTTTTAACTACAAAAAGTTTTTCTTTTTTGTCTTTCATATTTTAACCAATTCTTTCACGTCCCCCCCCCCCCAAAAAAATTCTTCATATTTCCCCCCTAAAATTCCCCTAATTTCCCAATTTTCAATAGGTTTTTTTTTTCATTTTCCACAAATTTATTATTTTTTATTCATTTTCCCTTTCCCCCCATGTTTTTCCCCCAAATTAAAAAAAATGTTTTCAAAATTTTACCCGTTTTTTTCCCCACTTTTTACTTTTTTTTTCCAACTTTAAATCGTGATGACCAACAGCATCAAAACTTTCGATACTTACATTTTTCGATACCAGTAGTACCTAAACCTTTTCTTCGATACCAGACTGGTATCGTTTAACATTACCCAGTCCTAGTTAGACGTTACCAATTGTTGCCTCTTATGTTTAAGAGCAACTAAACACCAAATCTTTTTTTTTACTGATAAACTGTCTCAATGGGTGTCTCATAGTGTTGTCCACTGACATTATTCTGACATTATAGCGCAAACATGTGTCAAATCCTAACTTTGGCCTGAAACGAATGGGTTGCGCCCCTTCAGGTAACACTGCTACTAAATAAAATTTCCTGATTGGCTGGAGAGTGTCCACGGCCTCCACAGAACGTCATAAGCCGCACCAGCTCCACACATCGTCACCAGTGCTGCCCATTGTCTGCCCCTGTACCTGTGGTATATAACCAAGTCCCTCCCACGTAATCTGTCTGCTGTGATTGTGCCAATGCAAAGGCCCACACGGCAATTTTGACTTTTATTTGTGGTGGGAAAGGCTTTGGCCACGCCCGTTAGGTACTCTTTAATGTGTTCGTATTGTGAACATCTTTTGAGAAAATTGCATTAAAATGGAAAGAAAAAGGTCTGTGGCAAAATAAGATTTGGTTTGAGTAGTCGAGTAAAAGATTCCATTTGGTTGTAAATGTCACATCAGAATTGATACAGAGTGTTTCCGAGGTCCATGGGAGTCCCGCGAACAGCAAATGGCAATGTTCCACAATAAGCCAAAACATCTGCAAAGGTTAACTTTTGCATTCAGCCTGGCACGATGTTTGGGTATCCATAACACTGGGGGATGCCGTGGGAAAAGGTCACCGGGACTGGAAATGGAAGTACGGCAGAGCGGCGGGGACATTATTGATCTGTTTTCTCCATTCGGGCACAGACAGGGAAACAGGGTGAGCCATTTGTAGACTTCATCTCCAGCGAGACGTCAATCCATTCTTTTCTCTTTCCTTCCACCCCGACAAGATTCATGGCATTTGGCGTTCGTCGGGAAAAGGGAAGGCAGAGAGCGGACGGGAGAGAGACGCGGTGTCCTTGAGCGCAGACAAATTGATACGGTGTCAGATGGTATATTGAAGTGTGGAACAAATGCACTGTGAGGGAATGGCAAACATCTCCTCGACCTACTTCTACTCCCACTCCCTTTGCCTCCAACAAGTGTTCCACAGTACACAGGCAAACCGAGAAAATACCGTCGTCTGGGGATACGCGGAGTGTCACTGCTGCTCATATTTTGGCAATGAAAGTAGTTTTTATCATTTGTGATTGCGAGCATATGTCCTTGTTTTTTAATTAAAATTTGAGAAGGTTTTCAAAATATTAATTAACAATGTAGTGCCAGGTAGGTACAAGTAGAAGTAGACTTTACAATAGATCAATGGTTCCCAAAGAGGGGGTCGTGTGTAACTGAAGTGGGGGTCGCAAGATGATTTTCAGACAATGTTTTTTTTTAACGTTTCTGACATTTAATTTGATGTGTTTTTGATTTAAAGAGGGGGTATTATGCTTTTTCAGTCGCATAGCACCAATCTATAGCATACTACAATGATGACGTAACCTTCTGTTGGTCTGTATATGCAGTAAATTAAAATAACTGCCTTGAATAAAATTGCTCTCTCAAAATGGCTGTACTGAACGTCTTGAAATAGGCCTCTGTCTCTTTAAGAAGCTTTCCGACACGCCCCCTTCAGCACACTGCTGTGGCATCTAAACAACACACTGTGCGGGGAGGGGGCTCTGCTGAGCTGAGGAGCAGTGGTTGGTGGCTTGGCTGGTGACGAAAGGTCCAGAGGCGTCTCCAGGAGGTGGGGGCGTTCCTAGGAGGACTGAGGCATAGCTACACCTAAAATGGCTGCCATCAGAGTTTTTACTGATTACTCAAAAATATGTGAATGAGCCAAGGCAACACTCCAGGCATGTGTTTAATGAGGGAATGACATAATAACATGATATAAAGCTTGAAAAAGTCGATTTTACATAATACCCCCCTTTAAAACTGCATATTTTATAAGTTAAGCCTAAATATCAAAATGCAGTATCCAAAGTAACATCATTAAACCATAGATGATTATGAATGCTAATTACACTTTACAGAAGGGGTCCTGAGTTGTTGGTGAGTGATTTTGGGGGCCGTGGACTAAAATTGTTTGGGAAACCCTTGAATAGATAACATCTTGTAACTATATTTGTTTTCTTAGTAGTTAAAGCAGTACTAAGTAACTTGTTTACATTAATACATCCTTTCCGTAGTCCCTGTGGGGGTAATACAAGTGTTAATGGGATGATTGGGGGGTCTTTCATCTCCCCCGGTGTCTCTGGCCAGAAACCACAATTGCAACTTTGCTGCCTCCGAGTCGGAGGCGCAATACACACTAATGGAATCACGAAGAAGAAGCTAACAGGCTATCGGGCAATGCTAACTGCGGGCTAGCGCCACTTAGAGTATTTACAGCCAAGATTGACTGAAAAAATTATTTCCAATTCCATTGTGTAATTGGATGTACAATATCCCTGTCTCCCTTTGTCTTTTCAGTCAGCGTAGTATTTACTCTCACGGACACTTAAACTGCAACTTGCTACGACACCTGCAGTGGCGCTTATGGCCTATAGGGGCATGAGTCACTTACTACTGCTTTAAGGCAAGGGTAAAGAGATTAAATTATTAGAAATGCTAATTACACTTTACAGAAGGGGGTCCCGAGTTGTTGGTGAGTGATTTCAGGGGTCACAGAATAGACCGAATAACCCTGGAATAGGTCTTGTAACTATATATCTTTTCTTAGTAGTTACATTTGTGTTGCCCCCTTGCAGTATATTGTAAAAGCAAATATTTGAAAAGAAAAAGACGCTGTACAGCTGATAACCTACTGGTTAAAACTGCCTCACATATGCCTGACTGGTTGTTGTCCATTAAAAGGTAGCTCTCGTCTAAAAGCTGTGAAACGTGATTTTAAACTCATCCCTGTGAAGAGTCGGGACGATGAGAACTTGAGGGTGTTTGGACCACAGCCAAATGATTTAAACTTAACTCTGCAAGAAAACTCGGAGACAGATGCTTTTTTTTTTTCAACCTTTATTTAACTTAGAAAGTCACACTCAAATTGAGAATATCTCCATCGCCCTGGATCTAGTGAGGACCCTACGACAAACATGTAGGATTTGAATGAGACTCTTGTATTGAGTTAGATTTCTCCTTGCCATCGTCTGAGAAATTTAGAATCAAAAGTTCTTGTTATTTTACAGTTTCCCGAGCCAGTGCATCGCTCTCACTCCGCCGCCTGATGACTGTATTTGTGCTGTGTGTTGTTAGCTGTGATTTAGCAGATGTTAGCTGACCTTTGCCGGCTCCTGTTTGTTCAGGGGCCACGCTGTCGGACTGTGGCGCTCTGATAACAGGACAGACTGTGCTCTGCTCCATCAGTGTTGTTTAATCAGGACAGTGTCTGTGTGCAGCTCCTCCTGCAGTGTACATTCTCACAGAAATGCCTTTCTGTCGATGAACAGCGTGTGTCAAAAAAAAAAAGATTAAAGAGAAAGTCGAATGAAGACAATTCAAACTTACACAATGTTAGTGTTAAGTGGAAGCTTCAATATTATGAACGATCGTTGTTTTTATTTAAATAAATCGTCTGTATTCTTTGCAGCATTGTTAACTTCTGAATACATTTTATATAATAGAATAAAATGAATTAGTCGTAAAAAGCACAAAAGCAGCAGCCGTATTTGTAGTCTATTAAATCTAGGCCAAATCACAAAAGGTCTGTACTCAAAAAGGTCCTCCACGCTCTATCTTTGAATATGTTTTAACCCATTGTTCTGTGTCCGCTCTCTCTTTTGCTGGTGTGTGGTGTTTCTGGACTCCAGAGAAGCAGCTAACGGCGGCTAACTGCCTGGGTGTGCTGGCGATGGCTGAGGCCATGAGCTGCACAGAGCTACACAACATGGCCAAGGCTTATGCGCTGCAGAACTTTCCTGAAGTGAGTGTGACTTGAGTAATGTTTTTGGCTCTTCTGGCCCCTTCTGTAGTCTGTACGGCTGTGCTAACGGGCTGGTTTGTTCTGCTGCAGGTGGCGGGACAGGCGGAGATCATGAGTGTGTCCAAAGAGGACCTGGTGTCCTACCTGTCCAACGACAGCCTCAACACCAAGGCTGAGGAGCTGGTCTATGAGACGGTCATCAAGTGGATCAAACAGGACTCTGCCAACAGAGTGCAGGTAAGATATTCATCAAACTTAGTATAAACCTGGAGTTCTTCAGTTGTGGACGGTCATATTATCATGCAAACAGAAGTGTGAAGAAAACAACAGTGCGAGTGAACACACTGTAGCAGTAAACGGCAATGCAGTGTGCCCCATAGTGACTAAACTACAGGAAGTGATCATTCTTTCAAAAGCATTACTAAGATAAATTCTTTTGGAGACATGCTGCCTATATTCTGACTTTTTTTTTTTTTTTGCCTTGACTCTATTAACCATTTGCAGTATAAAACAACATTGGAAAAATACATTTGTAAAAGTTAAACTCCTCAGACAGATACAGCAGATACAGTAGTCAGAGCACAGGTGTGGCGTTGGCCCTGTGTCTGTGGATGGTGTCCTCTGTGGTATTACTCTCCTCCTCTGCTCCAGCCTCACAGCAGCAGCAGCACATGCACCATTCCCATGAGCCTTTGCCCCCAGAACACTCTCTATTCTGGGCACATGTGTTTGTTTGTGCACTTCTGTTCTCTCTTATGAAGACACAGTGCTACATCCTGGGTGCGCGCAGGCTCCTTGGCCCTGGGAGCTCAGGAACTGAAGCCTCAGAAAACTGCTGAGACCATAGTAAGACACAATATGGAGGAATAGGCGTGGTGGAAAAAAAGAAATAAATATCGGCCTCGTGGCATTATGAATTAATGCACAGCTTACTTAAAGGATCTGTATCATGCTATTTTAGCCATTCCAAAGTAAAGTATAGGCATTCATATGATATATTGTACCTCTATCACTATGGAGTACTCATTTTTGAGAAAAATATAAGTATTTTTGGGGGTATTTTCCCTACCCGGAAAACAAGACGCTTGATTCAGTTAACTCCGCCCCTCTCTCCGCTCATTCCACATTTACAGTTACATTTACACTATAAACATAAATATCGCTGCACAAAGTGAAGTTACTTCACATAATGCAGTTATAAGGAGTTGACATGTGCAACAGTTTCATAAATGGCTAACACACACGCTAACACACGTTTTGATTGACTCACCGCTCAGTCTGGCCTCCCATCATCGGGTTATGGGTTATGATCGCGTTGGTTATAAAAGTTAATCCACTTTGATTCTGCCCAAGGTTCACCAAGCATCCATCAGGTTGGTTGATATCGTCGCTGAATCCCAGAAGGAAATTCCAACTTCTGGCGAGTGCACTCTTCTTTAGGAAGGTTGAATACTCCTGTTCCTCGCGTAGCCGTGACATTATCGTTGGGTAAGAAAAAAGAACAGGCGGTGTCCAGAGTAGGTTAGAAAGCTCAGTCTTCACAAACAAGACTTCTGTTTTGGATCCTCCGGCCGGGGGTGCGTTTGTTTACTCTCCCGGGACAGCACAGACGCGTTGGAGATTATTATTTATTTTTTTTCTCTCTCTTACAACAAAAACAATGAAAAAGCTGTTTTACAAATTAAAATCAGGTCGTAAGGCATTAGAGCAGGATTCAGGAGGATTACTTAGAACTGCGTGAATGAAGCCAAAAACCGCTCTGGGGGTGTTTTTGATAAGGAAATAGCATAACAACATGGCTAAAAAGTCGATTTTGCATGATATAGCTCCTTTAAAATGTATGAATGTATGAAAATGTACATTTTTATTGATATCTAAGTAAAGAAGAAACCGTAAGGAGTGAGACACTGGCTGAGCAGGATTCATTGTTTTCTTGTACGTCACCTGACAATCGACAAAGCTACTAACTGCTCATCTATCCTGCCTTTCTTATTTTTACTATCACAGAGCAGCAACTGGAATTACTACAACCACATGATACTGCCCTAAAATCAGCAACATCTTTACACATTAAAAGTAGCTATATTACAAAGTATTTTTACCTAAAATGCTCACGAATGATATCAATTGCGATTAGGTCTAACATAATACAGTAAAAGAAAAGTCTCCCGGCGACGGAAAGATGCCGTGTAAATGTTTGAAACTTTCAGTGTGGAAGGAAGTGCTACTGGCCAAAAAAAGGCAATTTGGTTTAATTATGTAAGTTCAAACTTTTAGAGATACAGTAGATATTGATCAGTTTTAAGTACATTGAAAGCTTTCAGTTATTACTTGATATGGCGTTGACTGTCCTGCGTTACCATGGAGATTAGCTGCAACACTCTGTATTAATTAACCGATTGGCCTGGAGCGCCCTCTGCAGGCAGTCATGGGAGTGGCACGTTATAAAACCATGAAAACAAGCTTTCACTTTCAAGTAACGGCACCCCAGCAAGTAGATTGGTGCCATAATGTTTTTTTTTTAAAATGCGATAGAAAATGAAACAACCCATGTAAACAGGACTGTGTGAACGATGCAAAACGCTACTCCAGGTTATGTTTTTGACGAGGCAACAGCAATATAGTGTTTGCTTGAATGGCATGTCTCTTTAAGTAATTCAACCTCTTGTCTTAGTGACTTAGAAATCTATTTAGAAGACTTAAAATGGACTTAAAGATCGCACCTGTCGCCCCTGTATTAATGGCCCCTTCAGACATGTGACTTGTTTCTGTCTGCAGTTAATCTTAAAGGAGAGAAACGCATGATGGGTATTGACACCGAGGAACGCAGCGAAGGGACATTCTTAACCAACGCGCAATCGATAGCAGCCAAGGTCACGGAGTGCATAGAGGATATACACGTATGGCCTGAGATGTGGAAAACAATCCATCCGTCTGTTAAAGCTGTGACAGGAATAACCTGCTCCCAGGGAAAAATACAGGAGGGTCTGATAAAGTTAGATGGAAATACTTCTTGCAGTGATCACTTAATGTGGCCATAGCTTATACTTATAATTATGCAACTAACAACACTAATACACCAGCAACCAATTATCGTTAAGGAAAAAATATAAAGGCACCCAGCCCGACACTGAGAGAAGTTGGTGGGGCTACATTCAATGCGACTGCTCAGTGCCATAATACCGTTGGATTCTTTTCGATACCAGGACTTTAAAGGAGCATTATGCAACTTTTTATGCGGAAAAAAGTTGATATTTGTTTGTATTTGACCTTGTAGTCGACTCAGTGGCTGTATGAGTGGTCAGCACGGCGCCTTTACTTTACATCACAGTGGTCTCTAGGAAGCTCCAGGATCACCAGGAAACTCACAAACCAATTAATCCTGGAGCATTGCAGAGACCACCGTGATCGAAAATAAAGGTGCCATACTGACCACTCATACAGCCACTGAGTCAACTACAAGGTCAAATACAAACTTTTTTTTTTTGCATAAAAAGTTGCATAATTTATTTATTTAATTTAATTTAATGGCTTTTTAATGCACCACACTATGCAGGGCTTACATCATACTTCACAAATAACTCAATTAAACAAATATAATAATAATGATAATTAAACCCAAATTAAATTATATTGAGGATGGTAATGACAACTGGGAAGTAGCAAGATCTCAGAGTATAATATGTATTAATGCACCTTTATAACATAAAAGTAGCACATGCTTTTGTTCTTTATTTTGCTGTTGTTTTTATTTTGTTCTTGTTCATCATTTATTGTTACTTTGCCCTATGTTCCTTTGTTTATGATTTGCTACCTTGTAAATATTAAATGTAATGTTATTATTTTTATTTTGGGGTGGGCGCTTATAAGCCTTTGGCTTCAGCCCACTCCCTTTGAGCAGGTTAACTGCTCAAACAAATAAATAAAATAAACTAATTTATTTATTTGTTTATTAAGGAGTGGGCCGAAGCAAAAAGCTTATAAGCGCCCACCCCAAAATTAAAAATAATAACATTTACATTAACAATCAAAGCAAGGAACGTAATACAAGATAACAAATCATAAACAAGGGAACATAAGGCAAGGTAACAACAAATAATAAGGAACAATAATAAAAAACACAACTGCAAAATAAAGAAACAACAGCAAAAGAATATACTACAACACTCACAAAATTTGTTCGTATTTAAAAAATATTGATTCGTTATAAACCTTTTTAAAATGTGGCAGGTTTTTACAAACTTTGATGCCCTCATCTAAATTCCTCCATACCTCTACACCACGTCACATGCTTTTTAAAGTTGTTCTGGAATACTGTTTATCGAAACTCATTTCTCAAGTTGTATTTGACTTCTCATTTGCAGAACATATTTTATATACTTTCAGGAAGTGACTTTTGTGAGGCTTTGAACATGATTTAAGCCATCTTAAATTCAGTAAGGTCCTCAAATTTCATTGTTTTGATTGAAAGAATAATGGATTGGATGCACCTTTTTTAACGATAGGTGTTTTACAATACCGATACCTGAACTATCTAGAACCAGAAAACAGAACGCTAATTATTCCATAAAAGACAATTTCTTGAACATTTTCAGTATTTATATGAAGTGAAACACTCTAATAACTTCCTTTAATGCTGTCGCTGGACCAACAGGCATTAACACTTGGTCTGTAATGATACCCGTAGTACCTAACCTTTTTATTTCCGCTACCATAATGGTATCGTTTAATGGTACCCAGCCCTAACCGCACCGGCAAAACGCTCATATGGAAATGCAAATGAACTCTCTTGTTGTTCTGTACAGACCGTTAGCTTCCCACTTTACTATAGGTTACTAATGTGGAGCACAGGATGCATGCACGTAAACCTGGAATAGATGTGTGTGGTCTTCTGAAGGATTTTTTTAATACGTATGCCTGTTATGCTATATTCTCTTTAGTGTCACTTCCGTCACGGTTGAATTTGCAGCCCGGCGTAGGATGTAACATTTCCCATTAGCCACCTTATACCAATCCCGTTTCTGAGTGGATTTATCACAGTGCCTCTCCGTGTCACTCCATCCCCAGCACGCGGCGTACAAATCCCATTCTTCATTATTGACACGGCATCTCCCGCGAACGCGCACCAACAGTTGCTTGTTGTTTGAAGTAACGCTTTGTGTAGCTCTCAATGCTAATCCGCCACTACAAATCACATTATGGGCGTGATGGATTTCACTCTAATCTTTTTGAATGCTACATATCAGCAGGATGAATGCGCGATCCAAAAACATCCCGGCGCAGGGGCATAATGTGTTCGCCGTAGAAGTGATGGAGGAGGTGTGCCAGTGAGATATGAGCCGCAACTTCCCCTTCGCGAGGTGTTCCTTCTGAATGAATGGTTTCTGATATAAGTTACTGTCACACATTTATATTGAGGAACACAGTAAGGTATAGGCATACAGTAGAGCTATATGTTTTCTGCAGTAGCCTAGTAGTAGTTGGAGTTGTAGTGGTTGCTATCCTCAGGGTTTTTTGCAAATGCCTGATCTCGACAAATCTCTGAGATGAGGCTGGTACCCCGATGGGATGCTGTGAGGAAATGCACTGCCTGACCAAAGAAAAAAAGTGTCCACCTGGATTTAGCTCACTGTTATAATCTGGGGTTGCTGCAGTTGATCAGGTTTAGCTTCAGCAACACTCTGTGCTCAAAGAATGAGATCAGAGTCCGGATCTTAACCCCACTGAGAATCTTTGGGACGTGCTGGAGAAGGCTCTTGGTGGAAAATGAATGGATCTTTTGCCGAAGCGAATGCCTGCTGCAGTCGAGGCTAAAGGCGGTCCGACCAATTCAAGGGGTCAGGCAGTGGGTGAGTGGTACAGCCGCCCTTGTGTCAGTCAATCTTACGGCAGCTGTGGCTACACATAGTGGGAAGCTTACCACCGCTGGAATGAATGCGTTGTATGAAAAGCACTGTAAGATTCCATTCTTTATTCGCTCGGCCACTGGAGCGTTACAAACCACTTGATAGGATGAAGACTAAAGCCGCGGTTTCATATTGCACCCCTCTTTCTATTCAGCACGGCTCGGTCGAAGTACTCGGCTTCTCGTGCCTCTAGTCTACTCGGTACATGCGAGAGTTTCCACTTTACAATGGACCGCAATTGTCGTGGGCGGGGCTCCCACGGATGCGCACGTGAGATGCACATTACTGATGGAAAAACAGAATGGCGAGGAAACGTTTTGTAAGCTGCAACGCGAAGGATGTGGAAAAATAAAGCCTTTCTGGTGAGGTTTATGGAATTAGTTACAGGTGCCAGAGCAAATACAACAAAGAAGCAGCTAAAAGACGACTATGAACGTAAGCTACATGCTGATGTTATGCTAACCACCAGCTTAACGCCTCATTTACACCGAATGCGTTTTGTCCACGGCCCGTTTTACGTACGTCAAATCACGCATTCTAGTTTACACAGGGTCCGTACGTCTTTAATCCGTCATGTAATAATGTTGCCTTTTAATCACATGTAAATCAGTAATGACAGCTTACTTTCTGACTTTAAAATGCAATATATGAGCTTTCATTCATTTCTACATTTTAACTTCAGCATTGGTGTCTATGTGCTCTCCTCCTCCTCTCTCATCATCCGCTCGTCTGTCCTCATCTTTCCCCCTCGGTTTCTGCTTGTCTGTTGTCCTCTGGTCCTCCTCTCCTGGCCTCTGTACACCTCCGATCATCACCATCGTTACATCCAACGTCTGAAGCAAACGTGCTCTAGGTCGTCAGAGTTTCCCCAGAGTTTCAGATCATAGTCCGTGTGTGAGAGGAAAAAGAAAGGCGGGCCATGCGATGGGTCTCGGCGCAGTCACGGTGCAGAGACCCGGGTTTAGCTCATTTTCGGTTGAATATCTTCAGAAGAGACGAGAAGCGAGTCACGGACAAAACGTTTTCCATGAGATGTTATGTTGTTCTGAAGTGGTGTTACGCTGTTTATTGTCCCACAGAAACACGGAGAAGCAGTTCCACCTTGACGTTCATGTTATAACTAGGCCATTATCGTGTTTTTCCCTTTTGTCGAGCACATGGCTCATTATGCAGCACAAAAAAAAACTACTGCGCTGTAGAAAAAAGCCTTTGATGACGATCCGATTGATTTACTTCATTCCTATTGTTATGGCAGACGTACGTAAAACGGACCGTGGACGTAACGTACTCGGTGTAAATGAGGCGTTAGTTGTGCGAACTCTGGCTAAATGCTAAATGCATCTGCAAAATCAACATTTTTCCAACAGGTTGATGATGTGAAATATTAAATCTCATATGACCTGCCTGCGGGCTTTCCTCTTCTCTGGCCAATTAGAGGCCAGATGTCACAATAGTATCATTTCAGTGCGCTTTGGCCATGGCCTAAACAAGGTCACAAAATTTGCACCTGTCCTGGCCTGGAGAGTGGGGACGCTCGCAGCTGACTATGCACTGGGCTGGGTAGGGCCTGCCAGTGGAAACAGGCCATTAAATGTATGTCTTCATTTGTTGTGAGCTGTAATTCTCGATCAGATTAATTTCAAAGGCACTGTACCCAATTCATCCCATCATTAAACTAAACCAAAACCCCATTTAGTAACAGAGCTGGAGTGATCCTGAATTCATTCTTTTCAAGGCAGAGTTTAAATGCCGCACGTTTGCAAAGTGGCTCATGGCAAATTTCCCATCCCTTTTCCAAATTCCTCCACAACAATCTTGACGCACCCTTTCATTTTGACATATGCTCCCCGTCCGCACGAGCTGGAGGCCCCGTGTGTCCTAGTAATCTCACACTCTAATGGAGTGGTGCAGAGGTGACTTCCCCACATGAAGAAATAAAACAGTTTTGCGCTTGTCTGAACACCCCGGCTCCGCGCTTTCTCAAGACAGCCGTCCTGCTTCGCCCCTTGTCCCATCGGAGAGAGGTGAGGGTGGGAGAGCGGGGGCAGATGGTTGATGGAGGAAAAAGGAGGAGAGAATGGAAACGTCAAATGTGATGTGCGGTTTGTGACAAGGGAGATAAAGACTGAAGATTTCACTGCTAGTCAAAGCGTTTAGAAAAGTCTTTATTACTGTTCTTCTTTGAAATGCTGCAGAAATAAGTTTAAAAGGACGTGTTTGTTTTTTTGTTAAATGGTTAATTACTGCGCATTAGTTACAACATCAGATATAGTTAATGTCTTACTGTGATTTTAACTAATAGACTTTTCCTTATACGTGTAGGAGCATTACCATAAGCTCTGTATATTTTGTGCATCTGCATTCAGCCAGTGTTCTCAGCTTGAGTCCCAGGCCGGCTCTGTGGGTTGTAAGCTGCAGGCTATAGAGTGGAAAAGTGGCATATTGAAACGCGCGGGGTAAATAATATGCAATTTTCTCTCTGGGCTCTGCTGTCACTAACATCCGCTGGCACCGCGAAACAGGGGCCCGGACACGGCTGGCAGCCGTACAGGAGCATTAGAGCATTCATAATAGCCCAATATGAGGCACAAGTGCAGGCAGAGGAGGGGGAGGGCTCACTTTGTCTCTATGCAAGTATGATAGAAAATGTAGCAAACTTTTTTTTGTTATTTGGCTGCTCCCTCTTTCAGCTACAGTCTCACTGGTGATTTAGCCCATTTGTATGCTCGAGATGTAGGTACTTTGTGTTGTAGTAGTAGTTTTGAAAGCCTTAAACCGCTAGAAGTTGTGACCCTATCTGGGTCTTGGGCCAAGGCAACCATCCACCTGTCAATAAAGCGTATAATATACAGTATATATTTGAATATCTTTCGGGGTTTGTATTGCATTGCAGAATTTGTATAAGGCATTATTTGATCATTTGTATAGGCATTGTTTGAGCTGCAGTAGTTTCCTCTTTCTTTATTACCATGAAAAGTTTTCTTCTATGAGAACTTGGCTTTAAGAGACGAGCATAATCTAAAGAAAACCACTTTGAGGCCGACGAGTTAGTCATCGTAATGGCCAATTAAATCTCCAAATTTTATATTTCAGTCTTAAAGCACTTATTTTCTTCTGACAAAGGAACTGACTGCTCCTAAAGTCAAACCAGGACAGCTCATTCACTAATTTGATTTTAAGGGGACTGTACCTAGGGATATCGACATCAAGATACACAGATGTGGAACTAAATCTTTGGATTAAAACAGACCCATCCATTTCCTTCCTTAAATGGGACTGGCATTGTGAAATAATTAACTTTAATATGTTGCCTTTTACCAGTGAAAATGAGCACAGGCACAAAAACAACAACTGGTAGATCTTCTCTGTCGTCAAAAATGAACTCTAAAATCTATTTTCATCAGTGAAAAGTGGTGGAAATATTCAATACTATATTAAATTCACTTTGCCTTGATTCGGTAATATACTGATCCATGTGAACGGTATAATTATTAAGTCAAAGCCCGAGTGGGAGTATAGACGTTAAGCCCCTAAATGACTGTGGAGGAGCTAAATGCTGCTTTTGTTTACAGTTTCGCCATAGCTGCCTGTTTTAATAACTGCTCACAATGGCCTCTTAATGAGATAGGACTGGTTGTTAGTACAGCTGTGCAACAGGTACAGGAGCCCCAAAAAGAGCAAATGCTAAACACAAAGGGACTAGATATTGGGGCCGAGTTGTTGTCTGGTGATTTTGGGGTCGCGGAACCTTACACGATACATGGCTCACGATACTGAGATAATCGATATATTGCCCACAAATAACCCACCATACATCGCGATTTATGGTATTTGATTTTTTACCTTTTTTTTTACATATTATATATTATTCATTATTTGCATTTGTTTTCATGTGCTTTGTACTCCTTTTAAAAAAATAAATGAATAAATGATCCCTGATGTATTGAAAGTATTTCTTTGATCTGTCACTTCATTTACATTAAATAACCAAGAAACCACAGCCCTGTTTCAAAGAAATAAATCAACCAATCAAAGTTTTTTTTTTTTTATTTTTTTTTATTTTATTTTTTTATTTACAAGATAAAATAACGAGACAAACTTCGAAACCCCCACCCAAACCCAGCCACTCCCCTTGCATTCATACCACAATCACAACCACAATCATCCACACATTCTTAGTATTTTGAACCCAGACTATAGACAAAAAAGAAGCACAAAGCAAAAGAAAATAATAACATAGAAAATGAGAAATAAAATAAAGTCACTAATACCAATCAAAATCCATAAACAAAATACAATATAATTAGCAAAACATTTACGACATAACAAATGGCATAGCAAGTACACCTAATATTTATATCTCTAACTCAAGTAAGCAGACATTCCATTTTCTTTGTTCTTCCAAATCAAAGTTTGAGTGACACTGTTTGATCCAAGTGCTTAAATTGTAGTGCTGCCCCCTACTGTCCTGACTGAATTCTTGATCATTATTGGCCTCTAATGACTGTAACACCTGTGGAGCACTGCTACCTCATTGATATGCATGATGCCGTCAAAAGTATCGATATCGGAATAAAAATATCATATCACCCCGCAAAATATCGCGATATATTGCAAAATCGATATGTTTTCACACCCCTAATATCCATACAGCAAGAAGCCACAATATTTATAATAATAATATGAAAATCAATGAGGTCTTCCATCTGACTGATAGTTGCAATTTCTTTGCTACCACAGCCTTACAAAAAGGAGCAAAAGTTCAGTGTCAGTCACGATTGTCATAAGTTAGTTCCATTAAGTTCCTTACGATATCTCTATTTTCTGTAGATGTTTTGAAGCAGTTTACCAAGTATCACATTAACACCCAGCACAGAAAGCAAATCCACAACATTTTTGTTATTCTCTCCATTTTCCTTTAAAAGAAATACTATAATTTCTCACAATGTCCCACACAACCTGCCCACACTTTTCAGATGTGTCCCTGAATGAATTTGCTGACGGACTGAATCCTGTCTCTCCACTCCCGCCCTCTCGCTGCACTCCTTTGTGGGACGGCCGTAGTCACACGCCGCTCGGCTCCAATTATAACCCGCCAGTGTCTGCCAGAGTGTCTGAATAGCACCTCCATTACATCTACCGTTAACTTCAACATGTTTCATAAAGGAGCCCATCTCCGGCCGGTGACTCAGCCTGACAAAAGGCGCCTGATTAACTGCCTCTTTGGAGAGTAACTAATGTAACAGCGAGAAGGGACAGTTAATGGTGCGTTTCTGTGATAGAAAATAAGCTATCCCTGCCATACGCTCGGGCCCTCTGTCCGCTCTTCAAAAATAACAATGGCCGGCTATCTTCTTGGCCCCTGTCTGTAGTTGCAGACATGTCTTCCATATTGATATAGTGATATTATAAACGAAATTGTATGTAAATAGCTCCAATAATACAGTGATTAGTTAGTCTTTTCCACAATGAAATCAAGTTACTGGCAATACAAATACATATCGTAAAACATGTTATGAAGTGGTTACCCAAAAGTTCAATATCAATTCAACTATTACCACGAATTTCCATCCTTTGTCGTTATTTTGTGAAATTGTGGATGCCAACTCGATATTCCCCTACGCTTTTTGGTGTTGGCTGGCAGCTCTGCACTCTGCAAATTCATACTGTACTTCACCCACCTTTTTATACGAGTGAGCGTATGTCTGAGAGCGATTGAAGTGATGGTTAGACGGGTCACTAGCTGCTTTCCATGTCCACAAAAGCGGCCGATCTCCGCTGTTTACCACTCACTTACCTTCAAACCCACAAATAACCCGCTCCTCATTCGCGTCGCCTTCAATCTGAACCATTTTATATGTGAGCGCGAGGTTCAAAGTGCAGACTTTTCATCACGGCGCACCCCTGGCAGTAAGGTTAATTGCATTTTTGAAGATTAGACACCCTCTGTCAGTGTTTTTATCCTTGAAGATATAACCCAAAAAAAATGCCCACAGTGTGAAGCGAAATGAATGTGACACAGGCCACCAGCGGCATAATCGGTGACAAATCTCCACACTCGAGCGGACACGGCGCTATAATGGAGACGAATGCAGAGGAACCGAGCCGCAGTTTCTCTCTTCTCTCTCTCTCTCTGGCCTAAGAAAGGGGTCTGCAATCCAACCTTTTCCCCTGTGAGTAACTTTTACTAAACAAAAGCAGCAGAGAACGACTCCTGCTTGAGGATACTTGAGTGACTGTGCGACGGCATGAAAGAAAATCGATGCATTTTCCTCCTATTTACTTCAATGTCTGCAGATTGTGTTTGACGTTTTCATAACAGAAAATGCATCTGTGAATGTGTCATGGGAGTTGCTTTCACTGATCAAGCTTATGTGGAAACGCAAGCGCTTTTGGGGAGCTACTTTGGATCTTTGGAGAGCTGGAGACGGGACTGTACACTGTTGAAAACTGCTTGTGCTCATCAAAGCATGCTAACGCTTTGGGGTCCACTCATGAAGAGAAAAATGTTTGTTGGTGCCACACTTCCTTCTGCAGTTTGGGTACCCCCGCATTAGAGAGTGGACAGGCTGTAGTGAAAGCCAGTGAGCTTTGAACTTCCACTTTGCCCACTGTACTCTTTGTGCGTAGACAGTAGTTCGAACAATTGCAGTCGGCTCAATGACTCGACAAAGTGGCCACTTGTCCACAGTTGCTCCGAACTGAAGTCTTTATCGCTAGAATCATTGATACTGTATATGCTCCAGGAAACATTTCTAGTAACCTGTGACTGCGGACTCGAAAAAGGCGCGTGGTTCAATACATCAATCGCATAATTCAACGAAGGCTACGATTCTTTTTCTGGTGAGTATGAATAATGTATAGACCAGTTCCGAGCGCAGATCAAATATATTTTCCCTTTACAAGAATTAGAGTCTCTATATGACGTTAATTGACCACTTTTTCGCAGTGCATACATCCAGTAAATGCCGCTTACATTAACAGCTATGATGTGAGCCAGAGAGAAAGTCAGCTCTCTCACCTTGAGTCTTTCTAACACCTAAAATCAGACCTGAACTTGAACATCCACATGAATTAATATTATCTGCAGATTTCTACCATCTCAAAACATGGCACGCATAGTGTCAAAACTAGGGATGGGAATTGATAAATTTTTATTGATATCATCATCATTTCTCTTATCCATTCCAAATAAATTGGCCTCTTTTGACATAAACTTCCTCATACAGAGCAGGTATTGTAACATGGTTATTAAATGAACCGGATACACTTGTTTCTCTCATACGCTCGTTTGACAGATTCAGCCAGTGTTAAAGGCGCACAGAGGAGGAGCTACATCGAGCACATTAACAGGTTGTTAGTGCCGATCTCTCTCCGTTCCTCTATTTTTATTATCAAGGGTTGAAGGAGATTCCTATCAACTCCTCTGCGGTGCAAAACTGCATCGGTAGGAGGCATTGTTAAAGGGGGTATTATGTAAATCGACTTTTTCAAGCTTTATATCATGTTATTATGTCATTCCCTCATTAAACACATGCCTGGAGTGTTGCCTTGGCTCATTCACATATTTTTGAGTAATCAGTAAAAACTTAGACGGCAGCCATTTTAGGTGTAGCTATGCCTCAGTCCTCCTAGGAACGCCCCCACCTCCTGGAGACGCCTCTGGACCTTTTGTCACCAGCCAAGCCACCAACCACTGCTCCTCAGCTCAGCAGAGCCCCTCCCCGCACAGTAGTGTTGTTTAGATGCCACAGCAGTGTGCTGAAGGGGGCGTGTCGGAAAGCTTCTTAAAGAGACAGACGCCTATTTCAAGACGTTCAGTACAGCCATTTTGAGAGAGCAATTTTATTCAAGGCAGTTATTTTAATTTACTGCATATACAGACCAACAGAAGGTTACGTCATCATTGTAGTATGCTATAGACTGGTGCTATGTGATTGAAAAAAGCAAAATACCCCCCTTTAATGAAAGAGACATACGGTTCCAATGGATTGCTCAAGTAGAAATCGAGCTTCAACTTACGGTAGTTCTTGATTCCCATCCCTAAAACCAGACTTGGAGAAACTTGTCGTATATATGCATTTGTCTTCAATACACTAACATTGTCCAATTGAATAATGTTGTTCATAGACAGAAGACGTCACATTTGTGCGAATAGAACGACAGCACCATCTCGAGCTTTAGGAGTCAAAAAATCTGCTGAAACTTCTGTGTTAAGTGGAGTAGCCTTTATTAGAGAGCAAGTTCCTGGGCCTTGATGCCGAAACGTGGCACTTTTTTGCTAGCTGGACAGCGTGTGGGAGACTTTTCAATTTCAAATATACGAGCTTTAGGTATGACTTATCCTACACGCTTGTTGTAAGAAGCAGATGCGCGAATCGCCTTCTCTCCTAGCCATTCAAAATGCCTTGACAACACTCCACTGTCACAAAGGGGAGTAAAGTAGTTAAGCTGAAATTAGAGAACAATAGCTGCAAGGTATCAGCTACAAATGTTTTGTAGCAGAGGCAAATGCAACCCTGAAAGGATGGAGGACTGCAGAATTACTCAAACATGAATGAGAAAAACATAACACTACTCCAGTATTTTTAATCACAGCTAAATTGTAAGAAAAAAGAGTAAGTTCAGCAGAAAATGGACCCTCAGCATTTCAAGGCTCTTTTTGTTACATGTCTCAACTCAAAGGAGCAGGGGGCCGACTTTTCTTCTTCTTAAATGAATCCACACTGAAACAGATCCCCGAGCGGCACACACTGCACCTGTCACCCGTCGCCGATGGCAGCACCGCCGCGTCTGTCTTCCCCCTCCGTCCTTCCGTGCTTCCGTTGGAGAGAAAAAACTAAAAAACATACACGCACAAACACGCTCGGCTAAGCGTGGAGATCTCTTGTGGCCCAAATGAAGTGACATTTGCATGATCATATTTTACTCACCCGTAGTGTGTTAGCGGCAGAAGCGCGTGCATATGTCAGACAGGGACTCTAAAAGACAGCGAGCCGTGGTCTTCGCAGTCGAGTGAGTTTGTTAGCGCCGTGAGGCTAAAAATGCGCACTCGCTCCACTGAACACGCGCGAGGCAGTGTCGGACTTGTCTCTCTTTTGTATTTTCCATTTTAAGTAGTCCATTGCTTTATATACTTGATGCACGGAAAGCGAAGGCGAACTGATACGGCTGCACAAATGTCACGTACTGGATATGACGTGGATTCTCATCACACATGTAGGGTTGGAGCGCCAGCCGACAGCAGTGCAATGGGGAATGCTTCTACAGTTTCATTGGCAAACTCAAAAGGCTGCTTGTTATACATAATGACACTGACTATGTTCGGTCTAAATGCAATTTCATACACTGTAAATCGTGCATAAATGAGTTTGCCGAACAGCAACTGCCAACTGCCTTTATGATCATCCCCTCATCATGATTTACTTATCTTTTGTTGATTTATTTGTATACACTGCCTGACCAAAGAAAAAGAAGTTGCACCAGCATTTAACTTACTGTTTTGATCTGGGCTTCTGCAGTTGGTCAGATCTATCTTAGCAACACTATGTGCCCAGAGAATAAGATAAGCCTGAGCCATAGACATAATGAATAATAGACTCCTTCTGCTCACCCCGTATACGACACGTTCATGCCAATCGTTCGAGCAGGAGTCCATGGACATGCTCCGGACAGCATGTTCCTAAAAGGGCAAAGGACGGATCTTCACTGCAGACTCGGCCCTCGTGGGGCGTGTAGCTCGGTCATAACCGCGCCCACGCCTTTAGCTCTGATGCTAATGGAGTGTCAATCAAAGTCAGGCCCTCATTAATATACAAGAATTTGAAAATGTACCTTACGAAAACCTGCTTGGTTTCATAAATTGTACCTAACCCAGCGTTATCACAGGAGCACTATATAGCTGTAGACAGTTTAACATTATTGGAAATCAGGCTTTACAGTTGTTTAAAACGTGTGTAAAGAGCATTGCTTTCTAGTGCAGAATTAGCTTTTTCTGCTGCCACTAGATAGAGGTACTGCAGCAATGGCAGCCTCCTGCATGGTTGTCACGAAACAGTGCTACCCACGGCCATTGACCTGAACGTCCTGAATGACCAGGTTATTCCATCAATGGATTTCTTCTTCCCTGATTGCACTGGCATATTTCAAGATGCCAGTATTCATCATGGTCACATTGTGAAAGAGTGGTTCATGGAGCATGAGACATGATTTTCACACATGGATTTGCCACCACAGAGTCCAGATCTTCTCACCCCACTGAGAATCTTTGGGATGTGCCGGAGAAGGCTTTGGTAATGGTCACACTCTCCTATCTTCAAAGCAAGATCTTGGTGAAAAATGAATGGAAACACTTGATCTTCAGACCTCTTTTACTGTACAGTATGTCAGTCCATACATGTCTGCAGTTTAAGTGAGTGGGCAGAGAGATCCAAAGGCTGCAATTTGTACATCAATCTTTTACTGTCAATAGTTGCAGACCCTCATACTACTCTGTGGAGGTCTGCTTAGGTATGAGTTTGAAGAAGACAAACGGATGAGGAGGAAAAGCGCTTCCAACTCTTAACAATCCAGATAAGTACTTTATAATCCTTTTGCTATAATGGAAAACTCCTGGTTGACTGAGAACTTACACAACCACAGAGTATTTCAATGAAAACTTTGTCATGATCCAACTGGTAAACAAGGATAGGCGGCTGTCGTGTGTTTAAATGTGAATGTGATGCCAACTACGGCGAGTTTGTCAATTATCACAGTGTCATATTTCCAAGCTATGAGCCCCCGATGTTGTCCAAAGTTTTACTAACTGAGTGTTTTGGCACGGAGTATGTGTTGTAGTAAACAAGCCTAGAACCTACCCACTCACAGCTGCTGCATGACAGATGTGAATGGATAAGTTTGAGCCATATGAATGTTCATTTCTTTGTGAACCCCCAAACCTTTTGCAACTCATTATCTTGCAGCCCAAGGTTGAATATTACCGTTACGTCCAAGTCAGTGTTGTTTAGTTGGTAATTCAGATATAGAACAGGTTTATTTCATCCCAACTGTCCCTGGAGGCATCTGCTGGGACTGTGAATGCGGACAGCTCTTGAGCTGCACCACCAGGGACGGCGTGAGCTGTGGGTTATATATCCAAATTAAAGTACACATAATGCACAGTGTCAGGGCAGCGTCGGAGAGGAGATTCATATGTGTGGGAGACATGAGTCGCTTCTCCATATGTCTGCATCCTCCACTAGATACTAACCATATGCTCACAGTGCTTACGGTCTGATATTATTATGCATTTTCTTTTCAGCGTTGTTGAAAAAGACTTCTGTGCATAGATATTTCAGGTTTGTAATGAAGGAAACTGGTGAAGGTGATTTAAAGGAGACATCCATCGCCAGACCTATTCTGAGCATTTTTTTGTCATGATGTTCACATGCAGCTAGCTTGTTTTCAGTTACCACTGCCTCCTGCAGAGGGAGCTCCAGGCCAATTTTCTTACTCATTACTGTCTTTATCTTACATAGACATTACATAGACATTACTATTACAGATTTTATAGTGTAAAGTGCTCACTCAGGTACCCAAATATTGCCACAGTCATTCATAATATGTGCACTTACAACAAGCTAATACATTTAGACAATTAGTCCAGTGCAGCTGTCTAAAGGGCCTATCTCACCGGAAACAGTTGCTGAGATGTTGCGGAGAAACAGTGAAAATGAACAAGTTCGATTTCAGTGGAGTCTCTGCATGGTCTCCGAGAGGTCTCCTTGGTCTCATGCAGCTGTGGCAATGTTGTCCCCGACTTGTGAGACGTTTCTGTGACGTATCTGCAATGTCTCCGAGACCTGTCAGCGACCAAGGAGGTCTCAAAGAGTCATATGGAGTCTCTTTGAGATCTCCTTTGTGTCCGACACGTCTTGGAGACAATGTGGGGACATCACAGAAACATCCAACAGGTTGAGGACAACAAACAGTATTTGCGACACAACTGCTTGAGACCGCGTAGACCTCTCGGAGACCATGCAGAGACCACATGGAGACCTTTTCAAGGGTCCATGCGGTCTCCGCTGTAATATAACATGTTCGTTTTCACTGAGAAGACATGGCGACTCGCCTCATCTCCAGGGGACGTCTCGGAGACATCTCCGTGACCAGTGGCAACTCGATTCTCCAGCTAGGTCGATGAGATAGGTCCTTTAGACACACAGGAGCATCACTTTATGACATCAGCAGGTGACTGACAAACCTTTTAAGCTCTCGAGAAGGAGACAGACTAAATATGCAGGATTATTCAAACGGGAATCAAACAATGACACGCCAGATGTGGGTTTTCTCATGAGAAACTGATACTATACTTGATATTGGATTTTCAAACTGTCATATACTGGCACACTGAATAGAGCCTTAATTTCAATAAGCTCTTTTCGTCTGCAACAGCGGCACTTAGATGACACGTAGAGTGTCTGCTCGGCTTTGGTGTGCGAGTGGGCGAGGAGATGAAGATGAGAGGTCGCACTTTTGCCTGTGGGGAAGGGCCCGATGCTGGAGGGACTGATTGCTCAAGAGCCGGCTGGGAATGGAGCCGGGAAGTAAAGCTCTCATCTCGCTACTCCTCGGCACACAACTTCCAGATCTGAATGAGATTTCAACAACTTTCATCTCGAGTAGAACTGCCGTACAAGTATAGATGCATTCACAATCCAATCAGCTGTAATAGTAAGGGCTGAACAGTTCGGGAAAGTGATCTATTTGCTGTTTTTTTGGACAGATACTGGTCATTTTACTAGATTTGAGATTTTGTTTTCAGCCGATTATTTCACTATGCACATTTTTAGCTTTAGAAAAACAAACTAATGTAATGCAAGAGACGATTTTCTAACTTGGGGCACTCGTACATTTGTAAAATATCTCTAAACCCATTTGAACATATAGGGTGGGAGGAAAAAGTTTAGAATTCATACATTTATTAAAATCACAGCAATGAGTAAACGGTGTCTGCTTAAACTAATACCACCCAAACATTGACATTTTATCATATTTTTATTGGCAATAACATGTTAACATGTACAGGACAGGGATGAATAAGTGAGTACACCCCCTGGCTAAGGATACTAATACTAATTAGACAAATATATGAAGTCACTGAGAGATGGCTTAAATCTGCCCTTTCCACTGGAAAAACACACATTAGCTAAGAATTTAATTGCTATTGAATCTAAAGGTGTACTCACTTATTCCTTGCTGTCCTGCGAATGTTTACATGTTATGGTCAATCAAAATATGTGTGGTATTAGTTTAAGCAGACACTGTTTACTCATTCTTGTGATTTTTATAAAGATCAGACCAAATTTTATGACCAATTTAGGCAGAAATGTAAGAAATTCCAACACGTACTCACTTTTCCTTCCACTCGTCCGCTCGCATTCCCTCTATTATCTCTAAGCACACTGTCTGATATCTTAAATGTCCGATGCTGATTAATCCCTTGGCAGTACGCAGCAGTGTCTTTAGAGTAATCCTAAAATGGTGTTTGGCATAAGTCTAGACAGGTCAAACACTTCCAATGGGGAAAATTACATTCAAGTGGCATCTTAATCAGCATTTCTAAGGATTGAGAATATTTTGTGACATAAAAAGGTCATCAGGAGTGAAAAAAAAAAAAACCCAACCCCCACCGCCATCTTTAATCAGCGCTAAGTGGCATTAAAGTGGCCCACAACTCAATTAGTCTGAAAGCCTGTCACTCAGCCACTGTTGAAAGCGCCTCCAAAAATGACACTGTGAAGGAAATGAATGCAAATATATGTGCCTTTTAATTATAATGCAAATACCTTCTTATTTGGGGATCTATTTCACTGAGAATATGATATCTTTAATTCTACATTGTTGCCCTTGTTTGAGTCTCCATCTAATCCGATTAAACGTTGTAGCTACTTGTTGGCCATTAGCATGCATCACTCAAACACAAAACAAGCACAAGTCTACTGTAGGTTTGCTTTTGATGATGAAACAACATTGTAACATAAAAGCTTCAAAATGATATAGGCCTTTCACAAATAGCGCTATAACTCTGTCGCGCACTCACATTTGTTTACTATCAACCAAGCCGTATTAATTAAAGTCTTTTGCATGTGCTTTACTTTGATAGTCCTCTGCAAAAACAGCATTATTGGCTATGCTTTTACATGGTCAGACAAATCGGATAACTGGAGGAATCCGATAACCCAACAATGAGATCAGATGCGTTTACATTCCCTTCAGAAATCTGTTATTTGAAGCAGTACTAAGTAACGTGTTTACCTTAAAGGGGGGGTATTATGTAAAATCGACTTTTTCAAGCTTTATATCATGTTATTATGTCATTCCCTCATTAAACACATGCCTGGAGTGTTGCCTTGGCTCATTCACATATTTTTCAGTAATCAGTAAAAACTTAGACGGCAGCCATTTTAGGTGTAGCTATGCCTCAGCCTCCTAGGAACGCCCCCACCTCCTGGAGACGCCTCTGGACCTTTGTCACCAGCCAAGCCACCAACCACTGCTCCTCAGCTCAGCAGAGCCCCCTCCCCGCACAGTAGTGTTGTTTAGATGCCACAGCAGTGTGCTGAAGGGGGCGGTCGGAAAGCTTCTTAAAGAGACAGAGGCCTATTTCAAGACGTTCAGTACAGCCATTTTGAGAGAGCAATTTTATTCAAGGCAGTTATTTTAATTTACTGCATATACAGACCAACAGAAGGTTACGTCATCATTGTAGTATGCTATAGACTGGTGCTATGTGATTGAAAAAAGCATAATACCCCCTCTTTAATAAATCCTTTCCGTAGTCCCTGTGGGGGTAATACAAGTGTTGATTGGGGGCCTTTCATCTCCCCCTGGTGTCTCTGGCCAGAAAACTATGCTTGCAACTTGACTGCCACCGGGGCGGAACAACCAATACACACTAATAGAATCACGGAGAAGAAGCTAACAGGCAAAGCTAACTGCGGGCTAGCGCCACTTTAAACAGTATTTACAGCCAAGTTTGAGTGAAAAAAAAAAATCCCATTGTATAACTGGATGTACAACACCCCTCTCTCCCTTCACCTTTTCTGTCAGCGTAGTATTTACTCTCCAAGACATTTTATAAGTAAAAAAATCGTAACTTGCTAAGACACCTGCAGTTGCACTTATGGCCTCTAGGGGCAAGAGTTAGTACTGCTTTAAAGTGAGACGCTATGTGCACCATTATTACCCCTTGTACCTAGCACTTCAGCGTGTAATTACCTGTACTTAAATGTGTACTTACTTTCCTGTTACCTCTACCTACACGTGGAACTTGCGGGCTGTAATCTAAAGTTTACCCTTATTTCCTAGATACAGTTTCTCCAAAGTCATAGTGTAGCAAAAACTATATTCTGTAAGTAACTTTTTGGTTTGTGTTAGTCCCGCTCTCCGCTGACCGTGCCTTGTGCAATTCACACACAGCGTTGGATATCATTTATAAAGTTGCCCGAAGTTGACAGTGTTGTTGTTCAAGGCCGGTAGAAGGAGGCGAATGCACACAATCCACATGAACTCCAAAACATAGATACTGCTCTATCACTGTCACAGTAGATTCCCATCTTTTCTGTTGTGCATCCCAACACAGATAGCGGTTATAAACAGCTATTTCTTACCGTTACGTATTCCACTGGCTTCCATGGACTTCACTTTTATTTTAATATGGCTACTGTTAGACACTTTGGGCTTGGATATTAGCATAGCGAGTGCGAGTTGCCCTCATATCCGTGTGGAATATATTCATGTGTGGGAGGAAAAGCGAGGAGCGGTGACGGAGGTGGAGAGGAAAGCAGCAGAGATGGTTCTGTAACTTAGAATTAGTTGAAGGAAATTTTTCAGCAAACCAAGGGGAGGGAGCTGCTGTGAAGCCGGGGAAGATGTCTTTATTGTTTGTGGCATAATCAGACGGGGCTTTCAAGGCGCAATAGTGATTCAATTCAGTTTTATTAATCCCCGAGGGGAAATTCACACCTCAGCGGGACTGACACAAAGAGTTTCTTATGGTCATTTTGATGCTGCAGCCAGACAAACTTTTGCCAAACTTTCCCTAATGTCATGTTTTAAGGTGATGTACGTCCAAATCAACATCATGCATGATTACGGCTTATAAACATGCTTATGTTATGGACGCCTCAGCATTGATTTTGATCCACAACTTATCATTTAAATTAATGTGTGTGCTAGTGTTGTTTCATCAACGAAGACTTTAACGATATCATTACATTATGCACCTTTTTTAATGACGATAACGTATGATGACGAGCTAAAAATAGCTCTTTGGTGACTAAACTAACGAGATGTTACGTTTAGTTGACAAGACGAAAATGGTGAAACGTGTGGTGTGTTTAAGCATGTTGACGAACGAATGTGCAGAGCTGCTGTTGATTAAAAAAAAAAGAATCTCGAATGATCAGAGGAAGTGGAGAGCGGCGCTTTTGGAAAAGTCATGTTCACAATGACACTTCTGCTTATTGTAGTGTAATCTGTCTGGCAGAAGTAGTACAGCCTGTCAACCTTCATCCCAATTTACAATACTTATTTACAACAGGCTACTCATCGAAAAACGAATACCGTGTTTTCCGGACTATAAGTCGCTCCGGAGACGCACTAGCCAAAATGCCTAATGAAAAAAAAACAACTGGCTGAATAGGCGTACGGTATGCTAACACATTGATGGTTAGCTACATGAAGCATAACAACATAAATAGGTGTCTGGTATGTTAACCTCACATAAACAGTTCATATAACTAGCATAAAGCAGTGGTTCCCAAACTTTTTGGCTGGGACCCCAAAAATTGACACGTAAACCACTCGGGACCCCCATTGTATAAAGTTATTGCCTCTTACGCTACTTTAGGGAAGAAAACAACATTTTAAAATCAAGTTAACATGTATTTAAACTGTTTATTTTAACTATATGAATGGATTTCACAAATGATATGCTGTTTTACACTCGAAAATATATCAAAAACAGTTGCCTTTTTTCTTTTTTATTTCATCCTAAAATCATCTGGGGACCCCCACCCAAGGCCTCGCGACCCCCGAGGGGTCCCGACCCCCACTTTGGGAACCAGTGGCATAAAGAACATACAAAACTCTTGATCTCACTCCAAATCACTAAATCCATTGAAATCTTCATCCTCGGTGTCACTTCTGAACGATCGCCTTGGCAACTACCTGGGCACGGAGGCGTAACTGCACCGTTGACAAGCCTCTCCCGGCAGCACGTTTTTCAAGCTCTCATTTGCGAACTCGTTCCTCTAGCTGTAACCATTGAGCTTTTAGCCCGTGATTAGGTTTTTTTTGTTTTCTTCATTGCGGTAAGAGTAACCTCCGCTTTCTCGCTCACTCACAAACTTTCTTTCTGCTGCTCGATTAGCCTGCAGCGCCCTCTAGCGGCATGGGGAAATATATATTTGAATTAAATAAATAAATAAAAATTCATATATTAGTCACTCCGGACTATAAGACGCCAAATTATGAACAAAAGTGCGACTTATAGTCCGGAAAATACGGTACTTACCTTCTTTTTTTTTTTCTTCAAATGAAATAATCACATTAGACTGAAAACTAAAAGCATGTTTTGTCCAAAAGAGTAAGACTAAAACTAAGAAGGCTGCCAAGAACAACACTGGTGTGGGCATGGAAAGCAGGCTTGATAAGTATAAACTGCTCTTTTAGGGATATCAAGTTGCTTCGAGCAATCTTCGCCGGCGAATAGATGCTGCTGTAGTTACAGAACTACTCATAGCTGGACTGATTTGGGGCTTTAAAAATGCAGAGGACATTTCTGGGTTCTATCTATTATGCACAAAATCCAGATAAGTGATGAACGGGATTCCTCAAAACTGCATGAATGAAGTAAAACAGTACTATAGGTTAATGAGGTAACGTTATAACATGGTAAATGTTTAAAATGGTCTGTTTTGAGTCTGTTTTAATGTCATAGCTACTTTGGGCAAAAGCATTTTTTAGCTACAATTAAAAACGATAGCTGCTTTCGCCATCTATTTATTTTTCTTCAGTTTTTGTCAGACGCCTTTACTTTCTTTGGAATCTTTGTGCACGTGCATAAACTGAAGGACACATTTTGAGAGATTTATTTACCCCCGTCCGCTCAATCTTGGCCTAAATACTCCTGACTGGCTCCGCAGACACCTTTATAGTGCTGTGAAGTCCGCCAATCTCCCGGTGCATCTGGTTTCTCACGCATATTTCTGCAGCGGTGGCCCTTACCTTTCGCGGGGACCAGATGCTGCCTCCATGCGCCGCGTTTTACTGCCGTTTTAGAGCTCTTTGGCAACGGAAAAAAGGCCATAACAGATGCGGGATAGCGGCGAGCTTAGATTTGCAGATGGCGTGGAGATTCATTTGTTAGCTCATTTTCTGTACGTTAGTGGAGCTAGAAAAGTTAAACAGGCCTGTAGTCCATGACACATGCGGCGCAAATCCCGGGACATATCATGATCTGGATACTTAAGCCCAGCTAAGCCCTTACAAGGATTGTTAGTGAAGTGGGCTTTAGCTGAAGGGCAGATTGTAGCTACTGACACGTGTGATCACATGTACATTGTATTTTTAGCTTCATAAGGTTTTACTGATTGGCAACAAGGAAATGTTATTGCGAACTTGTATTTTTTCTAAAAGCTTTTGTAACACTAAAGTCAAAATATCAATCATGTGGGACTTGAAAATAAACTGGGTGCTTCAACATTGGTATGTTCTGTTTTACGTATGTGTCTCTGTGTGGGGCTCCCCGTTCTGGCAGCTGAGGGAATAACTTATTAACTTATTAACTTATTCACAGCTTAAGCATAAACTGTAAACACTTTAGCAGAATGCTCATAATAACCATGTAATTCTGGATTATGGGCTTTAAAAATGTGGAGGACAGTTTTGGGTTTTAACAATGATTCAGTACAGAATGAACCGCTGACCCCGTAGAAGAAGAAACGGCTAAATTACACAGGATTACCAGAGGATTACTCAAAACTGTGAATGTAGTGAAATACTACTCCAGTCCAGGGGGGTCATTTACCAAGCGTTTGCTCACGTGCAAAACGAGTTGCATGTGCAAAAGTCGGGAAGCAGCAGAGTCATTTCAGCATTTTTTACACATCAGTAACCTCTCATTTACATATCAGATGGGGCCCTATTCTGTAATACAGGATATTTCAAATGGTAGATTGGATGCAATATGGCCACAAATGCATTATCTAGCACTGGTCTTGATAAATGAGGTATGTCTTTTAGGGAACATTGTTATAACATGATTTCAAGCTCAAAAGTAAATTTTGTATGGTATGGCCACTTTAAGTATTTGTACATGAAGTACAATTGAATATTACTAATGCTAATTACTAATAATTGGGGGGGGGGAATCTTACTCAGCAAATACATGAAAATATAATAAATGTTTGTAATAGTTATTATAAGGGCATACATTTTCAATCATCCAGTTGGTTGATAAAACAACCAACTGGACTTAAATTGTTTTGACTTTATTCCTCGCCGAGCCCGTCACGCCATCTGGTCCAGGTGTGCGGAGTCTTCCTTAGCAACCACATTTCATTAGGATGGCACCGATACCACTTTTCTACAACGAGATGCGAGTACTTTTGATTTGAGTACTTTGCGATACGGAGAGGTGCGTCCTGTTTGGAGCGCCGGCTGCACGTCAAGTGGTATCGGTTTCTGGTATTGGGACCTCATCTAATGAGTACAAGCAGTGGTATCGGCCCGATACTGGTATCTGTATCGGTGCATCCTGTGGGTGGATCGGCCCGATATGGTATCTGTATCGGTGCATCCCCTTTTAAAAAAGTTATCGTTGTCTTGTTTTAACTTGAATTCTTGAAATAGTTAAAATTCCTGGCAGTAAGTAGTTTTATTTGTGTATTTTGTTCCGTATAGCTGCTAGTCTTCAGCGAGCCCATCTCACTTTATAACGGCACCAACACTGTAAATAATCAATGTTGATTTAACCATTTGGTTTGAATGACAAAGAGTCAAAGTATTTCAAATGCTGCACAGAACAAGGAGGATGTAACAAAGTATATCAAATAAATTTAACTTGGAAAGCAATCTCAATCCATCTACAACTGACGGCAGGACTTCAGCTACATCCTGTCCGAACCACTAATCCCAGGTACCACCAGTAGTTGACGAACACTGATCCTCCTCACAAAAGGGCTTGAATTTTCTTTCTATATAAAAATGTCCAGGGGCTAAAGCTGGATGGAAGCTCTCTGTCTCGTCTCTGATCCACCTGCGATTTCAGATCAAAAGCACCAGCACAGAACTACGGGGAGTTTTCTTTTTTCACTCTGACCTGGAGGGCACCACCTGGCTGGAGCTGGCCCATATAGAAGTTTAATTTAGCTCCGGGGTCAGAAAGGACACCGCCGGACCTCATCCGCAGCCTGCACGGGCATTAGAACCTACAGATTAACATTATTCTCTCAGGAAATAAAGTATGTATGACGTGGGACAGTGAATGGACCCCTTGAGTGTTGTACAGTAAAGAATGGGACGAGTTGAATGTCATGAAATGGCTCCAAATGGACAGTAAAGTACAGTATAAGTATAATTCAAACTTAGCTTGATTGTCAATTCTAACACTTAAAAAAAGAAGTGAGATTGTTTTACTGCCAAAACCCCAGTGCAAACAACACTAACCTATTCATTTTATTATTTGATATAGACACATAGTATGAAACAAATCAGATTGAAGAACATTGTTTTTAAACTTCATTTTCAGCATGTTTTGAACACATTAGGCAAAATATATAAACAAAAAGTTAACATAATCGAGCTGTGAGTGAAATTTTAACCAAACTGGATTAGGTAAAGAAAAGTACGCTACCTTTTTAAAGTGGACATATCTTACATTATTGGCCTTAAATAGACTATTTTGGATGCCTCAGCATTGATATTTTACACTTAATAATTTGAAATTATGTGGTGGTTAGCTTTATAAACGCACTTTAACCACAGAACAGCTCAAAAAAACGATATAGTGTTGGGTTAAGGGTTTTAAAAATGTGGAGAAGAGTTTTGAGTTTTAACGACACCATTGTATCCAGGAAGTAAATGGTCACATTTATATAGCTGTTTCTACTTTCATTAGAAGCGCTTTACATCAAGGAACCACTCACCCGTTCACACTCTCATTCACACACCCGTGTCAGACACTGGAAGCAAGGTGGGTGAAGTGTCTTGCCCAAGGACATGACAGTGTGCACCTGTGGGATTCGAACTTAATTGGTCTGATGTAGGGCAGGGCGATATGGCCTAAAATCTATATCATGATATATATAAAAGAAATATCACGATAACGATATATTTAACGATATAATTGACAATGGACAAATTACTTACAAAATCCCAGCCTTACGCCTATTGGGAAGATTAATTCATTGATGGAAGGCGCATTGAGTTGCCTTATGTACAAAATGCGCGGTATAAATAAAGTTGCCTTGCCTTGATATTTTCTTTTTTTTTTTTTTACGCTAATACTAATTTCCTAGCAAATATGATCTACTCAAGCAGTTTACATCCTTCATGTCATTTTAATTTGTAAGCGCCTGTCCCTGTGTTCTACAGTCAGTGTTTCTGCTGCTCTGATGGAGCTGAGCGTACCATCAATTATATCGTGTCCACAACGATATAAAAAATTACAACGATATCCAAAAACTATATTGCGATAACGATATGCGATACGATATGGCCCACCCCTAGTCTGATGTATTAGAAATAATGACATTGAGACTTACTCTAACAATTTTCTCAAAAGAGTCAATGAAATTCTAACCCAGTTTACAGTAAAAGGCAACTTCACAAAAATCAACAAACAACGTTCCTTGGCTTAACAGTGACTGATGAAAGAAAGGGACCAGAGCACTTAAAAAATCCTTGAAATCAGGAACCACAAGTGATCGTCAAATGTTTACATCACTCCGAAATAAAACGATAAAACGTATCCGTAAAACAAAAGCTATTTTCTACATGGACATCATAAAAGGTGCAAATGGAAAAATAATATGGGAAAATCTAAACAAGCTTCTGGGGCGTAACAATGATGATCATCTCAGGAACCTACAGCTCCATCTCCAAGTAAATGGCACAATTACTGACGATATAGGCAAAATTGTCAATTCATTTATACATTCTTTATTAGATCAATTGAAGACTTGACCATGAATCTCAAAAACACTGACATTCCTTTTAATCCCCTGGATGTCAGTAAACCGGTATTTAGCATAAAAGAAATCTCTGTCTCTGAGGTTATAAAAACTATAGCATCTCTACAATGCTCAAAAGCCAGAGATACTGTACCTAACAAGCCATTTCTTTAAACTTCACAAAGAGGCAACATTGGTTGAAAACTAACCAGACATGCACACACAGGTAGATTATCCCTTTTCTGGAGCGTTGGGGGCATCTTTGAGGCTGGTTGTATGTTGTCCTTGAAATGTCTGTATGTATTGTGTATATATCTCTTCTGTAGTATATTGTCTAAGTAAATGCTGATCTTACCTGCCTTAGGACAACGGTTGAAAATTAGCTACTGCGGCTAAACTCCCGGCATTAATTATACATTTGATGCCTTTCTTTGCTGACTGTACACTGTAGCTAGGAGAAACAGGGTTGATACCGTCCTTCGTGGAACCTGCGGTCCTGTGATTTGGGCAGCTGCGCTGACGAAACACAATGAAGAAATGGATGATGGATGGATTATGTTGATTCATATGTACTGTCCTGATTCAAATAAATAAATAAATAAACTGAAGACCCTCTGGTCTTAAGACGAGCCACTCTACTATCTGAACAATGTTATAAAATGGTTTAAAGTTGACTTTAAGTTCAAGATTGACACAAGATTTATTTCCATTGAGTGTTACTATAGCATGACTCTGACTATAAGCTTCACATCTTCGTTTGCCAGTAGCGTTTCATTATTTGGTGGCTAATACTAATATTAGTGAATATTAATTCTGCTCTAAACCTACTGCAGACTCCACTGTGCAGCATGCCGTGCACAGCCATGTTGTTTACAAACACTAACAAGGCCCTGCATGTTGCATACGCTGCATCCACAATCATTATGAGTGATATTTGAGGAAATTAGTTTGGAGTAGGACAACAGTGGTTCTAAGTCCCCTCTGTGCAAGTGTGACATTTTGTAAGTGCCGAGACAAAATCCCCACTATGGCGCCGTTTTAATTGGAAGTATTTTTTCCCCCCTCGCCATAGAGAACAAAACTGCTTTCCTTAACTTTGCTCTTCATTTGTGCTTTTAGCTTGTACGGCGCTGTTTGTTTGTTTGTTTGAAGAAGTGGAAGGTAAGCGGCGTGTTCTCAGGGCAGAAAGTCTCAGCTGAGCGTGCGAAGAGAGAAGTGGTGTCATCAGCAGCTCGCTCCTCTGTCCTCCCCTGTCGTCCTGCCTACTTTCTGCTCCGATGCACCCAGAACATAGGGAGGGACAACTGGGACAAGTGCCAGGGGTGATCTGATGTCCCCGAGTTAGTGTCGTGGGCGCAGGAAGATTTTGTAGTTGCCGTTTCAGGGTCATCCCAGAGATCGCTTTTATAATGATGACTTGGGAATACGTCTAAAGGGAATGCATTACCAGACGGGGGTCACATTTAGAAGGATTTGTTCCCTGTAAATGTAAATCTTAATCGGGGAAGTAAACTCACCCAGACACAGGGAGAACAAGCAAACCCCACGCAGAAAAGGTCGCATGATTCTGTGCGTTTTTATCACTTTTATTGTTTTCGTCAACGAAGACGATAACGATATCATTTCGTTGACGCCCCTTTTTTTTAATGACGATAACGTAACGATGACGAGCTAAAAATAGCTCTTTGGGGACGAGAACCCGACGAGACGTTTATGAGTTTCGTCGACGAGACGAGACTAAAATGGGAGAAAGTGGTTCGTCAGATCGTTCACAACACACCGGTAAGAGAACACCGGGAGAACACACCGGTAAATCTAAACCTTAACTGCTGACATCATCAGTGACATCAGCTGGAGGCAGAAGTGATCAAGAGAAATAGATTAAACTAAAACTAGCGATTTTAAGTGTAAAACTACAACACAAAAATGTGCTCCTGTTGTGGCTTAAGGCCCAGAACAAGAGGAAGACATGAGACGATAAAATAAGTTTACTGATATTCCAAAAACAGTTAGAATTGTTATCGTTACTATGACAACACTACAAGAAATAGATAGGAACTAACTCCTCCAGCAAGCCGAATGTTACAACCATTAAGGTTATAGGATCAAGTTTAAAATTTTGGTTCTAGCTTTCAGAGCCTTGCATGGTCAAGCGCCTTCTTACCTCAGTTTTTTGATCCAGCCTTACACCCCTGCTCGGGCTCTGAGGTCTGTGGATCAAAATCTGCTGAGGGTTCCACGCACTTGTTTTCGTACTAGAGGTGACCGATCCTTTCAGGCTGTTGCTCCCGGGCTTTGGAACGATCTTCCGCCCTCTTTGCGCCTCTATTGACTCTGTTGATACTTTTAAAAGCAACCTTAAGACTCATTTATTTGTTCAAGCCTTTAATTAGCTACTTTTGGGCTGCTATGATTTCTGTGTTCTCTCTCTCTCTCTCTCTCTCTCTCTCTCTCTCTCTCTCTCTCTTCTCTCTCTTCTCTCTCTCTCTCTCTCTCTCTCTCTCTCCTCTCTCTCTCTCTCTCTCTCTCTTCTCTCTCTCTCTTCTCTCTCTCTCTCTCTCTCTCTCTCTCTCTCTCTCTCTCCCCTCCTCCCTCCCCGTGGCGTGCAGTGCACTGCTAACATACATCCTCCACGGAGCGCGTCTGACATCGATGTCACAGGGACATCGAACTCAAGACAGTTTTAAATACCGTAGTGTATGAACGCAGAACGCATGTTGAGGTTACGTATGTGCAGACAGCGCTGTTGATAAAAAAACATCTGGAAGTGGTGATCAGAGGACGAGGCCAGCGGGCGCTTTTGGGGAAAGTCCTGTTCACAATGACACTTCTACTAGTGCCTATTGTGGTGTAATCTGTTTGTCAAAAGCTATAAAGCCAATAGATAACTGGGGTGACGGTGGCACAGATGGTAGAGCGGGTCGTCTCATGATCAGAAGGTTGGGGATTCGATCCCGCCTCCTGAAGGTGCACACTGTCGTTGTGTCCTTGGGCAAGACACTTCACCCAGCTTGCCTCCAGTGTCTGCGTACACTGGTGTATGATGAGAGTGTGAATGGGTGAATGGATCCTTGCTGTAAAGCGCTTTGAGTGCCTAACGTAGGTGGAAAAGCGTATATAAGTGAGACCATTACCATAACTGTTATTTATCCCAATTTCCAATACTTATCGAAATTAATTATAACCTTTTATAATGAAACTGACGAAAACTTGACTAAAACCTTTTAAATTTCGTCTGACTAAAACGTGACTAAAACTATCACATTTAGAAATGACTAAAATGTGACTAAAACGATAAGCATTTTCGTATAAAACTAAAAGGGCTGCCAAAAACAACACTGTTATTGATAAAGGTTATACTTTGATATTGTAATATTCACAGGGTTAAGAAAAGTCAAAAAGTAAGATTTGCTTGAAATATGTGGTTTGAGTTAGTGAGACTCTGCTGTAGTGTTTTAAGTATTAAAAAAAAAACACCTCATTGGACTTTTTTAGGGTTTCTGGTAGGTTTTCACTGCTGATGGAACTGTCTCCATGGTTACGTATATATTCCATCCAGAAACTTACCAGAAACCCCCCAAAAACAAAAGAAACAAATAAAATGTATCCTGTTGCGTCCTAGTAGCCACCGGGATGGAAAGCAAACTTTTTTTTCAAGTTGCATAATGCACCTTTAAAATTGGGTTGGTACAGCTATTGTAGTAACTATGGTAACCGTCAAAATGGTGAGTTTTCGACTTGGTTTATGGTTAGTATCGCTGTAATGGACCTATCCCAATGAAACATGAACAGTCACCGAGTTCAGCGTCTTCTTTTTCAGCACATATGAACTCAATTTGCCGAAAGTGGAGACAAAATTCAAAATAATGTGCTTGATGTTGGTAAGTAGAAAGGACCTTCTGCCATAAGATGAATTTGTGGATTCAATCACTTCCAGTTGTATCGGCCTTTGCTCCAACTTGAAATTATGACATGACGTAGAAAGTCGTGCACGCAACCTATTAGAAAATCAATCTCTCTTGTTGTTGTCAAATATTCCAAATTCCAGTCATTTTAACTTATCCCATTGTCAGTTTTTTACAACTTGCGGTCTTTCAATCTGGATTCAAACTCCTGGCGTCATCATAAAGCGACTAGATGGAGCTGTACCCTTGCTTGTCCCCTGCCAGCGGCGCAGGGACTTAAGATTGTAGGGACTTGTACACATGTCCGGCGTTAGTGTCCTCAGGTGGGACGGGCTGACGGCCGGACAGCGTGTCAAACCCTGAACGGCCGTGTTGTTTTTGTCGCCGTCCCCTCGTGACCTGATCTTTTAACCCCCCGAAGATCAGAGGAGGTCACCGCGAATCTACTTCCCAAACCCTTCACTGTCGACCACTTCCCACATGCATCGCACATACGAGGAGGTGGAAGCAGAAAAAAAGACTCTGCCATCGGAGCTGTACTCGAGGTTGCCATGGAAACTGCCCATCCTGCCTGTTTTCTTTTTCTTTCTTTCTTTCTTTTTTTTTTTCCCTGAACACCTATACATTAGAAATAGATCTATGGACAACCCGCAGCGGTAAACAAAGGCGCGCGTTTTTTTTTACCCAGGCAGGAGATGTCATCATTAGCAGCACGGACTCCAGGATCTAAAGGTGACTTTGATGTCCAGCTTCTCTTCTGTACAGCATACATCGAAACTTTTAAACACATTTTTTGCTAAACACCATTGTAGTTCCGCTGGTTCAAAGTTTACTACAGAACAAAAGAAGATTGCGGGAGTTAGATAATGTGTTTTCAAATGGAGGAAGTAAAAAAGGAAGTAAAAATCTAGAACGTTTCAAGCAATAATTAGTCGTCAACAATTTGCAAATAGCATCTATAAAAAATTCTTTCGTTCGATATCTCGGGTCAAGTAGTTGCAGGAATGTATTAAAAGAACAACTCCATTACAAGCACAATATTGGGTAAATTGGAAACTCTGGAATAAAGAACGATACTGATCACCTCTGCTCCCAGGTGCTAAACCTTCATAGAATCAGGCATCTCGCTTAGCCTGCCTGGGAATTGGTGAACGAATCGAGAGTCTTCAAACTAAAGACTGCATATAAAACCGGAATGAGCTTGTACATGGAAAGATTTTAGAGAGGTGTGAAAAACAGCTTTAGAGGTAGAAAACTCAAAGGTGAAAATGAAATAGTGTATTTCTGCTGCCTTTCTTTTAATCAAAAAGTGTCAAAATGAAAAAGTGTCAAATGAAAAAGTTATAGTTATAAAGCTTGCTATGATTGCAGCGCACTGTTTCAAGAAGCTTCTGCAATGTCAAAAGATCCTGTGCTGCATTAATTTTTCATCAAGAGCTTGTATTAATGATGGGAGAGTGTGACCACTGCGCAAAGCCTTCACCACCACATCCCGAAGATTCTCAATGGGGTTCAGATCTGGACTCGGTGGCGACCAATCCATGTGTGGAAATGATGTTTCATGCTCTGAACCGCTCTTTCACAATGTGAGCCCGATGAATCCTGGCATTGTCATCTTAGAATAAGCCCGTGCCATCAGGGAAGAAGAAATCCTTTGATGGAATATGGTCATTCAGGATGTTCAGCTATTCTTTGGGCACAGAGTGTTGCTGAACGAGACCTGACCAACTTAAAGGGGGGAATTATGCTTTTTTCAATCCCATAGCACCAGTCTATAGCATACTACAATGATGACGTAACCTTCTGTTGGTCTGTATATGCAGTAAATTAAAATAACTGCCTTGAATAAAATTGCTCTCTCAAAATGGCTGTACTGAACGTCTTGAAATAGGCCTCTGTCTCTTAAGAAGCTTTCCGACACGCCCCCTTCAGCACACTGCTGTGGCATCTAAACAACACTACTGTGCGGGGAGGGGGCTCTGCTGAGCTGAGGAGCAGTGGTTGGTGGCTTGGCTGGTGACGAAAGGTCCAGAGGCGTCTCCAGGAGGTGGGGGCGTTCCTAGGAGGACTGAGGCATAGCTACACCTAAAATGGCTGCCGTCTAAGTTTTTACTGATTACTCAAAAATATGTGAATGAGCCAAGGCAACACTCCAGGCATGTGTTTAATGAGGGAATGACATAATAACATTATCGATTTTACATAATACCCCCCCTTTAACCACTCTTTCACAATGTGAGCCCGATGAATCCTGGCATTGGCATCTTAGAATATGCCCGTGCCATCAGGGAAGAAGAAATCCTTTGATGGAATATGGTCATTCAGGATGTTCAGCTCATTCTTGTGTTGCTGAACCGAGACCTGACCAACTTAAACTTAGTTCAATCCAGGTGGCGACTTTTTTGGGTCAGGAAATGCCTAGTATCAGAACGGCACTTGCTTCACCAGGCTTACCCGAATATTGCAGATGTACAAACAGAAACAGTTTGGAGAGCCGAAACAATGGCACAGATAGTTTACTGTGAAACGGACAAACAAATGTAATGTCCAAATAAACAGTCAGTGAAGCGTGGAGAGATAGCCCCGAGCGTCCCCGTCCTTAGACCCTCCTTACTAAAAAAAAAACCTAGTGGGAGAAAAGAGAAACCTCGCAGGGAACCCATCTTTACAAAGCCATGTGTTTTGTGATCCTGCCAGTTCACACAACTGGGAAACTTTCTCTTTATTTCTCAGACATTTCCCGCAAAAACGAAATCTAATGAGCTCGGGAGTTGATCCAATTGTAATGAGTTGTTTGTGTTTGCTGCCTGTGATCCGTTAGCGTTTCAACTTCGATCCTCCTGTAAACCGTCTTTGATCTTACCGCCTAATTAATTTGGAGATAAAGTTGCAAATTTGTCTTTTATTCCCGGTGTTTTCTTTGGGTAATTGGGATGACAGTTCTGAAAAACACACTGTGAAGAAGCAGTGTGGTACAGCGAGGTCAAAATCAGATGTTCTTCTGAATTAAATAATGCAAGTCTGATCTTTTTAGTCTTCGCTCCACAACTTTGGTCCAATGATAAATGAAGACTAATGTTAAAGAGGGGGTATTATGCTTTTTTCAATCACATAGCACCAGTCTATAGCATACTACAATGATGACGTAACCTTCTGTTGGTCTGTATGCAGTAAATTAAAATAACTGCCTTGAATAAAATTGCTCTCTCAAAATGGCTGTACTGAACGTCTTGAAATAGGCCTCTGTGTCTTTAAGAAGCTTTCCGACACGCCCCCTTCAGCACACTGCTGTGGCATTTAAAGTATTATGTAAAATTGACTTTTTCAAGCTTTATATCATGTTGTTATGTCATTCCCTCATTAAACACATGCCTGGAGTGTTGCCTTGGCTCATTCACATATTTTTGAGTAATCAGTAAAAAGTTAGACGGCAGCCATTTTAGGTGTAGCTATGCCTCAGTCCTCCTAGGAACGCCCCCACCTCCTGGAGACGCCTCTGGACCTTTTGTCACCAGCCAAGCCACCAACCACTGCTCCTCAGCTCAGCAGAGCCCCCTCCCCGCACAGTAGTGTTGTTTAGATGCCACAGCAGTGTGCTGAAGGGGGCGTGTCGGAAAGCTTCTTAAAGAGACAGAGGCCTATTTCAAGACGTTCAGTACAGCCATTTTGAGAGAGCAATTTTATTCAAGGCAGTTATTTTAATTTACTGCATATACAGACCAACAGAAGGTTACGTCATCATTGGAGTATGCTATAGACTGGTGCTATGTGATTGAAAAAAGCATAATACCCCCTCTTTAAACAACAACACTGTGTGGGGAGGGGGCTCTGCTGAGCTGAGGAGCAGTGGTTGGTGATTTGGCTGGTGACGAAAGGTCCAGAGGCGTCTCCAGGAGATGGGGGCGTTCCTAGGAGGACTGAGGCATAGCTACACCTAAAATGGCTGCCGTCTAAGTTTTTACTGATTGCTCAAAAATATGTGAATGAGCCAAGGCAACACTCCAGGCATGTGTTTAATGAGGGAATGACATAATAACATGATATAAAGCTTGAAAAAGTCGATTTTACATAATACCCCCCTTTAAAAGCGATTATCCAAACACGGTGGATGGCGACGTTTACACTAAAACTTTTCCGATTTTCTCGCAAAGTTGGACAAAGCCAGACGTCCACTTAAACGGCTTAATCTACCATAGTCTGACTGATCTGTGCTCGCCAGCTTTCTGACTGCACGCTTCTGTTTCTGGCCCTCTCTTTCCGCAGCATTTGTCGGAGCTCCTGGCAACGGTGCGCCTCCCCTTCATCCATCCCTCTTACCTGCTCAACGTGGTGGACAACGAGGAGCTGATCAAGTCGTCCGAAGCCTGCCGCGATCTCGTCAACGAAGCCAAACGCTACCACATGCTGCCTCACGCCCGGCAGGAGATGCAGACGCCGCGCACCAAGCCGAGACTCTCCGCAGGTACGCGCACGACTCCACGACGCGGGGGCTCGGGTTTGCGTCATCTGGTTTCTCCACGGCTGTTTCGATCTTGTATCACAAACACAGAGAAAGACTTGGCTTCTTGATAGTAGACTTTTCAATGAGCAGAGGCTAGACAATGGGAAGATTGAATAGTCAGGTGGTTTTGGTGGTGCGGTGGAGTTCGCATATTGTGATGGAGAGAGTTATTCTATATGACTGAATTAAGAGTTGTGAGACAATGGTAGCAGGCTGTGTTTCACAAGAGGTAGGAACAAGGAAGGAAATGCAGCTGTTTGGTTGAATTTAGGCTGAATAGCTTTGGTACCATCAGATTTGGAAGGCAACCTAATACATTAATTTAACCTCTTAAGCCCCGTCTTAACCAAGTGCATTTTCCCCTGTTTAGCTTTACCCAAATCTTTAAAGGGATATTTCGGGATTTTTGACATAGGGCCTCATTTCCTAGTAGCCTGGCTAACGCCAGACTAAAATCACAAGTGATATTTAGTCTGGGGACCACCAATTCATTTTCTCGTAGGAGAGGTGTGGTTTACGATTGTCCATAGCCGTTTATTGGGCGCTACGAATGTCTCTCATGCGTCTGCACGTAGCCATAGCCAATCCTATCATGGTATCAGATGACGTATGACGTACCTGCTGTAAACTTTTGAGCTAAACTATTTAGAACACGTTCTAAAGCTTGATCGAAAGATGGCATCGCGTCTGCTGCTGTCATGTTGGATCCTTAAATATTTTTTTTTTTTTTTATCCCTAAACAAACTACAAGCTTTATGTCAAATAGCGCGTCATCGTCTTACCGTCCCTCCTCGTTCTGTGATTGGTGCCCAAATCCATGGAAAAATGTCGGCCATGGTCCCCAGGCTGTTGTGAAGTTAGAAAAGATTCAAGCGCACACAGCAGTCTGGCGTTAGCCAGGCTAATTTCCTAGGGCAAGGCTAAAGCATTTCTATGGTAACAGTTAGCCTGCATTAAAAACAGTCTGACCCACTCCACAGTGCACCTGAGGTAAATCACGTACAACACCAGACTAACCATATAAACGTCTGTGTTAATAGAATAATTTTTGAAATATAACTGATCACATGAATTACCGCATTTTGAGGGACTATTTTCTCGCAGATCACTCCACTGCTGCGTTAGCTTACAGCCACGAAGCTGATGCTGCTCAAATATAAGTTATTTTAAATGCAAATGGTTAAAATTATTCTATGGACACATACATTTATATCGTTAGTCTGGCGTTATAAGTGATTTACCTCAGGTGCACTGTGGAGTGAGTCAGACTGTTTTTAATGCAGGCTAACTGATACCATAGAAATGCTTTAGCCTTGCCCTAGCCTAGCGCCACTAGACTCTTCAAATATAAGAACTGCATGAATTTAAGAAAAGAAAATATCTCCAGACATCATCAACACTCTGGATAACTAGGAAATGAGGCCCAATGGCAAAAATCCTGAAATATCCCTTTAAGTAGTAGAACAGTAGAAGAAGGAACCAAAGTGCTCAAAACTGCCTGAACGAATACAACATCTTAACTAGGAATAACTAGGAAATGAGGCCCAATGTCAAAAATCCCGAAATATCCCTTTAAGGTCACAGATCGCTGTAGGCCCAAGAATTTAACCGTTTACATGTAATTACGTCAAGATATGTCAAAATATTACAAAGTTTGTTCTTAGAAACAAGTGGCATAAATGATGCTGTGGCAGTTTTGATTTGAAATAAGCTGGTATGTAATCCACACAACACTGCTGCATTTTCTCATGTGTTTTAGTGACTTTTTTTTTAGCTCACACTGAAGGCAAAACTGTCCAAGTATAGGTTTAGACAGCAAAGGTTCTGGACAGATCTACTATCAAAAAGGTGAGTCCAGGATGAGAAGCAAGCGGTTGTCAATGTGTGGTCCTCTCAGTTATGTGTCAATATGTTTGGCAGAAGATAATTGACAAATATCCTCCTGAAAATGGTTACAAATGCACCATCTCTGCTCCCTCAACACAATGCTGCTCCCCACTCGCTAATGCACACATTCTATAGCGACGCACTCTCCTGCGCACGTGTCCTCTTCATATTTCACAGTGGCGAGGAGGACGTGGAGGTCAGGTCTTGGACAAGGAGAACCGCCATCCTCGTGATTTACTCCTCCACGCCGATTCAAAACGCCGCACAGTGTTCCGCTCATAATTAAATGTACGCGCGGGTAATAGGTCGCATCTGGAAATGTCACCGCTGCATTTCCTCGCTGAGTGCCGTATTATGACAAATGGAGCGGTGGCGCGCGTCTTGATTGAGGTTAAAAGTGTTTGTCGATAATGGCTTTTCGGCTTCCGCGGTGCCACTGGACCACAGCTCCTTCCACTGCGAGCATTTTATGAATCCATTTTCTTCTGCAGTTTGTTATGTAGTGGGCGGACCCTGGAGAATGGGAAATCTGTGGAATGGATAGCCATTTGCTTTTAGGCCTTCGAAGAGACAGTAAAGGCATTGAATCTACTAATAATGGCTTGATGGTTAGTGTTTCTGCCTCCTTTTCTTTTTCTTTTTTTCACCAGTTTTCCCCACATCAAACTCAAATATTATGCACAATTAAGTCAATTAAATCTAAGTCTTCTAGGGTAGTACTTGATGATTAATATTTACTTGTTTGTGATGGTGCATGTTAATGACCACACCAGACTGCAACCAATTTGCATTTGTTTTCCAGCGCTCGCACTCACAAACACTCATACAATATAGGCACAGCAGGAAAAGGAAAAGTGCCAAAATAAAAGTCACCCGCTGGAATATTTGGTTGTAGCGCCTTTAGCTTTGTTTACAGCACGTATTCGCTGTTTTGGTGGGTCATTAAAAAGCATTATAAGTCATTAACCGCTTAACCCCCATTTTAACTGAGCGTTTTTTCTCCAAATCTAAAGCTTCTCGACTGGAGCTTACAGCCTGCAGGCCAGTGTGACGCCTCATTTGAAAGCTAAGACCAACAAAATGGAGCAAATATTTTACCTTGCGTTGTTGCCACGTTGTCGTCACATTTTTTGTAGATTTTATGTGTGTGTGTGTTTTGACCCTTGTTTTTACGTCTTGTTTTTGTTACTATTTTGACTCGTTTTTTTTTTTTTGTTTTTAAGAAGCTTTTAGATTTGGGTAAGGCCAAACTGGGGAATATGTGCTCGGTTAAGAGGTTAAATGTATTGTGTCAAAATCAAGGCCTTAAATGTCATTAAAAAGCATTACATTGGATTCAAACTGGCATAAAATTTAAGTTAATTGAAAACACCAAAATTATTGTCTAAAATAGGGCTGGGCGATATGGACCAAAAGTCCTGATATATTTAGGTTGAATATCGATATACGATATATATCCCGATATTTTTTTTAAAAGTGAGAGCTATGAAATGAAATGTTAAGTCAAAGTCAAAGCCAAATACGAGTAGTTTTACTGAAAACTCACTATAAAATGTAAACATAAACACTGTATAACAAAGCTCTGCAGGTGCACATTTAAATAAAAACATATCTTGGATAAAAATAGCCTATAAAATAAAATAGGTCAATCTTTTTCTGAGGGCAGCATTTATATATAAAGAGATAACAAATAAAGTGCTCAGTTTAAGATAAACTTCATTAAAAATCAGCTTGAGATTACCTGTTTCTTTTGTTAACTTAATAGCTTATCTAGTATGTTCATTAACATGCACTGTCCCGACCAAATAAACCAATAAAAATCTGAATTTGAAATATCCCGATATATGCGATATGGTCTAATTCCATATCTCATTTAAAAATATATCGATATATCATAAATATCGATATATCGCCCAGCCCTAGTCTAAAACCTTTTCAGCTGAAATGTTGCCTGTTTTGTCCAATTCTCTTTCCTCGGTTTGATGAAATGTTTGCAAATCCTAAGAAATTAAATATACAGACATTTTTTTCTGCGTTTGTGGCTTTAAAATACAGTATTTGGGCATTTTATTGACATGTGTCTGCCTGTATAAACCCTGAATAAGCTTCTGCGATGTCAAAATATCCCGTGTTGAATTAGATCTTGCATTGATGATGGGAGAGTGTGACCACAAAACCTTCTCCAGCACATCCCAAACATTCTCAGTGGGGTTAAGATCTGTTTTTTTGGCAGTGTAGTTTGCATGAGTTGCTGTAGACGTGCTTCTCTTTCGCATACCTGCATTCACATTCTTGAAAGCTACAGATAAATCAACTTGGCTTATTATTTACAAGAGCGCGATGCAAAATGGATGTATTTTTGCCATTACAGAAGGGGGAACATTATGTAAATTGTGTTGCATTAGCTTCACCACCTCCGTCCTCACTACTTAATAAAAAAAGCGGAACTTTTCCAAACACGTAAACTCGCTCTCTCTTCCTACTTTTCGGTGGGAGATCCGCTCCCAGCGCCGCACGTTGGCAGCTGCAGTAATGTCGCTCTGATTGAAGGCTGTGTTTGTTTACATCATTAAAATCAAAGAATCATTCATGGAAAAGAAGCCGCCGCTAAATTGCTCCTGGCGTTTGGAGTTTTTCCCCCCGAGGTCAGCCGGGACCCCAGGCCTTTCCCAGCTAAAGATCTGCCTAATTACACTGTCTGCATGATATTATGAGCACACCTTTGCAGTCAGTACTAAGTTATTTTCTGCTTGGTGGAATAAAGATAATTGCCTAACAAATGGCACTTTATGGAGGATTTACCAGCCAGCGCGGCTGTCCAGACACTTTATTGCTTTATATGCCAGTAAACAAACATTGGGGGAATTGCATTAGCGTGATCGTTTTGCTCATTTAACTGGTGCGAGCGCACATGGCTTTATAAAAGAAATAATTGCGGTTTTGTGATTGTGCAAAATGTCGTAAGGTGACGTTTCACTCACTTTGAGTTTGACAAAAGATTGTTTTATATTCACAGACACAAATATCAAAGCACTTAAGCTTATGTCACTTTCCAACATATTTATTTCAACCCAGACCAAAGTTTTGCGAGCTGCACAAGAATCTTAAAACGCTTTACCTGTGGACAAACTTAAGGCTCGGAAGCCAGATGTGGGCACATAATTTACACTTAGGTTAAAGCAGTACTAAGTAACGTGTTTACCTTAATAAATCCTTTTCGTAGTCTCTCTGGGGTAATACAAGTGTTAAAGGGATGATTGGGGGTCTTTCATCTCCCCTTGGTGTCTCTGGCCAGAAAACCACAATTGCAACTTCGGTGCCTACGGGTCGGAGCCACCAATACACACTAATGGACTCACGAAGAAGAAGCTAACAGGCCAACGGGCAAAGCTAACTACAGGCTAGCACCACTTAAACAGTATTTACAGCCAAGTTTGAGTGAAAAAAATGATCTCCATTGTGTAATTGGATGTGCAATATCCCTCTCTCCCTTTATCTTTTCTGTCAGCATAGTATTTACTCTCACGGACAATTAATGAGTAAAAAACCGCAACATGCTACGACACCTGCAGTGGCGCTTACGGCCTCTAGGGGCATGAGTGACTTAGTACTGCTTTAAGATAAAAGAAATCCCCGCACTCAAAACTAGATGAAAATCTTAATTTACCTGAAATAAAACTGTAGTTGTTTATCTTAATGCAAGTGTATCTTGCCCCATAGACAGATTTCTTGAAATTAGACTCTCAAATCAAGGACAAAAGTACTGATTTCAAGAACATCTCACTTATTTCATGACTTTTGCAGCAAGTCCGACCAACAGCCCAGCTCAGCTCAACCACCACTACCTTTGATGATTATCTAAAATGGGACGACATAGAAAGTTGTTTTGGCGTTTTCAGTCTATTTGAGAGCGGCCAACCATCAACCGACCACTATTCTCTCACACAACATTCACCCGGGCAAAGAGGGTGAAGTCTCTTGCCCAAGAACACAACAACAGTCTACACTCGTGAGAGCCGGGATTAAAAAACAAGACACTCTTCACCATCTGAGAGACTGTCAGCAAACCTCTGAGTTCCTTTTTGTTTGCCAGATGCGACTGAAAGTGTTTTCTGTCATTGCAGATTATATAGTGCTTGGTGTGTGCACGTCTCCTCTTCTTACAGCCCTATTATGCAGGTTGAAGCGCGCATTGATTCATGCGACCCGTGGCTCCGAACTACAGAATTATATAAACGCGTAAACGGTGCCAGGATGAATACATACATACGTGATGCATTATACTCCTGTACGGGCTCTATATCAAGTTTGTCCTCGAGTTTGAACTTTAGCAAGTAGTTATTGGGCCAGGCATTTCATCATTGTATATGCACATGAATAGAAGCTCTTTGTATTCAGGCACCTTGACATTTTGTATGGCTGTGTACTTCCTATATAATATACAGTGCCTTGCGAAAGTACCTTGAACTTTTGCACATTTTGTCATGTTTACAACCCTAAACATAAAGATTGTATTTAGAAGTTTTTACTGAAAGTTCACACACAAGTAACAGACAACTGTGAAGTGAAAGCAAAATGATACATGATTCTGTTATTTTTCAAAAAATAGAAAACCGAAAAGTCGGGCATGAATACAGCATGAATTAATACTTTGTGGAACCCCCTTTTGCTGCAATAACAGCAGCAAGTCTTCTGGGTATGACTCTACAAGGTTTGCACATCTAGAGACTGACATTTTAGCCCATTCCTCTTTACAAAACAACTCAATCTCTGTAAAATTAGAAGGAGAGCGTTTGTGAACAGCAGTTTTCAGGTCTTTCCACAGATTTTCAATAGGATTTAGGTCAGGACTTTGACTGGGCCATTCTAACACATTAATATGTTTGTTTTTAAACCATTCCATTGTAGATTTAGCTTTGTGTTTAGGGTCATTGTCCTGCTGGAAGGTGAATCTCCGCCCCAGCCTCAATTCTCTTGCTGACTCCAGCAGGTTTGGCTCCATCCATCTTCCCAACTATTCTTACAATCTTCCCAGTCCCCGCTGAGGAAAAGCAGCCCCATAGCATGATGCTCCCCCCACCATATTTGACACTGGCGATGGTGCACTCAGGACGATGAGCAGTGTTGGGTTTGTGCCATACATAACGTTTTGCATTTGGGCCAAAAAGTAAAATTTTTGTCTCCTCTGACCAAAGCACCTTCTTCCACATGGTAGCTGTGTCCTCCATATGACTTCAAGCAAATTTCAAATGGGATTTCTTATGGCCTCCTTTCAATAATGGCTTTCTTCTTGCCACTCGTCCATGAAGGCCAGATTTGTGTAGAGTGCGACTTATAGTTGTCCCATGTACAGATTCCCCAGCTCAGCGGCAGTACGTCGCAGCTCCTCCAGAGTTATCTTGGGGCACTTGGTTACATTTCTGACCAGTGCTCTCCTTGTTCGGTCTGTTAGTTTAGGTGGACGCCCATGTCTTGGTAAGTTCGCAGTGGTGCTATACTCTTTGCATTTCCGAATGATGGATTGAACAGTGCTCCGTGAGATGTTCAAATCTTGGGAAATCTTTGTATAACTTAAAGCTGCTTTAAACTTCTCCACAGCTTTATCCCTGACCTCTCTGGTGTGCTCCTTGGCCTTCATGATGTTGTTTAGTGACCAATACACTCTGACCATAGCTCTGAGGCCCTCACAGAACAGCTGGAATTATACTGAGAGTAGATCACACACAGGTGGCCTCTATTTAATGGTTAGGGCAAGATGTGAACATTCTGCAGTCAATAAAATCTTTGTTTAGGGTTGTAAACATGACAAAATGTGCAAAAGTTCAAGGTGTATTAGTACTTTCGCAAGGCACTATAGTATAGTGAGGCTGTACATTGAAGCAGTGAGACGGGATGGTTTTTTCCCTTTTTGTTGGATTTAAAATCTGTTTGAAATGGCCTTGTTTGTCTCATTTGTCACGCTCTTTTCAGTATGGACTGTAGTTTGTTTCCCTCGCCAATGTTTGTAAATGTAACTTAAACCACCAACTTCTGGGCAAAATGTTGCAAGGTTAGAATATGGCGAAAGTTGAAGGGTGGACAATTTTCCCTGAGCGTTGCGCCTCCTTGTGTTAAGCAGTGACTGAACGCGCCTGTGCATGTGTGCGCACTTTAAATGCGTGTAAGCAGATGGGGCACCACCTGAGCGGCATTGATAAGTCTGTCAGGCAGAAAAAGAAAGGAAAAGTGCCATCCGTGAAGCGCTTCTTGCTGAGCGCAGTCAATCTGGGGACTTGTGAGCCACGCGCATATGGGCTGGCTACGTCTGTGTGTGTTTGTGTGTGCGCGTGTGTGTGTGTGTGTCGCTCTTATGGAGGCTTCTGACGGCAGATAAAAGTTAAATTAATTCAATCATTTCAGAGAATAAAGTGAATTTTTCCCTCTTTTCAGCAAGATTATAATTACGTTCCCCTCTCAACTCTGTTACTGTGAATATGCGCCGCTAAATTGCAGTCACATAAGGCAGGTGCGCTCTCTCTTTTTATAATGGAGGCCTGGTAATAGGGTTTGATGTGACGCTAAGTAACTGCTATTGTTGCGGGTTTTGGCTCATTTTCATCTATAGCGCCCCCTGCATTTCAGAGTAATAATAATAATAATAATAATGCATTAGTTTTATATAGCGCTTGTCTGCACACTCAAAGACGCTTTACTGTTGCATTATTCATTCACTCCATACTCGTAGTACTCGGAGTAAAGGTTTAGTGTAAAAAGGGACTTAATGCTACATAGACTTCGGTATTGAACGTTACCATTTAATGTTAAATGACATGTTCATTTCTTTTCTTTTTATTAGTTTGCTCACAATAGCAAACAATCCATTATAACAATAAAGTACAATAATACAAAAGCAGGAAGAGGCAGAAATCCCAAATGGTCTCGTCATCATGCCTCCACGTATCAATATAACATCAATACATTCACAGACTTGGGTAAAAATAATTATTAAGAATGTTAAAGGTGGGGTATTATGTTTTGTGAGGCACATAGTACCTTTCTATAGCGTAGTAGTAGTAGTAGTAGTAGTAGTAGTAGTAGTAGTAGTAGTAGTTTACAGACTTCCACGAGAACACAAACATTTATAATAAACAATATCAAGTGTCAAACAGAAGAGAAATAAGCATGTATTTAGAATGATTTCAACATAAATTACAAATATTCCAACATATATGTATATTTACATTTGTTTTATGTTAATTTATTTTAAACCAAATCATGTCATCATTTAAATTCATTCATTATGGATCTATTAAAGTCTTTTCACTAGTTTCTTACTTTATTCATCCTAAGCTTATATATTTTTGAATGATAGTAGATTTATACAACTTTTTGAAAGCTTTGACTGTTTCAGACTGTTTCCACAGATTAACACCTCTTACAGAAATACATCGACTTTTTTTTACTCTTTCTAGCTTTTGCTTTTTTGAAAATGGCAGTTCCTCGGAGGTTATACTGACTTTTCCTGTGTTCAAAAAGCTGCTGGATGTTAGTCAAATAGCTATAACTAAATTGTTTGGAAAATGCAGCAAATATCAAAAACAACTTAAAACAAATCATTTTCCCTCATAGCAACACTGTTCCTGACGCTGCGATTTCGCCTCTGTCTCTTTAAGAAACTCCGTGCTTGGTTGGCACGCCTCATTCCGATTTCCAACCGAGTTAAACCATTCTCGCGAATTCTCATTGGATGTCATTCCAAATGCAGCTTTTTAGTTGGATTATTAAATTAATATTGTGTTTTACAAATGTTTAAGGTTAGGGTTAGGAAAAAGAATTTAGTTAGAGTTAGAACAATGTGGGGCGGGATCATGGCGTAACTGGGTTGGAAAGGGGAAGGTCTGGCACACCCTTCAGCACTTTGTTGTTGTTTTTTAAATTTCTTATTTTTTTATATATAAATTAGAACAGACAACATATTCTTACAAAAGTATTTAAAATGGGTAAATTAAAAGCTAAATCTGCAGGGCCAGGTGCTGTGGGCTGAACTGAGGAAGAGAACATGGGAGAGAGGCCTCGTCCTCGATTGGCAACTTCGATTGATTGATTGTTTGTTCCGAGTTCAATGTACATTACATACTTTTTTCTTTTTTCATTAACATGTGCTGCTTTTGACATGCGTTTATGACATTTCCACATGCTTCTATATATACATACATAACACTGTACAGAAAACTCGAAAAGGAGTGGGAGGAAGTAAACTTATAAGTTCCCACCCCTGTATGTATCATAAACTTCTTCTCTAGAACTTCTTCTACTTTCAAGTGTGATTTAGTCGTTACAACAACATCTTATATACGTTTTTAATAAGTGACTTATACAAGAAACAACAAGAAAAACAACTTCAGATTGATTGGGAATGGTATATTTAGTTTACAAGCTTACAAAGGAGATGTAATCAAAAACTAAACGTTCCTGTTAGTGTGAGACGCGTGTGTAGCTTTTCAAATGTATTCTATAAAATGCATAAGTGCAACGAGATCAAGGCTACTTCACAATGTTGCCTGTGACAACATTATTCTGTAAGGGACTGTTTATTTTTCCTGCAGCGTAAAGCCACTTATATTGAGGTGAAGTTCACAGTCATTTCTCACTGCTGTCAACCTTGGCGTTCTCTCTGTGTCCCATAAAGATACTGCACACATTCAGAGTGTTATTGCAGAGGGAAAAAAATGTTTAGCAAGTCATTTTAAGTCATTATCTGTGTTTTGCGTTTATTATGATTGAACAATGTTAAAACAAAAAGGAAAGATGAACCATAGCAGACGAACAAAATGAAAACCCACCCCCCTAATTAAATGCAATTTTACCAACATTTATGGGAAAAATAAAGAACACAGAGAGAATGAATCTGAGCCTTTCTTGCTGTAATTTCTTTAAAATCTTTTACCTTTGTGCATGCATTGTCCATATCTTTCCATTTCAGATAATACATTCTAGAGATGCACCGAGCCAACTTTTTTGCTTCCGATACTGATACTGGAGGTTTGAGTATATACCAATATCCGATATTAACCGATACCAAGAGACTGCTTTGAGTAAAAAAGTGAATGGTTCTCTTTTCTCCATTTAAAGATCAATAAAATCAGTCTTTGGGTTGTTACAAAACAATGATTAATCATATCTTATTTAATAAACTAATGTCAAAACATTCAAGAAGGATCACTGGACTTTTCTACATATAAACAACTCACATAAAGTGATCTGATCATTACAATATGTTAGATGAGTTATTCATTAACAGCATTTCATTAACTAAAATACAAACACTTGGCCACTCCAGCAGTGGCTGATTTTATTTCATGAGGCTACTTTTTTTTTTTTTTTTTTACTTTATTGCATCACTCTTCATAGGGATTGGTGAATGGTAAATGGTCTCAACTTATATAGCGCTTTTCTACCTTCATTAGGCTCAAAGCGCTTTACAGGAAAGGAACCACTCACCCATCCACACTCTCATTCATACAACAATGTACGCAGACAATGGAGGCAAGGTGGGTGAAGTGTCTTGCCCAAGGACACAACGACAATGTGCATCTGCGGGAGCCGGGATTCAAACCCCAGACCTTCCGATCACGAGACGACCCGCTCTGCCAGCTGCGCAGACTGACTTTTCTTTTAATGAGAAAACTTAAGGTTATCCAATCATATTTTCTTTCCCAGCCTACAATTTTCACCAACTAAATATAAGTGAATACGTGCATGCTGTACCTCACTTTGAAGGCAGCACCTGAGTCAGTTTTAAAGGTGCATTATGCAACTTTTAATGCGTGAAAAAAAAGTTGATATTTGTGCGTATTTGATCTGGTAGTGACCCAGCGGCTGTCTGAGTGGTCAGCATGGCGCCCTTACTTTCCATCACAGTGGTCTCCAGGACGCTCCAGGATCAATTGTGTTTGGAGGGTTTTCACTGCTGATGGACCCTCTCACAAGAAAACTTGCAAAACATTTGATCCTAGAGCATTGCAGAGACGACCGTGATGGAAAGTAAAGGTGCCATGCTGACTCATACAGTCGCTGGGTCACTATATGGTCAAATATCAACTCTTTTTTTTTCCGCAAAGAAAAGTTGCATAATGCATCTTTAAAACTGACTCAGGTTCTGCCTTCAAAATGAGGTACATCATGCACATATTCACTTACATTTAGTTGGTGAAAACTGTTTTTTTTTTTTAAGCGGTGAGAGCCAAAACAGGTTCAGTATCTGATACACTGTTAAACATTTTAGATTATTTATTTTTTAATGAGGATAACATAGAATTAATCTGAAATACAGTCTAGACATTGTTAATGTTGTGAATGCCTATGCTGAATTTTTAATGTAATACCTACATATAGGTGTGCAGAGGTGCATTTCTAGCAACCATCACTCCAGTGGTACATTGAGTTAGCTTATCGTGCTGGAGGGTAATTGATTATTAGAAAACCCTTGTGCAGTTGTGCTAGCACTGCTGAAAACTTGTGCTGATTAGAGAAGTTTACAACTGGCCTGGGTGACCCCAAACTTTTGGCCGGTAGTGTATTTCTTGCTGATATCCTGAATAAATTCTCCACTCTTGTGAAAAAATAGTTCAGTTTGCTTTTTGTTCATGCCCATCACATTGGATTCCTCCTTTTAAATCAAGTTTAACGCCATGCCGACTGTTGGATAGTACGACTTGGGAATGTGGAGAGTTGATAGTCAAATATGTCCCGTTTAATATCTTTGTCCAAATGAAAGCCATCCATCATGTCGAGCCCAAAAACACTGATATGAATATTAATGGACTATGAAGCTGGTAAGATGGAGTAGCATAAACATTTTATTGTAGCTCAACAAGAGTCTGCATTTTAATTAGTTGTTGCTTCATTAGCTGTAAGTGCAGCCGTGGTTGTTGTGTGGCAGTGGAAAAGACACCAGCAGATGGTCGTTCCAATGCTTTTAATTGTCTTGTTTTTCCAACTTTATCTTAGCATTGGCTCCTGCTGCGCTGCTATGGCAATCTGCGTATTAGCATAATGCTGCCATTTTTATGTATAGTTATGAGCGAATCCGTCACTCTGACAGGTCCTGAAATAGTGCGGACGACTTTTGCAAAGGCGAGACAATGACCGGGGTCGAAGGATCTCTATTTCAAAAAGACTGGCTCTTTTTTTTTTTCTTTTTTTTTCCTGGAGTCTCACTTCCTCCAAGAACTAATCAGTTTTAAAAATTAATTGTCATTTGTAAAGTTTTGTTGGATTTGTTGGCAATAAAAATGATTGTTATTTCTTCTCAAACTTTGAATTCATTAAAGCAATATACAGTTTTATAGGCCATCTAGTCATTTCTTTGAGCGCCAAAAACTTTCCAGTGTCGTGAAATAATTAAACGTGTCTTCAATGCAGTGTCAGGAGGAGGATTCCAGCTACATACAAATCTATCTAGGCTTTTTTTTTTAAACATCTACTCTGGGACTTGGCATTATCTCTGCAAGTTCCGATGGGCAAGATTGAGAGTTGGCTTTACCAGAGATTCATCAGAGAAACGCATGATCTGTCTCTACCCAAACATATGGCGGCTCACCTGAGTACAAGACATAAAAAGGGATGAGAAAAGGCGGCATTTTTTGACATATCAAAAGGCAATGAAGCAAACTCTGGCAATTGTGTGAGAGAAGTTCTAAAATGATGAAGTCATGATTGATACGTGTCATAATGATCGTGATGAAGCATTTCAGTGGGGTCTCTCGTATTTGAGAGACGGTAAATAATCTACAGATGAAATTACTGCTAGCAAAGAGTCAAACCTTACTGCTTTTGAACAGAAAGTTGGACAAACGTCACTCTTCGGCTCAGAAATTTGGCAGCACTGCAACACAAAGTTACCCCACGTAGTTGTGTTTCCATCAGAGAAAATGCGCATCTGTTTAAAATTCGCATAATAAATGCGCATAACAAAAGCGAATTTACATGCGTTTCCATCAAAGAGTTTTTTGCGATAGAAGGGCGCTGGCAGGGAGTTTTTGGTTCTTACACATAAATGCACTTGTAACTCGAGTTTCTTGAATTGTAAAGACTAATAATTCCCGTGTTTTGTGTAAGTAATATGTTTCCTTAGTTACTGAAAAAGGTGATATATTTTGTAACTCGTTACTGTTGCGTTACCCCCAACACTGTAAACTTTCTATGCGAATTAAGGGTTTATTTGTGACCTTTGGTGTTTCCATCACTCATTACTTATGCGGAACTTTAAAATGCGCATTCAAATCCAGTGATGGAAACACAGACTGAAAATGTCAATGAGGGTAGATTGTAGTCTTCTCCCCCTCACATTTTATACTCCAGTCGAAAGTCCTTGTAAAGATGAGGCAGCGTTTAGTGTGCCAAGCCAGGTTAATCGCTGTTGAAGACTCTTTCACCTTTTTAAAGTTGTAAGCGCTGCTAACCTTTTGCATCTTGAATCCGAGATGAAATCCATACATTCGGCAGGTTTTTCTGCTCTCGGCATGTGTCACCGCGCCGGGCACACAGTGGAGTCTGCAGACAGAGCACCAGGGCAAACTGTTAACTCAGCCAGCCAAGTGGAATAACACTCAGACAAATGAGCTGTAATGACTGGAGACGCAGGGGTCCACTCTCCCCTCCCTCCTCTGCAGACCTACTGTGTTAAAGCCTTATTCAACGGCAGCAAAGTGCAGTGGGTTCAGGAGGTTTTCAAACTTCTTTTAGTTACTTCTATTTATGTAGCAGTCTGATAGTAAACCATACATTTATTTTCTATTCATAAAGAATCGTCACCAGTCGGTCGGCCTACGATCACATATAAAAATGTAAAACGCTTTGGAAAAAATATGAGAAAGGATAGTATAACAGTGTTTCCACGGGCCATGAAAAATCAGTCATTAAATGAACTGTGCCAAAATCAAGGCATTAAAAGTCATTAAAAAGAATTAAATTGGATTCAAACCGGCATTGAATCTAGGTTTGTTCGAAAGTTGTGACATTGCTCAAGATTTTGTACTGTATGGGTTCATCGAGAATACTAATGTTATGGCCTAGAACAACTCAGAGCCTTTTTGGGGTTTTTTTTGTGCTTAAAACTTGTTTGTTTGTACAATTCTCTTCCTCTTTGATGAAATGTTTGTAAATTAAGAAATTAAATATGCACTTTTTTTCCCTGCGTGGTATTAAAATATAGTATTTTGGCATTGATAATGTTAAATTTGTCTTGCTCAACATTTAAATGATGATACAGAAAGACAGTCATTTTGGCTCGAGTTGCAAATGTAAAGTTAATGTCAAACTCCAAATGAAAAGGGAATTAACTGCTCAACTTATCAATTTGTATCTAGAAAAGAACATAAAAGTCACTAAGGGCCTGTCCACACGAAGCCAAGATCAGGACTAAATGCAAACGTATCATCAATACAAAACATTTTCCAAACTAGGTCCCAGGGTGGAAAGATCTCAAAAAGCTGTTTTACGTTGATCCATTGTTACGGCGTCTCCACAACTTCTACTAAAACGATGACATCACAGCGCCAGTGTTGTCTGTTATCCATAATCTACTGACCTTATAATGAGATTATACTCTGCTCCTCTATGCTCCACCGCGAGCCACAGGTGACAAGTAGGAAACATGGTAGAGTTCTGGACTGTTTTTTTATTTTTTTGCTCTAGTCCCGTTACAGTACATCTGAAGAATAAACTCCTCGTCTCTTCTGTAGATCGTAAATCCATGAATCTATTTCATTTTCACTGTTTACATTCCACAAACGTTTACTGCGCTTGCGTTATCTTCATCTTCTATTACCAGCTGTATCGTCACAGCGCCTCACACAGGCCTGGCAGATGAATGGCAGCGGTTTTACACACATGACTTTACCCGTTTTGTCTTCGTGTGGATATAGCCTAAGTCCCATTAAGATTTCATACTCACATTATCAAGGGAGTACCAGCCGCAGCCTCTTATTGTACATATTTTCAGTGGTAGGGGAAACCAGAGCGCCCACACGAAAACTACGCAGACACGGGGAAAGCAAACTCAAATCTGGGCCCTTATGTAGAAGCTGTCGGGCTGAACTGCTTTATTATTGCTGACATAAATTAGTGTTTGCTGTTATAAATTGGTCTTGCAGAAAGCCCTTCAAAAAGAGATCAAAACACTGGCGCGGTTGAAATTCCCTAAATGACTCGGTAAATGATTTTGCTTGTAATGATTGTGGTACAAGTGCAGCTAAGAGGGGAATGATAATTTGAACTTTATCAAAGCGTGGTTGGGCCATGTATAGTACAATTTGTGCTATTCAAATTTACACTCTTACACGCGCATACTTTGTTGCTCTCCACATCACTCACCAATATAACACGTTTATGTATAAGAAAGGTGAGTGGCTTATTCAAAGACTGCTAAAATTATAAGTCAAGGAGGAAGTTTGACTGTCAAACAATATAATCTTGCTCAATTGCCCCACATTAGAACTATACCCAATAATGTACTTTAATTTATTTGGTTTTATGTGGACAGCGTCTCTTCTGGAGGAGTTCGGCTTCCACCTTTCCCCGACGTTCAAAGTACCTCTCCAGCCACGTACCAGAGACAGAAGGAGAAAAACAAAACCGGACTCTCTTGAGGTTGGGTTATTGCAGTAGTCAAAACCTTGATTGTGATTCGATATCAATAAACCTTACAGCCCGAACTGTAAGGCAAGGCAACTTTATTTATACCGGGCATTTTGTACACAAGGCAACTCAATGCGCCTACAAAAGAAGATATGTGAAATTACACTCAGGTTAAAGTTAAGGCAAAGCACATACATAAAAACATCAAGGCACGTGAAATACACAGAACACAAGGTCACATGTTGGAATTTTTTCTTGGGAAGGGTAAGGGCGCCCCCCTGGCGGGAGTTGAGAAAAGGTCTCGAACGGAGATGGAGAAGGATTGGGGCGTGGTTAGGGAAGGGGATGTGTGTGCAGGTATTTGCATAGTCCTTGAAATTAATGTGTTTGTGTATAATCGCGCAGTCTCAGTCCTTATTTGGTTTAGCTCCGTAACTTGGCCTTAAATGGGGAATGTTGACTGCGTAGAAGAGATAAGAGGTTCAGCTGCTTCAAACCTCCTCCCAGGAAGAAAATAATGATTCCAGTAGTTCATAAATGTATGATTATTTTTCTTTTACTTGGTTTCAGCATTTGTTCAGTTCTCCGGAGCATGTAATTCCCTCCACAGTTCATCCCTTTTTCCTGCCAAAATATAGTCTACCTTCCTCTTACTTTGGAGCAGGGAGTGACCAAGTGATGGAATTACATCGCAAAGTGTAGGCACTCGGCAAAGCTGGAGTTGAACTTTCTGCTTCTACAAGCTGCTTCTGTTTAGTTCCCTTTCCGTTCCTTTTCTTTTGATGAGGTGAATCTGCTGCTGCTGTGTCTGCAATGAACTCGTATCATAATGTATTTTAATGAATTTTATTATATTACTGTGTGTGAGCTGTGTGTGGGCAAGCCAAAGGCAAATTTCTGCCATCAAAATACAGAAAAATACACTCCTAGACTATCATTTAGATACATATTAGTTACAAAAGGAATGTGAAATATCAATGTTTACATGTCTAAAATAATGTTGATAAGCCAGAGTAATGTCCACTTTAAGCTACACTTGTCTCCTCCTTTGCGATTGAGACCGCACGTTGTCATGGTGGTCTTTAAGAGGCTGTGTTCGCACAATGACTTGGCTCGGGCGCCTTGTTTGGACACAATAAGAGGCGGGCTGTTGTGTGGAGGCTCGGGCTGTAGGCGTGACATTCATCTCATTCACACCTCCGCGGGCTCCAGAGACAGTCCCGCTGAAGAAACACGGTTCACACATTGTACCACAGCCGAGGAGCGCAAGAGATGACAATCATAACTGGATGCTTTCCCTCGGATTATATATTCTTTAGTGTGTCGTGTTTCTTTCTGGGATTCACTCAAGAATTTCATTCAACCAAATAGTTTCCTTGGTTGCGCCAGTGTGAACAGTCCGGTGCTTATCATTGAACACTGCGCCAACAACTTAAAGGCCCTGTACTTGTATTTTGCCTGGTAGTGGAATTAAATGTCTTTTGTCCTCCTTCAGTAAATTGTAAAAGTGGACATTTGTGAAAAGATACTGTGCATCTTATCATCTTTTTGCTCAAGTAGTAGCAGGCAAGTTGTCAACATTGTTTGTCGCAGTGACCCTGAAAAGTGACCCTGTAACAAGTGATACGTGCTTATAAACTCATTCCCGTGAAGAATTCAGATGTTGAAAATGTTCAAGGAAAGTTGGGAATGAGTTTGGACCATAGACATATTATTAATAGATCGAAGCAGACATTTGACTCCAAGCTACAGGGGTCTTCGAGCGCAGACGACTCACATTCTTCAGATGACAAAAAACTGCTCGTAATTCAAAAGAAATCCAGATATTCCAGCCTGAACCGGCGGGAAAGGTTTGGGTTTAAAGCCAGACAGACCCGGAGTCCAGCCCCAAGTAGCAGAGAGTCTGAAACGCAGCTCAAGACTTCCCCTAAGACTGCTCCAATCAAACAACTCTCCAACCGTCCTGAGTCCCTTCGTTTGACACAATCAGATCAACCATCCTCTCCTGACGACACAAACGAACGAACGTGAACGCAGTACACATCAGCAGGAGGTGAAGGAGGAGAACAGCGAGCTCCTGCTGCAGACATCTACACCTCAAGAGCAGATCCGGAGTCTGAGGGCAGACCCGGAGCGCCTCCAGGCCAACAGCAGACTCAAACAAAGCAACCTTTTAGTGGAGAATGAGACTTTGAAAGCACAGTTGCAATACATCGAGATCGAAGCGAAGGCCAATGGCAACGCCCTCCTCCAAACCACATTGACCTGGAGTCAGCAAAATGCGGCGCTCAAGTCCGAGGTGGTCCTGATGACAAACCGCTTTGAGAACTAGAAGAAAGCCCGAGAGGCGCTGGAGAAAGAGGTGGACTCCGCTCATGCTCTTTTGATGCCGTAAAGTTGATTACAGCGAAAACCGACAGAGAAAAGTCTGCAGCGAGAGAATGAGAAAAGCCAAAGACTGCACAAGGAGAAAAAACGACTGGAATCGCAGGTGGAGAAGCTCAACAAGGTTCTTGGAGCCGCGCAGGAGAAACTGTGCAGGGCCCAGAGCGACACCTCAGAACTACGGCAACAATTAAAGGAAGCCACCGACAAATGTCAGGCCAAAGAAAAGGCTCTGACAAAGCTCAAAAAGCAACTCACACAGAGGGAAGATTAGTGCGTACAAGCGGCAAAACGCTTAACTGAAAAGGAGGAGGAGCTTACCGTCTATGTTCAGAGACTCCAGGAGGCGCAGTCGGCCTCGTGTGCCTCTGCTGCCACCGTCAAACGCCTGAAAGAGACTGTGCAGAGATTGGAGACCGCAAAGTCCACAGCCGAGGCGGATCTGCAGACGCACTATGAGCCCCTAAAGAGAAAAGCTTTGAAAATCAGAGAGCAGAAAATCTCGTCTCCACCTAGGGAAAACTCATCTGCACAACACGGCATCTCTGCAGTCCCAACTGGAGCAGAGGATCCGGGAGCTGGAGAGCGAGGTGTCCCAGGGCCGATCCACCGTGCTGGACAGCCTCATCCAACAAGACGCCATCCGAACGGAGCTGGAGATGTACAAGAGCCATGTACTCAGAGGAGAACCAGCTGCGCAGAGCCCTGGAAGCCAAACTGGAGCACACCCACACTTGCTTGTCGGACGCCCATTAGAAACTGCTCACCCAACGCACCGAGTTTCTGGACACTCGAACAGAGAAATAAATCCATAAGCCTCAAACACTGCAGATTCGAATCAATCCAGATGTTTTCAGCTGTCATCCACATTTAGGTTGTTGTCAAAGCCTCGTTAGAATCACAGTTTTACACAGGGACTGGCTTCTCTGTTTGTTTGTCTGGGGAGAGAACGCTCGATTTGAACTTGCTTGAGATTTGACGGAGTAGGCGCAGACAATACTTAAGTGGATTGAACTGTGTCTGATTTTTTATTTTTACCATAATCTGTTTTACTCATTCAGCCCTGTTTTCTGTTATTGGCACTTTCTCTTTGTGAGCTCAAAACATCTCATTCCTCTCCATGAAGCGTAGCGGGCAGTAAGTTGGTGACCTTTCGGAGCGGGCTACTTCGAAAAGCTATTGCATTTCGTTCTTTGGACTTTGCTGATTATCGCCGCAGCACTGTGTAATTATTCAGGCCGGTTTGTCTTTTTCCGGGCAATGCGGCGTGAGATTGCTCAGTTTCACCTCCCGAAACTGGGGAAGCGGGGAGGCAGGCAGGCGAAAGTGCCAGAAATGTCTTAATCGCTCAATGTGAAGAGTGCCCTTCAGCGAATCCTCTTCCACGTCGGTATTTCGGGACTCGGCATTTGCTGGTGCTTTAAAATCGGTCAGAGGCGAGGTGAGAAAGCGAGAGAGAGAGGAGCGGCGTGTTGGGCAAAGCAGCGGAAAAGTTGACGCGTCTTATTCGCCGGAGAATTGGAGTATGAGTTTTTGATATTCCGGGAGCTTATCGGCAGAATCTGAAGCAAGCGTGTCTATGGGGGCTCGTGAATGCAACGTGGAAGTAAATCACTATTGGAGAACACTATACCGGCTGTTAACGCTCTCGGATGAGGAAGAAATGAGAGGTTCTGTGTGCGTAACCTTACGGCCCAGCGCTTTTGCTGCTTTAGACTGTTTTATTGATATAGGAGTCGCTTTATTGTAGCGCAGTTTGCACCCCCCCCCCGATCATTGCATAGACTTGAGGTGAGTCATTGCAGAACTATGATATTTTAAAAGTTTCATTTGAAACCGTGTTGGGTTTCACTTGTATCCAAATGAGTGTCAACCAGTTCAGATTGTTCAAGTTTTGTTTGGAATGAAATTGTAGAAATACTTTTATGTAAATGGACTGACAAAAAAGTTAAAATTGTGCGTGAAAACATACAAAAAGATCCAAGGCACTCTAGCTGCATGAAGTAAAAGTCCTTGATACTCAAAGATACATCGCCAACGCATTTCCACCTGCGTGGTCTTCAGGGCATGCACATTTTTACAATTTTTACAATACCAACCCCAGGCCAGGGGCGACTCCAAAAGAAACTTTGTAAAACAGATTCCAATGGAGACTTAAAGGGATATTTCAGGATTTTTGACACTGGGCCTCATTTCCTAGTTATCCAGAGTGTTGTTGATGTCTGGAGATATTTTTTTCTTAAATTCATGCAGTTCTTATATTTGAAGAGTCTAGTGGCGCTAGGCTAGGGCAAGGCTAAAGCATTTCTATGGTATCAGTTAGCCTGCATTAAAAACAGTCTGATCCACTCCACAGTGCACCTGAGGTAAATCACTTATAACGCCAGACTAACAATATAAATGTCTGTGTCGATAGAATAATTTTAACCATTTTGCATTTAAAATAACTTATATTTGAGCAGCATCAGCTTCGTGGCTGTAAGCTAACGCAGCGGCGGAGTGATCTGCGAGAAAATAGTCCCTCAAAATGCGGTAATTCATGTGATACAAGGTCAGTTATATTTTTTAATGCTAACTGATACCATAGAAATGCTTTAGCCTAGCATTAGCCTAGCGCCACTAAGCTCTTCAAATATAAGAACTGTATGAATTTAAGAAAAAAATATCTCCAGACATCAACAACACTCTGGATAACTAGGAAATGAGGCCCAATGTCAAAAATCCTGAAATATCCCTTTAACATCTCCCGAACACTAAAGAGTTTTTTTTTTTTTTTTTCCCAAAAAATTGCTGTGACCCATGTGTCAACGCTGGGCAATGTATCAGGTGGAGCAGCATTATGGATTTTTCTCTCAAATCGAGTAATTAATGTAAATGGGGAGGAGTGAGCAATGACTATTTAAGTATCTATTAATATTAAAAATCTATGGTATTTACGTCCAATAACCCTTCATTTGGTCCTTGAAGAGCTGGATACTACTGGACCCCTTGATCTGTCGACCATCCCCTGAAAGTTCAAATTGTCTTTTGTGTTGGCCTTCGACGACCTGTGAGACAAGACTGCAAACGTTTGCAGCATTGTGCCACCCAAACTAGAAGCTAATTGTTAAATATTGCAAAACCTGAAGAGAGTGTAAATGTGTAAAAGTGTGTGTGGGCAAAGGCTTGTACAGGAACGTCTTAATCCACTCACCAACTCCTCTTGGAACAGTTCAAACAAAGATCATTTAGTTATTAAACATGTCTTGGTGTAGTGTTGGATGTAAATGTTTTAGTACAGTATTTGCTCAGCTCAAACATTATCAAACATGGCTTATCGGTGCGTCATTAGCCACTTAGCCTGCAGCCCCCACTGTGACAGCTTCAATATAATGTATTTATGTATTCTTTGGTCTACCTGGAATTCTTAAATGCCTAAATCTCAAGCAATTCAATACCAGTGAATTAATCAGGGCTTCGTAAACTGTTTTGAATCCCGGACGAAGTGGGGCTTTCTGTGAGTTTTCACTGCGTGCCCCAGAGCTTTGCTCAGGGGGCTCCGGTCTCCCCACATCAACCTAATACATGCGCAATCGACTAAAACCTGCAGCTAGAGGTACTTCTGCTCAAACCTGCATCAAGATCTGGAAATGTGTCCCCGGGCGCTGCACTATAGTCGACCACTGCTCCAGACAGCGATTTCAAATGACATTGAAGGATAATGTCAAATGCAAAAGGCAAATTTCCCTGCGGGCACAATAAATAGTTTCATGACATCAACTTAGACTTGGCTCAGTGTATGTGAAAGAGTTTTATTAGCACCTGTAGTATTTTAAGTATGTAGTCTAGTGGTTAAGGCTACTGCACGATCACATTCCCATCTCAGCACTGGGGTTTTGAGTCCTGGCTGCAACAATTTGCTGAATGTCTCTCCCCGGTCTGCAGCCCCTTTCACCCTACGCTATCAAATAAAACCTACAAGCCAAAAAAATCACATTATTTTTGTTAAAATGTTCTTGTTACAACTTTAAACATAGTAAGTACCGCCAAAAACAAGGCACAATTGTTTTGCTAAATGGTAAAACTCATTGTTTTATACACAAAAAATGTGTTAATAGCCTGTAAAGTGTGTAAGGATTAGGGCTGGGTACCGTAAAAAAGAAGTTTTCTTTAAATTAAAAAAACTTTAACTATAGTACTTGTTTTGCAATACGGATAGCTGAACAATACTTTTTTCATACCCATACTAAAATATGTGTAATTTACAACCAGAAAACAGAACAATAACATTAATTTAATCCATAAAAGACTATTTCTTTAAAGAGGGGGTATTATGCTTTTTTCAATCACATAGCACCAGTCTATAGCATACTACAATGATGACGTAACCTTCTGTTGGTCTGTATATGCAGTAAATTAAAATAACTGCCTTGAATAAAATTGCTCTCTCAAAATGGCTGTACTGAACGTCTTGAAATAGGCCTCTGTCTCTTTAAGAAGCTTTCCGACACGCCCCCTTCAGCACACTGCTGTGGCATCTAAACAACACTACTGTGCGGGGAGGGGGCTCTGCTGAGCTGAGGAGCAGTGGTTGGTGGCTTGGCTGGTGACGAAAGGTCCAGAGGCGTCTCCAGGAGGTGGGGGCGTTCCTAGGAGGACTGAGGCATAGCTACACCTAAAATGGCTGCCGTCTAAGTTTTTACTGATTACTCAAAATATGTGAATGAGCCAAGGCAACACTCCAGGCATGTGTTTAATGAGGGAATGACATAATAACATGATATAAAGCTTGAAAAAGTCGATTTTACATAATACCCCCCTTTAAATTTGTATCATTTATTTGAGCTGAAACAGCAATGAAATAACTTCATGTTGTCTCTGCCTCAAAACTTGGTGTCTAAAGATATAATACTTACCAGGTGTATTTTGATACCTATATTTTTTCGATACTAGTAGTAACGGCACCCAGCACTAGTAAGGGCGTATGTACTCCTTTTGTACATGGGTGACCAAGGGCAGCAGTCCCTATGCGAAACTTACAAAAATTATAGCTGCCGGCAAATATGTTTATCAGCTCAAGATTGACGAAGGTGTCGAGACATCAAAACACGAAGGAGCTTCATGAAAATCGGGTGTTTTTACTAAATATGCAGGATTAGTGAAACAAAACCCCACTGTAGGTATGTATTTTAATAAAAAGAATAGCATTATCGCATGGCTAAAACCTCAAAAAGTTGATAAAGCATGATATAGGACCTTTAAATTGTAGAGTATCAACTTTGTGGAGCTTTGGGCGTGTAATTATTCCTCTTTGTAGACCAGTGTCGGGAAGTTTCATTCCCATAATTTAAAAGCCATATTACGCCGTTAAAGCTAAAGGATGTAGTGGAGCTGAACAGATAGGAGGAATGCCTCTCGGTGTAATGTGCGCATTTGAGAACGTGCTCTGCCAGACGACTACAATGCGTGTAGGGGAAATTAAATCTAATTTGCTTTGCTGTAAGCGTTTAGCATAAATACCCAAGTCCACGCAGAGACACGGGCAAAAAGTACATCACAACAAGCAGTGCAAGACAAAGGAAAGTTTTAATTGGGACTGTTTTCATATGCTCTAAATGCATTATTCACAGCCGGGCGTGGGGGATTGCCTCAGAACGGGGATATTGTTTCGGGAAAGATACCATACTATAGGCCTTTTTAATGTGATTTTTCAACGCGGTGCGAGCCACAAATGGTATTAAATTCACCTCAGTTGTACCAAGCCGCCGGCATAAATCTTATAGAGTGTACCTTAACACCGGAATTATGAGAACCCCTAAAACAATTAGAGATAAGTGAGGAAATCTGGTTTGATGTAATTGGAGAGGACCGGGGTTTATGGACACTTTGGGGCATGTGTGTATTCCTATGGAGCCTGCGAAACTTTTACTGAAAGGACTTGCTTTAAAGTTTCTCCAACGTTTAATATGAGTCACATCTATATGCTCAGAACGGTTTTAATATATGCACAGTTTAATATTATGCACAGAGGTTCAGTACACACACTATGGGCCAAATAAAAGTAATAAATTGCTTGGTCAAATTTTTACTGGCAGTGCATATGACACATGAAACATAGTTAACACAATTTTACTTATGATTTTGCTAAAAAAAAATGTTACCCAGCTTCCTTTAGTTTGACCATTGTTATGCTGTTATCGTTTCTCTTCCTTATTGGACACTGACAGGAAGTGACATTGATGGAGGCAAACAATTTTATACTGTTGCCGTGCCAACCATGTTATATCAATGGGAAATTAGTCAAACTGCTATGGAACTTTACCTTTATCTATGTCACTTTCTGTCAGCAGCTGAGAAAATCAAACATTTGCCCAACATTTCTTCTTTAATTTGCTGCTTCACTGAAACAATGATAATTATTACTTACAACAGATGTCATCCATTTAAATAAGTAATACTTCAAAAACATTAAAGCCTGTCATATGCACTTTGAGTGAAGCACTGTAAGTAGTATTTGCTGCGGAAACACTTAAGTATTCAAAGTGGAAATAAGTTGAAATAATTGGTATGAAAAATAACTTTGCGGCTTCTAGAACCAAAAATTGCACCCAAATCTTCTTGCTTGTTGCTGGACAATGGCATTGTCGCATCTGCACAACGCCACCTGCTGTTCTGGAGTATGAATTTTAACGCTTTAAAAATGAACGAAACACATGGCCAAATCTAAAAGTAAAAATTACTTTAATATAGAAATGTAGTGGGGTAGGAAGTATGATACTGTATATTTTTTTTTCAAATGCAGTGGACTCAAAGTAATATTAGTTCTCAACAAAAACGCTACTCAAGTAATATACAGATTTTCACAAACTCAAGTACTGTACTTCGTTACTCAGCACCTCTGGTTATGCATTACTTTTTACTTCTACTTGAGACATATTCTTTGAGTTACTCTTACTTTATTATTTGCTTTCTCTTTCCACTGTGAGTACATATGTAAGTCACACTAGGCACACTTTACTTACTTACAAATGGTTCATGATGTATTAAGTGTTAACTCATCATTTATTAAAGGGGGGGTATTATGCTTTTTTCAATCACATAGCACCATCTATAGCATACTACAATGATGACGTAACCTTCTGTTGGTCTGTATATGCAGTAAATTAAAATAACTGCCTTGAATAAATTGCTCTCTCAAATGGCTGTACTGAACGTCTTGAAATAGGCCTCTGTCTCTTTAAGAAGCTTTCCGACACGCCCCTTCAGCACACTGCTGTAGCATCTAAACAACACTACTGTGCGGGAGGGGGCTCTGCTGAGCTGAGGAGCAGTGGTTGGTGGCTTGGCTGGTGACGAAAGGTCCAGAGGCGTCTCCAGGAGGTGGGGGCGTTCCTAGGAGGACATAATACCCCCCTTTAAGGCTAAATAAGATGTAGTTATTATAAAGTGTTACCGAAAGTAGATCAGAGTTAAATTTAGCTAATCATCTGTTCATTTTCCTTTATCTTATCATGAAACTTTCTATTTTTCATTACAGCCCCATATCTGACTTTCCAATACTGATCTTGTGAATTGGTTACCTATCAAATGAGTAAGTAGTTATGTAATGCTGAATATAGTTTCCATTTATTTCAACAACAAATAAAAAACTTAAAATCTAAAACATTCATGTGACAAGCTGAGATTGAGACCCCAGTACTTTTAAATTATCGAATCGATCTTTCTTTATGCACCCATTTGTCACATTATGAATCCCCCTGTGTTGAGAAATAAGAAATGTCAATAAAGACATTTCAGAAGTTGATATTTTTGTAAGCTCCTTTGGCCATTGGGAATAGTCCTGACACCAATATGTCAACTCACCTTGTCTCACCAGCTGTTTTTTTTTATTTTTTTTGCCCCGGATGCTGTTTTAGTTGGCACAAAATCTCCCGGGTTTTCCTTGCAACTTCACCAAACCCGACATGACAGCGCGGCGGTATCTCCTCTCGTCTCATGGCTTCACCGACACAAAAAAAAAGAAGGCCTGCGCACTTTAGTCACACGAGACGGAAGCGTGGAAGAAACATTTTGGGATAGCGAGGCAGAACTCCCCGGGGTGCGTGGGAATGCGAGGAGGGTTAGCCGCGGGACAGAGAGGGAGAGAGCAGGGGAATCGGCAGAACAGGTAACAGCATGGGGTCAGAGAAACGGAGAGAGCGCAGTGGAAGGATCGCAACCAAGTACAAGAAAGTGATAAAACTGCTGTTTCAATAAAGAGTAAAAACAAAAACAAACAAAAACGTTCTGTGTGGCAGAACTGAAGTATTTTTACTTTGCGATGAAAGGATTAGTATGGACCTTTGCAAGAGATCGAGAGGTGAGGAGGAGAAGCTGTTTGGGAGCTGCCACCGTGGTGCTAATAACAGCCGCTTAACATTCAAGATTATTCAAAGATGGGTCAAACCACAGCTCCAGGTGTGTTTTTGATGAGAGCTTGGTAAAAAGTGTGTGAGTGTTCTGAGTGTATTTACTTAGTCTTATAATGTTCTCTTATTTTTTTATGTCAGTGGTTTTGATTGTTTTCCCTATTTATGAGGTGCGTTAAACCTGATATTTAGATATCTCACTGCAAAGTAAGTGACATCTCCATTGGCAGTAGCTGGTGACAAAGTTACGAGTCAGAGGAAAGTTAAGGCCCTGTCCATACGAAGTCAAGCTGAGGACCAAATGCAAAGATATGTTATCAATCCAGTGTATCGTCCATATGAGCCCGGTGTTTTGGGGGTCTGTAAACGAACATTTTCCAAACTAAGTCCCAGAGTGGAAAGATCTCAAAACGCCGTTTACGTGGCGCCGTTGTTACAATGTCTACGCAACTTTTACTAAAACGATGACATCACAGCACCAGAGTGGTGTCTGTATCTACTGACCTATGATGGTTTTACTCCGCTCCTCTTTGCTCCACTGCAGTCCGTGAGCCACAGGTGACAAGTACAAAAACACGGCCGAGTCAGTCTGTGTTTTTGGGCTGACAGTCAAAGTCTGGTCACTGACAGGTTTTTCTGCTTTAGTCCCGTTATGTCTGAAGAATACTGTAAACTCATCTCCTCGTCTCTTCTGTAAATCGTAAATCCTTGAATCCGTTTCATTTTCACTGTTTACATTCCACAAAAGTTTACTGCGCTTGCGCCCTCTACATCTTGTTCTATTATCTGTGTTAGTGTCACAGCGCCACACACAGGCCTGGCAGATGAATCACGCCGTTTTCACAGACCTGAGTCAACCCATGTGGACGCACACATTACTAAGCTGGCTTCGTGCTTACAAAAAAAGTTTCTGAAAATATAACCGTTTTGTCTTCGTGTGGATATAGCCTAAGTCCACTCACAATAAAGACACGTTTGTGAAACATCCTTTTCAGAAACAACGGTAATAATTATGATTAATGTTTGTATTTTTTAATGAAATGTTGAGGAGTATGGCATCAATTGAAAACTTTTAGGTACTTGCACTTAAGTAAATGTTTATAACAAGGCAAGGCAACTTTATTTATACTGCGCATTTCATACACAAGGCAACTCAATGCGCCAAGTACTTTTTAACTTTACGTTTAGGGTATCTGTACTTTTACCCCACTATAATTTTCCCATGATGTTTTCCTTTACAAAATCTTGAGCTACCTCTTCATTTGCTTGGGACCTTGCTATATCGACTGGCCGATATAGAGGGCCGATATTTGGGGATTTTACCATATCGTCTATCGGCCGATTTAGCGCCAGTAAAAGACCAATTTTTTGCATTGGAAAGAGCTCAGAGCTTTAAGACGAGTCCTCCCACAACTTCCTCAGCCTCAGAGGAAGTGAGAAACAGAGCAACGTCGCGATGAAAACTGGTTATCTACAAGTTTGTTTTTACACATTTGACTAAACCTCAGTCAGTATGGACATGCTGCAGGTCGGTTTGAAGCACAGAATTACAGAAGCGCGGAGAATTCATTCACGGAGTTAGTTTGAACCTTCGCAATTGTATTTTGATCTTCACGCAAAATGCCGCAGCTAGCAGCGGTATGCTTATGCTAACGGCAGCATGCTAATGCTAACAACAAGTCATCAAAGCTGAGACAGAAACTATGATTGAATCACCTAAAGCAGGGGTGTCCAAACGTTTTCATGGGGGGCGCATATTGAAGCGTACACGGGTGAAGGGCCATAGATCGGTGGTCAGTACCGCGAAACCTTCGACTAGCAGAGGTTTAAATCATGCCCCACACCTTTATTTATGCTTAAAACCTTCATGCCAGCTCCGTCTCACAATAAAATGTTAGTTGTTAGGTTAGAATTGTGTAAAATTATTACATTTTAAAAAAAGGATCATCTCTGATGTTGTGTACCGATTCAGCAAGAAGGCCGAGGGCCACCCAAAATTGGTCTGAGGGCCGCATTTGGCCCCCAGGCCGCACTTGGACACCCCTGACCTAAAGTAATAAAATTAAATCCGCCACTGCTGGAGTGGTGAAGTATTTATTTTTTACAGGATTATAGAACAGACATTGCAAAAATCAGCCAAAAATACTGGTCGAAAATATCGGCAGAGTGTATCGGCATCGGCCAAAAATAATCCCCAAAAATTGGCATCGGCCTTAGAAAAACCCGTATTTGTCGACCTATAGACCTTGCTAATCATGAATGTAAAAGATAGGGGAAAGGAAGTACAGCATAGATCTTATCACATGGGACACTGTGCATATAGCCCATTCTTTTTGCCCCATAAAAGTATCCTGTAACAATAGTATTTTTTTTCATCACATTGACTCCGTGACGGTAAAAAAAACAAACAAAAACAATTTTGTCACATTTTTATCAAATACCTGCTGAGCCAAAATCTGACATAATGGGTTCAAATAAGAGTTAGGAACATTAAGTGTTTCATGGATCACTGAGAGAGGAGAGGGAGGGTCAGAGCAAAGAAGAGAGAGACCGATGGTCGGCACATTTTTGGATGATAGAAGGGCCCAGGAGGGGGGCTGTACTGAGTTGAGACACACATTGTCTCTTCTGTCTTCATCTCTCCATCACTCTCCATCACTCTCCGTCCCTCCAGGAGGCTTCCGTTTGTTTGTGCCCCCCTTCAGAGGCTTCGCTGTGGGGTAGAGGACGTCTGCTGCGCTCCTGTCACACCACCACCCATGGAAGTCTGCGGGAAGAAGAACAGACATAAGGAAGCAGCATTTTGCTTTTTCTTGAATGCAGTTCCTCGAGACGGATAACTTCCACGTCTTCCCACTCCATTTCGAGCATCGGTGCATTGTTCTTGTGTGCTTCGACTCAAGATTCTTCTGTATCGTTTTCTGTTTGTTTTGCCCTTGGCAGACTACACGCTCGAAATAAATTAGAAAATGAAATTAACGGGGGGGGGAAAAGACATTCACATTACCGTGCATTTATGAAGTGAGGGCTAATGTGGAAACGTTTCAAAAAGGGAAGCCAATTAAAGCATGGCCAGTAGTAGCCATTTTACTGCCTTTTTAATTATAATTATCTGACATTTTTACAATACACCTTGCACCTTCAGTATGCAGGGTTTACAACGGCAAGGATTAAGCCTGGTACTGCCTAATACATGTGCCATTAACCCTGTCTAAAGCATCTTCTCGCTTAAATGTAAGTCCAGTTGTTTTGTTTTACGTTAAAAGATTGAATCAACCACCTGGATGACTGAGGATCCACACCCCTTCATGAATTTGTTTTGAAAATGTGCAGATTTTGAAGCAGCAAATTCAAAAGCTTGAGAGCAATTGACATTTCACTGCATTTTCACATTCTTGTTGAACTTTTTTTTTTAAATATCCCATATAGAGATTTCAGACCTAACTTTCCCACTCCGTAAAGCTGCCCAGAGTTTTCCCCCGCTTATACAAAGTGAACTTGTTAATTACTTATCGGCTGTCGCTGTTTACGTTTTTTTTTTTTTTTCGTATGGAAATGTCTGAGCCTTGAGCCTCGAACAACAGAGCGGCAAATGAGATGGCGCTGGAACAGTTTCTTCACAAGGTTATGAGACTCTTATGGCCTATTGCTTTTCTATACAACTCTATATACATGCAGAGATGATGTGTTTATTTGCAGCTCGGCATGGTTACAATAAACATCTCTGTCTCGTTCCAAGTGCTGCGTTCCATGAGGGACAAACTCTGCTAATGTTCAAAGTGTTTTTTATAACTTGTACTTGGCGGGTTGACTATTGCCCAATGTTATGTTGAATCTAGAACTTTTCAGCGATTGATCGATTGAATTGAAATGGCATGTTGGTCTCCGCCAGGGCTGCCCTTCACTGCTCACTAGTTCTGTTCATCAAATTCAGACTTTATTCATCCCACATGGGGCAAATCCTTTAGAGCAGAAAAAACACACAATATAAAAACAGCCACACAAACAGAATTTCTAGAACGCAGCCAGGATCCAGAGGGAGTCCGGTTTGGGGACCTCTGGATCTCACCTCTGCTGTTTGTTGTTCTGTTGGCTTCATCAAATCAGGGCCTCCAGCGCGCACTGGGGCGTTTGCAATCCGAGTGTGAAGCGACCGGGGATGAAAATTGGCACTCCAAATCCAAGGCTGTGATTCTCCACCAGAAAAAAGGTGGCTAGCTTTCTCCAGGTCGGTGGAGGTGTTGAAGTATCTCGGGGTCTTGTTGACAAGTGAAGGACAGATGGAACGTGAGATCGACAAATGGATCGGTGCGGCGTCGGCAGTAATGCGGTCGCTGACTGTTGTGGTGAAGAGGGAGATGAGTCGACGGCAAAGCTCTCCGTTTACTGGTCGATCTATGTTCCTACCCTCACCTATGGTCATGAGATCTGGATCATGACCAAACGGACAAGATCGCACACACATGTGGTCGAAATGAGTTTCACATTAACCACATTCTAGAGCTGTGTAAGTCTGAATATTGAGGCTGTCTCCACCTTAAGTTTCCCATAACGTTTTCCCCTCAGCTACTGATTTCACATGGTGGTAATAAAGTTTGTTTGGATCAGTGTTAATTTCGTCGACTAAAATATTTAGTCTTAATTTAGTCAAAGTGATTTTTTTGACGACTAAAATTGGACTAAAACTAAATTAAAAGTTTTCATGAGACTAAAACTATGACTAAATGTCCAGATATTTTAGTCGACTAAATAAGACTAAATGAAAATGAAAAGGAGAGACTAAAATCATCCAAACTTCTATTGACCGTCTGAAAGAGCTTCATATCATGTAAATCCTCTGCCAAAGGAACAGCTCTGAGCTTTGTTCATGTGGGAGCAGCTCCATGAAGCAGAAGACCTGATTAAATATGATTATAATGAATATTATAAATGCAAAGTCGACTGAATTTGTCTTAAATTTAGTCGACTAAATTGACTTGCAATTTTAGTCGACTAAACTAGACTAAAATTGAAGATATTTTTGACTAAATCTCGACTAAAATCGAATTACATTTTCGTCAAAAGACTAAGACTAAACTACATTAAAATATGTTGTCAAAATTAACACTGGTTTGGATGCTTGGATGCTCCGACATTAGGACTTGATTGATTGATTGATTGAGCTGTTTATTGAGCTGTTTACATTCATATTTTCACAGTAATTAAACAATTCATCACAAAAGCTCAAAAGGAGTAGGCTGAAGCAGAGCTTATGTGTGCCTACCCCTCGTTCATCATTAATAATTAACAATCACCCTCGTGCTATACATATTCAGTGGTAACTTTTAGGCTTTTTTGTTTGTTTTTTTCTTCAACAACAAGACAATACAGAATTTTGTTTCCATATGCAAGTATACACACAGTAACATGCGTGCACTTGCCAATGAATTACATTAGTTCTCTTACAGCAATACAACAAGATCATATTGACTGACATCATTGACATTATACCGTACATTGTATATTACATAAAGGAAGCATTGAACCATTCAGGTCATCAGTGTACATCAATATGGTGCGAGTATCTGTTTGGTGATTCGTAACATGGAATATTTCCTTATGCTGTATAATACCAATCATTACTGGTTAACCATTAAGCCAGTTGATTTAGTTACTATGAAAGTTTTTTGTTGTTGTTGTTTGTTTGTGTGCTTGTTTTGTTTTGGTTTTATTCCTTGTTGCTTTCTTGTTGACATTTACCATCTTCATGACTATATTTGAGTGAGCATTATTTCATAGTTGGTCTACTTTTGTCTCTCTATGTACTTTATGTATATAGTCGACTGTTATCTTTGAAGTTTGGAGACATCTTTGTTGTTTAGTCAACTCTCAAAATGTAATTGTACATATTGTTTTAGGCTTTTGAGCGTGTGTGCTTGTGGAAACAATGCAATGGCGGGGGGCTTCTTGCGTAAATATTTTCCGACAACAAATCCTGCCGGTGCCCATGGTGAAAGACAGTAACACGAGGAAGCGTTTTTATTGTATTTTCGTCCGCGCTTTTCTTGTGTCCATTCCACCGAGTTATGCTACAAACTCAAGGTCAGTAACAATAAAACAGCAGCTTTCCACACTGACATGGGCATAACCTCAATTTAAAAAAAAACACAAGCGCTGTCAGGAAATGTTGATCCTTTTATCCCTCAGCCCTTGTCTCTACATCCTCCGAGCCGGGGCCCATCAAACCTGACTGACAGATGTCCCTTTGGAGGCCTACACTAGCCTCGCAAGCAAAAAAAAAACACACTATTCTGCACGCTTACATGTTTGTGCATGGGATCTGACGCCGTGACCAGCCGCGAGCCGAAACACCGAACTCTCCGCTTGCTTGGGTTTTTTGGCGTCGGGCGGTGAGCGCGTTGAGGGCTCGTGGGTCAAGGGAAAGCTGCAGATCCAGATGTGGACCGCCCCTGACGTGTGAGGCCAGGCGGAACCAGCCTGCAGGGGTGGAAGCATGCGGGAGGGAGCAGGACTGAAGTTAGTTGCAGTAGTAGTAGGAAATGGATGCTTCTATTGTATTTTATTTTCGTCTCCAGTCCATTTGAACGTGGATGTCTAATGTCTAAGACAGGACTCTTGTATTAAAAAGATTCAAAGGCCTAAAATGTACAAAATAAGTCCTTCCATAGCTGAGCTGGTGTGAGGAAACTGCAAAAGTGTTTCTCACTAAAACACTGATAAACACAAAATTATTTGCAGTGTGGCTTTAAAGAAGAACTAAGTAACTTGTTTACCTTAAAGGGTGGAATTATGCTTTTTTCAATCACATAGCACCAGTCTATAGCATACTACAATGATGACGTAACCTTCTGTTGGTCTGTATATGCAGTAAATTAAAATAACTGCCTTGAATAAAATTGCTCTCTCAAAATGGCTGTACTGAACATCTTGAAATAGGCCTCTGTCTCTTTAAGAAGCTTTCCGACACGCCCCCTTCAGCACACTGCTGTGGCATCTAAACAACACTACTGTGCGGGGAGGGGGCTCTGCTGAGCTGAGGAGCAGTGGTTGGTGGCTTGGCTGGTGACAAAAGGTCCAGAGGCGTCTCCAGGAGGTGGGGGCGTTCCTAGGAGGACTGAGGCATAGCTACACCTAAAATGGCTGCCGTCTAAGTTTTTACTGATTACTCAAAAATATGTGAATGAGCCAAGGCAACACTCCAGGCATGTGTTTAATGAGGAATGACATAATAAATGATATAAAGCTTGAAAAAGTCGATTTTACATAATACCCCCCTTTAATAAATCCTTTTCGTAGTCCCTCTGGGGGTAATACAAGTGTTAATGGGATGATTGGGGGGGGGTATTTCATCTCCCCCTGGTGTCTCTGGCCAGAAAACCACACTTGCAACTTCCCACTAATAGAATCACGAAGAAGAAGCTAACAGGCTAACGGGCAAAGCTAACTGCAGCTGCGGGCTAGCGCTACTTTAGCAGTATTTACAGCCAAGTTTGAGTGAAAAAAATGATCTCCATTTGTAATTGGGTTGTGGCACAATTTGCAATATCCCTCTGTCCCTCTGTATTTTCTGTCAGCGTAGTTTTTACTCTCACGGACAATGAATGAGTAAAAAAACGCAACATGCTACGACACCTGCAGTGGCGCTTATGGCCTCTAGGGGCATGAGTTACTTAGTTCTGCTTTAAAAGGGAGTGTGTTACCCTCTTAACTCCCACCTGAACCAAGCACATTTTCTCCAGTTTGGCTTCTTGAAAATAAGCGCCTAAACGAGGATGAAAACGAAAAGCGACAAAAACACATTAGAACAACAAAAAAGTGACGACGTGGTAACAACGCAGTCTTATCTTTCAAATGAGGCGTATAGGCCCATAGGCTGTGAACTCTCCAGGCGAGAAGCTTTTAGATTGGCGAAAGCTGAACATGGAGAAAATGTGCTTGGTTACTTCTTAACTGTAAGAAGTGTGCACACAGCTAAGATTTTGGTCGTTTGCAGAAAAAAGTTTTAATCTTGCCTTTATTTGGGATGACAATGGATGCTCTGAATGGGTGCAGTTCAAGTTCATTCTCCTTGTGCCGCTACATGTGATTGACCAAACGGTACATTTTCAATATAATTTGCTCTAACCTTGCTTTTGTCGGTCGACCTTACACTGTACTCTCAAAACTTAATATTATTCTAACAGGAACATTTTCATTCAACAGTGTGACCTTAGATAAGGAATAAAAGACAACTCCGTCTTTTCTGTCTCTTTACATATCATTCCATTTAAGCAAACTCTTCACGTTGGCCCCGACGCAAATAAAACCCTCTCCTAATTGTGCCACTCAATACCCACGCGCTAATCGAATGGGAGGAATAAGGTGAAGATGTAATTCTATAAACCCTCGGAAAAAAACACCCCGCGTTTTACATTCCAATAAAGTTTGAGGACGCGATGAAGAGCGATGGGCAGGAGCGCACAAAGCGAAGGCGGCCAACTAATCACAGGGAGAAAAGCGTGGAGGAACAAAGGCGACGTAATTAATGTGTGTAGGTTTGGTCGGAGGCTCGTGAGCGGGAAGACAAAGAGGCTGTTTGCACCTAATTCTTCCTCAAAGTACAAAGCCCGTGTCCTATAAAAGTACACTGCCATTTATTAGCCGCGATTCCAAGGTCTGCTGGAGGTCTGCACGGAGGGGCCCGGTTTGGAGACATGAAAACGCCTTTATGCCTCTGTTTTATTTCGCACATCGCCGGAAAAAATGCCACCAGTGTTCACAACGGGGCTGCAAGAATAAGAATTGAGTTGGAATTTCAGTGCTGCATTCAGCAAATCACTGCAGTTTTATTTTTTACACATTATCCATCTGCATGTCAATATAATTATCAAACTGGCCGACCCTGTTGTTTAGACTTCTGCTAACTTGTTCTCAAATGCATGTTTATTCTGGTTTTAGTTTACATTTCAGTCTTATCAATTTAAAAATGGTCACTGTGAACTGAATTTTAGTTTGAAAATGTAAATTGCTAATAGGGCTGGGACGATCCACTTTTGTCACTATCCGATACGTATCACGATATTCAGGGGCCGATCTGATACGCATTGCGATACAGTAAGTAATTATAATAAGTGATATGTTTACCTTAAAATGTGTAAAAAGTCACGTGTCCAAAGTTTATAAACCAAATGCCATTTGACATTTAGTGTTAAGATTGAAAAATGCATTAACACAAAATGTACAGTAAGAAAGTTCTGGGTAACTGTTACTGGAAAACAAAGGAGTGTGTGTGATAGTATGGCGATACTTGATAAAGTATCGATACTTGGTATTGGTATTGCAGCACAAAGTATTGCGATACAATCCAATATTTTGTCCCTGCCGTAATTGCTAATGTAATAGCCCTTGCAAAAAATCACAATCACCATTTTCCCAAAATCTCTCAACCCTTGTTCACAACTTCTGTGTTTTCTGCATACTGAATACTATTTAGAATACTCATTTTGAGTAACTGTATTTCGGTAAAGTTACTACTGTATATCATTGGAGGGATTTAGAGTACAGTGACTTTCCTAAAATAAATGGAATGTAGCTGCATGTTTTTAATCATATGCCACTTTTATTTATGGTTATAATGTAAATCGCTTTAGATTAAGTGTGCTCATTAAGTATTAGGGTTAGGGTAAGGGTTGGCTATGAATAAGCGTATTATTAATGCCTATTAGTATGTTAACAGATAAAAGTATAATAAGCAGTGTGTTAATACTTTACAAGCATATTATTAATGCTTATTAATACTTAATGAGCACACCTTACCAAAGGATTCCAAGTATTCAGAATACAGTACTCTGATTGGACAAAGTAATGGAATAAGTTACAAAATACCTTTTAGGGCAAGTATTCAGTATTCAGTAACTACATGCAATTTCAATGTATTCTCCCCAACACTGCTTATAGTGTATCGCACAAATGAGTATGGACCAAGTAGATGATGCTGAAGAGAGAGCGTGCTTTCATCTGAACGGCTTTTGAGGCAATAACTGACTGCAATTGGCAGATTATTGACAGGAGTTGGATATATCTTTCAGTTTCATTCATGCTTTAGTAGGGATGTTTTTTAGCTGCTCAACGTTGCTTTACAAACGCAGCAACTTTCCAATACAGTAGGCAGTAAGCCAGCACCCACCTTCAAGCGATCAGAATTACAACTTCTGATGAAAACTTAAGCAAATTAACTCTGTCCCAGTGTAATGCAGTATCCTCAGGTAATTCTATTTATTCAAGCATTGATCAGCTGGGCATCCAATATTATTGAAACTATCCTTTTTGAACCACTGCAAATGTTTCTAATCACCCTCTTTTGCTCAACGTAATTCCAGTTGTGAACCACTGCATTACATACTGTAAGGTGTGTTCACTGTCTTGCCCAAGGACACACCAATAGTTAGCCATGCCTGTCGCAAGGTTCGAACCACATTTATTTAATATGATGGCATATTGTGTCCTGAGGCTCGTACCGTATGAAGCTATCAAAACACGGCTGTCTCTTTTCAGCGAGCGTCATTCCAAACACTGCCAGAAAAGGCCACCGATGATCGCGCCTTGTACACCTCCTGGATTATGTCAAAACTATTTTTAGCTCGCCCCATTGTCTGTCAGCGTTTCTCCTTGAGCCTTCACAAGAACTATAGGTCTTCTGCAACAAAGAACAAAAAAAAAAAAATCCCTTGCGTCTGCACTGCCTGATGTAGTTTAGAGCTCTCAGCCCTTTTCGCATCGTGGAGCGCTTCAAGTTTTCATTGCTTTGAAAAGCCGTGAGCGGTGGTTGTTTTTTTTGTGGACAAAGATGCAAGGTAAAGCCGGGGTGAAGCGAAGAGCAAATATTGATTCAAATGAACCAGCAATGTAGCCTAGTTGAGGGAGAGCGCGAGATGAGTTTTCAGGGGCGTCGTACCGGAGGGCCAAACAGTGTTTACCCTCAGCCTGGTGATGAAAGAGGCCCTCAAAATGTGCTTAAATTCATATAGAAAACTTGAGGGTCCACTGATATGGCCACTTAAACTGATCTTTTTCCTCGTGTTGTTGGCATTTTATTTTTTTTACATTTTAATCACTTTCTGTCACTTTTCTGTCACATTTTTGTCACTTGCATTGTACTTTTAATGTGGTTCCTTGATGTAAGGCGACTTTGAGTGCTTAGAAAGGCAGCAATACATGCTTTTTTGTTGCGTTTTCATCACATTTTTTATAATATTTTTATAACTTTTTCGTCACTTTTTCATCATTTTTTTGTCGCTTTATCATCACTTTTTTAAATATTTTTTTTATAACTTTTTCATCATTTTTTTCGCACTTTTTTGTCGCTTTTTCATACTTTTTTATACATTTATTTACAACTTTTTCGTCCCTTTTTCATCGCTTTTTTGTCGCTTTTTCAACACTTTTTTGTGACTTTTCATCACTTTTTTTAATACATTTTTTATAACTTTTCATCATTTTTTGTCGCTTTTTCAACACTTCATCATTTTTTTGTCGCTTTATCATCACTTTTTTAAATAATTTTTTTTATAACTTTTTCGTCCCTTTTCATCGCTTTTCACATTTTTTTGTCGCTTTATCATCACTTTTTAAAAAATTTTTAATTCATTTTTTCGCACTTTTTGTCGCTTTTCATAATTTTTTTAATACATTTATTTATAACTTTTTCGTCACTTTTTCTTTTTTTTTCGCTTTTCGTCACTTTTTTATACATTATTTTATAACTTTTTCATCACTTTTTCATCATTTTTTTGTCACTTTATCATCACTTTTTTAAATGATTTTTTTTATAACTTTTTCATCACTTTCATTTTTTCGCACTTTTTTGTCGCTTTTTCATAATTTTTTAATACATTTATTTATAACTTTTCGTCACTTTTTCATTTTTTTCCGCTTTTTCGTTACTTTTTTATACATTTTTTAATAACTTTTTCATCATTTTTTTCGCACTTTTTCGTCACTTTTTCATCATTTTTCCATCACTTTTTTGGTCTTGGTCTTTTGGGTAAAGCCAAACTGGAGAAAATGTGCTCTGTTCAGGTGGACGTTAAGAGATTTGTTTTCTCTGCATTTGATCTGATCTCGAGCTCTAGTTTGGTCAGGAGTTCCTAGTTGGAGGATAATCCTATTGTACCTCTTTTAGCTGCAGTACTTGATTTTGATCTTTGTGGGTTGAGAACGTTCAACGACAGCTGTGGCTTTGGACGGGCCCAATTTGTAATTTTTCAAACTTGCGCAAATCCTCAAATTAAGATCAGTTGATGCCTGATCTTCCCCACCCACTAACGTGTTGTTGAAGAAATACAACAAGAAAAACTATATTCTTTTCCTTTCAACAACAAGAAAGACTATTGGCCTCTTCACAAAGTTGTGCCTGATTTCTATTCAAAGTATATGCAATTGACAGTGGACAAAACATGCGACTTTCAGATTCTTTTGGCTTGTGCTTGGATGTGGAAAACACCAGCCGTACACCCTTTTGGGGGAGAGAATGGCCTTTGCCAGCTGTATTGTGTGAGCGCAGACAAAGGAGACAAAAGAACAAGACGTAAACATCTCCCGCAAAAACACACTGCAACAACAAGTAATATTTTGGGAAAACAGGCGTTATTCCGGTCTGTTCAAGGCTACGAGAGACGCCTGGTGGCAAATGAGCTGGATTTATTTTTCTCAATGTAAACACTATGTCTGGAAGCCTTCTCAGATCTGGGTTGTTAAGGGTTGTGGGCTGAATAGTTGAGAACCACTGGACTAAACCATTTGGAGCAAAAATGAAAGTCATAAAAAAAATGCCTTACCTCACGAGATTGACAAATGTAAAATGTTTAAGTGTTTGATTTTGCAATTTGGAGCTCGTAGGCAGACCGATGAGTTTCATTTAGTTTAGAAAGATTTCACGCAGTGGGTCTTCAAAGCTGATTTGCCACACGGCTGTGGATAAATTAACAACAGGCAGCTGTTCTGTCACTTTGGATATTTGTTACACTCAGCGATTTTTGGAAGCAGCACGACAAATGAGCGGAGTTCAGTCCATATTTCATTTCAGCCAGAATCCATGCAAGCCGTCGATCAAGTACCTCTTTCCAAGTTTAAAAGAATAACCTGTTTACATTAGAGCCTCCTTTAGATTAAACTACCCTGTTCAACTTTCACGCTAATCTTCAGTTATTCAGAGTTGTATTTAAGGACAAGATGACAATATTCATTTTCACATATCGATTGCTGGTAAATTGCTAAACTCCCTCATACAACATGACATACTTATACTCGTTGTAGAGAGGGGTTCACCTTGTTCCCTACAAGGCAAGGCAAATCTATTTATGGAGCACCATTCATGCATAATTTATGTTTGAGAAAAGTCAATATTAACCTTTCAGTGACCCATCGGACGCTTGGGTGGTTAGCATAGCACCTTTACTTAACATCCCAATAGCCTGTAGGACGCTCCAGGATCAATTGTTTTGGAGGTTTTCACTGCTGATTGAACCGTCTCCGTGGTTACATAGACATTCCATCCCGAAAACCTACCAGAAACAGTAAATAAACTGAAATAAAATAGATCCTGAAGCATCAGGAGCCCCGGGATGGTAAGCGAATGCGCCCAGTTAACCTCCCATACAGCTGCTGGATCACTGAAAGGTCAAATACGCACTAATATCAACTTTATGTTTGCGTGAAAAGTCGCATAGAACATCTTTAACAAGACCAGATGCAATTGGTCCTTTTTATACTCACTACTGCCTAGGGTTGTTGAACGATATCATCGTCCATCGTGATGGATGAGCAACATCACGATGGAGAGCCACCATCGTGATGCCACGCCCCCTCCTGTCAGGACGTAGGCTACGACGCAAACTTCAAAATATTGTCCCGTTCACCCACTGTTTCTTAAACATTACGTTAAAATTGAGCAAATGCAAATAATAATCTCCGATTTACATTTGTATTAGTGTGATAAGAGCCTTGTTATTGAGGAGCAGATGATCCTCTGAATAAGTCGTTCTCCTCTGAGACTTTTACGCTCGAGTTTTAACGCATTTCTGTTGCAAAATTCGTGTTCCATGACTCTGTTCAGAGCATGTTTAGTTTTGATACATTTATCCTGCAATCTCACATGTTTCCTAACATAAATAAAATGCACCCTATATACAGGCTATGTAAATGTCTTTAAAAAATGCTTATAATGAGAGTTGGACGATATCATCGTCCATCACGATGGTTCACTGTAAACATCGTCAACTGCCAATCAAGGAGACATCGCCCAACCCTACTACTGCCACCTCAGGTCTTACGCGTAACTGCAGTCTCTATATTAAGCTCGTGCAAGACGGCACTTCAGACCCGAATTAACACCTTTGTGAGTGACCGTGCAGGATTTTAGAGGCAGTTGTGGTGAACAGCTCTGGGCTCTACACATTAGGACATTGCTGGAACATGGAGTGGGAGGAAAATACATAATGTTTACATTTTTAAACTCTGTCTAGTCCCTTTAAGGCAACACGAAGTGCTTCACAAATATTCATGACACATTTAAAACACAGTAAATAGAACATTAATTAGGTACATACTTTATCAAGATAAAAAAAACAGTGTTAAAAACAAACACACACAAACTACAGCAACAACACAATCTGTTCTTTATGGAAAGGCACAAACAGTGATGTTTTCAGCTCAGGTTTAAAAGCTCCGATGTTCAGAGTGGATCGCAAGTGCAGAGGGAGTGTGTTCCACCGACCAGGGGCATAATAACTATAAAAGCTGCTTCACTCTGCTTTTTTGTAACCATAGGGACACGCAGTATCCCCGTCCCTGATGACCCGAGGACTCTGTCTTTATCACATGGGACAAACATGTCCTGCATGTATTTTGCAGCTAGACCATTTATTGCCTTAAACGACAAAAGTAGAATTTAATTTCTCCTTTGGCTCAGAGGAAGCCAGTGAAGCGATTGCAAGACTGGAGTAATTGGATCTGTTTTCCTAGTATTTGTAAGGACTCTTAAATTTACTGTCTTATTTTTTAAGATGGTAATACCGCAAATATAGAGTTCAGTTATGACTAATGGTGTCCCCGAGATGTGTGTTTTGCATTGGGCAGCAGACGAACTTTTGTTTCTCACTTTTTCCAATATAAACATCCCAAGCACATTTGTTTTTTACTGTTTACTTCAGGAACCCAACTTGTATCTCTCCTCCATCTCCTCGACTCTTTCCTGTTGGCTGCCGTCTGCTCCTCTCCAAACACACAACTCATTTTTGTCTGTCGGTGCTGCGCGTTCCTTGGAAGGGCCCGAGACAACATGGCCGACTGCCAACCCCAGATCACTGGTGCCTTTATCCTCCTCCCTCCGCTCCTGCTGCGACGCTCCTCCACTCCCTCGAATACAGGCACTTAAACGTGTAGTATCTTCTTAATCACCCCTTTGTGTACGAGGGAGGCAAATGTACACGGATCAATGGGAGCCTATTGACCTTTTTTAAACGGGTAGCGTTCACGTGACATCGTCTAAAACCCATTAATATTGTGGACAGGTCAGTTTGTACATCAGTAGTATGTGGATATAGGTTATTTCTCTCATAAATAACTTCCCCGATATCCTGCTGTGGTTGCATGCATTTCTGTTTGTGAAAATGTATGGAGCATAGAGGAAGCCAGGAGGATGATGCTTGCTTATTTAATGCACTGGTTTTCTTATTCACTACACTTTGCATTTAGTCTCGCGGTTTGCAGACAAGTCTATTGACAACCAGGGCCATGCCAAGGCCAAGCTGCATTCTGAGTAGTTCAGCGAGAAAATACAATCTCGGGCTGTGTGGCTTTGTGTTGTCAAGGTTATGGACTTTGAAATGTACAGTAACTAGATTTGTGTTGGGAGTGTATGTATGGAAATGTGTGTATCCCTGAGCCAATTTCAGTGCTCTTTGCTTATAGCTGTGCCCTGGTAATCAGCATTTCTGAACTTTTAACCCTGTTGCTTTGAAGTGTGCGATTAAGCAAACAACTGGAGTATGATGCTCTTTGCAGATGTCATTCTGGAGAACTGAATATGTTCTGAAGACGCCAATGAAGTCTTGGCCAGATTTCTTGTACTTTTACACCATTACAAGACTTCTTCCGAAATCTGATTAATGTATTTTTTCCTATTAGTAAAATAGTATATTGTAAAAGCAGACATTTGCGGGGGGAAAATAGACCACATTGCATCTTAAGGCTTTTAGTTCATTGTGAACTATAGGAGCCTTTTGTTGTACGCATTACCATGACCGTTTTGTTCCCTGGAAGTTGTGAAACGTTCTTACAAACCCCCCACCCCTGTGAATAATTGCGGTGTTTGAAATGCGTTGAGGAATGAGTTAGAACCACAACTAACCATTTAAAGGGGGACTTTTTCAAGCTTTATATCATGTTATTATGTCATTCCCTCATTAAACACATGCCTGGAGTGTTGCCTTGGCTCATTCACATATTTTTGAGTAATCAGTAAAAACGTAGACGGCAGCCATTTTAGGTGTAGCTATGCCTCAGTCCTCCTAGGAACGCCCCCACCTCCTGGAGACGCCTCTGGACCTTTCGTCACCAGCCAAGCCACCAACCACTGCTCCTCAGCCCAGCAGAGCCCCCTCCCCGCACAGTAGTGTTGTTTAGATGCCACAGCAGTGTGCTGAAGGGGGCGTGTCGGAAAGCTTCTTAAAGAGACAGAGGCCTATTTCAAGACGTTCAGTACAGCCATTTTGAGAGAGCAATTTTATTCAAGGCAGTTATTTTAATTTACTGCATATACAGACCAACAGAAGGTTACGTCATCATTGTAGTATGCTATAGACTGGTGCTATGTGATTGAAAAAAGCATAATACCCCCTCTTTAAAGGTTATGTGCTCTTTTTTTTGTGTTTGTAAAGGGCCTTTAGGTTATCTCCATTATGTGTTAATAAAAATTGTTATTAGGGATTCTCAAAGGATTTCAAGATACGAAAAAGAAAAAATATTGGCACTATAGGTTCTTCCTTGAAACATAAATTAAAGCTCAAATTCTAATGTAAACTGTGTAAATCCTTTGTACTGCTGTAATGGACATTGGACATTGCTGCTTGATATTTTTATAAGCACTAAAAACGTTCTAAAGTGGGGGGTCCTGAGTTACTTGGGGGTCACAGCCTGATATGTTTCCAAACCCCTGTCCTAACGCAACACCATTTCCCCTGTAACTTCCGACAAACTCTGTAACCCGTGTGTCCACTGAGGCTGATGTCCCCCTCTCTCTCTCTCTCCTTCCTCTTCAGGTGTGGCGGAGGTGATCGTGTTGGTGGGGGGCCGTCAGACCATCGGGATGAACCAGCGCTGCCTCACTGCGGTGACCTGTTTTAACCCCCAGAACAGTAAGTGGTACCCTCTGGCCAGCCTGCCCTTCTACGACCGCGAGTTCTTCAGCGTCATCTCAGCGGGCGACAACATCTACCTGTCAGGTGAGTGCTCCACTGAGGCTTTTTTGTCTTCTGAAATAACACGATGCTTCAGAGAGAGGCTCGGGGCTGTAAGGGCTAAGCAAAATCACTTTGGGGTCAGTCTACAGCAACAAGGCAGAGTTTTTGAGAAGAGATATCGTGCAAAATAGACTTTTTTTGCTTTTAACCTTGTTATAATGTTGTTGCCTTATCAGATCCTGGAGTGGTACTTTTGCTTTACAGATGCTCTTCTGAGAAATCATCTTTACTTTAGTTGTTCCCTCTTCTACAGCTAAAGTGCTCCAATATGTATTTCTTCAAATTTGTTGCGTAACACACTGTCGCTCTAAGCTTCTGCAATGTCTAAAGATCTTGTGTTGCATTCAATTTTCACAAAGATCATGTATTGATGATGGGAGAGTGTCACCGCTGTGCAAAGGCTTCTCCAGCACATCCCAAAGATTCTCAATGGAGTTAAGATCTGGACTCTGTGGCGGCCGATCCATGTGTAAAAAATAATGTCTCCTGCTCCCTGAACCACTCTTTCACCATGTAATCCCGATAAATCCTGGCATTGTCATCTTGGAATATGCCCGCCATTGATGGAATAACCTGATCCTTCAGCTGATGACATTCTTTGGGCTCATAGTGTTGCTGAACCTGGACCTGACATCGGCATCCCCAGTTTATAACAGTTAGTTAAATCCAGGCCGATTCAACCTCGAAGTGTCCTCTGCATTTTTAAAGCCCTTTAATTACCACCGGACCCATTCTGAGCAGTTCTGCGCTTAATTTGGTTTTATTAAGACCCTATGGTTTGTTGTTACCCTGGTCCATTAGCAGAAAATACTGTTTATATAACCTTTTAATGAATAGATCCCACTGCCGGTGCCAGCAGAGGGTGCTCCTACTCCCAACACGCCATCCAATAAAGTATCATTTCCATACACTGACATTATTTTAACCTCTTAACCCCCGTCTTAACCAAGTGCGTTTTCTCCAGTTCATCTTAACCCAAATCTATAAAACTCATCGAAACAAATCATTTTCCTCGCTCTTTTGGTGCATTTTCATTCTCCTTTTTGGCGCATTTTTGTTGCTCTGTTGTGGCTTTTTCTGTCACCTTTTCATTCTTTTTTGTCACTCTTCTGTGTACTTTTTCGGCTTTTTATTGCGTTTTCATCACACATTTTTGTCACTATTTTGTCACTGTTTTTTTGCTTTTTTGTTGCGTTTCTGACACTCTTTTGTTGCATTTTCATCATTTTTTTTGCTTTTAGATGTAGAAAATGTACTCAGTTCAGGCGGGGGTTAAGTATAAAAACAAAAGTACAAAAAAAACAAATAAAACAAGGTAATACTGAGGTGCCCAATAGCAAATGTATAAGCCACAATTATGCCCGATATCTCCACTTTAAAACAAAAAAAGTAATGATGCATAAGTCTTCCCAAAACCAACATTAATCACTCACTCCACACCACATTCATACTTGGACAACGTGGGTGAAGTGTCCAGCCCAAGGACACAACAACATCAAACCAACACAGTTAGGTCCAGGAGCTTTAAAGGGGGGTATTATGTAAAATCGACTTTTTCAAGCTTTATATCATGTTATTATGTCATTCCCTCATTAAACACATGCCTGGAGTGTTGCCTTGGCTCATTCACATATGTTTGAGTAATCAGTAAAACTTAGACGGCAGCCATTTTAGGTGTAGCTATGCCTCAGTCCTCCTAGGAACGCCCCCACCTCCTGGAGACGCCTCTGGACCTTTTGTCACCAGCCAAGCCACCAACCACTGCTCCTCAGCTCAGCAGAGCCCCCTCCCCGCACAGTGTTGTTGTTTAGATGCCACAGCAGTGTGCTGAAGGGGGCGTGTCGGAAAGCTTCTTAAAGAGACAGAGGCCTATTTCAAGACGTTCAGTACAGCCATTTTGAGAGAGCAATTTTATTCAAGGCAGTTATTTTAATTTACTGCATACAGACCAACAGAAGGTTACGTCATCATTGTAGTATGCTATAGACTGGTGCTATGTGATTGAAAAAGCATAATACCCCCTCTTTAAGAACCTCATCCCTTCACACTGTACGTACTCTCTCAATTGTGCACGATTACAAGCCTTAAATTAGCTTGACTCTCGCCTTATTGCGCCCACTTGTTAAAATGCCGTTTTAATTTGAACTCGTAGGATTAGTTGTCTAAACATGTGCCCACTCACTCTGTCATTCGCCTGAAGCACACTGTTATTGTTGTTTGTTGCGGGCGAACTGTTAAGCCCCTTTTCATGAGGCGCTTGTCCTGCGTTCTGGGTGAGCGCTCGCTTGGATTATTAACAGCAATTAGGCGTGTTTAAAAGTGCTTGGTTTCACACTTCCATAAACTCCAGTTAACGTTCCCGCACCTTTTGTAACAGCACAGGAGATTAGCATTAGGTTTTGACTCGTCGCCAACTTTCTAGTTCTCTAATTCATCTAAAACGGGTGAAAATGGTTCAAACTGATGTACCCTTGACTGAGAATTTGTCTGCTACTAATGGCACTACTGGCATCGAAAAAATGCCAGTAGTGCCAGTTTTTTCCTGAATGTTTGTCCCATGTTTTGTTCCTTATTATTACACAATTTCTGTAAATTTTCCCTAACTTTTTCCCATTTAAAGCAGAACTAAGTGCCGCTAGAGGCCATAAGCACTACTGCAGGTGTCATAGCATGTTGCGGTTTTTTTTTACTCATTAATTGTCCGTAAGAGTAAATACTGAAAAGACAAAGGGAGAGAGGGATATTGTACATTGTGCCACAATTCAATGACACAATGGTGATAATATTTTTCACTCAAACTTGGCTGGAAACACTGCTAAAGTCACACTAGCCTGCAGTTAGCTTTGCCCGTTAGCCTGTTAGCTTCTTCTTCGTGATTCCATAAGTGTGTATCAATGGCCGCTTTGGTGTGTATCAATGGTCTGCTTTGCGACGACGACACTGGAGGCCGCCATTTCTCCGCCATTGCTGTAGTACCGCCATATAGCCGCTAGTCCCCCATTGGAATGCATTGCACTTTAGACACGTTAAAAACAACTTTAATGCCCGGTGCCTAATTTTTTGGAACTGTCTACAGCTAGATATTCCTCCTGTGATTACGCTGGGTTAGACACAATCAGAGGCACCGGGCTGGTTATGGTAGGATAAATTTTAGAAATCTCCTACTTAACGGGGGTCGGACTGTTAGCATTGGAGCTGCGCGAGCTACACGTCACACAAGGGCCGAGTCTACAGTGAAGATCCCGCCCATATGCCCTTATTAGGAACATGCTTCGTCAGAGCTGGGGAGGAGGAGCCTGTAAATCCGCCATGAATTCCCCCTCGAACGTGGTCATTATGGTAAATGGGGAGGAGTGAGTATTAACGGTCTATTAATAATATGTCTATGGTGTGTGTTGGGCCTCCGGGTCGGTGCGGGGAAAGTTGCAAGTGTGGTTTTCTGGCCAGAGACTCCACGGGGAGATGAAAGACCCCCCAATCATCCCATTAACACTTGTATTACCCCCAGAGGGACTACGGAAAGGATGTATTAAGGCAAACAAGTTACTTAGTTTTATTTTATTTTTTTTTAAGTTTTCCCCGTTTTCCCCAAAATGTTTTATTTTATTTTTTCTTTATTTTTGTCAAAATTTTGGTCCTAATTTTTACAAACAAATTTTTATCACTGGTATTTTCCCTATTTTCTTACAATTTTGCAACAATTTCTCCCAATTTCCTAAATTCCCCCCCCCCCCCCCAAATAATTCAGTTTTTTTACTCTTTTTTTTTTTGACACTGAAGGTGATTCCGGTATTGTAAATTATCTTCCAAACATCATTGTTCTGTTTTCTGGTTCTAGGCGACAAATATTTTAGTATAGGTGTATAGAAAAAGTATCGCTCAGGTATCGGTATCAAAAACCAAGTATCGTTAAAGTACTGGTATCTAAAAAATCGGTATCCAGCCCTACACATCTTATAACAATATTCTAAGTGAAGTTGTGGAAGAAAAGGTTGACTCTATTGAAGAATTTGACTCTTGGGAGTTCATTTATAGCTACTGGATCTTGCCCAATTTTTTGTTTCCTGAGACATGTTAAAAACCCTCTTTCCAGTTTGCCCATGCATCAAACTCCATCAAACTCAGCCTCCGTTAAAGTTTTCATGATTTCCATCGCGACCCTTTACCAAAGCTGCAGAACACTTGACATTTCTTTCTGAGTGAGACGTTGTTTTTTTTCTCTTCTTCATTTTATAACCAGTATTCAGCCAAAAGAATCTACCGACCTGCCTTCTTTTTCCTCTTCCCGTGTGACCTTTAAAAGCCGCTAAAGACTTGAGAAAAGCGTCTGACCTCTCCATTCATTCGCCTCTCTTTGCACTAGACAACAGAGCGCTTTTTATGGAGGAAAGTCGTGCGTGTTTGCTGTGAAAAGGTTGTGTTCCTGCTCTGGAATTTGTATAGGCCAGGCACAAAAAAATCAAACGGAAAATTGCTAAACGTTGAACTTGTGTTTTATTGCTCCACAGGCTTATGAATAATAGTTTTGTAACTTTAAAACAGTATGTAATCATCATCGGTTGTACTAGTGTTTTGGAAATCCTGATGTTCCTGGGTTTGATTCCAGGGCCAGTGTGGGGCCTTTCTGCGTGGAGTTTTCAAGGCGTACAACCTTGAAAGCAATAACACCATGAGAAGGCCTGATCTCTGAAGCTAAGCAGAGTTGAGCCTCATCCAATCCCAGAACGGGAGGCGATGACAAAATAGCTGCTTTTGTGCACCGTTGTTTAGCTACACCTTGAGACTAGAGACTTGATCCAATCAGCAGGAAAAAAAAATCCATTCTGGCCACTAACAATTTTAACGGGAGCCATTCCAGAGTGATATTACCATGCTTATGTTACTTACACTCCAATATCAACTGGGATTTTTCCAGCCCAGTTGATATTTCCCATTAACCATTACTGTTATACCACACTGTCCATACTGTACATCAGAGACCAACATGAATCCCATCAAGTCTCTCTTTAAGAAAAGATCAGAAACTCTGGTCAGAAAGCCTTTACATTATCATTACTGTAACATTGTAAGTTAGTAATATATGTTAGATTTTGACCGTTATCAGAAGTTGTTAGATGCCTGCTTCATTTTAGAGTTTTAAATGGTCTTACCCTTCGACGATTAATGGATTTTTATATTTAAAAAATAAGCAACATTCGAGTAAATACCAGCGCTCTGACCAGAGGAGACTGTAATGTGCAACGACGCAAGACATGGAACTTACCGCCTGCTCATATCAGGAACTCTGACATTTACCACTCCTTTAAAACGGTCCTAAAAAAAACGGATTGAAAACAAATCAATCCTGCACTCACAGGGAGATTATCAATGTAACCTCTTGGGCGTGAGAAAAGATAAAAGATAAGAACTTTATTAATCCGTTAGGAACTTAATTTGTGGAGCAGCATTACTTTAGACAGTGCACAGAAAGAGACAACAATAAAGTCAGTCATACACCTGATAAACACGACAAACAAACAGCAAGGGGGCATCATTAATTAATCTGCTTACAATCACTTTGAATTCACTAGCCTCAGACGTTGGTACAAAACTGAACTCTTTGTTTTTGAAAAGGCAGTGACCTGAACCGGCGACCAGAGGGGAGTGGGCTGTACTGACTGTGCAGTGGGTGTGTGATGTCTGTGGTGATCTGACTCTGTTATTGTAGATATCCAGTGATTCCTGTTCCTGTCCGATTATTTTCCTGCTCAGCCTAATGATTTTGTTGAGTGGATTGTAATGAATGGCGCTGAGGGAGCCAAACCAAACTGTAACATTAAATGCTACGACTGACTGAATGAAGCATTTATAGAAGGCCGTGAGGACCGACTCGTGGACTTGAAGCTTACGGAGTTTCCTGAGAAAATAAAGTGGTTGCTGACACTTTGAGAAAATATGTTCGGGTTGAAAAATGTAAGTTTATGATCTAATGTTGTACCAAGGTGTTTGCATGTTTCAACACGTTCTAATGCCTCATTGTTGATGTGGAGTGTAGGTGGGCTGAGATGTCCCTTACGGAAGTCTATAACCAGGTCTTTAGTTTTGGATGTGTTGAGGATAAGACGGTTGTACTTGCACTATTCTGTAAATGTGTCCATTTCCTTTAGTCCATTATAACTGTGTCATCGGAGTATTTAATGTATGTGATCCCAGGGCAGGTGCTTCTGCAGTCATCAGAACCTGTGACTGTCCTTGTACAGACTATATGTACCTTTGTTGTACTCTTTTACTACGTCTGCATTTCTCTTCAATTATTATTTTCCTACCTGCCTCAGGACATTATTATTATTATGCTAATTCTGGTGCATTTACAGAGGCTTTCTGTTGAGCTGTTGATTAGTGTGCATCGTCCTAATTCAAATTAATAAAGCATCCAGTTATGTACTTCTGAACAAAGACCCAGCTCTAAATGGGTCTCCAAATCCAAACTATTCTCCGAAGGATCCAATAAAGTATGAGCTATATAATTTGTTTAAGAAAACTCGAGGTGTGAATCTTTTTTGTTTCTCGCCTATGAGAATGTCACTGATGCCCTTGATATAAAGCCCCCAGTCCTCCTCCTGACTAGTTTATTTTGCTCCACAGCGGCACAGTACGAACCCTGTTAGACGCCTTAAAAGTGCAGTGAATTTTTTCCTCCCCTCCATGGTCCATTTGTGCGCGAATCCGGCATGCTTCTTAGACCTTGACATTGCACCGAGGAAATGCAACGGGATTTGTCCTACCTTTTTCCCATCCGCCCTCTCTCTCCCTCTCTCTCTCTCGGCCCCTCTTTTTCATATAAATGTAAATGCGTGTTTGGGCATGGGAACAGGGAAGCCGTGTGCGTCCGGAGGGAGAGTGGGGGCCAGTAGGGAAATCAGAGGTGTTCACAAGGAGCCAATCAACAGGCCGCGCTGTGTAACCTTCTGTGTGCGGAGGGCAGGTCATGGAGGTATGGTTAGTGTCCCAATGCATGCGCGTGTTGCAGCTAAGAGGCATCGGCACGGAGAAGCACTGTAGAAGAAGTCCAGTCTGATAGAGCGGCCAGCGAGTAACTTTAAGTCATCCAAGGAAAACGGCTTCAGAATGCCTCGATTTGCTAAAAATCTCGGTATTACTGACGTGATGGGAGGGCAAAGCTCACTGGAGGTATGCAGACAGCAGCAAGTCATACAGGGGAGTGTGGCCCAGCGAGGGGGAAGGAAGTCTGTTATGGAAATCAAAACAAATATGGTTTTTCCATACAAATAAATGGATAAGCCAGTCCCTATGTAAAAATATGTTGAGGCCCTGGTTTGTCCGTTTCAGGGCATTTATATATTTTTATGCAGTTTACGCAAACTAGGAGGTATCCGGGAAGACTCACAGCTACAGTAAGCCACACAAGTCTTCTATCCCTAATGTTCTGGCTATACGTTTACATCCGTCGTACCCCATGCGCTCTCTCAAACACAGAGAGCGCATGTTTTTAGTGGTGGGAATCAAACCCGGGACCTTCTAGCTGTGAAGCGAGAGAGCTAACCGCGAGAGAGAGATAAGATGAATGAAATTTGTCTGCTACGCTCTTGCCAGAAGATGGTGAAAGACTGTTGTGGACTGGTGGGAGCTGCACAAGAGGAAGGAGGAGGTGCAGTACACCACGCTCTGAAACAGGGACAAACCCAGGAGGCGGTGCACTGTTTCAGAGGAACACGGAGGCAGCCAGCCTGGGTACTCCGGTTTCCCCTACAGCCAAAAACATGCTGGTCAGGTTGGCCCACAATGGAGGAGCGCAAATAAAGCACTTACTTTCCTTATCCTATAATGATGTGTGTCCGACCCCACAAGAAGCTTAACACTTAACTGAATATGATTTAGCATTAAGCTCAGAAGACACTTTTAGACACTATGTCTTTAAAGTATAACCTTAAAAGATCTGTATATTCATGAACGATTTCTAACAAGGCTTTGAAATCACCTAAATGTGATCGATGGGTTGACAACAGGTGAAAACATCTGGATCGTTAATAATTTGCGATGCTTGATGGCTAATGCTAATGGCTATAGAAAAAAAATACATCAAACTGAAAACTTTCCTGGAGTAGCCGGTTTGCTAATTGTCTACACGTTAGCATGAAGCTAGCAGCATCATGCTTATGGTTTCCCTGTTTTGGCTTGGAACCACTTTGTTCCTCTCCATGTGTCTGTACCTTTTTTTTTTTTGGTAGAAAATACACTCATAATTATTTTCGCTCCAAGTATTCCCCCTCAGTGACTGTTTGTGGGTGTTCCCAAAGATGCCGTCTGTATCTATTGCACTGTTTTGGAATAACATGTTGTAAATGATTCGTTATAAATACCCACACCAGCGTCCCCATTTACATGAAGGTGGAGGCGTAATAGTAGCTGCTTCAGGGGACGTGGCATGGGGAAAGATTTGCTGCATGTGACTTGAAATGGCCGGCCATGAACAGCGATGGCTGGTTATGATTGGGTGAGAGGCGTAGCATTAGGTGACTATGATTAGCTTCATTTGTGTCTTTTCCTTTGTGCGTGCCATTTGTTACTGGCATAATAAAGTCTCATTGTTGAGCGTGAATCATGGCCTTGTTTGTAATTGGGTAATTTGGGTTACAACCATTCGTAATTGGCTAAATGGAGCCTGAGATGTATTATGCAGGAGAGCATTTATTTCAGACAAAGAGCGGTCTGAAAAACACTGAATGCCGCTCTCGATACGGTGGACTTAATTAGTTTAGGATGATTCATAAAGGTGCGGTTACCTGTTTAAACAGAATGAAGAAGTCGGATAAAATGGATTTGTGGCAATAAGGCTGTTGGATCACTAATAAGTAACACAAATGCTAAATAGTCTCAAGTTATGTAGCGCTTTTCATTGACATTAGACGCTCAAACAGGGGGCATTAAAGAGGGGGTATTATGCTTTTTTCAATCACATAGCACCAGTCTATAGCATACTACAATGATGACGTAACCTTCTGTTGGTCTGTATATGCAGTAAATTAAAATAACTGCCTTGAATAAAATTGCTCTCTCAAAATGGCTGTACTGAACGTCTTGAAATAGGCCTCTGTCTCTTTAAGAAGCTTTCCGACACGCCCCCTTCAGCACACTGCTGTGGCATCTAAACAACACTACTGTGCGGGGAGGGGGCTCTGCTGAGCTGAGGAGCAGTGGTTGGTGGCTTGGCTGGTGACGAAAGGTCCAGAGGCGTCTCCAGGAGGTGGGGGCGTTCCTAGGAGGACTGAGGCATAGCTACACCTAAAATGGCTGCCGTCTAAGTTTTTACTGATTACTCAAAAATATGTGAATGAGCCAAGGCAACACTCCAGGTATGTGTTTAATGAGGGAATGACATAATAACATGATATAAAGCTTGAAAAGGTCGATTTTTACATAATACCCCCCCTTTAAGTCATTAAATGAATGTTGCCAAAATCGAGGCCTGAAATGTCATTAAAAAGCATTAGATTCGATTCAAACTGGCAGTAAATCTAATTTTATTGGAAAATGATGACATTGCTCAACAATTTTACTGTACAAGTTCATCGAAAATACCAAAATTATGGTCAGAAAACATTAAAGTGCAGTTTTGGCTGGAATTGTCCACATTTTTCTGCTCAAAAGTTGCCCGCTTTGTCCAGTTCTCTTTTCTCTGTTTGATTAAATGTTTACAGATATTAAGAAAGGAAATATGCACAGATTTTGTTTGTACATTTGTGGTATTACAATGTAGTTGCAATGTAGCATTAAAAAGCATTACATTTGACTTGCCGTCTGCCTGTATAAACCCTGGCAAAGCACTTTAATGTTGGGGGGAAAAGTGAGAAAAAAGACGTTTAATTGCTGTTTGTTTAAATTCAATACACGAAAACTACCAAGTACAGTTTCGTCGGAAAAAACTACTGTATGACTGACAGCTTGTACACAAACATACAACCCCAAATTATTAGAAAAATGAAGTAAATGTATGTCTCTAATTTGTGTAGTGAACAATGCAATCAGTAACTAGATAAATAACATTATATAACTCAATCAATGGTTGTTACCTCTCGTTCCAGGCGGCACGGAGTCGGGCGTGATGGTGGCGGACGTCTGGTGCTACATGTCTCTGCTGGACAACTGGAACCTGGTGTCGCGGATGACGGTGCCGCGCTGTCGGCACAACAGTCTGGTCTACGACGGAAAGCTCTACACCATCGGAGGCCTCGGGGTGTCCGGAAACCTGGACCACGTCGAGAGGTAAGAGGCTTTCATATTGACTGGGGCGGATTTCAAATGGAGTTTAAAGTGGTGTTGGTCCAGCTTTTGTCCTTTGATGGTCAGCTTTATGATGTTTTGTTGGATATATTGATTTCTATTAACGGCGCAGATGAGTTTTTCAGTGAAGATTTGAAAGAAAATGTCCATTCAATTTCACCAGATCATTTCTCTATCTCAAGTTTCTTTCACTACAAAGCGTGTCTTCTTAGTTGCAGGTCATGTTTTTAGCTTAAAAACATCCTATTGCAGACAACAGGGACATTTTATCCATCCATTCATCTTCCCTTGCTTTATCCAAGGCCTGATTCTTTACTTGTTTCCCATTCATTTACTGCACTGTTTTAAGTTAGAATGGATGAAGTACAAGTTGTCCTAAAGCTCTGTTTAAAGGGATATTTCAGGATTTTTGACATAGGGCCTCATTTCCTAGTTATCCAGAGTGTTGTTGATTTTATTTATTTATTTTTATTCATGCAGTCCTTATATTTGAAGAGTCTAGTGGCGCTAGGCTAGTGCAAGGCTAGCGCATGTCTACGGTAACAGCTAGCCTGCATTAAAAACACTCCACAGTGCTCCTGAGGTAAATCACTTATAACGCCAGACTTACGATATAAAAGTCTGTGTCGATAGAATAATTTTTGAAATATAACTGACCTCGTCACATGAATTATCGCATTTTATTATACGGCCCTTCACAATGCAAGTAGAACGCTCCATTGACTTGAATGTGATTTTCCAACGTTCTACCGGTCATTATTTTTTGATAAAGATCTCTGAAAAAAATAATGACCGCTGCCAATGGCAACGGAGTTCGTGCTTGTCAGGTCTTTCATATCACTCTGCAGTAGTAGTAGAGACACTATCTCTGTCCCCGTCTATACAGTAAGAGAGAAGTTGGGGGAATCGCTCGTGAAGTTAACGGGAGTCCGACTTTCACCTTACCCAGAGATTCACCACCATTGCTCCTCTCTAACTGCACCTTAAACTAAGTAGCTAGGCTAGCAATAAGTAGCTAGCCGTGCTGCTACTAGCCTAGCCACACTGCCTGGAATCAACAAACATTGCCAAGCAACGCGCAAACTTTTGGGAACTATTTGCTGCGGAAATCATTAAATAAACCTTTCTGCCTTCATGAAAGTGTATGAAGTTTATTTGTGTGTGTACAGTTGGCAAACAGCCATATAATAAGCGGGATAATGTATAGAAGGCTGGTAATTATCGGGAAAATAAGTACCTTCAGGGCGATACCTTCGGGGTTCTATACATTATCCCTTACTTGAGGGACTATTTCTCGCAGATCACTCCGCCGCTGTGTAGCTTACAACCACGAAGCTGATGCTGCTCAAATACAAGTTATTTTAAATGCAAAATGGTTAAAATTATTCTATGCTCATAGATTTTACTAATTGACAACATATTTTAATCTAGTTTGTTTGTTGATACAAATGTAATTTATTTTTGAGTCTCGTTTTACATATTGAAAACTGAATGGTAATTTAGTCGACGAGATCTAAAATGAATAGAGTCCACTTTACATCCCTATCATTGTATTTAATTATGTTGCACTGCTTTATGGAGCGTCTCCCTCGTTTTCAAAGCACAAACCTGATCCATTGGCATTGAATTTAGGCTCTTTTTAAACTGTGTATTATTGGAAATTCCGATTGTTATTGTCCCTTTCCATCATAGTTTTAGTCATTAACTGATGATAAAATATTTTAATCGACGCACTTAACACAGCGCTCACCATTAGCCCCCTTTATTCTCCTAACCTGTTTTGCGGAGTGAATTTCATTGGGCTGGCGCTCCCCCTCCCTCTCCCCTCTCCTCACGCCTGGCTCCGTGAGATTAACCAAAGTAATCAAAAGAACATTACCGGGTGTTGGAGTGCGGGCGGCCCGGCATTACCTGGCTGCTCAATTGATCTCCGAAGCCACTCACAATGCACTCCAGTCGTCCAAATGAAACCGGCTAATTTGATATTCCCCCCCATAATGTTGCCGTACAGTGTCGTTATGGCGGGGGCGGGCGATGAACGGGCTCCCCCCGCAGTAATGGAAACGCTTTGATTCCTCCATCTTCTTAATTTCGGAGCTCCCCGCGCGTCCGCTCCCCGAGCCCCTGTGTGTCGTAACGGCAATTTCAGAACAGAAAAGTTGGGCCATATAGTGTAAAATGTACATTGCAGGCTTACTCGACAGCCCCACCGCAAGAGGAAGTAATAATCCCCATCGATTTTCCCATATACTTTTCCAAAAACTATGTTGTCGCTCATTAAAACACTCACAATTTTGATCAGAAGATTCATCCAAAACCTTGAAAATTGAAAAGTGAAAAATCAAACAATTTCCCATAATTTTCAAGGTTTTCTTTTTTCTTTTCAAATAATTGTGGCAAGGTCACGAGGCATTACATGAAAGCCACTCTCCATTTTACCGTTAAACTGGTAATTGGTTGATTTTATTGAAAAGTGGGTGTGAAAGACGGTGATTATACTCTTCTGTGCTGGTTGTAAAAGTTGTGAGTTTGCTTATAACTCCAAATAACGAGGCTCTTGGAGATGTTTGTGGGGGTTTGATGAAGTAGACTTGAGTCACGCAAAATACTAATGGAAATCACTCCATCATTTTGTTTGCGTAGTGCCAAATGGTGCACAGGGCGCTTCACAGAATAAAAACAGGAGTCGAGAATGCAACTAATGAGAGCCTCTTTTACATTTCCAAAGACAAACAAATCTGCATTGCGAAATGTTCACATGATGAACAGGGCGTGGCATCAGTTAGCACAGAAATCACTGGTCGGCTTTTCTTTATTTTCAACACTTAAAGCAGTACTAAGTAACGTGTTTACCTTAAAGGGACTATACATAAGTTTAACCACAAATAAATGTATACAAATGTAAAATTTCTTCCTCATACATGCTCCAGCAATGCCCTCGTGAGTAGAATGAGCCCTGGCCTTTTCACCGCGATTGCCTCTATATGTCTGTAAAGTCACTTAAATAGTTTATGCTCGGGTCGAACAAGCAAACAGCGTAATGCGTAATGCGCGTGCACGCTCAGCTGTAGCGTCAGCTGTAGCGCCAGCTGTATCGCCTCTATACTGACGCTGCAGCGCGAGTGGTAACTTCGGAGGGATGGATTTAGCGGAGAATAAGAGGAGACCGGCTTCAAGCACCATCGAAACTCCAGCCCAGACCCAAATAACGAAAAGAAACGACGAGTTTATTCGAGTGTGACCAAAAAGGCGAAAGTCGAGTCTGATCAGCGTAGGCAAAGGACTGGAGTAAACATCGGAAAAGAGAATCTCTCAAAAGACCCGCAGCTTATTTTTGCTTGAAAGGTAAGAAAAGATGACTAAATACATGGGGGAAAAGGGGTGATGCTTTCAAAACAACGGTGTCCGACAAAACATTTGAGTAGTAACAGTGGTAATGGGGCTGTATTTACAATGGCAAAAGTAATGTCGCTAATGTTAGCTTTTCTTGGCCGCAAAATAAGCATGACTGTTCACGGATTTATAAGCAGTGAAACGACTACAAAAAGTGGACATGTTCCATTTACAATATAGTTTACGAGTTGTATTACTTGGCTTCTTCACTCGATTCACTTTGCTGCATTTGCTCAAGTATTTTATCTAGGAAAACATTCCCTCAAACTGATTTGGTCTAAATATCTTACAAAACAGTAACGTTTCTTACCTCAGTTTAAGTCATGCCTGCAAATCTGTAAATTGACCAGGACGGGACTGTTATTTCTGGTGCTCGTAAAGCCTGAGCATTGACTGTAAATTTACAGTCAATGAGCCTGAGCGCCTCATGCACGAGCTTATCATGGAGGCTGCAGTTACGCGTTTGGCCTGAGGGGGCAATTGCGAGCACAAAACTTCCAAACTCCACAGAGCCCTTTAATAAATCCTTTTCGTAGTCCCTGTGGGGGTAATACAAGTGCTAATGGGATGATTGGAGGGTCTTTCATCTCCCCTGGTGTCTCTGGTCAGAAAACAATGCTTGCAACTTGACTGCCACCGGGGCGGAGCAAGCAATACACACTAATAGAATCACGGAGAAGAAGCTAACAGGCTAACGGGCAAAGCTAACTGCGGGCTAGCGCCACTTAAACAGTATTTACAGCCAAGTTTGAGTGAAAAAAATATTCCCATTGTATAACTGGATGTACAACACCCCTCTCTCCCTTCACCTTTTCTGTCAGTGTAGTATTTACTCTCCAAGACATTTAATAAGTTAAAAAATCGTAACTTGCTAAGACACCTGCAGTTGCGCTTATGGCCTCTAGGGGCAAGAGTTACTTAGTACTGCTTTAACATTGTGTGAAGACAATTGAAGACATTACACTATGAATGAACACATGGGATTATGTAGGAAACAAACAGGGTGGAATAACTCAAAATGTGTTTTATATATATTCTATATATAGTCTGATGAAGGGCTAAGACCCCGAAACGTCACTCTGCCGGTGTGAACAATAAAAACTGGTGAGCATCTACAGTTGTGCGGATCTCTTTTCCTTTTTTCCACTGTATTTTTTGGATCCAGCACACTGGTTTAGTACTTTGTGTGTCTCTCCTCCTTAATTATTTTATATTCTAGGCATTTTCTCAATGAGCTTCATATGGTCATCACCTGAGATGGTTTCCAACAGTCTGTGAAGTCTGATTTTCACACAATCCTCCCCCATCCCCTCCTCGTGCTTTCCTTCACTGTGTAGCTGTTTCAATAAAAAAGGAAACAAATAGTTTGTGCTGCTCGTGTGGCGACTGTTTTTACTTCGCAACGAGACAGTTAAAGGAACAGGCCACCGTTTTTGCATACTGAGAGATGTTCTTACCTGAGCTTAGACGAGTTGATGCGTACCTGTCTGGTCTTTACGCGTGCGCTTAGTCACGCAAAAACACCGAACATGTTGTTGGCATTAAGCCTCTCCTTCTCTCCTAAAAAAAAAAAAACATATAATAGGTGAATCCTCCAGCAAAACACCTCATGGACCCAAACGGGGTGGAGTTAGAAGTGACCAAGCTCTTCTATGTTTTCCCTATTTAAATACGGTTACATGTGCAGTTACACGATCCAAGTATCGCTTCTAACTTGAACAACATGTTCAGTGTTTTTGCGTCACTGAGCGCACGCGTAAAGACCAGACAGGTACGCACCAACTCGTCTAATGCACTCAGGTAAGAACATATCTCAGTTTGGAAAAACGGTGGCCTGTTCCTTTAAGCTTAACAGGAGATTGAGAGGTGACGCAACTCCCAATATGTTCTTGATGAGAGAACATTGTAACAATAGAGTAAAAGTTCTATAAAGTACATTTTGCATAATACCCTCCTTTTAATGTTTTGGATTTTTTTTTTTTTTTTTTTAATGGGAATGCTGGTGAAGAATTAATCCTATTTTTTTTAAACTTTTTTTTTTTTTACATAATTTCTATGTGTTCATGAATTAGTACCTTCAGTTCATTTTTTCATTCATTTATGTATTTCAGGCAATGGCACAGAAAGTACAAGGTAGACAATATATAGTCATTTGTGCAAAAAAGGAATATACAGTATGTAAACACGACGATCCATTTCTACCTGAAAGTGATAATATACAATATAAATAGTCTTGAAACATTACATAAAAAAAGCATTTCCAAACTTTTGACCGGTGATGTATTTCACAACAAAACAGTGTTGACTTATTTAGATTTTGCGCTCAAACTTCAAAGGACAGTGTTTAACAAACTGAATGAGAAGTACATGAATAAACTTAGACTGGTGGATCTCCTTTTCCCTCCTCTTTCTCTCTCCTCTCGCTTGTCTAGACTCCGCCCCTTAAAATTGCCAGTAAGACGGCCTTTTCTACATTTTGGGGGAATTCAGTGACAAATCCTTACGGACCCAGTGCTTGATTATGCATATGTTCACATTGATCAGCGTAAAAGTCTGTTTCATCGTCTTTAGCGGCACAGCAAACAAAGACGGAAAAATATCTATGAGCTAATTAAGCCGTTTTTATCGCAGTGTGAAAGATTGTTTTAATAATATAATATATCCTCAAGGAATGTTGATTTGGCATTTCTTTGTATTAACTTGAGACTAAGTGAAAGCTTTTCTGTTTTATCTCTTCTGGCTATTACCAATGCAAGAGCTGCAGCGCTGTGAGGGAGAAATAACCCTCGGACAGAAGAATGGCTTTGAGTACTTGGGACTAAAGTGTGCGATTGGAGAGAAGGATTTCAAAGGCAGGGTCAGGGCAGTGTGAAAGCTGACGGGTTTCTAACTTTGGACAAATCGGCATGGAAAGTTACGAATGGCCTTGTTCCTAAGCAACCTCGGTTACTTATTTATTTAATTTCATTCTTGGTCTCTGTCTCAAAAGAAAGAGGAGAGCACGATCATCGAATGAGACTTTGGTTTGGGATTCTTGTCAGAATCTGGGGGTTAATAGAGGTCACGGCTGGTATCTTGGACTTGGTTGACCTCTTGGTACATCACGAAAATAAGCAGTATTTTGGACACGCTTAAGTTGCAATGTCCAGCTGTAAAAAATGCCTTTTTTAAATAATGTGCCTTAAAGAACAGATCTCTTTATTCTTTTTGGTGGTGGCCCATTCTTAGGCGTGGATTGTCATCCCAGGGCGGCTCGGCTACAGAAGCTAACTATTGTGGCAGTGTAGAGCAGTGGTTCCCAACCTCTTTTGTCCCGCGCCGGCCTGTTACAATAACAGAATTCGAAGTTCGATAGAGTGAGACAGGAAAATGTTGCAATAACGATATTATTGAAGACCTTTTAATGCCACTGAAACTCTATGGGGTGAACATGTGCTTTTGTTTTGGCCGTGTTGACGCAATTACGGCCAAGCGAGTGCCAACCCGCACCACAGCGGGACCGGCTATAGGCGACATCTCTTTCTCTCGGGACACCGCCATAGTTTAGCTCACAATGGGGTTAATAAAGTTTCTAGTTTGACCTGTGAGAGCCGATAATGCTGAAGGAAGAACACAAGGCAGCGCGATGTAAACGAGGAAATGAATGTGAGGCTGCCATCATTGCACACGCTGCTTGTAATAAACCACGCTTCAGTGCTCTCCTTTTTATAAGCGACGCCCTCTCACCAGTGGCACAGGCCCATGGCGCAACAGCTGTGCCACATGGAAGATTACCATAACGCTTGAAGCTTGCACTGTCCTTGCGCCAGGCACATGATCTGGCCCAAGAGCTGAAAAATGACACTGAAGCTTTGTTTGAAAAGTACTTCAACCTTAAAGAGGGGGTATTATGCTTTTTTCAATCCATAGCACCAGTCTATAGCATACTACAATGATGACGTAACCTTCTGTTGGTCTGTATATGCAGTAAATTAAAATAACTGCCTTGAATAAAATTGCTCTCTCAAAATGGCTGTACTGAACGTCTTGAAATAGGCCTCTGTCTCTTTAAGAAGCTTTCCGACACGCCCCCTTCAGCACACTGCTGTGGCATCTAAACAACACTACTGTGCGGGGAGGGGGCTCTGCTGAGCTGAGGAGCAGTGGTTGGTGGCTTGGCTGGTGACAAAAGGTCCAGAGGCGTCTCCAGGAGGTGGGGGCGTTCCTAGGAGGACTGAGGCATAGCTACACCTAAAATGGCTGCTTTTTTACTGATTACTCAAAAATATGTGAATGAGCCAAGGCAACACTCCAGGCATGTGTTTAATGAGGGAATAACATTATATAAAGCTCGAAAAAGTCGATTTTACATAATACCCCCCTTTAAATATCCCACTATAAACATGAAACAGAATAACATGTAAAAAATAATGCAATACTTTCAAGAAAAAGGGGAAACAAAGCAAATATATGTACAGATAAGTAATACTGAGACCAAAAGTGTATTGTTGATATAGTAATTATCGTGACAGCCCTTGTCCCACGTACCCCTTGGGCATTCATTTATTCTCAGAGTACTCCCTAACTCGAGGATCCTGCCAAAATGTTAACAAAGTGAGCAACTTAACATAGATTATTCAGTATTTATGTATAGTATAGTGTTATGTTCAAAAGCTGAAGTCAAACATTTTACTGAGATAATGTTAGAAAGGTGATACCAGGCACTGTTATTACTAGATCTGACGAAGATAACGAGAATATCTGGAAAGCCAAGGAAAAAATTCCTTTTATTTTGTAAAGGTTTTTGTACTTGCAAGAAACATGAGTCATTATCTACAAAAAGAGAATAAATTCCTGTCAAATGCGTAACCAAAATTCATCGAGTAGATCTCAAAAAGAACATACCGCCGACTCAAGTCAGTACTGAATCTACAAAAAGATGATGGGCCTCACTCCAAACTCTCGGTGAGTTGCTCCAAGGTTGAAATCCCAGACAGACTGTTTCATGTTGCACATTCTTTACCTTTGAAATCCCGCATACGGCACTGAGTCTGCGCTGGCTGGTTTTTCCTTGTAAAAGCACAGGTCTAGACTCAGCATGAACAGATGTTTACGTTGGGATTTGATTCTAACGACTTCTATCTTGGCTTCGGCGTCCCTGCCCTGAACCAGGTGGGGAAACAGCGTGTATGTTGCTCTGAATTCACGACGACATATTGCCAACCAGTGTGCTGAAAACTGTCCTGGGCCTGCGCATGTCACGTCTCCTCCTGTCAAAACTATCTTTAGCATTAATACATTTGCTCTGTTGTCTCTTATGTTGTTGTTTTTCTACAGACAATAGGTTTAAGAAAAGACTTTTACCTTTAAGAACAAGAGCAAACGATCTCATTGTACACATTGCGCTACTATGTTTAGTACATCACAACAATGGTGTCTGCAAGATGACAAAATGAGTTTTTCTGAGCTGTATTGACAGGCCTTGTCACTTTGCTTTCTTTGTACTCCCAGAAACCCTATCATTACATTACACAGAAAACACAAATCTCGTATAACAAGCGCTTTACATTGGATTTCTTTTACATGCTCTTTATATTGTTATAGAGGGAATGCAGATGATGCTAGAAGAAGAAGCAAAAGAAAAGTAGTGTGCATTGTTATGTTTTATCACTCTGTAAAAAAACATTGAAGTTGTGTTTAGAATTAAACTTATGTATGTGGATCTGACTGACAACATTGTGGCAATCTGCACCAACAGCCATAGACTAGCCTAGTTCACTCACGACATTTGCACAGGCCAGTAGGGCGCAGTGTCTTGTTCAAGGACACACCAACAGTTTGACCCTCACTACAACTCGGTGGACTTTCCATGTCCAATTTTACTATAATTTTCAGTCGCGATGAGTCTTCTCGAGTCTTGACTAATCGAAGGCAGTTGCAGAGTTGTGTCTCGTGTTATGTGGCTGCAGAAAGACACTCAGCAACAAATCAACCAACGGGAGTGGAGTGATTTGCCGTCCTAAAAGTGACACACAGAAAGCAGCGGCCAAGCTGACAGAGTGAACTCAGAAAACACCGTAGCTCCTCCCTTTTCATTTCTCTGCGGCGACGGTGGCGCAGTTGGTAGAGCGGGTCGTCTCATGATCGAAAGGTCGGGGGTTCGAATTCGCCGTTGTGTCCTTGGGCAAGACACTTCATCCTACTTGCCTCCAGTGTCTGCGCACATTGGTGTGTGAATGAGAGAGTAAATGGGTGACTGGTTCTTACTGTACAGCGCTTTGGGCCTGATGAACTAGAAAAGCGCTATATAAGTTGAGTCCATTTACCATTCTCCGTCATAACAGCGGCACAGAAACTAATTAATGGCCACAGCCCCACAAAGACCGCGCCAAACAGCACAACATTATATCATCCCTTGCACTAAAATCTCCATTCTATTGTGCAAGTCACAGAACGAACATTCAGATGTTATTAATGTATGAATTGTATCAACATTCGTTATGTAAGTATGTAGCCTCAACTTTTAAATTGTTTTATGTTTTATAATTGTTGTTGGCATTATACACCATGCCCAGGGACAACAGTTGAAAACTAGCTTTGCAGCTAATACTGACACATTTACAGAAATGTTCATTAATGTGCACTGTCCCTGTCAAATAAACTAATAATAATAATCATCAAAAGTTCACAAGAACCACCTTTTCCCGCTACATTTCAACCACAATCAGAGTTTAGCGGCACTTACTGTGTTTGGAGTGTTCAGCTACTTCTCTCCTCTCCCACCTTTTCTTATTAAATCCAAAGGAAATACGTCTCGCTTCTTCGTTTCGCCGACTTTTATTTCCATTTGACAGAACCATAAACAAGTTGAAGACTCGTAGCCTGCAGCACTGAACTGCGTTGTGCCGACAGTGATCACATGACACTGATCACCAATCCGGACACGCATGTTTCCCACGCTTACAAACAGAAGCCTATCTTTGCTGATCTGGGGTCAGTTCTTCCTCTAAGGGAGAAATAAAGACGAAGAGAGGACATACGCACCGCTGTGTTATAATACATCAACATCAGCTGTTTGACGGACTCGTGTAGTGTGTCTTACGATAGACAACTCTAAAAATGCGGGTAAATGATGTAACCGGCCATTGTCCAAGAAAATAGAAAATATCAGTATTGACGACAAAGGGAGCTGCCGAATTATTAATAGGAATAGTTATATTCTATCAGCTGTAAGACCGTGTGCGACTCTGCTCCAAGCCATCATTAGTAATTTATTAAAAAACATGTTTCTTTTTTTTCTACAGAGCTGTCAGTCAACTTGTTTTTATTCTCACCTTCCCCAAAGGTTGCAGCCGTGAAGTGTGTTGAACAGGTGACTGACAAGCTGATAATGGGACAATTGGTGTAAACAATGAGAAATTACTGATGCAAAAAAAAAAACAGCCATTTTGATCTACAGCCAGCGACATGTATGCATGCGCGTTTGTTTACCCGCAGGAAGGATTAGATCACTTACTGTGTGAGACAATAAAAAAGGAATGTGATGGATGAAAGAGCCCGATCAAGACGGAGTGATCACTGTAATCACGTCAAATGAAAAACGGACACAAAGAAGGCAGCGACTCAGAGATATATTTACAATTTGTTTTCTACCTGATAATGAGCGCCTTTTGGGGGGGATGTTTTAGCTGCAGGTTGTATGAGATAGAATTAGGATGATTGACACCTGAAGGCTCGGAATGACAACTTTGAAAACATGTTAAAAATGCCAATCAGACCCGACAAATATACAGCATTTTATAAGTAAAATATTTAGAAGAAAAATGGTCACACAAGGAGAGGCCACTTTTCAGCCACTTTATCTTACATTTCGTTTCAATACTAGATTCCTGGTGATACTGTTTCCTGATGATTTAGTCCTCATATTGGGTGAGGATTAGTATTTCTTTATCCAATTACCGCGTTATTCCTGTTCTGCAAAAAAGTGAAGAAAGCTCTGCTAATCACAATCAAAGTTAGTCATGGATAGTGGAGAATATTCTTTTGACGGAGAGCATTTTCACTTGTAAAGGATCGTTTTGTTTAATGGTAACCAAAGAGGGGCATTCTCCTCTGTCACTCCACATATTCCTCAAAAGCAAGCAGCTCTGAACTTCTGAAGATGTGTATTTAACTAGTAATGTGTGGATTTTTAAAGCAGTACTAAGTAACGTGTTTACCTTAATAAATCCTTTCCGTAGTCCCTGTGGGGGTAATACAAGTGTTAATGGGATGATTGGAGGGTCTTTCATCTCCCCCTGGTGTCTCTGGCCAGAAAACCATGCTTGCAACTTGACTGCCACCGGGGTGGAGCAACCAATACACACTAATAGAATCACGGAGAAGAAGCTAACAGGCTAACGGGAAAAGCTAACTGCGGGCTAGCGCCACTTTAAACAGTATTTACAGCCAAGTTTGAGTGAAATTTTTTTCCCCATTGTATAACTGGATGTACAACACCACTATCTCCCTTCACCTTTTCTGTCAGTGTAGTATTTACTCTCCAAGACATTTAATAAGTTAAAAAATCGTTGCTAAGACACCTGCAGTTGCGCTTATGTTACTTAGTACTGCTTTAATTAGGGGTGGGAACCTCGGGGTGCTTCATGATTTGGTGGCTCACGATAACAATAACGTTACGATACGCCCATACTGTGATAATTGATATATTGCACTAAATAACCTATAATACATCCAGATTTTTAAGAAACATGCGATTTTTGACCTTTTTTACATATTATTGATCATTCAAATTTGTTTTCATGTGCTTTGTGTATCCCTTTTCTTAAATAAATAAGTGAATTAATGATCCCTAACTTACTGAAAAGGTGTCTATTGATCTGTCAGTGACATCACTTAATATACATTTAAATAAACATGAAACCACTGTCCTATTTGAAAAAGAATAATCACCCCAAATTAAACTTAATGTTCTATATTTGTGTAAGTGTTTGGTCCAAGTGCTTAAAATTGTAGTGCTGCCCTCTACTGTCCTGACTGAATTCTTGATCATTATTGGCCTCTATTGACAGAAAGCTGTAGAGCACTGCTACTAATTAATATGCATGATGTCACCAAACGTATCGGAATAAAAAGTATCGTATCGTCCCGCAAAATATCGCAATGTATCGCAATATCGATATATTGTCACACATAATTTCTAATATGAAAGCCGCATTGTTGCACTATAAAATGATTGGACATAACAGTAAAGGGTTTATATTCTTTTACATGGACTTTTTGAGCTTTTTACAAACGTGTTATAGGCTAAAGTTAATTTGTGGAAAACATACCTGGAGTTGTTCTGTTTCATTTATGCTTGAGTTATCTGTCAAATCTCCTTCTCAAGAGCTCGACATGCTCTGGTAATGTCATGAGGTGGTGCTCCAATGTGTTTTTTATAGCCCTGACTGCTTCATTGGACTCATTATGGTTCTTGCTAAAATTGCCTTGATGAGTTATAACACAAAAGGTTACTTCATCCGAAATGCTTACCGTGCATTAACATTGCCTTTCAGTCTCCCATTAGCCAATGAGCCTGCATATCCATACTCACCATTGCATTTGGCTGAGTTCCCGATTGCACTTGGCTCCTTCAGTTCATTGTAGAGGGCCCAAATTCACTCTCCCGACATGGCGGTCTGCTCGATCCTGCTCGTTGGAGATAAGAAAGCTTTTTTACAGCACCAAGACCGAGATGAGCACTGGTCTGGGCCACAGTTACAATAAAATATCTCGAAATTGTTTGTTTTTAGACTCTTTAATGTGGGGATCTTACATTTTGGATCGGAAGACAAGAGATAAACTGGTCAGCACATTGTTTGTCATTTAGTATTTTATATCTTTATTTTTCTACCCAAGTTTACTGCAGATTTATCGAATCTCTCTCACTCTCCTCCGCCTCTCTGTCGGGGTTCATGCTCCTGACCGTGAAATGCACCCACATTCAAAATTATGTCTTCAATCAGCGGCATCTCAAAGGTTCTGGGATGCCGCCTTTCTGCGCACGCGGCGGTGGGTCCCGTCTCTATGCACCGGGGCAGCCGGCTAATCCGCATCCACCGCTCTCCCTCGTAATGACTGGCAGATTTTTAGGGCTGCGGTCGTGCCGGAGTTGAAGGCTTTTTAACTTGGCAATCAGGTACTCGGGGCCTCACTGTACATCCTCCGCAGCGGCGTGTTGATCCCTTCTCACGAACCCGATATGATTGCGCTTATTGAATAATTCATGCCTGTCTAATGATGTGTCAATCCTACGTGGTTTTTGTTTTATTTATCGCCGTGCACAGGTTTGCGCGTCCTCACAGCGCTGCTGACAGTTAATATTGCATGAAGACTGTTAACAACTTGACACAGGGATTGGCAGATTTTTATTTCTCCTCCTCTCATCACTGATAGTTTTCCAGTTTGGCTAACAGGTCTGGACAAGCAAAGGAGAAGGGGGCAGTTTGCTAAGACCATGTACTAAGACTCTAAAAGTGGAAATGCCCTTTTAATGAAGCGATAATTAGCTTTTTTCAGGTATTTGGTAATTCAAACACATCTTGATCACTGTTTTTCACTTTGTTGGTTAGAAATGCTACAGTCAAAGTTTCCCTTTGCTCATCTTCCGGTTTAAAGGGATATTTCAGGATTTTTGACATAGGGCCTCATTTCCTAGTTATGCAGAGTGTTGTTGATGTCTGGAGATATTTTTTTCTTAAATTCATGCAGTTCTTATTTGAAGAGCTTAGTGGCGCTAGGCTAATGCTAGGCTAAAGCATTTCTATGGTATCAGTTAGCCTGCTTTAAAAACAGTCTGACCCACTCCACAGTGCACCTGAGGTAAATCACTTATAACGCCAGACTAACCATATAAATGTCTGTGTTAATAGAATAATTTTTGAAATATAACTGACCTTGTATCACATGAATTACCACATTTTCAGGGACTATTTTCTCGCAGATCACTCCGCCGCTGCGTTAGCTTACAGCCACGAAGCTGATGCTGCTCAAATATAAGTTATTTAAATGCAAAATGGTTAAAATTATTCTATCGACACATACATTTATATGGTTAGTCTGGCGTTATAAGTGATTTACCTCAGATGCACTGTGAAGTGAGTCAGACTGTTTTTAATGCAGGCTAACTGTTACCATAGAAATGCTTTAGCCTGCATAGCCTAGCGCCACTAGACTCTTCAAATATAAGAACTGCATGAATTTAAGAAAAAATATCTCCAGACATCAACAACACTCTGGATAACTAGGAAATAAGGCCCAATGTCAAAAATCCTGAAATATCCCTTTAACATGTGCACTGTTCACTGTTTCATGTGCAACAGATCCAGATCAGGGAGTGCTTCCTGGTTAGGCTGGAAGTTTGTGTAAGTCGTCGCAGGAGCGTTTCAAGTAGTCCTCACTGAAGTTTCAACGAAGACTACCCAAACTCGTATACAGGTTGCCCCAGCGGCATTAAAGGATGGGTCAAATGCAGAGGACAAATTTCCCTGCGGGGACAGTAAAGTATATCTTTAGCTCTAAGCTCTAAAAAGAAGTGAAGTTTGGAAACAACACTCTTTCCCTCCTGTCGATTTGGACAGGAATGCCTGTCCAAATCGACCACCGCAATGCAGAACACTCACCATGACCTTCCAGCAAAAAGAATATTTTCCCCTCCAAATATATTTTTTGACATTTTGTGTACTAAAAATGTTCATGAATTTGCCAAAGGTTTTTACTTGCATCGATCCTTTGATGCTCAGCCTTGGTCAGTCACTTGTGTAAAGCTTCATTCAGGCGTTCAACTTCATTCCATGACTCTTATTCTAATAAGCATAGCCTTACACTTCTGACAACATAATGGGCTTTTTCGAGACTGTCATGTTTCCTGACTTTGTGGGCGATCTCTATTGCCTTAATGACCTTGTGGACCAGCAGTGAATGGCTCCCGGGAAATTTCATCAAGTTGAGCGTGACCATGGCCAGACAATGACCGCGCTCACCACGGGAAGGGTCATCATGCCTTTCGACCCATCACACAGCGCTGCAGCTGTGCTTGTCCCTCAGGCTGCACTATAGGGATTTTGGACAAATACTAAAGACTCAATGGTTAGCGCATTCGTCCATGGATCCAAAGGTCCCTGGTTTGAATCCAGCTCCAATCGGTGATCATTGTTACTGTGACCGAGACTTTTCGGCCACCTTGCATTTGTTTGAAAGTGGTCTGGTGCATGATTGGTGGTTGTTCGATGTCTTTGAAAAGTGCTGTACAAATAAATTCCCCTCCAGTGCTGACGTCTAAATTTCACTAATGTTGGAGATAGTTGATGTTCTCCAAAGAAGTCCTAATGTAGAGTTGCAAAGAGAGGCAGGAGACGCTGAATGTCTAACACAGAAGAAGTTTATTGACGATCAGTACGGGACCCGGAGACATGAACTCTCAACACAGTGTGGTGGCATTGGTCATTCAAGTCTAACTCCGCCTCCACAGAAGAAGGTTTAAATAGTCTTAGAGGTGGTGTCAGATGAGAGCCAAGAATGCCAGTAAGGCTTGTCGGAGATAACTTGGCCAAGGCACATTGATGAGCGCGTGGCAGAAGGCTTCTGTAAGGCTTTGTTATGCCAAGAGAAACAGATAAGTCTTTGTTAGGGGCAAATAGCAGCCTAAGATAACGCCGGGCGGAGATTATTTATAAGGAATGCCAACAATGGGCAGCCCGAGAGGTGTCCTTGGTAGGCTGTGCAGTAGCTAGAAAATTCTCTAACAACTAACACAACTTTAAATAAAACATGTGCCCCAAAAGACAATTTATTCTCTACATGTGAGCATTGTAATTGTAGCTGTGTATTGCTTGTGTCTTCCTATTATACAGCTGACCCCTTTGTCCGAGTCAAGGTTCTCCCGAGGGCGCAAAGTTAACTTGATGTGTACAGGGGACAATCCCATGAACCAACCTAGAGACTTGAGATCCAGGAATCAAACTGGGGACTTTCTTGAGATGACAGTTCTCACTATGCCAGCCCGCTCCATGTTGTATTTGTCAGTCGCCCAGAGAAATCGCCCCTCTCGTGGAATACCTGGAGCTCTGGACTCCCTATGGCACTTCCGAGATCCAGGGCCAGGCTACGTTGTGGATTGTTGGGCACGTTGACGCATAGACTCCCCCAGCTGTCAGCGGGTGAGCTCCGACTGGATCTGCGCTTTTGTCTTTGAACAAAATGGAAGCCGTCATGCTGCTACGGAAGGGGCGCTAACTCCGTGTAAAGGAATGGTAAAGCCAGCGCAGCATGTGTGAAGATGCAAAAACAGCATGACGCAAGCTACAGGGAGGAAGTAAGTGGTTGGAATTTAGAGCAGTCGTCACTCCAGGGTGTTGGGTAAGCCAGATAAAAATCTAACTGCTCAAAAGAAGAACTCCAAACAAGATCTAGTCCACCGCCGTTGGTACGACTGTGATTCTCAGAAGTCTTTGTTTTTTTTGTAGTTGATGTTCGTGATTCAGAGGCTAAGTCCTGACTTAGCCTCAGGTTTAACATCCCGCTTGTTTGGGCCAATAAATGGTTAATGGCCCCAAAGCGCTTTACAGCAAGGAACCAGTCACTCATTCACCCTCTCATTCATACACCAAATGTAAACAGACACTGGAGGCAGGGTGGGTGAAGTGTCTTGCTCAAGGACACAATGCCGGTGTGCATCTTCAGCAGGCGGGATTCGAACTCCCGGCCTTCCAATCATGAGATCCGCTCCACCAACTGCACCACCGTCGCCCCAAATGAATAAAGCCAAGATTAAGGCCTTAAAGAGGGGGTATTATGCTTTTTTCAATCACATAGCACCAGTCTATAGCATACTACAATGATGACGTAACCTTCTGTTGGTCTGTACATGCAGTAAATTAAAATAACTGCCTTGAATAAAATTGCTCTCTCAAAATGGCTGTACTGAACGTCTTGAAATAGGCCTCTGTCTCTTTAAGAAGCTTTCCGACACGCCCCCTTCAGCACGCTGCTGTGGCATCTAAACAACACTACTGTGCGGGGAGGGGGCTCTGCTGAGCTGAGGAGCAGTGGTTGGTGGCTTGGCTGGTGACGAAAGGTCCAGAGGCGTCTCCAGGAGGTGGGGGCGTTCCTAGGAGGACTGAGGCATAGCTACACCTAAAATGGCTGCCGTCTAAGTTTTTACTGATTACTCAAAAATATGTGAATGAGCCAAGGCAACACTCCAGGCATGTGTTTAATGCGGGAATGACATAATAACATGATATAAAGCTTGAAAAAGTCGATTTTACATAATACCCCCCTTTAAATGTCATTAGAAAAGCATCAAACTGACATTAATTATACATTTCCTCCACATCTGGAGCCACATCACTCTCCTTACAGGTCGTCCCAGCGGCGTTGAAGGATGAGTCAAACGCAGAGGAGAAATTTCGTTGTACAGTAGTTGTATAATGATTAATAAAAGCGCCTTACCTTACATAAAATTCAAACATTATGGTCTAAAACACATTCAACAGCAGTTTTGCCCTGAATTGTACAAATTGTTGTATCCACCGCACCGATTTTATGCATTGGTTGTATTAAAAAGCATTACATTTTACTTGCTGCCAAATGTATAAACCCTAGTTCCGTATAAGATTAAGGTAGATGAAAAAGAAAGTGCTATTTGCCGGTTTGCTTCACAGTTAAAATTATGGCTGTTGTAGTCAATGTATTTCGCCATAAATCTACGTTGTAAAAACAGCATTCATGAACAATCAACAGGCTCTGTATCAAAATATTGCACATTTTCTCTCTCACCACCGAGGGAGCGAGAGTTTAAATCAGCAGAGGAGCGAGAGAGGCGATCCAGCCAGGAGTAGTTTATCCCTGGTGAAGATAAGAGAAGTTATCGCGGGGATACGACGGCCCCCGGTGTGAGTCTGAGCGCTGCCAAGTCGGTCTCATCGGACACCCCCACGCCCCCTCTTCCCCTCCACTCCAAACTCCCCCATCGCCCCGTCCCGAAAGCCTCTTCACTCCCAGTAATGATGCGCTCTGCATGGCTCATGGCTCTGGAGCGTAGATGGTTCTGTGGGGGGGGTGCGAGTGTGGAGATGTGAAGAGGAATGGGTCAGACAGAGCCAGAGGCAAGTTTGGAGTTGGGGAGGGAGGGATTTAGCGAGAAGGCATCAGCATGAATTGTGTTATTGATGTTGCATGAATCAGCATGTATGCATAGTAGTTAATACGGAGTAGGTACACAGGGAAGTGAATACCAGAACAGATTTTCATAATGGATTAAGATGATGTTCACAACTTGCCTAACTATGGCATCGTTTACTTTGTTCAACTTCTCAGAAGGCCAGTTTGTGGGCATTGTTAGGGCTGTGTGTAGATTTGTTCAGGGTTCAGTGCAAGTCATTAAGTGAACTGTGCCAAAATCAAGGCCTTAAATGTCACTAAAAGCATTAAATTGGAATCAAACTGGTATTAAATCTAAATTCTTGCGAAATTATGACATTGCTCAACCATTTTTACTATACAAGTTCATCGAAAAGCCAAAGATGGTCTTAAAGGAATAGGCCACCATTTTTCCATACTGAGATATGTTCAAAATGGGCAACTTGAGAGCAAATAAAATTAGGTAAATGTCAGCCAAAACTGCAGCTGAACATGTTTAAAGGAACAGGCCACCTGTTATACGTACCTGTCTGGTCTTTGTGCCCGTGGAAGAGCTTGGTCGCTTCTAACTTCACCCCGTTTGGAGCTATAGGAATATACTGAGAGAGGCCAAATGCTAGCAACACACAGTTCTTCCATACTGTGATATGTTCTTACCTGAGCTTAGACGAGTTGATACATACTTGTCTGGTCTTTGTGCCCCTGGAAGAACATGGTCGCTTCCAACTTCACCCCCGTTTGGAGCTATAGGAATACATTGGGAGAGGCCAAATGCTAACAACTTCTTTGGTTGTTTTGCGACTGTGGGCATACACAAAGACCAGACAGGTATGAATAACTCGTCTAAGCTCAGGTAAGAACATATCTCAGTATGTAAAAACGGTGGCCTGTTCCTTTAAACATGTTCAGCTGCAGTTTTGACATTTACCTAATTTTATTTGCTCTCAAGTTGCCCATTTTGTCCATTTCTCTTTCCACTGTTTTATAAAATGTTTGCAAATCTTAAGAAAGGAAATATGCGCCGAGTTTGTGTGATTGAAATATAGTATTTGTGCATTAAAACGCATACAATTGTACTTGCTTCTGCCTGTATGAGCCCTAAATTATGATAGCAGATATTTGCACCAAAAAAAACACAAAATTTAAGTTACAAAATAAGGTACTGGTTAGATGATGTTGGTGAAAACAAACAAAACATTATTGTGAGCTTTTCTTGTTCAGTCATGCAGATCCTTTATACTGGGATTATAGCGCACACTAAAAATATTTAAGTATCTAGGCTTCTCTGTATTGTGGCTCCAAACTGCTGTGTTGGAAATAGTTTCTCTGTAATAATCCTGGGCCCGTGTCCCGGCACAGGCTGTCCTCTGTGATGAGGGCAGCACATCATGCGTCAGGCTCAGAGGGCACAGGTGTCACAACTGTCTGACATTTTTCTCTGAAGACGCCAGTTCCTCATTTTCTCTAATGGCTCACTGTTCCCCCGTTGGATGACGGCGCTCTCATGAGATAAAACTTTGCTCAATATTACACTTGACTTGATGCAGCTGATTTAAAAGTATTGCACTGAGAAACATTTTCCCAAATAGTCCCACTATTTCTGACGTGTTTTTGCAGATTGGTGGTCGAGTCCCAAGAGATATTGTATTTAATCTAAAAGTTGCTTTTAATTAAATTTTATTCTGCACTTTTATCTGTACCACTTCTCTCACGCTACATTTGTATGAAAAGAGGGTGAAGTGTCTTACCCAAGGACACAACTACAATACGCACTGATCCACGCAGAGATCAAACTTCTAGCCTTTGTTATGAGAAAACCACTTGATTTTTACTTTATCAAACATTGTGAACTTGATCTTATGAGTTTGCTGCATCTCGTATAAAGGCTCATTGTTTTTCTTTGGTGTGTGCATTCATATTTCTCAAAATCCTCTAGGTAGGCCAGAGGAAATGTGCTGGAGAGCCGGACTAACACTTACTGTACGTTGCCTATCCCTGACAATAGTGCCGTTCCCCGCAGTACACTGTGGTGCAGCACCAGCGGGAGCATGTGTGAAGGATGTGTCGGCCTAATGGAGTCCCAAGTTAAAGGTCCATCCATCCATCCATCCATTTTCTTCCGCTTTATCCGGGGCCAGGTCGCGGAGGCAGCAGTCTCAGCAGAGATGCCCAGACTTCCCTGAACCACGCAGACCTCCTCCAGCTGTTCTGGGGGGACCCTGAGGCGACACCAGGTCAGCTCAGAGACATAATCCCTCCAGCGTGTCCTGGGCCTTCCCAAGTTATTATGCAACTTCTTTTTAGCGATACAAGTTCATATTAGTGTTTATTTTACATTTCAGTGACCCAGTGGCTATAATAGTGGTTAGCTTGACACCTTTACTTTCCATCCCGGTGGCCTCTATGAAGCTCCCGGATCAATTTTATTTCCGGTATTCCATGGTTTCTGGTAGTTTCCTTTGATGGAATGTATACGGAACCATAGAGATAGTTCCATCAGCAGTGAAAACCTACCAGAAACCCCCAAAACAACTGGTCCATGTAGCGTCCACCGTGAAAAAAGGAAAGCTAATCACTGGGTCACTGAAATCCTTTTTTTCCACATAAAAAGTTCCATACCACACCTTTAACATTTGGCACACAGAAATGAGCCTTGTGTATTTTCATAGCACTTACAGCCTTTTTGTGTTATTCAATTACTACCATATTCTATTTAAGATTTACACTCAGTCCTATAGCCGTAATACAACAGTATGTTATAGCAGCTACATGTTCAAGTTCTCATTTCCTCAGATAAGGTTTGTAAATTCAGCCATTCAGACTGTACTGATGTGCCGGAATCTGAGACATTTATACCGGGCAGTTCACTGGACAGTCTGCCCCTGCTGGGCCCAGTTCCCTTCAGCTGCGCTAATCCTCCGACCTCCGCTCATCAGGATTAACCCACCTCACCTCCTGCGCCCCCACTGCGCTGTCAAGACCCCATATTGACCCGCAGTCCCACCTCCTACCACCACTCCCGCAAATGGACTGCCCCACCTGAGATGAGATTTCAGATTGCGCCATGCCGCTTCAGAAAATGTGTACTCCCAGGGGTCCCTCATTGGGAAACACTGACCTATTGCTGGTTGAGCTATTCTTTATGTCGCTTCTGAAATTCGGAACAGGCTCCATTTGTGAGATTTTCATTCGCAACTATTATATCAAATCAATTAAACTCGACCTTAAGCCAAAATTGCTGAAAGGGTCACTTGACAATCGTGTTGTCAAGAAATAAAAATGTATATAGCAAAAAGCCACAATATATGGCAACATCACTGCTCACTCCATATACATTTTTGCCAATATAGCATAGCCTAAAGCGAAAGCATTAAAACTTGTGCAAATGTTCAGTTTTAGCCAATAATCTGCCTAATGTAGTTCCATTTCATCCTTGTTTTATTGTTGATTTAATCTTTTTCATCTTGTTTTGACATAATTTGATGAACAAAATATATTGCTTACAATTTTCTCAACATTAATGGGTCTTTCTGTGTTGAAAGGGTTCAGTAAATTGTCATAATCAGATCATTATCGTGATGTTTTTAGGCAGGCTTTGAATATTCTGATGTCATTCTGATATTGTGTAGCCCTGAACGTCGAAGTTTGAATGCCCTTGTAACTCCAACTATAACCTTCAAAGCTTCTAAAAAACACACAGTTACAGAACACTGTGATTTTCCTTATCTTACCTTCTCTGCAGTGTGTCCACAGCCCTACTTTATTTTATTTGTTGGCTTCTTTTTTTCCCTCTCGCTCTCGCTTTACTGTGTGGTTGAAGTGCTTTGCCAGTTCCCTGAAGGGCTTTGCAGTATCTGGGTGTAAATTTTGGCTCACGGGCTGAAAGAGATTGGGCTGGAATCAGACGGATCATCACATCTCTGTTAGAATTCTCCGCACGGCTGTCTCTCCACCTTCCCCAGAGTTTCCTCTTTTGAGCACCTCTCTCGCCGTCTCTCCACCGACTGACTCTGATGACGGGGGCAGCGTTTGATAGCACCGTCGGCGAGGGGGCGGCGGGGGGGCGCTGATGTCATATCTGTCTAACATGCTTCGGCAAAGACGGAGACTTCTCTTGATAGACTCCTAATGGGCCACTGAGGTCCCGGGCAGTAGTGTGGTTACACGCAGGTATAGGGGAAATTGAAAAGTTGGCTTGGTTTTATTGTAATTGGCGCTTCAAGGAGGACGTGACGGTCCAGGAGGGGGGACGGTAATTGAGTTCTTCTCAGTTGAAGTAATCTGGGTAATGTGGTCCGTTCGTGCGTGGACTTTGGGGATATCTTGAAAAAAGGGGCTTGAGCGTTGTGGCAGACTTGGACATTGGCATAGAGCGAAATGTAAACACAGTTAAGCTAAGTATGTGGCTCACAGGCCTGCTTAAGCCACACTATGCGTTAATTTGCTTCATCGTAAAAAAAAGAAAAAGTCTTAAAGGGGGGTATTATGCTTTTTTCAATCACATAGCACCAGTCTATAGCATACTACAATGATGACGTAACCTTCTGTTGTATATGCAGTAAATTAAAATAACTGCCTTGAATAAAATTGCTCTCTCAAAATGGCTGTACTGAACGTCTTGAAATAGGCCTCTGTCTCTTTAAGAAGCTTTCCGACACGCCCCCTTCAGCACACTGCTGTGGCATCTAAACAACACTACTGTGCGGGGAGGGGGCTCTGCTGAGCTGAGGAGCAGTGGTTGGTGGCTTGGCTGGTGACAAAAGGTCCAGAGGCGTCTCCAGGAGGTGGGGGCGTTCCTAGGAGGACTGAGGCATAGCTACACCTAAAATGGCTGCCGTCTACGTTTTTACTGATTACTCAAAAATATGTGAATGAGCCAAGGCAACACTCCAGGCATGTGTTTAATGAGGGAATGACATAATAACATGATATAAAGCTTGAAAAAGTTGATTTTACATAATACCCCCCTTTAAATTGCTTGTGATCATTATGCTTTATAGAAGGTACAGGGCTGTGTTGCCAGGTATCGGGGACAAAACCCACTCAAAAGCCACAGATGACCTTGGACACATGCCTATCTTTCACACAAGTAAGTACTATATCTGTCATTATACAATTTTAAAACAAAATAGCGTTGTTAGGTTAGTCCTGAGCCGCTCGCACCGCTATTGTGGGGCCAACCTGACCAGCATGTTTTTTGGAGTTTGGGGAGCACCCGGAGGAAACCCACTGGCTGCCTTCTGTGCTCCTCTGATCCTCTGAAACTGTGCAGCACCTCCTGGGTTTGTCCCTGTTTCAGAGCGTGGTGTCCTGCACTGATCAGCTCCTCCTTCCTCTTCCTCCTCTGCAGCTCCCTCTGCTCCACAACAGTCTTTCACCATCTAGCAGACGAATATTCTCCGTCTTATTCTCCACTGAACGTCCATTAGCCAGAACAATAGTCGGGATTCAAGGTTTGTGTGCACTGTAACTTCCAACTCATTGCGCTTACTTGGAATAAGTTGTAAACCCGATGCATAATTATCAAGCCCAATGTTAAGCCATGATTACTTAAAACACTTACATTTTAAGGTGCAATAATGATAGAACATTTCCACTTCTCCAGTTATAGTTTACATCAGTCCAAACAGGTGGATTAGTCTGTCCTGATCCGATGAAGCCGAGGAGCTGAAGTGTCTCAGAAGGTTCCACAGACTCTGTACATGCAGCAGGTTCTGGAGACTCACAGCAGGAGGAAGGGCATCTTTGTAAATCACTGTCAAAGCTCACTCCTCAAAGTCTTCATCAGCGTGGTCAGATTTCTGTAAGACATATGAAGAACAAAAATACTTTAGTGAAAATTTCAGGTCTCCTAGTAATTATAACACTTTATTTCATGTTCACGACCGTAATCGGAATTTACAGTGTGGCTTAGCTGCGAGTCTTGCCCGGATACCTCCTCGTTTGTCCCTTTTTTGTTTCCTATTGCACCTCTTTTGACGCCTCCACTGTGCTGCAGGTGTGGCGGGCTCTTGGTGCCTCTTCAGTGTTTCATAAGGCGACGCTTTTCGATTTGATGATTTGTCAGTCAAAATAGAGATGTTCATTGAGGGAAAATGGTGAAAGAGTAAATGGCATGTAAGACAGCACTTTCAAAACCCAACAGTTTTGTTCTCCTGTGGAAATGCTCAAAAAGCTGCCGAATTTGGTAGGAATATCCCCGCTGCAGGAATCCATTTTTGAAATTGATTTAAAGGGGGGGTATTATGTAAAATCGACTTTTTCAAGCTTTATATCATGTTATTATGTCATTCCCTCATTAAACACATGCCTGGAGTGTTGCCTTGGCTCATTCACATATTTTTGAGTAATCAGTAAAAACTTAGACGGCAGCCATTTTAGGTGTAGCTATGCCTCAGTCCTCCTAGGAACGCCCCCACCTCCTGGAGACGCCTCTGGACCTTTCGTCACCAGCCAAACCACAAACCACTGCTCCTCAGCTCAGCAGAGGCCCCTCCCCGCACAGTAGTGTTGTTTAGATGCCACAGCAGTGTGCTGAAGGGGGCGTGTCGGAAAGCTTCTTAAAGAGACAGAGGCCTATTTCAAGACATTCAGTACAGCCATTTTGAGAGAGCAATTTTATTCAAGGCAGTTATTTTAATTTACTGCATATACAGACCAACAGAAGGTTACGTCATCATTGTAGTATGCTATAGACTGGTGCTATGTGATTGAAAAAAGCATAATACCCCCCCTTTAAAAAATACGGTAATAGATTGGTGATGCCACTATGATGAGACCTATTAATCACATATACTAACTAAACAAGGCCTAAACATCTGCATTTTGACAGTGAAAATGCAAATACTTTCAGAGAATTCTTCGCTCTTTAGAATCTTGCAATGTCACGTAAATGCAGCCTGTGGCCTTGACAGGGAAGCACTGTTATTTCCTTTCTCACGTAGACACGCTCAAAGTGAGAAATCCAGCCGGACACTTTAATGAAACCGTGTGTCTGTATCACGTGTGACACAGCAAAGTAAGCCGCACGTGTGCCAGCCGGGTATTAGTGGAATTCAAGGAGGCGGTTTGGCGCAACGGTTAACCCTATGTTGTCGCGTCCCGCTGATTAATGATGAAACTGCTTTGGACAAGGCCTCACCTTTAGCAAGTGCCAAGTCATTTTCTTCCCTCCTCCGCTCGGCATTCTCCTCAGATCCCCCATTTCTCATTCACCTCACATTGCTCCCTGTCAAAGGCGTGCATTAAAACTTGGGAGTCGGGGCTATAGCGGCTAATTATGAGTGCTTAGGCAGTGACAGACGCTTGGCAGGCAGTGGGCATTAGGTCCCGCGGTAGGAGGAAGCGACGTCCGACCTTTGGAAAGTGTTGCCGCTGGAGTCTATGCCCGAGGAGGAGACGGATGGGGAGGGGAGGACATGAAGGCTGCGAGGCGGGAGGGCGGTCATAAGTTATATATAGATTTGTCCGGAGAGCTTTTGGAATTGCGCAGACAAGGTGACTGTCCTCTCATCAATACCAAAGGAGAGGAGTGGACAGCGGATAAGGAAACGCTGATCTAGAGAGTTCTGTGTCGTGTCATTGAGTCACAAACATGGGAAAACTCTATATTTGTGTGTTTAGAGGCGGGAGATTAAGCAACACTATGGGTACTGGATACTGTAGGATGCCAGTTGGTGATCGAGTAGTTGGTTGGTTGGTTGGTTGGGACACTCTCCTCGCTGCAAGAACTTCTCTTTGTGGAGTTTGCATGTTCACACTGTGCCTTGGTGAGATTCCTTCAAGTCTTCTGGTTTTGCCCATCAAGTATTACCAAACAGGAAGTCTGGGCATCTCTGCTGAGACTCCTGCCTCCGCGATGGATGGGATGGATGGATGGATGGATGGATGGATGGATGGATGGATGGATGGAGTATTCCCAAATTAGACGATCTGGAAATGGGTGCCCAGGCGCTGAAGACAATTTCTCTTCAAGGACAACCTTACCTTTACATGCTTGTCTCTAGAGTTTGAGAGTTTTAGTTTGGTCACTCCTTTACTTTGCATTTTTCTAACGAATGGAATCTATTCAGTGAAGGTCATTGTGCTCTAAGTAGCGTATCTTTAAGATGTTTTGTGCACTCTAAAAGCTTTTCCCACTCAGTGTAGTTAATGACAACATTCTCGAGGAGTAGAGATCACTTTGAATCTCAGTGCTATTGTGGTCTATGCCACTGGTTAGGCTGTAGTTAGGTGCTTTTCTGGTTCAATTTTAGACCGACTTTAGTCCGGATTTGATCTTGATCTAGGCTCGGGGGATACTTGAAAGGTCAAGGTAACACTTTAGAATACGGCCCAGTAACTCCTAGGTAGTTACTATGGTACATCCCTGGTACTTACAGAGGTAATTACCAGGTACTTGCAGTAGTATGGCTTGGTAACTCCGGTGCCATGCCATTGGTCCGACAACCCATTAGTCCGACGTCTCATTATTACAAAAATATAACCCTAACCCTAACCCTAATGGCACCCTACTCAATGGGTGATTTTCAGAATAATGAGACGTCGGACTAATGGGCCGACCTCGTAACTCCTAGGTACTTACCTAAACGTACCACTGTAAGTACTTGGTAATTATCTCTGTAAGTACCAGGGATGTACTACAGTAACTACCTAGGAGTTACCGGGCCGTATTCTAGATTTGAAAAGTGTAGGCTCCACTGATCGTTCTGAAAGTTTTATTCACTTCCAGTGTTTGTGCACATTTCCCTAGTGATACTGTGTTTCAATTAGTGGGAGAAAGACTGAATTCTCTCCATAAGTTTGCACTCTTTCCGTAATCATGGACACACATTTCGGCGCTCTTTTCACTGTTCGTCTCCTTTTCCACTCCACAAATGCGCTGCCCTCCTCAGCCGCTCGGGCGCAGGGGCTTATGTCGTAATGAAGTGGGGGGGATGTCCCTGCTCCATCTCGGTCTCCTTTTGAAGAGCTTCGTGCGGTAATTGGTGAACGACCTACACCAGCGCTCATGTCCCCTGTCCGACGTGACATTCCCGCCCAATTAGGTGCCGGTCTACATGTGCACGCTCTTATAAACGTACAGTATAGGCTCTTCCGCGTGAGAACCGCTAAGTTTTCTGTCTTCGAGGTGACTTTGAGTTTTCCTACAGCCGCTCAAGATTCAAGCTACAGGCAATGCAATAAGAACAAAATTATTAGCCCTTTAGAACTATTTCATTTACCCAGAAATGCTTCCCAATGGTTGAAGCTGTCAAATAATCCTTGAAATATGTTTAGTTAGCCCCCAAAGCACTAATTATCAAGCCTGCTGCGAATATCCAGGCGCAATCATTACGCACACCTGTCATGTCAGAAACCACCTTGTTTCTTTTCAATTTGTCATTTCGGACGGGTAAAGCTAATTAGCGTGCCCAGCCCATGTTGTTTACAGAAGGATGTCCATACAGACATGCATGTGATATAAGCTGAAATGCGCTGTAATCCATCACCGATAATGAGAGGTGCACGTCTTTGCCTGACCTTGCCTGGAGTCTGTTTTCAATTAGTGTCCATACGGAGGATCCCACACGCGATCACAAACAATCTGTCTGATATGCGCGGTAAATGTGCCGCGTTCAAAGCTGTGCCACAGTTTGATATCAATTTCAAGGCCAGTGTTGTTACCTTTCTTGGGAATACGATCCTCAAGGCTCTCTTGTCATTTTTGTTGAAATAATTGTAAAAACTGAACCACTTTCAAGGTTACTGACAGAATACATTAAAGGTGCATTATGGGTATTTACTATTAGTGCATGATTGACCTGTTTGTGACCCAGTGGCTGTATGGGTGGTTTCACGTGGCGCCTTTACCTTCGATCACAGTGGCCTCTACAACTCTCCAGGATCAATTGTTAGAGTTTCTGGTGAGAGCAGTAAAAACCTATCAGAAACTGTTAAAGAGGGGGTATTATGCTTTTTTCAATCACATAGCACCAGTCTATAGCATACTACAATGATGACGTAACCTTCTGTTGGTCTGTATATGCAGTAAATTAAAATAACTGCCTTGAATAAAATTGCTCTCTCAAAATGGCTGTACTGAACGTCTTGAAATAGGCCTCTGTCTCTTTAAGAAGCTTTCCGACACGCCCCCTTCAGCACACTGCTGTGGCATCTAAACAACACTACTGTGCGGGGAGGGGGCTCTGCTGAGCTGAGGAGCAGTGGTTGGTGGCTTGGCTGGTGACGAAAGGTCCAGAGGCGTCTCCAGGAGGTGGGGGCGTTCCTAGGAGGACTGAGGCATAGCTACACCTAAAATGGCTGCCGTCTACGTTTTTACTGATTACTCAAAAATATGTGAATGAGCCAAGGCAACACTCCAGGCATGTGTTTAATGAGGGAATGACATAATAACATGATATAAAGCTTGAAAAAGTCGATTTTACATAATACCCCCCCTTTAAAACAATTGATCCTGGAGCATCATAGAGGCCACAGCTATGGAAAGTAAAGGTGCCATGCTAACCACTCATACAGTCACTGAAAGGTTAAATACGCACAGAACTCACTCAGAACACTCATCTATCCTTCACGCCCTTACGGTCTCTCACCCAGCTAATAACCATGCCCAAGAGATGAGACTAGCATTCACAAGGCAGTACAGCCAGTTATGCTTCTAGTTACTAACACAAGGCCGAGGAACTGCCCAGCCCACTTGCTGACATTGGATCCGAACTGATAAGTGAATAAAGGAATGACCATGATTTCTGCCCGACAACAGTGCATAAGGAGATGGGGTGATGGTTAAGGTCAGGTCCCCACAAGAAACACTAATCCAACTGGTGTGTGTATGTGTATGTGTGTGTGTGTGTGCCTTTGCAAAATAACAAGCACCTCCACTCGAACCCCCAGGGGATGGCTAAAATTGGAGAGTTCATTAACCGCCCTGGGTGTCAATATTTCTGCTGGAAACAAGATTTCAAGGCCAAATCACAAAAATGACCAGACAATTATCTCTGCCCCGTCTGGTGAGCTCTCGTTGTGTCAAGTGGTGCTTTCACTCCAGTGAAGATTGACTAATTTAACGAGCAAAACAGAGCCCCAAACGGACACTTGGAAAAATGAAACAAATAGAAATTAATCAAAAACGGTGCCGACCAGTTTATTCCCCGTTCAAAAACCCGTCTTAATGAGTCATAACTGAGTGAACACTTTGTGTGTCAAAAGCACCAAGTGAATAGTAAATTACACTTTTCTGATTTTGGTGCACTTCAAGGTGCTTTACAATGTAACGTAATGGATGGCTACTATATTATGGAACACATTTCATACAACACAACGCAAAGTGACTGAATTTAAAATAACACTTACTACTGCATATCTATTCTTTCCATTTGATATCAGTGATTTGGGTCACTGGTTTCAAAAGCATAAATTGATTCACACATCTGCATACAAGACACCGTACCCTCCGCGCCTGAGTGTTGCACCAAATTGTAAAGCACCTTTGAAGAGACAGTTGAAATACCCCAGAGATCAATCTGTTCTAGCTTCGCATTGTACAAAAATGCACATACTTGGAAACTTTTACTGTAATTTCAGCTTGAAGGAGAAGCTATTTATTTATGTCATCTCTTCACAACCGCAGGCAGAGCTGCAGATATGTCAACAAACACAGCAATCTGGCACCTATGGATCGCAGACATTTCTATTTCATCTGAACTCACGGAAACCTCGCCCGGGTCGATTAACGCCTCGAGTGAGGAGAAGGCAGGTACGAGCTGTCGGGCAAACTACTTTAAATGAGTTGTCACATTTTGGTCTGTGCTAATTTGCAAGAACTGTCATTTAGAAAAGTAGAGCTTTGCAAAAGGTTGAAATGTGTTGGTGCATCATCCGTCTGTGAGTTGTTTTAATTCCGAGAATGGTTAATGTACATGCTGCTATGGTGATGGTGGATGCAGAAATAATCTCTAAGAAATCTATTTCAATTGTTGCAATTGATATAAAGCAGCAAAATACACCCACTGGGAGTTATTACTTGTAAAACCGTGTTTCCTTGTAGTTTACTTTTCTTGGAGACCACAGATTGTTTCACATGGTTTATGGTTAATATCTCAGATTACTGGGCCCATTCACATGAAATAATGACTAGAACTTTATACAGAAGTATTTACTGACTGTTACTCCATAAAGACTAATTAAACCAAAGTAGTTTCTCTGACTTTCTAACCTTTGGCTCTCTCTGGTCTGAGGGACCCGATACGGTTCAGTAAAGAAGCCTGTGTCATTAGCTTTGAAGGAGGATGCACAGAAAGACGTTCATTTAGACTTTTACGTAAATCCCTCCAACATTGAAATTCATCTGCTTTTTGTGTCTAGAACAGAAGCTCACATTGTTCAGATTTCTACGCACTGAATGAAGGTTGCCAGATCAATTTTTGCTGCAGACAGTAACGCAAAACTGTTGTCTGAGACGAGATTCGATGAGTAATGTACCGTATTGTAAACCAAAGTGACTAAAAACTGTGAAAACTTATCTATTTGTATTGCAGTGATGGTACACAACACCTGCTGTTTTGAGCTTTTAAACAAGATAAAACATTAAAACCTCAAAAAACATCGCTTAATTCAGGCGATTTTGAGCAATCCCGGTCACGTTGGTGGTTTATTCTTCTGCTGTTGAAGCTCTCAGATTTTATTTCCTGGATTTTATCGCATCATAGAGGGAACGCAAAGTTGTCAAGCACATTTTTTAAAGGGGGGTATTATGTAAAATCGACTTTTTCAAGCTTTATATCATGTTATTATGTCATTCCCTCATTAAACACATGCCTGGAGTGTTGCCTTGGCTCATTCACATATTTTTGAGTAATCAGTAAAAACTTAGACTGCAGCCATTTTAGGTGTAGCTATGCCTCAGTCCTCCTAGGAACGCCCCCACCTCCTGGAGACGCCTCTGGACCTTTCGTCACCAGCCAAGCCACCAACCACTGCTCCTCAGCTCAGCAGAGCCCCCTCCCCGCACAGTAGTGTTGTTTAGATGCCACAGCAGTGTGCTGAAGGGGGCGTGTCGGAAAGCTTCTTAAAGAGACAGAGGCCTATTTCAAGACGTTCAGTACAGCCATTTTGAGAGAGCAATTTTATTCAAGGCAGTTATTTTAATTTACTGCATATACAGACCAACAGAAGGTTACGTCATCATTGTAGTATGCTATAGACTGGTGCTATGTGATTGAAAAAAGCATAATGCCCCCTCTTTAAATCCACATAATCCACACATTTTACAACCGTACAACAAAACCGTGTTCAGGTGTTAGTCACTATGTCATTATTTGCTTGGATGCCATTAGCTGATAGTGAAAGCTTCTTGATCACGACTACCTAGCTGAGAGATTAGCCTATTGGGCGCGTTTTTGGCTTAATCGTGGACTAGCATGAAGAATACTTGTCTAACTATGCCACATTTCTAAAGAAGAAATAATAATACAAGTGCTATGCCAACCGGCCAGTAATGTTACATTGAAGCACAGGAAGTAAGAATCTATGATCGACTAGGGATCCGTACACATTTGTGAATACACTGAGCCAAGCTGGCCAGGTGTCTACATAAAAGATCTGACTTTTTCTCTCTCTCTTTTTTCATGCCTAGCTCCTGTACACCGGGGCTAAAACTGAGCGAGATTTTTTAAAGCTCTTTTATGAGACCACGCCATTCGCTAATGCAAATTCCTGGCGTGTACACCCGAAATGTTAATGCAGGCAAATGACGCCTAAATGCGTGTGCAAATTGTGTTGAGCGTCCCCCAGGCTGTGGATGATTCACCGTGGTCCCGTTTAACCAGGAGCCAAATCACAACTTTAGAGTTTATTAGCGCCGACAGAAAACAGAAGCCCGGGAGAGATACAGTATATAGTCGCTCACGTATATGTGTATATCCATCCACCTAGCTCTGCCACAGAACAACAGGAGGAAGTGAGCATGAGTCATGAGTCATGTGTGGCATAAGGATGCAGCAGGGGAAGCGTGCGATATTGACCAAAATAAAAACACCTTTTTTTGGTAATTTATCACACATAAGCAGGTAAATGTCTTAATGTCTTGGGTGTTGCTCAAAAAAAATGGTAGAAAAAAATGGCATACTATAAAAAGAGAAATAAGTACAAACAGATTTCTCCAAAAAATGGTTGAAAGTTCCTTGTAGTGTTCATAATACTGAAGGGAGACATCTGCTTTAGACTTAATACGTATTAAAGGAACAGGCCACAGTTTTTCCATACTGAGATATGTTCTTACCTGAGCTTAGACGAGTTGATGCGTACCTGTCTGGTCTTTTTGCGTGACTGAGTTCAAAGATGTTGTTAGCATTTAGCCTCTCTTCCTCTTCCTCTATGGGGCCAAACGGGGGTGAAGTTAGAAGCAACCAAACTCTTCCACGGTTTCCCCTTTATATACAGCTAAGCGAGTAGTTACACGATCCAAGTATAGTTGCGCAAAATTAAACATGTCGATTTTCTAAGCGGAAATAAAAGGGGTACTATATTGTAAGGCGTATTAACACCTTAGGAGCAGTTCGACGTCCGTGCAGTAAAGTGAAGATATTACTGCTTAGACGTCAAAGTGTTCTTAAGGTATTATACGCCTTACAATATAATACCCCTTTTTATCAGCTTAGAAAATGTAGACTTGGATCGTGTAACTACTCACGTAACCGTATTTAAATAGGGCAAACGTGTAAGAACTTGGTTGCTTCTAACTTCACCCCCGTTTGGCCCCATAGAGGAGAGGAGGAGAGGCTAAATGCTAACAACATCTTTGGTCTTTTTGCGTGACTGAGCGCACGCACAAAGACCAGACAGGTACGCATCAACTCGTCTAAGCTCAGGTAAGAACATATCTCAGTATGGGAAAACATTGGCCTGTTCCTTTAATAAACTGTCATTGCTCGCTCCTCCCCATTTACATTACTCCATTTGAGAAAGAATCCATGATGGCTGCCAAGTCTCCTCCTACAGAGCATGTTATGAAAAAGAAAAAGGCCATGCTTTCCTCGCCCATTGGTTTTACCCCAAGCGTAATACGCGACATAGGGTTATAGAGACAACATGTGATTAGCATGTGATTGAAATGATCCGTGAGCGAGTGTGGCAGCTGCCAGTCATGTCATTTTCAGAGGCGATACTTTGATTTCATGTATAATTCTGTCTTAAAGGTGCAGTATGCAACTTTTATGTGAAAGCAAAGTTGATATGTGTGTGTATTTGACCCACGGCTGTATGAGTGGTCAGCATGGCGCCTTTACTTTCCATCACAGTGGTTTCTAGAACGCTCCAGGTTCAATTGTTTGGAAGGGTTTCACTGTTGACGGGACCCTCTCACCCGGAATCCTACAAAACAATTGATCCTGGAGCGTTGTAGAGACCACCGTGATTGAAAGTAAAGGCGCCCTACTGACCACTCATCCAGCCGTTGGTCACTACAAGGTCAAATACGCACACATATCAACTTTCCTTTCACATAAAAAGTTGCATAATGCATCTTTAATGATTTAATTAAGGTCTGAGAAGTTTATTTGAAACAGCAATTGGAAAGAGATTAGAAAAGACACACAGCCATCTAAAAAATTGTCAAAATGGACCTAACAAGGTTTTGGAGAGGGAGATGAAGAGGCTGTGGAGGCTGTTTGTCTGGCTGCTGCGGTGGAGTTTGGTAGGGTTGCGGCTCGGTCGAAATGGCAGGATGACGAGGGAAGTGAGAATGCAATTAAATGAATGGCCTGCTGGGTGCGTTTGGTTGACAGGCTGTAATAGGCAACAGTGACAGACAGGAGATGGGAAAAAGGTACGGAATATTATACCACACACGTACAGCTCCCTCAAACAGCCACACATCTCATTGTTTGGCAACTCTTTTGTGCCTGTGCCGTGGCATATTTTCCCTGGTGGGTCCACTCTATGAAAAAGAGCATTAGTGAATTGCAAATGGAATTGTTTTAACACATTTGTTTACACACTCTATGCATAATGCACAATCCACCCGCACTCACAGAAGCGTAAAGTAGTCACCCAGAATGCTGAATGCCTTGTTTACGATGCTTATCATATCAATCAAGTGTTTTAGTTCAGCCAGGAGTTGTCGTAGTTCGCTTGACAAATCGAAACTTTTTGTAAATCCTATACAGACAAGTCACACTAGGGGGCATGGCCTAGCAAGGGGGGTTATGGAAATCATTACTTTTTAGCACATACATATAAAGTCAAGTCAAAGTCTGGCCATTATGATCTTTTCCAGAGCAGATCGTCCACTAGAAGTAAAAAAAAATATGGCACTTGTAATGTTAGAATTAGGGTTAGCATTCTCTGTTAATTAAGTATTTATGGGCAGTTGAACCACTTTGCTCCTCTGTGTCTTTATTTGGTAGAAACTTCATCCATTATTCAGAAATTGTTAAAGTCGTGGTGGAGTAATAGAGTTCAGGAAAATTTACTGTTACCATGGAGTTTGCGGGTGCTAGCTAACATAAAGTCTTACAGTGTTTTTAATTTGGGGCACTACATGCATTTTCCATAGACTAACATTAGCTACAACTGTAAACAGTATAGAAAAGTGGACGAAAAAGCCTTGGAACCACCCATCTACATCTAACACACAGTAGTGTCCAAGGGTTTTAATGTGAACAATAACTCCAGTATTTTGCCTTCTCCATTAGTTTATTATTGCTGCAAATCCCATGACATCACGGTCCTGAACTCTTACGGGTGAGAAAGTTGTTTCCTCTTACTTTAACCCCTCGACTGTTGCCATTTGTGGGCGTTCCCTAGATGCCGTATGTATCTATATTGTTTACCTTAAAATACAATATCTTTTATTGTGTAATTAGGTTTCTTATAAACAAAATTTACCTGGAGTTGTGTTTAGTTCTGCTTAGCCCGTGTTCTTAAAGGGGGGGTATTATGTAAAATCGACTTTTTTAAGCTTTATATCATGTTATTATGTCATTCCCTCATTAAACACATGCCTGGAGTGTTGCCTTGGCTCATTCACATATTTTGAGTAATCAGTAAAAACTTAGACGGCAGCCATTTTAGGTGTAGCTATGCCTCAGTCCTCCTAGGAACGCCCCCACCTCCTGGAGACGCCTCTGGACCTTTCGTCACCAGCCAAGCCACCAACCACTGCTCCTCAGCTCAGCAGAGCCCCTCCCCGCACAGTAGTGTTGTTTAGATGCCACAGCAGTGTGCTGAAGGGGGCGTGTCGGAAAGCTTCTTAAAGAGACAGAGGCCTATTTCAAGACGTTCAGTACAGCCATTTTGAGAGAGCAATTTATTCAAGGCAGTTATTTAATTTACTGCATATACAGACCAACAGAAGGTTACGTCATCATTGTAGTATGCTATAGACTGGTGCTATGTGATTGAAAAAAGCATAATACCCCCTCTTTAAACGCTCAAAAGCACTTGCCTGGTTTGTGTCTCAAGTTCAGTCAGCGTCACCAGACTTATCGTTTCAGTGCTAAAGTTGTCTTCACTGCAAATCATTTCTTGCCAACAGGTATTGTTTTATATCATGCAAAATTGCCTCTTTTCGTTCCTTCATCAAAAACATACTTGGAGTTGTTTTGCTTAATTACCAAAAATACTGTTTTAAGCCGCAATTGTGCATTACATGTTCGCTCAGTCTCATCTCTGAAAGAAAAACACACATCATAAAGTTGTAACTTAGGCACTTTCTTCTACCAAAGCCAGATTCGGCTCTTATCTTGAAAGTCTCATAGGATCCCTACAAAGTACATATTTTATATCTGTGCAGAAAGTAGCAAACCTTCTGTCAGCTACAAAGTCGACATTTCCTTCAGAGCGCTACCTGCTTCCCACTCACCTACTCAGTCGCCTTGCTTACTTGCTTACTTCTCCCTTTTTTACCCTTTAAGCTCTTGAAGTCGCACCATCTCAATTTGGATTTATCGTGGAAATAAGAGGCAGCAAAGTGTCTGGGTCCATAAGCATAAATCAACGGGGCAGGGGCACTGGTGGACTCTCAGCTCATGGCCCTACTGTACAGGAGTAGAGGGAGTGCAGACTGGTCTGTGAGAGTGAGGGATAGCGCAGGCTCAGGGGTTGACAGACGACCACCAATCACTCACTCACTCACTCGCACACACACTCAGTCAGTATGCACCACTCGTAGCTGGATTCAAATGGTGCTGTGTGATAGCTTAAATTTTCATACCATGGCTGTGTCCAAATGTCCACCCTATAGCCCCTAACTCCCACTATAGTGCCACACTATATAGTAGATTATATATTGTGCTCATTCTGTTGGCGATTTGGACACGGGAGAAACTAGTGAGCGGCGTGTCCAAATCACCAACAAAATGTGTAAAACTTCTGTTCTAATGGATTTCTGTGACAAAGACCGACAGCTATAAGTCAGATCAGTTTTATTTAACATGGATTTTACATGACTGAAAAAAACAGCTTGGATTATTGCCTTTTTGCCTGAGAGGGCAAGCTATCGATCGTTTAACATCTGAAGCTAAAGGTAAGCAGCTAACGTTAGCAACTTTGCATAGTAACAATTTATATTCATGTGATAAAAACATCTGTTTTCATTCATGTGGGTTGTGTTTAGTTCAGAGAGCAGTCTCTGTCTACTGTTCTCCTCCAACTCTTGCAATGCATTGTGGTCTATAGACCCTTTAATTGTTTGTAAACATTCCAGGCTTAGCTGGAGGCGGAAGCTCGATTCCTATCTGTTTCCATTATAGCTGTTGTCATAGTAACGATAAACACATGTCTAACTGTTCTTGGAAATATCAGATAAACCTTATTTTATCGTCTCAAATGTCATTCCTCTTGTTCTCGCACCTTAAGCCACATTTTTCAGTTGTAGTTTTACACTTAAAATCGCTAGTTTTAGTTTAATTTTATTTCTCTTGATCACTTCCTGCCTCCCGCTGATGTCACTGATGATGTCAGCAGTTAAAGGGTCTATACTGACCATCGCTGCTCGCTACTTTTCAGAATACTTTGTAGAAAACTTTGAGTGCACTACTTTTTTCTTTTTGGACACTTCGGACGCCACTACAAATGGCGTAGAACACAGCCCAAGTAAGTACTGGAGCGAGCATCGCAGATATCTGAGAATGTGTGCGCTTTTGTGCATTTTATGATAAATAGATACCCTAAATAACTACAGAATTGCATACTTTATTACATTATTTCAGAAATGTATAGATTTAATGGTAATTTGTAAACAATAGGTGAAAGGGCCCATCCCTCCTGTGTCTTTCACTACATCAGAGAGGTAGAATAGAATAGGATAGAATAGATAGAATAGAAAATGAGCCTACTGTATTATTAGAGCTAATTATTAGTGTTTCCACTTCCACTTTTGCCATTGGACCGACACACTGTCTTACTGTGCTATCTGCAACTTGTATTCAGATGTTTTAGATGCTTAAACTTTTTGCTCTTGCTAGCTTAAGTACCTAATACTATTCCTAATCTCCTACCAAGTACTCAAGTTTTGTTTTTCTTAAGAGTAAAGTACAGAAGACGTTCTTAAAAAAGCATTTGTATCTCATTTCCTGGCACCTCTGCCGCCTGCTACGTTTGCTGCATCAATGATGTTGGTGGCTTTTCAGAATCCGACCGATATTTTTCTCCTTGCTCTGTGTATTTTGCTTTCAGCCTAAAAGCTTTTCAAAGACACGTTCTGTTGGGCTTGTTTGCATGGCTGCCATCTCCGCTGCCGCCGCCGCTGCGTACCGCCTCGTAATGGATATTTTTCTCCCAGCTTAGGACTACAGTTATTTTGTTATCACTTTCCACCGCCAATTCTCCCTGTGTAGTTCGTATCTCAAAGGGAAATTGATATGCGCCCAGGCTCTCGCAGTCTAACGTTTCTTTATATATGTGCATTTGGATAAGGCGCTGTGGCTTGGGTTTCAAATTACATGACAATATCGATATATACATATATTTTGCTATGTGTACAGTAATTGAATTAAACAGGAATCCTGACAGCTGGACCTTTCTTGATATAGTGTAGATCAATGGCGTTTTGTCATTAATCAAATCACTTCTCCACTCCTTTGTTTGAGAATTCCCGTTTCACTGAAGAAGAATTTGGCAGATTTTGTATGTGAGTAATCTTTAACACCTGTGCGCTCGGTCACCAACTTTGGAACTGGAGAAGTGATTTGGTTAAACACAAACTGTCGCCCGTCTATATCGAGAAATTCCCTGCTGCTTGGTTTGATCAGACTTTGCTGAATTGCTATGGCAACGGTTTTCATTTTTAATCGCTTGTATAGACACTACTGGCACTTAATTCAATGTGACTTCCTGACATTCTTAAAGAAACGTATATTGAGGGGAAGGGCATTGTAGAGAAAGTGACATATTATTGCAGTTGTTTTGACTTGGTTTGTACTTAATAGATCTTTTACCCCTCTTTGCGGGAAATAAAAACTGGCACAAAGTATAATCCCAGCACCAAATAAGAAAACTAAGATGAATTTGGCTTTTTCCACAATTGTATCATTTGACGAAGTGGCAGCATTGTAAGAAAGGTTTTAAGAGTGTAGTTTATTTGAGCCTCCAGAGTGAGAGCCAAATGTTTTCAACTAAAATAACCTGGTCTAGGTGACTGCTTCTAAAAACCAGTATCACTATCAAATACCCCTGTATCCAGACAATGGGCCTTCCCAAAACCGTTCTTCCCCTACACCCTTCCACTCAGTCCTCAGTGAGGTCACCTTCAGAGGTTCACTCATCAGAGAAATTAGAGCTGTGACTTTCAGACGCACTCTCCCTCGCCCCCACGGACTGCACAGCCCATAATGTTGCAAAAATCACAAGTTCGACTGATCATACTTAGAGGCCATAAGCGCTACTGCAGGTGTCGTAGCATGTTGCGTTTTTTTACTTATTAATTGTCAGTGAGAGTAAATACTACGCTGACAGAAAAGACAAAGGGAGAGAGGGATATTGTACATCCAATTAACAATGGAGATAATTTTTTTCACTCAAACTTGGCTGTAAATACTGTTTAAGTAGGGCTAGCCTGCAGTTAGCTTTGCCCGTTAGTCTGTTAGCTTCTTCTTCGTGAGTCCATTAGTGTGTATTGGTGGCTTCGACCCGGCGGCAGGGAAGTTGCAATTGCAGTTTTCTGGCCAGAGACACCAGGAGGAGTTGAACGACCCCCCAATCATACCATTAACACTTGTATTACCCCCAGAGGGACTACAGAAAGGATTTATTAAGGTAAACAAGTTACTTAGTACTGCTTTAAATGAAAAAAAACCACAAAGTTCCCTTATGAGTTTACAAAGTCATATTATATTTTAGCTTCTTCAAACTCACAAGTGAGAACTTTTCTATTTCATTGATGAATGTCTATATGTAACAGTAAAGTTGTTAAAATGAACACTTAAGGCGTCCTAAATAAACACAGAACTGAGGTTGTTTGGTGCGTGCTGCTCTCTGGTGTAACACACACCTGTTAAGTCTGCATCGATGCTGACTCGCTGTGAAGGAGCTTTTCACCCACTTCCCCTCACTGAGTGGTCTGTTTTGGACAGAACTTCACTCCGCCAGCACGCGCACATTGAGTGTTAGGGGGTAGGGTGAGGGAGGAGGGAGCGGTTTCGGAAAGGCCCAATAAGTCACGCATACAACCTACACAAGGGCGAGATTGATTTGGTTGATTTTTACTGCTTTCAAAATAAAAAAGTATTCATAGAGTGAAATCCATTCTGCCCCAACCCAAAAGTAGGAATGCATTATGATAGAGTTTGGACCGCTGAAACTTAACTAGCTCTCTTTTTCAAGATTTATTCAGCAAGTTGTTGATCCAAACAGCTGAAATAAAAAATCTGCCTGATTATTCATGCCAAAATATATCAATACACAAAAGGTGCCTTACCGTCCTACAGCGTGCAGTGGAGTCATCCGACACCCCGCGATGGTGCTCCCAGCAGGTAAACTTATTAGTCAGTTTTTCTCTCTCCTCCAATGTGGTTAAACTGCATCACTCTCGGTGTTTGGTTGCAGCCGGAGATGGGCAGCGGGGCCTATATGCTCCGCGGACTTCATCTTTTACAAATGTGGGAGAGGGCTCTCAGAGATGTCAAACAAATCAAATCCTTTCCTCGACAGCTTTCCCTACAGGCTTTGCTTAGAAACGCTTCAAAGGCTATGTCTATATAAGATCCTGTTGACCCGTGTTGACGAAGGACTGTTAACAATGCAAGGAATATCACTAAGCAACTGTGTAAGAAGCTTAGTGTAGAAAATTCACAATTCATCTTTATTTGTTAGCAACATTGTGGTAGATGCTAATTCCTTTCAACTGTATTCTTCCACTCCGCTAATACCGAATATGCGTCGCGCTAAAGAGGCCGTCATAGAGTGAGCCATCTGTATAATCTTTTTGGTAAAGAAAAGCTACATATTAATTGCTTTCTGCCTGGGTTTTCACCCTGATCAAAGCGGCGCTAAACGTCTTTCTCTGAAGTTCTTGGATGCGCTCGCTTTAGCTGCGCTCGGTAAAGTTTATGAAAAGTTTCGGGGACACAGATGGGAGACGGGAGACAGGAAGGCGCCGCGGATCAAAGAGAAGCCACAGCTCGGATGGAAGCGCCCCGCTGTAACATCCAGACAGCAGCCGTGGAAAAGGCATGTTGATAAACTGTAGAGTTTAGTCTGATGTTTTGGAAAGGGGGGTTTATATGTTGGATATGAAGGATGGAGTGTAGTCATTAAAAGTGCTCTAACTTCTCTAAATGACTGATTCTGGGCACCTCAGCTTTGGTTCATGATGGATTTGTGTGTGTGTGTGTGTGTGTGTGGTGTGTGTGTGTGTAATGGGAATGCAAACATTAGCTTTGCATCTATGGATATTTTAAATCGGGGGTATTGACGGGTTGTTTGTGAATAGAAAGCCTGTTTGCACAGATCAGAGCTGGAACTTAAACTGCGACTGCATCGTGAAGCTCATTGAGAAAATGTCAAAAGTCTGCAGAGCTGTAATCGAAGCAAAAGGCGTCGATTTTGAAGAATCTGCCTATATCTACAATGTAAATAGTCTTGAAATTAAAGAAAAAACAATACGTAAAGTCTTTCCAAACTTTAGACCGGCACTGTATTATTATCATGTTTAAATAAATAAGGGAGTCTGATGACAATATAATGCAAGCATACGAAGGAAAAATAAGAAATGATAACAACAACAACAGCTTTTATTGTATCGAGGACAGACCTGAGGAAAAGTGTTCTAGCTTGTGCTTCACAGCTAGAAGGTCCCAGGTTCGATCCCCACCTGGACGGGGCCTTTCTATGTGGAGTTTGCATGTTCTCTCCGTGTCTGCGTAGGTTTCCTCCGGGTACTCCGGTTTCCCCACTAAAAACACGTATAATTGGTTCCCCTCTGGGGCCAGGACTCCCCTGAAGAAGATATTCTTAATCTCAGTGGGACTTTCCTGGTTAAATAAAGGTTTCCCCAACCAGTACAGTATGTTAATCCTCCAGCCAGGTGTTTTTTGACCATTAGCCTGGCTCCACATCTGCACGCTGGCTGCTCGCTGCTCCTACAGATTGACCCAGCGGCATTGAGGATGTGTCAAATGCATAGACCGAATTTCCCTACGGGGATTAATAAAGTACACCGTAACCTTAAATAAAATGTTCATGTTTTAGGGATAACAGCTAAGATTCAGCAAAAAAACATTATCGAATGTGCTGGGTAAAGCTGGTTGAAGCCTGTTCCACATAATCTTAAGCTTTAAAAAACACAGATGCAGATTTGGTGGAGTAGCTGTGCTGATCTCTCAGTTTGAGAACCACTGGTCTAGGATTGGATTGTTTGGATTTGAGGACTCTTTGCCTTTCGTCCTTAACTCATCTGAGAAGATTTCTATGACAAGTTGTTGTAGTTCAGTATACATTTTACAGTTTTAAAATTGCAGATGTTATAGCCTGCAGTATCTCTTTTGCTTATACTCACAAGGTCAAAAACAACTTGTATTATAACTGTGGCATGTCAGCATTTATCCTTCCACCTGCTCAGCCGCCTGCTCTGTCAGTCTTCTTTCTTTTTTTTTTTACTGTGAAGTGAAGTTGAAGCTGGGTCACTCCAAACATGAACACACAACATGGCAGGTGCTGGAGTCTGTGCACCTGTTGTTATCAAACTCCGCCGCTCTCTTTGTGACACGGCGGCGCAAAAACAAAGACCGGAGGGAGGCGTGCGAGCTGGTAATTTTTTCATCCCACACCTGCTCCCTGTCTCACACCTGGCTCATGGTGAATCCCCATTCTCATTCAGTGACGCGCCCGGCTTTTGTGTACGCACGTGCTTGGATGGATGATGAGACTCCGGCGTAGACTTGGATAGACTTTACTTATCCCCAAATGGAAATTCCTTGGTTCATGGAAGCAAAGAAAGCCAAGAAGGAACGGTACCCAGCCCTAATCATAACAGTTAGTTGAACCCAGATAGCATCATCCTCTCTTTGAAATCTTTGTTTTAGCCCTTCATAGGGCTATTATTATTGGTATTTTCCATACACTTTACATATGGCCTCCCTGCTGCACATCAGTAAGGTAAAGAAGCATGTAGTCCTCAGCCAATCAGAAGAGATCACCCTACATCACAGATCCCCCACCTCTTTGGCATTTGACCAATCAGCAGAGACCTGTCACGCTCTCAACTTCCTGTTTTCTCTGAAGTCTGAAAAAGACCCAAGTCTGGCTAAACTCATGGTACATTTCTTTACATAACTTAAAAACTAACCATGGTAAGTTGATGAAACTCACACATTTTATTGGTGAATAATTGTGCTAAGTGATGACGTAGTGAAATAAGTCACACTGCATGAAAAGGCAGGCACCATATTTGATCATACGGTTCTTAAACCTTAATTCGTTTTGCACCTGTTATTCATACTTACAGTATTTTCTTGACAAAAGAACCAATAAACCCTAGGACTATGTTTATATGTTGCCAAAGGTTATTTCTAGTACAATTTTTAGGCAAACAATATTGGAGGTGACTGACCCCGCCCACTGCACGTAAAGCACAATCACATACCAACACTTACCACTTAACTTCTGTATTCAAGGTGCTGGTCCCTCCACTTTATGTACAGCAGGCCTTGATTACTAGTTGCTGTTTTGCTCTACTCTATAAACCCTTAAGAAAGAAAGAGTGAACGACTTGGAAGCACACACACACACACACACACACACAAAAAATCTATTGAGCTCCACGTGTTGCCGAGCTGCTCCTACAGCGTGTTCGTGACAAGGAAAATATTCTGTCTGCCATTTTGCCGAAATGGACACTTATTCTTTTCTTTTCTTTTTTTCCTCCTTCGTAATCTGCCGTCTCGGTCTCCTCCAGGAATCACCCGCCCGCCGGAGTTCTCCTAATGCCACGCTCCGCATTTAATCGCTCAATGCCGAATCAAAAGTAATGAATTTAATCAGATGGATGACCTACGAGCCAGATGCGACCATTGGGAAACTGACCTCGTCTTGTTCCGCCTGTCAGAAACTTTCCACGGGGTAATGGACATCTTATAATTGTATTTAGAATGGAGGGCCATGCTGGAGTGGTGTCCAAAGATGGCTGCAGGTTAGATTCCCTCTTGTAATTGATTGGTGATGGGATTTCTAAACTGTATGTAGCAACCTCAACTTTGAATGGCACACTAAATAGAACAAATAGTTTACAGGCACGAAGACTTTCTAACCCCGAAAGAAGTTATGGTCTTTTAACAAACTCAAACTGGCTGAGACCCAATCCTTTAGCATTGTTCACTTTATTACTAAATATATGCATGTGTTGAAGACTGGTAACTTAACTCGTCCTTGCTTTCTAAGCATAGAACAAAGATCTCTCTTCCTTTGTTGCCAGCCGTTAACAGTTCTCCTTGGATTTCTTTAAAGACTAGTTAGGTCCTAGTTGCTCCCTTTAGTTTTAGCTGTATTTCAGCTAAAGAGCACAAAGCAAGAAGACAAGTTTCCTCACAGTCTTAACACTGTTTTGGCTTCATTTACCCCTTATTACTGAAGTTGAAGCACTTAGTCGTTTAAAGGGAGACACTGCAAGCAAAACTAAATTTTTGGTCTCTGAACATGAAAGCTTTCACGTGGAAACAAAAATATACTTAATCATCACAATAGCATGTTTAAATATTGCACTGATTTAATGTTTCTCCATAGATTTTTATAGGAAATCGTAATTTCAAGGGCCATTTTCTCGAAATGCATTTCCCTCACATTGCGACGACTCCACGTCAGTAGCTCCTACAGCTCCTTCCTCAATCCATCCATCCATTTTCTTCCACTTGTCCGTTGCCGGGTCGTGGGGGCAGCTGTTGGAGCTGCACCAGCCCCTATGGCTCCTCCTGCAGGTGGTGGGTCCACAGAAGGACGGCCTCATGGTTCTAACTGGGCCTGTTGGTCTCTCATAAGGGGCTTCTGAACTGCTCTTTGTCTGACCCATCACCTAGGACCTGTTTGCCATGGGAGACCCTACCAGGGGCACGAAGCCCCCGACAACAGAGCTCCAGGATCATTCGGGAGCTCAAACCCCTCCACCACGTTAAGGTGGCCGTTAAAGTGCATATGACACATTAGACAACATTTTTGCTAATACATAGTTAACACAATTATATTTAAGATTTTGCTAAAGATTGTACCCAGTTTTCTTTAGTTTGACCATTTTTGTGATGTTTATAGTTTCACTTCCTTATTGGACACCGACAGGAAGTGACATCGAAGAAGGTAAACAATTTTAAACTGTTGCCATGCAACCATGTTAAGTCAATGGAAAATGAGTGAGTCAAAGTGCTATGGAATGTTACCTTCTTTTATGTAATAAGCCATAGAGTTTTCAAAAGCGTTTTTAATGCATTTTTTTAAGCAGGAGTAGAGACTTTTTGAAGTTTATTTCCAATAGAATTTATTAAAATCGTAATCGTCTAAACTGAGTAAAAAAAAAATTGAGATTTTATTTTTTGGCCATATTGCCCAGCCTCACGAGGTACCAATATTTCCCTGAACCACTGTCCTGAACATTGGCACTTGCCCCTTTTTCAATAGGCCTAAAGCTTGTCTCCACGCAGAAAAGGCTCAGGTCTATCGTTGTTGAACTGCTACAGAATGCATCTAAACACAAATCAAAAATGAAAGCAGACACAAACCCAAACCTCGCGCCTGTTTTTTAGTTTTCCAAGCGCCACCGATAGATTAGACAGCAGACTTTAACCTTGCGTGCCGTCTAAACAAACACTTTGGAAGGCGGCGATGAGACGCATGACAAAGTTAAGACAAAACGGAGTCATGACCCTCTTTCCATTAAAACTACGCGACGGGGCGCCTCTTTTATTCCTGCTAATGATTTATAAAGCGGCTCACACCCCGCTGCTCCTCTACCACTCCCCTCACGAACACATCACACAACAGCGAACAACGAACCGCGCAGCTCGCAGCTCGCTCCCGAGTTCCCGCCGCTCTCGGATTCATTGTGAAAGGCGGCGTTTGGCTGCGGGGCTGACAGATATAATTAGCCAAAATGCCTCCACCACCGGGGAGCATGAAAAAGACCAACCATTACCTACGATGACAGCAATTAAAGCAATTACACAAAGCAACATATGTCGGCGGCTACCAGCCATTTGTCGGCGGAGTATGGGCTCCGTGACAGTGCAGAGTTCAAGCATCGAGAAACATCTACAAACTTACAGACCACGGCTAGATGTATTTGTGTATATTCAACGCCAACGAGCCAAAGAATAACCCCTCATATGAAAGCTAAAGCCTAAGAAACTCATCTTAGCTTCTTCCTTGTTTGTGTTATCATGTTTTAGTTGTTTTGTTGTGGGGTTGTATCACGTTTTTGTAAATTTTTTGCTACATTTTTGTCACAGTTTCTTTGCCACATTTTTATCCTCGTTTCGTAGCCTTTTTGCCATGTTTTTTTGGCCACATTTCTGTCACGTTTTCATTGCGTTTTTGTAGCGTTTTGGCTGTTTTTTTTTTGCGTGTAATGTAACTGTGATCAAGCTACAAAAACCTGATGAAAACACAACCGAAAAAGGACAAAAACATGAGGCGAGAAGCTTTTAGATATTGGAAATAATGCAATCAGTAAGGGTTAAAGGGATATTTAAAGGGATATTTCAGGATTTTTGACATTGGGCCTCATTTCCTAGTTGTCCAGAGTGTTGTTGATTTCTGGAGATATTTTTTCTTAAATTCATGCAGTTCTTATATTTGAAGAGTCTAGTGGCGCTAGGCTAATGCTAGGCTAAAGCATTCCTACGGTAACAGTTAGCCTACATTAAAAACAGTCTGACCCACTCCACAGTGCACCTGAGGTAAATCACTTATAACAACAGACTAACCATATAAATGTCTGTGTTAATAGAATAATTTTAACCATTTTCCATTTAAAATAACTTATATTTGAACAGCATTAGCTTCGTGGCTGTAAGCTAACGCAGCGGCGGAGTGATCTGCAAGAAAATAGTCCCTCAAAATGCGGTAATTCATGTGATACAAGGTCAGTTATATTTCAAAAATTATTCTATTAACACAGACATTTACAGTATATGGTTAGTCTGGCGTTATAAGTGATTTGCCTCAGGTGCACTGTGGAGTGGGTCAGACTGTTTTTAATGCAGGCTAGCTGTTACCATAGAAATGCTTTAGCCTAGCATTAGCCTAGCGCCACTAGACTCTTCAAATATAAGAACTGCATGAATTTAAGAAAAAATATATCCAGACATCAACAACACTCTGGATAACTAGGAAATGAGGCCCTGTGTCAAAAATCCTGAAATATCCCTTAAGGAGCTAAATGTCCATTATTATGCTTTTTTACAGGAATTTGGTTATAATCTCAAACACATCTTTAGCACCGTCTTGGTTAGAAAAAGCAATATTGATCTAAAGCAGCTGACACCAAAACCCTTTTGTTTCCCTCCCTTGTTTTCACACGACCTCCTCACGTTCCTCTTAAACAAAGGACTTTTAATTCTTGCCCACCCTGCACACATTGTAAGGGATTTTAGGCATTTTGTAATCCCCGAAAACCCCTCCCACCCCTCTCCTCTTGCTCCCTTTTGCTGCGCAACTGTTTCAATAGCAAAGATACGCTAGCAGCTCAAAAAGAACAACATTGTAATATGGTGAAAAGCTCTACAAAGTCGATTTTGGAGGCCGTATAAATGGTAAACACCTTAGCAATGATGTTTTATACAGTAACTCAAAATAATGCATATGTATCCCTGATTACTGAGTGTGCAAAACGTCTGTACTCACTCATCCCTTGCCGCCACAGAGGCAGTTTAAATAAAGCTAGAATCGAGAGCTTATGCACTGGAGACATGAACAGAACTGAGGCAAAGGTCTTAACCCTAAACAGGTCGACTATAAATATGAAGACAGGCTTTGAATTGGAGGAAATGTGAGCAGTGAAATGCTCAGAGTGAGTGGTTAAGCTGCTGAAACAGATGAGGAACACTGCCACATGACATGAATTCCCTTTAGAATTGATAATCATCAAAGTCATTTGAAAATCTTAAGGAAATAGATAACTGGGAAGGTATGGTTTTCATGAGCAGATATATATAATAACATCAAAAGTACATGGATAGGATATACTGTACTGTGTGTAAGATATACGGCGCTATGGATCAAAGGTAAAACTCATCATTGTATTCACTGTTCAGTCTCACATGTAATGACGAGCTTTATAAGTGACTGTGCATTTAGCCATATGAAAGAACCTTTATGTGGGCAACATAATGTCTTATTGGTCTAACAAAGTCTCGTCCCATTGTTGGAGACAACGCACTTAACTCCCCGCTACAATGTGCTGCACATTGTTTGGCAGCCGCACTCATCTCTGAAAGGCATCGAGTACAGGGAAAATCAATTATCTTCTGGACAGTAGAAGCTGCAGAATGAAGAATAAAGTTTGTCCACTGATTGCTATCTGTTATTTCGAAAAGGGTTTGTAGTGCGTCCTTCACAGCAAAGGTTGTGTCCGTTCGACTTCATAACTGTTATAGATTACAACATCGAGATGGAAGGTAGCGTTTGCCTTTTAGCTGATGCATTACAGATGTTTAGACCTGGTTTATGCCTGACATTTCTGGGCTTATCCACATGAAACAAAAGACTACTCAAAGTTTAATCTCTTCCGTGTCAGCACACATGAGCATGATTGTCATAATGGTAAAAATGGTAATCATTCGAAAGAACTTTACATAAGGGACGAAACTGTAGGCAAAGCGTTTCTTCTTTTTATACTTTTGTACAATCTCGAAAGCCAAATTTTTAACAGATGACTTCCAACCGGACAAATCAAAATGTTTTATTGTTGAATGAATATGAGTCAAACTTTCTCCATAGATTTGTATTGGGATTTGTTTAAGTCAAAGGGCCATTCAAAATGCTTTTTTCCTCACATTTTTCACTTGTAGTCTCCATTACAAGATTTTACAGTCCTGTACTTACTGGTTATCAGTTGTTTTTTCGAGGGATTTGTTGGCTACCTAATTCCTTACAGACAGTGCGGGACACCACGCTCTGGATCAGAGACAAACCCAGGAAGCGGTGCAGCGTTTCAAAGGAGCAGTAACTAACTAACTAATACAGCATGTCAACAACCGAGAGCCAGAATTGTAACACATTAAACTTATGTCTGTAAGTTCCCATTTCCTTTCCACCTGCAGTGTCAGTTTGTAAATCTAATCATTACCAAAATATAAATGATAAAATATAGATAGATCTTTTGGATACAAAGTGCAGCGGCGACAGGGGAATTAGCATTTGTAACTCCTTTCCCTTTCTTCGGGGGTTGTGAGCCGCCCCCAGGATGGAGGCTTATAAACGGACAGAGGCTACAAGCTTCACTGGGAACACTGGAGGTGCCAATTAGGCCTGTTTAAACACTCCGGAGTGAGGCGAGTCCCGCAGCGGTGGCGGCGCTAACACGTGCCGCTGTGGCTGGCAGCAGTAATTACCTGTCAGAGAACCGCGGAGAGAGGGGTTCATAAATTTAAAGGGCCGGCGCAGCGTGCGGGGAGGCTGATTATGGGAACAGAAAAAGGCCACGAGAACCCACTGATCAAATAATAAAAGCGGTAATGTAAAAGGTGTAATGCGAGCTGAATGTATTTTACTAAAAAAAAAGACACGTCATGTTTGATTAAGGCTTAAACAAATATGGCTTTGGGTACCTCGGCTTTTGAGTTTTGAAATACATGATGTTGCTGTGATGGACACATTTTTGACAAGAGAACTACATTATGTCACGATTAGAAGCTCAAAGAAGTCAATTTTGCTTGATGTGTCACCTTTAAATTATATTCTTATACCAATGGACAATGTGCTGCTACTTTTAAACAACAATAACAAAAGCATATATCGATAAAACCCATCTTCAAAAGAGTAAAAATCCAACCATTTCTTTGTCTTGTGTTATATTGTTCAACCGACTGCAAACTTTATTACATCTCTAATCTTATTCTCCTATTTTATAACTAGATTCAAAATACTTTTGTTGTTGTTGTAATAATAGCGCGCTAAAATGCTCTGGAGAGCGTGTTGGCCAGAGAAAGCTCCCAAACGGCTCCTGGTATTTAGCTGTTAAGTGTCCCTCCAGTCCCCGGTGAGAGGGAAAAGAGCTGAGAGGACCAGTCGATAGTGCATTTGCATTGCTGAGAGACGACAGAGTTTGCGGCTGAAGCGTAATAGGTTGGTTTATCAATGAGTATTGTATCACCGTATTGGATTTTTATCAACTATTATGCTATTTTCTGGCTTTATACAACTTAATAGGCGGCTTGGCATTAGTAATATCAAATTTACAATAGAGAAAACAAGCAGTCTGACATTTAGAAACAAGAACAAGACTTGGCTTTTTGTGAGATTTTAGGTCTTAAAGGGATATTTCAGGATTTTGACATAGATATATACATTTTTTTGTATTCATGCAGTCCTTATATTTGAAGAGTTTAGTGGTGCTAGGCTAGTGCTAGGCTAGCGCATGTCTATGGTAACTAGTAGCCTGCATTAAAAACCTCTTCAAAATCATCGGGTAGTCCTCCAAACGTTGCCATATCTGATTTGTAGAAAGCTCCTTTGTGAATTCCACGTGTAGTAACGCCGGCCGCAGGTAAACAAACGACTGTAGATCCGGTAACCTAGCAGATCACTCCGCCGCTGCGTAGCTTACAACCAGGAAGCTGATGCTACTCAAATATAAGTTATTTTAAATGCAAAATGGTTATATTTTAAAATGATTCAGTCGACACAGACATTTATATGGGTAGTCTGGTGTTATACAGTGCCTTGGGGCCGAATACTTTCGCAAGGCACTGTAGTTATTGAAACAACTGCTTCAAACAGACAATTGTTGGACAGTTCTGGTCTCCTTTGGTTAGTCGCTGATCACTGTAACAACTCGTCTTTGCTGTAGATTTCCAGTGTTGTTTTGTAACTTTAAAACCATACCCAACCATCTTGACTGCTGTGTGGATTCTCTGTTTTCCTGCCGCTTCTTAAATTGACCATTTTCTTGTTTTGGTCTTCCAGGTACGACACCATCACAAACCAGTGGGAGACGGTGTCCCCGCTGCCCAAGCCGGTGCACTCCGCGGCGGCCACCGTGTGCGGCGGCAAGGTCTTCGTGTTCGGCGGGGTGAACGAGGCGGGGCGGTCTGCCGGGGTCCTGCAGTCCTACGTGCCCCAGAGCAACACGTGGAGCTTCATCGAGTCGCCGATGATCGGTAATTCAACTAATCACAGTTTGTACACAGCAGAGTTTAAAGCAGAAGATCACAACAATATACAGTTTTGATAGGACGTCATACTGACTCCTAAATCAACAGCAAATGCTCTCATAGTAAGTAGGTTTTGTATTTTTTCATGTCGCTCTGAACGTGTGAAAAGAATCCTCTCTAAATGCCCCAAATTTAACGCTGCCTCATGAACGCCTCGGGGGAACAATTTGCAAAGAAGCTCCTCTAATGAACCTACAAACAAATGCACAGTGACAGGGAGTGACTTGGAGAAAAGTCTCAAATCAATGCTCACTGACTTCAAAGACAACGTGGGCAAAATGACGACTGGAATTCTTGTGAACTGACTTGAACGACAAACATTTTTCCTTTTATTGTGCAAATGAAATACCCCTGAGTTGTTCACATTAAATTCAGAAGCTAGCATTGACTGTCTTTACTTTGTATCAGCCATTTCATCACAACTTAGGCCTGTGAAGTTAGTCTTTAATTCATTATTATATTTTTCTTGAATTGTCTAAAAACGTATAAGCGGTGGTAGCAGTGCTGATGTTTTCCCTCTTCAAATTATTTCACAGGAAACAACAAATAACCCCATCTATGTAAAATATAAGAGGAGAGGACTGTACTGTAGGGCCCGACCGATACTTGGTTCTTTTACAATCAGCTATCAGTCGATAAAAGACCGAAACCAGAACCAAAAGTGATAGAGACTTCCGTCACAAGTTTGTTCATCTATTTTATATATTTAAAGCAGTACTAACCCCCGGCTCACATTAAATCCGGTTAAGGTCTGGTACGGCGTCCACAATCTTAGAAAGCCATTAAAACCAATGTTGCACACTCACACTGCTCCACGAAGTCCGGGTCCGGCTACCGAGGCCATCCGGCGGCAACGGAAAGAATCCGCAAGAAGTCTATTTTTGCCGGAGACCGGAGCCTCAACGGATCAAGCTGACAGAAAACACGAGCCAAACAGGAAGTCAGGTCTCGTGAGAAAAGAAGATCCGGTGTATTTCAAAATAAAATCTGTCCGCTTACTACTTATCTGGTCTCTTTTACCACCTGTACACGCGTGTAACGTCAGAAATGTAAACATTTGTCCATTACCAGTGACACAGGGGCACTAGTGTGTTTCAAAGCATCCACTTCACTGGGGAGAGTCGTTGTACTGGCAAATACGGCTTTTGTTTACAAAAACTACCTATATAAGGGGCTATTTATGACATGAACTCGCACCAAGAGGGAAACTCACGTGCACTTCTGTTCTCGCCGTTTCTGTGCCTGGCGCATCATCTGGCGCCGGAGCCAGCGGAGCTGGCCACAGCCGGACTCACTGTGAGTGGTAGTTTGGGGCAAACCCGGACCGGATCAGGACCGAACCCGGATCGTAGTTAATGTGAGCCAGGGGTTAGTAACTCGTGCACCCTAGAGGCCATAAGCGCCACTGCAGGTGTCGTAGCATTTCGCGGTTTTTTACTCCTTAATTGTCAGTGAGAGTAAATACTACACTGACAGAAAAGACAAAGGGAGAAGGGATATTGTTCATCCAATTACACAATGGAGATCATTTTTTTCACTCAAACTTGGCTGCAAATACTGTTTAAGTGGCGCTAGCCCGCAGTTAGCTTTGCCCGTTAGCCTGTTAGCCTCTTCTTCGTGATTCTATTATTGTGTATTGCGCCTCTGACCGGTGGCAGCCAAGTTGCAATTGTGGTTTTCTGGCCAGAGACACCAGGGGGAGATGAAAGACCCCCCAATCATCCCATTAACACTTGTATTACCCCCAGAGGGACTACGGAAAGGATTTATTAAGGTAAACAAGTTACTTAGTTCTTCTTAAATGTCGTAGACTTTTACGCATAATTTCGGAACCATAAGAGATAGAGACTTGCTGTTATTTGTTTTGGAATTTGCTAATTTTGTCTTTCAAACAAGCTCCCTCTAAAGTACCTCCTAAACATGAATATCCTGAATGAATCAGCCCTATGCCTCTCATACAGCGCCCTCTGTTGCCGCTGTTCAACACTGACAGGATTAGAAGCATCATACACAGGATTATAGACAAAATTCAGCCAAAAATATCTGAGAAAATCCTGTATTGGTCGCCCTCCATTAGATATATTTCTATATGTTTCTATGATTTAAACCTTTACTTTTAAAACCTTTCAATAAATGTTTAACTCTAGGCTGTTTACGAGATAAAAAAAACAACAAAATACATCCAGTTACTTTAAATATCGGCCTTTACTGTATATTGGTATCGGACCCCAAACACCCATATCGGTCGGGTTCTACTACACTATACACTTTAACACGTTTCCCCTCTGTTCTTCCTGTTTATGAATGATTTTAGCCGTCCATACCATTTGGGATTCCTAGTTTCACCAAATAAATGGCCATTCTCTTGCATAGGAATAAATGTATGACTAGTTTGACTTGCAATGTAGCCTCAGGACACAACTGCAAAAGCCCCATGATGCCGTTACCATTAATACTCATGGGTTTCTTCAATCTATAGTTGGAAAGAAAAACAAGGCCGCCTCCAGCCTTTCATAATCACCTCGTATAGCACCAGTGGAATATGGTTATTATGTGCTCCTGTCAAAGCGGCAGTATTGTAATTGTCGGCAATAGGGCGTCGTCCGATGTTCTCCCGTGTGGTAGCTTCGCCTTGTGTGACATGGGTGCCCACTTTCAGAGCCGCCTGTCTCTGTATGTGAGTGCTTATATATATCCTGTATATATAGAAGTTGTTAATGATGTTTCGACAAGAAGACTAAAAAAAAAGAAAGAAAAAGTGAGATTTCTTTCTCCTCGAGACGCTTTTCTCCGGGGGGAACGTTGCATAACTTTCCGTGACGTGCACCTTCGAAATCCGAAAACTCTGAGCAGATCTTGAGGTGAGAAAAGGGGGGACCTTTTTTTATTTGCAACAAGATCAATTGAATTTCTCCATCAGTCACTTTTCTTTTTATATTTTCAACTCAATTGCTCACTTTACAAAATGTCATTCCTTCACGGACTTTCATCAGATCATCTTTTAAGGCTGTAGATAGCTGGAGTTTAGCCTAGGTAATTGAATTGTGGACTTAAAGAAAATACTTTTTGACCGAACGTTCACATTCTTCTGCTAGCTCATACGACGCACATTTTATTTTTCATGTAACTGAGCATCCAGCTTAAACAGCTGTTAAACATCATGGTGCTTGTCACTTGTCAGAAAAAACATGCTTAGTTTGAATCATTCTCTAATAAATGCTCTCACACTCTTCCTATTCAGCTGCATGAGTGCATTCTCCCAATCACAAGCTGCAATCCTCCTCATACATTATTTCTATCAAAAACCTGCCGTTACATTTAGACGCAGTGATGATTCCATGACACAACTCGACACGTGGTCGCAAACACTCATTTTTTGCAAGTAGGCCGATACCATTACATTTTTTCAGAAAAATAACACTTTCCAAGTTGTTCTCATTTTTTCCCCTAATTAAAAACAAAAACAAAATCTAATTTCCCCCCTGAATTTTCCATATTTTTTTCTACATTTTCCCCGAAATTGTTTTCCAAATGTTTTCCCCATTTTTTACATTTTTTCTCAAATGTTTTCCCAATTTTGACCCAATTTTTATTTCAAGTTTTTACCCCTAAAAAAATAAAATAAATTAAAAATTAAAAAATCCCACCAATTTTGCCCTACTTTTCACAGATTCATTTATAAGTAGTTTATTGTGCTACTTACAATAAACTATAATTAAAATGATAATAATGATTGAGCGATTGGATTTAAGGCACTACCTGATTTTTTGTTCTAGTAATGGAATCAAATGTTTGTTTGTCCTCCTTCAAAACTAAAACAGGTAATGAAATGTAAAAGTGTAATTCTCTTGAAACTTTGCTGATGCTGTTGTAGCTTGTTTTACTTTGTATCACATCATCTTATTGGACTGTGACTCAACTATTTGTAATGCCACGGCGAAAGATGGCGGTTCGAACACTAATGAGTTAAGAAAATAACTTCTATAGGTTGTGTTCACGTAACATCATTACATTTCAAAGATTATATAGTTTAAATTTGATGGCACTGTGGAGAAATTAACCTGTTAGAACTATCTATAGCAAGCACTGTGCATTTGTTCCTCTCTACGCTTTACAGACTGTCCACTTTTTAGACAGTACTGCATCCTCAACGCAAAGACCCTCAAAAGCACGAAACGCTGAGTTAGTGTTTGATCTGCGTCGGACTGCTGTGTCATTACGAGCTGCTTCTCCGCACGCAGAGCCGTTGAGATCCCGCACAGTCATATTATGCGGTTTAAGATGAGGCAGCTGTGAGGGGAGATGATTATGTAATCTACAGCGTGAATGGGATTAGCGGCAGAGCAGCAGCACAGAAGAACAGCAGAGGCTCGTCTTGTCTCATCAGTGGCTCAGTTGGTTAGAGCAGATTGCCGCCGCCGGTTAGTGGGCCACGCAATATAAAGCCAGAGTTATGTTTTCACAATCGATATTACTAACATATCTGATTCAAAACAGTTCTGGTGCTTCCCTAGTTCGCACACAAACCTGAAGTTTGCCGCTTTAATCCCAGCTCCAAACAGTGATGACCTTGGGCAGGACACTTCACCTGATCCGCCTATGTATGAGTGCGGTGTGTGTGAGCCAGTGAGTGATTGGTGGTGGTTAAAGAGGCTGTTGGTGCAGATGTTCAGCCACACCTAACAACAGTCTACCCGAGGGCAGTTGTAGCTTCTGAGAATTGGAAGTCGCTTCATAATAAAAGTGTGTCTCTAAACAACTCAAGAGGATTTTTAGAACAAAGACGTTTGCTGCTTTTTCCATTGAAGCCCCCGGCCCTGGATGTTTATGTGAGCAAGATCACCAGTGTCGAAGCTTCTCAGATGAGAGATGAAACATCCAACCCATAAACCTGTTGTCTGCCATCTTAGGGTTAGTTAGGTTTAGACTTATTTTCACCAGTTATGCAAATCCAAATCCCAAAGCGTATTAACAGGAGAGGCCTATGTACCAGTGTGACACCTCATTTGAAAGCCAAGACCTTTTAGTTTCTGAAAAAAAATATGTGTAAGAGCAAACCCCTGAACTATGCTATGGTTTAGCATAACAGGTAACTACAGATGGCAGTTCGAAAACATGTATCTACGTTCTACTTAAAGAGGGGGTATTATGCTTTTTTCAATCACATAGCACCAGTCTATAGCATACTACAATGATGACGTGACCTTCTGTTGGTCTGTATATGCAGTAAATTAAAATAACTGCCTTGAATAAAATTGCTCTCTCAAAATGGCTGTACTGAACGTCTTGAAATAGGCCTCTGTCTCTTTAAGAAGCTTTCCGACACGCCCCCTTCAACACACTGCTGTGGCATCTAAACAACACTACTGTGCGGGGAGGGGGCTCTGCTGAGCTGAGGAGCAGTGGTTGGTGGCTTGGCTGGTGACAAAAGGTCCAGAGGCGTCTCCAGGAGGTGGGGGCGTTCCTAGGAGGACTGAGGCATAGCTACACCTAAAATGGCTGCCGTCTAAGTTTTTACTGATTACTCAAAAATATGTGAATGAGCCAAGGCAACACTCCAGGCATGTGTTTAATGAGGGAATGACATAATAACATGATATAAAGCTTGAAAAAGTCGATTTTACATAATACCCCCCTTTAAAGGTAGACCTGTTTTTTTGTTTTTTTTTATCACTAACATTGAAAGAGGAAGCCACTAAATTAAAATGTCAGTTGCGGTACAAACTCATTCCCAACATATTTGTAGCATCCCAATTCTTCACATGGACATGTTTCTTGGCACATTTTACAACTTGCAGTGCCACTTTACTGGATCACTGTACAGAAATGCTAGAAAACTGGCCAACCAGTTCATGAAATTGACACAAATGCTTCATAATTAGATGCGCAGTGTTTTTGTAACGAATGGTCTGAGTTTACAATATACAAAAGGAGGACAAAATAAATGTGTTCCACTACTTGCAAAAATCAGGTAACTTTAAAGTTGCTTACCACAACCGAGAGTGAAGAGTAAATGAATTACAAAGCAATATTATTTTTATTAACCGCATCCTAGGGGACCAGAAGCACACAGCATTAATTATGTGTACATGCTTTCAGTCATGTACTTTTGTTGTTTAGCGGCCATTTTGAAACCGAAGTAGAATTATGCAGTACTACAACATGTAACAATCTCAACTCAGGATGAAAATGAAAGACAACTGATTGACAGAGACGCACATTTATGTGAAGAAACCAGTAAGTCAGTGTTTAAGCTGCTCAAGACGTTAGCATGCTACCAGTTAGCATTTAGCTTTAACACTCAGCTCTGACCTCTCCAAGGGAAAGCCCTGAACCACAGACATCTAGCCTTGGATACAACATGTGACAGAGGTCAGAGCTGAGCTGTTACTGTAGTATTTCCTCAGTGTTCATAGATGTGAGCCACACATGTGTTTATCGTGTTGAAGCCATTGACAGTTGATTGACATTTGCTAACCGGTAGCATGCTAACGTCTTAAGCAGCTTAAACATTGACTCAGACTCTATTGACAAACTGTAAAAATCCCAGAGAAAGGTTTTCCGTTTCCTCTTTGATGAGTTTATTTAGTCTGAGGAGTGAAGCAGATCTTTAGTAAATCCTGCTGTAGCTCGACAGACAGAGCTGCTACGTCTGTGCCACATTTGCTGGTTATATCATATAAACGTGCGTTCTGGGCGTGTTTTACTGTTATCTTCTTGAGCAATGTTTACGAGGACATACATTAAAATACCACTGTCAATCAGTTGTCTTTCATTTTCATCCTGAGTTGAGATATTGTTACATGTTGTAGTACTGCATAATTCTACTTTGGTGCTCAAAATGGCCGCCGGAACTATGCGTGATGTCATTGGAAATGCATGTATATACTGTAAGCATAGTGTCAAAATGGTGTTGCACTTAAAGAGGGAAGGAAGAGCTTCAAAACTCCAACTTAAAAGATTAAAAAACTAAATCAGCAAAGCAATAACTGATCGTTTTACTAAATATTTTGACAATTTCTTCCATTTCCTTCCGTTTCGTCTTCGTGCGCTTCCTCCCACAGTTTGTCTCCTGCGCCTCCCGCCTCCTCTATCTCTCTCCTGTGTCTTATCGACTGACACGAATGCTTTATGCGCGGACTTTTGTATGTACTTTTGCGCGCGTGTGATATTGGTCTCCCGCCTGAACTGCAAATAGCTTTCGCAAACACTTATCAGCCCGACTTCCCATCTCTCGCCGAGTGGAGAATAATATTTTGCTCGAGCCAAAAATAGTTCCTCAACAGGCCTATTGAAAAGATACGTCTGTGTTTGCTCTGCTCTTGTCACGCAGCCGTCCTGAGCGTCGCTGCAGATAAATGGCTAATTCTTAAGTCCGCGTTTCGTGCCTGTGAAGGTGACATAGTCCAAGTTATTGCAATGGCAGATTTTCTAGAGATTTTTGTTATCCTATAAGCCTAGCAGAGCAGATGTGTGGGCTGCACAGAGCGCTCATTATTGACTCAGATAATTGGCAGATAATGGTTCTCGTCAGATAATGTTGAGCAATGAAAGAGCTATGAGAAATATAGACTTTTATCCCTTGTCAAACAAATGCAAAACACTGAAGTACTAAAATACTTTTTTGACATAATTATTATTTAGAGCGAGAGAACAGCTGTCGGCAGCAGCAACACGGCCGAGCTGTGTTTTCAAGTTAGACTCGTCTTTATTGGAGCGTTGGGCGACTGCAATACAGCGTCTGGAGAACCATTCCCACGTCTCGATCTCGGCTCATGGTCAGAATCACTTTGCAGGAGGGTTAACCTGTTGTGCGTGTTTTATGGCTGCAGCAGACATCTCTTCTGTTGCTCTACTTGCATGTCAAGACGTCTGTGGCTTTGTTATTTTGCATAGGAACAAACGAGGAGTGCATGTGGTTGTTCCAGAGGAGTGAGGGGGTGAGGACTAATTAGCACAGCGGCTCACAAAGCTTGCTCAAGGCTAACGGTGGAATGAGTAAAGGTCGTCACAGGCGCTATACGTCCCTGACCACACAGAGAAAAGTCAAGCACTAACACGCATTCTTCCTAGAAGAGAGAGACGCTTGGATCACCGAGACAAAGACATGGACCTTGAGTGTTTCGGGACAAACAGCGAAATGAGACACACTCTGGAAGTGTCTCCTGTGGGTGACAAAACTTTCTCCCTTATCTACTCCATCATTTTACCAAATACTGAATTACAAATAGAATTTTCAACTAAATAGAGATACAGAGACATCGCGAGGAGCAAAGTGGTTCAACGGCCCAAACATGCTTAAAAAACTGACAATGCTAACCAGGAAGCTAACGTTAGCTTCATGCTACATTATGCCACTTCATTATGGTGAATGTATGGTGAGTTTGACCTACACAGCTTTTGGTTATGATAAGCAACATTTGTGTTATTACTGTAATTTCATGATTAGTATTTACAAAACAAACAATATTAAATATTAAACATGAAATTGCAATAATAACACAAATGAAATAAAATATGCTTCAAGATTATAGGATGTTATAGACCAAACGTGAAATAAAATATGCATGAAATTCATGAAGATTCATCCAGACTTTTTATTGCGTCCTGACCGATGAACACTTCTGAACCAGTATTAGTAATAGTCTCATAACACCATTACCCAATCCCAGCCAGCTACCTTCGTTTTATTCATTCTAGTGAGAGATCATTGTATCTATCCGTTAGTAATGCTTTCAAATTAGGTTTTCCATGTTTAGACATAATTTACAACGGTCTCAAAGTTCATTCTGTCCTTTTGGGTCTACTTTAAACCCACTTTTCCTGATTTAATCATGACCTGGGCCTTGGAAGCTCAAATATTTAATGAGATGGTACTCGTTGTGAACAGTTTGAGGGCTGCTCTAAACCAATCACCTCTCAAGTCATTCACACAATGTAAATATACTCTCTCCTCTCTCTGGGCTTAAGACTGGGGTGGGGGCAGGGCATTTTTCCGCTTTCCAGCCCAGTTAGGCCATGATCCTGCCCCCCCACCCCCCACATTGTTCTAACTCTAACCAAATCCTTTTTCCTAACCCTAACGTTAATTCCTTAAAAGGGGGTATTATGTAAAATCGACTTTTTCAAGCTTTATATCATGTTATTATGTCATTCCCTCATTAAACACATGCCTGGAGTGTTGCCTTGGCTCATTCACATATATAAAAACTTAGACGGCAGCCATTTTAGGTGTAGCTATGCCTCAGTCCTCCTAGTAACGCCCCCACCTCCTGGAGACGCCTCTGGACCTTTCGTCACCAGCCAAGCCACCAACCACTGCTCCTCAGCTCAGCAGAGCCCCCTCCCCGCACAGTAGTGTTGTTTAGATGCCACAGCAGTGTGCTGAAGGGGGCGTGTCGGAAAGCTTCTTAAAGAGACAGAGGCCTATTTCAAGACGTTCAGTACAGCCATTTTGAGAGAGCAATTTTATTCAAGGCAGTTATTTTAATTACTGCATATACAGACCAACAGAAGGTTACGACATCATTGTAGTATGCTATAGACTGGTGCTATGTGATTGAAAAAAGCATAATACCCCCTCTTTAAATAACAATTTTTAACTGTTACGCATTAATTATGTTTTTGAACCATACAACTTTGTAGTCAAACCTGGCGTAGATGATTTCTCTGAGACTCATCTCTCCCATGATATACATTTGAGTGAAGTTTGTAGCAGTCTGAATATATTCCCGTCAATTCCCATGGACAATTTTTGCCATTGAAAATCTGGTAATTTCGCAACCCTAGAGGGGGCTATGGCTAATCTGTATAGCCTTCTTTCATTACATAAGCCCATATTGTGTTAAAACGACTTCTGGAGCTTTTAACCACACGCCTCCCACTTGCTGATGTCACATCCCGATAAAAACAGAGGCCAAACATCTGCATTTTGATGGTGAAAAGGCCAATTACGCAACAGGATTCTTGGCCTCAGTATTTAAAAAATGGCCAGGAATTTTATGTTACGTGAACGCGACCAATTATCACACAAAAGCACAGCTCAAGGGTATTGCGGCTCTAATCCTGGAAACCTTCGTTGCTTTTTAACGATGAGTCTGCATTTTACAAGGACAAACCAGCCTGCAATTCTCCACCATATTGTGCTTATTGTCTATCTAAACAAACACCGCCATCTTCCTCCGTATACTACCCCGCGCGTCAATCCAGCCGATACAAATCTATGTGCGGCGATAACGCACCGGCGCTGTATCAAAACTACCAACGCCACTGTATGAGATAAGCGCCAGGACAGACCCCACAACGCTCCTCCTCCGCATCCGAAATGTGCGGCCATTCACTGAACAAGACAGGCCTGGTTGTTGTGTGGGAATACCACCAAAAAAAGATGTGACAAAAGCTTTATCAGTCGCAGCTGTCGGGATTCTAGATGAGATAAGGCAGCGGTCCGTTTGTGAGTAAGAATAGGTAGTTTTCAGATTTGACAATGTGCCAGTGTCACACGGATGGGGACTGGCGACATTTTCTAATCCTTTGTAAGGTTTGAGGAGATAACCAGCGATGTGGCAATTTCGTTGAGCTGAAATGTTGAAGTTCGGAGACGAAAACAGGGAGTGACTAGTCAACACAACAGAAGTTTACCTCTGCTTATGTCACAACAATGAACTACCGTGCCCATTTCCAAATAGGAAGTAAAATGATACACATAATAAAACCTTTTCAAACAGGAAAGTTTTTAAGTACCGTCAAAAGTTTGGAAACGCTTTCATGGGGTCATTTACCAAGCTCATGTGCAAAACAAGTAGCGCATCAAAAGTGGATCTGCAGCTATTTACATTGTGTGATTCTCAATGAAGGCATTAACTATGAGTGAACACATGTAGGAAACAAAAGAGTCAAATGATTCGATTTATTTTAGATTCTTCAAAATTACCACCCTTTATTCTTGGCATTTTCTCAATGAGCTTGAAAAGGCAGTCACTGAAATATTTTCCAACAGTCTGTGAGTGAAAATAATTCTGGTGGCTACATCCTGAAGCCCATTGAGAAAAGTTAAAGGGGGGTATTATGTAAAATCGACTTTTTCAAGCTTTATATCATGTTATTATGTCATTCCCTCATTAAACACATGCCTGGAGTGTTGCCTTGGCTCATTCACATATTTTTGAGTAATCAGTAAAAACTTAGACGGCAGCCATTTTAGGTGTAGCTATGCCTCAGTCCTCCTAGGAACGCCCCCACCTCCTGGAGACGCCTCTGGACCTTTTGTCACCAGCCAAGCCACCAACCACTGCTCCTCAGCTCAGCAGAGCCCCTCCCCGCACAGTAGTGTTGTTTAGATGCCACAGCAGTGTGCTGAAGGGGGCGTGTCGGAAAGCTTCTTAAAGAGACAGAGGCCTATTTCAAGACGTTCAGTACAGCCATTTTGAGAGAGCAATTTTATTCAAGGCAGTTATTTTAATTTACTGCATATACAGACCAACAGAAGGTTACGTCATCATTGTAGTATGCTATAGACTGGTGCTATGTGATTGAAAAAAGCATAATACCCCCTCTTTAAAAGTTTTTATTTCAACTATTTGTTGCTTAAAACATAATTCCATGTGTGTTCATTCATAGTTTAATGCCTTCAGTGAAAATATGACATAAAAGAAAAAACAAGAGTATTTTCTGGACTATAAGTTGCACTTTTTCCCATAGTTTGGCTGGGGGTATATCCGGTGCGACTTATATATGTTTTTTTTTCTTCTTCTTCTTCTACGCATTTTTTGGCTGGTCGATTATACTCCGGAAAATACCGTACATAAAAAAAAGCATTTCCAAACTTTTGACGGGTATGTCTTAATAGCAGGAAGGCAGGGTTACTTTCAATATATATTTGAAAGAACTCTCCATTCAGGAAGTCCATAAATTATATTATTATGCGTTATGTCCGTAAACTTGCCAAAATCATTCACCTTTTATAATCAAAACAAACTGCCAACCAGCTCGTCTGATTAACGCCAGCACATGTTGAATTTGACAGGCAAAACATTTGAAAGTGTGCCAATTTTTGTGTCACGAGGCTCAGGTACAGTACAGTTTTGACAGATCACGGAAAATGTGTGAACCCAATCACTACAAACAATGGATAAGACTCAACATGTGGATTTTTCTTGTTTGCAGGCCAAAAACTATAGTGTATGTAGTGTATATAGTGATGTAGCGTCTTCCCCTAAGATTATGACACGACCCATTACGAGCATGTACATAAAAACACCTCTAATTAGGTCTCTTTTTCTCCCTCTTCCATAATGGCGCTGTCAATCGAACCCTCGCCACATCATTCCATTCTAGATTCCATTCTAGTAATTGTCCGCGGGTCGATAGGAGTGTCTTGCGGGTGCTGCTCGCTCCCCCCCCCCTCCCCCTCGAGAGTGGTCCCATCAATTGCCTGCTGTCACTCACTGAGGCTGGAGGAGACAGTAAGGTCTACACTTTACATAAGAAAATCCTATTGTCGCCTTAAGCCCCGGTGGGACGCGGCAGCTTTCAGGATCTATCCATAGGGCGGTATATAAGCCTGATGTACGATGCCTCTCGGAAGGGGAGAAGAGAGCGTTTGCGGACTGTGAATTGCGTTTTAAAAAGCTTTGATGAATCCGAGCCACAGGAGGAAAAAGTGGATGAATCGAGAATGTAGATTTATATAAAGCTATGTTTGACACCATCACGCCAGGGAGCAGAAAGAGCCTGGGAAATTCACAGCACACTATGTACAGCATATAATATAATGTCTCTTTTTTTTTGTGCCTCTTAATCTGACAGTTCAACCCCTGCCAGCTGCTTTGCAAACTTGACCCAGGATATTTGCAAATTCACCGACAGGTTTAAGTCTTGGCTGAACTAAATTGTACCCATTTGTAAATATCATTGTGAGTGTGAGTGAATTGATGTAGTTTCTTAGATTTTGTCATAGACTGTAGAATAAAGCTAAGTTTTTATGTTTACACAGTGATGGACATTGAAAGAGAATTATATCTATATTAAAGGATCAATTTTATTTCAGGTTTTGGGGTTTCTGGTGGTTTTCTGAATGGAATGTATATGTAATACCATGGAATACAATATCTATTTATATATTTATTTTAGTTGACCTTTATTTAACCAGGAAAGTCCCACTGAGATTAAAGTAATAGTGGAGAACATTTATTTTCATTGTTTTCTCCCTCTGGCTGCTTCGACCATACATGGGCATTTCCAAACACGCCGTCTGTAACTATCCCTCACCCATTCATCCACAATTACGGCAAAGCTGAAATATCGGTGACTGCTCCGAGATTACAGGATGTCATTGACCAAACATGAAATAAAATATATGCATGAAACGTGACTTGGCTTAGGAACAGCCCAACCAATAACGATAAACGGGAAAATAATGTCCACAAAACTCTCATATCAAACATTACACATCAAAACGCACACCTGTCTCTTGGCCGCACAGAAAATGGAGAAATAACAATGAGGGAACATGCCGCCATTATCGATGCTCAGGGCAAACTGATAAAATGTGGTAACTGTCTTAAAACGTCCGGGCCCCTAGTGGTCGGCTGGGAAATTGCACCCAAAACTAAAATAAGATACTATTTAAAAAAAAGAAACGTTTTAAAGAGGGGGTATTATGCTTTTTTCAATCACATAGCACCAGTCTATAGCATACTACAATGATGACGTAACCTTCTGTTGGTCTGTATATGCAGTAAATTAAAATAACTGCCTTGAATAAAATTGCTCTCTCAAAATGGCTGTACTGAACGTCTTGAAATAGGCCTCTGTCTCTTTAAGAAGCTTTCCGACACGCCCCCTTCAGCACACTGCTGTGGCATCTAAACAACACTACTGTGCGGGGAGGGGCTCTGCTGAGCTGAGGAGCAGTGGTTGGTGGCTTGGCTGGTGACAAAGGTCCAGAGGCGTCTCCAGGAGGTGGGGGCGTTCCTAGGAGGACTGAGGCATAGCTACACCTAAAATGGCTGCCGTCTAAGTTTTTTACTCAAAAATATGTGAATGAGCCAAGGCAACACTCCAGGCATGTGTTAATGAGGGAATGACATAATAACATGATATAAAGCTTGAAAAAGTCGATTTACATAATACCCCCCTTTAATAAATACACTGCAGAAGTTTATAATTAAGAATATGAAAACAAACATTCTTTGGCTGAAAATCTATCATGTTGCCTAACTCAAAGTTTCTCTCATTCTACGTAAAATTCAAACTAAAAGTTTTGGAAAAGTTTCTGACACATTTGCACCGCGGCGCCTCTGCACTTTTCTCTGTCAGATTCCCTGTTTATCGCAAACATAGCCGCCCATGCGTGGCCACCTCCGCGCCAAAGTAAAAGCGTAACTCATAGAAAAGTTTTAAGCTGACGCAGTCCTTAAACTTAGCGCCGCTTCAGCAGAATTTCCCATCGGTTGAGGGGCCCATCTCTGGCGATAAGGAAAGGCAAAGTGCTCCCAGCCCGCGACAGTCAAAGCCAAATTACAATACCTGCCCGGGATGTCTTCTTTTTACTGCGAGATCTCCAAACGCCGTACTCTGTCTTGGCACAAACAATGCTATCTTCTGGGAGGCGAAATCTCGAGAGCAGCCTGTTATTATTCAGCCCGAGGCGCGGGGAAGGTGAAATGAGCGCTGTGTGTTTAAGAGGCCTAACAGAAAACATCACGTCGCTCACACACACATCTCAATGAGCAGGAGAATAGACTGTTTTGAACTTGTTTGAACATGTTATAACATTACTCCTAATCCTGTACTTTGGTTGTTTCTTCTTCTGCTGCTCAAGCGCCCGTCTGCATTTCCTGGGTTTTGTTGCATCATAGTGGGAGCATGAAACAGTCCTCCACATAATTTTTTTTTAACCCATAATCCGTCAGCGGACCTGTTCTGACCAGTTAAACGCTTTAATCACGGTGTAGCGGATTTGCTGGGAAGCCATTAGCTGAAACTGAAAGCTTGTATTTGGTGTTCCAGGGCAAATACAGGGATCAGCAAACCAAATCCAATGCGTTTAAATGTAATGTAATGCCAAGACACTATTTAAGGCAGCGTAAAAGCGCCGATTTTCACACAAGCTTTTTAGCCAGTTTTCTCCCTTAACAGGAAAAAAGACCAAACCCTTTATTATGTAGCCAGAGATGACCCGGAAATGAGGTTTTCTCTACACTCTTGCAACAATATCTCCACTTTGGAGATATACTGCGGTCATGAAAAGATGTTCCAAATATTTACCTACACAGTTAATTCCATATGTCATTCAGAGTCTAGTCATTTGGACTATTGTTCAGTCGTTTGTAACTTTTTCACATTTTTTAATGAGTGTTCTACTATTAGTGCAAAACAAAGCTGCTTGAGTGTTGAAAAAAATCCATGTACATCTCATCTGGTTTTGGGTGAAACAGATGGTTGTGTACAATAACTCATTTTTTAAGAAGTATTATTGCTGCACAAACACTTTTCACATACACATCGTTACTTTCGAGCCATGCAGTCACTTACCATTAGGGATGGGAATTGATAAGATTTTATTGATATCAATACCATCAATAATTTTACCTATTGATTCGATTCTTTATTGATTCTCTTATCGATGCCTGACTTGTCTGTGTTGAGGAAAAGCAAGGAATGAATGTGCTTTTGATAAACTCTATTGTTAGTTTTCCCAAGAAAAAATATTCATTAAATAAAGTAAGTTTCCAAATATACTGTGGCTCCTGCTGACACTCAGCCTGCCTGGCATCCTCTAAAATATAACGGTAACATTTGTACTTTTTCACCAAGTGTCTGTAACTTGTAACAGACTGATACTGTTTTGTACCTAAACAACAGGACTCGGTCTCAGCCCAAACCCCACAGTTTTCATCTATTTTTGCTTCATCCGGCGCTACATTCTCCTTCCTCCGTCCGTGTGTTGTTGCTTCTACCGCCGGGTCGCTGTGGCTGCAGCCCGTTAGCCAAAGCTGCGAGAGCTCAGCTGATCCGCTCATAGCGCACTCATAGGAGGACGGGCAGAGGTAAACCTGCTCACAGTGCGCTCAGGGCGACAGGCAGCGCAGGCTCCGCTCTGAGCCCCGGGCCTGAGCGGAGGCTACCGAGGTGCGCTCAGACCAGGGACAGACAGTCTTGGACCCGGCTCAGAGCACAGCGGCGCGGGAGCGGGCGCAGCAGCGAGGCACTGAACCCCGTGTGACATGACAATAGCAACGTATCAAAAGTTTGGAAAGAAACTCCAGAGTCAGGCAATACAGCGCAAATAAACGGAGCGTTCGCAGCAGCAAAGCGAAAATGTAAAACTGACACGTTTATAACAATGGACTGTTTAATTGACGACTCGTCTCTCGTGAACGCGTAAAACAGAGGGAAAGGCGAAGTGGAGGCTAAGGGGAGAATTGAGATTGGGCCGATGTTTCCCTGCTTACTTCGAAGCAGCATCAACAGACTCGGAGACACGCACGTGTGTCTAGCTCCGCGGCGCGCTATGGTGTCCGAAAAGGGGAAAAAGAGTGTTTTCAGAGCGGGAGCATCGATAAGAGGGATCGATAATGAAGTAGACGTACAGTTCCGATGCTTTGGTCAAACAGAACCGGGTCTACTTGTAGAACCGGTTCTCGATTCCATCCCTACTTACCGTACTATATTAAAGAACAAAAAGCAGGTTATAGCTTTAAGAAGCAACTCAAATTAAATTATGATAGTGGCACATGAGCATTTAGAAGAATTCTAAAAAAAATTCTCTGAATTACTGTTGTAACACTTTTACTGTCACTTTTATTAAAAAAAAAAATGAAAGAAGAAGCCACTAAAATAAATGTTAGTGGTCCAAACTCATTTTTAAAGGGGTATTATGTAAAATCGACTTTTTCAAGCTTTATATCATGTTATTATCAAAGTAGCTCGCCGGGTAAGAAAGGTTGGAGACCCCAGCCCTGGTGGATCTGAGACGAGGTGTGAACCCGGCGCGTGGTGTCGAGCTCGAACATGTGGAAGAGCGCGGTCATGTGGCCCGTTAAAGTGACGAGAGACCGAGTGTGTGAAGCGCCGAGGTGTTGATGACATTATGTGGAGTGTGACAGCGTTTGTCTCCGGAGGTGTGTGTTAATTAAACTTGTCTGACTCGTCAAAGCCGCGTGGCGAATGCTGAGGGAAAGGTCGGGCCGGATTGTTGTGTGCAAATACCATGTACAGAAATTAAATGTATTAAGTCTAGTGTCATCTTTGGAAAGCTGTAAGTGTTTCATTTGTCGCGTCACACATTGTAGTTATACAATTCGCTTAACGGTAATGGATACAACAAGCAACTTTTGAAAGAAAAAAGCCAAAACTGAACTTTCATGTTTTAAACCAAGGTTATGTTGTATTTTTGACAGGCTTGTGCAGTAAACATAGTTGAGTAATGTCACTATTCAGTTTAACAGATTTGTTTTTGTGGATGGATGGATGGATGGAGTTTATCATTTATCTAACACTTCAACTACAGAGTGCAGAAGATGACTCGAGAACTTTCATTGATCATTTATCTAAGTTATGTGTTATATGCTTCATGTTGCACGATTGAACCGGAAAAAAATCGTAGTTTGTGAACCTGTTCATTAACAATGGCAATAAAAAACTATTATTGCCATTGCCACTATTACGAAATTCTGATTTATTTGTTGTTTCTAAGGATGTAACGATTCACTCAAGCTTCGATTCGATTTCCAATTTTAAGTCCCCGATTTCGATTTTTTTCAATATTTATTATTTATTATTTTTACCTTTTTTTAAGAAAAGAATATGACTAATTCATACCAATGTTCTTTTGTTTAACATCTGCATTTTTTCCTTGTAACAAACTGCAACTGTCTCAGTAAGAGAACTTTACATTACATGAAAATGAACTATAATCATTTTGACATGAGTGCTTGTATATTTACATGTTTTCAGCATAAATAAGATGTGTAGCAAAGCAAACATTTTGAGACATATCTTTATTTTACCAAACTTTTTCTTTTCTTTTTTTTGCAGTTTGAACATAATACGACCATTTAGAACAAATTTCACAGTGCAGTTTTTTTTCCCACAACCCTCGAACGCCTCACAGCCTCCCGGTGCAGCCTTTGTAAACACAAGGAGGAAAAAGACATGACAGCTCCTGTAGGTATTGGATTATTTGACAAGCGGACATTTGATGAGGATTTCAGCAGAATCAGAGCAGGTCGGTCAGATGTTTGTCAGTTTATGATCTTTGGTAAACTTCTGTCAAAATGCTAAACTCTGCGTTAGCCGCTAACACTAATCTCGTAGCTGCTAACTTTAGCTGCGTCTGCTGCTTCGATGCCTACACGTGTTGTGTTTACATGGTGTAGCGTGTGTTGGGGGAGGTGTGGAGCTTGTCTTCTGTTTCTACATGCAATGTGAGAATACAGCTATTCCAGTCGTGCAAAATGGAGTAGCTGAGGGTGGCTTTAACATCGATTCTTTTATTTTTTTACATCGATTCACATTTTACGCATATTAAAATCGATTTTAAATTAATGAATTGTTACATCCTTAGTTGTTTCATATACCTACGGTCTGGGTGAATATTCTATGTTATCCAGCCCACTGACATTCAGCAGCTGCATTTGTATCGTTCCCGCCCCAGAACACTCTGTTTACAGGAAATTGCTACTTCCTCGCTCCACGCGGCAGGCACGTCCCAGTGACACTTTTCACCCTATTACATTCCCCGTTCGCAGTAATTGTACTACAGCGTCTGCATCTTTTTTTACTGTATAGTCCGTATCGAATCATGCACAGTCTCCACCTGTTCCGTTGTCCCCCCAAACGCACGGCTATTTGATATTTTGATTATTTCTCCGTGAATCTATGGAGGTGCCACTGGGCGGTAATGCAATAGTGAATTATTGGGGCTTAGGTAACGGTTTTATACCTGAGTCAGGACCCAATAACACCGCCGTGATTTATGGACTCCGCTTTTTCGCCGATTTGCCATCAATTTTCCTGTTACTACTCAAAGCAGTCTTACAAGCGAGGGCGGGGAGATGTTGTTTGCATGGGTGTTTTACCAGTGAAAGGAATGGGCGAGTTGGCTGGTTCTTGCTGTAGAAACTTTTATTCCCTGTAGTGGAGTAAAAAAACATCAGTTCGTGGAAGGGAAAAAGAAGAAGGATGCAGAATGTGCTTTCTGCATCTGATTACTGAGCAAAACGTTTCTCTCTTAACATATAAACTTTCACTTGGAAAAAAATGATTTAATTATCGCAGCATTTCTTCATAGAGAAAATTAACAACTAGCGCGTGTTTCTCAAAGTACATTTGTCTCACACTTTTTCAGCTCCTGTATTGAATTGTTCCTATCTACTTCCTACTTCCTGATTTATTGAGTTTTTAACATTTTAACAATTTTACTAACAAGATGGGGCTTGATCTCACAATGGAGACATTCACTTGTTATTCAAAAACTAAAGGAGGTGTCCAAAATCCCTTCTGAAATGATCTTTCTAACCATACATACGGAGGACCAAATCTGCCCAAATAATAAATCAATAATTATAGGACTTTATATTGGCCAACAAACGCAACAAACACTGAAATAAAAATATTATAGTTTTAATCAACATGTTATTTTGAGGTTAACATTAACAAATAAAGTCCTATAAATAATGTTTTTGCCTAAATGCTGAAGTTATTAAACTGCTTTTTTAAAGTATCTCTATCATGCTATTTTAGCCATTCCAATGTAAAGTATAGGCATTTATATGATATATTGTACCACTTCCACTATGGAGCACTAATTTTTGTGATAAATATAAGTATTTTCAGGAGGTATTTTTCCAACCCAGACGACAAAACGCTTGGATTCAGTTAACTCCACCCCCTCTCTCCGCTCATACAACTTAAGCAGTAGTAGACAATGCAGTTATAAGGAGTTGTCATCTAAAGCACAGCTTCATAAATGCTAACACACATGCTAACACGCGTTGATTGACTCACCGCTCTGGTCCATCGGGTGTTTCCATTATGGGACTCGTGTTGGTTATAAAAGTTAATCCACTTTGGTTCTGGCCAAGGTTCACCAAACATCCATCAGAGACGGTCACAGACAAACACTATTTTGGCTGATAGTCGCTGAATCCCGGAGAGAAATTCCAACTTCTGGCGATAAAGTCCTGTCTTCGCAGCCAAACGCGCTTTTCTCCGTGACATTATCGTTAGGTGAGAAAAAAGAACAGGTGTCCAGACTCCAGAGTAGTTAGAAAGAGCTCCTTCTTCACAACTTTCGGTGCAAACATGACATCTGTTCAGACGCTCAGGGGTGCGTTTGTTTTCTCTGCAGGGGCAGCGCATCAGGCATTTCCTTTTTTTTCTTTTTTTCTTTCTTCCTTACAACAGAAATAATGAAAAAAACTGTTTACAAATTAAAATCAGGCCGTAAGGCATTACATTACAGACGTCGAGCACTTCCGTTCCGCTCTGACGACAGAACGGAACAACTCAGTCGTTTACCAGGAGAGGGCGGAGCAGCGTCTCAGAGAGCAGGATTCAAATTTTTTTTTTTTATAAGGAAATAGCATTACAACATTAGCCTGGCTAACGCCAGACTAAAATCACAAGTGATATTTAGTCTGGGGACCACCAATTCATTTTCTCGTAGGAGAGGTGTTGTTACGATTGTTCATAGACGTTTATTGGGCGCTACAAATGTCTCTCATGCGTCTGCACGTAGCCATAGCCAATCGTATCATGGTATCAGATGACGTATGACGTACCTGCTGTAAACTTTGAGCTAAACTATTTAGAACACGGTCTAAAGCTTGATCGAAAGATGGCATCGCGTCTGCTGCTGTCATGTTGGATCTGTAAATATATATATTTTTTTATCCCTAAACAAACTACAAGCTTCTGTATGTCAAATAGCGCGTCATCGTCTTACTGTCCCTCCTCGTTCTGTGATTGGTGCCCAAATCCATGGAAAAATGTCGGCCATGGTCCCCAGGCTGTTGTGAAGTTCGAAAAGATTCGAGCGCACACAGCAGTCTGGCGTTAGCCAGGCTATTACAACATGGTTAAAAACTCCAAAACGGCGATTTTGCATGATATATGACCTTTAAATTCTTTTATTGAATGATTTTGAACGCTTTTTTTTCCATACAGCAGAAAATATTTTTACTTTTTTTTTTTTATTACACACCACATTCTTCATTCTTATTTAAATTTGTCCCAGTGCTCCAGAAACGGATCCCGTATCAGATGAAAATCATCTACGTTTCCTTTTAGTTCAAATTAGATTTTTTTTCCAATTGGACATGTTCCATTACATCATGTAGCAAATTAATAAAGGTGGAGTTTTTTTTTGTCTGCATTCATGATTTGATTAAAAATATGATTTTGATTTTTATTTCAGCGTTTGCCATGATATCTTTCCTTTGTTATTGCAATGATAATGGGAAATATGCAGTACAGCACCATCATTATTTCATATGGATTTCTCTGTTGTCATGTTGGTGGATTTTCTTTTTACTTTTACCCAGGAAACCGGAGCAGTCACACAGACACAGGAAAACATGCAAACTCCACACGGAAACAGCAACTTTAATCCACATTTCCAACTTTATTTAGCATATTCAAAGTAAATATTTGTTGTTGTTTTTTATTTGCGTCAATTCAAAGCGTCAAGCAAACCTAAAACCGCTCATCTGTATTTGTCCCGATCCCAAAAATCTGTCAAAGTTCTTTTCACTCAGACGTGTTATTTGTTTGCTTGCTGCTGTATAATCTCCTAACCCTCTTCTCTCCTGTGTTTCAGATAACAAATACGCCCCTGCCGTGAGTCTGAACGGCTTTATTTTCATCTTGGGAGGAGCCTACGCCAGAGCCACCACTATCTACGACCCCGACAAAGGCAACATCAAGGCGGGCCCCAACATGAACCACTCGCGCCAGTTCTGCAGGTACCGGATTAAACGTTTCCAAATCCGCAAAGAAAAGACTCGCGCAAATGGGACGCAAAAGTGCTGCGGCGCCCGGGAAATGTATGTAAAACCGGGGCTTATGGGTAATCCGTCAGTCTGTCATAACAAGGCTAAATGGTTAGACTCGGTAACTGCAGTATTAAGGGTTTTAATCGATTGGGTTATGCGAGGTTATCACATGCAAATACAGCTGAGGTAAAATCGGGTTTGTATTGGTGTTAATACATTGGTGTTAATTAAGCAGATTGTCCAGTAGAAGTGAAAAACCGGCCCTCAAAGCTAGCGGTTAGCATTCTCCGCTTGGGCTGTTGAACCACTTTGCTTCTCTCCATGTCTCTCTGTATCTTGATTTGGCAGAAAATACATCAATAATGAAGCATTGGTTAAAGTATTTGTGGCATCTATTACTTTAAACCAGTGCTTAATATTTATTTATATTAAAAACAGGATTCGAGAGAAAATCCATGATGGCAGCTCAGTCTCCTCCCACAGAGCATGTTCCAAAAAAGGACAAAAAGGCGGGAAACTCCGCAGCTACAAGCCTCCGCAGTGCTCCAGGGCTTGTCAAACAAAGCTCAAGACTTTAAAAATAAATATAACAAAAAACTGCATGGTTAGAAATGTGTTGCAATGAATGCTAACCACAGGAATGTCTCCAGGCCTGTATTACGGTTATAAACTTCTTCTACTTAAGACATCCAGACTTTGTCCCGTCCCTAACACATAGACTTTAGCTCCATTTGTTCATGGATTTTCATCTGTCAAACACTTCGACTCATTCAGTTCAATTCATATCAAATATATCATTTGTTTCTTACTTTGAAACAGTATTTCTGTACTTTTTAACACGACATGATCAATATTTATTGAACACAGGACAGTGATACAATGAATGCTAACCACAGGAACACTGAACCCTGGGACTGAATGGAGAAAATAATGCTAATACGGCTCAACGCGGCTCCTGGTTTTGCATTGGTTGCTATAGGGATTAGCCTCGCCGATCAGACACAAGATGGCCGCCACATCACAGAGCGTCCTGTCCGATCTAGAGTTTTATTAAATAACTTTGTTAGCGACGATCCATCAAACAAAGGAATGTTGAACATATTGACAAAATGGGCAACTTTTCAGCAAAACAATGTGTACAATTTCAGCCAAAACTGCATTTAAATGTGAAGGTTAAAGTATTTGTGGCAGCTATTACTTCAAACCAGTGCTTAATATTTATTTATATTAACAACAGGATTCGAGAGAAAATCCATGATGGCAGCTCAGTTCCTCCCGCAGAGCTTGTTCCAATAAAGGACAAAAAGGCGGGAAACTCCGCAGCTACACGCCTCCACAGCGCTCCAGGGCTCGTCAATCAAAGCGCAAGACTTTAAAAATAAATATAACAAAAAACAATGTGGTTAAAAATATGTCACTATTCTCAGAGTTGTCACGGTAGGAAACTATTTTGTAGAAACAATAAAACTCTTAGGAGCCGAGCTTTAAAGTTGTTGTTGACACGTGTGAAGTCCCCGTTGGTTGCCATGTTAACGTCTTGAGACTCTTGACCCACCGCCAGTGCCTCATTTGAAAGCTAAGACCAGCTAAACTTTTTTGCTGCGTTCTCATCTTCATTTTTATCTTGTTTTTGTCACTTTTTGTTGCTCTTTTTCTGCTTTTTTGTGGCTCTTTTGTTGCGTTTTCATCTAGTTTTTGCCGCTAATGCTTTTTTTCAAGAAGCTTTTAGATTTGGGATAATGCCAAACTGGAGGAAAAAAACTTGGTTAAGGTCGGGGTTAAAGAGGGAGTATTATGCTTTTTTCAATCACATAGCACCAGTCTATAGCATACTACAATGATGACGTAACCTTCTGTTGGTCTGTATATGCAGTAAATTAAAATAACTGCCTTGAATAAAATTGCTCTCTCAAAATGGCTGTACTGAACGTCTTGAAATAGGCCTCTGTCTCTTTAAGAAGCTTTCCGACACGCCCCCTTCAGCACACTGCTGTGGCATCTAAACAACACTACTGTGCAGGGAGGGGGCTCTGCTGAGCTGAGGAGCAGTGGTTGGTGGCTTGGCTGGTGACGAAAGGTCCAGAGGCGTCTCCAGGAGGTGGGGGCGTTCCTAGAAGGACTGAGGCATAGCTACACCTAAAATGGCTGCCGTCTAAGTTTTTACTGATTACTCAAAAATATGTGAATGAGCCAAGGCAACACTCCAGGCATGTGTTTAATGAGGGAATGACATAATAACATGATATAAAGCTTGAAAAAGTCGATTTTACATAATACCCCCCTTTAAGAGGTTTAAAGCAAACCTTCTGGAGTCGTCCCTGGCCACTAGGGGGGCATCGCAGCATTGTCAGAGTTAGCCGTGTCTGGCTGAAATGAAGAAATATATTTAAACTCTACTTCAAATACTTCACCGGTGGAGACTTCAGAGTTTATAAATGTAGTTGTTTTTATCTTGACGCCAACGTTATTTTTAATTTATATTTCTAATGTGCTTTAAAAATGTAGACAGGAAACAGTCATGACCCCACAGGAAGTTAGCCGCTTACGCTTCAGGTCTTGCTAAATGACTAAATAACACAGTGTACTCGCTTAGCCTCTATAACTAGAATCTGTTTTCTTGCATTCCTAAATCAAATTATAGTCACCTTTTAACCCAATTTTCCTCAATAACGCCTGTAATAATTCCCTGTTAGTTAAAAGCACGGATGGAGACGAACACGTGTGCATAACCAGCAGGGATTCAAACTAATTGCCGTGTTTTGTCCCGCGTTACAAGCCCCACATTATAATTCTAGGCTCATGTTACTGTGATTGGAAACAGCGACGGGCCACAGGTGCAATAGTGCCGCCATACACGGACAGGTAATGGGCAGATAAAAGGCGACTTAAGAGCAGTGGGCTCGCTCTCTCGGTCTCCCCGTGAGCCAGAGGTGTGCCGCGGTCCACATAATAAACCCTATTTTTCTCCCCCAGTGAGAGAGGGAGGAGGGAGAGAAATAAGAAGAAACATGCAGAAAATACATTTGGGACGCAATTACCGACAGCGATCCGGTGTGTACCATAAATCATGAATGTCGCAGTTATTGATAAGGCGGGAGCAGCGGGCGCCCGGCAGCTGTTACGCTACATTTAACTACGCCGAGTCCAGCGCGTGTGTCCTACAGGGGGAAAACACGCGAGCAATAGCAAAATGGCCGTGATGGCAGATGTTATCAAGGCTGCGCTGGATCGGGTTTTTCATGGAGACGTTTTTTTCCAATGTATTTAACCAGATTATTGCGCCATTGTGTTGCTCTCACTTAAAGAGCAGCTTCGAGAGACTTGGATTGGATGTTTTGTCTTTTCAGTTTCCAGTGTCAGCAAGCAGAAGTCTTCACGTAATTAATTTTTAAAGCTTAGCGACTAAAGATCTTTAATAAAACGCTAGATAGAAGATAGAAGATCTTGTGACTGGCCCTTCTAACCCAGTGCAATGTAATCAAATGAGAAACGCCACTTATTGCCTTGATACTGTTTTTATCTATGTTTAGTTATTTCATGACTCTTTGATAAATGTGACTGACCTTATGTCATATCTGGAAAGAGAATAATGTTTTTGCAGTTATTCAAATGTTATTCCAGTTTTATAGGATACATAGTGATGGAGAATTATAGACTTAATTCGGCCCTCACATATTTCCCTTATATCGTACCGCAGTACATTTGGGCGCCGACCTTCTACATGACTTGTGGGCCAGTAAACGTGGCACATTGTCAGTGCGTAGACTGTTCGTGCCTACGTGTAACCAAGATTATTTAACTCTCTTCATGTGGAAGTATCGCCAGACTCTGAATGATCAATGCCCTGAACACTGTGTTGACTGTTCAAATGTCTCCAGGCCTGTATGACGGTTATAAACTTCTTCTACTTAAGACATCCAGACTTCGTCCCATCCCTAACACATAGACTTTAGCTCCATTTGTTCATGGATTTTCCTCTGTCAAACACTTCAAATCATTCAGTTCCATTCATATCAAATATATCATTTGTTTCTTACTTTGAAACAGTATTTCTGTACTTTTTAACACGACATGATCAATATTTATTGAACACGGGGCAGTGATACAATGAATGCTAACCACAGGAATGCTAAACACGGAACCCTGGGACTGAATGGAGAAAATAATGCTAATACGGCTCAACATGGCTCCTGGTTTTGCATTGGTTGCTATAGGGATTAGCCTCGCTGATCAGACGCAAGATGGCCGCCACGTTTGACACGTCACAGGGCGTCATGTCCAATCTAGAGTTTTATTAAAGGGGGGGTATTATGTAAAATCGACTTTTTCAAGCTTTATATCATGTTATTATGTCATTCCCTCATTAAACACATGCCTGGAGTGTTGCCTTGGCTCATTCACATATTTTTGAGTAATCAGTAAAAACTTAGACGGCAGCCATTTTAGGTGTAGCTATGCCTCAGTCCTCCTAGGAACGCCCCCACCTCCTGGAGACGCCTCTGGACCTTTCGTCACCAGCCAAGCCACCAACCACTGCTCCTCAGCTCAGCAGAGCCCCCTCCCCGCACAGTAGTGTTGTTTAGATGCCACAGCAGTGTGCTGAAGGGGGCGTGTCGGAAAGCTTCTTAAAGAGACAGAGGCCTATTTCAAGACGTTCAGTACAGCCATTTTGAGAGAGCAATTTTATTCAAGGCAGTTATTTTAATTTACTGCATATACAGACCAACAGAAGGTTACGTCATCATTGTAGTATGCTATAGACTGGTGCTATGTGATTGAAAAAAGCATAATACCCCCTCTTTAAATAACTTTGTTAGCGGCGATCCATCAAACAAAGGAATGTTGAACATATTGACAAAATGGGCAACTTTTCAGCAAAACAATTTCAGCCAAAACTGCATTTAAATGTGACTTAGACTGTATTTTATGCATAAGACCAACTTAGGCAGTAAAATAGTCGAGCAAAATGTATTTGTCCAGTCGTCCTGTACATTCAGCCTTTAATATTGTACCTTTGTGCCGGCAGTGCAGTGAAAATGCCAGTATCTTATGTAAATGCCATCCCCAATACGAGTACAAAGCCTTAATGAGCTTACAGCCCAAGTTTTTAATCCTTGGCGCACACAAACTCCCGTCTGCGACTCTCGTATCAAATCTCGCCACATTTGCATCCGTGTTTGCTTTCTCATCAGCGCGTTTAGGCGGCTGCCTCGCGCAGTCGGGCCCCGTGCGAGTAACGTCCCCCCGGTGAGATAATCAGCGTGTAGCAGAGATGTTGTCTGACTGGAATCAGAGGTGACATTTGCTTTGCCTGGAGAAGTGCATGTACAGCAGTGAGGAGTGTGTACGTACGTGTAGTGCAGTTACAGGTGTGCCCCGAGGGTGTCGAGTGGAAGTGATAACACCCAAAGTTATATTCCATGACGGGTATAGGTCACACCAGTGTTGTCAAGTTTGAATATCACATCGTGTACTTGTTGTTGCTCTGAATGTGCTGAATATTAAGCTCGATATTTACTAGAATCAGGCCAGATTTCAGGTTTTGCTGCTTTACATTTGAGAATTATCCTCTAGACTTGGTTTATGCCCGGTTTGAACTGTTATTATTTTGCCTGCCAAACGAAAAGCAAAAAAAATCACTTGAAACTAAGAAGAACAGCATGACAATTATGAGCGTTTTTTTTTCTCAAGATATTTTAGTCAATTTTTTTAAACCTGGTTGTGTCCAGATTCAGATGTCTTGTAAGACGTTTTACCTCAGGAGTCACTGACCTTTTTAGAGACAAGGGCAGCCAGTTTAAAAACATTCAGTGGGAGGAAAATTTCTGCTTAAATCTTTCTTAAAATATGGTCTGATCGTCATCAAAATCATACGAATTTGTAAACAGTGTCTGCTTAAACTAATATCACCCAAACAATGACATGCAATCACATTTTTATTGGCCATAACAGGTAAACATTCACAGGACAGCGTGGAATAAGTAAGTGAACCCAGGAATCACGCTGATCGTTGTGAGCGTCTAATCTGCTACTACAGGAAATGCAGTTATTGCTCCAAAGGAAAGATCAGCCAGCCATTTAAATACAAAGGTTCACTTACTTATTCCACGCTGTTCTGTAAATGTTTGGGTGGTATTAATTTAAGCAGACACTGTTTAGGCATTCTTATGATTTCGATAAAAATCAGCCCACATTTTATGATATGATTAAATGAGAAATTCCAAAGCGTTCACATTTTCCCTCCCACTGTAGGTCTTAAAGGCTTCTACACAGTGAGCTACAAGAACTAGTGATGGGATTCATGGCTCTTTACTGGGAGCCGAGTCTTAGGGATCCATTCATTTCAAAGAGCCGTTCAAAAGACTGGCTCTTTTTAATGTAAATTTCAATTACATTTTAATGACGTCATTGTTGGGCTGATTCTTGTGTTCGTTCAGGGTAAAATTGACTGAAAAAAAAGATCCGGCTCTTTTCACAATTGAGATCCAGTTCTTCTGTGAAATATCTGTGTTTTCAAGAAAGTGAACTGTTGTATTTGTAGAGCAAGTTCCAAGGGCCACTGAGAGCGCCCCAAAGGACCCCAGGGGCCCGCGAGCATGGGGTTTGTGACCTCTGAGTTATCTAGTCTTTTTTGTTCAAGTACATAGAAAACGTCTGGGTTTTCTTCTGGTTTCCATTTCTACATAAAACATGAAAGCTGAGCCTGGAGGGATTTACACTCCTCACATCGACCTGGAGCTCCCCGGGCGCTCCTGACCGGGAGCTCCTGACCGGGCGCCCCTTTGGCATGGAAGGACGGGCACGGGCCGGTCTCCCTGCGCACCTTCACCTTACCTAATACGTTTGAGTCTGTTACAGTTCACGGCTGAATCAGATGCTAAATGCTCATTTAAATCAAGTCTCTGACGGGGTTTCCTTCACCTCTTAACCCCCGCCTGAACCGAGCACATTAGATCCACTTTACCCAAATCTAAAAGCATCAAAATAGCCACAAAAACGAGACGTAAATGAAGATGAAAACGCAGCAAAAAACCCTGCAACAAAACAGGTGACAAAAAAGTGATAGAAAAACAGCAATAATTTTTTTTTTTTTTAAGCAACAAAACAGCAAGAGAGCAAGAGACTAATGCACAATTTCCTTCGGGATCAATAAAGTATTTATCTATCTACAGTGAGGAAAATAAGTATTTGAACACCCTGCTATTTTGCAAGTTCTCCCACTTAGAAATCATGGAGGGGTCTGAAATTGTCATCATAGGTGCATGTCCACTGTGAGAGACATAATCTAAAAAAAAAAATCCAGAAATCACAATGTATGATTTTTTAACTATTTATTTGTATGATACAGCTGCAAATAAGTATTTGAACACCTGAGAAAATCAATGTTAATATTTGGTACAGTAGCCTTTGTTTGCAATTACAGAGGTCAAACGTTTCCTGTAGTTTTTCACCAGGTTTGCACACACTGCAGGAGGGATTTTGGCCCACTCCTCCACACAGATCTTCTCTAGATCAGTCAGGTTTCTGGGCTGTCGCTGAGAAACACGGAGTTTGAGCTCCCTCCAAAGATTCTCTATTGGGTTTAGGTCTGGAGACTGGCTAGGCCACGCCAGAACCTTGATATGCTTCTTACAGAGCCACTCCTTGGTTATCCTGGCTGTGTGCTTCGGGTCATTGTCATGTTGGAAGACCCAGCCTCGACCCATCTTCAATGCTCTAACTGAGGGAAGGAGGTTGTTCCCCAAAATCTCGCAATACATGGCCCCGGTCATCCTCTCCTTAATACAGTGCAGTCGCCCTGTCCCATGTGCAGAAAAACACCCCCAAAGCATGATGCTACCACCCCCATGCTTCACAGTAGGGATGGTGTTCTTGGGATGGTACTCATCATTCTTCTTCCTCCAAACACGTTTAGTGGAATTATGACCAAAACGTTCCATTTTGGTCTCATCTGACCACATGACTTTCTCCAATTACTCCTCTGGATCATCCAAATGGTCATTGGCAAACTTAAGACAGGCCTTGACATGTGCTGGTTTAAGCAGGGGAACCTTCCGTGCCATGCATGATTTCAAACCATGACGTCTTAGTGTATTACCAACAGTAACCTTGGAAACGGTGGTCCCAGCTCTTTTCAGGTCATTGACCAGCTCCCCCGTGTAGTTCTGGGCTGATTTCTCACCTGTCTTAGGATCATTGAGACCCCACGAGGTGAGATCTTGCATGGAGCCCCAGTCCGAGGGAGATTGACAGTCATGTTTAGCTTCTTCCATTTTCTAATGATTGCTCCAACAGTGGACCTTTTTTCACCAAGCTGCTTGGCAATTTCCCCGTAGCCCTTTCCAACCTTGTGGAGGTGTACAATTTAGTCTCTAGTGTCTTTGGACAGCTCTTTGGTCTTGGCCATGTTAGTAGTTGGATTCTTACTGATTGTATGGGGTGGACAGGTGTCTTTATGCAGCTAAAGACCTCAAACAGGTGCATCTAAATGTAGGATAATAAATGGAGTGGAGGTGGACATTTTAAAGGCAGACTAACAGGTCTTTGAGGGTCAGAATTCTAGCTGATAGACAGGTGTTCAAATACTTATTTGCAGCTGTATCATACAAATAAATAGTTACAAAATCATACATTGTGATTTCTGGATTTTTTTTTTTAGATTATGTCTCTCACAGTGGACATGCACCTACGATGACAATTTCAGACCCCTCCATGATTTCTAAGTGGGAGAACTTGCAAAATAGCAGGGTGTTCAAATACTTATTTTCCTCACTGTATCTATCAGTTATAAAAAAAGTGACAAAAATGTACCAAAAAAGCGACAAGGCAACAAATCAGGCGACAAGTGATGAAAAAGCAACAAAACAGATACAAAAAAGCAAAAACAAGGCAACAATAAAAGCAATGAAAAAGTCAAAACAACAAAAAAGCGACAAGGCATCAAAACAGTCAGGAACTTGCCAAAAAAAGCCACAAGGCGACAAAAAAAAGGAAAAAGTCACAAATACGCAACAAACAGGCGACAAAAAAGTGATTAAAAAAAGCAGCAAAACAGACAAACAAAACAAGTGGCAAAAATGTACCAACAAGGCAACAAAACAGTTGACAAAAAAGCAATGAGCATTCATTTATTAATTTATTTCAGACAGACAATGGTAACAAAAGGAAAAATATACAGTATATAAATAAAATGATCCATTTCTACCTGAAAGGGAGTGGGAAGAAGATAACTAGTTACAAGTTTAAAAATAAAAAAATAAAAAACACACTAAAAGACCGTCAAAGCAACAAAAGAGATGACAAAATAAGTGATGAAAAGCAACAAAAAAGTGACAAAAAAGCTATTAAAGCAGTACTAAGTAACTCTTGCCCCTAGCGGCCATAAGCGCAACTGCAGGTGTCGTAGCAAGTTACAATTTTTTAACTTATTAAATGTCTTGGAGAGTAAATACTACGCTGACAGAAAAGGTGAAGGGAGAGAGGGGTGTTGTACATCCAGTTTTACAATGGAAATAATTTTTTTCACTCAAACTTGGCTGTAAATACTGTTTAAAGTGGCGCTAGCCCGCAGTTAGCTTTGCCCGTTAGCCTGTTAGCTTCTTCTTCGTGATTCTATTAGTGTGTATTGGTTGCTCCGCCCCGGTGGCAGGCAAGTTGCAAGCATGGTTTTCTGGCCAGAGACACCAGGGGGAGATGAAAGACCCTCCAATCATCCCATTAACACTTGTATTACCCCCAGAGGGACTACGGAAAGGATTTATTAAGGTAAACACGTTACTTAGTACTGCTTTAAAAAGCAACTAATCAGGCGACAAAATAAGTGATGAAAAAACAACAAAACAGATACAAAAAGCAATGAAAAAGTCAAAACGGCGACAAAAAGGACCAAAAAATACAATGCAAAAGTGAGGACAATGCGAGAAAAAGAATCTTAGACCAGTTTTGTAGGTCTTTGAAATGAGGCGTTACTCTGGCCTATAGGCTGTGAACTCTAGTCAGGCTTTTAGATTTGGGTAAAGACGATCTGGAGCAAATGTGCTCGGTAACAGCGGGGGTTATAAAGGGTTTTATTTCCTTTTACAGATAACAGATCATGTAAAATCTTCTCTCTCTCTCTCTGCGCAGCGCTGCGATCCTGGACGGCAAGATCTACGCCACCGGGGGCATCGTGAGCAGCGAGGGTCCCGCTCTGGGCAACATGGAGACTTTCGACCCCTGCACCAACCAATGGACACTGCTGCAGTCCCTGCCCTGCGCGCTGTTCCGGCACGGCTGCGTGGTCATCAAAAAGTACATCCAAAGCGGCTGACAATGACTCCTCCCCCCCCCCTTTAAATAAACAAAAACAAAACACAAAAAAACGAACGGTAAATTAAAAAACAAAACAAAAAAAAACATCCCAGGAACCACCAGCCAGACGCTCCGACGCGGGACGACACAGGGGGAGGACTCTTCTTATTTCCCCCCTTTGTCCCGATCGGGGATAGCCCTGCAGAATGTAAACGAACTCCAGCCATGTCAGGGGAGGACGATGCCAGTCCAAAACAACAACAACAACGCACTGGGACTTTTCTTTGTGGTGTTTCCTCACGTCTGTTTGCTCATATACGTTTTTTGGTGAAGTGTGTGTGAACTAGGCGTGGGACAATAACCCCGGTCCGCTTTTCGTTATGAAAGATTAAGCATTCATATTCAGGCGTGAAAGTTAAGACGTTCCAATAGATTTGTTTAAATGAAAGGAGCTGGTGTTACAGACTTATTGTTGTTTATCTGAGAATTTTACATCCGTTTATTCCCAAAGTGGGCCCAGATCGGGTCAGATACACAAGTTGTAACATTTTGAGTTTGAAAATAAATATGTTTTTCAGTAAATTGACTTCTTGAAACCAGTATTTAGTCCATTGTTTAGTTATTTTCCAAGTATTTTTAGCAGTTTTACATCACATTGTTTAAATGTTCCGTGATGGCCGCTTCAGGTTACATCCTGGTTAAAGGGATATTTCAGGATTTTTGACATAGGGCCTCATTTCCTAGTTATCCAGAGTGTTGTTGATGAGATTTTTTTTTTATTTTTTTTATTCATGCAGTCCTTATATTTGAAGAGTCTAGTGGCGCTAGGCTAGTCTTATGCTAGTGCATGTCTATGGTATCAGTTAGCCTGCATTAAAAACAGTCTGACCCACTCCACAGTGCACCTGAGGTAAATCACTTATAACGCCAGACTAACCATATAAATGTCTGTGTCGATAGAATAATTTTTGAAATATAACATGAATTACCGCATTTTGAGGGACTATTTTCTCGCAGATCACTCCGCCGCTGCGTTAGCTTACAGCCACGAAGCTGATGCTGCTCAAATATAAGTTATTTTAAATGCAAAATGGTTAAAATTATTCTAGACACAGACATTTATATGGTTAGTCTGGTGTTATAAGTGATTTGCCTCAGGTGCACTGTGGAGTGGGTCAGACTGTTTTTAATGCAGGCTAACTGATACCATAGACATGCACTAGCCTAGCGCCACTAGACTCTTCAAATATAAGAACTGCATGAATTAAAAAAAGAATAATCTCCAGAAATCAACAACACTCTGGATAACTAGGAAATGAGGCCCTATGTCAAAAATCCTGAAATATCCCTTTAAGGGGATGCTACAAATGAACTACATTACTATTCACCAATTCTCTACAAAAACACGCTTTTTAGATCTAGTCTGTTTCACTTATCTCTGTGTTTGAATTGTTTTATATGGATTCATTTTTTCACTTTCCTTTGCACACCTTAGCGTTAACGTAAAATGTGTTGAAAGGTATGAGCTGTCTGGACTTTCTAGAGCAGGGCGATATTGACACAAATGTGTATCTCTATATCTTTGGGGACTTACGCTATAACAATAATGAAGTGATAGTTTGGCAAACCATCAGAACTGGGCCAAAAATGTGCAGTAAACATCCACATCGCTAGGTCTCTCAAAATGCTCAGACTGAACAGACTACGAAAGGGTAGAAAAAACACTTTCCACAATTCCCCCTAATTTATTTATTTATTAACAATTTTTCCCCATTTCTTTCCCAATTTTTTTGAACCTTTTTCCGCCCTATTTTTTGCCATTTTGTCCCCATTTTATTTTTTTTATTTTTTTTCATTTTCCAACATTTTCCCCCCTATATTTTCCTTATTTTCCCCCGCATTTCTTCAACATTTTTTGACATTGGAGATAAACTCGATATTGTGAATTTGCATATTTTCCAAACAGCAATTTCAATATCTTGTATTGGATATCCTGTACTCAGCAGGTAGGGACAAATTGAGCAGATTGGAACACAACTCATTTAGACATGTTTAAAGACCCTTTAATTGTTTGTAAACATCCGGGCTTAGCTGGAGGCGGGAAGCTCGATCCCCATCTATTTCCATTGTAGCTGTTGTCATAGTAACGATAAACACATGTCTAACTGTTTTTGGAAATAACAGATAAACCTTATTTTATCGTCTCAAACGTCATTCTTCTTGTTCTTGCACCTTAAGCCACAACAGGACCACATTTTTCAGTTGTAGTTTTACACTTAAAATCGCTAGTTTTAGTTTAATCTTATTTCTCTTGATCACTTCCTGCCTCCAGCTGATGTCACTGATGATGTCAGCAGTTAAAGGGTCTATAGATGGAGCAACGTCTACATCACATCAGTGGCGCCAAAAGGTTAACGCCCCTTTTTGGGGGAAACAGAAGCTCCGTACATTGGAATGAATGAGGAAAGATCGTCTGAGAACTTTTAATTTACACATGAAAAAACTTTTTCTTTGTTTTATTTAATTATCAAACGTGAAAAGGAAGCCATGGAAGTGACCTGTTGTTTCAGATCATTCACAGAGAAGACGGTTAACGTTTTAAACCTGAGCTGCTAAACCCACTATGACTTGTCTGTGACATTTGACTATATAACTTTTTCGCTGGATGCTTTATAATGTCACTACAACAGCTTCAGCTTTTAGTCTGTTGCTTTTATATTATCATTAAATTAAAATCATAAAGCCTACAATGTAGTTTTGTAGCTTATGAGAGCAAATGGTACATGGTTCATTCAGCAGCTCACCTACTAGCTGCTAATGCTAACGTTAATGTGTGTTTTAAAACCGAGAGAATCATTAATTAGGCCTAATGCTGAACAGGTTTAATGAGTTTGACTAATTACCGATTAAAGACGTTACACAATGTGCATAATACACGGCCACAATGTGGAGCTGTTTCCTCAGTAATGAGCTCTGACATGGACATAACAGATGCTAGTGATCGATAAACTCGCTCATATAAGTGTCCACAAAAAATAAAAAATCTTCCAATCGTCTTCTGACAGTGACTTGATGTGTCTGTAATCAAGAACGGACATTGTCCTGTAGATCTGATCACTGGTTTGGAATATTTTATCCTCTGAATAAGAAATAGTCCCTGTTTCACATACACACTAATGCAATTTTTAACTCTCGACTCCCCCAAAAGGGAGCGTTGCCCAGTAAAAGTTCCCGGATGTTGCTCCCATCTATACCTGATTTTTTTTTCTTGTAGTGCAACCTAGAGGCAAGTGGGAAAACCACTGTGCTTCTAATGATAAAGCACTTGCATTCGTTTCATGAACTTGTAGGCGAGTTTTCCAGCATTTCTGTGGAAAGTGACCCAGCAAGTTGTGATAAACTCATCCCTGTGGAGAATTGGGATGCTACAAATGTTAGGAAAGTTATGAATGAGTTTGGACAATGAGCCGAATCTTCTTTCATTGTTGTATAAAACCTTTAATGCCCAATCTTCTAAATCGTTGAAACCACAAGCAACTAATAAAAATTCACGTCTTTTTAAAAACATTTTCATTCAAATCTCACCCAAATTTGCCTTTAGAGAGCATTACCAATACCTATATATTGTCCCATGCCTAGCACTCGCTCTGCTTCATCGCGCCCCCTACAGGCGAAGAGGGCGAGGTCATGTTTATGTAAAGTCGTCTGTTTCCCTCATTAGATCCCGGGGTTTTTATTCTAATTCCTCAGTGGCTCTTTTCTCCAGCCGGATCCGAACTCTCGATAAGCTTCTCCCTTTTTACAACTTTCTGGAACGAAATCCGGTCATGCGGGATTTAAAATGTAGAAAATTGGCCTAGTTTGTGTTGCTTTCCCTTGTGCTTCCTTCCCTGAGTGATATTTCATGTGTGTTTTTATGATTTTTCTGGGTTCATTGCTCTCGGGGATGTATTATTATTTTTCTTTCAGGAAGCGACCGGAAAAAGCACAATAATCACTTGTGTTCCTCTGTGTTTTTTCGTCTTAAAACGTCGGCTTCACCTCAGTCTTTGTTTTATAGCGTCTCGACCCGCACGATTTCCGGGTTGGTGATACACGTGTAAATACTGGAAGGAAATATGTATATTTTACAATCTGAAGGCGATTGTGTATAAATGTTTTTAGAAAAATCGAAGCGAGGAAGTTGGGTTCTGAAAAGGTTATGTCTGTAAATCTGTACTCAAAAGAATAAACAATTGTTATTACTGAAGCCTAATACATATACCTAAACATAAGCGCCGGTGTCTCGTCTTATTTCATTTTCTTCTATACTGGATGAAGGTGTAGGTGCAGTGCCATCTTTGTTTGTTTTACCTGCTTTTCTTTTAAATGGCACAGTGTAGATACAGACGGCAACGAGGGGGAAGGAAGTCTGTTAGGAAATCGCCATAAAACATTAAAGGGATATTTCAGGATTTTTGACATTGGGCCTCATTTCCTAGTTATCCAGAGTGTTGTTGATGTCTGGAGATAGTTTTTTCTTAAATTCATGCAGTTCTTATATTTGAAGAGTCTAGTGGCGCTAGGCTAATGCTAGGCTAAAGCATTTCTATGGCATCAGTTATCCTGCATTAAAAACAGTCTGGCCCACTCCACAGTGCACCTGAGGCAAATCACTTATAACGCCAGACTAACCATATAAATGTCTGTGTTGACAGAATAATTTTAACCATTTTGCATTTAAAATAACTTATATTTGAGCAGCATCAGCTTTGTGGCTGTAAGCTAACGCAGCGGCGGAGTGATCTATGAGAAAATAGTGCCTCAAATTCATGTGATACAAGGTTAGTTATATTTCAAAAATTATTCTATTAACACAGACATTTATATGGTTAGTCTGGTGTTATAAGTGATTTACCTCAGGTGCACTGTGGAGTGGGCCAGACTGTTTTTAATGCAGGCTAACTGATACCATATAAATGCTTTAGCCTTGCATTAGCCTAGCGCCACTAGACTCTTCAAATATAAGAACTGCATGAATTTAAGAAAGAAAATATCTCCAGACATCAACAACGCTCTGGATAACTAGGAAATGAGGCCCAATGTCAAAAATCCTGAAATATCCCTTTAAGCACACACAAATAAAGTCGGGTCAAATGCAAGTCTTCCGGAGGCATGTGTCCTCCCTTTGGTTAGCATGTGGCTAATATACCAAGGATACATCAGTGTAGCCTTCGCTGCCTTGCTCCAGCCACAATCACCCATAATGCACCACGGCTCTCAAGAAAAAAAGTTTAAAAAAAGGTGGCACTGGCTTGTGTGACTTTTTAAAAGCACTTAAATTCCACTTAAGGAAAAAATACAAGCTTGGACTAGTTTTATGGTTCGTGTTCGTTTTTGTCAAGATTTGGTCAAATAATTAATTTTAGGTTTTTGTCTTTTTAGTCAATAGAAAAAAAAACAATTTGATTATTTGTATTATTATGAATATTCAATTCAAATATTCAAGCAAAATCACTGCTTCATGGAGCAGCAAAGGACTTGATTTGTTTGGTGGGCACTGAGTTTAATTGATATCAGGCACTTTGACGTTTTTATTTCAAAAACTAAGTTTTTAGTCCCCCATTGAGTTTTTTGTATTTTCAGTTGGTTTCATCATCTCAGTGCTTTCTATTTATTTATTTTTAGTTTGAAAAAATATAATTACTTCAGAATCTACCTCAGCAGACCCTCCCCCCCTGCCCTGGATAAAACATAACTTCCTTTTTTATTTTGTGATGTCACTTCCTTTAGCTCTGAAGCGTGTTCCATTAGCAGCTCTTTTTGGACCAAAGCCTTGGACTGGAAGGAAGTGAGTTTGGAGGCACTGCCTTCAACACCAAGGCAAGGCACCTAGGCTTTGGGAAACTGCCATAAAGAGAACATGGTCGGCATGGTAACCGTTTGCCTTTATGTCACTTCCAGTCAGTGTCCAATACGTTTGTTAAGTGGTGACATCACAGCTCTACTTCCGGGTCCACAGATGTGCGAGATACTACAAAAAACTCTTTAATACCACAATCAATATTTCTGAAACTTAACAGAGAGTTACTGAACATACTTATTTATCAGGCCCATTAGCCAAAAATGCTGTACCTACTGCTATAAAAGTAATATTTACCAAAATCGCTACATCCGGGTTAGCGGAGAAAAATGCTAACGGCGCAGCAGCTACGCTAACCCCGGAAGTGGCGACTTTAGTAAATATTACTTTTTTAGCAGTAGGTGCGGCATTTTTGGCTAATGAGTCTGAGAAATAAGTAGCTTCAGTAACTCTGAGTGTCAGAAATATTGATGGTTGTTATTAAGAGTTTTCTCGCACGTTTGTCAGTCTGCTAGGACGTGGAAGCGAAAGTTGTGACGTCACACTTAAACATAAGGAAGTGAAATTATAAACACAAAAATGGTCAAACTAAAGAAAGCTGGGTAAAATCTTAAATATAATTGTGTTAATTATGTTTTAGGAAAAAGTGTGTCTAATGTGTCATAGGCACTTTAATGATATTTAAAGCTTTCATTTTAACACAATTCAATGACTTACTTTTCAAAGTCTTGTGGAAACCCTTGTAAAACATCTTCACTTTATGCAATAGATGTTCCAATAAACTCGAAGCTTAATTTCCTTTGCATGTGTGACCTGCAAAAGAAAGCTGCCCATGTATTTCAACCATAAATACATTTATGTCTTCATAATAAAAAGGCGCGCAGCTCTGTTCAAGCATATCACAGCAGTTTATTTAAGAAATACAGTAAATGTTTCATTTCAAATATAACTTACACTGATATAACAATTGCCAACAAGTGTGTTAAAATACACAAAACCCCGAAACAAAACAATCGTATGGAAACAGTCGACAAAAGAAGAGTTTGAAAACGGGAAAGAGCGACATAATGGAGGAACAAAACAGACCCTTCCGTTTACTGGACTAAGGCGTCTCCACTACCAGACAAAAATTGGTTATTAGTCCAAAACTGGCTACCATTTAGAACAAGAAGAAAGGAAGATCACAATGTATGACATTTAGCTAAAATCAAGTTCATAAAAAAATGGCAGAAGAGACGATCACGAACTACATTAAGCGAGTCTCCTTCAATCCAAAAGTCTGTAACCCAGTCAACAAATTCGAGATGCAAATAAATAGGAACGTCAATACGGGTTATGTTGTTACTTGTGATCCTGAGACGCGTATGTGTAAACCCTTTCATCCCCCTTAAAAAAAAACAAAGAACAAAACCTGCTACACAAATGCTACAGATATTAAAACGAGGACACGTGATGTCAATTTGTACAAAAAAAAAATTCAAAATATTATCAACAATAAATAACGAGATGATTTCTGGGTTTTATGTGTGTGTGTGGGGGGGGGGGGAGGGGGGCGCGGTGTGTGACCAACAGTACTGGTGAAAAAGGTTATGCGTATAATATACCCAGGTTGAAATCCATTGAGGTAGCGTTGGCGTCTTCCCGCAGTAATCCCGAGCGCTAACCTGCCAGTTTGCATATGGTTTCTAACTCCCGTCGCCCAGAAGGAAAAAAGGCAACATTTGCACCACAAGATTTTAGGATTAAAGGGGGGAAAAAGGGGGAAATTCTCAAAACCATAGCATCTTTAGCAAACAGGACAATGCCAGGCTTTCGTTACATAAAGCTTCGGACGATAATTTACTAGAGTTGTCCAGCAAATATTAATGCTTCGTTTGTGAAATACAGGGCACTGCCTAGAATGGCCTTGTTCGAATCCGAAATAAATGCACAAGTGAAATGATAAAAAGTACAAAAAAAAGGATTTCACAAAATAACACAAAAGGTTGTTAGTTGACCACTTGAAATGTAAGATGCAGGTGTCGACAGGACTTGGCACGATTTTAGCGTTTTTGCATCAAAACTCAAAAGAAAAACTTTTTTTTTTTCCAGAACAGAAAACGAATGGTTTGACAGGAGTTTGACACAGTACGTAGTTTTTAAAAAGCTAAAACAATGTAGAATTTTTGTTGTTTTACTTCTAAAAATGATTTCGAAAATCGTTTTTTGCTTCAAAGTCGCCCCAGTCTGGAGCAGTGTTCACTTTGACGGTAGTTGACGCAATGCCAGGCAAATTTAGTTCACCATCATGTAGTCACTCAACCAAAAAGTGTTATAAATACTATTCAAAAACCAAATGTAACAGTCCAGGCTACGACTGGAGGCTCTTAATCGGTCATCTGTACTTGGCTGTCTCAGTGCCTCTCGCCTCAATAGGCTTCATCAGCAACTAATGCACTTCTAGCGACAATACATAGCCTATTGCAAATGCTGATGAAGTTGCTGACGAAACCAGATGCGAAACCACCCAGTACAGACGGTGGATTAAGAGCTTTTGTCTATTTCATCAGGAGCAAGGATCTAGGTTGATTTTCAATTCGTTTTTTATTTATTAATGAGATCTCATTTAAAGTGAGTCTTCATTTACTGCTTTAAATTTTGGCTTTGTCTAAATTTATAAAAAAAGCACATTTACAAACTCTACTATGCAAATGTATTAGTCGTCAAAAGTAACACTGCTCATCGTCACACCATCAAACCCATTTCTACATTTAAAAAGCTCATCACCGCTAGATCGCTCCCTCTCTCTCTCTCTATCTCGACGATTTCATTTGAGGTTTACGTAAAAATAAGGCACACACTAGGCAGTGCAAACTCCAAACCTTGTTCCAAATTCGTACTGCTTCCAGTCGGGCGTGGAGGAGAATCTCTGCTCGAGCGATTGGGGGGAACATTCATGTCGTGGAGTTGGAGGCCGTTCGGGGCGGGTCCATCTGCTAAGCTAGTTTCACTACAGCCCCTCTACGTCTAGACTAGCTCCGAGAGTCCTTTGTACAACAGGTTACTGCTAAACTCAAAAGGGACGAGCCTGTGTTTCTGTGAATGTGGTGGGTAAACAGGCAGGAGCAACGGCAAAGAGGCTAAACCCGACACAATCGAGGAGGAAATTTATTTTATAGCATTGAGGCATCCAAATACAAAGCCTTGTTTATAAGTATTTACAGGAAAGCTTTGAAAATGATTGATATGGCTAAAAATATAAAAATTATTGATAAATGTAAAAAACAAAGTTAAAGTGAGACAGAATGGCATAGTTATAAATAGGGGATAATTTGTGTTATTTATTTTTAAATATTATTATTATTTCTTTTATGAATTACAAAAGCTGGCCAGAAATGGGGCTGTGTACCGTTAAACGATACCAGTCTGGTATCGAGAAAAAAAGAAAGAAAGATAAAATCTTTATAAGTTTTTATGCTGTTGGGTCATCAAAAATTAAAAGAAAAAAGTAAAACAAGTTGGGGAAAAAAATTGGGAAAAACAAGTGAAAAAACTGGGGGAAATTTGGGGAAATTTTTTGGAGAAAAAAAACTGGGAAAATAGTGGGGGAAATATTGGGGGAAAAACTGGGAAAATATTGGGGGAATATTGGGTTAAAAGCAGAAAAATAAAAAAAAGTAAAACAAGCTGGAATTTTTTTGGGGGGAAAAACAAGTGAAAAAACTGGGGTAAATTTGGGAAAAATTGGGGAAAGATTTAGAATTTTATTTTTATTTTTTAAAGGAAAGAAAAGGGAAAAAACTGGGAAAATTTGGGGGAAAATCGTGTTAAAAGCTGAAAAATTAAATGAAAAAAATTGGGAACAAATTTTACATCATGGGAAATTGGGGAAAAAACGTGTAAAAAAATGGGGGGAATAAAATGGAAAACTTTGGAAAAAAGGTTAAAGAAATTGGTTAAAAATGGGGGGGGAAATAAAAACTTGTAAAGTGAAGTTTCTTATTTCCCCTCAAACAAATGATACAAATGCAAAAGATATTAAATGGAAGGAAAAGGAATAAATGAATATTATTAGTCTGTTTTATTGTTCTATATGACACCTATTAGTATAGGTATCAGAAAAGGTATCGAAAACCAAGTATCGTGAAGTATCGGTGTTGACTTTTTTTTTTTTTTTAACAGTACCCAGCCCTAGCCATAAATCACTCTGAATCCTCCTGACGAGCCGCGTTCTCTGTCACTGCTCCTTTCTGCCTCTCCACTTTCTGAATACAAGACCACGTTTCACAAGATACCGGCCCGTTCCTTCTTCAAACCACCAGCGATGCTCACCCACGTCTCTAAAACTGTAAGCGAGTGGAAATCCCAGCTATTTATTTATTTATTAATTTTTTCTTTTTACAAATACACCACTGAAACTGGCCTAAGTGTCATTCTCATTTACAGTGTCGCGCCGAACGATTTCTGTGCTTTTTGCTGGTGAGGATTTGGTCGCACTTTGCGGTAACGAAACACTATTGAGCATCGGTAAATACTTCATTTGTTCTTGTGTAAAAAAAAAAAAAAACATTTACAAAGCTTTACCGATGAGTTTTTCATTTGTGAGCACATGGTGTTGATGGATAGTTTTGGTAACCATGCCGACGCACTGTATGTTACTGAAGTCAATCATGCTAATCTTGTAGCCTAATTATATCTTTATTTTATTCTGTAGAAAGGAAGTAACTACATTGGTCTTTGCTCGTAATCCATCAAGTTCATTAAGTTGGCAAAGCGTCTTGTGCTTGTAAATGACTAACAAACGATTAGTAAAGCTTTGTAACTTTGATGCTTAATAGCGTGCGGTTATCATAAAGTGTTGCCAAGTTCTTAAGTGGTTTTTCGATGCACCTTTTGTGAATATTACAATACATGGACTCAAACAACATAAGATGTTTTTTTTTCTCGATATGAGCAGCTGATATGACATCTTCACCCGGTCTGTTGGTTTACGCAAGTTGAAAAAAACAAAAAAAAGTTTGCGCTCACTTCTAACAGTAGTCCCAAGAGAGGAGGTTTTAGCACCCGTTTAAGCACCGGTGGGGGGGGGGACCGTCGAGAGCCCGGTCTTCGCAGTTTGGTTTCCGTGAGGCTGATTGGGCTCGTGGTCTGGCTAAGTTCCTGAGACGATAGCACCATAGAGAGAGTCTGTGGCTGTCCGTGTTGAGATCTGCCCCACAGGTGAAGAGATGCTGCTTAGTATGAACGAACGTGTGGTCCCGAGCGTCACCTGATCCGGAGGCTCTCACAGGAATGTGTCGAAATGCTGGATTCGGTTTTCCATGTCCTATGAGACGAAAAAGAAGAGATAAAAACATTAGTGTTAACAGGCACCCTACAAATGCTGGCTGAAAGCAATTCACAGGGACAGATTTATCGAATTGGACGCCCCCTTTAACTTCTTAACCCCCACCTGAACCAAGCACATTTTCTCCAGTTTGGCTTTATTGAATAGCTTCTTGAAAAAAAACGTCTAAATAGTGACAAAAACGAGGATGAAAAGGCAAAATTAATGTGACAAAAAAAGTAACAAAGAAGCAACTAAAGAGTGACAAAAACATAACAAATAGGTGACAAAAACATTGCGAAAAACCTGACAAAGAGGCGTCAGAAAAAGAGAAGTAAACGCAACAAAAACGTGACAAAAAAGTTACACTCAGTATTGTGGGCCTTAGCTGTTGCTCTCTAGTCAAGAAGCTTTTAGATTTGGGTAAAGCCGAACTGGGGTAAGAGGTTACCCCTCACCAGTGTTGCCACAGATTACTTGAAAAAGTAACTTACTTTACTGATTACTTGATTTTGAAAGTAACCAAGTTAGATTACAAGTTACTTTATTAGTTACATTCAGCTGCGACCGACACCATCTCCACTGTCACCACACACTAATGACAAACCCTTTTACCAACACTCACTTTATTGGAAGTGCATTTTAACAGTAACATCAACAAAGCGGATACAGACTCAGAAAAGTTTTGTTGCAATGACAACACACAAATATGTAGCGCTGTTTGGCCACAGGCTGGAATACACATTACTGAAGGAACAACAGAACAGCGATGAAAAGTTTTGTAAGCCACGGTGAAAGCAATGTGGACAAATTACGCCTTTTCATGGGGTTTATGCAATTATTCAGAGGTGCCAAGGCAAATACTAGAGGAAAGAAGCAGCTAAAAGGCAAACTATGACGCTAAGCTAAGTGCTAATGTTATGCTAAGACCAGCTAAAGTTGTGCTAACAGCAGCTAAATGCGATTATAGGTGAAATCAGGCTGTCCTCTCTCCTCTTCCCAATCAGAGGCCAACCCAAAAAGTTAGTCTGGAACCCTGAAAGTAAAGCAAATATCTGGAAATGAATAACTACTTGCACTGAAGGTTTTGCTTTTACATTGTTTTTTATATTACCCCATTACCGTTTGCCGCGCTATATAAACAGTATCATTCAAATCCCAATAGAGAGAAACCTTAACTACATTTGCGGTCGTCTTTGTACTACATTCATTTACACTTATACCTTTGATAAATTGGATGTAGATTACAGCTTCATAAATACTTGCTGATTTGACTCCGGCAGAACTCGAAACTCCGCCGCCTCTGTGCAATAACATTTTAATATTACTTGAAGATTTTCCCACAGCAAACAACAGCTTTCAGCGGCGTGATAAATGACAGAAAATGAAGCAAAGCTGTGCTGAAATGAGACGGGCGATTTTTCTCAGCGTGAAAACAGCTGAGTTTGACACTGACTAAATGCGAGCGGAGCCGGAGGACGCGAGATGGATGGGAGACGGCAATAGAGCGTGATTAATGCCTCGGAGACGCAGCCACTGTGTTTGTGTATTCGTCTGAATGGAGTCAGTGGCACCAGTAACACATGCGCCACCGCTGCTCTTCAGCTGTGAGAAGCATCATTTACTATTCACACAACAGGGCTTTTGGTGGAGAGCAAACTTTGAAGTGGAGACTAAGCCTTAATGTGCATCAGAGCTCGGCAAAATATATTCATCATTGAGTCATCAATTCTGGAGGAGGGAACCGCCATTGTGTCCATGGGTAAAGTACTCAGCATGTGGCCGAGCCATAACGCAATGCACAGGACAGGGTGGTCTAATCTGCTCTCGATCGCCAAACTTTCTGCACACACGCTGAGGGAAGGCTGATGTGAGTGGGGTTGTTTGGCTGCGAGCCGCCCGTCTCTCCTGTGCATCTTTACACAGCACCACAGAAAGCCATGAGCTCCAGGACCAGGACAGAACAACATGCTCCTCAACGGGGCTGGCTATCGTTACATTTTTTACTTTACTTTTTTACGATACTTGGGTTAAGATGCTGATACCTGAACGATACCTACGCTAAAATGTGTCATCTAGAACAATAAACAGAATAATGTTAATTTATTCCATCAAAGACTTTCTTTTCAATTAGTATCATTTATTTGAGCTGAAACTTAATTTAATGCTGTCCCTGAACCAACAGCATCAAATACTTTTTTCGGTACCTGCTTCCAATAGTTTTATTCTTTCAATAGCAGTAGTAGTAAATGGTACCCAATCCTCAATCAAGGGAGTCTATCACATGTGTCTATAAAGGCTCCAGCTTTTAAACTGGGTTCTGTTGGGTCTGATTCAGTGGGACTTTGCTGATTTCATGTGTTTCGTTTACCCATAAGGGAATCTGTGCCTTTCTCATATTGTAGAATATGTTCAAAATTGCTCCATCGATCTTTGTCTTAGAAATGTAAAAGCCTTGTCCAAAATAGCTCGTAAACTTTCCTAATAAGAACTGAACCAGGGTTTATACAGGCAGAAGCAGGTCAAATGCAATACTTTTTAATCCAATTTTAACGCACAAAATATATTTTATTATAAGGACATTAAGTCAGCGTTTCAGCGCTATGGCCTTCGTCAGGCAAAAGAAAACAAAATGCAGTAAAAATTCAGTAAAAATTAATCATCAAACAAGAGGAAAGAGAATTAGACAAAATGGGAAACATTTGAGCAAAAATAGTGGGCATTTAATCCAAAACGGCACCTTAATATGTTTTTGAGCATCATTTTGGTATTTGATGAACTTATACAGTAAAAAGTTTAAAACTGTTGAGAAATATTCCAATAAATTTAGATTTAATGCCAGTTTGAGAATAATGTAATGCTTTTTCATGACATTTAAAGGTCTTATATCATGCATATCGACTTTTTGGAGTTTTTAACCATGTTGTTATGCTATTTCCTTATCAAAAACACCCCCAGAGCGGTTTTTGGCTTCATTCACGCAGTTCTAAGCAATCCTCCTGAAATAAAGGAACTCTCCGACTCGTCTGTGCTGTCCCGGGAGAGAAAACAAACGCACCCCCGGAGGATCCGATCAGAAGTCATGTTTGTGAAGACTGAGCTCTTTCTAACCTACTCTGGACACGCCTGTTCTTTTTTCTTACCCAACGATAATGTCACAGATGCGCGTTTGGCTACGAGAGGAACAGGACTATTCAACCTTCCTAAAGAAGAGTGCACTCGCCAGAAGTTGGAATTTCTTTCCGGGATTCAGCGACTATATCAACCAACCTGATGGATGCTTGGTGAACCTTGGCCAGAATCAAAGTGGATTAACTTTTGTAACCAACACGAGGGCCATAACGTAAACACCCGATGATGGGGAGGCCAGGCTGAGCGGTGAGTCAATCAAAACGCGTGTTAGCGTGTGTGTTAGTCATTTATGAAACTGTGTCAACTCATAACTTATGTGAAGTAACTTCACTTTTTGGAGCGATATTTATATTTATAATACCGTAAATGTGGAATGAGCGGAGAGAGGGGGCGGAGTTAACTGAATCGAAGCGTCTCGTCTTCCGTGTTTGAAAAATACCCCCAGAAAATACTTATATTTCTCTCAAAATCAGTACTCCATAGTGATAGAGGTACAATATATCATAGCCTATACTTTACTTTGGAATGGCTAAAATAGCATGATACAGCTCCTTTAAGGCCTTGACTTTGGCCAAATTAATTTGAATGCTTTTTAATGCCTCGCGGAAACCCCGTAAGCAATTCCTATTGGTAAAAAAAGGCAGAAAAGACGTCATCTCAAAAGATAGGTAAGGCTACTGCAAAAGTACTATTCACTGTGGTGCTATAATTTACCACATCTACAATTACACGGGGAAGTTTTAAAGATGTCCAAATCTGGCTTCACTCGCGTCACTCGCTTTAACATCACTGTTTAGTTTGAAGCTTTGACGAGTCAATCAACGTCTACGTGCCAATCAGCTGTCTGTCCAAACCGAACTGTGAGGCGCTTTTAATGAGAAGCACCACTTGTGTCAATCTGTCATCTCGTCTGACGCATATTCATACTTTTCTTTTTTTTCCCCCTTTAAACGAGTGTCCATCTTGCAACACAGATCAAAATGTGTTATCAGAGTCTATTTTCAAAGTACAATCTAAAAAGTTTTAAATGGCCTTTCGTAATTGGCTTGATTGAGAAAACGATTCAGGAAATTGGAGAAATCAAAATCAGACACACTTTCACTAATTAAACTATGAGTAATGCCTTACAAGTTTTGAAAAGGTCAGAAACCGCTTCACTTTTATTTTGTACGTAGAATGAAAACCAAAACTTTCTGATCTATTTTTTTTAAATGTGCACTGTGATTTAATTTTTTATGACTATATCAAACTTTAAAAATCTTTGTAGGTATTTTTTGTCCGCAGAATGGTTCAGCTTAATTTTCTACCCACCGCACTCAACATTTTAATGTCACGGGCTGAAGTTTGTGCTGGTTCTAACTTTACCAAACACCATTACTGTGTCAATTAGGCACTTAGCAGGATAGCAGGCGCCCACAGGTATCAACAATGGGTCAGTGGTTGTAAAAAAAAAGTCACCGAAAGCCTGAGTGGACGAGCGGGTAAAAATACAGCGCTAATTTTAAAAAAAGCGCCTGAGAGTTTTAGCTCATCGGCCGCATTATGACACGACTATGCTTTTAACACCGCGGAGCCTGGGTTCGCTGTACTCCCACACAACGCCGCGGCACTGCTCCTTGGCGCTTTTCCTGTGATCTTCAATGCGTCGGCCTGCAGCCCTTTTTCACAGCGTCACCAAAGATCTCACCTGGGTAACTAACAAGCAGAGAAAAACTCAATTTTTATCAGATGCTGTGGTTTGTGTTTTAGAAGGAAAGATTGGCTTTGCTCCGTATATCATTTTCAGATCCCTTTGAAACAAGCTCTTTGAATAACTAGGTTTGAGGTTTAATGCGATTAAAATATATATCAAAATTAATCACACTTTACTTTAGACACTTTTTCAGTTTCCTTTTTCCTGCAAGATGTTGCTTAGGGAAGAACACCAAAAACCATCTTACTGTCAAACACAGTTAAGCCGACATAAACTTATTTAAAATCAACTTGCGATATGAGATATGGCTGAGAAAAATTGCAATATTTCACTAAACGATATGTTCCATTCTAATTAAAGCAGTACCAAGTAACCCATGCCCCTAGAGGCCATAAGCACCACTGCAGGTGTCTTAGCATGTTGCGTTTTTTTTACTTATTAATTGTCCGTGAGAGTAAATACTACGCTGACAGAAAAGACAAAGGGAGAGAGGGATATTGTACATCCAATTACACAATGGAAATAAAAAAAAATTCACTCAAACTTGGCTGTAAATACGGTTCAAGTAGCGCTAGCCCGCAGTTAGCTTTGCCCGTTAGCCTGTTAGCTTCTTCTTCGTGATTCCATTAGTGTGTATTGGTGAGACTGACCCGGTGGCAGTCAAGTTGCAATTGTGGTTTTCTGGCCAGAGACACCAGGGGGAGATGAAAGACCCCCTCAATCATCCCATTAACACTTGTATTACCCCAGAGGGACTACGGAAAGTTTATTAAGGTAAACAAGTTACTTAGTATTACTTTGAACACAAATTGTAAGTAACTAGTTTTTTAGCAAATTATGTCAAAATAAGACTTAAACAAGACTAAAATTGAACTAAAATAAGACATGTTTAACTAAAACTGAACTTCCACACATTTATAAGTTCAATGCATTGTTTGTTTTTGGCTGAGTTTGCAAAAAAAAAAAAATGATGTTGAGATATTGTGGCTTCCTGCGATACGGATATTGCATCACCTAATATCGTGATAGATTGTGCGATACATTGTGCAGCCCTATTCTCCAATGTCCTGGGACAGGACAAAATAAATCAAACTGCTATTGTCTTTTTAGTGTTTGAAATAAATACAACCCTTAAATACATGATGCTTAAAAGTGATCATTGCGATTAATTAATTACAAAGGTCATAATTACCTCAAGTCCCACCACTAGTTATAACGTTGAATCCTCAGCCCAAACCTACCTGCAGTGGTGCTTTGCATAACTCGCAGATGTTTCAGTAATCTTGCATAAGACGACAGTGAAATTGGGGAATTGTGCTGCACTAATTAGCATTAGCCGGCACTGATTTAAGCTTGTTTTCTTGGCGGCTCTGCTAGCATTATCATCCACATTTCATGACAACGAAGAGGCCAGCTTCGAGAAAACAGGAAATCGAAGACAAATTCCCAGTGAAGGACATACAAGGGTGCTAGACAAAATCATTGACTACCCATTGTTGATTAAAAACCTTCAAGCGGACAATCTCAGTTCAGTTGGTCAATTCTTCCAGTTTCCTCCATTTCTCTCAGCTCATTTTCTCCATGCGGCTTCTTTTCTGAATTGTGAATGCATTATTGTGTCTCAAAGATAAGTGCTGTTTCGCAATCGTCTGCCAACCGGTTCCAGCAGGAGAGAAGTCGAAGCCGAGTTCATTTATGCTGTAAAGACCGCAGTCGTTGAAACTGATAGAGAGTGATTCTCTGCTCGCTGTGTGATGTGATTCTCTTGATGCAATTGTTCAGCGTTTGTGCAACACCATTTCAAAGGCAGCCTTGGAAGAGTCCTCTCTCTTTAATTGCGGCAGGCAGACTTCGGAGCCATTTTTAACGGCTGATTTAAAGTCTAATCTGTGGCAGGTAAAAAGTCGATTCGCCAACAACAGGTGGAAGCTTTTTGTTGCCGCCTTTGGACACCGTTACAAAACATTACACGGGATCAACAACCTTTCATCCCCTGTGAGCTATACTTAAAATGAAAACGGCTAGTTTTGCTCCAAGGATACCCGAGTAATTGTGGGACTTCGGCACACAATTACGGAACCTAAAAATGTACGAGAGAAAGAACAACTGTAAAATCTGTTTTGCCAAGACTCAAATTTGACTCCATCAACTTTGTGTCAAAAAGCAACTTTAAAAGAGCTTCTGGAGCCTGAGCTACATTTGGACAACTGGTTTAAAGCAGGGTTAGGCTATGTCAGGGCAAAAACGGCCCTCGAGCATTTATCTTCAGATCCCTGAGATGACTTTGAGAAATATTACACCAGACAGGGATATAAACGCACTTGAAATAACCTTGTAGAACCCTGACACTTCTTTTAGACCTAATATACAACATTGAGGGGGACAAAAAACTCACCTTGCCTTGGTTTAAAGGGCAACAGCAGAATAATAAGCTTGGTCTGTGACTGTGACAGAGTTTAAAAATCTTGGATTGGTCCTTGATCCTAACTAGGGATGCACCGATCCGATACTGGTATAGAATATCGGAGCTGATACTGGGAAAATACGATATCGGGTATCAGCAACAAATATCTCATACTGAACCGATACCAGTTTTCACTTTCACCAACTAAATCTAAGCTATATGTCATTTTGAAGCTAAGAACCTGGAGAGCCAGCTTTAACCCTCGCAAACGTATATTTATTAACAAATGCTGCGGCTAGCAACAGCATACTAAAGCTAGCGGGAACATGCTAATGCGGCAACTAATCAAGGCTGGGTCAGAAACTATAATAGAAATACCTAAAGAAGCCAAATAAAGTAAAATCGGCCACTGCTGGAGTGGCCAAGTGTTAAAGAATAACTGATACAAGATATTTTTAATGCATAAGTTGTAATGATCATGTGAGCTGTTTATATTATGTAAAATAGCCTGTCCCAGGGATACTTGTTTTTTCCATTAGTTTATTAATAGATATTGATAATTGATCTGTAACATCATGACAAGAAAAGACTTTACTAATCTCACAATGGAGAGAAAAGGACCATTCACGTTTTAACTCAAAGACAATTTTAAGAAAGTCTGTTGGTATCAGTTAACATTGGCAGATACAGTGGGGAAAAAATGTCAGCAACCAATTGTGCAAGTTCTCCCACTTAAAAAGATGAGAGAGGCCTGTCATTTTCATCATAGGTAAACCTCAACTATGAGAGACAAAATGAGAAGGAAAAAAAATCCAGAAAAATCACATTGTCTGATTTTTAATGAATTTATTTTCAAATTATGGTGGAAAATAAGTATTTGGTCAATAACAAAAGTTAATCTCAATACTTTGTTATATACCCTTTGTTGGCAATGACAGAGGTCAAACGTTTCCTGTAAGTCCTCCATGCAGATCTCCTCTAGAGCAGTGATGTTTTGGGGCTGTCGCTGGGCAACACGGACTTTCAACTCCCTCCAAAGATTTTCTATGGGGTTGAGATCTGGAGACTGGCTAGGCGGCGTAGTGTGTTACTGACGGTAGCCTTTGTTACTTTGGTCCCAGCTCTCTGCAGGTCATTCACTAGGTCCCCCGTGTGCTTCTGGGATTTTTGCTCACTGTTCTTGTGATCATTTTGACCCCACGGGGTGAGATCTTGCGTGGAGCCCCAGATCGAGGGAGATTATCAGTGTCTTGTATGTCTTCCATTTTCTAATAATTGCTTCCACAGTTGTTTTCTTCACACCAAGCTGCTTACCAATTGCAGATTCAGTCCTACCATTTTGTTTCTGGTGTCGTTCGACAGCTCTTTGGTCTTGACCATAGTGGAGTTTGGAATGTGACTGTTTGAGGTTGTGGACAGGTGTCTTTTATACTGATAAGTTCAAACAGGGGCCATTAATACAGGTAACGAGTGGAGGACAGAGGAGCCTCTTAAAGAAGAAGTTACAGGTCTGTGAGAGCCAGAAATCTTGCTTGTTTGTAGGTGACCAAATACTTATTTTCCACCATAATTTGCAAATTAATTAAAAATCAGACAATGTGATTTTCTGGATGATTTTCTCTCATAGTTGAGGTTTACCTATGATGAAAATTACAGGCCTCCCTCATCTTTTTAAGTGGGAGAACTTGCACAATTGTTGGCTGACTAAATACTTTTTCCCCCACTTTACTCAAACCCCCAGTATCGGTTTTCAATCAGAAGCAAAAACAAAGCTGAATCGGTGCATCTGTAATCCCAACTGAAGTACATCCAGTTGTTTGATTGTTTTGAGCTGCCAGGATGTCTTTAAAGACACAGTAAACTATTGTATAATATGACTATTATTTACATCAAGAGCCACGTTTGATGTCATTACTGTTGACTTGACTTTAAGTTCTTGTTCTCATCCGGGCCAGTAAAGCTCTGTGTTGAACCGTATAAATATACAGTAACACATGGTGCACAGAGCTGAGCCGGTGCTGCGCCTCCCTGGTAATGCACATGCTGGTTAAAGGTCACGTACTTGTGCAAAATCTTTAATCGCTTTGCGTGACGGAGCAAACGTAATAATAATTGTGGGCCGATGTGAAGGCCAATTTGTAGCCTCTGTGTTATTGTGTACGGTCCCCCTGGCTTTAACTGGAGGCAGCCCCGCAGTCCGCTCCGTCTGCAAAAGGTCAGCCCCTTCTGGATGACTGAGACGCGGCGCAACCCAGAGACGAAGGGGGGCAGTTCCAGTACAACAAAAAAGAGAAGGTACAGGCACGCTCCATGTTACTCTCATGTCCTCGGCAAAGACCAAAGACAGGAACAGTAGATTAATAACTTCTTGTACGTAGTTCTTCTTTTCCATATTGCGATTCATGCTGTTCGAGAATTTGGTGGAACATAACCTGGAGCATTAACATTCAATTAGATTTCCAATAACAGGTTAAGTATTATGCACATCTATGTCCGTCCCCGTAAGACACATGAACCCGAACTGTGAGTCCGTGTGTAAAAACGCGGGCAATCGGAGCATGTGCCAGACGAGCTGACATTTCTGCTCTCCCATCTCGAGTTTGGGCTGCCAGGATGAAGGGTAGTCCAGCCGCACCACCTGGCTCACCCCTCCCCTCCGCCTCCTCTGCCGCGGCTGACATCCTGACAGCAGCTCCGAGACACGGGACAATGTGGTCTGGATAAAAGCGCGTGACCGCACCACGGGCAGGCGAGGGCAGAGCCAATTTAGTCACTCATGTAGCCAAAAATATTACACGCACCCTGAAATATCATTCTTGGTCACACTATGCAACTCCTGTCATAAAAGCAATGAGAAAGGCCTTTGTTTTGCATCAAGAAAAACATCAGTGACATGATCGAAATGTTGCTCTCATTGTCACAGATCAATTGCCAATTAACTTTGCTTATTATTATTAAAAGCCAAATCAATCTAAAGCTGGATTTACTGAAGCAGACGTTTTGCTTCCACATACCAGGGTTTCTGCAGTTGGCAGCAAGTCAAATTTAATGCTTGTAAATGCCATTTTAACACCTAAATACTAGGGATGGGCATCGATTTTCGAATATTCGAATAGTCGTTAAATCATAAAAATCGAATAGTGTACCATATCTGGAGGGGAAAAAAATTGTATTACTGTCGGCTTCCGCACGGGGGCAGCGTACCATTTGACGATACGCAGTGGCGGGCTACATGCCAAGCCGTAGAAAAAGTAACAAACTGGAGAAGACACGATGGAGAAATTACTGCAGCAGTCGTCAAAAAGTTCCATGTGGAGCTATTTCCAAAAAACAACTGAAACAGAGGTACAATGTAAACTCTGCGGAAAGGGTGTTTTCCACGGCGGGACTTATTGTAAACAGACTTCGTTCCCGTCTTCATCCTGTGCATGTGGACATGCTGATCTTTCTGAATAAAAACTTGGATTAGGCTTGAACTATTTTTCGGATTATGAGGACGAGCATGTTAAAAATGTTCACGTCAGCAATGCTGTCTCTCAGGTATGTTTAGTAAAATGTTCAAAATTTATATAATTATTGTTTGAAGTCTCCGCACTTTGTTAATTGTTTGACGTGACGACGGTATTATTGGGTGATTTATGAAAGGATAAACCCGGTCCGCACACGCACCTTTTGTATTGTATATAATATCCTGTGTGTTTAATGGGATTAAAGACAGAAAACGGTTCTATAATGTTGTGCTGTGAATTGCATCACTGTCAAAATAAAAAAGAAAGAGAAAAATCGTGGATCTATATCTGTTTCCGCAGCGGTGGGTGTTGGGGGGTGGGGGCAGTCTGGCGGCAGTTATTGTCAAATATTCGAATATTAATGATTAGTACCCCACGATTATCGAATAGTACTTTTGCTTTAAATGCACATCCCTACTAAATACTAAACTTTTAATGCCACAAATCACAGCACATTTAATTTCATGAGATTTGTCAAAATTCAATTAAACATGGAATGAGGGAAAATGTTGATATTCAAAACCAAACTGGACACAACAGGAAACGTTTGAGCAAAAGATTGTGTAGATTTTCAGTCAGAACAGCAGTAACATTAGTTTTAGAACAAAGTGCAGTAAGAATAGGTGAGCAATGACATTGAGAGGAAAATGATATTTTCTACAAAATTTAGATTTAATGCCATTAAATCCGGTTTATTGCTTTTTAATGGCATATAAAAGGCACACTGGGTAACACTATGGACTATACTGTTGCCATTAGGGGTGGGCCATATCGTATCGCATATCGTTATCGTGATATGCGTTTTTGATATCGTTGTGGACACGATATAATTTATGTTACGCTCAGCTCCATCAGAGCAGCATAAACACTGACTGTAGAACACGGGGGCAGGTGCTTAAACAGTGAAATGAAATGAAGGATGTAAACTGCTTGAGTAGATCATATTTGCGAGAATTAGTATACTGTTAAAAAAAAAAAGAAATAAAATATCACTGAATTAATCTTCCCAATAGACGTAAGGCTGGGATTTTGAAGTAATTTGTCCATTGTCAGTTATATCGTCAAATATATCGTTATCGTGATATTTCTTTTTTATATCGTGATATAGATTTTAGGCCATATCGCCCTGCCCTAGTTGCCATCAACACAAAACATGCTCCCAAATGAGAAAATGCTATTTTGCAGTAGGTAATCAAAGAAAGGATTTGGATGAGGACTAACCTGTTTAAATCTCAAATTCTGCTGCGTTTAGTCAACAATCAACATGGAGCTGGAGACGTATCACTCCCGGGAGAGTTACAGTCACGTCTTAGGAGAGTTGAGCCGCTCACAGCAAAAGCACATGTTTGTTTGTTCATTTATGAGGCATCTTTCAATTATGAAAATATATTTCATAAAATAAATGCTTGTATTGTAATATTATTCATATGAATTATTGGGTTAAATTTTACGCAGTGTGGCTTTAAGGCCTTGAGTATAAGGTGTAATTAAATTTAATTACTTTTAATGTTTTTTAATACCCTGCGGAAACCCTGACATACTGTAGCCTCCTACAGTATTTAATGTGAAGACGGAAGACACGCACATCCCAAAAAAAAACCTAATAATCGTGCCGGACCGAGAGAGAGTACCAAGAAACAAGGAGAAAGGTCCGCACAGCTTACTTAGCTCCCAAGCAGAAAACATTTATTTATTGCTTACACCTAGGTGACGTTTCGGGCGTCTGATGAAGGGCCATGACTCCTGAAACTTCACCTAGGTGTAAGCAATAAATACATTTTTTTCTGCTTGGGAGCTAAGTAAGCTGTGCGGACCCTTCTTGTTTCCTCCTTGTATTTAATCATGATCACTTTTAAGACCTTTGAGAGTCGTATCACATTGCCGTCAACATTTACCGTGGCCTAGGGAACACGATAGATGCCATCTTGAATCCCTGGGGCTTGCATTTAACTGACTGGTGTCTAATTTGAATAAATCCATTATGCATATGTATGATAAACGTGTCAGAGCTCTTCTATAATGTGCGCATGTAAACAACAACAGAGTGACCTTGCGATGTCATGAACACATCGTGCCTGGTTGACTGAACACACTTTTCCTCAGTAATTAAACCTCTGTGTATGAGAAGCTGATATTCCTACAGTAATTACGTCGGGTCCACGCAGCGGCTCACCTGCTGGAGCTGAGTCTTGTCGTACTGGCGGCGGTGCTGGTAGATGCACTGACTGAGCACGGAGTACAGTCTCTCCAGCTGCTCCACGCTGAAGCCTTGGCTCTTGCTCACCACCAAATCCAGTAAGACCTGCGCAAACAAACACACACACACAGTCAGGGACGGAGGTTTTCACATTTTCAGATTGTGATGCTAGAATTCATGAATAACTGATGCATTTGTAAGATTTATCAAAAAGGATATCCAGGATTTCCAAGGTCCAAGTCAATAGTTTGTGTTCTTCAATACAAAATTATGCAGTCAAGATGAAATTATTATCTGGGTACTGCTGCCGGTGTAACAGTACTTCGTGCTCTCGCCTAGAAGCCTTGGGTGGAGTTTGCAATTAAAGCAATGAACACATAGCATCATTAATATTGTATACTTGTATTTGCATTGTGTGTAAATTGGTCTGTTTGTTGTTTTAAATGATTGATTGTCCCAGTAGAGCAGAAATGAATCTTTGGCAGACAATAAAGATCTTCTCCATCTTGTGCCTAGGTTCTCTCTGCCATCTCTCTTAAATGCACCCAGTAGAATGTTTCACTACACTGCTTACAGATATGTGGCCTTTAATGCTGTATATTGTATACTCTTCAATATGCGGCTGTCTACGAAAAAGGTTTAGACACCCTGTGAGATTTTGTAGCTAAAGGGAGAGGGGATCCTCCCAACGGGCTCGTAATCCTCGTCTTTTAATGCACCACACAACATAGGAACATTATCTACAAAATCAGCTAGTTAGGGCAGCTGCGTAGGGGTTTGTTGATGAGGAGCTACTGCCCTCTACAACTGGCCCGCTCTACACCTGGCTTTTTAAACGCACTACACTGTGTAGGGCTTACATAATAAATGTACATAATATTATTCACGGAGTATAATTATGTATATTAATCTGGCTTTTTAACATAAAACTAGTAACTTTTGGTAATGCTAACAATGTTACCATGGTAACCATCTGAAGGAAATGTAATGATCGCCTTTTGTTACTTGCTTTGTACTAGACTTCGTACTTGAAACTAGACCGTTGTTGTAATTGTGCTTCTTTCTGTTGATGTACGAACACTTGAAACAGTGTTTTGTAAGTTATAGTTCTTTGTAAATAGTTTGTAAGTATGTAGCATGATCATAGTTGTTACGTAATCAGTATTGCTGTGTTTTGGGTATGGTCGGATGCTGCGGGTGTGTAGGCTCTATTTTATTTTGCTGTCGTTTCCTTGTTGCTGTTTTGTTCCTTTGTTGTTCCACTATGTTCTTGTGAAATGATTTTAATTGTATTGATTTTGGGGGTGGGCGCTTATAAGCTCTTGCTTCGGCCCACTCCTTTTGAGCAGAGTGTTTGCTGCTCAAATAAACTCATCATCTGGCATCATCTTTGTACCAGTTTTTGTATCATTTTAAAAAGGATATTAACCATACACTGGGTATGCAGGGTTTATATACAGGTAGCGAGAAGTCAAAACTAATGCTTTTCAACAACATTTTAATGCCAAAATACTATATTTTTTAATGCCACAATCTGTGCATATTTCATTTCTAAAGACTCGTAAACATCCCATCAAACAGAATGAAAGAAATGTGTATTAGCCAAAACTGCTGCTGAATGAGTTTTTAGACTGGAATTGATAAACTGTATACTGTATGCTGGTGTTGAAGTCTTAATTTCCAAGAGGTTTTGATTTTAATGCCGCGTGGAAACCCTGGGTACAGATATTTGCGTTCAGACATGTCGAACTCTTTCAAAAGCCTTACCACTAAAGGCTTGTTCACAATGTTATAAAAGCACATGATGACATTTAACAAACATAGAAGCACATACCACCTCTACTGTTCATTACTCATAGGATAAATGTACGTACGTAGGAGGCCTGATGAAACAAATAGGTGTTGACAGGCGCGAGGGGAACAACTGGTCACACAAGCAGCGCACCGATGTTATTGTGCGCGGCGAAGCGTTTGGAGGTCAGTCTCGTTCAGGGGCAATTATGATCCGACTGACAGCTAATTAAAGCTAATCATAACGAGAATCAAGTTTACATTTCACCGCTACTTTAATTAGAATAATCTGGACGGCAAAGAAAAAAGCCCTTTTAATTGACCCACTCAACACATTTTCGCCCGCGCCCGATCCGGCACTTCGGCTATTTGCGTCCATTTAAACAAGCGACAGCAAAAGGTGCCGCAATTAGAGGCCACGATCAACCGTCGCCAAGCAAACGCCGAAATGTGATTAGAAAATTAAATGGCGACCGGCGACACTGACCATGTGATAAATGCGGGAAAAATGAGCAATGTCAGATTAATAAAATGCAGATGTGTTTGTCGAAGCGGCTAATCAGAGAAGTAGCGGGAAAAGACCGATTATGATGAGAATGAAACGTTACACAACCACACAAAGCTTTGAGTAAATGGCTGCACTGGGCTCCATCTGTCGGGCGCAGACGCTCATGTGAATTGGTTGAGCGAAAATCTTCCAAAAGCTAACAACTTAAATGTCATTGTGCTTTTTTATTATCAATCACCGACAAAGTTTAAATCAGTGCAATTCATTCTGCTTTCTCCAGCAGTCTCATAAAGCTGTAAATGCACCCAAACTTGCAATTAAATGAAATCAAGTGTATAATCCGGATGTGCTGGGAGAGCTAAGAAATGAGCTGGAGATACAGTTAACAATATAAACCTCCAATACAGGGTTTTATACAGGCTGAACCAAGTCAAAAATTAATGTTTTTTTAATGCTAGTTTAATGCACAAAATGCACATTTTAATGCCACCAAGCAGAAACAAAAGAAAAATCGGCGGCATATGTAAATTCTTTAAAAGATTTTAAAAGATTTCATCAAAGAGAACATGGACAATTGATATGCAACATTTTAGCCAAAAACTAGGGCTGGGTACACGTGTTTTTTTTTTCCTGATACGCGGTACTTTAAAAACGATGCTTGTTTACGATACCTGAAACAAACTTTTTTTTCGATAACACAAAATATTTGTCACCAACCCGAGAAACAGATACGGTTAATTAATCCCATAAAACACTATTGGCATTTTAAAATTTGTATCATGTATTTGAGCTGAAACAACCAAGTCACTTCCTTTTAAATGCCAACAGCACAAAACTTGGTCTCTAAAGTACAATTTTTTTTCGTAACCAGGTTGAGCTGGGCGATTTTCTCCTCCAAAAAAATCTGTGATTCTGTGGATAACTCCTAATCTGTGATTTTTTTAAATAAAAACTCAATTTATGATTCGACTTCCCCCCGCCCCCCCCCCCATTTTAAACCAAAAATACTGGCGAACCTGTAAATTATATTTTAAAACTATATATTTATTGTATTTAATTAAAAGGCATTCAACATAAAACAAAATTGCTAAGGCAACCCTTTTCTCTAACTGAATATTATAACTGTATTTTGGATTGAGCTAATAAAACAACAAAATCCAAAAAAATATCTTCGTGGCACATTTGTAACAGCAGGACTTACTTCCTCTGAGGCAGAGGGCAGAGAGTGTAAAAAAATAAATAAATAAAAATCACACAAAAAAAACAAACATAAATATTACTGAAAAAAAAAAAAAACAATCTAAAAAATCGAATTTTTGAATAATATGAATCGATTTGACCCAATTAACTATTTTTCAAATCAATCGATTTTTTCCCAGCCCTAGTAAACGCATGATTGCCCTACATTTTTTTTTTTTTTTTACAGTACATAGTGGCATTGTTTAATGATACCCAGCCCTGGCCAAAAATGCACTGAATAAGTTTCAAGATCATCATTTTAAGAGAAATTTTCCGATGAACTAATACAGTAAACACTGTTTTAGCATGTCATAATTTTCCAAGAAATTGTGATTTTAATGCCCGTTTGAATACGCATTTAGAATGTTTTTTAATTAACATTTAAGGCCATTGATTTTAATGCTTTTAATGCCACTACTCCTTTTGGCAGTTTTATGAGTCCCTCAAACTAAACGAGAATAAAATGACATCTGTAAGTTTTTGACAAAGAAATCTAACCTCAGATAATCTAAAAGTGATCAAAGCAAATCAAAAAAAAACTGATTTCCACACCTGTGGCTTCTCAAAAACAATTTGGAGATAAAAGCATCTGCAAAACGCGACGGCCATACTGTCTTATGAAAATGTAGAGAAAAACTGACAGGTTGGCTAAAGGTTGTGGCAGACGTAGAGAATCAATCAAATCAGTTTATCTAATACCGGGAATTGCGAGTGACACATAGAGGAACCGACTGCTGCTTTTCTCGCCAGCTGAACAAGGCTGGTTTTATAAGCGTATAAACTCTGCTCATCTTGGGTAAAAAATAAATTACTATTTCCCAAAGTCGTGCTAAATTATACTTTAACCAGCAGGGTTCCCAGTTTGTTTATACTGAAAGGCTTCATTTGATAATTTATTCTCAAAGTGGGACATGATATAGCTTCACCTATAGAATTGAAAAAGGCTCAGAGAAGTTAGAAAGGGTGTATTCTTTAAGGCCAGACAGGTTCGTCATTCTGGGCTTTTTACAAAATTAGCTTCGTGTTGGTATTTTTTCTAGTGTAAAAATAAATGTCTGCGAAAACACACACAGGAGAGAGTAGACATTTATTTGCTATTATTTGGAATCATTCCTCTGGTGCTGCTGCGTCAAAGGAAGCAGTACTACAGTAAAATATGATAATTACCGAGAGGAAGACAGAACAACAATTTGGTGGAAGTGCCTTAAAAACACAGGAGACTCATGGAGTTCTCTGCATGACGTTTACTGGAGAGGAGCAGGCGTTTTGGAGGGAGACAAACTGAATTGCTGGATGCGTGAATGAAGCTAAACAACAAACAAAAAAAGTCGCTATCAGGACTTAACTATTATGATCTGTGGTTTCTGCTGCAGTTGGTCAGGTCTAAGTTCAACAACACTGTGCCCAAAGAATGAGATCTGCTGACGACCTGGACATCCTGAATGACCAGGTTTCCTCTTCCCTGATGAGGCATGGGCATATTCCAAGATGGCAAATCCAGGATTCATTGGGCTCACATTGTAAAAGAGTGGATCGAGGAGCAGGAGTCATTTTCTCACATGGATTGGCCGCCAGAGTCTCTGCACTAAACCCCCATTCAGGATCTTTGGATGTGCTGGAGAAAGTCACAACTTTCCCATCATTTATTTGTGGCAACCTTTATTAGATCAGGCGGCGTATGTTTATGACATTATAACATGGCAATTAAAGAGGGGTATTATGCTTTTTTCAATCACATAGCACCAGTCTATAGCATACTACAATGATGACGTAACCTTCTGTTGGTCTGTATATGCAGTAAATTAAAATAACTGCCATGAATAAAATTGCTCTCTCAAAATGGCTGTACTGAACGTCTTGAAATAGGCCTCTGTCTCTTTAAGAAGCTTTCCGACACGCCCCCTTCAGCACACTGCTGTGGCATCTAAACAACAACACTGTGAGGGGAAGGGGCTCTGCTGAGCTGAGGAGCAGTGGTTGGTGGCTTGGCTGGTGACTAAAGGTCCAGAGGCGTCTCCAGGAGGTGGGGGCGTTCCTAGGAGGACTGAGGCATAGCTACACCTAAAATGGCTGCCGTCTAAGTTTTTACTGATTACTCCAAAAATATGTGAATGAGCCAAGGCAACACTCCAGGCATGTGTTTAATGAGGGAATGACATAACATGATATAAAGCTTGAAAAAGTCAATTTTACATAATACCCCCCTTTAAGAACTTTTCTCTACTTTGGAAAACTCCAACAGAAATGCAAACTTACACAAAAAACATCAACAAATTCAAAGACGTTGATTTAGTGGATCTACTTTAGTAAAGACTAATGGGAATCCTTGAAGAAAGAAAGACATTTGAGTTAACCTTTAAACATCTTTCTTTACTTTAAGTTTCGGAAGCCTTTCCTTGCCTATACCTTGAGTTCCAACAGATGGCGTCATACAGGACTAAAATAAAAAGTCCCGGAGTGGGGAAGTAAGTGGATAATAGCTTTCAAATATTCACATTTTTATAACCTAATCTGGCACTGACTGAGAACTCCACTGTAATATACCTGTGACATGAATCTCCACCCGACCAATCTAATCAGAGAGAGTCCCTGGCCAAATAAGAGGCGCATGCATAAGCTCGCAGCCGGGGTAATAATCTGAATTGATAATGGCCATCAGGGCAGCCTCAGTTCTCCTTCCTATTGAATATTTCATTGGATTCTTTCTGGACAGTTACTCCCAGTCGCGGCGCAGCAGCAGGGGTCTCGTGTTTCATGGGTTTCAGAGCAGGAGGAGAGGCCAAATCGAGCAAATCACGGATCCCAATTTCAACAGGACGTGCATAAAGTTTTATTAGCGCCATTACAAAGAGAGATTCCCCTCCACTTTATTCAACTCCCATTGTAGGAGCGCATATTCGGGGATGTTTGGAGGTTTAAGTGCTATTCTGTACCACATACGTCTTTCGTTAATGGCACAAACTGTCACCTCCAGACAATGGGAGCACTTCCTACAGGCTCTTTACGCATTTTTATGATTTCCTTTTTGACATCTCATTCGCATTGTCTATTCTACACAGGGCAAAGTCTGCATATAGACCAACGTATTGTGTGGCTAGTTGTAATATCAAGTCCAGGGGCATTACACTTTCAGATCACAACTGTAGCGATTGTGATGTGAGACAAGTCAAACAGCAATTTCAGTCTGTGTTTTCTCCAACAGCCACACAAATTCATTATCTCTTTGTTGTTTACTTCCAGTCTAATTAGTTTAAATATTAGTGTATCAATTGCCAATATAAAACTTGATATGAGGCCAGTAATTGACCGAGAAAGAATTTTATGATGTAGTTGCTAGGCTTGACGCTGAGCGCTCGTTTTCTATTCTAAGGAAAAAGAAAAAAAGAATTTAGCCAGACTACCTTCCCTGTCCCATGGTACTTTACCCGTGAAACTCTTTATCAAGTTTAGCCCTGGTGCTATGAACGCTTTCACAATATTGAAAGTGTAATATCTGGATTATCGCGAAGCCAGTGCTTTTGTGCCATTGTTTAACTGCATTTCCGAGGAGTTTTTTTTCCCTTTTCTTCTCACGCTCATATTCTGTCTTATTGCCACCTCGAGCCTGATGAGCACCTTTTATGTGCGCCCTCGACACCTTCCCATCACTTAATTTTTCTGAAACATCTCTCCTCTTTCTCCTGTAATGTTTTTTTTTTTTTCCCCGCTCACCTCCCCCTCTCCCTCCTCTTCCCACTCCTCCATTTATTCAGCAGCTCCCACAGTTGTCGGGCTGATTGCGCCTTTGTCAGAGCGATCGAGGCGTCGGTGACAGTGTGGGGTAAGAGCGGTGAGTGCTTCTCGTACATGGGCCGGGCTGATTGACTGAGCTCACGACACACAAAAGGCGCAGTAATCCGTGTGCCTTAAAGACCGAGGCTGACACGGCCCATTTAACCTCACTATATTCTCTTGACTCGCAGCCTCTGGTCTGCTCCCACCTGTTTTACACACTCTGCTCGCTTAACCGTAGTGTCTAGGCGGCAATTATTTAGGCAGTGTAATCCTGCAGTCAAGGCTTCGGCAAATATATCCGGAGGCAGCTGATAGTCGTTCGGTTTCTTATTTCAGTCTTCTCTCATGTGTAGATGCCCCTGGATGTGTTTAAAATGTGCACTATGATCTGCTATTCTTGTCAGACAGATGACAATGTATGTGACTCTTAATGAGGGGAATATTTTGTAAACATATCAAACACACCTTGATCATTATTTTACACTTTGTTAAAGGGCACCGGGGTATTATGCTTTTTTCAATCACATAGCACCAGTCTATAGCATACTACAATGATGACGTAACCTTCTGTTGGTCTGTATATGCAGTAAATTAAAATAACTGCCTTGAATAAAATTGCTCTCTCAAATGGCTGTACTGAACGTCTTGAAATAGGCCTCTGTCTCTTTAAGAAGCTTTCCGACACGCCCCCTTCAGCACACTGCTGTGGCATCTAAACAACAACACTGTGGGGGAGGGGCTCTGCTGAGCTGAGGAGCAGTGGTTGGTGGCTTGGCTGTGACGAAAGGTCCAGAGGCGTCTCCAGGAGGTGGGGGCGTTCCTAGGAGGACTGAGGCATAGCTACACCTAAAATGGCTGCCGTCTAAGTTTTTACTGATTACTCAAAAATATGTGAATGAGCCAAGGCAACACTCCAGGCATGTGTTTAATGAGGAATGACATAACATGATATAAAGCTTGAAAAAGTCAATTTTACATAATACCCCCTCTTTAATACATTTCTGGGTTCTACAAGCGAACTCTCCCTAAGCCCCTCCTTCCACCCTTCCTCCCCTTTGCTACTACGACTACTGTTAAAGGAACAGGCCACCGTTTTTCCATACTGGGATATGTTCTCACCTTAGCTCAGACGAGTTGATGCATACCTGTGTGGTATTTACGCGTGCGCTCAGTCACGCAATAAGACAGAAGATGTTGTTAGCCTCTCCTCCTCCCCTTTATGGGGCCAAACGGGAGTAAGTTAGAAGCGACCAAACTCTTCCACGTTTTCCCTATTTAAATACGGTTACGCGAGTAGTTACACGATCCAAGTATAGTTACACAAAATAAACATGTCGATTTTCTAAGCGGATAAAAGGGGTACTATATTGTATGGGTAATAACACCTTAAGGGAGTAAAGTGAAATATTAGTAAGGTTTTATTACGCCTTACAAATAGTACCCCTTTTTATCTGCTTAGAAATCGACATGTTTATTTCGTGTAACTGCTAAAACATCTTCGGTCTTTTTGAGTGACTGAGCGCACGCGTAAAGACCAGACAGTACACATCAACTCGTCTAAGCAAAGGTAAGAACATATCCAGTATGGAAAAATTGGCCTATCTTTAACATGGTAAAAACTTTAAAAAAAAACAAAAAACATCCATTAACACCCTTAAAGAGACTAAATGCAAGTTGGTCATTTTATGCTCAGGTCTTATGCGTAACTGCAGTCTCTATTAAGCTCGTGCATGACGGCAATTGGACCCGAAGTAACACCTTTGTGAGTGACAGTGCAGGATTTTAGAGGCAGTTGTGGTGAACAGGTCTGGGCTCATTCTACACATTAGACATGACTGGAAATGTAGGGGGATGAAAATACTTTTAAGTGTATAGTCCCTTTAAGTGTGTCTTTTTGAGAGAAATACATCATCTATTAATGGTGTTAGTCATTTTAAGGACATTTGATCATTCTTGGATGGCAACAGACCTATATTTAATAACTTAGTAGGGAATAATACTAAATTTCATTCAATTAATGGGTAATTTAACTGTTAACCACCGGCTTAGTGTCGTTGTACATGACAATTTATATCAACAAGACTGTAAACATGACTTTTTCCCTCATAATACATTAAATTGTTAAAACGTTGATTTATTATTATACTTTATTTTCCCCTAACACACAGCATAACGATTAATTGTCACATATTTTTAAAGAATTGAATGTTATCAGACTGTCTCTGTAAAGCACATTGTCAAATATTGTTTTTGCAACTGTCATCTGAATTGAAATGAAGTGTTTTGCGCGGTGAAACAACAACAGTAAACACTCAAGGCTTTGAATACTCCGCTTAGTGGTTAACAACCCCTTCTCCACTGCCGGCCCTTCAGAGGAGACAGAGCATATATTTTACTGCCATTTTATGCAAATGGAGAAGTGGTCCTCCTCCATCCAGTTCTTTAATTTCACACATCACCGGGAACACATTTGCCGAGGCGCATTCTACATAAAAATGAAATATATATATATATAAACAGAAAACCAATAAAAGGTAGTCAATATTACCGTTCGCGCCTACTCATAAAATATAGAAGTGTGCGGAGGTAAAATGCTGAATCATTTACAGGCACTGCTTTATATTTGGGGTCTTTTAGTGGGCTGTAAACTCGCCGCCTGTAAACAATCACGCAGCTTGGAGATTACAGCGCTATAGTGGAATCATCTTTGAGGATAATACACAGACTGCATAAAAGTCTTCCACTGTATAGAGAGAAAGATAGATATAAGAGAGATGGATAGAAAGGAGTGGGAAAGGGGAGAGAGAACGATTGGGGGATGAAAGATGAGAGCAAGAGGCAGGGAAGCAGACTGGGGGAACAAAGATCTCAAAGCTCAGCGATCAGTCACTGGGGACAACGTCAGGCTTCACTATCTTTCAGAACAATAAGTTCCTTTTCTAACATCCTTTTCTACCAGTGGTCAAATACATGTTTTAATACTGTATGTGCTTCATATAGAGTAGTACGGTAGCACAGCGGTTCGTGCTCTCGCTTCACAGCAAGAAGGTCCTTTCTGTGTGGAGTTTGCATGTTCTCCCTGTGTCTGCATAGGTTTCCCCTACCACTAAAAACATGCACAATAGGCCAGGATGAACGATATGTGTGTAGCTTACCACCACAGAGTATGGAGTGAATGTAAAATGCTCTCATGTAAAGCGCTTGGTGACCATGTCTGTGAAAGACGCTATATAAATAAAGATCTTCTTCTTTTAGTAACATTTATGGCAACTTTGTGTTGGATTATAACATTTCTGAATACACTATTAGCAACTTTAGCTACTATAACAACAATGCTATTATTAGGGGCTACTATTGCCCAATACGCCATGACGCAGCGTACTGGCATTTCCATTCAGTCGTTCTTGTAAAAACCCTCTTGCTGGGAGTCTGAAAGCTCCATTGTACCACTGTTTCTATATAAAAAGGTTTGCTAAAGAGCACTTCAGGCAAATTAGTGGTTTAACTGCAAACTGATATGCACACAGCCAGTGTTTAATTGAATAAGTCAGATTAGTTTGACAACATGAAATCTAATTAATGCCAATACTGTGCTATATATAAACAATGTTATAATACTCAGACAAAATATTGAAGAAAAAGCATAAATAATATGTCTGCAATATTCAAGCCGCACTGTGGTTGTTCTCAGGCACTGGTTGAGATAAAGGACGAAGGGTACATTTCCTTAAAGTGAGTGAATAATAGTAATATAATAATAATAAAGGCGGAAGATATATATGGGTCAGTGGTGTCCAACGTGCGGCCCGGGGACCAAAGGCAATTTTTTGGTGGCCCCCAGGCTTCTTATTGAATTGGCCCACTTTGCCAAAGATGGTACTTTTACTGCAAGTTTCACAATTCTACACGACTATGGCCTGAAAAAAAAAAAATGTAAGAAAGAGCTGCCGTTATTGTTCCAAGTGATAAATGCACCGTTTTAAAATTTTGACTGGACTGGATTGACCACCAATCTGTGTCCCTCGCTTCAATATGCGGCGGCCCTCGATGAAAAAAAAGTTTGGACACCTCTGCTCGTGGTCATGTCTAGGTAAAGAAAAGACTGCAAGGATTGAGAGACTGGGCTGGTCAGGATTTTACATTGGCCTGAAGAGCCCTCTACAGGCAGCAGTGGCAATGACGCGGTTTAAAAAGTGAAAACAGGCTTTCACTTTCACCTAACGTCATGCAAGCGAACCGAAGAATACACTTTGATCAAAGAACTCCTGAAAGTAGGTCCAGTGATGGATTTTGGAGCGTTAAAAATGGGGAGGACAGTTTTGCATTCCCTCTAAAATCCAGGTAATCCAGATAGGAGTGCTAGCGGAACAAGACGGAAGCATGAATGAAAAATACGTATCTTTTTGACAAGTTAACGTTAAAACTTAGTTAAAGGAGGGGTATTATGCTTTTTTCAATCACATAGCACCAGTCTATAGCATACTACAATGATGACGTAACCTTCTGTTGTCTGTATATGCAGTAAATTAAAATAACTGCCTTGAATAAAATTGCTCTCTCAAAATGGCTGTACTGAACGTCTTGAAATAGGCCTCTGTCTCTTTAAGAAGCTTTCCGACACGCCCCCTTCAGCACACTGCTGTGGCATCTAAACAACCCTACTGTGCGGGGAGGGGGCTCTGCTGAGCTGAGGAGCAGTGGTTGGTGGCTTGGCTGATGACGAAAGGTCCAGAGGCGTCTCCAGGAGGTGGGGGCGTTCCTAGGAGGACTGAGGCATAGCTACACCTAAAATGGCTGCCGTCTAAGTTTTTACTGATTACTCAAAAATATGTGAATGAGCCAAGGCAACACTCCAGGCATGTGTTTAATGAGGGAATGACATAATAACATGATATAAAGCTTGAAAAAGTCGATTTTACATAATACCCCCCTTTTAAAATACAATACTAGGCATCATCTTTAATCCAACTGATCACAGATGGTTGTATACTAGGCACTGAGCAGTGGGAAGTGTGTGTTAGGTGATATTTCTTGTCAAAAGCAAATATAACACGCGCATCCATCTTTGCAAAACCGCTACGAAAGATCTGTGTGTTCAAATAGAGGCGCATCATGTACCGTTCACAACCCACACAATGTTAAACTCCTCAGGGCCAAGTGCTTGTGAATGCGGCAAAAATGCATACAAATTGGACAGGGATGCCAACAAAAAGGGCAAATAACTGGCGCATTAAAAGCCAGCTTCAGTTCTGCGTTGCTGGCGTGCTGTTAAGGGAACTGGCTGGCTTGTTGTCCGCGCATTATGGCCAAGAGGTAACGTCTACAGAGCGCGAGAAGCAATTACATGCAAATAGCTGCTCTGTCAAAGCCATCAGCGGAAAATGAATGAAAATAAAAGCAACACTTGACAACACGATCTACTTTTATGGACAATCAAAGCGCCGGTCTAGAGCTACTATTAAGCCGTTTCCCTTCTGAACGGACATGTGGCGCGGCTACTTTGCCAGAAGGGCCCCTGCTGTTATTAGCACTCAGAATGAAGGAAGATGACAAACTGCGGATGGTGCCATTTCTGCTGACAGGCTTCTCTAAAACAGGAAATTCTGACACGCTGTAATAGCTCCGGATTTTGCCAAAACAGTGCAAACGGTGCCAATGAATTGAAATGCTAGATCTTAATAGGCAGCTGGTACAAAGAGAGGGACTTGTGTGGACGGATCTATTGAAGGGTTTACAATAGATGGCGAGTTTTTAATCTGCCCTCTTTAGTAGCCACTGCAAATAACACAATTATTTGCAGTGGCTACTAAAGAGGGTTTTCCACTTGCTTGCACTGTAGAGTATGCAAAGACAGAAACAACCTTCTATTGGGGGAAAATGGCAATATAAGACACAATATTGAATCACCATTGAGTGTTAACATGAAATCCTCTTAACAGACTGTACAAGTTCAGAAATGCATGTAATTCCAGCATTTAGGATTAATATTTCAATCATACTTGACATCAAATCTGACCTATTGTGTATAGTTGTGGAGTATAAACCTGCTTTTAGCACCTCTGTACAGATATTTATAGCTTAAACTTATTTTTGTCTTTTGTAAGGACACTTTATAACCAAGGACTTCACGTCTCCATGTTTAGTTGGAGGGCCCTCCGTAAAAAGCCACAGGTTTGGTGATGACGTACGGCCTTTAAAAATGAAGTTGACACTTCCTGGTTTAATCTATAACACAACACAATCCAGGAAGTACAAATCGAAGACCTGCAGCAGTCGAAGAAGAAATAGCCAAATAGCCGTGATGAAACACCACTGCAGATAAGGTAAAAAAGTATGTTTTTGACAAGAGATAAATGGTATAACACAGGGGTGGCCAACTAGTCAGAGACCAAGAGCCGAAATGTTCAACCATGATGCTTTGAAGAGCCACAAAGGCACGATCATTCACGAGATCCAGGGGCTGTAGTTTAAACTGATTAAATGTAATGTGACCGTAATATTTAATCACAATGAACTATAACTTTATGCCTGGCCTTTTTATTTTATTCTAATAATTGTATTAGATTTAATGGTTTACTCCTGACCAAGATTGAAATAAGTGTATATTAAATAAATGACATTTTGTGCTGTTCTGCTCTGACTGGGACAGAATTAGATTTTTGATTTTTAATGCTGGAGTGTGTTAGTGTGAGGGGCCCTGCCTGTTACAGTTTATGTACATTGCTAAGATCAGAGGAATAGTGTCAAAACCAGACTTAGAGAGACTCATCCATCATTTGTCTCCAGCAGGTTAGACTACTGTAACGGCTGCTCACTGGCCTTTCTAAACGAGCTGTTAGAGCTGCGAACATCCAGAACGCTGCTGCTCGAGTCCTGACAAGAACCAGGAAATACGACCACATTAGTCCAGTGCTCCGGTCTCTGCACTGGCTTCCTGTCACTCAGAGAATAGAATTTAAAACAGCTCTGCTTGTGTACAAGTCTTTGGTTTAGCACCAAAGTCATCTCTGACATGTTAGAGCCGTATGAACCATCTCGGGCCCTGAGAACTTCAGGGAGGGGTCTCCTGGTGGTTCCCAGAGTCAATAATAAACACGGTGAGGCTGCGTTTCAGTTTCATGCAGCTAAAATCTGGAACAGTCTTCATGAGGATGTGAGACAGGCCTCAACTCTGACAATGTTCAAATCCAGACTGAAAACAGCTCTTTTTACCCGTGCATATGAAAACTGAAAGTATTTTATCTGCACTCTTGCCTTTACTGTAACTGATTAACTTTATGTTGATGTTTTATTGATTTTATCTGTTTTCTTGTAATTTATACAACTGTGAAGCACTTTGAATTGACTCGTGTATGAATTGTGCTCTACAAATAAACTTGCCTTGCCTATGGGAAATATCCGCTAATTCTTTTGCAAAGAGCCACATTGTATTAAACATATCCAATCATGCAAAGAGCCGCAATCTGATTGGCCAAGAGCCGTGTGTTCGCCACCCCTGACATATAAAGTTGATTTTGTTTATTTCCCATCCTGGATAATCTACAAAAACATCAGAGTTCTATGCAATAACAGAATTTGTCATAAAAATTGCAATTTCACACTACACTCCCAAAACTGTCGAGTTCTATGCAATAGTGCCAATGACATGTAAGACTATCCGCTAGTAGGCAGCTGGTACTAAGAGACAAACACAGCAGAAGATTGGTTGGTTTGCTTTTTCTTTTTCCTGCAGGATGGAGAGTAGAAAAATGCAGGGCCAGATTGAATTCCTTTTGACTGAAATCTCATCTGCATCAGTCGGCGCTACTTCTCTTCCATCTGTGGACAAGTGTCTGATTACGGATGAAAGCAAACAGCTGAGAACACGAGACATTTTCAAGTGGTGACAAAAAAAACAAGCTCGGGGACCTTTTTATTCGCACCGAGGAAGGGGGTTTTTGATCTACGGCACCGAGGATCTTTACAGCGAAGTCTGGCAGTAACGGAGCCCGATTCCTCTAAATGAATCAAATGCCAGGTCGTTCAAAAGGCGTGTTGAAATAATGCTACAGTGTCCTAGAGGCTCTGTGTGAACAAACTCTGATGATATTTAATTCCGGGGAGAAGATTGCGTGGCACCTCTTCCATCACGGGAAAAGTCAGAAATAATGAGCCCTCCACAATCAATGGATATGAGTGAAGGAAGAGAGAGGGGAGAACAGAGCGCCACTCAACTGCAAGCCGCGATACGCATTAGGCAACGTGCCAATCCCAAACCTCGGCGGCAAATGTCTGCTTAAACGGCAAGTCCGGAAATTCAATTTGTTCCGTAAGCCCTGGATGAAAAAGCAATTATTCACAGTCACCTCTTTCCCCCGATCTGTTTCTTTAAGATATCGCCCATCCCCGCGCTACTTACAAATAAAAAGTAAAGATTAGTCCTGTGTGGCTGTGCGCAAAGGGGGCAGCCTCTCGGAGAAATGCGGATCAAGCCGACTTAAAAGCCTGTCAGTCAATTTGAAAGGTGGTGCTCAGCAAGTGGAGACACGCCGCTTTCCAACAAAGTTCCCAACTGGGACCCAAAAAGCCACTTTATGATGGCTCGATAGCTTGACTGTCACTTTGGAGCGTGGAGGGGACAAGTTGGCGCATGTCAGAAAGTCTTCTTTGATACCAATTACAAAATACACTGTGCTAAAACCGAAAAAAAAAAGAAAAGCTGGCCAACTCGGTCGCGGCGGAGAGGGAAGTGCTGTCAGGGGAGCGCGCTGAACCGAGGGCCAATTTACGCTTGGGGTATTAGGCGGGACCCTGGCGTGACCGTGCCAGAGCGACGTCAAGACTCTCCGGGACAAGTTGGCGTGTCTAGTGGACTGGAAATGGCCTCATGTTTGAAGCATAACCTTATTTATTGGCACAGGATTTTGGGGGGAGCACCTGTTGATGAGATGTGAGAAGGGGATGCCGGGGTAATTGGATCAAGGGCAGAACAAATTTGAGGACAAACTATTTTTTTAGTAAATAAAACATGAATCACATGAATTTTAGAACATGTTTGTGGAGGTCTACACTACAGCAGAGAAATATTTAAAATCTTTTGGACCAGCAGATTGTAAGATCTTTAAAGAGGGGTATTATGCTTTTTTCAATCACATAGCACCAGTCTATAGCATACTACAATGATGACGTAACCTTCTGTTGGTCTGTATATGCAGTAAATTAAAATAACTGCCTTGAATAAAATTGCTCTCTCAAAATGGCTGTACTGAACGTCTTGAAATAGGCCTCTGTCTCTTTAAGAAGCTTTCTGACACGCCCCCTTCAGCACACTGCTGTGGCATCTAAACAACAACACTGTGCGGGGAGGGGCCTCTGCTGAGCTGAGGAGCAGTGGTTGGTGGCTTGGCTGGTGACGAAAGGTCCAGAGGCGTCTCCAGGAGGTGGGGGCGTTCCTAGGAGGACTGAGGCATAGCTACACCTAAAATGGCTGCCGTCTAAGTTTTTACTGATTACTCAAAAATATGTGAATGAGCCAAGGCAACACTCCAGGCATGTGTTTAATGAGGGAATGACATAATAACATGATATAAAGCTTGAAAAAGTCGATTTTACATAATACCCCCCTTTAATAGTTCTCTGCCCAGGATCATATTATTAATCACAAAATTACCTTTCATTTACCACCAAAACCACACTTCATTTTTCAGGACAAATTGGGCCCACAGCACATTGTACAAATATAAAACTTTGTAGAATTTGAGGATGGGGATGTAGAGAACAAAGGGATAAGCCTCAGAATTGCGGGTTATTGGTGCGACAAGGGCAGTGTGACGTCCTGGCGCTCTGGAGAAGCTTATGGATGGTCGCCCTCCATAGAGTTTACCTTAAATCCCGCTTGACACAAACTTTTCAGCGGCAGACGTCTAATTAAGCAGATGGTGGAAGCTCTGTGCTGGGGAGCTATAGAGACATGGAGGTCAAAGGGATGGATTAATGCCAAGTACAGAGGGGCTCTTTGAAAAATGTGCCGCAGAGCATCTCTGACAGGTCTCGCCAACTTCGCCGACTCGCTAAAGATAACGGTTAGCCTTCAAAGCGCCGAAGTGCCGCCTTTGTTGTTTTCAGATAACATTAGAAGAGCTGGACTAAGTAATTTACAGTTTTTTCTCGATTGATAAGACACTAAATCCACCAACTCAACTGCACCAACCCATCAACTGCTTGAACTAATTTATCAAAAACACGTCTCTCAAAGCAGGGTGTTTGACGATTCCCAAAATCTTACTCCGTCATGCACATTCTCGCTCTTTGAACACATTTGTCATTCAGTGTCCAAGTTTTGAAGACATTTTTATTTTTCACAACAAAGTGTTCTTCGTGAAATGGGTCCTAATAAAGTAAAATGCTGCGTGTCAAGATCTGTGTCCCATCAATGAAGAATAACTGGTAAAAGATTGACAAAGTGGGACCAAAAGAGGAAAACTAACATCATTTCCTTCCTGATTGTGTTCAAATGTGCTTTTATGCGTACTGTCAAAATCACAAACATATTGTCCACATATTTTAAGATTATGGCTTTGCTTTGACATAATCACCACATCACTGAAGATAATTTGCCACAGCTGGTTTTAGGGAATGTGCGTGTTTTGATGCATTAGTTTGTTATTGGAATACAACGGGAGAAAAAATATGCGGCATTTTTCCATGTTTATACCGTAACCAGTCACAAATCAAGAGCGGTAACTGGAAGTGAATTGTCTGTGTGATCGCAATCAAAGAGGTAATCACGGAGAATTTTACAATAGCATGTTTTCCCCACATTTTGCCTTGTGTCGCATAATTGCTTTGTTTCATGCGCCCACAAACGCATCCAGCGCTAATCACAGAACTCAACACTGCAGCTGCTGCGGTTCATCAAGCTCTCAATACTGAAGTGTGACTGGTAATCCTATATAATGGGTGTACAGAACCAGATGCCCAGGTATCTTTTAGTCATGTTAACGCATTGTGTACGTTTGGAGATGCAGATTTTTGGTATTTATACCAACATAGTAAGTAAAATTTGCTAGTAGGGATGTAACGATTCACTCAAGCCCCGAGTCAATTCGATTTCAGATTTTAAGTTCCCGATTTGATTTTTTTTTAACCTTTAAGAAAAGAATATGACTCATTCATACCAATGTTTCTTTTGTTTTAACCAGTGTTGGGAACGTTACTTTAAAAAAGTAATTAGTTATAGTTACTCACTACTTGTTCCAAAAAGTAACTGAGTTAGTAACTGAATTACTCTATAATGAAAGTAACTCGTTACCAGGGAAAGTAACTATTTGCGTTACTGTTAAATAAAAAAACTTGCTAAATATCTTCTTTTTTTTTTTTGCAGTTTTCAAATGTCAGTGTGAATGAGTAGAACAGACAGGTGTTTGGATTTATGTACTATCAAGTCAAAGATGTTCATAGTAACTGAATGAACTGAATGGGGGTAGAGTGGGGGGGAAGCCTCTGACTGAATGGTATTGACCAGTGTTTGCGCCGCTGTTTAATTAATGTAGGAATACGGCTGTATTCAAAGAGAATGGGGAGGAACAGGAGTAAAAGAAACATGTGCCAACGCAGCCAACGATCAGACTTTACGCACAGGCATTGTGCAAGTCTCTCCGTTCATTCATCAGGCAAAACGGAAAACAATGTCTCTGGAGCGGAGAGCGGGGAGAGAGGAAGAAGAAAAGGCGCTGAGAGAGACACAGGAGGGGGGAAAGACGCGTCTCCACCGATTCTGCGTCTTTGGGTTAAAAATAAGTTCCAACACTACAGATTAATGAATCATTGACAATGATCACCAACTCGATTCTCCCCGCGGCCGCACTGCGCTGTGGGGATGACGGCCGCGCGTCTGGGACACACGTAGTTTTGGAGCAGAGAGCACGATGCAACAGTACTCCGTGAGACTCCGCCCACCCTCTCCACCGCTCCTGCTGCATGAGCTGACACCGCGGCGCTCATCCAGTGGAATTGTAACGTGCCACTTTGTTTACCCAGTAACGATAACGGCGTTGTAACGACGGGGAGAGTAATTAATTAGATTACTCCGTTACTGAAAAATAACGCCGTTACCTAACGCCGTTATTTTAAACGGCGTTTTTCCAAACACTGGTTTTAACATCTGCATTTTTGTTCTTGTAACAAACTGCAACTGTCTCAGTAAGAGAACTTTACATTACAAAAATTACAAGACATGAAAATGAACTATAATCATTTTGACATGAGTGCTTGTAAATTTACATGTTTTCATCATAAATAAGATGTGTTAAAGCAAACATTTTGAGATTATATTTATTTTACAAAACCTTTTTTTTTTTGCAGTTTGAACATAATACTACCATTTAGAACTAATTTTACAGTGCAGTTTTTTCCACCCTCGAACGCCTCACAGCCTCCTGTGCAGCCTTTGTAATCATAAGGAGGAAAAAGACATGACCGCTCCTGTAGGTATTGGATTATTGACAAGCGGACATTTGATGAGGATTTCAGCAGAATCAGAGCAGGTCGGTCAGATGTTTGTCAGTGTATGATCTTTGGTAAACTTCTGTCAAAATGCTAAACTCTGCGTTAGCCGCTAACGCTAATCTCGTAGCCGCTAACTTTAGCTGCGTCTGCTGCTTCAATGCCTACACGTGTTTGTGTTTACATGGTGTGGCGTGTGTTGGGGGTGAGGCGGGGGAGGTGTGGAGCTTGTCTTGAGAAAAAGTTAACGTCATTAGAAACAACGAGCTTTGTTCCGGTCTATTTCGGTCGCACAAAATGGAGTAGCTGAGGGTGGCTTTAAAATAGATTATTTTATTTTTACATCGATTCACATTTTACGCATATTAAATCGATTTTCGTTACATCCCTATTTGCTAGTACTTAAGCAAATGGTTCTCTGACTTTTCAGTCTAAAAAGATCTGGTTTTCAAGTGCCACCAGATCTAAACTAGGTCTTAAAACTATTACTACACCAGCTCCAAAATCGAAATTCACCATGACTAAAGAGGTTCCAGATGACGACTTACCTCAAGCAGGTAAACTTAAAGTGAGACACTGCAGGCAAATAGGGAAACAAATACAATTTAGAGATATCAATTTGAAACCTTTGCTGAACATTATTGATATGAATATGAGAAAAAAGGTTTTCTGTCATTTTCTGTTTTCATATAAGAATAATTTTGTGCATAAAAATGGCAAAATTGCCTATATTTTCAGCGATGAAATCTGAATGGATAGACCCAGATTTTAATTTATTTAAATGTTTTGATTTTGTTGACATATAAATAAAAAATATTTTTCTGATGGGATTTTGGATCTTGTTTTTTTGGGAGCAAAGCTGGGAATTTGATATTAAAAAATCCCAAGAAGAAAAAAAAAAACTTCAAAAACATTGTTAAGCCCAAGACTGGAATGAGTCCGTAGGAGCTACTAAAGTGGCTAATTTGTTGCATGAGTGGAACAAAAACCTAATTTTGAGAAAACCAGCCCTAAAGTTTTGTAACGTATGCGCAAAAATACCATATTTGGATGATGGCGTCATTTTGGACACACTTTGCAGGACACGTGGATGTAAAATACGTCAATATCTGTGAACGATTGCGAGAGGGAAAGCCGACTTGTTGTAGCTACTTCCAGGATATCTCCGCCTCACTACCGACAAAACATCATAAAATAAGCATCGCACGGGGTTAAGTTTTGTCATGTTTATACTCCGACATCAAAACTAAGATGTTAAGGGAAGAAACTAGCAAAAAAATATCCAATTCGACCACTGCGTGAAAAATCAATACTTTCACCTGCCGTGTCTCGCCTTAATTCAGAATGACCAGAAGCCAAACAAACAACAACTTCATGCAGTTTCTCGCTAAAATCCTTCAAAAGTAAAGAATTATTTCAATAGAAAGTTACCAATTGTCGCTGGTGGTCGATGATAACAGGTGGCGGTGCGGGGACCTCCTCGACCGGATCCTCGACCACATCCTCGACCACATCCTCGGGTCCCTTTAGCTCCTCCGTCTGGCTAATCTCGCACGGTTCTGCTTTCGAACACCCTATTTGAAGAGAACACATATGGAGGATTGAAAGTGCCACAATTAACAAAATAAATACACCGTTAAATATTTAATTAAAAACGTAGAGGTGAACCAACGTAGAGGTGAATAGCACCACCCAGTGTATCGGCGTATGTTCACTCGCTCTGCATAAATCCATTACACTGGAATTGATTTGCCTTCACTTGATGAACAGGGTAACCAATCGGGTGTTAGGACCTGCCCATCAAAACTTTGATCGGTGAGTTTGACAGATAAAATAAATTCATGAAACACTGCAGCACAGGACCATGAAACAATTAAATAGATAATAATTATAGATATATATTTTTATACATAAAACAAATTTAATACATTGAATTATTTAATTCCATATTTATTGAATTAATTAGTGCACATTTAATTATTTAATGGTGCATTTATTTATTTATTTATTCCATATTTAATAATTAATTAAACATTTATTTAATTAATGATATTTTTAATCAAATATTGAATGGTGTATTTATTTAATTCTGGCACTTTCACTCCTCCATAAACACATGGCTGAAAAAGGATGTTTATGATGAGATTTAAATCATTTAGGCCTCGTCCCAGGAACATGGCTTTTCACAATATTAGTCAAATATTAAATCTTTGGAGGTTTGAAGAAAAATTTAATCCGCTACAAAGATGGTGTTATGAAAGAAGTCAATTCAAAGCTACATAAGGCCCTTGAGTGTATAATATATCAACATAGGCCTCCTTTCTGCCCATTTGCGACTGATGTAACGCTTTGATTCGAACACAAGGGCCTGGCTTTGTGGAGCTTGTAATGAGAGCGGAGGAGGAGGAGCAGCGATGGGGTTTTTATAAAAGAGCCAAAGTTGATTTTTGTTTTGTTGTTGCACGGCTTCCCCGACAAGCAGCGTCTTCTCTAAAGGCTGACAGCTGGCCTCTGCCACTACTACAGTGTAATCCTTTAATCAAACTCATAGGCTTTTGGTCAGGAGATCAAAGGGCACAATTATTCAAAACAAGCCAATATTGATGAGGCGGCACACGCACAGCACTGAGCAATACACTTTAAAGACTAAGAAGAAAAACCTAGTATGATCATTTGTGTCTCAAAAGCATTGGTATGGATGTTTTAAAACAGTAAAGCTCTGAGGCATGTACAAATCCCATTATAGTGAAAAGGACTTTTAAGCTTTTGGATACAAACGTAGGGTGAAGATATTACAACTACTCAACACATGTAAGCCCTTAAACATGTTTGAGTGTGAAACATGGAAAAGGAACAGAATTAGAGGTTGACCGATATTTGGGTATTTTACAATATCAGCCATCAGCCAATATAATGCCAATAAAAGGGCGATGTCTCCGGAAACGAATGTCTGTACACCTCGGAGGCTCGGATTGTATTTTATATGTTTTATGTTGCAGACTTTTGCATATAATTTAGGAACCATTAGAGATAGAGACTTACCGTTTTATGTTTTGTAATCTACTGATTATTGTCTTTCAAACTAGAGCAGTGGTTTCACTAGGGATAATTTCTCTCCTTCATTTTGACGGGCAGGTTTATAAAAATCCGTCATGGGCTATTTTATCCTTCATGAATTAATCTCACATTATAAGCATTTTTTAAAGACATTTACATAGGCTATATATAAGCTGCATATTGTGTATGTTAGGAAAAATGTGAGATCGCTGGATAAATGGAGTTTAACTAAAACATTTGAACAATCATGGAACACAAATTTTGCTACAGAAATGTGTATGAACTCGTGCGTAAAATTCTCAGAGGCTTATTCAGAGCGTCATCTGCTCCTCATATCAGGGCTCATATTACACTAATACAAATGTAAAGTGGAGCTTACTATTTGCACTTTCTCTTTTAACGTTAATGTTTAAGAAACAGCGGACACTATTTACCAGTTCGCATCACTGCACAGCGCGCCGCGCACAGAAACACACACGCGGGAGGGAAAGAGAGAGAGAGGAGAGAAATAGATGAGCTCGTCCTGAGACTTACGCAAGTTAAAGTTAAAGAGCGGCTCCAGATGAGAAGGATATTATTAGCCTTTAACCGCGTTTGGATCGTGGTTTTCTTCCCCGTGTTGTTGTTAGCGCCCAGAAAGTTAGCTAGCTAGGCAGTGATACAAGTGAAACAGCGTTTAGAGAGAGAGCCCCGCGCGCTCTGAAAAAAGCAGCCCTGCGTTTTTATTTTAATCACGGCTTGATTTTCAATCTGTCAAAATGACAGACGGCCTTTGAAATTTTCCGTCAAAACTTAAAATATTCCGTAAATGACGGAGAATTTTCGGTTAATGTAACCTCTGAACTAGAGCCATCTGAAATACCTTCTAGACATGAATGGGTAACACTTTAGAATAAGCCAGTAACTCCTACTGTAGGTAGTTACTATGGTACATCCCTGGTACTTACAGAGGTAATTACCAGGTGCTTGCATTGGTATGGCCTGGTAACTCCGGTGCCATGCATTTGGTTCGACATCCCATTATTACAAAATATAACCCTAACCCTAACCCTAATGGCACCCCTACTCAATGGGTGATTTTCAGAATAATGAGACGTCGGACTAATGGGCCGACCTCGTAACTCCTAAGTACTTACCTAAACGTACCACTGTAAGTACTTGGTAATTATCTCTAAGTACCAGGGATGTACTACAGTAACTACCTAGGAGTTACCGGGCCGTATTCTAAAGTGTAACCCATGAAGGTCCTGAATTAATCAGCCCTATGCTTCTAATAAAGCGCCCCTACTGTCACAGTTCAACACAGACACATTTTACACTTTAAAAGCATCAAACACAGGATTATATCTGGAAAAATCTGCCAAATCAATTGGTAAATGGACTCAACTTAAATAAAGCTTTTCTACCTTATCAGGCCCAAAGCGGTTTACAATAAGGAACCAGTCACCCGGTCACACTCTCATTCACCAATGTCGGCAGACTATTGTCCGTGCACATCGGCATTGGCCAATCAAAATCCCCATTAGGCTTAGAAAAACCCGTATCGTTCGACCTCTAAAAAGACTTCATCTGCATAATATACCCCTTGACAGTGATACGAACCTTAATTTCCTCCACATTGGCCATCTCCATGTGATTTGCGATGATGTGCAGTGTATACTGAGCAGCTCATAATATAATTAACTTTATTAAGTATAGCAATAAGCTACAGGGTTCAGCTATTTTCAATATAATGTTATTAGCCCTACAGGAGATGAAAGTGTTTCACTGCTCATGGTGTTTTTTTCCATTTTAAAGCCATAATCTGAAGAGCTAGGTGGTAATCGAAAACTTACCAGAGTAATTAAGCGGTAGGTAGAGCACGGCAGACCCAATTTGAGCACGAGCCGGCATGATTTAATACCGAGTAATTAAAATGAAAAAACCGTCGCTGACACCTTGAATTTTACCCTTACCTCAACAACCTCCCTCAGAAGCGTGCGAGAGCTAATGAAAAACAAATCTGCCTGGTTTGATGACATGTCTAAGTGTCAACATAATAATCTTAATTAAGTCAACACACAGCGAAAAGGGAATCCGCTACATTTAACTAGATACAACTTGATTTCAGAACAATGTCTAGTGTTGTTCTTAGTTTTTACCTTCTTTACTTGTATCATCTTCTACACTTTCAGGGAAAGGCCTTCCTTCATCGGGAGGTTGCTCCTGAGTCGATGGGCTGTTGTCAAGCTCGTCTTTGTGCTCCTCTGTTTCAGGCTTCGCGGGGCCATTGTCCAAAGTAGTCCTACTATTTCCCCCCGTGTCGCTGCTGCTCGGGAGGCTTTGCGAGTCCAGGCTGTCCATGGACTCGTTCCCGTTTACACACGCCATCAAAGCGTCCATGTGTTTGGCCTGGGGTTCTGCGTCCGAAGATTCTGGCGTTTCGATCGAAGGCTGTTTCGCACTCTCTTCCTTCTTCGCTTCTTCCTCAGCGGGACGTTCTTCCTCGGCGGGACGTGGCGTTTCGGGGGCTTTTTCAGACTCTTCTTTGGCGGCGGCGGCTTCCTCGGGCGGCTCGTTGGAGCTCTCCTCTTCCGTGGAGGGCAGGTGCGGCAGGTGTCCGTTGGTTTGAGGGCCCGCGGTGTCACATGAAGATTCCTCGTCCAGAGTTAAACACGACGTGTCCCCTTTGCTCTCCTCCTCGTGACCCTCGTGACCCTCATGCTCATCGTCTTCCTCCTCCTCCTCTTCCTCCTCCTCTTCTTCACCCTCAGTTCCCTGGTCTTTGATCTTGTAGCAGTATTTCTTACGGCGAATGATGCCCCGACCCCACACAGGCCGCCGGCGGATCTTGCGCTTAAAGTGATCTGTAGAAGGAAAGAAAAGAAAACAGTTTATAAAAGTCAAGTCTGCCTTTTGAACCATTGAATACACTGTGTTATATTACCAGCACATTTCAAACACTGAGGTTAACAACATAAAGAAAACAGCTTGAAAACTGACTTTGGTTAAATATTTCCTCATTATTTCAGTCAAATCATTTGTTTTCTAATTAAATTGGACTAAACAAAATTGAAAGTATTGATGATAGAAAATTCATTGCCAAATAAAACAAAAGACTAAAACATGTGAATTCCAGTGACAGTTTAAAAGAGGGTAGGGCCACTCAGGTTTTCTTAAGGGGGTATTATGTAAAATCGACTTTTATCAAGCTTTATATCATGTTATTATGTCATTCCCTCATTAAACACATGCCTGGAGTGTTGCCTTGGCTCATTCACATATTTTGAGTAATCAGTAAAAACTTAGACGGCAGCCATTTTAGGTGTAGCTATGCCTCAGTCCTCCTAGGAACGCCCCCACCTCCTGGAGACGCCTCTGGACCTTTCGTCACCAGCCAAGCCACCAACCACTGCTCCTCAGCTCAGCAGAGCCCCTCCCCGCACAGTAGTGTTGTTTAGATGCCACAGCAGTGTGCTGAAGGGGGCGTGTCGGAAAGCTTCTTAAAGAGACAGAGGCCTATTTCAAGACATTCAGTACAGCCATTTTGAGAGAGCAATTTTATTCAAGGCAGTTATTTTAATTTACTGCATATACAGACCAACAGAAGGTTACGTCATCATTGTAGTATGCTATAGACTGGTGCTATGTGATTGAAAAAAGCATAATACCCCCTCTTTAACTATCCTGTCCAATAAAGCCTAGCACGCTTTAGACACACAAAGTACTTTTAATAGGCTGAACAAAACAAAACAAAAAAACAGGTCTGGTCAACAAGTCCTGCAACAGAGGACTAGCTAAAATACACAGAAAGGTCCTGGGGAGACGTACCATATTTAAATGCGGTCAGATGGCCTTTTCAGAGACAAACAGCAGCGGGTGAGAGAGACTGCCGGCTGCAGCAGCAGAGTCTTGTTATATCATGAATGCTGGACACTAATGACACCAGATGGAGAATAGTCCCTGTTTTCTGAGTGCACTTAAAATGCCACAGCCAGGCAGCGAGGTAGCGAGCTTAAACGCCAATGTTCTTGCCTTCAATTATTATGGCTTCTTCTGAATAGGGCCCCGCATTAGGACTGGAACAACAAAGTGTGGGAGACAAGTGGAGAGGGAGAAAAAAAAAATACACACACACAGACAACCCACAAGTCAGCACTCCAGGGACACGAGCGTTTGAACCTGACAATTAGCGGGGTTAACAGGCCTGTCAGGAGTGCTGCCGGGATTCTCTCTTTTTTTTTTAATGCCTTTTAGCACGGTTCGTTTCTTAGGTTATTGTTTGAGGGTTGATTAACTTTGAGCATTAACTTCTTTGAAAGCTATGCAGTTTGACGGAATAATCAACAACTCCGGAAGAAAGCGGCCACATTTTAAAGTCTCGAAGTCCGAGGCATAGTTGACCAAGATCTTAATGATTTGTAAAAGGTGCATTGCAGTGGGTCATTAAAATCTGCAGGCAAAGGCGTTTTTCCGTCCAAAAATTGTTTAATCAGCTAATTGCATACTGGGTCGGGAACAAGCAATAAAAAGGAGAGAAATTGTGAGACCTTGCAAAGGGTTTATCATCAAGGACAGGCTTTCAAAAAAGATGGTTCTGAATACTTCAAAATACAAGCAGAGGGATAAAAATTTAACCAATTCATCATTATCTGTTACTTTGACTATCAATTGAATTATGCCTTAGGTGGAAAGGAGGAATTCAAAGAAAATGTAGGCCTGGAGACTTAATGAAAGTCAGTAGCCTATGAAAAAAGGATAATCTGACGGCGACAGGCAATGTAATATTTGATTTTCCAATAGAACAAAATTGCCAACAGCCCGTACATGAGCTGCTCACATTTCCTCGTCTCCCCAGATTCTTGCTCATGCTCTTTTGACTTCAATCAGAGCCATGTACAAAGCGCAGACCTCCAAATTCGAGAGGTTCCCAGCAATGTAGGGTCTGAAGATGAGCTGCACCTGCGGTTTTAGGTTTCCTTTGATGGGATCTGTTATGACGAGACCACTATGGATTACGTGATCGAGGAGGAAAGAAAAACCTTGCTTCTCTTTGAAACTTACTGGCACATGAAATAAAAAGGCACCGACCGAAAACCTAAGCTTACTTTGTCTTTTCTGAGAAGTAATGTTCCGTTTTCTGCCCTACACTTTTTGGTTTTGTCTTAAAGGTCCTATATCATGCAAAATGGACTTTTTTGAGTTTTTGAGCTTTAACCATGTTGTTTGCTATTTCCTTATCAAAAACACCCCCAGAGTGTTTTTTGGCTTTATTCACGCAGTTCTAAGTATAATCCTCCTGAAACCTGCTCTGAGCAGCTGCTCCGCCCTCTCCTGGAAAACGACTGAGCTGTGACACTGATGTATTTTACGTCATTGTGTCAAACAGGAAGTGCCCGACGTCTGTAATGTAATGCCTTACGGCCTGAACAGCTTTTTCATTATTTCTGTTGTAAGAAAGAATTGAAAGAACTTTTTTTTTTAAATAGTGCCCGACGTGTCTGTGCTGCCCCTGTGGAGTAAACACACACACCCCCTGAGCGTCTGAACAGATGTCATGTTTGCACCGAAAGTTGTGAAGAAGGAGCTCTTTCTAACCTACTCTGGACACCTGTTCTTTTTTCTTACCTAATGATAATGTCATGGAGAAAATGCGCAACAAGAGGACCGGACTTTATTCAACCTTCCTAAAGAAGAGGCCACTCGCCAGAAGTTGGAATTTCTTTACAGGAATCAGCAACTATCAGCCAAAATAGTGTTTGTCTGTGACCGTCTCTGATGGATGCTTGATGAACCTTGGCCAGAATCAAAGTGGATTAACTTTATAACCAACACGAGTCCCATAATGGAAACACCCGATGATCGAGGCCAGAGGCAGAGCGGTGAGTCAATCAAAACGAGTGTTAGCCATTTATGAAACTGTGTTGCACATGTCAACTTCCCTTTTTGCTGCGATATATATATATATATATTTTTTTTTTTACTGCTAAAGTTGCATGGGCTGCATCTACTCGAAGAGAAGAGTGGAGTTAACTGAATCGAAGCATCTCGTCTTCCGGGTTAATACCTCCAGAAAATACTGATATTTCTCACAAAAATGAGTATTCCATAGAGGTACAATATACCATATAAATGCCTATAGTTTACTTTGGAATGGCTAAAATAGCATGATACAGATCCTTTAATTCTGAACTGTCACCTTGCAATGTCGAGCGATTAGTCTTAACTTGGCGCTTTTCCATTCCAGGACAGGAAATATAGCTTCTCCGCTGAAAGTTGAGCATCGATGTTTTTTAATACGGCACTCCAAAGGCGCCACGGCACGGAGATATGAAAGGAAATAGGATAGAAGTTAATATTAAAGCCACGTTAAAAAGGGATATTCTTTTTCTTCATTGCTGCCTCGTTGATCTTTTAACCTCGTGAGCGCCACGCTACACCGAAATTAACAACCATGGTAAGATATAGAGATGTTTTCGGGGTCAACGATGGCAGCAAAAGAAGTGTTCTCCTGAGAGGGGAGAAGGTGAGACTGAGCATCGGCAAATGGCTCGTCATACTGGCCTCTTAAATAATGCATGGAAACTGGTAGAGCATGAACGGCCGAGCACACAGGAGAGCTGAGGCGATGGGCAGGAGGAGCAAGGTGAGGGGAAAGCGGGGTGAGTGGCAGAACACTTTGTAATAATTAAAATGCCTTAGCGATGGGAGGGAAGAGGGTGTTTCACGTAGCCTTTACATGTAGAGAAATGATTAAACTAGTCCAAAGAAGTGCAGGGAAACTAAAGTTACACCCGCTTCACCATTTGCAGTCCCACAAGATGCCCACCCAGTGATAGTCAGCCTAATACGCAGATTGGAGAAGTGGTTGTGGTTGACTACAATATTAAATGTTAAATCTCCCTCTGCTTCTCACTAGACAGATTTGATTTCTAATCCACCATTTGAGGGGAAATGGAAAGCAAAAACGCTTTAGAGAAGGATGCTTCAGGAGACAATTTGGTGAACCAGATGGACAATTTCATAACACTTCCAATGGCTTAGGGTAAAATCGCAAATTGAAATTTCTGACTCGCTGATTGATTATTTAATATTCGCAAATTATTAAACAAAGCCCAGAAGCCACAAATGAGGAGAAATGATTGTGTTTTTTTGTATAGGAGTACCATTTGTTGCATGCTAATTGAAGTAATCGCTTCATATGTGAGTATAGTATACCATTCGTGGCCCTGCTAAATGGAATAATAATTGTATCATAGTTATAGCCCTAATTTTCTGGCTTCATTTAGGTTATAGTATATGAACCCACTACAGCATGTATATTCTGAAAGCTCTAGCATTCCTGAAAAATCAGATATGTAATTCCTGGGAGTACATTAAAAGGTGGTGTTTTAATAGCATAAAAAGCCAAAAAATCCAGGCGAAACTCATGTCTGTCACCAACTCGCTATTAACCTGCAAAAAAAGACACATTTGCTCTCTCTCTCTTACAACACGGACATACGCGCCGTCTTTTTAGTCATAACAAATGTATAAATCACGTGTTTAAAGCCCCGCACGGTTTGAGAAAAGCCTCTGAAGTGCCGCTGTGTTCTGGTGTGGGTTACCCATGGGTTGACAGCCTGGCTGCAATTTCACGCAACGTACGTGATATTAAATTATTATATTTTCCCTAAACTCAATCCATTTGCTGATCACTGCAACTAATCAGTAATTTAATCCCGGGTGCGATAACTTTGACAACTTTGAACCGGCCTTTCACATCCGGAGGGGGCTTCACTTTTGGAATTTCTTTCTCACGCCTCATTTTAAAATCTTATCTTATTGCTTTGAATGCAGTAACTTGTATATAATTCAGGATTGTAAAATACTACTACTACTTAAAATAAAGGGAATACCACCTCATGATATCAGCCGTTTCAGGCAAGACGGCGCAATGAATGAAGCAACAACACAGCTCCATGCAAGTTTTTGATAACGGATTAACGAGAAGTCCGGTTCGGAGCACATGGGCCTTTTAAACTCAAACTTCAAAGCCCTGGTTCGACACACTGTCCCGGCTGTGCCTTTTGTCGCCGTGTCTCATTGGAATCGACTGGTCTGAGCACCTCAATGCAGTAACATTAATGAAGTATTGATCGGGGCTGCTCCCGTCACCTGCGACTTCTGGGGAGGGGCTTGGACCGACGACCTCAGAACAAACAATTATGGAACGTGCCCAAGGAGCAGAATGGGCTCAACGGGAGATACAGGCTTCTTCGGTTTACATTTGGACGTCATTTGAGCTGTAGATGTGTGTAGATGTTTTTTATTACGTCCAAATCAAAATCAAGCCACACTTTATGACTAGACTGACAATCATTGATTTATAGGATTATATGTCTTTTTATGTTTTATATCAGCAAGATCCAAGCACCGATGTAGCTTTTTAACCTACATTATACAGTCCACATTTGCATATGATGGAAGGATGCGAGCGTTTTTAATATTCATAAGATCTGGTGGAACCACTTGGGCCAAGGGATGTGCAGATCTATCCGTTCTGTTCTGAGATCACCACTCAGTAATTGAATAGACTATTCTTATAGAATATCATCATATACAGCAAATTGTGCTAATGACATGTATGCAAAATAGATTCTAATTTAAGCTGTGATAAGCCATCCATCCATCCATCTTCTTCCACTTGTCCGTTGCGGGTCGTGGGGGCTGCCCAAATCACATTGCACCAGCCCCTATGGCTCCTCCTGCAGGTGGTGGGTCCACAGAAGGACGGCCTCATGGTCCTAACTGGGCCTGTTGGTCTCTCATAAGGTGCTTCTGAACCGCTCTTTGTCTGACCCGTCAGGACCTGTTTGCCATGGGAGACCCTACCAGGGGCACGAAGCCCCCGACAACAGAGCTCCCAGGATCATTCAGGCGCTCAAACCCCTCCATCACGTTAAGGTGGCGGTTCCAGGAGGGGAATTGTGATAAGCATGCATTACAATTTTAACACATACCATGAATAAGCAGAGCACAAAAGGCATCAAAGTCACTGCGTTTAAAATTATGTGTATTCATCTACAGGTGCTCGCATATTAGAATATCATGAAAAAGTGCATTTACTTCAGTTACTCAACTTAAAATGTGAAACTAATATATGATAGGCTCATTACATGCAAAGTGACATGTCAAGCCTTTGTTTGTTATAATTTTGATGATTATGGCTTACACTTTTAAAATATTCTACTTTTCTGAGATTTTTAATTTGGGGTTTTTACAAGCTGTGTATCAAATATTAGTTTCACAGTTTAACTTGAACAACAGAAGTAAATGCACGTTTTCATGATATTCAATTATATGACGAGCACCTGTACATCTTGGTTCTTTGATACTTTGTAAAGGCAAAACCTAAGTTTAATTGCAATTCAACTTCGACGCAGCCTATGGGACAGTCTTTGTGAGAAGGATTTTGTCACTGCCGCATGCCGCCTCACGCTGTGACTCTTAACGAGACGTCCAAATCAATGCTTCTGCTTCCTGCGTCCGAAAATGAAGGCGATCCATCACTTTTTCCCCAATAGCGCTGCCATTCTGGGCCTCAGGTCATTCTTACATCATTCCCAGTGAACAGTATCTCACTACCACATATTAACTGTAAAATACCACAACTTTTTTACCAGAAACTAAAAGGCAGTAAAATGCACTCCCAGCTTCATTGCGGTGCCGTGTTTTGGAGATGTCAGCCTGACCTCGTGGCCTCTCGCCTACACACTTCCACAACCAAGAACGAAGACTATGAAAGCATTCGGGGGCAAGGTCTGTCGCTCCCGGCAAAAAACATGCTCCCAGACAAGATGGAGGCTGGATGGATGCTGTAAAAGCGCATTCTGACTGGCATTGTAAAGCGGGGAAAAATTAAGGACATGTCAAGTCAGAAGTAGTTGGAAACTGAAATACAAAGAATTTGCTGAAGAATGCTACGCTGAAAATTATTAATAGGAAAACTTTAAATGACATGAAGTTAGGACATTAAGTGGCCAATTTTCCGCTTTGAATTGACTTATTAGTTTTTAGACGTAATATAATACAGTTTCCTCAACAATCAGTCTATTTTAGCTTCTCAGCTTCTGCACTTGCTGATGTTATGAGGGGGCTCTTTTGTGTCGTAAACTTCAGCTTTATTGTATTCTGATTTATATTCAATACATTTTTGACATTTTGCCTGGTTAGTACCTGTTCCCTTGCGTGAGTTCTCCCTTCATTAAGTGGCGCCAGCCCACAGTTAGCTTTGCCCGTTAGCTGCTTCTTCGTGATTCCATTAGAGTGTATTGTGCCTCGGGATTGGAGCAGGGAAAGTTGCAAGCGTGGTTTCTGGCCAAAGACACCAGGAGGAGATGAAAGACCCCACAATCATCCCATTAACACTTGTATTACCCCTGAGGGACTAGGAAAGGATTTATTAAGGTAAACAAGTTACTTAGTAGTGCTTCAAAATGTAAGACGATAAGTAACTTCATGTGTCTGGTAAAGATGATCTTTTCCAGTTGTGAAGTGGAAATTCCGAGTGTATTTGTGTCGTAGCAAAGTGAAATATTAAAAAATGATGCACTGTAAACAAGTAAACTCACGTGAGAAAGTAGTCTACAAACCGCTGACCTACTGCTTCCTTACTAAGGCATTTTTTTTGCTGCACCGACTTCAAATCTCTGGGTACTTGGGCTGCACGATTTTGAGAAAAAACCTAATTGCGGTTTTTCTGACACATATTGCGATTGCGATGCGATTTTCGATTTCTGTTACTTTTAAGTGCGTAAAACTAAAATTATGAATAAAATATTGTTACTTTTATGAAACAAAGGGTTAAATAAACTACATACATAGTGATTAAGGTAATGAGATTGTTTGATGCTTCGTGATTATTAAATGTTCCCCTTAATGTCCAAAATTACTGAAACTACTGGGATTTTACACATGAAACAAAAACTATACATTACAAAACTAATCTGTGGATTTTACATTTCGAGATTTCCATCAAAAACTCAACGTGAATGTTGAGACGAGTGGTGCTGCTTATCACACATCGGTTTCTGAATGTCTGGCTCTAAAGAGGAGAATTTCAGTCTCACACTGGAAAACCTAACTTAACAGGTATTGGGAAGGGCAGAGCACTTTGAGGGCAGACTCTGTAAGCTTTGGATGTTAGGTAACGCAAACTCGTGCACAGACGCACATGCCGTGGGAAATACGAGACATTTGGTTCCACAAAAGTGTTCTCTGGATCACAAGCAACAAAACGCTGCTTATTCTATGAAAAATCCGCCGCATATTGACGTCAAATTGTCAAATTGTGATTGTTCGACCCGCCATCAAAGGAGAATTTATGACCCGATCCGCGAGCATGGCTGCGGAGACCGCGGGGAACACGCAACCCGCATCAGGTGCGCCAATGCCCCCAGCCATGTGTGAAATCCTGCGCGTTTTACAATAGCTACATATTGACAAACGGGATGAAGAAAGATTACGCACGGTTCTGAGAAGTGCCCTGCGTGCGCATCCATGTCGTGTGTGTTAGCTGCTTTGCTGCTGACAGAGAAAGCCGGTGTACTGCATGCAAGCTTGTTTCCATTGCCATTTCTGATTGGCCACCAAGCCAGGAACGCGAGATTCGACCATTTTGATTGGCTAATAGGTTTGTCAATCAAATGTCAGGGGCGGGGAAAAAAACCTCAGCCTCCTGAGGTTAGTTATCGCAGGAGTTAAAACCTCAATATCGATGCGATAAAGGTTAATCGTGCAGCCCTACTGGGTACCCAGGCAAATTTTCCCCAATTATAAAATGATTCAGTATAACCTGTAAACAACGAAAGCCGTCACTCCTCTTCATTCAACATGCTAGCTCGGGGTGGTCCATTACATTAATAAAGGAAAGCTCTGCTCGATTAGCTCTATAGGTAGAGTTCCTGGCACATAATCACGAGTTTGTCAGATCAATTCTAACCCCCGTGTGAATTTAAAAAAATTTCCTGACTGGGTACCCACTGGGAAAACATAAAACGCAATGAGGAATATTAAAGTTGAGTGGTTAAATAGCTAAATGCACAGTGAAAGCTTCATAACAATCTGATAAAAGGCATGAAAATGAATTCTCACTGCTCAGTCGTGTTGAAAGGTCAAAGATAATCTCATCTCGGGAACTCTGGCAACAAAATAATTTCCCAGTTTCCCAGTGGAAAATGCCAGATGATTTGACGTTCATGAGCAATTTTCTACTCTCTCCACAATAATTACGAGACCACAAGAAGGCAGCATTAGTCCTGTGGCCTCACGTGAAAGTGGATCAGCGCGGCCGTAGGGATTAGGAAAGGTGCACCACCATCTATGAACCACGACGACAAAGCAAAAAGACACGTCACAAAGGCTGGAGGAAGTCGTCGAAACTTAGAGGTAAACAAACAATCCCCCAACACAGACAAACTCAATTAGTGGCAGCCATAAATACAAGACCGAATCAGTGCATGCAATAAAAAATAAAAAAAAGATTATTGCTGTTCATTGCCCGACTAATGCGGCTTAATATCTTCTTCCCCATTGCTACTTTTGTAAATTATAGAAAACAAGAGCCATGACATCAAACGATTACATTTAATTATTACTTTTCAAAGCCACTATCATTAGAACAAAGTAAAATAAACAAAGCGTCGACAAAGCCTCCCTATACAATTTGATTTATGCAATGTTTGAATATCTGCTCGTCACAAAAACTCGATAAGATAAAGTTCAGATCCTAGAGACAAATCCATAAGTCATTCCGCGTAATTGTGTCCTGCTAATGCATTGTTTGTGTGCAATTGTTCCAGTCAATTACAACCTATCAAAATCAAGCAGAGGCTGAATCCACCCCATTAGCTGGCTTGGTGTTTACTAGCTTGTGATGTTTGCTGAAATAGACTCATTGACGGCTCTATGGCAAAAACAATGGGGTAGAAAGCCCAAGAGGCATTGTCGAAATGCCTGTTTGTTGTACAACTTTTAACGCTGAGCAGCCTCATGGAGTGAAAACAAATTAGGAAGCAATAAGGGAGAGGCTTTATCATCAAAAGCACAGATGTGTTTTAATTCAAATGGATGGCCAGTAAAAAAAGTGGCATGGATTTCTGTCCGCGCGAGATTGTAAACGGTCATTAGTGGATTGATTTGTGTAAGTAAAATGTTAATATGAGTCGAATAAAAGTGGAAATATATAGAGCCATTGTTGGTGCAAAAAAAAAAAGATATGTTTGTCTGTAAAGAGGCGAGCACGTAGTAGGTTTTTGAGCTCTGTATTTAGATGTGTGTGCAAAAATAAGAATGGCCCTATATTTCTGGAGTAAAAGCAGCTAATGCAAGACTACAGATACGCACTCTCCGCCATTGGCAGAAAAACAACAGTTCAATATTGAGGGCCACTGAGCACAGTTGACATCCCTCTTGGCTCAGAGCTCAGGGGGCACAGTGTTGACTGTTGGGGATCCAGCCACGTTCAATCATTTCACAGCCGCGTTATTTCTCTGCGGCACAAATGGAAGCTCTTTATGAATGTGTGTGTGTGTGCAGTAATCGTCAGCATAGGGGAAAAAACAATCGACTGTCTGGTATACAATACTAGCATAGGCTGTGGGTTATACTGTGCACATTTAAGAGATGCAAAGACAACATAAATCGAGGGATTTGCTGATGTCAGCTCATCAGCTCCTCAGACAATAAAACAGAAGCAACAGCCATCACAAGTGATTTTACATTCATTTCATGCATGACGCCACAATGATCCAAGAGGCATCTGTGCCCATCGACTGGCAGCTTATGCTCAGCCTTTATTCGCCCGGGGCGCTGCAGGCTTTGCATGGATTTTATTAGTGGATGCCAAGGGCCAGAGTGTGTTCTTCAATATTGCTTGTACCTCAGAGAAAAGGCAGCACCAGGAATCAAGTGTCAGTAATAACTTTCACTCACGTCTCAAACAGTGCATCTCAGATCAACTCAATGTTTGAATCACAGTTCTCTGCTCCAAACTTACAAACTGCAGTGTAAAAATGTTCCACCAAATACCATGGACTTGAAGTACAACTAAAGGCAAAGTTTTCATTTTAAAGGGGGGTATTATGCTTTTTTCAATCACATAGCACCAGTCTATAGCATACTACAATGATGACGTAACCTTCTGTTGGTCTGTATATGCAGTAAATTAAAATAACTGCCTTGAATAAAATTGCTCTCTCAAAATGGCTGTACTAACGTCTTGAAATAGGCCTCTGTCTCTTTAAGAAGCTTTCCGACACGCCCCCTTCAGCACACTGCTGTGGCATCTAAACAACACTACTGTGCGGGGAGGGGCTCTGCTGAGCTGAGGAGCAGTGGTTGGTGGCTTGGCTGGAGACAAAAGGTCCAGAGGCGTCTCCAGGAGGTGGGGGCGTTCCTAGGAGGACTGAGGCATAGCTACACCTAAAATGGCTGCCGTCTATGTTTTTACTGATTACTCAAAAATATGTAATGAGCCAAGCAACACTCCAGGCATGTGTTTAATGAGGGAATGACATAAACATGATATAAAGCTTGAAAAAGTCGATTTTACATAATACCCCCCTTTAAAACTGAAAAAGCTGAGAAAATCTGAGACAAAAGAAAAGCTAAAATTATGCAGCAGTTTGTGAAAAAAGACTGTACATAAAAGCATTGGCGTGACCCTGAAACTCTCATCCCTGTGAAGAATGCTGAGAGGGAGGTTGGACACATCTAGAAAGTTTAAACTTTTACTCTTTTTCATAGTTGTATACAAATTTGGTATAAGGCCTTTAAAAAGTCAGAGAAAAGGAGAGCAGATAAAGGGCAAAAGTCTGGCTTTAACCTTTTCATCTCCTGTTAGCGGTCAGACAGAATGAAGGCTCAACCGTGTTCCCTGACAAAATGTACAAAATGCGAACTGAGCGCACACAGAAAAACCTGATACTAATCTTTCAGCACTAAATAACATGCCTGATACTGTTGGAATACTTCTCTTTGACCCAAATAACGCAGCATTATAAAACATTCTATTTCTCAGAGATATTCTATTAACCCATTTCTCAGAGCTCCACGGCGTGTGCCAGATGTCCCTTTGTCCAGAGCAAAAAAAATCCAGGCCATCCTTTCTCAGCGCGACGTCACTCAAGGGTAAAGGAAGCCGTACGGTTAGGAATGTGTCATCAAGGTGTGACCTGTTTACAGATGTGTATGGTCGAGTGAGTCACTGCCCGCCTGACAAAACAACATGGATTACCGTGTCAATTCTAGACCCTTTGACTGGTCTAAACTATGTCCTATTTAGAACAATGTCTACTTGAGTTATCCCAGACTCAAATGCCAAATTAGCAGCCTCAGCACTCTTCGAACCTTGATAAAACTGAAACCTTTTAAAGGGGGGGTATTATGTAAAATCGACTTTTTCAAGCTTTATATCATGTTATTTGTCATTCCCTCATTAAACACATGCCTGGAGTGTTACCTTGGCTCATTCACATATTTTTGAGTAATCAGTAAAAACTTAGACGGCAGCCATTTTAGGTGTAGCTATGCCTCAGTCCTCCTAGGAACGTCCCCACCTCCTGAAGACGCCTCTGGACCTTTGTCACCAGCCAAGCCACCAACCACTGCTCCTCAGCTCAGCAGAGCCCCCTCCCCGCACAGTAGTGTTGTTTAGATGCCACAGCGGTGTGCTGAAGGGGGCGTGTCGGAAAGCTTCTTAAAGAGACAGAGGCCTATTTCAAGACGTTCAGTACAGCCATTTTGAGAGAGCAATTTTATTCAAGGCAGTTATTTTAATTTACTGCATATACAGACCAACAGAAGGTTACGTCATCATTGTAGTATGCTATAGACTGGTGCTATGTGATTGAAAAAAGCATAATACCCCCTCTTTCAAGTATTTTCAGTGCCTTTCCAAACTCTGTCTGAATCATTAAGATGGTTTTGGTAACTTGCAACAGACATGAATATTTAAAAAGGCCACATTGCGTTAGTAAATACCAAAATGGTGTAGTATGTCTTTACAAAGTGTCCTGTTGGGCCAGTTTAGCCGCCATGAACACACGGCGTGACTTCATGGGACTGTGGGAGTTAATTATGAATGAAAGGAAGGCACTCTATATGAACTGGATCCATGTGGTGATGCTACAGACGAACCTCTGGCCGCGGCCCAGGTAATGGCAGCCGCTGTGGCCCTAAAGAGAGGCAGGTGAAAGGGGACTCGGGTGTCTGAGTGCAGCTGAATGCACACACTATCCACTAATGGAAAACGCATTTATGTCGCTGTTGGTGGTGCGAGACTGTAGATCGTCTGTTGACAGGCCTCCTTCTGATGGGTAAGGGTTTTTTTCGTTACCGGACGCAGGGGACAGCATGTTACATTTTTAGTTTCCAATTATTGACTGCATAAATGTTGGGAAGGAGAGTATAAAGTGTTGTGCTTCTGCCAAACTCGTTTAGCTTTGATCATCCATTATGCACGTCACAATGTTTCATCCAAAGTAATCAAATGCGCCGATTGACAAAGACAGAAACTGCGCTTTAGACTCAATGTGCTTCCCAGATTATTAACCGCTTTCCATTATGGATGTTGGTGCTACGGTGACGTCAAACTCTGGTTCGTGACAGGAGAATTGGAACCTCGAGTGCGGCTGAATGGACACTCCACACTGGGTAATGGAAAGCGCATTCATGCTGCCGTAATCTGATGAACTAACAACACACAGGTCCTTCTTCACGAGCATACCTCAGCCGTACCTGCCCAAGCCAACCACATCTCCGCATGGCCTTATCTGTGACTGAGTGCGACCACCGCTTTTAACACCTGATGCAGAAATATCTTCGCGCTCCAAAATAGCTCTCACGGTTTTGCAAGCGCAGCATTTTATACCCGTCGACGCTATTGGGTTCTACATATCTCTGTGTCACAGTCTGCAATTCTTCAGCTCGAAGCCTCTCAGCATGTGGGTATACAGTGGGTGATATAGAATTGAAGACGGGGGCTGGAGTAGAATAAGCTGGCCAACCTCTCCTGCTTATGTTCAAAAGTCCAAAACTACTTTATCGTTCCAATCACAGATGCACATTTGTAAGACTCAAATCTTGAGTAGTTAGTCTGTTGATTTGACAGAAAAGGCTATATTTTGTTATATTTAATGTACTCTGGTAAGTTGCCATGTTGGACGGACCTTGTGTTAATCTGCCTGCCTGTCAACAACGCTGAGTACCAGGCAATACATCTTTGAAAAGGGCTGGAAAAGCGTATGGTTTAGAAATTCCAGGCTAGGAGTGGCCTGAACTGAAAACCCCAAAAATGTTGAACCTGCCATAGTAATCTCACAGCTAAAAGAGATCGTCCTACCCCTCATATAAATGTTCTTGATCGCAAAGGAAATTGTAGTACCTAAATTGTAGTTTAATATTAAAGGAATAGGCCACCGTTTTTACATATTGAGATATGTTCTTACCTTAGACGAGTTCATTTGTACCTGTCTGGTCTCCACGTGTGCCTTCCATAACGTAAACACAGCACAGACGGCGTTAGCATTTAGCCTCTCTCTCCTCTATAGCTCCAAACGAGGTGAAGATAGAAGCTACCAAACTCTTCCACGTTTTCCCTATTTAAATATGGTTACATGAAGTGTTACACCATAAAGTATAATTTCTAAGCGGATAAAAAGGGGAACTATATTGTAAGGCGTAATAATACCAGAGGTAATTCGGCATCCGCGCAGTGATATCTTCACTTTACTGTGCGGATGCCGAATTACTCCTGGTATTATTACGCCTTACAATATAGTTCCCCTTTTTATCCGCTTAGAAAGTCCACATTATGTAATTTTGTGTAATTATACTTTATAGTGTAACACTTCACGTAACCATATTTAAATAGGGAAAACGTGGAAGAGTTTGGTAGCTTCTATCTTCACCTCATTTGGAGCTATAGAGGAGAAGAGAGAGGCTAAATGCTAACGCCGTCTGTGCTGTGTTTACATGACTGAAGGCACACGTGGAGACCAGACAGGTACAAATGAACTCGTCTAAGCTAAGGTAAGAACATATCTCAGTCTCTAAAACGGGGGCCTATTCCTTTAATTGTGCAGCCCCAGCTTACTTAGATGAACAGCTACAGACATGTGGCAATCTGGGAGTAGGTGTGACCTGTGTGACCTCACTCTTCATTAGGGAAACAGACAGACAGCGTGACGAGCGTTTCCCCACCCTTATCAGAGCATTAATTGTCTTCTCCTCGCGCATTAGCCCCGTCGTTACAAGGCTGTGTGATACCTCGTGACATAGCTGATCAATTAGCCTAATAGCTGCCTTGCTGAGGTGCTCTAGGTGAGAACTGGATTCCTGTGTTACAAATTAATTGCCCGAGTTGGTTTGATGAATTAAACCCGTGGCGGAGGCTGATAACGGCCCTCTCCCCTGAGCCCTCGCAAAAATGTGGGTCGTCCTGATGTGACGTTTTGGGAACTAACGGTCTCTTAATATGTAGTTTATGTAATGTAGTTTAAAGTAGAAGGGTTTGGGTTAGTTTAGCACACAAGACTCAGTTTCATAGCAGCGTGGTACTCCCTTGATCTGGTGACATTGTACTCCTTTTCTATTTTGTACCATAGTTGGATAAGATGGAAATTTAGATCAATGTTGTGCTGAGAAATATAAGTATGAAGAAATATCATTTAGTAGATTTCTTAAGGTAGAACACAGGGTCAGCTTCAATTTGATACTTTATTCATTTTAAATTAGAGATTTCTGGTTATACGCTTAAGTGTTTCTTTATACTTTTAACCTAAGCTTCTATGCTGGTACAAAGCATCTTCAAACAAAAACTAACTGCTCATATACTGTTATATTTTTCTCTCATTTGCATTTTGTGGATCAGTTTGGTTGCTGATTCATTATCTGAGAGCGTAGTTTTACTCACGGACTAAGTGAATCTCCAAACAAGCCCTTTGAATCTGTCTTTGTTTATCTCAAACATCCCCGGCCTCTCCCGCTCCTGGTGCGGCAGTCGAAAATGGACCACACACTTGAGATTTACACATTGCCCCGAGTGTGACTGTATTTATGGAGACCAACAGAGGCCCTCATCTCTCACAAGCAGAGCATCTCCCTGGGACGGGAGGCTTTATCCACACACCAGGAGCACCGGAGGGCAGGCTCTCATGAGAAAAAGCGCCACCAAGTGTTACGCAGCAGTACTGCACAGAGCGGTAAAGGAGAAATTCGGCAATATCTTGTTTCTGCATAAATAATGACACGATACGCAGCTGTTTGATTCGGGGAGCACTTACTGGGGGTGGGCCGTTTGTCCGAGGCCTGGCCCTGAGTGCTGCTCTTGGCCGGCTCTTCTCCCGCTGGGGGATGCTTCCTGGTTGCCACGGCGCCGGAGGAGGACGGGGGAAGCGCAGGCGGCGTCTGGAAGTCTGCAGAACCACAGAGGACTGTTACCGACAACACAAACTACACCCAATACATTAGCAAACACGAGGAGGGATCTCAACATGTAGCAGGAAGAGGTGGGGAGTGTAGCTGAAAACGGTACTCAAGTGTACCGTTAATTCAAAACAATATAAATGTAAGAAGATATGTGAAAAGCATTCAAAACTAGGACAGCTGTAAGGATGTGACACGTTTACCAGTGTTTAAGTGTTGATGTAATTATTAGTTTTGGCATTTCCAATCCAAGCTTGATTCTAGGATCTTATCTGAGAAAGGGCAAACTTTCTATTTTACTATTGCCAATGACGACATACTTTTTTTGTTTTAAAAGTTTTAAGAAACTACCCAAAACAAAATGATGCAGAAATCAAAAACTGAATGCCCGCAACAAAGGATATTGTCCTCGCCTGACAACGGCAAGGCCAAAGTGCTTTGGGGGAATGCAACTTAAGAGGAATAGCCAAAAACAGCAACATTTCTGGAATGCACAAACCGTACTGGGAGGGCTGTCAATGTGGCTGCACTGAAAAGAGCATTTCCCCATTTGTCCAACATGAGAAGAGCATGAGTCACTAAAACATTTAAAGGGGGTGTATTATGCTCATTCACATATTTTGAGTAATCAGTAAAAACTTAGACGGCAGCCATTTTAGGTGTAGCTATGCCTCAGTCCTCCTAGGAACGCCCCCAACTCCTGGAGACGCCTCTGGACCTTTCGTCACCAGCCAAGCCACCAACCACTGCTCCTCAGCTCAGCAGAGCCCCCTCCCCGCACAGTAGTGTTGTTTAGATGCCACAGCAGTGTGCTGAAGGGGGCGTGTCGGAAAGCTTCTTAAAGAGACAGAGGCCTATTTCAAGACGTTCAGTACAGCCATTTTGAGAGAGCAATTTTATTCAAGGCAGTTATTTTAATTTACTGCATATACAGACCAACAGAAGGTTACGTCATCATTGTAGTATGCTACAGTATAGACTGGTGCTATGTGATTGAAAAAAGCATAATACCCCCTCTTTAAAAATTTAACCACTATAATTTATTCAACATTTTCACAAACCATGTTGGCATTAAAACTTTTAAGCTTCTTTTTTCACTGAAGTTGGGCTTCATTACTTTTTATGATGGGTATGAGTGAAGAAACGGGGACAGAGCTTTCTGCAGTGTATCCTGTTACAGTGTGTACTATAGAGTGTGCCTTGTTATCCCAGCCTTAGAGTTCTGTCTGTAGTCTGTTTTTGTTGTGTTTGGGTTCCCTATATAAAAAGACAATAAAAAGATGCTGGTAAAATCGACAAACTGGATGCACTCCTTTCATCCTGTCACTGGAGAAATCCCCAGAGATTCAGAGAGGGTGGTCAAGGCTGTGGTGCTGCACTAACTGACGGCTATACAAGAAAATCCTTCACCAGAAGATGAAATTTGCACACCTACACTTTTTATTTAGAATCCTCCGCTAAGAGTGAATTAAAGGAAACAAGTGACTTCAGACAAAGATCTTATCCCAAGGGCATGTTGACAACTCACATTTATACATTTTTCTTTATAACAATTTCCATAATGCACCTTTAAATAGGACTTATGATAGTTAAGGCTGCATCGCGTATGCTCCAGTGTTTTGCTTCCTGGCGAAGACAATTTCTCCCCACTCTGAACCCAAAATAACGAAAAAAGAAAAATTAAATGTTTAAATTTGAACAAAAAATATACCTAAATGTGTGTGTGTCAAATTGTGTCAACACAAGACACAAAAAAGACTAGATACCGGTGCCAGTGTGCAAAAAAGTCAAGCAAACGTGCATTAGCCTGGTATAACCGTTCTGTCGGTGAGCTGAGGCCTAATGGCTGTTACAAATGTGGCAGATACTGAATGAGTCTGAATCATTTGAGCCTCGAGGCATCCATCCTCTTGCACCGCAGCCCTGCAGTAAAGTCAGACTGCGCCATAGAGAACTCTTCACATAGCACCTGTAACAGCTTTCTCTTGCAAGAAAAACAAAACCCTGTCATGAGCTCTGCATATCACCAGAACTCTGAAGATTGAAGACAAATAATGAATGGCTGTTATTCTCTTGGCAAAGCTTAGGGAACACAACACATACAAACAACTGTCCAATGTCTCGTATAGAGTTACATAAGCCTAATATACAGCAGCTTATAAATATGTAACAAAGCTCATGGCCTCTTCTGCTGATGAACTTTCTCACCTCTTTTCCTGCGCGCCTCTTTAATCTCTTCGCACATGCGGTCGAACTCGGGGTCTAGCTCTGCTGCAAAATAGCGTGCGCCGCGTCCTTAAAGCTGCAAGCCCGATGCCTGATCACCTTGTCTGGAAAAGAAAGAGACAAAAACAACAATGCGTTTACATACATTACTTGTGCACTGGAGGGATTGCAGTGTGCAGCCTGTGATATTGCCTCTCGTAACAAAGGCTGTGTTTAGATTTTCCCCTTATTCTTGAAAAGGCGTACGATGTAGTTTGATGTTGCGTGTTACATTTGTGCCTTCAACTTCAAGGAAAGGTGAGAAAATAGACTGGAGCATTTTCCCACACTCTAAAAAAAAAACCTCTGAGCAGATAGCAGAAGGCCATTTTTAATTAATGAGAAAGTCAACGGCAACAACATCGCAAGATTCAAAGTCACACCTTCCTTTTAACTAGCATGTTTTACCTAAAGGCGCTTTTTCATTCTACAAAGTAAGTAAGCCTATGTGAAGAGGCATGGCCGATGCAGAGCCACAGTAAACAAGCTCTCGCTCATTACTGTGGCACATGGAGGAGTGTTCAGGCAGAGGGGTCGGGGTCACCGCCTGTCAGCGTCTTTTGTCTAATTGGAGAACTGCCGCTTAGATGCGCGTCTGCGTGAATGTACAGTATGTGGGAGATACTGAACAGTCGTCGCGTGGTCAGGGAAGGGCATCATCACGTCTGAGTGGACAGTCAAAAGCAAAACACGGATGAGCCACACAATTGACAGCACGGTGGCAAAGTAGAGTTCATTAGACAATTATGTTCTTTGATGTTTTACACTCCCCGAAGGTCACACGCTCACGCCTTTAGCTTTGATTACAGCGTTGGTTCAATAAGCTTCTGCAAAGTCAAAACAAGATCCGGTGTTGCATTCATTTTACACCAAGATCTTGTATTGATGATGGGAGAGCGTGACTACAGTGCAAAGCCTTCTCCAGCACCTCCCAATGCACTATCGCTTACCATGCAGCCATGTTTGTGAACGTTCACATTGTACTGTGTGTTGTACCATGCAAAGGTTTGAAATACATTTACTGAACTGAAATCATTTAACCTCTTAACCCCCACCTGAGCCGAGCACATTTTCTCCAGTTTCGCTTTACCCAAATATAAACGTGTGGCAAAGTAGCAGCAACAAAGTGCCACAATAACACAATAAAAAAAGAGACAAAAACGCTTAAAGAGGGGTATTATGTAAAATTGACTTTTTCAAGCTTTATATCATGTTATTATGTCATTCCCTCATTAAACACATGCCTGGAGTGTTGCCTTGGCTCATTCACATATTTTAGAGTAATCAGTAAAACTTAGACGGCAGCCATTTTAGGTGTAGCTATGCCTCAGTCCTCCTAGGAACGCCCCCACCTCCTGGAGACGCCTCTGGACCCTTTGTCACCAGCCAAGCCACCAACCACTGCTCCTCAGCTCAGCAGAGCCCCCCCCCACACAGTGTTGTTGTTTAGATGCCACAGCAGTGTGCTGAAGGGGGCGTGTCGGAAAGCTTCTTAAAAGAGACAGAGGCCTATTTCAAGACGTTCAGTACAGCCATTTTGAGAGAGCAATTTTATTCAAGGCAGTTATTTTAATTTACTGCATATACAGACCAACAGAAGGTTACGTCATCATTGTAGTATGCTATAGACTGGTGCTATGTGATTGAAAAAAGCATAATACCCCCCCTTTAAAAGAAATGTGACATAAATAACGCGTCAAAAAGTTTTGTAGGTCACATTTTTGTCACTTTTTCAACACTTTGTCACGTTTTATTCGTGGGGGTTTAGAGGTTAACAAACTCCACACCAGGAGCTGCCACAAGACCAGCAGTAGACCTGACGATTTAAAAAGCACCATGACAATAACAGATTGTTCCAAAGCGAATTTTTGTTGGCGAACTGCACAGCCCCATTTCCTAGTCCGACTTGAAGGCTGAGCATAATTTATCATAAAAGTGCTTATACACTCAAAAGTCAGAGTGTTGGATCTCCACTAGCTCTAAAACATGACCTACTACATCTATAAACAAGTATAAGGTACGTGCCTTTTACTGCCATTACTGACTGAGGCCTCTTTCCCTCCAAGTGTTTCCCACAGCCAGACACATTATTACCCGCTCCCCAAAGCAATTAAGTACACTCCGCCAATATGGAGCACGAGGCTTCTCCCCATAATAAAGTCATTATTTAGTTTAGTGGGGAGACAAACACAAGCTTGGCTATAAGGGACGCGGGGCATGATAAAGACGGCATGGTGCAAACTGACCACAGAGGGAAAACGAGCACCCTCGGCTGGTTTAGACTCGACCAAACCCCTAATTGTACAGAGTATGGGCCACATTCCCTGGACAAACACAGCGACGCGGCGAGAGAGTTTGTTAGGCGACTTCATTAAACAACCTAATTGCATTTCCTCCCCTTTAGAGTATCATTTATACACCATGAGCTCCAACAAATGGCCCAGGCCGGGGAAAAAAAAGAGCAATGGCTTATTCATTTGGGACGTCCAGACTTTGTTTTTCGTAAATAAAAGTGTCGGCAATGAAGCAGCTGAATACACAGAAAGTAAAATAGTTCAAAAGCACAGAGGGCTTTCGGAGGAATTTAATGATGTCCTTTATATTCATGCCTTTGCAAATTCTTTATGTAAAATAAGTCCTTACAGCTGGAATGCTCCTTATGGACAATGACTGTGGCCCTCAGCGTGGATGTTTTATCTTTTAAATTCATAAAAGAGACACTTTGAGCAAACACTGATCTTTTAAAGGAGCTATATCATGCAAAATCGACTTTTGGAGCTTTTAGCCATGTTGTTATGCTATTTCCTTATCAAAAACACCCCAGAGCGGTTTTTGGCTTCATTCACGCAGTTCTAATAATCCTCCTGAATTCTGCTCTCTGAGCAGCTGTTCCGCCCTCTCCTGGTAAATGACTGAGCTGTTCATTTGTGTCGTCACAAAGGAACGGAAGTGCTCTACGTCTGTAATGTAATGCCTTACGGCCTGATTTTAATTTATAAAACAGCTTTTTCATTGTTTTGTTGTAAGAGAGAAATAAAAAAATAAAAAAGGAACTCTCCAACGCGTCTCTTCTGTCCCAGAAGACTAAACAAACGCACCCCCGGCCGAAGGATCCATGGATCCGAGCAGAAGTCTTGTTTTTGAAGACTGAGCTCTTTCTAACCTACTCTGGACACGCCTGTTCTTTTTTCTTACCAAACGATAATGTCACGGATGCGCGTTTGGCTACGAGAGGAACAGGACTATTCAACCTTCCTAAAGAAGAGTGCACTCGCCAGAAGTTGGAATTTCTTTCCGGGATTCAGCGACTATATCAACCAACCTGATGGATGCTTGGTGAACCTTGGCCAGAATCAAAGTGGATTAACTTTTATAACCAACGCGATCCATAACCCGATGGGGAGGCCAGGCTGAGCGGTGAGTCAATCAAAACGCGTGTTAGCGTGTGTGTTAGCGTGTGTGTTAGCGTGTGTGTTAGCGTGTGTTTAGCGTGTGTGTTAGCGTGTGTGTTAGCGTGTGTGTTAGCGTGTGTGTTAGCGTGTGTGTTAGCGTGTGTGTTAGCGTGTGTGTTAGCGTGTGTGTTAGCCATTTATGAAACTGTGTTGCACATGTCAACTCCTTATAACTGCATTATGTGAAGTAACTTCACTTTTGCAGCGATATTTATATTTATAATACTGTGAATGTGGAATGAGCGGAGAGAGGGGCGGAGTTAACTGAATCGAAGCGTCTTGTCTTCCGGGTAGGGAAAATACCCCCCAAAAATACTTATATTTCTCTCAAAAATGAGTACACTCCATAGTGATAGAGGTACAATATATCATAAAATGACTATACTTTACTTTGGAATGGCTAAAATAGCATGATACAGATCCTTTAAATATCTTGTGTTGCTTGGAGCACCATCTGCTGGCAGCTGGGGGAACTAACAGAGTAAGGATACTGCATGAGCCATCATTGTGATGAATAGCTCGAGTGAAGAGCTGCGCACGATGGGTCCAGTGATAATTAAATATGTTGTGGGTTTGTGAAAATGCAGAGAACACGTATAATCCAACTAAATCTAGGAAATACATGTTGGAGCGCATTAGCTGTAGAAGAAGAAACAGCTGAATTAAACAGGACTTACTCATGAAGTGAATTACTCCAGGTATGTTTTAAAGAAGGAAGGTTAGAACACGGTTAAATTAAAAGCTCAAAAAAGGTTTTCTTTTCCTTAACCATTAATTGACTGAACTGTGCAGAGAGACTCCTCGTGCTGTCTGCAGTCCAGTGAGACGAGGGAAAAGAAACAATTAAATTTTCATGCATATGCAGCCAGGCTTCAGAGTATGAATTACACTGGGAATTCTATTTTCAGCCGAGGCTCCGCTGTCCTTTGTATTTTGAGGCAGAACCGAACCATTTAGAGGTTGTATTATTTTACAGACGACGTGCTCCAGAGTCATTACGGGCAAACAAAGGACTGAGCGTCACACGACACACAATAGCCATGAAAAACTCAATCCCCGTCATTTGAGTAATGCAGGGTTGATTAAATGCTCCAGGGATTATATTTGCAATAACAATTTAATTAACAGTGGACCCTTTTCAAACACGGTCCAAGGGCAGAAAAATATAGCGCTCCAAGAACAGTTAGAAGATTCTTATTCATGCTGTACTGCATTTTATTATTATTGTTAATGACTGCTCAATATAAAGCAAACTTACATATGGTTTCTTCGGTAACACTTTAGATGGCAGCTCGCAAGTTCCATGTGTGGGGAAAGAAAGTAATTACACATTAGGTATGGTGTACTTGGACTTAATGTTCCCTCGTTGCTCTTTATTCTTCTCTGTTCCCTCTAGTTTCTTGCAGTTACAGACCATAGTGTCTCACTTTAGATTACAGCCCGCGCTGATGTGTAATGCGCGTTAGTTATTACGGTCATTTTCTCCAATTTAGGAAACCTTTTGAAGCTAGCTCATCTAGACGACAGCCAAAACACCTGCAAATACATGTTGAACCCCTTTGTTACACTTTGTACCCCTGCAATTGATGTGTACCTGTAGTTACATGTGTAATTACTTTCTTGTCCCCTGTACCTACACGCGGAACTCGTGAGCTATAATTTAAGTATACACCGTTTCTTCTCCTAAACATTTTACCCATAGAATTTAAAGCAGTACTAAGTAACGTGTTTACCTAAATAAATCCTTTCCGTAGTCCCTCTGGGGTAATACAAGTGTTAATGGGATGATTGGAGGGTCTTTCAACTCCCCCTGGTGTCTCTGGCCAGAAAACCATACTTGTAACTTGACTAGAGATGGGTATCGTTAAGGATTTATCGATACTACTCTTATCGATACTCCTTATCGATCCGGTACTTTAACGGTACTCTTATCGGTACTTTAACAGAAAAATATATATACTGTAGGTAGATTGAGACTACCGTATACATAGGCATTAATCTTGGTCTATATTATTTATTTTTTACTCTACATTTCATTTCCACTTTGCGCATACACTTAATATATGGGAGTTAAAATACTTCACTTACGTTGCTATTTTTTTAAATCATTATTATTATCTAGTAAATCAAGGCTGTTGGTTAGACTTGGCTGTAGCTCTGGGGACTGAGTCCAAATGAAAACTTAGTGCAGTAAATAATGAACTGTTTCTGCCTCTCAGCTTGTGTCCAGTGGGGTCGACACTGGCTCGCGCTGACGTGCACGTGGGAGCGCGCACGCATGTGCACGTACACGCCACTCTGTACGCCATTTGTGGAAAAATAGACTCCACCCGAAACTCTTTAGTTTGGGTATTTGTGAAAGAAGTGCGAGTTGCTCGTCTGTCTGTTCAATACGAAGTCGTTACGTTTCGCTTTTTTACCGCAGGTTAGCGGTAGCAGCTCGTAACACCGCGTGTCTTTCCCACGCGCACCTGTCTCGCTGCACACGGCTGCAGAGGGGAGACAGGGCAGTGGCAGAGCGCAGGGATGGGTGGACACCCTGCACTCTCGTGTGGGGTAGCGGGGATGAACAGATCCGATGCAGCGAACGCATCCATGAGGGGGAGTGATTATTTGAGCGCAGCAGCCCCGTTAAGAAGACCGTTAAGGCTGGAGCTTATCGGTCCGGGTGGACCGGCACACGTGGCCCCGGGGCCGTTATGATACCGGGGTTCGGTACCCATCCCTAAACTTGACTGCCACCAGGGCGGAGCAACCAATACACACTAATGGAATCACGAAGAAGAAGCTAACAGGCTAACGGGCAAAGCTAACTGCGGGCTAGCGCCACTTTAAACAGTATTTACAGCCAAGTTTGAGTGAAAAAATTATTTCCATTGTATAACTGGATGTACAACACCCCTCTCTACCTTCACCTTTTCTGTCAGCGTAGTATATACTCTCAAAGACATTTAATAAGTTAAATAATCGTAACTTGCTACGACACCTGCAGTTGCGCTTATGGCCGCTAGGGGCAAGAGTTACTTAGTACTGCTTTAACATGATTTCATGAGACTGCAATATCATGAAGTACAAATAATTAAAAGAGGTCTAAAAGGTTCCGCATTATTGGTTCATTATGGTTTTATTGTGTACCTTTGTCTCTTCGTACCCCAAGTCCGTAATAAAGACTTGAATTGAAAAGGTTCTAAATCCACTGGTCATCTCTCTGTATTGCATGTTGTATTGTGTCACTCCACAGACCAAAACTGATGTAAACTGTGTATGGATTTTAGGCATTTCCACATTAACATTTCCTCTGCGGATCCATCAACTCACCACTTGGGTCTTTGTCCGGGTTGTACTCTAATGCGTTGTTGCAGATGAGGTCAATGTCCCGTAGGAAGTCCTTGACGGTCAAGTACTGGTGCTTGTCGATCTTGGTCATGACTGTGGAGAGGTCCATGGGCTGTCGAATCACCTCCAGATAATCCGACACCTGCCACACAACAGAATGAAAGCAAAAATCATCAAGAGGGGAAAATACTGTTGAGCTTTGAACTCGTCTTTAACGTGTCTTTTACCTCCTCGATGTCGACGGGCTTGCTGAAAATGCTGAACCGCTTGTCAGTGGCTAGCCGCTTGGTCACATCCCTGAGAAAAAGGCGGAGCTCGCGCAGTGTGTTCTCCTCCTGCTCAAAGAGGCGCCGCTGCTCCTCCGCAGACAGGACCCTGGGCCCCGGGGCCTCGACCACGGGCAGCAACTCCGAACACCGAGCTAAAGGAGGAGAAAGGAACTGTCAAGCGTTTGCCGACTATTGGCGAGGCAACAAGTTGTGGTCAGAAAGTCTCAAACAATAATTATATTGGTTTAAAAAAAAAAAAGACCTTCACTGTCTACCCTACACATTACAATTAAATGTTATACTTCCTGAACCCACTTTAACAGCAGTACATTAGTCCAAACAAGGAAATGATACTGAGACCAAATATAACTTAAACATAAAAATGGCTTTATTGGTTTGAGAATGCTCTTTTATAATAGTCACATATCACACATAACTATTACATTAAATGAGGGTTGTTTGATGAACCTGTTCATTAAACATGCAGGTGTAGGACAAATCTATTCTGTACAGAGCAATAAGCTGGAAGGTGAAATTATTTGATAGAATTACCAGTGGTAAAAAAAAAAAACTGAGAAATTGTTATATCTCACAAATGCTCAACAACAAGATGGTCCAATCTATCAGCTGTGAAAGAACCTGCCTCCAGCTGACAAGTGAAAACTAGAAACAAAAATCAATGCAGAAAGTTTTTAAGACAACATGAAAACCCTGAAAGTATTTCCAATTGTTATACTCACGCCGCTGAAGTGAAAGAATACAGCGCCGATCTCAACAAACCCAAGTTTCGGAGGAAGATTAGCCTCCGGCTAACTGCTGATGAAGCACGGCGAGCAGATATGTACAGCTCCTTTCCCCAGACTCCCCTCGCTCTCCACATCTGCCAACGTTGTTAGGGAGGCTCCGTGGCTCCCGAGGTCAATTCACTCAGCAGCTACAATGCAAGCTGTGATTCTAATTTCACTTAATACCAACTGGGTCCTCTCATAGCAGCTCGTGGCTGTGGGTTCCTGTCCGCCTCCCGGCTGGAGGCCCGGCAGCTGCCTGAGCCTGGGAGGGACCCCCGAAGAGTGGAGCGCGAGTTGAGCGCTGGACCCCCGCCTCGCATCAATGAGGAATCAGCAGACGGACACGGAGCACTGCACCATTTTCATTTGAAAGCAGACGTGGACAGTTTCTCTACCTACACTGGACTTAAAGATATGGGACTTAGGGAGCACTGTGGATGGGGCTGGAAGGACGGATAGAGGGCAAATGATGAGGTGTTCGACAGGAGCGCAGTAGAGTCGAGAGCGCTGCGTTCGGTCTTGAGAAAAGTCATTGGAATAGAATTTTCTTCCACGCAGTGGTGTAGGGGTTCTCACTGCGCCATATCCAGCCGGGTGGGTTCATTTGTTTGCATGGAGTTTGTTGTGTCTGCGAAGGTTTCCCCCATCGCCATACCTTGGGAAGTGACCCAGTGGCTGTATGGATAGTTGGGAAACAAATCTACCCATTCAGACACGGAGTCACAGAAAGGTCAAATACACATTTTCTTTTCCGCATAAAAAGTGCCATAATGCATCTTTAAACAAAGTTGAGTTTTCGTAAATACAGACGTACAATGACTATAAGGTCTTAAGTTCAAATCGAGGTGAGGTCATTCATTTTAGAGTCTGCTTTATGCTCTCCGTGTCTACCTCATTCATCCTACCGCAAAGAATCATGTACAATAGGGTCTCCTCTGGAGGCTGGAACTCCTCCACAAGCGATTCTGAATCTCACTGGGACTTTCCTGATAAAATAAGGCTCTTATAAGTACAAAAGGACCGGATACTTTATCTTCTATGATCCATACGATTCTCTCCCATGACATCTAAGCGACAAATCAAGCAGACTCCGTGTTGCTAGAGGCAAGTAAATTCCCATCTCCTCAGTTCTACCCGAATTCCCCTCATTCTTCTGCGATTGGATTACTTTCCAAACCAATATAAAACATCTAACTCAATGTAGCTGTAAAATAAAGACTTACAAAAGGGCTTTTTTTACCCAGTGCACCGTCAAATCTCATCTGTTCCTCTGCATTTAACCGAATCTAAAGAAGACTATATTGAGGACGCAGAAGGGCAGAGCGGAGCAGAGAGCAGCGCCCCGTAGGAGTGACAGCAGACATAAATCACGAGTGTCCGGTGCAAGTGCGCAGTGGTTACCTCGGTTACTCCGCGGGCGTGGGGGGCCCGGGCCGCCTGGACCAGCAAAAGGTCAGAGAAAAACCTCCTCCTGTCGTCCTCTCCGGGCGCGATCAGGGTCACGACTTCCCCGTAAGTCTGCTGGAACATACTCCGCACCTGCGTTCAACAAGACACACGAGAGAGGAGTCAGATTTACGCTACGGCAATAGACTGCAGTCGTTTACAATTGTTAGCGTTAGTGTTTATTGCACAGGCCGACATGCAGCGCTGTACACGTAGCTGCATTAAATGACACACTCCAGTATCAAAAGATTTTACCAGCGAAAAGTAGTACTGAAAAAAAAAAGTTAAGACACCAATGCCAAGAAAATTAAAATTACTGCTTTAACAAATGATCAAACTATTTAATGTCTTTAGATCAGTGGTTCCCAACACCGGGGGTTATTGCAAGGTGGGCCCAGAGCATCGTCTGGTCAGAGGGTCAAACATGATTTGAGCAAATTAAATGGTAAGAAATCATCAAACTGTGTCTAAGACAGGACGGCGTGAATTCAATGTTTTAATGCATTTGTCTCCAGCCCGAGCTTCTCAGGCAAAAGGTCGGGAACCACTGCTTTAGATCAAAAGTTAGCACAGGTATTTCGCAGGTTGTACAGGTACTATAAAACACAGTTAAAGGTATTGAGAAAAAAAAAAAGGACAAACAGGGCCAGAAAACTGCACAAACTGACTTCCCTTTGAAACAGAAAACTATTGGGTCACTTTATTAATAAATAAATATAATCCAACCGCAGCGTTTTCTTGGGTTGATAATATATCGCGGGGTTCACCTCGGTTTTGGAGCCTCAGGCAGTCCTGCTGCTGACTAAGCACCTACTTTCTCCTTTCTGCCCCCCTCATCTGTCTCTCACATCGATCCGTATCCATGACATGTTTTTGTTCGCCCTTTCTAGCCATATAGCCTTCCTTTCTATATTCTTGCAGCTCGTGAATCCTCATAAGCTTTCTCTGTGTGCATGATAGGAAACAGACGGGGAGTCGAGCAGTGTAGGAATGGCGCCGCAGAAAATGGAACGGTTTCTCAAAATGGCTGCAGGGGACACATGAGGATGTCAAACATGAGGATGAACGAAAGGCGTCAAAAGCAAAGATTCTTTCAAAGTATTTAAGTTATTCTCAACTATTGATCTGATTATTAATGAAAAAAAATCATAACTGCAACAAAAGGTTTTGCAGCCATCAACTTAAAGCAGTACTAAGTAACTCTTGCCCCTAGAGGCCATAGGCGCAACTGCAGGTGTCCAAGCAAGTTACGATTTTTTAACTTATTAAATGTCTTGGAGAGTAAATACTACGCTGACAGAAAAGGTGAAGGGAGAGAGGGGTGTTGTACATCCAGTTAACAATGGGAATATTTTTTTTCACTCAAACTTGGCTGTAAATACTGTTTAAGTGGCGCTAGCCCGCAGTTAGCTTTGCCCGTTAGCCTGTTAGCTTCTTCTCCATGATTCTATTAGTGTGTATTGCTTGCTCCGCCCCGTGGCAGTCAAGTTGCAAGCATGTTTTTCTGGCCAGAGACACCAGGGGGAGATGAAAGACCCTCCAATCATCCCATTAACACTTGTATTACCCCCACAGGGACTACGGAAAGGATTTATTAAGGTAAACCCGTTACTTAGTACTGCTTTAAAGTACTTGCCGTTTAAATGCAACATGTAAAGTAGTTTTAAAGCAGTTTAGAAAAGGCTAATAATAATGGCTTCTGCTTGCTAATGACACGATATCCTTTGCAGTGGAGGCAATTTGAGCTCAGCCATGCATGGAATAAAGACACTACAAAGTTTGCTCCGTTTAACAGCTCCTTCAACAGACCACATTGACATTTTGCAACACTCAAATTGTAGAAAATCTTGATCTGAATGAACTTTTTGCTGAAAATAGAGTGAAGCCCGACTCCTGGAGCAGGGCCTGTAGTGTCAGATTTGGCTTTGGGGAAGCTGCCAGTTCCACACGGAGGTTTGGAGCAGAGACAGCAGCTGTCAATGTGTCTCCACGCCAGATCGCAAAAAAAAAAAAATACTTGACACTGCCAAGTCACTCCATATGACATGAAATATATGATGCAATTATATTATGCTCCTCCAAAAGGTCCCTGCAACGAGAAACTGAATGAAAGGCTGAAACAATAAAAATATATATTCTGTAAAACTGAAGCATTAATCTATTAGTCGAGAATAGATTTGTGTGAGCTAACATTTTGTAAAGTGTAAAGTAAAGTAAACTACAAAATGATTCTAGAAATAGTTGTACAAAGTGAAACATGATTTTGAAATAAGAGACCTCTACCACAAACACCACCTCCACAATATTGGAATCAAGCTTCTGATTACAGGAAACAATATTGGAATATATTTAAGAGCTTAGCAAGTGTTACATATTAAAACTCATTCAGACTATATTTGGTTCTTTGCAGTGAAATTTGGATTAACTGTGATGAACGTAGCAGCTTTAACCACCAAACACCACAATCTCTCTATATTTCCACCATCACAAACATATACACAACTGACTTAATAAACTGATCATATAATAAGCCTCATGAGAAAAACACAGTATTTCTTTTAATGATACTGCGAACTAAAAAAATAACTGTGTGGCAGGGGACATGAAATAATGGCGTCATAGGAAGAAGGCACATCGTCATCTAAGCTTAAAAGCAGACTCCATGAAGAGGAGGTCTGCACTGAGACCTGGGAAGGATCTCTCACAGACGAGAGCCGGATGGAGGAGGAAGCTCGTGATGAAGGAGCTGACAGATAAAAGGGAAACTAAACCATCACATACAGCATTTGGATTGTCTACATTGCATTTAGCTACAGCTTATTTACTGGGTGAAATACACTATGTGGATATAAAGTAAAGGTTTGGGGATGGGAATGACACAGTGGTGCAGTGGATAATACTCGCCTTCAAACGCGAAAGTCCTGTAGGTTCATTGCTAGATCGGTTTGGGATGAGATTTGTTGCTCTGCAGGTTTCCTCTGGGTTTCTCCCAACCACGAAAACGAGACTCTGACACATCGCATTACGTTAAAATGTCTATTGTTGATCTGTAGAGTTTATGGCATGAGTTAAGGAAAAAGCAACAGAATGAGCCTCGTCACACAACACAATATTGTGGATCATTCTTACATAAATCACTATACCAGGGGTGGCGAACACCCGGCTCTTGGCCAATCAGAGTGCTTGGATATGTTTAATACAATGCAGCTCTTCGCAAAAGAATTGGTACATCTTTCCCATAAACTGTAACAGTCTTTAAGAATCTTGACCAAAAACTAACCATAGTCCTACAGACCCTGTTTCCCTGTCTCCCTCCTTTTCGAGGCGGCGTGTAAAAGGTGCCCGTGCAGCAGCCTCACTCGAAGCGGGACGTAGGTTAAACAACAGTCAGGCAGATCACGGCACTGGGATCAGCTTCTGTGCATTTAAATTTCTGATTAGCCTACTCTTTATTTGACGAAAGTTGGCCTCATATTCAAAGAAAAAAATCAAAATTAGGAAATGGAAAAAAGCCGAGCTCTAATGAAGCATATGATGCGAAGCGCGACATCGTGACGCGGAAATACACAAAGTCATTGACTTTTCTGTCACATGTGCTGCAACTGTAACAAATGCAACATAAGACAGAATCTCAGACGTCCTCCAGAGGCTCCTGATTAAAGTTTATGAGCTTTGTGCAGCCTAGAGTGCGTTCTCTGCACAGTCCAGTCAGGATCAAGCTGCAGACACTGAGCGCACAGGCCAGGGGCGAACCAGGAGGAGGGGGCTCAGTGGGCAGGGCCCCTCACACTAACAATCAAAAACTCTAATTCTGTCCCAGTCAGAGCAGAACAGCACAAAATGTCAGTTTATTTAATATACATTTATTTCAATCTTGGTCAGGAGTAAAACCATTAAATCTAATTCTATTACTGAAAATAAAAAGGCCAGGCATAAAGTTATAGTTCATTGTGATTAAATATTACGGTCACATTACATTTAATCACTTTAAACTACCGCCCTGGATCTCATGAATGGTCGGTGCCTTTGTGGCTCTTCACAGGATCAAGGTTGAACATTTCAGCTCTTGGTCTCTGACTAGTTGGCCACCCCTGCACTATACGATCATCAAATGCTCGCTCCTGTGCTCTAAACAACCAACTCTACTTCTCCAAACGCTTTGTTACTGGCTGAACTTTAAAAAAAAACATCTACATGACATAAAATATCCCTGAGCTATGGCATCGTGCTCAGTTACCAAAATGATGAAATTAGTAAAAAAGCTACATTTATATCCACTCAGGCCATGAAGCTCAATCGAGCGCGAGGACCTGCCACGGACAGTGGGCTTAATTACTACCTTTTCAAGAGTTAATCTAAATGAACACAGCATGACGATCTGCAAGCCCGAGTGAAGGACAAGCTAATCAGCTAAGAGAACCGCTTTTACCTAATCAGCAGAAACACACAAAAAGATCTAGATTTCAGTAGAAAGCTGCGCAAAAATGAACGGCAAGCATTTAGGAGAGAGAGGGTCAAGTCTTTAGCCAAGAGGTATATTTCATTTAAACAAACTTAACAAAAACATTATATTAAGACTTTTTACATTGAAAAACATTGGCCATGAGAGTGTCATGCTAATGTTAAGCCAGTGGCCAAACAGTGTTCATTCGTGTGTCAAATGATACAGAGTTTCATTTAGTAAAGAGGAGCTACTTTTCTTCATAACCAAGTCTAATATCTCGCCTGTTTAAAGATGTAGCCGTCGTAACACCTGCCAAAAATAGAAAGGAAGAAAATGTGCTTTTGCTTTAAGTCTTTCCTTTTAAGTTAAATATTCATCAGACGTATTGACAGATACTGCCGCCTGCTTGACTTACTGCCGGTGCTTGTTGTTTACAGACACTAAGCCCGTCTGTAGAGCGACTCTGTTGAAAAGCGCAGGTGCCGCCCGCTCTGCCCTGGCCTGGATCCAGCGAGGGTCATTCGCCAGAACAGAAGCGACGCACTCACAAAAAGGCCTCACTGTGCGTTCGGCCATATTGATGCTGTGCGTGTCCTGAGGTGAAGAGGTGCGCCTGCCAAGCCCAGACCTAATTAAAGGCCTTCTGTTGCTCGACTAAAGAAACCGCCTGTTTTTCTCTCTCCCCAAAAAGCCTCAATTTTCAACCCCCTCAACTCCAATAATATTCCCTTCCTTTACAGCCGTAACCCTCAGCGGGCAGTCCAGCTCCATATTGGCTTTGGGGAGATGGAATAATGAATCCGAAAGGGAGCAGTGAGGGGCAAAAACCACCGGGGGAGAACAGTAAAAGTGGGATTAATGGCCAAGAGGCGAAAGCAGTGGTTAAAACTGTGGCGAGGGCTGACCTCAGCTGACCTCGTTTCAACTCCAGTAATTCCATGAGAGGGAAATTTGTTGGTGCTTTAACCTCCACTGGTGCATAAAATGATATTACTTTTTTAAAGTCTATTCTTGCAGATATTACAAAAAGAAAAAAGTAGAACTTCTGTACCCCGAGGTGACTGGAGCCCTCTGGTCTTCCTGTGTCCCATTTGTGCGAAATGGATTACAAGAGTTTTATTAAACAGACATGAAATGCGAGGCAAGTAAAGGTAGCAACAAAAAAAACTTAACCTACATTACTTGAATATACTTAAAAAGGTACTTTATGCAACTTTTTATGCAGAAGAAAAAAACTGTGCGTAATTGACCTTGTGGGACCCAATGGCTCCATACTTTCCATCGCAGTGGCCTCTACAACCCTTTACGATCAATTGTTTTGTAGATTTTCTGGTGAGTGGATTGGTCAGCAGTAAAAACCTACCAGAAACTCCCATAACAAATGGAGCAACATAGAGGCCAGTGTGATGGAAAATCAAGGCGCCATGGTAACCACTCATACAGCCGCTGGGTCACTGAAATACGCACAAATAAAAAGGTTTTTCTTTCACATCAAAAGTTGCATAATGCACCTTTAAGCCCTTACAGTGGACTAAATCTGTTTAATTATAGCTCATAACCTCAGCATTAATACTGTTTAATAACTTAAAACAATGTCTACATGGAAGAGAAAAGCCTGGAGCGCCCTCAGCTGGCAGCAGTGGGAATGAGGAACAGAAACATACAAGGTTTCACTTTTAACAAACAGCATGTCACAGTTCCAGGATCAATCTTAAGAAAGATTTAGATGGAGTCGATCCAGAATATCCAAAACAGTAGAACAGCAGAAAAAGAAACACCTTCAGTAAACAAAATGTGTGAAGGAAGTCAAATACGACTCAGGATATGGATTTAATGAAGGAACATTATAATTAAAGTGGTTAAAAGCTGATGTCCGCAATATCAAACACGGACACCAGCCCAGGCATCTATTGTCAGTCATGTACAGGCAGAGGCTGACCCCTGAAAAGCGCGCTGTGAGAGCGTGTGAACCCGGTACCTCGTCTGACAGCTGGGAGTACTGCGTCTCCACGGTGGCGAGGATGAGGATGGGGCTGAACGAGGGCACGTCGTGCAGCAGCGAGAGGAAGGTGCTCTTCACAGTGTCGCTGACAGTTTCCCACCACTCGGAGATGTGCGGCATGAACACCACGCTGGGCACGCTCCGGCACGCCTCGCGGAAAACCTGCACCACAAAAACAAATGGGGAGGATGATGCAAATGCAATGACTGAGCGCTTATGCAGACATCATCAGTTTAACAGAGAGGTCCTTCATTTGTGGAGATCCAGGATTGGCTCTTGGCATTACCTGGGCACAAGACTCCTCCGGCGTCTTGGCGCTGACCGAGTACAGAGTGGGCAGATCGAGGCGGTGCACTGGCAGCTTGTCCAGGTGGTGCAGTAAGGCAGGGGCCAAATGGGAGCTCTGTCCGGAGCCTGGGGGCCCGGCCAGCAGCAGACGGGGCCGGTACGCTGTGGGGCGTTGGAGTGCGGAGCTGGAAGCAGAACAAGAAGCTGTTGCATGACAAAGCATGACCTTAAATGTCATAGGATCAGTGAAGAGGAATTTGCACAACAAGAGCCACTGTTGTTTTTGCCAGAGCCGACTTTCATGCATATCATTCAATATACATTCTAGTCTAAAGGCTCTTGAAATATGTTTTTCTGGGAGACGACCTTGGTGAGAGTAAACAATACGGGCAAAGACATATTTGAAGCACATCAAAACCGGTCTGTCATCACAAACGAACAAGAGCACTACAGAGGAAAGAGGAGGTTCTATCGTATGGTTTGAGGGTGACAGTAAGAAGTCATCTTTAAAATGCCAATCATTCACCTGCTCTATACGGCGGCTCCGCAGCTTGTGAGTATTCTTTTCCATCTGTATTCTAAACTATATGTTGAATAAACACTGCCTTCACAGAGCGCTGGTACACAAAAGTACGGTAAACTCACCTGGAGAAATGGAGAAAGGGTCTGTGTGCTGCAGCGGAGCATGGAGATGCAGGAGGGTGGAGTTCATAAATGGAAGAAGAGTCTTCCTCATTGTCTTCGTCGCTGTACAGGTCCTCTTCAACCAGGTGATTGTCGCCGCCTGGCAATAGATTACTTAGTTTATTTATTTGTTTGAGCAGTTAAACAAAAGAATGTGCTATAACTCATATCTAAGAAAGCTACATTAGCACAGACCAACTTACAAAAACATTGAACTGTTTATAAATGTAATTAATTGAAACGAAGCACAACTACAGCAACGATCTTGTTTCATGTACGATGTCTAGTACAAAGTAAGTAAAAAATGTGATTAATATATTTCTTTCAGATTATTACCCGTGCTTACTTTTATGTTATAAAAGGTACAATAATACAGATTATACTCTGAGATCTTGCTACTTCCCAGTTATCATTACCATCCTCAATATAATTTTTATTTGTTTTTATTTTTATTATTATTATTATTTAATTGAGTTATATGTGAAGTATGATGTAAGCCCTGCATAGCGTGGCGCATTAAAAAGCCAGGGTGTATTACAACCTCCATCTTTATTGTATACAGACTTTGGACCATCTAAGAAACACTTATTATTATTGAACGGCTGAACCAACACATCTCCAGTGCAGAGAGAAATATCAATGTATATTTCATGCTCACTGAACTGAACATGTTTTCATTATCAGGCTGAGGATCAGGATCAAATGCAACAAATAACAGACAATAATATCTACCGTGTATGTTGTCCTTGTCTGCAGACTGAGCGTGGGGGAAGACTTGGAGCAGGGCTTTGAGCACCAAAGAAAGGAGTTGTCCAGCAGGGGGCGCAGGGCCGCAGACATGGCACGTCCCGCTGGGGCCACGGCCCTCTGAGAGCCGGGACAATTGTTCTCATGGCTCGGCTGAAGTCTCCCGGCGCCAGGACGATGGAGGAGACGTCCAGCTGCAGTTTGACGCTGCTGCCGTAGATCTGCGGGTATCTGCGGCGCAGGGCCACCAGGGCCGCCTCTGTGCAAAGTGCTTTGATGTCAGCGCCGCAGTAGCCTGGATAAAGAAGGGTTTTCTCTTTACACACAAGCGACAGGTGAAATTAAGAGCATCATCTGAGTGTCACATGCATGATCTTACCAACACATTTTTCTGCAAGTTCACCTACAAATGGCTCAGACAATTTGGGATTCCAGTCCCGTGTGTGGATCTGTAAAATGTGCTTTCTGGCCTAAAGGGTAAAAGGACAAAATAAATAGAGGAAGAAAGGCGTTAGACTCAAGAAAAACAATTTAGACTGACATTTACAAACAAATGGGAAAGGGACCCACTAAATATGAAAATACAGTGGACAGATCTAACCCTGAACGGCAGAAGGAGATGCAATCATTCAGAGCCGTGGAGAGCTCTCATATTAAAGCCCTGCATTTCCATTCATTTCACTGTCACTGCGGGACTCCACTTTGAAGACGCCATAAAAGGCTGATTCGAAAACACAACAATCATCTTTGTTTCTCAATCCTCCGCTCTTTCTGATGCACTACAGCCACCACAGCACATCTTCATATTCGATGCTGGCCTACACACAGTAAACGTGCAAGAGCCGGTTTGTTAGAGTTCACAGCTGGGGATCTTGGGCAGCCGTTGTATACTGATTAGACTTTCATTACCAGAGTTCCTATGGAGTGGACAAATGATGCGAGGCAGCGGACTGAAACGCTAAGCGGGATGCAGCCACTGAGAAGTTCATCTGGCATTTTATACCTGCTTTAAAAAAGGCAAAACGAGGACAGAGTTTTACTTACTATTCAAAGCTCTATTGACATAAGCCAAGGTGGTTTGCTCAAGTGTTGTGATGGTTAAGCATGTATTTATTTCATGTGTATAAGATATTTCCTAGACACCTGACAATGCATGGCTTTTAGTGCGTCGAGTTATATGACTCTTCTAAAGTGAAAACTCTGAGAAAGACCATTATAAAGAATTCTTGCCACTGCTGCTATTGCATAGTTCTCTTTAATGTGTTGCATCTTCAGGAGAGAATCTGCGTGGCTGTTGTATTTCTCTTAAGTATTTTATGCTGCAATTTGATGTTGTCAAGCTACTCAATGCAAGTGTTCGTATGGAAGTATTTGAGTGACCTGAGCTCATCCGCTAAAATCAAGTCTTAGAAATCTTGGCATCATTTTTGACAAAGAAATGTCCTTACAGCATCACAAAACCTCTAAACTTCGTCCAAAGATGGTCTTGAAATGATTATCCACACCTTTATGTCTTGTATAGACTACCATAAGAGCTTGTTTACTTGTCTGAACAAAAACAAAAGAGCCGTCTCGTCTGCAGCAGGTACAAAAGGTTACAGACTCGCACTAACAGTAGGGCTCTTATGACTTTGATTCTAAAAGCCCTTCATTGGCTCCCGCTCACTTTTTGTTTCAATTTTACAATCCTGGTATTGACCTTCAGAGCCTCGCGCATGGTCAGGCTTCCTCCTATATCACAGCCTTTTCATGTCCCTATTCCCCCCCTCTCTTGGAAGCTGAGGTCACTGGAGGAGAACCCACTTGTTTCTTCAAGAGTTTTATGACCATCACGTTTTGAGATTGTAACTGTACTTTGAGTAAGTTATTTGTATTTTTAATGCGCTTTTGTGAATTTTCCTATCTGCGAAAAGCATTGTATAAATAAATTTGCATGCTTGCTTTCTTGCTTGTATTGAGGGAAAATGTATACCAATATCCCGATTTTTATTCTTATTTTTAAAAATGGACCCACAGATGTGAGCCTCGGCTGTTTACTGTATCATAAATACTGTCAGCACAAAAGAATGAAAGTTATTATTTTTCCACACTGGCATCGAAAAGTGAAGATATTATTCAAAAACTTGGGTATTGTTTGAGAACCTAATTGCTAACCAATTAAGATCTGGCTCACATTTTTGACGAGCAGATTTCTCTCAAAGATCTTACTACTCCCACGGCCTTACACTAGCTACTGCCCTTCATCTGAAACGTGAGACATTTATTACTGAAATGCGCATCATTCTGATCTTTACCTTCTTGTCGGGCAGGTTGAACAGAAACTCGCGATCGAAGCGCCCGGGCCTCCTGAGTGCTGGGTCGATAGAGTCAAGTCTGTTTGTAGCACCGATGACGACTATCTCCCTCGGCTGTCCAGGCCATCCATCAAGGCCAGCAGCGTGGACACGATGGAACTGCGGGGGACAGGCAGAAAATTAAATCCATTACATGCATGAACGGTAAAAAGACATTATGCACATTTAAAAAAGGCCATTTTAAATACACACACCAGTATTACCCTCGGGATTTACTTATTTAAACACTGTATGAATAAACTAAAGTGAATTACAATAATATTTACTGCTTATATACATAATACCAAACGTAACCTTTAGCTCGACATGAATAATGCATTTGTCTTGGTATGTTTAAAAGCATAAACACGAGAGGTAATCATGAATGCGTGAATACAAATGCACTGTATAGGCACAAATAAAACAGACCAGAACCATGTCTGGAGTAAGTGAAGCAAAGCAGCACCCCCTAGTGGCAAAGGACGAGAATGCAAAGGTTTACCATGACAACGATCTAGTTTCTAAAAATTGTTGGAGGTTAGAAAATCATGAGACAAATTTAAATAGTGGCATTTAGGAAGATTGTTCTGTTCTGGTTTAAAAAGTAAAATTCCCATTTCCGAGTTGGACAGGACAGTTGCTTGACAAAATGAGGGATTGCTAGAATTTAATGTGAAGGGCTTTTCCATCCATCTGCTCATATTTGACGCCACACCAAATCAGTTACAGGATTATCAGGTATATTTTAGCCATGGTGGATAAACTGTCGCTTCCAATAGCTGAAGGGAATCAGAGTGAAGTGTCTTGCCAATGGACAAATGTCAGGGATCGACTATAACACAAAATACCTCCCCAGAACGCATACCTGTGTATCTGGTCTTGTCTGCTTGAACGCACTGGAGCCAAACCGTCAATTTCATCAAAAAAGATGATGGACGGCCTCATGAGATAAGCCTGTTTCAAACAACACAGAAGTCGTTAATCACTGCAGTACGAGTATTCTCATATGGAGGGGTCTCGTAAAGAGTTGACAGAAATGTTTGCGTTCCCCACCTGATCGAACAGTAACCGGAGCTGGCGTTCCGACTCGCCGACCCACTTGCTGAGGCAGTCTGCTCCTTTCCTCATGAAAAAAGAGACCTTCCTGTCGCCCTGGCTGCACTCGTTGGCAAGTGCCCGCGCTACCAGGGTTTTCCCGGTGCCTGGTGGGCCGTAGAACAAACAGCCTCTGAAAGCGAGAGGAGAGAGCATATGTTCCTGTTTTCAATGTGTTCAATCAGGTCGTGTTCGAACAGAATCTGAATATATGACACTCATACAGTCTCAACAAACAGTAAGACAAGTGCATTTTACATTCACACTGCCCTGACTCAAGAAAACATGGCTGCCAAACTCCGTCAACAGACTCTCTCCGACCATAACACCAAGCACTCACACTCAAGCAAACCACACTCACGTTTTACTAAAGGAAATGACAAATGCATGCACTCTGACTGGGGTTTGGTAATACGACCACAAAAAAGTTTCATATACGCCCATCGAGATTTCAGTTTGATATTTTAAACACAGATTAGCTTTTACTTTTCAGATTCCTGAACATAGAGAAGATGGAGCTCAGTTCAAACTAAATATGTTTGAATTTACATCACACAGAAAAAAACATTATCCATTCAACTCCAAAACTAGTGCCGTTATTGGCTTTAACAAGTCCCAGAAATGTAATTGAGATTATACAAAGTGGAGATTGCAATTTCGATTACCCAGCCCTATGTTTGACCTTGAGGTTATAAGTCACCCACACAAACAACTGAGCCACAGAACATTGTTCTCTTAGAGAACTACAGCAGAAACAAGAAACAAACCTTCACACACTGACAAGATTCATAAAATCTGACCATCCTTCAAAAAAGTGACAGATCTTTGGGCCAGGACCCTTCCGTATACTCAGTGATAGCATTGACTCTGATCCGCTGTTTACCTGGGCGGCTGAATCTTGAACCTCTCAAAGACCTCGGGGTAAAGCAGTGGGAACACCACCATCTCCTTCAGAGACTGGATGTGATTCCTGAGACCACCCACGCTGTCGAACTTCACCTTAAAACAAAAGAAAGTGAATCACAACAATACTTTACTGGATAAATTCCTTTTATAAATGGCCTTTTTCCTTACTGTTGAATCCAAGTTCATGGGGTCGACATCCGCCAAACTCGCCCCAACTTTGGCTCGATCTCGGAGCACTCCACTGGCCAAGTCTTCTGCCGTTAGGTTCATGGGTAAACATCTGTGGCAATCAGAAACGTGATCATTTTAAATTTACAAAATGTACGAACGAAAATGCACTGCTTTTTGTCAGGATGAAGAAAAGAAAAGGTTTATCGAGCTACTGTTTATCATAGATGTAAAAATTAAACAATGAGGAGCCATGCATTATACAGTTTTAATGCACAAACAGAGAAGTGAATTAAAACTGTAATGCACTGCGGTCCGAGTTGTTTAATCCACTTATACCATGGTCCCACACACTGAAACTGTTCATTTGGACCATGGGGTTCATGTTTGACCTGAAGCTAGTTCCAGCTCAATTGTCATTACTATGGAAACAGCTGCAGTGGAGTGATATAGACAAACTGTGCGGTTATATGACATTAATGCACGCCAGTCAGCATGTGTGAACACACTTCAGTCGTAATAGACATAAGGATCTTCAAAAGATGATGCTGGTCAAAGTTATCCACAAAAGATGGAAATAAGAGAAATTGTGCAGTTGTCTCACTAGATTTGTTACACAAACTTCCAACATCATCTATTGAAATAAAACCAAGATGCAACAGCAAAAGCTCCTTGATGAACAGCTATGGACCCAATTTTCAATGTGAATGGTCAAAATAAGCAGCTGCATCTTCTGCTAACAGAATAGCTCGTCTGTCGCTAACCCTCTACAAACCGTTGAAATACATGTGATAGTTTAGAAGTCTTCACTAAAATGTTAATGCTTCTGGACGCGTTTCAAAAGTGAGCTGTGAAGAGAATGAAGACGCTAAAATACAAATCACAATTTGTCTTTTTTCTCCCTATATTATCCAGATAAAAACTTAAATCCCATCATGACATTATTTAAGTTTATACAACAGAACATTAAAGGTTGAAAGCAGGGAAGCTGCAGCCGTCACCTGTTCCTGGCGCGAGTCATGCTCTTGCTTTTCCTGCGCTCGAATCGCTCCTCGTCAGACGACGACGTGGTGTCACTACTGTGAATGGCGTGTTTCTTCACTCTGCAGAGGTGTGAAAAATACACTCAGTAGGATAACACTACACTGGCAGATTCCTCACACAACTCTGTTAGCGCTGGAAAACGTTTAACAAACACATTTTCTTAACAGCACAATGAAACCAATTACATAACAAGTTGCATTATATAGCAGCATATAGTGTAGGCTAATTGGTCTATTTACATGAAACATAAACTTGGCACAAAATGTATCATCTGTGACATTTTCACACCAGTAGAATCAAAAAGTAGAAGCGTCTGAACATTCCTTACAAAAAAGATGCCGCTCCCAGTGATTAATCATTAATTATATTGCATTTTTAACCTGACATATCTGTTGCCATGTTCATCCAATCACACCCAAAATCAAACTCACCTTATATGGCTTCTTCTCGCTGGAGATCGGTGAGTATCAAAAAGTGAGGGATTGCTTTGTTTGCGATTTGCAGGCTCTGAGAAACAAAACAAGCATCATGTATGTAGAAAGTGTTAGAGAATAATGAGGTCTGGAACTTATTGTGCATCACTGTTATAATAAAAGCAGCCGGTAAAAGCTCACCAATGGGCGGGGCCTGATATCTCTGCACCGTCTTGCGTTGCCTTAAATTGTACGGCCTGTCGTTTTCCTCTCCCGCCTCCTCTGCTTCATCTCCTTCATCGTCTTCATCATCTTCGTCGTCCTCTGCGTCTTCCTCCTCTTCCTCTTGGGATTCTGAAAGCAATAAGTTTTGTAGTGCCAAGTAATACCAAATACAACTAACAAAGTCAATGTAAGAACTGATGCATCTTTAGAGATCGAGATTGTTAGTGTTTTGAGCAAGATTTGACAGATGCTTAGAGCTTGTGTTGTGATCGACCGACCTTCAGTGCCATCGTCTTCCCCCTCCTCCTGGTTGGCTTTGCCCAAGGCTTTGTGATGCGCGGGCATGCTGTACGTCCCTCTGCGCAGCGACTTTCTGCGTTTTACCCGAGAATACATGTCCATGTTTTCCTGAGAATGAAAGAGGATAAACATCGAGTTAAATACAGGCTTTGCTGTTTGAGAAACTACAGGACATTAACAAATGATTTAATGGGAAAGATGCTTTTTTTCCCTTATAACTGAGCTGCAAAACACAGGACATGAATAATTCACACATTTATGTTAAACCCTTATGGATGTTTATATAAGATGTGAAAATATAGAAGATAAAAAGAGAAGCATCAACTTTAATAACTAAAAAGCCTATATTCAAATACTGAAGTGGGGCTAGCCAGGAGTTTAAAGTAGATTAGATGTCGCAGTTAAAACTGTCAAAATGCAAATGTTTTGACAAGGTTTATGGTCATTATCATCTCTATAATTACTGAGACTATCCACGCATAACAAAAACTTGCATAAAGTTCTCTTCCCTGTCACCACAAGTTAACTAGGAGGTTTTTCCCCCCTTTATGTTAGCGTCAAAATATGTACGATTGTGTAATAGAAGTCTGAGACAGTGTCATGGCATTTTGTAATGATAGCGTTCTTCAAAGCTGCTCATTTTACAAAGGCTTTTCGTTACTGTTGTTCAGCGCTCACCTCCTCCGTGTCCCCGTTCCACATGCGAAGCTGCTCCACCTCACGACTCTGCCGGATGTTGCTGATGTTGTCCATTTCTTGGAGGACAGCTTCAGCAGTGCTAAAAACAAACATTCTTGTTGTGTAATCATATAAACAACAGATGGCACGTTTAGATTTCACATGTTAAAAAACGCGTTCACTGCACCAGTTCTTTCAGATTTAAACACGAAAACAGACTAAAGAGTAGAGTAGCACTGCAAGAAATGATAAAAATGATTTGGGAAAACCGTCTTCTTGAATATTGTAATACCTTTTCCTATTGACTATCATTTCATTTACATTACAATGTCAATCTCAGTCAAAAGTCATGAAAAACTACTAGAACTAAAACACTGCAAAATCAGTACTAAAATTAAACACATCTCTAAACCAGAAAGAGAAGTAAATGAACACAATCTCAAAATTGACCAGTTCAGTCACTTAAGTTGCATCACATTCTTGTCTTATGCTCTTTAAAGGAATCTCTGTGAGACCTCTGCGTTATTCCATTACGAACACTGTTGACAATTTATTTTATCTTCAAATCTTTTTTTACAAACCATTTCATGTTCACTTGCAAAATAAGTCTGTCTTAAAGTCACGCCATTAGCTCATTTCCGTCAGTATTTAAAGACATTTGTGCGGGAGCTCGGTACCTGTTGACCAGCTGGTCGAACAGCAGGCTCTGGTTGAGGTGTTCAAATTGGCTCTTCCGGACGCGGCAGCTCCTCTTCAGCTCCACATGGCCGTTCATGTGAGAGTGCTCCCCCTTCACAACATCACTACTGCGGAGGCTCATGTAGGCTGTGGACAAACGAACACAAACAATCAAACTGCCTGTATTTATTCTAATGAACAAGCTGTGATGGGCTTAGAAAGATGAACGAACATGTACTCAATGATCAACCAAGGAAAGGAAAGGAATTGTATGAATGTGTTTTTTTTCATACGAACATTTGAAAATCTGATATAAAAGCAGAACTCCCAACAACTCCAGACAAAATTACCGTGTCTGTTTGGCACTCCTCGAGAGGATGCTCGAGAGGATGCTCGAGATGACAACCTGTAGAGAACAAAGACATCTTATTTTTGTCACACTGGTGGAACCATGAAAGCAATAAACAATAATAATGCATTATTCTTATAGCCCACGTTTCCCCAGTTTTCCATCTTGGCAGGACAATCACAAAAACTCTCACCTGGTGCGGTTGGTGGGGAGGCTCCAGCTGACCCTTTGGCCCTTGGTCTGAGGGGATGGAGAGGTGTCACTGGAGCTGGGCTCAGATGCAGCCTGCTGCCGCGTCCTCTTCGAGGGAGGGGAGCGCGGGCTGCTGGGAGTGCTCACATCACTGCCTGGCTCCTTCTGAAAAATAGAATATACTGGGATTAGAAGGTACATTTCAGAAACCACATAAAACATTTAGCGTATTATCAAATACGTGAATGGAAGAAATTGTGGCTCATGGTATAATTTTCTCCCCTAAAACACAAATTAGTTCCACAACAATTAGTGATTTACTAAAGTTGGCAAAAAAGGACTACCCAAACCCTTTTTAGGACTATTGGGTGACAATTTCTGACCAAATCAGGCAATACAATAGAATTTAATGAATTTGCAGGATAAATAGTTATTTCTACAATTAACCAACCAACTACAAACAAAGTCGTACGAAGATTTACCAAGTATCTGACAGATAGGGCTATGAGACTGGGGAAAAATCAATAGCTTGCAAGACCTTGAGGATAGAGATCTAAAGTTTCAGCAGCAATAGACAGCTCAAAGACAGAGTCCAGATCCTCAGTGTGTTCTGTGATTCATAACAGAACGCAGAGCAAACATATGCCCTTGATGCCCACGCCCTTCACAGCTAAACTTTCTGGTGATTTGAGAGTATCTCACTGTTGTCATGGACAACTGTCAATGTCTGCCACGACTTAGGGCAGATTTGTTTAAAAGAGCAAGATACATCTCAGAATGCATTGTATGCAATGCACCACCACACCACAGTGTGTGCCATGACTATCAATGTCACACCAAGGGATTACGAGTTACCACCTTACAAAATACCCCCAAAATGGTTGTTGATGTGACACAGTGTATAATTGCATCTTGTCAGGAGTGAAAAACATGCAACTAAGTGAAACTACACAAAATCCTGCGTTTGAACATTTTGTACAAAGTCTGGACACCAGGAGTGCTGGAGTAACCTTAGGTATGTGTCGAAGCACGAGGCTCTAGCCTGGCATAACCCCGATGTTTACATTTAGAGACAAAGATTGTCAGGCAGTAATAGGTCAGCACGTCGGACAGGACAATTATTGAAGTCTGAAGTTAGATGATTTAACGCTGTTTGAGCCGTGGCGATATAATTTATCAGTTAATAAACGACAAAGACGACTAATCGGGCTTTTAAGAATTAGCAGCAGAAAGTTCACCAAGTTCAGACTTGTAAAATATGGGACACGAGCCAGCCAACTGTTGTGAAGCTGCTCTCCCTTCCCCCACTGAGCTAGCACGGCTAGCAACAACCCAGAGGCGCTAGCCAAACTAAGGCTTAATATTAACACATTTAACACGGAAAGTATGCAAGTACTTCTGTGGTAGAGACAGAACACAAGGTAGTGTTAATTGTTCCCTTTAAAATTCCAGCTGTCCTACCATGGTAAGCGTATTAGCCGAGACAATAGACAGACAAGTCAGCCGGGTTGTCAAACACAAAGGGAACTCAACTTGAGGCTAACCGAGCAGAGCTAGCTCGTGATTTGACAGCTGTGTTCTGCGTTTGACGGAAGTGACTCGCGCGCCGATTGCTAATTTGAATGTCTTTAATGTGCACCTTCATGCCCGCGTGGATGTCAGTCCGATGCGGGAGCTAAATTTGTGTAGTAGGTGCACTGTTTGGAGCCCCTTGAGGCCAGGGCTAGAGCTACTTAGCTGAGATGGAGCTAACCCACCGGTAAAGAATAGACACCGGCTTACATGTTCATCGGAGTTTTTCTCTTTCCTCCCCGACGATGACCGAGTCCTGGAGGAGATGAAGGGGTCGCTCCTCGTCAGTGAACTCCGGGTGTTCACCATGTTTTTGCCTTTAGTGTTGCCCTTTCAGAATATCCCTAAGCCGGCTCCAAACACTGGCTCAGATAGCGCAGCATCGAGGCGCCATTTCTCTCTCTCTGTAGCCGCCTGTGTGTGTCTGTGCGCCCCACTCCCCCTGCGCCCTCCCTCCGCTCGACTGGAAGTGTCTCTGTTCGGCAGGTGCACTCATTTCTGCTGACTGGACCTCCAGCCTTTAGAACTACTAACCCACTTCTCACTATTGAAACAAAATCATACCAATATGTTTGTAATTTACAGCCTCCTTTCCTAAACAACATTCCCCTCCCCCATGAAATAGGGTTAACCTAATCTTTTTGGGAATAAAAACATAAGAAATGCAGCATGTAGACTCTGATTATGATACTCAAAGGTGCAGTACAGTATGTTTCTTTCTCGGGTTCAAGTAAGTAAAATACACACTCTAAGTAGAACTATCCCCAATTTGGTTAAATAAATAAAAACTAGCCAAACTTGAGCCAACAAGTCTAATTTGTTTTAATAGTAACGTAATCTTACAAACAAAACATAAAATTATATTCTAGTGGCAAGCCGTTATTATAGCCACAGCTGCCTTGGGGTGGTTTGAGGGAAACGAGGCCGCCAATCTGCGCCATTGGCCCCTCCGACTTTATATATTTCCGATTTTCACAATCAGCATATAAAGTCTGTACCTAAGAAAATGCCAGTAATAGAAAGCTGCAGGCCCGGAGCCGAGGCAGATCCGCCACGGTGAGGCGGATTCGCCGTGATAGTGCGCCCTCTGCTGGTAGGAGCGGATCCACGACGGTATTTGTTAATATTTTAAGTTTTACAATAATTGTTTGCTATAGGTCGGGAGGTTTAGGAACAAAATGATAAGCAATTCCTATACTGTTCGAAGTTATGTTATCTTTCGTTACACTTTCCAATGTCCAGATTTTTTTTAGTGTTTGTTTTTATGAAAATATTACTAACTCCACACGTGAGTAGATCAACATCAACCTTCCAAAGAGCAAATCGCTTTATCCAGCAGAGGGCGCACTATAACGGTGGGTTAATGGGTGAATTCGCTCAGCTAAGGGTCTGCGCTGCAGCTTTCCCCAACTCAGAAAATGCACAATTTCTTATCAAGTTCAAGGCCTGCAGAGCCCAGGTAGGATTTGTATCATAGGCTACTGTGATTAAGATGCAAAAATACACAGCCAACTATGCAAAGTTGTGAAAAATGTGGAATATAAATATGTTCGTCCTCTGTAAAAAAAATATGTATAGGTTGTCCTAATGGAGCTCTAATATTTGTATAGGCTATGTTTAATATGTATAATATAAAGACATCAGACCGAAGTGCTGAGCTCAGGCCTGTGTTGCAGGGTTGCCAGGTCCGCGGTTAAACCGCGGAATTGGTGAATAAAACTGTCCGCGGTTTTTGCCTTGCTGTTTTCAATGTAAAATTGGCTATCTTATTTTTTGATCAAAATCTATTTCGAATGGCAAAATCTCAAATCCAAGGCTCTTTGAGCTGCTTTTTCAATAAGAAAGGGAGAAAGGGGCGGTTTCTCATCATCGCGGGAGCACATGGGCTCTGTTTACTGGTAAACAATATTGAACATGCGCCATCTGCGCTGATGGTAGAACGGGTCGTCTCATGGTCGTCTCATGATCGGAAGATCGGGGGTTCGAATCCCGCCTCCTGAAGGTGCACACTGTCGTTGTCATTGCTTAATTTGATCCCCCGTTTGGGGGAACGCATTCCCCCAATTTTCAGTTTTTCAGGGTAAAGGATCCGGGAAATATTTAGGAGGATCCGGCAAAGATTTGATCTGATATAATGGTGTTTAATGAGAGTGTTCCGGCAATTGTTTTGGCCTGTTCCCCGAATTCATCACATCAGACCAAAAATATTCCTGAAACTACTAATTTACAAATTAAGCACTGGTCGTTGTGTCCTTGGGCAAGACACTTCACCCAGCTTGCCTCCAGTGTCTGCGTACATTGGTGTATGAATGAGAGTGTGAATGGGTGAGTGGATCCTTGCTGTAAAGCGCTTTGAGTAGGTGGAAAAGCGCTATATAAGTTGAGACCATTTACCAACATTCCAGCCGCGCCATATGTCCGCGAGTTTACCGCGGTTTTTCAGATATTTTTGGGCGGGTTTCCCTCCCCAGACCTGGCAACCCTGTATTGTGGCTTTACGACAGTGGGGGTCGGAGTACGGCGCTGCTTACGTCACACTTCTTGCTCAGCATCAGCTCCAGCAGCGACGGGCGAAAGTTACGGCTGGCTGCAGATGTGTGGCCCAGGATTAACCGAGAAAACACGGACTGGTAAATCTCTTTCCGACCTTAACCTCACTACACGCGTCTGAGGGAATAGCCCGTATGTTTGCATGCGCATGTTACGGCTCCTATCGTCGTGGTGCGTGTTGTGGCTGCGCCGCCCACTTACATAATAATTAAAAAATATATCGCTACTACAGGATGCTCTCTTGAGAGAATAGACAATATTTGTGAATGTTTTTCAGTTACCAAGTGAGACATACTTGATGTTGCTAAATAGACCATACGTACAGCGCAATTTTGTTATAAATTAGCTTTTGTTTTGTGTGTAGATGGAAAAAACAACACGTCATGAAAGATTTCGACAATGTGGGGAGCGACAGAGAAGATATCTGGTGAGTCACCCCAAATAACCTTTGATTACTAAGCTATTACATAATCAAATAGTGTGTAATAAAGAGTCAAACAGCGTTTTCTATTGAATTCAAAATTTCCCACAGTGAATGGTAAAATAGTAAATGGAATGGTTATATAGCGCTTTCTATCTACATCAGGCACTCAAAGCGCTTTACATCAAGGAACCACTCACCCATTCCTACTCGCTTTCATACACCAGTGTCAGACAACGTGAAGTGTCTTGCCCCAGACACTTCACACCGACAATGTGCGCCTTCAGGACACGAACCCAAGACTATTTGCGCCACTGAAGCCCCATAGTCTAAACAGGGCCACCATTAAATTGGTCAAGGAATCCATCCATCCATTTTCTTCCACTTGTCCGTTGCAGGGTCGTGGGGGCAGCAGTTGGAGCTGCCCAAATCACTGTTGGTCTCTCATAAGGGACTTCTGAACCGCTCTTTGTCTGACCCATCACCTAGGACCTGTTTGCCATGGGAGACCCTACCAGGGGAACGAAACCCCCGACAACAGAGCTCCCAGGATCATTCAGGCGCTCAAATCCCTCCACCACAATAAGGTGGCGGTTCCAGCGGGGGTGGTCAAGGAATACTAGTTTAAAATATTTGTATCCAAAAGACTTTAAGGGTATTAACCACATCATTTCCTTCATGTTGTTTTAATAAATAGTAAAATAGGGAAAAAAGCATAAGATATCAGACTGCAAGAAAGTGAACTGTTTCCCCAATGGACACCCAGTGGCCCGGGGATATAGGGCTGGTGAGCTCTGGCCCAGCGCCGTCTCCAGGTCAAACTGACTGAGTTTCAAAAGGGTGCAAATATAAATTCTTGCCATTCAAATATATTGTGATGCCACTAACAGTGAGGGTGCACCTTTTGCACCGCGGTAGATCCGGGCCTGCTCTGGACAAAAAACAATCTGAACATAAGATCAACAGGCAACAACAATTTCACGCAGCAGTAAGATGAACAATGAAATAATATACATTTCAAAGCTGAGAACTGAGATGCATGTTTTTTTTGCATGCTCAACATACAGGTCCTCTGAACTTCCTCCTGAAATATACAACTTAAATAATGGATAAAAGATGATGGCATGTTATGATCGTACTATAAATAGCTATATTGTTAGCAGTCAGACAAGACAGGCATTTGAATGACTTACTGTATACTGTTCTGGTGCGTCATATTACTATGCCTCGCTAACACTTACTGCAGTATATAATCATGTCATCGTCTCCTCATCAAATTTGATGTTTATTGTTGTTGAAACTTCATTAGTTCCTTTTTTTTTGCTTGTTTTTGTTCTGCAGTGAAGACAATGAGGAGCAGGCTCAGATAAGGCGTAGCTTCTCGGTGGAGGACCTGCTCGATGAGGTGGAGAAGATCTGTTACGATGCCTCAGGGACCTCTAAGGTCAGAAACGGTTCACCTGCTCGCATCAACAAATAGATTTTCAGTCAGCATTTAATAGAGCAAATACAGCAATGTCAATACTTAAATTATCGTTTGCAGGTGGAGATGGTGGTGCGGCTGTGGAAAGACGGCTTCACAGTAAATGATGGAGAGTTTCGTAGCTACTCTGTGCCAGAAAACCAGGACTCCTGGACGCCATAAAAAGAGGGTAAACTCAAGTCCTATCATGTTCAAGATTTTTTTTTTTGTCAAACCATGTGAATGATTTGAAATTAGATTTCTCTCATCCTTGATTGTGGAGCGGGGGGTGGGAGGGAGGGCAGGAGTTCAGCTTCCCGATGGCCTTGTGTATAAAACTGTTCTTAAGTCGACTGGACCTGGCCCGTAGATTCCGCAGTCTTCTCCCTGAAGGCATTACCTTGAAGAGACTGTGTGATGGATGCGTAGGGTCCCTGGTGATTCTGACGGCTTTGCGGGTGAGATGGGTGGAGTACATGTCCTTAAAGAGTAACTAAACACCAAATCAAGTTTTTTTACTGATAAACTGTCTCAATAGGTGTCTCATAGTGTTGTCCACTGGTCCCTGACATTATTCTGACATTATAGCGCAAACATGTGTAAAATCCTAACTTTGGCCTGAAAACGAATGGGTTGCCCCTTCAGGGTTAACGCTGCTACTAAATTAGAATTTCATGATTGGCTGGAGAGTGTCCACGGCCTCCACAGAATGTCATAAGCCGCACCAGCTCCACACATCGTCATCAGGTGCTGCCAATTGTTCTGCCCCTGTACCTGTGGTATATAACCAAGTCCCTCCCACGTAATCAGTCTGCTGTGATTGTGCCAATGCAAAGGCCCACACACTCACCCCCCCCCCCGCATGTCACCCCCAAACTTCAGAGACCGCCTCTTTCACAGCACTTTTTGACTTTTGTTTGTGGGTGGGGAAAGGCTTTGGCACGCCCGTTTAGTTACTCTTTAATGGTGGGGAGAGGGGCTCTGCAGATCCTCTCCACTGCTCTCACGATGCGCTGGAGGCTCCTTCGGCAGGAAGCAGTGCTGGCGCCGTGCCACACAGTGATGGAGCTGGTCAGGATGCTCTCTATAGTCCCTCTGTAGAAGTTGCACATAACGGAGGCTGGGACTCTAGCTCTTCTTAACTTGCGGAGAAAGTAGAGACGTTGATTACTTTTCTTGACCAGTGATGTAGTGTGCATGGTCCAGGAAAGGTTCGCTGTGATGTGCACACCCAGGAACTTAGTGCTGGTCACCCTCTGCACTGCAGCACCGTTGATTGTTGGAGGAGCATGCTGGACCCGCACTCTTCGAAAGTCCACAACAATCTCTTTTGTCTTTTCCACATTAGAGAGAGATTGTTACTGCTCACCTCACTCCTGTAGTTTGACTCGTCTCTGTTGTTGATGAGACCCACCACTGCTGTGTCGTCTGCAAACTTGATGAAGAGGTTTGAGTCGTACCCTGGAGCGCAGTCATGGGTCAGCAGAGTGAACAGGAGGGGGCTCAGCACACAGCCTTGGGGAGCCCCCGTGTTCAGTGTGATGGTTCTGGAGGATTTTCCGCTGACACGAACAGCCTGTGGTCTCCCCGTCAGAAAGTCCAGCAGCCACAGTGATGTGTTGGTCCCAGGTGGAGCAGTTTGTGTATTAGCTGCTGTGGGATTATAGTGTTGAATGCTGAGCTAAAGTCTAAAAACAGCATTCTAACGTAGGAGTCCTTTGTTTCAAGGTGAGTGAGTGAGTGTTAGACAAGGAAAGCGTCATGCACATCAGAATACTGTGTCAACCTGAGAAATATGGCTTCACTTGCTATATAATCGATAAAACGTATTAGGTTAAGAAAAAATGTATATAATTCTATTGGTTGATTGCAGTTTCTAGAATGTGATGATGTCACACTCCCATGTGGGTGGCAGGAGCCAGTTTTTCCTATTAACTGCATTACACTTTCACAAGTAATATCTAAAAAGAAAGTTTATGAAATCCAAAATTTATCATTAATATCATTGACTGGGTTCATGATCTCTCTGTACAACAAAAATCTCCTCAAAAACAAAATAATGTTACCTGCCCCCACCCTGTATAAATATTATAGGCCTTTAGAAACCCAGAAATACATTTGACATCTATTCAAAATAGATGCTATAGGAATTAAAACATATGATAGAGTGATAGAAAGATTATATGATTTCATTAATATCTAATGACTAATCATTTGTAGAGTTTTGACAAATTGCATTTGCTTTTCTACAGTACGTCTGTACTTGAATCTGTCAAGATTCAAGATTTTTTATTTGTCAAACCATGTGAATGATTTGAAGTTATATTTCTCTCATCCTAGATAGTTCTATGGCATAGGGATTATGTGAGTTTGTGATTTAGAGTAGGCCTTATCTAAAGAAAATTATCCAATAAAATGGATGGATCAATTAACTATATTTCACATAAACCACAAAGGTCTCTGCATCCATCCTTATTAGAATCTCAAAGTCAAACTCGTTACTTCTCAAAGCAGAATCAGCAGTCAAGCTGTCCTCCAGGCAGGCCTCCAACAGCGCGACATGAGACCGATAGTGCACGCCGCTCATTAGTGTTCATTTGTCTTTCTGATTGATCTCCCCAAACTGATCATTTATCTGTCCCAGGGAGCTACCGGCCGAATGGGAGAGCCGCGCCGAGGAGGAGGAGCTGGAGATTAGCGTGGAGGATTTCACTGAAGAGACCTACGTGCCCAGAAAGAAGGCATTTCACCCGTTCAGCGGGCGAGGATACCGACTGGGCAGGTGCGTCTCTCCTATTGTGCTGGGGCCTTTTTGGACCTCTTTTAATTACTTCTATTTCATTATAGTACATGTATATTTATATGTACTAATGATTGTACTCTGGTTACGCTACGCAGCAATACCTGATAAGTAGAAACAAAGTCGAAAACAAATGTAGACCCATTAAATTGCTCTCAGTTGTTTTTGAACGTTCATACAAGTTTTGGACTATAATAAATAAGTTATAAATTGCCCCAAATACAGAAAGGTATAGCTTCTATAGGCAGAATGTAGAGCTTTTATTCATAGAAAGAATATGTGATCATTTTCAGTGTCAGACTTTGATATTAAACTGAAATAAACCTAGGTGTATGTACAGTATATTTCCTGAACCCACTGTAGATTTAACATTGAAATAAAAATAGATCTGTTGGAGCTAATTATAGAACAACGCAGTTCGCTTTGAGACCACTAGATGTCCTCTAAATCTAGCTTCAGCAGCAAGCCCATGCAGCTGCTCCTCCTGCAACCACAACAATGACAGCCGGCCTCTGCATTATTGAATCCTGCACAAATAAATGATCTCCAGGCATTGCTGTGTAGTATTTTCAGAAGCTGTTGCATGTCCCGGCGCGACTCGCGACTCCAAACGATCCGCGACACTGCCGGGACGACGACAATTGCTTGCATTTTAAACGTGCGGCGGCTAATCTGTTGTGATGTTGTGTCCGTCCGTTGGCAGCGTTGCGCCCAGAGTAGTGGCCAGGTCACCATCTGTGCACGAGGACGGCGAATCTGCTCCTATTCCCATGGTAACACTAGACCACGCCCTTCCCGTTACCTCCCTGCAGATTTGGTTGGCCGATGGCAGGAGGCTGATACAAAGATTCAACTTGTCTCATCGGTATGCATAAATATTCTCTGTTTTTCTCGCTTTTGGCATGACATGAGGGCAGAGTAAAATCCACAAAACCTGCTTTTTTATTTTATTTTTTGGCAATAAGACCCTTTTTACACTGTATTTCCCAAACAAAACTCAAATTCTGCAGATTAACAAAAGACATGTACCATCCCGTTTAATGAAATTTCACATTATAGGCGTAGATGTCAACCATAACTTTGGTTTAATTCATATTTTTGTTTATTTGTGCCTTGTGAAGAATAGGACACAGCGTGACGCCTCATGCTGCGCAGTTCTTTGTGTCACAATCTCACAAATCTAGTCCAAAGCATCAGAGAAGATTTTTGTCAGTGCATCCATTAAAGATCACAAAAGGCGGGACTTTGTTTAAGGATTACGTAATGCTTTGTTCTGGATTGGAGGCGACTGTGCATGTTATCTCCCCCCAACCATAGTGAACTGGGCTGCAGAAAACATAATCTGAGATGTAGCAAAGGAGTGGAGGATCTATAAAATCCCCAGAGAGGGATTGCGTAACTCCAGTGCCGCATTTATGTAACAGGGTTAGCTGCTAAGGCATAGAAGCCCTCTCAACCTCTTGCTATAGCTTTTGGACCGCAACAGGACTGCTCATATGGGCAGGGTCATCGTCAATAATAAATGATTTGAATAGTACGGCGCTTCAAAGGGGAAAACAGTGCCGGTATTAGGCCAGAAATGCTCGGCAACTAAATGTAAATGCTCCATGGGGATTCATTGTCCCGCTCTGTAGCGCTGAACGGTTTAGGAAAAACTCTGGGTTTAGAGTTTAATTTTCAATATCAAAGTCAGTGAAAATTTAGTCAAGACTGAAACATGAATTGCTTCACTAAACACTATAGGGGGATGCAGGGGCTCAGTGGTTTTTGAACATCTGTCCGTGTTCTGTTGTTGTGTCTTTAGGGAAGACACTTCACGCACCGTACAAATATAGGAGTGTGTCAGTCAGCTCAAGGGAAACTTCGGCTTCAGTAGTCACTTAAAACGACTAATGTGAAGAGTGAATGAATAATGCAATGTAAAGCACTCCGGGTATCTTTAAAGGCGCCATATACGTGTAATGTTTATAATATAGTGCAGCCATTCCCAAAGTCCGGGACATCGCGGCCCCCTTACCGATCCAAAAATTGCTCGTCATAATCATAATCATTTACTCTATTCAATGGAATTTGTTATTATTTACAGCTAAAATTACATAAAAAGCAACATCTAGCATTGACTGTAGCTAAATACTGGGTTTGAGTGGTACATTTGTCCAAATTAATATATTTTCCCTCTCAAACTGAATATTTTTCAATGTACTTGTAATGTAGACGAGCTTTGGGGGCCCCCCTGTTTCACTTAATTCACACAAGTTTGAGTTATTCTGTTTTCTTAGGCCGTCTCTCTGTCGCTGTTTTGGACTTCCTCTTTTTTTTGCGTAATAGATAAAACCCAGAACTGCCCTGCGCATTTTTCTAGCCCATAGTCCATCATCAAACCCGTTCAAAGCAAGTCGGTACACAAAAAAGTGTGTTCATCCCAGCACCGCAAATGAAAGCATATTGCAAGCCACAGGGGGTGCTCCAGGCCAATTTTAAAAATGCAGATTAACACAGGAAAATCTGACTTTGTTGTGACATTTTCCATCCTTGTCACCGTAACCAATCTGTGTCTGCCTTTTTAGGATCACAGATGTCCAAGACTTTGTCAGGCGCTGTCAAAGGAGCTGCCCCCCGTTCACGCTGACCACATCCGTCCCTTCTCGAGAGCTGAGTAACCAGGAGCTGAGTCTGGAGGAGGCCGATTTAGCCAACGCCGTCATTGTCCAGAAACCTCTGAACACACAGGCCGCATTCGGACACTCGTGCTGACCCATTCAGCCCCCCCCCCAGAGCGCAGAACATGCATCACAGTCTTTGGACACTTACACTAATTGGAAGCTCAAGGCTGTGTGTAACTCACTCCTTATTCAGTCAGCAGTATCTCCTCCAACCTCACACTACTGCGACTGCTAGTTCCAACTAATTACACACCTCTTGTAAAATCTAAATTCTAATTTGTAACTTCACACAAATCTGTTTGACATAAGAAGAATTTTTTGTTTTGTTTTTAGCGATGGCTGAATAAAGCTCTAGGGGTCATTTACCAAGCGTGTAGCACATGCAAAAGCAGCACAGTCATTTGCGCATTCATCATTAACACATCTGATTTGTTGTCCTAATACAGTAATGCACACCATTTCAAACCAGGTGCAACATGCCCACAAATAGCTACAGTATATGCTATTTTTGTAGCTTGACCTCGCTATTTAGCACCTGTCTTGATAAATGACCCCCCAGGAATCCCACTTTGGGCTTATACTAATTGCCACCTCTTCATAAGCTTACGATTTGGATTTTTGTTGTCGTACTTTTGATACCAGTGAAACAAAAGTTAGCGTCGATTTGTTCAGTAAAAAGTTATTTTGTATTTTATTGCATCTAGAATCATGACTTGAAAGTAGTTACAAACATATCCACAACTGCCACGAAAGCATTGAGTCTTATCACCCGCTACTATACACAAACATTAAAGCAAGTGCATATCTTTACTACAGTACTACTACAACACATTAAAAATACCCCTAAAGAAAATAGAAACACACCAGCACTTTTCAAGTCTTCCCAATCTTTATTCATACACAGATCTTGTGCACTAAAATAAATGGGGCTATACTACAATATTGCATCATGTGATCTTATAATAAGCTATATTTATTAGGCATGCTCCTCTTTCGTTTACACGTTAAAGGGGAGATAAATGTGATGTCTTTGATTTTCAATGGCCTGACTGTTCGAGTGCCATGTCATGCTAGTTTTCTTTAATTGTTTTCATGGATTGCCTTTCTTTGGAGTTGAATGTACCTCAATAACTTATTTTGGAACAAGTAAGCTACAATAAAAAAATACTTACTCTAAAGTTTCTATGGTTATTGGAGACAAAAATGACCAAGGGGAAAAGCAACATATGTTAGACCTTACTTATTTACCATATTATCCTTGTGGCCTAACTTATTTTCTAACGTATATTTTCAGTATAAAGAAGGAACATTCATGGGGAGAGTTTTCATCCACTTTTGTAAAACAATAAATCCAACACCAAGCCTTATGAGCCTGACAAACCTCTTTGAATTCTGATTGGGCACCACAGAGTCCAGATCTTAACCCCATTGAGAATCTTTGGGATGTGCTGGAGAAGGCTTTGCGCAGTGCTCACAGTCTCTCATCATGGATAAAAGACATACTGTACATTATTAATCTGTTCACAATAGGCCATCTGTGTTCAGTAAGGTCTTAAAACTGCACAGAATTGCAGAAGGTACCTTGAAATACCTTGATCATAATTGATTTTTTAACCGCTTCACCCAAATCTAAAAGCTTATTGAAAACAGAGACAAAAATTTAAAAAAATGTGATGAAAACGCATAAACAAAGGCTATCACACTCAGCACAGAGGACCCAGATGCGATGCTCAGTTACTTTATTTCCAGTGGTCACAAACAAGGATATATAACAGAAAACTCCCACAAAAATCTGCACAAGGACAAAGAACAGAAAAAACAGTCAAAAACAAAAACATACAAGAACAAAAATGGTATGATTACCTGCACAAGGACAAAGACAATCTGACAAAGACAAAGGGAAGATACAGGCTATATATGCTAAAGGGGGCGGGAGGGCAATTACACACAGGTGTCACACATTAGGGAGAGTCAGGTAATCACACAGGCGGGGAAACAGGAAGGAAGTCTGAAACGAGAAACAAAGATTTCAAAATAAAACAGATCATCATAACACAGAAAAGAACTTAACCAGACATGACAAAGGCAACAAAAGAGCCACAAAAAAGTTACAAAAACATGACGAAAAAGTGACAAAAGAGTGATGGTAACAATGAGAGGTTAAAGATCCATTTAGATCAATTTTGTATCTTTCAAACGAGACAAAAATGTGACGGAAATGCAACAAAAAAGTGAGGAAAAAGTGACAAAAAAGAGTGATGAAAAGCAAGTGCATATCTTTCACTCTTCCTTACTAAGAGCCACGAAAAAGTGATGAAAAATGTGACAAAAACACAACCAAAAAGAAGTGACCAAAAAGTGACAAAAAGCAACAGAATGTGATGAAACTGCAACAAAAAAGCTACTAAAAGTGACAACACTGGCCTATAGAGGATTTTAGATTTGGGTAATGCCGAACTGGAGGAAATGTGCTCTGTGAAGGTGGGGGTAAGAGGTTAAGAAGAGCATAAATCCCAGCAAACTTTTATTTAAATGACCAAACCAGTATGTTTCAATCAGTGAGGCCTCTTGGTAATATCTGATCCACCTGTGCAAAAACAACGTTCACTACTAGTTAATTTCTGAACTGGGTCAGATTCTTGGTTATACTGCCTTTGCTCTGCCCAATCCCGTCAGATCTTGGAAGCTAAGCAGGGAAGGGCCTGGTTAGTACTTGGATGGGAGACCGTTTGGTAACACCAGGAAGCCTAGCGAATGTAATGAGTGAGTGAGTGGTACAGTAGGTGGTGGTCGGAGGGGCCGATGGCGCAGACTGGCTGCCTCACTTCCGTCAGTCTACCCCAGGGCGGCTGTGGCTACAACAGTAGCTTACCACCACCAAGTATGGAGTGAATGAATAATGAGCTGTGAAGCGCTCTGGGTATCATGAAAAGCGCTATACAAATCCAAGAGATTATTATTATTATTATTATTATTATTCTGGCTTGTCCGTCTCAGACTCAGACTCATTCGGATGTTACGATGCCCCGTGAACGCAACCTGTTCGTCCAGGTGCAATGTGTGAGAATTTGCTGACTTTGAAAGAATGTGCATTATAAAAAAAACATCGGCCTCAATTGCTTTTAATTAATGGGGTGGTTGCGGGAGGACACGGCGCAGGCTGACACTACCACAGCGAACACTGTAGCTCGACAGCTGCTACCATTAGGGATTTGAAGGGAGCCGCACAAGTGGATTAATGATCGCTGATGTGATTAGTTTAGTGTCATTTACTGCTACAATTAAGTTCATTCATACGGCAATTTCCTCTTTCGCTGTGAGTTACCTTTGTGGTCACATTTGGCCGTAATGGCTAAGTTGTCTCTACACGAAGCAGCGGAAAATGGGGTTTAAGCCACACTGCGTAACATTTCACACAATAAATATGATCAAATACAAGCATTTATTTTATTACATTTTTGTTGTTGTTGAAAAATAACAAAAAAATGACAAATATGAGATTTAAATAGGTTAGGGCCTCATCCAAATCATTCTTTTATTATTATTATTATTATTATTATTATATTATTATTATTATTATAGGACTTTCATGTTTTGTACTGCCGGCAACAAAATAATGCAAAATGTTAATGCACCTTTAAATTATAAGAGACTATAACATTTTAATATAGGCAAGGCAAGTTTATTTGTAGAGCACAATTCATACATAAGGCAATTCAAAGTGCTTCACAGTTGCATAAAATTACAAGAAAACAGATCAAATCAATCAATAAAACATCAACATAAAGTTAATCAATTACAGTAAAAGGCAAGAGTGCAGATAAAATACTTTAAGTTGTCATATGCACGGGTAAAAAGAGCTGTTTTCAGCCTGGATTTGAACATTGTCAGAGTTGAGGCCTGTCTCACATCCTCATGAAGACTGTTCCAGATTTTAGCTGCATGAAACTGAAACGCAGCCTCACCGTGTTTATTATTGACTCTGGGAACCACCAGGAGACCCCTCCTGAAGTTCTCAGGGCCCGAGATGGTTCATACGGCTCTAACATGTCAGAGATGTACTTTGGTGCTAAACCATGAAAAGACTTGTACACAAGCAGAGCTGTTTTAAATTCTATTCTCTGAGTGACAGGAAGTCAGTGCAGAGACCGGAGCACTGGACTAATGTGGTCGTATTTCCTGGTTCTTGTCAGGACTCGAGCAGCAACGTTCTGGATGTACCGCAGCTGGAGACAAATGCATGGATGAGTCTCTCTAAGTCTGCTTTTGACTCTATTCCTCTGATCTTTTTCAGATGATAAAAAGCTGTTATTGCTTTGATTTACCTCAGGGTAAGGGCTTACGGTTAGGGTTAGAGTTATGTCTTATTACATTATGTACCTCCAAACTACAAATACATATTATTCCATCGTGTGTGTAACCCATAGGTACAAGTTATTACACATTGTTACAGCACATTACATTGTACTCATTTGGCAGGTAGATTGTATCAAGGGTAATGTGAAATAAAGTTCTGCAGATTCCTCGGCCCCGAGAAACAAGTGGCTGACGGTGGTCGCAGAGGCTGTTGGTGCAGATGGACTGCCACGTTACCATTAGTCAGCCCCAGGGCAGCTGTGGTTTCCGTAATAGCTTACCACCCGAGTACAGGGAGAGAATGAATAACTGTATGCAGGAAATTGTAAGGCATCTTTGAGCATCGAAAAGTTATACATCCATTTTTATTATTTTATTTGTTTATTTGAGCAGCAAACACTCTGCTCAAAAGGAGTGGGCCGAAGCAAGAGCTTATAAGCCCCGCCCCCAAAATCAATACAATTAAAATAATCATTTCAAAAGAACATAGTGGAACAACAAACAAAATAGACCCTACACACCCGCAGCATCCGACCATACCCCAAAACAGAACAATACTGATTATGTAACAACTAATTACAAAACAACTATGATAATGCCACATACTTACAAACTAATTACAAAGAACTATAACTTACAAAACACTGTTTGAAGTGTTCGTACATCAACAGAAAAGAAGCACAATTACAACAATGGTCTAGTTTCATGTACGAAGTCTAGTACAAAGCAAGTAACAAAAGGAGATCATTACATGTCTTTCACATGGTTACCATGGTTACATCGTTAGCATTACCAAAAGTCACTAGTTTTATGTTAAAAAAGACACATTAATATACATATTATATTCCGTGAATATTATTATGTACATTTATTATGTAAGCCCTACACCAGGGGTCACGAATTAAATGTCACCAAGGTCCGAAATGAAAAAAAATGGTCAAGCAAAGGTCCGGAACATACGGGGTTAATTCACGGTTATATCAGGATTTTTAAGCCATTTTTTAAAATCTATTTCTGTGATTTGAAAATAATGCAGTCAATTGAATCCTGTTATTGTTTTTTTGCTCTAAAAATAGGTTTTGGCTCCTAAATAGCAGAGTGCATAGGCTACTTTAGCCTATTATACACAATGTGCACATAATATATGACAGTGATGTGTTTCTTTGCTCAGTTCAACACACTGAGCCCTGTTTAGTCCAGGTTAGTCCTGGCTTAGTCCTGGCTTAGTCCAGGTTTAGTCCTGGTTCAGACCTGCTCGGAAAACAACCGTACTATTTGCGCATTACGATCGCGCGTGCATATTTAATTAGGGCGTCCTCTGCTTTGTTTTTAGCGAGCCATATTTCAGTCATTCCGAAACCGTTTCTAAAAATTTAAAAAGTATCATGAAGCTAAGATTTAGGACTTTCTCTTTCTGTTCATCTGTGCTGTAGTTTACCGCTCTGGTGCAGTCAGAGAGGGAGTGTGGGAGAGCGAGGGAGGGAGAGCGAGAGAGGGAGAGAGAGGGAGCGCAGAGGCAGCCGCTCGTCTGAGGGATTCGGGTCGGGTCCAAAGTTCGGATCCAAGGTTCGGATCCGGATGGGCTGGCGCATGGGTCCGGATCCGGACCGAGGTCCGCCGTTTAGTGACCTCTGCCCTACACAGTGTAGTGCGTTAAAAGCCAGGTGTAGAGCGGGCCAGGTGTAGAGGGCAGTAGCTCCCCATCAACAACCCCTACGCAGCTGCCCTAACTAGCTGATTTTGTAGATAATGTTCCTATGCTGTGTGGTGCGTTAAAAGACGAGGAAGAGCCTGTTGCGAGGATCCCTCTCAACAGATCCATAGCTCGCCTACCCTAATTCTCTATTTGTGATTTTGAGCAATAGAATGACACCCGTTGAGAGCAACATCATTCTTCCTTAAAAAAAGCAATTTGATCCTATTGCGCCCCCTAGTGGCAACTCTTTCTTCTCCTCTATACTTTGCAAAAATCTTTTGCTTGAATTTACATTTGAACAGGTTGATGTTTGATAAATCAAATGCATCACTAGTTTTGACCGTTATTGTTTACTATTAAAACTGCTAATTAATAGCTTTGACAGAAGTTTGGGTCAAGTGGAAAATCTATTTTATTTCAGATTAATAAAAGTGCACTTACAAACCTTTATAATATCAATGACTATTTTGGCCTCAGATTTGCATACCGCGACAAGTATGGGCCTGCACAAGAATGTTCGCGCTCTGTCTTTCCGCCTTGCCCCGGGAAGAAGGCGAACACCATTATCCGTCTTCAATATTTAAAGCCGTTGGGAGCTGGCGGTGGGGTAGGAGTGGGGGTGGTGGTGTGGGGGGGGTTAGCGAATTTGCTGAAGAGGAAAGATGACAGGCCCGGGACGGTCAAGGTCAAGGGAAGACAGGTTCACTAAATATAGCCATCCCCAAATCTCTCCCCCCGACATTGGATTTTCTGTCCTCGTCGATTTCGCGAGCTATAGGCGACTGCATGGTGAGCAGCCACGGTAGTAGTAGACTGCATTTCCTCTGTGCTACATATTTAATAAGACCAAGCATGCTGAGAATGACTTTGCCTTTTCTCTGCATTTCCTCGACCCGCTCATGTGCAAAGGGCCGATTTTTCATTTTGGGAATTCTTCACGCATGATCGAAAACAGGCCCAGGTTTAACGCGGGTCGCATGCTCGCAAGCGGGGTGTCTTTCATGATCTTAATAAAGAGGGTTTTTTTGGGGGGGGGGGGAAACAGAAGAGGTCTGCTTGCTTGGAATGCACACATAGGTCTATAGCAGGTCAATAGCGCGAGTCTCCCAAGCGTAAAAACATGTCTATACTGTCTGCAAAGCCTGACAGTTGAAGACAGAGACTAAGGAAGGTGCATAAACAAGTGGGGAAAGGAATTCAAGATTTCCCAAGATCACAGACAATGCCGTCAGTATACTATCATTGATGCATAAATAGAATGACTGGCATTTAGGGCCAACGGCTACACTGATGTTACGACTGCATTCTCAGTTATTAATATTTGACAATTACTCACTGTGGGAAATATGCGACTTGTCATTCATTTGCTCGACAAGCTCTTGCAGGTGACAAAAGAGACATAAAACTTCCCAGCAGCTTCAAAGCAGAAAGAGCGACAACATTCCTTTCAAATCAGGCAATAACTGCAAGAGGAAAACGCCTATTAAACAGTTTCGTTGTAAAGGTCATGCACTCCTTGTGGTGCGTTCAAAAGTGTTCGAACAGATGCAGAGATAAACGGATGGACCTTTGACTGTGCTATCGTGGCTGAGAGGTTCAGATTCTCGGACCTTGGTGGAACATGGGCTTTCTGCAAATCTAATCTAATCTAATTTTTGTAAAGCCCAATATCACATCAGTCGTCCCACAGGATCAGTTTGGAAATCAGCAATGACACAGACACAAGAAACAGAGAACAGAAAAACAAATGTAAGATGGATAGTTGCTCTAGGCATCATTCGTCCTTTATCTCTCCTTCATGTCTAGGGAAAAACTCACAAACCCAGTGGGAGACGTGAGAAATCTTGAGTAGAAGCGACCTGAATGCGAGATCCAGTTCCCTATGGTATGTGTAGGATCCCTTCAGGTGCTCGGGTTTTCCCCATCAACTTAAAAGCACAATGTAGGTGAATTTTCCATTTAGGTCGGGCTGGGCATAACCACTTGCAGCTCTATATCCCACCAGTTTTATCCCACCTTGAATATTGTTCTATCGTGTGGTCTGCTATGACCGAAACTAACTCGTCACGACTCCAGGTCATGCAAAATAAAGCTGCCCGCCTTGTGCTGGGATGTCCATATAGAACAAGGATCACTGATATGCACCAAACGCTGTCGTGGCCTTTGCTCCAAATTAAAATACGATCCAACCTTTTGTTATTTTTAAAGAAAACCATTCTGACTAGTCAACCTCAATGTGTATTTGAAAAATTACAATATATCAATCAAACTCACTCACATGGCACGCGTCGGACCTGTGGAGCTGACTTGGTCCTACATCGTCCTAGGACAAATTTTTTAAAGAAATCTGTTTTATACAGAGTCAGGGAGCTCCCTACGGCACAATCTTTTAAGAAAAATGCTTAATGAAATAATGCAACTTTCAATATGCTCTCTGAATGTTTATTGCATTTTAAATTGAATTTGTTGTATTTAATGGTACAATGTATCGATATAATTACTTTATAATTCTATTGATATAATTGATGAACTGTCTTCCTGATTGTACATTTTTATATTTTTTATTTTTGCTGTGAAGACACTGTATATTTATTTATTGTAATGTCTCACTTGCAATTTTTTTTAAATCGGAACCCCAGGAAGATTAGCAACCACCATGGTGGAAGCTAATGGGGATTCCAAAATAAATAAACAAATAAACAAATATATCTCTTTGGCTGGTGAAAGATGGTCGCATAAACTTTTGGAAAATTCTTGGTTTACTCCTGGTTCGGTCTCGCTCTAGACCGAACCTCAACTGGAGTCAGGCTTTGTTTAGACTTTAATCAGTCTTGGTTCACTATAGGTTTAGTCATTGTTCATAGTCTAGTGCGAAAATCTGAAATGTTGTGCTTCCGGAATATTGGCAACCATGATTTTATGTTAATATAAGATGTTGGGAACATATTTCATGAATATGCCACTCGCAAATCGCCTTCGTTTGTTTTTTATTGAAGAAATAAAAAGAGATTGTTTACCGAAAAGTGGCAATTTCAGCTATATATCTGTCACACAAAATGAAATATCTCCAATACAAAACAAGATTTTCTCATGAAATTTTGAAATGTCGACATTATATCACCTCACATTAAATCCTGGCAACAAATGATGTGATTTTTATGTTTCAGTTTATTACAAATATACGATAAAAGCATTTTAACATTCATTCATAGATGATAGTGCATATTCATAAAAGGGACACCCTTGAAGCAACATTTAGCCTATATATGGGGCCCAAGACAATACACAATATTAAAACACAAACATACATTAGTAACCTGGAATACATATTACCTTAGATACCTATTCTATTACCTACCAGCTAACCTACTCTAATTTAAAACGGCCTTACCTTACTTTTACTAGCTTAGAGTTGCATCAATTTTACTTAAAAAGGTACGTTTTTTTTTCATGGAGGAAACAAGATGGCCGCCGTAACTTGAAATACTGTATGTTCCCAACATTCCAGAACCACAAAAAGCTCTTTTCAGATTTTTCCACTAGACTATCAGTGTTCGCATTCACAATAAACACACTCATTAAAATTGGTTGTGTCTCTATACAGATAATTGTTTGTTTTTGGCCAGCGTTGGTTCTAAAGGTTTGGTTGAAGCTAAGATTTTACAAAACATTTTGACCTCTGAAAATGCATGTCTACACAGCAAAGGGATGCATAAAACTGGAAAGTGGTGCAGTTCGCAATCTCGCCTCACAAAAAGAGGGTCCTGGGTTGATTCCCATGTTGGATGAGGACTTTCTGTGGTGTTTTCCCTGTGTCTGTACAATATGGTCCTTATGGTTCAGGACTGCTTTGAAAGAGAAATAGAAAATGTCCATGGAACCAAATAAAAGGTAACATAAAAATAAAAATCATTGAAATAAGTGGAGTGTTCCTTGTCAACTTAATAAGGGGAAATATTCCGTCATCTTCCCCAAGCTTTTGTTGTATTGCTCCTATTTGCTGCTTGTCGTGCGTAGACAGGAAATCTATTTTGTGAAACAACAAAGCCATCCGACTGTGTCTAATCAATACAGCTGCAAGCACAGAAGAATATCTTAAAAAAAAAAAAAAACTCCTGTAAAGTGTAGTTAAAACAACGTGTTTTCTCTGAAGGTCAAATAGGCTTTTCTGCACCGGGCCCTAATATGTCATAATACAGTGTTTTGTTGCATCCACATTGCTGGTCACAAATGCTAATCCCCTCACAGATGTGTTCATGGGCTTACACTGCAAAAGCCAAACATTCAGGTGGAAAGGTATTGCGGAGCAGTGGTCAGAAGTTTGCTCTCATGAAGGCAAAAAGTCTCACCCAACCTGCACTTATATTTGTGGAGTTGAGAAGAAAAATATAGGCTGGATCTTTCTGACCAATTTTAAGACCCACTTTAGTCCTGATTTGACAGTGTTGTTGAGATTACTCCATAAAAAAATACTCCTTCTAAAAGTAATCTAGTTACTTCTTTGATTATTTATTGGCTCCCTGTGTATTTTAGAATTCATTTTAAAGTATTACTGATTGTTTTTTAAAAGCTTGAATGGCTTGGCCCTCTCTTATTTAGTTAAACTTTATCAACATCATGTCCCGACCAGAGCCCTACAGTCTGCTGACCAGCTCCTCCTGGTTGTTCCCAGGACCTGGCGCAAAACTAGAGGAGATAGAGCCCTCTCTGTGATTGGGAATGGCCTACCTTTGCACATTAGAATTGCACTTTAATCTTTACTAAAGACACACCTTTTCTCACTGGCTTTCAATGTAAACTCTTGTTTTCTTACTGATTGTTATTTGCTCTTTACTGTACAGCACTTTGGTAAGCTTTGGCTGTTTTAAATGTGCTTTAAAGTTTATCATTATTATTAGTGTTTCACAATTGAGAATGTCTTGTTTTCCACACAGCTCTGACAATAAACCACAATATTTATGCTTTAGATGAGATAAACTCAAAATAATGTCTGTATTTTCATTCAGACTACATAGTTTGCTTGTGTTTTTCAACATTTCTGACATTATGAGTTATAGTCACTTGATAAAGTAATTATAATCAAATGACCAGTTTTGCAGTTGTATTCCTGTTAAATTACTCCATTCCTTAAAACGTTATTTAATTGCAGTAGTGGGTTACTGTAGTTATGACACAGTGGCGCAGTGGTCCTGGGTTTGACTCCCACCTAAACAGGGCCTTTCTGTGTGGAGTTTGCATGTTCTCCCCGTGTGTAGGTTTCCTCCGGGTACTCCGGTTTCTCCTGCCACTAAAACATGTACAATAGGTTTCCCTCTGGGGCCAGGACCGCCCTTAAAAGAGATTCATAATCTCAGTGGGACTTTTCTGGTTAAATAAAGGTCAAATAAAACAATATATCTACTAATGGCAACATTGAGCTGGGCTTGTTGGTACTTGAAAGGTGAAATGTGAGATGACAGGAACTTGTCGTGAAAAGTGCCACTTATTAAGACAGTAAAGACAAAATCTAATCCAAGCAGAATCTCCAGTTTGGCGTTACACAAATCTAAAAGGCCAAGATAACAGGTCTTGAAAGCTAAGACCCACAAAACCGATCTAAATGGATCGCTTTGTTGCCGTGTTTTTCGCCATCGTATTTTGACACTTTTTCATCGTGTGTTTGTCTCATTTTGTAGATTTTTTTGGTCACTTTTTTGTCGCTCTTTTCTTGCGTTTTCATCATTGTTTCTGTCACTGTTTTGTTGCTTTTTTGTCACTATTTTGTGGATGTTTATTTGGCATTTTGTCACTCTTTTGTTGCTTTTTTGTTGCTTTTTTGACACGTTTTTGTCGCAATGTAATGCTTTTTTGTCACTATTTTGATGCTTTTTTCAAGAAGCTTTTAGATTTGGGTAAAGGCAAACTGGAGAAAATGCACTTGGTTTAAGGTGGGGGTTTAAGGTTAAAGGAATAGGCCACCGTTTTTACACAGCACAGAAGGCAGTTAGCATTTCACTTTACTGTGCGGATGCTGAATTACTCCTGGTATTATTACGCCTTACGACATACTGTAGTTTCCCTTTTTATCCGCTTAGAAAATCCACATTGTTTAATTTTGTGTAATTATACTTTATGGTGTAACACTTCACTTCATGTAACCATATTTAAATAGGGAAAATGTGGAAGAGTTTGGTAGCTTCTATCTTCACCTCGTTTGGAGCTATAGCGGAGAAGAGAGAGGCTAAATGCTAACGCCGTCTGTGCTGTGTTTACGTTATGGAAGGCATACGTGAAGACCATTAAGACTAATCTTGTTATCATGAGCATCAATCAGTCTGCGATCATTGTACCTTTCATGAATAAAAGTGGAGTATGTATCATTCAAACACTTTGATACAGAGTAATGTTATATGGGCTGTAATGGTGATGGTGAATAACAGCAATACCAACATGGTAATAAATTCGGTATAGGAAACAAAATTATACACTTGTTATAACGTGTAAGATACTGTGAATGTTGACCTAATATAATGCATTGTTGCATCTGTTAATATTTAACCAACTCAATTGTTAATCGTTTTGTAAGATAAGAACTAAACAGTGTTATTGTTATATATTGTTATTTAAGTTTATGAACAGGGGTGGGAGTCAATAAGCTTGTCTTCTTCCCACTCCTTTCGAGCCAGAATGTTAATTATTTTTTTCTTTATTATATATATATTTTTTTTTCCTTTCTTTTTTTGGCTTTTGTGCCTTGTGTGTAGCTCGAAATAAAAACTCAATCAATCAATCAATCAAGACCAGACAGGTACATATGAACTCGTCAAAGCTAAGGTAAGAACATATCTCAGTATGTAAAAACGGTGGCCTATTCCTTTAACATAGGCCTAAACATACCCAATCCCATCCTTTTTTTTTTTTTTTTTTTTTTTTACAGTGTACTAAGTGATGCACCCTACTCGTGCAATACCCCTATTCCGCCGCTATGAGTCGCCCTTCTACATCCCCCCCCTCTCCCAGTGTGAGCAGAGACGCGCAGGCACCAGGCAGCACCAAGTCAGAAGAGTGTAGTCCGCAGTCTCCTTCCCCTCATCCGGCCAGACTGGCTGACCAACACATCTCCCTGACCGGAGGCGACCATTGCGCGGAGGACGCGAGTGGAAACACAAAGTAGGGCGTTTTCAGCGTTTGCAGGTAAGATAAAAAACGCGTTTTGTTGCTGTTTAAAAACGGGCGCATGGCTGGTGATGCGCTGGTCTCGGAGTGAGATGAGGGCAGACAGTTGTGCACGGGACAACGTCGTGTGAGCTTGGCGCGTGCTGAGTGATACTAATGGCTTTTTTATTCTGAGTCGTAAAAAAAAAAACAGTGCCTGCAATAGGAACACGGAGCACAGAAGAAAATCAATGCTCTCTAAATTTGAACGGTCTTTGAAAAGGCCGTGTGTATTGGCATGCGATTGTGCACAGAGGATTCCATGTCTTATTTATTTATTACGAGTTGTTCCACTTTTTCAGGGTTTCTTGAAGGTTGTTTTTTTTTTCCATTGCAAGTAGGGCGCTGGGTATTTTTATGTTGGCGGGTCTATTCCCATAACAATGGTCTCACAAGATGCACAAAATGTGAGATAACAAGATGTGTAGGCAGGCGAGCGAGCCCAAGTGCAATAAGCAAGCATGATATTAGGTGGCGAAAATAGCATTATGTAATATTGCTCATTATTCTCACAGTGTGGATAGATATAGATACAGGGCATGCTTTACTCTGACACTCTGCATTTTTAAGCAGTGTCTAAGAGATGACATCATGGTCATAGTCAGGGTTTGACATCAACACTAGGCTGGCAGATGTTCACATTACTAAGACTATATATGTCATTGTGGAGAGATAACAAACAAGTCCCTTTGTGGTTAATTTACTAAGAAACAGGGAGTGTGTACATTGTTGTTGAAACTCATTTGTAATGTTCCTAATGTAGCCCAGTTAATCACAGGGATGAGTTTATCAGCACATTTCACAACTTTCAGGGAGTAATACTGTCAAGGTAGCTAACTCACTATCAGTATAAAGGCTTCACAATTATACTCATACAATACACCAACAGACACACAGAGCTTATTCCACCACTAAAAGAACAGGCAACATGCAGCGTATTCAAGGCGATTCAATTCATTTGGGCTGTAAGAACTCTTATCAATTTGCTGGCACTGTTTGAAAAGGACTAGCCACAGCGGCCAGTGAGCAAGCTCCTCCGTTCAGTTATAAGATCATATGCCCCCAGTCAGTTGGACGATAGAGTCTAGACAGTGTTTCCTGTCCGTATTGATCATACTCAAAGAAGAAGATTCACATTGATAACAAACGTGTCCCTCAAAAGGGTTTACTCCACTGTTTGTTTGGGGTTTAGAAGATTGTGCTTTTTAATTTGACAACATTCAGAAAACTTGTGATCACGTCGCCACATTGAAGTGGAATTAGGCCAAGTAATTCAGTGTTGTTGTTTTGTTTTTCTCAGTTTAGCGATTGATTTGGAGCGGGCTTAATCTGGTTTAGTCCAGGTAAAGTCCGTGTTTCATCCCAGTGTACATTGGGTTCCCTCTTGCAGATTCACCCTGATATCATCCACTTAAGTCCATTTACTCCACTACTTTTCTGGCTCTTGTTTCTGATTGTTCTGGTTTCATCTTTTGGTCCACGCTCTAAACCTGGATTACTTTTGCCTCGATTCTTGTGATGTATTGCTTTTCATAAGGATTGTCTCTTTGTCTTTGTCCATCTGTGCAGACCTTGATTAGTTTAAGAGCAAATTTAGTCTAGAAATGATACTTTTGTTGCCGGAAAACATGGAAATAAGAGCTACATTCCTACACATCCATCTAATTCCGCTGTAACCGTATTGTGTTACCTTTCCCCACCTCCCTCTTCTTTTCTCTCCTCACTCCTGGCCCCATTCCAGAGCACAATGGCGTCCCCGAACGGCTGGGTTGTGACAGAGGAGGAGCGCAGTCAAAAGAGCGGCCACCTCCAGTTCTACCCCGTCACAAAACATCACCACAACGGCGCGATCCACAGAAGCAGCAACAACACCAGCGGCAGCAGCGGCAGAGGCAGCGGCAACAGCAGCAGCAGCAGCAGCAGCAGTAGTTGCAGTAACACCCAGTGGCCACCCCCCCATCAACGCGCCCCGGCCCAAACCAGGAGTTACAGCCACGCGCACTTCTGCTCCCACACTCAAGCGCAGAGGTACAGCTGTCAGCTCTCGCACAGCCTCTCCACCATGACCAAAACGGACCGGGGAGGAGGAGGTGGAGGAGGAGGTGGAGGAGGAGGAGGAGGGGGATATTGGCGCAGCAGGTCCCCGGGGCCAAGTTTGTGTCCGAGCCGCTGTATCCCAAGTTGCCACATCAGGTAAGAATGGATTTTTATTTATTTGGGGGGGTGTTGATAGCTAAGGATTAGGATGAGTTTGGGTACAAGATACAACTTCACGATAAGTCTGGGCTCCTGTTCAGTTATTGAATTTTTTTTTAAATGACTTTTAACCTGTTATCTGCCATCTTAGGGTTCGGGTTATCTTCTCCAATTATGCATAGCAAAAAATCTCAAAGCGTATTGACTTGAGAGCTCACAGCCTGTGTGCCATACCTCATTTGAAAGCCAAGACCTTCTAGTTTCTAAAAAAACATGCATAAGATCTGCGTGAGTGAAACACAACTTACATCACTTGCCGTCCCTAACCCTAATCATCACCCCGACCCTGTACTTGATATACAGCACCAGTCCATTTTTACTCTCTATGCTGTATTTTTCATTACCAACAGTTAAAAAAAAGTTTCTGTAGGCTCTCAGTCATCCAGAAGGTGATTCCATTGTAGTAGAGATTTTCAAATGTTATTGACTGGACTGGGTTGATTGAGTTGAGGTCATTTTCTGAAGCGTCTTCTCGCTCTTGAGTCAGATTTTAAGACTTGTATAAACACACAATCCAGAGGCCAGATTTCCAATAAACTAGAATGCTTTTTTGCACAACACTATTTGATCCGGGACAACCAAGTGACTTTTTGGGCTTTCTCAGGACCCATCAGTCAGCCAAAACGCTCCTCTCAGTATCAGCTTAACACATGTTTTCACTGTTGTTTCATTGTTTTCTTTACTGTATCTTTCTAACGTTACCCAACCCTTTCCAATGATACCGCAGTAATATGAAAGAAACTCACTATTTTACAACTTAAAGCAGATACAGTGGCATTGATAGTATGTTTACCAGACTTGACCTGATAATGGATTTTTCTATGAGCTACTGTATGTCAGTTATTCAGACAAACTCGATAGCAAAAGCTTTAATGCATATCTGAAGCGTCTTGTCGAAATCACTGCTCTTAAGTCTTTTGTGGTGTACAGTGCAGTAGATAGAGTTGTTTGCCGTCATGTCTCGTCGGAAAGCGGTTGATTAGATTTAGGAGACGAAACCCAAATAGACAAACGGCTACTCACGTCTAAACTATGACTAAATCAACCAAGACACATGAGATTTCTATCTTGAATGGAAGAAGCTGAGAAACAAGTAAGATTCACATTTGTCTACTTTCTAAAGATGTGTTTCCATGGTATACTGTATACAATTTCTACACATTTATCTCCACTAGCTTTTGTTTTGGAAGAATGCACTTTTTTTTTTGAGTGCAAAACATTGACCTTATTAGCGTTCACAGTTGTGCTCTCATACTTTCTTATAAGAAAACATTGCTTTCTATATTCTAAGTACATTTTTCACAATTGATATTGAAACTAGATTGACCTCTATGTAGTTCAATGCTTTTCCTCTGGTGGTGATAAAGCATTTTTCACTCTAGTCATGTTTCGTATCAACTTTCTTGTTGCGTATTATGAACCCTCTTTACAGTTACCGTATTTTCCGGAGTATAAGTCACACTTTTTATTCATAGTTTCACCCGACTTATACTCAGGTGCGACTTATATGCAACTTATATGTGACTGTTGTACTGTATTATTATGATATGTGTTTTAACTTTGTTTTAACTATGTATTGTTTCATTTTTATGTAAAGGCCCAACTAGGGACGGACATTGAGAATTAGCCTTGGCCAGTGCTTAATTTGTAAATTTGTATTTTCAGGACCACTTTTGGTCTGATGTTATGGATTCGGGGAACAGGCCAAAACATTTGCCGGAACACTCTCATTAAACACCATTATATCAGATCAAATCTTTGCCGGATCCTCATAAATATTTCCCGGATCCTTTACCCTGAAAACGGGGGATCAAATTAAGCACTGGCCTTGGCTAAAATGTTGTAGTATGTAACATTAGCTTATGTGACATACTTGTCCCTATTCAAATAAACTTAAAAGTAAAAGTAAATTTAAAGATTTAAAAAACAATAAGAGGAGGGAGAGGCTTGTCAACGGTGCGGTTACGCCTCCGTGCCCAGGTAGTTGCCAAGGCTGGTGCGAGTTGTATATGTTTTTTTCTTCTTCGTTATGCATTTTGACGGCGGTGCGACTTATAGTACAGAAAATACGGTAATATTAAAAGTCAAAAAGATTGATCTAATAGTCGCTTTTCTCCCTGAATACAGCTTCGATCTTTAGATTTCATGTCCTTCCTGACACTGTAGCCTTTGCCATGTCAAGAACTAGCACAGTAATGCGAGGCTTGCTAATCTTTGTGGCTTGGTTACTAGTAGTTACGGCTATGTTATTGTTGCCTTACAATCACTTTACATCAGTCTGTTGTGAAGTAAAAACAGACTGATGATATATCCCATCTCCGTGTGGTTTTAGAGCAACCCACGCAGTAGTTAAGATGTCTACAAACACGTTCTGAAATGTATGGGATTCATGTATTGTTTAAGCAGTTTACACTTCCGTCTTCTCTCAAGTGTGCGCCCTGAACTAATCACAAATCTGATCACATTCTCAAAATTGTTCAGCTCCAGTTTGACACATCATTCGCTACATCTGAAGCCGTGGGAGAAATTCTAACTTCTCCCCTGATTAATCACCGCTCTTCCCTCTTTCGGATGGGAAGTTTTCAATGTGACGAGATCATTTGTTTTTACGATCCCGCTTGCCAGTATCAGTCGACTTTTGTTACGATCTCAGTCATTACGGGGAGGATGACAGAGGGCGCAAAAGTAATAAAAGATTGCGTCGGTCTTATCTGATTCCTCGTCTGATTTAGCCTGACGGATGATTAGCCTTTGAGTCAAGCCATCTGAGACTGTACTTCGGTGACACTAGAAACTATGACAGTCTGACTAATTTCCCCTTGTAATCTGAGAGCAATGACACACTACAAAACATATAAGATAAATAAATACAGGATTACTTAATATAACTTGATTTTTGTCCTGGCTTAAGCCTGAATTAGTCATGGGTTAGTTGACAGAAAACTCAAAGTGTCACGTGGCTCTGGTTAAGCTAAGTTTAGTTGTTGTTATGTCCTAGTTTAACCCTGGTTAACCTCTTACCCCCCACCTTAACCAAGGACATTTTCCCAAATCTAAAAGCCTCTCGACTGGAGCTTACAGCCTATAGGCCAGTGTAACACCTCATTTGAAAGCTAAGACCTACAGAGCTGATTGTTGCCGCCTTGTCGTCATATTTTTTTATGCTTTTTTGCCACTTTTTGTCACAGTTTCGCTGCGTTTTCGTCCTCATTTTTGTTGCTATTTTGACGCTTTTTTCAAGAAGATTTTAGATTTGGGTAAAGCCGAACTGGAGGAAATGTGCTCGTTTAAGGCGGGGGTTAAGAGGTGAAAAAGAAGAGAAAATAAACATCCTATTTTGCTAAAACGGTCTGATTGAGTTGACGTTCACTTTTGATTTAGTCTTTGGGAAAATCGCAATATTATGCAATATTCATGCTGAATATACAGAATATATGGCAAAGGTCTTCCCTCTGACTGAGATCACCACATTTCACGCTTAAAAATGTGCAGAAATTTAATTCTAGTTTTAATTCTCATCATTTAGTTCCATTTCAAGCCTTGTTTTGGCCCTTGAGCCTTTAACAGTGCTTTCAGTTTTCCTTTTGAAAAGCCTACCTGGCGACTGAGGAGTTTTGTTTTGTTTCATTCATGCAGGATTGTGCTGCTTCCTGCATATTCAGTCTGTCTTAATCTCCGGGGCTCAAAATCCTTACCCCCCACCTGCTGATGTCCAGAGGTGTAGTCCTCTTTCCAGACATCATTTCGGCATTCATATATACCAGGGGTAGGCAACGTCAGGCCCGGGGCCAAAACCGGCCCTCCATTAGAAACTCTGGCCCTCGAGATGATTTGAGGAACATAATTACACATATCAGAGATCAAATGCTTGTTAAATGCTTGTTAAATTGAAGAATGCTGTCAATTCCTTTAAATGTATTAGCAGAAACCCTTAGGCCATATATGATGTACAACACTGGCATTTGTAGAAAGTAATGCTTTACTTTGGACTACAATTGGAAGGTCTGGCCCTTGGTCTTTTGACGATGAAGAAAATCGGCCCTCCACCGAGCAAACTTGCCTACCCCTGTCCTATACTGTACCAGTGGTTCTAAAACATTTCATGCAAAATATCGCCTTATACAATATGTATTTGACCTTCCAAGTACCAAATGTCCTAAACTTTGTCTAAACAGACTGGGGGTAAACCCGTCTAATCCTGTCTCTAAACTTGAAAAATGCTGTAAATTAGATCTTATTAGACTTATTTCATCCCGAAATATCATTTGAAAGGTGTTCAAAAGTCTCTTGACGTTGCTCTGAATAAAGCGGAACATAATGTAAGGCCTTTGACTAATCTATATCTAGTGTTTTCTTTCTTTTGCAGGGCACTGATGCTAAATTTCTGCAGCTTTTTTTTTTTTGTAATGGGATACCGTACCTCTTAGTCATTGTCTGTTTCGTTTGCCGTAAAAACCGCAGTGACATCACACGACTCAACCTGTTCTGCCACTGTCTCATTTCGCCTCAATCACGCTGTCTAAATTGTGTTTACTTAAGGCCCCGGGAAGTTGAAGATCTTATCGTAAGATTATACCTTATTAACTTTACAAAGGAGACGTGTCTAACTGGCGCGTCCGATCGGGATGTCACGGGGACTGAATTGCTACTTCAAGGTGGTATTTCAGCTGAAGACAGAAGCACTCATTAAAATAAAGTAAAATGAACTCGATAAAGATTAACTGGAACGTTTTGCTCACATAAACCCTCTTCGTTACCGAAATAAAACCGTATTTGCGGAGTGATAAATTCTGATTAGTGAATTTGGACAGACTCCCTGCAGCACTTACTGTGTTGCTGTTCCAGTGGCTTCTGACCGTCTCCACAAAATAACAAGTCGTCCATATTTATAATCCATAATCCAGTGGGCGCTTGCCGGCGGCTCTGGGATGACCTGATACATAGAATATTGTGTAAATCCTTCCCAGAATAGGCACGGCGAGCGGTGACGTATATCTGGCTTGTTTTTCAAGATGGAGGACAGTTCTTGTAACCATAGACATGCCTTTAGGGCGGCACGGTGGGGAAGCGGTTAGTGCACGTGCTTCACAGCTAGAAGGTCCCGGGTTTGTTTCCCACCTGGAGGGACCTTTCTGTGTGGAGTTTGCATGTACTCCGTGTACCTGTGTAGATTTCCTCTTTCCCCATCACTAAAATCATGTACAATAGGCCTGAATGAATGAGAGTGTGAGTGAGTGAGTGGTGGTGCAGATTGGTAGTCTCACTGCTGTCAGTCTACCCCAAGGGCAGCTGTGGCTACAATATAGCTTACCAACACTGAGTATGGCCATCCATCCATCCATTTTCTTCCACTTGCCCGTTGCCGGTTCGTGGGGGCAGCTGTTGGAGCTGCACAAATCACATAGCACCAGCCCCTATGGCTCCTCTTGCAGGTGGTGGGTCCACGGAAGGACGGCCTCATGGTTCTACCCGGGCCTGTTAGTCTCTCATAAGAGGCTTCTGAACTGCTCTTTGTCTGACCCGTCACCTAGGACCTGTTTATCATGGGAGACCCTACCAGGGGAACGAAGCCCCCGACAACAGAGCTCCAGGATCATTCGGGCGCTCAAACCCTCACCACGTTAAGGTGGCGGTTCCAGGAGAGGGGAGTATGGCGTGAATGAATAATGACTACAGTGTAGCACTTTGAGAAACTTGATGACACAGGCATTATTTAAGTATCTGAGGCTGTTCCTACAAATGCGCCCATTTTGTTTACCGTCAAGTCCTGGACCCGATTTATATTGAAAGTTCCATCCCCATACAAATGAATAGGGAAGACAGGCACATACTAACATATGGCAAGGTCTGTTTTGTCCTTCTCATGGCATTTATATAATTTCTTTATCTTTAACATAATATAAGATGATGTTTAGTGCCATTGGATGTTCAACCGACCTCACTAAGCAGAAATTTAACTGAATTTGCGTTAGCATTTAGCTCAGAGGACACTTTTAGACACTATTTGTATCTAAACTAAATCTCAAAGCATCTGTACATTCATTAATGATTTCTTTCTAGGCTTTGACCTCACCTAAATGTGGTTGACAACAGCTGAAAACATCTAAATCATTAATCATTTGCGATGTTTGATGGCTAACGCTAACAGCTTAAGAAAAAATACATTGAGCAGGCTAACGGACTCTGAAAAGTCTCCCGGATTAGCGTACATGCTAACTGTCTGCATACGTCAGGATGGAACGCCGCTTCTCCCTTTTATTTCTATGCTTCTAACATGCTTCACATCAGTATTTTATTCTTTCATTTGTTGTACTGTAATGTAGTGTAGACTAGTTGATTTTTGATTGGCGATGTCATGGGTTTTGCATATTGTTTGGCGTAGTATGGATTTTCGAAAAATTAACATGCAGCGTAAACAAACACTGCTGTATAGACCATGCCGCATAAATTGTAGTATGTAAATCATGTTCTATTACACAAACGTGATATTTTTAGATTTGGTGAAGTCCCAGTTGCTTCTGCTGCAAACTAGATCTTGTGATGATGTAATTAGTAAACTTATTTATATCGTATCATACAATCTATTTCTCATTTCAGGTGGTAGTCAGGCTCCTTTGCCGTTTTAGACTTTATACATGTTTTCTTCCTCTTTGGGGTGGTCCTTGTTTGAAACTACACGGTTTAGATCGATTTTCTTTTGACCTGATTCAGCCCGTAAGTTTTGACCTGTAATAGACTAGGTTCAGATCTGGAGGTGCCAAAGAGCTAAATTATCTTATATGGTACTTGGCATAACAAGCTTGAGAAATGAGACCCACTAAATTTGACTGTTTACAGCAAAATGTTGCCATTTTCTAAGGAATACATTCAAGTTTCCTGATATATCAACTCAATTAAATCTTTGGTGATATTTTTCAAGAGTTGCTCATCTGGTGCACTTTTTTGTCCTGCTAATGTTTGTAGCGCCGCATTTGCAGACACAAACTTCTTTACCTCTCTCCACTCCTTATTCCCACTCCTCATTTACAATTACTGCAAATGCGCCCTTTTTAAATGGCTTCCCCGCTTAAGCCTCATTAACTTTGGAGATTAATCTTATCTGTCCTTGTCCCCTGCTTCTTTCCCGAACTCACTCTCGCTGGATTATGCCTGTTTTGTTTAGTCTATGCTTTGTCGTCGTCTCACTGATGCTCATTGGTGAAAAGTAATGAAGTATATTAATAAGTATACGCTTTCCTACAGTTTCCTAAAGGGCACTGTTACTGTTACTCCATACAATTTGAGAACTGGCATCTGTATAATAAGTTTGAGATTTTGTTTTTACTGGAGCCACTGGGGTAAGGTTATTGTAAGTGCAGTTTTCTTGCCTCTATAAGTCTGCTTGACACATCTTCTCTTATCAATTAGTAATTTTCTTTTGTCTTTTTTGCCTTTTAACATGAGGGGTTGCAGAAAACTAGCCTATTTTAGCTTTACATACATCGTCTACAGGATATTATTGTTTGGAAGGTATCCAAAAGTACAGTGCCAAGTATGATCAATGACTGACAGGTCTACCCTCTCCTGTGGCAGTAACAGCTCCTTGTTTGACAGTTTGAGAAATAAAATGGAAGCTCTTTTGTTTGTTTTCTATTTTGTATGGTACTAAAGCAAAAAGTGTACATTTGCTCAAGCTGAGGTTTATATCGAAATATATACCTCACAAAAGAAATTATATAGTTTGCTTATATGCTTTTAATATGAAACAGAAATGTTTTTTTTTTATGGTCATATAGTAAACCCTAGTACATGAACATTTAGGGCAAGGGCAACTGTCCCTCCATCATAGAACCTATGACCTTCAAGATGACTTTGAGGAATAACATTAGACAAATTAGAGATGAAATGCCTGTTAAAGGACTCTAGAAATGTGGAAAAATACTGTCAATTCCTTTAAAATGTCTTAGCCGAACACCCATTTAGGCCATATATGATGTGCGACACTGGCACTTATAGAAAGTGATGCTTTACTTTGGGCTAAAATTGGAGGGTATTGCCCTCGGTCTTTTGATGATGTAGAAAAGCGGCCCCCACTAAGCAAACTTGTAAAAACATGTACAATAGGCCAGGATGAATGCGAGTGTGTTTCAGAGTGCGCATGGGCGACGACCGATGGAAATTAGCCCATGGCTACAGTCCGGTGTGGCTTGTTTACATGCATGAGACCCATGTATGTTCATTAACATGCACTGTCCCGACCAAATAAACCAATAAGTTAAATAAATAAAACTTGCCAACTCGTGATCACGGCATCATTTACCAAACATTTTCTCATGTGCAAAACGAGCAGCACATGAAAAAAGTTACAGCAGCTGAGTCATTTAACTCGTGCCACATTCTGTCATTTGCACATCAGATTTGTGGCCCTATATTGCAACACACACAATTTAAAATGGTAAATCAGTTGCAACACCCCCCAAAAAAATTAAAATAGCATTGCTTATTTTGCAGCTTGCACTGCACCTCTTCTGTCCTGATAAATGACCCCCATAAGTGTCTTACCCAGAGGCGACAGTGACTAGGCTCAAACCCGCGACCTTTTGGTTTCATAGTAGCTGCAAATATTACTCCTAATTCAAGTTATAACAAGACGCTTCTCCCCTACCCTGCAGATGCCCTTTCATCCTGATAAGAACTCAATTTTGGATCCACAGACTTCTGCGTTTACGGGGCATTTCTGCACATCGTTGACACTTTGATTTTCCCTCTGCCTCCAATTAGCACTAATTGCAGTGAGAGTGCAAGAAAGGAGCGAGCCATTTTGGAAGTCAGTAGAAGAACCCGCTGTAGCTTGTGGCCTTTACTTACTTTCTCTGCCGCATGTCTCGTGATTGAGTAATGACACGCTGCCCTCCTGGTAATTGTCATACTCAAAGGCCTCGCGTGTTTTGATGGGGCCGAGAAAGAAATGAGGAAGGGAAAAAAAGAGAGAAAAAAGAAGCGAGTTGGATAATAACGGTTTGGTGGCTTGTGGTCGCTTTGGTGATCTCGCTCGCTTTCATGGCGCGAGGGGGGGGGTGAGACGTGCCGCACGCAGCGCTAAGATGTGGAGTGACACGGGGTGATGCGTTCGGGCCGCCCGACGCTAAAAAGCTGGAAGTTGGTTTTTGATATATACGCGGAAGGCTTCGGAGACAGTCGTAAATAGCAGGCTTCCCCTAGACTGCGGCTTCTGGGAGAGATGAAAGCCGCTTCTGTGCAAGTGTAACATACTTGATGGTTTGCGCAGAGATGCCGGGGTTTTTCCTCTTCATGTGAGTCCCGAGTCTGCAGATAGATAGACCACAGAGCAAACAGGCGGGGGTCCATTCCAGTCTGTGATCTGTCTGACTCTTTGTGGCATGTATTGCATGAAAATGGGATGCTTAGCCCTGGCTTGAAGTTGTAGGAAATTTACAGACAGAAAGAGCCTCTGAGACAGTGTTGCTTATCAATGTAAAAGGTAAAAGTGTTGTTTATGTTATACCTTTGCCATTGTAAAACTATGGCCTTAAAGGAATAGGCCACCGTTTTTACATACTGAGATATGTTCTTACCGTAGCTTAGACGAGTTCATTTGTACCTGTCTGGTCTCCACGTGTGCCTTCCATAGCGTAAACACAGCACAGACGGTGTTAGCATTTAGCCTCTCTCTTCTCCGAGGTGAAGATAGAAGCTACCAAACTCTTCCACGTTTTCCCTATTTAAATATGGTTACGTGAAGTGTTACACCATAAAGTATAATTACACAAAATTAAACAATGTGGATTTTCTAAGCGGACAAAAAGGGGAACTATATTGTAAGGCGCAATAATACCAGGAATACTTGGCATCCGCACAGTAAAGTGAAGATATCACTGTGCGGATGCCGAATTACTCCTGGTATTATTACGCCTTACAATATAGTTCCCCTTTTTATCCGCTTAGAAAATCCACATTGTTTAATTTTGTGTAATTATACTTTATGGTGTAACACTTCACGTAACCATATTTAAATCGGGAAAACGTGGAAGAGTTTGGTAGCTTCTATCTTCACCTCGTTTGGAGCTATAGAGGAGAAGAGAGAGGCTAAATGCTAACGACGTCTGTGCTGTGTTTACATGACTGAAGGCACACGTGAAGACCAGACAGGTACAAATGAACTCATCTAAGCTAAGGTAAGAACATATCTCAGTATGTAAAAACGGTGGCCGATTCCTTTAAACTCTCCTCATTCAAACCTTGTCCCCCTCCTGATATGGGCACCATTTTGTGGACTTTTTTACCATTTGGAAGATGAAATAAAATGTTTTTTGAATCGTTACTTTCTTTGGCAATGAGGCAAATTTGTCATCACTTAAGACCTATAATCAGGTTGTGTTCACGTTCTTGAATTGTTGAATGTGACTTTTATTTGCTAGAGATTAGTTTCGCAAACCTGTCATAAAAGTCTTGTGGATAAAAGACCTTGCAATAAAAGTGTGATGGAGTAATGTCTTTATCATGCCCAACTGCTCCTGCGGCACTGAATTGCCTATGTTGAAACTTGCCACAACTATGTATTCAGTCTTCATAATGTTACTTTTCCAACCATACCTTCAATTAGGAGTGGGCATTGTGACAAAAAGTCAAATCGTGAGCCGACCCAGTGACGATCTCCCTCAAATTAAGGCCCTGTGTCTGATTTTTTTCTTGTAATAAAGATGAATTTGTTTTGAAAAGAACAGGTGCTGGTTAGGGCTGGGCGATATGGACCAAAAGTCATATCCCGATATATTTTGGTTGAATATCGATATACGATATATATATCCCGATATTTTTTCTGCAAAGTGAGAGCTGTGAAATGAAATGTTAAGTCAAAGTCAAAGCCAAATTCGAGTAGTTTGATTGAAAACTCACTATAAAATGTAAACATAAACACTGTATAACAAAGCTCTGTAAGGTGCACATTTTAAATAAAAATATCTTGGATAAAAATAGCCTATAAAATAAAATAGGTCAATCTTTTTCTGAGGGCAGCATTTATATATAAAGAGATAACAAAATAAAGTGCTCAGTTTAAGATAAACTTAAAAATCAGCTTGAGATTACCCGTTTCTTTTTGTTAACTTAATAGCTTACCTGAATTTGAAATATCCCGATATTCGCGATATGGTCTAATTCCATATCTCATTTAAAAATATATCGATATATCTTAAATATTGATATATCGCCCAGCCCTAGTACTGGTAGAGCTGGGCAATATACTGTGTAACATCAAAATTGCTGTTTGGAAGATATATGCAAATGTACGATATTGAGTTTATCTCCAATGCCAAGAAATGGGGAAAAAATGTAAAAGATTGGGAAAAAGTGAAGGTCAAATGGGGAAAAAAATTGGGAGAAAATTGGGGAAAAAAATCAGGAAAAATTGGAGGAAAGATTGTCGGGAAAAAAAAACAACTGGGGAAAAAATAAAATAATAAATATATTGGAATAAATGTGGAAAGTGTTAATTCTGCCCTATTGTTGTCTGTTCAGGACAGTTTCCTTTTTGAGCGACAAAGCAATGTAGATTCAGAGGTTTGCAGCACATTTTTGCTTATTTCTGATGGTTTGCATAAATATTGCTTCATCATTGTTATCAAGAAAGCCCCCAAAACTAGGTCCTTTAATTCTACTAAATTCTACTCGGGGGTGGGCGCTTATAAGCTCTTGCTTCGGCCCACTCCTTTTGAGCAGAGTGTTTGCTGCTCAAATAAACAAATAAACTAAACTACTAACTGCCCAAACACAAGCACATGCATTCTTGATGGGTAGATTTAATCAATCACAGTGAAGCGTGAGCCATCAGAAGTAGCAGCCACATACAGGTGACAGAAAGCAACAGCAAAGTGCACAAGAATCTTGACAAATTCCCCTACATTTTCACAGCCTTGCACCTCTTCATTCAGTTTCTGCAGATCTAAATTCTAAGCTGAGTTAACAGGCATGTTTCAGACAGTGCATATACCTACCAAGGTTCGGGCCCTGCGGTGCATAATTCACTTTTAACTGTAAGTGCTATGGCGTCTCACGGGAGCGCACATCTCGCCCGAACTCCTCCCGTCACGTCGACACAAATTTACATCACGCCTTAATATATTTTTGAAGGCACAATCCCGCGTGAGTTTGCAGGAGCACTTAGAGGCGTAATTAGCATGGAAGTTTAACAAGTTCACTTGCACTTGCACGCTTTATACTTTCTGTGCGGCAGCTGAAAGGCAATTGTGCGCAGTGTCTAGTGCTGTGACGATCATGAGTGAATCCAGTCTTTTAAACTGTTCTTTAAAGGTAATGTTTAACCAACCTGCCAGACCAAAAGAAAAGTCGCCACCTGGATTTAACCAACTGTTATGATCTGGTGTTGCTGCAGTTGGTCAGGTTTATATTCAGCAACACTATGAGCCCAGAGAATGAGATCAGCTGACGACCTGAGCATCCTAGATGACCAGGTTATTCCATCAATGAATTTCTTCTTCCCTGCTGGCAGAGGCATATTCCTGAAGATGACAATGCTAGGTTTCACTGGGCTCACACTGTGAAAGAGTGATTTAGGGAGCATCAAACATCATTTTCACTCATGAAGTGGCCGCCACAGAATCCAGATCTTATGGTGCGTTTCATTTGTACTCGGAAGTCGGGAAGTTTTGACCTCCCAGTGGAAAATTTAAACTGGGTTAGGGTTAGGGGAAACAACATGGCGACGCACAGTGTTAAAAACACCCTCAGCTCCTGCATTGGACTTAAGCCTGCGGTTAAAAAGGGACTGTTTGCTTTGCGATACTAATGTTGCCAACGTCCAACGTCCAGGCTTATGGCATCAAACGCTTACTGCACTCTCTAAATGATTTGTAACATTATTCAGTAGATTATAAATCTAACCACACAGTTTGGGTTTTGAAATCCTTAATTAAGGCCATATTTTGTTTGATTTTTTACCAGCTTTGTCGCTTGAATTCTTTATATTTGTTTCATTGTCATTCAAATTTCCGAATTGACAACTGGAACATTGAAACCTGTAAAAAACGTTTTTCTCAACTCCATGTTCCGACCTCCGAGGACAAATGGAACACAGCACTAACTCCACTGAGAATCTCTGGGATGTGCTGGATAAGGCTTTGCACTGTGGTCACACTCTCCCATCCTCTATACAAGATCGTGGTGAAAAATTAATGCAACACTGGATCTTTTGTCATTGCGAAAGCTTATTGAAACATTGCCACAGCAAAAGTGATCTGTAATCAAAGCTAAAGGCGGTCCAACGAAATATTAGAGCGCATGCCCTACATTTTTGTGGTGACTTTTTTTGGGGGGTCTGCAGTGGACTGTGTACTGCGTTTGATGGGGACAAGTGCTGGGACTGTGAAAGTCCTTTGTTAATTTCCAAACTCATTGTAGCCTGGGGATAAGAAATAGTATAACAGTAGATCAGTTAAACACGATGGAAAGACTTTAAAAGGATACAAAATCAGGAGGAATGGTAATATTGAACTAAAATTATTTGAAGAATCAAGAACTTTTGCACTTTCAGCAAACAATCTCAGTGACCACAGTGATTTTAGGATACATTGCGTCGCCTAAAACAATTTGGCGATATATTGCACAGCCCTAATTTGTATCCGATGATAAATCTCATCAATAACAGTGTCCCATCCAAGCGCCAAAACAACTTGGTCAGACTTCCTTCCCCCAAAAAAGTTGTGGCCTTGCTTGAAAGTAATATTTATGGGCTGCCCTTTTCAATCCATCCACGCTACTCTTCAAAGAGCCCGAGTGGAACGGTAGTTTGACAAGTTAATTTTCTCCGTACTTCTTTCTGTCACAGGCAACAAACAGGATGATTGATGACACTATTATGTACACAGTTTAGACAGTGGTAGAAAATGTTGTGGCGTGCAGTGGCATAGGACAGTGAATCACCTTTGTAACAAGTGTAACAGGATGTGCTGAAGCATTGTTATTGGGGAACCTCTAAAAATAGCGAAAGATTTATATAGCATGACTTCAGGTTTCAGTATTGGTTAAGGATGAGTGGCTAATTTCCCGTAAATGACACACGCCCTTGTTCTGAAGTATGCGGAGAGATTACTTGTCATAGCTAGTGTCAACTGCTTGAATAAACTTCCTTTGATGTCAGAAGTTGCCGAGATTAATTGGTTTTACATTTAATTTTGATTTTAGATGCCACAGTAGGTTACCAAGTGAACAAACTGGTTTCGAAAAACAGTCATCTGGGTAGTCATCTAAGTGGAAATGGTCTATTGTCTGGTCTCGATATGATGCTAAATACCACAGACAGCCCAAAACCAAAAACATGACTCTCTTGTCAAAACTTTGAACACAATGAATGGTTTGCTTACAGATACACTGCTCAGCTATCTTACCATTCTCACTCTTTACTGTCAGGATAGGAGTGATAACAAGGATTACAGCAACTGCATTGCAAACTCAGTACAAACACCCTACAACCCTAAAATAGCAATATTAGTGTTTTGCCTAACATGCTCAGTAACTATGATTAGCTTAAATGTCTAAGAAAATACAATATAAAAGGACTTGATGTAACTGATGAACCGGTTTTACAATTATTGTGGTTATAAAAGCTCATGGTAGGTTAATCATAAGAACCACTGTCACGTCTCATTGCGTATTAGTGCCAAAAAGTGCACACTCATCGGTAAAGGCGTAAGAAGTAACTCCATCCAGTGTGAAATCCAGCCCAAAATAATGACACAGTGTGCAGAGAGCTTATACAAAAATGTATAAGATTTGCTTTGCGTTTGTTATGTGACGGTAAAAATGAAAGTAAAACTGTGCGAGTGCCTGGAAATCAGCTGATAGAGAATGAGAAAACTTTATTAATCCCGTGAAGGGCAATTCTTTACAACAGTGACATGACAGGTTTGTTTGTTTGGTCACTCCAAGAGAGGAATATCTTGAAAATCTTTTGAAAACATTCACACCAATTGGCCTCCTTTAGATATTGCTAGTGATAATATTCGTTTGCCTTTTTTGTTATTCGAAAGCAGAACTAAGTAACTTGTTTACCTTAATAAATCCTTTCCGCAGTCCCTCTGGGGGTAATACAAGTGTTAATGGGATGATTGGGGGTCTTTCATCTCCCCCTGGTGTCTCTGGCCAGAAAAACCACCCTTGCAACTTTCCCTGCTCACTAATAGAATCACGAAGAAGAAGCTAACAGGCTAACGGGCAAAGCTAACTGCGGGCTAGCGCCACTTTAGCAGTATTTACAGCCAAGTTTGAGTGACAAAAAATATCTCCATTGTGTAATTGGATTGTGGCACAATGTACAATATCCCTCTCTCCCTTTGTCTTTTCTGTCAGCGTAGTATTTACTCTCACGGATAATTAATGAGTAACAAAACCGCAACATGCTACGACACCTGCAGTGGCGCTTATGACTGCTGCAACTCTCGTTTTTTGTTTTTTCCCCCCTAATTTTGATGATCATGAATAATCATAAAATCACAATATTTCTCCTCACAATGCGTGGTGGTAGAGTTGATCAAAAATGTAACTCAGTACCTTATTTTGAAGGTTTACTGTAGATGTTTAACAGTCTCTCTGTCAGTCGATGGCTACACCAGAACTGCCCTGACTCTCCTGCGTAATGTACCTCAAACCGATCGAAAACAATGAAATTCTCACATCAATCATAACACAAACATTTTTGACGTCTTAACACCCCTAAAGCTGACTCGGACTAAGCCGGGTGGCACATTGAACAACATCCTTTACCCGCAGCATTCAATTAGCGGATTTCTACCGCGCTGAGTATACGCAGTCACAGAGCCGCTGCCAATCACTGTCAGCTCCCCATAATGTGAGTATAGTCAAGTCACCACCATCTGTGCAGCGCCATCTGTGCAATAAATTCTGTCGTGCACATTGACGCGCTGGATGCAAAGTGACGCCGATTTGAACGTGTTACTTTTGCTAATTTTTGTTTTAGAGGTCATTTTGACGTGAGCTGACTGGTCTGTGAACTGAAATGTGCTTTGCTGCAAATATTGGGGTAGCTCATTATCAGTAAGATATAATAGACACATTTTTTTTATTCATAATGATTTTGATTGATTGATTGATATAATCCTGCCACTTGCTTATAGCCATTTTGCACAGTATGGTTTGTGCTAGTTCTGGAATATTCAAACCAGAGAAAACTAGAATCAGTGTAAATCAGTGTATTTTTTCACTGGCAGCAAGATTAATGGTAGCTGCCCCATCATCAGTACAGGAGTTGTTGCTGAATTTGCACATGATTCATCAATCTGTTTATAGAAACATATATGTGTAAAATTAACTTGAGTAATATCACCAACCAGTAAGTGTGATGCAAGTGAACTAAATACTTCACTGGGAAAAGAATAATCATTTTGAGGAAGAAATGACATAAATCTAGTCGAATAAAGAGATTCAATGTAAAGTTTGAGTAGATTTGGTCTGGTCTTAGATAAGATAAAACCTCTTATTGCCAATGGAACAAGTACAGTTTTTCCTTAAAGAGGGGGTATTATGCTTTTTTCAATCACAGTCTATAGCATACTACAATGATGACGTAACCTTCTGTTGGTCTGTATATGCAGTAAATTAAAATAACTGCCTTGAATAAAATTGCTCTCTCAAAATGGCTGTACTGAACGTCTTGAAATAGGCCTCTGTCTCTTTAAGAAGCTTTCTGACACGCCCCCTTCAGCACACTGCTGTGGCATCTAAACAACACTACTGTGCGGGGAGGGGGCTCTGCTGAGCTGAGGAGCAGTGGTTGGTGGCTTGGCTGGTGACAAAAGGTCCAGAGGCGTCTCCAGGAGGTGGGGGCGTTCCTAGGAGGACTGAGGCATAGCTACACCTAAAATGGCTGCCGTCTAAGTTTTTACTGATTACTCAAAAATATGTGAATGAGCCAAGGCAACACTCCAGGCATGTGTTTAATGAGGGAATGACATAATAACATGATATAAAGCTTGAAAAAGTCGATTTTACATAATACCTCCCTTTTAATTCAGATTATTTTGTATCATTTCAAGTAAAAAATAAATATTTGTCTGATTTCAAGTTGAATTTATACTTGTTCCTTTGGCTTACTTTCTTATCTTAGATTAGTTCAAATCGACTCAAATTCAACATAATGAACCTTTATTCAAGCAAATTTATCCCATTAAAGAGGGTCATTTTTCCAGTGTTTGTTTTGTAATAGGGCCTCATCTCTCCAAAGACATATTAGTTAATTTAAGTTATTTATTGTCAAATCCTCATAACACAGTATAAGGGAAAAGGAAAGTGTAATCGTAAATATCTGTTAGTACTGAACATCATCATAACAAATATCTCTTTCTTGTGCACAGACCAATGTGGGGCCGAAGCTGACGTTGTGCAGTAAGCTGTGTTTCGCCATCGGAGGAGCTCCCAAAGAAGTGGCTGCCAGCGCCACTGCCTTCTTTCTGCAGATTTACCTGTTGGATGTGGCTCAGGTAAAGAATAAGATGTCAATAAGAATGCTAACTGAAAGCAAAAGGTTAAGCATCTATTAAACGTCAGATAGTGGATGACAAGTCTAGGATGAATTACAAATCCTACTGCTTCCCCTGATAATAGAGCGTGCCTTGAATTGTCCCCTGTGCTTTGGTGCAGATCAATGCCTTCCAGGCCTCTATGGTGCTGTTCATTGGGAAAGCCTGGGGCGCCGCCACTGACCCCGTTATTGGCTTCTTCATCACCAAAACCGGCTGGACCAGAATCGGGCGACTCATGCCCTGGTGAGCATATCTTTGTCTGTCTTTTGCTTTATGTTAATTCGCTTTTGCACAAAGTCTGGTTTGAATGGGCCATGCAGAGGAGCTGGAAATTGTAACAAAGCAAGAGCACTGGTTATTAAAAATGTCCAAAAAAATAAGCTAATTCTGGGTAAAATGTTCCAAAGCAATGTAACAGGGAGCTGATATAAAGAGTTGTAGAGTTGCAATTTTTCAAGTCCAAACCACAGTAAATGTTTGAGTCCAAGTCTTCTCTGTGCAAGTCCAAGACCAAGACCAGGTCACAAGGCGCTAAAGGGGCCTATCTGACCTAGTTGGAGACTCGGGTTGCCGCTGGTCACAGAGAAAAGGAACTGGTTTGATTTCAGCTGAGATTTTTTCAAGTCTCCGACAGGTCTCTGAGACATATACAAGGACGTCACAGAAACATCTCACAGGTTGAGGACAACAAATAGTGTTCGCAACGTTGCCACAACTGCTTGAGACCGCATAGACCTCCTGGAGACCTCTCGGAGACCATGCACGGGGACGTTTTGGAGATAGAAGAGCAACTCGAGTCTCCAACTAGTAGTCTTCAGGCTGGTGAGATAGGCCCTTTGTTTGCATGCAATCAATGCGAGTTTCGGATACACAACATCTCTGCAGCTGTCTTCCTTGGTCCACAAACCCGAGTCCTCTAGCGTGAACCTCAAGATGAGTCCTGAGTCACTGCCCGTCAGAAACCCACAACTCAAACATTACTCACGGAAGATGGTAGTCAGCCAAACATAAAAACAACCACACACACAACAAGCAATAAAGGAAAGAACTACAAAAGCCTACAAAGGTAAAGCTTTTGTCACTTACAAATCTGCTCATATGAGGTAGAGGAGCCAAAAAGTATAGGCTTAGTTAAGAATTGTCTTGGCTATAATGTCTTAAAAAAGTGCAAGTAAAGGCTCCTCATTCTATCCACCACCGCCCGGAACCATTTACAATTTCAAAACGCTGACTACCTGTTTGCGGCTACCGTTTCCCAATGCTGTGTTTACGCTTTGATAATTGCTTATGAAAGATGTTTGGGCGAGCTGCCACTTTCTCAGACATAACTGTGGCTCAACTGCGCCCTGTTAATTTCGCTACAAAAACAAGGCATCTTTTTTTCCCTTTGTGAATCTCAAACAGCTACGGGGCTCACCTGAGACTTGGAAGTAAACAAAGTCTCATTGTATTTTAATTAGCCTGTCCCTGATGCTGCTCACCGAGACGCGCTGCTCCGAGTGATTAATGGGCGCCTCTGCCTTTTGATGTCGCAGTAGTTTGTACAAGGAAAAAAACGCAACGTGTCGCCAAGTTGCGAGGTGACATTAATGAAGTTTATCACCTGGCCATCTTCCAGTTTCTGTTATTGTCACTTTGAAGTCCCTTATATACTGGAGTTGGAAAGGTGAAGCTGTCAGAAATGCAAGCTGCAGGATTGAAGCGACTAAGCACATGTAGGAATAGGTTGTGTTCATGTGATGAAGGCCTTGTAGTTTAGAAAAGATAAGAATTTAAAGAGTAGTATATAAATTATGCACATGTTTTGACTTCCTGAAGGCTCAAAGCATTTAGCACCATTGAAATGTAATTATTGTTTTTTACTACAACATCAAAACGCAGTGATATGTTATATATGCTCATAATGCGCTGGGCATCAAGCGCTCTGAGGGGCACCACACCGAGGCCAATGTGATCGAATGGCATTGTGCAGTATTTGCGCTGCTGTTTTATTAATGTAGCTGACAAAAGAATGACCCGTATTCAATGAGAATGTTGAGAAAAAACATGGTGGTCAGGTTTGGCCCACAATGGCGGTGCGCTCAGTCGCAGCGGCTCAGGACTAACCCAACACCTGAATGCAATTTTGTTGTAAGTAAGTAAGTAAGTAAGTGCTTCATTGTACAATTGTTCAGGTGTTGGCTTAGTCCTGAGCTGCTGTGACTGAGTGTGCCGCCATTGTGGGCAAACCTGACCAGCATGTTTTTGGAGGTAGGAGAATCTGGAGTACTGCCTCCTGGGTTTGTCCCTGTTTCAGAGCGTGGTGTCCTGCACTGGTCAGCTCCTCCTCCTTCCTCTTCGCATGACGGTCACCTGTGAAACTCTGCCTTACAGTTGAGCCAGGACTCAATGAATGTACAAATAAAGCACTTACTTAAATGAAGAAAATAAAGCATCCGAGGCACAACTGGATTAAATACTAGTTTATTAAAACGCCGACACGTTTCGACCTTTGGGTCTTTGTCGAGGCAGACCCCAAAGGTCGAAACGCGTCGGCGTTTTAATAAACTAGTATTTAATCCAGTTGTGCCTCGGATACTTTATTTTCTTCATTCAATTGACTCTGCCCGTTTATTTCCGAAGAGCACCTGGTACCACTACACACGATTGAGATCCAGTGAGCACCTCCGGCCTCCTCCTCACAAAGCACTTACTTACTTACTTAAAAGAAAGAAGAGCTATAGAAATGTGGCCAATGCGAGTGATGAGAGCGCACGTAGGAATCTCTGAGACTTCGCACACTCCCTGTTCATACAGTGCAAACGTAGTAAATCCGCTAGCAAACCTAAGTTTAGATCCTGACAAAACTATTGTGTCATGTAGGGCATTGGTTCCCAACCTGGATGGGTGGGCTTCCTTGGATGTAGGAGCACAATCAAACATATCCGCTTAGGGCACCAACATGGCTCTGTTATTAGTTATACAGTGCAATAAGCCAATTGATCCAAGTTTGCATACTCACTTTCCCACAAAAAATTATTCGTTTCTATTTTTTGTGGGCCATATTTGTGGTTAATTATTTGAAAATTAGTGCCTCGCCCAAAGTGAAGGTCTATTATTCATCGCTGCCTTGCACCTGAAATCAATTTATCTTAACTCAGCCCTAATTTCTGCTCACTCTAAACACCAGCTGTTTCATGGATTAGTGTAAAAACATTTAAACAAGGCTTAGAACAGAGGCTGATAGCTAGAACTTTGGAAATGTGCGTGCTGAAATGATCAGGGGAAGGTGGAAGGACATAAACAGAGCTTTTTGAGTTCACGAGTAGGAGACTTAAGTATATAGGACCATGGCGTGAATGCTGTACCAATATTTACGCACATTTCACCTTCCCCGTCTCTGTTTATGTCTTGCCTCTTTGATACAGACATAACCAGCGCTGGAGGAGGCAGATCTTTGTGTTGCAGTAGCAAGTTGCGTTGGCTGATTTGTTTGTCCGTGCGATCGCTGTGAAAGTTCAGTTATGGTTCACGGAAGAAGTAAGATGCGCTGTCAGTCTAATCCACTGTCTGGAGCTCTTTCCTCTGCAAGAAACCGAAACCTCTGTGTTTAAAAATGTGCTGAGGGCTTGGTGGCATAATGATTTTCGGGTTAGCAGTTTGATTTGAGAGGTACAGTATATCGCTCTGGAGTTTGCTTGACCCTCGTGTTTGGATGAGATTCTCTCCCCAGTTTGGCGGAAAATGGTCGCAACACCCCCATAGCATTGCACTTACTTAGACAAACTTTATTGATCCACAAGGGAAACGGAGTCGAATATTAAGGTACACTTTAAAGAGATGCTTTATGTAACTCCTGCCTGATGGTAACAGTATGACTGAGCTGTGAAGTGGGTGGGACGGGTCCTCAGGGATGTGGGTGGCCTCCCTCAGCTCTGAGTGATGTCGAGTTCAGACAAGAGGGTGTTTCTGTGATTTTCAGTGATCTAAGAGGCCGAGCTGATGATGTGGGAAACTTGGGATTCTTCTGTCCCTGTAGTAAAGCTTATTCTCTGCATTTGACCCAGTGTTGTATATGGCAGCATTGATAGTTTTAGTCTTATGGGACGAAAATGCTTTTAGTTTTGGTCACATTTTAGTGATTTCTAAATGTGATAGTTTTAGTCAGCTTCATTCATAAAAAGTAATAAGTATTAGTATTCCAACAAATTAATCTTGATAAACATTGAAAGCTTTTGACAGACAGATTCACCACAATCGCAGAAGTGTCATTGCGAACATGACTTTTCCCAAAGCGGCCGCTCTCCTCATCCTCGGATCATCGCTTCGAGATTTTATATTAACAGCGTCTGCACATTCGTTCACCAACATGCAGGGAAAAAACTGTCCTGAGAGTGTGAGGCCATGCAGTAGCCGTGGGGAACTGCAGCGTCCGGGTACCCATCTCCAGATCTAGAGCAGAGCTAAGATCACGGTCAGGAGGCACCTTTTTGTGCACAAATCATGGGTCAAATGCAACACAATCTTCCCATACCTTGATTAGTGTTATGTGCCAAGCTTTGTCTTTAAAGAGGGGGCGTTATGCTTTTTTCAATCACATAGCACCATTCTATAGCATACTACAATGATGATGTAACCTTCTGTTGGTCTGTATATGCAGTAAATTAAAATAACTGCCTTGAATAAAATTGCTCTCAAAATGGCTGTACTGAACGTCTTGAAATAGGCCTCTGTCTCTTTAAGAAGCTTTCCGACACGCCCCCTTCAGCACACTGCTGTGGCATCTAAACAACACTACTGTGCGGGGAGGGGGCTCTGCTGAGCTGAGGAGCAGTGGTTGGTGGCTTGGCTGGTGACGAAAGGTCCAGAGGCGTCTCCAGGAGGTGGGGGCGTTCCTAGGAGGACTGAGGCATAGCTACACCTAAAATGGCTGCCGTCTAAGTTTTTACTGATTACTCAAAAATACTCTCCAGGCATGTGTTTAATGAGGGAATGACATAATAACATGATATAAAGCTTGAAAAAGTCGATTTTACATAATACCCCCCTTTAATGTCATAATATGTTGTATACAGTATATCAGTCCATGGAAGCATGAAAAACCTTATGACGTAATAGGATGACGGTTAATTCCCTGTTGACAGTATGGCATTGGAATAAACCCATTTGCTTACTTACGAAATAATCAGATATACAGTCCTTTATGCAGATTTGACAAGATTTCTATCAATCACAAATATCTCCATGGATTATCACGCCATGTTGCGAATTGAAAACAGTTGCGTGACACTTTCGGTAATTGCTTGCTCCGATGTCTAAAGCGCAGCGTCATAAAGTGTAGATTATAGACACATCAGAGGGGGGTTGGACGCGGCCCAAGTGCGCAGCGGCTGACCAGACTCTCAGCAGCAGACGGATGCTGATGGATGGAGCCGGTCTTGATTACTGCTGGGACGGAGGGGCGTAGAGAAGTGCGCTCTGTGCTGTGATGTGGGGGAAGTACCGTACAGTAAATTTAGGAAGTAATCATGAGTCATTTCTTTGTTGAAGTCTGATAAAAGAAGCGTTACTGCACAACATCCCAGGTTATACAGTATGTTGTCCACTTCAGCTGGACATGTCGTGATTTTGTTACCCACAGAATTGCTCTATAATGGTTTCTAATTAAAGCCGACGCTTCGACATTCATCCAAATCTCTTCCAAATCTGTCAAATATTGCTAGCGATACCAGACATGCTCCTAACAATCAGCTAGACAATGCTATTTTTAGAAAACTCTTCTCTCCATCTGCATCATCGACACTAAATGGAATGTATCACAGACCTACAAGAAACGGTAAAAAAAGACAACGTGGCAGTAATCCATAAATGAAAATGAGAGGAAGTCTCACCTCCGCTTGTTATTTTAAGGATTTGAGATGAAGGTGTGAGGTTACTGCTGTTTGAAAAGGATATAATTAAAGGTGCACCGGGGAATTTTCATTACCGTTTATTTTGTTTTCAGTTTAATTAGATTAAATCTTAGTTGAGGCTATGCAGATTATGTCATACCATGGCAACACCAGCCAAGAAAGTCAAAAGTTATGAAATTTGTATTTGTTTGACACTGGCTCAACTTTGTGGGTTTCTGTTTAAGTAAGTAAGCGCTTAATTTGTCATTGTACAATTGTTCAGGTGTTGGGTTAGTCCTGAGCCGCCACTGTGGGCCAACCTAAACATGTTTTTGGAGGTCAAGGAAACCATAGCAACCGGAGGAAACCTGGCTGGCTGCCTTCAGTGCTCCTCTGATCCTCTGAAACAGTGCAGCGCCTCCTGAGTTTGTCCCTGTTCCAGTCTTTGACCATCTTCTGGGAAGAGCGTAGTAGATGAATATAATACATTGTTCCAGTGAATGAACATTAGTCAGAACAATAGAAGGGATAGAGGATTTGTGTGGCTTAGCTGCGAGTCTTGCCCAGATACCTCCTCGTTCTTCCCTTTTCTGTTTCCTGTAGCGCCTCTTGTGACACCTCCACTGTACTGCAGTAGTCGGGGGTCTCGGTGCCCCTTCAGTGTTTCAGAAGAAGAAATGTGTAGGTCTCAAATGTCTTTAGCTCATAAGCTAGCTGTTTGTTTACTTTTAAAAAGCTGGTTCCTTCATGGCCATTATGGACAAAAACACGGCAAGGATGTACAAAAGCATCCAGCAAAACAGTGTGGAACACAGAAACGACAGTTCTCAGAAAAAGGCAAAGAACACTGCTGTAACAAGGCAGAGGGTAGTTGCCCCTGTTTACACGTCGCCGTGAATGAAAATGATCTAAATGCATAATCTACACAGTTCTTTAAGATACTCATAAATTGCCAATCCTATTTACTGCTTGGCATACAATCATTAATAAAAAACACGTGCTGTAATTATAAAGAAAGCGGCCGACTTCGTTTCAAAAATGTCCCAAAGTTAAATATCCGGTGATGTGCGTGTCCATTTAGCTTTTGCACTCGTCTTGCAGGAGTGTTGTCGCTCTCTCCCATTCACTCACACATGACACACGCTCTGCCGGCCCACGCCGCCGCTGCCTCTTTGTCACCTGCCTTTGTCAGAGCAAACAATCAGGAGGAGTGAGAGGTGCGCGACCCGGATGGTGCTAGAAAGGACCAAGCCTGTGCCTCGTTCTCCCACCTTCTCTATTCTGTTTTGTTTTGATGTTTACGGGAACGACACGGACCGGGGCGGAGGTCAGCTGCTGTGTGGGTTTTGCCAATGTCACCTAAATTCCACTAAACCTTTTTTTTTTTTCCTGCCTCTGAAGGGGAGCACAGCTGTTTTGCTCAGCACATTGGCTTCGGGATAAAAATAGTCAGAGACAGAGTATTATTACATTTGACTTATTTCCCTGATATTTTAGGTGCTCTATTATTACGCACATCCTCTCTTTTTGCATACTGTAAATTATGTAAATCCTGCAAATCACCCTCAGTCTATGAAAAACACAAGCCAGCAGATTCACTTCACGCTGCGTCCGAGTGGGTAATGCATATTCATGAGTTGTTTGTCTGCAAATGCTCAGGTCCAAACCTCTTGCGAACGCTGTGTGGATTTTATGGTACTTTCGTGCCAAAGTGTCTCTCCCTGCACATTCCTGTCATTCTCACAACAGCAACATAATCATTTAGAAGCTTCCTAAACTTCTGACTAAATTATGGCTTTCTCCAGTTGTGCAACAAAACCTGCAATTAGCGATAATGTGTGGCTCCTGGAAGTATATGCTCCTTGCAATTATTTCAAACATGTATGAGTTCACCTTTTGTGCCTTTTTTGAATAAATCCTGATGTGGCCCCTTAGAGGATCGTGTCTCTGCTTTTGACCCATTCATGCTGACGGACGACACAGGTTTTTGGTTGACAACGAGAATCAAACCTGAGACCTTTTTGCCGTACAGCAGAGGGATATTCATTTTACCACAGTCAGTGACACAAACAAATAACTTGGTTTTTTCACATGTAAAAATTGTAAAAGTTCCTCTTCGCCATGGAGATTGACCTTCAGCAGTTTCAATGTTTCAACAGTTTCAAGGATTCAGGAGCTTCAAGTACTATGCAATTTCAACAGTTTTTACAGTTTCTGCAACAAAATAGGGATTTTTTGCAATTACAACACAATTATGCAACTAAATAAGGATTTTCACAATGAAAGCTATATAATACAACTTTATATGGAATTTCACAAGTACTGTATAATACAACTAAATGGGGATTTTCACTATAAAAGCAGTATAATACAACTAAATAGGGATTTTCAAAATAAAAGCACTATAATACAACTAAATAGGGATTTTCACAATAAAAGCAGTATAATACAACTTAATAGGGATTTTCACAATAAAAGCACTATAATACAACTAAATGGGGATTTTCAAAAGTTTCAAGGAAATTTTCAAGGATTTCAGGAATTTCAAGGATTTTAACAGTTTCAAGGTTTCAACAGTTTCAAGGATTTCAGGAGTTTCAAGGTTTCAGGAATTTCAAGGATATCAGGAGTTTCAAAGATGTATCACATATTTTAACAGTTTCAAGGCCTTTTAAAGGATTTCAAGGATTTTTCAGCGATTTTCTGCATTAGATCTGTTCCGCAGTCAATCGCAATGGCTTCTAGTTTTTGTTTGTTTGTTTCTTTTTATTGACTGGCTGTGTGCTTACTAGATTGAGACTGATCAATTTTCAAATGAGCTATTGATTGATTGATTGATGGATTGATTATAGGCCTGTCACAAATCACAAAAATTACCATATAGACTCATCGCTCAATAAATGACAGACAAACAGATATTTTTGGGCTCAATATTGATCATCAATACATTTAGTTGCATTTATTTTTATCTTTATGTTTTAATCCCATTTTTGTAATAGTTTCGCTGAGTGTCGTGTTTATCGTAACTGCTAATTGTCTTAGTGAATATATTTAAATGCACTTTTCTCTTTTAGAACAAGAGGTTAATATTTCCTTTTTTTTAAGTCAGTTTCAGCACCTTAAAGTGATATTCAATAATATCCATATCGCAATATCTTCTTTCCTCAATATATTGGATCTACAAGTTTTGTTATTGTGACAGGCTTAGTTTCAAGTCTGTTACATGTACATATATGTAGATACATTACAATATACAAATTTAACATTTACACAGTTAAAGAAACTAGATGGAATTCAGAAAATGTTATGTGTTTTCCACCCCCTTCAGTATATTCATGGTAACATATTAAGTCATGCTTTGTAGTGGAGGCCATGTGAATGCTGAAAATACGCTGTGGCATTGTTTTAGGGAGCTTATGCATTGTCAAAAATACAGTTAATTTTTCACCAAGAGCTTGTATTGATGGTGGGAGAGTGTGACCACAGTGCAAAGCCTTCTCCAGCATTTCTCAAAGATTCTCAATGGGGTTTAATTCTGACCTAGCAACCCCAGATAATAACAGTTAGTTATCCAGGGAGCGACTTCTTTTTTGGTCAGGCAGTGTAGCTAAAACTGTACTTAACAAAGTTGTTTTTTAACCTTATTATTTTCTTTTTCTCCCCTCCCCCCCAGGATGATTGGCTGCACCCCATTCCTAATCATCGCCTACTTCTACCTCTGGTTCGTCCCGCCGTTCATCAACTGCCGCTTCATCTGGTACCTCGGCTTCTACTGCTTGTACCAGACCCTCATCACAGTAAGTACAAAGCTATGTTCCTTATGCATGTGTCCTATACGTCCTATACGTCCAGACCGTCTCATGCATGAGTCGGATGATCTGATCGGACTTTGCGTGGGGCACGTCTGGGGAATTTCTTGTGTTTTTCTCCAGACAAGAAAGAAAAAAAACTCAGATTGCTGCAGAGTGTAGTCCTTAGATCACCTATTATGTAATTCTTAGGACCCAAGAGAGCAGTATTGTAGATGAGATTAAAGGGAAAAGATGAAATTTGTTTTAAGGCAGCCTTCAGCGGCATATGAGGATGTGTAGTAGTTTGTGAGGTTGCACAATATAAAACTAATTCAACATCCACACTACTTTAATTCAATAGTGCAGTCGATTGTGTTGTACAGGTTAACCCTGCTGTTGTTTAGTCCTCATTGATCTTTGTGTTGTGCAATTTAGACCAACGTTTATTATGATAAATAAAGCATAACACTGTCCTGCTACTAGGGCTTCACCATTAGGGAAAAATACCTAATTGCAGCTTAACTAAAAGGCAATTTGGTTATAAGATGTGTATTTTTTTGCTTTAAGATTTACTGGGGCTTGAGTTGACGTTTTAGCGCATTTGAACATAGTCAAAAGCAAGAATCAAGTTTTTGTGTTTGTAAAGGTCTGACCTGCAGACATTGCAGGTTTTACAATGCAGACAATGAGACAGGATATTTTTTATCATTTTCAAAGCAGCTTTGTCAGTGGCTCTCAAGCAACTTTTTACAGCAAGGACAACCTCCTAAAATATTTGACCTTTCAAATACCACCAGGTCTAGATGAAGATGAAATATAGGATATAAAAGGCATAATTATGGTAAATAAAAAATGATGATTTTGAGAAATATTCTTACAGAGAGTAAGTACAAGTTCAAGTTCTCTAAATATGCTGAAAATACAGTCAGTTCTTTAAAATCCCTCCCACAAACTCCTGTCAGAACATACAGTATTTTAAAGACGTGGTGCTCTACTTCGGGTCATGACTGGGAGGATTGGACCCTGGTCTTTGGATGAAGAAAATTGCTCTCCACCAAGCCAACTTACCCACCTCTGATCTAAACTACAAAAAACTTTAATGTAGTGATGTCCCGATCTGATATTTGACACTTCATGCCGACCGATCCGTATTATATATTGCAGTAGTTTCACCAGTTGGCGTCTATTAAAGCAGTACTAAGTAACGTGTTTACCTAAATAAATCCTTTCCGTAGTCCCTCTGGGGGTAATACAAGTGTTAATGGGATGATTGGGGGGTCTTTCATCTCCCCCTGGTGTCTCTGGCCAGAAAACCATGCTTGTAACTTGACTGCCACCGGGTCGGAGCAACCAATAAACACTAATAGAATCACGAAGAAGAAGCTAACAGGCTAACGGGCAAAGCTAACTGCGGGCTAGCGCCACTTAAACAGTATTTACAGCCAAGTTTGAGTGAAAATAATTATTTCCATTGTATAACTGGATGTACAATATCCCGCCTTTTCTGTCAGCGTAGTATTTACTCTCCAAGACAATTTAATAAGTTAAAAAATCATAATTTGCTACGAGACCTGCAGTGGCGCTTATGGCCGCTAGGGGCAAGAGTTACTGAGTACTGCTTTAAAGGCCTTTTTATAAATGTGCAAGACGTATTATTATTTCAGCTTTATCTGCTTCTAAAGGCCATTCTGGTCTATTGCATGATGTTTAGGGCCTGTAAAACTCTTTAGCACTAGGACCTAATTATTACACCTACTAGAGCGCTCTCATCTCAGCTGTTGGATTGGATTCTGCCTGAGCTGACTGAAAAGTGAGGAAACAAGGACCTTTTCTTTGCCATTGTTATGGTTTAGCGGCTGCTGATTGTCCTCAGTGAGTTTTTATGAATCAGGCGTTAGCGTCAGGTTAGCGATAGTTGCCTAGCTTAGTTAGCGATAGTATTACGGTCCTGAATCTGCTGCAGTGGGAAACCTTTAAGAAGTGTGCTGTGATAAACCTGCAGCCTGGAGCCACAGATTCACGTCCGTCTTTTGTATCTCGTAGGGACTTCCCTACTTTAATGCATTACTGAAGCATACATTTAAACTTTCAATGAGTTTATGATTTATTGTGAAGTCCTGCTTACAACGTGGCTGATTTGTGTATCACTGCTTTAGCTGCACAGTGGGACAATGCACTGGTCTAAGTTTTCAGTAAGTACACTGTCAGCCCTTCCAGTAACTGCTCCCTCGCTAAACGTTACTTACCATATTTAGCTCATATTGTCTATGTGAAACCGCCAGATGTTGCCACTCACGTCCGACTGTAAACAAATCAGAAATGTGCCGTCATCAGCTTTTACTGAGGCCAAATCAATGGCCGCGCAAATTAATGCACGTCCAAGCACTTTCTCTCGTAAACAATCGCACGCTATAATGGTCCCGTAAATGACATGCTGTATAGTTTTCATGGTCAGTGTATTTCTGTCGCGCTTGTTTGGCCGCAGGCTACGGCAAGAGGCCTGTAGCAAATTACAAAGCGCGACCGGATTTGGTTTGCCGGGCCTATTCTCTAACGTAGGTGGAGAGGAAGGGAAGGAGAGGACACGGAGCTGAGGCTTGCCCGCGTGGAAAGTGCACAGATTGCTTTTTGATAGATATATATATATAAACATGGTATAGCTGGTTTCCCCCAAGAGCAGGGTGGATTAGAGGCGACCCGGGAGCTTTGTGCAATTGAGTCTCGGTGTCGAAAATAAATATGAACTGCAAGTCAATCTCTTTTTTTGTGTCTTTCAGTGTTTCCATGTGCCTTATTCGGCGCTGACCATGTTCCTGAGCACAGAGCAGAAGGAGAGAGACTCAGCCACTGCCTACAGTAAGAGCGCTGCCTTGCCCTGTGCAGTATGCAAACATGACAGGTAGACTGCTGGAATGATGCGTGCTGGGCCTTATTATATCCTTGTGTTTTTTAAGGAAAACCTCAACGTCTCAGTATACTAGGCGCGCACACTGCAGCTGATTTTCATGTCTGAAGGAGGAAACTGTCACTTGCTTAGCCTCATGATTGCATGTTGAGAATTATTTCAGCAATATTTCACCAAGCTTGTCTGATCTCGGAAGCTGAATGGGATCCAGATTAGCAGCAGCAATTGTTTCAGTCTACCCCAAGGGCAGCTGTGGCTATGTTGCTAACCAGCATTGAGTATGGAGGAGTGAGTAATTGTCCCATGTAAGGCATCGTGTGCGTCTTAGAGCCTGGGAAAAGTGCTAGACAAATAAAATTCCCAATTAGGGGAACGATTCAATACGATTCGATACGATACATGATACTCACGATATACCCATACTGCGATATATTGCATCGAAATAACCTACGATAATATTTTTTTTTTAAACATATACGATTTTTAACCTTTATTTAAACATACTACATATTATTCATGATTTAATGCACCAGCCCCTATGGCTCCTCCTGCAGATGGTGGGTCCATGGGAGGACTGCCTCATGGTTCTAACCGGGCCTGTTGGTCTCTCATAAGGGGCTTCTGAACCGCTCTTTGTCTGACCCGTCACCTAGGACCTTTTTGCCCTGGGAGACCCTACCAGGGGCACGAAGCCCCCGACAACAGAGCCCCCAGGATCATTCGGGCGCTCAAACCCCTCCACCACGTTAAGGTGGCGGTTCCAGGAGGGGAGAAACCACAGTCCTATTTCAAAAGAAATAAATCAAGCACAAATTGATCCTTTTTATAATTATAAAAACTATCATTAAAAGTAATATATCTGTGTGACAGTGTTGTCCTCTACTGTTCTGACTGAATTCTTGATCATTAGCCTCTATTTACTGTGTAAGGCACTGCAGCCTCATAAATATGCATAACATCTGTCATTAATATGCATGATGTTATCAAAAGTATCCTATCGTCCCGCAAAATATCGCAAAATCGATCACACCCCTATTCCCAATTGGACCAAAGGTATTTATGAAAGACTTTTAAGATATTCTTAGTTGAAATTAAACCCGCTGTGAATAAATTTGTGTCAAGAAGTTAATTAGTCGTCTATATCATCCTATCACTCGCAAGAATTTTCCAAATTACGCCCAGACACATGCGAATGATACGTTTATTTATCATTAATGTCGTGCAACTTCACATTGTGGAGACATTTTGCCCACATTGCCCATATAAGGATGTATATGTCTGGGGACCAGAGATGCTGTAAGTGCAGAATGACAGCCAGAGGTTTGTTATTTTGACCCTGGGGCAGCTTACTGGCATCTCATCACCCCAAGTGCAAGGAGTGAATATTATCGGACCCTTGGGCTTTTTATTGACAGAAGGAAATGGTGAAGAGAAGCTGTTTAGGAGGGTGAGGTGCGTGTGCCCTGCAGCTCTAATTAATGAGCCACAGTTAGCAGGCCTTCACTGTTTATAGCTTTTTATCATTCTTATTACAATTCAAGTTTAAAAATGAAAAAAAAGACAGTTTTCTCATTTCTGCAATTGCTAAATAGCCTGAACTGACAAGACTCTGCATATGTTACATCCTGTACTCAAGGGTCATTTCTGAACACACCAGGGAAAACAAGGTCAACTCTAATGGCGTTTCGTCCGGCAGGAATGACAATGGAGGTGCTGGGTACTCTGGTGGGCGCCGCCATCCAGGGCCAGATCGTCGCCAGCGCCCACACTCGGAAGCACTGCCGTCAGTTCAACGTGTCCGCCGCCGGTTCCCACGGCAACGTCAGCCGGGCCGAGATCGTGAGGAGCCTGGTCCGCTCCCAGGACTACCTGTCACAAGCGGTGAGCGTCCCGGCAGCTGCACACACACACACACACACGCACGCACACACACACACACACACACACACACACACACACAGTCCGGTTGCAGGTGCGCTCTCGCCGAACTAGGACGCCGTGTCTTTGAGAGGAAAGCGTTCTGTGTTCCTGCAGGCGTTTCAGCCGGGGAAATGTTCTCTCGGAAAGTCAGGCCTCCGGAGAGTAGCATAGTGCTCTGTCTCTTTTCATTCCTGGTAAAAAGCAAAGCCGAATCGATACGCGACAAGGTTTTGAGCTCGCCTTGAACTTTTGCGTCCAAGTTTGCCATTAGAACAAGTGCAAAGGTGAAACTTTCTCTCCAATATGTGACGACATGTTATTGGAAAACATACACTTTACTTTTTTCTAGTGCTTTATATAGACTAAAACTGCACAATATGTCGGCAAATTATTGTTAAAGGAAAACTCACCCTCACCCTTTTTTTTTGCTGATAAATGGTCTCAACTTATATAGCGCTTTCCCACCTACATTAGGCACTCAAAGCGCTTTACAGCAAGGATCCAGTCACCCATTCACACTCTCATTCATACACCAGTGTACGCAGACACTGGAGGCAAGGAGGGTGAAGTGTCTTGCCCAAGGACACAACGACAATGTGCACCTTCAGGAGGCAGGACCAACCTTCCGATCATGAGACTACCCGCTCTACCATCTGCGCCACCGTACTGTATAAATGAGTGTCCAATAGTGTTGTCTACATATCCTGGTCATAATATAGTTTTAGTCATTAGTTGCTTTTATTGCTAGATTAGTTAGCTGAATTTAGTTTAGGACATTTGTTAGTATTGGTTTTAGAGTTCAATATCGTGTGTAATTTTAGTGTATATTGTACTGTATTGTATTACTGTGTAGTCGCTGGAACTCCATGCTCGGACTTTGTTTACGAGTTGAAGTAAATAAAAGTCAGATGACTCAGGCCTGTCAATCACCGACCCAGACCCCTCCCACCCCTCACCCCTCCCGCGCGCTCCTTGGTCCTCCAGGCAACGCCCCTTTGCTGTTGAGATTTTCAAATCTGAGGCTCTGAGGCAGAGGCTCTAGAAGGGGGGTTAGTTACTCTTTAAGTCTGTATCACAGGAAGCCTCAATATCTCGCAGAATCACTGATGTTTTTCCACTGACTGATGAGTTTTGCACATTTATGTCTGACAGAAGGCAAGGCAAGGCAAGGCAATTTTATTTATACCGCGCATTTCATACACAAGGCAACTCAATGCGCCTGAACCAATAACAAAAATGCTTGTCATCTTTATAATGTGCAAATGTGCCGTTTAAGTCATGGTTTTTTCCTATTTCAGTTTAACGTTAGCTTTGTTTTGGTCCTGATTTGTTTGTTTCTTAAACTCTTAACCGAGTGCATTTTCTCCAATCCAGCGTTACCCAAAACTAGACACTTTTTGTTGCATTTTTGTCATTTATCTGTTGCTCTTTGGGGCGTTTTTTTTTTTCTTTTCACTTTTCTTCACTCTTTATCACTTTTCTCTTACTGTTTTGTTGCTTTTTTGTCACTTTTTGTTGCTCTTTTGTGGCGTTTTCATCACACATTTTTGTCACGTTTTTGTTGCATTTTCATCCTCGTTTCTGTTGCATTTTTGTTGCTATTTTGACACTTTTCTTTAAGAAGCTTTTTGATTTGGGTAAGACCATACAGGAGAAAATGTGCTTGGTTTAGGTGGGAGTGAACAGGTTAATATTGTTTTAATTAATTTAATGAAATGAAAAAAAAAAAAAAATCATCCACATATACGTTTGGTTTAAATTTTAGCACACATACTGTATAGAAATGGTTTGGTAAAAATCACAACATAATGATTTCAGAAGGGTTTTGATTATGAAAATTCTTCTCACACAGTACTGCCCTATAATATAGACTTTGTAAAATGCATTGGCTATGACTCAGCCTAAAGTGTCTGCATGGAGAGCAGGTGCGAACTACATTTTATCAGTGATAATTTCTGAGCGCACGAAACACCTTAGCTCACACAGAGATGAGGGAGGCAGTTAAAGTGAAGCTAAAAACAATAAATGTTCGCTATTAGCCAGGAATTACTTTTGATCTAAATTATATGAGCGCTGAAAAATGATCAGAGTAGGGAGTTCTTTGAAGGTGTCTGGGTAGGAAATATGCAGGATTAGCAAAAACAAAACACAACTAGATTTGTTCACATTTTTATGCAAATATATGATGGTCAAAGCGCTTAAAGGGGGGGTATTATGTAAAATCGACTTTTTCAAGCTTTATATCATGTTATTATGTCATTCCCTCATTAAACACATGCCTGGAGTGTTGCCTTGGCTCATTCACATATTTTTGAGTAATCAGTAAAAACTTAGACGGCAGCCATTTTAGGTGTAGCTATGCCTCAGTCCTCCTAGGAACGCCCCCACCACCTGGAGACGACTCTGGATCTTTTGTCACCAGCCAAGCCACCAACCACTGCTCCTCAGCTCAGCAGTGCCCCCTCCCCGCACAGTAGTGTTGTTTAGATGCCACAGCAGTGTGCTGAAGGGGGCGTGTCGGAAAGCTTCTTAAAGAGACAGAGGCCTATTTCAAGACGTTCAGTACAGCCATTTTGAGAGAGCAATTTTATTCAAGGCAGTTATTTTAATTTACTGCATATACAGACCAACAGAAGGTTACGTCATCATTGTAGTATGCTATAGACTGGTGCTATGTGATTGAAAAAAGCACAAACCCCCTCTTTAAGTCACACTCTGCCAATGTTTGTCGACCAACCTTCCAACAAGAATCCCCCTGCTTTGTTTGACTTTGCTTTGACGCCAAGTTCGCACCATTTTTGGCAGCAATTTGCGCCCCAACCAGGTGGTGGAAACCTATCAGCAAATTCAAGTCCGCTCTTCTTTCGAACATATTTTTAGCCTAAGCTTCAGATTGTCCTGGTGCATTTTCGTCGAGCGAAACCTTTAAATTATATACAATTGATATTTGACAGATGGTTCCCGTTACAATATGCTATCATGCACTCAAACAGCTTTCCTTAAATGAAATCAATTACACACCAGGGCTGAGTGTCCCAGGTCAAAAACAGCTACAGAAATTGAAAAAGGTTTGCTCATACGTTCACACACGGCCTATCCTCGCATCCAAATTGCGACGGGATTGAGAGGGGAAGACCGATCTTTGAAATTTGAGCGCGACTTCCTGAATTAGCCGCGCTCTCCTGACCGCAAAGAGGCTCCGTCACATCTCAATCCAGCTAGAGGGGTCCTCCGTAGTCTGTTAGCCATTAGCACTATTTATGTCACACCCGCAGCATCTGAAGGCACAGGCGCTTCAATATGTTGTACTTTATATGAACCTAAACATGCTCATGTGAAAACATTTTAGGCTGTTTTCTTTTTGAGAGGCAACTTTCCTCACGGTTCAGTGTAATAATAGGGTGGTATAACTGTGTGGGTTCTTGAAGGAAATCTCCAAACAGAAAATTCACTGCATTTTGTTTCCCTTATTGTCTGTGAGGGTCCGGGTTCTGCCACTTGTCATGTTATTGATATTGTTACTTCAGAAAAGTGGTTCTTTTTCATTCACTTCAATAAGCCATTGTTCATATGCACGTCATTTTTATTTGCATCACATTATATTTTTATGATTATCCTATTTGAATATTCCTATATTTGTAAATGTGTATTTCCAGTTTTTGTATTTGCATAGGTAATTCCGACTAATTATTTGATTCATTCATTTTTATCCGTGTTATTATATCCGTGTTTATTGCTGTTAATTGGTTTGCAAGATTATTTTTTATTTGAGCTAATGTTACAACCTTGGGATAAAGTTTTGAGTAGTTTTAGTGCAGTGTTTCCCAATCAGGGGTACAGGGACCTGGGGGTACTTGAGCACTTAGCAGGGGATACTTGGAATTATTTCAGAAAAAACAAACAAAAGGTGAAACAAAGTCAAGTTTAAAAGGAAAGTTAATTTTAATGATGCTATTCAGTAAAAAATCTTTGAATTTGGGATTATTGTAGCTTCATTTTGAAAACAAAGCTCTAAATAAATTATGGAGTCTGAGTTTAGTTGACCATGTTGTGGAATAATACAGGTGAAATATCGTTCAAAAGTTCATTTATTTCTGTAATTCAACTTAGAATGTGAAACTAATATATGATATAGACTCATTACATGCAAAGTCACAAATGTCAAGGATTTATTTGTTATAATTTGATGATTGGCTTACAGTCCATTTTCAATATATTCTAATTTTATGAGATTTTTTTTTTTAACAAAATTATAACAAATAAAGTTTCACAGTTTAAAGCAGTACTAAGTAACTCATGCCCCTAGAGGCCATAAGCGCCACTGCAGGTGTCGTAGTATGGCACGACACCTGCAGTGGCATGGCACAATGGAGATCATTTTTTTTCACTCAAACTTGGCTGTAAATACTGTTTAAGTGGCGCTAGCCCGCAGTTACAGTAGCTTTGCCCGTTAGCCTGTTAGCTTCTTCTTCGTGATTCCATTAGTGTGTATTGCGCCTCCGACCCGGTGGCAGTCAAGTTGCAATTGTGGTTTTCTGGCCAGAGACACCAGGGGGAGATGAAAGACCCCCAATCCTCCCATCACAATCCTACATCTAGATCAGGCTATCAGGAAGCTGAACTTTCTTCATTCCTCTGCTCCAGCCTCGCCCTCACTAAACTCTTTATAGCTTGTGCTGCAACCAAACTTTGTTGTGATGAAAACCAACACCTTTGGTCATAAAGTCTCCTTTTCATACATAAAATGAATGATTTATAAAGCAAAACATCAAAGCAGAGGTGCCCAAAAGCATGTTTATAAACCACAATTAAATCCGTCCACTTTCATCAATCATTTGAGCTAAATTGAAGTATGCGTGTGTGCGCTCGAGCAACAAGTTATGTTGGAAGATCAAATGTTTGCATACGCAGATTTCCAGAGTTGCGAATAGCTCATAGAAAACAGTCTGCGCAACCTGTATTTGACTCCCACCGCATCATAAAACAACTCCGCACCAGAGCTGTCCCATGTTTTTTCACCGCTGCTATTTAGACCTCAATTTTGGGCCTTTCCGCTGCAGTTTGGGTGAACCATATTGGGGTCGACCCGCTCCCGAAACCAAACCGAGGCGTCCCACCCGCTGAATTCCTCCACGGTCACTGCGTAGGCAAACGGAAACTCGGCAATTTGGGATGTGTTTGAAGTGCATAAATAATAATGAACCGCCGGGCCTTTCCGCATCAGAAACGTGTAAACAAACAGAGGTTGTTTAAGGCAGAGCAGTTCCTGTCGAGGTCCGGGCTCTAAATGGTTAAAGATGTATTTTTAGGAAACGCAGCCGCTTGAGGTTTTCTGTTTATCCTCGTGTTTGTACATTGAGAAGTGGCGTGATGTGAGATAGCGAAAACTCTTTTATGACTTTAGTTTTGGGTTTTCATAACTGAACATTTATATTAACAAGGACACAAGCAAGAAAATTATGCCCAGATTTGTTTTACTTTTTGTGCACTGAAACAGATAGGTGGTCATTACTTGAAAAAAATCCAGGAAACCTTGAAAAAGTCAAGTTAATGTGGCTAATTGTTTTCAAGTGTTGGTAACTCACTAATTTCCAGTGAAGTTAACTTCCATACCAGTAGTGTTTAATTGAACATTCGTATTGATGAATACTTGCATATTTCAATTGTATTTCACTTACTCTGTTCAACTTTTCACTCAAGTCAAGGAGATTGTGCATTAGACTGCTGCATGGATGGATTAGAGCAGTACTAAGTAACTCATGCCCCTAGAGGCCATAAGTGCCACTGCAGGTGTCGTAGCATTTTGCGGTTTTTTACTCATTAATTGTCCGTGAGAGTAAATACTACGCTGACAGAAAAGACAAAGGGAGAGAGGGATATTGTACATCCAATTACACAATGGAGATAATTGTTTCACTCAAACTTGGCTGTAAATACTGTTTAAGTGGCGCTAGCTCGCAGTTAGCTTTGCCCGTTAGCCTGTTAGCTTCTTCGTGATGCCATTAGTGTGTAATGGTGGCTCCGACCCGGTGCAGTCAAGTTGCAAGTGTCGTTTTCTGGCCAGAGACACCAGGGGGAGATGAAAGACCTCCCCCGATCATCCCATTAACACTTGTATTACCCCCAGAGGGACTAAGGGAAGGATTTATTAAGGTAAACAAGTTACTTAGTACTGCTTCAAATAATTAAGTAATTTTTAGTAACAAGTACAACATTAAAACTGAAATTACTCTTACTTATAAAAGAAATTAAAAAAAGAAGAAAAAAAAAGAAAGAAAGAAGAAATTGAAAATAAATGTGTAGGGTTCATGTGTGTCCCAGTTCCTTTGTGTCATGGTTGCAGCAGGACTGATGTGGACTGATCAATGTTACAGAAGAAACACATGAGGTTCCTTTCTTCAACACCAGTTTAACTATAGTCTCCAAAGTCAAACTAGATCTACCACAGTCCTGTCCACATCTGTCATGGTCCACCATGACTCAGAGGATCTGGGACACACATGACTCTACATCAGATAATATACTGTACATGCATATTTGTTTCAACCTTTATACGCCCCAATCCCGTTGTTTTCTTTTTGATTTGTAATTATAATTGTCATTTCCAATATCTTCATGCTGTTACTGCAGACTTGAATTTCAGAATTTGATTCTGCATCCAACAGAAGTCTGAAGATCAGTCTAATGCAGAATCACCATGACTTCCTTCTTCACATGTCGGTCTGTGACTGAAGAGCAACCTTTTTACTGAAAATAAAGAACACAATGTATTTAGAGTCATGAAAACTTGAACAGAGTAATTACATTATAATTGATTCATGCAAGTATTCAGCAATAAAAGGTTCAATTGAACACTACTGGAAATTAGGGATTTACTAACAGTTGAAAATGATTAGCCACATTAGCTTGACTTTTCAAGGCAATCGTCTCCTGGATTTTTTCAAGTAAAGACCATTTCAATATGTCTGTGCAGGCTCTCAGTCGTACAGTCTCGAATACAATGAATTTCAATACTTACTTGCACCAGTGAAGGTAGCTAAAAGAGAAACAAGTAAACAACACTGAATATATTAAAGGAAGCACATCAAAAATACTAACTTTAGCTTTAAAAATTATTACATTTGACCTGCAGCTACCTAACCGTGCACAGAGGTTTTCCAAGTTCATATATAGCGTTGGGATGTGAAGGGACTTAAATTTTCATGCGTTTGCGGCGATTATGAATTAAAGATTATGGCAGGGCTCAGAATAGACGGGATTGTTCTTTTTTTCTTTTTTTTTTCTACAGACAGAAGAGGGATTGATTTAAACCTTTTGTTTGTTCTTTCTCCCCTGCGCAGAAAGAGGTCTACATGATCGCAGCCGGAGTCATCTGTGCATCATCCTCATCTGCACCCTCATCATGTTCGTGGGAGTCAAGGAGCGAGACGGTGAGGGAATGTTTAAATGCCGAAATTACGATACGAAAATACAAAGTCAGTTTCAGGGCGGAGAGCGAGCCTGAATGTTTGCTGTCGGTGCACATCGCCACGAGCTGCTGGTCATTATCCTGATCATTAAGGCAGCAGCGATTAAACAACTATTCATATTGTGTCATTTAGATTTTCTCATACAATTTGAAGCAAGGTACGACACAGCCTGCTTTTTAATCTCTTAACCTCCACCTGAAACGAGCACATTTTCTCCAGTTCGACAAATCTAAAAGCTTCTTACAGCCTATGAGGCAGTGTAACACCTGAAAGCTAAGACCTACAAAACTGATGTAAATTGATCTTTTCCTTGTGTTGTTGCTGTGTTGTCATCGCTTAATAGACATTCTTTTTCGTCACGTTTTTTTCTTTTTTCGTCACATTTCTTTCTTTTTTCGTCACATTATGGACTATTTTGTGTCACATTTTTTTCTTTTTCATCACATTTTTGTCTCTTTTCTGTCACATTTTCGTCTAATTTTCGTCACATTTTCGTCTCTCTTTTGTCTCTTTTTAGTCACATTTTCTTCTCTTTTCCATCCATCCATCCATTTTCTTCCACTTGTCCGTTGCCGGGTCATGGGGGCAGCCTTGGAGCTGCCCAAATCACATTGCACCAGCCCCTATGGCTCCTCCTGCAGGTGGTGGGTCCACAGAAAGACGGCCTCATGGTTCTAACCGGGCCTGTTGGTCTCTCATAAGGGGCTTCTGAACTGCTCTTTGTCTGACCCGTCACCTAGGACCTGTGGGAGACCACCCTACCAGGGACACGAAGCCCCCGACAACAGAGCCCCCAGGATCATTCGGGTGCTCAAACCCCTCCACCACGTTAAGGTGGCAGCTCCAGGAGGGGTTCTCTTTCTTTCTGTCACATTTTTGTCTCTTTCTCGTCACATTTTCGTCTCTTTTTCGTCACAGTTTTCTTCTCGTTTTTGTTGCTATTTTGACTCTTTTTTCAAGAAGACTTAGACTTGAGTAAAGTCGAACTGGAGAAAATGTGCTCGGTTCAAGCGGGGGTTAAGAGGTTAATGATATTATTTACAAAAAAAACCCATAATTTTACATTAAAAAGAAACGTCATACAGCACTGTCTAAATAAATCTTCTTTCCCAGCTCATGTGTCCTGCTGATTTCAACCCGTTTACTGTAACTATCACAGATGTGCCTGCAGGATACGAGGGTGACAGCCTTGTTTTGACTGCCCGACTCCCTTGTGGTTGGGACAGTGCCAGTGTTTACTTGACGGGACAAACAGCCTCCCTCTCTGCATTGCGGCGCGAGTTCCTGGATAGTCCTCGGGCAGATCTTTAGCCTTTCACTTACTGTATGCCATTTGATACGCTTCATGCTCTTCACTTCTGTGTGTTATCCAGATCCATACGGCCCCAAGTCGGAGAAGAAGACGTCATTTTATCAGGGCTTCGTTTTGGTGATGAGACACGGGCCATACCTCACCCTGACAGCAGCGTTCCTCTTCATAACAGTGGCTATACAGGTACTATACAGGGGGGTTATATGTTGGTATCGATGTCCAGCTGTTTCATTAAAGAGAAAAGAAAGAAAGAAAGAAAAGAAATACCATGTTCTGCGTGTGGCTGTAGTGAAGCGATGGCGAGTGTTTTTACTTTGAGATGAGAGGATTAAAGGCACTACACCTGATTGTTTTTTTCTAATAGGGAAACCAAATTTGTTTTGTCCTCCTTTAGTGTATCGTAAACTCATACATTTGGGGAGAAACACTGTGCATCTAATTAAAAAGCATCGGTATCAATTTTATGAACTAGTTTTCTAACCTTGCCGTGAAAGTGACCCGGAAAAGTGTCCCTGAAAGTTGTGAAATGTGCCTATGAAGAATTGAGATGCTACAAATAAGTTAGGAAGGCGTTTGGACCACAACTAACATTTTAATTCAGTGCCTTGCGCTTTCATTGTTTGTAATAAGAAAAGAAATCAGTTATAGGGCCTTTAAAACTGAGAGGTGATGACAGTATTTCCTGCATACATAGGACCTCGAGAGGAGCTGCTAAGAATAGCCACAGGAAAGATCTAAAGATTACTCAAAGATGCGCTAGCGCCTCGAAACACGGCTCCAGGTGTGTTTTCATGAGAACATTGCAACATGGTATAAGCTTTAAAGGGGGGTATTATGTAAAATATCATGTTATTATGTCATTCCCTCATTAAACACATGCCTGGAGTGTTGCCTTGGCTCATATTTTTGAGTAATCAGTAAAAACTTAGACTGCAGCCATTTTAGGTGTAGCTATGCCTCAGTCCTCCTAGGAACGCCCCCACCTCCTGGAGACGCCTCTGGACCTTTTGTCACCGGCCAAGCCACCAACCACTGCTCCTCAGCTCAGCAGAGCCCCCTCCCCGCACAGTAGTGTTGTTTAGATGCCACAGCAGTGTGCTGAAGGGGGCGTGTCGGAAAGCTTCTTAAAGAGACAGTGGCCTATTTCAAGACATTCAGTACAGCCATTTTGAGAGAGCAATTTTATTCAAGGCAGTTATTTTAATTTACTGCATATACAGACCAACAGAAGGTTACGTCATCATTGTAGTATGCTATAGACTGGTGCTATGTGATTGAAAAAAGCATAATACCCCCTCTTTAAAAGGTAAATTCTCCATAATACCCCCCACCCCTGTTTAAGTTGTGTACATTTTTCAAAGTGTTATTAAGATTAGTCACCTTTCAATATTCAAATGTTTATATTCAAATATGAAATAATAAAATGTAATAATATAATAATAAACAAACACCACCGGAAACAAACATTAACCTCTTAACCAAGTGCATTTTCTCCTATTCAGCTTTACCCTAATCTACAAAACTCATCTAAACAGATACATTTACTCACATTGTTGCCACTTTTTTCATCACTTTTCTATTGCGTTTTTGTCACATTTTTGTCACATTTTCATCGCCTTTTTGTCACGTTTTTGTTTGCGTTTTTGACCTTGTTTTCGTCAAATTTTTGTCGCTATTTTGACACTTTTTTCAAGAAGCTGTTAGATTTGGGTAAAGCCAAAGTGGAGAAAATGTGCTCGGTTCAGGTGGGGTTTAAGAGGTTAAACATTCAAAATCTGATGATGTAAATAATCTTCCGTGGACACAGGGCAATGTGAAAGAACTTCATGATGTAATTACTAGTAAAGTCGAATTACGTGTAAATAGCTTTCAGTTAAGCAACTACTTTATACTTTGACTTCATTGCTCCTCAGTTCTGCGAGTACGACAGTAATGGCTGTAGTGAACGGAGCCAGACCTGCTGTTCGATGTTGATTCGATCACTGTGGAGGAGCTCTCACTGAAAGCCTGAGATTTTAAGCTGCTTTAAGTCTCTGTACTCCTGAGAGCCATCAGCAAGATTACTGCCCACTGTTTGTCACTATTAAAGATCAGGGCATACCCCACAGGCCCTGAAATATAAATGGGAAACCGCTTAATGGTGGCCAAATTACGGTTACATTTATAAGTGGTTCATTCATCAGGGACGCACTTTCATGAACTTCAACGGACATAATTATCTGATGTTTTATAGAACCACTATAAACTAAATTCCCAGCTATCTTTTGATTAAGAGCAAGGCAAAAGATTAACCACTGTTGATTCGTAACTGAAATATTCATCATAGCAATCACAAATTCTTATATAATTGAAGAAAAACTTAATTTGGGTACCTCAGCATTGAAAAGACACTTTCAGCTGTAAAAATGCAGAGGACCGTTTCCTGTTCCCTCTTTGACCAACAAAATACAGGAACTACAGATTGGAGCGCTTTAGCAGTTGAAGAAACGTTGAAAGTTTTGACTCAAAGGATTACCTATAATAGCAGAAATGAAGCCAAATACAAGGCAATGCAAGTTTATATGTAGAGCACAATTCATACACAAGGCAATTCACAGTTGCATAAAATTACAAGAAAGCAGATAAAATCAATAAAACATCAACATAAAGGTAATAATTTACAGTAAAAGGCAAGCGTGCAGATAAAATACTTTCAGTTTTCATATGCACGGGTAAAAAGAACTGTTTTGAAGCCTGGATTTAAACATTGTCAGAGTTGAGGCCTGTCTCACATCCTCATGAAGACTGTTCCAGATTTTAGCTGCATGAAACTGAAACGCAGCCTCACCGTGTTTATTATTGACTCTGGGAAACACTAAGAGACCCCTCCCTGAAGTTCTCAGGGCCCGAGATGGTTCACATACTACTCTACATGTTTGTGACAAAGGAAAAAGTCATGTTCAAAAGCTCAAAAAGTCAATTTCGCATGTTATGCCTACGCATCTTGTTCTCTCTTTAAGAACATACCTGGGGCAGTGTTTTCGAGCCGCTCACATGTCAATGGCTATTCTTAGCTCTGCGGCGACAACTTCCAAAAACTCCTCCTTTTCAGCTCCTCCTGAGGTGCTATGATCCAGGAAATACTTTCCTCTCGAACGCTTAATCTTCTCACCGCCAAGTACAAACGTCATAGCTTCACTACAGCCACTCATTGTCATTTTGTTTTTCTGTTTTTTTCTTCCCTTTTTAATTGAAACAGCTACTAAGTGACGGGGAGCAAGAGGAGGGGGATGGTAGGAGTTTATGGATATTTCGTTTTAGCTGTTTTAGATCAACCTTAACCTTAAAGGGATATTTCAGGATTTTTGACATTGGGCCTCATTTCCTAGTTATCCAGAGTGTTGTTGATGTCTGGAGATATTTTTTTCTTAAATTCATGCAGTTCTTATATTTGAAGAGCTTAGTGGCGCTAGGCTAGTCTTAGGCTAAAGCATTTCTATGGTATCAGTTAGCCTGCATTAAAAACAGTCTGACCCACTCCACAGTGCACCTGAGGTAAATCACTTATAACACCAGACTAACTATATAAATGTCTGTGTTAATAGAATATTTTATGAAATATAACTGACCTTGTATCACATGAATTACCGGATTTTGAGGGACTATTTTCTCGCAGATCACTCCGCCGCTGCGTTAGCTTACAGCCACGAAGCTGATGCTGCTCAAATATAAGTTATTTTAAATGCAAAATGGTTAAATTATTCTATCGACACAGACATTTATATGGTTAGTCTGGCGTTATAAGTGATTTGCCTCAGGTGCACTGTGGAGTGGGTCAGGCTGTTTTTAATGCAGGCTAACTGATACCATAGAAATGCTTTAGCCTTGCCCTAGCCTAGCGCCACTAGACTCTTCAAATATAAGAACTGCATGAATTTAAGAAAAAAATATCTCCAGACATCAACAACACTCTGGATAACTAGGAAATGAGGTCCTATGTCAAAATCCTGAAATATCCCTTTAACTTTAATCAATATACCTGCAAGAAGCATAGTAATCAGTAATAAGGAACATAGACATAATTTAAGAATCACTACATTGCTCATTCATGGTCATTCAGTTTTCATGGACCTCCTTCTAATTGGTGGCACCCTATGTATCTGCACAGCCCGCTCATGCCAGGAAACATTATACAGCGTATTCCAGACCTCTTCGGCTGTCTGTCTGTGTAAATTTCCAGCCTCTCAGTTCGAGTAGGTGTCAGTTGTCATCCGTGCAAGTGCATAGTGGGAATAAATTGCTCCCAAAACTCTGTCAGCAGCTTCTCCAGCCCTTCATTTGGCTCAGAGCCCGCGCAGCGCCGGGTGACATTGCTGAGTAGACCAGATACCACGAATACATCAATGTTTTAGCTTTGATTCCCCTTTCCCTTTTTTTCCCCTTGTTGTTTCCCCTCAGCTGGTACAGAGCAACTTCGTCCTCTTCTGCACTTACGCCGCGGATTTGAAGGATCACTTTCAAAATATTGTGCTAACGATTCTGGTGAGTCGGACTGCTCCCTGTCGAAGTCTATTCAGTCAAACGATGTGGCTCAATTTGCATTTCGTTTCTTGCACAGGTTTCGGCGGTAATCAGCATCCCCGTTTGGCAGTGGTTTCTGGAGAGATTCGGGAAGAAGACGGCGGCGTTTTGCGGCATCACCGTAAGCGCAATGTTTCGTGTTTATGGAATCATCAATACATTAAATTGGATTCAAACATTAAGTATACATTTCTTGGAAGATTATGACATTGCTCAACAATTTTTTACTGTATAAGTTCATCGAAAATGGCAAAATGATGGTCCTTAAACTCTTACCTACCCACATGGACCGAGCACATTTTCTCCAGTTTGGCTTTACCCAAATCTAAAAGCTTCTTAAAAAAACCTAGCGACATAAAATGAGACAAAAATGTGACGACAAAAACGCAAGGAAAAAGATCAGTTTAAATTAGTTTTGTAGGTCTTGGCTTTCAAATGAGGCGTTACACTGGCCTATAGGCTGTAAGCTTTTAGATTTGGGTAAATATGAACTGAAGAAATTACGCTTGGTTAAGAAGTTAAACATAAGATTTATTAACAAAGTATAACTTAACTTAAAGGGACTAGATGCAAGTTGGTCATTTATACTCACTACTGCCACCTCTGGTCTTACCCGTAACTGCAGCTTCTATATTAACCTCATGCATGACGGCACTTTGGACCCGAATTAACACCTTTTTGAGTGACAGTGCAGGATTTATGAGGCAGTTGTGGTGAACAGGTCTGGGCTCATTCTACACATTAGGACATGGCTGGAACACGTAGGGGAATGAAAATACATAATATTAACATTTTTAAACTCTGTATAGTCCCTTTAATATAAACCGCTGCAGTTTTGGTTGAAATTGACCACTTTTTTTCGCTCAAAAGCCCAATTCTCTTTCCTCTGTTGGATTATTATGTTTTTTTTTTGCAAATAGGCCCGTCGCGATAATTACTATTCCAGCAATTGACTTTATATTTGTTATGGCACTGAAACTGTTTAAAGTTACATGTTCAAGCATCCGTTGAGTTTTTTCAATGGCACTTATCTCTTTTTGCAATGAGAAATAGGCATGTTTCTCAAGCAGTTCATGCGCTGTCCCGGCAAAAACAACTACAGTGACAACAAATGATTATGATTGTAGGTGCATTATTATTATTATTATTATTATTATTATTATTAAATATATGAACAGCAGGCCAACAGTTGCAGACAAATAAGAGGAAATAAGAAACAGGGTTGCTGTCTTCTTGGTTTATATCAGGCCTCAGCTTCAAAACTATTGCATAATGCCATGACTAAAAATGTTCCCCTTTTATTTTCTTCAGTGGATCATGCCCTTCACTCTGATGCTGGTGTTCATCCCCAATGTGGTCGTGGCCTACGTGGTGGCAGTGTCGTCTGGACTCAGCGTGGCGGCTTCTCTCCTCCTGCGTGGTAAATCATAAGCTTGATTAAATATTCATATGAATATACGGCATCTCAGTTCACATTTTGAAAGTGCTCTTAACAAAATAGCACCTCAAAACTGCCAGGATCATGAGAACGGGGCTAAACCAGGACTGAGCGACATCAAAACATAATCTCGGGCAGTGCTTCTATTTACCCTGTGTCTCTAAGGATGCCCCAGCGCTTCATCGTTCTCCTGGGCTTGTCCTAAACCAAATTACAGGGGTGCACCAGGGGGCATGTTTATCTAGGATGGGTTGGATTGTTTATCCTGCCTGTGACCGCCCGTCGGCCATCATCCCCTCAGGTTATTAGCCCTGTAATTGTGGTCTACCATTTGTAAGAAGGGCTCCCATCATCTCCTGCTGCTGGCGTCTTGGTGCTGTCCTCGGTTAACATCATTAAAGGTTCAATGCGCGGAGTATGTATGGAAAACAGGTGGGGCAGAGATGTTCTGGAGCAAAACAGTAGCTGCTACCTAACAACAGCAGCACTGGAAAGAGCTCTCTTGTCTCACAGCTTGCATGTTCTTCCCGTGTCTGGGTAGCTTTGAAGGAATGCAGACAAATTTCCCTATGGGGACAGTAAAGTACATCTTAATCCTAATCTTATGGTGCTGCGTGCTCTGAAATGATTGCAGGATTACCAAACATTCGTCATGGAAACCAACACAACTTTCTATCACGAGGAAACAATAATATAACAATTCAAATTATAAAAGATGAAGACCAAAAGCAAGATTAAAGGGGGAGTATTATGTAAAATCGACTTTTTCAAGCTTTATATCATGTTATTATGTCATTCCCTCATTAAACACATGCCTGGAGTGTTGCCTTGGCTCATTCACGTATTTTTGAGTAATCAGTAAAAACTTAGACGGCAGCCATTTTAGGTGTAGCTATGCCTCAGTCCTCCTAGGAACGCCCCACCTCCTGGAGACGCCTCTGGACCTTTCGTCACCAGCCAAGCCACCAACCACTGCTCCTCAGCTCAGCAGAGCCCCTCCCCGCACAGTAGTGTTGTTTAGATGCCACAGCAGTGTGCTGAAGGGGGCGTGTCGGAAAGCTTCTTAAAGAGACAGAGGCCTATTTCAAGACGTTCAGTACAGCCATTTTGAGAGAGCAATTTTATTCAAGGCAGTTATTTTAATTTACTGCATATACAGACCAACAGAAGGTTACGTCATCATTGTAGTATGCTATAGACTGGTGCTATGTGATTGAAAAAAGCATAATACCACCTCTTTAAGGGCCCGATGTTTTGCTTGGTGCAACAAAAGCGATGCTCAAGACAAAGTTGGTATCTTGAATACAATCGACGTTGCGCCATTGCTTTCCCCGGTAGCCTTAGAGGGAAAAAAAGGGGTCGGCTGAGGCGTTTGCTACGAACAGCGCTGACTATAATAAAAAAGCACTTCTCCTCCTGTAACATTGCCATGGGAGTCTGTCCAGCCCCTGTACAGCCACTTACTATTATTGGAAAACATATTACAAGCCCAATAACTTGCAATAACTTGTCAGCAAAATCACAATTAGACATTTTCCTCAAATCATTCAGCCCTAATGAGTGTTTGATTACACTCATTTCTTCAGGTTGGCTAATGAAGCTGAGCCAAGGTGCCAATTATGGTCTAGTTTACAAGGCCTAACATTTCATTACATTGCAACATTTTATTGTAAATGTGATAATATTGGGAATTCAATTTATATAGCACTTGCAATACTGTCCCTAATGACTAAACAATCTTTAAAGCTCTCCCTCTGTATTTGTGCGCGCTGTAGGTCGATGCTCCCAGATGTGGTGGATGACTTCAGACTGGCGAACCCTTTCTCACGAGGCCACGAAGCCATATTTTACTCCTTCTACGTGTTTTTCACCAAGTTCGCTTCCAGCATCTCCCTGGGGTCTCCACGCTCTGTCTGGAGTAAGTCAACGCTGCTGCTGCTGTTTCATTTGCCTATAATGGCATCTCTGTTTAGCGGCTCTCATTAGATCTTTTTTTCTTTCTATCTCGCGTTAATGTATAATTCATTAAGTGAAAGGTGTTGACTCGGCTCGTTTGAAGCCGCGTCGCTGTGTCAGGCCCGAAGTCTGTTAACTCGAAACGGTAGAGCTGCACGATATGAGAAGAAAATGCAATGTTTGTTTGTTTTGTTTGATATTGTGGAGCGCTGTTATTGCACTATTTTTAATGTACTTTGTGACACAACAAGTTCAATCAAAGGTAATGCTTGATGCACTTTGAAAGACATGTCACCACACTTGCTTTTAGAAATGTGGTGTGCGAGCGAGCGATTGCTGATTATTGACGTCCTCATTTTCATCAATTAACCCCTAGGGCGGCTGTGGCTACAACGACTTACCACCGAGATTGAATCAATAATGCAATTTCTAAAGCACTTTTGGCATCTTGAAAGGCGCAAGATGAGGTGGAAGGTCTCATTATTCATTATCACAAAACCTGTAAATCCCTGTTCGATGGGTTATATATTCACTTCCTTGCAATAGTGGTGACAATGATTTTTGCAGCCCTGTACTAAATGAGACTCTGTTGTTTTCGCAGGTTCGCTGGTTATGACACTGGCGCGTGTAAACAGCCGGCTCCTGTGGTGTATACTTTGAAGCTGCTCATCGGCGCCGCCCCGGTGGCCTTCATTGTCACAGGGTTATTGATCCTGCTGCTGTATCCAATAAGTGAAGATGTGAGGCTCCGGAACCAACTCTGCCTGGAGGAGCTACGGTGAGCACTGCCTCCTGCTCTATGGCGTTTTCCATCTGCTGCTGCTATGATCCTCAGGGCTGGTTTAGGACTCAGGACAGGCCACTCATAAGATGCATCAAGAGACAAAAAAATGCACCAGAAATTACATTGGATCAACACAACCTTATCTTAATGTCATTTTAGTAGTAATGATTTGAAATGTGCATATTGTTTAGGGGATAAACAAATCATGTACATATATGGCAAAGGAGGCTTAATTAAATATTCAGTTTCACAATGTGCCTAATACGCAATGACAACATTCAGCTCTAATCATGTTCTGTGTTTTGCTTCTTCCACAGGAAACAAAGCATCAGCTCCAGAACAATGGAGGACCTGAATCACGTGTGACGTGGGACATTTACAAAGATTCCAGCTCAGCAGCTGGAAGATTGTTGAATAGTGTATATTACACTGGTTACTGGTTATATTGTTTTAATGTAAACATTTATTTTTATTTTCTCATTGACATGTACTGTATAGTAATCTTGGATATAATGATTTTTAATTTATATAAATGAATGTACTATTTGCTGTGTTCAGCTCTACAACACTATTTATTTATGAATGATCAATATAAACTAAAGGTTAATGAGAACAATACATGCTGTTGCTTCTTGCTTCAGGTATTTCTGATACAAAGTCAGAAAACACACAAAAAGCACGCACTTTGTACACAAAATACTCTTATTTATTTACATTTATTGTACAATACCGTTATGCAAATGCAGACATTCCTCCAGAGGCGCTCACAACACAACTTTCTGTTGTGTAGTGCTCCCTCTAGTGGACAAAGTGAACGTTGACAACGCTGTCAAAGTTAAATACATGACGTCAACTTTTCATCTGAAACATGAAATGTGTAATGAGAAAGCAGTGATGTTTTAGCCAAAGTGAGGGAATTACTGCACTGGCAGCAAATTCCATAAAGATAATTGTGTTTAAACTGCCTCCAAACAAACAGAAGCAACATGTAAACATCCTTTTGTGTGTAGGCATTTCAAAATGCTAATTAAAGAATATTCAAAAATGTCTCTGATTTGTTTACAATGACTGAATACTGTACACACTTAAACATGAGCCACACCCATAAAACTTTGGTGAAAAGCTGAATATGGTTTAATCTAAATTGGCCAAATAAAAATCGTTTTTTTTGATAATTTGTAACATTAACACTGACATTGTGTGACTATATGGCATAAAGTTCTCTGCAAATTATACAAAATAATACAAGCTCCACGGGGCCTCATTTTGAGGAGAGTCTATGGTCAAATGTCTGTGTTACTTTGACTGGGCGCAGGACTGGAGGGGCAGGAGGCTTCTGGACTGCTCGGCATCTTCAGGTCGATTTCCTTTTGCCGTTCCTCACAGTGAGCTCATCCTTGGATTTGAACGTTAGCGGCACAAACCCGTCGGGATCCGCCACCAGGACGATCCATATCGGCCCTGAAGGAGAACGACAACAGAGGCACCGTTTAGTGAGCTGGCTAATTTGTCAACACTGCGTTTTGGACCACTTAGGTCACTCCCACCGTAGCAACAAAGGCAGTCTGCGCACACTAAAAGTAGTAAGCAGCTTTTGTTTTAAAGCCTTGTAATCTCGCTAGGCTTTTAATCACTTCTATGAATAGCACAGACACAAGCGAAAGAACAATAGGACCACAGCGGGGCAATAAAGAAACATTTTAACAATTTTCTAGAAATTAAAATTACATTAAAGGCCTTTTTGACAAATGAAAACAATTGCCCTGTTTCCTACGACTGATAGGGATTACCTAAAGCCTTCCCTAAGAGGTTTCTGGGGAGTTTTGCTAAGAGCTATTACTTTATTAGCCACAACAGGGCTAATCTAACAGGAGGCACCTTCTGTGGTCCCACCCAAGGTTTCCCTTTTCTCCCCTGGGTTTTTGAATTTTCCCTTGCCATGCTGGAGAGTCTAAGGACAGGGGACACCTACTGCTGACACTTATTTGGACATTATGTTTGCCTGGATACTTAATTCGCCTGAACTTTACATTGTCTTATTTACTGCTCTGTTTTATTGCCTTAATGTTCAGCGCAGCTATACAAACCATTGACTGATTGATTGCCGCAGAGTCACCAGCTACAATAACAGAGTAATACACGGTAGAACGAAGGCATGTGCAGACGTACTTCATAGCCAACCCTTACCGTACAACATCTCCACAGTGGTCAGGCTGAAGAGGTCCTGCAGGGCGCGCAAACAGAGCTTTCCATCGCACAGCAGCACCGGCCTCCGCTCGTCAGTGAACACGTTTTCAGACAACTGCTTCTGCAACAGACAAAGTGGAGAGGGGCGTTAAAGACACTTGTCCTGAGATTGATCCCCAGACTTTCACTCGGCCAGAGCAGCACAATTAGTTGCATCTAATAGCAATTGCAATACTCGTCAGAAAAAAGCAATCACGATTTTCCCCACTAAAAAAAAATCCCTGAGCTGTATTCCCATATGCGCCGTGTAATTTTGATTTTTGACAGACTGCCATTGCGCCATCTCTTAATATTTTGCCAGGCACAGGCTTCTGTCAAAATCAGAGCCCACAACGTCACAGTTTCCAGCATATTTTTGAATGTTTTCTCGCCTGACTTTGCACTTGGATGCTCTTATTTCTAATGAGATAACAACTTTATCTTATTTCTAATGAGATAACAACTTTATCTTAATCTACTACCTGCTGATCAATCCCGTAACGGCTGGAATAACAAGTGGTGATTTCACATATCTTATCGCTTAAGCAGTTTTGCCTTATCTCTGTCCCCTTTATTATGGCTGCTGTAGGTGTCAAGCTTTTAATGCAAATGCAGCAAATTTAAGCTGTATGTTTTTCCCCATTACAACATACAGAAGCGGCTACATTTAGTTTTTTTTTATTACAAAGGATTACTATATTAGTATTATATGGTGGCAAAACATATTCACATGCTGATTTTTCTAACAAGTACAGAGATTTTGTTTTAAAATCACAGTGTCACAGTGCATAGTTTAAACACACCCTGAGAGAAGACTTAAATATGAACAGCTAAACTAATACAAGTGTAAAATGGAGGTGATAAGTAGAGGGTTAGCAGCTTTTTATGATGAGACCCAATGGAGGAAGGTATTTGTTGTTAGCAAATTACATTCTAGTACCACAGAAATACATTCATTCATTCATTCATTCATTCTATGCAGTAATAATGAGTGTATATACTGTACCTGGCATGTGACATTGACATAAGAAGGTTCTGTGGACGGTGGATAGACGCTCTGAGCCTTCTTGCCGTTTTGTGTGTAGTCCCTCATTTCTGCCAGACACTGCTGCACGTCCGAGAAGCGCGTAAAAGCCTCTCCATGTTGTGCACCAGCTGCTCCAGGGCGCGCTCTCTCTGGCTCGACGTCTTTTCGGTCGAGGCCATCGTCGGGTTGGTGTGGGGCTTGTCCGGGGGCTCTAGACGCGCCGGGGAGCTGGCACGACTGGAGTCCCGGCTGGCCTGCCCCGCCACCGCCAGGCTGGACATGCGGTTCACGTGGTCCATGTCGAAATTCTCCAAAGTGATGGAGGAGGCGTTGGATCCGGCCTTGTCGAAGGATCTGTCCGAGAAGTCCGCTGAGCTGGAGATGGGGCTGAACTCTGTGCTTCTCACCTCCTCGATCAGCCTCCTCCTGTTGGCAGGTGAGCACACTACTCCCCCTCCAGGCAACACCAAGTCCTTTATCCTTGGACGCTCCCTGTCCTCTGTAGAGATGTGCTCAGAGTGCCGCCTAATCCCTGGGCCCATATTAGGAGTAGACACGGGATTGTCCGGGGGTGGCGTGTTAAGGGTTTCCCTGTCGTACAACAGTTCTTTAGCTACAAGACGAAGCATGTATTTATCTGTGTTCGAAGCTGGAAGGAAAGCAGGATCATTGACTTCTGCCTGCCCACCATCAGCAGAAGCATCTTGTCACCGAGGAAACAGACACCCTTTGGCCTGTCATTCGCCTGCAGAGAGACCTGCTGGATGTTGGGCATGGCAGAAGGAGTGATGCGATACACAAGCACCATGTTCGATGTGTTGGAAGCCACAGCAACTGTTGACCCACGGGGATCAAAAGCAACAATATCTGGAACCAAAATCCCAGGGATACTGACTTTGCGACTGGTGGTGACTTTACGCTCATAAGTGACTAAAATGAGGTGAGAGGAGTCCAGTCCTGAGCCGGTCACAGTGTCCCGGCGGCGTAGGTGCATGAGGGGGCTGGGATCAGAGCGCCGGTGCCGGGCCAAGAGGTGAGTGATGTCCAGAGGTCCAGAGCTGGGAATGAACGAGCGTTCTGAAAAAGATCTCCTCCGATCAAACACACTGTCTTCCTCTGAACCCTGAGAAACCTGGCTCTGAATGGACTCGGCATCTGTGGGCAAGTCAAACGCCATCCCAGCGTTCAGGCCACAAAGTTTATCCAGTGGCAGCTCCGTTGCAACAGCAACCTGTGCCTCTCCTGTGGATTCCATAGCACAAACATAACCCCCGATATCAAATATCGGGCAGAATGAGCATGCCATAATGCTCTTCTGAATGTCATTCCAAATGTAAGAGTGCAGAGCACTGCCTATAGCCACCACCAGACGAGTGCCATCCTTAGTCCAGCAAGCACAATGAATAAGCCCACTCCCTTTAATGTCTGCTTTGATTCTCCTGTTGTCCACACGAACTGAAAACAGAACAGAAGTGTCTCTCTTTGTCAGTACAGCCAGAACATCCAGTTTGGGATGCCAGACACAGCCCTGGGACAGCAAAGGAAAGGGCTCGCTCATCTCACAGGTTTGAGTACATAGTAGTTTGTTCTGCTCCAGAGTGCTGAGCTGCAGCTGCCATACAGTGATATGCTTCTTATGTTGAACAGCCAACAGCGCAGGGGAATCCAGGCAGCACATAGGACCCCAATAGAGCCCTAGGACATGTTCAAACTGTCCGATAACGTTGGTGTCTCCAAATTTGACCTCACCGTTGATGAAATACAGGGTAGTGAGGCAGACCTGTTTCCCGTCAGTCCAGGCTACCCCGTGCACAGGGTGGATGGCCTGGTGGAGAGTGTTGACACCGGTCCTAAGCAGCTTTGCCTTCCCAAGATCCATCCTGTCAGCTGTCGAGAGAACAAAGCAAAATCACTGATAGAATAACCATTTATAATTAAACTGATTGTGATCCAAATGACGAGACATAAGAACAGCTATTGCTACCTCTGCAGATTAAGAATAGCAAAAGCCTCTCGTGTCTCCTCCCAAGTACCTGCTCTAATCTCTCTGCCTGAGCTGAGGCAGCGGTGACGAGCACTAATAGGTGCTTACGTTTCAATGACCTTAAAAATACACGACTCCGGTGCTGACCTGGGAGCATTACCATCACAATGAGTGGGGAAGGTGTGTCTTACTTTCCCTCCGTGTTACTCTCAGACTTGATTGCAGCTCAACATTAAAACACAGCTTTAAAAACGAAAATATACAAATGAAGTGTTAGGAAAACATAGAGGTGGATTAATACAAGTTGGCACAGCTTGCTTGTAGATTTTGGTGTGCGTCATAATGCGCAAACAAGAGGGTTCTTTTACCTCTTAACCCACACCTTCACCAAGCAAATGTTCACCAGCTTTACCCAAATCTATGAGCTTCTCGACTGGAGAGCCTAAGATCCTTCCTTGTTTTGTTTCTTTTAGTGTAATGTAACCGTGATCAAGCCACAAAAATACCCGACAATCATAACAAGGAAGACGCTTAGATGAGTTTTGTAGGTCTTAGCTTTCAAATGAGGCATTACCCTGGCTGTTAGCTCCAATCGAGAATCTTCTAGATTTGGGTAAAGCCGAACTGGAGGAAATGCACTTGGTTAAGGCGGGGGTTAAGTGATTAAGGAGGGCAATTTGGGTAATCCTAATCAAAGCAGGCTAACTGGTAACATTCATTAACATTAACGCTGGGATTTGCCAAACATCACACCATTTTTCAGGCACACGCGATTAGTTTGCGTTGAATTTACTCCACAGTCAGAATAAACTCATGTAAAGCAGCGACCAACAAAATAATCCATGACATCGGTATTTCGATTTGCCGCTGGAAACAGAGTTCGGGGAAAATGCATTGTTACCATGGAGATCCGCCATGTTTGTGGCTGTTAGCATACATTTTCTATAAGCTAAAAACAGTATAAAAAGTGAAGAAAAAATGCCGTCGAACTACTCCGTTAGCTGCTGAGTCCCTACTGGTAAATACATCTAAGTGTTTTAATGTGAACAATAACTCCAGTATTTTACCTTTTAAAATCTCCATTAGTTTATTGTTGCTGCTAATCCCATGATGCTAACGCTACAGTGCTAGATCCATGCCTGAACTCCACAAACTTGAAACTAACGAGTGTTGCGGTTTTACTTAACCCGGAAGCAGTTATCTAAATTTCATCAACAGGTTCTCTTAAATTGGAAAATGTCCTATATTCATTATTTTACTCCACACTACATGCCTATTTGGAACAATCGATGCATATTGTTCAAAAGAAAATCTATCTATTATGATGACTGGGTGAAAAAAGGTATTTGGTCTATTTGACATCTTATGGATTCTGATGGGAATGTCCTTAATTACTCTGTTCTTATAGAGAAATACAGTCTTAAAGGTACCAAAAAACAATATAATACTATAATTAAGGCTATTCCATTAGAAATGTTAAATTTAGTGAAAGGTTTATTGATGTATGACGTCGTAATACCTAGATTTCCTTTGCTTATAATGACATAGAACTTAAAAACGGAAAATGTTCAAACAAAATAATAAGAAGTGCAATAACAAATAAACTTCACCCACTTTCACTAAAAAGACTTTACACCCTCAAAGATTTCCAAAAGATATACAAATAAAAATCAGAACCAAATATCTCTCCCTCCCAATTTATCCTAAAGCTAAAGAAACCCATTTCAAAATTTTAAATGATATTTATCCCAGTAATGAATTTCTGACACAATATTGATTTAAATTCTTGCTCATTTTGTGAATGTGATATTGAATCTGCGGAGCATTTATTTTTTGATTGTCATTATACCAGAACTTTATGTGATGCTGTACAAAGATGTCAAATTTGGAGTATTTTTGCAAGATAGCAAGAAAGAACTTTTCTTTTTTTTTTTTACAATACTTGTATACTCTTAGTTAAACAATATATCCACAAATGTAAATTATGAAAAGGTTAAACCACTCTTCCAAATTTATTTAAATGAATTTTTGCAATTTAGGAAAGCCTTATGTCATGTAAAAACTAAAGCAGCTACTATTTTCATTAATTTCATACAATCTCAGGTATGATAACACCCATCTTGTGAATGTGTTTTTGTTGTTGTTATTTCTCATGTGGTACGACCATTGTACACTTTTGTAATTTAATTTGTACGCTTGCTCAGTCTTATACAAATGAGTAAAAGGTTGCAATACGGTTTGTAATGCCATATTGATTGAAATAAAATATACTAAAAAAAAAATAAAAAAATTAAAAACTTAACCCGGAAGCAAAATTCACACGTGTTAATAGTGCACCGTGGGAGATGTAGTCAAAACACGGCAGTGGTGCGACCGCGTGGTGGCGCTGTGTAAAAGCCTTTACCTTGACTAAAACACGTCTCAAGTCTAATTATATGTTGTAAATGCAATAAAAATTAAAACCCAGTGTGGGTATTTTGGATGTTGAATGAAAAGGGATTCGAGATCGATGAGAGATTTCGCGGAGGTGCTGCTGCTTACGCACAGTGTGGCTCTCTCTCGACGTAGCCTCCGTGTGGAAATATCTCGTCTGCTGGAATTGTGTGCGCTACGGCTGTCGAGTGCTTGTTGCTGAATGCATGCTATCCACCGATACACCCCCGATCTGTAGCCGCTAATCGGGTCACATTAGCTCTCTAGACGTCTCGTTAGCTTGTATGTGCGAGTGCTAATAGCGGGGAGCAGCACAAGAATGGGTGTGGAAGTCGAAACAATATCTCCGGGTGATGGTAAGTTGATTTATTCGCTTGTGTGTGCGCTGATGCGGGGCTTGCTGTTGCTAACGTGGGGGGTTCTCGCCGGAAAAACATACACACACCAGTCGCCTTAAGAGTGGCCCAATTATTGAAACTATTCTGTATAAAGGTTACAGCCGCTCCGTCTGCAGACATCAGTAGCGTTATTATGGTGCGTAAGACTGCGTAATTACAGCATTTGCCGTGTTTGTCATTACCGCTGTACCTCTCACCCCAGGCTATTTATTATCCATTTACTGTAAACCCCTTGACCCCCTTTCACAAAGATCATTTCCAAAAGTTAAGCAAGCAATCGTACAATGTAAGCGGTTTGACAAACGCACTGAGATTTACTGTAGCTACTATATGTGCCAGGAAGATGCTAGTGTGTGGAACAAGGCGTTTTCTGGACTTTCGCGTATGTACAGTGTAATTGGGGACATTTGATACCCTTTTAGCTTGTAAAAATAAGCTGCAGGCTAAAGTTTCAATATGCGAGAGAGAGAAGGACCCCTGAGAGGACCTCTAGCTGCTTTTAGTCCGTCTGTGTGCGCTGTATAGGCCACACAAGGAAACCCAGCCGGGGACATCACCACCACAATTTTAAGCCCAGTTATTGTTAATAATATGGAGGATTAGTGCAGGGCAGACACCATCTGACCAGGGCCGTTGTGGAAAGGATTGTAGAAAAACTGATCACTTTTAGAACCATATATTAGTCCTTGTGTAGTCTGGGTTAAGGTTTGATCCAGGTTTAGTCTTGGTGTACTTTCTTGTTCCATTAGTTCTCGTTGGAGTCCTTTAGTACTAGTTTATACGTGATTAAGACCTTAGCCAATCCTGGTTTAGTGCTGTGTGTATTCTAGATATAGCCCTAGTTCAGTCCTGGTTAAGTCTTGGCTCAGTCGAGGTTCAAATTTGATCTTGTTGATTTGATTTGACTCTTTTTACCATTGTTTTCATATTGGGTCATGTACTTGAAATGAACTATTCCTGCTTTAGTCCTGGTTCATGCTCTGCTTTAGACTTGGCTTATATCTGACTTAGACCTGGTGTAGTACCGGTTCAACTACTAGGTGTTAAGTCCTGGTTCTAGAGCTTGTGATATGTGATACGGGCGTGCGACATTGCGATAATGTTATTGCAATATTTGGTAACACTTTATTTACAGTACCCTTGATACATTGTACGTAACTACATTTAGTACAATGTAATGTGCTCTGTAACAATGTGTAATAACTTGTACCTATGAGTTAGATACACAATGGAAATTGAATAATGTGTATTAGTAGTTTGTAGGTACATAATGTAATAAGACATAACCCTAACCTTAAGCCCTAACCCTAAAGGTCTCGTGTCCTATTTACATTATGTATCTACAAAGTACTAATACAAGTTATTCCATTGTGTATGTAACGTATACAAGTTATTACAGACGGTTACAGAGCACATTACATTGTACTAAATTTAGTTAGGTACCATGTATCAAGGTACTGTAAAATAAAGTGACACCCAATATTTTATTTTAATATTTTAATATACCATTTCAAAACGGTATTTTGCATTCAATTTAAACACTATTTGTTTGAGCATATGGTGTCAAAACAAGACTTCAAAAAACACTAAATAAGGACCAAAACAAGGCCAAAATGGAACTAAATTTGGAAAGTTAAAACTAAAACGGAACTTCTGCACTTTATAAGTTCCATAAATGTTTTAGTTTTAGTTTGAGTTTACACAAATGCGTCGATCTTTGTCAAATGGAAAACTTTGGGGATTTTGTGATATATTGTGGGTTCTTGCAATACGGAAACTGCATCACCTAATATTGCCATACAATATCTTTTGCCACCCTTCCTGGTTCACTTTGTTACTTTTTTTAGTCCCTGTTAACTATGTGTTATATTTGAGTTTATGTCCTGGTTCAGTTTGTGGATTTGTCCATGTTTTGTCCTGGTTCATCTCTGAGATATTTACAATAACACTAACTATGTTCTTTCGCTCTTCTCTTTTTTTTTTACAGGGAGAACATTTCCAAAGAAGGGCCAGATATGTGTGGTACATTACATAGGTAAATGACTCATCATAACAGCGGCTTTTCCAAACAGTTCTTTGTTTTTACTACCAAAACACTTAACGGTATAAACCTGTGTCTCCAGTCGGTTATTAAAAGTACAGCTGTCTGTCGCGTCACCACACCCAAACAACATTCACACGCTTAAGCATTTAACACAAAGACCTCATGAGCCTCGCTGTCATTTTCACATAAGCACACAGACTAGAGACTACACAAACTTCCCCTTTTTTTCCCCCTTGTGTTTCTCAGTGTGACCAATTTTGAGACGTTTTGGGAAATGCATTTGGGTTGTTTGGTGCCTCGGGGTTAGGAGTCCAGACAACTAGGTCAGACAGAATGTAAACAAAAGCTCGCTCAGATGTCATCGCGCTGTTGGAGAATGATTGGCTTATTACAGGGTTATAAAAAAGTATTGTGTCACCGCGCCGGGCTGCTCGGTTACACCTTTGTGTCTGTGTCTTATCGTGTTTTTATTGTCAGGTGTTGGGCGGCAGCCAAGTCATGCTTTTCTTTGGTCCGTGTCCGTGTGATATTTCCATGATACAAGTTCTGTCCTTTTTATTAACCATTGCATCACACAAGAGCGAAATACATGCAACATCTCATTATTCATAATCAAATGTGGCCCTGACCAAATTGTGTTGGCCTATATTGTAATTAATGTCACAGATAGCAAATGCTTTAACATGCTTCCCATAATCTGAATTAATGTGTGTGTATGCAGGCAGAAAGAACCTCTCTTAAATGCACAATTTTGAACGTTTTAATGGCAATGAAACAAACATAGTTGCCAAATTTGCCATCTTTATATTGTTGGCAAAGCAAGTCAGGAACACCCACATTTAGTCCTCCACACCCCTTAAAAAAAACATATATTTGATTATGATACTAGGAATATAAAGACGTGCCCTACTACAATAAGTAACCTGTACTAAACTGTACTGTCAGCTTTAAAGCCACATTTTAATCACTGAAAAAATAGAACACAATTTAGCAACTTATTTTCTTGCCGGGGTGAAAAATAAAACCTGTGAGCCGCTAACTTGTAACTTCGCTGAGAGCAGGACATCACCAGCTAGTCTATATTTCCTTTTTATATTGAAACATATGGTTCATATAAGATTTGGTTATTTTTTCACTTATTGTATGAACTTGAATCGACAGTTGTCTAAATCTTAAACGTTGTACTTTGAAAACTAGGTGACTGTCCAGGATGTTTTCCAGTGTGATAACTGACTTTTTGTGACCATTTTCCCTCCATGGCTTCACTGCTTTTTTAGTTTAGAAGAGTTGTGATTACGATAATGTAATGTAGAGACTAGGGAGACTGATTCATCACTTTTAGAAGGTTTGAAGATTGATTTTGTCATAATAAGTATTGTAGATGTGGAATGTATGATTGAAATTGAGACATAACAGTGAGGGATGATATGTCAAATTGAAATGATTTGTGCTAAACTAATGCAGGAATTACATGCATTGCTGAACATGTTTGTAGAAGTCTAAATACAGGGTTAGCGGACTCCGTGGTTTGCTAATTGCAACAATTAAATTTGCAATTTCGATTGGATTACTGTTCATCTTGCGGCCTGAAGCTACCTTCGTCATGCACGGTGTCGTCATCACCCCGCATTGCACTTTCACCTACCACCCACACGCTCGTTCTGACCTTTTGATAACTCACTTTCGAAGCTTCTGAAACCCTTATATGGAGGGAAGTGTATTTCATTCATTTGTTTTCCTGCTAGCAAAAGCACTGGGTAGCATCTGACTAAAGCTAATGGTGTCGTTTGACTTGCAACGGGGTGAAAAGTCCATAGGTTTCACCCCTGCCTATTTTTATGCCACACTCCGCTGGTCAGTGACTCAACCATCATGCAAAGTACAAACTGTGAATTAAATGTAAAATCAAGAAATGGCTGACAGCAATAGTACATTGAAATTTGTCCTGTGGAGGGCAGGGAGGAAATCTTATTTGTACAGCGCTATTTATCTGACCCAAATTGCTTCACAAGGTACACTTTTTAATTCACTCCTTATACTTATGTTATGATTGGAATCAGGCCTAATTGTGATGGCTACCAACTAAATAAGGATGTGCATCTATTTAATCTTAAGCTATTAATCTATTTATATGCATGCCTTATAGTTTTAAAGGTTAAAGTTTTTCTAGTTTACTATTTATCTACAGTTTTAAGTTGTTTTTTATATGTTGCACTGAAGAAAATTCCTAGATTGTGAACCAAATCTAATCTTATCTTATCTTATCTTATCTCTCTATGTATCTATGTATGTATGTATCTATCTATCAGGGTTTCCGTTAGCCGGCTGTAGCCGGCTTTTGGCCGGTTTGAAAAGCAAATGGCCTGTAAAAATAATTTCCATCGGCCAAATTGGCCGACAGTAAAAAAAAATATAGAAAAAAAATATAGAAAAATATATTAAATACAACATTTTACCTAAGTCAGTGACTAACATGACAAAGTGTTTCGAGACAGGCCTAAATATTACAAAAGGTTATTTCTATCAAAAAAGTTTTCGATTTACGCCCTTAGCCCATTTTACAAAGCGCAGTTGAAGCGCCTTCATCGCTCTCTGGATATGTAACGCTTTTTCTTTGTGCTCCGTCACATTTTCCAAGAAAACGGCGAACTACAGGTACATTTACTTTTATAAAAGTGTGTTAAGAACTCAGCAGCTAATACTTTTGATTAGGATATTCTTGAAACACGTGTGTGTTCAGTCAGACTGACGCGCTGTCCCGTAGCGGTGAAGTTGGTTTCACGTTGGACGTTGGATATTCGCCTCCAACATTAACAGATCGTTCGAACTTAGGGACCGTCTATGAATTACTCTCTTTGTAAAAAGGTGTTGGTTTAAAAAATTTAGTTTAGGTGTGAATCAATATGATACCAAAAAACATTTTTAATTAAAGGAGATAGACTAAATGTAATCTATAGGTGTATTTTCTACCACATTTAATCTTTATAGTATTTTATACCTACTATTGAATGTTTTCAATTTTTTTCAATAAGCCGGTTTATTGAAATTATTATTATTACCTGCCGCCTCTATCGTCTCCACATGCACAAATTTATGTTGGAATTTGAGCTGTTGTTGCATTTTTCTCACGTCGCTCTTTCATTAGAAATAGCCATGTTTTTGGACCCACTAAAGCACTCGTGTAGCAGTCGGTCTAAATGTTGATTGTTACTGATAATAAGCCACATTCATTATATATATTTTTAATGCCGGTAATTCTTGTGAATGGCCGACATTTTACGACGGCTGGGTCACTTCTATCTATCTATCTATCTATCTATCTATCTATCTAGCTATCTATCTCTCTATCTATCTATCTATCTAGCTATCTATCTATACTTCCTTCCTTCTTCCCTTCCTTCTTTCCTTCCGTCTTTCTTTGTTTCTTTCTTTGTTTCTTTCCTTCTTCCCTTCCTTCAATCCTTCCTTCCCTTCAATCCTTTCTGTCTTTCTTTCCTTCCTTCCTTTCTTTCTTCAAATTGAACTTACAATTAGCAAATCATAAAGGCTAAACATTTCTCTGTAAACACACACATTCAGTTTAAACCTCCACAGACATGTTCATAAATGCATGTGCAGCCGATAGTCTAGTTTGCAGTTCATATTTCGGTCTATCTCAAAAGTGTAAACATGCTCTGTGAACCGAAACGTGATTACAGAAAATAAATCTAATCTCTGTTGCGTTTGAAGAATCACATTTAGATATTTTTGCTGAATCTTAAGGCTCTATCTGCTACATCCAGACGTGCGAGTGTGGAGATAGTATAAGACTGCATTGTGTGTGTGTGTCTGTGTGTCTGTCGAGATAACATCAGCTATGTGTGCAGCGCCCATACTACCCCGTCTGACGTCACAGCTAAATGCAGTGGCCTTCCCTTTACCATGTTTGTGATCCCATCCCAACATGAATCCTGAAACCCGACGGTGCTGCTCGGTGCGTCACACAGAAATAGATAGGGCTGTATGTCAGGAGATGCCGTGGTCGCCTTACAAGGGAGAATGCAGCCTTCAAAATCTACCAAATGACTGCGATACCGACGGTCTAGACTAGGGCTGTGCAGTGTTGGGAAATATGTAGTGGCAAATCTTGCTGACGACAAGTATTGCGATTAGACTTGCAGTTCAAGTTCAGGCGCATTAGCATTTAAAGTGATAGTCTGTGAGTTTAAAGGTTGTACAAATTTAATAGTATGCGTATATTTGAGCTCCTGGGACTGCAATTTGATGTAACGTAAGAATTATATATATATTTTTTCCTAAAGTCCCGCCCTTTGCTGATCTCAGGCACTATTTAGATTCTCCAGTGCCATCACTTCGACCAATGAGACGAGTTTTCCTGTCAGGGCCAATCAAAAAGGAAAGGGGCTGGAGCTTGATCATTCACTTTTGAAATCTCTCTCATCATTTTTCAATCTTACAGACGGTCACTTAAAGGAAATATGAACAGCTTAAGTAATACAAGGACCACATGCATTTTAGAACATGTTTGTAGAGGTCTTAACTAGAGGAGGATTAGCTGTTATGACATATCGCCAAATTATTATCAGACTATTTATATTTATATCGCAAGAAGCCACAACAATACTGTACTAGAATCACAGAGGGCTGCCATCTGACTGAGATTTACAAAATGTTTGTGCACAGTATAAAACAAAAATGAATGGTAGTTTAAGCTGGCCGGAAAAAACAAGCCAAAAAACTTTGATTTTCTTATTTAAAAAAAACTCGACTTGATTCGATTCGACATTTAAAGAGGGGTATTATGCTTTTTCAATCACATAGCACCAGTCTATAGCATACTACAATGATGACGTAACCTTCTGTTGGTCTGTATATGCAGTAAATTAAAATAACTGCCTTGAATAAAATTGCTCTCTCAAAATGGCTGTACTGAACGTCTTGAAATAGGCCTCTGTCTCTTTAAGAAGCTTTCCGACACTCCCCTTCAGCACACTGCTGTGGCATTTAAACAACACTACTGTGCGGGGAGGGGGCTCTGCTGAGCTGAGGAGCAGTGGTTGGTGGCTTGGCTAGTGACAAAAGGTCCAGAGGCGTCTCCAGGAGGTGGGGGCGTTCCTAGGAGGACTGAGGCATTGCTACACCTAAAAACACCTAAAAACTCTTAAGTTTTTACTGATTACTCAAAAATATGTGAATGAGCCAAGGCAACACTCCAGGCATGTGTTTAATGAGGGAATGACATAATAACATGATATAAAGCTTGAAAATGTCGATTTGACATAATACCCCCCCTTTAAGTAATACAAGTACCACATGCATGAGGTCTTAACTAGAAGAGGATTAGTTGTTATGACATATCGCCAAATTATTATCAGACTATTTAAATGACACATTATCGCAAGAAGCCACAACAATACTGTACTAGAATCACTGAGGGCTGCCATCTGACTGAGATTTACAAAATGTCTGTGCACAGTATAAAACAAAAATGAATGGTAGTTTAAGCTGGCCGGAAAAAAAACAACCCAAAAAACTTTGATTTTCTTATTAAAAAAAAACTCTACTTGATTCGACTTTTTTTTTAAAACACATTTAAAACAAAATAACTGCAGACTGTAATTATATTGGAAATTCTTATTGTTTTTCGTTAAAGTGCATCAACAAACCTTGGAAAATGGCAAAAGCACTGTGCAGTAACAAAGATTTTTAGACATCCAAATTATGAATACAAAAAAATAAAAAAACATTCTGAAAATAAGATTTTTACCCCTGTATTCTTCTTTTGTGAGCCAAAATAAAAATAGTGACTTATATTTTCTGTTTAAATTATAAATTAAGGTACTGTGTTGAAATGGTGTAATAAAATATCGTGTTAATATCATTATCGCGAATTCGAGACGCAATAATTTTTACAGCTTTAATACATAATGAGCTCCACTAGAAGTCGATTCATTTTTGTGCTTTCAGAGGAAATATTTATCCTAAATAGTTTCAGTTTTTGAGAGTCGTTAATTGCAACCTTTAAAATTTCTATTTTGCAGCCCGAGTCTTATTGCTTCATCGACTAGGACCTCCGATATGCTGTTTATTTTCTTTGCACCTAATTACATGTTCCACTCGGACACTTGAGATACTTACATTTTTGCACTGTGTTAGTTAGGACTGGTTTGTATCCATTGCAGACAGCTGTGAAACGCACCAACGGGTATAAGTTTGCCGTAGACGCGCAAATCGCATCTCGTTTTATCCTCACTCGGGCCGTAAGGGGTGGAGTTGAGGGGGTGGGGGGGGGGGCTCGTTGTCGTGCGCTGGCAGCTTTCCTAGACGAGGGTGAGACAGGATACAGTAAAGGGGAGCAAAAAATAACCCCACCCTGCCTGCCTGCTGCTCCACAAGCGTTTTGCAGATCCAGCCAGACTAAGCTGAGCAGTCTAGCACGCGAAAGCCTCTCCAGAGAAGAGAGCGCAGGAGCCTGGCAAAGGAAGCCACACCAGCGAATGCTTTATTTTTTGCGGAGAGACCCCACCCATGCTTAGCCCTGCGCTCCGTGATAACAAACCAGCGATACAAACGGCATTTAGGGCCTGTTTTGATTGTGGATGCATTCCTGGGACAACTGGTCCTCCATGTCTGCAATGCCTTGATCATGCCTCATGCGGCACATTACAGTATGTAAAGCCATGAAGGCGTGTCCATCGCATTAAAGTAAAGTGCACCAACACAAACATGCAGTATATCTATCTAACAAATAAGGCAGGACCATAGGTGAGTAGTATATCTACTCAAGTAATGATACAGTTACTTATATTTATAGTGATCATTCAAGTAGAGAAATATTAGGTGAAAGCATTAGGTACTAGGACTGTGACAATATATCGATTTTCCGATATATCGCGATATTTTGCGGGACGATACAATACCTTTTTATTCCGATATCGATACTTTTGATGACGTCATACATATTAATGAGCAACGTCATGCATATGTATGAGGCAGCAGTGCTCCACTGTTTTCACAATCAATAGAGGCCAATAATGATCAAGAAGTCAGTCAGGACAGCAGGGGGCAGCACTACAGTTTTAAATACTTGGACTAAACACGGTCACATAAATAAATTACTTTAATGATAGTTTTTATAATTATAAATGAGATTAATTTGGGGTCGATTTATTACTTTTCAAATAGGACTGTGGTTTCTTGTCACTGACAGATCTATAGACTCATTTTCAATGTGTAAGTCAGGGATCATTTATAAAAGTGGTACAAAGCACATGAAAAGAAATGTAAATGATAAATATATGTAGTATGTTAAAATAAAGGTTAAAAGTAGCATGTTTTTTTAATTGTGATGTATCGTAGCTTATTTTTGTGCAATATATCGATTATCGCAGTATCGGTGTATTGTGAGATAATCGTTATTGTAAGCCATGTATCGCGTATCGAATCGTGAGGTACCCAGAGGTTCCCAGCCCTATTAGGTACTGAGCAACATTTGAGTGTAAAAGTCAGACTTTTGTGTAATGGCAGTGTAATCTGACAGCCAAAACATAAAATAATGTGAGATTTGTGTTACATCTCATTATCGAGTCTTGATACTTCTAAATAATATTGCTGCTCAAGTAGAAGTATTGTGAGGTATAGACAAGTGATATATCAGCCAAATGGAGAGATTTCTAACTGCATTGCTTAAGAAATGTTGTGCTGCATAGATTTATTGGACTTTGCTTAACTATACTCATAACTGATTTGAAAATAGCATCCACCGATATTGTTTAACCTAATACTACTACTTTTTTACTCTCTGAAAAGTGTGCACATGTAAATAAAAAGTTGCCCAAATTAATGAAAAGCGGCTACAAGTACTTAAATAAATGTGGCCATTAAATTGTGCAAAGTTAACGCTTTCACTGATTCTTGAGTTCGTTCAGGGTAAATTTCCGTAAAATTTCATGAAATAAACCCCTGGCTCTTTTGACAATCAAGATCTGGTTCTGAAAAAAAAAAAGAGCCGATTCGGTTGTGAACGTCGCATCTAAAAGGTGGGAACCTCTGGGTACTTCACGATTCAATACAATACACAATACATGGCTCACGATAACGATATGCCGATACCGCCATAATCGATGTATTGCTCAAATTAACCTATGATGCGTCACTGTTTTTAAAGAAGCAAAAGAAATGTGTAACCTTTTCGTGATTTCCATTTCTTTTCATGTGCATAGTTCCCCTTATTCTTAAATAAGTGAAAGGAACCCTGACTTATCACTAAATGAGCCGATTGATCTGTCAGTGGCATCACATCATTTATTTAAATGCGCAAGAAACCACAGTCCTGTTTAGACAATGTACAAATTAACCACAAATTAATCCTATCTATAATTCAAAATTCTAGGGCTGCACAGTATATCGCAAAAACATTGTATCGTGATATTAGATGATGCAATATCCATATCGCATGAAGCCACGATATATTGCAACTTCGCTGAAGTGCTAAAGCACATTTTTTTGCAAACTCAGTCAAAAACAAACAATGCTTTGAACTTATAAATGTGAACAAGTTCAGTGTTAGTCAAACGTTTACTAATTTAGTTAAATTTTAGTCTTGTTATGGTTCTGATGTAGTCTTTCTGTAAGTCTTCTTTTGACATATCGTAATGAAATAATATCGTTATCGCAATATCGCATATCACAAGTTACTTCACTATCGTTCAGCATTATAAGGAATGTGTGTGTGATAGGGCTGAACGATATGGACAAAATTTCATATCTCGATATCGATACAATTCGATATAACTATAGGTTAGGTGAAAACCAAGCATTTTTCAGAAAAATAAAAACATAATAATAAAGAGTGCAGTTTTATTGATGAAAATCTATATCATTTCTAACTTGCTTTTTCGATTTTAATGTTTTGAATGTTCATATCTCTATATCGATACGATAACGATATATCTTTCAGCCCTAGTGTGTGATAGTGTTTGTTCCAACTGCTTAAGATTCTGTCTGCCTCATTAATATGCACGACGTCTTTCATGAATGGACGTGATGCCGTAATAGTGTTGATATCGTATCGTACCGCAAATATCGCGATTCATAGCAGGAGCGATATATTGTTACACCCCTAGTCACATCTCTACTGCATACAAGAGCAATCTACTACTGTTTAGGCTCTGTTTTTAGACGATTTTGTACATAACGTTAGACAACTATTGATAATCTAAATATATAGCCTCAGTATAATTACCCTGTGTTTTTATATAGAACAAGATGAATGTAAACCTATACTGTGTGTATCACTGGAAAATGAATTAAAACTCTGTCCTAAGTCTAAGCATTATTTTCCATCCCTCGCAACCTACACACGCAACACCTACAATGTTCCATCGATACAAGCTTCTGTAACTTGACCCGCTCGTGAACATCAATATAGAGAGGCAGTGTATGTTTGGAATTATAAAAGGAACTAATGCATTGCTTGCCAAGTTACTAACCCTGTAGTTTAGACCTAATGCGCACTCATAGGGTACTCTTTATTAGTGCCACTCATTATTTCAACGTGCCATTTCTTCCTGTTTTCAAGCTGCGAAAGTCGGAGTTAGTTGAGTATTTTGCTACTGCCAAAAAACTGTTTCTAGCTCCCACAACACCTCCGGCACATCCTGATATTGTGATGTTGTTCACGTGAATTACCGGTAATTGTTCCGCACTCTTTCATCGCACGGTGAAATGAAGCAAGGCAAGCCGCCATAAAAAGAGATTGCGAGTAGATTTGCAATTTCTGTTTCAAAAAGTGCTGATTCCGCCTGTTTTTTTCCCCCCTCCCCGCAGGTGTTTTCTGGCTTAGTAGTCGTGCGTGAACTTGGTGGCTCCATGCTTGGAACAATCCCAAGCCCACAGATATCTAGCCCAGTGTGATACTTGGAAGCTGGAGATGATGGCCCTTCTAAGTTTAGGGTGGAGTGAAAGTGGAGTAGTGGGCCTTGCTGTACCGGACACCGTCTGTAAAGCCAACTATACGTGCAAGTTTAAATGCTAGATATTCACACTTATTGAATTATGGCACAGAAAGACAAACCCGAGAGAAGATACCAAAATCGTGTGGACAAACTATGAAGACTGAAATATAAATCGTGAAACTGCTGCACGAAACTCAGGCATTCCATTATATAAGAGAACATATTTTGTAAAGAACTCAGCCTTTGCTAATTGCAGCCTTTCAAATTGTGACTTAGATTCAGTTAATCTTACAGCCCTTACTGCGGTCTGCAACTGTTCCTGGTGAGCTTTAGCATAAGCTTAAACTGCATATTTGCTTTGGGCTGTACAGTACGGTACTGAAAAATACGTTTAGGTACTGCTGGTATTGAAAAAGTATCAAAAGCGGGTACCGAAGGAAAAACAAATCTGTAGAGACCAAGTTTTGATGCCTGTCGGTCCAGGGACAGCATTACTGTAAAGGAAGTGACTGTTTCAGCTCAAATAAATGATACAAATTGAAAAGAAATAGTCTTTTATGGAATAAATGAACATAATTGTTATATTTTCTGGTTCTAGAATCTAGATGACAAATATTTTAGTATAGGTATTGAAAAAAGTACCATTCGGGTATCGGTATTGTAAACCAGTGGTTCCCAAGATGATTTTGAGACAATATTTTTTGCATTTCTGACATTGAATTTGATGTATTTTTGATTGAAACAGCAAATGTTAGTGAAATTAAGCCAAATATCGAAATGCAGTATTGAAATATCATTAAAGCAGACTTTGCTAACTTGTTTACCTAAATCCTAATACTAAATCCTTTCCGTAGTCCCTCTGGGGGTAATACAAGTGTTAATGATTGGAGGGTCTTTCATCTCCCCCTGGTGTCTCTGGCCAGAAAACCACACTTGCAACTTTGCCTGCACTGGCTCGGAGGCGCAATACACACTAATGGAATCACGAAGAAGAAGCTAACAGGCTAACGGGCAAAGCTAACTGTGGGCTAGCCCCACTTAAACAGTATTTACATCCAAAATTATCTCCATTGTGTAATTGGATGTACAATATCCCTCTCTCCCTTTGTCTTTCTGTCAGCGTAATTAATGAGTAAAAAAAAACGCAACATGCTACGACACCTGCAGTGGCGCTTATGGCCTCTAGGGGCAAGAGTTACTTAGTACTGCTTTAAACCAGTTTTTAAAAATGATTGTTCACCTTAAATTATAATAAATGCTAATTACATTTTACAGAAGGGGGTCCCGAGTTGTTGGTTGAATCATTTTGGGGGTCATGGCCTGAAAGGTTTGGGAACCACTGTCTTACAAGTATCATTAAAAGTACTGGTATCAATTTGCTTTTTCTCATAGTTTTCTTCTGAGACTATGGGATGGGTAGGCAACGTCAGGCCCAGGGCCAAAATTTGGCCCTCCAGCATAGAACCTCTGGCTCCCAAGATGATTTTGAGAAATATTATTGCACACATCATTGAGCAATCACCTGTTAAATTAAATACCCAAACCCCCATTAGGTCACATAAGATGTCCAATGCTGGGATTTGAAGAAAGTGGTGTTTACTTTAGGGGCCACGATTGGGAGGTTTGGCCCTTGGTGTTTTGACAAGGAAGAAAATCGGCCGACCACAAAACAAACTCGCCTTCCTCTGGATTATGGGGTTGCAGTTTGTTTGGCGCCATTAGTAACTACAAGAGATCTAGTCATATCTCGGGAGCTAAGCAGGGATGGGCCTGGTTTGTACCCGGATGGGAGGGAGGCCACGAGGGAACCCCAGGCGCCTGTGTGAGTCAGTGGTGGGCAGAGATGCATGCTTCTGTCATTGTACCCCTAAGAGCAGCTGTGGCTACATACACATAACTTGGAGTGAAGGAAAAATTGTCCATTACGGGGCGCTTTGGGTGACTGTCATTTACACTTCCCTTCCCGATCTTATGTTTATGATGAGATTAGCCGTTAAAATTCCACTAAATTTTTTTTGGCGTGTGCGCGACTCATCTTCAGCCACCGTTTCTAGCACAATCCTTCTTCCTTTTTTCGCGCTGTGACTCGCGCTCATATTACGAGCGTGACTTGGATTACTGTAGGGTCCGAGTTGAGAGCATGTAAAAATAACTAATGAACAAAGTGGTGGTTTTTGCGGCGTGCCAGGGCCCCGCTGTTGTTATCACGCTTGAATTGCTGGTGACTGTGAAGGAGCACATTCCTGCACTTTCTTCCCCCGGTGGTCCAGATATGGGCGAGCTCTGGCCTAGTTCACTAAAAATAATTAGTCCTAAACCAGGCCAGGTTGCTATTTTAGCATTTGCGATGACAGACCAGATCAGAGACACCTTTTTTTTCTTTTTTTTTAACAAATACGTGTTTGTGTTTTGTTGTGCTAAACTTTGTTGGCTTTTTTTTTTTGCTATTAAAATCCTTGCAGCCGTAATTTTGAGCCCTAAAATGAGAATTGCTGTTATCTAAACTTGCCTCCTCAAAGCCTCCACTCCTGTACCGCCCACAGAGAAGCGTGAGAGGGTGGAGGCTGGTTTGGATAAATGTTCTTTTGTCTTTTGTTTTGCGTGTTGAAAGAGTTGAGCTAAATCTGAGCTACATCTGTAAGCATATCACAAATGCACCACTTCAGAAAATATCGCAGTTATGCAGTGTACCAGAAATCAATCAGCTATGACCAGGAAAAACTCTTTCCACTGAAACCCATCCGGTGTAATGTAATAATATCACAGAAAAGGAACTGGACTCCCCAGATGTCCATTTCAAGGACGCAGCTTTTAGATTTAAAGCAGTGCTGCACATGTGAACCTGGCTTTGAGACAGCGGTGAATTAACTTCCTTCTAGCCCACAAGGGAAAAAAACTCAACAAAGACACTGGTCCCGCCCTCACTCCTGTTCTGGATAAGTGGGTTAATAGAGTAAAGGCAGATTATTATGCAGTTAAGATTATTATTACTTTTTACTATCTATATATTTGGACAATTGTGGAAATGATTGATGACGGCTACTTTGGTAATCAATAAGTGATTTTTTAAACAAGCCCTCTTTGTCTCAGCTCAGAAATTTTGTGATATTAGAAAATGCTCTTTACTCGCAACAATTATTTAAACACCTTCAGTAATTTTATATATAGGTTGGTGGTTTTTTTTTTTAATGGAATTTTCATTGTCATTGAGTGAACTGTGCCAAAATGGCCTTAAACGTCATTGACCTCTTAAAGCAGTACTAAGTAACGTGTTTACCTTAATAAATCCTTTCCGTAGTCCCTCTGGGGTAATACAAGTGTTAATGGGACGATTGGGGGTCTTTCATCTCCCCCTGGTGTCTCTGGCCAGAAAACCACAATTGCAACTTGACTGCCACCGGGGCGGAGCAACCAATACACACTAATAGAATCACGGAGAAGAAGCTAACAGGCTAACGGGCAAAGCTAACTGCGGGATAGCGTCACTTTTAAAAGTATTTACAGCCAAGTTTGAGTGAAAAAAAAAAATCCCATTGTATAACTGTATGTACAACACCTCTCTCTCCCTTCACCTTTTCTGTCAGCGTTGTATTTACTCTCCAAGACATTTAATAAGTTAAAAAATTGTAACTTGCTAAGACACCTGTAGTTGCGCTTATGGCCTCACCTGAACCAAGCCCATTTTCTCCATTTTGGCTTTACCCAAATCTCAAAGCATAAAAAAAAAATCTAAAAAATCTAAATAGAGACAAAAACAATGATGAGGAAGCAACAATAAACGACCAAAAATAAATAAAACGTGCCAGAAATGCGACAAAAAAGTGACAAAAACATGACAAAGAAAGACAAAACACAACAAAAATGTGACAGAAATGCACCGGCAACGTGACAAAAAAGTTACGATCACTTGTGTAGGTCTTAACTTACACTGTTGCTCTCCAGTCCTGAAGCTTTTAGATTTGGGTAAAGTTTAACTGGGGAAAATGCGCTCGGTTAAGAGCATCAAACTGGCATTAGATATACTGCACATTTCTTGGAAAATAGTGAGCAAAGCACATTAAAGCACATTAATCTGCAGTTTTGTTAGAAATTGTACTAAATTTCTCAAAAGTAAATTTCTCCTCATTCCTCAAATTGGGAATGTATAGATTTTCTTTTGCGTTTATAGCATTAAATATGTATGTTGTATGTACCTTGAAAACAGACTTCATAATGCCCCTTTTACTCTGCAGTTCTGTCAATGTATCTGTCTTTCTGTTCTGTTGTTTTGCCTCCCCCTTTTTCTGGTTTATTTATCCCTTTTTAGAAGTCACTAATGTGTTCTATTTCGTTTCAATCACTAAACGCTGCATGTTTCTCACTCATCCGTAAAGCACAAACTCCAAGAATTTGCCCGAACCGTTCCCTTTGTTCACTTGATAACTGAGCTTAATCCAAGGTTCAGATAAAGTGTCTAGACTGTCGTAATCCTTTGACTAATCTACGGGGGATTAATTTTTAACTACTCCCAGTGGCCACGGCACAAAACCACGCCGCTAATCTTTTTAAACGTGACTTTTTGTTTGCTTTGTTTTACTGTACACGTCCAAACCGAAGATCTGAACTGCGCAGGAATAAAACCAAGCTAATTCTTGTTTTCTCGTTTACAGGTATGCTGCAGAATGGAAAAAAGTTTGACTCTTCTCGAGATAGGAACAAACCATTTCAATTCAGGCTCGGGAAGTCGGAGGTCATCAAGGGCTGGGAGGAAGGCGTAGCACAGGTGAAGAAGAGGACAGAAATGTGACCTTAGCAGTCATTATTACTGTTAATGGCGTAGACCAAGGGGTTTGTTTTTAGGTCACATCATAAAAACAATAATTACAGATGGAGGTCTAATACTGTATAACTCTTTGAACAAAACAACAAACTTCACAATGTTATACTGTGTTTGAAATTGTGTAAACCCTGCCTGTGGCTTGTGATTAACAGTGTGATTAAACGATTCTGCGAAGCTATTGTGCAAAAGAATGAGTAATAAATTGCACCATATTGCAGATTTTTCAGCCCAGTTCAGATGTGAATCTCTGTTTTAATTCCTCGGCCTATCCTATTTTCCACACACAAGAACTGAATCATTTTTCAGTTGAACGGACTTTTTTTTCAAGATGAATATGGCAAATGTGTGAAACAAGTTCTATTTATTCACTATATCTGGATTTACAGATATATATATATATTTTTTCAGATTCACTTCCCTATGAACACATTAAATACATCGTGGAAATACGATCTGCCAACAGGGTTTCCACGGGGCATGAATAGGCATTAAATTAATTATGCCAAAATTAAGTCGTTAAAAGTAATTAAAGGTGCACTATGCATCTTTTATATATAAAAAAAAAGTTGATATTAGTGCGTATTTGGCCTTTCAGAAACCCAGTGGCTGTATGGCTGGTTAGCTTAGCGCCTTTACTTACCATCCTGGCGGCTCCTCTTTCAGTTGTTTTTTAGGATTTTGGTCAGGTTTTCTCTGTTGAACCGTTTCCATGGTTACGCATACATTTCATGCCAAAAACCTACTAGAAATCCTATAAAACTTGAAATGAAATTGATCCTGTAGCATCATAGGGGCCACCGGGATGGAATTTTAAGGCGCTATGCTAACCACCAATACAGGGGCGGGGTCACTTGTTTTTTACTTAAAAATGTGCATAGTGCACCTTTAAAAAACATTCAATCTGATTCAAAGTGACATTAATCTACATTTCTTAGAAAATCTAGGTCTAAAACAAAATGTCGGCAAATTGTAATCATTACTATGTGTTAGAGAAAACACGATGTTGTTAGATCGGATAGATGAAAAATAGGCAGGAGTCTGGACGGCTTATGCACAGAACCATCGGTGCAAGACATGGAAACATGAACTCAAGACATTGCGCTAGTCTGACCATTCAAGTCTGTTGTGCGTCATAATGATATGCAAGCCAAAACATGTAGTACCTGGGAGCCAAAGTTATAGCTATAGGCAGAGAAGGTACAATATGAAAATAGCAATTTCATTTTATTGTCTAACGTTAGTGTTAAAGGGATATTTCAGGATTTTTGACATTGGGCCTCATTTCCTAGTTATCCAGAGTGTTGTTGATGTCTGGAGATATTTTTTTCTTAAATTCATGCAGTTCTTATATTTGAAGAGTCTAATGGCGCTAGGCTAGGGCAAGGCTAAAGCATTTCTATGGTATCAGTTAGCCTGCATTAAAAACAGTCTGACCCACTCCACAGTGCACCTGAGGTAAATCACTTATAACACCAGACTAACGATATAAATGTCTGTGTTAATAGAATAATTTGTGAAATATAACTGACCTTGTATCACATGAATTACCGCATTTTGAGGGACTATTTTCTCGCAGATCACTCCACCGCTGCGTTAGCTTACAGCCACGAAGCTGATGCTGCTCAAATATAAGTTATTTTAAATGCAAAATGGTTAAAATTATTCTATCGACACAGACATTTATATGGTTAGTCTGGCGTTATAAGTGATTTGCCTCAGGTGCACTGTGGAGTGGGTCAGACTGTTTTAATGCAGGGTAGCTGTTACCATAGAAATGCTTTAGCCTTGCCCTAGCCTAGCGCCACTAGACTCTTCAAATATAAGGACTGCATGAATTTAAGAAAAAAATATCTCCAGACATCAACAACACTGGATAACTAAGAAATGAGGCCCAATGTAAAAATCCTGAAATATCACTTTAAAGGGACACTTTCACATAGTTTAATATATATAGAAATAAAGCGTCAAGAAAACACAAACTGGCAATTGTCTCGGTTGTACCCGAGTGCAGGTGCCTATAGATAACATTCAGGGTCACAGCGCTCCAGCAGCCCATTCCCATCACTCCTTTTTGAACACATAACGGGCTAATGATAAATATCCCCTTTGAAGTATAGCCTTTCCTACTCTGTATAAGATTGCAACATGTTCCCTTTGTTACACACACACACGCTTCACTTTTGAGCAGCACGACCGTGACTGCAATGCATTACTTGCTGACACTTCTTATTCAATAAATGTACCAAAACTGAGAACTTGTCTCACTGCCTATCCTTTCAAGTCTTTCATGGTAAGAGTGGAGCGGGACCTTAACATTAGGACTATTGTGTTGTTTGCTGCAGTGATGTAGATTGTAAAAGACCTGAACCATTTGCTAATTAAGACCATTAAAATAGAAGATCTGTTGCACATGATCTAGCAGTTTTAGTGTATCATGTATTGACTTATATTGTGTTTGTGTTTCAGATGAGCCTGGGCCAGAGGGCTAAACTCACCTGCACACCAGACATGGCCTATGGAGCTGTGGGTCACCCCGGAGTCATCCCCCCCAACGCCACACTTATATTTGATGTAGAATTACTCAAACTGGAGTAAAAAAACAACAACAACAAAAAAGAAAGAAGAAAAGAAAAGAGAAAAAAAGTCATCCTTGAAGTTTTAAATGTCAAGCCAGGCTGCATTTGCCACAGGGAGACCCATTACCAGCTGTTGCCTCCCACAATTTGTTTATTATCGTTTCATTTCTACTTTTTCAGTTCAGTATTTTAAAAGTATCTACGTATGCTGCTTAGTTGCCACACCTCATGTATGGATAATGCAAGAAATTTACATCCTGCTTTTTCCAGACACATCATGCATCGTCTTTGTTGTTTTGCGTAAAATTATGCTTTTTTTTTTTTTTTTTTCTTTTTGAGTTCTCTCATCTGTAATTTTTTTTTGTTAATAAAAATCAATTAAACACCTGATTAAACCACACTAGCCTACTTTGCAATCAAAATATATACTGCCTTACAGCGTAATCAAACAGAGGAATGAGGGTGGAGTTTGAAAGTACAATTGCTAATTCTTAATATTCTACCTGGGCATTACCACTGTCTGCATTGCCACTTTGATAAAATAGCAAAAAGGTTAGTCCTGCTGAATGCTCTGAATGACGTTGCTATGTTTAGTAGTATGTTTTATATCCCTCATAACATTTACTGCAAATGTACCCTATTCAAGCCAATAATACTGTACATAACACTATGAGAGCCATTACAGCTGAACTTATCGACCAAGTCTTGAATAAAATGGCATGTACTGTGTTGAGACAGACTGCTCTTGTCTTTCTTGTTATGTAAAGATTAATAGATTACAACGCCGCCCCCTGGTGTCCAATTTAATAAATGCAATTATAAGCTCGGGCGGATATAAACTAAACGATTTATGAGAATTTTACGAGCTGTCCGGAAATCATGAATTTGAATAAATCTGTGGCCATAATAATATAGATCTGGATAAAGTATGGGACAAAAAATTAAATTAAATAAATCCTCAATTAAAAAAAATTAAAATCAAGGCTGAAATAATGGAAATACAGTAAAAAGCAATGTATTACTCATTTACCCATACTATATATATTAAAATGCATGAAAAGCGTTACTCAAAGGTTTTTGACTGGAGTTTATAGACCAGTGTAACGCCTGATTTGAAAGCTAAGACCTACAAAATTGATCAAAGATTTTTCGTTGCGTTGTTGCCGTGTTGTCGTCACTTTTTTGTCGTGTTTTTGAAGCTTTTTCATTGCTTTTCTGTCGCTTTATAGTTGCGTTTTTGACGTTGTTTTGTGGCTTTTTCGTGATTTTATATTTTTAAGTTTTTTGTTAAATTTTTATCGCCTTTTTGACGTTTTTGTTACATTTTTGTTACGGTTTTGGTGCTTTACTGTCACGTTTTCGTCACGATTTTGCCGCGTTTTTGTTGCGTTTTCATCCTCGTTTTTGTTGCTAATTTGCTAATACCTAATTGCTAATAATTTGCTAATTGCTAATAGCTTTTAGATTGGGTAATGGCGATGGGGAGAAAAAGTGCTCGGTTCAGGTTGTTAAAAGATTTTTATTTTACTTCTAGTACAAGCATTTATAAACGACCAACATTGTAAACATGCCTTTATTAGCTTGTATTAAAAACAACAACAAAAAGTACAATAAAAATACAAGCGAAAATAATTATTTACTTCCGGGTTGTGGGTGAAAGATCGTCCCTGAAAGCTGTCCTGTGATTGGATAAAACGCAATGTTATGAAACGTCATTGGCTAAACTACTGCACGCCTTTTGCAAACCAGAAACAGCTCGCCACAAGGTCAGAAATTCTCTTATATGAGACAAATAGCTGCAAATATTTTTAGTGATTTTGATACTGTTTCGTTTGTGGTCACGGTATTTAGTTGATGGCGAGAGTAGTTGAGTTGTTTGACCCCCAGAGTTAGCCAAAGTGACTGTGTGCGCAGCTCTGTTATGTTCACCCCCTTTAAATATTATTATACAATACAAAAAAACCTACTTATTTCCATGCTACTATAAAAAAGTGCTATTCAAACTAATGTTGCAAATGCCTATTATTGGCGTTGATTTGTTAAGTAACGTGCTAAAGTGGTTTCATGTCATTCATCAGATATAATAATAATCGTTGAAGAAAGCTGTCAATCTTTGTCTCTTATAGTCGAAATGCAAAAAACAATGACGTAGGCTAATCGAAATCCACATTGTTTATCCTTTGAAACGTCTGCCTCTTCAGTCTTCATAAACAGCAGTTCAGTTGCTGGAGATGTTCACCCACTTATCACCCATGCAGCCTTACCATTTACTGGCAAGGCTGCATGCTGCTTTTGTGTTCTTGGGCAAGACACTCTACCAACCAGTGTCTGTGCATAATTCTATATGAGTATTATTAATCTGTAAAAACACTCTGAAATAAATAACTATTACTGCAAATTATCATTGAATAGAAGTTGAAGAAAAAAATAATAATATTGAAATACTATTTCCGAGATAAGTACCCCCTGCTAAGTGCTCATGTACCCCCTGGGGTCCCCGTACCTCTAGTTGGGAAACACTGCTCTAGTGGACAGCCATTCCCATATTCATATCTCATTATAGATATGAATATCCGTGTCCTTCACCGTCTCCTGACCTAAACTTTATTGAAGATCTGTAGAAGAGAAGTGTTGGACAAACAGCCCAGAAATCGCTCAGTAAGGAAGAAAGGGGTAAAATCAAATCAAATTTTACTAGAATTTAAAGACTTTAGTTATATTTGGGGGCTATGAGACATTAATTCTGCCGGGTACCCAACTTTTGCTCTGGCCTTTTTTTATCCATCCATCCATTTTCTTCCACTTGTCCGTTGCCGGGTTGTGGGACAACTGTTGGAGCTGCTCAATCACATTGCACCAGCCCCTATGGCTCCTCCTGCAGGTGGTGGGTCCACAGAAGGACGGCCTCATGGTTCTAACTGGGCCTGTTGGTCTCTCATAAGGGGCTTCTGAACTGCTCTTGTCTGACTCGTCATCTACAGTAGGACCTGTTTGCCATGGGAGACCCTACTAGGGGCACGAAGCCCCCGACAACATAGCTCCAGGATCATTCGGGTGCTCAACCCCTCCAACACGTTAAGGTGGCGGTTCCAGGAGGGGCCTTTTTTTTACATTCATATTATTTTGAAAATGTAGATCATTTCAGCTTCCCCTTGCTTCATTATCCATATTATTAGAAATTTGGAGCAGGGGTTCCTAAACTTTTGCAACCCACTGTGTAGTTGCCCTAATTTGGGAACTATTGTCTGTTTTCTAACGATACACAGGTCTTAAATGTTTCCTCTTTGTTTCAGTGGTCCATGCTTGCCTGAGGGGCTGCAGTCAGCATGTTGTCGGCACACAGAGCAATATCCGTCCGCCGCCTCCTCAAAGCCTCTGCTGCCGCATTGAACTCTCCCAGCTCCCTGCTCCACACCAGCCTCAGATGTCGAGATCAGTCCGAGATCCATCCGGAGTGGGCCAGCCTGGCGAAGAAGCAGCTCAAGGGAAAGAACCCTGAAGACCTGATTTGGCGCACGCCCGAGGGGATTCATATCAAACCCGTGTACACTAAAGCGGACTCGGCTCCCTTTGCAGATGAGCTCCCAGGAGTGTTCCCCTACACTAGAGGGCCCTATCCCACCATGTACACTTACAGACCGTGGACAATCAGACAGTACGCCGGCTTCAGCACTGTGGAGGAGAGCAACAAGTTTTATAGGGATAACATCAAAGGTATTTAAAGGGGGGTATTATGTAAAATCGACTTTTTCAAGCTTTATATCATGTTATTATGTCATTCCCTCATTAAACACATGCCTGGAGTGTTGCCTTGGCTCATTCACATATTTTTGAGTAATCAGTAAAAACTTAGACGGCAGCCATTTTAGGTGTAGCTATGCCTCAGTCCTCCTAGGAACGCCCCACCTCCTGGAGACGCCTCTGGACCTTTCGTCACCAGCCAAGCCACCAACCACTGCTCCTCAGCTCAGCAGAGCCCCCTCCCCGCACAGTAGTGTTGTTTAGATGCCACAGCAGTGTGCTGAAGGGGGCGTGTCGGAAAGCTTCTTAAAGAGACAGAGGCCTATTTCAAGACGTTCAGTACAGCCATTTGAGAGAGCAATTTTATTCAAGGCAGTTATTTTAATTTACTGCATATACAGAGCAACAGAAGGCTACGTCATCATTGTAGTATTCTATAGACTGGTGCTATGTGATTGAAAAAAGCATAATACCCCCTCTTTAAGGCTCAATGCTCTGTCTACAATTGTGTCTGTTCTCAGAATCAGAAAGCCATTGTCAGGGAAGGTACATTCACAGACAAGGATTACTTTTTTTCAAGTGCAATTGTGCAACATGAAACATAAAGAAGTAAGTCTAAAAGTGCATGCAAAATAAAATAAAGTAGGATAAAAAAAAAAGCTCTGAATATGCACAACATACACGGCAGATGCGAATTGCGCAAATGGCAGGTAATGGGTTATTTAGTGATGGTTATTTTGATGGCAGAGGGAAAAAGCTGTTCATTATGAAACGTTATCGCCTCTATTTGACGCTTGTTGAAGAAGAAAATACGAGAAACTAGTTGTTTTATGTACACACAGAATGTATTGAACTACAGTAGTTTTTGTTTCATGTCGATTGGCTCAACTCAAGACATTCTAGATTGTCATGTCATCCATCAATCAAACTTTATTTACAAAGCAACTTTAGCTGAACAGGTGCCTAAACGACTCAATGGAAAAGAGACAGTTTTGGAAAGAAGGCTGCAAACCAAAAAAATCTACAAATGTTGAACATGATCATTACTTGGAAGTGATTGCATCCACAAACCTGGCACATACATCTTATGGCTGGCAACTTACCAACATCAAACACATAATTTCAAATTTTGTCACCACTTTTAGACAGCTTTAAGGGACAGTAATTTGACCCGAGTTCATGCATGGTTAAAGAGGAGACATTGAATTTCATGCCAGTTTTGTTTCATGTGGATAGGTCCAGCCATTACAGAGCTATTACCCATAAACCAAGTTGAAAATTCATCATTTTGACAGTTACCATAGTTGCCACAATAGAGGTCTTAGCTCCCCCAACTCAGTTTTAAATTCTAGGTTGTTAAGGATGGTGTAAAGGCAAACTATTACAGAGACATTATCCATAAACCAGACATAAACATCTGCATTTTAAATAGTTGACATGATTCTACTTTGAATCCTTACTTTTCATCTCAATTTAGAAGTTAAATGTTTCTTAGAATATTATAACATCATTTTAATGCAACGTGTTTGGCGGTATAGACTTTTCTCTAATCTAATTCATTCAATCTCTTTATGTTTTGTCACTTAAATGACATCTGCATCATCAACAATGATCTTATTGCAAGTAGATTATGATGACAATGATTTTTTTGTGTATGTGTGTTTGCAATGAGAGCTTAATTTTAAGTGTTAAAACTTGCCCCATGGACAGATTTCTTGAAATTAGTTCCAGTTTACTTAAAGGAATAGGCCACCGTTTTTACATACTGAGATATGTTCTTACCTTAGCTTAGACGAGTTCATTTGTACCTGTCTGGTCTCCACGTGTGCCTTCAGTCACGTAAACACAGCACAGACGGCGTTAGCATTTAGCCTCTCGCTTCTCCTCTATAGCTCCAAACGAGGTGAAGATAGAAGCTACCAAACTCTTCCACGTTTTCCGTATTTAAATATGGTTACGTGAAGTGTTACACCATAAAGTATAATTACACAATATTAAACAATGTGGATTTCTAAGCAGATAAAAAGGGGAACTATATTGTAAGGCGTAATAATACCAGGAGTAATTCTGCATCTGCATTCTGCACTACTTTTTAGTTCTGCTCTAGATAAATTATAGAGTAAATGTTTCTGGCTACTCCACCCACTTCTTCTCAAATCTAATCACAGTTTACTAAAAAGTAACTATCTTCCATCTTCTTTAATGTGTCTTTTCTCCCCTGCAGCTGGTCAGCAGGGTTTGTCCGTGGCGTTTGATCTCCCGACGCATCGCGGCTACGACTCGGACAACCCCAGGGTTCACGGAGATGTCGGCATGGCGGGCGTTGCCATAGATACGGTGGAGGACATGAAGATGCTTTTTGACGGCATTCCTCTGGAGAAAATGTCCGTCTCGATGACGATGAACGGGGCCGTTATCCCCGTTTTGGCCATGTTCATTGTGACCGGAGAGGAGCAGGGCGTGCCCTTGGCGAAGCTCACGGGAACGATTCAGAATGACATTTAAAAGAGTTCATGGTCCGGAATACCTACATTTTCCCGCCGGAACCCTCCATGCACGCCATCGCGGATATTTTTGCCTACACTTCGAAGGTAATCTGAACTAAACATAGCCTACAAGGAGAGTCTAGAGATCATCTACCCCTGCCTGAACCAAGCGCATTTTCTCCAGTTCGGCTTTACCCAAATCTAAAAGCTTCGCAACTGGAGAGCAACAGTGTAATGCCTCATTTGAAAGCTAAGACCTACAAAACTGATCGTAACTTTTTTGTTGTCATGTTTTCGCCGCATTTTTGTAATTTTTTGGGTCATTTTTGATGCGTTTTTGTCTCTTTTTTTGTCATGTTTTTGTGGCTTTTTTGTTGCTAAATCATCGCATTTTTCCATTGCTTTTCTGACGCGCTTTCGCCATGTTTTTTGTTGCTCTTTTTATGCTTTTTTTTTTTAAAGCTTTTTTCAGGTTTTCAGCAAATTTCTGACTTGTTTCAAGATATACCTGTAATTTTTTTCTTCTTATTGTTTTTCCCAGATCTCTTTCTCCATCTCCATACTTCGATTAGAATAATACATGCAATATTGTGTAACAAGTGAAGTTGTTTCAGAAAATGTGCAGTTTTATTATGTAGCAGTTTAAGTTAATGGTTCCCAACCTTTCTTTTTCCCACATACCCCTTGAAGCATTAATCTACTGTATACCCCGAGTATCCCCTAATTTGAAGATCCTGCTAAAATTTTAACAAAGTGAGCAACTTAAGGGATATTTCAGGACTTTTGACATAGGTCCTCATTTCCTAGTTATCCAGAGTGTTGTTGATTTCTGATATATCTGAGATATTTTATACTTTACTATACCTTTTAACATAGATTATTCAGTATTTAGTAGTGTTATGTTCAAAACATAGTTGAAATACTCTCAGTCAAAGCTTTTACTGAAAAACATCATTAAAACTAACTTTTCTTTGAAAGTAATATTGAAATTCAACTCAGGGAATTCCAAGCACCCCCTGCAAACTGCTAAAGTACCTCCAGGGCTCCCCCACCCCTGTTTGGGAAACTCTGGTCTAAGTCAGTCAATCAATCGAATTCAATAAACCCCATTTCCTTTTAGTAAAATTCTACATCGATTGCCCTACAATAATGTACAGTGTAAAACGTGTTAAAACTACAAAGGAATGTGCCTAATTAAACTAAATTAAACCTTAAATTCTGTGAAAATACAAGCGTTCTTGTTCATAAAAAATGATAAGTTTCAGGATAGTTATTCATCCAGGTCAACAGATAATTAGTGTCCGATCAATCAAAACAGCTGGACCTTGATTTATGCGGTTAGACGCTGTGATATTCATTAAAATCTCTTTCCAAGGGCAACTGTGCACAACTGGCCTCCCACAGATCACCAAGGCAACACTGCCAAACTAATTAATCAAGTGAGAATACTACTCAGACACAGACGGATAAATCAAGATGCAGTATGATCGATCGGACTTGGTTACATGTTTTGCTAAAAGTTTCTGCACATTTCTGTCAGCTTTACACATTTTTTTGCTCAAAAGATGCCCGTTTTGTCCAGTCTTAAATCTGCAAATGTCTCCTCATTCCTCGATCTTTGGGAATGTTTACAGCTTTGTTGTGTTTGCGATATTAAAAAGATCACATCTAAACATTAGAATAGCCTTAAATCTCACTTGCTGCTACCTTACTTCCTGAAGCCACACTTTGCTATTAATGACACTGACGACTTCCATTTACTCTATTTCCACAGCATATGCCAAAGTTCAACTCCATATCCATCAGCGGCTACCATCTGCAGGAAGCTGGTGCCGATGCAATCCTGGAAGTAGCCTACACAATCGCTAATGGCCTTGAGTACTGCCGCACCGGGCTCAAAGCAGGATTAACCATTGACGAGTTCGCCCCCAGGTACAATATTATGCATTTGATTAAAAACTAGGCATTGCTATTTATATAGAGCCAGAGGGTTTGTCTCTATGTCTTTTTTCTGACATGTTATATGTATTTTATGTCCATTCTCCTTCACTTAACTCGTTCCCCTCATTGTAAACATCTACTTATGCCTTTGGATTATTTGTGTTGTATACAGTATGATGTAGCCCACTCGCTCTCTCTCGATTTCAGCATTTGGTGCTCTATTTGATTAAAACAAACAAACAAAAAACAGTGTACAATTATCAATCAATCAATGGTTTTGTATAGCCCAATATCACAACAGGAGTTGCCTCACAGGGCTGCACTAAACATTAAGGCGATAAAACACAGCAGTAAATAAGGCAATGTAAAGTTCAGGTGAATTAATTATCCAGGCAAACATAATCTCCAAATAAGAGTCGGCAGCAGGTGGTGACGAGCCGCGTGGGACGTGGGTGTCCCCTTTCCATAGACTCTCCAGCACGGCGAGGAAAAACTCAGAAACCCGGGGGAGAAAAGAGAAACCTCAGGAGAACCACAGAAGGAGAGATCCAATCTCATGGACAGACAGACTATAGAGACCCAGGGCCCTAAGAAGACGGGCCAAGACGTCCAGTCCTTGGAGCTTCAGTTCTTGTTGTCCAATCCCTGTCGGCGGGGTTCCTCTGTTCGATCTACACAGGCACTCCCCTAAGGGGGAGTGGGACAGGAGACACCATGTGAATAGTACTGAACAGACTACGGATAAAAGAAATATTGTATCATAATAAGAAAAAGTCTGCAGTGAGAAGAAGAAGAGGATAGCGCTCACTGTACCGTACTTCCCACAGCAGTGTTTCTCCTAAGGCAGCTTTACTTCAGGCTAGAGCTTTACCTAACTGACCTGATCATAAGCTCATTCGAAGAGGTACGTTTTGAGCCTAGTCTTGAATGTGGGGACTGTGTCTGCTTCTTTAACGTGAGCTGGGAGTTTATTCCATAAACCGGAGCTTGGAGCTAAAGGCTCTTCCTTTCCTCCTACAGTGATTTTGGAGACTCGAGGAATCACTAGTAGCCCTGAGTTTTGCTCTGGTTGGCCGATATGGAACGATAGCATCTTGGAGATAGAGCGGAGCCAAACCCTTTATGGCTGTGAGGAGCAGGATTATTATTTTGATTCTAAACTCAACAGGAAGTGGAGAGACTTTAGCACAAGTGTAATGTGTTCTCTTCTCTTTGTCCGCGTTAACAATCTTGCAGTTACAGTAACAGTTATATTCAATCATGATCACATGTTCTGTTCTATCACCGTTTATAGAAACAGAAAGAAAGCACTATGAGTCTGGGAGTTTTTGAACACAGAAAAAGTTTTAAGAATTAGAAATATAAGTGTAAACCCCACATGCTCCGGACCAGTGGTTGACAATTTCTTTCTCCAATTGGACTTCTTTGTACTTCTGTCCATGACCGCTGTTATACAGTAACCTTCACTTCTTCAATAAGGGTTAGTACCAGTGCTAACAAGGACTGCTTCCGAATCGAGCAAATTGGATGGGCCACAGTGTCCGCCAATGACAGGAAGCATCCGAATAGGGCTGTCAATTAGGAAGGAGGTTGGGGAGGAGCCTCAATGTTTCCCATCATACCCCCTTTAGCATAGGACCTCTGGTGGTTTCTCCCCAGCGATTAGGAGCTATGTGCCATCCCATAAGCCACCGCGCCGCCACCCCTGTCCAACACCCTCGAGTGATTCATGCCATTGTTGATTGACAAAATAGATGTTAGAGTCATCACAGCACAGTCACATGTCACTGTGTTAAAGAGCCGCCTCAGTTAATGGCCTAAATGAAGGCAGTTTGTGCTTTGCTTTCAGTAGGAGCTATTATTTGAGGAAATCAGAAGCAGCCAAGGACTTGTTTCAAATTTTAGTTAGAGTAAAATGCCAGCAGAGGGCGCAAGGTAGTCATTTGTTACACCAGTGGTTTCCAACCTTTTCTCTTTGTAGCCCATTCTGTAATCAGGCCGTGCCCCCCAGGCCAAAATCGTGGCCCACACAAATGCAATTTATTATATCCCCTCCCCCCCCGAAACAGCTTTTCAGATGACACATACAGCATTACATCATCATTACGTTTTCCATCATGACACTCAATCAGCGCCCCACTGTTGAGTTTCTTCTCATTTGTCGCGTACTTCCTCCACTTCATGCTATTTCCTCCCGACATTCAATTGCACAGATAATGGCCCTACACGAACAAGCAATCCCCAGACATGCTTTTAAGACCCGCTTGACGTTAAATCTTGAATCAATACAGAGATACCAGGCAGAAAGGTCCCTCGCTTCTGTTTTTATCTGGCTTTAAGCTCTATTCTCATTCCCAAACAAACCACTCTACCAAAAAGAGGAATATGGACTTTATATAAGAATATGCGCTACATACAAGTACTTTTAACTTTTTAAGAATTATTTACAAGCTACCGATTGTGTCACTTCTTTTTATGTGTTTGTGTGTTAGTTTCACAAAGGTTTTCATACAATTTTGTTATTTGTGTTTGGAGCTCAACAGTTCAGGAAGTAAAATCCCATTTAAAATTTAGTTTATTAGTTTATTTGAGCAGTAAACATTCTGCTCAAAAGGAGTGGGCTGAAGCAAAAGCTTATGAGCGCCCACCCCCAAACTCAATGCAATAAAAAAAAGTAAATTTCACAATGGTACAAACGGAACATGGTTCAAAAGTAACAAAAGAACAAGGAAACAACAGCAAAAACATGGATTATATGCACTATCTGATCATCATAGAATGACCAATTACAAGATAGCATTTACATTAAGTAAGATTTACATCACTGAAACTCATGTACTGCTTACATTCCCGAAAAGGAGTAATGCTTGTTACGAAACAACAATGATAAAGCTACATAATGAAAGCGTGATCAGTCACATGCACGACCCCTGAAGGATGCACACATACACACAACATACAAGGGCGTGTACCTTTTACGAATTAACTTAATTTATTGCAAATTACATTATCAATTAGCAGCATCGTATTGTGATTAGCCTCATTGACAAAAGAGAACTTGTTACATTTTAAAGCGGCTTATCAAACCTGGACCAAACTTACAAACCGCTGTTTGAACCGTTCATATAGTTAACAGAAACGAAGCACAACTACAATAACGGTCTCATTTCATGTACGATGTCTAGTACAAAGCAAGTAACGAAATGCAACCATTAATATATTTCTTTCAGATTGTTACCAATGCCAACCATTACCAATAGTCACTTTTATGTTATAAAGGCACATTAAAATACATATTATACTCTGAGATCTTACTACTTCCCAGTTGTCATCACCATCCTCAGTGCAATGTTAATTTGTGTTTTTTGCATTATGTATGAAGTATGATGTACGCCCCACATAGTGTAGTGCATTAAAAAGCCAGGGTGTATAGTGCTGAAGAGCACAGTAGCTCCCCAACAACAAACCCCCATCCAGCTGCCCTAACAGCTGATTTTGTAGATGATGTTCCTATGCTTTGTGGTGCATTAAAAGACAAGGTTTATGAGCCCGTTGGGAGGGTCCCTCTCAACAGATTGATAGCTCGCCTACCCTAATTATCTTTTCTGTATTTTGAGCAATCAAATCTTCATAGACTTGCAGCGCAGCAGCAATGTGCGACATACTGACCATAGCGCAAATATTTTACAAGAAAGTAAATACCAAATACACACGGCTAATGCCTTTTTAGCTGTTAAGTTTGTACATTTGTGGATAAATCAAATTGAAATTGTGCGTTTTATGTCCATGAGTTACATACAGCTGCCGTACTCGGGATAAAGTTCGGGATAAAGAAGTTGTTGTAGCACCTTTAACTATTATGCATGTAGAGTCAACATGCATAGTAGTTAAAGGTGCTCCGTTGTAGACTAACCAGTTTCTATTTGCATGTGTTCGCAGACTGTCCTTCTTCTGGGGCATCGGGATGAATTTTTACATGGAAATTGCCAAACTGAGGGCCGGCAGGAAACTTTGGTCCACGCTTATCCAGGAAAACTTTGAGCCGAAAACGCCAAGTCCCTGCTCCTCCGCACGCACTGTCAGACTTCAGGCTGGTCCCTCACTGAACAAGTGAGTAACGCAGAAATGCAGCCATTTATTTAGAAAATGATCCATTAAACTCAGATTTATTTGTACTTAGTTGTATATTGTGTTAAAAAATAAAGCAAAAACACTCCGAAATACATACCTATTATTGCAAATGATCATTCACAAGGATATTTAACCTCTACCCCCACCTTAACCAAAATCTAAACGCTTACAGTCTATAACGCCTCATTTGAAAGCTAAGACCTATAAAACTCATCTAAACAATTTTTTTCTTTACGTCACTTTATTTACTTTTTTTTCAGTGCTTGCCACTTTTCTGTTACTCTTTTGTTGCTTTTTTGTTGCTCTTCTCTGGGTTTTTTTGTTGCATTTTCGTCACAAAAGTGTAACAGAAAAGTGGCAAAAAAGTGACTATAATGCAAGGAAAAAGATTAGTTTCGATGAGTTTTGTAGGTCTTAGTTTTCAAATGAGGCGTTATAGGCTGTAAGCTTTTAGATTTAGGTTAAGACGGGGGTTAAGGAGGTTAAGGGAACAAGTTTGTCTTCTGTGGAGAAGGTCCAAGAAACAGTTTCTGTAAATATAGTTAAAGAGGGGGTATTATGCTTTTTCAATCACATAGCACCAGTCTATAGCATACTACAATGATGACGTAACCTTCTGTTGGTCTGTATATGCAGTCAATTAAAATAACTGCCTTGAATAAAATTGCTCTCTCAAAATGGCTGTACTGAACGTCTTGAAATAGGCCTCTGTCTCTTTAAGAAGCTTTCTGACACGCCCCCTTCAGCACACTGCTGTGGCATCTAAACAACACTACTGTACGGGGAGGGGCCTCTGCTGAGCTGAGGAGCAGTGGTTGGTGGCTTGACTGGTGACAAAAGGTCCAGAGGCGTCTCCAGGAGGTGGGGGCGTTCCTAGGAGGACTGAGGCATAGCTACACCTAAAATGGCTGCCGTCTAAGTTTTTACTGATTACTCAAAATATGTGAATGAGCCAAGGCAACACTCCAGGCATGTGTTTAATGAGGGAATGACATAATAACATGATATAAAGCTTGAAAAAGTCGATTTTACATAATGCCCACCTTTAATAATATGAATGTAAATGTGACTAAATGGATTTTTGATTTAGTCAGCTAAATTGACATGACATACTGACTAGACTAAAAATAATTGTGTCTAAGTCTTGACTAAACTAAATGACAAAAACAAGACTAAAAGTGAATTAGAATACTATATGTAAACATTTATACAGAATCGAACTGCACTTTGAACAGAAGCCTAAGAGTGTCGTCATCTTAAACCAACCATTCTTATTCTCTCCACTTACAGGACCCTTACAACAACGTGATCCGCACCGTAATCGAGGCCATGGCCGCCGTGTTCGGAGGCACGCAGTCACTTCATACCAACTCCTTTGACGAGGCTCTCGGTCTGCCCACGGTCAAGAGCGCCCGCATCGCCCGGAACACTCAGATCATTATCCAAGAAGAGTCGGGCATTCCCAAAGTGGCGGATCCCTGGGCGGCTCTCACATGATGGAGTCTCTCACTAACGATGTCTACAATACTGCCCTCAAGGTACCAATGGGCCATATGCGTATTATGGAAGCGGGATAGACAGGTGACGTGAAATGCAGCAAATCTTTTCCTCGGGGTTTGTGGAACATTGTGACCGCAAAGTGCTTTACAGATGAAGGACGAGGGACACAATAACTCTGGGTTATTCACCGTTTTTGAAAGAAATGTTCGAAACAGAAAATCCTCAACTGTAGAAGTAGATCGTTATTTGAAAAGGATTGACCCAAGAAACCAGCATTAATGCTTCAGCTAATGTTCAACTAACAAGAATCCCTTTGTGTCTGAATACTGTCAACACTTTAAAGGGGGGTATTATGTAAAATCGACTTTTTCAAGCTTTATATCATGTTATTATGTCATTCCTCATTAAACACATGCCTGGAGTGTTGCCTTGGCTCATTCACATATTTTTGAGTAATCAGTAAAAACTTAGACGGCAGCCATTTTAGGTGTAGCTATGCCTCAGTCCTCCTAGGAACGCCCCCACCTCCTGGAGACGCCCCTGGACCTTTTGTCACCAGCCAAGCCACCAACCACTGCTCCTCAGCTCAGCAGAGCCCCCTCCCCGCACAGTAGTGTTGTTTAGATGCCACAGCAGTGTGCTGAAGGGGGCGTGTCGGAAAGCTTCTTAAAGAGACAGAGGCCTATTTCAAGACGTTCAGTACAGCCATTTTGAGAGAGCAATTTTATTCAAGGCAGTTATTTTAATTTACTGCATATACAGACCAACAGAAGGTTACGTCATCATTGTAGTATGCTATAGACTGGTGCTATGTGATTGAAAAAAGCATAATACCCCCCCTTTAACGTTACCTTTGTTGCCCACTTGGACAATAAGTGCAATACAATGCCAGTTTCAGCAATAAATAGTGGAAGGTAATTATAAAAATACTTGCTTGTTCTGCAGGTTGACTGCCTTAGACACTAACGAGCCCTTGTATGCAACTTTTTATACGAAAACAGAGTTGATATTTGTGCGTATTTGACCTTTCAGTGACCCAGCAGTCAAAAGCAACGTCATTTACACAACAAAATCACAAGAGTTGTAATTATAAGCTCCCGATGTTGTCTGCCAACAAGAAAACAATCTTGTCGTGATGTTTAGGCGTTCAGTCACTGCTCCTGCCTGACCCTGGTGAGATGGACGTCCGACTCTGAACATTTCAACTAAAGCCTGTGGGACAAAGAATCTTGAGGAGAAAACAGAGGATGTTGCAGCTGTCATGTTTCCCTGTGGACATGTATTTATTTTTTAAGTCAGACATGCCCACAGGGAACAGCATAAAAAGGCTGCTTAATTTAGCTTTCATCAAGAAGAAGAATTTTATTTGTTTAGCGCCAACATACAGCCAGAATGAGAAGCTGCATGCTTTATATCAACCACAGCGTTATGCTACTTGTGTTCTCTTTTGTCGTATTGCATTATTCAGAGATTTGAACTAAATTAATAACGTGGGCAACAATGGGGCCTTTTTAACCGTTTTTAAACTCTTTTGTGAGGTTTCCATTTAGTAAAGGTCACAGCAGTTGAGCTATGACGCACAGACAGACAAAATTTTATCAAACTTTTCAGATTATAATGAACTTTTATTCAATTGATAAATTTTAAACTGAGTGCACATCATCAATTCACAACATAATCTCCTTTCCTCATTTAGTTTAATTTTAGATATATAACAGGGCTTTTTCCCCACACAAAACAAACACCAAGACTTTTAACTTTCTGTGTTATTTATTCTGTTGTCATGTATGTTGTATTATTAGGTGTGCTCTTTCTTATTTTCTCTGTAGTTCATTAAGGAAATCGAGGAGATGGGCGGCATGGCCAGAGCTGTGGCGGAGGGCATTCCCAAACTGCGCATCGAGGAGTGCGCAGCGCGGAGACAAGCTCGCATTGACTCAGGTAATCAAATGCATGATGTAATGTTTAAAAGACTTCCAAACACAGTGACATGTATGCAAAAATAAAGTACAGGTGATGGGATTCCTCAGTCACTGGAAGCCCCTCGTCCCCTCTGCTCGTGTTTGCACTGAACAACAGCACACGTCTCATGATGGAAAATTCATAATTGAGAAAGAAATACAGCAGGCTATGGGAGTTTACAGAAAAACAAGAATTCACAGTTTTACTTCTTCTGGTCATGATGCACAGAGCATAGAGCAGCTCCACATTGAAGAGGCCAGAGGCTGAGTCTAACTTGCTATAAATGAGCGGCTTGGTTTTGTAGTACAAACAAATATTTATTAAGGTAATTGCCAAATGTGTTCCTGGTTCTCCTTGCCATAAAGCGCATCAAAGAGGGACTGGAACTGAAACTGCTCGAAGAATTGCAAAAGGTTCTAGCAGTGCGAAAATACCTTAAATCTCACCCTTCTCTTAAAAATACAGTTCCCCTTCTAACCTACTCTTTTTAGTGTCTGTGCCAAAACTGTAGAGTGTGTATTAGTTAAAGAGGAACCTTCTTGTCATTTCATGAACTGCCTGCCATGTTTAACGTGATCTACTCTAAGTGGCTTACATTGTACATTTACAGCTAACCGTAGATGAGTCAAGTAATGTGTAACATTTATTGAATATTCTTTTATGCAGTTTAGAAATCATTCGGTTGCCCCTCACCATCTTGACTTGCACATAAACATTTGCATAACAGCAGCACCTTAGGATTTGCAACTCTGGCGCCTACAAGGTGTGAAATCCTGGCTAGCACCTCTGACTCTGTGAATATCAAAATTATATCACCATAGAAACGCATTAAGGTTCCTTCTTTGGAGCGTGGACACGAGCTCGTTATGAGAAAGTCTGAGAGAAGCCTTTATGAAATGCAATAATAGAGATTCTTGTTTGAAGAGAAGCCTTTATGAAATGCAATAATAGAGATCTTTCTTGCCTACAGGACCAAGTCATTATGCCATGTCCTGAAGCTAAACCACTATAGACTGCAAATACTTTTTCTCATTTATATTCATTGGCTCCCTGGTTAGCTGCGCTCTGATAGTTTGTCCTCACTAGAGCTTAGTCAGAGGCGACACACGATGATGGATCTGCTGCATTTCAGGTCATGTTATTCAACAGTATGTTTTAGAGATTTTCAAATCATCGTTGACTGGACTTTGTTGATTCAATTCGATGTTTTGACTCTTACATTACCTGTAATGAATACAAGAGCAAGAAGAAGCTTCTGAAGGTACAGGCCGAACGTCCTTTACTCAATCAACCCAGTCCACAGTGACAAAACATTTCTACTACGACTGATGACTAGACCATGTTGGCTATGATTTCCACTCTCTACTATATATTTGTACCCATTACAAAAGTGCTGTACTGTGCTGCAATTTATTTTGATGATAAATCTGGTTCACCATCTCCCATGAAGTATCTGCAGCTCCAGCAGCTGCCCGGAGCTTTAATGTAAGCTTCAGCGATTCAGCTCTTTCATGTTGTTTGTGCCACATTCTGAGTACTGTATATCAGCAGGACGACCCCAAGGATCATGTCATGATAAATGACCTTCTTCCAACCTTGTACAGTTTTGGTGCGCTCATTCAAAGCCTCTGTTTCCTGTCCTTCTATTGGAGTAACAGCAATTTGAAGGAAGTGACTAGTGTTACATATATTGCATCTACAGAAGGTTATTTATATTTATATATTGTTATTCAATTAAAAAAGCCAACACAAGTCATTTTTACGGAGCCCAGGAAGAGACATGAGTGAGAAAAAGGGGGCTTATTAACTTATTCCTTGGGCTCGAGTTAATAAATCGGGTGGCCAAGATGGTTTAGACGGGGAATAAGATATTAACGCGAGGCATTAAGTTGGGGGAATGAGTTCGTGATCCTCCATAGGCACAACATGTTGTAGCCGACCAGCGTCAGACGCAGTCCAGCTCGATCCATGACAACATGACGATTGATGAGCAACTTAAGCTCTATTTCAACCTTCGACTGCATTACATGGACATTAAGCTTTTGCTTACTTTCTGCACTGTTAGTTATATAATCTCAGTAAGGCATTTAAAATGGATCTTAAAGTTGTGTGCCCCTTTTGACGCAATGGATACAATGGTTTAGAGCAGGTGATTAGTAACACCTCTCAGGTCAAGCTCCTGTAAGATTAGACGGACGTGTTCTTTCCTCAAATGTAATCCGTTCATTTCCTTGCATTTTGTCCATTTATCTGCTGATAAATGTGCGTAGCACGCCAGATTAATGAGTCTTCCCTTTCCCTTCGAAAGCTTCATCAGGGCGTGGGTAGCTCGTATAAAGTTAATCACCTGCTGTATCCGAGCCTCTGATGCTAGTTTTGGGTTTTGCTTATGCAGCATCACTGTCTTGTTCCCCCGACTCGAACATAATAGCAGCTTTATTTATTTTTCATCTCACTCATGTCCCTTCCTGGACTCCGTACATTTTCACACTCTGTGCTAGAACAAAAGTACCTGAATAAAATGTAAATTAATACTTAATTGCCTTAAGCTATAGAATGTATTTTTGTCCGTATGTGTCGTGAACCCTGCTCTGCCCATCACCTAGCTTTCCCCCCTCAGCCACTCTGACACATTTATCAGCAGAATAAATAAGATGTAGCAAAGTAAACTTTTTGATTATTGATATTTATTTGCTCAACTGCAACTTCCGTGCAAGTCTATGTTTTTTTGGCATTTAGAACATCGATCCATTTCGAACTAAATTTACAGTGGAGAGGTTTTATTTCCTGCCACCACTGAATGCCTCACATTCTTTCCAATGTTTTGTTTGTTTGTAAACTTCTTTCATAATGTCCATGTCGCGTAAATAATGGAGACGTGGATTATTTTACCGTTTGCAAATACCTGTACTTTGTCACTCTCAACACATTTCATTCACCTTACTTGACCAGTGTTATCGTTCTTATTGTGTGCGTTCTCTGTCTGCTTCGACACAAGGTTCGGAGGTAATTGTCGGAGTGAACAAGTACCGCCTGGAGAAGGAGGAGACGGTGGATGTTCTGTCCATAGATAACACCAGTGTGCGGCAGAAACAGATTGAAAAGCTGAAAAAGGTGGGTGCACTCGTTGACAGCTAACCAAAAGGTCAAAGATAACGTTTGATTGTTTGGTGGAAAATCTGAAGGGAACTGAAGGCAGGCCATCAAATTGCAGCCCAGAGGAAGAGGAAGTCGACTCTATCAATTGGACGTCATAGGTCAGGGGTCTTTTATTTTTTCAATACTTGTGCTTTGAGGATTCTTGCATTGGGACTGAAACAGAGAACATCCTGGACCATATGTAGAGATTAAAAGATGTCACCGCAAAGAAAGAAAATGAACAGAAAGTCACTTTTTTTCATAGTTTGGCTGGGGTGCGACTTGTATATCAAAAAATATAATTTCACATGTTTGGGCGAAAAGCGGAAGTTCCTCTTACTGCAATGAAGAAAACATAAGAAGCAATCGTGGGCTAAAAGCTAGATGGCCACAACTAGAGGAATGAGTTTGCAAATGGGTGCTTGAAGAGCGTTCTGCCGGGAGAGGCTTGTCAACAGTGCAGTTACGTCTCCGGGCCCAGGTAGTTGCTAAGGCTGGTGCGACTTATACTCCAGAGCGGAAAATACTGTAATTGTTTCCTCTAAATACTGTCCATAAATGAATTGTTTCGCCACAGCCGTAAACATATTTGGCTCATCAAGTTTATTTAGATATTGTGGAAACCTTTGGGGATCTACTCCATAATAAATCTTATCCCCGATGTAATGTATGGTGATATAGGTGAGCTTTGTTAGAGTAGGAGTACGAAAGAGTCTTTCGTAAGATAGAGTCTTACGAAAACATCCTCTTGACGGTGCCCTTTCCAGGCTGTACAATCATCTTCTGACTACTTCCTGTCCTGCCCTGTAATCATCATAATTATTATGTTTGTTTAAACCGTCAATAACCGCCTGCCGAAAGGTGGCATGTCAAATGTTCCTCCTTCGTAGACTCTCCCTTTCTGTTAAAGACAATAATCTATTAACAAGACTGTACAAATGTTATATTCTACCTCACTTGAGTATGCGTCACCTGTCTGGGCCGCTCTAAATGTCACACAAACTAACCGCTTGGAAAAACTCCAACGCCGAGCCACTAGGATCATACTACACTACCCCTATACACAACCAGTTACAGATGGGGACTATGAAGAACTCAAACTGGCTCCTTTAAACATAGGAGAAACTTTGCAGTGATGTGCTATGGCTGCAAGATGTTACGTGGTTTACTCCCAAAGCCTCTCCAGTCCCTGTGTCGATTATTAAAAGAACTCAAACACGGAATAAAACACTTGTCCATCCGGGCATAGAGTTCCCCACGAGTCGAGCATTGGACCGTTCTCCCTTCCTATTTGCAACAAGTTCCATCCATCCATCCATTTTCTTCCGCTTATGCGGGGCCGGGTCGCGGAGGCAGCAGTCTCAGCAGAGATGCCCAGACTTCCCGATCCACGCACACCTCCTCCAGCTGTTCTGGGGGACCCCGAGCGACACCAGGCCAGCTCGGAGACATAGTCCCACCAGCGTGTCCTGGGCCTTCCACGAGGCCTCCTCCCAATAGGACATGCCTGGAGCACCTCCCGAGGGAGGCGACCAGGAGGCATCCGGAACAGATGCCCTAGCCACCTCAGCTGGCTCCTTTCGACGTGAAGGAGCAACGACTCTACTCCGAGCTCCTCCGGGTAACTGAGCTCCTCACCCGATCTCGGAGGGTGCGCCCAGCCACCTGCGAAGGAAACTCATTTCGGCCACTTGTATTCGCGATCTTGTCCTTTCGGTCATTACCCAGATCTCATGACCATAGGTGAGGGTGGGAACGTAGATCGATCGGTAAATCGAGAGCTTGCCCCCTGACTCAGCTCCCTCTTCACCACAACAGTCCGATACAGCAACCGCATCACTGCTGACGCTGCACCGACCCGTCTATCGATCTCACACTCCATCCGTCCCTCACTCGTGAACAAGACCCCGAGATACTTGAACTCCTCCACTTGAGGTACTCCACTTGCAACAAAGTTATTAAACAAAACTCCAGAACTGTGGGACTGTCCTACTTTGGACCATTTTAAAAACAAAATATGGGACATTAAGCATAGGCTGATTTTTGATACTATGCTTTAATATTCAAGAACATAGCCGTCAATGCCTTTGGGCACGACGTTTCTACATAAAAGTTGTAATCTCCTGTGTGTGACGGTTTGAAGAGTACTACATTAGCATTAATAATTTCTTAAGTATTCAATACGTGTCCAGAGCCTCCATAATTATTGGTGAAGTGCATGTAAAGTACATGACACGGACTGAATAGAGATTGGTGCTGCACTTGTCGATAAGAGCGAACATAAGCTGGCCTTTTTAGAAGGTCACTGAGCATGGAAATGTCATTATATCTCAACTATATATGCCGCAGAGAGGCTTGTCAAATCCTCCCAGTGGAGGACTGAGCTTCGGAACATAATTAAGAGAAGGTTCATGCTGAAATGCTGCCTTGTTTTATATATACCTAAGAAAGTTGTACAGGAATTGGTCAATTTATTTCTACTAAACTAAAATCTTTTGAGAACATTAATGATAGTTTTTCCATATTATGTTGCTTTGTAGCACTTTTTAATGCAAGGCAAGTTTATTTGTTGAGCACAAATTGTACACAACAACACAACTCAAAAGTGCTTCACTGTTACAGAAATGAATGGAGATAAAATACTTTCAGTGTCATGCACAGCACACCTGAACATTGTCAGACTTGAGGCCACACCTTCATTAAGTCTGCTCCAGATTATAGCTGCATTAAACTGAAACGCTGCCTCACAGTGTTTAGTCTTGACTCTGGGACCAGTAGGAAACCATTCCCTGAGGTTCATGTAGTGCTAACATGTCAGAGATGTGCTTGGTGCTAGTTTATGTTTATTTGGTAGGGACAGTGCAAGTTAATGAACAAGCCACACCGGATTGTAGCCTTGGGCTAATTTCCATCCGTCGTCCCCCATGCGCACTCTCAAACACACTCACATTCATCCTGACCTATTGTACATGTTAGACAATGAAGAGCTGATTTAGACTCTGTCCCTGACTCTTTCTCTTGTACATATTATCTTAAGGTGCGGGAAAGTCGTGATCCAGAGCTCGCACAGAGATGCCTGGCTGCGATAGAAGAGTGCGCCCAGACGAGACAGGGCACCTTCTGGGGCTGGCTGTGGATGCTGCACGAGCTAGGTCAGCAAGCACAAGTGTTCCAACAATGTCAAAGTTCTGACTGGAACTCATGAGAACAGACTTTTGCCATTGTTGGAAGTACATTGTTTATAAAGTACATTGTTTATTATTACACTACTGCTGTCTTTGCCTGCTTTGTTCATTTGTTTCCTTTCAATTAGTCCAAGAGCAGTAGTGTATAAACAAGAGCATCTTTTTTGGCGCCTTTCTCAGAATTGTACAAACAAAACAGCATAGTGATTGTGCAGAATGGTGTTTATTTTGCAGATGCTCCGTGGGTGAAATCACTGATGCTATGAAGAAGGTTTTCGGTGAGCACAAAGCCAGCACTCGGATGGTGAGTGGAGCGTATCGCAGCGAGTTTGGGGAACATGAAGAGATTACTTTGGCACACAACAGGTGAAAGCACACGAAAGCTATTGTATATATGTTTTCTGATCGTAAAATGAATCTTTGTGTATTTGTTCACTGGTTTCCAGAGTTGCAGAGTTTAAGAAGCATGAGGGGCGGAATCCCAGACTACTGGTGGCTAAGATGGGACAGGATGGACATGACAGAGGAGCTAAAGTCATTGCTACCGGATTTGCCGATTTGGGCTTCGATGTGGACATTGGGCCGTTGTTTCAGGTGAGTAAATCCTAAATACTGAGATGCAAGGTTCACGTTAACCTCTTACCTCCCGACTTAACCGAGTGCATTTCTCCAGTTCGGCTTTACCCAATGTATAGCCTCATTTGAAAGCTAAGGCTGTATAACTGGATTTTTTTCCCCTTGTGTTGTCATCACTTATTAGACGGTCTTTTTCTTTACATTTTTGCCACTTTTTTGTTGCATTTTTGTCACTTGTTTGTTGCGTTTTCATCTGGTTAACAATGATGGCTTAAAGGTTATTTTCTATGGTTATATCAAGTGTGTCAACAGGCGGCCTGCGGGACAAATCCGGCCCGTGAGATGATTTAATCCGGCCCCTGACTTGTAGAGCATAAACCAGAATGCTCATTTTAGCCACTATGGGGCTGCTTAAATAAATAAAAAAGGAAAGAATTCTACTCGTGTCCAGCAGAGGGCACTGACCATAATAAGAGATCAGGATATAAACAACACATTATAGCCACGTGGTAAATGGTCAGTCTGCCCAGGGCGGCTGTGGCTACAAAAGCCGCTTACCACCATAGAGTGTGGAGTGACTGAATAATGACTACAGTATAATGACTACAGTGTACTTTGAGAAACTTGTGACACAGGCTTGTAAAGTGCAATACAAGTGTAAGCCGTTATTATTTATAACAGTCCTGTTGGGCTTTTGACCAAATCAGCACTATTTTAAAATCAAAGCTCATTATTATTCATTTATTGGAAAATGTTTCCTCAATAGTATTTTCCTGTTTACATTATGTGTGGCCCACGACCCGGCGAGGAAGCTGGATTTCGGCCCAAAACCCAAATGAGTTTGACACCCCTGGTTTATACACTAATATAAAAGCATACAGTGGAGATAAGTTTGGTGAAATGCTGGCAATATGCATTTATTTACAATGTCTTTGTACATGAACTACTTTGATTCATTGGTGGGCAGTTTATTTATAAAGGCAAGAGTCAATTCACACAATTTCAGTGAGCTGTGTGTGCACTGTGAAAGAGCAGCGTTTGCAAGAATAATGATTGATGAACTTCTAATCTAAAAGAGAACCACATTTTGAACAGGTTTGTAGAGCTCTAAACTGTATGAAACAGATGAAAACAGAATACTTTGTTTCTGCAGCCTTTGTCATTTGCTACTCTGACAGCTTTTTACCCTTTGATTGTGATTATCCTCACAGCATTAGATTCACTGCTGCCCATTTTGTGGATTTTGGTTTATCTTTGTGTGATTTTAAGAAATTCAATGTGCATTTCCAACAGGGGGCACACTACTTTGCTATACAGAAACAGATTGAATGTAATTTCCTTGACCCTTACCCACTGAGGATTCTATGCAGGAAGAATATACACAAGAAATGCTTCTGGACCCTTTCTAATTGGTCCATACTTCCCAAAGGCTGCTGGTGAAGTGGAGCGGCTATGGCTTGTGCTGGCAGCAAGTAACTGGGGATAAATTAAGTTGGATCTTTGTTAAGCCTTTGATGCAATAAGGTTCATGTATGTAGATATAATTTAAATCTAGTCGTGAAATAGTCAAAGGAAGTAGTAGAGATTTAAATATTTTGGCGAATAGGCTGAGCTGAGGAGGTTTTGCTTTTATCTTCAGAAACTTCTTATCTTTCTCCTAGTCAGGTGTTTAAACTGCCCTATTGTATCACCTAAATCACAGGTTCTCAGACCACCTCTTAAAAGCCGAGGTCAGATCAAATTAGGACTAAACTGGGTCTAATATACTCCTAAGTTTGACTAAAAGGATGTCTAAACCTTGTGTAAACTAAACTAAACTAAACGCCTCAGTTAAATGCATTAATAACATCTTGTCTAATTGAAATGAATACAGTGTTAAATTGCAGATGACCCTGAGCACCACGTGAAGAAGCCCAAGTACCTGAATCATACTGCCCAAAGACCCTACCTTTCTGGGAGCCTGAGTCCTGGCTGATGGCGATGTTGTTCTCTCTCGCAGACCCCGATGGAGGTGGCGCAGCAGGCGGTGGACGCGGACGTGCACTGTGTCGGGGTAGCACTCTGGCGGCCGGACACAAGACCCTGGTCCCTGAACTCCTCAAAGAGCTCCGCAAGCTCAACCGGCCCGACATCCTGGTCATCTGCGGAGGCGTCATCCCACCACAGGTATTCAGTCGGCCTGTGGGTTTTGATCGAGGTCAAATACGCCACACGCCGCCATATTGGTGTTTGTTGCTATTGTAAACTTTGTCACAGTCCGAAGTTATGGGTGCAAACTGCTCGGCTATTGTCACTTTCTCATACTTTTCTAACATTTCTAACCTTTTTTTTTTTATCAAAAGTTTATTTCTTTATTAAGTCCGAACAGTTACAATAACATGGATTAATATATAATTGATCACATCATACATTTTGACCCTACTCTCTTTCCACTATCATCCTAAATGTATCGATTGACGGCACTAGTTTTTGATGAAAAGACAAATTGCTTACAATTTCATGTGTTGAAATCAAATGGTTTTGTGAAAAATTAAAATGATATCATTATTGCGAAATTCAAGATGGTTATTCAATATTGATTTATTTTTCCTCATACTGTGCAGTCCTTGCTAGGATTTGAATATTTTCTTTACATAGATTGCAGTTAATACCTCTGTAGTGTCAAAACTGGCATTAAGGTTAGCGTCTTCTGCATTAATTATCTTAAAATAAAATCTTTTACACACAATTCTAAAATGTTGTGACTGCAACTTTTCATCTGTTCATCCGTTTATTTCACGAGAAATGGTTTGAGGGTTTAGCATTGTAAAATTGACTAATCTTGGATTGATCTTGGACTAATCTCGGACTAAATTGATCAAGTCCAGATCAAATCCAGCGGCCAATAATCCATTTCAGTGGAAAAGGCTAAGATACGGGATACGGGATTCCTCTGCGCAGCTGGTGAACGTCATAGACATATTATTAATAGACCGTTAATACTCACTCCTTCCCGTTACCACAATGACACGTTCGAGGGGAAATCATGGCGGATTTACAGGCTCCTCCTCCCCAGCTCTGACAAAGCATGTTCCTAATAAGGGCATAAGGGCGGGATCTTCACTGTAGACTCGGCCCTTGCGTGACGTGTAGCTCGCGCAGCTCCAATGCTAACAGTCCGACCCTCATTAGTACGAGATTTCTAAAATGTTTCCTATGATAACCAGCCCGGTGCCTCTGATTGTGTCTAACCCAGCGTAATCACAGGAGGAATATCTAGCTGTAGACAGTTCCAAAAAATTAGGCACCGGGCATTAAAGTTGTTTTTAACGTGTCTAAAGTGCAATGCATTTCAATGGGGACTAGCGGCTATATGGCGGTACTACAGCAATGGCGGAGCAATGGCGGCCTCCAGTGTCGTCGTCGCAAAGCAGAGCAGCCAGCGGCCATTGGTGAACGTGCACTGACCAAGATTCAATGGGAGAAAATTAACTAATCGAAAATAACTAATCACAGTTTTTAAATATCTCGGAAATATAAAACATATACATAAATCACACAAGACCGTGTTAGTAAAAGTTAGACTAGGAATGAGTGGATGAAGTGCAGATGAAGAATATCTGGGCCTAAATGTATCACTAATGTCACAGAGACATATTTTGGTTTCTCATGATATTGCAATAACAGTAATTAGCACTACATTGTGCAGCACTAACTTATGTGTTAATATATAGTTAATATATCTGTAATTACCCCTCCTGGAACTGCCTCCTTAACATGGTGGAGGGGGGCTTCGTGCCCATGGTAGTGTCTCCCATGGCAAACCGGTCCTAGGTGACGGGTCAGACAAAGAGCGGTTCAGAAGCCCTTTATGAGAGACCAACAGGCCCAGTTAGAATCGTGAGGCCGTCCTCCTGTGGACCCACCACCTGCAGGAGGAGCCATAGGGGCTGGTGCAATGTGATTTGGGCAGCTCCAACAGCTGCCCCCACGACCCGGCAACGGACAAGTGGAAGATAATGGATGGATATCTGTAATTATTGTCTTTGCTTTTCTGTATTGTTGTTGCTGCAGATTTTCTCTGTTCAGTTTATAACACGTCAACTCAAACTTTAAACTCTGTCTGTTGGGTAGCTGTGGACACCGAAATCAGATTTCTATGCAATATTTATTGCACAACTATTTTAATTCTCCTCCCAATTAGAACATTTTGAATTCTTTGAACTTATAGCCACAATTATGCATTATGACTTTAATAGATCTGAATAATGTCTCATTCTGCATGATTAAGCGTTAGATTTCTATACAAAGCGAGAACAAAGGAACCTTTTGTTTCATGTGGTTAGATAACTGTTTTTAAATCCCACTGCTGCTTCTGTGCCATTCACTCTAACTGCCTTAGTCATCTATAAGCTTCGTCATGCTGCGCTTCAGTATAGACTCCCCTGCTGGCATTGTGCACACATCAGAGAGTTATGACTGTGCGCTCGCTCATTTCCCCGGCCTTATTCCCCCCTAAATTCAAACGTGTTATTAAACGAGCCTCTATGTAGTTTTGATTAGCTTCGGCCGCCTGCTGTTGTTTAGCTCTAATTGCGAAATCCTTCAGATGTGAAGCTGTAATTATAATGCGTATACAAATCATTATTTTCCATACATGTCAGCGTGGAGTAAGAAGGTTCTTATGTGGCCTTGAATACTACTGTAGCAGTTCCCATTGAGTTCCCTTTGAATGACAGTAGCCCTTACATTGATCGAAAAAACATGCTGTGGGTTCAGTAACTAGGAATTAAAAGTGCATAATTCACTTTTTGTTTTTCCCCTCATAAACATATCAGGAGTTGCATTCTTTACTTTGGTTGTTTCGTCTTCTACTGCAGAATCGCTCTGATCTGTGTTCCAGGATTTTATTGCATAATTGATAGAATGCATAAATGTCCACTGCATTTTATACAGCGTTCGAGACTGTAAAATGAGTCTTTTCTGATATGACTATGCTCTGCTTTGTTTATAGGATTATGAGTTCTTGTATAAGAGCGGTGTGTGCGCCATCTTTGGCCCCGGCACGAGGATACCGCAGGCGGCAGTGGAGGTGCTAGACAACATCGAGAAGAGCCTGGAGACAATCAGACAAGCCATGTGAACACAGAGGAATGGTTCATGCTGCGGGAGAGAATGGCGTTTTCCCACAAAGCTCTCCGTTAGAGATCTGTCAAGATGCACTTATCACTGTGCAAAGATAGACTTTATGTATGCCGTTCAGTGCCGAGTTTGATTAAAAGAAATGTCCCATTTCTTTTGGGACATTTGACAGTTTGATTAAAAGAAATGCTAATGAAAAGATGTAATTATTTGATTTTTTTCCTTTCTTCATCTTCTCTGTCTTGTGTGAAGTGGCTCAATTACGCAGCAGTCTTGTTGAATGTTTGAAAAATAACTCTCAAGTCCTATGTGCTGGAACATGTTATAAATACAATTTGCAGTTTGGACCGTAACGTTCAGCTCTTTCTAACTGAAGCTGGTGTATGCTAGCACTTTGGGTGGAGATTTGTAGAATATATTGAATAGGGCATAAAAATATATGGCGATGTTGCGCATGTTAAGACAAACAAGTAGAGCTCAGAATGAAAGTGGCAAAAACTTTTCAATTAGATCAAGGAACTTCCGGAGCCTGCGACCACGTACTTTTTCAGAGTTCTGTTGAAAATGGTCCAAACAGCTGAGAACCACTGATCTAAATCCGATTCCCACCACGAATCACGGCCATTCCCAAAAACGTTTTCTTTTTTCTGGTTGTATTCACTCGACAGACGGCTTCAAAATAAGTTCAGAACACAATCCGCAAGTCCTTCTTCTCATACTTGAGAAGAAGAAGAAGAACTAAGTAACTCGTGCCCCTAGAGGCCATAAGCGCCTTCAGGTGTCGTAGCATGTTGCGTTTTTTTAACTCATTAATTGTCCGTGAAAGTAAATACTACGCTGACAGAAAAGACAAAGGGAGAGAGTGATATTGTACATCCAATTACACAATGGAGATCATTTTTTCACTCAAACTTGGCTGTAAATACTGTTTAAGTGGCGCTAGCCCGCAGTTAGCTTTGCCTGTTAGCCTGTTAGCTCCTTCTTCGTGATTCTATTAGTGTGTATCGGTGGCTCCAACCTGGAGGAGTTGAAAGACCCTCCAATCATCCCTTTAACACTTGTTACCCCCAGCGGGACTACGGAAAGGATTTATTAAGGTAAACAAGTTACTTAGTTCTTCTTTAAATCACAGCCCCTCAAACAAACAGGTTCAAGACAAACCCGTCATATTATGGTTGAGAAGAGTCCAAACTCGAAACTCTGAAACACAAACTCAAAGGGCCTTTAAGAAATACTACAATGTCTCATTCGATCATGATTGCTACAGTAATGCTGTACTTTAGTTTATAATTTAGTGCTTGTTGAAGACTACTTTCTTTTTTTTGTGATCTGTTGTGTGTTTTTTTTGGTGATGTTGATATGATTATGAATAAAATTCTTCAATTGACTGTGACTTGGTTTTAACTGCAGCTACATTGAGCTCCCAGCTCATTACAGAGTGAGTACTGAAGGGAAGTGTTTTTGCTAACTAAGGGGGTGGTAAGATTTCTAGGGATCCAAACGGAGCATGTGTCATCAGTCCATCCCAGGGAAGCTGTGGCTCGATATTTTACACCAGTATAATCCATTCAAGCCTAAGGTGGTCCATCCTGTTCCTGAGGCCAACTTCAGACTACAAACAAGAAGAAAGAGACAAACTTTGCCTTTGATGCCTCTGAGCAAAGACCAGCCACTGATTCTCATTGATTCTCATGTTCAGATCTCAGACCACGTGTAGAAAGGCCTAATGGCATGTGAAATACATGGAGCTTCTGGAAACCTCTGAGTTCATGAAACTCTGAAACTCTGCGGTTTCCGAGTTGCTACACTATTAACTGATTTTTCAGGCTTCTCTAGTTTTCTTCTTATATTTTAACACGGCTGGCTATTAGTGTCATGTGCTCACTTATAATATGGCTGTATTTGTCTCACTGGAAACTTAATGTATGAAATGAAGGAGCTCTGTAACAACTCATTTACAAGTACAATTTTATTGTCAAAATACAAACAACTTGAGTGCACTCGCAAAACTTAAAGTCTTCAACTGGACATTCACAAAGAGATCATGAACACAAGGTTAAGCCACGCCATTTAAAAAATGACCAACCATTTACAACAATCCTTTTTAAAACATGCTCGTCAGCTAAATGTACATATAAATCTAGAATTTAAGACGGAAACCCTAATTTTTTAAATATTTGGTTTGTCTCCATCAGCTCTGTAAAGCAAATTAAATACTATACACTCTTAAAACATATTTAAACATGAAACAGAAGTCTTAAAATACTTGTCGGTAACTGTAGTCGACTCGACTGCTCCTGAGTGCTGCGTCACTCAGACGACAGACTCTTCTTATTATCTCACTCAGCCTGACGTCTCTCTCCTATAGAAATGACGTTTAGTTTCAACATTTATAGTGTAGACCCTGCTCTTGTCAAGTATAAGCTTTGGTTTCCTGTTAATATCTATCCAACATTTCTATTTACAGCTGAATAAACCATGGCACTGCTTTTCACTGCAGTGTCATATTTAACAATGTTACACATAGTACACTTGTGGTAACCCTTACTGTCTGACTCTCCAAAGCATGAAGACTTTTCAGTGTTGTGTGTGTTCAGACTTTGAAGCAAAGATGTTCTAATCAAGGTTCCCGCAGGTGCAGACTGCCATTGTGTCCTTGGGCAGACACTTTACCCTCTGCTGTACGTATGAATGTGATGAGAGAACGAGCACTTGGTTCTGTTCCGCACAGATTGCTAGTCTTGCTTCTATCTGTCTACCCTCGGGCAGCTGTGGCTACAATAGTAGCTTACCATTGTAGAGAATGATGTAAAGCGTCTTGAGAGTTCAGAAAAGCACTATATCACTCTAATGCATTATAATGTTGATTTCATGTAAACTTACAAGTACCACCTTCAAAATATTTTACCTTCCAAGTTACACCTGGCTTGGATCAAGTTCAAATCAGGACTGGGTCTTAAAAGAGTTTAAAATAGACCCTTTTTTAGATGAAATAGGACCGGTTTAGGGTTAAACTGACTGTAAATCAAGTCTAAACCAGAAAGAAACCCTTAATTTAAATGCATTACGAAAGCATGAAGGAAAATGGTCATAGAGTGTAGATGAGCCGGAGAACCACCCAAAGAATCCCAAGGACCACCAGTGGTACACATACCACAGTTTGAGAAACACTGAACAGAGGAATTGCGGAAATGGTGCCTCTGTCAAGGAGTAGCATGCACAAAACAAAACAAAACAAAACAAAAAAGAAGATAAAAAGCTGAGGATACAAACGTACCGGTGAGCGGTTTCCTTGATCAGACCAGCTGAGAACCACTGACTTAAAGTGGTACGGGTGGGAAATGTCACCATATTACATTAAATTTGACCCTTTGGCACAAGGCCAATTGAGGTATTCTTTTTATTACATCTCTAAATATAAATAAATAAAATATAGACACATGCTGTCTACTTATTCTTCGATAACCAGCTTCTGTCATGCTCTGACAAAGTGACACATGGATCGATTTAATCACAGTGAAGTGAACGCTCTAAAGAGACAGATACCAACCCTAATCTCTTATAAAGTACAATACAGCACATGAAATGTATTTGAACAATAAACACAAGCCCTAAGAACATCTTGAATCTTTGTCCCGCCCACCAAGCCCTGGTTCTTAAGCATACATTACACACTCTCCTCCATCAGCACTTCTGAGGGGATTCCGAGGCCTTCCCTGGTGTAGTCTTCAATCTTCTAATGGGTATACTGTCATTTTTTGGCAAGCCACCGGGGGGTTCTCGACTTGATGAAGACAAACATGTACTGGGAACAGATCTTACTTATAAAGCTGGTCCAATGAGCCAGGACGAAAACTGCACTGCACCTCCTGAATCCAAGGTTCGACTATAGACCCTGGAGTAGACCTTACCACGGGGGGGGGGGGAGGAGTGTGACCCCTTGTAATTGAAACACACCATCCAGTCCCTCTTCTTACAGAGAGAGTCTGCCTATAAAAGAGGCACTGTAAGTGTCCCCGACCTACATCCAGAGACTTAAGGTACTCAGGATGGATCTCATCCACCGACGGAGCCCTTGAAACCTCCTCTTTGAATTCAACTTGGGTGATAGACAAGTTCCCCTCTGAGTCTCCAGTCTCTGCTTCCTCATCGAAATACGTCATGTTGGGATTGAGGAGATCCCCAAAGTGTTCCTTCCACTGTTCGACAACATCCCCAGTCAAGGTTCCTAAGTAAAAGTTTTTTTTCCCCCATAGATGTTGTTGCTTTGTGCCAGAAACATTATGGATTTAATTTGTAGTGAATTTATAACATTTGATCCCAAACTCATTAGGAATGCGGTGTATTTAGTCAAATTTAGGTATATCTTGTCATTAACTCACACAATATAGGCTTATGATTGCAAAATGAATTAAAGGTCTATGAACAAAAATGAATGTATTTGTTTTACTTCATGAAACCAGAGCGGGTTTCTAGATGAGCGGGATTGTCAAGCTTCCAAGCAGCACTTACAGATGTCACTGATCAACGCTGTGCCAAACATAATCTTTCACAGTGCTTGTTTACATTCCTAATAAATTAGTCCTGAAGTCGTCCTATTCCTTCAGTCCACAGTCGTTGACAGCAGCGTTCCTGTTATCTCCGTGTTAGTGGGTCGTGCTACTTTAGACTTGGCATCGGGACCGAGCACGTAAATAGGGTTGTCATCGGCGGGGTTGGACAAGTGGCAGACTCTGACCATGGGCCAAGACAGGCACAGTTTCCGGACCTCCAATTTGAATGTGTGGCTGAAGAAGTAGTATATGAGGGGGTTGTAGACGGTGGAGGTCTTGGCGAACATACAGGGCAGCAGGCTGACCTCCGGCGGGATGCTGCGACTGTCACGGAAGATGGACCACAGACTAACCAGGCCGTAGGGAGTCCAGGAGCCGATGAAGCCCATACTGATGAGGACGGCAATCTGCAAGAAGTACAAGTAATGGTCAGACATTTACAGTGCTCTGCCATAATATGTGCAGCAACCTTAACCACAAAACACTATGAGCAGCACAATTTAGGCTCAATTTAAGTTAGGTTCAATCTCTTCCTCTGTGTTGAATTTGATGTTCCCCGTGCATGTGATTGCAATCATGGGCAACTGCAGTGAGGCACCTTGAGTGGGACACATCTCCTGAACTAGTGCTAGCTTCATGGGTGAGAGCATGTTTGAATGATAGTGATAGAAACTGGAACACCCATAGGAAACCCACCCAGACTCATGGAGAACATGCAGACTACAATCGAAGGCCCACTTTGTACAGAAATCATGTGACCTTTGTGCTATGAGGCAGCCGCCAATTGCTATAAAGCGGTCTGTTTGGGTTAACTTCATAACTTCCTCACACCCATCTCATATCCAGCTCATCCTCGTGACCAGGGACGCAACCACTGTGGAACAACGTGTCAGTGTTCAAGCTGTTGACAACGTGATTGATATGCTTTTGTCTAGCACTCTGCCGTTTCACCTGCAGTCCTCAAGCCTGGCAGGCCAAGATCTTATTGTATTCCACGCAAACACTTCCATGAAGAAATGTTGTAAATGTTTCAAAAGACAGAAGCGGCATGAATGTCTGCCGAATCAACAGGCAAAGCACAAACACTCTCTCAATCAGAGCTGACTCCCAGGCTGAACCACCTGAACGGCATTCTGCCTCTACCCTCAGGCAGTCATTCTTCTAAACGTCTGAACTCATACCCTCATAAATCAAGGGGATTTATGCTGCCAAACTCTCCCACATAGGCCAAAACTCTGAACATAACTTGGCATTGCTGCTGTGCCCATAGGCGGCGATTTATGTTTTTCCCAGTGGGTGCCCAGTAAAAAAAAAAGAAGAAAAACAAGGCTCAGAATCAATCCCATGAACGCGTGCCCATAAGCCGGGCGCTCTCTTCATAGAGCTAAACAAGCGGAGCATTGTGCCACCTTCTCCTTTGTGTACATGCGCCTTAAATTGTACAGCTGGCATTGAGCTACATATATTTGAGACGTACAAATTTCTGCTTCTGAAACACTGAAGAGGCACCAAGAGCCTACAAGGAAACAAAAAAGGGACAAACAAGGAGGTACCCGGACAAGACTCGCAGCTAAGCCACACAAATCTTTACCCCTGCTATTGTTCTGGCTAATATACGTTCACTGGAGAATAAGATGGATTATATTCGTCTGCCATTCCCCTGCATTGATGTACTTCAAAGTGTGTGTGAATTTGAATAAAAGCAGCTCAAGTGGAGAACAATTTTACTAAGATGTTGTCTAATTTTCGCTGAAATCTGAGCTCCCCCTCAATCATTCAAATTGGCACATACCTGTACAAAATCTGTGCAAACATGTTTAAAGAGGGGGTATTATGCTTTTTTCAATCACATGGCACCAGTCTATAGCATACTACAATGATGACGTAACCTTCTGTTGGTCTGTATATGCAGTAAATTAAAATAACTGCCTTGAATAAAATTGCTCTCTCAAAATGGCTGTACTGAAAGTCTTGAAATAGGCCTCTGCCTCTTTAAGAAGCTTTCCGACACGCCCCCTTCAGCACACTGCTGTGGCATCTAAACAACACTACTGTGCGGGGAGGGGCTCTGCTGAGCTGAGGAGCAGTGGTTGGTGGCTTGGCTGTGACAAAAGGTCCAGAGGCGTCTCCAGGAGGTGGGGGCGTTCCTAGGAGGACTGAGGCATAGCTACACCTAAAATGGCTGCCGTCTAAGTTTTTACTGATTACTCAAAAATATGTGAATGAGCCAAGGCAACACTCCAGGCATGTGTTTAATGAGGGAATGACATAATAACATGATATAAAGCTTCAAAAAGTCGATTTTACATAATACCCCCCTTTAAACTTAATAACAATCTTAACTATCAACTCCTGACATGGGCCTCACACTTACTATCAGCAGCCGGCGATGTATTTTGATGGTGTTGGGCATGCGGTTATAGCTGATCCCCAACTTCTTGTAGGTGACGTAGAGTTTTATGGCGATGCCGAAGTAGCAGCAGATGATGACGACGGAGGGGAGCGCCAGGTTGAACACGAACAAGGAGATGATGAAGGAGACGCTCTCCTCCTTCATGTCGCCCCAGGCCAGGGTGCAGGACAGGCCAAAGGGCTCGGGGCCGTAGTGCCCCCAGCCCAGGAGCGGGAGCAGCGCCCACAGCAGAGCGTAGATCCAGATCCATACGCACAGCAGCTTCGCATTCCTCCAGCTGACTTCTCCTCTGCACAGACGAAAAGGGGACACGTTGAGTGGCTGATTTACTTCTTGTTTTATTGCTTATTAAACATCTCCTTATAATGCACTATGAAATGCTATACATGCTTTATTTCACGACAGTTGATACTCACATCTTATTTATGCTGTAGTGGGGTCATAGGACTGTAATTAACATGATTAGAACCAGGAAAACAAGACAAAAATCAAGGGGAAATGCATTTTCTGCAAAATAAAGGGAATACAGGGATGTATCAGACATTAGAAACGTGTTTTTAGTGGTCCTGGTGATAGGGAGATGGCTGTAGAAAAGGTTGTTTCTACAGTAGAAATGTTTATTTTTGACAAAAAGTGCAAAGAAATCCATGCATTCAGTCACTTTACCTACAACATGGATTTGTACTATTCAATTTGCACAGCTCTTGTAAGGCCTAGGAATATCAGCTTATAGAGACTGGAATGAGTAGATTCCAAAAGAAAAAACAGAACGTCTCTATCACATAGAGACTTTGTCCTGACAAAGTTCCTGTTTCGTTTTTGGGGACAAACTATACACAAGGGCTATAGTTGTGATCGGTCCCTGGAGCCTGGGTGGATGATTTATTGTTTGTTAACATTAGTAGACAAAAAAAGGAAGTCTCTATCTCTTTCCATTCTGGAGTAATAGGCAAAGTAGGAAATATAAAATATGTACAACGGGTGGTGTAAGAACTCATGACCCCCCCCCCCCCCCCCTTGCTCTTCAAGGATCCCTGTGCAAAGAGCTTATTTTGAGAGGAGGTCCGAGGCACAGGCGACTTGTAAAAATAAAAAATCCTTTATTGCTTCGGGACACCAACGCGTTTCGACTGATTAGGTCTCATTTTATAGAAGAAGAAGATCTTTATTTGTATATTGCTCCTTCACAGACATGGTCACAAAGCGCTTTACATGAGAGCATTTACATTCACTCCATACTTGGAGTGAAGCTACATTTGTAGCTTCAGTTTCCCCTGGGGGAGACTGACAGAAGCGCTGTTGCAACTGCACACATCTGCCCCAACAGTCACTCTGACCACCATCATACATTCACTCACACACACACATCCTATTGTACATGTTTTTAGTGGTAGGGGAAACCAGAGTACCCATACACAGACACGTGGAGAACATACAAACTCCACACAGAAAGGCCCTGTTGAGGTGGGAATCGAACCCTGGACCTTCTAGCTGTGAAGCGAGAGCACTAACTGCTGCGCAACCGTGCCGCAGCCTAGTATTCGATTTCACGGTACATTTCGTGCCATGTTTGCGTTCACTGACATCTGATGCAGATACCACAGAGCGGTCATGCCAAAACCCAAAGGGGCGCAACACAAGAGTTTTCTGGTAGAAATCATTTTACAGTATATTCATTCGAGGTGCTCTAAGCGTTTTAGAATATACAAACATACAAAAAGGTTGTGTGTAAGGCCATATAATAAGTAAACAGAAAGAAGTTATCCATTCAAAGTTCACCTTTTGTAAGTTCCTGGAATGCTGCTTGCACTCTTTTGATCTAAGCTCTATGCGCGACTGACACCTGAAATCATTCAGCTTATCTCAGAGGTGACTGCAGAGGTGGCTCATCAAATGGTTTGTTTAAAAAGAGGGCATATTTGGCATACTGCGGCTTCTTCTGTACTTCTCAATATGCCGGCTTAACCGTCATGGGTTCTGTCTTCCACATGCTTCACTTTCTTCTCTGTTGACCTGTCTAGTGATGGCCAGATGGCACCTCATGGTGAGTGTGACACCTTTCCCTCGGCACACAAAATGAGCCAGTGTTCTAATATTTTCTTGGACTGCCTTTAGCTTTGACTGCAGCACACATTCGCTGTGGCATTGTTTCAATAAGCTTCGGCAATGTCACAGGATCCAGTGTTGCATTCATTTTGCACAAGATCTTGTATTGATGATGGACCCCAAATGATGATCCCAAAGATTCTCAATGGAGTTAAGATCTGGACTCTGTGGTGGACAATCCATGTGTGGAAAATGATACTCCCTGGTCTAAACCACTCTTTCACAATGTGAGCCCGGTGAATCCTGGCATTGTCCTCTTGGAATATGCCCGTGCCATCAGGGAAGAAGAAATCCATTAATGGAATACTGGTCATTCTGCTGAACCCAGACCTGACCAACTACAGTAACCCCAGATCATAACATTTAGTAAAATCCACATTGCGACTTTCTTTTTCAGGCAGTATACTAAAAAGTGACATTTTACGGTTAAAAAAGGCAGCCATTCGAATGAACAAAAAGGTGAACACAATACAATCATATAAACTGCGTGCGGTGTGAGCACGTTCTTGTTCTTTGTTGCACTTACTGGGAGAATGCATGTTGAGGGACACGATGAAGCGCACTATGGCCATGATGACCAGGTTCATGATACTGGCCACCCCGAAGAAGAAGCCCGCCAGCCCGTAGTACACGCAGGTCGCGTGGCCCCCCAGCCAATGGTGACTCCAGGCCGAGCCACCGCCAGCGGGTACATGGTAATCGCCGCCCCCAGGTCCGTCACCGCCAGGTTCACGCTCAGCAACTCGGGCGGCTTCAGTTTAGACGATCTTTTGACGGCCATGATGAGCACGAGCAGATTCCCCACAATGGAGAGGACAGCTGAAGGAGAGGGCATAAGCAAAGAAACATAAACGGACAAGAATAATATGGTCCAGCAACAAATCAGTTATATTATTTCAAGTGCAGTCATTGTGTGCCGCTTATGGCAGTATTGCGGTGCATTTAACAACAACAACAACAACAACTGCAGCGACTTTATTGCTGTTATTACTGAAATACTGAAGGCACATAATAGCTGCTGAGATACAAGCACAAGAAGAAGTTCAGGAGGAAAGCCATGTTCTTGCATAAAGATATCAATAGAGCGGTTGGCGGTTTTGTCAATGCACATAAATCAACATGTATTTTGCATAGCGCCTCATAACAACCGCATTGGATCAAAATACAGCACAGTCAAGATAAACACGAAAACACATTTCCCATCGCAGCAAAGAGGCTTTCTGAAAAAGAAAATGTGTTGCTGGATCAGTAACCACGGCAACACACAACTGCATTGGTTTTAAGGAGGGCACAAACAGAACAGAAAATTCACAAAAAGTTAAATGTCTTTCCACCACAAAAGCAACATCCTACTTTGGAAGCTGTTGTGAGCTCATTTGTGCTGAAAGAGGGGACAATAAACCAGCTTTATAAATCAATATAATTATTGTCACATCATTGAACCAAACCGTTCTACCATTGAATTTTTAATAGCCCTACACTTAAAAAAAAACACTTTCAAAAACATTACTCGGCTACAACAAATTAAATTTCACCAAGGTCCGAATTGAAAGAAAATTGTCAAGCAAAGGTCCGGAACATACGGGGTTAATTCAGAATTATATGAGATTTTTAAGCCTTTTTTAAATCTATTCTGTGATTGAACATAATGCAATTAATTGAATCCTGTTTTTTTGCTCAAAAATAGGTTTTGGCTCCTAAATAGAAGAATGCATAGCCTCTATTATACACAATGTGCACATAATACATGACAGTTATGTGTGTCTTTGCTCAGTTCAACACACTGAGCCCTGCTTTGTCCAGGTTTAGTCCTGGTTTAGTCCTGGTCAGTCCAGGTTTAGTCCCGGCTGTCCTGGTTTAGTCCTGGTTCAGACCTGCTCGCTGCACATCAGGAAACAGCCGCGCTATTTGCTTATTACGATGGCGTGTGCATATTAATTAGGGCGTCCTCCGCTTTTGTTTTTTGCGAGCCATATTTCAGTCATTCCGAAACCGTTTCTAACAATGTAAAAAGTATCATGGAGCTCAGATGTAGGACTTTCTCTTTGTTCATCTGAGCTGTAGTTACTGCTATGCAGTCACAGAGTGAGAGAGAGCGCAGGCGCAGCCGCTCGTCTGAGGGATTCAGGGTCGGGTCCAAAGTTCCGATCCAAGGTTCTGGTCCGGATAGGCTGGCGCATGGGTCCGGATCCGGACCGAGGTCCGCCGTTTAGCGACCTCTGATATATAACAAAGAATAAATATGCATAAAGATATAATATACAGTAAATATAGCATAATAGCACAATAATTTCTGTGCAAACAAAGTTATGGTACACTGTTACACTGATGACTGGGATCAATTAAAGTAACTCATATTATGACAATTCTCAAATTTGAATGCACTATAAAGACTTAAAGCCTAGTTTGTCTTGAAAATTATAGCTCGAAATCTGGAGATCTTCAGCCACAGCTGGAACATATTTGGACCTTCACTACTCTCCTTTTACTGAACTAATATAATTGTCATACTTGACATGTCTCCAGAGAGTTCCATCCATCCATCCATCCATTCTCTTCCACTTTTCTGTTGCCGGGTCGTGAGGCAGCTGTTGGAGCTGCCCAAATGACATTGCACCAGCCCCTATGGCTCCTCCTGGAGGTGGTTGGTCTATAGAAGGACGGCCTCGTGGTTCTAACCGGGCCTGTTGGTCTCACATAAGGACTTCTGAACCAGAACTCCAGAGAGTTGCTAAACTTAATTTATTTCTGACAATGAAATGACTTGGATTGATAAAGCACAGTGCTCTGTTCATATATTGGTTTTCTTTCCCAATTCAAAGTCACTTTTGTAGTCTGCAGTAGGTAATGCAATTATCCCAAAGGCTGAGCAGTGTAAGTGAATAATTATATAAGATCCATTGAGAGTCTGGCTGTTAGCCTCATGCCTTTTACATTTGTTCACAATGGATCTCAGAATTCACCACTCATTACCAGACCCCATGAGCTGTGCAGACCTGACCTAACCATAAGTTCACATTTAATTAAACCCTGCTTTGCTTTGCTGGACACATTGTACTTTATTAGCCCCTGGTTTCGCTAACTCTGGCCCACGCTCTGTGAAAGTCTTCATAATCGTTGTTCTTTTTTCCTTCCTTCCTTCCTTGGCTCACTGCAGTAACCTGTCAAGTACACATGATACTTCGACGTCCGCGCATTAATATCTTCACTTTACTGCCTAAGGTGTTATTACGCCTTACAATATAGTCCCCCTTTTTATCCACTTAGAAAATCGACATGTCTAATTTTGTGTAACTAGACTTGGATCGTGTAACTACTCACGTAACCGTATTTAAATAGGGGAAACGTGGAAGAGCTCGGACGCTTTGGCTTCGTTTCAATAAGCTTCTGCAACATCAAAAGATCCCGATCTTGTATGGATGATGGGAGAGTGGCCACTGCGCAAGCCTTCTCCAGCAATACTACTCTCTCAGAAGAATGTCTCGTTGATGAGGGTTGTAATTTAAAATCTGAACGAAATCCACAAATGCTGAAGCTAATTAATGTTTACTCATAATTTGCTCCTTTGTAATTTATTACAATAACATTCTGAGCTTCTGGCTAAGGCTTAATCATAGATATAATAAATAGAGATGAATGGGTTCCATTCAGCCACATTCATAGAAAAGGTCCCGAGTCCTGTGTGAAACTTAATGGCCGCTCAGTCTCCTTCTACGCAGCCTGTTCCTTAAAAGGGCAAACAGGTGGGAAGCCCCACTCTCACGGTGCGGGCGGAGCCTCCACAGAGCTCCAAAACTTGATTGACAGGCTCTGGAGCCAGTGAATGCACTCCACTTCTTCGGGCTGATGTACAAAAACCAGCATGGTTAAAATATTTCACCTACCCCAGCGTTGTCACATGGGTCATAGCAATTTTTAGAAAAGAAAAACTCTTTGGAGCCAAGCTTTTAAGCCGTTATTGAGAGGTCTGAAGTCCCATTAGAATCCTGTCTCTAAAGTGTCTCTTGGTGTCGCCCCTGTTACAAGGGGGTGTATTACAGCAATGTCAGCTCCCCACCATAAGAACCATAGAGAAGCTATAGCCTGGTGAGACCAGAATGATTCCCCTCTGTATTTTTATACATCGGGGAATAAGTCTGGACCCCCCGTCCCCGGTGGCGGTATCCGCAAAGTCAAATCATTCTCGTGCAATCAGATTAGTTTATTTGCATCACGTGTTGTTCTCGAGCAGCGTCACTCACGGGACGCGGAAGTCCCTCAATAACAATCTACGAACGGCGCACGAGAGAGAGAAAGAGCGTGTCTCCAATCGACGGTAAATGACCAAAAACACATCGACAGTAGGTGAGTTTCGTGATTCATAATCCTGCGCGAATATCCACACAAACCTGCTAATAACGGCGCATCAACGGCAGACGCCCGCCCTTCGCTGATTGGTTTACTCCGCTTCCTGTTTGCTTGCGTATGTACCGCTGTGGGAAATGGAATCGACGCAGCGGTGACCAGACTCACTCGCTGGTACAGTGGTGAGTCTGGATTTTTCCAGGCTATAGATCAGCACGTTCCTCACCCACTGGGCTTAATGCTCTGTTTGCTTTTTTACACAATATTAGCGTGAAAACAACTTCCCGGTAGCTTATGAACCCTAATTATTGAATGGAGAATGAATGTCCTTCCCTAAAATGTTTCATTTATTCTATTTAGTCATGCTGTACTGTCATCTGTGTTGCCATAACTTTGGATATACTGTTCCTCACTCAGCCGAGTTTCTTTAAAGAGGGGGTATTATGCTTTTTTCAATCACATAGCACCAGTCTATAGCATACTACAATGATGACGTAACCTTCTGTTGGTCTGTATATGCAGTAAATTAAAATAACTGCCTTGAATAAAATTGCTCTCTCAAAATGGCTGTACTGAACGTCTTGAAATAGGCCTCTGTCTCTTTAAGAAGCTTTCCGACACGCCCCCTTCAGCACACTGCTGTGGCATTTAAACAACAACACTGTGAGGGAGGGGCTCTGCTGAGCTGAGGAGCAGTGGTTGGTGGCTTGGCTGGTGACGAAAGGTCCAGAGGCGTCTCCAGGAGGTGGGGGCGTTCCTAGGAGGACTGAGGCATAGCTACACCTAAAATGGCTGCCGTCTAAGTTTTTACTGATTACTCAAAAATATGTGAATGAGCCAAGGCAACACTCCAGGCATGTGTTTAATGAGGGAATGACATAATAACATGATATAAAGCTTGAAAAAGTCGATTTTACATAATACCCCCCCCTTTAACCCTCTTCATGTTGAAGCATCACCTGACTTCAATAGCAATGAATGAAATAAATGAAATGGAGTGGTCATGTTTTAGAATCTCGTACTGATGTAAATTGATGTCCACTCCAGGCTCCTGCCTTTTCATCTGCGCTCTCTCACACTACTTATGTTTTTCTCCTGCATTACTGCCTCTCTACTCTACTCTACTCAGGTTTTCCCCACCACTACTGTGACAATGGGCAGGCAATTATCGATTGTTTATCTCCATTTTCACACATTAGCTGTGGAACACACGTATTCCACCTCAATGACACGCAAGGGCTAAAAAAGGCCAGGTCAGTCAGAAGCTGCGTTCCTGAACCCCTCAAAAAACATTTAAAATCCAGAAAATATATTTATATAACAGTTTATTTTGACATTTGACTAGATTTCACATAATGGTATGGTCTCAACTCATATAGCGCTTTCCTACCTATCAGGCACTCAAAGCGCTTTACATCACCACTCACCCACTCACGCTCTCATTCATACACCAATGCGCGCAGACACTGGAGGCAACGTGGGTGAAGTGTCTTGCCCAAGGACACAACGACAGTGTGCACATTCAGGAGGCGGGATTCGAACTCCATTACTTAACAAATGCTGGATATATATATTTCTAAATAAAGTTTCAGAGACATGGAGAGGAGCAAAGTGGTTCAACAGCCCATAAATCCTTAAATGCTAACCAGGAAGCTATGTTAGCTTCACGCTACATGTTGATGTTAGCAACAAGTGCCGTGAAAAAACTTCCATATGGACCAATTTTGGTTTGACTTTACTGGTGTGTGATACATATGTTCATAGTCCACCAGAAAACGGCAAAAAAGAGTGAACAATGTGATAGAGAGTTTTCTTCCCCCTTTTCTTCCCCCCTGTTGCAGAAGCTTATTGAAACGAAGCAAAAGCGCCAAAGCGACCGAGCTCTTCCATGTTCCCCTATTTAAATACAGTTACGTGAGTAGTTACACGATCCAAGTCTAGTTACACAAAATTAGACATCTAAGTGGATAAAAAGGGGACTATATTGTAAGGTGTAATAACACCTTGGCTAGAGCACCCCCCTAAATCGTTGCCGTCTGTATCTATAAAGGGCCTTTAGATTTACTGATGAAGTAATGCCACAGACAATGCCTGCTGCAATAAAAGACAGTCCAACAAAATATTAGAGCGTGTGACCTTTTTGGGCCCGGGCTGTGTATAAATGACCAGGTTTGGATTTTCTAACCAGCTGAAGGAGAGGGACATTCTGAAAACAACTTGTAGAAATTCACTGGAGCATGCCATCCGTCGTGCATTTCCCAACAGTGCTGGGCATACAAACCAGCACGTTGACAAGCCCACCACGTCCAGGGAGACCGATTTATTTATTTTATTTCCCGACCAGCCGCCAATCTTTAATCACATGTGTCGGGAGGCTGTGTTTACATGTCAACACAAAGCCTTTCAGAAACCGGTCCTGAGTCCCATATGGATCAATCAAAATTATTTACTTCATCTCTTTGATCAGCCTCTGTTGCCCGCTGTAATGATTCCACTGTTCATTTCACTCTGGTTATGCTTGAGCCATGAAAAATACTTATTACGAAGCTGTCAGATGGAAGAGAACAGAGGCATAAAGGAGCATACAGTCTTGAGCGCTAAGACATATCAAGATCAAAAGCATCACATGTCCTGTATTGGCATGCGATTTCTTATCACGCTGCACCTTTTATTTCAGGGCCGACTCTCAACATCAGTGCATCATCTTATGGAGAAAGGGTGCAGGTGCTAATCCTGTAGTTGTTAACCTATTTTTGCAAACTGCCCCCGACATCTGCGTTCATCCTTGGATCACATTCTAGAAACTGAAAGTCACCAACAGACTCTTCCTCTCATTGTTTTGTCTATGGAGGTGATTGCAAGCAATTTTGTGACTTCTCCAATCACTCCCTCATTGGTTAGGTGGCACTCGTCGCCTTCACACAAGCGGTGTCAAGTGCTTCGTCAGAATGGCAATCTGCATCAAACTTTTCTCTTTAAACACGGCCACCATCACCTCAATCACAGACACCTGTTTTTAAGGGCTTTTAACCCTATCCTATATTTAGTAAAACGTCTACTGGGTGATGAAACGGTTCTCGTCAAGGTGGTTCCTTTCTGTGTGTAGTGTGCATGTTCTCCCCGTCCCTGCGTATAAGTTTTCTCTGGCCTCTAAAAACATGTATTATAGTGTTTCCTCTGGGACCAGTACTCCCCTGAGAAATGAGATTCTGAAATCTCAGTGGAACTTTCCTGGCTGAATAAAGGGCACATAGGTCCTCGATTTGAAAAGATAAAGCTCTGGACTCATTTTACCTACACGCTGAATTCTCGCAATTTTGTTGTGCGTTCACGCACAAAGAATCCATTTATAACGGTTCCCGCCTTCACCCTTTGGGACCAAACTAAAGGATTTTTGGGCTAAATAGATACTATTTAAAGCAGTACTAAGTAACTCTTGCCCCTAGAGGCCATAAGCGCAACTGCAGGTGTCTTAGCAAGTTACGATTTTTTTAACTTATTAAATGTCTTGGAGAGTAAATACTACACTGACAGAAAAGGTGAAGGGAGAGAGGGGTGTTGTACATCCAGTTATACAATGGAATATTTTTGTTCACTCAAACTTGGCTGTAAATACTGTTTAAAGTGGCGCTAGCCCACAGTTAGCTTTGTCCGTTAGCCTGTTAGCTTCTTCTCCGTGATTCTATTAGTGTGTATTGCTTGCTCCGCCCCGGTGGCAGTCAAGTTGCAAGCATGGTTTTCTGGCCAGAGACACCAGTGGGAGATGAAAGACCCCCAATCATCCCATTAACACTTGTATTACCCCCAGAGGGACAACGGAAAGGATTTATTAAGGTAAACACGTTACTTAGTACTGCTTTAACAACAAACATGAAGTATGCTGCGACACAACATTTTTCAAAACAGGTTAATATTTAATGGATTTTCGGTGTGGTTGATCCAATCAGCAGGACTACAGATCTCATGCACATTGTCCTTCAAATAAAATACAGTCAATGCCGCTCCAAAAGTGCGTAATCTCCCCGAACAAGTCAAGCCAGCACGATCCCCGATTGATTTCAGTGCTAATGTTATTGGCACTGTAATATCAATCTGACTCTGGCCAGGTTAGGAATCATTGGTCAAACCTTGAATAGTAGTATGAACGTTTGACATTTCAAAGTAAACTTACCTCACAGCAAGTTACCTGCCATCCCCTGCACGTTGTGTTCCCCGTCTACACGTAGCAGGGTATCTCACAAACCGAAGATATTTTCCTACGATCTGGCCTATCATCCACACAAAACCGGAGTTTTCTGTCATAAAAACGAAGGTTTCTGAAAACTCCAGCCAAAGTGAAGATTTGGGAATTTCTCCGGTTATGCGTTTGAGTGTGGACATAAATAACCGGAGTATTCGGCCGTAGTCACTGCCAGCGTGCTGCTCTGACGTCACACGCGCGACCTGTGTTTACATCAGAAACAGCATGGATGCCTCAAAACTGTGTTGGCTTTTTGCTAAAGCTCAAGTACTGCGTCACGTTGAAGCGCGCAGACGAAGGAGCTCTTTACAGTTAGTTATTTTACGGCAAATACCGTCCCACATCCGACGTGATCCTCGAAGACGGTAAACGCGGGTTTGGTTCAGACAGGTGTTACGCCGAAAACTGCATGACTGCCGAGAAATGCACCCCGTCTTACCGCGCACAGATGAAACTATTTTACACCAGACAGGATTAAATTAGATCCATGGGTTTCTGATGCAGGAGACTTTAGGATGAAGTCGTCCTCCCGGAGGAAACAGTGAAACGAATGTTACTGTCCTCGCTGCTGCCGTTGTCGGAGTCATTACGTGCCAGGTCAGTCTATTGTCATGCGTTCACTGGTCAGTCTGTTCAAGAAAGTTGTTTGCACGTTGTACTGTTAATCTGACAGAAGAAATGCGTTTGTTGTCAAGGTATAGCCTATGTGGCCTCGCAATTGTTTGGCAGGTCTGTAACGGTGCATTTGGGACCACAGTTTATACAGGTGCATAGAAAATAATGAATGTGCTGTGCAGAAACTTGTGGAGAGGTTACTTCACAACGCATATGTGCGGTTAAGTGTGGATGCAGGTTTTAAAAAAACCGAGGCTGTGTGGACTCAAGTTTTTTTTTAGGCGGAGGGCGGATTTATAAATGCCCTGCTACGTGTGGACTAGGCCTTACTAACACACACAGATCTTACACATATTTCAGAAACTACAAGGTCTTAGCTTTCAAATGAGGCATTGCACTGGCTTATAGGCTGGAAACAAAAATGGGTCAAAAAAGCAAAAGAAAACACAAAGAAAACTCAACAGAAAATGTACTGGTATTAATAAACAAATCCACCAGACAGATGAATATTCCTGAACCTACAGGGAGAATAAAGTGTGCATTACAAAGACAACATTCTCACTTTGTCCAGTTACGACGGGGTGAAGACCTTCCAACCTCAGAAATAAATATCTGCTGAACATTGAGAATAAAGTTTGTTCCCCTCAAAGTTAGAAGAAGTTCAAGTTCACAGGTAGCTGCACCGTTGTGGCTTGAGTCCCTGCTCCGACAATTTGCTGAATGCCTCTCCCCGCTTTTCAACCCCTTTCACCCTAAGCAGTCCAGTCTGGTAGAGCCTGTGGGCCATTCTACTACTAAATTCTGCAGGATCATTATATGCACTTATGTGTCTTGAGATGATTCAGTTACCATGACGATATTGCGTACTAAAAGTTGTGAAACGTGCTCATAAACACATCCCTGCAAGAATCGGGATGTTACAAAGAAACAAAACGAATCAGATACAGAAGCATTAATGCAATGAGTTGAATTTGGCTTTACGATAAAGATTTCATGGCTCCAGATACTGAGTTGTATTTCTGAAAGATCTTGGATGATATATGTCTTTGTTCTTGTCAGCCCGAAGCACCGATGAGCCCCACTGACTCCCAGACCCACTGGCTATGATTTAATAACGCAAGCCACATGTTCCAATAAAAACTTAGACTACAAAAAGAAGTTCAAATGGTCGAGACAAGGTCAAACATTTGGAACATATAGGAATAACATCACTAGTCCAGCCATGGATCGCATTGATCTCATTGAGTTAGGAACACATGCAATGCAATAACTGACAACTAAATGGATAAATAAATAGATTCAGAAGGCAATAAAGGAAGCTGAAATCATGTTTATGTGACAGATTATTCTCCAAACAGTAGTAGAGCTGCAGGTTTTGAAAAGTAAGTGGATATGGAAGCTTGGCCTCTTCTACCAGCTGAAGATTATACAATAACACACAGATATCCACTCCATGGTTAACAATAAATTTTAATCTATTTCAGTGGCAGTCTTTAAAAAAAATAAAGATTAATATTAGTCATTTTTCCCTACATTATATTGTGGTTTTAGCCAATGAAAATGTCACATAACATTTAAGTTCAAGCTTAGATGAAGGTTCCTGAGTCATCTCCTGAACTCTGAACGCTGACGAAGCCCTTTGGATTCTACAGAGTTCAGAAGATGACTCAAGAGCCTTCATCTAAAATGGCCAACTCCTGTACAACTGAGAGCCTACATTTAAATTCAAGCTCTTTCAATGGAAGATGAAGATAAAAGATGAAGCTGTTGCTGGTTTCAATTTCATTTACTTTTCATTAGTCGACAAAAGTATAGATTTTGATCATAGTTTTAGTCCCGATTAAAGTGAAATTTAAATGTTTTACAAATTGGTAAGATTTCTTATAATTGACCGCCAGGGTCTGCAATTTGATGCAACGCAAATAATATCAAATACCGGTAATAATGTCATGGTGTGTTGGTAGAACGAGGAAAATAAAACCCAAAACGCAGGACTTCAACAAAACTGGTGATGTTTAATTAATGAACAAAATCCAGAGTGGACAAAATGGTGAAACAAAACTCAAAGAACCCGAGGCTGACGCCAACAATGACACGACAAAGGACAAGGGAAACACAGGCGTATAAATACAGGAGGAAACAGGGCACAGGTGAAACACATCAGGGCGGGGCAGGCAATAAACACAAGGGAAGTGAATCACAAGGACAGAACATGTCAAAATAAAACACAGGACTAGACCAAAGACAAGAACACATACAAAAACAGACGAATCATGACAAATAATACTTTTCTAGAGTCCCTCCCTTTTGCGGATTTTAGCAACTAACTAAAGAAAAAAACAAAAACATTTCTTACTATCCCTCCTGGAACCACCACTTTAACGTGGTGGAGGGTTTGGATCCTGGAGCTCTGTTGTCGGGGGCTTGGTGCCCTGGTAGGGTCTCCCATGGCAAACAGGTCCTGACGGGTCAGACAAAGAGCGGTTCAGAAGCCCCTTATGAGAGACCAACAGGCCCGGTTAGAACCATGAGGCCGTCCTTCTGTGGACCCACCACCTGCAGGAGGAGCCATAGGGGCTGGTGCAATGTGATTTAGGCAGCTCCTATCATTCTTGCTGTTATGTTTTTTACATTGTGCGCAGTCAGAAGCGTTAAGACACAGACTAAAACGTTGACTTTTTTTTCTCACACACTCCAAGTTATGGAGGAACATAATAAAACAGAAAACATGCAGCCAAAACCTTTTCCTATTATATTACAACTCCAATACCTTGTACCCTTACTCCAATGGGGGAATAGTAAACATAGCAGTGTGAGGAGTGCACTTTCGCGTAGCTTAAACCTAGAATAGTGCGTCTATTTTTTGTGTAAAAGTCAAGAGGCCACAGATGGCAATGGATGCATCCAGTTTTGGCCTTGTTATTTTTTTTTGAGGGGAACAAAGTGATCGCTTCAGTGGGTAGAATAGTCAGTGAAGGAGATCAGGTGCTCTTCAGGATCGAAAACATAAGTATAAGCAAAAAGAGAACAAAATCCGAGGCACTCAGATTCCTAGTTAAAAGTCCTTTATTAGTTGGACATGAAAAGTCATGTCCAACTAATAAAGGACTTTTAACTAGGAATCGGAGTGCCTCGGATTTTTGTTCTCTTTTGGCCTTGTTATGTTTGAAGATAAGAGGTCACAGTGGATTCCCAGCACACTCCCATACATTCACTCCTTTTATGACTAATGATAACATTCTGATCTTTGAAGCGTTTGGCCTTTCCTACTCGGATGTATAGGCATCGCACTGTGGCTCACTCTCACTTTTTGACGAGTCCACAGAGCAGTGATTAATGTGTCTGCCTACACTGCAAACTTTGATTTCAGCTCACTGGCAGTAAATAAAGAACCTGTCCTAACCACCTCTTATGTGAGTAACAAAAGATGAGAAAGAACAAGCCCACAGAGGACTGAGAAAACAATCAGTAGACTAACAAATAGAAAAAGGCTGCCTCACCTGGATAACTAAAGCTTTCTCCATAAGACCTGGGGAGTCTTATGGAGAAAGCTACCTCGTCCCATACTCCTAACAAAGAGTATGGGACGAGGTAGTGGGGCTCCAGTGGGACACAGATTTGAAAGGCTGTTACAATTTTCGCTTCGCAAAGTACTTTGTATTCTTTGTGCGTTCACTTGATCGACTTCCCTTGTTAAAAAGTGTGTTTCCAGGAGTTTCTGAAAGATCCTTTTCCAGACCGTGATGGACTGAAAACATGGTGCGATGAGGAGACATGACACTGCATCGACCCGTTTATCTACTGTCCAAATGTAGATTAAGTCCACCGGGCAAACAGTGGCTTCCTTTTCACAGAATTGGCCTAAAACTCAAACATTTGTTCAGTGTATGTTTTAAGCCCTTCAACAGCTTTAGTCTTGACTCCCAAGGAATTTATTTTTGTTTACAGGCAAAAATTTTGACGAAGAAAGAAGAGACATTTTGTTGGTGTTGGATAAATATTGCTATTCTCTATATTTTGCTTTTCTTACACGTCATAATCTGCTGACTGGAAAGATGTTACTAATGCTTCTGCTTTGAGTTACAGATTTTGGTTTATAAACAGAAACATTGAGCAGCCGTGTGTGTGTCCAAAACCGGGACTGTCTCAAGGACGAGAAAAATGGATACTGTGTAAAATACTGTGTGCTTGCAAATTGTTATCTACTGCTCTGGTATGGCAACCCCCCTTCCCTTAGACCAGAGCAATACATTGTATACTAGGGACGTGAAAACTGAATAAAATGCAATGTGAGGCATCCAGAGAACTCAGAGCGGACAAGGGAGGTTTAGCCCCAGCTTCGTTTGTAGCTGAGTCTTAATCTCTGTCTGCCTCTCCTTGCAAGTAAAATGAGAATTTGTCTTGTCTCGCTTTCCTTTATTAATTATTGTGTTTTGTTGGTTACCAGCCCCAACATTTGGTCACTTCGAGCCGGATCCCAGGAGGTCCCAGGTCTCCTGGAGGCGATCTGAAACCAGTAAGACGGTGCGCACCGCGAATGAAACCCTTTCCGGGAGCTGCCTTTATCTCATCTCCAGGAGTCCGGGGACTGACGGGATACCGAAGGAGTGAGACAATACAAAGAGAATAGGACGTGAGTATGTCTTATTTTTAAAACGGGATGTGAATGAGGAACACGCGTAAAGAAGGTCCTAAATAATACTAGTTAAACAGGACAGGGATTGTAACCCAAACAAACTCGAGGAAGAGTTTCAAATTACTGAGGGGATTGTAACCCAAACAAATTCCTTAGGGAGTTTCAAAATTACTGAGGGGATTGTAACCCAAACAAACTCGAGGAAGAGTTTAAAATTACTATAGTGGATCCAACAAACTCGAGGAAGAGTTTAAAATTACTATAGTGGATCCAACAAACTCGAGGAAGAGTTTAAAATTACAATAGTGTCACTAGTACATAATATTTACATTACCTATGGATTTATGAATTACTAGTGACACCATTTTAAAATTACAAGAGTCGACATAAAATAGATTGCGAATGAAAGTGTGAATGAATGAATCATTGGTGTAAACTTCCGATAATAAGTTTGCACATATTAAGTAAACGGGGAAATACAGTGACTGTGTTCAGATGTAATAGACAAGATTTCTCCACCCCCTCGGAGGTCGAAGTGAGAAATACTGAACACTGATTTTTACTGTCCGTGTATACGTTGAGAAACCCAGTATTAGACGACCCTAGGTCAAAACACTGGGCCAAAATGGGAAACTGTAATAAAACACCGACACCTTTAACTAAAGACTACAAAATGGTTGAACAGGAATGCCCCGGGGCTAGCAGATATTTAAAATAATGTCAGTGATAGGCCTAAGAAAAATCATCAATAATAAATATAAAACAAATACAATCTTAAGAATAACTTCTAACTTCTAGAGGATAATGATAATGATAATAGAATATATAATATAATAAACGATAACATGCATACTAATAGAAATAGATAAAATATAACAGGTTAAATTAAATAAAAAGACATTGCTTTTGGTTATAGACTCATGTATCCCTACTTAAAGTACTAATGAGAGGTTTTATTTTTCTTTTGTAAGTGGAGAGATATGATTTGGAAAAGATGATGCATGTGTGACTAGGTGGTGTGTGTAAGTGTCTGGATTTGGAGAGTGGCTCCCCAGGGCGGGGCAGAGCGACTGAATGCTCTGTGCCCCATGGTGACAGAGGGAGAGAGTGGAGGAAGAGCAGAGAGTGTGTGAGTATGAGGTCAGAAACGTACAGAGGGGACAGGTCTGAAGTGCTGTGAATGCAAGAAGGAGTATTGTGAAGTTGATTCTTTGTTGTGTGTGAAGCCAGTGACGTTGTTGTAAGAGGGGAGTGATGTGGTGAGAGTTAAGGGGCCTGTGTGATGATGAGCGCTGTATAGTTTTGGAGGATCTGTAGTTTCTGTAGGGCTTTGGAATAGGGCTGCAACTAACAATTATTTTGTAATCGATTAATCTATCGATTATTTTTACGATTAATCGAGTAATCGCTTAGCTGTGAATTGTGTAGGAAAAAAAAATATTTTTTCATTTTTTAATCACAAAAAGCTAGAGTGGCACCGCTTGAGGACGTATTGATGACGTAAACTTAAAATAAATGTTTGTTGGAGGCTCTTGGTGCTAATTCTGCATTCTGATTGGATGAGACACAGACAGATATTGATGAAATTTACAATGTACAAAACACTACAGACCCTAACTATAAAAACAAAATAGGTTTTCATCAAAAATATTACATTTTCATGTCACTTTTGCTCTATTTGAGTCTGTGTGAACCAGAAAACGATTAATCGATTACTGAAATAGTTGTCGACTGTTTCGGTAGTCGATTGGTTGTCGATTAATCGATTAGTTGTTTCAGCCCTATACTTTGGAGGCCAAAGAGAAGTTTTCTCAGTAAATAACTATGATTGTTGAGTGTAGGCAGTGAACGTAGCCTTAAATGCTGATTTGATTCCTCTTGTTTTAAGCAAAACACAGGCCTATTAGATGTGTTCTACTAGATTATAATTTATGTAAAAGTCACTGTTAGTAATTGAAAATGTATTATGCAGGAATTGCAAAAAATAACTGTTGCAATATTATCTACAGCCTAGATACAGACCCCGGCAGTGTACCTTTACTGTGCATATGCACATTTGGTCTGAACTTCACAGTCAAACAAGTAAACCTGTAGAGCAGCCATTCCCAAAGTCCGGGACATCGCGACCCCCTTATCGATACGAAAATCTCTCTGGGCCCCCAAATCATAAAAATGTACTCTATTCTAAGGAATTTTCTATTATTTTATAGCTAAAATTACATAAAGAGCAACATCTAGCAATGATGGTAAAGCTAAATACTGGTTCAAACTATTACGTTTCTCCAAATAAATGTATTTACCTTTTAAAATGATTTTTTTCAATGTAGTTGTTTGTAGACAAGCTTTGGGGGCCTCCCCTGTAGTGTCTCTGAGGCCCACCAGGGGCCCCGGACCCCACTTTGGGAATCACTGCTATAGAGGAAACACCAACATGGGCTGAGAGCTGTGTATAGTTATAGAGTTTTTATAAAGATTACTGTAATGTGAAAATAATACCATAGAAATTTATGTTGCTCCAAATGGGAAAGCCATCCTCGCAACAACAAAAAAAACTGTACCGATATGTAGCACTTTTGAGCCATGGATCTTCTCATGTCTCAACAGGAGGGATGATATCACTGGTACATACTATTTACACTACTTATGGATTTATAAACTACAAAAAACATTTTTGTAAGCAATGTCTGACATGTGCAAAATTTAACGCACAGGGGAACATTCGGCCTATACGAGGGAAATTCCCTCCACCCACATACCCCTTTCAAGAATTACAAATGGATTTTATACAACTGAACAAAAGTATGAAATATCTGCTAGTGGTAATAGATGGCTTTACCGGATGGACAGAATTGTTTCCTACCAAAACTCCAGATGCGATGACAGTGGCAAAAGCATTATGTAAAGACATTTTTCCAGTCCTACATACAGTATACAGGAAGGAACTTTACTAAATTCCTGACTCTAAATTATTCAACCCCATTATATGGACAAGGTTTGCCATTTCCAAAAGGACAGTTTCCAGTGTGTTGCTAACAACAGAACCCTGGGACTAAATCCCATTGAAATGGGCAGCATTCCAGAAGCTAGATGTAAAAGGATTCTAACGCCATGTCCCGGAAACTACAGCAATGGGACAACCACTGGTACGGGAAAACATAGAGCTGCAAATTGCACACCTTGGTTTATGGCACCAGACGAAATGGGATGCATAGCCCAAATAGACATTTACTGGATGTGTAGCAATGCCCTGTACATTACCCTGCCGGCCAACTGGAAAGGGATCTGTGCACCAGTTCGAGCAGGTGGTGAGACTTTCGTAATCTCCGAGGGGCATTGCGACCCCGCCGACACCCAAGGGTCATAGACTCCGGCAAGTACGACCCACACGATCCAGTATGGGTTACAGATGTCCCCGATGACCATACATTTTGGAACACTGGCCAGAAAGTACTGTATTCCTTGTTCCCAAATATTGGGATGGGCAAGGCCCCCCTCATGATCGAAACTCTGCATTTTAGACTGTCTGCTTTTATTAATCACACCATGGCAGCATTGACAGGACTCCAAGAGGAGGTGGCGGCACTCCGACAAATGGAGATACAAGATCGTTTTGTCCTGGACCTACTCACCGCACCCCAAGGAGGAGTCTGTGCGATGGTGGGTGAGTCATGCTGCACCTTTATCCCTGACAACACAGCAGAGGACGGGGTGGTGACCACTGCCATCGGGAACCTTCGCAAGCTGGCAGCTGCACAGGAACATGACCATGACCTCGCCATCTCAGGGCTGTGGGCCTGGCTCACAGGAGGATCGTGGTGGCAGGTTATCCTGAAGTGGGTAATGCCAGTCATTATACTTTTGATACTGTTCTGTGTATTCCTGGCTTGTCTAGGTCCCTGTATTAAGCTCTTGGTGGGCCGAGTGTTTGGAGTAACAGGTGGATATGTCCTCATCAAGACACGTGACCAAGAGTATATAGCACTGAGCCAAGCAAAGGGAGCCAAAGAAGATTACATGGATGTGATAAAGCGAGGGGTAAGCCAAAGCCACAATGACTATGCAGCAGCGCTCAACAGACAGGTGCTCAGCCTGCCCCTACCGGAGGATATCCTTGGTGACGCCAGAAACCTCTGGGGAAGAGAGCCGGAGTACTACGATGACATTGATAGCAATGATGACGGGGACTATGTCTCTGACATAGCTGACCCCCTGGAGTAATCGGTAACTATGAAGCCTCAGCTGAAAATCCTCTGGAAGAGGTTGGTGGCGGAAAATCAAAATATCGATAAACAGGAGGGAAATGTTGGATAAATATTGCTATTCTCTATATTTTGCTTTTCTTACACGTCATAATCTGCTGACTGGAAAGATGTTACTAATGCTTCTGCTTTGAGTTACAGATTTTGGTTTATAAACAGAAACATTGAGCAGCCGTGTGTGTGTCCAAAACCGGGACTGTCTCAAGGACGAGAAAATGGATACTGTGTAAAATACTGTGTGCTTGCAAATTGTTATTTACTGCTCTGGTATGCAACCCCCCTTCCCTTAGACCAGAGCAATACATTGTATACTAGGGACGTGAAAACTGAATAAAATGCAATGTGAGGCATCCAGAGAACTCAGAGCGGACAAGGGAGGTTTAGCCCCAGCTTCGTTTGTAGCTGAGTCTTAATCTCTGTCTGCCTCTCCTTGCAAGTAAAATGAGAATTTGTCTTGTCTCGCTTTCCTTTATTAATTATTGTGTTTTGTTGGTTACCAGCCCCAACAGTTGGAAAGAGGGGATTTAAAAAAAAGGAAAAAATTCAAAAATAGAAAAAATATTTCAAAATAAAAAATAAAAAAAAACACAAAACGTTTGGTCCATTCAACTGCATGAAACTTTACTGTCCGATTTACACAATTATTTTTGCCCAATTAACGAATATCCAAATTTCATTCCAATCCTCTGCTTGTTGTGTTTCCAAATGTTTAGAAACGTATTTAAAGCATAAAGAAAGAAAAAAAAAAAAAAATTGCAGCTCAACACAGAAAATGCTATTACTGCAGTGGGTAATCAAAGAATGGATTTGGATGAGAAACTAACCTGTTTAAATCTCAAATTCTACTGACCTTAGTCACATCTCCATGGAGATGAGCTGGAGACGTACCTACTCCCGGTAAAGTTTACCGTCATATCTTAGGAGAGCTGAGCCTCATAAATGTTGTTTGTACATTTATGTGGTATTTTTCAATGATGAAAATAGCTGTCATAAAATAAATGCTTGTTTTTCTATTTTATTTATTGAGTCAAATTCTACGCGGCGTGGCTTTAAGTGTATACTAACTTTCTATCCTAAGTTTCCAGATTACAATATTTTGTGACCTCTTTCCATCTGTGTGTGTTTGACTTTGGGCCAAAAAACAAAGGAAAACGTTTCAGTCCTGATGTTCGTGCACATTTCTCACGTCTGTCCCTCCATGTCCCACCGCATCACATGGCTTTTCCCACTTTCCCTCCTGTTAAATGGTATATGCACACAGTGTCAAGTGAATGGAGTTTCACTGTAGGTTACTGTTAAATCGTACTGTAAAAAGGCATTTCAGTTTAAACTACTATATTCAACATGCCAATGCAAATTCAGTTCCAAAGTTCAAAACAATTACTTTTTGCTGAGCCCATTGTGCAAATGTCTTTAATTTAGAAGCGCACAAGAACCAAGTAAAGCTGACCGGTGTGTGACCGATGTCATTCTGCGCCAACGGGACTGTTTCCTAACAAGGTCACTGGGCATCACTTATGGGACACACGCAGCGTTTCTGATGAAGGGAAAAAAAGAAGATTCCACGTGGCCAATTAAGAGAAAAGCGTCCAGCAACAGAACAAGTAGTAACAATCAATATCCAAAGTAAAAACGCTTATTTTGCGCATAGTTAAGCTTTTTGTTTTCGAGCTTTTCTTAAGCCCATTACGAAGCTAACAACTCTTCAATATTACAAATGGCTTTACGAGAATGAACACACGTGAATCAGGAATCTACAAATCCAATCCAATTCCAGTGTATTGTCATTATAATGAGTTAAATTCCCGACGTGTTACTGTGCCAACTTTACGCATGTGCGCAACTCGTTGTGCAACATGTTCTTGTCGTTTCCAGCTTTGGTAAAAGATTCGCAAAGTGGGAAAAAATTGGCTGTAACATAGTTTGACTTGCACTTTTACTCACCCACGACGAACAGAAAGCATCCCGTACCAATATCCAAGCCGGGCGATAGTGCAGACGTGTAGATGTCCATTTAGAAGCGCGGTGCGTAACGGAGCGCCTTCATGAGATGGGATGCGGCTGTAGTGGTCCGCTGTCTGATCCACATGCTCGCGCTGAGAGGAGTACTGACACCGAGGAGACACGCGCGCACAGGGGCGCATGCACAAGCTCTTCAGCCAGGGCGCGCGGGCAACACAGAGACGTCTCGGGCTATTCAGGGGCGTGAACAGACTTTTTCCACCGCGGGGCACTTTGCTGTGGTTAGTATTTTCCACAATAGTAATTATAATTGAAGTAAAATGAAATACAATTTTGTCGAAATTGTTATTGTTCCTGAAGACCACCTTAGGTTTCATGGGTTTGTGTGTGTCTCCTTGTAGCAAAATCTTTGGTCTTGTTTTGAAGTGTATTTACGTAAAGCATCAGCGGAGGGCATCAGTCTCAAAACACACACACAAAAAAACAAAAAACAAAGCTATTGGTTGGTGTAGATTTATGTTTAACACAATGTGAAACACAATGTGAAAATATCTGGACAGTCAGGTTTTAGATGTTTCTATAGTTATCTTACTATCATCATCATCATCATCATCATATATTGTACAATTTTCTGATGACTCTGTGCTTTTGAGTCTCCTGACGGCAGCCTCTACCTTGGCGGGTCACATTACGGGTGTCGAGTTACTGTCCAATTGGTGCAATGAGCAGCACTACCTGAAAGACTGTGGAGATGGTCATAGACCCGGGATCAGTTGGAGATCACAGTCCAGTGACCATTAACAACTGCTGCATCCAACAGGTCTCTTCTTGTAAGTACCTTGGAGTGCATAATAAACAATGACTTGGGCTGGAGCACACAGGTCACCATCGTCTGTGCAAAGGTCCGCCAGTGGCTCCACTTTCTTCAGCGTCTCAGAGTGTTCAGTGTGTGCAGGAACATCATGGTGCTCTTTTACAGAGTCAATCCTGCAGTAGGGTATCACCTGTTGGTTTGGTTGTGAAATCCATCCATCCATCCATCCATTTTCTTCCGCTTTATCCGGGCCGGGTCGCGGAGGCAGCAGTCTCAGCAGAGATGCCCAGACTTCTCGATCCACGCACACCTCCTCCAGCTGTTCTGGGGGGACCCCGAGGCGACACCAGGCCAGCTCGGAGACATAGTCCCACCAGCGTGTCCTGGGCCTTCCACGAGGCCTCCTCCCAATAGGACATGCCTGGAGCACCTCCTGAGGGAGGCGACCAGGAGGCATCCGGAACAGATGCCCTAGCCACCTCAGCTGGCTCCTTTCGACGTGAAGGAGCAGCGACTCTACCCCGAGCTCCTCCCGGGTAACTGAGCTCCTCACCCGATCTCGGAGGGTGCGCCCAGCCACCCTGCGAAGGAAACTCATTTCGGCCGCTTGTATTCGCGATCTTGTCCTTTCGGTCATTACCCAGATCTCATGACCATAGGGAACGTAGATCGATCGGTAAATCGAGAGCTTTGCCCCCTGACTCAGCTCCCTCTTCACCACAACAGTCCGATACAGCGACCGCATCACTGCTGACGCTGCACCGATCCGTCTATCAATCTCACGCTCCATCCGTCCTCACTCGTGAACAAGACCCGAGATACTTGAACTCCTCCACTTGAGGTTGTGAAATCTAAATCCCATTTCACCAGCCTGGTCAAAACAGCTGGGAAAATCATAGGCACATGTTTGTTACCCCCCCCAGCAGCTGTTTGAGGGATCCATATCTGACTCCATGCAAAAACTGACTAACACTAGCGTGAGTTGATAACTGATTAGCCCGACTGTGTCAGCCTGTTTTACTAGATAAGATGGTACAGTATCTCATTTTAGGGTGTTCTTCCGTAACTCTAAGGAGGAACTAGTTGTTTACTGCCAAACTGCTGCAGTATTGTCTTCAACGCAGCACTTTACCTGCCTTAACCCACCCCCGCTGTTTCGAGAGGGCTTCTCCGCCGTAACATAGAACAAAAAACACCTCTCCTCAATATGCTGTATGGACACATCATGATCCTGGAAATCATGTTGATGTTTCTGCCAATTCAGTCTTTTTTTAATGTTTGGTGCAGCCCTGTGAGGCAACTCCTGTAGTGACATTGGGCTACACAAAACCAGTTATTGATTGAATGATTGAATGATTGATTGATTGATTGAGTTTTTGCAGCAAAAATCTGGAACAGTCTTCATGAGGATGTAAAACAAGCCTCAACTCTGACATTGTTTAAATCCATGCTAAAAACAGCTTTTCTTTTTTTTGCTGTGAATATGACATCCATCCATCCATCCATCCATTTTCTTCCACTTGTCCGTTGCCGGGTCGTGGGGGCAGCTGGTGGAGCTGCCCAAATCACATTGCACCAGCCCCTATGGCTCCTCCTGCAGGTGGTGGGTCCACAGAAGGACGGCCTCATGGTTCTAACTGGGTCTGTTGGTCTCTCATAAGGGGCTTCTGAACCGCTCTTTGTCTGACCCGTCACTTAGGACCTGTTTGCCCTGGGAGACCCTACCAGGGGCACGTTGCCCTGACAACAGAGCTTCCAGCATCATTCGTGCGCTCAAACTCCTCCACCACGTTAAGGTGGCAGTTCCAGGAGGGGATGAATATGACAACTGAACATATTTTATCTGTACTCTTTGCTTTTAATGTTATTAATTAACTACTATATTGATGTTTGTGGACTGATTTAATCGTATCCGTGTAAATGTGAAGTACTTCTAATTGTGCTCTACAAATAAAGTTGACTTGCCAAGTGGTTGGAGGCCATAAGAGTGTCATAACACCTAGTAATCGCACACTGACTAATGATTGATCCAAGCGTGATGTGCGTCCCATATAGACCCCATATTGTCGTTATGTTATGTTATGTGACGTTATCATTAATAGGGTGGTATGTTGATTCCTGTGAGAGCCTCTTTTGTTCACATGTCAGGGTGCGTTTCCTCCCGGTGCTCTGTTTTCCCCATCAACGCAAAACATGCACAATAAGTGGAGTGGAAGAGTGACTCAAACTTCTGTAAATATGCGGGACAACTCAAGGCAAAAGAAACAGCCCAGGCCTTTTTGAAAAAGTTATCACATGGTTAGAAGCTCCGAAAAGTCAATTTAATGAATGGCCTGTTTCCCAGTCATAACAAATAAATGATTGTATTATTATTACAATATAGCATTTTGCATAAACCCCCATGGCCTGGCTCGATCCGGCTGTGATTACGGGCACACACGCTTCCGCCAGCGTCGTCAGAAAGAACATGTGCAAGGGCTGAGCTGAGACACTGCAGCCGTGCCGTCGCATCCGTAATGGGGCGCAATTATTCTCTACGGAGGAAGAGCAAACAAAACGCCTTCACTCTTACGTTGGCCTTATGGTCCTTGGGAAACCAACAGTTGGGTAACAAAACAACGGGTGGTTTCCTTTTCCCCTACAGTTCCTGAAGTGCTCCCACTGGCTCCGCCCTTTAGCCCGCCCCTAGTTAGTAGGGTTATTTAAGACACCTGTTGCCAGTATGGTTTCCTCTTTTGCTGCAATTACCTGGGTACCTGCTGTATGTCTCCACGTCTGGCGTTGAGGTATCAAAGTACCTTTAGCTTTTTACTTTTATGTTAAACTAAAGCAATTTCTTCTTGGCGCTGGCTATAGCTCACAATAGTGTTCTGTCTGCTACATGGGTCGAGTGGTGGCTTCCCAATGATCAGGTATCAAAACGCCCCTGTTTCACCTTAGTTCATATTATGTTAGAGTAAACTTGCATGGGTTCTGGTTTATCCTCAGGGTCCTGTGAACCGTCAAGGGTGGTAAGTTAGGGCGCCATGAACATAACTTTGCCTACGGTGAGCCTTTTTAATAACTAATCTCTTTTCCAGGCTAACCTGCTGCTGTTTTGTTCTTTTACATTTGTCTCTGCTGATGTAGTTGATCGTGCCTTTTCCTTTGGAGTTTGTTTTGGTTACAGCTCAGTTATTTTGAGTTTTTTGTTACTTTGTTATAGGTTATTTTTGACTTGTTCTCAGTTTCTTTTCAAATAGATGTGTAACTGGGTTTTGTTTTTGGTTAGCCACTGGGTTCGCTGTTAGTAGTTTTTAAACTATAGGAATCTTCAAATTTTAGATTATTTTGAATAAAAATTAATTTCTAATTAAACATGTTAACTCTTGTAGATTAATAAATTCCTATTTTTCTTTAGAGTCCTGCTCTAATTTTTACATCACAGCCAATTCTGAAGATCCTATTCCGAATGATTTTATAATAAACTGCTTCAAATTGGAAGTCAACGTCTCTGTTCCTTTTTTTATCAGAAACTTACCTTGTGTGCCTACCTGGTAACTTGTCCCTCGGTATACTACAATCGCAATAAAGTATTATGAATATTAGTTTGAAATACTTGACTTCACAATTGCTTTATGAAAAGTAGCTGATTTCCATGGTAACACACCAGCGCCATAATTGGGGCATAAGAGACAGCTGTCTGAGGACTTAAAGTAGGCGCAATCAATATCTATCCCTAAAAGTTTGAAATTACATAATTGAACCAAATTGCCTTTTGGCCAGCAGCACTTATTTACACATTGAAATTACCTTCATTTTGTGAAGTACCCCATAGTTGTAGTAATTCAGTTTCTTCTCTGACAAAGGCAGGATCGATGAGCTAGTTATTAGTAGCTTTGTAACTTCAATTCAGGTTCAGTTTATTTGCATTAGAAAAAAAGATCCAGTATGGCAGCGGGTGGCCCTTTTTTGTCAAGTGACTCACAAAATACTGTAAATCTGACTTTATTAGATTTATTTGCTTGGACTTTGTGATTTTGTAAAAAAAAAAAAGTTGGGAAGAGTGTTCATCCACGGAAGGCGCAAACTGTTGCTGTGTCCTTGGGCAAGATCTCAATCAACACACCTCCCTTCTGGCAGCTGTGGCTATTTTACCTCCATCGAGTCTGGAGCTTTGAGTAATCTTTGAATCTTCTATTGGCTATTCTCAGCAGCGAGCTCATTGCGAAGTAAACACTAATTTTTTCCCTCTTTATTGAAACAGCTGCACAGCAAAGGGGAGCAGAAGGAGGGGCTTATGAGGCGATTGTGTGAAAATCAGAAAGTGAAACTACTTGATATTTGTAACAGCTGTTTTAGATCAATATTGCATTGACGAACCAACAAAGTGCAAGGTATAGTAATAAAGATGCCTTTGACATTATAACCTAAGCAAACATTAGTATAATACCCCCTCTTTGTGGAACAAATGTTTTGATGTTTGATTTGAAATGTCAATTGTTTTCAGCAGTTTGTATGTGTGGTGGGACTGGAGTGGGTTCATCGTGGGGCCGGGACACAGAGGGCTCTGTCTCTCGTGGTCCACGACCTGGACCAGGGAAGAGTGAGCGGGATGGAGGAGGAGGAGGGTGTAGGGATCTTAAGGGAGTGTAGATGTGGCGGTTCTGAGGGGCCAGGGAGAGGCAGGATTTGTATGTGAGGAGAGGGACCTATACTGACTACGTTATTGATACTGAATGCATATACTGAGCGCAGATTGGCAGACACTTCATCATTTTACCCCAGGACAGATGTGGCTATAGTAGAGCTTAACACTAAAGTTTAAAATGCAAACTAATGATGCGATTTTGATGGCCAAAAACATGCATTCAGAACCTAATTATAAAGTAGTTCACATAAATACACTGCATCACTATTATTCTTCATGGGAAACCAGTACCTTCAAAATAAATAGACCTATTCACAATAAACTAATGAATAAAACCAATTGATTTGTTGTGGACATAATGTAGATCATTTGACGCATTCTGAGCTTATCCATGTGACTATAGGTCATTTGCTTGAGGGTTTTGCGTTTGACAGTGCAAACCATAGCCTCATTGAGTAAAGCAATAAATGTAACTGTATTGATATGATTCTGATGCTTCTGAAGTCATTCCTTTGTAGTTTCCACAGACACATAATGAAAATTAATGAGAATATGTTATGAAAGAAAAAAATCCCAGGAAATACATCAGCCATCTCAGTCCAGAAAAGTGCAGTTCTAGGAACTGCAAAGAACCCTCAATCTCCAGGCCTCTGGTATGAGGACCCAAGCTTGGTGAGGAAGAGTTTTTTTTTTTATATATCTATATCAGGACCGAAACGTTGACCATATCCTAATAAACTATATTTGCAAGGTTGGCAGTGTACGGGAAGTAATTTTTATCTATATAAAATTTATATAGATGAATTTCCCTCATCTCCAACGCACCTGCCTCAAGTAATTGATGTGCGAAGTTTCTCTTCTAATATATCTATATCTACCTATATATATATATATATATATATATATATATATATATATATATATATACAGTGCCTTGCGAAAGTACTAATACACCTTGAACTTTTCACTTTTTGTCATGTTTACAACCCTAAACATAAAGATTTTATTTTAATTTTTTTTACTGAAAGTTCACACACAAGTAACAGACAACTGTGAAGTGAAAGCAAAATGATACATGATTCTGTTATTTTTCAAAAAATAGAAAAGTGAAAAGTGGGGCGTGCATAAGTATTCATACAGCATTTTCGGAGTGCATTAAATTGCCTTTATAACATTCCTAATGACTGCAGAATGTTCACACCTTGCCCTAATCATTAAATAGAGGCCGGTGTGAGCCAGGGTGCACTCTTGTTCAAAATGCTGCTTTTAACAAGGTTGAAAGCCGAGCTGCAGCATTTTGAACATATCTCACCAGTTTTAGCTTCGCTTCATTGGCTCACAGTCAAATTTGGAGTTGAATTCAGAATTCTTCTATTCAATTTTAAATGCCTGAATGGCTTCTCCCCCTCCTCTCTGTCCGACCTGATTCACTCTTGCGCTCCCTCTCGCTCTCTCAGGTCAGCAGATCAGCTGCAACTGGTTGTTCCTAAAACTTCAGAGACCGAGCCTTCTCTGTCGGAACCAGCTTCAATCAGAGATTAGACAGGCCCAGTTTCTACCTGTTTTTAAATCTCCCCTAAAAACGAACCTCTTTTCGCAGGCGTTAATCACAGAATTATATGCGTTTTACACTGTTGTGATGCTTGTCGTTGTGTCTTATTTCATACACTTTTACTGTAAATGTGTCAATAGGAAGAACAAAACAGCATTGTTGAAGCGAGGACGCAAGCTCAAAGGAACAAATGTTTACCTGAACAAACACCTGACAAAGAAGAAAAAGAAAGAGACCTCAAGAAACAACATAAAATCCAACGCACATGGGTAACGAACCGCAAAATCTTTATCAAGTTGAATGGCTCAGCAGAGGAGCGCAATGACGTACCGACTGGAATATATCCAGATGGTGAAAGACTGTTGTGGAGCGGAGGGGGGTGCAGGAGGAAGAGGAATGAGGAGGAGCTGACCAGTGCAGGACACCACGCTCTGAAACAGGGACAAACCCAAGGGCAGTGCATCCTTTCAGAGGAGCACTGAAGGCAGTCAGGTTTCCTCCGAGTGCTGCGGGTCCCTCGACCTCTAAAAACATGCTGGTCTGGTTAGGCCACAATGGCAGGACCAACACCTGAACACAATTCTGTCGTACGGTTGTACAATGACAAATAAAGCACGTACTTACTTGTTTTGTGTACGGCACTTTGGCCAACTGTACAGTTTTTAAAGTGTTTTATGAATAAAGTTGGTCTGTTATGGGACTAAATTATTGAATATTTTTCTAAAAAGAAGTAAAGGGAGCTTGTATGCCACTGACTTTGATTCAACTCATACAACCATGTGCACAAGTGGTTTTGTATCGTTGTCATGAGAAAGGTCTTAGCCTTTTGTGGTCAGTTTGTATGGTAAGAAACGATTTTGAAAGGTTATGCATTTAGTTTGTAAATATGTATCTATGGTTTTGGACATTGAAAGTTTAAGCAAATTTGAGATGCATTACACCTCTTTTTTATTGTGCATGTAACAAAATACTGATGTGAAGTTGCTGCTGCTGTTCTTAAATTTTGTTAACCTGAATTTGACGACCTCTAAAACAAAATGCTTCATCTCAAGGGGGTAAACTAATGAATAAAACCAATTGATTTGTTGTCGACGTATGCTGAGCTTATCCATGTGACTATAGTTCATTTGCTTGAGGGTTTTGCAGGAAATACATCAGATATGAAATCAAGGTTAAAGCCTCTTTTCAGAAAACTGCAAAATGGCCCGGATTGTTATTGTCAGTCTGTGCTCCACCAGTGTATCCACCAAAGAAAAGTTCCTATAGTCAGTTAACCCTTTTTAGTGGAAGTGGCAATTAAATCTATTCATATTCTGACAAAGCAATTATGCCTCGGAGCTCCATGGCTTTAAAACGGAAGTGAAGCTTTTACAGTGATTCATCTTTACTGCAGAATGATTTCCGATCATTTTGAGACTGAACTTGGTTGTTTAGTCTTAGTCCAACACTGTGAAAACACGTCAAGGACTGCGATTTGCCGGACTGATGTTTCTGGAGTGACTCATGGCCTTGAATAGGTCTTCTTTCAGGGAGTGAAAAGCTACTGGAGAACAACTTTCTGTCTGTGGTAAAAAAAATGAGAATGATTTTGTTGTTGCAAAAATGTGGTTGCTCTGTGTGCGTATGTAAGTAATGTTTCCCAGTTAGGGCTACGGGAACACGATTTAAATGGAAAAAAAGGGAAAGCTTTTAAATGATTTTTGAGAGTGCACTCAGGAATGTCAGTTTTGATCTGTCACTTTCTAAATAATTGGCAATGCCCTTCAGTTTAGGGGACCTGTTTTACAGTATAATCAGGTGCAAGTTACGAATCAGGGGTCTCATTTATAAAGCCCACGTACGGACAAAATGAGGCCAAAACCTTCCGTACGAACTGTTCTGCGCCAAAGGTGGTATTTATAGAAATCGAACTGAACGTGAAACATTACGCACCGCCACACTAGGTTTGTACCTGGCGTACGCAGTCCGCACTTTCAGAAACGCTGCACACACACGAGGAGAGGCGAGGGAAAGCAGCAAGGGGAGGACGGATTGAGGAAATGAAGTCTGGTGCACATTTAAAACTGCTCATTTCTTTATTTTCTACAGAAATGATTAAGATCATTAAAATGAAATCTAGGAAATCAACCGTTGGCTTTGTGTAGTGTTTCAATCTTTCGTTTATATACTTAATAAAAATATTGTAGTAATGTGTGACGCTCAAAGACGTGCACGCTCATGTACGCTCATGCACGGACACCGGAGCGCACTGCCGCCAGCTGGGAGCGAGAAGCAGGAAGGATCCGAGCCGCTCTGTGCTTTTAACCAAAGTCTGACCAACTCCTGCAGAGACCGCGCTGAGGGCTGGTCCAAGGCACAAGTCCATTCAGAGACGCTGCGTAATTACGCGCTGCAGCTCCACAACCTCCCTCTTTCTCACACCACCCGGACTCTGCTCCTCATTCATGCCCAAAGCGAACCGGTGCCTCATCCCCACTGCACGTACAGCGAGCTCAAAAACAATAGACTATCTGAGTGATTCAAAGCCCACCGAGCTTATTCTGTAGTTTCAGGAAATGTGAGCTCCGTGAACAGCACTGGGAAATATCACAATCAGCGTCTAAAAGGCTCTTCTTTACGTTCTAAAAGTGTATTTCCAAAAGTGTTATTGATGAGACTCTGCACTCTGCCAGTAGGTTACTTGTGATCAGAGACACAGCGGTAACATGTCAGTAACGATCCACCTCGGCCTCTGCCGTCACTGCTGCGGCGTGAGGCCCCTCCCTCTCTGCTCCCGGGGTCTCGGTAAAACCCATTGACTGTGAATTTACAGTCAATGGTAAAAACCCTCTAATTATTGCCTCATGTTTAGGTAAATCTCATTTATAAGTTACTTTGCATATCCTTATATGGTGACATGGAGGCGTGCAGGGGGCGTGACGTGAGGAGGGGTCATGTGCGCACATTTCTGCTCCAGGTGAATTTGTGAAGGGGAGTTTACGTGGTGCTGCGCGTACGGAGGGTTTCATAAGTCCCAATTTTTTTCTCCGTACGTGAAGTTTGGGTTTTGCTCGTACGGACTCTTATAGGCAGATTCTCACCGACAGTTTTGTAAATGAGACCCCTGGTCTGAGGAGAGACAAGCCTGCTCATATGATTCTCATAGTCATTCCCCAACAAAAACACCCATAAAGAGGTAATCAAATCAAATCAAATTTTATTTACCCCCCCATAGGGCCTCATTTCCTAGTTATCCAGAGTGTTGTTGATTTCTGGAGATAATTTTATTTGAATTATGCAGTGCTTATATTTGAAGAGTTTAGTGGTGCTAGGCTAGTGCTAGGCTAGTGCATGTCTATGGTAACTAGTAGCCTGCATTAAAAATAGTCTGACCCAAGCACAGTGCACCTGAGGCAAACTTATAACACCAGACTACCGATAAAAATGTCTGTGTTGACTGAATCATTTTTTAAATATAACCATTTTGCATTTAAAAGAACTTCATTTAAAAGAGCATCAGCTTCCTGGTTGTAAGCTACGCAGCGGCGGAGTGATCTGCTAGGTTACCGGATCTACAGTCGTTTGTTTACCTGCGGCCGACATTACTACACTTTGTACACTTTGTTTCATCACGTTTTCATCACTTTTTTGTCGCTTTTTTCATTGTGTTATTGTTGCTTCTCCGGCACACACTTTTTGTTACTTTTTTGTTCATGTTTTTGTCGCTCTTTTGTTACTTTTTCCCCCCGTTGTATTTCATTCTCATTTACGTCGCTGTTTTGATGCTTTTTTCAAGAAGCTTTTAGATTTGGGTAAAACCAAACTTGAGAAAAGTGCTCGATTCATTTGGGGGTTAAGAGGTTAAGATGTTTGTGTGACTTAAGGCAAAATTTAAATACCAATAGATATATACTGACGCCGGATCTAATAAAATGATGACATTATACAATTCTATGAACAAACTCCATCAAAACACCACTGTTCCATCTACAGTAAGTCCTAAAATTGGAAAACAATTGTGTTTGTGTGAAATCACTCCATCTATTTTCAGACAAAGAGGTTTGTTTGTGTCCCTGTAATTACTTTGACAACCGCACATAACAAAATGCATTCTTTGTCTTTATAAATGAATCAATTAATTAGAAATTAATTCTATGCTATTGTGTTCAAAAAGCATCTTTCCGTTTTTCTGGGTTACCACTGCTTGACAGAGTCCATATTAATTATTGCAGTGGGATTATTTCCTGTGCCTCGCATCAACAATGACACAAAGAGGTCTTGCTACTGACGCTTGCATTGTTACGCAGCTCAATGTGGAGGCAAATCCCCGAGTGCTGCTTACAAACCCCCTGATCTCACCCACCATAAAGAATGATTCCACTTTAGCTTACACATAAGAAAAACCTAAACATTCTCTATAGTTTTATTTATCAAAACTTTGCTCCGTTGCCAGTAAATATCTAGTTCTTATCTCAGAACAGAAGTGAAAATGAAGAGACATTGGCAGTGTTGGACAAAGGAGCACAGAACCTTATCTCCCCGATTGAGATCTGATTACATCTTCCCCACCCCCATAACATCAGTCCTTCATAGACTTTTATAAATGGAATCTTTTGTGCAGACTCAAGACCCATTTGCCGGTGTGGCAGGTAATTGCCGAGATTCTCCTGCGATTGGCTGACGGGCAGATTACAATGACATTTTCATTTTCACGAATTCTGTCAGGAAATGGAGAGAAAAGGATCCAATTGGCATGTGCCCTCAGGAGCTATTCAGTGGTTAAAGTGGACTTTGAGAGGTGGCGGAACTCTAAAGCTCAGAACGTTACATTTAATTAGGCTGATATGTGAAAGGCTGTACAGATTACATGTGACTGAAGGTGTTTTGTATTAGCCTACCTTTAATTGCCTTATTTTTAAAATAACTTTTAAACCATTATACAGAACACTTCCTTAAGCGTGCTCTTGATTGAGATACTAGAGCAACAGCTAGTCCTCCCCAGGAAATGTTTAATTAATCAGATACAATGTATTGCAATCTTGTGTGTTTTAGGCAAGAATATGCTGTTTTATTGCCTTTTCTCTTCATTATGCATCGTAAATGAAAGTAGAACTAAGTAACTCATGCCCCTAGAGGCCATCAGCGCCACTGCAGGTGTTATAGCATGTTTTTTTTTTTACTCATATTGTCCGTGAGAGTAAATACTACGCTGACAGAAAGGACAAGGAGAGAGGGATATTGTACATTGTGCCACAACCCAATTACACAATGGAGATCATTTTTTTTCACTCAAACTTGGCTGTAAATACTGTTTAAAGTGGCGCTAGCCCGCAGCTGCAGTTAGCTTTGCCCGTTAGCCTGTTAGCTTCTTCTTCGTGATTCTATTAGTGTGTATTGTGCCTCCGACCCAGAGGCAGGGAAGTTGCAAGGGTGGTTTTCTGGAAAGAGACACCAGGGGGAGATGAAATAACCCCCAATCATCACATTAACACTTGTATGACCCCCAGAGGGACTACGGAAAGGATTTATTAAGGTAAGTTACTTAGTTCTTCTGTAATGTCTAAAACCGAAAATATAAGGTCGATTGTTCTGAAATAAGAAGTGGGCAAAAGCTTGGGAAAAGTAGACTTCGTTTATGGATTAGTTTAAGTAAGTCAGGTCTGGATATTGATTAGTGGATGTACCTACTAAAAACTCAAAAGCAACCTTCAGCCCCACAATCAATAACAACAGCTTTGCACACGTGTGCTGTGAAAACGGATCACTAAATATGTTCACAGGGCTTTAATCGGAAGACTGGTTTTAATCTTCCTGCTTTTAAATAATTAAAACTCCAGTATATAAGAACAGTATAGTGAATAAATCATAATAAGATTATTCTTTTAAGACCATCATTGTTGGCAACACGGTGTCACATGAATTTGCAGAATTTTCTGTCCCAAAAACAGTGGTCTTTTCCCCCCTCTACGCTTACTTCATTATAAAATGTCATGAAAAAAATACATTTTAAAATCTCACAAGAGAATATAAAACTGAGATAACTGTAATAGCAATATTTAATCATTATGATCATACTTGCATTTGTTAATATAGGCTTATGGGATTTATTATAAAAATGCCAAGAATATCATATAATGCCATATACAATACAGTTCCCCTTTTTACCTGCTTAGAAAATTGACATGTTTTAATTTTGTGTAACTATACTTGGATCGTGTAACTCTTCACGTAACCGTATTTAAATAGGAAAAACGTGGAAGCACTTTGTCGCTTCTAACTTCACTCCCGTTTGGCCCCATAGAGGAGAGGAGGAGAGGCTTTTGCTAACACTGTCTGTGCTCTGTTTGACTGAGCGCACGCGTAAAGACCAGACAGCTACACATCAACTTGTCTCAGCTAAGGACATATCTCAGTATGGAAAAACAGTGGCCTATTCCTTTATTTATTTATCTATTTATTAATCTTAATAACTTGATATTTCTTGATATTTTGATATTTATTTCCAGTTTCTTACTAGTTTTTACTTGTGTGTTTTTATACTGCTTCTTACATTTTAGAATCTCCAGTGTTTCCTCTGAAGGAGCCCTCTGCCTCGGGAGCGGTGATTGGCTGTGGCTGTGTGGGTGCTGTCCTGTGGGTGCCCGGGTGGACGTGTGGTGTCTCTGCCGCGCCTCCTATGTGTATGAAAAGCGCTCTATAAATAAAGACTGAACTTTTGCAATGCATTGTGTCTATATCCTCCTGGTATCAATCTTAGTCAACTAGTACATGCTTTCATTGGATCAGCTACTACACAGCAATAATGTGTCCCTCAATGGGATTTTTGGAGACATTTTGTGGTGTTTCGCAGGCATTTTTGTGGACTGAGTGGAGAGCAATGGAGAGCTTTGCAAAACGTAATGTCTTTTAGTCATAATATAACAGATTACTTTCTTTGACTATTTTCCCCTAAACATTCTACATATAGGGTACGAGAGCAAGTTATTACATCAAATCTTATCAAGTCGTTTTAAAGTATTAGCAGCTTTAAACGTTATGTCCAAGTATTTTTATCCATAAGACAGAAGATGGGAATATCAGAAAAGAAGCATGCTTATTGCGGTACACTGAAAGGCTATTACGGGTGGCGTGATGCTGATTTCACAATGTTATTTTTCCAGGTGATTTTAGGATTACTTAGAAAGAAACAATACAGTATGTTGTGAAAATAAATTATATTTGCCACAAAATCCAACCTTTTATGTGTTTGCTGTAGAACATGAGCCGAAGATGAGCATGTTTGTTGAAGAGTGAATGTCTTTGTGCCTCTGGGGTGAGACGACAGAACCACAGAGCCGCCACTAATTGCATGAATCACCAACATGCCAGAGGGGGGATACCAGATCCCTTATCACACGAAATCCATGGCTAAAACCAAATAGCTGATATTATCTTGTTATTACATGCCTTGAAGTGAAGGCAATTGGGTGCTGAAATGATCAGAGCGGAGTTTGGAGTCTGGAGATATGCAAACAGTTATACTCTTGAGAAGCGAGATGGCCTCAGCCGCTCATAGGTTTACTCGAACACTAAAGCTGTGTAATTCCCTTGGGAATCAATGAAACCCGTCCAATTGAAGTGAAATTCAGAGAAAATTGCATTTGGAATATGATTTTATTGGGGAAAAAATATCTTCAAACTTTCACAAAGAAGACTCACAGAATGAAAAAAACTATTGACACCCTGTTGGAGCCATCCAAAAAATTGAAGACACAAGAACCCTCTCTAGAAAAATACCTGCCTGTGTACGTCTGAGTATTTAAATGCAGCAGTTATTGGTGATAGTTTCAACCAGTAAATAATAATGTAATTATAATGTACACAGGGTAAGGAGTATGGAATCCAGTTCAATACATTTTCTGGCTATAAAAAGGTTAGTGATGAGTAATTGATTACATGTCACGCTTTTGATCACAGACTGGCAAAGTAATCTGATTTTACACTTTGCCAATTATCTAACACTTTACACGTAGAACCTGTTGTTGCTATTGGGCACATTGAGTTGCCTTGTGTTCGAAATGCGCGGTATAAATAAAGTTGCCTTGCCTTATGTTTAATGTTGAATAGTAGAGCAGGTAGTGATGGTTTTTACTCATCTGCTTTCAGGTGAGCATTAAAGGCCCTGTACCCATAATTCTGTTCTCAAATAGCAACCGGGAAAATAGATTTTAAGCTGTTATGGTGTTTTCAAACCACCCCAAAAAGCTCCTGCAGAGTTGCCAAGTTCGCAGTTAAACTTTACATTGTCTTATTTACTGCTCTGTTTTATTGCCTTAATGTTCGGTGCAGCCCTATGAGGCAACTCCTGTTGTGATATTGGGCTATACAAAACCATTGATTGATTGACAGTTAAACCGTGGAATTTGGGTGGCTTTTGAAGCTTTTCCAAAGGTGGCCATATTAATAGCCTGAGAATACCCATGCTGCTGTGTGCGCTCGAATCCGAGAAGCCGAAATCTTCGCATGGATTTGGGGACCAATCACAGAACGAGGAGGGACGGTAAGACGATGACGCGCTTTTCGACATACGGAAGCTTGTAGTTTGTTAACGGATAAAAAAAAAAAAGTTTATTTACGGATCCAACATGACAGCAGCAGACACAGATCAAGCTTTGGACCGTGTTCTAAAAGGTTTAGCTCGAAAGTTTACAGCGGGTACGTCATAAGTCCTCAGATACAATTGATACGATTGGCTATGGCTACGCGCATACATATGATAGACATTCGTAGCGCCCAATAAACGGCTATGGACAATCATAAACCACACCTCTCCTACGAGAAAATGAATTGGTGGTCCCCAGACTAAATATAACTTCATTGATGAGTTAAGATGTTTTAAGATTAACTGCTGTTGTAGAACATAATTATGCCTCACACATGCGCAGATCTCATACTGGTCTCTGGTCTCCACAGTATATTACAATATTATAATATATTCTGTGTTTCTCTTCCAGGTACAAGAGCTTTAAGGCCAGGGCAAGCTGATTAAACAACAGCTTTTACAACTGACTCATGTCTTGACTCACTGTACTGTTTTATATTCTATGTGTCTGGAAAAGCCCAGCTTACCTGTGTGAATGTGTCACAATAATTGGTAGAGGTCGAAGTGCTATAGTCTGTAGGCTCAGTATAACAGCCCATGCCTGCCATTGTGCCCCAGGGCAGCTGTGGCTGAGTGTGAGTTCATGAATAATACATTTATCGGCAGCATTTGTTGTGTAAATTCAATGCATGTCCTTCATAGTGACAAAAGAAGGTTTGCAGGTCACATGGTAAAAGGAGTTGTGTATTATTCTAGATCTGCCAGGTAACGCCAATGGCGCGTTTCAGGCATTCTTTGACTGTGGTTTTTAATAGAATAAAAGGCCTATACATATTTTAGGAATTCTCAAACACTGTTAACTTCAACATCCTTGTACTGTATTCTATTGGGATGTGGTACAATGGTAGAAGCCTTGTTTAATGAATGGTAGAGAGACATACTGGATCAAGAGCAGCTCCACCAAGACCCAACACAGAAGAGTCAGAGCTGGGTCAAGGCTCAGTGTAGGTTCAGGATGTAAATCACTCAACAGGACTGATGTTTCCTCGCTGTTAGTTGCGATATAACATCCATAGATGAGATCAGCTTTATCATACGCTGTATTGTGCATCGATATTACAAATAGAATTTTTGTTGGTTGTAGACATCTGTCATCACCTCCCGACAGTAGAGGAGTCTGACGAGTGGCGGGCATCATTATTATTAGGAAATGACATCACCTCCACTTCTCCCAGTAAACTCCACTATCCTTAGGGTTTGGTTTAGGGTTAGTTTGGATTAGTTTAAGATAGTGCTGTCCTAAGGAGGTGACAATCCAAATCACGCTTCCCACTTTCCTCCTGTGTCACTATCTCCCTGGTGTCCAGCATAAACAAAAATAATTTCTTTGAAACAACATACAGTTTATTGAGGTGTGGTTGTGCTAATGAACATCACAGGGACCTTATTTGACTTGACTATATGTCTCTTTCTCATTTGGAACCACCGAACATCCCATCAATCCACCATTGTCTCATCCGTGCCGTTCCCGTTGCAATCTGTGGTTAATTTGATTTCCCGTGTGGCCGCCCTGGTTTTGCAGCCGCAGCAGAGGAAGTCGCCCAGGGCCTGTTTTCTGCCGCCGTTCTGCTCCCGCCTGGTTGAGCGCTGGAAGAAAAAGTAGATGAAAGGGTTGTAGGCCGTGGAGCTCTTGGCGAACAGGCAAGGCAGCAGTGTGACGAAGGGGCTCAGCTCGTCCTGGGAGTGCGCGTGGTGCATGCTCCAGAAGCTTACGGCCACGTAGGGGGTCCACGCGATCAGGAACCCCATGCTGATCATCACCGCCATCTGAAGAGTGAGATGAAAGCACAAGAGAGAAGACAGTGGTGTCAAATCTCTGTGACAGTAAGTTTAGAGAGAGTGTTGTGTTCAAAATGGATGAAAAAGAATACGTAGGTTCGTTCTATTAAAATCAAAATCATTATTTTATTCCTGAATTTACAATCTAAACACAGAGCGCTACATCTGGACATGTTGACCGTCCGGCCAGGAGGGGGAGAGAGAGAGAGGAGGCCCCGCGCCTGGCCTTTTATAAACACAGGAAGTAGGCGTCTCCTTGTTGACACTTCTTCTGCATCTGCGCCATCTGACTCCTAACACACTGCCCCCCAGTGGATTCCAAGAGTAAGGACAACAATAAAATGGGGGACTTTAAAGCAGAGATTACATCACAGTTTCATATATAATCATTAAAGCCTATTATGACAAAACATATATAGAAATATTCAATAAGAGCAAAAGTATTTAAGTGTTTGATGGCGCCTATAAAAACTAGTAAGACTAAGTTAATGCTAAGTTGTAATATACATCTGTGCACACCATAAGACAGCAGGATCCTGTGTGTAGAGCATTGGCTGCATCTCACTTTAATCTGTTTAATTCACACCAACTCAGATGTGTTAATCCCTAAAGTGTTGACCAGTCTCTGACCTCATCCGCTCCATCAAACACAACTAACACTCTCCTCTCCCATCCCTGTGGCCTGTCGGGGCAGTCACTTCAATGTGGCACTTTCATTGTGAAGACAGACATCGACGGGGCTCATACCCTCTGCTCTTTTAATTACAAACAGACATAGTTCTCACTGGCTAAAAAAAACAACACAAAACATCACCAAATTCACTCATCCTTAAAGGAATAGGCCACAGTTTTTGTTTTCCATACTGAGATATGTTCTTACCTGAGCTTAGATGAGTTGATGCGTAACTGTCTGGTCTTTACGCGTGCGCTCAGTCACGCAAAAATGCCAAAGATGTTGTTAGCATTTAGCCTCTCCCCCTCTCCTCTATGGGTCATATGGGGATTTTTTTAGGAGCACTTCGATTTTACCGCGCAGATATCAAAGTGCCCCTAAGGTGTTTTTACGCCTTACAAAGTGGGTGAAAGGGGGCGAAGAGCAGGGAGCGACATTCAGATTGTTGAACATGGCCGCAGCCTTTCACTGGATGAAAAGTGACCAACAGCCTAACACAGACGTCTTTCACATCGCAGGAACAGGGCTAGATATGCAATTTATGATTCTGACAGGAATACAGTACGGAGAACAGCTCTTAGAAATAGTCTCTATTATTCATGGAAAGAGAGATGGAGACACATGTGAGGTTCTCAAGCAAAACACACACTAGTCATGCACAGATTTCAAAGGGAGAAGAAAGATAATTTTTACAGATCTTAATGTGTGTGAGTTTGATAGACATGCAAAGCAGCCTCTGGTCATTTTTTTCATTATCATTTGAACCAGAGCTTTATCGTGTTTTCATTGCATACTTCAAAATATTATAACATGGAAGAGATAAGGCTGAGGCACTCAAAAAGGTAGAAAGGGTGAAAATGACCAACTGGATTGTTTCGTCATCATTTAATAGTAAACTCAGGGCAAATTTGAGTTTACATTTTCACTTGTCTAAGAATTGTTTTCATTTGTTTGCTGGAATGATCTGACATCAGCAGGTGGAGGGCAAGTGTTTCGAGCTCATAAACAAACATGGAGGACAGCTCTTCAGTGAGGGAATAAATTGAACACAAAAAAAGGACATTTTGTGCACAGCTCCTTTAAAAATGCCAATGTTTGTTTAAGGAAAATGCTGATGAAATGTAAAAGGCATGTTTTCTGCAGCACATCTCATGAATTCAGGTCAGGCAAAATGGCAGTCTTACAGAGAGGACCAATCTGTATAAACAACAATCCAGTTTCATTTTGATAGCTCTACGGCATCAGCGGTTCCCTTAAAGAACTTTGTTGAAAGAAAATGAAAACACAAATGGGCAGACAAACTGTGTGAGACAACATCCCTTATGTTTCTGTCCAAATAAAATATGAAAGGTTTCTCATGGAATTTGTTCTTTTCCTTTCTTGCACAAAGTAATGTTTTCATGCAGGTCATCTTTGAAAACATCAAAACGGATACTTTTAGTAATGCTCCTTGACAGACACAGAAACATGAACTCTCCGTGCTGAGCGGCATCCCATCGCTTCTGAAGCAAACCCAGGACCTTTTGCTGTGACACCCCTAACCCCTTCTCTCAAAACACTTACGAGGGTGATCTTCTTCTCGATGTTGCCGTACTGAAAGTCCTGGGTCTGTATGGCCTGGTAGGCTCTGTGCAGCTTCCACGCGATGCCAAAGTATGTGAAGAGGATGCAGACAGAGGGGATGAAGGTGCAGAGGACCGACAGCGCGGCGATGAAGGTGGCGTGGCTCAGAGACTCGCCGTAGCCCGTCCAGTCCACGGAGCAGGCCAGTCCAAAGGGCTCGGGACCATAGCTGCCCCAGCCCAGCAGGGGGAACGCCGCCCACAGCCCCGCGTACAGCCAGATGCCACTGATCAGTATCCGGATAGTGGGCCTCTGGAACTTCACACCTGAGCAGAGAACGGGAGTTATTTCTACACATTTTTTTCATTTACATTAAAATTATTTGCGAGAATAACATTGGAAATTCTGATACGGCAAAACAAAACAAAGAGAAAAAGCTATACAAATCAAAGAGATAATTTTCTTTTAGACATGGTTTCACATTAAATTGTAAGGCTTGATACTGTATGTCTCCTTAAACCGATCTATACATGATGTGCAAGAACGACTATTTCAATCACAAACAAAAGGAAACTGCAGTTTGAATGACTGTGATTAGCAGCTTAGGTTATATTGGCCTCTGCAGAGGAGGAAATGTTCTGCAAGGACAGGGCATGAAAACGTGGACCTTCATGATAAAGAACTGCGGGTTGGAATACGTAGGCTGATCAATGGCATAATAAAAGACTTCTGATATAGTGCCTCTGCACTAAGTTCCTGGGTGTGCACATCAAAGAGAACCTCTCCTTGACCAAGCACACTACATCACTGGTCAAGAAAAGTAATCAGCGTCTCTACTTTCTCCACAAGTTAAGAAGAGCCAGAGTCCCAGCCTCCGTTATGTGCAACTTCTACAGAGGGACTATAGAGAGCATCCTGACCAGCTCCATCACTGTGTGGCACGGCGCCAGCACTGCCTCCTGCCGAAAGAGCCTCCAGCACATCGTGAGAGCAGTGGAGAAGATCTCCGGAGCCCTCTCCCCACCATTAAGGACATGTACTCCACCCGTCTCACCCGCAAAGCCGTCAGAATCACCAGGGACCCTACGCACCCATCACACAGTCTCTTCAAGGCAATGCCTTCAGGGAGGAGACTACGGAATCTACGGGCCAGGTCCAGTCGACTTAAGAACAGTTTTATACACAAGGCCATCGGGAAGCTGAACTCCCTGCCCTCCGTCCCACCCCTCTTCCCCCACGGCCCGCTCCACAATCAAGGATGAGAGAAATCTAATTTCAAATCATTCACATGGTTTGACAAATTAAAAAATCTTGACTTGACTTCTTTTTTCACCCCCTCTGTGGACTACAGTAAGTGCAGTATATTATGCCCATAGCCACTGTTATTTGCACTGAATCGTCTGTCTCCATGTGATGCTTCCTATGTTTCAAACCTGGTAATGCTGCAGTTTAGACTAATTCAAACATGCATGACTATAATGTGTGGGATTAGTTTGAAATGTTAATGCTTTTGGACGTGGTTTTTGAAAATGTTATTTAAAGGTATAACAATCACAATACTTTTAGCTTTGTTTCTCTATTGTAGTTTTAAATTGTTTACTACAGACAGACTAATGCAGGGAATGCAGACATGGCTGTTTTTAAACATTTTCCATTCAGAAGAGATATTGACTTTGTAGCTGGCTCGTTCCAGCTGTTTTTCAGTGATAACACTGGCATATTTTTGAAGTCAAATCCCTGTGAGGTTTATTTGCACTTAGATTGGTCACTGCAGGGTACTGTAGGAGATGCTTGAGATGTAAAAATCTGCATAGTTGTATAAGATAAGATAAGATAATCCTTTATTGATCTCACAACGGAGAAATTCACTTGTTACATTTGGCATTCAATAAGATCACTCAGGGTGTGCATGATAGACAGGAAATGTGCAAACAGTTAAATAGTAAAAGAAGAGGTATCTTATGTACAATAAGCAAAAGCAAAAATCTTAAAAGGGCGGAATTATAGCAATAAGGAAATAAGAATAAATAAAAATAGAATAAAAATAAGAATTAGAACAGACTATTAAAAGTAGAATATCGAGGTGCAAAGTTTACAGTCCTAGTGCACTTTGTCAATAAGTGACGCTGATACAGAGATTATTGCACGTAGTTTTGCAAAGGGGGTTTATTGCACATGTTACTTTAGAGTCTTGTTGTACAGTCTGACAGCAGTGGGGATGAAGGCCTTGCGGTCTTGCGTTTTGAACGCTCACATGTGACGTAATACATGCATGAGTCTATTTGCAAGTATTATATATTGCCTGACCTTAAAAATGCCACCTGGATTTAACTAACTGTTCTGATCTGGGGTTGCAGCAGTTGGTCACATCTAAGTTCAGCAACACTATGTGCCCAAAGAATGAGATAAGCCGATTACAGGACCACAGGTTATTCCATCAATGGATTTCATATGCTGGGGCAGATGATGATATCAGGATTCATCGGGCTCACATTGTGAAAGAGTGGTTCAGGGAGCACGAGACATCATTTCACACATGGATAGGCCACCACAGAGTCCAGATCTTAACCCCATTGAGAATCTTTGGAATGTGCTGGATAAGGCTTTGCACAGTGTTCACACTCTCCCATCATCAATACAAGATCTTGGTGAAAAATGAATGCAGCACTGGATCTTTTGACATGGCAGAAGCTTATAGAAACAATGCCACAGTGAATGAGTGCTGTAATCAAAGCTAAAGGCGCTACAACCATTAGAGCGTATGACCTTGTCTTTGTGATGACTTTTTTTTGGGTCAGGCGGTGTAGAATAATCACTCTCCTTTAATGTATATCACAGATACAGTATATACAGATCCCCGACCCATCCCAATGTAGTGGGCCGCACGACAGGTCTTAGCTTCCACTACATTGTATAAGGTCAATTCGATGCTGCTGCTAGGCCCTTCTGACCAATTTATAGCTTAAGATCTATAGAGGTAGGGAAAAGGGTGCTGCAATGCGGTCATGCACTATTTCTGTCAGCAGCACTGATGGAGGAAGGAGCAATAACTTCTAGAGTCGTACAAAGTGGGAAAAAATAAAGTCAAACGAATTTGTGATATACATATATTTTCAAACACACAGTATACGGTTCAAGGATGCAAAGCCGAATCATGCGACTCATCTCCATTTCTTACAATAGATAGAATATTGCGTTTGTCATGCTGTTTCTCTGTGTGAAATGAACATGTCCGTGCAGATAAACCAAGCTAGAACGTGGAATAACTGCGTAAACAATGAGAAAGTCTGCCATTTGTTTATGAATGCGGCATCTTAAAGTACGTCTTTGTCACGTCAGAAGCACAAAAGGCCCCTTCCGTGTGCGCTCGTGCTCCTCACACGACACCGCGGACTAAAAGCTCAAGTCAGATGTTTATGGTGGGAATATGAAGCCGTGAAGATACGCTTCCACTGTTTGTTTGGAAGATCAGGGTCCAAATGTCTGTCAAATGTGGTGACTGCAATTATATATTATTTTATATTATGTTTATCCGCCCCTTACTGTGTGTTAAGAGTTGCTGTGACAAGTGAATTTTTCTGGGACATCAATAAACTCTTAACTTTTAGAGTAGTGCACTGTCGCATTAAAATAAGCATTATTTTTATAGTCATATTAGTTCCCTCTGTTCTTGCTTTACAGCGCCCCAATGTGGACAAACTCAGCACTGCGGGAAGGGAGCACAGTTTCTTGCAAGACAGATGCACATACAGTATAATGCATTTTTAATATGCACTTATACAAAGTCACAAGTTTAAGGCTTCGACCTTGTCCTGTCAGGAATGTATACGTTAGCTAACACCATCAGCCAGCTCCTTAAACAGAAAATGAATTGGGATGGATGAACGCACGAGTGTGACCTTAAAACATTTCTCTGCAGTCAAGGAGAAGTTACACTTCTGCCGTGGACAATCACTTAACATGTAACACTTGCCCGATCTCACAGACACCTCATTTACAACAGTGTCACTTTACAGAGCCATAACATGCTGCCAGTGACACCCGAGCACACGCGGCCAATAATTCATCCTGTCTGCAGTCCCCTGGCTCTGACTGCATCAATTCCATCCACCTCATGCACCACCTGTCTGCCGTGTTTTTCCCTCGAACAAGTAACGAATCATGACCGTCACGGCTACAGTCACGATGCTGGTCACGCTAACAGCCCTGTCCCAATGAGAATTACTTTGAATGAATGAGAAACAAAATGAATATGGAGCAAGGAAGTATTACATCATTTATGTCCAATGTATTCCTTTGATTTTTGGAGAGTAACTGTCTTCTAAAGACCTTCAAATGAAAGAGTAAACTGTACTGGAGTGCTGAATAAGGGTATTCTAAACATTGTATGCATGTGTTGTACTCTGTTATTCCCCAATACTGGCTGTGGATTTGATAACTGACTTTTCTCTACACTTTTCCTTTTTAATTTAATTTAAAAATGATGTTTTATGTTTTACTCATGATTGTTTTGATTTTCTTTACTGTATAACTGCCAATGTATATACACCTTAATATTAAATTCAATTCAATTCAACTTTATTACGGACTCGAGGTCCAAAGAGACAGAGTGACATCATAAACAAACAACACCAATATACAAAAATGTACACAGTCACGTAAAAAGACAGCTATACCAGTGCCTCCACATTCTCGACTGATAGCGAATGGCACTACAGGTGATATCAACCATTGCACCAATTACTGTATTTACAGACGTATTTAAACGGCCTATAAAACGGTACATAAGCGTCCGCAGCGTGGCTTGCTGTTTATTCCAGCAGTGACAAACATCTCACTCGCACTGGCCCATCTCGGCCTCCTGAGAAGCACACGCAGAGCGTCATTATAGGGCACCTGCAACCTTGGCAAAGCAGATTCATCTAGTTTTGTGAAGCACTTTAGATTACTTAGTGCGCTTTGGTTTCCCTGACATTTCAAAACATGTACAATCCCCTCTGAGGCAATTCCTAAAAACAAAATTATGAATCCCGGTCAAATAAAAGGAATAGTTCTTGTCATATGTCCACATTGAGCTTTTGTCACTTATAGACCTACTCAAAAGCGGGAGAAAATGTCTTAAATAAATTAGATGTAAACCTACATGTATAATGTAAATATAATACTTTCTGTCAGAAAGTCACACACAGCACACCATTAAACTCTATATAAATATGTTAAGTTAAAGTGCATATAACACATTAGACACAGTTTTAGCTAAAGCATAGTTAACACAATTTAAGGTTTTGCTAAAGATCGTACACAGCTTTCTTTAGTTTGACCATTTTTGTGATGTTAGTCTCACTTCCTTATTGGACACTGACAGGAAGTGACATATATAAAGGACAACAATTTTAAACTGTTGCCATGCCGACCATGTTATGTCAATGGCAAATTAGTCAAACTGCTCTGAACTTTACCTCTATCTATGTCACTTCCTGTCAGCAGCTTAAAAGTTCAAATAAAAATAACCAACATTTCTTCTTTAAAATTGCTGCTTCACTGACATAAAATGGTAATTATGCAACTGATGTTATCCTATCCTTATGTATTAATCCCCACAGTGAAATTCACTCTCTGCATTTGACCCATGCTAAGTGTAAAGCCAGGCTAATGGTCAGAGTCACCTGGCCGGAGGATTAACCTACGTAAATAAAACATTCTCATAAGTACCTGTCTGGGGCGGATCCCCCGTCACGAGGAATCGAATCATGCCCATCACGGCTATAGTCACAATGCTGGTCACGCTGAAGATCATGCCCATCAGGCCGTAGTACAGGCAGCTGGAGTCTCCCCCGACCCAGGCGTGGTTGAAGGCGGAGGCGATGGACAGAGGGTACATGCTCAGAGCCATGCCGATGTCCGTCACGGCCAAATTCACCGTCAGTAATTCTGGAGACTTCAGGAGGCTGAAACGGCGGCCCGCGCTCACCAACACTGCGCCGTTTCCAATGATGGACACGATTGCTATTGGAAGAAAAAACATGTAAAATCACGAAGAGGTAACAGGTCAATTTGAGTGGCTGGTTCTGTGTTACATAATCTTTTTTTTTTTACATGTCTTTGTTGATTAATTGTTAGTGACTGGGTCCACAATCTCAGCCTCGTGAGATGGTCAGTGATGGGTCGTTGTTTAGACTTTAGTGAAGAAGGAGTTGAGCTGAAAGGCAATTAAAGCTCTATATTTACTCAAGCTTTGGGGTCATGGCAGAATGAAAGTGGCAAGGCAAGGCAAGGCAAGTTTATTTGTAGAGCACAATTCATACACAAGGCAATTCAAAGTGCTTCACAGTTGCAGAAAGAGAAATTACAAGAAAACAGATAAAATCAATCAATAAAACATCAACATAAAGTTAATCAATGACAGTAAAAGGCAAGAGTGCAGATAAAATACTTTCAGTTTTCATATGCACGGGTAAAAAGAGCTGTTTGCAGCCTGGATTTGAACATTGTCAGAGTTGAGGCCTGTCTCACATCCTCATGAAGACTGTTCCAGATTTTAGCTGCATGAAACTGAAACGCAGCCTCACCGTGTTTATTATTGACTCTGGGAACCACCAGGAGACCCCTCCCTGAAGTTCTCAGGGCCCGAGATGGTTCATACGACTCTAACATGTCAGAGATGGACTTTGGTGCTAAACCATGAAAAGACTTGTACACAAGCAGAGCTGTTTTAAATTCTATTCTCTGAGTGACAGGAAGCCAGTGCAGAGACCGGAGCACTGGACTAATGTGGTCGTATTTCCTGGTTCTTGTCAGGACTCGAGCAGCAGCGTTCTGGATGTACTGCAGCTCTAACAGCTCGTTTAGAAAGGCCAGTGAGCAGGCCGTTACAGTAGTCTAACCTGCTGGAGACAAATGCATGGATGAGTCTCTCTAAGTCTGGTTTTGACACTATTCCTCTGATCTTAGCAATGTTTTTCAGATGGTATAAAGCTGATGACGTTATTGCTTTGATGTGGCTGTTTAAGTTCAGGTCTGAGTCCATGATTACTCCTAGATTTCTAACCTGATTTTTTGGTTTTAGAGAGAGAGACTCAAGGTGACTGATAACACTTTGTCTTTGTGTCTGTGGGCCAAAGACAATGATCTCAGTTTTGTCTGAGTTTAGTTGGAGAAAGTTGTTTTGCATCCACAAACTGATCTGTTCGATGCAGTGACAGAGTGTATCTACAGGCCCATGTTCATCTGCCGTCAGTGACACGTAGATCTGAGTGTCATCTGCGTAGTTGTGGTACGACACATTGTTGCTGTTTATTAGCTGACCCAATGGAAGCATGTACAAGTTGAATAAGAGGGGTTCCAAGATTGACCCCTGGGGGACTCCACAGGTCATGGAAATTTTGTCTGAGACACAGTTGCCAATTTTGACAAAGTACGTCCTATCCTCGAGATAGGACTTGAACCAGTTTAGAGCAGTACCAGAGATTCCCACCCAGTTTTCTAACCTGTGAAGTAAGATCCCGTGGTCCACTGTGTCAAAGGCAGCGCTCAGGTCCAGCAGAACTAAAACTGAGACCTTACCTGCGTTGGTGTTCATACGGATATCATTTGTCACCTTGATCAGAGCTGTCTCAGTGCTGTGGTGGGGCCTAAATCCTGACTGGAAAGTATCAAACACATTGTTAGATAGGAGAAAGTAAGTGAGCTGTTGATATATTACTTTCTCTAGAACTTTTCCTAAGAACGGTAGGTTTGATATGGGCCGGTAGTTGTTCAGTACCTTGGGATCAAGGCTGCTCTTCTTTAGAAGAGGCTTAATGACCGTGGTTTTCAAGGCCTTTGGAAATGCTCCAGTCTCAAATGAGATGTTAACTAACTGAACAAGTTGTGGTAACAAGCTGGTCAGCACAGACTTCAGAAATCTAGTGGGTAATTCATCAAGGCAGCATGTACATGAACTCAGACCGGAGATAACCTCTTCGATTTTTTTGTCAGTAACAGGAGTGAAATGTGTCAGCTCAAGGTGTCTAGCTGGTGGCAGGGTTGCTATTTTTGTGGAAATTATGGCATTTTTAATGCCTTGGACTTTGTCATAAAAAAATATTGCAAACTCATTGCACTTAGATGTAGAGATTAGTTCTAAGGGCAGTGAAACTGGAGGGTTAGTTAATCTGTTTACTGTGGAAAACAGAACACGAGGATTGTTTCTGCAGTTTGCGATGATTTTAGAGAAGTATTTCTCCCTTTCTCCACGCAAAATCTGGTTGAACTCATAAAGCACTTCTTTGTATATCTCAAAATTAACCTGGAGCTTTGACTTGCGCCATTTCCTTTCGGCTTTTCGGCACTCCCTTTTCTGTGCCCTGACCGAATCTTCACTTCTCCAAGGTGCCTTTTGTCTATTGTTAACCATTTTAACCTTGACAGGAGCAATAGTATCCAAAACATTTAAGACGCTTGATGTATAAGAGTCCAACAGATTATCAACATTTGAACATGGAGGATTTTCAAATCTGATCATTTCCATAAACTGTGTCCCTGTTGTATCATTTATGTGTCTTCTCTGAATAACTCCAGGCCCAACCACTGGTTTGGGTGTAACAGACAAGTCAAAAAAGACACAAAAATGATCAGATAAAGCAGCATCAACAACATTCACATTTGATATATTAACACCTTTTGTAATAACTAGATCTAGAGTGTGACCTTTGTTGTGAGTTGCCCCTCTCACGTGCTGAGTTAAACCAAACATTTCAAGAAGTGATGCTCCTGGACACTTGTCTCGGGAGGAATTTCAGCAACGTCCCAGAAGAGGATATTGATTTTACTTTATAAGTGTCTGGAGCAGTTAAGATATAGGCTATGATTACTATAGCCTTATGGTTCAGGTTAGGCTCAGTTAGCAGCGAAAAGTGGAAAAGTGTGTGATATTTTTTCACTGTAACAAATTGTCTATTTTTCTCATTATATACTGGCTTATCACAGTTATCAGGAGATTGCAGGTGCTAATAAAAACACAATTAAGTGCTGCATATATTACAGAATAATAAGATCTAACCTGCAGTAGCCTATAAATGACAGCAGCCAAAGTCACATGGTTAAAGTATTACACGTTCGTACTGTAACAGTATGTTTTTGAGTCACTGGGAAAGATATGTAAGACGTCACTAAATTACCCGCGTATGTGGCTGGAGGTGGTCAGAAGAGCGTGAGCCTGCCCAAGAGCAGCTAAAGCAGAATTACACACTGACTTGTAAAGAATTGAGTCAAAAGAAAAGTGTGAAACACAAAACCAAGACATTATTATCATAACTGTGTGTAATATACTGTATAACCCCAGAATTGCATGCCAGCCCAGGGCACAGGGATAGATTTGTAAAATTAAACATAATGCATAGTCCCTCTACTTTAGGGGATTGATGAACCCATAGCAGAAAACCTTTACATAACAGCCACAACCTGTTACATAAGCCTATAAACTGTCATTGATTTAAAAAGCTAAATTCTCAAGCAGCTGTCCTTTCGAGCTCTCATTTGTTTATCAAGACACAGTCTTAATACTTCAAGACTTTTGTTTAACTTCAACTAACATCATATTGGATCAACAAGGCAACATCATTCTGCTGTATCAATGGCCAGTCACAGTGCGATTGGCAACCCCAGCAACAATCACCCCTCTGCAAAAGACCGATAGCCTGTCCTATTGGTTCCTATTGAAAGTGGGGTCTGGGGCCCCGTGGTGGGCCTCAGAGGTACTGCAGGGGGCAGCAAAGCTGGTCTACAAAACAAGTACATTGGGAAAAAATAAAAGGGAAATTGTATTTATATGTCAAAATGTACTGTTTTAATTCAGTGTACAGCCTACAGTAAATGCTATTTGTTCTTTCATACACAATTTTAAGCAGTAAAATTCTGACATATTCCTTAGACTTGAGTAAACTGGGGGGGTCCCGCATGGGCTTTGAATTAATAAGGGTCCCACGATGTCCCGGACTTTGGAAATGGCTAGCTTATCTCCAAACGAATTAAATTACAAACAAAACAAAACAAAACAGAAGTCAAAAATCATATTTTACAATACAATGTCAGATCATTGACAGTTTGATCATCATCATCAGTCTTTTTGTAGACTCGTGATCAGCGGCTGCTGCTGGAGGTTTCCATATTGATGGCAAGTCACGTGACATCAGTGATTAGTGATTAGTACAGCACCGTGTGGTGTCGCAGTCCTGAGCAACAGAATACGATAGGCTAGTGTTGTTTATATGATTCTCAAGTGAAAACTGCCAAGATCTGTAGTACTACTACTACTACTACTGCTAGTATTAGTATTAGTAGTAGTAGCAGTAGCAGTAGGAGGTTGTTGTAGTAGGTTGCATACACAGATTTTAAATGCTATTTGTATACAGTATTCAGTCATATAGTATTATCAATATTACCATGTCGTTTTTGCGGTGGGCGTCCCGGATTGTTTGCATGGTGATTTTGGGGTCTCAGCCAGAAAAAAAGGGAACCCCTGGAGCTGTCGTGACGTAGAGGAGGAGACAGGTTGTTTCTGGATGCTGTGAATGTGCTCACCCCTGAACCCCTGAACCTGATCAGACATGCAGTCAAGTATTTTCAGGTATAAGATTCTACAATAATGCAATAATAATCATGTTCCAACAAAAAGCTAACAATGAAGCTAATTATTGTTAGCTTAATTTGTTCGTGGCCAATGCTAACAACACTGCGCATAAAAAAGAAACAAAACTAAACATTTTAATTAATAAATAATACTGTATAATAAAATTACTTAAAGCAATTTTTTGCTACTTAAATGATATTTAGTGCAAAATCCAATATGTTTCTTTTATTACCTTACTGCTGTGCCGGGTGAATCAACTTCAACAAGCAGCTAAGCATGCTGCACTTTGCTCAGTAAATCCCTCACATGGATGTGTTTATCCCCCCACAGCCATCACTTTTTGTATGACTCACAGATAGGCCTATCTGATCGTGTAATATAGATCGAAAGTAATGAAATTGGCTGCTCGGCTTTGAGGTCATAAACTTCTGATATTTGCCTTTATTGCAAGCAGGATCGCAATTTAGGGCTTTTTTCCTTTCTCGTCTATAGCTGGTGCTGATATACAGTATTGCATTTTGTAAAGTATTAACGTTGATTATTATTATATCTTTCTTCACAATAGTTTTGTGAGTAGCTTTTTTTTAACCAATGATCAATCTTTAAATAATAGACATAAAGTTAAAAAAAACAACAACAAAAGACAGTGCTTTTCTCTTTGCTAAAACTTTCCAAACCAATATACTGTATCTGGAACCTGTCACCAGCTGTGGGACCTTCAGTATAGTTGTTTCACCTTGACTGTATTCTTTTAAAAGGAAAAGTTCTCCTGCCAAGAGGCTCCTTATCTGTATTGTGACAGTGAGACCAAATAGGCGCTGTTTGAAACGATGAAGACGATGAAAACAGAGACTCCAGGGCAAGGTGATTGTATCCGCACAAACACAAGCAAGATTCACTCATTAGAGAAATAAAAAAGTGCTGTTTTCCATGGCAGAAGACTGTATTGCAATTTAATCAAAACCATATCAACAAAATATCCTGTACTTGCAAGATTGTTTAGTCTTCTACAAACATGTTATCAAGGGTGTGATTCTTGTAATGTATTTTAGCCATTGACGTTTCATCCTCTAAAGTGTTATTGCTACTAATATTGTTTAAAATGTGTATGGGGAGGTGAACCATGATTAAAATAGCAAATTACAAAACTGAATATTTTTAACAATTACCTAAGCAAAATTTCCAGCTCTACAATTATTATGTTCTTCAGGTTCAAGTGATAAAAATGTGTTGATAAATCTAAAGCTGATGCCCCTTTTTGACCCTTTAACTTTTGACTTGCTAAAACACTCTCAAAATGTTTAAATTCTCTTGTTTCTTTTCTGCTTCCAGAAAACTGCAACTTGAAAGAAAACAAACAAGGCAAACTCACCAACAATCACCAAGTAGACTCCCGCCCAAAAATCTACGGTAGGTGACAGTTTGGACATGTATTTTTCTTCCATCGCTCCGCAGTCTGTCTTGCCCTGTTCTTGCGCAGAGCTGTCAGTTCATAGGAGGAATGTGTGTGCAGCAGTCCTAGACGCACCTGCTCGCTTGAGTTTCCCCCCCACACACTAACTGTAACATGCCGTCTCCTGGCAATGCTGTCATCCTAACGCAATCTCCTGTGTGATGCTGCCCCTGACACCTATTATACAAGCATGAAACCCCCCGCCACATGGACAATTTCGACTGGAGCGTGTCGCGGCTCAACTCGTCAAACCCCACTCTCTCCACGTGAGACCTGTGCCCCCCTAGCACTACAGCAATCACTAATCTACAAATAAAGACACCGGCGCATTCAGATTGTAATTACTTTCGCAGCATCGCCTATTAAATCCCTTGGGTCTGACAAACGATAACATCAGCTTTGTCAAATTGACAAGGAACTCACACAGCCTATTACCCATTATCTTCTGTAAAAATAACAGATAGCGGTAGGCAAACTTAAATTAAAAGTCAGTCAAACGCAGCATGGTGAATCTCTAATCCTTGCAATTTTGTTAGGCGCCATATAAATAGCAACAGGTGACATTGTTTAGAGTGAATTGACAACAGACAGGGATTATTTCTCATAGGGATTAACAGTGCACAGTGGGACAATGTTTCTTTTGTAAATATAAAGCATGATTCTGTGTAATAATTGAAAAGCAAGAACGGGAACAACATGTGACAAACAATCAATCGATGCAGCGTGATTGATTGAAATAACATTGAAATTTGAACGTAATGTTTTTAGGACAATGATTTACAAATTGGGGTGCGGGTAATCCCGAAGGTCCCTGAGGCATGGGGTCACTGAAACAATTACTGTCAATAACAAATCTTGTAATTATATTCTTGCCTTGCCTCCCCTGCTTTCATCCTAATAACAGCAAGCAGGACCATGATCAGTCAATTACCCTCCTCTACCATCTCCTTGGGGACTTCCCAAGGGATGTTTTGGTCCAGTCTTGGAAGTCATCACTCCATCTTCTTCTTCGTCTCCCTCAAGACTGTCTGCCATCCATTCGGAGGTTTTGTGCTCTGACGGTAAGTCCAAAGTTCTGTAACGTCCCACAGTTGCAATTAGCTGAGGCTCAGTACCCATTTCCTTCAACATGTGCCCGTTTGTTCTGTGGGCAGTCCATGATTTCTGTAACAGGAAGTCTCAAAATATTATCTCATTTTGTGATGGAAACAATATTCCAATATAAAAATCACTCGGAACAACAAACCCTCACTTAGGAGGGAACAACATTATAACATGTTTGAAAGCTAAAAAAAAAGTGCATTTGCATAAGTAAGTAAGTGCTTTATTTGTCATTGTACAAGCGTACAACCAAATAGTGTTCAGGTGTTAGTCTTGAGCTGCTGCGACTGAGCTGCGCTGCCATTGTGGGTCAACCTGACCTGGAGGTCGGGGAAAGCGTTGCACCCGGAGGAAACCTGGCTGGCTGCCTTCAGTCTCCTCTGATCCTCTGAAACGGTGCACCGCCTCCTGGGTTTGTCCCTGTTTCAGAGCGTGGTGTCCTGCACTGGCAGCTCCTCCTCCTTCTTCCTCTTCCTCCTGCGGAGCTCCCTCCGCTCCACAACAGTCTTTCACCATCTTCTGGGAACAATTCAGCAGATAATCTTTAATTCTCCAGTGAACGTCCATTAGCCAGAACGCTAGTAAGGACAGAAGGCATGTGTGGCTTCGCTGGGAGTCTTGCCTGGATACCTCCTCGTTTGCCCCTTTTTTGTTTCCTGAAGCTCCTTCTGTGATGCCTCCACTGTGCTGCAGCTGTGGGGGCTCTTGGTGCCTCTTCAGTGTCTGAGAAGAAGAGACCTACATTTGTAGGTCCCAAATGGGTTTAGCTGATAAGCTAGCTTTTTGTTTACTTTTAAAAAAGCTGCTTTCTTCAGGACCATTATTGACTCTTTGCAGTAAAAAATTCCACCGAACCTCACAAAACACGGCAAAGACGTACAAGAGTATCCAGTAAAACAATGTGGAACACAGAAACCACAAATGCAGCTCGCAGAAAAAGGCAAAAAATGTAGCTGTACCGAGAGAGTTGGGTTGCTGCCTGTTTACATGTCGCAATGCCGATTTAAAATATACCCCGTTTAAAATGAGCATTGTAAACTACATTTTTGACATTAACAACCAAAACAAAAATATATAGTTACTTGAAAAGGCGCTATTACATACTTTATTACTAAATATCCAGGCCCTTATGCACATCCTCTGCATTAATGCACAAATGCTTTTGGTTTTTGTTTGTTAGTATTGTTGTGATCAGCGGTGTCCTGAGAGCACTTCACAATACTTTATGTTTTTCATTTCTCTTCAAGAGATGTGTATTTCTAAACTCATGACCTCTCGTAATGCGGCCTGAAGCGTGTCTGTATTTTGCACCCTCTTGCCTTTTATCCCAGACATCTTTGCACCTTTTTATGTGTGAAAATGGCGAGTGAAAAACATAAGGTGCGCCAACCAAGAACTTACATAAGTGAATAGCCTTATGTGGTTCCATTTAATTTATTTTTGTCCTCTTCTTATGTCAGGGGCTGTATTGTAAGTATACCTTTCCATGTACACTGTGAACTCCACCATGAATTCACAGATAACTCTTGTAAGATAAGATATTTCAGGCACGATTGTTAATTTTACACTTAATTTATCAGTCACACTTTATTTAATGAGCATGTAATTGAAACATGTTGTTAATCTAAGTGCAATACAAGTCGGTCCCTGAATTGTATTGCCTTTATTTATTTGTCAGATTCGAGGTCCATATGAAAACACACAACACAAACAAAACAATACAACACGGATGGTGTTGTGACTGAGGGCGTTTTCACACAGGCTCTAGTTAGGTCGACTTAAAGGGACTTTAGGCCCGAGAGCGGTTAAAGTGAATCTAACCGCAGCACTTTAAGCTGGTCTAAACAGCTGCTCCAACTGCGGCTGAAACAGGTGGTCTCGGAGCGGCCTGAGCCGCCCTCTGTGTCGGAGCGGTTGTGGTGTGAATATGGCCGACCTCTGGTGAACTATTCTTGCTTTGATGCCTCTTTTTTGCACGAAGAAAGAATGACACTGCGCTGCATGAGGACGTTTGGATTACTCTGAGGAGGCAAAATGGATTAACTTTAAATCATCAAGGTACACCTCTTTTTCCTGTCTTCCCCTCCTGCTGCAGTGAAACCTTCCTCTCCATGTGCTGATTAAGTACATTTCTCCGCGCTGCTCGTCTATAAGCCTCAGTGTATTTAACCACGAGGGAGAGGAGTGACCACCGCGTAACATCGGGGAGTGTGCCTGTACGTGCGCGCGTGTCTGTGTCAGCACATTGACAGGTCGATGCCCGTTGTCATGGGAATAAGTTCGTTGAACAGCTGATCATTGTTACGTGGCTGATGTTCCGATGTTTTGTGCGAGCGTGTGTGTCGACGGACTTAACTAGCTTTGGAGTAAATGCAGTTGGAGCTAAGGCGGTCTCGAGGCGACCTACAAAGCGCTCCAACATGTGTGAAAACGGCCTGAGTGAGGAGTGAAGCTTTATTTATTTTGACAGGGACAGTGTGCAACACATCCAATACAAGCACAGATGAAAGATGGCTTCAGAAAAATGTGTTTCTGTTGTCCCAGAGCGAAGCAAAATAGCAGCTGGTTAACAATGCAGTCATAAAATATCCTGTGTGTGCAATTTATAACACACACATACACAAAAATCATAATGCAACTTTCTAAAGCGAAGCAGCTCATTTCAGGGCATGTTCTGCAAAAATCGACGTTTTCAACCTTGTTACATGTTACAAGTATTGCAAGTACTTTACTGTTAGAAAGATAACTGCTACATTTCTAAAATGTATCTTTGCATTTTGCTTCTCAATCACCGTTTGTTTAGCATGTCGTGGAACAAAGCACTCAGCCTCATGAGCCATGTAGATTAGAGTGAATTGAAGGTGAACCGCCACTTAACTTGTGCTAATGTGCCTCCTTTCTTCTGCTGTGAATCAGTAATTATTATGGAGAGAGCATGATGGCAACAGAACACTCACACTTTGTGCCTCTTGTTGCATGTTTGAATAATATTATCTTAAATTAGCATTAGATTGATTCTGGGCCACTTCACCGTTATGAGTTTGATTTGCCCAAACTGCTCCACATCCCATTAGTCTGTAGTCCTGGCCTGTAGATCCTCTTTGAAATAATAATGATTTAAAACTGACTCACTACCTGTGTTCCCTTAGTGGCCAGTGTTGTGCCAGGCCCTCTTCTTGTTGCCCGAGTTGATGAACATTTATTTGTGAGACTGAGGTGAAATCATGGTTCCAAGCCTAAATAAAGGTGTTGGGAACGATTTAACGTCTCTTAAAGGCACACAGTTGTATGTTCGACTGCATTGTCCACCGATCTGTGACCCTCCATACACTTCAATGTGTCCCACGATGAAAAAGGTTTGGACACACATCCCTGCCCCAAACAGATGATGTAAAACTGTATGCAATCTATGGCCCATTAACTCAAGTCAATTAGCAGGACCAAACGATGAACTGAGCGAGTGAATCAATAACTGACATAAAAGTCACATTGACTTGTTGGTTAATCTCAAAGTCGATCTCAAGCAACAGTCTGTTAATCTATCAATAGCTTGTCTGTGTTAATGATGTAAAATGTGTGTGGCTGGCAGATGATGACGGCCAATCCCTTATTGGCCCAGTCCTTTTACATGATACAGAGACGGGCTTCTTAACCGCAGTGTGTATGGATTAGTGGAGAGCAAAATCTTACAGTACATAGTAAAACATTCAATTGCTGTTGCGTTGAGGTATACTCTATGTATCAAGATTCAATCAAGAGCATTTTTGAAGAGTTCAGTGGCGTAGCAGGGATCTCAAAACCCTATTATAGGGGTGTGACAAAATATCGATTTTGTGATATATCGCGATATTTTGCAGGACGATACAATACTTTTTATTCCGATATCAATACTTTTGATCACGTCATGCATATAAATGACCGACATCATGTATATTAATGACGTAGCAGTGCTCCACAGTTTCACAGTCAATGGAGGCCAATAATGGTCGAGAATTCAGTCAGAACAGTAGAAGGCAGCGCTTGACCGAACACACACACAAATACATAACTTTTAATGATAGTTTTTAGGTGGGCTGGGACAAAATTTATGATAGCAATATTTTTTGCTGCAATACCAAGTATCGCTACGTTATCAAGTGTGACGATACTGATGTTTGGAGGCATTTTTATCCTGCACTCCTTTTTTTCCAGTAACAGTAACAGTTATACAACACTTTGTTACATTTTGTGGTAATGCACTTTTCAATTTTAACACTTCAATAAATGTCAAATGGCATTTAGTTTAGAAATTTTGATAGTTTTGTTTTTACACATTTTGAGGTAAACATAATATGTTACATAATGACTTACTGTGTCGCAATACGTATTGGATCGGCCCTCGAGTGACGTGATATGTATCGTATCATGACAAAAGTGTATCGACCCAGTCCTAGTTTTATAACTATAAATAAGATTAGTTTGAGGTTGATTTATTCCTTTTAAAATAAATAGGACTGTGGTTTCTTATTTAAATGTAAATGAAGTGATGCCGTGACAGATCAATAGATGCATTTTCAGTGTGTAAGTCATTTATTCACTTATTGATTTAAGAAAAAGGGATATAAAGCACATGAAAACATTTTTAAATGATGAGTAATATGTAGTATGTTAAAAAAAGGTTAAAAATCGCATGTTAGAAAATCGTGATGTATTGTAGGTTTTTTATGTGCAATATATCGATTACTACAATATCGGCATATCGTAAGGTTATCGTAATCGTGAGGTACCCAGAGGTTCCCACCCTATAATAGAGGGAATGTGAGTTACAATCCAAATGAGTGTCACGTCTGCATTGTTTTTATTGATTGCCATTCAGTACGGAACGTGGAGGGTTCTGTTTAGAATGACACTTGAGCAAAACCTCTATATATAGAACTGAAATTATCGCCAGAGATAAGCCACGTTTTATGAAATATTTGTACAACAAAATCCTATACATCTCTTACTTGCCTGTTGGCCGTTGGAGAAAACTGAATGAACTGCGAAACCATGCATTTCTGGAGGTCTAAACCACAGGGTAAGCAGCAGGGCTTTGACACTAATGCTACTTTAGCCCACTGGTACATATCTGATTTGGCTCATACATTTTTTACTCACACTTGACACTTTGGCCAGTTGTGTTTAATAATTCCTAGAACTGATTTTGTATCCAATAAGATGGTTGTCGTACAATATAGTACAGAGATTAATGTATATAATTTATAGACTGTTTACTTTCTGCATTTTACATTATAATGACCTAAATAACTGCAGTCTTTGCGATTTGCTCTATATTGCAATGGTCCAACTTAGATCATTTTTTCTGGGAGTTAATTTTGCAGCCCTGACATAATATTTGTAAGGCCGTCAACTTAAAGGTGCACTATGCAACTTTTAGGTAAAAAAAAAAGTTCATATTAGTGCGTATTTGAGGCTGTATGGGTGGTTAGCTTAGCACATTTACTCGGGTGGCTCCTATGATGCAACAGGATCCATTTATTTCAGGTTTTTTAGGATTTCTGGTAGGTTGTCAGAATGGAATGTATGTGTAACCATGGATACAGTTCAATCAGCAGTGAAAAACTAAAAAAAAAATTTTTTTAGGCAAGTAAATACATGAAACCTAATACACATTGTATTGTAGCAAGGTCTAAATGGTAATTAATCTTTGAAACACTAGAGGGCAGTGTTCGTCATCCCATTCCCTGATTTTCATCCGTGGTTTTGGGTTGGCCTTTAATGTGCTTATTGCAACATACTAATTAACAAAAAGAGCTTAGATTATGTGCACATTTAGTGATAGTTTAGTGTTGAATTTATTTACTTTTTAATCTAATAACCATGTCCATTCACTTTAAAATCAAGAAATAAGAAACCCGAATCGCTCAGGAGTCGTGATAAATTTAGTTTCCATGTGTGAGAGCAAAAACAACTTTTGACAGCAGCGGTGTTTTAGCAGCGGCAGTGAATTTTGGCACCACTAAAAGCACTTTCCTGTATTTCTCTTTCACTACGCGCAGCTCTCAGGCCTAATCACAGCCTCTGCACAAAGGGGCTGTTTGTTTAATCATTTGGCACGACAGAGCTATGTATAGACAACCTGGACACAGCCGCGGCTTGTGTGGCGTCAGCACATTTAAGTCCCCACTCTGCTGTATATGTCGTGTTTATGCGTTTCACCGTATTTTCTTTATTGACAGGACATCGGCGCAGGAAATGGGAGAGAGTAGAGACAGAGATTTGGAAACATGTCAAACGCCAGGCTCAAACTTACAATGCAGAGGTCAGTTGCATATTATGCACTGTAGTGGTACCACAGAGTCATGCAGGATACTGGCGTCGATATATAGGGGTTGATTTATGTTTTTCCCAGTGGGTGTCCAGTCAAAGAGTCAAACGACCAAAGCACCAAATAAATAGATGTGTTTTAGGCTGGATCTCACACTTTCCTACTTAAGTCGGGCGCTCTCTTTATTGAGCTAAGCGAGTGGTACTTTGGTGTCGCCGCACTTACAGTATATCAATATAATAGACTGACCCGCGCTCGGACATGAGAGAAGAAGAAAAGAGAGATGACTCTTGTCATTTACAGATTATATCTATAGAACCATTTGTAATCAGGGCATATTCACGTGGGTGCACTAAGATTTGGCATAATAACCAGTGGTATGGCAGCCTCTAATGACAGTCAAGACCGAAGTCTTTGACTTATTTAGTTGATATTGATATAGAATGAACATAGACCTGGACAGTTCTAGTTTATTTTCTCTTTGGTCGAGGTATTGTTTGTAACGGAAAATATTTTTCATTGGGGATCAGGAAAGTTATTCTAATTGTGATTCTGAAGATCTTTATTGACGTAGGTCCAGGTTCCTTGTTTGCTCCATATTAAAGGTAAAGATTAAATGTAAAGGTGCTTTATTTGTCTTTATACATCAACATAATACATAATTTTAGTCCTTTTTTAGTCTTTTTTACTTTATTTGACCTTTCTCTAAAGGAATAGGCCACTGTTTTTACATACTGAGATTATGTTTGGGGTGGGCGCTTATAAGCCTTTGGCTTCAGCCCACTCCCTTTGAGCAGGTTAACTGCTCAAACAAATAAATAAACTAAACTAAACTAAATGTTCTTACCTGAGCTTAGGCGAGTTGATGCATACGTGTTTGGTCTTAGTGCGTGCGCTACAGTAAGTCACGCTAATAGACAAAGACGTTGTTAGCATTTAGCCTCTCCCAGCATATTCATAGCCCCAAACTGGGGTGAAGTTAGAAGCTACCAAGCTGTTCCACGTTCCACGAAGTGCTCCTATGGTATTATTACGCCTGACAATATAGGCGTACAGTAATAGGGTCGTTCAGACTGAAATTTAGGAGTGAGTTAGGTCGTTAGGACACAGAATTACAAAGACACAAAGATGTTTACCTGCAGGGGAGAATAGCTCTCAATAGAGGGAGGGACTAAGCTAAATCAAACTCCTCCCTGTGGTCTATATCTGGCTGCGAGTTGAGCTAAACCTTAGTGCTCTGACGAAGCCTTTTGGATGAGAGGCGAAACGTTCAACACTTCAACTACCGAGTACAGAAGATGACTCAAGAACCTTCATTGAAGATGGACAACACCTGTACGACTGAGAGCTTACACAGACACCTTACTCTTTATCAGCTTAGAAAATCGACATGTTTAATGTGTGTAACTAGACTTGGATCGTGTAACTACTCATGTAACCGTATTTAAATATGGAAAACGTGGAAGAGCAGAGACAGGCTGAATATGGAGAATTACTCACATGCATAAATGAAACAAAACACGACTCCAGGTTTAGTATAATAAAGTCCTTTAAAAGTTATTATGATTATAAAATGTCCTCATGGCGCTGTCACTCTTTGAACCTGTATTTGATTTACTTATTTTATATCAGTCTGTCGCAAATGAAGAGTAACTTTAAACTGCTAGGAGTCATTTTCAGTAATAACACGTAGTCTAAAATGTCCAGCCATTACCTACGGCCCGGAGCTGTGTCTACTTTCACTGTAGCGCCGCCAGCGATTAGCCCTAAAGAATCTAGAAGCAACTCGATCCCTGTTGACTTTGAGTTAAAATGACTGTATTCAACAAACACGGAGTCAGCGGGCCGTCTCTGGGGACTTGTACAAACGTGCGGCTCTGTGTACAGTTTAAATATGTGGGGGATGATTAGAAGGATCTCATGGCCTAAGGATCAAACCACAAAGCCACTGCTCAGCTCGGTGAGAAAACATTAAGGTGCCCATTACGATTACTTACGACCTGTTGACTCACTGAAATTGCGATGAAATGGCGCTGTGCTTGAGGAATGCTTTGGTCAGACAGACATTGCGTTTACGTTATCTTACTACTATATATCTCAATACAGGGTCCTTTTACTCGACAAGCTACTTTTACGCAACAAAAACGTTAGGAAGCTACTTGTGTTTCGAAGACACTTGTGGAACTAAGCGACTCAGGAGGAGTTCGTGCCAGGAAAGTCGGTTCCCAAGATGATATTTAAGGAAAAAGGCTTGAGTTGTCCATATACTTTGCAGATTGTGTTCAGCCTGCTCAGAATTAAAAGAAAATGCATCTAAAATGTGACCATCAAGCGTGTGTAGGAATGTAAAGTCTTTGTAGAGCTAGTGGTAGCTCCTGAGCTACTGGTTGGAGATCCCTGTCATAATTTGTTTTACTTAACTTAAATAAAATGGCAAGGCACAGCTAAAAATAACTGTTTTCAGCCTGGATTTAAACATTGTCAGAGTTGAGGCCTGTCTTGCATCCTCATGAAGTCTGTTCCAGATTTTAGCTGCGTGAAACTGTAAAGCAGCTTTTGTCCCGACCCCTCTCCCAGAGGTTCTTACAGCCCCTGGATGGTTCATATGGGTCTAGATGTAAATGTAATGTCTAACTGTAAGATCATGAAATGCAAATGAACAAGGGAAGGCACTTATTCGCACTTATTCGCTTCTTGCTTCGGTCTACTCACTCTGAGCTTCCAAAGATTCAAAGAATTTTTGATTAGTCGATTCATTGTCAATTAATTAAAATGATCGTTCTCTCGTCCTTGATAGTGGAGAGTGAGGGTTGGGAGCACAGGGAGGAAGGGCAGGGAAGGGAGGGAGTTCAGCTTCCTGACAGCCTGGTGGATAAAACTGTTCTTCAGTCGACTGGAGCTGGCCCGTAGATTCCGCAGTCTCCTCCCTGAAGGCATTACCTTGAAGAGACCTTAACTGTATAATTGTGTCATGTCAGAGATGCACTTTGGTGCTAGGCCATGAAGAGACAGAGACATATATACATTCGTCTATTCTCTGAGCTCATTATAATATAATATTTTTTAACCAGAAAACAGACAGAACTAAGTCAATCCTACCTCAGAGCATATAAAACCCATCCTCGGGTGGCACAAGCGAGTTTAAATATAGCTGATGGAATTTATTCGAGACATTATAGTGGAGACAGTTTGAGCTCTGAAATAATCAGAATCAGTCTGGTGAAGCTGAGGTGTTATGTCTATACTCTATCTTGTCTTACTGTATCTACTGAAGCTAAGCAATGTTGGACCTGGTTAGTCAGTACTAATGCCCAAAAACTAAGTGCTATTCAAACAAAAATCCATTCCCTTATGAAATGAACAAGTTGGGGATACACTTTTTGAGCAGGAGACAGACATTTAATAGTGTTTTCATCTCCACATCAACTTTGATGAAATAATGACTGAATTGTTTGTGCGTGACAAAAGTGCTGATGCTAGTGTTAAACCCCTTTTATAAGGCCCCCTAATAGCCCCGAGTCGAGAGAACAAGCTAACTCCTCCACGTCCCGTTCGATAAAAGTGAGCCCTGGACCTGTGCCATGTCTCTGGGTTTGGCAGGATGTAGTGACTCGCTGAGGTTTGAAACCCCATTAAAAATTGTCACTTTATTTTAAGCAGCTGCCACACTTGCGAGTCCCACATCCTTCTGGAAAACCAATCAGGGCCCTAAATCCGACTGAGGACCGGCCAGACGACACTCACACTGCGATTGTCTGCGCTGGTAAAGTTTGTTTTCTCTGGATGACTGTTCGGCAATAAAGACTTGTCATTTTCTTGTCAGCTCAATTACAGATTTTGATCGGCCAAGTTATATCTTAAAAAAAAAAGGACAAAAAAAACGTATGCAAAATCGACTTGCAGTGTCAGGTTGTTATAACACCATTGTCAAAAACATGCCTGGGAGTTTTATTTTGCTTCATTCAATTTGGTGATTTCTTCTTCTACTGCTGAAGTGCTCCGATCTGTATTTCCTGTATTTTGTTGCATCACAAAAGTTGCCTCCCATTTGTAAAACTGTTCTGAGAAGTTCTGCGCTCAAAGTGTGCTCAACATGGCATGCCATTCCCCTGGAAGTGACAGCCTTCATTGTTTTATAGCATTTCACTACTACTTGCAGACCATATACTGGCCAGCCAGTCCCTCATTGCTTACTGTCTATTCTTTACAAACACACTATTCAAGTAATTACATATAAAAATATATATATAATCAATGCTGAGGTACCCAATGTACTGTATTTAAGCAAATAAAGCAGAAGGCAGGCACACAGTAAGAATATTATGATTGACAGGCTTTAATGTTCACACACATGGCATGACAGTTAAAGACAAAAACTTCTATGGTACCTATTGTGGTACCTAAAATGGTACTTCACAGTTAGTTACAGTGGTACATCTATACCTATCACAGTAACTAAATGTTTTAGTTGTAGTACTACCCAGCAGCCATGTCATTCATCCAGAGACAACCAGAGAATTCTGTAAATTATCTGTGATTTACTAGGTAAGTATCGCTTACTTTACTGGTAGTTACAGGCTCTGTCCTTGGGGAGATGATGGCCCTTGAATTGAAAGATTTATCTGTGAGTTGCAAGGGAACTATTTGTTACTTTACTGGTAGTTACAGGCTCTGTCCTTGGGCAGATGGCTGTACCTGTTAGTTTCCAGGAAAATGTAGCTCTTGTTACTCGTAAATCCAGCAATGTCATACTGAGTGTTTTACTGTTTGAAATCTGTATAAAATTGTAATATTTGCATTCATTCATCTGGCCACATTCCTTTTTTGTGTGTGTTTTCATATTAAAGGGGGGTATTATGTAAAATCGACTTTTTCAAGCTTTATATCATGTTATTATGTCATTCCCTCATTAAACACATGCCTGGAGTGTTGCCTTGGCTCATTCACATATTTTTGAGTAATCAGTAAAAACTTAGACGGCAGCCATTTTAGGTGTAGCTATGCCTCAGTCCTCCTAGGAACGCCCCCACCTCCTGGAGACGCCTCTGGACCTTTTGTCACCAGCCAAGCCACCAACCACTGCTCCTCAGCTCAGCAGAGCCCCTCCCCGCACAGTGTTGTTGTTTAGATGCCACAGCAGTGTGCTGAAGGGGGCGTGTCGGAAAGCTTCTTAAAGAGACAGAGGCCTATTTCATGACGTTCAGTACAGCCATTTTGAGAGAGCAATTTTATTCAAGGCAGTTATTTTAATTTACTGCATATACAGACCAACAGAAGGTTACGTCATCATTGTAGTATGCTATAGACTGGTGCTATGTGATTGAAAAAGCATAATACCCCCCCTTTAATAAAATAAGACTTGTTTGCTATAATGTTTTCTTTATTTTTGCTGATATTTTCATACACAAACTAAACTAAATCAGGTGCATAATTAATGCTGTTCGGACAGTAATATTATTTTAGTGCTAATTCCGAACAATGTACCAACATACTGTAAGTACCATTGTAAGTAGTATTCATCACTGCAACTGGAGTTATTACTGTAGCTTACGTAGATTACCAATACTTTTGGGTGCTCACCATAGTAGTTGCATATTATTTACCACATTGAATACACAAGAAGTACCACTGTAACTAACGGTGAAGTACCACTCATCACTAGATGTCTAGGATGTACGACAGTAACTACAAAGACTTACCGGTCCGTATTGTAAAGTGTTACCGTACAATATTCAGAGAGACAAAGTTACATAAACACTTGCTGATGTAGGAGTAAGGTTTTGTCTTGCTTACTGTTGGCAGGTTAAGTCTTTATAGTATGCAGATGGTTGGTGTCACTCCAAGGTAAACTTTAGCTCTGCCAGACAGCGCGCACAGTACCTGCCATGGTCCAGTAGAATCAGGCAGCCCTACGCTTCACAGTGGTTGTCTGCAGCTCAAATCCGTAGCCACGGTCTAGTTCCTGTTGTGCTCCTGTCCTCAAATGAGAGATGAGTATAAACAATTGAGACGCCCGCTGTTTATTGTTACAGGTATGTGCAGTGGAGTCCTAGCAACAGGGGGCCAGAAAGGACTCTGTTTATTTATATCCTGCTTCGAAGTGCGCCCCGAGACACACGGGACAGGATGAATAACACATTTAGTCGGAAAGAAAAGACAAAAGCTAAATAATCAACACTCAAGCAGAAAGACGGAGGGGGAGTGCAGAGGCGTTTTGGCAGAGTTTCGCAAACAGCAGCAGAAACGGCAAGAGGCAAAAACGTTAGAAGAAACATGTCCTCACGATGCTTTTGTACTACAGTATATTGTTGAAGTAGAAGAAGTGAAGCAAAAGAAAAGTTGTGTTTTTGTCTAAGAAAGCTAAAATGTTTGAGTAGGCCTGGTTCCAGTGTGGAGGACAGCCAGCCGTAGTTCCCTGTTCTGGTGGGCTGTGAAGCGAGGGTCAGCTCAGTCTGCTGAAATCAAATCCACTGTATCCCGCCTCAACAACAATGTGGCAGAAGGGCCTCAGGCTAATTATGTTGTTGTGTTCTGGGATAAATCTAACACAAAATCGGAGACCCTGCCACGGCTGTCTCTTTGAATTATACAGACATGAAAGGTCTGTCTAAGCAAAAGCCCTGTCTCTTTCTAGTGGTTAGAGCTGCTTTGTTTCTCCAGCTACAGACTCTGACATATATGTTACTACATTATTTTTCAACTTTAGCAACAAATACAGTAATATGTTTAATATTGTTTCCTGACGCTCTATTCAATACATTTATTTATATCATGAGCTATAAAACCAAAATCACCTGTAATTGCTCAATTGTCCTCTACAGGTGTTTTGATGGTGTACATTTTCATAAATTATACTGTTAAAAAGGCACATTTTGTCCTGAAATTGTATGAATTTGGTCAGATGTGTTCAATGCAGGCATATATAATACAAACAGATCCCTTTTGCTTCGACAGACAGGTTAAACATGCTGAGTTCAGTATCTGATCCAAACATATTACACACTCCGGGCACAAACCCAGTTGTGTAAATGAATCCGTGCTGTCAAATTTCTATTTGTTCTCATTACCTTTCCCCTAAATGTACCTTTTAGTTCCGCATCGAGGAATGCATCCTTTGGCCATGCCCCGGTGCTGCTGACAGGCAGCCACTACATGAGAAGACAGTTTGTCCTTTAGAGCTATGCAAGCTTCTGGGGCCCGTGTTTGACTTGGATGCCAATGAATAACATTGTATAGAAGGAGGAAATTAAAATGCAGGGCTGTAATTTACTGGAGAGTGGAACTGATTTAAAAGCTCGTTTTTGCTTTCCTTGAAATGATCCAAATACGCCACAAGTGAGTGTGAGCGGAGCTTTGTTGTTCAGGCAATAACAACCAAGGCCAATATTTCTGCTTTCATACATTTTTTACTTGTCTTGGCAGGAACCACATAGAGTAAACCTTCATGGATCCTCAAAATGCCAAATCGATTTAATTTAAATGTGCTAAGTGTCTGCAATATTGGCTTATTGGGTGAGGCCCGTTAAACTATTTACCTTTGCTACCTTTTAGATCTGCATCACTGATGTTGTGAGCTGTTAGCCTGTGGTCGCTGTGGGTGGCTCCCTGGTGTGAGACAGGTAGCAGGTAACTCTCACCGCACTAAGTTGTTTGGAATTTATATCCATTTCTTATCACAAACCTCATTTCTGTTCTGCTCTGATGTGGCACTACATCTAAAGTAATATCTTGATGCTGCAGGAGGTGAATTAAGTTGCATACCTTGCTCAGGCTAACTGCTGAGTGGAAGGAAACTGTCCAAGGATTTTTTAATGTAGCTCTCTCCCTTCATAAACCTCAAATTTGCTGCTGGGTAACTCGACCACTTCCTCCACTTCCTGTGCGATCAGGCAGGGTGAAGCGAGGCAGTGCAGGGGCTACTGCGGCTTAGATGCACCTGGCACAGTGCTCACTTTACCTTTGGCACCTCTGGGTGGGCGTCAACACGGCTGGATAAACACATAAGGCCATCACCCGGATCATGCACTGCAAAAAGTTCATTCAGAATTTTCATTTCAATTTGGTTTAGCTAATTGTAATGAATGGATACCAGAGATTTGGCTCCCATTAAAGACCGATAAATCCCATAACTACTCTTGGTTTCACTCAAGTTTATGCTATGTGTCTTAGTCATATCTTGTTGCCGGCTATTTATGAATCTTCTGAAAGCAAAACTAACCACTAAATGGGTAACTTTTACATTTCTAGTGTTATTTTACTACTCCACTGGCAGACACATCATAATTATATTTCAACAGATCTATCCATCTTTATCCACTTACTCATAATCCACAATTATGAGTAACAGACTCGTAGTTGCTGATGCCTGCCTGCAGATGGTGGTATTGCCCTGGAATCGCCAAAGGTTAGATATCCATGTGTGAGGCCTTAGTCTTAATTTGGGGCTAACAAGCCAATGCCAATGTCCACCTAGTGCACAAGGGAGAGAGCAACAAACCACACTCCTTTAATCTCCACTATAGGATACTTCTGGTGATATCAAGAGAGATCTAAGCTAAAAAATATATATAAAGATAAGAAAAAGTGTAGCGAAAACTACTTGGAATTTAAGGAAAAATGTATAACATTTTCATCCACCTGAAGTTTAACCGGTTCCCTGCCATCCACCACCTGTACGTTGTGTTTTACTCACACAGAGATTACACATATTTTCAGAAACGTAGCTTTCATATGAGGCATTGCACCAGCAGAAAAAGCGCAATGAAAAAAGCAACGAAAACAAAACAAAAAGCGATGAAAACCGACACAAAAAGCAAAGAAAAACTGACAAAAACACACAAAAAAACCCCAATGAATATCCAACTAAACACAAGAAAAAAGTGTCAAAACGCATGTCACTGCTGGAAAAGGAACAATATACTGTATAACAATGAAAAAAAGCAACAAAAACAACAAGAAAGCGACTAAAAAGTGATGAAAATGCAACAAACAATAGCGTAAAAGAATGCGGCAAAACGTGACATAAGCGCCGTGACAATGCGACAAAAAAGTTGACTTCCGTTTTGCCAGGTTACACTGGCCTATAGGCTGTAAAGTCCAGTCGAGAATCTGGCAGTATCATGTAACACACCAAAATCTTCCATTATCTCATCCAAACTACAAACTAGGTGCTGTTTCTACCAAAGAATTGGCTGTAAACCTGGCGATTATAAAGTCCCATGACGATTATTGAGCTCGATCAAAGTAGAGTTTGTAATTTCCATGAATTGCCCAGCCCGACCATGAACCGGAAGCTGCACTGCGGTCACCGTCTGCCCCTGACAGGTTTGTAGCTGAAAGATGGGTCAAATGCAGGGGACGAATTTAAAGGGGGGTATTATGTAAAATCGACTTTTTCAAGCTTTATATCATATTATTATGTCATTCCCTCATTAAACACATGCCTGGAGTGTTGCCTTGGCTCATTCACATATTTTTGAGTAATCAGTAAAAACTCTGATGGCAGCCATTTTAGGTGTAGCTATGCCTCAGTCCTCCTAGGAACGCCCCCACCTCCTGGAGACGCCTCTGGACCTTTTGTCACCAGCCAAGCCACCAACCACTGCTCCTCAGCTCAGCAGAGCCCCTCCCCGCACAGTAGTGTTGTTTAGATGCCACAGCAGTGTGCTGAAGGGGGCGTGTCGGAAAGCTTCTTAAAGAGACAGAGGCCTATTTCAAGACGTTCAGTACAGCCATTTTGAGAGAGCAATTTTATTCAAGGCAGTTATTTTAATTTACTGCATATACAGACCAACAGAAGGTTACGTCATCATTGTAGTATGCTATAGACTGGTGCTATGTGATTGAAAAAAGCATAATACCCCTCTTTAAATCTAAAGCCACAGTACCCCTTTCTCTGTCCCAATTAAACTCAGGACAATTTAAACTGTTCAATTTGAATGAGACGAGTCCACACACAAACCACTGACAGATGTGTTCCGTTTGGTGTGTGTGTATTTATCGGGAGATGAGTTTAAAAGATTGACCAGCCTCTGAATGCGTGGCACAGTGGAGGCAGTGTCGGCCGCGTCGCTCGCGCCTCATCTCCGTCAGCGCACACGTGTTTACTCTTCAGCTTTTCCGCTGTCTCCGGGATGGCAGGCACACTCGAGACTCTTGTATATGATAAACTACGTGATACGAACCTTACTGACCCTTCAACCACCTTTTCCCCGTCGCCTCCCCCCCCCCCCTTCATCTTCCTAGCCTTTAATAAATCCCATTCTCAAATTTCCCCTTCTACCTCGGGCCCAGCTGCTGGCTCGCTGCCCACAAACCGATGGTCCGAGTGCCCAGCGACGCGGGGTGATCCCTGGGGAGAGCAGGCGAAGCAAGGGGCGGCCGCTGGTGGTCAGGGCCTGAATGAGCTGTTCGTCCACAAGGAAAAACCACAGTGTGTTTGTGTGTCGTACCCCATGTCGGTCTAGAAACTTTAATTTTAACATGTAATAGCTCAAAAGACGTTAAATTCACATATGCATTCTGTTTTTGTGTCCGAGTCCACTGGCACAAGGCCACGGCTGCGCGCTGCGGCTGAAAGCATTACGACTATTGCAGCTTGAGCTAACATAAAGACACTCGCTCGCCAAATGATATGTTTAAGGAAAGGCCGCGCTGCTGTATAGTGTGGCAAGCGCTCACCACAAAGTTCACTGTTAGGGAAATAAAAGGAGCAAGTGTGAAGATGAAATTACAGCACTGTTTCAGAGCAGCAGGATTACAGATAATAGAAATAATTCTGAGGCACACAAAACAATTGCAGATTACTTATAATATTTAGATAAAGGTTAATTCACTCATGTTGTAAACAAAATGGGAAATAGTACTTAAGCCATAATGTGTAGTGGATTGTTTTGTGAGCGTTTCACCTTTTACCAACGGAGTTTTGTCAGTGACTAATCATCAGTTGTTGTGTTATAGCAGTATTAAGTAACGTGTTTGCCTTAATAAATCCTTTCCTTAGTCCCTCTGGAGGTAATACAAGTGTTAATGGAAAGACTGGGGGGTCTTTCATCTCCCCCTGGTGTCTCTGGCCAGAAAACCGCAATTGCAACTTGCCTGCCACCCGGAGTCACCAAAACACACTAATGGAATCACGAAGAAGAAGCTAACAGGCTAACGGGCAAAGCTAACTGCGGGCTAGCGCCACTTAAACAGTATTTACAGCCAAGTTTGAGTGAAAAAAATATCTCCATTGTGTAACTGGATGTACAATATCCCTCTCTCCCTTTGTCTTTTCTGTCAGTGTAGTATTTACTCTCACGGACAATTAATGAGTTAAAAAACCTAAAATGCTACGACACCTGCAGTGGCGCTTATGGCCTCTAGGGGCATGAGCTACTTAGTACGGCTTTAAGTCATTTTGTTGATTGGTTCATAGTGAATAAATAGCATAACGGTACAAAAAGTGCATAAAATCAAACTTCGTGGTGACCTTGCATTCTTTTTCTCTGAGAGCTTTTGTGAAGCTGCTCTTCCAATCCCTGCCGTCTTCAAGCTGGCATTGGCCTTCCTTCCATCGGATAAGTTATTATTATTATTACCAACGTTTTTAACAGGACAAAATGGATTTCTGAATAAAAAGCCAAAAAGAAGTCTTGTGCTCGAGTGTGGACTGGAATATGGTCGAACACATGGAAGGTCTAAGCTTGCATGTACAGTATGTGTGTGGACATGTGCTGCTGTGGTGAGCTGCGCCTCCCTCCACTCCTCACACACTTACGCTCTGTTTGTTTTCACATTTGCATTGTGGGACACCAATGCCTAGCTGCCCCTGCTCCCAACTGTCAAACAAGATTATTGGGGTTGCCCCATTTTCCTCTCACAAATGCAGATAAAAAGTACTTAAAGAGAAGGGATTATTACAGTCAGACATGAAAAAAAATGTAGCGTTGCATGCTCACTGAGAAGCAAACCAGCACAAAATTTCCCACAATTCCACAGGTTTGTGCCATAGAAGAAATGGAGACGCGAAGCCATAACAAATGGAAGTCTTTTAAACAAAGAGTCCACTATTTAGAGTACAAACAAATCCAAGAAAGACTGTTTCCTTTCTTCAATGACCGAGACAAAGACTCTTTAAAAATGTCTTTTATGGTTTGGGGTTGCACAGAGAATTGGATTGGGGTTCAAAGTCGACTCACTGAAGGTCTTCCCAGTACAACAACAGCCTCCGACTTTGAGAAATTGCACAAAGTCAGGGACAAGAAAACATTCTGTCACTGGGTCACAAACCATTTACATCCATTGATATATATGTTTGCTATAAACTCTTCAGCTGCAAGTCTGTCCCTTTGTGGGATTTATGATGAAAGGATCCTTAGTTCAGGTCTAGACGGATTGCACTTTTAGCTTTTAGTAAGAAATCATATATAGACTACAGTTGTAAAACAATATCTGACATTAAGGAAGAGCATTTAGTCCAATAATCACCATAAAGCATTATAGTATTTCATTTTGGAGTCACAAATCACGTCCTATAACTCTGTGTAAGATCTATTTCATTTGTAAGTCTCTGTTTGGCTATCAGTATGTTGCTCTTTTAGAGAGCAGACACCTGTAGAAGTATGAATGAATAGGAAATGTAAGGCAATGGTTACTTAAGGCTAGACATGGCAAAGAGGAGGATAAAGGATGAGAAGTCTGCTAGACGCTGCAGCAGTAAATCAGACGGTGTCCAGACTTAGATTTAGGAGAATATGTGCTTGTGATTTATGGACTTCTTTCCTTCTCCTTTCTAAAGGCATGGCCTTACGGGAGTCAAGAGTTACAAATGGAGAGGTATTACCCTCTGTGTGTGACTGTCAGACCATATAGATTTTGTAAATTGTAAAGTCCAAGGTTGGAGTGAGCTATGTGTGTCAGGCACCACTTTAAAGACAAAGTGAACTTGTCATTTTCGAACATAAAGGCCTATTTCACAGTTTCCGCTTTCATCTTTTTCATTTACAATTTGCAGCCCTGTAACACCAACAACAGAACAATGGTCATAGTATATTTACTTTAGAGCAGTGGACACATCAGACTAAAACTCACATGTATTTCTTGTTTTAATTTGTTCTCATGCATTTTCATAAGTCCATTAGCTATAAATATCCTTACGTACACAGCTGTGCGTCCTTTATGAGGACCAAGAATAACAAGCCCAGGAAGGCCCAGATAGAAGGGCCGTGTGTTCATTATGATATGCAGCATTCATTTGCCACATTAATTAAGTTGCTCAAGGCAGCGGTGGCAGGATGATGGACAGGCCTAGTCACTGGGGGCACGTCTGATACTTTGCCAATTCCAGACCTTGCTGTCCAGCGGCTGATTTATGGACAGAGTAAGTTGGAAGTTGGAAAGGTATCCAGGAGTCATATTTTATTGCGGTATGGCTGCACATGTGTGGACTTCAGGCCCAGGCCCATGGGACACCATTCATCTCTCATCACTGCCATGGCGATAACATCCTCCTGTAGGTGCACACCGGAGCGTACTCAGAGTGGGAAGCAGTGGCCAGTTTTCTATTAGTGAGCTCGCATAAATACACAGTCTGTGTTTAGATAACACTCTCTCCTGTCATGTGCAGATGTCATACAGATAGTTACAATGCATGTGCTCCAGTTTCCTTCCTGCACAGAGAAGACGGATGTCAATATTGCAGTTGTCACATCCACAATTAGCTCATAAAAATGCAGGTCCAGTTTAGTTCTTTAGCTACCGTTACCTTAACTTAATCGACAAGTTACAGTGTAATCTCTAAGTTCAGAAATCAGAGTCATGCCTGCACGGTGCCTTTCTCGGCAAGCCTTTTTTTCCTTTTCCAAGTAGCTGTAAATAAAAACACATTACAGGCCCGGCAACAACATAAGGCTGTTTCAATCCTATATAGCCTCTGTAATGCGATATAAGCCTATATAATGCCTACATAATGTGACTCAATGTGAATGTTTTCAGAGTACAATGCTCTGATTAGACGATATAATGGTTATACTGTATATAATGGTTTACTAGAGCAGGGGTGCCCGAAGTACTTAACAGATGGTAATTTTTACTGCAATTTTAAATAATTCTAAATGATTATAAATTCCATACCTTACGTTATAGTGTGAGAAAAAGCTGCATTATACTTTCCAGGCTTAACAAAGATGTTTTTGTGGTAACCTTAAACCAACTGTCCGTGGCTCTCCATGCCATATGGACTTCAATGTGCAGCCCCCGATGAAAAAGGTTTTTACACGACTGGTTTAGAGCAAGTATTGAGTATTGCGTAACAGAATTCCTTTTTTTTTTATTAAATCTATTCTCCCCAACACTGTCAATAACACAACAAAGAGGGTGCCTATACTGTTAGTGGTTCGGGTCTAAAATTGCTTTGAGATTGCCAGCAGTGTCCTAGATGAGTATTTTCATGCATCTTACGTTATGCAATTTCTGACAATGTAGAAGCTCTTTGCTCTCGGATGTGGAACTGTGACAATTTTAGTAATATTCGCGTACCTAACTATATCAGGCACGATTACATAACATCGGTTGGTTCATGAAGACCTTTTATTGATTTACTTCTACAGATCCGTTCATCCACATCTTACATAAGGCGTACTGAAGAGGCCTGTTCAATGCCAGCTGCTTCTCGATGTATTCTAGTCATCAACTCCACATGTGCAAATCATGCCTCTGATGACGCTCAGAATATCGGAGTGGCTGATTAGGAGACTGGCATGCACGAGCACAGCCGCTCACTGGCAGAGAGCGAACCAGACCAGACAGGAAGATGAAAGAACGTTTCGAGGTAATAGCTGTAGCTCTGCCTTCGAATATGGAGCTTTAATAACATCAGTAATCAGTATGTAGAAATGCTCGACACAGTCTGCAGTTTGTTGGTTTGCATTCGTAGAGTCTTAACAGTTAACAATAGTTCTTCTTGGTTGACTTTTTATCGTTTGTGAGATAGAAATGTATTTGGCTGTATGTATGTCTACAGCATTCACTTGATGATTGTGAAACTCCATTGGGGCTATTCTGCAGGTGCGGCTCTTTGAGAACTCCGATAAATCTTTTGAAGTGACAGGATTATTGAAAACTGTTAGCAAAAGTTAGAGTTTTACATTCCAGTGATCTTCTTCTGAACTTTATTGCATGATTCATCTTTGTCAGTGCTGGGCAGTTTCTGTTGACCGTCATAAGCATCAGCAAAATGTCTTTGGTGACTGGTGAGTGGCTGACACTGTCATTGTCCATTAACCTCCTAACCCCTACCAAAACCGAGTGCATTTTCTCTAGTTTGACTTTACCCAAATCTAAAAGCTTCTCATCTGGAGAGCAACAGTGTAATGCCTCATTTGAAAGACCTACAAAAGTGATTGTAACTTTTTGTCAAATGGTCGCTGCGTTTTTGTCACATTTTTGAAGTTTTTTTTTGCCGTGTTTTCGCCACGATTTTGTCGCTTTTTTGTAGATTTTTTTTGTTTTGTTTTTTGCTGTGTTTTCATGACTTTTTGTCACTTTTTTATTGTTTTTTGTTGATTTTTCATTGTTGTTTTTTTGCTTTTTTGCTGTGTTTTTGTGACTTTTTGTGACTTTTTTATGATTTTTCATAGCTTTTTTGTTGCGTCTATGCCATGTTTTCATCACGTTTTTTGTCACTTTTCGGTGCTTTTTCACTACTTTTTTGTCATGTTTTTGTTGTTTTCTGCCACGTTTTTGTATCCATTTTGTCACTTTTGTTGCGTTTCAATGCTCGTTGCTATTTTGAGGCTGTTTTTTTTTTTAAGTTTTAATATACTCGGTTCAGGCGGGGGTTTGCAGAAAATTTGATTCATGCAGCTCAAAGTGGGGCAATTCTCATCACTGTTTACATAACCAATGCTTCGATCCTGCACATTGAGGAAAATCAAACAGAGGAACCAAAATTGTGTTGAACTCACCTTTGGCTTTCAAGCAATATGGTCTAGAAATAACATCACTGAAATGGTCAATAGCGCTCTCTGGCATCCATAACGGGGCATGCCTTTTATGCCAGACCCAAACCTATGAATAGGACCTTACCACTAAAAAATGTACATGTCAGACAATAACAGGAGTCATTTTTTAGAAATATCAGTTCAAGGCAGGAATGCAATTAAATACATCTTTCTTATTTTTACTGTAAAAGAAAACCTTCCTTATTCCATTCACCATTAGGACAGTGACTCTTACAGATCGAAAAACCGCAAATCGTCTGCAACAATCCCCGTACCTCTGGAGCGGTCCGCCTTAAAATTGGCCCATTCAGAGATTATAAATACGGCTATTTGATGGCTCTGTTATTACGGTTGAGCGGGGAGCGGTAGGGTTTGTGGCTGTAAGGTCGGATGGCTGTTCTTGATGTGGGCGGTAGCTCCGAGATTCCCGACCGCACGCTTCTGTGCTCTGCGACGGCGGAAAAACACAGGAGATCACTACCCAAATGAAGATGCATGTGGAAAAAGGCCATCCACGTGCACTCAATGAAAAATGAGGCGATATATAAAATAATTAGCTTGCCCTTTTTTACCGCACAAGTACAGGAAACGGTGAGGGTAGATGACAGCACGGTGGCCGGCTAAATCACTGCCACGTAAATATTAACACAAAGCCTTAAAAAGACTTACCTCGTTCCATATGGGCTTTTTCATGGCATAAAACTAATTGCTTCCATCATTAAGTACAATAACGCTCATATTTTATCTTCGATGTTCTTTTGAAAATGAGTCATGTTTTCTACCCATTACATGTGTTTGTTGTTTACAAGGCATTTCGTCGTATGTGTATAGGATGCACTTGTGGCTTTGTGTGAACGTTCCACTGGGCCTCAGCAGCAAAGGTCTGCAGGAGCTTAGTACGCACCATAAGTCTTTATTGTCCCTGGAGAGCAGCATTTCCAGTAAACAGGGCTGTTATGGAGGCCAAGTGCTCATTTATCCCTGTGTGTTCCCGGGTCAAGGTCAGAGTCGTGAAGTCAAATGGGAAATGGCAAAAGTACACAGGAGTGTTGCCTTGGCTCATTCACATATTTTTGAGTAATCAGTAAAAACTTAGACGGCAGCCATTTTAGGTGTAGCTATGCCTCAGTCCTCCTAGGAACGCCCCCACCTCCTGGAGACGCCTCTGGACCTTTCGTCACCAGCCAAGCCACCAACCACTGCTCCTCAGCTCAGCAGAGCCCCCTCCCCGCACAGTAGTGTTGTTTAGATGCCACAGCAGTGTGCTGAAGGGGGCGTGTCGGAAAGCTTCTTAAAGAGACAGAGGCCTATTTCAAGACGTTCAGTACAGCCATTTTGAGAGAGCAATTTTATTCAAGGCAGTTATTTTAATTTACTGCATATACAGACCAACAGAAGGTTACGTCATCATTGTAGTATGCTATAGACTGGTGCTATGTGATTTGAAAAAAGCATAATACCCCCTCTTTAAAGGTCCTACAACGACTTTTGGACACCTTCACCTTTTATACTATAACTTAATTATAATGTACTGAAACGAATAAGAATGGACTGATCTGATGTTCTCATTGGTTTTGAAAACACGACGTTCATCAACTGAATCAAAAATGAATATAGCATGCTGTACCTCATTTTGAAGCTCTTGAAGGGACTTTACCTCATTTTCAAACATTTTAGTAAAAATAAATAGGTATTTTTATCATCAGAATAAGACGACAAAGGTAAACCCCTTTTAGTCACATATTGACTATCTGGGTTGACACACAACGCTCCCTAAAAAAGATAGAAATGTCAGGTATAGGGCCTTTAACTTGGGGAATTCAATCTACACTCAACAAACCTACTTTTGCGTGCCGCGCAAACGCTCGCGTCAACCAATCGAGTCTGGGAGAGAAGCTAAAGCTAAAATAATAAAATAATGGCCACTGTTGAAGGTCTACATGTTTGTAATTTAGTTTATGAAATGCTGGTAAATAATGACTACTGTATATATGATATGAATGTGTAATGCACAAGTTGTTTAATAATCAGCTCACTTTATTCTGTGAGTTGTCTATATTAAAGCCGAACTAAGCAACTCATGCCCCTAGAGGCCATAAGCGCCACTGCGGGTGTTTTGGCATGTTGTGTTTTTTTTAATACTCATTAATTGTCCGTGAGAGTAAATACTACGCTGACAGAAAAGACAAAGGGAGAGAGGGATTGTACATTGTGACACAACCCAATTACACAATGGAGATCATTTTTCACTTAAACTTGGTTGTAAACTCTGCTAATGTGGCGCTTGACCGCAGTTAGCTTTGCCCGTTAGCCTGTTAGCTTCTTCTTCGTGATTCTATTGGTGTGTATTGCGCCTCCGACCCGGTGCAGGGAAAGTTGCAAGTGTGGTTTTCTGGCCAGTGACACCAGTGGGAGATGAAAGACCCCCCAGTCATCCCATTAACACTTGTATTACCCACAGAGGGACTAAGGAAAGGATTTATTATGGTAAACAAGCATTTAGTGTGCAAGATGAAGACGGACTGATTACTAATCGTGCAAATAAAGCAAGTCCAAGTACCGGTTTAGAAGTAGATTTTTGCATAAAAGTCAAACTAATTTTAACAAGAACCTAGGGCTGTTCTCTCTCCCCCTCTTTCTTCCTCTTTATTTCCGTTGCATTTGGCTATCTCGCATGTCTTCTGTACTTATTGCTGGGCAGTAGCTGTGAGGCTGACTCAGCCCTCTGCACTATTCTTGTTGATGCAGTCTGTCTGATGGCCACATGCCACAGCAGGCCTTTTTCCTGCCTCTACTAGAGCAGTGCTGCTCAGCTTTGTCTCTTACCATCACAACTGCTTGTGACAACAGCGAATTCACAAAGTATCAAACCACTCTGTAACCTTTCGTTCAGTAAATAACATGAGCAGAAATCAAATGTATGTGTAATATGTTTTCAGAAATGTCTCTAGAATGAATAAGAAATGTACATTCAAGGTCTAATTATTGATATTGATCTGAATACCTTCAACAGTAAATTTTAATTGTGGCATTGCACTTGATGAATACGTCTTTTCTTTGGTTTTACTCCCACTCTCGCTTCCATCGGTTTATGTCTGGATTTTAAATTGCCCTGCTCCCTGAAAGTCAAATAAATAGGGTAAAAAGTGAACTTTACAAACTGTCTCTCCTGTCGTCTATGAAGATGTGAGATAAATTCGAAGCATGTCTAATATTAGCGCATGGAGAAAAGGCTCAAATTCGAACCATCTGTCTCCAAGTAATCACGCAATGTACAAAACAGGGAGGGGAAAGGTAGAATGACTGCCCTGTCAAGCAGCAGTTTATTGTGAGCCTGTTGAGACTGTAGTGTCCTCGAAAATAGCGTAACCGTCATCATATTATCGCATCTGAGGGGAAATTCAAATCGGCTCCACTGTCAAAGACACAAAGAAACCTTTAAACATACGCAGACTGAGTTGTGGGACGTGGAGCTCTGAATGAAGATGATTGATGGGACGCCCGAGGACAGTGACTGGATAAAGGAGCATGAGCGCGGTGCAGAGCTGACAGAAAGCGTGCTTCTGACAGTAAAGATCTGGAGGTGTGTCTCACTCTGACCCACATGGCCCAATGCGCACAAACCTGCCTCTCATCACTCATCACTCATCTCTCAAAGACATGCTGCCTTTTGATAGTTGACATGGCTGCCATCAGCTGGATGTGGAAAAAGCAAAAAGCTGCGAGGGTTGAAACCATACGCTTTGTCGAAAGTATAACTTCAGCAGATTGTGTGGAATGTTTAAAATGGAAGTCAATCCCTAAAATAAGAGCCAGTCTACTTCTATCAGTTATGTAAGGGTAACCCATGCCAACAACTAATCTAATGATGTATATCATGTGCAGACTTTGTCAAAAGCTTTTATATCGAAGGTGTTGTGATTTCAGCAAATCTGCGGATCATTTTACCTCCTGAAATTGAAGGAGCTTGACTTTCTGGTCATAATAAATTATGTCACATAAATCAATCCAGTGTATGGGACCTGTGGAAGAAAATCTCTATTCATGATGGGAAGAATGAAGGCATTGTCTGGGCAGCCTCGTTCTACACTGTGCACTGTACAGCGGTGCGCGTAAAACAGACAAATCACCCCAGGCTGTCATGAGTGATGCATAGTGGGAGGCCAGGATGAATACTCTACTTTCCCCCGCTGTTTTCCTCTCAGCTAAAACACAGCAATTAAAAAGTCCCCATAGAACGAGAATATGATGGAGTCTGCAACTCTCTGAGGCACAGAGTAAAGCCCGTGCTGTAATTGAAACAGCCCCTAAAGCCTCACTGCTATAGCCACATTTATTTATTTTCATCCATTTAACATGTCTGAGATCTTTGTCTCTTAGAGCTAATTGCTTCTTCCGACAGGAAGACAGTGAGTCAATGGATAGTTTATGTACAAAGAGATTTAAATCTGATCCAACGCCCTTGTTTTGAGCCCAGCAGACTCAGTTAGAAATATGGGAAGAATGACGGCCTTTTCCAAGTTATATAACACTGCATTGCAATTTTACTGATGCTAGATATTGTTGATAGTTTGTCATCATTTCTTTCCTTACACCGTGAGATTGTTACAAAAATACTGAATAGTTTTTAAAAAGCACTTTGCAAGTAACGGTAAGTAAACCTTTGAAACAATATTAATATGCTGGACTTAAGCTTATCAAAAAAAGTATGTGACATTCTTCAACGAGTCTCTCTCACTACATTGATTAATAAAGTTAGAAAAAAAAATACTCATGGGCAAATAAAAAAGCAAGATGAATACTCTTCCTTGTTTCTGTCCGTTTGATGCCAATCTTTGTGTTTAGATTTTCTTGTATTTTTATTCAGTTTTTTTTTTTTTTCTGATCGCGGCTGCCGATTTTTGCAGTCCATCAGGTGAGCGGAGAGCAAGGAATTGGAGGCATGGTCACTGCTGTCTACCCCAGTCTGAGCACATCTGTCTGCCAGCTGTGTGTGTTTACACCTGACCCCAGCCGCGTCACAGTCTGGGTCACTCTCTCACTCTCGCCCGCACCCCTTCCCCCTCAACCCAAAACGTTTTCCTTCCTACTGTCGAGGAAACTCCGCTGCTCGGCCCACCTTAATCATCCACGAGCCACAGTGCAGATATAAGCCAATAAAACAACTTAAAAGTGGTTTGACAGAGAAGTGCTCTAAGCCTTAAGGTCAAACACATCCAGTATTTGTGGAAGAGAGCTAAGCCCGAGAATGGTGGAAAAAAAGGGATGGGAAGCGGGGAAATTTCGAAGAGAGAAATAGCAGATCATTGTGGCCAATACAGTAAGGCTCGCGTGATTCATGCTACAATTGCTGTTATTTCCACAAAAACATTGACACTGCATCAATGCAAAACAATACAAAACACACTGTTATGCTCAGAAAGACATTTGTGTCCTTTTAGTCTAAATGAAGCTGCCCTGAGAAGACAAGTGTTTACACTCACATGATCATGGGGAAGCATGGCTTGACTGATTACTAAACAACGCTAATCGCCATGATAAAAATGGAGCATTAAAATCAACGTCGGCTAAACAACAGCCAGGCGTCACCAGAGCTGGCCTTTTGATACAATTTTTGTTTGTTTTGTTTTTTGCTCAACTTTGTTTTGTTGGTTTGTAGGTGGCCAACACTGGACGCTGTTTGTAGAGCGGTGACATTGGTTTATAGATGTTCTACTTGTCATTTTTGAGGAAACAAACAGATCCAGAAATCCCTGTTTGTGCTCATTCAAGACCAAATCGTTCTTTGCAGCATCAGCGATCCTCGCCTTGTTTTGGATTTATATTGGGGTTTTGGCATTTGGTGTTTGTACAATGTAATCGCTGTTGCTGGAGGTAAAGTTCACATACTTCTGCCGGATTGTGCCTTTGTTGGTTACATTTTCTTTATTACCGTATTTTCCGGGCTATAAGTCGCTCCAGAGTATAAGTCGCACCAGTCTTGGCAACTACCTTGGCCTGGAGGCGTAACTGCACAGTTGACAAGCCTCTCCCGGCAGCACGTTGTTCAAGCACCCATTTGTAAACTCAATCCTCTAGCTGTGGCCATCTAGCTTTCAGCCCGTGACTAGCTTTTGTTGTTTTCTTCATTGCAGTAAGAGTAACCTCCACTTTTCGCCAGTCCCTCACAAGTTTCTCGCTAACTCCACACTTTTTGTTTGCTGCTTGATTACTGTTTTTAAACATTTCAGTGGTACAGGAGTAGCAGTCAGATACTGGTACACAAGCCTATAGCGGCTGTCAGTGTGAAAATAACAAACATGTGAAATTATATATTTTAAAATATAAGTCGCACCTGAGTATAAGTTGCACCTCCAGCCAGACTACTGTATGAAAAAAAAGTGCGACTTATAGTCCGGAAAATACGGTAATCACTTGTATGTTTCTACTCCTGTAGTTGTAATCAGTCCAATGACATAATTATTTTGGCCCGTCAGCTTTTGACAGGACCGCACTCTGTGTAAAAGGGCTTAAAGAGCGGGCAGAGACATCAAGCAAACTGTCGGAACTGGGACTCCAACCTATGACGCTGAGGACAATATGTTCTGCCTTAACCGCATGCAGACTATTGGCTGCACGTTCTGGAGTCAATGGTAATTAGACTGTTAGAGAGAAATCAAACTCACTGCGCTGAGGCCACCAATGTGCTGCCGAGACCCCCAGGCCTTCATGCGGCGCTTCTGTTCACCGAGGACGCCACCAGGACCAATGGGACTTTTCATAATCCTCACGGGCCACATGGGTGAGCAGATTTTTCGGATTACTTGCTTTTCATTAGTGGCTTCACGTGCCCTCTGTATGGATCCCCGAACTCACCACAACCCATGGAAGATGTGGAAGTGCCCCCTCTGGGAGACGTAGCCCAAATAAAGCTTCAGGCATTACTGCTGTGTCTTGACTCTACACACAATGCCCAATGTGCGCGCCAGACCCCCGGCAATTAGCTTCCAAAGTTCCTCAAGTCTCTCTTTTTAGTGAGCGTTGAAGGCTTGGAAAGGCTGAATATAATCAAGTCAAGAAAAGTTTATTCTGTTTTGAATTCCATCTCGTTCTGGGTGGGGGGGGGGGGGCTAATTTTAGCGCCGTGCAGGAGCGGTACAGTGAGGCCGCATGTACCATCCTACTTACAGCAGTGCGGCGGGAGGGGGGGATTCTCGACGCAGACACCCAGGCTCCGAGGCAATAGACTGGCCGGCTGGTGTTTCTAAACACTGCTGCAGTCGTTCTCCCATCACTCAGCACAAACTTTGTTCCAACAAAATGTGTCCTTTTTACAATTACAATGGAATCCAAGTTCTTTTTTTTTCTCTGCCCACACTGCATTCTTCTCGTTGCAACTTTCGCCCCTTTATTTATTGGACTCTCGTATGACCTATGGTGCAGGGCAGTGGTTCTCAAACTGCGGTGCATGGTTTCAGATGGATGAGACCAGTGCTTTTATCAGCACATCGAAACTCCAATGCCTTTGTTCATACTGGATGCTTAAAAATCCCATGAAACTTTTAAAATGCAAAGCGCTGAATTGATACTAAAGTACCCATTTTGCATGCATGGTATTTTCCTCAAATTATTTCTTCGTATTGTCCCCAAAATATTGGTAAAGTTCCGGTCGATCTCTATCTATAGTACGCAGGGGCCGCTGTAGTTGTCTTTATTTCATTCATAGACATTTTTATACATGTGCTTTTGGCTCCCTTTGGATGAATCTACTGTATGTATTAGTCCTATTCTAGTCCCATGTTGCTTTTGTTTAGACCAGGCTCAGTCATGTTGTAGACCTGGTGGTTCTGGGAAAGCCAGTTATTTCATGAGATGGTAAAAGTTTGTGTAGACATACAGTAGGTTTGAGTGTTTTTCTCACTAAACATTTCTGTTTCTAATCGAATATGTACTAGCCATCTTTGAGCAGGCTAATCATCCATCCCTAAGATTTCGTATCTTCTGTGGATGGTGTTATACATTACACTCGAGTTAAATCCCACTGGCTAGATTTTCTGCCGCTTACTGTACACCAAAGAAAGAATCACACCTGATCTCGTTTCGCCGTGCGATTCCTTTCGCTCCGGAAAGTGCTCCTCTGCGGAGTCTTAAATGTGGCGGCCTCATCTTTTTCAGACATTTGACTTGCTTTCGAGACAAGGAATAGAGGCACACTTGTCCTCGGTTAGGCTTGCATTACGGCAGAAGGGAAAGCTTTTTCTACACGGAGCTGCAGAAAGTTGAGAGGGCTTATATACGGTCACTGTGGGACTCCCAGGGTCCACTCCAGTATTCAGGCCTGTTAAGAATAACACACAATCACCTACTTAGTACTGCTTGAGCTAATATTTACTATTTGGGGGGAAAAAAAGTTGACCGTCTTAGCCTACTGATTAGAATGAACAATCATTTTTATTATTGCATAATTTGTGTTATGTGTTTAATTGTTGAAATGGCTTCGTAAAATACCACAACATTATTGCCGTTGCAGTATTGAAGACAGTTATTGAATATAGCAAATTTTCCTCATTTTGTTGCGCCCTGCTCAGCATATGCTCCTAATATGAGCTCAGTACAGCAGAAGCGCTGGGAACAAAATTACCCCATTGAGGTTTACCATGTCCCTTGTTTAATTGGTGGACTGTAAACATTTATTTCAGTGTAAAAAAATAGAAGTGTTCATCGTAAATTGTGCTGTTTTCAATGGGAGTGTCACATTGGAATCTGTGTGAGATTTCTATACATTTCCCCTTCAATAAAGACCTGGTGTTTTCTAATACTGACAATTTTACTTTTACATTTAAAGTATTGTTGCAACTCAACATATTGATTTGTAATGTTAGACACAAACAGTTTAGTTGCTCCATTCAGTGCAAATGAATTTTCCAAACCACTTTTTTTAATCACCTTAAGGAAATGTATGGATTAGTCATCAAAAAGCCTGCTATTAATCTCTGTCGGTAATCTTAACAAATGAACGCTGCAATCATATGGAAACAATCTGGCCCTTGCCCTCTGAGAGACAAAAAACAGAGCCAAATGAAGAACATCCTTTCTCTTAAGACCTATAATTTGTTTTATTACCTATTAGGTGAAACACCTCATTTATCACTGTCAAACCCTGCACAAAATGATAGCTGTCCACATGTAAATCAGCTAATGCCATGTATGGTTCAGAATTAAGTGGGCTCTTTCTTATGAAATGCTCCACTCTGTGGGCTCAGTGACCCAGCGAAGCCACCCACGACCAGACGTTTTTCTTTCACAGAGCAGAGCTGTGGAGAACCCTTAAAACAGCCCTGATTAAGCACAGGCCAAGTGTGTTCCTGCACCTCAGAGCAACCAGACCAAGAATGCATGTAACACAAGAATGACGGCTACATTACAGGGAATTAATTGAGACAATTTTAATCAATAACGTCCATTCTCTTGTTTCTTTGGGCTTATAAATGTCCTTTGAAATATCACACATTTTTTATCCCCTGGTTTTAGTTTAAAGAGCAGAAAACTCCTGTGGAAATGGCACGTTGAGGTCATCCCACACCTTCACTATTGTTCATCCATCTTACCGCTGACTATGCCATCATAAGCAGTGTGGACCACTACTTTCAGCAGGGTTACAGCATGATGAATGGCAGGTCTCGACGCAACTGTGCCAAGTTACACAACTCAAAATACATGATACGGAACCGTCCAATACTACTGTAGAGAATATGTGTCAATCTGGCAGACCTCTCCAGAACAAGGACCACACACTCTTTATTACAGCCAGTAAAATGTCCCAAAGACGTGGCTTGACGCTTTCTGCCTTGCTGTTATGAACAATAGTAGGATTGTGCTGTTCCTCGCGTTCTCTTTTTGTAGACCTATTATTTTTTCAAACATTTGTTATTCTCACTTAAACTTGAGGCTGACTCCACCACCGGGCCACAGTGTCTCCGAACCGGGCCGACTCAGGCCAGGAAAAACCCGTTGGAGCCAGACGAATAAAAAGCCGAAGCGCCGACGCCGCACGGCTCCCAATCTGGTTCCTGTCAGAGGGACATCAAGGGAACACCCGCAACGCAATCTCCCCAAGTCTCCCCTTCCCTCTCCCCCCTCTGCTTCACTGCTCGCCACCCTTCAGCGATACGTCTCGCAGATGACTGAACCATCGCCAAATGCTCCCAAAATGCTAGGCTTCCTTTTCTCTCAATCCCTTTTCTCTCTCTCGTTCCCGATCGGAGCCAAACCCACATGATTGGGATCAATTTAGTATGAAATGATAATTACCCTGTCATTTTCAATTTTGATATGATAAAGTGAGAAACAGGAAATGTAATAAACATTTCAAGCTTTTGATTGGGGGGTGAACAAACTCAGACTTTACAAATATGCTTGAATTATAGTTTATTTTATTTTCTTATTTTGTGTCTTACATCTAAAGATGCCCAGCCCGCACACAGAAATGATCAACTGTGACTGCATTAAGACAATGCTGGCCTTGTCTCTCACCAAAATATTGGAAATCATTTGACTGTGTTTTTACATCAAGAAATAAAGTATCAAATGAAAAGTCTTATCAAGCATATCCATCACATGAACGGAAGTACATTTTTCATTTTGAGCATATTGGCATTGTGAGTTCAGTGATAGTGCACAACAGTAGCGGCTCAAACCCTGTCATGTTGGCTGTTTCACAGCTGATGTATGAAGCTGATTCTTGCAGGCCGCTGTGCTCTGCCTGGATTTGTTTAACCCAGCAGATCAACCCTCAGACAGGAGCATGTGTGCAGGTAATGACTCCCAGATGAGGTGAGACCAGTTCTTAGAGGCCGAGTGGATGCTGCAAAATGAGTGAAGCCCACATTGCCTTTGGAAATGTTTAGGAAGACAACAGCAAAAGTGCAAATTCAAATCAATATTTACCTGCCTCACAAGCTTTCTTTATTTAGGTGCATCACTGGTGTTTGTATCTGAGTGTATTCAAAGCTGCATTTGCTCTTCTGTTGCCCACAGGGAATGGTGACAGAACTTTCCATTTCCTATCAGGTGGGTGTTTGTGAGCCATGAATGGGTTTATACCTGTGTGTGTGGACATCGGTTTGGATCTCTGTCTGCTTGAACCACAGTCTAGCATCGTGAACGGCCTCCTGTAATGAGTTTACACTCGAGCTAATAGACATTTCTTCATATTTGTTCACCAAGCAAACAAGAACTGAAAGATTAAACAAGGCTTGGGCATCTTTGGCACTGGCCAAGGCCACCCAGGAGGCCACAGTGAACACTGGTGGTGTTACCACTCAGACCTCTTAAAAATAAAACACACTTTGGTTGAATCTGTAATAAAGGCTGCACATGTAATTGATTTATTATCTTCTTTTAAAGCAAGTCATACTTTCCCTTGAATATCATCATGTTCAGCCTGGGTGGCTCTCAATTAATTTGTTCCCTTTGCTGTTCCGTCAGAAAGTGTGAGCAGTAATTTTCCAAATGTAAGTGGAGAGCCATCACTCAAAAATGAGCAAGTATTATTCTCTGATGAGTCAAATAAATTAAATTAGCTGTAAGCAGACCGTCTTTTTCCTACTGTAACATAGTGATTAAAGGTCTAACATGTCAGTTAGACATACACAGTGCAGTAAGGGAGGTGAGATGTGTGAAAAAAACTCACAGTCGGAAACTGTACCACGGCGGCCCGGGAGGCCGCTTTTACAAGCTGGCCTCATGTACTTAAAAAGAAATGAATGCTGAAGTTGATATTTGATTTGACCTTCTGTGAGAACATTCATCAGACCAGCATCCACCAGGGAGCTCCCCACATCTCCTGCTCTTTAATTTATAACGGCAACCCAGCAAGCAGCAGCAACAGGAGAACGAACTAGGCCCAGGGGTTTGGTAAAGAAGCCTGGTGATGAAAAGGCCTCCAGCAGCAGCACTACCCTCTGCTTTCATTCACACACAGTCCAAGTGCACACCTGGCCACTGCAGAGGGCGCCAAGCCTCTTTCCTGTTCCTGTTTCCTGTTATGACGTGCCTCTTTAATTATTCCTTTCTTGTTGGCCATATTTTGGAGCAGGTAAAAGGGGCATTGAAGCGTAGGAGCCACCTGGGACGGCAGGTTGAGCAAAGCACCAGGGGCTCTGGGCTCTGGAGCATGTCTGCGGGTTAATTAGTCTGCCTCGACTGATTAGCAGAGCCAACCTCTCACCTGGCAAACACAATATCAGCGTGTGACAGCAGGACAAACCGACCTCTGACAGCTCACACGCCAAACCTGCACAAGGATCATAAAGTTTATCACAAAATCTATCAAAAAAATGTGACGCTGTGTATTTCAGCTTACATGTACATTATCTTTTTTTGTGTCTGAGTTGTAGTATAAGTCTCTGAGTTTCTTGTTTACTTCAGCTGTGACTAAGCAGTTGAACACTGGGAGGCACTATTGTGAGCTTAAGACAGCAGCCGGCTAACCATTACAGCGACGCAGGGAAAGTCCAGCCAATTTAACTGGTGGTCTGCTCTCATCATCTTTCTGTGTCAGCATAGTGCTGGCTGAAACGTGGGCAATATTTAGTCTTACAAAAATACCCAACCATGCTTTAAGTACACAAAATGAAATGAAAACATTTTTGAAGAAATATATCCATCAAAAAGTCTCATATTTGAACTGAAATGTACATAATAATTAGTCTGACCACTCGCTTCCTCTTCTTTCTTCCACTCAGCCTCCCCCACATGTACTGCCAACATGGAACACAAATAGATAAACTTATTCCTGTGCTGTTTGCCTGGAAAAAAACTTTACTGCATTTCCTAAAACATAACCTGTGCATGAGCCTAATCAAAAATTTATAGATAAATCCACATAATAAACATACATCTCCGGCTTCTCTGCAAAAGTAGGACACAAGCACCACAGCTCTCCAGCTTTGCTCCGTGAGTATAGTCGTTCTATTTCATTGAATAGACTCTCTGTGAGGTTTTAGGCAGAACATCTATTAGGAGGTTAGCAAAACACTATCAGCTAATACGACCTGTAATTACTCCACAAGTGAGGAAACACAGCAAGCTAACACCAGTATGGAAACAATCAGACAATGCAAACACTAAGCCACCCTGTGTGCCCGCTGTGCATGTACATTTGTGAGCGAGCCTATGGGTGATCTGGACATAGGTCTACGTACTTGCACAGATTGCGGGTGTGCGGACTGTCAAATTGGAGTGGGCGGGTGGGTGGGAGAAGAGGGCGCACATCTGGAGGGAATTTATTGTATAATTCAGTCTATTATTGCTGCGGTCAGTGCTTAAGGAGCACGCACACAATTACCGTCCACTCTGCAAGGCTACAAGTGGCCTCTGGCCTAAACTAATAAACTATGGAGGAGGGTGGAGAGGAGAGAGATTTCATTTGAGGTTATCATCGTCACACTTCGCGCTGCCACCTCTCAGACTGACACTTAGAGTTTATAATAAATCCACCAGGAACACTCAAAACAGAATTAAATCTAGTTGAAAAAGTTTGGCAATAGAGTCAAACTGAGGAGTGAATGGTTTGCTCTGTTTTTTTTTTCATTGTGTTCATTTTATGAGCAATTTATTAACAGAACTTAACAGATATCCAATGCTTAATAATATTATAGTGCATTATATTCAACTAAACAGCAACAGCATAGACATCATGACCAAATAATTTGACTAATAATAAACCCCTATCCCTGATCAATATGATGATGATATAAATTATGCCCATCTCGTGAAAAATATTTTGTACTTTTCAGCAATTTATAGCCTGTTTTGTTCACTAATCATGATATGATTTATTGCTTACTAACAAGCAGAGAAACTAATAAGGTCATAGCTTCTCCAAAGTTTATTAGTTTATATCTAAAATAGATGGAAATAAAAGGTCACTGGCTGTTTCCATCTCTGTGGCCTCGATGAATAGAACGGTGAGGCACTGAGGATAAAGGCTTTAATAGGGGAAAACAGTCTCGGTGCAGGCAGTATCTGGCCCTAAATGACCTGCACTTCTGGTGATTTAGGAGCTCCTAACAGGAGCTTGTAATTCAGGACAATAAAGTGCTTCCCCTCTCTGCTGCTGGCTGTGACCTCCACTAAAAGTTAAGGGTTCAAATAGCTACACGTGTCAGGGTCCTGCCCTTTCACCCTCACAAATCACCATGAAATCACAACATGCTCTTTCTTACCACGCCGGCCTCTACCGTGGATTCAGAACGTTTCCAGGCCTTTAATCATGTCTATTTTATTATGCAGCAGTCTGATACTGTAACAAAAGGTTTTTATGAAGGGAAATCAGAAGTAGTGTAGAGCTAAGAGAAGTTGTTATAATATTTGTTTTGTATCTGAGAGAGTGTTTTTTCTCGATTTAAGTTTATGATTAAGGATATTTGTCTTACGTGAAAAATGACCCAGATGGTAAAAGCATTGTTAAAGTATTGCCATTGTGTCAGACTTAATAGCATCAACACTTCCAGAGCCTACGGTACATCACAATGTATTTCATCGCTTTATACTGTAAGTGTAATCCAGAGTGCACTATGTAACTAAAGCATTATGTAATTCACCCGGCAGATATGTTATATTTTCATACCATATAGTTAGTTTTCTCTGATTTTTTATTGAGTCTTTTTATAAGTCGCGTTACCACGGAGGACAGTCCCAGTGAGGTGTTATGTCTGCTGTGCTGTGCAGCCAGCCCTATATGTGGATACGCTCCACTATTTACCAATATTGAAATAGCTTTGGATGAAGTGAGTATTGGATCAGGAATGTGCTTGTGGCAGATCCCCACCCCTGATAATGTAGGGTGTTTTTCTCCCCAAGTGGTTTTGCCCACTTGTTTTTCTCTCCCGCTGCAATGCTCTGTCACTCTTCCAGTAAATGTGTGTGTTTTAGTGCGGAGTGTGTAAATGCTTTAAGGAGGCTGTTTTTATTCCGGTTACTGTCTGTGTTTGTCGTTATACTATCTTTATAAGCCGTGGGCACCGGGCTGGAATGCCGTGACACATGTCCAAAGCACACAATAAACTGGTTACATTTCCTATGTGCATAATCCGTAATACACATTTTTACACATTTCATAAACAATAGGCAACATTTTATGGCTTTTTGGGGTGACTTTGTGCCTATACAATAGATCCCTGCATGGTTTAGCACATTAAAATTGACATTGGCATCAATCCACTGCGATTCTTTTGCAGAAAGACTAACAGCATCCTGCCTTTGGACTACTGGTATAAATTAGTGCTTAAATTAGCACTTGTGTTACACTCTTGTATTATACTGTGCTCTTAAATAAATAAAGCAAACCAGGCTTCAGGTTACTTGTATTAGTGAGAATTTGGGCCTGGTCAACATGTCGGACAGATCAGATTCATATAAAAACCATCTACCTCGTCTTATAATCGAGGTTGGTGGTTTGAATTCTGGCTCCTGCTGGTGCAGACTTCTCGTGTCCTTGGGCTAAACAGATCACCCCAGTGGCGTGCTGGGTAATCAGGAGAGTCGGGACGTTTCTGGGCCTCAGAGAAATAAAAATAAAAATCAGTGAATAATGGCCTCTCTTTATTACAGGCCCAAAGGCTTTAACTGGGATGCAGCAGGAGCCCGGGCTGCTGTTTTAGACATAAAGTTACACAAACGTTTTTTGTCATGTAAATCTATCAACAACAACAACAAAAAAGATGTCATTGGACGCTGAACTGACTCATAGCAGGGATGTGAAGATGAACGCCAATGTGAGTTAGTTTAAGTTGGTGCAGTCCAGTGTCCGTGGCAGGTGAGGCAAAATAAAAAAATAAATAAATGAAAAGAGAAAGAATACAAAGTGCATAGCGGCCCATGTGAAAAGAGAAAGGGTTGGAACCTATCCTACAACCTTAAGTTATCGAAGCTAACACCCTACGAGGCGAGCTATATCTCTGAAATGACGTCCCAGCACGCCCCTGGTTCACCCGTCTCACGCCTTGGCGGTGTGAATGTGGTGAGTGAGTGGTCAGAGAGGCGCAGATTGACCACATCAGTGACTTACCAAGCGAGTGATCACTTTACTGTAGCATTTTGAGGATCTCACTAAGCATTTCAAAGCGCTAAACATGTTTATTATGAAATAGCAACTCCTTGATGTTTTTCTTTCCTTGCTTACTATTCGGTGTTGATGTTTTTGTCCACACCTTCTGCGCTATTTAATTTAAAGCCCTCTTCAGTCCAAATGATCATCCTGCTCAGTATTGTGGCGTCTACAACTGTTTCACTCATTTAATACAGAACCGCAACTTACAGTAGTCAAATGATACCCTACTCTTTTGTCCCGATGTACAAATTTACACAGCTTGGTGATTTGGTCAGACAGAGACCACATGATGAAGGGCGATAGACCACAGACCAAGTGGCAAAAGGACAGGAAATATGCAATGAAATGTGCAATGAAGAGGATGAGGTCACCCGCACGCTGCAGCCCGAACTCGAGAGCTTCACAGCCTCAGAATTAAAGATAATCTTTTTTTCTTTTTTTTTTGACCTCCAGCATTTAAGCTGCCGCCACCGACTTCGACTTCTGTCTTCCCCAAAAGCAGCCTGGGAGTGCGTTCATTTAGCCCGCGAGTAAAGAGACCACATGAAAAGAGGAGTCAAACAGAAGCCAATTAAAAACGATGGAGGGGAAAAAAAAACAACAAGAAAACAATCCTCACGAAGCTGCGGTCGCTCCTTATGTGACAGTTAACAGGCTTTCATAAAAGAACGTGCTAGATATCGCAAATGGTACCACGACAATTGAAACAGCCTCCGAAGCAAATTCCTTACTTTGCGGGCCTTTTGTTTTTAGTTTAGCTTGTGTGTTATTAAAAGGGTTCTCTTTGTTCTTTGCATGAGTGGAAATGTGAAATTAGCATTTTATTGAACAAATGGAAGCCTAAAACTCACCCATCTGACTGGCGTATGATGCACAGAAAGCTGGATAGTGTGCAGTATTGGCTTTTTAAGTTAAGGCTGAGAAGTAAAAACAACATTAGGGACTTTAGTGCTTTGGTTTTCATATGGTTGCGCTTACTCTTATTACTGTAACATGTTTTTACAGTACTAAGAGATCATTTACATATTTTCCGTACTTATCATGTACAGGAGATAAAACAATCCACAAAACAGATTTAATTTGTAACAAAAGTTTTTAGTAGTTATCTCACTGGAAAAATCTTATCTGAGATCAAGTGCTTAAAAAGTGCTTTAATTAATTTAGACTGATTTTGAGTTTGATTTTGAAAACATACTTGCTCCATTGGCAGTAAAATAGTCAAAATCAGCACAAATCCCAATATGTCAAGCACTTTTAAAGATTTACTTTTTATGTAAAAAATAAAAAAGTTGATATTTGTGCATATTTGACCTTGTAGTGACGAAGCGGCTGTATGAGTGGTCAGCATGGCACCTTTACTTTCCATCACGGTGGCCTCTACAAAGCTCCAGGATCAATTGTTTTGTTTTGAGTGGCTTGGTTTGGTGATTAGTGCTCTAGCTTCACAGTAAGAAGGTCCTGGGTTCGATTCCCACCTGGACGGGGCCTTTCTGTGTGGAGTTTGCATGTTCTCCCTGTGTTTACACACCATCATGTGTGAAGTGACTGTAAAATTGTCTCATGTAAAGCGCTTTGTGACCATGTCTGTGAAAGGCGCTATATAAATAAAGATCTTCCTCTTCTTGTAGGTTTTCTGTTAAGACAAACAACTGATCCTGGAGCGTCCTAAAGACCACTGTGATGAAAAGTAAAGGCGCCATGCTGACCACTCATACAGCTGCTGGGTCACTACAAGGTCAAATACGCTTTTTTTCTCCACATAAAAGTTGCATAATGCACCTTCAAGTCAATTTTATTGAAGACAACATGAGATTCCAATTGAAGATGTCATTGTCATCAAGATGTCACGCTTGTCATCGAGAAAATCTTTTGTCAGATTTTAGCATTCTCTGGTCTTCTTGAAAACTTAGGGATGACTGAGAGCTTCTATGAACATGTCAGCGGTAAATGTAAATTGAAGGAATGTCCTCCGAGTCCGAATCCAATCTAATCCAAATTTATTGTATTGTACTTTAATAACAATACTGTTGACCAAAGTGCAGTGCACAGCAGGAAAAACAATACTACAGAGGTGAAAAGGTAAAACCTTAAACATAAACCGATACAAAGGCATTATTAAAAAAAAGTGCTTCTTATGAGCCGACTTAAAAACAGGCTATGAATCAACCAGTTCATTCCATAATTTTGGACCTACAACAGAAAAGTCTCCTCTCTGTTTCCTGTTCGTCTTCGGGACCCCGAGCAGAGAGAGAGAGATCTGCTGAGCTGAGGGAGCGTGCAGGCGTATAAGTCTGTAGCAGGTCAGTCAAGTACGGTGGCGTGAGCCCATGAAGGCATTTAAAAACAAATAACAGAATTTTTAAACTCATTACGGGGAGCCAGTGCAAGAATTTAAAACTGGAGATATGTGCCCTTTCCTTTTTGTGCCTGTCAATAGTTTGACCACACTGCGTCATCACCTGGGACGCTTCAATCCAACAGCCATTCAGTTTTGAAAAAGTGAAGAAAAAGTGAAGTAAAAATAACAATATGGTCAAAAAACTAACTTGTATTGTGTGTTGTTAGCGGTCCTATTTGCAAACCGACAGTCTCTTACCTTTTTGTGCCAATAGTTCTATACGATTGGACACAAGGTCGAGTGAGACAAGGCGCTGGTAGAAGTTCCCACCAGTATCACTGAAAGGGGGCATTAAAGTAGCTTACGTCTTGGTGGTCAGCAAAGTACGGCCAGACTACGCTACTGTCAAGTTTCAAAGGCAGCGGCGCGGCAAACAAAATCCATATTCAATCACTCACAGAATTCAACTCTGTCAGAGCCCGTAAACAGCCAGCCCGGCAATTACCAACAATTACAGAGTAAACTTCCATCTAGTGTTACCAAATGATTTTTGTGTGTCTTCAAGGGCTCTCATAAATGAACGTGTTTGTTATTTCATCGGGTCCGCAATCTTCTAATCCCAGAGCACTTCAAAGTATTTACAGGAACAAGCCATAACAGGATCGGCCTCTGAACATCAAAGCGAAAAGGGGGCTGGTGCCGACATAAATATGGAAATAATATGACTCAGTGGGAACATAGGGTGTAACATGGCAGAGATTGGCAGACACAGAGAGAGAAACTGCAGCATGACACAAAGGAATGGAGGAGCTAATTAGCTTTATGTCCGACAACTTCACAGGATTTCTTTTATTCCATCTCATGACTTTTTCCCTTCACCTAAACTTAGCATTGCGGGGGGGTGAACTTTTATGGAGAAATACCCCTCCACATAAAAAGGCTAAAAATATGCAGACAACAAAGCAGTGCGGTCAGAACTTGCCTGATTTTCCTGTTTAAAAGGTAGTTCAAATGGTATTAACAAACGGTGACGCATTGGCAAACACGGGCTCCGTCACTCATTCTCCAAGGCAAACAGAAGCGCAGTGTTTTGCATGCTGGCGAAACGGCGCCCATGACCCGTGCTCATTTTCATAACCTTTAAGAATCACAAAGGAAATGTTGACTTGTAAAATCAACAAAAAAGTTCTGAGCAGTGGCCTGACATAAACAAGAGCCAGTTCAAACACACTTTTATCCTTTTTAGCGGGAGCCAAGTGAATATTCAAACCCCCCGTTCTGTAGAAAAGAGCGCGGCTTTACCGTGAAGGGTCTCCGAGCAATGAATGTTTGGTGAACAAAACAGAACTTCTCGTATTTGTTTAAAATTAGTCCAATCCGATGAGGGAACCCAAGTGACAAAAATCCTCAGCACTGGTTTTCTCATTGTGTTATTTTCTTTCTAGAGCAGCCATTCCCAAAGTGGGGGCCGGGGTTGACCACACACCATTCACGTAAAATGAATGACTTTTGAAATGTTATGTAAAATGGTAAGAAATGCTTGGAGAAAAACATGACATATTCTTTGAAATTAGTGAATTCATGGTGTTGGGGGCCCCCACCTCAGCCGTCACATGTTGGAGTGAATGAGAGGGTCGGTTCCCTACGCCTTCGGCTCGGGGACAGATCTCTCACCGTTGTCTCAGCCTACGGGCCCAACATTGGTGCAGAGTACCCGGCCTTCTTGGAGGGGCACTAGAAGGTGCTCCGACTGGGGACGCCATTGTTCTACTGGGGACTTCAACGCCCACATGGGTAATGACCTGGACGGGGGTGATTGAGAAGAACAGCCTCCCCGATCTGAACCCGAGTGGTGTTCTGTTATTGGACTTCTGTGCTAGTCACGGTTTGTCCATAACGAACACCATGTTCGAGCACAAGGGTGTCCATAAGTGCACGTGGCACCAGGACACCCTAGGCAGGAGGTCGATGATCGACTTTGTAGTTGTGTCATCTGATCTCCGGCCACGTGTCTCGGACACTCGGGTGAAGAGAGGGGCTGAGCTGTCAACCGATCACCACCTGGTGGTGAGCTGGATCCGCTGGCAGGGGAGGAAGCCGGTCAGACCTGGCAGGCCCAAATGTGTTGTGAGGGTCTGTTGGGAACGTCTGGTGGATCCCTCTGTCAGTAGGGTCTTTAACTCCCACCTCCGGAAGAGCTTCACCCTGATTCCGAGGGAGGTTGGGGACATGGAGTCCGAGTGGACCATGTTCTCCTCCTCCACTGTCGATGCAGCTGCTCGTAGTTGTGGTCGTAAGGTCTCTGGTGCCTGTCGCGGCGGCAATCCCCGAACCCGGTGGTGGCGCCCGGAAGTAAGGGATGCCGTCAAGCTGAAGAAGGAGTCCTACCTGGCCTCTTTGGCTTGTGGGACTCCGGAGGCAGCTGAGAGGTACCGGCAGGTCAAGCGTGCTGCAGCTCGTGCGGTCACAGAGGCAAAAACTCGGGTCTGGGAGGAGTTCGGAGAAGCCATGGAGGAGGACTATCGGTCGGCCTCGAAGAGATTCTGGCAAACCATCCGGCGCCTCAGGAGGGGGAAGCAGTGCTTCACTAACACTGTTTACAGTGTGGGTGGGGAGCCGCTGACCTCGACTGGGGATGTGGTCGGGCGGTGGAAGGAGTACTTCGAGGATCTCCTCAATCCCACTGTCACGTCTTCCCCACCAGAAGACGTGACGGTGGGATTGAGGAGAAGGGCTCGTTCATCACCCAAGCTGAAGTCACCGAGGTGGTTAGAAAGCTCATCGGTGGCGGGGCTCCAGGGATGGATGAGATTCATCCTGAGTACCTTAAGTCTCTGGATGTTGTAGGACTGTCTTGGCTGACACGTCTCTGCAACATCGCGTGGCGGTCGGGGACAGTGCCCCTGGACTGGCAGACCGGGGTTGTGGTCCCTCTCTTTAAGAAGGGGGCTCCAATTACAGAGCCTCAGCCTCCCCGGTAAGGTCTACTCCAGGGTGCTGGAGAGGAGGATCCGGCCGATAGTCGAACCTCGGATTCAGGAGGAACAATGCGGTTTTTGTCCTGGTCATAGAACACTGGAGCAGCTCTATACCCTTCATCGGGTGCTCAAGGGTTTGTGGGAGTCCGCCCAACCAGTCCACATGTGTTTTGTGGATCTGGAGAAAGCGTTCGACCGTGTCCCTCGTGGTGCCCTGTGGGGGGTGCTCCGGGAGTATGGGGTCCGGGGCCCTCTGCTAAGGGCTGTCCATTCCCTGTATGACCGTAGCAGGAGCTTGGTTCGCATTGCCGGCAGTAAGTCAGACTTGTTTCTGGTGCGTGTTGGTCTCCGCCAGGGCTGCCCTATGTCACCGGTTCTGTTCATTACCTTTATGGACAGAATTTCTAGGCGCAGCCAGGGGCCGGAGGGTGTCTGGCTTGGGAACCTCAGGATCTCATCTCTGCTGTTTGCAGACAATGTTGTTCTGTTGGCTTCATCAAATCAGGACCTTCAGCGCGCACTGGGGCGGTTTGCAGCCGAGTGTGAAGCGGCCGGGATGAGGATCAGCACCTCCAAATCCGAGGCCATGGTTCTCCACCGGAAAAAGGTGGCTTCCCCTCTTCAGGTCGGTGGGGAATCCTTGCTTCAAGTGGAGGAGTTCAAGTATCTCGGGGTCTTGTTCACGAGCGAGGGACGGATGGAGCGTGAGATCGATAGACGGATCGGTGCGGCGTCAGCAGTGATGCGGTCGCTGTATCGGACAGTTGTGATGAAGAGGGAGCTGAGTCAGGGGGCAAAGCTCTCGATTTACCGATCGATCTACGTTCCCTCCCTCACTTATGGTCATGAGATTTGGGTAATGACCGAAAGGACAAGATCGTGGATCCCGAAATGAGTTTCCTTCGCAGGGTGGCTGGGCGCACCCTTCGAGATCAGGTGAGGAGCTCAGTTACCCGGGAGGAGCTTGGAGTAGAATCGATGCTCCTTCACGTCGAAAGGAGCCAGCAGAGGTGGCTAGGGTATCTGTTTCGGATCCCTCTTGGTCGCCTCCCAGGCATGTCCTATTGGGGGGAGGCCTCATGGAAGGCCCAGGACACGCTGGTGGGACTATGTCTCCGAGCTGGCCTGGTGTCGCCTCAGGGTCCCCCCAGAACAGCTGGAGGAGGTGTGCGTGGATCAGGATGTCTGGGCATCTCTGCTGAGACTGCTGCACCCGCGCCCCGGCCCCGGATAAAGCGGAAGAAAATGGATGGATGGTGATATTTTCCTGCCTCAATATATCGAACTTAAAATGTTGTTTTGTTATCGTGACAGGCCTAACATTATTTCCTATTCACGTCTGCACATTGCATATGGTTCACCCCAACCACATTTAACTCCTTAAAAGCTCTGTATCAGGTTTCCTCATTCACAAACAATGAAACAAGGAGCGTGGAAAGTGTAAACTCTTAGTTTCTGCCATTGGGCCATACCGCCTTTGCTCTGCCCGATCCCGCTTGTACTTGGATGCGAGACCGTTTAGTAAACATCAGGGAGCCTGGAGGAATGTAGAGTGTGAGTGAGTGGTTGGTGGTGGTCGGAGGGGCCGATGGCGCAGACTGGTAGCCTCGCTTCCGCCAGTCTTCTCCAGGGCAGCTGTGGCCACAATAGTAGCTTACCAAGGAGTGAATGAATAATGCACGTAAAGCGTTTTCCAACATCCCAATTTATCACAGGGATTCAGAGTTAATAAGAGATAAGACAAGGATGAGATACATAAGTTCAGATACATTTCACAACTTTCACTTCTAGCACAAATGGTTACTGTGTCTTTAAATCCATATGAGAAACTCTGACTACATAGCCCCTGTTATACGCATGTTTATTGAATAACACTTGGTTAGACCCAGTGGTTTTGACATATAAAACTTCAAATACAAATACATTTGAATCAGCTTGTATTTTCTGTTACGCTTTCATGAAGTTGATATAATTATGCGAACACTCATTTTGACGTTCTTGCCTCTCCCCATTTGTCTTGAACTTGTTTTGGATTCGAATGATTAAACGGCTCTTTTATCTGCACTTCCTTAATTTATGAATGAGATGCGTGCTCTCTGATTGGATTTGTGTGCGCCAGTGGAGTGTGTGTGTGTGGGCGCACGGCTCCGGGATGAATATGCAGAGCAGATGTAGCGGGCGAGCTCAAAGGGCTGGTGCCTGGAGCCCATTCGACACTGTAGAAAACGTCGTCTGTGACGGGAGGAAAAGCGTCGGTCGGGGTTGCCAGGTTGAACTAATAACCCAAATCTGCAGAAAATGATAGAAACACATGCACACACGCCCAATCGCCAGAGCCATCCTGCAGGGGCTACACCACTGCCAAATTAAGCTTAAATGAAGTCTGGCAATTTGACTGGCACTGTGTTGAAATGATTTAGTAAATATCTCAATTTTTATGTTGTAATGTCATCATATTCAAGATGACATAGCCAAGCCTTCCTGTTATACAATCATACATCTCGTTGCCATAAGTCTGAGCTTTTACGACTTCCCATTTAATTTCAGTCCCTCACATGAAGGCATTTGTTTTATAATAAATGCCAGCGACTTTCGAGAGGGGAAAAAAAAATCTCTAATTCCCTCCAGTCGGGTAATTTATTCCACTTGTTTAGTCACAAAGGGCTTCGGTCCGGATCAGGAAACGGCAGAGACAACTGCGTTTCGAAAGCGCGCAGACTGGACGGGGATCAGTCAGTTTCTCCGGAGCAACAAACGAGGCGAGCGTCTCCCGTAGTCTCAACAATAACGCCTCTGAGCTATGCTTCTGCTGCGGGGAAAAGTTACTGTCAGCATCTTTGGACTCTCTCCCTGCTTCCACCACATCTCACACTGAAAATCACGCAACTACAAACAAGAAAGAGCAACAACGGATAAACAAGTATCTCTATATATTCTTAAATAACTTAATATATTGTCTTGGATTTGTGAAGTATTTAGGAACAGGGGTTACCAAAGTGGGCATCACTCCGGAGCTTCCAGGGGTCGCGGGGCACGAGCCTGGGTGTCCTAAGATGATTTTTAGTGACTCTGCTTGGAATATAATTTGCAGGTTAAATCAGTATACTGCTGCGTGTGGCCGACTCTTGATTCTGTTCAAAAGCAGCTAGGCCACTAGCTCTAGGGCCACCGGTCTGGCCTCCCAATTTTCTCCTTAACCGAGCTTTACCCAAATCTAAACGCTTAAAAGAAATGCATCAAAATGGCGACGAAAACGAGGATGAAAGGAAACAAAAATGTGCCGGAAAAGCAACAAAAAAGTGACACAAACATGACGAAAACACGGCAACAAAACAATGAAAAAAGTGATGAAAAAGCAACAGAAAAGCCAAAAAAGTGACACAAAAAGTGAAACAAAAATGTGACAAAAACACGCCAAAAAGCCACAAAAAAAGTGATGAAAAAGCAACATGACAAAAATTCAGCGACAACGTGACAAACAGTTACAATCACTTTTGCAGGTCTTAGCTTTCAAATGAGGCGTCACACTGTAGCTCTCCAGTCGAGAAGCTTTTAGATTGGTGTTTAAAGCTGAACTGGAGAAAATGCACTCAGTTCAGGCGGGTGATAAGAGGTTAAAGTATGTCTCTGTGGAAGTGCTGCATTTACGCTAATTTGGGCCAGGCTGGTCAGAGTCCGGGGCTGTTTTTCTGTCCCAGTCCGCCCTTTGACTGAAGACACGGCTGTTTTTCTTTCTCCTCTCCATGAGAATTGGGGTCAATTAAGAACATAAACTATTTCAAGTTTAAATGTTTTGCTGCTTCAAATTATGCTCTTTTACAGTAAGGGGTTCCTTTTGTTGATTTCGGGTTCATGGTCGAAAATGTTTGGAACCCCCACATAGGTCACTTGTTTTGGCTGTTCTTTTCAAGAGATCCAGATCATCCAGAGAATCCAGAATTCCAGAAAATTATGAGACATTAATGAGGGAAACATTACATGACTTTTTAAAAGGATGGATTCATAATATTGGGCGGCCCCAAGGGATCTTTGGATCGATAAGGAGGTCCGTGACGTGCTGGACTTTTGCCGTGGTTGAACAATTTAGAATTTAGGGAGTGATTTTTCAAGTATTGTATTGTGAAAGTTCATGCATATCAGGCACATGTTTGTACAGGTCTAAACTTCTGGTGCCAATGAAAACTTCTTTTGGTGTTTCCTGAGAAAATTGTTACCTAAATGATTGCAGCTTTTGAAATCTGCCAATAATAATCAAAATTGCACTTTCAATTTGATTAATGTCATGGCTCTAATTCAAATTCATTTCAATCATTGTGGGTATTTCCTTTTTTTGCAGTACAATCTCCTCTCCCTCCCTCTACCGCTCTTCACACGAAACGAAAGCACACACATGCCCATAAACAAGGAGAAAAAAGCATTTATTGAAACTGCCTGGGCACCACAACATAATGCTAAGCACCATTTAAGAAGCGTTTGATTTAGCAGCTGCTTGGGGTGCAGACAGTGCAGGGCAGACAGTTGTTTTGGGGCAAAGTCGAGAGGCTGGATGTGTGAGAAGAAAGTTGCTGAAAGTCTGGAAAGGCCGTCAGAATGTTTTACAGATATTTCAGCCCGGTCTGCTCCATCAGTGCGTCTCTGTGGCCGGCACTTGATGACTGTGGATATTTTTGCAGCGGCCAGGTGTGAACGTGTGCAACTGTATAAATTAAAGCAGGGTGTTGCTGAAAAGAATCTATACGCGCTGTTGGCTGGTTTACCGCTTAACATGTGCTAATCCCTGGGAGAGGGTTTCGGTTGCAATTGTCCAGATTCCTTTTTTGCTCATATTTTCTAGTGGCAGGACGGAGCGGGGAAAGACAGGCAGCAGATTATTGCAGCCAAGACTCAAAGTTTTGACCACGAAACAATCATATTGGCCTGCAAGTGTGCTGCAACCTAACCCTAAGCCATTTAGCAGCGCTAGATTTTTGTTTTGAAATCATTTTGAGTTCAACATCCAACTTCAACTTTGCTCTTCAAAGTATTGGAACAATTGGATACCTATTATAAGTCTTGTCAAAGGCCTGTGTTTCCAAAGTGCTTCCCTTTATACTTTCACTATTATGCCAGTGGTGTTCAAGGTTTTTCAATTCAGTGATACGCCAAGCAGATTACTGAACTATTTGACAGGTTCACTCGGAAGACATAGTTCCTGGCATTGTGTCGAGGCGTTAACGTTTTTCATTTCAGCCTCATGTACTAACTTCAGCATTGACCCAGGCCTGATCAGTTGGCTGATGGACTTCTTAACAGAGCGGCCTCAGCGACTCAGGGTGAATGGGGCCCAATCAGAAGTTCTTTTATCGTCAAACGGATCTCCGCAGGGCTGTGTTCTGGTCGCCATGTTGTTAAGTTTCCGGAAGACTCACTGTTTCACTTTTAAGTCAGGAAGACTGTGAGCATGGTCCTGTTTGATCAGATTTTGTTGAGTGGTGTGAAACTGCCTTTCTAAACATAAACGTGAACAAAACTAAAGAAATGCACTTCAACTTTGGCAGCTGTGTCTCTTCCTCCTGCTCTTACCAACAGCCAGGCTGTGGATCAGATAGAGAACTACAAGTACCTGGGGACTGTTATTGACAATAAGCTGCGCTTCGAGTCCCAGGTAGATGCAGTCTGCAACAAGGCTCATCAATGCATGTACTTTTATTGTAAACTTAGAAATATTAACCTGGTCACTTCTTTTATGAAAATGTTTGGTCACTCTGGGGTCACTCTCTAAAAGGCAAAAGAACTGTCTTCATGAAAGTGTGCAGTATAATTGCTAGCACTGCTTTAAATGATCTTAGCATGGTGTAGAGGGTCAGATGTGTGAAGAAGGCTAAGACCATCATTGCTGACCCTTCTTACCCCTTGTGGCAAGAGTTTGTACTGCTTCTTATAATGTTCGACGGTGTGACGCCAACAGGTTCAAAAAGTCCATGATCCCAAGAGCGACTGGTCTTTTAAATGAATGAGCATATTTCATGCTTACTTTTAATTTTGTATTTTATGATGTGTTTTTATTATGTGTTTTTTGTACTGTGTTGATGGTACGTTGCATGTGACTGCAAACTAAATTGCCCCATGGGGGATAATAAAGCTGATTTGAACGTTGAACATTGTCAGCTCCAACTATAAAGGTCAGCATTTGGTGTCCGTATGGCTCCACTGTCTGTCTTACATCATGTACTTATCAATTCCTGTACAGTCCATTTTACATCTTTTTACAATTCATTCACCATTGAACTTGAGCAAACTATTGAAACCATGTGCGCCGTATTAAACACTTCCCCTTCCACTTCAAATAAATCTGCCATAGTTGAAGTCCCAACTTTATTGCGGCGCTATTAGGCTGTGTCTCTTGCTCTTACTGCAGCAGATAGGGATGCTATTAAAACTTATATTTGGTCACAGCAAATGTACCGCTCCTGTCTGCAAATACCAAGAAGCTGCATCTTGGAAAATTCCATGTCCCCCCCCCTCCAAATCACCCAACTTTAATCCAGCATCAAATTGTACATTTGCTTTGCTTAAATTAGTTTATAAAGAAGCCCCTTTCATCCTCTCCAGACTTTATGCTCAAATCCTGGAAGGGTCTATTTTTAGGGATGTTTAGAAAGGAGTTGCCACAACCCGAAGTCACCCCGCCCGCGTGTGTCCCGTCCCACTCCAAGCCCCATTCCCACATGAGGATCGGCCCGCTGCCCCCCCCCTCCTCCGCCGGTACCTCCCACTCTGCCCGCTAAAGCCCGGCTGATACCTCCCTGTGATGGGCTAATCTCCGAGGTGAGGGTCAGGCTGCAGCGGGGGATGACACGCCTCTGACTTTCTTCATCCACCCATTTTTTTCTCCCTTTTTTTTTTTTTTCATTACCAAAACCCCGTGGAGTTCGCTCCGTCGTGCGTGAAACCCCAAGCGTCGAACCCCCAGCCCGTAGTCTCAACCTCAGTCCTGGCCCGGGGGACGGAGACAAGCAGGCAGCCAGACCCCTCGGAGAGGCGCGGTGCCTTTGTGCGGCCGCTCGTCTGCCTCCCATTATTTCCCCCCCCCCTTTCCAAATCAAAGCCAGCTCACATATGAAATGCTTTTGAGGTTTAGGGCTTAACTATATTGCTAATACAACTACTGCAGCTACTATTACGGATCCAGCATGATGGATCAATATTCATGCAAGCGTGGCCTCGGAATCTGACGGCAATATGTTCCCCGTTCCAAAACTTATTAGGCCCAGCGCTGGGAGATAAAATATGGGTTTGTATATTTGAATTTTATTAATAGCTGTGTCAAATTTTGCGGCGGGGGCATAATTACAGTGCCTTTTCTTGCTCGTAGTTTGACAAGTGGTCAGTCAGTTCGGAGCACAAAGGAGGCCTGGAGTCTGTGAAGTACCTGGGGAGTTCTGCAGCACACTCTTTATTTAATCTGCGCTTGTGCGGGGAGCGGGAGCGAAACGACAGCTGCGCCGCGCTCGCGCTCTCCGCTAATAGCGATGACGGATGCTTTTTGATTCCATTTTTCTGATCTCCATTTTTACTACGGTGCCCTTTCGGTAAATATTTTGAAGTCTGTCAGTTAATTCTGAAATTCCGTCAATGAACTCTGTCCAGAAAAATAAACAGGGGCCGCCACAGCAGTTCGCCGTGGATTGGAGTTGTTATTTTGCGCAGGCCATTGGCAGGGACTCCCCGCAGAAATATTGCTTATTTTGCTTCGTTCCACGTTCAAGCTTCTGACAGTTTATGTGAAAAACTGCAAACGGGATTGCCATTTAAACACTACGGCGCTGCACTGTAATTACAAACTCCATTCACACAGATGAATGGGACAGACAGCCACAGAATGGGGATTGTTCTTTACTTATACACACAGCCATCGTATCTATAACAAACTTTGGTCCAATTGCAATCAGAAGGGAAAGGTAACTTTTTCCTTGGTGATATTTGGATCAGTCCATGTTTGATTTTTAGCATTTAACTTGAAACCTTGGAAATCCCATGAGGGCAATTTGTTGGATTCAATTTGGGAAAGCACTGTGGTGAAATTCGACGTCTGCTCTGTCAGTCATATATCTTTATAAAGGATGTTGCTGCTCAGAAATGTTGACACAATCGCCTCAAAAATGTCAAAAAAGTAACTCCGTCAGTTGATTTTGACCCAATCATCTGTTTCTGTTGAACATGTCATGAAGGACCAGTGGCCGTAACAGCCCACAGCCCGCTGAGTGGTCTTGCTCTAAAATAGAATGGTACATTCCAAACCAATATAACAGCGGCAGTGCAGCATCACGAGACCGCAGTAAATGGTAAAATTATTGTGCATACTTTCTGAGGCACGCCTAAAAACCCCAGTGTGTCCACATGCACTCCCGCTAACATCAGGTAGCACTTAAGCGTCCTTTGCCAATGTGTGACTAAACATGCTGCCGCTTCCCCACGCTCCTGACGTACTGCGGGGACCGGCCATGGGTGCTTCCTCACGGGCAATAAAGGCACCAGGCCTTCAATAACAGGATATAGCCTGCATTTGTCATTTAGATAATGTGCACAAACAGCTCTTTAAAGTAAAAATACACACACAGCCAGTTATTTAATGGGAACTGTTGCAGCGCTCCGACCATTTTGAAGTCATTCCCTGCTCGCTGCTAATCTAAAGATCAGAAATAACCCGGGTATAATGAAACTGCTCTTGAAATGACAGGATGGAGGTAAATTGAATTAATGCTAATAAGGCCATTAGATTTACCACCCAGCAGGAACGTTTTGGCAAACCTCATGCTCCACCAGTCTTAATCACTTTGTTGCTCTGTAAACTTTCATCTTCATAGATTTGGCCCGCGGCTGAGGAAAACGGCAAAGCCAGAGCTAAAGCAGAGATCTGTCTGCAGCGTAGTCTGTCTTGCACCCGTGCGCTGACTCCTGTGAGCTCCTTAAAGAACACGTTCATTCACCCGACATTAACACTCAAATCTGTGTTTCATGTGCATTTAATTAGAATAATGTGCTGTTATAATAATCATAAAGGCGCAGATTTATATTGCATGTTACAACCTTGACCAGCTTTATCCCCGAACCTGCTCTAGGGCTAATGTGGCTGCTCTTCTGTGCCAATAGCCTCTACTGATGACACAAAAGCCAGTTAAGTGTTTTGCCTAAAGACACAATGACTAGAGTTATTTAACTGCGAACATCCCGTTATAAGATAATCAGACGTAGATCACACAGATGCACTGTTTCATCTAACTGTGGCGCAGCGTCTACTTTAAAGTGTTCCAGATCTGGCAACCCGATAGCTGTCCTTTCTTCTGGCTGTAAACAGATCATCCATTGAAAGCCTCTACATTTGACTGAAGACTTGCTGGGCTCAGTGTCCGCTGACTGGTTCCACGTGTGTGCAGGCGGCACTGAGTGTGTCCGTGCGTTTGTGTGCGCGGGCCTGCACAAGGGGGTCATGAGTCACTGGAACTGGGACATGACGGATGCCCTCCCTAAGTCTTACTCTAATTACTGCTGAGGTGTCAGTGATGGCCCGGTGACAGTCCTGAGCTCAGCCGGTGTGCTGTTTCAGCCCTACCAGGATGACACCGTTACAAAAGCCGGCTTCGTAAGCTGTAATTGTGCATTTTCAAAAGTACTGCATTAGTCAATCACTGCGCACCTTGACGCTTGGATGTGCGTAGGTCGTGGCGAGCAGCAAACCTGTCAACTGGTGTGGTAATTACTGCTGAGTAATGTTTGAGCTCTGGCTCCAATAGGGAAAAAAAATCCCCAATAAATCTGGAGGCCATTTTAGGACGTCGCCCAACAGGCTGTGCAAGGGGGAAAACTTTAGTGTTGTAAGCCAAAGAAATGGCAAAGTTGAAACCATACAACCTTAACAACATCAAATTGAAGCTCTCATCAAAAGTTGGCCGCCGTGGAAAGAGTGCAAGTCAAAGGAACTACCACACCGCGGACTGCACAGAAGCACAGCCTTTAGTCATTTTCAATGCTCACAAAGACAATGGGAATACGGCGGAGCTTAAGTAATAAGCACAAAATGACTTCCAGATCACCAGGGCCTCCTTATTTTAGCGTGGCAACGAAGCGGGGAAATCAGAGCCACGCGAGTCCCGGGCTTCGCGAAGGATCAAAGATCATGATTAGCTTACACTGTCCATCCACCATTATGGGGAGATCTGCTGCCAATGGCAACCATATGCCGGCCGGATTAACCTCTCCTTCACAATCACTATCCGGGGTAAAGAAGAAACAAAGAGGAGAAAAAAAAGGCTAACGCAAAAGAACAGAGGGAGCTGAGGTGAAAACTCAAAGACCTGAACGTAGGATGAGAGGAGAGGAAGTAGAACACATCAAAAATCAGTGATGTGTGGCGTAACATGTGTGGGCAATATGCAGGACGCTTTTTTGGCACGTTTCCCTGACCTGTACAGTCCGGAAGTTAGAGGAACTGCGAGCTCAAATAAGTCTTTCAACTTTTAAATGGCCCACAGTTAATGCTCGGTACAGCACATTTAAAAATAGTTATAACGCCCTGGGCACTGGGCAGGAAAGCATTTGTAAAAGGAAACTTGACCTTAGTGTAGAGGTTTAAAACAGGATTGGCTCGTGGATAATTTATTGCCAGTGTCTGGGCATCTATTGTTGAAATGTACAGTGTTTAGTTTTATGCCTCGCTGCGTCTCCAATTCTGCACTGAACCATTGTAGCATCCAAGCGTTTCAAAATAGCTGTACCGTTTGTTAACTCCATTACACAACAATACAGAAGAATATGTCGTTTTACATCACTCATTGAAACTGAACATATGTGACACTAATTCACGCATTTGACTTTGACTGCCTGCAACACTCTCTTCCTTCAACCCATCTCTCGATTACTCAGATGGGCCGATGACTACCCGGGTTTAACAAGCCTCTCCTCTCTTTCATCAGCACAGAGCCCAGTCATCACTATTTGAGTGGAAAGCCTATGTGGGCCCGGCTGCTCGGGGAATAGGATTAAGTGATATCATATTGTTTAGCTGGGGATCTCCCTCCTTGGAAGGAGCTCCAGGAGTCAGTCATGCCTTCAATAGGTGGGTACTGGGTAGTCATCTGTGCCTTCATGTACAAGCGCTGTTAACTCAATCGAGCTTGTTTCATCGCACAGCTGTCACGGGTGCAGATAGGAATTAAACGGGAATCAAAACGAACGGAGGCAAATGGACAAAAGTTAGTCACTTGTATACACAGTTCGCTTTTGCATTCACCTGTGGTTGTCAATCTTCAAGCTACTCAACTCTGCGAAAAGGAAGAAAGAAGAGAGTTTGTTTTGGCTTGGCATTAGCGCTGCCATGTAGTACACTTTATTGTGCCCATAGGGATATTTGTGTTCTGTATTTGACCCAGCACCACGGGCCCCATCTCCAGATCTTGAGTTAGAAAATGCCAAGTTTACTGTGCATGTTTTGGATTTGCTAATACAAACGCTAATGTGGCAAATTATTGGCTTGTCTTATCAAAACCAGAATAATTTATTAATGACACAACAGCGTTGGTGGAATTAGTTTTCGGTAAAGCACATTATGCTCACATCTCCTGTGTCAGTCACATACAGAGAGTCAAACAATGCAACATTACAGACAACAGATTTGAGTACAATTACTATAGGCATTTGTTTAGTGTCAGTATGGCAGTTGGGGAAAAAAACTGTTCTGTCAGCCATGCCACTGAAAAGATGTTACTTACATTTTCTATCTGACCTGACCATCTTTTACATAAGGTTAACTTGTACTTTATTGTCCACGACGGGAAATGTGTCCTCTGCATTTGACCCATCCTTCAATGGGGGACGGCCCATTAGTCCGACAACCCATTAGTCCGTCGTCTCATTATTCCGAAAATGTCCCATTGAGTAGGGGTTGAAAAATAAAATTAGGTTCAGGCAAGAGTCCACTGACATTAAGGTTAGGCCCAATGGTTGTATATGGCTCTCTAATCCACAACACAACTGGGTCGGACTAATGGCACCTCTGCTCAATGGTACATTTCGGAATAATGAGACGTCGGACTATTGGGTTGTCGGACCAATGGCATGGCACCCTTCAATGTCGCTGAGGTGACCCGTAAGAAGCAGTGGGCAACCGCAGTGCAGTGCCTGGGGACTCATCTCCAAATGGAGCCAGGCTAATGCTCAGAATCACCTCGATTGTACATGTTTTAGTGGTTAGTGTTAGGGGAAAACGGAGTACTCAAAGGAAACCTACGCAATAATTATTAGCTAACTGTTGATTCCTTGGAAGATGTGTTAAAATGCCATACCTTCCTAAAAAATATCTAATGTTCTCGGAAACCTCAACCAAAAAGCGCAGCTCGGCTACATCAGTTGCAAGCGACAAAGTACGGGCTCTGCGATGGCAAATCCATGCGTGGAAATGCTGTTTCATGCTCCCTGAACCACTCTTTCACAATTTGAGCCCAAATGAATCCTGTCACTGTCATCGTCAGTGAAAGGGGGAAAAAAATCCATTGATAGAATTACAAAGCCATTCATTCAGAGAGTCAACTGACCTCTCTCTTTGGGCTATCGCTACTGAACTTGCAGTCATTATCAAATAATTACTCGTACCCATTTGCTCTGCCAGGGAGTGGATGTCAGGTATTGTGTAAGCTAACACTGAACTTAAATGAACTTACTAATGTGGTACAAAGATGCTTTAGGGAAACCTGGCCTTGGTTATAGAAGGTAACCCAAGATAACTTTGTAGTAGCAGCCTGCATTACACCTCAGATATCCCCCTGTGGCACTTGAGCGCTCACAACAAAAGTTAAGGCCAGTTTCCAACTTTGATACAGCGAAACATGAAACGATCGAGCCGTAGCGGGGCAGCACTGTCCAAGATTAGCCTCCGAAACCTCACGGCACAGAGATTTAACCGTACAGTCACACTGCAGGATATGTGTTCTGTCGTGGTTTGTTGAAACTAATGAAGATCTTGTACCTGAAACAACACAAAAGCAGTGCGGTCGCCGACAGAGGAAAGGATATTTGCGAATCTGGCCGGCTGGTTTGTGCCTGTGAATAAGCAGACCCTTCCATCCACCATTCCGCTCTAATTAGGTGCAACAGATTCAACATAAACGTCACGGCCTTCCTTATAATCCTGCCCATTAAAATATACCCACCATTAGGGAACACTGATGTCATGATGTTATGAATACAAGCAGTTTGAAATGTCAAATGCCATATATCAAGGCCACCCACGTTTCACCTCCCGCTCATAGTCGATCAACAAACGCTGTAAATCCAGATCCTGTACTTTGGGTTGACATACAGCATAGGGAGACTTGGAAATAAGTGTTTGTATCATGCATGGGACTCTTTCGCTTGCAGGTCTCTAGGTTTTTTACATTTTTATTTAAGGTTGCAGGAATAAAGGTTTGACTCCGAGGCTGCTAGAGCAATCAATCACATTTGATAAATAATCTTGCCATGGACATTTGCTTAGTCCTTAGTAGGAATGGGCCGAGATCACATTTCCACGAGATGTAAAATGATCTCGTAATATTTGTTTCTTCTTTTATTTTATTTTAATAGGCTGAAATTTGGATATAGACCTTCTTCCTGTATACAGCTTATAGGACTCATGGGAATATTTAGGCAATAGTTCTCTAATAATGTGTTCTATATATTGATTGGAACTTAAGGAAGAAAGAGGTCAGTCTAACTACAGTAGAATCACTCTATCACTCTCACTCTATCTATTATAATTTGGAAATTTAATCAGAATACACCTGTCAAAAGAACCAAATGTATTAGCCTTGTTCTAATATTAAACTGTATGCCCACAAATAGACCCTGATGATATTGGTAAAATCTTATCAATTCCCATCCTTATTAGTTTGGTCATTGTGTTACAAACAATACAATACAATGGCTCCATACAAAGGAAACATAATTGCAAAATATTATTTATTATTGCAAATTATGTCAAAATCTCGTCTCGTTCTCGTGGACTCAATCTCGTGTCTCGTCTCGTCTCGTGGGATTTGTATCTCGGCCCACCACTAGTCCTTAGTCTTGCTGAGTCCCGGAAATGATCAAAAATAGAGCAAATAATGGGTGACAGTGGTGCAGTTTGATCACGATCAAGTTCATCATGACGTCGCTTCAAGGGTACAGTTCCGATCCAGTCTGGATGCGGCACACGGCTGAAAACAAATTCAACTCAGTCTGAGCAGAATAATCCATTTAGTTGAGCATTTGACCTAGATTATTTCATTTTTTCTGAGACGTTTCTGACTTGTTTTAAAGAGGGGTATTATGCTTTTTTCAATCACATAGCACCAGTCTATAGCATACTACAATGATGACGTAACCTTCTGTTGGTCTGTATATGCAGTAAATTAAAATAACTGCCTTGAATAAAATTGCTCTCTCAAAATGGCTGTACTGAACGTCTTGAAATAGGCCTCTGTCTCTTTAAGAAGCTTTCCGACACGCCCCCTTCAGCACACTGCTGTGGCATCTAAACAACACTACTGTGCGGGGAGGGGGCTCTGCTGAGCTGAGGAGCAGTGGTTGGGGCTTGGTTGGTGACAAAAGGTCCAGAGGCGTCTCCAGGAGGTGGGGGCGTTCCTAGGAGGACTGAGGCATTGCTACACCTAAAATGGCTGCCGTCTAAGTTTTTACTGATTACTCAAAAATACGTGAATGAGCCAAGGCAACACTCCAGGCATGTGTTTAATGAGGGAATGACATAATAACATGATATAAAGCTTGAAAAAGTCGATTTTACATAACACCCCCCTTTAATACATTTTGTTCTTAATTCAGGTCATTTGATTTCCCAATGGGGTAGGAAACTGCACTTGTCCCATTGGCACTTTTACTCTCTTAAAGTAAGATGACCTTAGAACTAGTCTGAAATGTCATTAAACTAGCAAAGTACAGGTGAAACTTGGAAAATTAGAATATCGTTCATTTATTTCAACTTAAACAAGCGGTGAGCCATAATGATCACAATTATAACAAATAAAGGCTATACATATTTTCCGAGTTTGACCTGTAATCTTGGTCAGATCAGGAAAAAAGTCTGAATGAGTGAAAACCGCTGTAAACAAGATACATTTCCTCAATTCAAGTCATTTAAGCCAATGCTTGATATTTACTTTTTGTGGTGTACAGGCAGTTTTCAGGTCTGTGACAAACACAGGGACAGCTGTAAACTTTAAGACCGAGATGAGAGGCCTCTCAGGAAAACTCCAAATGCACTCGGAGTCAGTCTCTCACTGAAAACCTGATCAAACAGCCGTCATTTCTTTGGTCACCGTAGTCGCAGTATATTAGCAGATATTTGAATAATTTGTTGCACTACAAAAACTAAATATCAATCATGGGTTTACATTTACATAAAAGTGCATTCGTTTCTGTTATTCAACTTAAGCTGTGAAACTGATATATGATGGAGTCATTACATGCAAAGAGAGATAATATGTGTGGCCTTTATTTGTTATAATTTGGATTATTATGGCTCAGCTTGTAAAAAACCCAAATAAAAAAATCTTCAAAATGGACTGTAAGCCATAATCATCAAAAAATATTACAAATAAAGGCTTGCATGTAAGGAATCTATATCATATATTCGTAATTATTATTATTATTATTATTTTTGTTTTTAATTACACAATGCACTTTTGAACGATATTCTAATTTCCCGAGTTTCACCTGTACTTTGCTTGTTTGATGACACGTCAGCCTGGTTCTAAGGTAATGTTGTAATGTTGCTTGAAATAAGAAAGTAAAACTGCCAATGGGACAAGTGCCATTTTTCTTACACCATTGGCAGTGAAATCAACCTGAAGTAAAGGCAACATGTAATGAATCGAGTTCGAAACATCTCAGAAAAATGAGATAATCCAAGTGAAATGCCGAACTAAAGCTTAAAGCAGAACTAAGTAACTTATGCCCCTAGAGGCCATAAGCGCCACTGCAGGTGTCGTGGCATGTTGCGGTTTTTAATTGTCCGTGAGAGTAAATACTACGCTGACAGAAAAGACAAATGGAGAGAGATGGATATTGTTCATTCAATTACACAATGGAGACACATTTTTCACTCAAACTTGGCTGTAAATACTGTTTAAGTGGCGCTAGCCCGCAGTTAGCTTTGCCCGTTAGCCTGTTAGCTTCTTCTTCATGATTCCATTAGTGTGTATTGCACCTCTGCGTCGGAGCAGGAAAGCTGCAATTGTGGTTTTCTGGCCAGAGACACCAGGGGGAGATGAAAGACCCCCCAATCATCCCATTAACACTTGTATTACCCCCAGAGGGACTACGGAAAGGATTATTAAGGTAAACAAGTTACTTAGCACTGCTTTAACTCGTCAAAGCAACTCAAATTCAAAATAATATGTTCAATTTGAGACAGTTAAACTAATCTAAAAATGTTTGGAGTGTGTGAGAGCATGTAATTCTTTAGGTTCTCAGATGGTACCGTTTCTTCTCCCCTCTCTACAGGCTAATGGTTCGTTATGGATCCCTAAAGGAAAGTGAATGATGATAAGCTGTTAATAAACACATTTCTATGATTTGATCAGCTCTGTTACGTTGTGGTGGCTCTGTCCATTTGTACCTCATTCCCGTCAGGTAATTTACACAGTGCTTCTAAAAGTGAGATTTGTATAGTGATTAAGTGTTGCTGCCGAACACTTTCAAGTGGAAATCCAGAAGTGGGCCGTATTGATTAATTCCCCTTGTGCCGTAACTCAAGTCGAGCCTTCTGGAAACATCTATTTCTGTGGCCGCTCTCTCAGAAGAACAACAGAACAGACACTTTAGAACATTTCATCAGATTTCATGACAGCCAGAAAAATACAACAGGACAAATATTATCTTTAGGTTTATGACAGACGACATGAGCCGTGATATATGAAGTGTAACGTGTAAGTAAGAACGTTATTCGCTTCTCAAATGTAGCAGAAGTTCTTCCAGGGGAAACAGCTTTAAGGATGAAATGTTCCCTTTGTCTATTTGGAGAAAAAGTTGGTTCATTAAACACAGTGGAAAATCTAATTTACTGTGCCGGGACGTGGCATAACAGTCGCATGGAGAAGGATTTAAAGTTACACATAAAAACAGACTTGATTTTCTTTCAGTGTTTTGTGGCTGTTATTTTATAGGGATTAAATGCTTATGCTGTATTAGAGTCAGCGAATGAAATACGGCAGCAAAGTCAGTGCCGTTGTTGGACAGGTCACTATGGCGCGAGTGAGAGGCTCGAGTGAGAGGTCGCTACATGTGCAAGAGTGTGAGGCTGTGGTTTGATTCAGTTAAAGATGTGACCTGTAATAAAGAAGGCAGTGGATGCTCTTTAATTCCTCTCCAGTGTCTCCGAGTTGGGTGTAGCAGCATTCATTTCAGATAATATAATCGACTGTGGTTACATGCATACTTAGTAGCCGAGCTGAGGGATTTATATGTGAAGCGATGTCTACACAGGAAAAGGAATAATCATTTTAGTCTCTTAACTGAACCGAGCACATTTCCTCCAGTTTTGGCTTTTATGTGTCAAAACGGCAACAAAAATGTGACGAAACAAGGATGAAAATGCAACAAAAGGGCGACAAAAACGTGACCAAAAAACAATGAAAAAGTGACATAAATGTGACGAAAAAGTGACAATAAAAACAATGAAAAAGTGACACAAAAACTGACAAAAACGAGACATAAAAGCAATGAAAAAGTGACCGAAAAAAGCCACAGAAGAGCAACAAAAATGTGTGACGAAAAAGCAACAAAAACGAGACAAAAAGTGATGAAAAGGCGGCAAAAATGTGAGGAAAACCCAACAAAAAAGCGATGGGGAAAAAATGGCGACGACAACGCGAGGAAAAAGATCCACTTAGATGAGTTTTGTAGGTCTTAGCTTTCAAATGAGGCGTTACATTGGCCTATAGCAGGGGTCACCAACCTTTTTTCAGCCAAGGGCTACTTCAAGAGCATTAAGTTGTTCAAGAGCTACCAGTTAAAAACAAATCTTAAACTTACATTGTTTACTTATAGACCCTTTAACTGCTGACATCATCAGTGACATCATCTGGAGGCAGGAAGTGATCAAGAGAAATAAGATTAAACTAAAACTAGGGATTTTAAGTGTAAAACTACAACTGAGAAATGTGGTCCCGTTGTGGCTTAAGGTGCAAGAACAAGAGGAATGACATTTGAGACGATAAAATAAGATTTATCTGATATTTCCAAAAACAGTTAAACATTTGTTTATCGTTACTATGACAACAGCTACAATGGAAATAGATAGGAATCGAGCTTCCCTCCTCCAGCTAAGCCCGGAATGTTTACAAACAATTAAAGGGTCTATAGGATACTGACCCCATGTCATATCAAAAATAGCTTTATTTTAAACTCATACTGAGTCACAAGAACAGAAATAACTGTATTTTTAAGAATCACATTCAAGAAAATTAAATGTTTTACACCTTAGAAAAAGTCTCAAGGGCTACTGGGCATGCCCCGAAGAAGAAGAAGAAGAAGAAGAAGAAGAACTTTATTTATATAGCATCTTCACAGATAAAATCACAAAGTGCTTCACAGGGGCACAAAAATAACAAAGGTTACAGAGAAATGTATTAAAACAAATGAATTAAAACAATCACAGCCTTTTCAACTAAAAGCTCGTCTAAACAGCCATGTCTTTTTTTAAAGGAATCAACAGGGCAACACGTTGGTGACCCCGGCCTCCGTGCAGTCGAGAAGCTTTTGGATTTGGGTAAAGCCGAACTGGAAAAGATGTGCTCGGTTTAAGGCGGGGGTTAAGAAGTTAAGAAAGAAATTACATAAAATTACTCGGATAAAGGGAATAAATTCAATTCATCTCTTTTATTCGAGCATCTGAGTTCCACACAGTTCTACATACAGAGTTCAGCACAGTATACCAAAGAGAGATACATGCGTAGGTGAATAAGTAAATAATTAAATAAATAACGTGGATATGATGCTCAAAAGGAGTATAGGCAGACGCTTAAGCTTGTTAGCACCTGCCCCCTTTCAATCAGCCCCTAAATATAAAGGTTGATTTTGATTCTTGAAAAAAGTGACAAGAATGAGAGGAAAACAAGGATGAAAACGCAACAGAAAAGTGACAAGAAACTATATTTGTTTAGATGAGTTTTGTAGGTCTTAGCGTCACGATAGGCGTTTAGATTTGGGTAAAGCTGAACTGGAGAAAATGAACCCGGTTAAAGTGGGGGTTAAGAGGTTAAAGACATAGGCAGAGGTACAGTAGTTCTCTGCATGCAGCATATTGCATAATTGCTGCCCCTGTGATCTGCTAATAATGCAACATCCTAACAGCAGCTCTGATTCTCTTGCAATCCTGAGTTTCTTTGCTTTTGTGTCTTTCTGATGTGCATTTTCTGTTGTACCAGTATGTCCAAAACGTTGCTTTCAGTTGTACAGTTTGTTCTGAAATTAAACCCATTGCCAGATCTTGTATATGCACCACGGGACTGGACAAACACAGTCTACAGTAAAAGTGACCATAACTATATCAAGACTAGTAAAACCACTAAAAGGTCCTGAACTATAGTTGTACATTCAAATAGGACCTGAACTAAAGAGTCTTGAACCACTAAAGCCCTGTTGTGTGTGTGTTGGAGTCAGACAAAAGTGCCCCCCCAGTCTATACCTGCAGCCCTTTCTCATTTGCTCAAATAAATCCATAATCAAATCGCTTTTAGTATCTAGAGGCCTGAAAGTCGGCATTACCAACCCATACTGTTTGTTACAAGCCCAGTTGGCCGTGTCTTTCGCTGTTAGTCATTCGGATTCCGATATGGTAGCGTTCGTGGCAGTAAAAGCGGCGTATGTGCGAATGTGCGCGCGGAGACCAAAATCTTTCCCCCCTCCGCCCTGTCACTGGAGGGAAAGCACGAAAAGGACACACTGTAAATCACACATACGCAACACAATTTAGTCGCCCTTTGAAACGCGCCTTGATGAGCAGTAATTGCTATCCAGGCCCCTTTGCCTTTTTTTTTCTTTTCTTTTTCGGTACACTTTCATTTCCCCTCAGAGGCTTTTGAATCATGACATCCCGCGGTACACTCAACGACCCTTTGCTCTTTGATCCCCGGGAGAAGACCACCAAAACTGCAACTCTTTGGCACCCAAGAAGGTCCTCTGGCGCACTCATTAAATCATTCGACTTTATTCCCATCTCAATATAACCATGTATTTCGGAACAAGATAAATATTTGAGTAATACATACCCTAGGTGAGGCACTGGTCCCGTGCCAAAAACACTGGCGGGTGAAAGAAGAGCATTCATCATTTGCTGATCAGGGCAGAAAAAAGCCTCCGCACATCTATACGTCCGGAACTGGATTTTGTCATAGTTGTTTAAACCAAATTACACTTCCTGAGTTAAATATTTAATATGGGCTTGGGGCCACAGATATTCTTTTCTTATAAAAAGATACCGAACCCTTGGAAGGAACATGCCGTCATTTATAACTGGATGTGGACTGCGCAATAAAAAGGAAAAAATAATAACAGGCAAATTCTTTACATTCAACAGACGTCTTTGAATTACACAGCGCCGCAGGAATATCAGATACGAGGTGGAAAAAATAAACACTGATAATTTGTTGAGAGACAATTTTGAAATGTTTACGGTATGGCAGTTACATAATGCTCCGCGAGCTGCATGGAGACACACTGCTGGCTTTCATTAAGCTGCAAGCATTTTTCTCCATCGTATTGAACGATGCTGCCAGGAGTCTGTGCTTCTGAAAACATTTCCGCGCCGTGCCAACGAGGCCCCGGGCGCTCTCTCTCTCTCTCTCTAGCCTTCGGGGGGCGCAGCCGAGCACGCCGGGGGCCAAAACGCTGGAAAAAGGCAGCGTGGCAGCTCTCCAAACCTGGCCACTTTGGGAGATCACCACACGCAAGTGCAGGTCTAGTGGCGTGATGGGGGTCACCTGCAGGGCCCCGGGGGTGAGTAAACACGCACGACCCAAGAGAAACTGTAGCCATTCCGCCAGGTGTGCAAACAGGAGGCTGCAAAAACACGGGGGGGGAAAGACTGAGCAGGCAAAAACAATGTAAGCGTCTGATGGCGCTTGCGTACTGTGCTGTCTGTTGTGGGAATTCTGTGGGAATTCACGCATATGAATTTGTCATGCCCTATTATTTGAATGGAGAATTTGAGTTGGCTCGACCCAAAGCCCTCACCTGTTCTGTTTGGTCAGTAGTTTGGCGCGCCTGGCCCACCCTGTCAGCTTAGAAGAAGAAGAAAAAAAAAACACAACATTTCATGGAAATCAATGCAAACAGGAAAAGGAGACGTCCTAACAGACAGTGCAGATAAAATCCGAGCAGCCAACACAGTGGAGCTCATGTGGTAAACGTTTGTGTTTTGCAGCTACATGTCTGTCTCTTGATCCAATTGTGCTCCATTGTCTCTTGGGCCGGTGAGTCCCGTGGCCGACCCCTGTGGTGGAGTCTTCCAGGCACCGCAGGCTGGTTTTTTTTCGAGTCCACATGAACTGTTCTTTTTTACTTGAGAATTCAGGCCCATGGCATCGAGTCTGAAGGACACAGCAAAACAAGGCCTTAACCGGTCCCAGATGCGGCGCTTTGTCCTCTCTGATCACCCGCTCATCTCTGCGCTCGATCTTCTTCAGATAGTCGCGCTGCCAGCGAGGGGCACGTCCGCGGGGACAATCACGGCAAAATGTGCTCGCAAAATGTGTTTAAATGTTTGTTGCCTGCTCACGCCGAGGGGACAACATCTGGCTTTCCTCAAATCTCATTTCCATTTGCGGAATTATTTATGAATGCTAATTTATGGATAATCCCGCGACAGCCAGGCAGCGCAAAAACAGACAGGGATATAATTTTAAACTGCTGTAAATCTTTGTCATAACATTATGCAATTTGATCCAAGTGGTTTTCTTGACTTTATAATGATATCATTGTTGCAGCTTACCTCTGCTAACCCCTCCTGCTAGACATTGAGTAAGCACGTAGCAGCCTGCTGGTTATACTATTAGGAATACTGATGAGATATGTCTGCATGTCTGTAAAGTCAACCTGTAATTATCATGGCTGTATATCCGCGGGCGAGAGACTAACTCAAATTTATAGATTTATCCTGTCTTCAAATTAAAACTCATGCCATAGATTCCGGCGTTTCATCTTGCAGGCAGCTGGAATGTTTAGAGACGAAGAAACTGGGACTTATTGTAATGCGCAGATGCATGTTCCAAAACCGCCATCTGAAAAATAACACCGGGGGGAGACAACAGTGCTGTGTGGGGAGCGACACTCTCAAAGCGCGCACCATTAGAGCCATCGGGTCGCTTCAGCTGTCGGAAAGGATTTCACGTGAAGTTGCGCACTGTTTGGATAAAACGCCACAAGAGTATCTAATTCTGTTAATTTCTGGGGGGAGACGCGCTACTGGAAGTCATCAGCAGCAGCTAAGGCTTTAGGACTTTTGGCTGGCTCGGCGCTTCACGGATTGGTTTTCCATTCAGAAGTGTTCCTGTCACAAAGCAGAGATCGGTCTCAGGCGCAAATGACAACCGCTTCCTGCGCAAAAGACTTTAATTGTATTTGGCTCGGGTACAAATGTGTGTCAGTTTGCCTGTATGTTTTTGGTGGGAGGCTGTATAGCTGAGTCAAATTCACCTATTTTTGTAGCTTGTTTTATAGATTGCAGCTTAGTTTGAAGATGCTTATATTATGCTTTATTTAGGCTTTTTTCACAATGGAGTTTCACTTGAACTTCGAATAATGTATGCATTGAGAAAACCAAAAAACGACTGTATAAACAATGAGACACCAAAGTGCACCCATGGCCTGATTTATGCAGGGGCTTACAGGGGCTAAGCCCAGGGGCCCAGCAGGTTGAAGGGCCCATGGGCATAAGGAGAAAAATGCATGGTCAGCCCGGGTTGTCAAACTAGTTCCCTCTCTCTTTGCAGACTCCCTCACATGTAAGGCTTTATCAGATGACTTTGTACCCAAGACTAAACCAGTTCTAAACAAGGTCTGAGCCATTGAGTTGAGTTGACACTGGGGAAAAAATATGTACCTATTAGGGGGACCTCAGGGGGAGATCCCCAGACCCCCCTTTTAAATGTGTCCCCCAACAGTCTGGCAGTAGTAAAGGTTCTTCCATGAAGGCCACACTTCAAATTGAGGTCATTATGTTAAACTGTCACAAATGTGTTGTTTCTTAAAACTAGTACCTATGTTTAAGAAGTTCATGTTCAAATAAAAATAAAAAATCATTCATTTATCCTTTCATTGTAGAGAGAGAGCAATCCGACAGACAGACATACAGTATATGGGGGCCCTGAAAAAACTTTAGCTCCGGGCCCATTTTACTTAAATCCGGCCCTGAGTGCACCACCTCATGACATAAGGAGGTTTTTTTTTCCGATTGACCCCTCAGTGCTGCCATAAGTCTTTGAAACTACATTTTGCATTCTCCAATGACACCACTAGATGCTGCCAGAATATACACCGCATTTACATAATAAGTCCCACAGTTCTGAAAGTAATGACAGGTGTGCTTTGTTGCAAATCGTGCCGCTCTGTAATATGTGCATTCCTGAATTCGGGCTCGTACGCCGCCGGATCAGACACCTTGACGCATTTCTGATAAAGACGGCCTTTTTTATTCTCGGAGGAGTAAATACATTCTTCACCTGACGTGTCCTGGATTGATCTCTGCTGACTCAGAGGAATGATTGCACACCTCGCAAACATCTAATTGTCGCTGCCCCGGGGCTGGATGTGTGTGCGCGTATAGTGTGTGTGCAGACGGCTTTGTCTCGGGAGAACAATGTTTACAGTTCAGCCCAGTTAGGCTTTTGGGAGGTGTGATGCAGCAGTGTTATGTGTAGCCCCGTTTGGAAGTCAATTACAGTGAATACAGTAAGCAAAGGACTAATGTGAGAAAAGTGTATTTAGATGCATAATAACAATTTGTATGAATGTGTGGGTTTAAGTATTGCGAGTGTGATGTTTACAAATCAAGATTTAGAGTTCTAAGTTGTGCAAAATCAACCTTTTACAGCTCTTTACCATGGTACCAATTTGTTGTGGCGACTTCACCCCCCCTTGCCTCCAGTGTCTGCGTACATTGGAGTGTGAATGGGTGACTGGTTCCTTGCTGTAAAGTGCTTTGAGTGCCTAATGTAGGGGAAAAGCGCTGTACAGTATATAAGTTGAGACCATTTACCATTTTCTCACAAACCTGGAGTTGTGTTTCGAGCCGCTAGCGCATCTTTCAGTAATCTTTGAATCCTCTCCAGGGGCTATAGCCAAAAAGCTCCTCCTGAGGTCCTATGTATCCAGGAAATGCTCACCTCTCTATATAAATAAAGATCTTCTCTTCTTCTTCTTCTCTGGATCTCTGGCTGAAGTTAATCCGCTCTTTGTGATGTGAAAACACTCTTCACTCGCTTCACTACTGCGACGCGCCTTTTAAATATTTTTTTGAAACAGCTGCATAGCAAAGGGGAGCAAGAAGAGGGGGTAGGCGGGGCTTATTTGGAGATTGTGTGGAGGATCTGGTATTGAAACTACTGGACATTAAGCTTGAGGTGTTGTAGATCAATATTGCTTTTTCTAAGCCACAAAGTACAAGATAGTGATAAAGTGTTTGAGATGACCATTATATATCTGCAAAGACCATAATACCCCCCTTTTTTTTGAACATGTTCATAGAGGTTTAAACTTGTTTTTTTGTTTACATGGTAAGACCCTAAGAAGACAGAATGTTGTTGTTTGCAGAGGATATTATTTTCCAAAATTAATTGCAGTGAGTTTGCTAACTGTGGCTGTTCATTGCGGCAGCGCTATCGCCTCACGGAAAGAAGGTGTGTGGACTTTATAATAATAATAATAATAATACATTTTATTTATATTGCACTTTACATTTCAAAGAAACCTCAATGTGCTTCAACAGGTGAATACAATCAGATAAAAACAAAATGAACATTGACATAGTAAAACAAAGCAAGCACAAGAGCAAAAACAAATTAGTCAAAGGCTATGTAGAAACTTTAACAGACTAATAGGCCTTTTTAATATGTGACTTGTTCTCCTCGTGTATGTGTAGGTTTCCTCCAGGTGCTTCAGTTTCCACTAAAATATGTAGAATAGAGTCCTTCCCAGGGCCAAGACTGCCCTAAACTCGAATTTAAATAAACTTCAAATACATTAAAATTACAAGTTCATTTTATAATCATGTTGCAGTAAGATGTAGTATTACTTATGACTGCCTTCTACCTACTGTATATACTGTATGTCTCAATCCAACACTATTCCTGCAATGAAGCCGAGCGGCCACTTCCAAGCGGTGTCTGAAATTCAGATTTGGATCCTCCTCTCTTTTTTTAAAATCTTGTTATTGTGTTACACACGCTCTGAAAGACGAGTCAGAGTATTATGAAATCATGTGAGGGGAGCAATTACCCATCACAAAAGGCTCAAAGAAAAAAACAAACCCACCGGCTGCGGGAGACAACAGAGGCCTTTGTTGGGCCCCATTGTCAGTGACACAGTGCCGAACTGCGCCTCATAATGGCCTGTTTCTCCAGTGAGCCGTCTGCCTTTATCAGACGCACTTTGTTCTCGGCTGCGAGCAAACGGACTCTCAGAGTGGCATAATAGGCGGCTTATGTGTGCGCTCTTTCAGGTTACGCCGGGCTTTTGTGACCCTCTGATTTGACTCATGGCTCCAACAGTGTTAACCTATTCCCCCGCACTGAGAAACACATCGCTGTTTCTGTTTTAGGCCCTTTTCCTTCATGTGACTGGCCGCGTCATGTGAGCCTCCGAGTTTTGTCATCGGCGTTATGCAAATACAGCTGACTTAGCAGTTCGCCCTCCTGAACTCTCTCGACCTCAGCGACAGTGAAGCGGCTCAGCTGTTGACGAGTGACCACACAATGACAGGCTTCCACTGGCCACAGCTGCAGGGCACATCCCGCTGGACTCCAGCGCAGATGCTCGTGAGTACAAGCATGTCGTAAGGGCACTGTTGACAAGTGGGACGCACATTACTTTACAGCACATTAACCGCTTAACCCCCCGCCCGACCGCGCAATAACAACATAATAGCAACAAAAATGAGACGAAAACCGGGATGAAAACACAACAAAAACGTGACAAAATGTGAATAAAGTGACAAAAAAGTGACGAAAATGTGATGAAAATTTGACAGAAAATGTGACAAAAAAATATGACAAAATGTGAAAAAAGTTATGAAAATGTGAAAAAGGTGACAAAAAAGTAACGAAAATGTGATGAAAAATATGATGAAATGTAACGAAAAAGTGACAAAATGTGAATAAAGTGACAAAAAAAGTGATGAAAATCTGACAGAAAATGTGACAGAAAATGTGACAAAAAATGTGACAAAATGTGAAAAAAGTGACAAAAAAGTGACAAAAAATTAACAAAAATGTGATGAAAATTTGACAGAAAATGTGACAAAATGTGATAAAAGTGACAAAAAAGTGACAAAATAAGTAAAAAAGGGACGAAAATTTGATGAAAATTTATAAAATAAATAAACTAAACTAAACTAAACTAAACAAAAACACCACAAAAGAGCAACATGAAAGTAACAAAAAAACAAGCAAAATGATCAGTTTAAATAAGTTTTGTAGGTCTTAGCTTTCAAATGAGGCGTTACAGGGTAGGTTTGGGTATAGCTGAAAATGCACTTGGTTAAGGCGGGGATTAAAAGGTTAATAACATGATAATAACATTGAAATAATAACGAAATAACGAACTTGGGATAACGTGACAATGCATTTTGCAGCTATTTCTATAAATATGATTTTTAAAAAGTGATGTTTTTGAATGATTTAGTATTTTATTTTGATTTACGATACATTAGGTTATTACCATGTTATTACACAGTTGGTGCTATGCTTTTCCCATGTTATCTCTGGGTTAGAAAATGCTACATCGATCTGCATTTTCAGATATCGCTTGATTTGAAAATGATCCCAAAAAACTAAATGTGAAAATAAATATCCAGTAGTGTCACGTTCTGGATTGCTAGAAACAGGAGGAGCGTTTTGAGTAGAATAGCCTCGAAAGAAGATTCAAAGAACACTCAAAGATGCGCTAGTGGGTCGAAGCACAACTCCAGGTATATTTTTGATGAGAGAACAACATTGTAACATGGTAAAAGGCTCTAAAAAGTCACATTAGCCCCCTTTAAGACATATTTCAGTGGAGTCCTATATTCTCTTTACATCAAGTATAGGGTCGTAGTCATTGCTATAGTAAAGGGGACATGCAACTATGTTTTAAAGTAGTTCCCTCATACCTAAAAGAGCACGAGTGCGTATTCATTTAAATGATAAATACCCAAAAAGCCACAATGATGCATGTTATGTCTATTTGAAGTTATTGTTTGTGTCTGGATCTGTTGATTGATTTAAGGGTTAATTGTGATGCCTTATGCTTGGTTTGGAAGTAAAAATAGCCCAGATATCTTTCCAGCTAATGTTTGTATAAGTAATGACTGGACCGCCATTGTGCTCTTCCATCCAAGTATCAGCAGCTGAGCCTGTCCTCACGTTTAACACGGCATGGCGCGCACAAACCCGGGGCCACATTAGACCCACTGTGCGGCTCAGACTGGGAAGCGCCGTAAAGTTTCATCGGGCCGGGTGGGGAAAAAAAAAAATGGCAGCGGCTTTTGGCCCAAGTTTGAAAGATACATTTAAGTCCAAGTCCATCTACTTAACACACAAATTAAAGTAACTTGTCAGTGAATATTTAGAAAGTCATCGCTGGGGTCCCGGCGGGCTCGTGTTTGAACTGCGGGGTAGGTAGGTGTAACTGTTTATCCTGGAGCGAAAACCTTGATTAAAATGAGGAATGGTGAAACACGTCTGAGTCTGTCGGTGGTCAGCCGCAACCTCCCCGTCTCAGCCTCCCACCGAAGAGCTGACTTCTCCCACCCCCTTCTTTTTTTTTTTTTTTTTTTTTTGTGTGGCAATTTTATGCAATCACGACGCGGAGAGTTATTTTTAATGCGTGTTTAGCTTGTGCGCGCGCCATCCAATATTAAACATTTCCCCTTATTACTTAAAGGCCCAGCTTTATTTTCCTTAAAAGACTCCAAAAACAGCTGTCCAGACGCCACAAGAAAGGGTCGCACCGCAGAAGAAAAATATCAACTTCTCTTTTTTTCCCCCTTTCTATCAAGATACATTTGCAACACCAACAATTCTCTCAGAACGTCAACATCTTCATGAATAGCCCGAGTTTGGAGATGAAATTGGCCGTGCATTGACGCCTTCGTTGGGGCAAACGGTCGTCCCTCGTGGCCCCTCGTGGGCCCCCCCGCCTTGAGCGACGGTACGGGGTGATATTTACTTTCTCTCCATTGGCTGACACGAGCTGATTGCGAGCAGTGTTTCCTGTGAAAGCATGTTAAATCGGGCGCGGCCACAGTTTAAACTGGTCGCCCGCTAAAAACCACACGCTGGGCCTGTTTATTTGCACGTTTGCAAAGCGGAGGCCAGAAAAAACTATTAATATGTTGTTGTTGTTGTTTTTGAGTCCATCCTCATTATGTCATTTTAGATTTTTTTGGGGGAAAAGACAAACACAAACAGCCCCTTATGATAATTTTAACTCATCTCTTGGGTGTAGCTGTACTCGGGCTGCACGATTTTGTATTGGAAGGATATAACAAATCGTCCTTTTAGAATGATAAGGTTCTGTGTGTGTTCTGAGATATATAAGGTTTAAATTTGTATCACTCATAGAATGAAATAGGTAAAACATTTCTGCTCATAAAAACCTCAAGAATGCACCAGAATCTATTAAAAAACATGTATGTTGTACAGAATGGGTCCAGGAGAATTAGACTGTGTGAATAACTCAATTACAATAAAAATGTCAAATATTACCTAATATTCTGAGGGGATTAAATGATAGCGCACAGCTTCAATAATTACAATCTTTTTAATCTTTTCCATGTGTTGATTCCAACCACTCAAAGTGCAATTTTAGTTTGCTTGTGAATAAAAGTGAAGGCTTAATCCTAATGCTTGAAGCTGGGGTACCTGACTTTGTGTTGTTGTAGCGCAGTGGTTCCCAAACCTTTTTGTCTGGCGTGCCCCTTAAGTCTTTCATTACTCGAAGTACCCCCTAAACTCTAAGGTGCAGCCAACTATTTAGAACAATTATCTGCTAAACTTAGATTTATTGGTAGTTAGTTTGTTTTTGTCATAGTTAAAGGACGGAGGGTCAAAACCTCCCCACGTTGGCCCAAACTATTAGTAGTAATGTTTTTCTTAAAATAGACCAAACAGGGGGGTCTTGTGGTCCTCCCAAGGAATTTTTCAAAGAAATTGATGTATGTATTTAATGGCCTACCCTTGTTGTAGAGTATGTGTTTTTGCCACCACCAGAGTATGTTGTAAACACAGTAAAAAAAAAAACAGGTCTTGTTGCATTGTCTTCACCTAAATTTGTATTGAGTGATGGACGATAGAAGTCCTCAGATCAAAGCTGGAGCAGGAGGGATGGTGAGATCTAGAAATGAGTTTGGACCAAAACAAAAATCTGGTACCCCAGCTATAATTCACAAACAGACAAACTCTGGCAGCCCTTCCATTAATTTTAACCCTTCATATGTCGTTACTCTCCAAAAATATTTCCCCTTCTAAATACATTGCGCGGCTCCAGCAACAAAACGGAAAAGCCGCCGAGCGCCGCGGCCACTCTCCAGCGGCGCTAATAGCATGTGTAATTTTAAAGCAACACGTGATACGACTATTATGTTTCCAGGAGAGCTTGAGATAACAAAGCGAGTCCGTTTGAAAGTGTGTGGTCCGCGGCGCTGAGAGCCGGGAGAGAGTGTCTGGCAGGGTGGGCCCTCTTGACCGCACTCCTCACGGGCAAGCGCTCAGAGCATCGCCAAGCTCCTCGCAAAAGAGCGGCGAGCGCGCGGCCACCAGTGGAGAGGCGGCAATGAATGAAATATTATATTCCACACGTTATTAACTTCGCATAAAGGCAGTTCTTAGCTCCCCAAACATACATTACAAAATTGTCTGTGCGGCAAAATTAAGACCTTGTCCTTTGAGATGTTGTAAAATTACATACAGTGCGTTGCAATCTGGTGGAACCATTAAGGTTTTAGAAGGGATCATGGTAAAGAAAAAAAAAAACAGTGGTCCAAATCAACACAAGGGTTAGGGGCTGCTCTGGTTATCGTTAGCCACAATGTATTACAAAATCACTAAGATTTTGCAAACACAGCCTACAACAAATATTCACAGTAACTTATGTGCAAAATTCATCATTTTTACTCATTTACTTTTACTTTTTTGTATTTTTGAGTCTTCTTTGGCACAATTTGATGAAGAATTACATTTTATTTTAGGAATCAGTTTCATTCGCTTCAAGTACATTTACTTCAGTAACCTTTTGAAGGAATTGTACTTCGAGAAATTGTTTATAATACTTGTCTGTGAGTGCAGTTATTTGATAGCATCAAACTCTTACTGTGAGGATTCTTTCCTTTTTTTTCTTTACTAGCAAAAGTGTTTAAAGGGATATTTCAGGATTTTTGACATAGAGCCTCATTTCCTAGTTATCCAGAGTGTTGTTGATGTCTGGAGATATTTTTTTCTTAAATTCATACAGTTTTTATATTTGAAGAGTCTAGTCGGGACAGTACATGCTAATGAACATACAGTGGGAGGAAAAAGGAAGTGCACCATTTGGAATTTCTTACATTTCTGCCGAAATTTCTCATAAAATGTGGTCTGATCATTATTAAAATCATAAGAATGAATAAACAGTGTGTGCTTAAACTAATACCACCCAAACATTCACATTTTATCATATTTTAATGGCCATAACATGTAAACATTCACAGGACAGTGTGGAATAAGTAGTACACGCCAGAATCTCATTGAACAGCAGCAGTTTTGTAAAGAGAAATGGTCCAAGATTCATCCTGATCGTTGTGAGCGTCTAATCTGCAACTACAAGAAACGTCTGGATGAAGTTATTGCTGCCAAAAAACACACCTATTAATATAAGGGTTCACTTACTTATCCACGCTATCCTGTGAATGTTTACATGTTATGGCCATTAAAATATGATCAAATGTAAATGTTTTGGTGGTATTAGTTGAAGCAGACACTGTTTACTTTCTTGTGATTTAATAAACATCAGACCACATTTTATGAGCAATTTAGGCAGAATTTAAGATATTCCAAACGGTGTAACTCCGGATCGTAGCCTCGGGCTAATTTGCATCCGTTGTCCATGCATACTCGCACTCTCAAACACACTCTCATACATCCTGGCCTATTGTACATGTTTCTAGTGCGGGAAACCAGAGTACCTGCAGGAAACCCACACAGACACGGGGAACATGGGAATCGAACCCGGACCTTCTTGCTGTGAAGCCCTAACAAAAAATGTAATGACCTAATTCATATCTTCTATATAACAATGTATAATTTCTCCATTGAAGGAAGTCTTTTGTCAAAATGAGTTACATTTCTGCACATTCTTGTTAGGAAAAAGCATAAATGTTGGCTTATTGATAAAGTGTGTTTCAATAATCAACATGGTCTGTAGAACTTTAAACATCGTTAGCAGAGCTGTATATCAGGTCGACATATGATTCCTATTATTCGGTTGCTTATTTGTACGACCACAGAGCTCTCCAGCGCAAACACTTCCACTTGGCAATTTTTCAGCAGCATTGTGCATTTACATGGACTTGAATGAATGAATGTTTAATGTTAACCGTTAAATATAAATATGCCTTTGACCATATTCTGCACGGTGTTTGATATTGTTCTGCCTCTCTGACCGTAAGAACTGTCAAGACATAAATTAACCATCGTGCCTTGAACATGCAATTTTTAAAGAGGGGGTATTATGCTTTTTTCAATCACATAGCACCAGTCTATAGCATACTACAATGATGACGTAACCTTCTGTTGGTCTGTATATGCAGTAAATTAGAATAACTGCCTTGAATAAAATTGCTCTCTCAAAATGGCTGTACTGAACGTCTTGAAATAGGCCTCTGTCTCTTTAAGAAGCTTTCCGACACGCCCCCTTCAGCACACTGCTGTGGCATCTAAACAACACTACTGTGCGGGGAGGGGGCTCTGCTGAGCTGAGGAGCAGTGGTTGGTGGCTTGGCTGGTGACAAAAGGTCCAGAGGCGTCTCCAGGAGGTGGGGGCGTTCCTAGGAGGACTGAGGCATAGCTACACCTAAAATGGCTGCCGTCTAAGTTTTTACTGATTACTCAAAAATATGTGAATGAGCCAAGGCAACACTCCAGGCATGTGTTTAATGAGGGAATTACATAATAACATGATATAAAGCTTGAAAAAGTCGATTTTACATAATACCCCCCCTTTAACCTCTTAACCCCCACCTTAACCAAGCACATTTTCGCCAGTTCGGCATTACCCGAATCTAAAAGCTTCTTGAACAAAGCGTCAAAATAGCGACAAAAACAAGGAGGAAAAAAATACAACAAAAAGCGACGAAAGAGCGACAAAATCACAATTAAAAGGTAGTGAAGAAGCAATAAAAGAGCAACAATGTGCCAGAAATAGTGTATTCATCACAGGTATGATTTTAATAACATGTTTCACAACTTTCAACAGTTTTACCGTCACAGCAATGCTAACAACAACAACGACGACGACTATCCCGCTCGATCATGGTAAATAAAACTGCTAAACATTATATAACGCTATGTTTAAATCTGCTGTGGCAAAGCAGAGGACAATAATCCACCAATTACTTAGTATTTAGTTTTCAACCCCTGAAATACAGAGCTATCCCTGTAACATTGAACCCTCCGGATTTATGTGCTTCTCTGGCGTACGTCTGAGGTTACTCTGCTAAATTCTTTCGACTTGCTTATAGCCGGGAGCAGCCGTTGTGGTCAAGGTTTCGGCAGTGTAAAAAGTCTGTTGTGGTTTTCATAAAGGTGAATGAACTGCTGACCTGCGCCAAGGCTGAGCGAGCGAGACTGTGTTTGGCGAAGTTAAATTCTGCAGAGTTACTTTACCCGTCGGAAACTGTTTACAGTCTCCCGAACGGAGGTGGGCAGGAATCAGTTTCATTCGCTTCACGTACATTTACTTCAGTAACCTTTTGAAGGAATTGTACTTCGAGAAATTGTTTTATAATACTTGTCTGTGAGCGCAGTTATTTGAAAGCATCAAAACTCTTACTGTGAGGATTTTTTCCCCTTTTTTTCTTTACTAGCAAAAGTGTTTAAAGGGATATTTCAGGATTTTTGACATTGGGCCTCATTTCCTAGTTATCCAGAGTGTTGTTGATGTCTGGAGATATTTTTTTCTTAAATTCATGCAGTTCTTATATTTGAAGAGTCTAGTGGCGCTAGGCTAGGGCAAGGCTAAGCATTTCTATGGTATCAGTTAGCCTGCATTAAAAACAGTCTGACCCACTCCACAGTGCACCTGAGGCAAATCACTTATAACGCCAGACTACCATATAAATGTCTGTGTTAATAGAATAATTTTTGAAATATAACTGACCTTGTATCACATGAATTACCGCATTTTGAGGGACTATTTTCTCGTAGATCACTCCGCCGCTGCGTTAGCTTACAGCCACGAAGCTGATGCTGCTCAAATATAAGTTATTTTAAATGCAAAATGGTTAAAATTATTCTATCGACACAGACATTTATATGGTTAGTCTGGTGTTATAATGATTTACCTCAGGTGCACTGTGGAGTGGGTCAGACTGTTTTAATGCAGGCTAACTGTTACCATAGAAATGCTTTAGCCTTGCCCTAGCCTAGCGCCACTAGATTCTTCAAATATAAGAACTGCATGAATTTAAGAAAAAATATCTCCAGACATCAACAACACTCTGGATAACTAGGAAATGAGGCCCAATGTCAAAAATCCTGAAATATCCTTTAAAGATTATGCTTTTGCAGGGATTTGATAATAAGTCAATCTTTGTCACTGGTTTACACGTTGGTTAGAAAATTCAATATTGATGTAAAACAGATAACAAAATACTTTCACCTCCATAAGTCCCTCCGACGTCCCCCTTCCTCATGCTCCCCTTCGCTGTGCAGCTGTTTAAATATAGAGTGGGGGGGAAAACTGCTGGCCCATGTGGCTGTAATGATGTGATGAAAGGATTCATCTCTTAACCCCCCGCCTTGACACAGAGCATTTTCTCCAGTTCAGCTGTTACCCTCTTTTGACGCTGTATTGTCACTTTTTTGACGCCCATTTTTCGCTTTTTAGTCACTTTTTTGTCACTTTTTTCATCCTCGCTTTCGTCAGTATTTTGACTCTTTCTTCCCAGAAGCTTTTAGATTTAGGTAAAGCCAAACTGGAGAGAATGTGCTCGGTTCAGGTGAGGGTTAAGAGCTTAGCAGGAGATTGAGAGGTGAGGAAACACTACCTGGATTCGTTGGACCTCAGGAGGAGATTTATTTTTTTTGGGCTTAGAACATCCAAAGATTAGTCAAGATGCGCGAGTGGGTCGAAACTCAGTCTCAGGTACGTTTTTAATGGGGGAACAACTTTGTAACGCAGTAAAAAGCTGTAACAAGTCGATTTTGCATAATACTCCCACTTAAACATTTACTGATAAATGCTTTATGATATATGAAAAAAAAATGTTGCGTATTAGTTGACCATATCACTTGTTTATGCAATGTATTTCATGTTTCGGCAGGAGAGTTTGCAAAAGTAGCATATAAGGCACTATAATGTACACCTAGTCCGGCAACAGTTAAATAACAGTTAAATCACATTCTATATCACTCCACTGCAGCTGTTTCCATAGTAACGATAAGCAATTGAGCTGGAACTAGCTTCAGGTAAAACAGATTAAAAGTGAAATAACTCCTGCCCGGGGCTTAAAACAATAAACAAACGGGCCCCAATACGTTTGTTAAGAGTGACGTCACGACTTCCGCTTCCGGGTCCTAGCAGACGGGCAAATATGCGAGAAAAAAACATTAAAAAACTCTTAAAAACAATCAATATTTCTGAAACTCGGCAGAGAGTTACTGAAGCTACTTATTTCTCAGACTCATTAGCCAAAATGCCGCACCTACTGCTAAAAAAGTCATATTTACTAAAGTCGCTACTTCCGGGTTTAGCGTAGCTGCTGCGCCGTTAGCATTTTTCTTCGCTAACCCGGATGTAGCGATTTTGGTAAATATTACTTTTATAGCAGTAGGTACAGCAGTTTCGGCTAACGGGCCTGATAAATAAGTATGTTCAGTAACTCTCTGTTGAGTTTCAGAAATATTGATTGTGGTATTAAAGAGTTTTTTGTAGTATCTCGCACATCTGCCGGACCCGGAAGTAAAGCTGTGACGTCACCACTTAACAAACGTATGAACAGTTTCAGTTGTAAAATTGGATGAGATCAAGTACACAGGGAGTGGACATCGGGACATCGGGCCCGTACTGGCACTTCCTCTTAGCCTGGCTAACGCCAGACTGCTGTGTGCGCTCGAATCTTTCGAACTTCACAACAGCCTGGGGACCATGGCCGACATTTTCCATGGATTTGGGCACCAATCACAGAACGAGGAGAGACGGTAAGACGATGACGCGCTATTTGACATACGGAAGCTTGTAGTTTGTTTAGGGATAAAAAAAATAAAAAAATATTTACGGATCCAACATGACAGCAGCAGACGCGATGCCATCTTTCGATCAAGCTTTAGAACGTGTTCTAAATAGTTTAGCTCAAAAGTTTACAGCAGGTACGTCATACGTCATCTGATACAATGATACGATTGGCTATGGCTACGTGCAGACGCATGAGAGACATTCGTAGCGCCCAATAAACGGCTATGGACAATCGTAAACCACACCTCTCCTACGAGAAAATGAATTGGTGGTCCCCAGACTAAATATCACTTGTGATTTTAGTCTGGTGTTAGCCAGGCTAACTTCCTCTGCAAATAAATAAAGTGAATTTGAATTGAATTTGAATTTGAAATGAATTGACATATTGAGGAGGAATAATCCAGTGAGAGTTTTGTGTCACCTGAAAGGGAATGATAATAATCCCACATGTATGGCATTTCGGATACTTATAAAAAAAAAAATTCATTACTGAAAAACGTAAATCAGTTTTAAACACTTTTACTTGAGAAACAACCTTGTACTGATGACTACCGCACTTGTGCTTGAATTATCATTAAGTAACGTGACTCTTTACTTTTGGTCTACTATAAAAACCTCTATACCCTACACAGGATTCCAAAGGAGAAAAATGGTTTCCCTATATCAAGGTTGTTTATCATCACTTTCGCTGCCACCCAGCAGCAGTTTTCCCGCCTGTTGAAGTGAGCCCGGTCTGACATTTAGGCTGTATTTTTTCATTGCGTATTTTAGATTCAGTCACAACGCGGAAACGATATTCTCGTCAAATTCAGGGAGATTTACAGCGGCCCGGCAGTCACACACCGCGGCGCTGCGCTGTATCCTGGAGTTTAATGCTTTTGACAGCAAACTTGGACTAACCTTAAATGTTTATGTAGAGGCATAAATATTACCCCTGAACGACCCGAGTGCTCAACTTTGATTGTACTTGTAGCTCATTTTATTGCAAAAGGGAAAAAAAGAGAAGAAGAAGAATCAATTAAACGGGAATGAAAGAAGCCTCCATGTGCGGTAATTAAAACGCTCTCCCGATCCAGTTTTGGAGGCTGTTTATAGCCGCGTTTCAGCAAACTTTCCCTAAGGATTCTGTAACATGCGGCGCGGCTCGAGAAAGGCTTGTTCTTGTTTTAGGCTGCAAATATTTACAAAGCGCCGGGCCAAGGAAAATGTTTCACCGCGCAAAAATAAGTCAGCGCCGTAGACTTGTGGAAACGCAGTTGTCTGGAGAAATTTGACTGGACGCAGTTCTTATCAAAGAACATCATGATAAATTATAATAATATGAAAGATTAAGGCTTTTTAATGAAACGTTTAAAGTGATCTAACCTTGAAGAATGAAGTACACTGGAAAAAGAATAATGAAATTACATAATGACTATGAAAGAGATTAAATCTAAAGTTTGAGTGGGTTTGGTCTAGTCTTACGTAGATAAGTAAAACCTCTTATTGCCAATGGAACAATAAGAGGTTGTTCCATCGGCACATTGATTCTTAATTCAGATTATTTGGAATAATTTTAAGTGAAAAATATATATTTTTAAATGTAAAAGTTAATTTCAAGTGGGATTTCCATTGGCATTAGCATTTTTGGTAACGCTACTAAGGTGTGCTCATTAAGTATTAATAAAATAATAAGCATTGATATTTAATAGGCCATGAATAATATGCTAGTATAGATATTAGTAAGTTGCTTATTATACTATTATATATTAACATACTAATAGGCTATGGAGGCTAGGAATATGCTTATTCATGGCCTGCCCTAGTCCTAACCTTAACCCTAACCTTAAAGGAACAGGCCACCGTTTTTCCATACTGAGATATGTTCTTACCTGAGCTTAGACGAGTTGATACGTACCTGTCTGGTCTTTGTGCGTGCGCTCAGTCACGCAAAAAGACCAAAGATGTTATAAGCATTTAGCCTCTCCCAGCATATTCCTATAGCTCCAAATGGGGGTGAAGTTGGAAGCGACCAAGCTCTTCCACAGGCACAAAGACCAGACAGGTACGCATAAACTTGTCTAAGCTCAGGTAAGAACATATCTCAGTATGTGAAAATGGTGGCCTGTTCCTTTAAGAAGATTACTAATGTTTATTAATACCTCATTAATACTTAACAAGCACACTTTAATATAAAGCGATACCGCATTTTTTATCTTCTCTTAGTTCAAACCGACTCAAATTCAACATCAAGAACCTTTATTCAGTTTTAAGTCAATTACCTAATTTAAGATGGTAATTAAATACTAAGGGTGAACGTGCGACACGATGATTATGTGATGAATGTTCATGAATAATACCGAGCAAATCCGTAATGATGCCATTTGTCAAAAAAAAGTGTTGACTTTGTTCACTTTGAACACAGCTTTTGTCATGACACAATTGACCTCTTTTCACTCCAACAACAGGTAGGCAATATAATTTGTATATAGTTTAAAATGTTAAACTGAACTTATTGTTCTTTAAGATTCATTTATTCAGAAATGTCCCACTAAGATCTGCGGTTTTTTCCCCCCAGGGGAATTCCGGCCCCGGAGTGGAACCTATTGTACATGTTGTGTAGTAGGGAAACCCGGCACAGAGAGAACATGCAAACTCCACACAGTTGTTATACCTAGTGTCTTTCTCGAAGAACCTTACAAACATTTGTTGACAGGACCGTGTTGAGGCAGGAGTGGTAGCCTCCACTTATATGGCCCTGCATGATTTAAAAAGTTTACTTAAGCTAAACTGAAGATAATTATGAATTCATTACTAATCACTCCTCTCTCAACAAACGTGTGTTTGATCTTTTCAGTAATAAGATTCAGTCGTTTCACACAGCCCTTGAAGCGGCATATTCCACATAGCTTCCAACATACAGTACTTCAGATGACACCTTCATGTTTTTATATTTTTCACTTTTATTTTAAAAGACGCTGCCAAGAAGCACACATTGCCTCTCTTACTTCAAACAAGAATCGAGCCGATATCTGTTCTTCATTTGAGAACTTTAAGGTCGCTAAAGATATTTTCATTTTGTCGAACTATCACTTTTATCTCGAAACACGTGTAGCGTGGCAAAAGTTACTATCTGTTGCTTATAAAAATCATAGAAGCCATATGGAAGCTGGCGGTCTCTTTTCGCCTTTCAGCAGCTCCGCCGCCGCGCTTGCCCACCGGCGAGAGCGCGGCTGACAGAGATACTTTCGATATACACGCTTTGGAAGCCTACGGGCTCCATTCCTCTCATTCCTGACGGGGTGAGCCAGCAGCAAGTCGGTGTTTTTAATGCGCCGTAACAAACACCTGCGAGCGCTGATCAAAGGCGTGAGGCGGGAGGGCGTGGCGTGTTTGTGCGTGGGTGGGTAAGAGCTTTGGGAAAGCAATGATTCATGGGGGATTGTCAGGCGCTGTCGATAATTGTTTTGCCAAAAGTGTCTTGAGCACATTCAGATGCATTCATTTACGAGAAAAGACTTAAACACTGTATATATGCAGCAAAGGTTAAAGAGGAATCAAATGCCATTCTTAAATGTTCTTCAATTCAAAACTACAAGATTATATAAGTGTGACGAGAGCTGCTTTTGGGGAATCTGTTCATTTAAAAGAGCCTTTCAAAAGACTGGCACGTTTTTCCTGTTGATTTCATAAGAAGCCCGCCAGAAAACTCATCTTGTCCATGACCTAATTTGCTCTGAGTAAAATGACTAATGCCTGCACCAGGATTCATATTTAACCTTCGAAATGATTGTCATGTAAATAAAACTTTGTGCCACAGCTAAGGAAAGAGGCTATACAACTACCTCACCATGTCATTTTTTTGTGCTAAAACCTTTCACTTTCCGCTTGTATGCTGTGTCTTTTGTTTGCTTAGTTACATTTGTGCAAATTTGCATAAAAAAACGGCCAGAAAAAGATGATTTGAACCTTTCAAAAAAGCTGATTGATTTGGTCAACAAAGTCACTTTTGAGATTGTTCTTTGCAAAAGACATTACACTTGATGGTTCTCTCTTTTTGTTTTAAGGGAGGTACAGTATTATGCAATATCTTTTGAGCCACATGAGCAACTAATCAGAATTTTGCTGCAACTATTCAAAGTGCTATAGTTCTTGTTTTTTCTTTTTCTCATACAATGCTCCTCCCCTGCCTATACCTCCCGATCCATAGGCTGCTCCTTTCCTTCATAGAGCAGCGAGAGGCAGAAACATCCATCCAAGCTTTGCTCTGTCAAAACAACACACTCGTCTGTTTGGAAACTATACCGCCAGTGTCCATTTGAGTTTATCTGGACGGTGAGTAAAGAGGCAGAGGAAATGTGCTGTATTTGCAATTGTTACCAAACCCACAAAAGACACACAAAACTAAATGGATCTTTTTTCCTTGCGTTGTCGTCACTTTGACTTTTTTTTTTTGCCATTGCTTTTATGTTGGGTTTTCATCACATTTCTACCACATTTTCATCACTTTTTGTCACCACTTTTCCCCCACTTTTTTGTTGTTCTTTTGTTGCTTTTTTTGTCACTTTTTTGTCACGTTTTTGTCACTTATTTGTTGGTTTTTTGTTTTTCATTGCTCTTTTGTCACTTTTTTTTTGTCACTTTTTGTCACTTTTTGTTGCTCCTTTGTAACTCTTTGTCACTTTTTTGTCACGTTTTGGTAACTTTTTTGTTGCTCTTTTGTTGTTGTTTTGTGGATTTTTCATTGCTCTTTTGTCACTTTTTGTTGTTGCTTTTTTGTCACATTTTTGTAACTTTTTTGTCACTTTTTTGTCACTTTTTTGCCAGCAAGCTTTTAGATTTGGGTAAAGCCAAACTGGAGAAAATGTGCTCAGTTCAGGTGGGGGTTAAGAGGTTAAAATAGAGAGAACTCTTATTAAGTACTGTATGTTTGGGTTAGTCCCTCAGTAGCCTCATGCTTTAGTCCAGCTTTCCTTCAAGCCCTTGTTTAGACCCAGTACATTTCTACATTTGTACATTTGTACGGGATTAAGCGCTCATAGCAGAACTGTGTGATTTACAAATTCGCGACCAATGAAATAGTAAATTCGATTCAAGCTAATGACTCAGCCCCGGACTGGATTTATTTTCTTATCCAAAAGTGCTCCGATGGTGCGTGTCCAAGTCCTAACACTACTGTGAGAAAGGCGACTCTTTCAGAAGGGGAGACAGGTGGGTAGATTTACAGCCCGCTTACAGGAATCACCCCAGACTGACGCTGCAGCGAGAGCCAGTTCAAACAAGAGCTCCGCTGGCACACACGCACTCCGGGGGTGACACGAGGATGGGCCGTGACAGGGCGAGAGACGAGCGGTGGCAGTGATAAGTTAACAAGCTTGACACCCAAGTCACTGGAGTCGGCCCGGAGCAAGTTGTACTGAATGTGCCAAGGTATTATCTTTATGAGATTCCAACCGCAACAATGCATTTCGACTTCAAGTATGTTGATATTACAGAAGTAAAGACTATCAATCAAGTCTTACTGTTATGAATATAGGCTTCACGCACCACTATTTGAGCTTCTATGCATTATTCAGGCTTTGTGGTATTTCATAAGTTTATATTCTGTTCTAATTTGCCTATTTATATTTTTGCACATTTCGTTTTTTATTCATTGTACATAAGATACATTAACCCAGGGTGTCCAAACTTTTTTCATGGGGTGGCCGCATATTGAAGCGTACACGAGGTGAAGGGCCATAGATCGGTGGTTAGTGCCGCAAAACCTTTGACTAGCAGAGGTTTAAATTGTGCCCCACACCTTTATTTATGCTTAAAACCTTCATGCCAGCTCAGTCTCGCAATAAAATGTTAGTTGTTAGGTTAGAATTGTGTTACTACGTTTTAAATAAAAAGCATCATCTCTGATAATGTGTACCAATTCAGCAAGAAGGCTGAGGGCCACCTAAAATTGGTCTGAGGGCCGCATTTGGCCCCCGGGCCGCACTTTGGACACCCCCGCATTAACCTCTTAACCCCCACCTGAACAGAGCACATTTTCTCCAGTTTGGCTTTACCCAAATCTAAAAGCTTCTTGTAAAAAGTGTCAAAAGTGTCAAAAGTGCAATTATGATGTAAAAAAAAACAAAGACACAAAAGAGCAACAAGAAAGTAGCAAAAATGTGACGAAAAAAACCATAACAAAAAAAAGTGCCACAAATAAGCCACACAAAAGTGATGAAGGTGCGACATAGTGACAAAAAATTGAAAAAGAGCAACAGCAAAAAAAGCATCAAAAGTTACCAAAACATAATACAAAACTGAGGCGTTTACACTGGCCCATACGCTGTAAACTCCAGTCAAGAAGCTTTTAGATTTGGGTAAAACCAAACTGGAGAAAACACACTCAGTTGAGAGGTTACTGTATATACCCTATACCAGATTTTTTTTAATACAAATTAAAATGATAGGGCCAAACTTAGCATCCCATTTCTTCACAGGGATGAGTTTATATAGGCACATTTCACAACTTGCAGGGTCTAAACTAGCCTGAAAGTTCATTAAAACGTTCCAAATGCTTTATAGAGGCACAGTTTTGTTTCCCCACAAATGTCTGTTTACATTATACTAAAGGAAGACAAAGCAAAAAAAAAAAAAAATCAGGTATAGTGCCTTTAATTTACTACTTGTTTGCGCATTACCCTGTTCTTCTTTGATTGCACATTTCCCCCCTTGACTATTTGCTGAGTGATCTTGAGAGCTAAGTTAATTTCTCTGTTGTGAGCTCAACAAATCCTATCTCATCTAACCATAACTTTAATAACTTTAATTTAATGTATGCGCGAGTATAAACATTAACTTCTAACTCCTAAGCGTTCAGAGTGCCTTCTACTGGGAGTGAACTATTTCATATTCTAAACACAATGGCTGCCTGCCTGAGGACCCCGAGCCCCACCTCTTGACCTGAGCAGGTGGGAGGTGAGAGTGTTGACCTCTTGAGAAGAAGAGGCTGAATATGGAAAACTGCTCAAACATGCATGAACAAAGTAACTACACCGGGGCGTGTCTAGACATTATTTACCGGGATGACAAAAGGGGGGCTTTAAGCAGAATTTGAAATGAGAATTGAACTCAACTCATTGTGTTTAAAGCGCACATTTTCAACAGATCTTTGCTGTGGCTTTCCCTTCTGCAGCCGTTGCCAAAAGCAGCAGGCTCACATTGTACCTAGCAGACGCTCGACTTCGCAGTAATCACCTCCAGATAGCGCTTCTGTGAGAGCCAGTTTAAAGAGTATTGCTTATGACACACATTTCTTACAGGAGTGACTCAGTGACAGCCTATAGCAGCCCGGTGTGTGAAGAGGCGAGGCTAATTCAGGTAACAAATTGACGCCAAGTCTTCAGGCCAACTTTCACAATAATCTGTCTTCTTCTTCTTCTCCTCCCTTGACAGACCTATTCTCTGTATCCGAAATAAACACACCCAGCGTTCTGCCAGCCAGCCAGCCAGCCAGCCCTCGCGCCGCACTCACACCCTCAGCAGACGGCAGCCTGTGGAAGGGAGTTGAGGGACGGAGCAGCGCTACTGAGAGACACACCGGAGAGAGAAAGGGAGGGGATGAAAGGGTGAGGCAGGAGGCGCACACAGCACTGTTGCCCATATGTTCAAGAGGCATGGGCGGCTGAGCGGGCTGCCCCCACTGAAGCACCCTGACTCACGGGAGAGAGAGTCAGACCTCTTGATATCCCCAAGAGAGGACGGCAAGCACCGGCAAACCACGCGCGGCTCCTCAAGACAGACAGAGGAGTGAGGGGAGGGGAGGAAAGAAAAAAGAAAAAAGTAGCTCTGAGCGGAGAGAGGAGAGGGAAGAAAGCCACAACAGTAGGCTGTCCCACTTCGGGCTGCTTGCACCGTGATGACGTCACGGGCCCATGTGACCCAGGCTCTCCAGTGACGGCGCATGGAGGGCAGGAAAGAGACGAGTTTTAAAGCTGGTGCCTTTTGGGTTGTGTGAGGGCTCTGCTCGCCTCCCAAACAACCACAGAACCACAGACGTGCGGCTCGGGGTTGGTGTTTGAGGGCGACCCGGACTGTAAATGGTTAATCGTCGCGGGCCAGCACCAGTCACAAGGACGGCGCTAAGCGAGTAAGTACGTTCCAACCACACTCGCCAAGCAAGCAAGTCCGACACCATCTGATCTATCCGCAAAGGCGATATTTGCCTCTTGCCATTTTTTTTTTTTTCCTTCTCATCACTATAAAACCAGACCTGGTCGTTACTTGTGGTCATCTAAATAGTTGATACGTAAAATAGCATGTCTTGTGGATGGCTTTTCCATATTTTTCTCCAGTGTTTTCATGACATGCTCCGTGCTCTTGGTTTAGGACGTGTCAAGGGTCACGGAAACCGCAGGAGAACAAAAGTGGGGCTTGCTGCAACCAGAGCAGCTATGGCATCTAACAGCCTCTTCAGCACAGTGACACCATGTCAGCAGAACTTCTTTTGGGGTAAGTACATCCTCACTGGAAGCTCGCGTGTGTGATGGGGATGGGGGTCTCGGGCCACGCGGGGAGGACTTGGACATAAGGTGATGGAGATATATGGACCATGGTCAAGTCCAAGCGGGACCTGAATCTTTAAATCGACTTGAATGATTTTGGTCAGAATAGATGGAGAGGATCCAATGTGCTAAGGTCACCGAGTGCGCCGCTATCAACTTCCAAACTTTTGTGGTGGAATCAAGACCCAACAATCATCAAGGCATTTGCGGTTGACAGATATGAAGAAAGGAAGAAAAAAAGCAACCTCACTGCATTTAGAGATTCCAGTATTTACTCTATGTAATGTTTATAAATATTTCTGCAGCCGGGAGATGACATGTTTGTGCAACATACCCTTAGATTTACAGAGCTGTGCCGTTTTTTTTTTTTTTGAGGAACCAAAAACAAAGGCACCGGGTGATATTTTTTGACAAAAGTAAACAGAGGCGGCACATGAGGAGTTTACACTGGCGCATTGGAACAAGATGTGGGATTACCAGATTGTTTGGTCCCCAGAGTGAGAGCTGGGTGTCTCAATGGTGCACCAGGGAGAAGAAGTATCAATAAGTTGGAGAAGTTTTCATTTGGCTGAAACTGTTGCAAATTCTGTCATATTATCAGAGAGGAGACGACAACAAAAAGAACCCCACTTGTTTTTCACATCATAATTCTCTTTTAAATGTGAGCTTAGGACGTTACTTTCAACAAATCCAATTTAAAGACCTGCCTTTAAAAGTTAAAGCCACTGTTTAAAAGGCACATGCAAAACCTCTGCTACGCTTAATAAAACCCTCATGGAACATATCTGCTTCCCATAAAAATATTTATATTTCCATAGTGCGCACAGTTACACTTCTCCAATGTGTTTACTCTCCGAATTTGCCTGTTGTTTGTCAAAATTGAAGACTTACAGTAAATAAAGCCGCACTGCATCAGAACAGTAGCTCGGGCGAGTTTATGACTCGTGGTGACCCGTGAAGAATGGGGGCAACCGCCGAATTCTGGCCTCTGTTTTTGGCTTTTATTGTACAGTGCTATGAGAAATCCTTATGCAGCCTGCTTTATACAGCTGCCAGTCTTTACATTCAAACAGACTTGTCTCTGTGTACAAAACTATGTTACAAATAAGTTGAGTTCAGAGTCCTGTTATATGAAGTTTTGACACTATACAAATTTCAGTGTTAACTATAATCATATGTTTTTGTTTCATCTACTTAAAATACATGCTTTGGATTGACATAAAACAATTAAGTGGAAAAACGATAATTACTCTATTTATTTAGTTGGAGTCACCTTTTATGTATTGTTTTATGAACCAAACACTATACAAATTTCAATGTTGACTATAATTTTGTAAAAACGAAAGCAACAGTTAAGTTTTGTCTCATCTACTTAAAACAAATGCTTTGGATTGACATAAAACAATTAAGTGGAAAAAGATCTCTACTCTTTTTATTTAGTTGGAGTCACTTTTTTGTCCCATTTATTAACAGGACACTATACAAATTTCAACGTTAACTATAATCATACGTTTTTTGTCTCATCTACTTAACATAGATGCTTTGGATTGACACAAAACAATTAAGTGGAAAAGATGACTACTCTTTTTAATTTAGCTGGAGTCACTTGTTTTGTCCTTTTTCATGAACAGGACACTATACAAATTTCAATGTGAACTATAATTTTTGTAAAGCAACAGTTAAGTTTTTGTCTCATCTACTTAAAATAGATGCTTTGGATTGACATAAAACATTAGTGGGAAAAAGATCTCTACTCGTTTCATTTAGTTGGAGTCACTTGTTTGTCCCGTTTTATGAACAGGACACTATAAAATTTCAATGTTAACTATAATCATACGTTTTTGTCTTGTCTACTTAAAATAGATGCTTTGGATTGACATACAACAATTAAGTGGAAAAAGAGCTCTACTCGTTTTATTTAGTTGAAGTCACTTTTTTGTCCCGTTTTATGAACAGGACACTATACAAATTTCAATTTGAACTATACTCATATTTTTTTGTCTCATCTACTTAAAATAGATGCTTTGGATTGACATAAAACAATTAAGTGGAAAAATATGACTACTCTTTTTATTTAGTTGGAGTCACTTTTTTGTTTACTGTGCATTTCTTTAATTATTTTAGTTTTGTCCTGACCAGTTTCAGTCATGATTTTGTTTTCCAATCAGAATCGAGCCACAACAACTTTTACTCCATTGTCAAAACTTGTGAAAACAAGTCGCACAAAGGCAATTAAAACGGTGATACCCTCCTTTTCTGCAGCGTTTGTCTCCCCCCCCCCCCCTTTGTCTCCCCTGTCAGTAGCCCGCGCCGCTCTCGTGTCCAAATCAAATGTTTAAAAGATGTTTTTAAGGAGCTTGGAAGTATTGGGGCGGGAGAGAGAGAGAGAGGGGGAAAGGCTGCGCTCGGTCAGACACGCAGCTGTTCGGCCCGGGCTGCTCCCCACAGAAGCAGGGATGGCTCTAATGTGTTGTGAAAGCCCAAAGATTCTACCAATCACCACCACCTATTACCATGTTAACCCCCCGACCCCTCCGCGCAGTCTACGGGGGTCGCCGGGGAGCGCCGCCGGGAGGAAATGAAAAAAGCATGCCGCGGTACAGGAGCAGAAGAGCGCAGCCAAAAGGGAGCGCATTCAGGTGGCGCTGCCCGCTATCGATTAACAGCTAAATGATCGCGATTTTGATGTAGCGCCGCTGCTCATTGAAGTCACCGTTTATGAACATCTGGCTTGTAAATCTGTCAGTACAGCCACAAAAAGTCCCAGCTTCCAGGGACCACCAGAACTTTATGTTATTTTTACTGTATAAACTGAAATATATAAATGTTTTATCCCGTATCCGTACTGGCGCGGTCAAAAAGCAGCTTTCTATATAGCTTTGATTGGGGGACTTGAATAAAACGCAAGGCAGGGTTTTATATTCCTCTTTGTTTTGAGGCTGCCTAAGTGAAATCCCTCGTGTGCTTTCTAATTAAATCCACTCGGTTGGTAAAGAAAAAAAAAAAGCTCCACTTTTTTTTTAAATCTCTGCCTTTATTTATGACATCATTTTTCACCGTGTTTCTCCTGGACGGCTTTGTCCGCGGTGTCAGACAGTTTTGCCGGGAACACAAAGTCGCCAAATATTGTTTAGTTACTCGACACAAACCGCATTACTCCATCCCCGCTGTCGATGCATGTTTCAGGACATTTTTCATTTAAGACCAGGCATTTAGAAACCCCGTGATAAATGGCGGTGACTTAAGACTGCGGCTATATAAGAAGAAGAAGAAGAAGAAGAAAAAAAAAGTGGTCTCATTAAAATTTATCTTGGCGTTCGGATCAAGCGATTTCCCTTTAATTGCTTGAAATACATTTTTTTATAACTCCTCTACACTGGCACACGAGGAGGGGCAGAATAATTTTCAACATGTGTGGCGCCCTCTCAAGCCTCGCTCTCTCTCTCTCTCGGGGGAACGTTATATTTTCCCTATTACAAACTTAATTACATATAAGACAATTAAGTCGAGGCGGCGATTTACGCTTACGCAGACGGATCCGAGTCGCTGCAATCAAAAGGAATTGAACTCTCCCATACTCCCATAAGAGGAGGGGTAAGGGGGGGAAGAAGTTTGATAATTTGCAGGGAAACTGTATATGTATGTGAGAAATTCTGTTGCATAAGTGCCGCTTTAGATCTAAAACCGCAGGGCCTTGCTTTCTTGGAGACGTCCTAAAAGTGATCCAGACGTGCTGCCCCTCCCTCCTTCTCGCGTCCCGGGTTGGGGAGACTCCTCGAAGCCCACTCATCAATAGGTAATTTGAAATAGCCAGGGGGCGGGGGCAAAAAAAAATCCGAGAGCTTCAGTGGCTGCTACTGTGCGCGGTGAAGACGCGCTCAAAAGCGAAGGCTACTTAGCTATGCTTAATTGTACCCCTGAGGCATTACGTGTTACCTAATCCCAGCAGGGTCGCACTGACGGAGCTACAAAACAACGTCCCGTGTATGTTTATGGACTGCGCACCGGGGCTATTAGCACTTATTAGAGCCGGTGTTTGGGTCGTGCAATTCCTATGGGTAATCACCGCGTTAATGCAATGACTGTTTAATCAGAACTAGATGAATTTGCACTAACAGTAGAAAGTCGGACTTAATGCGGCTTTAAATAGGTCGTGATTAAAGTAAACGGCGAGTGTCATGGGAACGGCGCGGCGGCAAATCCGTCTTTTGTGTTTGCGAAGGAATGGTTCTCGTTTCGTTTCGCAAAAGCGTGTGTTTAAGCTGAAGCCGGACGATGTTTACGCGTCGGGGTTTGCGGGCGTGGACGGTAACGTTTCTGGGAATGCCCCCGCGTTGTAAGATGTTTGTTTTTTTGCGGCGTCCCGTTGATGTGCAGTCATCCGAAACGTGTTGAATGTGCTGATTCACGTGCAAAATAGACGGACCTTTCCCCCCCCCCCCCGGCTCCAACAATAGCTGTGACAAGACATTTGAAACATGGAGTCTTAAATCGAGCGGTGTGATGTAAATCCACTGATTAAAGTCACCGCGGGACATTGCTGGGTGTTGCTTCGTCACTGCAGCGTCTAAACTCTCTAAATTTGGTTTTGTCCTGCAGTATCACAAAGCCTTGAACTTGCAGGCGACTTGTTTACGTCAACCTGACAGCATTGCTCCCTGAAAGTGGTGAAATGTGCTTATAAACCCATCCCCGTGAAGAAATGTTTAAGGAAAGTTAGTAATGAGTTTAAATATATGACATTTAAATGCTCCCTGTTCCATTGTTTGTAAAAGGGCCGGCTGTGCCAAACGTGCACCTAAGAATCGGCTGTCTAGTTGATTATCAAAATAAAGCATTGTAAAGAGGACGTGATGGATCTGTTGTTAAAGCAAAGCCGCTACATATCCAAGAAGACGAGCTGGTGATGTCCCGCTACCCGCAACGTTACGAGTCAGCTTTGAGCAGGGGCGAGCCAGTTCAGTTTTGACCAAATTTAAACTTGACTGGAGCTTACAGCCTATGGGCCAGAGTAACGCCTCATTGAAAGCTAAGACCTACAAACCTGATCTGTAACTGATCTGTAACTGTAACTTTTTTTGTTGCTTTGTTGCCACATTTTTGCCATGTTTTCCTTTCTTTTTCTGTCTTGTTTTCGTAGGTTTTTTTGTCTTGTTTTCTTAGGGATTTTTTGTCTTGTTTTCATAGGTTTTTTTGTCTTGTTTTTGTAGTTTTTTGTCTTGTTTTCGTTGTTTTTCTTGCCTGGTTTTTGTCTGTTTTCGAGTTTTGTTGTCTTGTTTATGTATTTGTCTTGTTTTCGTAGTTTTTTGTCTTGTTTTTGTGTTTTTTGCCTTGTTTTTGTAGTTTTTTTGTCTTGTTTATTTGTCTTGTTTTGTAGTTTTTTGTCTTGTTTTTGTAGTTTTTTTTTTTTTTTGTCTTGTTTTTGTAGTTTTTTTGTCTTGTTTATTTGCCTTGTTTTTGTAGTTTTTTGTCTTGTTTTTGTAGTTTTGTCTTGTTTTTGTAGTTTTTTGTCTTGTTTATTTGTCTTGTTTTGTAGTTTTTTGTCTTGTTTATTTGTCTTGTTTTTGTAGTTTTTTGTCTTGTTTTTGTAGTTTTTTGTCTTGTTTATTTGTCTTGTTTTTGTAGTTTTTTGTCTTGTTTTGTAGTTTTTTTGTCTTGTTTATTTGTCTTGTTTTTGTAGTTTTTTGTCTTGTTTTTGTAGTTTTTTTGTCTTGTTTATTTGTCTTGTTTTTGTAGTTTTTTGTCTTGTTTTTGTAGTTTTTTTTGTCTTGTTTATTTGTCTTGTTTTGTAGTTTTTTGTCTTGTTTTCGTTGTTTTTCTTGCCTGGTTTTTGTCTTGTTTTCGTAGTTTTGTGTCTTGTTTATTTATTTGTCTTGTTTTTGTAGTTTTTTTTTAAATCTTGTTTTTGTAGTTTTTGTCTTGTTTTCGTTGTTTTTCTTGCCTGGTTTTTGTATTGTTTTTGTCTTGTTTTTGTAGTTTTGTTGTCTTGTTTATCTATTAGTCTTGTTTTCGTAGTTTTTGTTTTTTTGTCACTTTTTTGTCGTGTTTCTGACGTGTTTTCGTCACTTTTTCGTCGTGTTTTCGTCACTTCTTTTTTGTCGCTCATTTATGGCTTTTTTGTGGCTCTTTTCATCACTTTTTCCATCATGTTTTTGTCGCTCTTTTGCTGCTTTTTTTGTCACTTTTTCGTTGCATCTTCATCCTCGTTTTCGTTACTACATTGACGCTTTGTTCAAGGTTCTTTTAGATTTAGGTAAAGCCAAACTGGCCATAATGGGCTCGGTTTAGGTGGGGGTTAAGAGGTTAACTCTATTTCCTGTGTGGAATGTTCCGCCGTACGGCTTTTATGTAAATACTTTGAAGCGTATTATGCCAAACTTATCCACATTTTTTTGGTTGCTCTGTGGGTAATTGCTGTTATACTTAGGCGACCTGCCAATTTAGTTCGAGTGAAAGATACCAATTTTCATCCCTGCTTATTAATCAAGCTGCATCTTCTCACAAATCATCGCAGAGTGGATATTGTTTTGCTGTTCCCTTAAACGGGATGCCAGAAGCGGCGAGCGCTGCAAACTACCACATACTACGCATAGCTGTGATTTTTGCATCCAGCCATAATTACTAGGTAGCGTTCTGCCCTGGCGTTATCCAGTGAAGCTTTTAATGCTGCTCTGCGCTATTTTCACACTTAACAAGATCCTCCGGCCCCTTCATCCGTTTCAGTTGCGTCACACTTTGGCGAATTATCGTTAACCGATATAAGCCCACTGAGAGGAAGTCACTACCTAACACTGTTTGGAGGCTGGTCTAACTTGGTGAATCAGAATGCCAATGTTATAGTCAGAAAAACATCATTGCCTTAATGGTCCAGGACTGTCAGTCTGAATCTGAATTCTGGAGTTTCTTGGTGAAATTTAAAGTGGGAAGAAACACAAAAGTCTAAACCAAAGGACTAAACCAGCGAGATCTAAACCTGGAGAAAAAAAAGATCTTAATTAGATCTAGAATCGAACGAATGGCGGTTTTAATTAAAGGGGGGGTATTATGTAAAATCGATTTTTTCAAGCTTTATATCATGTTATTATGTCATTCCCTCATTAAACACATGCCTGGAGTGTTGCCTTGGCTCATTCACATATTTTTGAGTAATCAGTAAAAACTTAGACGGCAGCCATTTTAGGTGTAGCTATGCCTCAGTCCTCCTAGGAACGCCCCCACCTCCTGGAGACGCCTCTGGACCTTTCGTCACCAGCCAAGCCACCAACCACTGCTCCTCAGCTCAGCAGAGCCCCCTCCCCGCACAGTAGTGTTGTTTAGATGCCACAGCAGTGTGCTGAAGGGGGCGTGTCGGAAAGCTTCTTAAAGAGACAGAGGCCTATTTCAAGACGTTCAGTACAGCCATTTTGAGAGAGCAATTTTATTCAAGGCAGTTATTTTAATTTACTGCATATACAGACCAACAGAAGGTTACGTCATCATTGTAGTATGCTATAGACTGGTGCTATGTGATTGAAAAAAGCATAATACCCCCTCTTTAAAGCTGAACTGGAGAAAATGTATTTGATTAAGCGCAAGTTGAGTTTCCAAAATGTAGAAATGAAATCAGAAAAGTGCAAAGCATTTTTTAAAAGTCTTTTGTTTCAACCAATCGGCATCATATCTAATCATCTAAGCATTTGTATATCTCTTTTTTTCACAACTGAGTATGATACACATCACAACAAAGAGCTATTGCGATGAATTGCAAAACGCGGAGTGGAGTTTGCATGTTCTCCCCATTGGACCGGTGTTTCCTTAAAGGGAATCTTCTGAGTTACATTATGCGGTGAAAGATGTTAGTTTTGTACCTTATAGTTGTAGGGAGTTCACTTGAAATACTCGAAGGGTTTGCGCGAGAAAATAAGCGGGAAACACTGCTGTTGAGGTTGCGTTCCAGCAGTTTGAGAAGCGCTGGCCTAACATTATATGCTTCCCTGTCTGCTCTCTCCCCCGTGTTTGCCTTTTCCCTTCCACTCAGCCGTTCAGCCGAGTTATTTTCAGTCCGCTCACGGTCTTAAGCGCAGATGATACGGCAAACCACAGGTAACCCGAACGCCATTGTGCGCCGCGCCTCCCCTTTTGCTTTTTCCGGGAGCGGGGGGGGGGGGGGCCCACCGCCTGTTTCTCTAAGGAGGAAATATGGAGTGTCGGGCCTACTGCGTGTTTGGGTTCAGCCCGTAACGACGTGAGCGAGGAGTCGACCCGACGGCACCTACACAAGGCCCTACCTGTTCCGCGGAGCTTTTCCCGTCGTGTTATTTTAATCTCGGAGGAATGCGGTATCCCCTCTTGACTCCTCCAGACTCCACTCTCAACATATAAACCTACTTAGGCGGCCAGCGGATCGTGAAAGCAGCAGTGGACGCGTTAGCCGTGTTTTGTGTTTGATTATTTATGTCAGAGTGAGAGGAGATAAGTGCAGAGCGGACTGACTTTGATCAATGATGTGGCTGTGGGTCAGTGTAGCTGAGAGAGGTACAATGTGCGAACAATATGTGACCATGCCTAGGCTTTACCCAAAGTCATAATTATTAATCACTTTACTAAAGAAGACGGTCTGACTTCCTCTGAACTATGGACGATGGAGTTTGAATGGGACACTTCAGAGACTAAAGTGCAATTCATACACCCTATATTATGATTATGATCACTTACAAGGCAGTGTTTAGTCCTTTAAATCGAGATAAGTCCTGGTTCAGACTAGGGCTGAAAGATATATCGTTATCGTATTGATATCGAGTTATGGACATTAAAATCGAAAAAGCAAGTTAGAAACGATATAGATTTTCATCAGTAAAACTGTACTCTTTATTATTATGTTTTTATTTTTCTGACAAATGCTTGGTTTTCAGCTAACCCATAGTTATATCGTATCGTATCGATATCGAGATATCTGGCATGAATATCGAGATATGAAATTTTGTCCATATCGTTCAGCCCTAGTTCAGACCTACTTACTAGAACTAGAGAATACTAAGTCAGGATTAAGTTAGGTCTAAGTGAGGACTGACTCCATATTAGACCAGGACTAAACCAGGACCAAAGCAGGACTTCACCAGATCTGGACAACAAAGACTCACTAGAGCAGACTCTAACGAGCCCTTCCTCACAGCAAAAAAGGTCCCAGATTCAATATCCAGGAAAGGTTTTCAGGGTTTCCTCCATAAAACCATGACAATACCTGTAGAGGCCAAGATGAATGCATCGCATGGCTACAATCCGACATGTAGTGTTTAGGTGCATTTGTGTTCCATTTGTGTTAATCTTCTCATGTTAAGTTCAGTTATTATGAATCCATGGTCTAAAGCGAGCGTGCTGGACCCAAAAAGATGAAACAGGAAAACAAAAAAGCTCCGCACAACTCGAGTTTGCCCCACAGTTTTGCGGAGCTTTTTGTTTTCCTACGATCAAAGCCTGTCTGATCAATTTATCAAGAGTCACTTTTGGTCCACTGAAAATGGTTCCATGATCCCCTTCTCTGGGATCCTTCAGTTGAGAAGCACTGGGCAAAAAAATCTCGTGGAAATACATGTAACAGCCAAAACAAAACCCCATTTGACCATAGTGTGAAGCCAATCCCCCTGCCTGTGGCCGTACAGTAGCGCGGGTGTGTTCAGTCACTGTTTATGTGCGTGAAAGGTGCCCGTGACAGGAAGACAAGTCGGCCTGATTAATGCGCTCACTCAAAGTGGCACCTGGAACCAATCCCCCCCACCCCCTCCCTCCGCCTCTCCTTCCTCCTGCCGCCCCGTCCCATGTGCGCTCCACTCACTGCGCTTTGCGCGGCGTTCGACAGGGCCCAGGGCTTGTAGTGGGAGCGCACACGAGATGAGAGGAGAAGAAAAGAAAGGTGTGTCTGAACAATAGGACTGCAGCGGTGGGAGGGGAGGGGATGGCATTAATAGCGCGCAGGCCCCATCTCCTAATTGCTCAAATTACCTGCCCACACATCGGGCCCCCTGCCAACGCAGAGGTGTGAACACGGCAGATCAAATACACCTGAAAATCGCAGCGCCCACCCAGCAGCCAACGCCCACGGCCGGCTTTTAACAGCGGTCTGCACAGGATGAGGACTGAAATAAGATGAGGCTTTTTATTTGAAAACCATAGATCATTATTATTGACATTGACATTGACACTGACCATTTTACTCTGTATCATGAAGAAGTGTTTTTATATAGAGAGGATGTGCACTTGTACATCTTTTTTATATGAAACAGCCCTCAAATGTTATGAAACAGATTCCATAACTCATGCCCCGACATCACCTGCATGCTCGCTATAAAACAATTGTATTCATACTAGACCAGTAATACCACACATAGACAAGAATATATGCTAAAAGTTCTTAACCTATCAGCTATATAATAAAACCAAGTACACGCACACTTATACTGCACAGCATCAGTCATGGATGTAATCTGCTCTGTTGCACTTAGATCTGCTGCTATCACTTTATATCACTTTATCACTTACTTTATACACATACACCTCTGTAAATATAATCCTACTGTTGTTCTATGTCAATTGTTGTCGTCTTACCATATTTTACTTTTGTATCTTAGTTATTTAAAGCAGTACTAAGTAACTCTTGCCCTAGAGGTCATAAGCGCAACTGCAGGTGTCTTAGCAAGTTACGATTTTTTTAACTTATTAAATGTCTTGGAGAGTAAATACTACGCTGACAGAAAGGTGAAGGGAGAGAGGGGTGTTGTACATCCAGTTAAACAATGGGAATATTTTTTTCACTCAAACTTGGCTGTAAATACTGTTTAAAGTGGCGCTATCCCACAGTTAGCTTTGCCCGTTAGCCTGTTAGCTTCTTCTTCGTGATTGTATTAGTGTGTATTGGTTGCTACGCCCCGGTGGCAGTCAAGTTGCAAGCATGGTTTTCTGGCCAGAGACACCAGGGGGAGATGAAAGACCCTCCAATCATCCCATTAAAACTTGTATTACCCCCAGAGGGACTACGGAAAGGATTTATTAAGGTAAAACACGTTACTTAGTACTGCTTTAATATTCCTTATGCATGCCCCCTAAAGCCTTATAGTTTAAAGTTTTATAGCTTATTTTTTATCTAAATTCTGTGTTATATGTTTTATGTTGCACGTCCGCATCAAGAAAAAATCCTAGTTTGTGAACCTAGTTTCTGATTCTGATTCTGATTCAACATCAGAAACAATGACAGTCCTATCTCTCAGACAGTAATGAGTCAGTAGTGCTATTGTATTTCAATAAAAGTGACTCACTGACACCGAAGAGGTTTCTTGCTCCTTTTTTCCCCCTGCTGTGTTTGCATCAGCCCAATGATTTGATAGGTATTTTAATGTCGGGCAAGTACGGGGCAATCAGAAGCTGTGCAGACATGGGACCGTGTTTTTATGAGGCAAAATGTGCTTAAATTGTAATCGATTTGGCACATAGAAATGATCACGCCTTTCATTATGTTCTGAGCATAGTTATTGAGAAACAGATAATGGGTTTAAACCTATGTAGGACGTTCTTGTTATATTACGGTCTTGCATTTAGTCATTACAGTGAAACTCATAACCCATGTGACTATAAAACCTGCTGAACTAAAACAACGGCTTAATCAACAGTGAGACCTGAATAGCACAAAAGGATGGATCGGTTTGCGTTCACGCGACGTCCTGTCCGGGGCAACACAAGACTTTGACTCTTTGAAGCCACCTCCCATCTGGCACTGCTGCGGGGGCGTCCACTTACCGTCAATCACTCTCCCCTCCCTCCCCTTCATCCGTGCCCTGCGTCCTTCCCCCTCTCACCCACGCGCTCGGGGAAAAAGGCTGCCGATGACAAACGCGACGGGGCGGCGATACGTGGGTCACCGCAGCAATCAGGAGCCAAAGCGAGCGGGAGAGAGAGTTACACACCTGTGGCACACATACAAGGTTTTCGGACGCTGCGAAATACGAGGCTGCTGGAATGATCGAGATCGCAATCGGAGTGGTTGAAATAAGCAAACGGGTTCAGTTATATAATTCAATCTCTTCTGTGAACAGCAAAACTATCCAATCTTCATGGTTCCATCTTCCAAAATTCAATCAATTTTTGTCGAAACTTGGCCTTTTAGCTGTATTTTTGAGTCTCCATTGTCACTGCTCCTGAAAATATGACTCATTTAGATGGCTGACCTCTGTTGCAAGTGATAATTATCTTTTTATTTCAGTGAAGCAGCAATTTTAATGAAGAAAGGTTATTTTGTTTGAATTTTTAAGCTGCTGACAGGAAGTGACATAGTTAGCGGTAAAGCCCCGTAGCGGTTTGACTCATTTCCCATTGACATAACATGGTTGGCACGGCAACACTTTGTTTTCCCCCCATCTATGTCACTTCACTACAAAAAAACTCTTTAATACCACAATCAATATTTCTGAAACTCAATAGAGAGTTACTGAACATACTTATTTATCAGGCACAATTAGCCAAAAATGCTGCACCTACTGCTATAAAAGTAATATTTACCAAAATCGCTACATCCGGGTTAGCGGAGAAAAATGCTAACAGGGCAGCAGCTACGCTAAACCCGGAGTAGCGACTTTAGTAAATCTTACTTTTTTAGCAGTAGGTGCGGAATTTTTGGCTAATGATAATAAATAAGTATGTTCAGTAACTCTCCGTTGAGTTTCAGAAATATTGATGGTTGTTTTTACGAGTTTTTTATGTTTTTTTCTCGCATATTTTGCCCGTTTGCTAGGACCCGGAAGCGGAAGTCATGACGTCACACTTCACAAACGTATAAGGAAGCGAATTATAAAACATCACAAAAATGGCCAAACTAAAGAAAGCTGGGTGAAATGTTTTAGCAACATCTTAAATATAATTGTGTTAATTATGTTTAGCAAAACGCGTGTCTAATGTGTCATATATGCACTTTAAAACATTTCTAACATCCTAATTCTTTCAGGCAGCAACACGGTCACTGTAAACAATAGCCTGTTAGTGCAATGAAAAAGGCTGTATAAATTAGATGCACTCAATGGCATTGGCATGTGGGGCTTTTACCAGAACAAAACCAATGTTATTACACTAAAAATGTGGTATAAGCAACACTGTGTAACATTTCACCCAATAATAGGATAAAATAGAAGAGAATAGAATCGTAATACTGATATGTTTCATTATGGAAAAGTAGCTAAAAGTAAAATGACCAAGCGTTCCTACTCCTACATTGCAAAAAGTAACTAGATTAGTTTAAATGTCTCCATTTGAGCATAATAATCCAAATCTGACCTGTTTTGACTAGTTAAGATTTAGTTGAGCATTTGACCTAGATCGTTTCGCCTGTTCTGAGATGTTTCTGACTTGTTTCAATAAATTTCGTCTTCATTTCAGGTCATTTTCTTTGCCAATGGGGTAAGAAAATTGGTCTTATTCCATTGGCGGTTTTACTTTCTATTTTAAGCGAGATTGCCTCAAAACTAGTCTGAAATGTCATCAAATTAGCAAAGTAAACTTAGTCCGATCAGGAAAAAAGTCTATAAAAAAGATATATTTCCTTGATTCAAGTCATTTAAGCCAATGCTTTTTGTAGTGTAAGACCCGACTGTAACTTTACTGGCGTCTCCAGCTCGAGATTTAAATAGCTTAAGTCCTTTTCCAAATCCATTCTTTGATTACTCGCCGATAAAAGTAGCGTCATCTGTGTGGAGCTGGTCATTAGGGGGCATGGTTTGTATTGGCAACAGGTCAATCCAAAATGCCAAGCACTGTGCCTTTAACTTTAAGTGATATAGACGTTTGCTTTTCTCTTGTAGATACACACAAACGCTCCCAGTGAAATGGAACACCCCCTGAGACACAAAGGGGGCTGGGGGGAGTGTGTGTAGGTGTGTGTAGTCTGATAGGAGGCTTTGAACTCTGACTGTTGTTTAGCTGGTACTGACAAGTCTCCGGGGAGAAAGGGGAAGCTGTGCATACCAGGCGGCATTGTGCTAAGAGGCCTCCAGAGAAAACAGATAAAAAAGAAAACGTTGGACGGCAGTATAATTCAATAAGTCAATATTTTTTATTTTTCTTGTGAATACCAGGATTTTTCACGATAATATGGGTTTATTCATCAAATTGCTAATAATGTGAGCGATGTCCGTGTGAGCGTCCAGTCGTGCATAAGTGGATAAAGGTTTTTGAGACGCCATATGTACTGGGTTGTCTTAGTGTTGAGGACATTTAAGGCTGAGAGGCTAAATGAGTGAGCGGCTCAAATCATTTGGTGTCATTACTCATTGCCGTTATTTGGCAGTGAGGACAAACATTCCCTTCATCCGATTTTGGCAAAAACCCTAACTAGACTTGCGCTGTTATGGGTGAAACTTACTTTCCCTCGATTTTATTCTCTCTGTAAGTAAATTTACTCTCATTTGACCAATCCATCAAACAGTGCTCATTATACTATGTTACACTATATACTGTAAATTTGTCTTGGACCACTCTGGGTACCCCCTACCTCAAGTGTTGTTGCAGTTTATTTGGAAAGCAGATACTTAAAATGACTATTTGTAAATAAAAATACTCCCCAAACTACACATTTTCCTGCAAAAATATAACTTTTGCTGTCAAATAATGTCCAGTTTCACTTTCTTTTAAATCTGAAATAGTTCCAAGTACTAAGCGCTAATTGCTCGAGTACCCTAAGGGGTCCCCATACCTCATGTATTCACTTTTTTCAGTACCATAGAGAATATTCATCAAGTGTTCAAGGCCCTGTGTCTGATTTAATTCTAAGTTGTGGGACAAATTGATTTTGATTGTGAAGAAAGGCCTTTGTGTGCTGTACATCTAATTATAAAGCCTGGTCATAAAGTAGAAGGTGTCGTCGTTTCATTATAGCGGCAGTATTGCACTCTTTAAGTTCTCATAAAGTGCTCATAAACTCGTCTTAAAGTGCACATGACACATCAGACGCAACCTTTGCCAAAACACAGTTGACACAATTATATTTAAGATTTTGCTAAAAAAAAATAATTACCCAGCTTTCTTTAGTTCTTTAGATTTTTATAGTTTCACTTCCTTATTGGGCACTGACAGGAAGTGACTGTCGGCGTATTCTTTACTATATGGACAGAAGACGGAGACTCGTTCTATTAAAATTAATCATGGTTTTATTCCCTAAATTACAAACTAAAACACAAGTCAGCTTGAGCGCTACATCTTGGTGGTCCAGCGAGAAGAGAAGAGAGAGAGAGAGACCCTCTTCCTGAACACCACATAAGAACATGAAGTAGGCGTGTCCTTGTCGAACCAATCAGCGCTCTTGGAATGTTCTTGTCGTCACTTCCTCTGCACAATCTGACTCCTCCTTCTAACACACTGCCCCCCAGTGGCTCCAACAGTAAAGACAATAACAATGGCGCAGTAAAATGGAATGGCCGGTCAGTCATAAACCCCAGTTTCAAATGAACCTTAAAGCACAGATTACATTAAAGCAGTACTAAGTAACTCTTGCCCCTAGAGGCCATAAGCGCAACTGCAGGTGTCTTAGCAAGTTACGATTTTTTTAACATCTTGGAGAGTAAATACTACGCTGACAGAAAAGGTGAAGGGAGAGAGGGGTGTTGTACATCCAATTATACAATGCGAATATTTTTTTTCACTCAAACGTGGCTGTAAATACTGTTTAAAGTGGCGCTAGCCCGCAGTTAGCTTTGCCCGTTAGCCTGTTAGCTTCTTCTTTGTGATTCCATTAGTGTGTATTGCTTGCTCTGCCCCGGTGGCAGTCAAGTTGCAAGCATGGTTTTCTGGCCAGAGACACCAGGGAGAGATGAAAGACCCTCCAATCATCCCATTAACACTTGTATTACCCACAGAGGGACTACGGAAAGGATTTATTAAGGTAAACACGTTACTTAGTACTGCTTTAACATAGTTTTATATATAATCACTAAAGCCTAGTATGATAAAAAATATGTATAGACATATTTCCACATGACATAGATAGAGGCAAACGATTTTAAACTGTTGCCGCGCCAACCATGTTATGTCAATGGCAAATGAGTCAAACTGCTATGAAGCTTTACCTCAGTCTATGTCACTTCCTGTCAGTAGCTTAAAAAAAAAATCAAATACAAATCAAAAGCATTAAAACCTGTCATATGCACTGTAAGAATTGTGACTTTAGGAATGTGTTTGGACCACATCTATTATTATTTATAGGGGGGGGGGGGGAAGCAAAGTTGTTTCTGCTTGTACAGCAAATGTTAGAAAACAGCAAGCAAACAACCAAGCGCTAGGTATATTGTGTTCTCTTGTGTCACTGAGGCAGAACTAGAACTTAACTTCTCCATCCATCTGTCTACCTATCCGTCTGTCTGTTTGATCAGAGCACTAGTATATAGACCTACATACTGTCTGTGATCCTTTCTGGGACAGCCTCTCACTCTGTCGCTGAATCCTGTCTGTCACTCACTCACGCAGCTGCCCTGTCGCAAGCGTCTGTAGCTCATTTTGTTGTCACTTTTAAAACTTTTTTCTGTCAACTGTTGCGCTGTTCATTCGATCTTTTGTCATTCCCCAAAAGAAATAGGTCTCTCTCTCCCTCCCCTTTATTCTGCAACTTGTACCGATAACAAGCCTCTTCTTTCCAGTTTTTCCTCCCCCCCCCTCGGTGCTGAATGAGCAAAGGAGCATCCCAGAGGAGCGGGAATTTTTTATTAGTGTGATATTTTCAAAGTTGCGCTCCCGCTACGGCTTTTCTTCCACTCTTGAGATGGAATATTAGGCTGCAGCTTCAATTCTGTTTGTGTGCACGCGTGTTTGTGTGAGGGAGTGGAAACGGCGCGCACGGGGAGCAGAGGCAATTCAAAGTTACGGCTTAATGACAGGCTAGCAGCTCCGCTCTTTTGAATCGCATTGTTTTCGTTTTATTTCGACTCGGAGAAGGGGGGGGGGGGGGGAAAGAAGCCCAAACGGGACAGAAAGGGAGCAGTGTAGTCTCAGGAGAATTGGTCTCGACACAAACAAAAATAGCGCTTTTTTTTTTTTTTTTTCTTTCTTTCTTTTTTGCTGACAAACACTTTTTAGTGCGGGGGTGTTTGGGAATTCTTTGTTTTCTTATTCATAGCGTTTCAGCGCAGAAACAGAGGTGAAGAATGCGGCTCTGATTTACTGTAGACTTAATTGCACGGTGGAGAAAGAGGAACGGGTAATTAAGGCACTAAAGATCGATCAAATGGACCATATGTCGCAAACTTTAGCGCTGCGATTGTTGTGAAAAGAAACGGTTTACAATTGTTATCGCAATATTATATCCATATTGCAATAAAGCTATGGAAATGAAGGAGGGCTTTCACCTAACTTACATGTGTCAAAGTTCAGTTTTTGTCATAATCCCTTTTTTAGTATTTGCCAAGGTCTTGTTTGACACAAAACTTTTGATTATTGATTGATTCACTTTCATGGAAATGTGACAAAATAGTAAAACTAAACAGTGACATACAATTTTATGAAGTCCTATGCTTCCATTCATTCACACGTGGTTAATAGCTTAACAGCATTGTGGCCACTTTGATTGAATCCAACTTTCCTTTCTTTTGCTGCTTGATCAATAGGTAGTTTACAAATGTCATTGAAGGAAGAAAAAAGAAAGAAAGAAAGAAGGAAAGGAAAGAAGAAAGAAAGAATGAAAGGAAGAAAAAAGAAAGGAAGGAAGGGAGGGAAGGAAGACAGGAAGGAAGGAAGAAAAAAAGAAAGAAAGAAGGAAAGGAAGGAAGACAGGAAGGAAGAGGAAGGAAGAAAAAATGAAAGGAAGAAAAAGAAAGGAAGGAAGGAGGAAGGAAGAAAGGGAGGAAGGAAGGAAGAAAGGAAGACAGGAAGGAAGAAAGAAAGGAAGGAAGAAAGAAAGAAAGAAAGAAAGGAAGACAGGAAGAAAGGAAGGAAGAAAGAAAGGAGGAAGGAAAGAAGGAAGAAAAAGGAAGGAAGGAAGGAAGGAAGACAGGAAGGAAGAAAGAAAGGGAGGGAGAAGGAAGGAAGGAAGGAAGAAAGAAAGGGAGGAAGAAAGAAAGGAAGACAGGAAGGAAGAAAGAAAGGGAGGGAGGAAAGGAAGGAAGGAAGGAAGAAAGAAAGAAAGGGAGGAAGAAAGAAAGGAAGACAGGAAGGAAGAAAGAAAGGGAGGGAGGAAAGGAAGGAAGGAAGAAAGAAAGAAAGGGAGGAAGGAAGGAAGGAAGAAAGAAAGAAAAGAAAGGAAGACAGGAAGGAAGGAAGAAAGGAAGACAGGAAGGAAGAAAGAAAGGGAGGGAGGAAGGAAGGAAGGAAGGAAGAAAGAAAGAAAGGGAGGAAGAAAGAAAGGAAGACAGGAAGGAAGAAAGAAAGGGAGGGAGGAAAGGAAGGAAGGAAGAAAGAAAGAAAGGGAGGAAGGAAGGAAGGAAGAAAGAAAGAAAAGAAAGGAAGACAGGAAGGAAGGAAGAAAGGGAGGAAGGAAGGAAGGAAGGAAGGAAGAAAGAATGGAAGGAAGAAAGAGGAAGGAAGGAAGAATGGAAGGAAGACAGGAAGGAAGAAAGAAAGAAAGGAAGGAAGAAAGAAAGAAAGGAAGACAGGAAGGAAGAAGAAAGGAAGAAGAAGGAAGGAAGACAGGAGGAAGAAAGAAAGAAGAAGAAGAAAGGGAGGAAGGAAGGAAGGAAGGAAGGAAGAAAGAAAGGAAGGAAGAAAGGGAGGAAGGAAGAAAGAAAGGAAGGAAGAAAGGGAGGAAGGAAGAAAGAAAGGAAGGAAGAAAGGGAGGAAGGAAGGAAGAAGAAAGAAAGGAGGGAGGAAGGAAGGAAGAAAGAAGGAAGGAAGAAAGGATTAAAATAGCACGGTAACAAGGGATAATGCGTTGTGTTGCCTTATATCCATAATACTACACAGAGAATCCTGTACTAATCATTGTCTTCATGCAGGGTTTTAGGATTAGGTTTTTAATTCCTTGAGCAGTTTATTTGAGATGTAATGCCATTTCCACCCTAGTCCCAGATTATTACTATGTTTTACATCAGATTTAGCAGTTCAAGTAAAATCTAAAATCATATGCAATCATATCTATCATGTTATGAATAAGTGTTACGTTATGGATCATATTTGACTATTTTTGGGGCATATTTGACATGAACGGTAGATTCTCCACAGGCAGATAGATACACACGCCCTTCCTGCAGGACCTTGCCGATGCAGCAGTCTCCCTGGTAAACAAACAGAGCGAGGCTGCTGGGAGGCTTCACCGGGCCCCCAAATTACAGTCTGGTTAACCAAAGTCTGTGAGCCAGCCCTTTACTGCTGCTCACACACACATAAGACACACACATGACCCATACACATACAATAGGTTTATTACGCAGACCTTAAAGAAGTCACGGAGGCGCTCTTTAAATACAGTCAGGCCCTTTGCAGCGGCTCTTTGTCTGCGCTGTAGGCGAGCAAAGAGTTAAAACTTTATAGACACGAGCGCGACTGGGAGGGAAGCACACCCCGAGGGCTCATCATAAATATTACCCAATCATCAGCGTCGCAGCGTGAGGCGATTACTGATGAAAAAGAATCCACCACAATGTAAACAGAGCTTTAATGTTTACAGGCTTCCACTCTACCTGTTTTATGATTGAAGTCTTTATTTACTGGCAGCGCAAACCACTAAAGGCAACACGTCGGATACGCTTTCTGACCGTGCCGTGGTCGGGCCCAGTCTCAGCTTGATTGTGCAGAGGCCAAGATGTGCTTTTGCAGCTTTGGTGGTTCATTTAACTGTTATATGTTGTATAGAGTAGTTTTGATACTGTGCTTGATACTTGTATTGTTGACAGAGACAAGAGTCAGTCATTTAAAGTGCTTTGTTTTATGGCACACTTTTTATTTATTAGATTATTTTGAAGTATCAATACTGTCACTTGAGTTAAGTTACTTTTTTTGGCCTATCTTTGTTGTGTATACTATGGAAATATTAGACATTTCACATTGTTGATGTACGGTACTCCAATGTTTTCCCCACATACATTTTGATTGTACTTTTTCTTGGGTGATTATTGGGGCTTCTACTACTCCTGAACTGATATTACTTTTACATTTTGACTCCTCTTCCCACTTCATATCTTACACTTACCTTTTACTGTGAACACAAAAACGGGAGACTTTCAATGTGTGGCTTGAGAAACATAAATTGGACATACATCTAGAGAGGAGTGTGTGTGTTTTTTTTAGAGAAAGTCCCGCTGATTTCATGGAAAGAACCATGCAAAGGGAGTAGGTTTTTACAGAGCTTACTCAGGAGAAGCTGAACTTTGTTAATTGCCTGTAAATGGGTTCTGCAACTACTGGGGACAGTTTTGTGTCTCCAGAGGACGCCTGAATATATCACAGTGATCTATGGCGCCATTAAATCCAGTTAAAACATTTAAGTTGATCACTTCTCAGGAAATTATTCCCCATAAATCTAATGCTTCCAGAGTCACAGTGTATTTCGAGTGCACAATTTAATTGTCAGCCAGAGACCACATACCAACAAGCCCTTTGCCAGAAAGGGATTTCTACTGCTCTGTATGTGACGCTGAGCTTAGGCGTGCTGAAGGCAACGCCACAGAATAGGCTGCTCTTGAAGGACAAGGTTTCACAATGTAATTGATGTTCCCAGTGGGACGGAGCACTGGAGGAGTCTCCTGTTCATGACTCGATTTAGATGCTATAAATTTGGCGTTGTTAGAGTTACAGCAGGGGGGAAGAGCAGATCCGAGATGAAAACGCTCTGTCCTGGAATAACCGAGGACTTGTGAATACGTGTGGAAAAACAAGGTCATAGGGCGCTGAATCAAACAATAGTCATTGATCTTATGTTAAATCATGTTTTCCCCGGCACACTAGATGTTTCTTCCACTGAGGTCTTCTCGAAAGATGGCTGGGACTGATTTTGTCAAAGGACATTGCAACCAGCTATTAAAAGTAAACCCCATCCTTTCCCTTCTCCCGGGTTCACCCCACCTTGTCGTGAGTCACTCCTGCCCAGTAGCCTAATAGGCAGAGCGTAATTACAGACTTGAAGATTTTTACCACAGGCCTATTTGAGTGAGCCTCATCAGCCATGACACTTAACTTCATTTAACGCACAACGCACTTGACTTTTCAACTTTTAGCGGGCACCTTCTGGGACAGGCTGTGTTGTTGGACTCGCCATTTTGATCGTTTTGACGTTTAAATTGTGTTGAATTCATGTGGCTCCAGGATGCAGGGTTCAGTCTGAGGGTGCTTGGCGGCTCTTCGCTGTGAATGAGGGCTCGCTGGACTGCAATCAGCGGGCAATCGAGGGAGAGACGCGAGAGGCATCCAAACTGTCGGAAGTTGACGCTTGATGCAGGTCCAGAGCTGTGCCTGCCCATCGGAGATCATGTTTATCTGATGGGCTGTTCTTTCTGACATATTGACTGACTTGCCTAACAGTTCTGCTAGAGAAATTACCGTATTGGATGTTCTGAACCGCTTTCTAACGCGACTGGTTCAATTTTACACAGATGTAAATTGAATTAACAAAAGAAACAGCATAGCGCCGGAGACCACACAAGTGAGGGCCTTTTTCACTGCCCGATTTTAGGCATAGCAGTTTTGACCTGTTTTCTTTAAAGAAGACAAATCATGCAAAAATCGACTTTCCTTTGTCAAAGACTTGGAGTAATATTTCACTACATTCACCCAATCCTCGAGTAATCTTATTAGTTTGAACTACTTCTGTACTTCCTGGAAACAACTGTGTCATTGTTAAAATTAGAAAAGGTCCTCCACATTGTTAAAGCGCATAAACTGTAAACCATGCTGTAAATCAAAACAGAAAGTTAGTTTTTTTACACGTTATTCCCAGTGTCGCCTGCAGGAGGAGCCCCAGGTAAAGTCTGCACCAGCTCTAGTGCGTGTTTTTAAGTCTATTGTTAAAGGAACAAACCTGCCTAACTGTAAATTTAGATTTTGTGAAGCAAATACGTCTCAAGGGGAAATTAATAAGACTGACTTCTTGCAAACTTTAAAAGCTTAATAAAGTGCTACACTGTATTAGTTATTCACTCACACTCATGGGTAATAGGAGTAACAGGAGCGTGGCTGCCAGTCTGCAACTTCGTCCACCACCATATACTCAGTAACACCCTACATTCACACAGGGACTTAAATCAAGAGCAAATTTACTTATTTCAAGGAACCTTTTTACTATATCTAGAACTTTTTGCACCGCAGGCAATTTTACAATATTTCCCATACATTTTGACAAGACAGTGCCCATTCCACGAGTACAGCCATATTCCATTCAAATGTTCCAAGACAAAATGTGTATAGTAAATCACCAGCCCTGGGTTTACTGCGTCTATGGTTAAATGTTTATGTCTGTGTTCAATTGAGCATCGCTGGACTTTTCCCCCCGTTTCCATCTTGTTGTTATTGCTCAGATACATACTACATCTCCATTCAGAAAAAGCAGGGGTGGAAACGGCCCAGTGACAGCCGATAGCCCCCTGTGTGCGAGTCCGAGCCGCCGTCCGCTGTGCCTCTGTCCATAGTCACTCCATCTATCTGGCCAGTGCCGCCGTACCTCACATAAATCATCCTCAATCGACTCCACAGACAGGCCCAACAGGGGAGAAATCTAGTTCTATAAATCTGGTATTAGTTTTACCTTGCATAATGAACACAAGACTAAACGACCCTGGACACATGAGAACAGCGTGTCTTGCAGATGTACTATAAATATTTTGATACTAGCCGGCTAGTTTGCAGAGGGGAAGTCGAGCAGTGAAATACACAGAGGAAGGGAAATGTGTAAAGTGGAATGTTGGCGTAGCCCGAGTGTCTGTATTGTCTTTAGCACCTACAGAGGGTCCCGGTCCAAGAAAAACGCTCTTTACAGGGTTCCTGTTCCCAGCCGCGGTGCCGTACCACTCCTGGATACGCTGCGTTTGCTTCAGCCCAGTACTCCAACAGGTCTCTGAGGAGGGGTCGTAGTGTTTGATTAATAGCTGGATCAGAGGTGATTGAGTGATAGATGGTTTTAGGGGAGCACAGTCGCCTCAGGGACAGGGTCTGGGAAAAGGCTGTTAGTGCAGGTTTGATGGGTGGAACAGCTGAGTTAAAGTGAAAGACTAATAATAGCATAGCTAATGACACAATGGCTGCATAGAGAGCAGCAGCCAAATAAATGTAGATATTTTGTTGCAGTTACAAACTCTGAAAATATACCTCAGTCATTGAAAACTGGAAAATCTGAAATCCCCCTTGCTTTGGCGTGTTTTTGGCCCCAGCCCCGGGCACTGTCACTGTACCCCATCAGGCCGGAGCCACATAGACCCACACATATAGAACAGTGTTCACACAGTGCTGTGACAGCAGGTGGTGTGGGACACGTCAACATCTGAAGGCCTCTGGCTGCCAGGGAGAGCCTCAGCTCGGCGCCCAGTCGCTCTGATCTATCATTGGGCTCTTTAATAGCAGCCCTCGTCACATATTACTGCTTTATTTTCTCCTTCGCCATCTCCCAGCCCACAGAAGTTCCTTTTTTGTTCCTATTTTTAAGTACAAGTGATCTCAATTAGGGACCTCCATGAAGGCGGTAGGCGGCAGACAGTCAGAGCAATAAGAGCAGAGAGGAAATTGTCTTTGTACCCCCTCTCCCCCTCACTCGCCTCCTGCCACAAGCAGGGAGCAGCCGCCCCCTCCGCGGCTCCATCTCTTTCCATTCTGCCATTTCCACTGCTCAGTGAAATATCATACAAACTGTTTTCTACATCCAACTGATGAATAAATTCATTAAATTGTATAGGCGCCACGACTCCTGCCGTCTCCATTTCCAACACAAAACATGAATCACGCTCCTTGAAAATGGGTTGCCCAGAGAGACGTGCGTACACACCGCAAAACGTGCCGTCCTTGTCCTAACGGTTCACTGTGATGTCACGGGCTCAGTGACAAACAGTCATTAAGGGCTTTTCTGTGATCTGGGATCAGTGTGAGATTGTGCTGATGAGGTCAGGAGGAGTAATGTTTCTGCCCATCGTCATCCTCCTCCTCGCTGCCGCCTCTACTTCTGCTGAGGGCGACTTGGTCTCCTAATTGACACGCCCTGTTGGCCCGTGAACAGCCAGGGTTGTACCTGGAGGCTAGTTTTGTGGCTAGACGTCTTGTTGGTTGGTTTGGTGATTGGCGAGTGGACCACATCGTTGGCTGGTTTGCTGATTGGTTAGCTGGCAAGCGCCGCTGTTTGGTGGCCTGCCAAACATGGAAATATCCCGTTAGAGCTGAAAAGCCTGGGCATCGTCACAAGCCTCTTCTAGAAACCTATAATTAAGTGTCTTGAAAAATGTGAAATGGAGCCTTAATCCTAAGTTCTAAGGGCACTTTTCCTGTTGAATGATGGGAGTGTACCAGTGGTAAAAAGGAGGAAGAGGGATGTGGAGAGATCTATTTGTAAAAGAAGAAAATGACAAAACCTTGTGTTCGCCCTGAAGTGTCACCTCTGCCCAGACGTTTCTAAGGAGGGCCATGAGATTAGGTGTTGAGGCCCTCCATCATGACATTCAAAAAAATGTTTGAACTCAAAGGAGACGTATCATGACAAATTTACTTGTATGAGCTTTTAAGCATGTTTCGTTGTCAAAACACACCAGGGGTAATATTTAACTTCTTTCACATAGAACACAGAACTTTCATCCAGTTCAAAGTGTATTCATCATGCCGCCAGTGATATGCTAGCTTGCCGTAAGCGAAAAGAGAAAGCTTGTTTTCACCGTCCTCCTATCCTGACAAGCCAATTCTCACTCCAACACTGACTTTTCCTCGCATAGATATCATGTCAAGCTTTAAAACGTAACCTATAAATGCTCGAATTTTTTGTTTCATGCCTGAGTTATTCATGACATGTTGACTCTAAGATCTCTTTTATTCGTCAAGATCAGATAATGACCATATGTTCTTGGAATATTCCAGTAGAGAGAGTGCTTGATATATTTTAAGTTTGCAAAACCAAGATTTGGGCTTTGCCTGGTTTAAGTAATCTGTCAATACAATTTAAAGCAATACTCAGTGATACGGTGGCCCCTGTCTTCAAGTGTCACTTTGAATTTGTCAAAGTGTGAAAAAGATGCTTGGAAAAATGGCACCGGAGCGAAAGGCAGAACTGTCAGCCGGTTTGACGACTGCTGCGGCGTCTGTGTGTGTGTGTGTGTGTGTGAGTTTCTGGGGTGCACGGATGGTTCACGCCGCCTTTGTCCTTCCAAGAGGGATCAGGACCAGCAACTTTTATTACACGCCTTGGTATCTCGACAGGAAAATGCCGTCAAAGCGCCTCGGCTGAGTTTGATTTTTATTGAAAACAAATAATCGGAGGCGAAGCGGCAGTAAGAGGGCGAAACACTATATTACCATAAATCATAAAAGGCAGGGTCGCGCTGGATGCCGTATATACCGGTGCGGTTCTGTCGGCGGCAGCGACTCGTCCTACTGTGCAGCGACTCGGAGCCGGTGTAACACAGTAGATGAGCGATACCAGAGCAGAGAGAGAGAGAGAGAGAGAGAGGGGGCTCCAGCTGTGCAGCAGGCCTCTGTCAATGAGCCGCTGTATGCTAGATTCATTACTCCGCGATATTAAGTCTGCTAATGCTCCGCGTGATCGCTTGTAACAGAGTTCGTACAGCCATGAAAGCCTGGAAATTGAAAATGCCATTTCCTTGGCAAAGTTGCGGAGAATTTATATCTTCGGTCAATGTTTTGGAAATGAGAAAGTTATTAAATGACTGTCAGACTTTCTTTTTTTTTTTTTTTTTTTATTACTGTCAGTTCTGCTGGTTTTATTTCAATCTACTGTATATGTTTACTTTATAGAACAAATTCATATAGTGTGGGTTCAGACCGTTTTTGAAAGTATTTTAATTCTATCATTTACCTTTTCTAGTCATAAACATTTCTTTTCCATTGGTAAAAATCTACACTGAGTACCCTGTAATAATACACTGAAAATACAAATACATTTATTTTTTTAAACAATATACATAATTGTGTGATGAAGGAAAGTATCCAGACCCTATACATTTACCACAGTACTATTTCATTGCTCTTAAACTATTTTTCCAATCCTGTATGTAGATTCTTTATAAATACGCAAAAACAATTTGAACTTTTGAACAAGGGGTCATCCAAAAGTCAGTAACATCATCTGCGTCAAATCCAATCCAGCGTTCAAATTAAATCCAGCCATTACTATTGACAAAATGGGCGAATGATACCGATTGACTAAGTTTTAAAATGCGGATTGTGTCATAGGATAAAGCGACATAAAGCAGTCTCTTCCTTTGTGTGTACACTGTATATATGAAAGACATCAAACGGTGCATTTGAGAGCCGGTGTGACAGACAGCCCAGGCCCAGGCCCAGGCCCGGGCGTAGAGGAGCTGTGAGGCAGATGCTGGATGTGAGAAGCCAAAACCGGAGTCAGATGGGACACGGGCTCTTTGATGCTCGGAGCTTGTCGGGGTCGAAGTCACGACTACTACAGGGGAAATCAAGAGGTCTTCCGGGGCCGCTACTACTACTAAAAATTACACCCTGATTGACTTTAATCATTCTCGTTCCATATCGCTGGGGGTCGGACGCAACTTTCTCCGGGCCTGTGGTGTCGGGCAAAAAAAAATGTTTATTGGGCTGGGTTGCTGTGGGATTGGATCGGGCTGCGTGATATGGATAATACAATATATTCCTCATAACTGTCTGGGACATTGTGGTATTATTAAGACATTCACTAAAACTAGCATGTCCCGTAAGATAAACATGATCTTATTCACTTAGGTTGTTGTTTTTGTCCCATCCAATTTGGTCAAAACAAGTATTACAATGGGAATCGGGAAAAGGGAGGACTAAAACTGAACTGGCACGTTGGAAGTTGCCATGCGTTTTTTGTTTGAGGCTGTCAGATTGAAGACCTTGCTATCTGGATATTGAGACGACTTTGCTTTTTTGTCCTCTTTTCGGTTACTCCCTTCTCAGTTTTTGCTCAAGTTTAGACCCAATAAAGTCCCGTTAAAGATTGATTTTTTTTTTTTTGTCTCACTCTGCACTCGGGGGGGGGGGGGGGGCGTGAAGCGTTTTCAGAACCGCCGCTTTACAAGGAGAGACACACTGGCTCCGACGTATATTTTCAAAAATCCCGAAAGTAACACAATCCGCTGCACTTGGATCGCTCAAATACCGGGCTCAGCTGTAAAACAATTTCCACCGTCGATAATTTGCGCTTACGTGTTATTATATCATTTTTACTAACTGCGTTTAACATGTTTTCGCCGTTAGTCAGCGGCGATTTCGTCTGCGAACGTAACCCAACTCCCTCGAATAAGCTTCTCCACGGTTCCTGCAAGGCCATGTTTATGACTATTACAGATTTAATTACTACTATTGACTTCTATCCACCCGTGAATTGTTAGTTGATCTTTGCGAATACTTGGACAATGCAGACCATATTTTTCTGGTGTTTGGGGCACGTCTCGGGGAAGTGTAACTCAATCGCTTGAGCTTTTTTTTTAGTCCTTCCATTCCACATGAGGAGGTGCCATATGCGTGTCAGAGCTTTACTGACATTATATACAGTGGGTTGAGTGAGGTTCAGTTTTTAGACTTCTTTTATTTATTGTTTTATTTTATAGAAGTCTGAAACTAAACTTTTCTAAAGATTTTCCAACACTATAACATGGAGATATATATATAGATATTTTTAATTACATTCTCTTTAAAGGGCAATTTCCATTCACTCTCTTCGTCATCGTCAGCCACCCAAATAACCTGGCAGCTGTGGCACCCAGAAGTTTTTTTTTTCTTCTTTCTTTTCTATTTTATTTTGGACATATCAAAGGCTCTCTGTCACACATACACAGTGCAATAAAAAATGTTGTTTGGTAGAAACCGGGGAAAAAAAGGGGGAAGGCGCACATGTTGCTGTCGTGTGATGTGGCACTTCAGTCGCGGGATGGGCAAACCCGGGGGCCCAGAGCGCGCGGGGGTGAAGCCGAGAGCCGTGAGAGGGGCTGACGGAGGGGAGATGATGCCCTCTACAGTTGACACTCGTGAGGGGAGAGGGGGGCGGGGGCTTCGCTGGGATCCATGCATGCTCTGAGCACTTCATACAATGCTTTTCTATTGTGGACCTCACGGCAAATGTTATATTGCATCTTCGTTCAAAATGGCGTGAAAGGATTTTTAGATTAAAATGATTAAATATGTGACATTTTCGCATTTCTCTTATTGTGAATATTGTGTTTTCTTTCCAATTGCCTTTCTCCTATTGCTTGACTTGACACAAATACATAAACATCCCTTAGTTAGAGGCACATTTCACACACCAAAAAAAATCAATATAACGTTTTTTCTATCACCTGCTTGTTGTGGTGTTGTTGCTGTTAAATACGGTTGTCATGGGGAACATTGTTTAACCCCTGCCTTAACCGAGTGCATTTACCCCAGTTCGGCTTTACCCAAATCTAAAAGGTCACAAGCCTATAGGCCAGTCTTAACGCCTCAATTGAAAGCTCAGATCTATACACAACTGATCTAAATGGATCTTTTCCCCTTGCGTTCTTTCTTGATCCATCGCTTTTTCGCTGGGTTTGCATCCTATTTTTTGCCACATTTTCATCACATTTTGTTTACTTTTTTTGTTGCTCTTATGTGGCTTTTTGTCGTGTGTTTTGGTCACACATTTTGGTCACTTTTTTGTCACTTTTTTCGACGCTCTTATGAGGCTTTTTTTCAAGAAGTCAAACTGGAGAAAATGTGCTTGGTTCAAGGGGGTTAAGAGGTTTTCAAATACAAAGTTTGTAAAGCCCTTTATCATCTTAAATAACTGGAAAAGTATTTTACCAGTGATCTTTGCTGGCTTGTGGAACATCGTTTCCACTTCACATCTATGGAAGAAAGCAATAATTGACAAAACAATATTCTTTTAATCACCCATCAGTGCCACCTAGTGACATGCTGGCAGAACATACTTTTTTTTCGTTTTTTTGTGCCTGATATTCTTTCAGAACGCTGATAATGAGCATCGCCTGATTCACTTTTGATTTATCTGTACTGTTTGCCGTGTCGTTTGCTTATTCAAACCACATTTCACTGATTAACCTGTTGCGTTATTTACAACCCTCAGCCGACATATCCTGTGGCGTTAATAATGCGAAACCGTGTGCCACCATTTGTTTGCCAAGCTGTCTGCGGCTGAAAAGACAAATGTGACAAGGCCAGGGGCAGCCGCGTGTCCCCAAGGGCCATAAATCGGCCCCGTGTGTTCAAACAGAATAGCCTGTACCTGTACACCTGCACCGCCGCTCTTTCCCCTGTGCCCGAATGAAACTCTACTCTGCCTGACTCAGCGCTCTCCGGTGACGCACTCGCTCCTGTTCTGCTCCTCTCACTCGCGCCCAGCCGGCTCTGTGGACGCTCTGGCTGCGGTAACTCTACACGGGACAGAGCCATGCGCGCGCTTTGACGTTCTGGACATGAGCAGCGGCAGAGTCAGGAGCGCTCGGAGGGTCCAGGGAACATGCCGGTACGTAGAGAGTGAACGCGCAGACGTTGCGCGCAGTGGGACCGAGGCGTGATAGATTATGGCGGAGGGAATGGATCTGGCTCCACACACCACGTGTTGGAGTCGCATCAGCGCAATAATTGCTGCGCGCTCGAGCTATATAAACCACAAAAGACCACGCACGGGAAACCCCGGCCTCCAAAACTCTAACCGCTACAAAAACTGGATTCGTTTTTCCGCCTCCTTCATCTTCACCGGCCGCTTTTTTCTTCTTTTTTTCACCCACTTTTAACTTTTAACCCCTCGAACCTCTCGTCGCTTGTTCCGGGAAATGTGTGCTCTCTTCACGCGTCGCGGGGTTATAAATAGTTGTTTTAAGTATTGTCCAAAGCCTTTGAACACTTTTTGTGTGTGTATGTACATAGCCTGCGGGCTCTCAGAAAGCCTTTCAGTTTGGCACAAAGACTTCAATGACGCACCTGGAGCAGCGCTTTGACTTCGCATTGAAGGAAGACGCACAAAAGTTTTTGAGCGGCTGGCTCCACTGTTCCATTTCACGGCGGCTCTTTTTGTAATTGTATAGCCCTTTGCGCTCACGGACTTGCATTGATGTTATTTATATCCTGATTTGAATCCGCGTAATGGCGTACGGACTTTGAACGTTCCGCTTGTACGTTCTCGCTGGTGTTTTTTCTTGTCGGAGATTTGAAAGCCCTCACAAAAGTTGGAGCGTGCGAACGCTCATTTTCCACTGGCGTGCGCGCTCAGCCCCAGAGTCTCCTCAGAGTCTGTCAGAGTGTGAGAGGCGCAGGCAGAGCGCAGCTGGATAGACCTTCAGTGCCGTGTCGTTTGGTAACCTCCGCTGTTGTGATGCGCATTCCCGTAGATCCCAGCGCCAGTCGGAGGTTCAGCCCGCCGTCCAACAGCCTCCAGCCGCTCCCAGGGAAGATGAACGATGTGAGCTCCCCGGCGGCCGGGCAGCCTGACGCGGCGGTGCCCAGACTGCGGCCGCACGAGAACCGCAGCATGGCCGAGATCATCGCGGACCACCCCGCGGAGCTCGTGCGCACAGACAGCCCCAACTTTCTGTGCTCCGTGCTGCCGTCCCACTGGCGCTGCAACAAGACTCTGCCTGTCGCCTTCAAGGTGAGTAACGCGTCGATTGTGCATGTTTTTGTTTTAGCAAACGAACTAATAAATGTTGATCTTTAACTGTTTTGTTCCACGAGGCTGCCTTGCTATGTTGTGATTCCTAAATGACCCCATTGGTTTGACCTTAAATAAACAATAATTGAAGTTGTTTATCTTACATTAAAAATTACATTCAATTACACAGTTTAGAAATGTTATTTTTATAGTCTTACAGTGTTAAAGAAGATGCTTGTAAACCACAGCAAACATTACAACACAATTCTATTCAATGTTACTCCAGACAATATGATTTGTAAACAAGTAATTCATATTGATATTATGCTGTATTTTCAATGTACCTTACAGCTGTTATTATATTTTACAACATAAACCAACGCATTGTTTTCAAACAGACAAGTATCCAGACGCCCAGATAAAACAAAACATTTTTAATAAAGTTCTCCCGTATCAAAGGCGTAATAGTTTCAACCACTGCAATTTTCTGCTCCCATGATGCTGAGCTGCAACAGGCCTCTCCGTAATGGCGTGACACATATTATTTCAAATCTGCATCAAAGACAAAAGCCAGAGTGAAAATTTGTAGCTGCAGTGTTGGCCGTGAATCAAGTGTGACACGTTTTTAAAATATAAGTGGGATTTAACTGGTATTATTACTACAGCTCAGTAATTATGGCGGCTTTGTAGCGCCTACTCACGTCCTTTTATCTGTCTCCAGGAGTCTAAATGATAACAGCAGGCCCCTGAGCCCTTGTTTCGTACACAGAGATCTTGATCAAACTCATCATCAAAAAACACTCGGAGAGACTTAGATTAAATCCATTTATCAACATATTTTTTTTAAGAAGAAGAAGAGTGCCAGGATGTAAAACAAGTAAAAAAAAAAAAACCTATTTATTGACTTTCAGCTGGTTATATAAAATACATGTTCAAAATCCACATTGTAACACCCACTATTTATTTAACCGCACAATCTGCATATTAACAATTGAAACCCGCTCTATTTCCGGGAGTAAATATCCTATTCATTTCTTAGACTTAAAAAGAAAAAAAAAAGTTCAGACCATAAACAATAATTACATTTTCTTCAATATATATATTTTTGTTTATAAAGTTTCAGACAAAACAAATCTAATCGTGTGTTTTCTGGTCATGGTTTACCACACAGTATAAATATAATTTTTTTAATCATGTTTTTTAATTACTTCTGGAACCAGAGTGGGTTACAAAGTGGGCGGGACTCTTCAGCGTCATCCAGGCCTCTATCACCGGAGCCCACGATTCAAATAAACAATGATGCAGACACTGTCATTGTTTACTTTTATGTATTTTGTTTATTTGATTGTAGCCATCCACTCCTTTCCATCTGTTGTACATGTTTTAGTGGAAGGGAAACCCTCACTGATATGGGGAGAGCTACTAAAATAATAACAAGGTGCGCTTTTCCCTCCTCATCTTTTGCCCACTGTGTGCAGGTGGTTGCCCTGGGCGACATACCGGATGGCACAGTCGTCACGGTGATGGCGGGGAACGACGAGAACTACTCCGCCGAGCTGCGGAACGCGTCCGGCGTGATGAAGAATCAGGTGGCGCGCTTCAACGACCTGAGATTTGTGGGCCGCAGCGGCAGAGGTGAGCTCCAATTAGGGGTGTCCAGGTTAACGAACTTTTTAAAATTGATATTATGTTTAATCGTGGTTAAAGCCACACCGCGTAGAATTTTACCCAATAAATAAAAATCAAATACAAGCATTTATTTTACGACAGATATTTTCAGCATTGAAAAATACCTCATAAATGTACAAACAAACATGTGCCTTTGCTGTGAGCGGCTCAGCTCTCCTAAGACGTGACTGTGACTTTACCGGGAGTGGGTACGTCTCCAGCTCGTCTCCATGGAGATGTGACTAAAGTCTGCCCAATTTGAGATTTAAATAGTTTAGGTTCTCATTGAAATCCATTCTTTGATTACCCACTGCAGAAATAACATATTCTGTGTTGAGCTGGTCATTAAAAGCATGTTTTGTACTGATGGCAACAGTATAGTCCAAAATGTTACGCAGTGTGCCTTTAAAGATAGAACATTACTAAGAATCTTGACGGAAAAATAGAAGCGTGTGCATGTGTAGTCGATACCCTAAAAGTAATTACCGTGTTTTCAAGCTGCTGCACCAAAATACTTAAATGCGAGTGCAAACTGGAGCAGCATCTTAAAGCAGGGGAGCCCAAAGTGCGGCCCGGGGCCCATAAGTGGCCCTCGGACTAGTTTTGATGGCCCTGAGAATTGGCACACAGAGATGGTACTTTTTTTCTTTACAGCAAGTTTCATAACTCTACATAATTATAACCCCAAAAAACAAACTTTTTATTGTGGGAATCAAATGGTTTTAAGGTTCCTAGCCAAAATAAAGGTGTGGGGCATGGGTTAAACCCCTTAACCCCCGCCTGAACCGAGCACGTTTTCTCCAGTTCGGCTTTACCCAAAGCTAAAACGAAGACAAGGATGATGTAAAACAAGGATGACAACATGTCAAAAAAGTGAACAAAAAAGTTGATGAAAAACTGACGAAAACACAACCAAAAACTAATGAAAAAGTGACAAAAACGCAGCAATTTCTTTCTACAAAAACGTGACAAAAAGTGTCAAAAATATGACAAATAATAACAGCATGGCAACAACGTGAGGAAAAAGCTTTGATCACTTTGTTGGTCTTAGCTTTCAAATGAGACATTACACTGGCCTATAGGCTGTAAGCTCCAGTTGAGAAAATGTTTAGATTTGGTAATGCCGAACTGGAGAAAATGTGTCTGGTTAAGGTGGGGGTTAAGAGGTTAAAACTCTGCTTGAGGTTTTCACTGCATTGGCACCGATCTGTGGCCCTCCACTCCGTATACTCTCCCTCAATGAAAAAAGTTTGGACACCCCTGTCTTAAAGTCTCATCTCTTCAAAGCTTCATCCAAAATCCTGGTGGTTTTGGCGACACAGAATCCTGAGCTCAGTTAAAGTAACTTAAAAAGTCGACATTTTGACTTCCATCGGCGGAGGCCACACCGGCAGCAGTAGCTATTAGGTGCAGTGGTGTGGATTAGTGGTCAGACTCTCTGTACGTGGCAACCACAAAATGATCTGCCCCACTCCAGCCCCGAAACCCCTCCGCCCTCGCGCCGCCACAGCCTGAATCATCCACCGCTCGGGGTTTCGAAATGGGTCCTAATGGAGGCAGTGATCAGACTCAGCAGGTGAAGTGACCAAAACGTTGTTACAAGATTTACATTAGTAACATAATTAAAAGCCTTTTTTATTTGAGTAAGAAGCTATAGATAATCTACACTTGATTAAGAGAGGCATCTTTATTATTTAGGCATTTTAGCTATTCCAATAAAGCCTGAGTCAGTTTCAGATTCTGGATACCCCATCCGCCTCAATCCTCAGAGTCTCAGTTTACATTTCACCTAAAGGCAACAATCCCTTTGTCTTATGAAAGGAAATTCTGCTTCGTAATGTGCACCATCCTGATCAGGGCTAGTCCATAAATATCTTCAGTATCGTGCTGTTATATTATTGTGTTTACTAAAACCTTTCACTGTATGTTCTATGATCTCTTAACGCCTGAACCGCGCACATTTTCTCCTGTTTGGCGTTACCCAAATCTAAAAGCTTCATGCAAAAAGAATATGAGACAAAAACGCAACAAAAGAGCGATAAAAAACATGAGAAAAATGTGTGACAAAAAGTGATGAAAAAGTGACAAAAAAAAGTGACGAAAAAGTGACAAAAAGTGACGTAAAAGTGATGAAAGAGTGACGAAGAAGTGACGTAAAAGTGATAAAGAAGTCACAAAAAAGTGACAAAAAAGTGACGAAAAGTGATAAAGAAGTGACGTAAAAGTGATGAAAAAGTGACAAAAAAGTGATAAAGAAGTCACAAAAAGTGACAAAAAAGTGACGAAAAGTGATAAAAAAGTGACGTAAAAGTGATGAAAAAGTGACAAAAAGTGACGTAAAAGTGATAAAGAAGTGACGTAAAAGTGATGAAAAAGTGACAAAAAGTGACGTAAAAGTGATGAAAAAGTGACAAAAAAGTGATAAAGTCACAAAAAGTGACGTAAAGTGATGAAAAAGTGACAAAAAGTGACGTAAAAGTGATAAAGAAGTGACGTAAAAGTGATGAAAAAGTGACAAAAAGTGATAAAGAAGTGACGTAAAAGTGATGAAAAAGTGATGAAAAAGTGACGTAAAAGTGATAAAAGAAGTGACGTAAAAGTGATGAAAAAGTGACAAAAAGTGATAAAGAAGTGACGTAACAGTGATGAAAAAGTGACAAAAAAGTGATAAAGAAGTGACGTAAAGTGATGAAAAAGTGACAAAAAGTGAAAAAAGTGACGTAAAAGTGATAAAGAAGTGACGTAAAAGTGATGAAAAAGTGACAAAAAGTGATAAAGAAGTGACGTAAAAGTGATGAAAAGTGATGAAAAAGTGACGTAAAAGTGATAAAGAAGTGACGTAAAAGTGATGAAAAAGTGACAAAAAAGTGATAAAGAAGTGACGTAACAGTGATGAAAAAGTGACAAAAAGTGATAAAGAAGTGACGTAAAAGTGATGAAAAAGTGACAAAAAAGTGATAAAGAAGTGATGAAAAAGTGAAAAAAAGTGATAAAGAAGTGATGTAAAAGTGATGAAAAAGTGACGTAAAAGTGATAAAGAAGTGACGTAAAAGTGACAAAAGTGACGTAAAAGTGATAAAGAAGTGACGTAAAAGTGATGAAAAAGTCACAAAAAAGTGATAAAGTCACAAAAAAGTGACGAAAAGTGATGAAAAAGTGACGTAAAAGTGATAAAGTGATGTAAAAGTGATGAAAAAGTGATAAAGAAGTCACAAAAAAGTGACGAAAAGTGATGAAAAAGTGACGTAAAAGTGATAAAGAAGTGACAAAAAAGTGACGAAAAGTGATGAAAAAGTGAAGTGATAAGTGACGTAAAAGTGATGAAAAAGTGATGAAAAAGTGACGTAAAAGTGATAAAGAAGTGATGTAAAAGTCACAAAAAAGTGACAAAAAAGTGACGAAAAGTGATGAAAAGGGAAGTGATAAGTGACGTAAAAGTGATGAAAAAGTGACAAAAAGTGACATAAAAGTGACGTAAAAGTGATGAAAAAGTGACAAAAAAGTGACAAAAAATTGATAAAAATGTTGCAAAAATGTGACTAAAACAGATTTTAAAAAAGCAATGAAAAAAAAAGTTAAGCGGTTAAATTATGAAAAAGTGTGATGTTACTTTTTTTTAAATGAAATTGTGTCAAAACAAGACAGAACAATATGCAATCAGCGCCAAAACGAGGATGAAATGGAACTAAATTAGAAGAATCGAGGCGTCTTGTGATTTTGCGTCACCTAAAACTCTCATAACAATATTGCGGCAGAATATTGTGCAGCCTTATTTCAATATTTCATTATTTTGGCTGCTCTATGTCGATGCATTTGCCAAATCACTCTTCCCATTTTTTAGTCAAAACATATTCATTTGCAAAGCTTTGAAGAATTTGCAGCACTTTTTCCGCTAACTTCCCTCACCTAAATTGACCCAGCTCATATCGAGGCGCTGTGGTTTAGCCTTTGCTGCTGCCTTTATGCTCTGCTCTCCTCGGGCTGTCAGGGTGTGCGACACAAACCGCCTTCTATTGGAACCGATGGCATTCCCGGCATATTTGGCAACGCTCAACTGACTATTTGCATCATTTCGCTGTCTGTTGCTAAATCGCGTTATTTACGACTCGGGGAATTGGCACCTCTGTTTTTTTTTTAGCAACTCCTCACACGTACAGTACTAATCAGCCCTGGGGGAAAATATTTGAGTACTTGTTTGAGAAAACGGTTTACAGTTCACGAGAATTTGACAGTGATAAGGTACTGTCGTGAAATGTCTGTGTTAGCTCGATTTAAAATTCAGAATATTTGTCTTTATAATATGTTTTTGCCTGTTAGGACATGGTGGTTTGACGTGTTCGGTAGTATATCTGATAGTCAACACTATAAATCAAAACTCTTACTCCACAAATGTACTTTGATTTAACAAGGCATTCCCGAAATCTTCCAACAGGTCAGAAAAAGTTGTTGATGTATGTTTCGGTATCGATCATAGACAGACAATACCTTAAAAAGTTCAACATTTCCAAACTACTTTATATCTCCTATTATTAAAAAAACAATAACAATATCTTCAGGCTCAATAAGTGATGTTGTTGCTTTAACAACATCCCCCCCCCCCCCCCCAGCACATTTTCTTCAGTTCAGCTTTACCCAAATCTAAAAGCTTCTCAACTGGAGCGCTACAGTGTAATGCCTCAGGGCACGGTAGCGCAACGGTTAGCGCTAGTGCTTCACAGCTAGAAGGTCCCAGGTTCCATACCCACCAGGACGGGGCCTTTCTGTGTGGAGTTTGCACGTTCTGTCTGTGTAGGGGTACTCCGGTTTCCCCTACCACTAAAAACATGTACAATTGCCTATTGTACATGTTTTTAGTTTTTAGGATGTTTGAGAGTGCGAATGTGGGACGATGGATGGAAATTACAACTGGTGTGGTGTGTTTACATGCATGAGACCCATGTATGTTCATTAACATGCACTGTCCCGACCAAATAAACCAATAAATAAATACATTTGAAAGCTAAGACCTATAGTGCGTTTTTGTCACTTTTTTTGTCGCTTCTTCGTCACTATTTTGATGCTTTTTTTTTTTTAAGCTTTTAGATTTGGGTAAAGCCAAACTGGAGAAAATGTGCTCTGTTCAGGTGGGGGTTAAGAGGTTAATAAGTACTTTGTGCATCTAATTCTAAAGCCTTTTTATTGATCAGGATGGCTGTTTGTTGTTGCTGTTGTTGTTGTTGTTGTTGTTGTTTGCCTCCACAGTACAAACTCATCCCTGAGAGGAATTGGGATGTTAGAAATGTTAGAACTTTACTCGTTCCCTTTTTTCCCCTTATATGTAGAAAAATCACAAACGCCGGAAAAAAATCTTATCTTTGCATTAAAATTGCTTAACAAGTGCTCGAATTAGGATCATTTATGCTGTTTTTGAGCAGGTTTGGACTGTCTTGGTAAAAAACGTCAAAGCAAATTTGCGTTCCATTGTTAATAAGAAAATCCAAATCAGCACAAATTCCGATAATCCAAGCACTTTCAAGTCATTTATATCGACGATAAGATGTCATTTTCCCCCAGCGTGTTATGCTTGTAAGTTAATGTCTGCATTTCACATTACCTTTGTTCATCTACATAATCCTGCTGTAGCTTTTAGTATTACTCACACGGTGTGGAGGAGTAGCCAAAGGGTTTACCCACAGATTATTCAAAAATAACATAACGTCTCAAGTACGGTTGCGGTGAAACTACTACAGTGTTTGAAGTACAATCACTTAATAAAGTACTGAGTGACTGCAATTCATCAGAAGTACCTCTGAGGAAACAGAAAAAGTGAGGCGTGATGTTTGGTATCCGTGGAGACCGTTGCGTGTTTCCCTTTTTTCCTTTTTTTTTTAGCCGTGACACAGAATCTAGTCACAGGAAATGACATAGGAGCCCGTGGAGATCAGGACTATGAGGTGTCTGAAATGAATACCCCGGCGAGCACCAGCCGATAGGAAGGAAGGCTGCTAAATGACGTGGCCCGAGAAAAGAGATTGACAAAGATTTACTGCTCTGGGATTCAAAGTGTGGCGAAAGGTAACGCAATAGGGAGGAGGGCTTCATTAAGTGCAGCCGATCCGCGTTGTGAAAGAGGCTTGCAAGCGCCTGTAATTGTGCTTTTAAACGCGCCGACAGTTCTTTACACACGACACAGATACAGTAACTCCAGTCTGTTGAAATGCTTGATAATCCTATTTTATTCTACGGTATTTCACATTCTATAACTTGACCGCTCAACCCCTACCTTAACCAAGCACATTTTTTCCAGTTCGGCTTGACCCAAATGTAAAGGCTTCTTGGGGGAAAAAAAGAAGAAGCAAAAAAAAGGTGACCAAAAAAAGTTATAAAAAGTGACCAAAAAAAGTGATAAAAAGTGGCAAAAATGTGGTGAAAAAGTGGCAAAAATGTGTGACGGAAACAACAAAAAAGCCACAAAAAGTGACAAAAATGCAACAAAAAAGTGACAAAAATGTGATGAAAAAGTGTCAAAAATGCGATGGAATTTTTTTTTTTTAAAGTGGCAACACAACGGCAACAACGCAAGAAAATAAATCAGTCTTGTAGGTCTTAGCTTGATAGGCTGTAAGCTCCAGTCGAGAAACTTTCCGATTTGGGTAAATCAGAACTGGAGAAAAGGTGGGGGTTAAGAGGTTAAAGCCACACAGCGTAGAATTTTACCCAATGAATAAAATTGAAATACACGCATTTATTTCATGACGGATATTTACATCATTGCAAAATACCTCACAGATGTACAAACAAACATGTGCTTTGGCTGTGAGCGGCTCAGCTCTCCTAAGACGGGCGTGGGTACGTCTCCAGCTCGTCGCCATGGAGACGAATTTGAAATTTAAACAGGTTAATCCATTCTTTGATTACCCACTGCAGAAATAACGTGATCTGTGTTGAGCCGGTGTTTTGTACTGATGGCAACAGTGTAGTCCAAAATGTTACGCAGTGTGCCTTTAATAAAACATACATGACGTAAGACAAACAGTGATTCAGCCCTGATTTCTTAGAGCAGTGGTTTCCAAAGTGGGGGAGTCACGGGACAGATCATTTCGAGACAATTTTTTTTTTTTTTTACATTTCTGACATTAAACTTCATGTATTTTGGATTGAAACAGCATATTATTGTGTGTGAAATTAAGCCAAATATCAAAATACAGTAGATACCAGATTTTAAGATGGGAGCCTGAAAGGTTTGCTCTAAGACAGGGGTTTTAGAGCACAAATCGCTTGCTGCCAAACACAGCTTTACACAAAAGGAGTTTCGCAAGACAACGCTCAGTGGAGGAAATTTGAAGCTTATACTGTAAACATAACAAAACACCACAAGGTTGTCAATGCAGCATAATAAGCATTAGAAAAAAAAACAATCTTTAAAATGTTGGGGATCCTAACTAAAATATTTCCTTTTTTAATTTTATTTTAATTTTTAATGTCTGTAAGTCAAGATATTATTATGATAAGCTTTCCCTGAACAATAATATTTCCATACTTTTAAGTGACATCCCCGTACCCTGCTTTCGCATTCAAAAGTGTTTGTTTATCGTTGAGCTCAAAAAGTATTGCATGTTTAGTCTGCCGTTGTTCCATAAACACCAAATGCCTCAAGTTGTCAACGTATACTTTTATTGGTTATATTTCAGAAATAAATTGTGTATAAAATGGAAACTCAAAAACACAGAAGAATCCTGTGGCCTATAAAAAAATAAATAAAAAAAAGGCTAAATACTTACATGGCAACAATGCATTACAAACTAAGCATGAAAGGAGGGTCGCATTTCTTGTTTGTTATAAATCTGCCTCCCATGGGACAAAGTGTGGGTGCAACTGATTTAGATCGTAATCTGGATGACGTTCTAGGAGAGCCACTGTCATGTGATCACGCATTTTACACAGAAGAACTCCAGAAAGTTTCAGTCCTGTCGAGACAAGTCACTCCTAATTATCCGATTAGCGGCGGCAGAGGCAGCGCCCTTAAAATCTAATTGTTGTAATGCATTTCACAGGGTAAAAATAGATAAAAGGATTTCCCCGGGATTATAAACGCTGTCCCATTATATCAGATGCCCACATACTCCAGTCAGGTATGCGGGACACCTGTTGGGTCTGCGCGCGGTTATCAGCCGAGGCATCTTATCACAACTATTGAGAGGGGATGTTTACAGTGAGCACGAAAGAGCAGCGGAAGCCCCTAGGGACAAAATCATCAAGTGACTTCCTCGATGTTTTCCAGTGATTATTTGTGGAGGGTAATTCTAATAATATTAATGAGTCACTTCCATTTGTAAAAGCTTTATTGTTCTACTTGTTTTGAAGGAAAAGCCAAAAGGAGTGAGGTCTTCTACAGCGCACTTAGTTTTTTTTTCATTCATTTATTTTATTGTGAGTTTTAAGACAATCACAAAATTAGACCAGAGACAATTACAAAAAACAGACAACAGATCTCAAGTGACACTGAACAAAAACAAATAAAATCAATAAAAAACAAACTAAGAATTTAGGCTGTATTGGTAGGAGTGCTATGAGATAGTGTGTGTGTGTGCGTGTGTGCGCATACTGTACTGAACATTTTAGAAAATAACAATAATTGTTATCATTGTCATCATCATCAACATCATCATCCATGACAATGTTACGATCATCCACACTGTCATTATACTGTATCTAATAATAACAATAATAGTGATCATAGTAATCATAATAATAATCATCATAATAATAATCATAATCACTGTCATGTTCAATAGTTATTGTCATCATCCTTGATACCATTAAGGTAAATTACTTTATGATCACGAAATTACTTATTACTTATGAATTACTAATTTTATACATCTGTTCTCCACCATTCTGCCCCTAATCTATATCTGTAGTGTTGTATTTTATTAGCGCACTTAGTTTTTATTATTTGTGCCATTGACCGAGCCCTTCTGTCTGCACTAAAACTCACAATTAATCACAGAATGATGAATGCATTATGGATCAGAGCAGGTTGACTCAGAAGCCATGCGAAGCAGTTGCAATCAACAATCAACTACTACTACTTTAAAGTACAAAAAGTAGTGTTTGGTCAATGTATATTTACATTCGTAAACATGGATTTTAAAGTGAAACATAGTGCCTAGACTTACATTACCAACCTAGAATTAAACGCGGCTGGGCTTTTCACAAAATTAAATGTGAGCAAATGCTTTAAATTATGTCAGCCTAGTATTAATAACAAATATAATAATCACATTTAAATGGACATTTTGAAAATGTGATTAATCTGATGTAAAAAACCATAATAATCAATTGACGGCACTATTGAGTACACATTAGGAGAAAATAAATTACATTAAGTTCACGAGTTGACAAATTGAGGGCGCAAGATTTTACTCATGTGATATTCTTCTATTTGGACCATGATCAAAAGCCTTCCCTGTGATGTGGCTTTGTTTACAGTGCTTTGTCATGGTTACCACACCGAAATCTAATTTTGCATAAAAAGCAAACAACAAACCAACAAACTATATTATCTCGTTTCCAATAGAGCTTGGTCAAAACCACTTAGGTTTCAAGGATTTATGTCATATGTTTCATAATAATAATAATAATAATATAATAATAATAATAATATTTTGAAATGTAAAATACTAGAGTTATCATTCACAAGCATTTGTGTCAGATGTATTTACGAATCATGACCTAGCATCTAACGGAGTTATTCTACAGGTATTTCCTTTGCTTTTCATATCGTTTTTTTTACTTATGTTAGATTATGTACAGCATTTGCTCGTCTCCTTTAAAGCAGGGGTTCCAAAGTGGGGGCCGCCAGATGATTTCAGGCCAATATCTTAAAAACATATGACATTTTGAATGTATTTTTGATTGACCATAGTTTATCTTTGTGAAATTAGACAAATTACAAATATGATATTCAAATAAACATTAATACACCAGCTCTAAAGTTTGGAAGCCCCATATTTCTACGATAACACTCCATTCATAACCCGAACTCTGTGTCACCCACTTCTACTCTCTAGGTGTCTGCAAGATGAGTTCAGACCACCCCTCCTTTTTAACTTCCTGTTTCCTGTCTGTGTCCATGGTTACGTGATGCCCGTGCGCCGCTGCTGACTGCGCCTGTCTGATTCACAGCAGCGGCATTCCTCATGTGTGCGCGTATACTGTAGTAAAGGAACATGCTCGCACAGTCAGGCCCAAGGCAACAACTGCATGGGATTATCTTGGGAGGAAGTGACTATTAAAATGCCTCTCGCCCACTCACGCTGGGTTAGACGAGGAGAAAGGCCGGATAACAACGTGCTGGCTCCTTCGCTCAAACTTTCTATTTAGCCGCTGCCAAACTAGTTAAATAGACCCTTCTCAGACAGGCCAATGTTGTATGTCGTTAATCTACTTGAAGCCGATTTCCCCCAGTTTGCGTTGCCTATTATGCGATCACGACCACACTTGTGACATGGGGATGGTCCAGGCATGAATGCGGGCTATTGTCTGCGCCACATGGCATGTCATTTGATGTTGTTTGAAGTCACCACAGGCGAAAAATGGGTTGAGTGGTTGAAATTGGTAGTACAGCAAGAGCAGCATCACTTTGAAGGAGACATCAACCAATAGTATTGTTTTGTGTAATCCTGTTAAGAGGTCGGATAAGATGAGATAGGGCCTTATTGATCTCACAATGGAGAAATCCACTCCTGTATAACGTGGTTACATCTTCTGAAGAGCTGCCAAAGTGCTCTGATATGCTTTTCCTGGATTCTGTTGTGTCCATAAACAGTTCCGCCCACAAACTGTGCTTAGCATTGCACTTTTGATTTGTTAGCATGCTGTTAGCAACAAACACCGTCCTTAGTGATAAAGTGCACTTTCCAGATACAGAATTAATTATTTTAAGAAGCAGTGGTGCCTCAAAGCAGGTTAGTAAGCCCCAATATTGAGTAATATGTTCGCTTCAATGGATCAGGCTAACTTACTCATGGTGGGAAAAGTTACTAAAAAGTAACTCCAACTACTGTTGGAAAGGGAATAAATACTATACTCCAAGTATATTTAACTGAGTAGCGTATTTTCGGGACTATAAGTCGCTCCGGAGTATAAGTCGCACCAGCCTTGGCAACTACCTGGACCTGGAGGCATAACTGCACCGTTGACAAACCTCTCCCGGCAGCACGTTGTTCAAGCGCTCATTTGCGAACTCATTCCTCTAGCTGTGGCACGCGATTAGCTTTTGTTGTTTCTTCATTGCAGTAAGAGTAACCTCCACTTTTCGCCAGTCACTCGCAAGTTTCTCGCTCACTCCAAACTCTCTTTCTGCTGCTCGATTACCGTTTTATACATTTTCAGCGGTACAGGAGTAGCAGACACTGGTACACAAGCCTAGAGCGCCCTCTAGCGGCTGTCAGTGTGAAAATAACAAACATGTGAAATTATATATTTTGATATACAAGTCACACCTGAGTATAAGTCACACCCCCAGCCAAACTATTTTTTTACACTAAAAAAAGTGCGACTTATAATCCTTTTTTGTCCACAGGCAAGAGCTTCACCCTGACCATCACAGTATTCACCAACCCTCCACAAGTGGCCACTTACCATCGCGCCATAAAAGTCACCGTGGACGGACCGCGCGAGCCCAGGAGTGAGTGAAACAAAACACGCAAACATGATGAACACAATTCAAAATAGTACAATGACTTCACTGCATTGATGCTTTGGGATGTCGCCGGCTGTCTCTCAGTCTTGTAAGCTACTGTTTCTCCAAAGATGTACAAAGCAAACTTTTATGTTTATATTTTAAAACAGTCAGACCCTTTATATTCCTGACCACAAAAAAAAAGAACGTTTCCTGGATTGACTAACTGTGATGATGTGGGGTTGCTCCATTTGGCCAGGTCTATGTTCAGCAACACTATGTGCCCAAAGAATGAGATCCGCTGACTACCTGAACATCCTGAATGACCAGGGTATTCCATCAATGGATTTCTTCTTCCCCGATGAACAACAACAACAGCGACACTGTGAGAACCTGCTTTAGATATTTTGACATTGCTTCACTGGCAGTAACGTGACATTGCAAACCATTACTTTTTATATAGCTGACACCTCTTGTGATGGCTGGGTGTAGCAGCTGAATAGGAGTAAATGAAAGGCCACTAAAACGGGTTATATGACAACGGAGCGTTTTACAGGAAAGCAACTGCGTTAATTAGCAATCAACCGGCTTGTAATTTCGGTGACCCATTTAAACGCAGTTGTGACACTTGGAAAAGAGCTGGAATTACAAGAAGAAGGGCAATATTCCTGAGAGGGCACACTGGGTACTAGAGTGCTAGCATCAGCTTATTTTAATAGCCCATATAAAAACAACTGAGGAGGAAAAAAAAAAAAAGTTTACAATAGCTGTGAATGCCAACTGGTCTGGCAGGCAGCTGTTTCCCTTAACCCTCCTCCCTATTCATGAAAAAAAAAAAAAAAACATATTCTCATCTTAGTGGCGTCTCGGCGGAACAATATCACAAACAAAGCCACCCGCCCCGTCACATATGGCAGCGAGGCAGGGAGACAGCGAGGAGCCGGCAGACAGTAGGATTAGCATGAGCGTCCGATGCCATTGTGAGAGACTTAGGCTCGCGGTGTCAAAAACTGCAGTCAACATGTGCATAAGCGATTCCCCCGAGCTGTAAAAGAGAGATGTCTATGAGAGAAAATGACTTTACAATGACATCTTTACTCAATATCGCTGCTTTTCCATTGGGGTTTTAAAGCTCCATGACAATCTTTGACAGAGAGAGCATTAAGGTTTAGATTGGCAGATGAGATTACACATGATCTGGCATGTTTAAATGTATATCTGGTACAATAGATGTTTTCTTAGTTAAATACTAATAATGATGAAATTGCCCTGCGTTTGCATAGCACTTTACGAGCTCAACAAGCCTCTTAAAGCGTTACAGAGGACTGTTACTCATGCACTCTGCGCTCGGCAGTAGCAGCCAGAGTTGCCTCGGGGTTGACTGATAGAGGTGTGGCTTCCAATCTGCCCAACTGCTTCTCCGACCACCGCCGATCACTTACTCACACACCACAGGCATAAGCAGAGATTTGCTCAGGTATTGAAACCTTGTCTTTGGACCAGTGTTTCTTAAATGGTGGGTCCTGGAAAACTATAAAATATGTATCTGCTAAAAATGCACAAATCATTCTCAAGTTTGTTAGAATGAGGTATTTTGATAGTAATTTTCGCTTTTTAGGATCATTTAAACTTTTTTTTCCCATTGAGGGCCTCATATTGAAGCCTATTTAGCGAGAAGGGCCTGGGCCACTGATTGGTAGTCATAGGAGTGGGCCATATTGTATTTTTCATATCGCTGCGGACACAATATAATCTATGTTACGCTCAACTCCATCAGAGCAGCATAAACACTGACTGTAGAACACGGGGACAGGTGATAAAAAGTCAAATGAAATGAAGGATGTAAACTGCTTGAGTAGATCATATTAGTATGAAAAAATAAAATATCACTGAATTAATCTTCCCAATAGGTGTAATGCTGGGATTTGATCAATTATATCGTCAAATATATCGTTATCGTGATTTTTTTTAAATATCGTGATATAGATTATAGGCCTGCCCTAGTGGTCAATGCGGTAAAATTTCAACTGGATGCGTTTAGAAGAGGTTTTCCTGTTCCTCACGCCTTTAATTCAGCTTGGAACAATAATGCCAGCTCTTTCTTACAATAATATGTTAGTTTTTAAGGTTAAAGTCATGCAGAATTATAAAAGTACCATATTTGGCAATGCGTGCTATTTCAATAAAAAGCCTGAGGGCAACCAAAGCTTTATCCCAGGCCGCACTTTGGACACCCCTTATTTAAAACTTATTAAACTATAATTTAAATGAAAGTATTGTATTTTACATTATTTATGTACTAAATTAAACCAATACAATAAACCAAAATTAGCTCACATCAAGCTTCAGTGTGGCTCAACTTCAGGACCCGCCTTCGACCAATCCTTGTTGCTTAACCGTGCCTAGTATACAGTGTTTCCTAAACGCAGTATTTACTCTCTGCGTCCATTACATTCGAGCATTGATCATCAACTCCTGTGAGCGGCTGCGACACATTGAAAATGCTTCCCACTAGTTGAGAATCACTTATTTTAATTGCCGCCAAATTCACACCATCCCCTCCCCTCGGCTCCGCAGCCATCTTGTTTGATCGTAAGTATTTCCGTCGCATCTGCTGTCCCCCGTCACTCGACTTTCAAACAAGTCCAGTCCGCTTATTTAGCGGCGGAGCAGATGCGAGGCAGAGTTTGTTTAGAAAGTCCAAGTCGGTCTCTCAGATGCGTGGCCAGAAAGCCGCCTCTATGGTGTTGACCACAGCTTCGGCAAAACTCCCAAATTAAAGGGACTGGTTTCGCGGCCTGTGCGTGGGGGGATAGCTTGAACTCGTCTTTGCTTTTCCACGTGGGCAGATGAATTTGTGACTCCTTTTTACCGTAAAGGATGTAGCCGGAGAGGCGTGACGGGGCTGAGACAGTGCCTATGTCCACAAACTCTGCTTCTTTACGGTGCTTTCTGCCGTCCAAGCGAAATCCGCAGCACAACTGTGAAATGTCTGAATATAGCAACGGAGGTGTGACAGTTGAGCTGGCAAAATAAGCAGCGCCTTCAGCAATTTTCTTGTACATCTTTGGACAAGTACACACCATGTACTGTATATATCTATTTAACTTTCTCATGTCGATTGTACCTTTGTCTGTCAAATGCAATATCTATCCTGGTTACCATTTCTGTAGTAAGTTGTATAAGTCTCTATTGGAAGATCACACAATCACTAACACATTCACACCGGCAAATGAGTAAAGTGTCTTACACAGAAACTCCACAAACCAAGGCAGAACTGAAACAATAAAAAAACGCAACCCGAATAATTTTTTGACTATACTTCCTACCCTCCCCCCAACCCCACCTCCCTTAAAGCAGTACTAAGTAACGTGTTTACCTTAATAAATCCTTTCCGTAGTCCCTGTGGGGGTAATACAAGTGTTAATGGGATGATTGGAGGGTCTTTCATCTCCCCCTGGTGTCTCTGGCCAGAAAACCATGCTTGTAACTTGACTGCCACCGGGGCGGAGCAAGCAATACACACTAATGTAATCAGAAGAAGAAGCTAACAGGCTAACGGGCAAAGCTAACTGTGGGATAGCGCCACTTTAAACCGTATTTACAGCCAAGTTTGAGTGAAAAAATTATTTCCATTGTATAACACCTCTCTCTCCCTTCACCTTTTCTGTCAGCGTAGTATTTAAATAAGTTAAAAAATCGTAACTTGCTAAGACACCTGCAGTTGCGCTTATGGCCGCTAGGGGCAAGAGTTACTTAGTACTGCTTTAACACCTACTGTATTTGTATACTGTATATATTAGATTTCGAATATAACTTTTTCTTTCTTTTATGTTTTTGTTGTAATTGTATTAAAATGTAATAAAAAAATTAATAAATAAAAAAAAAGGGACAAAACTACAGTATCCCAGGGCTGCTTTATTTTCGGGGAATAACAATTCTGACCTGCGATATTTGATATTATTTGAGCGTATACTCAAAATATGAACCAATATGAACAAACAATAAAAAGGTCACGCAGTCTAATGCATTCATTTCCCACTAAGATCTTGTATTGATGATGGGAGAGAGTGACCACTGCGCAAAGCCTCCTCCAGCACATCCCAAAGATTCTCAATGGGGTTAAGATCTGGACTCTGTGGTGCGCAGTCCATGAGTGAATATGATGAACGACTTTTTCACTATGTGAGCCCGATGAATCCTGGCAGTGTCATCCGGGAAGAAGAAATCCATGGACGGAATAACCTGGTGTTCACTCAGGACGTTCAGGTAGTCAGATGAGCTAGCGTTGCTGACCATAGACCTGACCAACTGCAGCAACCCCAGATCATAACAGTTCGTTTAATCAAATCAACTCAAATCCAAGTTGTTTTTTTAATGCAGGGCTTTTCAAACAAACGCTTTACAGATTAGAATAACTCCCCTCCCACCCTCCCTAATGACGCACTCGAGTCGCGATTCTTGATTCGACTGTGCTTCCCTACGGTATATGCAATATGCACTGGGGAAAGCTAATTCTGCTGTCTAATTCCCTTCTTTGCAAATAGGATACAGGCCGAGGTAGACAGTTGCGTCGGACTGCCAAATAAGAGCAAATTGGTCCAAAACCTGGAGCGAAATCACCTGACGAACTAACTGGTCTCAGGTGAGGTTCGAAACCACATCACAGCGCTGGCACGACGAACACATTAAAAAAAAAAACAAGCGTATCCATCGCAGTTCCCTTTTATTTCCCTACACCCAATTTGCTTATAGGGAAAAAAAAAACGAACCTCAAAGTGGAGCGAGGCGTGTTTTCCTTTGCCAGTTTCTCTGTTGTAGCTGCGAGTCTCTGGACAGTAATCCAAGCAATAGCGTGTGTGTCGTTGTACCTAACCTCTGAACTTCTTTAGTTTGCCGTTAAGTGGCCAGAATTGCAGCCACGGGTGTAATTTAAGGCCCCCGACAACCAGCGCCAGAACACGTCTACCTCTGTGGGGGTCATTAGACGAGGTCGGAGGGTGGCAAAACACACATGTGCCCTCTCTGCTGCTCCCCTCGTAGCATGTTTTCGGCGTGGACCCGATCCCGAGCTGAAAGTGGCTGTGTCCGGACCACTGTGATTCTATCTATGAACGCTTCATTGACACATAGGGGGGGGGCTTTGTTGGCCATTACAGCTCTATTTTGTGCTAAACGAGTGGGTAATTAGGAGGCCAGAGGTGCTGGGGGGGCCTTCGAGGGCCCCACAGAGAGGAGGCGCATGGAGGAAGAACACAGGGCTGTCTCAAAAGGGCCCTAACAGACTTAGTAGGTCCTCAATGTAAAACCACAGCATCACTCGTTGTGGGTACTTTTAAACACTGCAAGCAAATTGAATTAAAAGGCCATCACCAAGATGTTTTTCCATGAACTTTGGGGGGGAAAAAAATTCTCTTTTGACACAAGCAATATTTTGAGATTGTGGCAGACTGAAGAAGGCCAACACTAACACGGAATTTGAAAAACAGGACAGTCTAATACAGTGGTTGTCAACTGGTGAATCAGAACACTTTTCTTTTAATATTTATGAACAGAAAAAAATAATCTGTTATCGGGTTGTTTTTACCCAAATCTAAAAGCTTCGCGACTGGAGCTTACAACCTACAGGCCAGAGTAACGCCTCATTTGAAAGCTAAGACCTACAAGACTCATCTAGAAGGATCTTTTTCCTCGCCTTGTTGCCGCGTTGTCGTCACTATTTTGACATTTGTTGTTTTCGTCACACATTCTTGTCATTTTTACATCACTTTTTTGTGTATTTTTTCATCACATTTTCATCACATTTTTGTCATTTTTTCATCACTTTTTAGTAAATTTTTTCATCACTTTTTGTCATTTTCATCAAATTTTAATCACATTTTTGTCATTTTTTCATCACTTTTTAGTACATTTTTCATCACATTTTTGTCATTTTTTCATCACTTTTAGTAAATTTTTCATCACTTTTTGTCATTTTTTCATCACATTTTCATCACTTTTTAGTAAATTTTTCATCACTTTTTAGTAAATTTTTTCATCACTTTTTAGTAAATTTTTCATCACTTTTTGTCATTTTCCACCACATTTTCATCACTTTTTTTTGTCATTTTTCATCACTTTATTTCATCATTTTTTCCATCACACGTTTGTCATTTTTTTCCATCACTTTTTTGTTACATTTTCGTCACTATTTTGACACTTTTTTTTTTCAAGAAGCCGTTAGATTTGGTCCAAGTCGAACTGGAAAAAAATGTTCCCGGTTCTGGCGGGGGTTAAGAGGTTAATGCTCCTTCAACAACAGTTTTTGAGGAAAAGACAATATTACGCATTACATTTCACAAGTCAGAGTCGTATTTGGGTCGCGGCTTGTCATCCCAGGGTGACTGCGGCTCCCGGTCGAGAACCACTTGGTCAAAGACACGGGACAAGATCACGAGGCACAACACTCACCGGCGACGTGAGATGATTTCAAAAAGATTGTGGCACATAATCCTTCCGAAATTTGAATAGCATAATGTTAACCAAAACAAGGATCTATTTTAATCCAAGCTATTTCCAAAGCTACAGTTTCACCTTACAATGAAGCCTTGAAGCGAGAAATTACTGCACTTGGCAATTTAATTTTACAATGCAGGGTCCCGGGTTGCTCGCTTAGTCCTAAAAGTGTGAGAACCCTCGGGAATACATTTATATGCTTCAAGCAGGGCCATTATCAAGCATGAATTATCTTTCAAATTTAAGCAGTTGTTTATAGAACACTGTAGACACTTTATTAACTTCGCTTGCATGTTTGAAGTACCATAAGCGTTTTTATTTTGTTTCTTTTTGTGGCATTTGAAATATGTATGTGTTATGATAGCCCAAAAGTGTACAGTAATGCTTGAAAGTATCTGTCCATCTGGCATCTGGCAATTTGATTTTATTTCAGCATTCCAAAATCAACACCGCTGCTTTGATTGTGCAGTATTTACATTTTCACTTTTAAATGACCGACTTGGCTCGGTGCCGCTGTATCACTGACAGGAAGGATGTGCTGCCTCTTGTGTTTGATGAGCCTTCTGGTAGCCATATGAGTTCCCCCCCCCCCCCAGCGGTACAAAAGAGCGGACCACCCGGGCGCCTTTTTTTGCGTCTTCTGAATGGCGTCCCAGAGTTTCTCGCTAATTAATTGGGTGGTCAGGAGCGAGGCCCTTTTGCGGTGTGATTGTTGCCAGTGGTTTACAGAAGTGGCTGGAGCCTGTGTGGGGAATCGCGGATTGGTTTGGTACAAGCGGTTAAGTCAGGTCCCTCTGGCCACTGTGCGATTAGCGGGGAGGGCTAACTCGGTTTCTGCGGTGGTTCCTCTTTGTGTCTAATCACTTGACAGCTCCTGGTTACTTTGTGGTTTGCCACTGTACTGACAACCTCCAGCCCATATGCGCATGTGTGTGTGTGTTTCTATAGGCGCAGGGTTATAAAGTGACTGAGGTCCAACGCAAAATACTTACAATTACTCCGCTTTTATGTGTTATTTGTTTATCGAGAACACTGGACAGTTTTGTTGCCGGTTGTTTGGACAGAATTACATCATTATTTTGACTCCAAAGAAGAGTTTTTAGTGCATTCGGAGCCCAGAGGGAGGTCGGTACTTTGAGCGGAGGGTCGGCTCTGCTGTGTGTAGACAGAAAGCACCCTGTTGGCCTCAGTGAACCAGGACACACATCAAAATTACACACACTGTGGCCCTCGCTGTGTGGGAAAATCACATGTGGATGTTCCATTACAGAGGAACACAACAAACGTATCCAAACAAAAATACTACATAGGCAATAATAGGCCTTTTTTTCATTGGGGTCACGTTGAAATAATCATACATATAATCCGAATGGTTTGACAAATTCATTGAAAATCAGATCCATACAATCAAGTACCATCGGTTTTGTTTATATTTACATTTTTTGCCCTTTTTTTCTCAATAGGCAAAGTGTCAAAAAAATGCACAAGAAACGGCATCTCACAGTAATTCACATTCATAGCGCTAAACGTTGCCTCAGAGACATGAAGGTAAATGAGCGTAATTGGGATGAATGTTGTGCCGCTTCAGTGTTGACCTTTCTCTCTTGGCCAGGTAGTAGCGGCGCATGTTTCCACCGTGTCCTGAGAGTGTGTTATTGCTGTCGTGGGCTGCGCGTAGCCGCTGATTTGGGCCAGCGCTAATAGGCCTAATTAAACGTCATTTCGGGGCTAATACGCAGGGAGTGGCTGTGTGTGCTTTTATAGGTGCTCCTGTCTCCCTTCAGCTGCTGCAAACGGTGACTGCGGCAGACAAACTTCCTGAGCGATAATGGCGCCGGGCCGTAATAACAACACCGTAGACGAGGTTTGCCGTCCAAAACCAGTGTTCTCATTAGACCTGGAATATGACAGGCGAAAACAGTGGAGGCGACAAATGGAAAAGTATGGCGTTCCTCGTGGCAATTGTCTCTTGTAATTGAGCCCGATAATCTCGTACATCTCTCTATCTTAGCAGTTCAGGCCCGGCGTTTTGAGGTTGGGAAAGTTTTGCCTGATGCGGGCGCCGCTGTGATGGGGTCATGTATTGGTTGGGTTTTGGTTGGAGTGTTAACACGTCTGGTGCAGAGACCCCGGTCACTTACAGGCCTGCAGATAGTATTAGCGGTTATGGGTAGCGTTCGCTGCCAAGCCAAAGAATTTATGGGAATGTGTGCAACACTCACACTCACTTTCTTTTAACAATGAGGAAAAAATAGTAGGAATCATTATTAAAAAAGGAGACATTACGCAAAATAAACTTTTTTTTTTTTTTAGCTTTTAACCAAGTCATAATGTTTCTCTCCTCGTCAAAAAGAATCACAGAGATTCATTCACACAGTTTCAACTGCTAAACTGCTCTTATATTCTTGGATTTGTTGCGCTATATAGGGAATAACTCCGCCCTCTGTATTATTAATATCCATAATCCATCACTGGACTCATTCTGAGCAGTTTTCAGTTCTCACTGCGGCACTTTCAATTTGCAAGCATGCTGTTGGCTGAAAGTAAAAGCTTATATTCACTGTCTTATACCGTATTATTGCCACTACTGCCTGTAGAGGGCGCTCCAGGCCAATCCCCAAAAAATCATAACCAACGCTTTCATTCCTTACCGACTTTTAATACTTATTTTCTATGTCTATTCAAGCGTAATATACCAAAGCTGTAGTACCCAAATTATGTTTTTAATGCTAGAAGTGTTTCATTACCTAAGCATAGAAAATAGTCGTCGTCATGTGACCCGCCTTTCTATACCGCTGAGGGAAACCACGGAAATAAAAAGGAGAAGCTGCGTTCGATCCTAACATATGCGCACAGTTAGCAAGTAGGCTAGTACGGGAGACTTTTCAGAATCCATTAGCCTGTGCTCAATGTATTTTCCTATAGCCGTTAGCATTAGCCATCAAACATCGCAAATTATGAACGATCCAGATGTTTTCAGCGGTTGTCAAGCCATCGACCACATTTAGTTGAGGTCGAAGCCAAGTTAGGAATTAATGTACATGCCTTTTGAGATTTTGCTTTAGATACAAAATAGCGTCTAAAAGTGTCTTCTGAGCTAAATGCTAACTCAAATTCGGTTCAGTTTCTGCTTTTTGTGGAGTCGGATACACAACCATTGACACTAAACATCACCTTATAAGATGTTAATGATAAAGAAACCACATAAATGATATAAATGCCATGAAAAGGACAACGCATACCTCCCCATATGTTAGTATGGGCGCCAGGCTTCCTTATTCATTTGTATGGGGACGGAAAATTCAATTTAAATCGGGTCCGGGAGCTGTTAGCTAACAAAATGTGCTCATTTGTAGGAACAGGCTCAGAGCTAAAGGCATTTCTTTCATTTCGTGGAAATCACAGAACTGTGTTGCGCCGGGAGAACCTTGAGTTAAGTTTGTGCGAGACTATCTATCTGGAGGACATTGCCTGTTGTGCTTCTTCTTTTTTTTTCTTTTACACTCGTGACTTGAAAAGTAGATCAATCTATCTCCTAAATTGATATTAATTATGGGCCTATTTTAAAAACAATCATTGTCTCATATTAGCCAGTTACACATGACTTGGTTTGTCAACTAATGATGAAGTATTAAGCAATTATCCTGTCTCTTTAAAAGTCTGCGGTTCTTATCTTTGCCTCTGTGGTAAGACCTGAGTGTGTAAGTGTCTTGTTTAGAGCCTGTCTGTCATGACTCCCAACAGTAGACGGCCTTTCTTTACACTGCGTTTCATCACGCTCATGCCCCTACATGCACATGGCCTGCAACCAGCCGCTGGGACTGAGGATTGTCTTCCTCAAACGGCTCTAAACGCTTAGATTCTAATTACCGCAATATAAAAATGATGTGAAGCCATTTTTATTCGTTTGGCGCGGGCTGAAATAAGGCGGCTTTTGTGTTTATGGATTAAGACGCGTTATCTGTCCTTCCCTCGGGCCGTCTGTCTGAAAAAATCAAATCAAAATAACACTTATACAGCATCCTGGCAATTACAGTGTATTTTTAAAGTCTGAATTGTTTTGATAGGCGCTACAGCCGCACCTACAGTACCGTGCTGCTGGCTTACGAATGTTAAACAATGGGAGCCAGACAAATAAATCCTCAACAACAAGTAAATAATGCGGTCAGAAGCTGAAAACATTGCAAAATAGTGAGCACTAGAGGCTTTTCCAGCAGTCAGTCAGGTGAATGTCTCATGAAGTTCCTTGAGGAGGTGCCAGGGCCCGAGTAACACGTAAAATGGTTTCAGGGAAGGGTTGTACGAAAGTGAGGAGCGAGAAGAAGAGCCAGAAGTGATTCATAAAGAGAGATAAATATGGAAAAATGAGGGCCCACAGTGTCCTGGCTTTAGGCTGCATCCAAATGTCACCCCTAATCGTCTAATCGCATTCATGATTTTGTTGTTTATGCAAGTCTTCTCTTTAATAAACTATGGTTTGTTGTCGTTTCATAGAGCTCTTATTATGCTGAGCTAACTTTCACGGAGGTTACGTTTGATTTATCTTCCGTCACTACTGAACGCTCGCCCTGTTCATTTTAGCTTTCCAAGATGGCAGCCATTGTTTTTTAGGCCAATTCCAAACTGCCTCAGTCCCATCATGTGCTAGCAGAGGGTAAGTCCAGGAGTTTACCAAAGCTAGAGTGTTAGAAAGACGAGATGGGTTTATAAGAGTTTAAAAATAGTCATCAACTCCCTACAACAGGTAAACACTGAAGCAAGTATAAGATTAATATCCCCAGTTCAAATCCGTTTTTCCCCTTCTGCAGAACTCCTTTTGCTGCAGTGTATAGACTCCAAATGCTTCAGGAAAAAAAAGGGGGCCTGTCTGAGCCAAGCCAAGCCATGCGTGTGTTCTTTAGACTATGTTCAAAATTGTGCATATAATGTGTTTTTCTGTTCGATAAATGTCGTTTCGTGTGGGGATGGCCGTGCGCGCGTGCTGGTGTGTGTGTGTGTGTGTGTGTGTCTCTGTGTGTGTGTGTGTGTGTCTCTGTGTGTGTGTGTGTGTGCCCCTCTCTCTGCCTGGCTTGCTTCCTCCGGGCTGGAACGCTCAGACCACACAGACGGCTGGCAGCGCTCCACGACTGCCTGGCTCCCTCGCTCTGCAGCCACCTCCTCTCGCTCCTTTAATATTTTTCACAATTCCCCCGATCTTGTTTTTGTTTTCCTTGCCTTTACGGTAAAGGGAGCACGCTACGCCTTATTATGGTTTTCTTTTTGAATGATTTTGGATGTTTTAGAGGAGAAAGAATGCAAACGTGCAGAAAAAGACGCTTTGCTGCCCCTGTGAATGCTTGGATTAGAGATTGACCCCTCTGCTGGCCACATTGGGGAGTGAGTCATGTTTAAAAAGCAGCGGTGCTAATTTTAAACATCAGTTCAGACAGGCTAGCGATGCTTTGTTGTGAAGGCAGGGGATTTTCCCCAAGGCCCAAGGGGGCTCTAAATATGAGAGGGTGACACCAGGTCTTTGAGAGTTTACTGCCATTTCTCCATATTTGTAATAATTTAGTAGATACACATGGCCACTTGTCATATAAGGGGGCGTGGCCTAGCCAAGGGGGAAGAAAACCTCTTATGGGAATCACAATTTTTCACTCTTTTTAGCCGTTTTCTGGCGGACTATAACCATACACATAAATTATTCAGTAAAAGTGCTCGTTACAACGTAGCATGAAGCTAATGTAGCCAAGGTTATCTCCTTAGTTTTGCCACAGACTGGGACTTTCATTGTAATGACACTTTCGGTATAGCATGAAGTCTGTTCAATAACTGGAAAACAGTCAAAATTGCGCTAAAATCTGTACAGTAGATTTAGACAGACAGTATTTGTGTAAAATGTCCAATGTTCCTTTGCATTAACAATTCAACACTGCACCGTTTCTGTGGGCGTCCTGAAAACAGCTTTGTGTCCGTATAGTAACTGATTTTATCTTAATGTTTGCAGTCCTATGTAAACTAGGAGTGAAGGCGTGGGCACAATTCATGGCAGCACCCACGGGAACTTCCGGAATAAGGTGAATAGCAGAGGTGGGAGTAAGTCACTAGTCGTGAAGGTCCAAGTCCCAAGCAAGTCCAAGTCGATTGGTCATGGGGTCAAGTCAGTCAAGTCTTTCTTTAGCGGCAAGTCACCTCATGTCGCAAACGTCAGCGTTAAGCCTAATTCTTCTTTTCAAAATGTGTTTAATCTACGTGAAAATATAAAGTGCTTTCTCAAGATTTAGCAATTTTGAAAATTTAGGCTAAAATCAAACTTTTTAAAATCTAATGATTTGGATTTAAAGTCTAATTAATATTTAATCACCACAAAATGTAAAATATATATATTTTAAATGCTCCAGTCTATGTACAACATTACTGGGACAGCATATTAAGGAAGGGGGCCCGGGGGCCTACTTAAAAAAAAAATTAAACAGAATATTTTAAACATGAGCTGCTTTTCCCTACAGTCTGAAAGATAAATATAAAATAATATTTTTATTTTTGTTAGTTTCTGGCAGTGGTTCCCCTGTAATGCCCCAGCCGCTGTATACTCGGATTCGCCCCTGCTCAAAGTAGATTCCGCACAGCCTTCAGTCCTGCTGTCTCTGGGCTCTGTGTGGCTGTGGAAAATAGCCTCTAAATGCTATAACTTTCGTGAGAACGCCTTAAAACACCGAAAAGCCCCCAAGATTTCTGTCATTAATCCAGCTGTTACGCGTCGTCGTTCTGGAGGCCGCCTGTCTGCGCTGTAGGTACAGTCCAATGTTTCGAACGTTTTCCTCTCCTTATTAAATGTTTATGAATCTTCACCTCTTCAACTCACTGTAGAAAACTTTTAATTCATCCAAAGAAACACACATTTCCTCCTGCCTTTTCCCGCTGTATTGATTAGACGCGCTCCATCAGAAGCAGAAAAAGCATGTGGCCAATTACCATATGTAAACATAGATGCACCGCTTTAATGAATCCTGTTTTTTCAACAGTTTCACTCAAATAAATAATAACTATAAAGTCACAGCAAGTCATTGAGAGTCATTGGCCTCAAGTCCAAGTTAAGTCTCAAGTCCCAAACAGCAAGTCCCAAGTCAAGTCAAGTCTTTTTGGAGCTTTGGTCAAGTAAGTCTCAAGTCCCGAAAATTGCGACTTGAGTCTGACTCAAGTCAAGTCATTTGACTCGAGTCTCCCACCTCTGGTGAATAGACAGTTGACATTCTTGTTGGGACATGAATTGCACTAAAAACAACTATGTATTTAACTGAAGATTCAACGGCCTTAGTTTCCGATACCTAGAGCCGCTCTTGATTGCTGCCTAAAAACATTTATTTCTGACAGTCAAAAACACCACGGCCACGGTGGGGGCTCCACATAAAAATGTGAAAAATCGAGCTGGAGAATTCATTCATCCTTTTTACTGGCCGCGGTGCAGTGAGATGAGTGATGCGCGCAAGCACACACAAACACAGACTGGCTGACTGCCCCAAAGATACATTCAGCCAAGCTGTGATCTAAAAGCAGACGGAAGGGCTTAGGGGGCATGGTGTGAGATCAGATTCAAATTTATATATATAACTTTGTTTCATTTTTTATTCTGGCTTTTCCTCACATGTTAGTTAGTCAGGCATTAGGCAGAAGAATTTCCTGTTAATGCCTCCGAGCTCATTTTTTTACCGCTAAAGTGTTAACAGGAGGTTCGAGGGGGTACATTTGTCTTGAAATAGTCTAAATGCCTGGCCCAGAGTAGTGAACATGAGCTCGCCTGGCTGATTTGTTAAAGGACATAGTGACATTAGCTTGGTCAGCTAAACAGATACATTTTCAAACCTCTCTTGTGTGATTCATGCTTGTATTTCGACTGCGACCTCATTTGTCTATAAAAGGTGCTTTTTGAAGAGAGTCTAGAGTTTGTAAAATTAGCATGTCGTAAAATGACACTGATGTTTAAGATCATGCAATCTGTTTTCATTTTTTAACTTTTGGATTATTTTATCTTCTGTTTTACTCCGGGGGCGTGTCAAGGGGTTGGCCAGGTGGGGCATAGGATTCGGGCTTGATTTGTTCTAGTCATAATGTAACCTCAAACTGTTGCAGATGCGCTGAAATCACCATGAATAAGCTCAAAATAATGTGTGCAAGTTTAGTTGCTGAAATGTAAGCAATAATAAACTTTGCTTTGTTCCTCTTGCCACTCCTCCTGGGAAAAAAGGAGGAGTGGCCCCTGATGTACAATACGCCAAGTACTGTATGTAGCTAAACACTGAGGACTGCATAAGAGAATTTCCCTCCGCTGATTATGTCAACAGAAGGGATTCCCTGTTGCGAATGGCCGCGCGTCCATTAGGAATTGATCATGGAAAGCAGCAGTAGCTCTGTGTTTCGGTATCTCGGTGCTCACGCTTGATCCGGGCTAATGCTCCTATTAATTACCGCGGGCTTACATTGTGTTTGGCTTCTTGCTCCGACTAAGTGCTATCAGATCGGCCTCAGACCTCTGCGAGTGGACCAGCTGGAAAAATACTATTGTAGGATCCTGGCGCATGTGTGATCAGAGACGCTATCTGTAGACCCGTTATCCGATCCGCGTAGTCGTGTGTTTATATACGTTTCAGCCTCACACGTGCAGGAGCGTGTTGTCTGCAGACGCCGTGTCCACTCTCACTGTGCGTCTCTGTGTCTCCCACATCTGGTATGAATCGGCGCGTGTTTCCGGGCGGCCGTCGTCTGGGCAGGGAAGTGCCAGGCGCTATCGAAAAAATCGGCGCTGTTTTCACAGGGATGATGGGAATCTCAGGGACTTTCCCCCTACGGCAGTGAAATCATCCTCTTCCCCGCTCTTTAAATACCCCCGGCTTTCATTCCTCCGCCCCACCGGGGTTTACCATAAAACAGCTGAGGCGTCTTGTGTTTGGCAACAGTTGTCAGTCTGGAAGGTGCAATTAACCCGTGAAAATACTGTACTTACTGTCACGTCCGCCAAAAACAAATGGGCGCGAGGGCTGGGTGTTTGCTGTGGAAATTGGACAATAATTGTGGTTGGTTCGACACGCCGGGTTCCTCGGAGAGAAAAGAGCAGTTGTTGTGAAGGCCGTGACCTATCTGTTAAGGTGGAACTGCCCAATTAGTCCAAGAGATGAGAGAGAGGTGTAGATGCTATACTGTAAATGTCCCTTTGAAACTCTACATTAGCCTTCTTTACCACCCGCTTTAACCAAGTGTATGTTCTCCAGTTCAGCTTTACCCAGATCTAAAAGCTTCTGGAATGGAGAGTTCACAGCCTATTGGCCAGTGTAACGCCTCATTCGAAAACTAAGACCTACAAAACCTTTTTCATTTTCATGTTCATTTATTAATTTATTATTTAATATGGACATAGCAATTAACATTGGACGAACCAGATGCATTGTTTAAAGTGTTATAGCACATGTGCTAATTTTCAACACCTGTCCATTAGGGGTGGGCCATATCGTATCGCATATCGTTATCGCAATATAGTTTTTGGATATCGTTGTAATTTTTTATATCGTTGTGGACACGATATAATTTATGTTACGCTCAGCTCCATCAGAGCAGCAGAAACCCTGACTGTAGAACACAGGGACAGGCGCTTACAAAGTAAAATGACATGAAGGATGTAAACTGCTTGAGTAGATCATATTTGCTAGGAAATTAGTATTAGCGTAAAAAAAAGAAGAAAAAAAAAAGAATAAAATATCAAGGCAAGGCAACTTTATTTATACCGGCATTTTGTACATAAGGCAACTCATGCGCCTTCCATCAATTAATTAATCTTCCCAATAGGCGTAAGGCTGGGATTTTGTAAGTAATTTGTCCATTGTCAATTATATCGTCAAATATATCGTTATCGTGATATTTCTTTTTTATATCGTGATATAGATTTTAGGCCATATCGCCCTGCCCTACTGTCCATAGGGGGCTTTTAGTTTACAAAGATAAAACACATTATGAAACAAGGTTACAATAAAACACATTGATCTAAACCTGATCTAAATGGATCTTTCTCCGTTGCAGCACTTTCTTTTTCATCTGAATTGTTGCCACTATTTTGTTGAGTTTTTGTCCGTTTTTTTGCTGCACTTTCATCCCGTCTTTTTGGTCACATTTTAGTCGTTTTTTTGTTACTTTCATGGCGCTCTATTGTTGATTTTCTTTTGTGGATTTTTCATTGCTCGTTTTGACACATTCTTGTTGCTCTTTTGTTACTTTTTTGTCATGCGTTTGTTGATTTTTTTGGGGGGCTTTTTCATTGGGTTTTTGTCACATTTTTGCCACTTTCCTTGCTGAATTTTTGTCACTTTTTTTTGCTACACTTTCATCGCTTTTTTTGGTCACATTTTGATACTTTTTTTGTTGCGTTTTCTCCTCGTTTTTTGTCGCTATTTTGATGCCAAACTGGAGATAATGTGCCCGCTTCACGAAAGAGCAATTTGAAGATGAATTCGACATTTCGGATGCAGATGTAAAGACCTTACCATTGCCGTCACCGCCTCCTAAATCTAAAATCTATCGGCTGTCTCCTACAGAATCCCCCCGTTAACTGCTTCTCCATTCACAGTTACACAGGGAGGACTTGTCGCGCTCCGTCTCCCCGCCGCCGCCGCCGCCAAGCCTCTAATTTACTGGTCAACTGGGTCTTCCTCTCCTCCGCCCCCCCCTCCGAACCCCCCCCCGTCTGTCCCACCACGTCTGTCCCATGTCTGCTATTTATTCCCATCACTAGGAGACGGCCGCGCACAAAGCAGGCACTGTGTCCGGGAGCTTTTTTAGAATAGAGATTCAGTCTGGTGAAAGTGGAAACGCTATGATTGACTGGGCAGCGAGGGGAATCATCCCGAGGAACGGCAGCGAACAATTATTAATAAACTTTTTAACCCTTTATAAAGGCACTCATTGAAATGCTTTGAAATACATCATTTCAATTTAAGAGTGTTATTGGGGGACATAACACACGTTTATTTCTGTTTTTCAAATGTTTTCATGATCATGCAGAAAAACAAAGTTACCATATTTAGTTCATTGCCCTTTGAGGGGTAAACAAGGAAAATACAAAGTTTATATATAAAACATACAAAACGTACTTTCAGGTCTCGGGTGCTGGTATTCATGTGTTTTGTGATATGATGTTTGAATGATCACACCTGTCATAGGCAAGAGCTTTTGTAATGTGATTGTGCTTTACGTGCAGTGGGCGGGGTCAGTCACCTCCAATATTGTTTGCCTAAAAATGTTACTAAAAATAATCTTTGGCAACATATAAACATAGTCCTAGAGTTTATTGGTTCTTTTGTTAAGAAAATACTGTAAGTATGAATAATAGGTGTAATGGGCATGTCCAAGTATAGACAAAACAAATTCACTTTAGGTTTAAGTGAACAGGGCGTATGATCAAATATGGTGTTGCCTTTTTCATGCTGTAATTTCACTCATTTCACTACGTCCTCCAAAACCAACACATGTATCATCACTTAGCACAATTATTCACCAATAAAATGTGTGTTTCATCAACTTACCATGGTTAGTTTTCAAGTTATGTAAAGAAATGTACCATGAATTTAGCCAGACTTGGGTCTTTTTCAGACTTCAGAGCAAACAGGAAGTTGAGAGCGCGACAGGTCTCTGCTGATTGGTCAAATGCCAAAGAGGTGGGGATCTGTGATGTAGGGTGATCTCTTCTGATTGGCTGAGTGAGGACTACATGCTTCTTTACCTTACTGACGTGCAGCAGGGAGGCCATATGTAAAGTGTGCGGAAATGACCAAAAATAGTCACTTTGTCCTATAAAGGGTTAAAGTGAGTTATTTGCAGCTACAGTGCCATGATGTCTGTTTGTCTTGAAAAACAACAAAAAATCATAAAAATCCATCATCACTTGTCGCAGCCACAGTGCGTCTCCATTGTTTCTCAACCTCTTTCATCACGACAATCCCACTTCAGAATGAACTAATTTGCTGTGACAAGTCAGATGGCACTTCAAAGCATTCTTGTTTAATTTTTAGCGCGATGAAAAGGGGCAGAGAAATAGTCTTTTAGAAATTGCTGTTTGTATTTCATTAACGAATTCGTTCGAGAGCGCGATGAATTAAAGTGCCCGAGCAACACGACGTGTGAGTGGCTATAGCCTAAGATCAAGAAGGTCCTGGTTTCCTTCCTGGACCGTGTTGGGTTTTGCATGTGGAGTTGACACGTTCTCCCCCATAGAGAGATTTTTTTTATTTGATTTTTCGGTGCAAGAGAACATCTTATTGATGCGCGTGTGTCACATTGCCCTCTGTGTCAGTTTGCCTTTGACTTGTTAATCCAAACGATGATCTTTTCCTTGTGTCACTCCCGCCCTCGCCGTGGGTTCAGTGCCAGCGCTTTGTTCGCCCCGGTACCAACAGCAGCAGCAGCAGCAGGTTGGGCAGGATTCTGAAGTAGTCTGCTGTTTCTTTGCCCGAGCCAGATGGAAGCGAGCCAAACACAGCAGGAGTTTCTACGCTCCACTGTTTGATATTTACACTACCGCCTTCACAGGGAGCAAGAGCGCGGCACCAGCAGCAGCGGCGGCGGCGGCGGTGGCGGCGGCAGACACATCCACACACTCTCCCTCTGCTGAGTGTGCACTGTCTCCTTTCGGCCCCTCCTTTGCCAAACTCGCGCCCGCCAATGGAACCATGAGCTGTTTTGGGAGAGAGGGATGGGTACGGTTATAGACACAGAAGTGACACAGGCCCACACTATTTTTTACTGTGTGCATTTGCTAATAGCAGTTTATATTTTGCAGTCAGTTCACAGCCTCCCACAGCATTGTAACTTTTAAACGAAGACGAGAATACACTGCTAAACTTATACAAGAAGCACATGCATCTGCACAGGGTTTATACATAAACAGACCCCACGCAGACAGGTCAAGTTTGTTTGCTCTGGACATTATATTACCTCGATCAGTGGTGTCGAACTTTTCACTCGACAGGGACTAAAGGGAACGGGCTTACAACTAAACCAAACCTAAAGTAGATCCACTGCGGATGACAAATAACTGCAGCCATTGTGATTTTTGTCCTTGGCCTAAGTGCGTATGTAAAACCGTGCTAAATATCGTTCGCACTGTAGGAGTGAGTGCATTTAGGCGGAGGAATGCAGAACAGGAGAGCGAGTTTGGCAGTGGTTCGACTCCTGTGGGGATAATAGTTCTGTGGCGTGAGAGACAGTGTTTACCTGAAGGATGCCTCCGGTCACGTCTAAACACTTTGAGAGCCGCTTTATCCTGCACTGTTTTTGTTCTCTTCTGCATTATTATTATTATTATTATTTATGTTGATGTTTTATTGATTGATTTGATCTGTTTTCTTGTAATTTTTTCTGCAACTGTGAAGCACTTTGAATTGCCTTGTGTATGAATTGTGCTCTACAAATAAACTTGCCTTGCCTATTAGCAGGGTGTGATGTCTATTTTTGATAACTCATCGAATGTTATGCACTTGCTTTATAAACATATTAGCATGACTGGCAGCTTCAATGGGCATAACCTGTCAGTGGCATAATCACTTTGCAAATAGTGTGAACTGGAAAGGCCTGTTCTCTGACATCTGTCTCCTCTCTGGGTTTGTTTGTGCACAGGGCATCGCCAGAAGCTGGAAGACCCCCCAAGACGGGCCTGTTCTCGGACCGGCTGAGCGAGCTGGAGAGGATGAGGGTGAGGGTGAGCGTGCCCACCCAGGGCCCCAGGCCCACGCTCAACACCGCAGTCAACTCCTTCAGCCCGCAAGGACAGACGCAGATCACAGGTGAGCTTCAAAAACACGCGCCATTCAGGGTCAAGAGATCGCAAGATACCGGCCTCAAAGGACAAAGAACCCAGATCAATACAGCAGAGAAAGAGTCGTACAAGATTGATTTATATATTATATGTTATAGTAGTGATGTAATCCGACTGACAAAACCTAAAATAATGTGGGGTAATCTGATATTTCCTCATCAATACACCATCAAAATAGACAAAAGGAGGAAATAAATACACAAGGTTTAATATATCAACATGAGACAGTTTATTTCATGTAGATTTACCAGGCGTTTGCTCATGCGCCAAACCAGTAGCACCTGCTAAAGTGGATTAGCACAATGTACATCGAGCTTACACTCGCTATTTAGCACCTGACAGCTAAACCGCATGAGAACTAACACATCAATATAATATTAGTCAAATGGAGGAAGAAAGCACAGCATCAGTAAAACACATTGAACAGTACTCATCTAAATGTGAACGTAGTTGAGTTACAGAAATATGTTACTTTTTTCGGTAACTGAGGAATATAACAAAATATGTTAGTCATTACAATTGAAGTAACTCGAGTTACAAGTGCATTTAAATGGTTTGTATCGATGTACGAACCAAAAAAAGGCAAACTCCCCCTAAATAAAATGCAGCACCAAATCAAGTTGGTCTATGTATGAGGAAAACTGACTTTTTTATTATTACTGATTATTTATTATTATTTTTTTGTATTGTTTATGCTATTTGCCCCTTAAAGTTTGTTAGTCATTGTATATAAGATACTTCTATTTACTATTTAATTGTTTGCACATTTCCTGTCTATCCTGCACACCCTGAGTGTTCCTGAGAGCTGAATGTAACAAGTGAATTTCTCCATTGTGAGCTCAATAAAGGATTATCTTATCTTATCTTAGAAGTGAAGGAAAAGGAAATCTTTGACTGCACTTTTGCTCGTGGCATTATTACTATTTTCAGTTTATATTTTGCCAAAACTCAAAGTGGTGAAACCCCGTTACAGTAATATGTAATATAAACTTATTACATTTTTAACGCTGTAACTACTAATATAGAATTATATCAACACTGCCAGGCATAAGCAGTTACATTATTTGTAGCAGTGTTAATTATGGATTTTTTTGGTAGCAATAGGAACAACAGCGGTATACTATCAGTTTTAGTGTTATTAGTAATAATCCGTGTATCCGTTACTGTAGTATCTGCGCTTTAATCAACTGTATAGTGTAAAATTACCTCATCTGCACTCATCAAGATCAATCCATCTTCAGTCAAATGACACTCCCAGCTGAAAACACAAACTTCTTTGAAAACTGTCTAAACGTTCTTCAAAGTGACTTTCATCTCTTTCAAATGTAATTCGATACATTAAACTTTCAGAGCGGTCTCTAATTGAAAAGAGTCTTTTGTCTGCAGTGAAAAGATGTTTTAGTCTGAGCTTTAATCATGGTTTCACATTTTAATGGCGTTCATCCAAGGACATGCGAGTGCGAGTTAATTAAGACATCTAATAGTTTATTTCGACCCAGCTTTTACTGGCAGGAGTCACTGTGGTGATATTATCATGTTACACAAATCAACTCGTGCACAGCGTTAAGAATACACAAAAAAAAAGAAGACTCGAGCGCAGAACCCTGTGGTTAGCAAGCCGCAGACCGATAATATAATGTGGAATGCCATTCTCCCTGACGGGGCCGAGTCAGTTCACACGTGTCACGGCCGTGTTGGATCGTCTGTCCCGCTCCCCGTCACTTCATCAGACGACATCCAGTAAAGAAACCCCATCTGTCACGCCTCAGGATGGCCGCCACCCGATCGCTCATACCTTCATTTAGTTCTTAGTTACTCTCAGGCTTTGCTTCGCCGTCTTAACTGAGCAGATCATTTGAGGGATGGTTGAACAGGGGAGCAGTAGAGAGGACATGAGCATTGAGTAATGTAGCAGAATATGACAATACGAGACCACATGAAACCACTTGTCGCTGCTATTGTAAAATATAGACTTGTTTTCACCGTCGTGTACGCTCACATGTTAGTTGATTATATTGATACATTGAAAAGATATGAAATGACCTAGTTTTCCTAAATTCGACGTGTTTTGTGTTTCAATTCCTTTATGGAACGGAGACAGGAAGTGACCTTTAAAGGGGGGTATTATGCTTTTTTCAATCACATAGCACCAGTCTATAGCATACTACAATGATGACGTAACCTTCTGTTGGTCTGTATATGCAGTAAATTAAAAGAACTGCCTTGAATAAAATTGCTCTCTCAAAATGGCTGTACTGAACGTCTTGAAATAGGCCTCTGTCTCTTTAAGAAGCTTTCCGACACGCCCCCTTCAGCACACTGCTGTGGCATCTAAACAACACTACTGTGCGGGGAGGGGGCTCTGCTGAGCTGAGGAGCAGTGGTTGGTGGCTTGGCTGGTGACGAAAGGTCCAGAGGCGTCTCCAGGAGGTGGGGGCGTTCCTAGGAGGACTGAGGCATAGCTACACCTAAAATGGCTGCCGTCTAAGTTTTTACTGATTACTCAAAAATATGTGAATGAGCCAAGGCAACACTCCAGGCACGTGTTTAATGAGGGAATGACATAATAACATGATATAAAGCTTGAAAAAGTCGATTTTACAGAATACCCCCCTTTAAAGAGGTAGAATATCCATTACAGTTGATATGTTCCATACTGTACTTTTTTTTTTCCTTTTACAATACTTTCTTCTATACCTAATCTAAAATATTTGTCATCCAGAACCAGAAAACAGAATAATACTGTGCTAACTTCCTGTTTCCTATCCTTGTTTTATTCATATGGAGAATTAGGTGTGTTTCGTTAAAAACGTGTCGGCATGATTTTAGTTTCAAGATTTTTTTATTCACACTGGGTTTTACTTACTTTCCACCATGACGGAGAGACCTTTTGTCATTTCCCCCTCGCTGCAGTCAGAGTTGTTTTCTTGGTCGTCCTCTGCTGTGTGTTTACCTCTTGGGCGTGTGCCAGCCGGGCTCTCTGTGTCTCAGCTGCGAGCGCAATGTTTATAAGGCAAACAGGAAGATCTCTCGGAGGGTAAACATTGTCATTACGGAGGATGTTACGCAATGTGCCCAACTGATATATGCTCTGAAGCAAAGAGCACGGTCCAAACTCGTTACCTGTACAGTTTGAGTGTTAGGGCCAGATCTTGTGCTTGGCGCTGCTGCCTTGTGTTCGTCACATTACGGCACTACAGGCTCTCACAGGTCAAACTAAAAACTTTATTAAAACCCCATCACCTATACCCGGTCCCGCTGTGGCACTCGCTTGGTCGTAAATGCCTTACCGAGACGAAAACAAATGCACATGTTCACCCCCCAACTCCCCCCCAAACCCCTCCCCCCTTCCTGGCCGAGGAGTCTGGTTGAAGGAAAAGGCTGTTTCCTCCACCCCCACGTACCTCCCAAGTCAAAGTGCGCTCCTTCTAAAATGTTACGCTATAGTCTGCGTTTAGAAGCACAACATCGGGCACTTAATGTCACAAGTGGCCAGCGGGTTTGGGGGCTCAGGATCGCAATCGATGAATCCACTAATGTTGAAGCAGTTGTATCAGTGTGTATTGGTCTATTATCTCGCCTACCACACCCTGCATATTTAGTGCAGTCTTACTTCTGCTCTCAAATCACATGCCCACTGCAGTATACACGTTGGAATGTCGCATTTCATAAAACGCTGCCAACTCCTTCAGCAAACTGATCCTGTCTGTAGCTCAGTTGACTTCCCTGTGCCATTTCGCATGATTGACAAACTATCATAGGTTTCTTGCTTGTTTATGGACTCTTGACCCTGTACAGACGGCCTCAGGCTTGCACCCTCTTCCAGCATTTTTAAAGGGGGGGTATTATGCTTTTTTCAATCACATAGCACCAGTCTATAGCATACTACAATGATGACGTAACCTTCTGTTGGTCTGTATATGCAGTAAATTAAAATAACTGCCTTGAATAAAATTGCTCTCTCAAAATGGCTGTACTGAACGTCTTGAAATAGGCCTCTGTCTCTTTAAGAAGCTTTCCGACACGCCCCCTTCAGCACACTGCTGTGGCATCTAAACAACACTACTGTGCGGGGAGGGGGCTCTGCTGAGCTGAGGAGCAGTGGTTGGTGGCTTGGCTGGTGACGAAAGGTCCAGAGGCGTCTCCAGGAGGTGGGGGCGTTCCTAGGAGGACTGAGGCATAGCTACACCTAAAATGGCTGCCGTCTAAGTTTTACTGATTACTCAAAAATATGTGAATGAGCCAAGGCAACACTCCAGGCATGTGTTTAATGAGGGAATGACATAATAACATGATATAAAGCTTGAAAAAGTCGATTTTACATAATACCCCCCTTTAATGATTCATGATACATTTGTCCTGGAAGTTATATTCTACCAAATAATGGTACAGAAACATGGAGTGGAACAAAGTGTAACACTGTGCAGACAACATTACTAAGGACCCCAGAAATACTCATTTTCACAGGATTAAACCATCTATTTGCCCCCATTTCGCAAGTATAACAGGGAAAAAGTAATGTGGCCGAAACACATGTGTGTTTAATGTCGGCGTCCTGTCGGTTTAGAGACTTTAAACATGATAGGTGAATGTTTGTCTTGATGTCGACTCAGAGGCAGCACCTGTCAGGGTAATTCTTCTCTCTCTCTCTGTGTGTGTGTCCCGGGGCACTCTGTTGCTCTGTGTCGTTGTATGTTCAGACCCCCGTGAGCCCCAGTCCTCTCCTCCTCCCTGGTCCTATGAACAGACGTACTCGTCCTTCCTGAGCCCCATGGCGTCCCCTTCCGTGCACTCCACTGCGCCCCTCTCGTCCAGCCGCGCCACGGGCCTGCCTGCCATCAGCGACGTGCCCAGACGCTTGCCAGGTAGAACCACCTCTTTTGCCGCAGTGATCATGGTGTTTGTGTGACGTCCGAGGACATGTCATCAAAGCAGGTCTGAAACATACGTATGTGCTGCTCGTAACAGCACTACTGCGGCCCAGGCGGCTGTTAATGGCTCCTATTTAAGTCTGCGCTGGGAGCCGGGCATGTTTTCAGAGGCGCGTCTCTAGAGAGAGCTTTGGATGCAGTTTTTCAAACAGAGGAAGGAAAAAAAACGATTGTTTCCTTTTTTCCTCGCTCCAAGCCTTTGATCCCTGAGGAGCATGGTAATAACAGGCCCAGGCATAATAACAGACTCGTGACTGACAAATAAAGTGTCTTTATGGCAATACGGCATTCTGGGTAATTGCATTAGCCTGTAGTCTTTTTTTATACTAACGGCAGCATCTGTGTTCCAATTTGTCGGTGTTTCTCCCCTGATGTGAAGCTCCTTTAAAACTTGCCGCAGGACCAGTTCTCCCGTACACCTGTTTGACTCGGTGCCATGAGTTTTCCTTGTGCTGTTGTGAAGGTAACCTTCCCCAGAGTGATCAAGCACGCGGCTGTGACTGTGCATTAGAAAAGGTTTCAAACCCAGCCAGCTGCCTTGTCAGCGCCGGTTAGCATGGTCTTTCCCTGCAGCTTTCATCTGGTGAGCACAGGGCTTTGTTCTCAAAGTGACACATACACGAGCGAGCGTGCACACGCGCACTCGCACAAACACGGAGGAGCACCCCTCTGCTTCATGTGCACCTCGAGCGCTTAATGCTTCCTAAGTGATGTGACTAAGGCTCTCAGATCTCTGCAGATCATGTTGACACCTCACCAGGCAGCCTTGTAACACTATCCAGGATCCTAAGTTAACACAGCGACAAGCAGAAGCTGATATGGATGCGCCTGTGCAAACTTTGAACACACACCTTCACAAAGCTGAGCTCCGGTGGCGAAATGTCAGCGCTCTAAGACTCTGTTACAAGAGTTCATTAAGTCGGATGTGATGCACTCGACTTTGGAAATCTCCGGCTCCTGTCTGGTTTCAGGCTCTGTAACCTTTGGATTAACACCCATTAAAGGATCCGCGCAGAGTCCTGGCTCTGGTGTGGTTCTACAGACACTTGACCGATTATGTCAGCACTCAAATGGCCTTCACTATCAACTTCAAAGCTAACATCTACTGTTTTTAGCCTAATTTAAAACGCTTCACTCCTTTGTGCGCCACAGGGTGAGGTCCTTGCACCCCCTGCTGTCGTCTCTAACCAAAACCATGGGTTCAGATATTCTAAATGGCGTGACCAGTTATCGTGTATTCATGAAAATGATCGGTTTTGTTTTCAGAAATGTAAATTATTACAAACATTTTTACTGGCTTGTTTACTCATATTTGCCTATTTAAGAATGAAGATCATTGTGTGGAAAGGGGAAGTTTTAAAAGTCTTAATTGACAGCATATGCTGTCAGGCGCTGGTGCCAAACCCTCAGCTCGACGATTCCACTGTACACATGCAGTAAACAGTGCGTCCGCCGCCTGTCTTCACACTGCAGACATGGTGACACGGAAGACGCCTGGTGATTTATGATAAGAGCGCTGTTGAAGGCCCAAACGGAGACAGGAGCGCGGCTGCAGTGTGAACTGGGAGCGGCGGTGGTCGGGTAAGGGGGGAGTGCAAAGAGAGGACCCTCCACTTCTCCTCCTCCGCCCCGATCGCGGATCTCACCGCAGTCAGTTAGCGGTTTTTCGGGGGGTACTTTTTTTTTAAAGGGATGAAGCGAAAAGACGGAGAGGAGGGTGCACTGGGGGAGATGCACACACACACACACACTTACTTACACGCTGGAGCCGGTGGGAGGCGAGCAGAGGGCCACATCAGAGCTAAGTCCTGCCTCATTATGGATCTCATGGAAACTCAAAGCGTTTCCACATGTGCTGCTCCTGATTCATCCCAACTGGCTTTTTATGTGCTATATTCACACACACACACACGCACATACATAAGCTTTAAGGCTGTTTGCACACACATTTGCATGCATAAACAGTTATACAACGACATATAAACATGCGCGGACACACGCTCCAAACATAGATATGCATAAACAAGTGCAGACATGTGTGGCCGATCACTGTGTGTTTGTGAACTTGTGCAAAAACTCAGAGTGAGGAAAACACAAAGTTGATGAACAGAATAATATTTATAGTCCAATTAGAATGCATAGCAGCGGCCACAAAAATCCATTAAGCCTGTTTTGTACATATCCGGCTGGGAATGTCTGTACAATTTGGTTTACTACCGTTTTCAGTTCTCGTGGGACTTGTTGGTTAAAGCCAATTACTCTTCCAAGACAAAGTGTTAAACAATTTATGAAGCCAAAGCCACATTTAATATAATCCTATCTGAATAAGAGGCCTAGGAGGAATAGATAAAGTAGGTCCTAAACGGTTCATTGTTTTTTTGAGAGTTGTGTAAAGCACTCAAGGCTATAATAACTCAATTTAGAGAGAGCGGACATGGGCATGGATGGAAGCACCGCAGTGATAAGGCCACATGAGCTTGTAGCTGTCTGTAGCGGAGATAACACATTATGCAAGGCTGCCTCCTGCTGTTTAGGCCAGAAAAGACCAGAAACATGATTTAGAAACCAGGCTGCAAGCGCTGTTTGACACCACTTAGTTTGCATATATCATTTGTGGCTAACCATGGGCATTATCACAATGAGCTAAACTTCTCCAACCTGGCTAACCTCGGTATTTAAGTCTTATTTAAGTCATCGAATTTGATTTTAATGCTTAATAAGTATCATCTAGATCCTGGAATGTAGAGTTTCATTGACTTTACCGTTAGGCATTGGGAATGAATGGGGTAATTGACAAGAATAAGTTGCTGAAATTATCTGTGGAAAGTTTGATTAAAAACGACTGAAATTACAGTATTATGTCATGTGTTTGTTTCAGTATTGAGGACGTTGTTATTAAAGTGGGGCTATTATGTAACATTGACATTTTAGAGGTTTTTACCAAGTTGTTTTCTCACTAAAAACGTACCTGGAGCTGTGTTCTGAGCCGCTAACACATCTTTCACTCCTCTTCCGGATCTTCTCCAGTGGCTATTTTTAGCTTTGTGACGACAGCTCCCATGAAGCTCCTCCCGAGGTCCGATGTATCCAGGAAATGCTTTCCTCACCTCCTGATCTCTCGCTAAACTTAATCCTCTCGTCGTGAAGTGACACCCGCTCTTGCTTCACCACAGCCACAGAGCCCCGCAGACTTGTTTTTTTTAATTTTTAATCTTCATTGAAACAGCTTCGTAGCAAAGGGGAGCATGAGGGGTTATGGTAGCTAGCTTGAATTATCCGTTAATGAAACTGCTGTTTTTGTTTCAGCTGTTTTAGATCAATATTGCATTCTAACTAACACAGTGTAAGGTAGTGGTAAAGATTTGTTTGGCATAATTAAGTTGCATCCAGGACCTCCCCGTCAATAACAAGTTAAACCCCTCCCTGTAAGAAGAGTAAAAGCACACCCTGCTGCTAAGAGATCATTAGTTGCAGATGAAGCCGCTGGAGACAAGACGTGATGTCCTAAACGCAAGAACAACTCAGGCATGAGAACATTGTTTAACATTTTTTGTTTAGTTTATTAGTTTATTTGAGCAGTAAACATTCTGCTCAAAATGAGTGGGCTGAAGCAAGAGCTTATAAGCCCCACCCCCAAAATCAATACATTTCAATATAGCATCTACATAAAGACATTACATGACAGAACTATAATAATAACTTTATGCTATTGCAATACATTATCAATCATACAATTAGCAGCATCATATTTTGATTTTATCAATGTCAAAGGGAAACCAGTTACACTTCAAAGCGGCTTTTTAACACAGACCAAATTACAAAGCATTGTTTGAAATGTTCATATAGAAAACAGAAACGAAGCACAACGACAACCACGATCTCGTTTCATGTACGACGTTTAGTACAACGCAAGTAACAAAAGGCAACCCTTAATATAATATATTTCAGCGTGTTACCAACGCCAAACCTTGGTAACATTACCGGAAGTCATATTTTTATGTTATAAAGGCACGTTACATGCAGCACATATTATACTCCGTGATCTTGCTACTTCCCAGTTGTCATTACCATCCTCAGTATAATATCAATTGTTAAATTTCTTATTTTTTTATTTTTAATTAAAAAAAAAAAAATCATGTATAATGTATTATGAAAGCCCTACATAGTGTAATGCATTAAAAAGCATTAATACTTATTATATTCCGAGATCTTCCCAGCTGTCATTACCATCCTCAATATAATTTTAGTTAATTTGAGTTTAGTTATTATTATTATTATTATTATTATTATTTATTATTATTATTATTTATTCTACTTGTTCTACCATGGAACTGAATGGCTGAGAGTTTATAACAAACATGGCAACTATAGTTACTTCATTGTGGTTTATTGCACTGGCTGATTGATTTCTGCTGTTAAATTCATACAAATCAGTTGTGGTTGAAGAAATGTGTCTTTGAGCTGGATCGTGTGGTTTGAACACATTAATGACAAGATTGGTTTTGGGGTTACTTCTTAAATGGGGTAAATGATCCAAAAAGATCCTCTTGAATCACAATAACTGATCACGTTCTCTCCTCTGTGTCTCTCCGTAGGTTCCTCTGAACTGAGTCCGTTCTCGGGCCAGTTCGAGCGGCAGTTCCCGGGCCTCTCCACGCTCACGGACACGCGCTTCTCCAGCCCGCGCATGCACTACCCGCCCGGCTTCACCTACACCCCGCCGGTCACCTCCCCCATGTCCCTGGGCAGCGCTCACTACCACACCTACCTGCCGCCGCCCTACCCGGGCTCCACCCAGAACCAGAACCCGGTGCCCTTCCACCAGACCAGCAGCACGCCGTACCTCTACTACGGCACGTCCTCGAGCTCCTACCAGTTCCCCATGGTGCCGGGCGGGGACCGCTCGCCCTCGCGCATGATCCCGCCTTGCACTAGCGCCTCGACGGGCAGCACCCTGGTCAACCCCAACCTGCCCAGCCAGACGGAGGGCGGCGTGGAGGGCGACGGGAGCCACAGTAACTCCCCGACTGTCCTCAACAGCGGCGGGCGCATGGATGAAGCAGTTTGGCGACCGTATTGAAGGAGAAGAAGAAGAAGAAGAAGAAGAAGAAGGAAGAAAAAAAAAAGGCTGCATTATCCTTGTCGTGAGGTTCGAAAGCACACTTTTTTTTTTGTGGAGGGGATTTCTGCGCGCTCATCAGCTAAAAACTATCTCCGCCTTTTAAGTTTGAAATGAAGGTTGAGATTAAAAGAGCGAAAGAAAAGAAAAAAACACATATGAGACTTGTAAAGACTTGCCTCTCCCCCTGGAATGTGTTTTGACCAAGGCACTACAAAGGGAGTCGTTCGCAGCAATATTGACAAAGACACTTTTCTAAGCCCCAGTGGATGAGACTACACTTCTCTTTTTTCCCCTAATCCACGAAGCTAAGGGATGCTTTGCTGTTATTTGTAAAACACCGCCTCTTTTGTATCGTGTTTGTACTTTGGTAAGGCTTTTTGCAGGGCTCGTTTTGTACTATGACCATATTGAGATGCAAGTGAAGCACTGAGTAGTGGATGAGGCGTTACTTTAAGTGGTATGGACATTCATTTTGCTTTAATTTAACTTGTAAATTGTGGGTGAATTATGGATGTTGATTGAGGCGATTATTTTTTTTCTTTGTTTTAACTTATAAAGCCATAAATTATGTATTGTATTTGAAACTTGAGTCGAAGAAGTGTAATCTGAATATTTTTGATGCATCTATATGACTAAGTTAAATGAATTGTTTTGATAGGTAATTTAAAGAGTGAGAGCTTGGATTTTGTATCACCCAAAGATATACATGGTTTTGAATATGACTTTTCCAAAGAGTATTGCGGCCTGTTTCTTGGAGTAACTTTCAGTTTAACTGCTCCTTGTATTAAGAGCCCAGATCCATACAAGGCGTTGACACACATTTGGCTTGGAATGAAACCTTTGGTATTTATTGAGCAATAACTTGTATTGTGCCTCTTGGCAACGCCCCATGAAAGAGCTTCAATGGAGAAAATAATTATCCGTTGGGGAAATTCTGCTTCATTTCTTCAGTTTGTGTCTAATGTGCGTACAGATAATCTGTATTTTCTATAACGGTACATTGGTGCGGAGGTTGAGCCGTGGCCCAGTGGTGGATCTCAGTGCCACGCCAGCGGCAGACTTTGATTTTTGTGATTTTATTCCTCAGGATGGATCAGACTGGAACTCACTGCCTGTCTCCTTCAAGCACACGACACGCCAAGTTACAGACAACTTCAGATCATGTGCAAAGATAGCTTTAAAAAAGTTGGTCTTAGTGTGTGACACACATGGTACATGTTCAGTCTGTGAGACTGAAGGATTATCACCACAGTTCAAAACAAAGACTATGACATTCCTTTTCATTATTTATTTTTCTTTCTGCATTTTTGCTTGTTTACCAAACGGATTTGTATCTTCTTGCTTGCAAGTGTCATAAGTTAACAGTTCTGTGGCACCGTGATGAGGGAAGTCTGATGTACACAGTGTAAAATTACATGTCATCATTTTAAAGATGTCACAGCAATAGGAAAAAGTTCAACATGGAGGTGATTGGAAGCAGCTGCTGGCAGCAGAAATGTGGAGCCTTGTGTATGTTTGTTTCATAAAGCACTTACTTCTTGTTTTATTTCAGCAGCACTTGCGGCAGGCTGCCAGCAGGGCTCGTGGTTTGGGCCTCAGTGCAGAGAGCGCCACACACATGTAAAACAGAAACACTTGGCCAAACAACCATTTACATTAGAGTTGAATCTGATCACTCTCGGCACTTGGTATTCATTTGACTTTAAATTTTATACAATTTGATATTCAGCGCATGAAGGTAACACGATAACCCAATTTGAAAAAGCTGAGAAAAACACAGGCCGGTCCAAGGATCAGGCTTCAGGCCTTTCATTGCAGGTTTGCACGCAGCGCCTGTGGAGGATTCTCTCTTAATGGAATGAACATGCTGCAGTACATTTCCCTCATGCTCCAAACCAAGTCTTTCTGTTGCTCTGCTGTAACAGAAGACTGCAAATAAAAGCCTATTAGCAGAGTTTAATGTCTTTGAGCAAGCCTATGGTAACTATGCCCACGTGTTGGACTTTATTAACTCCCTCGTCTCTTTAGACTTGACCAGGAGGAAATGGTCTTTTTAAAAGTGTTTACACATCAACGCAGCACTGACAATCCCGATCTGTTCTCACCTGTTTTTGTTTGTGTTGTGTGTTTTTTCCATGAGGTTCGACACATTTTTTTTGTTCCTTTCTTTCTATTTCAATCACCTTTATTGTATTATTTAATGACCACCATGTAAAATATGCAGAGCTGACCTTTGCCTTCCTTTACGTATAATGTATTTGTCATGTCAGTTGTTTTGCTTCTTCTCTCATGAACAATTGTCAGGAATAGCCGTCTAATGGACTGTCCGTTACAAATTGCTGGTACGTTTTTAAAAAGATCATTTTTTTTTTAAGGGACAAACACCTGACAACAGTGAGTGAAATTGGCATTGTGATTGTACATTTGTTTATTTTATGAATAAAATATGACTTTTGTAACTTACCTTTTTCCCCCTTTTTATTATCCCATCAGTGGTCCTCAAACTGTGCCAGAGATCATTTCATTAATGCTTTACCTTTACATTGTTTGCACCAAGTGTAGACATAACTTAGTCCGATTTAGATGTATTTTGGGCCATTTTTGACCCGGTTTAGTCCTGATTTGATCTTGATTTAGGCCAGGTGGTACAAGTTCAAATATGTGGTGTGTAAAGTTTGAAAACCAAGGTCATCATTCATTAACACAGTGCCCAGAGACACACTGTTAGGCGTAGCTGTTATTTCCTGTAAAATACAGCAGAAGGCCCAGTAATGCGGCCGAAACTGACATTTGTTGTGGGTCACAGTGAAGCAGAACTGGCCCCCATTCACCGTGCCATATTTTTAGCCTCTAAACATATACTAAAATGCAAGTGGTTCCCATATTAGCAGTTATTCTGTATTCTCCCACTGCACAGGGGCGGACTTGGACTGACAAACGGCCCTGGACTCTGACCAGTCTGGCCCAAAGTAGTGTAAATAAAGCACTTCACAAAGACATACATGTATTTAAAGGGATATTTCAGGATTTTTACGTAATTTTTTCCTAGTTATCCAGAGTGTTGATTTCTGAGATATATATATTTTTAATTCATGCAGTTCTTATATTTGAAGAGTTTATTGGTGCTAGGCTAGTGCACGTCTATGGTAACTAGTAGCCTGCATTAAAAACCTCTTCAAAATCATCGGGTAGTCCTCCAAACGTTGCCATATCTGATTTGTAGAAAGCTCCTTTGTGAATTCCACATGTAGTAATGCCGGCCGCAGGTAAACAAACGACTGTAGATCCGGTAACCTAGCAGATCACTCCGCCGCTCAACCAGGAAGCTGATGCTGCTCAAATATAAGTTATTTTAAATGCAAAATGGTTATATTTAAAAAATGATTCAGTCGACACAGTCATTTATATGGGTAGTCTGGTGTTATAAGTGATTTGCCTCAGGTGCTTTGGGCCAGACTGTTTTTGATGCAGGCTACTAGTTACCATAGACATGCACTAGCCAAGAACTAGCCTAGCACCACCAAACGCTTCAAATAAGGACTGCATGAATAAGAAAATATATATATATATCCAGAAATCAACAACACTCTGGATAACTAGGAAATGAGGCCCTGTGTAAAAATCCTGAAATATCCCTTTAACCTCTCACCACCCGCCTGAATTGAGTGCATTTACTCTAGTTCGGCTTTACCCAAATCTAAGAGCTTCTCGACTGGAGAGCAACAGTGTAACGCCTCATCTGAAAGCTAAGGCCTGTGATTGAACATTTTGTCACGTTGTTACCGCGTTTGTGTCACATTTTTGTCACGTTTTTGTTGCTTTCCGGCACTTTTTGTTTCGTTTTCATCCTCGTTTTTTTTCGCTATTGTGATGCTTATCTTTTAAGCTTTTAGATTTGGGTAAAGCTCGGTTAAGGAGTAAATTGAGAGTCCAACCGGTGGCCCCTGATTCCACAACTCTAAAACATCAAGTATAAGGCCTTTATGATGCAGTAAGATCTTTTCCCTGCCTTTTTTTGGGGGGCTTATTTTCCACTGAGAGCAGACGTTTGGGCTCGTGTGTTCGGATCTGTGCGCCCGAACAAGCGTCAGTGTCATCTCCGCTCTCTCCCAACATTGTGTTTGGACCGGGACCACTGCTGCCACTGCACATGGCCCCAGTTCAAAGGTTCTCTGGGAAGAAGGAACAGACACGAGCGAAACGCGCTGGGAGCTGTTTTACATTATTCCAAGACATAATAGCCCACGCTGACACGGAGACGGGGCCAGAGCCGCGCCATCCCCGTGTGTTTTTTTTAGACTTCGAATCTGGAACATTTTTTGGGATTTCCCTGAATATATAGAGAGAGAATAAGCAAGGAGGAAGAAAAAAAGAAGAAGAAGAAAAAAAAAACCCGGGCCGGTTTCAGGTTCACATTCTCCGCGTTCTCAGCCATGTCAGGCAATTATAATAATGAACTCGGGAGAAGCAATGGGACCCAGACACCCAAAGAAATTAGCATAATGTCCTGCACGCACGGGAGACGGGAGAGGCGCACTTACCGAGCGCGGTGTAGAGTTTGGTCCTTGTCAGGCTCGATTCTTAAACCAGGTTGTAACTAGTTTCTCAGTCTGATGACAGCACCCAAGACCAAAATGGTGGTCAAATGTGGAAAAGGGTTAAAATACTAAAAAGAAACTATTGCGATCCTCTTTAAAGAGGGGGTATTATGCTTTTTTCAATCACATAGCACCAGTCTATAGCATACTACAATGATGACGTAACCTTCTGTTGGTCTGTATATGCAGTAAATTAAAATAACTGCCTTGAATAAAATTGCTCTCTCAAAATGGCTGTACTGAACGTCTTGAAATAGGCCTCTGTCTCTTTAAGAAGCTTTCCGACACGCCCCCTTCAGCACACTGCTGTGGCATCTAAACAACACTACTGTGCGGGGAGGGGGCTCTGCTGAGCTGAGGAGCAGGGGTTGGTGGCTTGGCTGGTGACAAAAGGTCCAGAGGCGTCTCCAGGAGGTGGGGGCGTTCCTAGGAGGACTGAGGCATAGCTACACCTAAAATGGCTGCCGTCTAAGTTTTTACTGATTACTCAAAAATATGTGAATGAGCCAAGGCAACACTGGAGGGAATGACATAATAACATGATATAAAGCTTGAAAAGGTCGATTTTACATAATACCCCCCCTTTAAAACATTTCTCCTCAGTTACTATTGCTGGGGAAAAGGGCTGGGAATGGTTACACGATACTGGTACTTTAACGATACTTGGTTTACGATACTGTTACTAGTTTTTTGATACCAATACTAAAATATTTGTTGACTAGAACCATAAAACAGAACAATAATGTTTACTTATTCCATTAAAGACTATTTCTTTAAAATGTGTATCTGAAACAACCAAGTCACTTCCTTTAATGTTGTCCCTGAACCCAACACCATCAAAACTCTGTCTCTAAAGATACACTTCCGGTACCTGCTTTCGATACTTTTATTTGTTTGCTACCAGTAGTACCTTCACTTTTTTTCCCCTTATGCCACACTGGTATTGTTTAACGGTACCCAGCTCGATACGTTTGTTAAGTAATGATGTCATCGCTCCACTTCCGGGTCCAATGGAGCTTTCAGCCCCATTCACTATAATGGGATTTAGCTGATTGTAAAATGCTGTAGAGCCGGTTACAAGGCTCTTTCTAAACATCTGATCACCCAGAAATATCACGTTTACTTTGTATTTCCTCTAGTGACGCTTTGACATTAATTATTATCCAATTATTTTCCCCATACAGTAAAGGCTTATATCTTCATTTTGCAATTCTTGGGCTTTAATCTCAGCAGGAGATTCAAATAAAGTTCACAAACTTTTTGGTTGACAATCAGCAGTTTGGATCTGTGCCTTTTTACATAAATTCAAATGGAACCGCAAATGAATGGACAAATAATAACTCTGTAGTGGTGGGCAGAATTCCTAACAGCTGATTTGCAAACCAAAATGAGACTGAGAATGGTCTTTGTTAAAGGCCCTATACCTTGTTTATTTTTATTTTTTAATAACAATTAAAGAGGAAAACATAAAATAAAAATGTTAGCTGTGGTCCAAACTCATTCATAACTTTCATGTTTTCTGGGTCATTTGAACAGAAATACTAGAAAACCTGTTTTCCCCATAAATGTCTAAGTTTACAATATACTACAGGAGGAAAAGACACATGTGTTCCATTACTAGAAAAAAAATCAGGTAAAGTGCCTTTAAATTCCCTGTGCCTGTGTGTGAGGTCAGTGTGGAGAGTTCATAAACACCTTTAAGTGTCCAAGACAATATAGGCCAAAGCTACACAGTATCACAGTATCATTGTTATTATACATTATATATATTTTTTGACACCGATTGACTAAATTAATTGACTTTTTTATTCTATTTGAACTGAGGTAAAGGGACTACCTTGCACTTAAACTGAAATGTTACACTCAGAAGTGTCCCTCTGGGGTCCTACACTGCTCCATTTGTTTCCGGCTGCAGAGTTGGCCGCTGCGTGCTCTGTTTCTGCCCCATACATCTCCAGTTCTCTTCTGGAGATAAACTTACAGCTCGATGGGCTTTGACTGTTACAACCGGGGCCGCCCAGAGGGTAGCAAGGTTAGGGCTTAACGTCCAATATGACTTATACTACATCATACGGCCTTACTTTACTTAGAATTTGCCATAACAAAGAATATATTGTATACAAGCAAATATAACATGTATACAAACAAACATGTATTTAATTCATGTAAGGAATCTGGATGTGCATGAGGGTTAGTAAAAGCTAGAAACGAGTTAGAGCCACTGATACATTGTTTTTAGCCCTTCCTTCCCAAAATCTGGTGCAATAGCTTTAATCTCATAACCCCCACCGGAACAGGCCACATTTTCTCCAGTTTGGCTTTACCCAAATCTAAACGTTTCTTGAAATAAAGCGTGAAATAGCAACAAAAACGAGGATGAAAACCCAACAAAAGGGACAAAAGAGCGACAAAAAGACGCCAGAAAAGCGACAATAACGCAATTTAAAAAGCGACAACAAAAGCTACAAGAGTGACAAAAAAGCGACAAAAACAAGACAAAAAAGTGACAAAAATGTGACAAAAAAGTGACAAAAACACGACAAAAAAGTGACAAAATAGTGACAAAAAAGTGACAAAATAGTGACAAAAAAGTGACAAAAACATGTGACAAAAAAGTGACAAAAATGTGACAAAAAAGTGACAAAAAAGTGACAAAACATGTGACAAAAAAGTGACAAAACACGACAAAAAAGTGAAAAAAACATGACAAAAAAAGTGACAAAATAGTGACAAAAAAGTGACAAAAAAGTGACAAAAACAAGACAAAAACCACAACAAAAAAGTGAAAAAAAAACACGACAAAAAAGTGGGGGGAAAAAACAATAAAAAAATGTTAAAAAACCAAGGGGAAAAAAGCCATGAAAAAGCAACAAAAAAATATGAAAACATGAAGAAAAAAACTATGAAAACTTTAAGAGCAAAAAAGTGACTAAAAGTGACAAATACACGACAAAAAACTGACAAAAACATGACCAAAACAATAAAAAAAGGGGAAAAAAGCCATGAAAAAGCAACAAAAACTACTGTATGAAAACATGACAAAAAACCTATGAAAACGTTTAAGAGCTTTAAGATTTGAGTAAAGGCGAACTGGAGAAAATGTGCTCGGTTAAGGCAAGGGGGATAAGAGGTGAAATTAATCCTCACACTATACAGGAACTATTTACTACTTTTCTGATGAACATTTTTGTGCACTGTGAAATAGCGCAGTATGACTAGATCCTGAGCAAGGTTTACGTATTGTCAGAAATCCCTATTGTGCATGTTTTAGGTTGATGAAAGAAACTAGAGCAGCCATAGAAAACCCATCTAGGAGAACATACATACTAGTGTCTTTTTTTTATATTATTTTTTCAATTCTTATGGTTGAACTTTATTAGTTGGCAAAGCCTGGACCCATTTTCATACTTTTCCCCAAGAGTGTCTCACTGGATAAAATAGTACGACCTCCCTGAACCTGCGTTAATCCCACGTCCCATAACGCGCTGTGACAAGCCCCGCTAATGTCATCAGGACACGGCCATTATAAAACATTATACAACCCGCTCCAATGACGCTAATACGAGCTGAGTGTAACCGAAGAAGCCTCCTCCCCGCTCCAGGAGAACATCACCCAGAGTCAACAATAACTGTGTACTTTGGCGCACTCTAGTGGCTTTTTATTTAACCTCAGGGATTCTGGTGAGGGGCCCACCCATACGCCGTTTCCATACAGCCAAGGGCGGCGTGCGGCGCTTCCAAGTCCCCCTATTATTGTGTTAGCGGTCCTGCAAAAGCTACTAAAGTTTCAACACCACGCGCGGAGTCGCCAAGAGCTGCAGAGCCCTTGCGCAACGAAAAGCCAGACAGTAAAAAAAGTTCCTCACCCTCACTGTGTCTTTTGACCTGGAATTAAAGGAATAAAACGCTTCAGCGGCAGGACAGTTGCATTGCGGAAGACGCCAGTGTAAAAATTCACAGACAGCCCGGTCAATGTGGTTGGGACGGCCTGACTTCCTAAAGCAGAGCCCATTCATCACTAGATTAGAGCGCACCATGACTTAAGACTGCGCTTTGGAAACATCTGACTACGGCATTTGAAGTTCAGCGCGGAGAAAAGGGCACTTATGAAACTCTAAGTTCAAGCCGCCCCTGCCACTTCCGATTATGCAACGCCGTTTTCAGAAAAGGGAATTAAGTCTGAAGTGTCAGGACCATGGACAGCACCCAAACGTAAACAAACACCTCATTTCCCCCACCAGGCATCAAACGAATGTCTCAAGAGCAAACTGATGCAATGTACTGTGTCCAATGACAAGAGAAACATCAGATATTAGAATAAACAAGCTTTGAGATTTTTGGTGTAAAAAGCATTTGCGTTGTGTAATAAAACCCATTGGCATTAAAGGGCCAACACTAACCATAAACTTCAAGCGTGTAGCCTATGGTGTTTTACTTTTACTTAAGTAATTAGTTGGATAAAATCATTCAACTTGAGCAAAAAAACATTTCTGAAGTGGATACATAATTCAAGATTTACTTTTTTCCAGCTTTAAACCATGTTATAATGTAATGCTCACGTCAATGACATCACTACATTCACATAGGTTTGATTCATATATGGGCAAAGCTGTTACGTTAACTGTTTCTTCTTCTACGGTGTCAGTGCTTCGTTCTGTACTTCCTGGATACAATCGTGTCATTCTTAAAACCCGAAACTGCCCTCTACATCATCAAAGCCCATGATCCAACACTGTATCAGTTCTGAGCCATTTAAGTTCCGTTTTGAAAGCTAAGACCTACAATCGTAACATTTTTGTTGCGTTGTCGACCACAAATTTGAAGCATTTTTATCGTGCTCTCATCACATTTTAGTCGTGTTTTTGTTGCTTCTTTCTTGTGTTATTGTTGCTTTTCCGGCACGTTTTTGTCGCTCTTTTGTAGCTTTTTTGTCACTTGTTGTGTTATAGTCAAATTTTTGTTGCTCTACTGCAGGGTTTTTTGTTGTTGTTGCTTTTCATCGTGTTTTCGTCGCTCTTTTGACAATTTTTTTGTTGCATTTTCATCCTTTTTTTAACGCTTTTTTTTCAAGAAGAGCGAAAATGTGCTCGGTTCACGTGGGGCTTAAAGGGACTATACGGAGTTTAAAAATGTTGAAATTAAGTATTTTCCTCCCCCTTACATGTTCCAGTAATGTCCTAATGTGTAGAATGAGCCCAGACCTGTTCACCACAACTGCCTCTAAAATCCTCCACCGTCACTCAAAAAGGTGTTAATTCGGGTCCGAAGTTCCGTCATGCACGAGCTTAATATAGAAACTGCAGTTTCGCACAAGACCTGAGGTGGCAGTAGTGAGTATAAAAATGACCAACTTGCATCTAGTCCCTTTAAGAGATCAAGCAATAAACCATGCCGTAAATGAAACCAGAAAGTTATTTTTTAAGTTATTCCAACAGCTGCCAGCAGGAGGAGCCCCAGTCTTCAACAGCGCTAGCTCCTAAATCTCATTGTTACACTATTTAATTCTTACAGACACATCATTTTAAATTATAAAACGTGAAATATTAATGCTGAGGCACCCAAAATAATGTTTATTTAAGTCTATTTTACGCCTTATATGCTACGATACGTCTATTTTAAAGGGGGGGTATTATGCTTTTTTCAATCACATAGCACCAGTCTATAGCATACTACAATGATGACGTAACCTTCTGTTGGTCTGTATATGCAGTAAATTAAAATAACTGCCTTGAAGAAAATTGCTCTCTCAAAATGGCTGTACTGAACGTCTTGAAATAGGCCTCTGTCTCTTTAAGAAGCTTTCCGACACGCTCCCTTCAGCACACTGCTGTGGCATCTAAACAACACTACTGTGCGGGGAGGGGGCTCTGCTGAGCTGAGGAGCAGTGGTTGGTGGCTTGGCTGGTGACAAAAGGTCCAGAGGCGTCTCCAGGAGGTAGGGGCGTTCCTAGGAGGACTGAGGCATAGCTACACCTAAAATGGCTGCCGTCTAAGTTTCGCCTCTCATCCAAAAGGCTTCGTCAGTGAACAAGTTTACGCTAATACCCCCCCCCCCCCCCCCCTTTAAGAGATTAAGCAATAAACCATGCCGTAAATGAAACCAGAAAGTTATTTTTTACGTTATTCCAACAGCTGCCAGCAGGAGGAGCCCCAGTCTTCAACAGCTCTAGCGCCTGAATCTCATTGTTACACTGTTTAATTCTTACAGACACATCATTTTAAATTATAAAACGTGAAATATTAATGCTGAGGCACCCAAAATAATGTTTATTTAAGTCTATTTTACGCCTTATATGCTACGATACGTCTACACAAGTTTTCACTATGAGTGGACGTGCCATTCCTCATTTTAAAGCTAAGAAACCTCTAGAATTCAGTCTGTAAGCTTTGACTATTGGAGGTCTGCACTGGCACTAATTAGAATTGAAATAGGGACGAGTTCTGGGATTGTGGAAGTTGGAGAGAGTCCCTTTATTTCCCAGTTCTGGGATACTGCGCCAAAGAGAGCACAGTTTTGTCTACCTACTTTTCGTCCCGCGTCGGGCTCAGAACTACTTCACTTGATAAGCTTTTCCAATCCAAATTGATTTTAGTCGTAAGATCTGGTAAACCATTCTGCGACATAGAAACCCAACCTAGAAATTTTAAATATTCACGCACACAAAAATCTTTTCATACCTTACCTTTAAAGTCACGCTACTCTTTCATTTTTTGGCTACTCATCCCCGAAAAACGTAGTGGGAGAAAGTCATTTAGTCGACGCCAGGGCAGAATATACAGGGGGTGGAAGGGGGTGGGGAAGTGGAGTGCCCGCCATCGTGTCTGCTTCTGCTTTAGACATCCATCCGCGCTGTCTCCACGGATCATAACTCGCGTTCGGGGGCAGGTTTTATGGTTTATGACTGGAAAAAAAAAAAAAAGCTAAAAAAAAAGCTCCTTGTTTCCAGCAGGCGAAACAGTGATTTACAACTGGGTATGATAAAGCTGTGCGGTGTTTGTGGGGATTCAGACATGACCGACTAAAGCCGTAAAGTATCGATACCTGCGTGACATCATCTTCTCACAGAATTAGCACAGTGGCAACATCCGTCTCCAGTGACTGTGGCCTGTTTCATGTGGTTCAAGTCCAAACCGAGTGCTTAGCCGGGAGTATAAATACCCCATGGCTGCGGAGACTGCACTGAACTGTTCGTAGCCTAATACTGAAGCTGATTTGACCGAACTGAGTGGACCTGACACTGTGACTATATGTTTGCGAAATGCTCTGAGGTTTGCGACAAATGAATAGGGACGATGCTCTGATACGTCTCCAAAACTAAAGAGCACTGAGAGTATAAGGACTAAGCCAAGACTAAATCAGCATTTTAGGCCTAATCTTGGTTTAAGTCCTACATCAAGATTAAACACACCAGATCAAAACCATGCAGAGGCTACAATCACTACAATCACGCTAGTTTAGGTTGCAAGAGCCAGTTTTAGGAAGCATAATGTTCACGAGCTAAACAAAACTATACATGCATTTCCAATGACATCACGCATAGTTCCGGCGGCCATTTTGACCAATGTAGAATTATGCAGTACTACAACATGTAACAATATCTCAACTCAGGATGAAAATGAAAGACAACTGATTGACAGTGGCATTTTTATGTACTCGTAATCATTGCTCAAGAAGATAACAGTTAAAACACGGAACCAGAGACACATGTTTATATGATATAACCAGCAAATGTGGCACAGACGTAGCAGAGCTAAAACAGGATTTACTAAAGATCTGCTTCACTCCTCAGACTAAATTAACACATCAAAGAGGAAACAGAAAACCTTTCTCTGGGATTTTTACAGTTTGTCAATAGAGTCTCAGTCTGAGTCAGTGTTTAAGCTGCTTAAGATGTTAGCATGCTACCGGTTAGCAACTGTCAACCAACTGTCAATGGCTTCAACACGATAAACACATGTGTGGCTCACATCTATGAACACTGAGGAAATACTACAGTAACAGCTCAGATCTGACCTCTGTCACATGTTGTATCCAAGGCTAGATGTCTGTGGTTCAGGGCTTTCTCTTGGAGAGGTCAGAGCTGAGCTGTTAAAGCTATATGCTAACTGGTAGCATGCTTACAGGGGCCTTGTTTTAACTGTTATATTCTTGAGCAATGATTACGAGGACATAAAAATGCCACTGTCAATCAGTTGTCCTTCATTTTCATCCTGAGTTGAGATTGTGACACGTTAAAAACAACTTTAATGCCCGGTGCCTAATTTTTTGGAACTGTCTACAGCTAGATATTCCTCCTGTGATTACGCTGGGTTAGACACAATCAGAGGTGGTTATGGTAGGATACATTTTAGAAATCTCGTACTTAATGAGGGTCGGACTGTTAGCATTGGAGCTGCGCGAGCTACACGTCACGCAAGGGCCGAGTCTACAGTGAAGATCCCGCCCTTATGCCCTTATTAGGAACATGCTTCGTCAGAGCTGGGGAGGAGGAGTCTGTAAACCCGCCATGATTTCCCCCTCGTACGTGGTCATTAAGGTAAACGGGGAGGAGTGAGGAGGAGTTGTCTATTCTTTATAACGGTCTATGGTCGGATATCACCTCTGACAAAGACAGAAGTATGTCACACTGTTAACACATGTAAGGTGATCAATCAACCACTTTGTTATACCTAATGTCTTTTGAGAAGAACCCTTTAAGTATATAGGTGAACTTTTCCAGAAGTGAACCTGAACCAGGGTTTGCTTTATAAAAACAAGTGTAAGCACATCTGAACTCTAACCAAACAACTCTACTTTATGCAAACCAGAATCAAACTAATACTGCTAATCCAGGACTAAAACAATGACTTTTGGAGCTTATATCTGTAATATCTATTTTCTATTGTGTTGATTACTGTGTGTTCATCTGCTTTGTTGTTTTTTTAAAGTTTTTTATTTGCACAGATTTGTGTTAAATTGAGCCTTTGTGTCTGTGAGGAAAAGAACGACAAATGAAAATTAGCCTTTTTGTGTCATTCCAGCGATTTTGCCAAATGTTTTTGATGCACAATGTCCCAGTCAAATAAAACAATAAACAAATGAACCATTTTGATGCTCTGAGCTGAAACCGAACTAACCCACGAGCTTGTCCTTTAACACGATGAACCCTCCATTCAGCCTTTCTGTGTACTGCCTTGAAAACACATTGTAGTAGCGCCTTGATCACCTGGCTCTGAGTTCAGGCAGCGGCGGAGTCCAGACGTGCAGACACCAGGCTCCAGTGATCTAACACAGAGGCCGGCGTTTGCCAAGAGCTTCTCTGCTGAGGTCTTCAGCCTTGTGCTCCGACCACAGGCGCGCGCCGGGCAGATCAATATTACCCATGATGCTCCACCGCAAGTCACTCACAACTGTAAGGACAGAGGAGAGGGGGAGGAGGCCCGACGCATCAGCTGCATTCACTTCACTACGTCCTACACTCCAACACAAATAAATGTTGACTTTACTTAATTCATTATGTCATCTTTGTCCAAGAAAAGTTTTAGAGTGAATAACCCAAAATAAATTCGACATGGGAGGGATTTGAAATCAGTTCATGACTTATAATAAATAGTCCACTTTCAATAAAAAAAACTATTGACTAATTTACGTCATTGTTTTTTGTGAAGTCCACACATCATCTCTCTCCGACGATTTCCTATATCTCCCGTGGAAGGAATCTTTTAAACTCGATCCACTGTTTCGGACGTGTTTCTGTCACGATGATGAGATGTTTCCCTCTTTGGTCTGGAGAACATCTGCACTCACCTCCTGAACCGCTGCCCGAGGCCGTTCTTAACACCAAACCACGGAAACCAGGGAGTGAGGGCAGTGGAGAGGAGACTGATGAGTCTCCGTGAAATAAAAGGTGTGATCGTAAAGGGTTTAGCAAGACATAGTGATAGTTTTACAATCCACACACAGTTTAAGAAAGGTTGAATCTGAAAACTTTCCACATTTGGTGTGTTTGTTTGTAGGAGAGTGGCAACAGGAAAAGGACAAAAGAAAAAAGAAAAAGTGGGAATATCCTTGTGGTTTGCCCAATTGTCAGATGACGAACATTACTTTGTTTTGGAACACTTTGTCTATGCTTTATCTAGAGTCAAGTTTGAATAAAATGGACTTAAGTTCTACTAATTCTGGAACCAATTCTGTTTTAATATTCTGAGAATAATACATAGACTTTCCAACACTCAACTTTACATACTCTTTTCCATTCAATCATTTCATAAACATTGATAGCACATGTTTAGCATTTTCAATCTACTAAAACTATTACTTACATGAACAGTTATTATAAATTTAACATTTTGGATTATGCTGTTGCCAACAATACAAACGTGCTCCTAAAGATCAGCTAGACACAGGAACTGCTATTGTTGGAGTGGGTATCAATGGACTTGGATGAGGATGAGGAGCTAACCTATTGTGAATGAATGGTTTATTTGGTTGATTGATGCATTTAAATCAATACAATTTCCAAACAATAACAACAACAAAACAAAAAATATTCAACCAAAAAAAGGAATAGGCTGAAGCAATGCTTTTTATGCCTATCCTTGTTCAAACCACATAACTGATGCTGAGACAGCTTATCACATTAATGATATACATTATCAGATCAAAATAATCAACTATTTGGTGACTTACAGACAGAATAATGATGATATATACACATACACATAAATAGACCTCTTAGGTTATAACAACTTTCCCTTCTTTTAAAGAAACTCTAAATTGAAAAGGCCCTATATCTGATTTTTTTTTTTTTTTTTGGTCTTAAAGGGATATTTCAGGATTTTTGACATGGGCCTCATTTCCTAGTTATCCAGAGTGTTGTTGATGTCTGGAGATATTTTTTTCTTAAATTCATGTAGTTCTTATATTTGAAGAGCTTAGTGGCGCTAGGCTAATGCTAGGCTAACACATTTCTATGGTATCAGCTACCCTGCATTAAAAACAGTCTGACCCACTCCACAGTGCACCTGAGGTAAATCACTTATAACGCCAGACTAACCATATAAATGTCTGTGTCGATAGAATAATTTTAACCATTTTGCATTTAAAATAACTTATATTTGAGCAGCATCAACTTGTGGCTGTAAGCTAACGCAGCGGCGGAGTGATCTGCGAGAAAATAGTCCCTCAAAATGCGGTAATTCATGTGATACAAGGTCAGTTATATTTCAAAAATTATTCTATCGACACAGACATTTATATGGTTAGTCTGGCGTTATAAGTGATTTCCTCAGGTGCACTGTGGAGTGGGTCAGACTGTTTTTAATGCAGGGTAGCTGATACCGTAGAAATGCGTTAGCCTAGAATTAGCCTAGCGCCACTAAGCTCTTCAAATATAAGAACTGCACGAATTTAAGAAAAAAATATCTCCAGACATCAACAACACTCTGGATAACTAGGAAATGAGGCCCTATGTCAAAAATCCTGAAATAATAAATGAATGCTTGTTTTTGTAATTGTATGTATTCGGTGAAATGTGATGTTGTGTGACTTTTAACATAATGCATTTAATTAGATAAACTGTATCACCATAGAGCTTTAGTTTCTTCAAGTAGTGATTTCCCGCTGTGAGCTCTCTGCGGCTTTACTCTTCCTGAGCGCATTGTTGTTCACTGCGCAGCGTGATGCATTAGCATACTCACCGTGCTACATGTTATATCTCTCTCAACATGGAACATGCGGCCGCAGTAAACCACACGCTGCACTCGGAGACCTTTACGCCTCTAAAGCTACGCGTACAACCCTTTAAATAAACAGCACGTCGGCTGAAATAGCCAGAAGTGAGGAGAAAGTGAAACATATGTGCGCCTCCCAACGGTGCAACTACGAGCAGCGAGCAGCGCCGTGAGGTCTTTGGGCCGTATTTCTTCAAATGAGGGTCTGGGGCTTGCGTTGGATCAGGAGCCTGTGCATGTGGTAGGTCCTCACATGGCAGACACATAGTTTGTTTTAATCAGCTTAGGTCTCAAAGCAAGACTCAATTTACAGAATTTATGCCTGAGCTGCAAAGGTTTCGTAAACCTGGCCATAAAATTGCGCTGCGTCTGCGTGAGAGCCGTCGTCACCTATAGGCCCCGCGCCACCGCTGCATACATACAGCACATGCACCGGGACCCTAAGAGCAGATTAATGTGGCGTGCCAGGCCTCAGAGCAGACGTGTTTGACGTTAATGCTCCTCTGTATATTATCCCGCGCGCAGAAATGTTGGATGGGTGCGCTGGGACTCAAGGACAGGGGATGTTTAGGTACTAATTACCAAACAGCTAGGCACAAGTCTCACTCCGTATTGCCTTACTCCTGTGGAAACACAAGGCAGGCTCCATTTATTTTCTTTGACTGTTGTTTCTGGCACGGCCGCGTCTCGGTAAACACCGCGCGCCCACCATTGTAAATCCGACAGGCGCACATCTTTCAAGTGAGACTCCTTTGAGGAAAAGTGGAGACGGATCGGATGGCGGCGCGCGGGTTTTCCGTCTTAATGAGAGAGCGAAGGAGAGGGACGCCGTTTGATCCCTGGCATGGAAGCCTCTATTTAAGGCTGTCAGCGGTCATCACTCCATCGCTGCCTTTTTCCCCTCTCCTCGGCAATGGAGAAACAGACCCGCGCGCCACACTGGATTTGATCAGCCCAGGCACTTAACCCTTCTACTTCAGGTCCAGAACCGGTTTGGTGAAGATGTCTGGACTCCGTAACTTCATGGGTTACTCCGTGTGACGTACATCGAAGTGTGGGCTGGCGTGCAGAAGAAGGAGATGGACTGAATTTATCTGGATTCAAATCAAAACACAAGTCCCTCCAGATATGTTTTTGCTGAGAATATATAAACTGTGTATAAATGGCTCAAAGAGGTTCAATTGTTTGTTAACATTGTAGGTGGTAGATCACTTTACTGTTGTTGGATGTATCACAGGAAACTTTAATTTACAGTCCAGAATGTTGTTCCCCCTATTCTTGCACCTAAATATACAACAGGACGGCATTTTAACCCTTTATAGGACAAAGTGACTACTTTTGGTCATTTCCGCACACTACATATGGCCTCCCTGCTGCACCTCAGTAAGGTAAAGAAGCATGTCGTCCTCACTCAGCCAATCAGAAGAGATCACCACTACTGTGGCATTTGACCAATCAGCAGAGACCTGTCGCGCTCTAAACTTCCTGTTTTCTCTGAAGTCTGAAAAAGACCCAAGTCTGGCTAAATTCATGGTACATTTCTTTACATAACTTGAAACTAACTATGGTAAGTTGATGAAACTCACACATTTTATTGGTGAATAATTGTGCTAAGTGATGATATATGTGTTGTTTTAGGGGACGTAGTGAAATGAGTGAAATTACAGCATGAAAAAGGCAGGCACCATATTTGATCATTCACTTAAACCTAAAGTTATTTCGTTTAGTCCATATTTGGACATGCCCTTTGCACCTATTATTCATACTTACAGTATTTTCTTGACAAAAGAACCAATAAACCCTAGGACTATGTTTTTATGTTGCCAAAGGTTATTTTTAGTAAAAATTTTAAGCCAAACAATATTGGAGGTGACTGACCCCGCCCACTGCACGTAAAGCACAATCACATTACAAAAGCTCTTGCCTATGACAGGTGTGATCATTCAAACATCAATATCACAAAACACATGAATACTAGCACCTCCCGAGACCTGAAAGTACTTTTTGTGTGTTTTATATATTAACCTTTTTATATATTTGTTAACCACTTAAAGGGCAATGGACTAAATATGGTAATTTGGTTTACTGTATTATTTTTTTTAACCACTTTAGAGCAAGGAACCAAATATATGGTAACTTCACTCACATTGATTTTCTGCATGATATTGTGTTACAACAGAACTAAACTTGTGTTATGTCCCCCAATAACACTCTCAAGTTGAAATGATTTATTTCAAAGTATTTCAATGAGTGCCCTATAGAGTGCCCTATAAAGGGTTAAAGATGTGACTTTACACTCGCGATCACTAGTTTTGGGTTAATCGTCTTTCAGCTGATTACTTCCTGCCTCTAGCTGATGTCACTAATGATGTAGCCAGGAAAGGGGTCTGTTACTGCCATTCATGAACGCTCGCTCAACTGGGGTAAAACAACTTGAGAACTCGGGTCAAAACAAGCCTCCCGACTTCCTCACCTGACTGCGGAAATCAGCAGATTCATTTATCGTCTAATGTGACCCTTTTGGTTACTTACTTTCTCGAGTTAAGAATGAGCGGTCACGTATATGAGCAGAGCAGAGTAAATGCCTGACATCAATGCCTGCAAAAGTAAATGTACGTAATATTTTTTATAAAAACCAACAAAGTAAGGTTTAGCTTAACAACAAATTTAAATGGTTCAGCTCAGTTAAACGCTAATCAGTGACAAAAGCCTGTTTTTAATTTGCTGACATCATCCCCACTTTCCCACATAAAAACCACATGAACATGAACCAACTGGGGACAATTATGTGTCATCTTGGGAAAATGAGCTCCCAATTTCACATGAAACCAGCATTTAATAGGCTCTTTCAAACATTATCAAAATAGTGTTAGTATTAGTGCTATTTCCTCTGACTATCAAAGCTATCCACATTATTGATCAACTGTAATTTTGACAAAGGTCCACAATGTGCGCCCCTTTTGAGTCCCGACCCACCAATTGGGAAACACTGCTCCAGACCAGACATCAGACTAAAAAAGCTCACCTCTCCCGGTGATCGGGTATCAGTATTGATTGATCACCCTCTGCAAGAAAAGACAGAGGCACCAGTCGATCTGTGAAAATATTATTTTATTTGTAGAGCTTTTCAATGAGCGAGCCTCTCAGCCGTCATGCTCCGGTTTCATATCATGCCTTTGTCCAAACCACACGAGAGCGTTCGGCCTCTTAAAGGAAGTCTCGGCCATAGTCGCAGCCTGACTCCGAGCCAAAGACGATAAGTTCCCGAGACTCGTTTCCATCGTCGCCGCGGACCACGGATCTGCTGAACTTTTGGACGCTAAAGGAGGAAATGTGCATTTGATGAGGGCTGGAGGGCAAGGCTGCGGACCAGAGTGGACCAGGGCCTGGAAGACACTTTTCAACGCGGCGCTAATGGCTAATCAGGCCTGATTGTGCTGCTAAATAAATACTCTCTTGTAATATCAAGCGTAACTTAAGACAAAACCAATACTCGGGCTGAGCACTAATAGCTGGAGGTAACACAAAATGTCTCCTCTGTGGCTGCCATTTTTCAAAATCCATCAGTGCCCTTGGCGTGGATTAGGATTCAAATATAGGCACATTATTCATATTCAGAGAGAGACATTGGATTCTGGATATCCAAACCAAAACATATAGAAAGTTGAGCAGGAAAGCCCATTTCTCATTAGCTACAAATCATTGACAATGATCCTTTCAGACTAAACTGTCTGCTAAGCTTGAGAGCGGAGACATGGCTACATTGCTCCCATCTACATCTGCAGTTGGACTATTATCATTATCAGCTGCAAAACATTTTTCTATCATGTGACAGTGGCTCAATCTTCATTTCTTCTGCTGAAACAGTCTGTATTTCCTGGACTATGTTGCAGGCCAGAAAGTCCCCTCTGCATTTTTCAGTTCATTCATCAAAACCTGGAGCCATTCTGCACTTGAAACTGCTTAAAACGTACTTGTAACTTGTTTTTTTTTATCATAGGTAATCTCCCCTGCTGCCAGTAGAGGGTGCTCACATGCACACATATCTTTAAAATTGACTTCTCGAATCCGTAAATCGCCTTGACACTTTAACACTTTGAGCTTCGAACACAAAGTCTATTCTGTGAACAATTAGCATCAACCAGCAGCAGATAAATGGTAACGGCCTGCACTAGATAATATATATTGAAGTCGGCGCTGGCTTTTGAGGTCTCAAGAATAAATAACGTGGACTGAGACCAGCATGAGTAAAAAGCCGAGTCAGTTATGAGACGATCATGTTTGGAAGCCATTTCTGTGATCACTGTGCTACGCTTGTTTTCTCCTGTAGTGTTTTTATTGAGATGATGAGCAGGAAAAAAAACAAAACAATTGTAGTAATTGTGTAGTGTTGGATAAATATAGCAGCATTTTGGATTTTGCTTTCGAAAATATCTTTAAAAATACATATAATCGACGCAGGAAAACGATTTGAGACTAGCCTGGCCAGACAGCTCATCCTACTTTCTGTTCAAAACCAGGAGCAAATCATTTACTCTGAGAAGTTCTGAGTCAATCCAATCACAGACGCACACTTGTAACCCGTCTCTCAAATGCTCTCTCAAATCCTCAGTCAATTCTTATGATTTCTCTCATCAGAGTTTAGTGGTTCGCCTGTGGATCTGGCAGAAGATGGCGCTGTTTCTTAGACTTCTGCACAGCATAAACCGATCTAGACATTTTTCTTAACATTAAGTATATTCTACCTTGATTTGAGGAGATAAGTAATAATGTCTGCCAATGAGAAAAAGGTTTTTGCTCTTAAAATTAGGAATAAAAAGTCGGATTGCACCTATAACAAAATGAAACCCACAAATTAGATGTTTAAATAAATCTCATTGGCAGATTTGGTTTGGCATGTCGTAAATTACTCAAATTGAGGTTGGATATTCTTTCCAGTACATTTAAATTAGTGTGTAGTTATTTTTTCCCCCTTCTTCCTATTCGGTCAAGAAGCCATGTTTCTTTTGATAGATACAGGCGGCAACGTGGCCAAGCGAGCGGGAAGGGAGTCTGTTATAGAGGTTATTATTCTTTTACTCTTATTAGACGACTATAAACCTGTTTAGCGCAAACAAAGTCAAGTCCTGTCCTCACTCACATGTGTCCCCCCTCACATCGGCTCCTAATGAATGTTCTAAGACAGCAAATTTTCCAGTAGAAGTGGAAAAAACTGCACTATAAGCTAGCGTTAGCATGTAGCATTAAGCTAGGCTAAGCTTTTATGATTAGCATTCCCTGTTATATGAACAAATCGTCCTTCTCTGTGACTCTGTATTTTTATTTGGTAGAAAATACATCCATAACTCAGGATTTGATAAAGTAGTGTTGGAGTATTTGGTGAAAGAGAAGTTATTTTCCGCTATTGCCGACTGTATCTATAGAGCTGACCATGTGTTTCTCTGATAGGTTCATCCACCTGTCAATCACGTCCATGAGAGCTTGAGGAGATAATAGGAGACGGGCCAAGGTAATCTGAGAGAGGGACATCATCACATTCCCGACTCTGATAACGATAAGTTCTGTAACCATCACTGGCGCTGTACCAGACACCATGTATGTGTTTTTCTTTTCTGTGCGGGGTGCAGAGGACAGTCCGGAAAGTGTTTCTGAGTTTGTCGGTGTTTTCTGTTAGCGTTTGGACTGGCTGGTTGGCGTTACTTGGCCAGTCGCCGCGCCACGTCCTTGTACGCGCTCTCGACCTCCGCCTCGGCGGCGCAGGTGTTGGTGAACTCGTCTCGCGTGTAGGCGTTCTTCAGGTAGCGCCACACGCCGCTCATCTCAGAGGGGATGTCGTAGTTTCGGTACTTCTTTGCCACGACCTACAAGGGAGAGTTTACAAGTAACGCTTAGTTATCAAAATCATACTTTTTTTTCTTTCCCCAGAAGATTCAAGCAAAGGAAAATCCGGTTTTCTCTCTATCCCATTGCTCCTGATTTACCGAGACAAATTTTATTATTGTCTAACATAAACTTAAGTAGAAGTCATGTGGGTCCTGTTCCCAGTTCCCTATGCAATTTCCATCCAGTTACCATCCAATTACTGTGCTACTAACACTGCTCTGTGAGTTGTTTTCAAAAACTAGTCATCTAAGTTTAGTATTCATTTTACATTATTTTATTTATGCTTGGGCAAACTGTCAGGAGCAGTGGCTGACGCAGTCCAGAGAGACTGATCTTGGTTTTAAAGAGGGGGTATTATGCTTTTTTCAATCACATAGCACCAGTCTATAGCATACTACAATGATGACGTAACCTTCTGTTGGTCTGTATATGCAGTAAATTAAAATAACTGCCTTGAATAAAATTGCTCTCTCAAAATGGCTGTACTGAACGTCTTGAAATAGGCCTCTGTCTCTTTAAGAAGCTTTCCGACACGCCCCCTTCAGCACCTGCATCTAAACAACACTACTGTGCGGGGAGGGGGCTCTGCTGAGCTGAGGAGCAGTGGTTGGTGGCTTGGCTGGTGACAAAAGGTCCAGAGGCGTCTCCAGGAGGTGGGGGCGTTCCTAGGAGGACTGAGGCATAGCTACACCTAAAATGGCTGCCGTCTAAGTTTTTACTGATTACTCAAAAATATGTGAATGAGCCAAGGCAACACTCCAGGCATGTGTTTAATGAGGGAATGACATAATAACATGATATAAAGCTTGAAAAAGTCATTTTACATAATACCCCCCCTTTAATCTATTTGACTATCGTAGTTTGCACGAGTTCTCCAGGAATTTTCCATGAAAGAAAAGGTATTCAAAGTCATGAACTAGACTAGAGTTGTTGAGTTGAGGTTGTTTTGCCCCTTCTCATCAAACTGGGCAGTCAAGCTGGTTACGAAGTCCGGTTGAAAACTTAACAAATGTAAATAAAGACACTGACTAAACTAATTTGAACCGGTGGCAGTGGCTCAGTGGTCACTGTAGCGTCACAAATCGTTAAAACTGTAACATTTCACTTCCCAATAACTGCGACTTTTAATGCATCGTACTGCTCGTCCCCCGTAGCTACATTTATTGAAATTTTTTTGCACTCACACATCAGCTTTTTCGTTTCGGACTTGGGTCCAATGAAAATAACCAAAGTCAAAACTTGGGTCTCATTAATTCAAATACGGCCTTTGAATGTGGTACAATTCGAAATGGCATCCATCATAATTAGTCAGTTGTACTTGCTGTAACATTATATAGCTTGTGGGATAATGTGTATAGAAAGGGCTTTTGGCTCTGTGTAGGATCACGACAGAACACCCCGGCTCTTGGCAGCCCGTGCGACCCGTAGGATAAGCATATATTTCCTCAGCTGTACCTTGACTATGTGCAGTTTGGGCAGCAGGTTGCAGTCGGCCAGAGTCAGCTCGTTCCCGTCCAGGAAGAGTCGGCTGGAGGCCTTCTCCTCCTCCATGCTGTCCGCGTCGATCTCCTCCGGCAGCGGGCTCGTCAGGTAGTCGTCCAGCTTCTGAAGGGCCTTGGTCAGTCCTTTCTCCAGAACTAAACACACATGTGAACAAGCACAAACTCAACAGGGCACCATTTGAAGATGATCAAATGTGAATCCAGGTTATGTTGGGATCTGGTCTTTTAACCTTCTCCAGTTCGGCTTTACCCAAACCTAAAAGTTTCTCGACTGGAGCTTACAGCCTCTAGGCCAGTGTCACACCTCATTTGAAAGCTAAAACCTACAAAACTATCTAAACGATCTTTTTCCTTGCATTTTTTTGAGTGGTTTTCATTGAGTTGAGTTTTCTTCACTTCTTTGTTGTATTTTTGTCACTTTTTTCCCCGCTCTTTCGTGGCTTTTTTGTTGAATTTTCGTCACATTTTGCCACTTTTTTGTCATAATTTTTGCCACTTTTTCAAACGCTTTTTTTGTCACTTTTTTTGTTTAAACTTGTTTTACTTTGTCTTTGCAAGAAGCTTTTATATTTGGGTAAAGCCGAACTGGAATCTAATTACCATAAATGTAATTGTACTCATACACCCCAAGCCCAGTCAGTAATAAATAGTTTGTATTTACTTTGTTCTAATGCATGGATCCCCGAGGTTTTTTAAAAATGTAATTAGCGTTTATAATATTTTCAGGGGCAAAACACTTGGTTTCTTATTGTTTCTTTCATTTGGTTTCTTATTGTTTCTTTGAAAACTGTAACATGATATTTGACCTCACAAAAGTAAACTGATTCAGTGTTATAAATTAAAACAACATATTATCTTTAAATCTACCCAGTATCCCAGTATCCCATTAAGTATCCACAGCGATACTAACATAAATGATAACGTGATTTTTAATGCTCTAGACCAGGGGTGTCCAAAGTGCGGCCCGGGGTCCAAATGCGGCCCTCAGACCAATTTTTTGTGGCCCTCGGGCTTGTTGTTGAATTGCCACACATCACCAGTGATGGTCCTTTTTATTTCAAGTTTAATAATTCTACACAATTGTAACTGAACAACTAACATTTTATTGTGAGACAGAGCTGGCATTAAGGTTTGAAGCCTAAATAAAGGTGTGAGGCACAATTTAAACCTCTGCTAAATACATGTAATCAAACGTTTCGCGTCACTGACCACCTATCTGTGGCCTCTCACCCCGTATACACTTCAAAATGCGGCCCCGCCCCCATGAAAAAAGTTTGGACACCTCTGCTCAAGACGCATGTGGGCTGCTTAACTTGGGCTCCTCTGCCATTTCAGTCATTGTTGATTTTATTTTGACAATGTTTTAATGTATTTCTGTTCTCTTTTGGATTAGTTCAGACCTGATTCAGCCAAATTTAGCCCAAACCTCCTAAGATCTGGTGATAATAAGAATGACAACTTTTATTTAGGGGCCACCTGGTGTGATGTGATGAGAACTGCCACTGCTCTAGATCTGGCACATTTTCTTTCCTCTTATAAACATACATTCAATTCCATAGCCAGAATGAAACGCTATTTGGCGCCACTAGATGGCAGCAGAGCAAAGTGAAGGCGCCCCTATGAACAGGCCTCTGCTACAGCCTAGTGGAGAAAGCCTATAAAAGTGCATCTGTGCTTTTCGACCCGAGTGAGTGATGTCGGTGTGTGCCTGTGTGAGCGGCCCACCCGCGTTGGCCTCCTGTTTGGTGTTCTTGATGAAGGCGGAGAACTTGGCGAAGATGTCGTTCCCAGCCATGTTGCTCTCTCTCTGCCGCGCCGCCAGTTTGGGATACCTGAGCGCAGACGGGACAGGGGGTTAGTCTCGGCATCTGGATGGCATTAACACCTGGACTAAAAGCTCTGTCTGCGCTTTGAAAACATGTTAGACAAACTCCACCGCTGGCCGCCCGCCCTCCGAGTTTTCTCACACCGAGGCCCGTTTGTAATGTGAAAAACTTTGCAGGCAATAAAAGAGAGATTTAAGTCATCTGGCCCTTGTCTCCGCGACGGCTCACTCATTGGCTGTAATTCTTTGTAGACTGTCAGTGAGGAAAAAAATACAGCCGTCTGCCTTTTCAACACGGCGCACGTCATTATCTTTAAATATGGCCGTACATCTTTAAATGGAGCGAAACATTTTCCACATCGACTGACATAAAAAGCCATAGAGCAAACCGTGAGAAAACCTTTCAGCTTTCATTCTCAGTGGGGGAATGTTCGCCTTCAAGTTGCACGTCAAATGATCATTATGAAAATGCAAAACTTGAGCACCGCCGGGGGAAGTCAGTCAAAAGCTGTAAAAAAAACAAACCCGAGGCAAAGCTATGTTTTAGTCAGTGCCCGATTTCAGGACGACTTACTCTGGCGGACTCAGCGTCTCCTCCAGAAACTCCTCGATCTTGTTGATGTCGGTCTTGACCTCTCCGTTAAACGTCAGGAAGGGAGGGTGCGTCCCAGGGGCCAGGTTGTGCAGATCCGCCGGTTTTCTGCAGAGAACAGAGAGTCCCAGCAGTGAATCCTATAGCTCTAACTATGATATGATAAGACCTTGCGTATTGAACAGTTTTGACTAGTTAGATTAAATATGACCGACCTCTTAAGATCCACAGTGGTGACATTGAAGACGACTCCTTTGAGCCACAGGATCATGAAGAGACGCTGAGAGAACGGACAGTTTCCGATGCTTTCTCCATCACTGCCCGCCTGCAAACACAGCCAGACAAATAATAAACTCAGAGATTTGGTCTATTTCTTGTAATAATAAAAATGATAATATTGGCTCTGGCTCAGTCAAATCAATTGCGTAAGTTTCCCTGGAACAGGCAAAGAAACATGCGACTGCTGTTACCTAATAGGCACAAACATTAACAAACTGAACACTTTTCATATTTGATTATTTGTTCCACTTCCTTGTTCCCGAAGGACGGTTTGTCCTCTGCATTTTCCCCTTCAATCAGTGCCTCTGGAAGCCTGACAAGAGCAGTGGGGAACTGAAGTGCAGCACAGAGACCTCAGGGTTAATGGGGAAACTGCCTCATACTTCCACATTCACACAGACAGGTGTCTTGCCCAAGGACACGATGACGTCTTTACTGTTGCTCAGATGGTAGAGCGGGTCATCTTATAACAGGATGTTGACGCTTCATCAGGTGCACATTATTATTGTGTCCTTGGGCAAGACATTTCAGCCACTGTGCAGATGTGCAAATAACATTTAGCTTTTACGTTTATTTAACCAGAAAAGTCCCACTGACATTTCAGTATCTCTTTATCAGGGGGGTCCAAGCCTCAAAGTTTTTGTACATGTATTTAAAGGAATACTTCGGGATTTTTGACATAGGGCCTCATTTCCTAGGTATCCAGAGTGTTGTTGATGTCTGGAGATATTTTTTCTTAAATTCATGCAGTTCTTATATTTGAAGAGTCTAGTTGCGCTAGCCTAGAGCAAGGCTAAAGCATTTCTATGGTAAACGCTAGCCCGCATTAAAAAACAGTCTGACTCACTCCACAGTGCACCTGAGGCAAATCACTTATAACGCCAGACTAACGATATAAATGTCTGTGTCGATAGAATAATTTTAACCATTTTGCATTTAAAATAACTTATATTTGAACAGCATCAGCTTCGTGGCTGTAAGCTAACGCAGCAGCGGAGTGATCTGCGAGAAATAGTCCCTCAAAATGCGGTAATTCATGTGATACAAGGTCAGTTTTATTTAAACATTATTCTATTAACACAGACATTTATATGGTTAGTCTGGTGTTATATGTGATTTACCTCAGGTGCACTGTGGAGTGGGTCAGACTGTTTTTTAATGCGGGCTAGCGTTTACCATAGAACTGCTTTAGCCTTGCTCTAGGCTAGCGCCACTAGACTCTTCAAATATAAGAACTGCATGAATTTAAGAAAAACATATCTCCAGACATCAACAACACTCTGGATAACTAGGAAATGAGGCCCTATGTCAAAAATCCCGAAGTATCCTTTAATCTACGCAGACATGGGGAGAACATGCAAAACTCCACACAAAAAGGCCCACCTGGTCCAGGATCAAACCCCTGACCTTGTTTCTGTGAGAGGAGAGCGTCACAGTGCGGCCCTATTAACTGAGTGAGTGGTAGGTGGTGGTCGGAGGGCATGTATGGCTACAATAGTTGCTTACTACCACTGAGTATGTAGTGAATGAATTATGAAATGAAAAGCATCTTTTAGAGTCCAGAAAGTGCTTAAACAAACGTATTAAAAGGTAAATTAAGAGGTACCTGGAACGGATATTCCTATGCAGTTACATTATGCTGTAGTTGCACGTAGCATTATGTATATTCTAGCAGCTAATTTAATGACCTGCAGCGTCGTGCCTTAATTGTTTAGCTTGTTCTGACTAAAGCACATTATAATTTAACCACCACAACCTCCAGTATCTTCCACGTGAAGATAGAATCACTTCCGCAGCATCGTGTCACGGTGCAACGGTGGCGAGGAAGTGTATCGGTATTGACACACGATCCTTCCAACTCAATTATACATATGATTCCAGAGGGTTCACTGGCCCCTGGGACTCGGCACAGGTCACACCGCTCTGGCTGAACCCTCCGTCGTGCCAGGACAGACAAACAGAGCTTGGTGGTGATATTTGTTTTTGTTTATGTGGATAGGCCCAGTGGAAATTGAAGAGATGCTTATTACCCTGAACATAAAGCACAAATGATACAGATAAGCATGTTTAAGAGTGGCTCTAATATAGAAATGGTGAGTAAAGAAGACATAAAGGGCTAATAGGATTTATGTAATTGTGATTTTCCGACAAGCAGTGTGTTTGCAAACTATGCTTTACATTGGGGCTGTCACGATAATTACTATATAGACTCATTGTTCAATAAATAACAGATAAACTATTATTTATCTGTTATTTAAAATAACAGATAAAATAATCTGTTAAACCCATATAATGGATTTGATATAATTAAGCTGGGAGTAAGTATCTACGTAGTATCTTTTGCTGCCTCAATATAAAACTTCAAATTTGCTATCGGGACAGGCCGACTTTACAATACAATTTCTATTAAACCCTTTATAGGGCAAGTGACTACTTTTGGTATTATCCACACACTTTACATATAGCCTCGCTGCTGCACATCAGTAAGGTAAAGAAGCATGTAGTCCTCACTCAGCCAATCAGAAGAGATCACCCTACATCACAGATCCCACTACTGTGGCATTTGACCAATCAGCAGAGACCTGTCGCGCTCTCAACTTCCTGTTTTCTCTGAAGTCTGAAAAAGACCCAAGTCTGGCTAAACTCATGGTACATTTCTTTACATAACTTGAAACTAACCATGTTAAGTTGATGAAACACACATTTTATTGGTGAATAATTGTGCTAAGTGATATATGTGTTGGTTTTGGAGGACGTAGTGAAATGAGTGAAATTACAGCATGAAAAAGGCAGGCATTATATTTGATCATACGCCCTGTTCACTTAAACCTAAAGTTATTTCGTTTAGTCCATATTTGGACATGCCCGTTGCACCTATTATTCATACTTACAGTATTTTCTTGCAAAAAGAACCAATAAACCCTAAGACTATGTTTTTATGTTGCCAAAGGTTATTTTTAGTCAAATTTTTAGGCAAACAATATTGGAGGTGACTGACCGCCCACTGCAAGTAAAGCTCAATCCCATTACAAAAACTCTTACCTATGACAGGTGTGATCATTCAAACATCAATATCACAAAGCACATGAATACCAGCACCCGAGACCTGAAAGTACGTGTTGTATGTTTTATGTATAAACCTTTTGTAACAAAAAAAAATTACCACTTAAGGGCAAATATGGTAACTTGGTTAACAGTAATTCTTTTTACCACTTAAGGGTGAGGAACCAAATATAGCAATCGCTCACATTGATTTTCTGCATGATATTCAAAAATTTTGTTAAATGTTACAACAGCACTAAACTGTGTTATGTTCCCCATAACACTGTTAAGTTGTAATTATGTATTTCAAAGTATTTCAATGAGTGCCCTATAAAGTGTTAAGTGCGCATTTTAAACATGTCCAGAAGCATTTGCATTAGAGAGACCATTATGATCAAAACACAAAACCACAAGCATTCCTGTCTGAACATAACCTTTTTTTAGACGTTTTATCCGGTTTATGATAAGACCACATGTAGTGTATAAATATTAGGTTCTCCACAGATATTCCCTATTGCATCCTTAGGCATTTGGATTATATGCAATAATAATCACAATCCTTTTTATAAAGTTGTTGCCCTGTACAATTGCAAGTGAATGACCCCCAGTCCATGCACCGCACAATAAATAGTTCCGAGCAAACACCAGACAGTGACTTGTGTTTCTAAAAGCAGCTGAGCTGTCTGTATGCGCGGCGGCCATTGAACTCCTCTGCTGTCACTGGACGTGTTTGCTTTGTTGTGCGGCCTGAACGGTAACACAATACACGGGGGCAGAGAATGGACACTCGGGATCGAGAAGCTGCCACACACACACACACACACACACACACACACACACACGCACACACACACAGGCCCTGCATGTGCACAGACGATGGGTAAGGACAATGCTGCTTCACATGAGCGCCCTGTGCATTCAAACTTATGTTATGTTATACCTATTATGTTATAGGGAGCCACTGGACCCGATGAAAAATATGAAAGTAAGATAGCAACATGTTAATGGCCGCAATGAAAGTATCTTCTTACAAACTGATCGGAGGTTATCATAGCTTTGTAAGGAGCTTTTCTAGGCTTTCAAAGTCGCTTAACATGCATCGCTAACTCACTCTCTACACTCAGGGGGTTATTTATCAAGACAGATGCTACGTAGTGAGTGCAAGCTGAAATATTGCATATAGCTATGTGTGGGCATGTTGCACCATGCCTGTATTACAGTTGTACGGCCCTAAATCTGATATGAAAAAGAGAGAATGCTGTGTGATAGAAAAATGCGTAAATACTGCTTATCCACATCCGCTTATTTGCACGTGCTACTCATTGTGCACATGAGCAAACGCTTGGTAAATCACCCCCTCAGTGGTAAGTGACCACTGTAGCCACAGTTACACTGGGGTCGACTGGCCAATTTGCACCATAGCCCCACCAATCACTAATTCAAATGCCACATTCTCTCAAAGGCACAACAACAGTATATAGGCTACTATATAGGCTACAGAGCTAGGACTGAACGCTTTAAAGGGGGGGTATTATGTAAAATCGACTTTTTCAAGCTTTATATCATGTTATTATGTCATTCCCTCATTAAACACATGCCTGGAGTGTTGCCTTGGCTCATTCACATATTTTTGAGTAATCAGTAAAAACTTAGACGGCAGCCATTTTAGGTGTAGCTATGCCTCAGTCCTCCTAGGAACGCCCCCACCTCCTGGAGACGCCTCTGGACCTTTCGTCACCAGCCAAGCCACCAACCACTGCTCCTCAGCTCAGCAGAGCCCCCTCCCCGCACAGTAGTGTTGTTTAGATGCCACAGCAGTGTGCTGAAGGGGGCGTGTCGGAAAGCTTCTTAAAGAGACAGAGGCCTATTTCAAGACGTTCAGTACAGCCATTTTGAGAGAGCAATTTTATTCAAGGCAGTTATTTTAATTTACTGCATATACAGACCAACAGAAGGTTACGTCATCATTGTAGTATGCTATAGACTGGTGCTATGTGATTGAAAAAAGCATAATACCCCTCTTTAAGTCAGTGGTTCTCAACTGGGATGCAGGCAGGAGTCAGGACCCATTATTTAATAAGAATTCAATATTTATACATCATGTCAAATACTGTATTTTGCCCTCAAATTAATGTTGAATGAACATTAAATAAATCTATAACGATGGAATTATCAACAAAACAACTGTCATGTTTACAGATTCAGATGTGTTCATAGAAGATACATATTGAAAGAGTTTATCCGGGAGAGGTTTGCGGCGCACTGAAAAATGGTTCCGCGACCCCCAACCCACGAGTGCTACCAGGGCTAAAGTCCTGGTAAAGTCAGGGTTTTCTTTTACCAGGACTTTAGCCTGGTGGGGAATGTGTGAATGAGGCTTAAGTCAATACGGAGCCATTTACGTTTTTCTGCAATGTGGACAAAAATGGGTTCTAATTGCAGCACTGGAATGGCACAAACAATTTCAATTTGAGGGTAAAGAGCTTTTATATCTCAGAATATAGTATCTAAGTCATAACGATGAGAGATGAGAACGGACATGAAAAATATGAATTATATGCCAAACAACAAGGCTTATAACCACATCCCAATATTGAGGTTTGTGAAGAGTTTACAGTAATATATTGACTATGATTTACAGGGTGCAGCAGACTTGGATCATCCGGGACGGTGCGTCAAAACAACACATCAGCTGTTTCCACATCACCTGCCCCACAGGTACAGCTCTTTCTCTGGGGTTGCTGTGTCCGGGCCAAAACAAAACAAAATGATGCAAACGTGCGGAAGGGAATTCACAGCTGAACCGAGCACAAATGCTTTTTCAGGTGTTAACGGCTCAGATGGAGGCAGGATAGAACTCATGCAGTATGTGTTGAACCTGATTATTCGATACAGCAAAAGTCTGTATCTACCCCACATGAAAGAAAACCCGGCACAAAGTTTAACATCTTCAGGATAAATAAACCGAGATGATGACAGTAGAACAAAAGCTGTCAGTAGAAAAGACTGTAGTTTGTCAAATAAACTGATGTGGCATGCATCTGTGAATTATCTGAAACAGCCACTTGAAATGAATTCTGTATAATCTGTAATATAATCCCACTTAAAATGATCTTGGATAAAGGGCGCCCTGGTGCATCTCATCACCAGGCTCCGCTGGCTCAGTATCAGTGAGTCTGCAGTGCTGTAACTCTAGCCTCACTATTGAGTTACATACCGTCCTGAGCTCAGTGGTGCTGACAGCTCTGTGCAAATTCCACTCATAATAACCTTTAAAAAGCTCACATGCTCGGTCTGTCTTACCTTGACAAAAAGCTCAATCTCAGGGTCTTGGCTGTTAGTTGACATGATGCTTTTGCTCCGGTTGTCCCCCCACTAAAAATGTCTTCTTCTACATCTTCCAAATGTACAGTATGAAAAGGCCTGTGGTATTTTCCGTGGGATATCTCCACCTTTGGGGTCAGAGGAGTGATAGTGGTCCAGGTGGTAGATGCAGCTCTGTTCTGATTTAGCTTTAGCACAGATGGGCAGCAGGGCCAGCTCTCAGTGACAAACGCGACCAAACAGGTGTCAGTCCGGAGCAGAGGGAGGAGCCACAGCCCTCTCTCCCCACAGCAGCATCACCGCCCAAAAGCTGTCACAAAACATCGTCCTACTTTACAGGCATGTGGCACTGGTAAAAAAAAAAAAAAAATCTAATTGAGTTGCCAGACTTGCCAAATAATCTCACTGGAGGACTTTCCCTGCACAAGCACAAACGTGGGCTTCATTAGGGATTTATAGAAGTGAGAGAGAGAGAGAGTCCTTTTGAGTTTATTGCAAAGTGGCTTTAACATCTGCCGGTTTCAGAACCAAAACACCAAATGTAAATATAAAACAATCATTATTATATTACAATTGTATAATTGTACAAAGAAATTGCGTTCAGGTGTTGGGTTAGTCCTGAGCCGCTATGCAACTTTTTTATGTAAAAAAGAGTTTATATTAAAGAGGGGGTATTATGCTTTTTTCAATCACATAGCACCAGTCTATAGCATACTACAATGATGACGTAACCTTCTGTTGGTCTGTATATGCAGTAAATTAAAATAACTGCCTTGAATAAAATTGCTCTCTCAAAATGGCTGTACTGAACGTCTTGAAATAGGCCTCTGTCTCTTTAAGAAGCTTTCCGACACGCCCCCTTCAGCACACTGCTGTGGCATCTAAACAACACTACTGTGCGGGGAGGGGGCTCTGCTGAGCTGAGGAGCAGTGGTTGGTGGCTTGGCTGGTGACAAAGGTCCAGAGGCGTCTCCAGGAGGTGGGGGTGTTCCTAGGAGGACTGAGGCATAGCTACACCTAAAATGGCTGCCGTCTAAGTTTTTACTGATTACTCAAAAATACGTGAATGAGCCAAGGCAACACTCCAGGCATGTGTTTAATGAGGGAATGACATAATAACATGATATAAAGCTTGAAAAAGTCGATTTTACATAATACCCCCCTTTAACTCCGTAACCCCCGCCTTAACCAAGCTCATTTTCCCCAGTTTTACCCAAATCTAAAAGCTTCCTACCTGGAGCTGGAGCTACAGCTATAGGGCAGTGTAACACGTCATTTGAAAGCTAAGACCCACAAAACTGATCTAAGCTTCTTCCTTTTTTTGCTATCACGTTTTAGTCATTGTTGCGTTTTTATCATGTTTTCTTTGCTTTTTGTTGCATGTTTGTCACATTTTTCTCAGGTTTTCTTTGTCAGGTTTTCACTGCTTTTTTGCTGCGTTTGGGCCGCATTTTGATTTTTGTGTGTGATGTAACTGTACCATCGAGCCACAAAAATGCACTCGGTCAAGGCAGGGGTTAAGAGGTTAATGCATGTTAGACCTTTCAGTGACCCAGCGGATGCATGGGTGGTTAGCATCGCGCTTTTACTTACCTGTAAGATGCTCCAGGATCAATTGTTTTTTTAGGTTTTCACTGCTGATTGAATCGTATCCATGGTTACATATACACTCCATTTCATTCCATTTTTCATTGGAAAATACCTAGTAAGAATACATGGGATTACTCATAACTATAGTTTGGTTACTATAAATTACCATTTTGACAGAGGTTGATGGTGTAGTTGAACAAATGCTATGTTATGTGTGTGTATGGAGCCTCGACTTTTTAAATTGTCTATATGTTTATAATTGTTGTTGGCATCATACACCTTGCCCAGAGACAACAGTTGAAAACCCGCTCTGACACATTTACAGAAATGTTCAATAATGTGTACTGTCCTTGTCAAATAAACTAATAAATAAATTAATAGTTCAGTGGTTCTAGTGTTAGCCTGGCACGAGCCAGACTGATCCTCCATGTTAAGAGATACATGGGGATACGGTCTGGAATTGTGCGATTTGCATCTCGCTGACTCCGGCAAAACCAAGACGAGCCAATCATAGCACGGGAGGCGGGAGTTAACAGTATGTCGTCTTCCACGCTAGGATTTCCCATCAAACACCTGTGCTCCTCCGGGCCGTAACCAAAACAGTGAAGATGGCGGCCGCGACACAACGATCTTTTACCAGTGCCCTTTCTACTGTTTTAAACATAGACTGTTAAAAAGAATAGACAGCTCCTCCTCACTCCTCCCCGTTTACCACAATGACCACGTTCGAGGGGGAAATCATGGCGGATTTACAGACTCCTCCTCCCCAGCTCTGACGAAGCATGTTCCTAATAAGGGCAAAAGGGCGGGATCTCACTGTAGACTCGGCCCTTGCGTGACGTGTAGCTCGCGCAGCTCCAATGCCAACAGTCCGACCTCCGTTAAGTAGGAGATTAAAAAAAAAATTATTTCGAAAACCAGCCTGGTTTCTATTTTTTTGACTAACCCAGCGTTATCTCAGGAGGAATATGTAGCCATATTAAGTGTTGAAAAAATTGAAACCAGGCATTAAAGTTGTTTTTAACGTGTCTAAAGTCCAATGCTTTCAATGGGGGCCTAGCGATGATATGGAGGTACTACAGCAATGGAGGAGCAATGGTGGCCTCCAGTGTTGCGGTCACAAAGCAGAGCAGCCAGCGGCCATTGGTTTTAAATGAGCTGGACTTGTCCTTAAAGCCACAGCAAGAAGCTGCTCTGAGGGCTTTAACCGGAACATTTACTCGACTGCACGTGTGGACTACAAAAAAACATGGCGGAGGACGTAAACACAAAGCGTAAGTCGCTTTGTGTTTGATTGGTTTGCTCTCGTTCAAACTGCGATCGTTAGCCCCGCCTCAAGTCTCGATTTGGAAACTGCGTCCTATTACCACACTTCCAGACTGTCTTTATATGTATTAATAAATACATAAATAAAGTCAGTCTGGTTTTATGCCAGGCTATTCTAGTGTACCCCCAAGGATTGGGACACACTGGTTTAGTTGGTTCAAAATGACAGTGTTCAAAAACACCTACAGTATTCTACCATGTTTTATGTTGGGGCCCCTGGATGAAACGCACCAAGACATGAGAAGATGATGAGAACATACAAACTCCACATTGACAGGCGTGATAACTGACTAGAGGTTTGTATGTCACTATTCTAGTCTGAAACACATTCCCAAATTCAATATTCGTGCCCTTCATATTCCCATCTGAAATGTGGGATGAGCCCGTGCGCCGGTTACTATTTCAATATGTGAGCAGCAGGAGCATTTATTTTTAATGCCAGTTCATCACATGTTTGGCTTTGACAGCAGGCGACAGGTTATATTCAAGCTCCGCCGAGGATTGCTGCGGTGAATTATTTATGCAGGGATTTGGCAGTGTGTAAGTAGGACATTGTCGAAAATGAAGTCATTGGAGTTAAAACGAGTAATACAGAAAATACTTGACAGTAGCGGCGGAGGAAGGGGGCAGCCGGAGCAGATATTTCAAGCTGTTGCTATTTATAGAGCAGCCCCCTCTTCTGGCAGATGTGCAAACATGCAGCCAATTATGAAGCGACTGCAAGAAGAGGCTCATTGTAGCTGGTTTTCCGAAACATCAAAGCATCCATAGGCTTGTAATGTTGAACTGACATGGACTGGCAAAAACAGTAAATAATGATGACTTTTTATTTTTTTTAGGCGGTGTAGTTAAATAGTTGCTGATCCCATGTTATAGCTCAGTGGTTCCTAACATGTTTTGTATTGCGACCCTTGGGTCTTTCATTTCTTCTCAATGTACTCCTAAACTCTAAGGTGCAGTCAATTATTTAGAAAATGTAAAGTGTATTGTGTTAAAAAAATTATAATAATAAAGCAAAAAGACTATTAATAATATTGAAATACAGTTCAGTTTCACCTTCTTTTTAGATCTGAAATATTTCCAACCCCTGTACCCCTGGTTGGGAAACACTGTTATAGCATGCCATGTCACAATGATCATTTCTTTCTTTTGTTAGCAGGGTGGTAGGTTATCTTTTAAGAGTTTATTTGCAAAAACAGATATTATAATTTTTTTCAGCTGCAGGGATCTCCAACCAGTACCCCTCCAGCCTCGGGCATAGATTAGGTAAGTCACATTTTAGATGCAGTGGCCCTCATTTATCAAACGTGCGTACGGTGAAATCAGAGCGTATGCGGGGTGTACGAAAAATTACCGCCTGTTTTGGCATTTATCAATCTGAGCGCACCGTACACCTGGCGTACGGTGCGCTCAGATCCTACACCAAGTCAGGAGGTGTTGTACATGATACACCAATTTTAACTAAATACTAAACAGCGCAGGAAAACAGTTTTTAACAGCATGAATTGCATTGCCACATCGCATAATTATCCTCATTAGTGATTTAAACATGAAACAAGGCTACAGCGTTGAAAAGGGATATTTCAGGATTTTTGACATTGGGCCTCATTTCCTAGTTATCCAGTGTGTTGTTGATGTCTGGAGATATTTTTTTCTTAAATTCATGCAGTTCTTATATTTGAAGAGCTTAGTGGCGCTAGGCTAGTGGTAGGCTAACGCATTCCTATGGTATTAGTTAGCCTGCATTAAAAACAGTCTGACCCACTCCACAGTGCACCTGAGGTAAATCACTTATAACACCAGACTAACCATATAAATGTATGTGTTAATAGAATAATTTTTGAAATATAACTGACCTTGTATCACGTGAATTACCGCATTTTGAGGGACTATTTTCTCGCAGATCACTCCGCCGCTGCGTTAGCTTACAGCCACGAAGCTGATGCTGCTCAAATATAAGTTGTTTTAAATGCAAAATGGTTAAAATTATTCTATCAACACAGACATTTATATGGTTAGTCTGGGGTTATAAGTGATTTACCTCAGGTGCACTGTGGAGTGGGTCAGACTGTTTTTAATGCAGGCTAACTGATACCATAGAAATGCTTTAGCCTTGCCCTAGCCTAGCGCCACTAGACTCTTCAAATATAAGAACTGCATGAATTTAAGAAAAAATATCTCCAGACATCAACAACACTCTGGATAACTAGGAAATGAGGCCCAATGTCAAAAATCCTGAAATATCCCTTTAATGTTTATGGACAGACTTTGATTCAATGTTGCGCTGCATCGACATGCTCCTCCACGCCACGGGCCGAGCGCAGAGGCTCAGCCCGGACCAGAGACACAAGAACCTGGACTGCAAGCCACAGTTTGAGCGCTGAGTCTGTGGACCGTATTCCGTGTTCGCGAGTAGCCCGGGCGTCAAACTAATCCTTCGACAGCTTATGTGGTCTAATTTTATACTCTTTTTTTTTTTTATATAGGCTATTTAGGCCTACAGCTTATTTAATAAAGGTCACTTTTTATTACTAGCCTATTTCTTTCCCCCCTCTTTTTTATTTAGTAAATGTGATCTTGGATTGGATAAGGTTAACGTGGGTTACTGACAGATTTGTTAATCTTCCTCATGTGCAAAAATATCATTTGTTATGCTAAAAACTATTTCCTGGTTGGAGACATTTTCTTTTTTGCCGTGTGGGTGAGGCCTCCTCCTACATGAATATTTTTGGGCGTTTCATTCAAATGACGCTAGGATAGATGGGAGCAATATCCGGGAACTTTTACTGGGCAACGCCCCCTTTTGGGTGAATCGAGGGTTAAAAATTGCATTAGTGTGTATGTGAAAAAGGGACTATTTCTCGTTCGGAGGATAAAATATTCCAAACCAGTGATCAGATCTACAGGACAATGTCCGTTCTTGATTACAGACACATCAAGCCACTGTCAGAAGGCGATTGGAAGATTTTTTTATTTTTTGTGGACACTTTATATGAGCGAGTTTATCGATCACTAGCATCTGTTACGGCCATGTCAGAGCTCATTACTGAGGAAACAGCTCCACATTGTGGCCGTGTATTATGCACTGTAAGGATTGTAACGAAATCTGAACACGCTCCTGACTCATGCTTTGCTCACACGCTACAGAACAAGGAGACCATGTCAGTGAGATTAGCTGATATAAAACGGTCAACACCATAATCATTCTGAACATGAAGTACAGATAAAGTACAAACACATAGTCACACTGTTCTTGCGTGATACAAAAGAACCAAGTCCTAACAATACTTTGTGTAACGTCTTTAATAAGTAATTATTCAAACTCATTAAACCTGTTCAGCATTAGGCCTAATTAATGATTCTCTCGGTTTTAAAACACACATTAACGTTAGCATTAGCAGCTAGTAGGTTAGCTGCTGAATGAACCATGTACAATTTGCTCTCATAAGCTATAAAACTATATTGTAGGCTGTATGTAGGCACAGTAGCGCAGCGGTTAGAGCTCGTGCTTCACAGCTAGAAGGTCCGGGTTCGATTCCCACCTGGACGGGGCCTTTCTGTGTGGAGTTTGCATGTTCTCCCCGTGTCTGCGTAGGTTTCCTCCGGGTACTCCGGTTTCCCCTACCACTAAAAACATGTACAATAGGCCAGGATGAATGAGAGTGTGTTTGAGAGTGTGCATGGGGGACAACGGACGCAAATTAGCCCAAGGCTACAATCCGGTGTGGCTTGTTTACATGCATGAGACCCATGTATGTTCATTAACATGCACTGTCCCAACCAAATAAACCAATAAATAAAATAAAAAAATGATTTTAATTTAATGATAATATAAAAGCAACAGACTAAAAGCTGAAGCTGCTGAAGCATCCAGGGAAAAAGTTATAGAGTCAAATGTCACAGACAAGTCATGATCACAGTGGGATTAGCAGCTCAGTTTTAAAACGTTAACCGTCTTCTCTGTGAATTATCTGAAACAACAGGTCACTTCCATTGCTTCCTTTTCACGTTCGATAATTAAATAAAACATAGAAAACGTTTTTTCATGTGTAAATTAAACGATCTTTCCTGATTCATTCCAATGAATCTGTTTTCCCCCGAAAAGGGGCGTTAACCTTTTGGTGACGTAGACGTTGCTCCCATCTATTTCTCCGTGGCATTTACTATCAGCTGCGCTTGCGTACGATAAGATCTGAGCGGAAAGCACAGGTTCATAAATGTCACGCTCCCTCTGGCGTATATCGCAAATACACCTACGCACACACCGTTATTTTACGCAATGTTGATGAATGAGGGCCAATGCCTCTAGGTTAAAACATGAACTCGATATGGGTCAACATTTGAGTCAAAATACTAATGTATAAGAACAAAATGTAACTTTCTTTAACAGTATTGAAATAACATGTTGGCTCTAACTAGCATGACTAGCTCTCTGACGTTTGTGTTGCATAACAGTAGCTCACGGGGCAAAAAAGGCTGGAGACGCCTGGTTCAGTATTTGAGGCTGCTGCACATAAAGAGGAACACTGTTCAAGCCCAGTTTTTATGTTACTTTGTTTTACCCGTGATACCAGTGAAACTAAAGTTGCTGTGTGGATTTGATCAAGGGGGAGAAACTTATATCTTTATGGCACTAAAATTGATCTGGTCATTTGTAAACACTGCCACACAAATAGAAAATTACAAGTGCGTGACATTATCTTCTATAGTTTACTTGTATTTGAGGCTTACTTTTGGGGATTTTTCTTTTGAGAATAACTGTCAGAGCCAGGTCTTGTACCCACTGACGTTAGAATCGGAACTCTAACCACGCGATTACAGCACAGCATTGTTTATTAAAGATGTGACGACAACCAATTCAAAAGCGACAGACAGTAGAGAAATGTTTTTGAACCCGTCGCCGGTCTTCTGTTGGTCAGCACATCTCGTCGTTTGCCCTCGTTTTTAGGTTATGGAGCTGAAATCACTCACTTCATGTGGCTAATGATTTACTCCGACATCAAACAGTGACAGACTTCTATCTTTTTCCTCACAAAGCTGGAAACAGTGATTGGGAGAAATCAAAGAAACTATACTTTAGATTGACATTTATATGTGTTTTGACCAGACTAAACATATCATGGAGGGGCTGCTAATGCACATGTTGTTATTGTGCTTTAAGAAACAGCGAGGAGCGGCCACACAGGTCAAACTAATGAACTACGTTTTATAGAGCAATTGTGCAAAAATGTAAACCATTGGGAAAACCACCCTTGGTAGAATGTAGGCGGATCCTTTGGGACAGATAACCCGGGCGATGGTAGTGAGGTCAAGTGTTGTTGCTTTTTTATCAACGACATGATGTAATGTGTGCAGATAGCTCGATATCTAGGTGGGAAAAGGTGTACTTTTGAATTTTAAGTACAAATTAACTTACTTAACCGTCCCCTGCTCATTAAAGGACTTTTATCTTACTATTCAGAGTGCCTCGGACATTTTTTTCTTTTTCTCTTAGTCCATGTTCTCCATGTTCTTGTCCTCGAAGAGCACCTGAATTTTCTACAACTCTGGACCCACTGATGCACTCATCTTCAATTTCAATCGCACAAATTAACTTAATTTAATCACAAAATTAGATCATAGGAAGGTTTAAGAGTAAACTTGTCATCGGAAAAGTCTGTCAAATCATTATCACAATTAGAGTAAGATAAAACAGTGACACCACAAAGATTGATCTCAATCATCCAGGTAGACACAACACAGAAGGCTTGTATCTACCTGGATGATTGAGATCAATCTTTGTTGGAACTTAACCTCCTTAACTGAGTGCATTTTCTCCAATTCAGCTTTTAATTTAAAGGTCACAGCCTATGGGCCAGTGTAACACCTCATTCGAAAGCTGAATGGAGCTTTTTCCTCACGTCGTCGCCACCTTTTTGACATTTTTATTCATCGCTTTTTATGTTGGATTTTCGTCACATTTTCATTGCTTTTTGTCACTTTTTTGTTGCTCTTTTGTGGCTTTTTTGTAACTGTTTTTTTTAAATCACATTTTCCATCACTTTTTATGTCACTTTTCTGATGCTCTTTTTTGGCCTTTTTGTCACGGGTTTGTCACACATAAACCCAAACTGAAGAAAATGTGCTTGTTCAGGTGGGAGTTAAGAGGTTAACCAGAGTTATGTCACCACCCTAGTCTACCATTAGATGGGACTTAACAGGGGACTTAACAATGTTGGGCAACTATGTATAAAAATGTCCAGTTGAATCGATAACATTATGCTTATTTACTCAGACCTAAAATCTTTGACAAATCAGACTAAGAAACCACAAGGATGAAACCTATTGAAACTAGAGATTTTTCTGCTCAGAAGACTATTTTCAACTTTTGTACAATGTGATCTATATTGAACAAAAAATAAAGGCTCAACTTGTCGCTTTGATTGAGTCTGTGCTAATCTGCGAAGTGACCCTTTTCTGCTGCACCGATACAGAACAAGCGTCGGGAGCAGCGCTATCAGAAAAACCAGCAAACACTCACAATGGGATTTACTCAGGCATGGCGTCAGACCCACAGGCTTCTCTGGCTCCACAGTGGCTCCACTCCACTCCCCGTTAATTATTAAAGTCAATGACAAAGACCACTGCGAAATGTCATATTCAAAATATGCACGGGAGGTTAACCGAAGGAGGAAGATACTGAATATAAGGTTAATGTGTTGCTCAAGAACACACACAAAATGACGAGAGTTAGCGATCCAAAGCTAAGAAGAGTCATTGCCCTACGACCAAAAAGTGAAGCCAAAGCGTATTCAGATATAATCTTTTCTTCATTGTGTTATCAGAAAATGTGTTCTCAGGGGACGGAGCAGCAGAAAGTGCAGTTTTATGTTCCCCACAAGCTAAACGTTTCACTTCAGAGCGCTTGACTTTGGGGAGCCCCTGGCCTCGGTGTTGGGTGTAAAGAGCCGTCTCCAACACCTCAGAGCCTCGTGTAGCTACAAACCGAACCTACTGAAGTCAGCGAGCGTGAGCAGGTTGTGTGGATGTCGCAACACTTTAAAATGTTTTGGAGGACGGGAAGAAATGTGTGGAGTTACGGGTTCCAATGGAATATTAGTCCACAAGATGAATACAGTGACTAGAATCTTTTGAAGTGTTCAACAACATCCTCCTTCTGAATGTTTTATATCATCATCATAAGTGTTGCCTTCCAGCATTACGCAATAATACAACATTTTAAACATTTAATGCTGTCCCAGGGCTTTGCGCTTGTTAGTTACACTACAAAAACATCAAGCATGGGTTTAAATGACTTAAATCGAGAATATTTATCTTTTATGTTTTGTCGCTCTTCCATTTGCGTATATAAAAAGACAGAGAAATAAAGAAGGAGTGTGACAGGAACATTATTTCTCTACATCAACCAAAAACATGCACAATATTAAATTCTAGCTAAAGATTTCAAGATGAATCACCGGTACAGGGCTGCAGTCTCCCTAAGCCAGGAGTTCCCAAAGTGAGACACTGTCCTCAGAGTAGCTCTAGCTCTCGAGATGATTTCAAAACAATATTTAGATCAATTGTAACATCCATCCATCCATCCATCCATCCATCCATTCATTCATTTTCTTCCACTTGTCCGTTCCCGGGTCGTGGGGGCAGCCGTTGGAGCTGCCCAAATCACATAGCACCAGCCCCTATGGCTCCTCCTGCAGGTGGTGGGTCCACAGAAGGACGGCCTCATGGTTCTAACCGGGCCTGTTGGTCTCTCATAAGGGGCTTCTGAACCGCTCTTTGTCTGACCCGTCACCTAGGACCTGTTTGCCATGGGAGACCCTACCAGGGGCACGAAGCCCCCAACAACAGAGCCCCAGGATCATTCAGGTGTTCAAACCCCTCCACCATGTTAAGGTGGCGGTTCCACCTTATACTGTAACAGTATATCTGACCTTTTTTTGATTGAATACAGAAAACTTTAATGCAGTCAGACAAAAATAAAATGTTAAAATAAACTTTATAAACCAGATTTCTAAATGTTTTGCACAGAAATGATCATAAGGATTAATTAATTCCGAGTAGTGGGTTAAGTGCAGAAGACAGTTTCTTAAAGGAACAGGCCACCGTTTTTCCATACTGAGATATTCTTACCTGAGCTTAGACAAGTTGATGCGTACCTGGTCTTTGCGCGTGCGCTCAGTCACGCAAAAAGACCAAAGATGTTGTTAGCATTTAGCCTCTCCCAGCATATTCCTACGGACCCACATGTGGAAGAGCGACCAAGCTCTTCCACGTTTTCCCTATTTGAATACAGTTACGCGAGTAGTTACACGATCCAGGTATAGTTACACAAAATTAAACATGTCGATTTTCTAAGCTGATAAAAAAGGATATTGTAGGGCGTAATCACACTTTAGGAGCACTTTGACGTCCACACAGTAATATCTTCACTCCTAAAGATGTTACTACATGTTTAATTTTGTGTAACTAACATGGAAGAGCATGGTCGCTTCTAACGTCACCCTGGTTTGGGTCCAAAGGAATATGCTGGGAGAGGCTACATGCTAACAACATCTTTGGTCTTTTTGCGTGACTGAGCGCACGCACAAACACGAGACAGGTACGCATCAACTCGTCTAAGCTCAGGTAAGAACATATCTCAGTATGCGAATTCCTTTAAAGGAGATAATAAAGTCTTCAAAATACGGCCTATAGACCAACAAAAACTTCTTTGCTCACCTTGACAAACAGCGAGATCTCGGGCTGCGTGGGATCGGCCGCTGCAGCGCTGCTCTCGTCCAGCGTGGTCATCTCCAGAGTTCGGATGAGATCTTCAGCTTTAGGTTCTACTGTTTCCTCCAGGGTGACGGGCGCCTCATCTCCTGCAGAGGCGGAGGAGGCTGAGGAGGTGGACGAGCGTCTCGAGTTCGCTTTCTGTTCCTCTTCATGGTCGTCTTTGTGCTCCTCACCGTTGACTTTGGACACAAACGTGAGTCAATTTGATCAAGTAATTATTAATTTTTGATGTTTATCTGTCTTTAGAAGCTCCTTTAAAAGCTTGAACAGAATGGTGAGCGATATATATATATATAGCATGTGAAAACTTTTGAATATGGAGTAAATCTTTTGCTTTGTTCAGAGCTTTTCTGTTTATGCAGCTAAATGAATAACAGGCATATTTAACAAATCAAGGTGAACATGAATAAATCAAAATGATGTGGTCTCTAAAAAAAAAAAAGTCCACATTACTTTTTTGGCCACATTGCCTGCAAGTACTTCTCAAAGTGCGTTTAAAAAAGTCAAAAAATATTTAAAAAGTATTTCAATGAAGGAGTGTGTCCTAATTAACTAATACAAGTTCAGTGATTTGACAAATAAGCACAAACTCACATATACATATTTATCAATTTCAAGTGTTTGATTCTCAATCAAAATGAAAACCTTAATTGCATGACCCAACGTGAGTCTTATTCTTCTTATTTTTAGTCAATCATGATAGGGATACGAGAAAGAATTCCAGGGTTTATACAGGCAGAAGCAGGTTAAATCGAATGCTTTTAAATGCTATATTCTAATGCGCTGGACAGAGCTGGACAAAGCGGACAACTTTTGAACACAAAAACTGACAATATTAATTTAAAAAAAAGTGTATATTTTTAAAGACCTTGTAGGCCGTGGTGGTTTGAATGTCATAAATTACCAAGACATTTAGATTTAATGCCAGTGTGAATCCAACTTAATGCTCATAATGATATTTAAGGCCTTGATTTTGGCACAATTAATTTAATGAATGAAACCCTGAATTAATACTTCACCTTTTTTGAGTAATTCTGTCTTGTCAAATGAATGGCCACATTGACATAGCACTTTCCCCCCTACTACAGGTTCTCAAGGAACCTCTCACCCATTCACGCTCTCATTCATGCAATGCACCAGTATATGCAGACAATGGAGGCAAGGTGGAGGGTGAAGTGTCTTGCCCAAAGACACAATAGTGTGCACCCGCGGGAGCTGGGATTCGAGGCGCAGACGGTCACGGTTATAGGACGAGCTACTGAGTAAAGTAAAACCATCTGCCAGTGAAAAAATAAATAAAGGCCTATTTAATGTGGCTAAAAAAATAATCTTATTTTAGGTACAATGATCTGGCTTTTCATATTTTAAGTGACAACATATTTAATCCATCAGCAAAAAACTTAACTACTCAAATTAAGGTCTAGTGGCCAAGCTCATTTTTTGTTACTTTATGCTGTTCAGTTATCCTAAATCAAGTCAATCAACTATCATAATAAAATATAATAATATAATAGATACAAGAGTCCTTACCGCTTATCTCCGCCACCACTGTTTCCACATGGATCTCCGTCGTCACCTCCACCACCTCCACCACCTCCACCACCACTTTTGTTTCTGTCTTGGCCTCCTCGTCTTCATCATCCGACGAGGAGGAGGAGGACGACGATGAAGCCGGGCCGTCGTGTTTGCCGTTTCGATCCCCACCATCCTCGACCGCGTGCACCTGTATCTCGCTGTACACGTGCTCGATCATTTCACCCACGGTTTCGTGTTTGGGCTCTTCATCCAGGGGGCTGTCCGCTCTCCTCTCCTGCTTCTGCTCCTCTTGCGCCGCAGCCACCAAATCGTATTCGTTGTCCATTTTTAAAAAATTATTTTCCTTATAATTTTGATGGAGACAGGTGTTTATTTCTTTTCCCTGGGTCGAATATGAGTTTGAGCACTCCACTCTGGCGCTGATGGAGAGAGAGTGGCTGACAGAGTGACCTAGAGCGATGGCAAATTCCAGCGCTGACTCATAAAAGAACTTTGAACCTTAAGTTAACAAGTGATAGAAGGGGGGGGGGGGCGGGGGAGAGCTGCCTTTAAGGACTCGGAGGAGGGTGGGAGAGAATGGCAGCAGATAAGAGGACATTTAATCAGGCCTGAAAAGCCACTCAAAGTTTTATGTGGAGACAAACGGGTAATAAGTGAGTTAACAGAGCAAATGCTAACTTTCTTTTTCAGAAGAGACAACACTGTGGCCGTCTGTCTATCTCTACTGCCCGACCAAAAGAGTGAGAGAATCTTTGGGATGTGCTGGAGATGGCTTTGCACAGTGATCACACTTTCCAATCAATATAAGATCTTGGTGGGAAACAAATGCAACACAGGCTTTTGTTGTTTACATTGAAACAACGCTACAGCGAATGTGTGCTGTAATCAAAGCTAAAGGCGGCACAGCCAAATACAGAGGACCAGGGCCTCATTACAAATAACTACGTTCTCAGACATCCTGGGGGCATGGGGTGGCACATGGGGTTAAATTCCAGGGGGGCAAGTGCCACTCCAGAGCCCCCTCTAGACCCACCTCTGCTTATCCCAAATTGAAGATATTATTTAGTGCTACTAATAATCAATAAGAAACATTTAGCGATGTACAATACTGTTTATCAGAGGCATAGGCAAGTTTGCCTGGAGATGGGCCGAATATCTTCGTCGTCAAAATACAAAGGGCCAAACCTCACAATTGTAGCCAAAAGTAAAGCAAATCCTAGAGCTGAACATTATACAGTATATATGACTAAATGGGGTGTTTTTTAAAGCCACACCGCATAGAATTGTACCCAATAAATACAATTTGAAATACAAACATTTATTTTACAACAGATATTTTCATCAAACAAAGAAACATGTGCTTTTGCTGTGAGCGGCTCAGCTCTCCTAAGACATGACTGTGACTTTACCGGGAGTGGGTACGTCTCCAGCTCATCTCCATGGAGATGTGACTAAAGTCAGCAGGATTTGAGATTTAAACAGGTTAGGTTCTCATCCCAATCTATTCTTTGACTACCCACTGCATTGTCTGTGTCGAGCTGGTGATTGGGAACATGTTTTGTGCTGGCAACAGTATAGTCCAAAATGTTACGCAGTGTGCCTTTAAGGATTTTACAGCATTTCACACATTATTAGTTTTTTTTAGCTCTGAATTGTGTAATAAAACTTCTTAAAACACCTACCTCTGCTGTATATCGTCAAATTATCATTACTGTTACACATTTACATTCACACAGCTGAAATCAAAACCGCATGGCACCTTAAAATTGTGCAATAGTAAAGAATTCATGATTTCTTCTCATTTAGTTTACGATGGAACTAAATAAAAAAAAAATAGTTTAGTTTAGTTTATTTATTTGTTTGAGCAGTTAACCTGCTCAAAGGGAGTGGGCCGAAGCCAAAGGCTGATAAGCGCCCACCCCAAAATAAAAATAATAACATTACATTTAACATTTACAAGGAGCAAATCATAAACAAAGGAACATAGGGCAAAGTAACAATAAATAATGAAGAAGAATAAAATAAAAACAACAGCAAAATAAAGAACCAACAAAAGCATGTGCTACTTTTATGTTATACAGGTGCATTAATGCATATTATACTCTGAGATCTTGCTACTTCCCAGTTGTCATTACCATCCTCAATATAATTTAATTTGGGTTAATTATCATTATTATTATATTTGTTTAATTGAGTTATTTGTGAAGTGTGATGTAAGCCCTGCATAGTGAGATGCATTAAAAAGCCAGGGTGTAGAACGGGCCAGTTGAAGAGGGCAGTAACTCCCATCAACAAACCCCCACCCAGCTGCCCTAACAGCTGATTTTGTGGATGATGTTCCTATGCTGAGTGGTGCATTAAAAGACAAGGTTTTGAGCCCGTTGGAGGGTCCCTCTCAACAAATTCATAACTTGCCTACCCTAATTCTCAATTTGTAAATTTGAGCAATAGAATGACAACCGTTCCAAGCAGCAACACTCTTCCTTAATTATAGAGGAAATACACATAATTGATCCTACTGCGCCTCCTAGTGGCAACACATTTCTTCTTCTCTATATATTTCAAAAGTCTTTTGTTTGTATTTATATTTGAACAGGTTGATGTTTGGACTTCGTTTCAACTCCATTTCCAGTTTATTCCACAATTGTACACCATTAACTGTTGGGCTAAAACATTTCAAAGTTGAGCTATGAATACATATATGCAGATCTGGATTCGAGTTTCTTTTATTTTTCTACACATTCAAAGGAACATATTGTGTCGGTGGTTTGATAAAATATCGCAGTAGTGTTCTATCACTATATTCAAGACTGATTGAATATCTCAACGTTTACCTCATCTTGTGCAGCTCTAGAAACATTGTTTACTCTTACATCCCACCGGTGAAGGCAGCCACAAACAACTGGGGACCCCTTCAGCTCGAGGCTCGAAGCCGTTGCCAGGTTTCCTTCTCCGTTTGCGACTGCTCTCCGTTTGTGTGACTTTGCACCTAAAATCCACCTGAAAGTAAACATCTTTGCAAAGTATACGATTTAAAAGGGGGGTATTATGTAAAATCGACTTTTTCAAGCTTTACATCATGTTATTATGTCATTCCCTCATTAAACACATGCCTGGAGTGTTGCCTTGGCTCATTCACATATTTTTGAGTAATCAGTAAAAACTTAGACGGAAGCCATTTTAGGTGTAGCTATGCCTCAGTCCTCCTAGGAACGCCCCCACCTCCTGGAGACGCCTCTGGACCTTTCGTCACCAGCCAAGCCACCAACCACTGCTCCTCAGCTCAGCAGAGCCCCCTCCCCGCACAGTAGTGTTGTTTAGATGCCACAGCAGTGTGCTGAAGGGGGCGTGTCGGAAAGCTTCTTAAAGAGACAGAGGGCTATTTCAAGACGTTCAGTACAGCCATTTTGAGAGAGCAATTTTATTCAAGGCAGTTATTTTAATTTACTGCATATACAGACCAACAGAAGGTTACGTCATCATTGTAGTATGCTATAGACTGGTGCTATGTGATTGAAAAAAGCATAATACCCCCCCTTTAAAAAAATAAAAACACACAAGTGCCTTGAGTCAGTTTCACATAATTCCCTTTATTTTTTTAGAAGACTCTTTGAATGCATTTACATGGCCAAGATCATAATAAATCTTAATATGTTTAATTTTTTTTATGTTAGTCTTTAAAATCCAACGTAACCAAATGAGAAATCCTATTCTAATATTCCATAAGAATCTTTTGAAAATACTGTATATTGTTAATAGATTTTCTTCTTTTAAAGACAACACTTTGATTCCATAAAACAACGCCATAAAATTAACAATTTCAATATAAAGACCTTTTTTTTATGAATTTAAAGTTTGTAAAAAGTAGATCACAGTGATGTCTGTCCTTTATGGGTGCAAGTACAGTTAGTATTAGTAGGTGAACGTGTTAAAAACATTTTGAAAAATAATATGCGTTCAAATTTCTTACTGATTGGGGTTCTACACTTGAGTCTTTAGTGATTGCGCTTAAGAAGCTTTTTGGCAAGAGGTACACAACCTTTTTTTTTTTTTTTTTTTCTCATCATTTTTAAACAGCAACTACAAACAAGTGCAAATAAAACATGACCTAAACAGCCTGAAACGATCGCCCCTTTTGTTCCTCTTCTACCCTTTCTACGTTAGTGCAAATCTGGGAGGGGGGCGAACAGTCCTCGCGAGTCACGCCGAAACAGCGGATCGTGTTCTTTATCCAAGCAACAACAAAATCCCTAAGACGTAATACTGACCAACAGCAATTGCACTTTTCACAATTTCACCAACGGGTGGCGCTAGTCTCGACTGTCCGATGAACAGCGACGCTTTGCTACTCTAGAAACAGAAGACGCACGACGGACGGTTGCACACTGGAAAACACGCAGAGTTAAAAGGCAAATGGTATAAAAGTACTTAACTTCTTACCAACCCCCCCGTCTGAACCAAGCGCTCCAGTTTCTCCAGTTCAGCTTTACCCAAATCTAAACACTTACAGGTCAGAGTAACACTTCATTTAAAAGCTAAGCCCTACAAAACTCAACCAAATGGATCTTTTTCCTCGCATTGTTGCCGCCTTGTCGTCACTTTGATGGGTTTTTTTTTCATTGCTTTTTTCAATAGACATATTATTAATAGACCGTCAATACTCACTCCTCCCCGTTTACCATAATGACAACGTTCGAGGGGGAAATCATGGCGGATTTACAGGCTCCTCCTCCCCAGCTCTGACGAAGCATGTTCCTAATAAGGGTTGTTGAATATTTCTATATATGTTTTTGTCATAATAGGCTTTAATGATTATGTGAAACTGTGTCGATTGTAATCTGTGCTTTTGGGGTTGATTTGAATTGGGCTGACATTTTGCTGTATTGTTGTTGTTTTTACCCTGATATCCACTGGGGGAAGTGTGTTACAATGCAGAGTCAGAGTCATTCCAAGGGCGCTGATTGGTTCTTCAACAAGGAGACGCCTACTTCCTGTGTTTATAAAAAGGCCAGGCGCGGGGTCTTCTCTCTCTCTCTCCCCCTCCTGGTCGGCTGGTCAACATGTCAAGATGTAGCGCTCTGTGTTTAGATTGTAAATTCAGGAAATAAAATAATGATTTTGATTTTAATAGAACGAGCCTACATGTTCTTTTTCATCCATTTTTTTGAACACATTTGGGCATAAGGGCGGGATCTTCACTCGGCCCTTGCGTGACGTGTACCTCGCGCAGCTCCAATGCTAACAGTCTGACCCCTATTAAGTAGGAGATTTCTCAAATTTATCCTACCATAACCAGCCCGGGCATTAAAGTTGTTTTTAACGTGTCTAAAGTGCAATGCATTCCAATGGGGGACTAGCGGCTATATGGCGGTACTACAGCAATGGCGGCCTCCAGTGTCGTTGTCGCAAAGCAGAGCAGCCGGCGGCCATTGCTTTTTTCTCATGTAATTGTCGCTCTTCTGTGGCTTTTGTGTTGCGTTTTCATCTTTTTTTTTTTAGGCACATTTTTGTCACTTTTTCATCATGCTTTTGTCGATCTTTTGTTTCGTTTTAGTTTTCGTCCTCGTTTTCGTCGCTGTTTTGACGCTCTTATTCGGGTAATGCCAAACTGGAGAAAATGTGCTCGGCTCAGGTGGCCGTTCCGAGTTTAACCGAGTGCATTCCCTCCAGTTCGGCTTTACTCCAACCTAAAAGCTTCTCGACTGGAACAGTGTAATGCCTCATTTGAAAGCTAAGACCTACAAAAGTGATCATAACTTTTTTTTGTCGCGTTTTGCCACATATTTGTCACTCATTTGATGCTTTGAAAGCTTTTAGATTTGGGTAAAGCCAAACTGAAGAAGCTGTGCTCGGTTCAGGCGGGGTTAGTAGCTTAAATAAATGACCTACACATCTATAAGTAGTACCCTGGCACATGTAGAGACCTATCTTTAAAAAAAACCCTGTTCAAGTAACACATTCAAAAGTAGCTATGAGTTATAATGCAATATCTATAACAGTGTTTCTTTTTTTTTTTCCTCCTCGTCCCTTTTGCAGGTGAGGAAACATTTGGTGGAGAAGACTCGACTTTCCCTGTTATCATAATGCACATCTGTTTGCATTGACTTGAAAATGATTGATCAAATCTATTTAAATACCTCTGTCATTGGGGGGAAATCCAGTCTCCTCCAGCAAACCTTCACAAGAAAAGCAGTTTTAAGACATTCCCGTTACCTATAGTATATCATGAGAGATGAGTCCTAGAGTTAGTGAGAAAACCACAATCAAATAAAAGCCACTATAGGAAGCCGATGTAAAGGTTCTTTCTGCACCAGAGGCAAGTCCTTGACATCGCGCTCGCACTCGTAAAAAAAAAAGGAGACATATTATGCTTTTATGTGACTTTGTAAATACTGCCGGACACACAAGCAGACGGTGCGTCGCTTTGTGCGTAGTTCTCGCTCTCGCCTCACAGCCAAACGGTCTCGGATTCAACTTGAGTGGAGTTTGCATGTTCTCCCTGTAATGTGTGGGTTTCCTCTCCCATAAAAACATAAAAGAATGGGTGTGAATTTAATATGTACTAGGTAGTAGCCATGCCTCCTCCTAGCCCTGATCTTGACCATTTCCCTAACTCCTTAACTTAAAATACAGAATAGTATCCAGAGTAACCTTCCCCTGTTTCCCTGGTTACAAAAAGGGATCAAATAAATGGATGGCTTGTCAGTTCTGGACACACTTCCCCTGCATTTCTAGCTTTCTCACTGTTTTTCTGTCTTAGCCATTTCAAAAAGGAGGGTCAAAAGGGCAGGGGAGGCTTCAGGGATTGAGTGACAGTCGAGCACTTCTGAGTCTCAGTGGAATATGTAGAGAGTGGAAACCAAGCATTGTTGTCTTTTCAGAAGAACACAAACTCACCAAACGGGATTGCAACAACATACAATACGACTATTGTGTTTTAATGAGGGGGAAAAGAAGTCATTTTTTGTATAATATGTCTCCTTTAGGCAACATGACTGGAGGTTTGATAACATTCCCGTAGTTTAAAATGGATCAAAAGAGCGGCACAGTGGCGTTTAAAAGTGCGAGCGATGTGCTCAGGGGATGCTTCTGGGCAGACTTTAGGGAGCAGCACGCGCTCTCTTCTTCTTTTCCTTTTCTTTTTGTTGTCGTTATATGTGCCTCACACTCACAAAGCCTCTGTGCGTCTCCAGAAAGTGCAGGTTCATGTCCTCTTGCAGCAGGGGCTGGGACATCTCCCTGCTTCCCCGCGGGAGCGTGGGCAGCTGCTTCACCGTGACCTCTCTGATGTAGAAAATGAGGAAGCCCACCACCATGACGATGCTGATCATGGAGCCGATGACGGGGGCGTAGGAGTACTGGGGGATCCTGGGCGGGACGCTGGGCGCGGGAGGGCAAGGCTCCTGGGAGAGAAGGGCCTTCACCCTCATGAGGGAGCCGTTGTTGGGCGCGGGGCGGATGGACAGGATGTGGCACATGAGCGGGTACAGATCCACGGACTGCATCGAAGGCTGCACAAAATCCTGGCGGAAGGCGGGTCCACGGGCCACGAACACCGGGTGCATGCTACGTAAGGAGTTATTGTAGCCGTGGTTCCCCACTGAAACAAAGACAGACAGTAATGACATCGTATCAGCTATTGTGAATTAGTTTTAATGTGGGCATACGGTAATATGCATAATTGTGGCTTATAAACCTGCTTTCGGGCATATCTTTATACAAGTACTGAAAAATAGTGTTCAAAAACTTGAACAAAGCTTACATCATCTATTATTGATAGTACGATGATACATAAATGAATTCAAAGAAAGAAATGTATTAGAGGGAAATAATACATATAAATACATTTTCTGTATTGCATGTCTAGTTGGTCTCAGGCGTTCAAATCACTTGAATCATTATATAAAAGGGCCATAAAAATTCATGATAAAAAGCCTCGTAAGTACCATCACTGTAAAGTACAATAAATATAACTTTCTGAGTTTCGAAAACCTTATTACATATAATCAAATTTCTGCTCTGTTTAAAATAATCCATAACGTCACTGCTCCCCCTTTGAGAAATTTTTTTGCACTCAATTCGGAGAGAATCTCTAGAACCACACGGTCGACAGTCCGAGGAGAGTGCAGCGTACCAAGACGCAAAACTGCATATGGTCAGCAATCATTCTCTTATAAAGCAGCGAGCCTTTGGAACACTCTCCCAAATGAAATGATTTCATGCACAAACTATAGCACATTTACACGCCTGACCAAACAGTGGTTATTATCAAAGCAAACCTGTACGCACTGAATGACTGTGATATGAACGCTGTAAACTGTGAGCGAGTGAATGATAGAAAGTGCTTTTATGATGTGAGCTTCTATGTATTATTTCTGTATATATTTTATGAACTTTTGTAAGTATAACATCAACCTGTCCAGGGACTGCGGGTGGAAATTAGCATTTTTGCTATAACCTGGCACATGACATCTCTTCTTTTTTAGACTAATGTTGTTTGTGCATTGTCCCTGATCAAATAAATAAAGTGAAAAAAAAAATGAAAAAAAAAAGGGGGAATCTGGATGGTTCATCAAAATTTGAACAAATCATCTGTCACTGCTTTTATTCTGGCTCAGAAAGTAGCCTAATACCAGAGCAAGATGATTGTGAGACAATATTTTTTACATTTCTGACACTGAATTTGATGTATTTTTGATTGAACAGCGAAATTAAGCCAGATATCAAAATAGAGTATCCAAACTAACATCGGTATACCAGATTTTAAATGTTTTGCACCTTGAATTATTATAAATGCTAATTACATTTTACAGATTGGGGTCCTGAGTTGTTGGTTGTGTGATTTTGAGGGTCGTGGCCTGAAAACTTTGGGAACCCCTGTTGTAGGGAATGTAGACACATGCCCAGGGCTATATGTTGGTTTGAGAGTTTGGTTGGGGCACCCTCCGCTGGCAGCAGGGGGAAGCAAACACGCTATAAAACAGTATGCGAGCCTCCATGTTTACCCGACAGCCTGCTACCAAATCCATGGTGCCGTGATAAATACTGGTGAACAACTTGAGTAATGTTTACGGGGTTTAAAAATGCAAAGGAGGGTTTCGGATTCTTTCTTTGCTGCATCAACATGGGAAATACAGAATAAGGATTCTTCAGTGTAGACGAAGAAATCGCAAACGTAAATAGGATTACGCATGAATGAAGCAAAAATACTTATCCAGGTATATCCAGGATGAGGGAACAACGTTGCAGCTAGTGCTGGGCGATATGGAAAAAACTTATATCACGATATGGATTATTTTATATCACGATAACGATACATATCACGATATACCACAATAAAGTCAGTTTTCAGTTATTCTTTGAAAAGTTTGACAAAAATATCATTGCTTACTTTTTTTCAACTTTATTTTGAAGCAGTGGTTTTGCTATGGATAATTTATATAGCATATATTGTCAATGTGTCAATTGTCAAATGTGAGACTGCAGGATAAATGGGCCAAACATGATCTGACCAGAGTCAACACGAATTTAACAACAGAAATGTGTAAACTCGTGCGTAGAGAACGACTTACTCAGAGCATCATCTGCTCCTCAATATCAAGGCTCATATTACACTAAAACAAATGTAAATTGGAGCTTATTACCGCCATTTTCTCAACTTTAATGTAATGTTTAAGAAACAGTGGGCGAGCAGTTTGTATTGTACGTCTTTAGCTGCTCTACGCGCTGCCCGATCCGTCTCTTACCTCCTGCACCACGCCTCTCCTCTCTTCTCTCTCGTGTGTTTAATCCAGATCCACGCGCTAAAAAGATCCATCACTAAAAAGCTGTTTAGTTGCCGTGCGTAAAGCAGTGAAACCACGCGGTGTTTAACAGGGAGAGAGAGCCCCGCGTGTACGTCCATTAGATGTCGCCGTTGCTACAGCAGGTGTGGCGGCGGACAGAGATATCGTAAAGCAGGGGGGTGTCGCAAAACCACAAGGCAGAGTTTCTTTGCGAAAAAGTTTTTTTATTCTTGTTTATAATCACTTAATATAAACCTAGAGGATGCATAGTGACAAGACAACACTAATACATTCTTGTGGCCTATTTAATGACATATTTGCTTTAATAATTGATTAAATTAGGTTAGAAACGATAGAAACGATAGAAGAGAAATGGCACGATAGGCACTTTTCTATCGTCCCCACGATATGTATCGTCATATCGCCCAGCACTAGTTGCAGCATAAGCTATACTGTATATATCCGCACAAAGATTTCAGAAACTTTCTCTGTAAACACGGAGCCCGCTCAGTAAATGTGTGCCTCCACATGAAGCCAGTCATGTGTGTAAAACCGCTGCGATTCATCTACTAGGCCTGTGTGAGGCGCTGTGACGATACTAGGGTTGGGACGATGGATGAGCAACATCACGATGAAGAGCCCCCATCGTGATGCCACGCCCCCTCCTGTCAGTAACACCCGCTGATCTTCTGTGGGCCTTGTAAACCTACAAAGTTTGCAGGGATCGCACAGTAAATTAAATCACGAATATAGCTAATATGCACACTAGTTTAAGTAGCCTACCAGAAGCCAGAGACATGATGTGTTAGCCGTAATTATTAAAATAAAGACGCAGCGCTGCTCTATTTCTGACGCGCGGGGCTCTCTAAAAGCAGCTACTGTTTAACATCACATGGTTTTGCTTTGCTTTTCATACGGAAACTAAACAGTTTTAAAATGCCGCGATGGATCTCACATTAGAGCTGAGAGCGCATGGGTTTGGATGTTTTCACGAAGGACGGAGAGAGGAGAGAGAGGAAGAAAGAGGCGCGGAGGTACGAGGCTACGAACACACGGACCGGGCGGCGCGTGGAGCAGCTTCAATAACGTAGGCTACGACGCAAACTTCTAAATATTGTCCCGTTCACCCACTGTTTCTTAAACATTACGTTAAAATTGAGCAAATGCAAATAATAAGCTCCGATTTACATTTGTATTAGTGTGATAAGAGCCTTGTTATTGAGGAGCAGAGGACGCTCTGAATAAGTCGAGTTTTAACACATTTCTGTTGCAAAATTCGTGTTCCATGACTCTGTTCCGATCATGTTTAGTTTAGATACATTTGTCCTGCAATCTCACATGTTTCGTAACATAAATAAAATTGAGCCTATATATAGGCCATGTAAATGTCTTTAAAAATGCTTATAATGAGTGATGGACGATATCATCGTCCATCACGATGGTTCACTGTAAACCTCGTCAACTGCCAATTAAGGGGACATCTACCAACCCTAGACAATACCACAGATAGAACAAGATCTAGATGGGTGTGGTGTGTGCAGTAAACTTTTGTGGAAATGCAAACAGTCAAAATTAAACGGATTTATGGATTTACGATCTACAGATGAGACGAGGAGGCGAGTTTATTCTTCAGACGTAACGGGACTAAAGCAGAAATGCTGTGAGTGACCGGACTTTCACTGTCAGTCCAAAAACACAGACTGAATGGAGGCTAACTCTACCATGTTTTCCTACTTGTCACCTGTGGCTCGCGGTGGAGCATAGAGGAGCAGAGTAAAATCTCATTATAAGCTCAGTAGATTATGTATAATAGACAGAACGCCCGCATGGTGATGTCATTGTCTTAGTAAAAGTTGTGGCATAACAGTGGAGCCACATAAATGGCGTTTTGAGATCTTTCCACTCTGGGACCTACTTTGGAAAATGTTCGTATACAGACCCCTAAAACGCCGGTTTCGTATGGATGATACGCTGGATTGATGCATTTAGTTTATAAATTGATCATTTTGCAAAACATTTAGCGGAGAAAACCTGACACTCCTTTGATGGCACAGCTGCACAGCAGAAATGAAGTGAGTTGTAATTATGTTTCCCCCACTGGAGCAAACAGCCGATTATTGTCATTTACTTATCAATTTATTGGGGAAATATGGCGTTTACACAGTCATGAATCAGAGGCCCAGGTTTAGCGGGAGATTTATGCTCGCTGGCATAGTCCTCCCTTTCGGATGATTTACCGCGCCGCATTTTCTCAGCTGACTGGTCACCGCTAAATCAGTCAGAGCGGGACTCGTGTTTAGAGAGCAAAAACATCCATACTTTCATTTTCATGTGCAGACAATCGATCAGACCCGTTTATCCCCTCCGCCTGAGAAATACAAATGACGGCAAATTATTTTTTCCAAGCACAAGCTGCGACCTTTTGTGGGTTCCAAAGCGTTACCGACTTTGAAAACATCATGCTTGAACCCTGCATTGAACTGTGAACATTATTTCTTTTTACCGTCTGCCACAGAGCGACATTAAGCGCATTTAGATACAGCACCGACCTACTCCGTCAGCAGCTTTTCCTTCCTCCGCAGACAACAGCGGGTTATTTTACTGCTCAAGCCTTCAATCACAGAGCAGACATAGAGCACTATCATTATCTATGAGCACCGAAACTGTTCCCCAGCGAGGACGTGCCAGGTTAGAACCATTTCACTTTTACCCGTAGGTTGGATTTTTATTGTGAGTTTTGTTCTCTGCATTTTTGTGGGCCATGCTTCAGTATCACTGGGGGAAACCTGTCAGGAGATCCCAGTGCAGCTATGAACCAGATCTCGAGCTATGAACATAATCAGCGACGGTGTGTAGGTGGAGTATTCGCCGATCGCGCATGTTTTCCGATGACGGCGGAAACTAGGGCACCCAGAGAAAACCCACTCACAGATCGGGAGAACTTAAAAAACTTAAAAGTTAAAGGGAGACACTACAGGCAAAACATTGTTTATTTTTTAAACAATTTTCAGGTTTGGGGCCAATTTGGTCTCTTAACATAATAAGCCTTTACCTGGAAATCAAAAAATACATAGGGGGCAAAGGCAAGTGCTAAATAGCGAGTGCAAGCTGAAAAATAAAATCTGGTATTTGTGGGAATCTTGCATTAACTTTACCATTTGACATGGTCTGTATTACAGTATCAGGCCCCCAAACATGATATGTAAATAAGACAATGCTGTGCGAGTAAAAACGGCATAAATGTGCAGTAGATCCACTTCTGCTACTCGCTTTGCACATGAGCAAACGCTTGGTAAATGACCCCCATAGTCTAAACAATCACATGTTTAATTATTGCACTGACTCCATAGATTTATATGGGGAATTGTAATAACAAGGGCCGCTTGCTTCTTACACTGATGTGACAATATCTCCACGTAAGTAGCACCCACAGACTTCAAATGTTCAAGCCTTGGACTTAATGATATTTTGAAGGTTATTTCAGAGGGATTTTTATCTCTAATTTCTCACCTGATTTATTGAGTTCTGATTGAATTTCCAAAAACAAGGCAACATTTCAATTTTTGCAGATTTTTCCACTATAACTAACGGCTTATTTGAAAACTAAACAAGATCCCAAAATCCCATCAGAAAATATGTCAATGAAATATAACCATACATTTAAACCTGGCTCGATCCGTTATTCATATTTTTGTCTTATAATGGACATTTTGGACATTGTTAGGTACACACTACTGGCATCAATATATTCCTCATATTGATGCCAGTAGTCAAGAACAAAAGGTTCTAAATGAATAAAATAATTTCCTTTGTCAGACCTTATAGACAAGGGGTTTAAGACCACTACAAACTAAATGTTACTTGTGAACAGAAATTACAAGCTTAATCTGCCAAGAAAAATTGCAATTCGACAGCTTTCCAAAACCTTTACGCCCTCACAGTCCGGAGGTGAAGCCTTGGACCCTCTACCTGTGGAGAGAGATTTCTAACCACTATGCCTCAACCCTTATACTCACACTGTTGGAAACATGAACAAGGCTTTCTTTTCCTAATTGCAACGACTGCAAGACAATCTCTCTGCACTTTTCGCCTAAAAACAGCTCTTTTGAAGCTATTATTAGAGCAGGCGGATGTAGAAGTTGCGGCGCTTTTTTGAACCTTGAAGGCAAAATCTGTGCCGAACGTGGCTCGTACTCACACATAAAGGGCGCAGTTCTGTTCTGCACAATGGTCCATCCTTCTTGAGCCTCTAAAAGGACGGGCATTATCCGGATGTTGTGCTGATAGTGGTAATGCGCCGGTATGTCCTCCTTCTTGTACACGGCCATGTAAGGGTTTGCGTCCTTCAGCTTGTTGTACACGTCGTCGAGCTTCCCTGTAAAAAGAGAAACGGACACATTGTTTCATTGTTTTATTAAAAGCTTTATTTGGCTGATAAAAGGGGGAAATGCTTAGTTAGAGGCTGATCTTAACAAGCCATAATGCTCTGTTTCATAATTAGCCTCGTATGTTTAATCATTTGAATCATCTATTTACATTTTGAACATTAGTGGGGCTGCACAATGTATCACCAGATTATCGTTATCACAAGATTAGGTGACGTAAAAGCAAAATCTCTTAATATTCACTCCTTTTTTGCTAACACAGACAAAAACAACCCACAATGTAATTTAATAATATCCAAAAGTTCAGTTTTAGTCATAATTTTTCTAATTTTGGTCATGATTTTGTTTATTTTTTTAGTCTTGTTTTGACAGAATTCAACAAAACAATGCTGTGATTTTGTTACGGTATGCACTGTGTTGAAATGAAAAGTAAGATGTGTTACAGACAGTTACAGACAATATTGCAATTGATTTCATATATTAAGCCGCCTTAAGTGTAGGGCCGATCAATTAATCGAAATTTAATCGAAATCATAATCTCAACGTTTGTCAATTTTAATAACCGTCTTGGGTCTTGGGCGGCACGGTAGCACAGCGGTTAGCGCTCGTGCTTCACAGCTAGAAGGTCCCTGGTTCGATTCCCACCTGGACGGGCTTTTCTGTGTGGAGTTTACATGTTCTCCCCGTGTCTGCGTAGGTTTTTCGTCCGGGTACTCCGGTTTCCCTACCACTAAAAACATGTACAATAGGCCAGGATGAATGAGAGTGTGTTTGAGAGTGTGAATGGGGGACGACAGATGGAAATTAGCCTAAGGCTACAATCCGGTGTGGCTTGTTTACATGCATGAGACCCATGTATGTTCATTAACATGCACTGTCCCGACCAAATAAACCAATAAATAAAAAAATAATAATCGTCATTTTTACAATGAATTCTTGAACAGTAAAAGCAGTTTTGGAGTTTGAATGAGAACAATGGAAGATTTTTGTATTCCCAAAGTCCGGGACATCGCGGCCCCCCTTATCGTTCCGAAATTCTCTCGGGGGCCCCCGATAATAATAATTTACTCTATTCAAAGGAATTTGTTAACAGTTAAAATTACATATAAAAAGCAACAGCTATGACGGTGGGCAAAATACTGGTTAAAGTGTATTTTTCCATTTTAAAATATAATGTTTTTCAATGTACTTGTTTCCTTGACAACCTTTGGGGGCCCCCCTGCAGTGCCTCTGAGGCCCCCCAGGGGCCCCGGACCTCACTTTGGGAACCACTGAACTAGCCTAATGGTTCACCAGTAATGATTGATATTATACAGCATAAGGAAATACGCCATATCACAAATCACCACACAGATACTCGCACCATATTGATACACATTGATAACCTGAATGGTACAATCCTTTTCTTTAGGTAATATACAATGTACTGTAAAATGTCAATGATGTCAGTCAATATGACCTTGTTGTATGGTTGGAAGAAGGACTCAATATAATTCATAGGCAAGTGCACACATGTTACTGTGTTTACAAAAAGTTAAAAAAAAGCCTACATTTTACTACTAAGTTACTACTGAATATGTATAGCACGAGGGTGATTAATAATGATGAATGAGGGGTAGGCGCACATCACCTTATTGTGATGAAATGTTTAACTACTGTAAGAATATGAATGTAAACAGCTCAAATAAACAGCTCAATCAGTCGATCATATAAAAGTTTGTCTTGTCTCATGTTCTTGAATCAGCTAAAATGTGTTTGTTTTGAAGAAATTAAATCGATATGAAAATGGAGATGGTTCAATATGAAACAAATAATCGAGATAATTTTTTTTTGCCATATCGCCCAGCCCTACTTTAGTGTAATAATGGACCTTGTCACTATAAAAAAAAAAGGTACTGGCTTGGTAGATACTGTAAATAAGAAACTATTAAAACTATAATACTATAAGGGCATGCATCTTATCTGCCGGATTTTGCAGGTGTACCTTCATTGGGTATTATTCCTACGACGGGGCTCTTGTCGATCCACGTGTACAAGTCTCTGCCGACGTACTCATCCAGCTCGATGATCTTCTCAGTGGACAGCTGCATCATCCCGTGGTCACTGGTCACTATCAGGTTCACCTCCTCGTACAGCCCGGCCTTTCTGAGCTCGTTCCTCAGAAACCCCAGCTTCTCGTCAATATCCGCGATCACTTCATCCATAAGCGGACTTTCCGGGCCCAGCAGGTGTCCGCTTTCGTCCGGCTCTTCCCAATACAGGACGGCGAAATCCACCGCCTCGTCCCGGGGCGCTGCGAACCACTCAATGACGCGCTGCACTCTTGTCTCAAAGGAAACGGAGGCGTTGTACGGCAAGTATCGATCGGGGTACGCCCCGCGGATCTTCACGTCCGAGCCGGGCCACATAGCCGCGCCGCTCCTCCCTCCCGCTTTCTGCACGGTCACCCATAAGGGAACGGCCTGGTCCCACCACCTCGAATCGTACATGCTGTCGGTTTCCATGGAGAAGGACAGGTTGAGCGAGGGGTCGTACATCTCGTTGGCGACGATGCCGTGCGTCTCGGCGTACAGCCCCGTCACCAGGCTGTGGTGGTTGGGGAAGGTCTTTGTGATGTAAATGTTCTCCACTTGCTCCACCTGGACGCCTTCCTTCATGAGGGCGTGGAAGTTGGGAGTCGGGACGCGGTCGAGGTAGTCCCAGCGGAAGCCGTCGAAGGAGACCAAGAGGAGCTTAGCCCGTTCCTGAGGTTTCGGGGTGGGCAGGCTCACAGGTGCGACGGGAGGCAGGAGGAGGAGCGTGCACGCGCAGAGGAGGGGGAGGCAGCTGCTCCGGAGCGCACAGCCCGGGCCCAGCATGGTGCACAGTGATCGGGCACACCTATCGGTACAGGTAAGAGCAGAGACATATTTAGGTGTTGGAGACAGAAACAGCCCACACACTTACAGAATAAATACAATGACTCTATCGTCAGGTCTACAATTCTGAGGCAGGAACAGAATCCAGTTTGTAGTTTAGTTCATTAAGGTTCATTTATTTTTGTGTGTTAAATAGCATTAGGTGGAAGGCATTATTTTTCTATAAGATTTTACAGTACATTATTGCAGTGCAGTTATAATCTTTATTTTTTCATTTGTTACCGAACTATGGCACTATGTCTGCACTTGTTCTTAATAACGACTGAATGAATGAATGAATGACGCTAACTAATGTTTATTTAAAAGGTCTGTTGTCAAGGGGTGGGTGATATTTAAAAAAAAAAATTGCTTAAAAGGGACTAGATGCAAGTTGGTCATTTTTATACTCACTACTGCCACCTCAGGTCTAACGTGTAACTGCAGCTTCTATACTAAGCTCGTGCATGACGGCAATTCGACCGGAAATAACAACTTTGTAAGTGACAGTGCAGGATTTTAGAGGCAGTTGTGGTGAACAGGTTTGGGCTCATTCTGCACATTAGGACATGGCTGGAACGTGTAGGGGAGGAAAATACTTAATTTTAACATTTTTAAACTCTGTATAGTCTCTTTAATTCACAATTTCAACAAGATCACGATTCATGTACACTACACTACACATCTTTATATTGCCTTTAAACTGTAACTATGGCTTTCTGCTTCTTTTGAAAGGTCACACTTCGCTGTGATTGGTTAGATCCATCACTCAGACCGTAACGAGGCTGGTCAATAGAAAACGTTGAGCCGAGAGCTGCAAAGAAAACTGAAACACAACATGATGATCTCTCCAAAATGGTCGCTCGGCACAGGGATCAGTCGTATCGCCTAGCCCTACTGGCTTGTCTATGAAAAAAGGGATTTTTGCCATATCACTCTGCCCTAAAGCATTTATAGCTGACGGTAATATGCAACACATTTAATCTAAATAATTTAGAACAGCATAGATTGAGATCCAAAAGGGAGTATTTTCAATGGTCATGATTACAAAAAATAATATAAAATAAATGTTTATTTCTGTTTATAGATGTTGTTGGTAGTCTTGAATCACCCAATGCTATAAAAGAGAATTGCATTTTGATGTTTTACATCAGTGGTTCTCAACTGGTGGATCAGGTCCCAAAAGTGGGTCATGGAACCATTTTCAGTGGCTTTTCCCTTTACTGTTATCGAGTTGTTTTGATCATTAATGGCTTATGTGATGCTTCTTCAATAAACATTTCTGAGAAAATGACACAATTTTACACTATATATTACACATTTATATATTATTAATTATATTGGTTCTGGAAGCCATCCCACAACACCCAATGGGTGGTGACCGTCTCAAACAACTTCTCCGCAGGTAGACCTTTTGGATAAACCAACTAAAAAGCTATGACACATCCAGGCCTTAATGAGGAAATAGACTTTTCTCCCTTCCTTTAACTTCCTCCTCGGTCATGTGTTTTTTGATTATTTGATAATGTTATTTGGGCGGCACCGTAGCGCAGCGGTTAGTGCTCTCGCTTCACAGCTAGAAGGTCCCAGGTTCAATTCCCACCTGGACAGGGCCTTTCTGTGTGGAGTTTGCATGTTCTCCCCATGTCTGCGTAGGTTTCCTCCGGGTACTCCGGTTTCCCCTACCACCAAACATGTACAATAGGCCAGGATGAATGATGTGTGTGTGAATGCATGGAGGTGGTCAGAGGGACCGTTGGCGCAGATGTGTGCAGTCGCGACAGCGCTTCTGTCAGTCTCCCCCAGGGGAAACTGAAGCTACTAACAATAGCTTACCACCACCGAGTATGGAGTGAATGTAAAATGCTCTCATGTAAAGCGCTTTGTGACCATGTCTGTGAAAGGCGCTATATAAATAAAGATCTTCTTCTTTAACTTCCTCCTCGGTCATGTGTTTTTTGATTATTTGATAACGTATGGCATGTGATAACGTTCCGCACTGTATTTCTAAACTGTTTGTTAAGCCAGTTTAATGTCCAGTCTGGTCCGTTTTTCTTTGTACTTATACTTCTGCTCCTGTCTAGATGTTACTCCATGTAAATATTGTAAATTGTGTAAATACTGTGCACATTTAATCTTTGTCACATGATTCTGGTCACATGAGCATATAAGTGTCGCACACCTGCATTGTCTCACTAATTCTGATGAAGACGCACATTCACAGTGCCTCAGCTTCCTCTATATTGCCACATTTAATTATTATTTGGGTCGAGGCTTGTCATCCTAAAGCGATGGTGGGTCCTGAAGCCAAACCAGTTGAGAACCATTATTTTATATGACAGCACCAGTTAACAACCATTAGTTTCAGCGATAGGATATTCTTCCTCTCTTTTTCTTTTTCTACACTTAGACTAATCTGTCAGTCAGTATAAAATATACAACTTTACTCCCAAATGTCTTTGTTCTTTATTCATTTAGGTCCTGTGAGAGTAAATGATCCTTGTTTGCTACACGGTGTCATTATTGTCAACGTAAGTTGCAACAAAGCGCCCTGACCCATAACCCCTGGAGCACTGAAAGCATTCTTAGAAGGCAGTTGGCCTCTCTAGGAACATCATCATCTCCTAGCCTTGCGCCAAATTTGGACACCGTTCACCCATTTGGTGTAGAAAAAGATTTGGCTACTTCTACCACTCCAAGTTGAACATTTGGAGAACGCAGAAAAGAGGAAGCGAAAACATCATCGAGAAATGTCATGGATTTATTGACCACTAGTTCCTTCTTCAGCGACCACAGGACAAGCAATGAACTTACAAGTTTGCCTACTCAGCCCGTGTCAACTCCGTCTCCAGGAGAAATGAGTACAGTGCACTCCAATGGCAGGTCAGCTGACGGCTTGTCAACCGCGTCGCCTCACACGATATCAGCGCAACAAACACTGAAAATTACGACTATAAATTGTGAAATGGTTCCATAAACGATATCTTGAAGACGTACGACGCCAAGTACCCAAACAGTTGCGGCGTCAACAGCGTCACAAGTATCGCAAATCCCATATCAAGCATAACCGCTGGAGCAGACGTGCAACTCTGTAACGAAATAGGCGAAATACATGATGTCATTGTCAATTCGACAGGAAGTACAGTTGTTACAATGTTAGACGGGCTAATTAACTAGTTATTAGTGAGCATTTTCTTTGGATAATTGTTCACATTGCAATATGAAATCCGGTGTGTGGAAACGCTCGCATTACACAGCCAACACAAAGACAATAGCGCACAGTCTACTATAGCCGATATAATGGCTTGCTGAATATGAAAGCATGCAAAAAGGCAGTTTATGCAGATGCAATGTTCAGTGTTATTGACATACCCTGGTATCTGATGCTGTAGAGCTGTTCCGGCTCGCTCTGGTCGCGTCGATAAGCCTCCAAAGGGAAGTCCCGCCTTTGGCTCGTGTGTCTGTGCAGCTTTCCGCGCAGCTCCAGACTCACACTCGGGCGCGAGCGTCTAGTTGTGCCTCTTCCATCCTCACCACACACACAGCGCGGATCGCCTCCCGAAAAATTCACTTCCCCGACAAGTGCACACACAAGACCCGATGACGTAATGAAGGAGGGGGCAGAGACCGCGAGGGGAGGGGGACATATGTTTATAGGCTGGTGCGTAATTTACAACTTCAGTCAGTGGTGGAGAGGAGCCACAAGGGGTCAGTCACGCGCAGCATCAAGATTGTCATCAGTGCACAAAGCACTGTTGTAGTTTTACACGGATGTCACTCTCTGGGACCGCGAGTTTGTTTTCAACCATCTTGACGACAAAAAAATAAAAAATAAAAAGTTCAGATGAGAACTTTTAGAAAACTTTTGTTACAACAAAACTGGGCTCCATAACACAAGAAAAAAAATACATTTAATCATTAGGCGCATTATAATGATGATATTATAGGCTATACTACATACTTTATATATTATATTATTTTACATAATATAGAAGAAAACAAAAATATGAAAAGGAAACAAGAAAGCCGTTCAAAGACAAGACTAAAACAACAACAGATATAAAATAAAAGTTGAGTAAGCGGGCAAGTCGAGTCGAAGTAGAATATACAGTATATCAAATTCACATTTAGACAATAATAAAATAGAAATAACCAATTTTCTGGACACTCAAAGGCGCTTTACATTTTTTATTTAGTCGGGAAAGTGCATGTTAATGAACATACATGGGCCTCATGCATGTAAACAAGCCACACCGGATTGTAGCCTTGGGCTAATTTGCAGCCGTCGTCCCCCATACGCACTCTCAAACACACTCTTGTTCATCCTGGCCTATTGTACATGTTTTTAGTGGTAGGGGAAACCGGAGTACCTCGAGGAAACCTACACAGACACAGGGAGAACACACAAACTCCACACAGAAAGGCCCCGTCCAGGTGGGAATCAAACCCGGACCTTCTAGCTGTGAAGCACGAGCACTAACCGCTGTGCTACCGTGCCGCCGCATTGCATTATTCATTCACTCCATACTTGGTGGTGGTAAGCTACTATTGTAGCCACAGCTGCCCTGGGGTAGACTGACAGAAGCGAGGCTACCTGTCTGTGCCATCGGCCCCTCCGACCACCACCAACCACTCACTCACTCACTCACTCACTCCATTTACCCAGGCTTCCTGGTGTTACCAAACGGTCTCCCATCCAAGTACCAACCAGGCCCTTCCCTGTTTACTTCTGAGATCTGAAAGGAGACAGAGCAAAGGCGGTATGGCCTTTTCCTTTTCTCTAATTACATGAAGTATCTTTTTGGGAGTGCAGTAACATGATAGTTCATTAGTCCATTGTTTTTAGCCGAGGGGGTCCATACTCTTCCAGTTATTTTAAAGGTTCTGTTCTTGCCGTCCATCTCTAACCAAAGGACAAACCTTGTCATTTAATAAATTCCCCATCAAGTAAAGTCCCCTGTCCATAAGCTGTTGCTTTTTTCGAAGTTGTATGTCCACGAATGTAATGTGTGAAATTCTGAAATGCACTAAACTAAACTATACTAAACATTGGCATCATGATAAATGGTAAATAGTCAAATTTATATAGCTAGCGCTTTTCTACATTACACCCTCAAACATCAAGGAACCACTCGCCCAGCCACACACCATGTGTCAGACACTTGGAGCGAGGTGGATGAAGTGTCCTGCTCAAGGACACAACAACAATGTGCATTTGCGCAACGCGAACGGCCGCCGACCCTCCAAAATGACATCACATGAAAGCTGTGGATTTCATTCTATTTCTGGAAACATTCCAAGCATTCTCACATGATGATATGATTGTGCATTTTCACACTCTTTCTTTTGTGTCTTGTCTTTATGTTCCTCATTGTAGTGCCTTCCTTTCAGCTGACGGTGTAAATGGCACAGTAACAGTGAACATGCTCCTGTGTTTTCCACTTTGACTAACATGTACAGCTCTGTTAAAAGCACTGTACCTCACCGCACTGTAACATTGTGGCACTTTCTTTTTCTGTCAGTGCTTTCTCTTTTGTGCAAAGATGTGTGAAGTTAGTGTGTGATGATTACACTGCAGATTGTGTTGGTTCGAATGGACAGAGTTACTCCAGTGTTTGTGATCTAAGTAATGAATGCCGTTAACCATATCCTTCAAACTTCAGGCTGCTAAGAGATATAATCTACAGTATGTAAAATATCTGAGCATTTTGATGGCCTATACCTGCGTTGTCCAACTTAATGGGAATGATACCAGAAACTATAAGAGCCTTGTAATGAAATGAAAGGCTTTTTGATTGAGTTCTGGCTTTATTTTGACCATACAATGTTGACTTTTTGCCAGTAAAGAGTAGTTTTAATTGATTCCACAAAATAATCTGCAACATGCTTGAGGTAGGAATTCATGGGGCACCATGGTTCAAGGCAAGACAAATAAGGTTGGGAACCACCGGTCTAAGCAACACATTCTAAAACCTGAAGCGTCAATTAATCTGAAGAGCCAATTAGGGTCCCAATGATAATATCATAATAATAATATTCACTCCATTTACATTCATGAATTTGTACAGTTTCACCGCTTAAAATGACATATCAACTATCACAATGAAAGTAGGCTGATTTGATATACTATTATTTTTAAAACTAAATTATTTTCAGTATGTGTGTATTTATGTGGAAGCTTAGGGCGGGCCTCTGAGGATTCTCACTTTGGGAACCAGTGGTGTAAACTACCAAACCCAGGTCTAAACCAGAGATATAAACATAACAGAAACTGCAGAAGGCGCTGAGGAAGAATCCCACGTGTCACCGCAGCCACGTGGACCGTTTACAAGCCAGTGTTAGGCCATTCAGCTTGACCAGTGGGGCATGTGAATGTGATCTGACCTTATGGCGTTACGATGTTACGATGGAAAGACCTTTGAAAGGACCTATCACATGTACATTTATATGTCACACATGACTTGAGAAAGTATAGGCCTGACCTGGGTTACAGACAAATGTTTTACCGATGTAACAACGCGCAGTGAAATGTTCGAAAGATCGGCTTCAGTGTGTCTGTGGGATGTGGACTACACGTTTTTCCGCCCAAGATACATTTCTGTCTGAAATTCAGGGAATATCTTTGAAGAGTAAGATGTACAGCACATCTATCCCCTCGGAACTGTTTTAGAAAATGTTTGGTGCTATATCTCACCTCAGCAGACGTTATAGTTTGAAATCTGTATATTTTGAGGGAAAAAACTGTGTTTATGTTTATACAGCAGGTTGGCTAGTTAACCTCTTAACCCCCACCTGAACAAGGCACATTTTCTCCAGTTTGGCTTTATCCAAATCTAAAAGCTTCTTGGGGAAAAAAAGTGTCAAAATAGCGACAGTAATGAGACGAAAACAAGGATGAAAATGCAACAAAAGAGCAACAGAAATGTGATATAAAAGCGATGGAAAAAGTGACGAAAATGTGCGACGAAAACACAACAAAATAGCAACATAAAAGTGACAAGAAATGACAGAAAAAGTGATGAAAATATGGCAAAAACAACGTGAGGAAAAAAGGTCTGTTTAGATGATTATTAAAAGAACTCCTATTCAAACACGGAAAAAAACACTTGTCCATCCGGGCATACAGTTCCCCACAGTCGAGCATTGGACCGATCTCCATTCCTATTTGCAACAAAGCTATTAAACAAAACTCCCGAACTGTGGAACTGTCCAACCGTGGACAATTTTAAAAACAAATTATGGAACATTAAGCATAGGCTGATTTTTGATACTATGTTTTAATATTCAAGAAACCAGCCGTCAATGCCTTCGGGCACGACGTTTTTTTACATAAAAGTTGTAATAAAAAAAAAAAAAAAAAAAAAAAAAATGACTTAGCTTTCAAATGAGGGCTTACACTGGCCACTGATGTGGGTAAAGCTTTTTATTTTATTTTTATTTATTTATTTATTTTCAAGCGACACAAGAAATAGAAAATGTACAGTGATTACGTCATCTTCACAATACATAAATAGTCAGATATACATTTGGATGTGTGGAGGGTGTGGGAGGTGAGGGTTAAGAAAAAACAACAAAACAAAAACAAAGCTGGGCAGTGGTATGTTTGAGTGTGTGGATGAACATGTGGTTGGGGGCAAGAATAACAACGACAAAAGAAGTTAACGCTTCCTAATGTCAATCCCATCGCCAATGAATTTGCACCACTATAGTCCCACTCCCAAAAAAAAACACTGAAGTGGGTGTACAATAAAAAAAACGTATTTTCTATTTGGTGTGTAATGTATATGTAATTAACCGTATTGTACAACTATCGAATGGAACTCTAAATAAGTTTTTCACAAGTCTGTTTTATTCGACATTGGCTTCAGCGTGCACGTGGCAGGTGTGGTTCAAAAAAAGCCCCCGAAGCGCCTGCACAGTCCGCGTTAACTGTACCCCCCTTTGTCGCAATTCTGGCGCTTTGTGCTTTATTCCCAGCATCCTACATTACCCAGATCCACCGAGAGACGGCCCTGCTTTCAATTGGCTCGCCTCCACTTTCCCTCGCGACCGTGGCTGCGCGTAAAGGCCTGCGTGTATAGAGCGCGCAGCCAATCGCGGCGACGGTTCTATTTACATGGAGACACGGCGGGCCAATGGGGAGTGAGCAGCGCACGGGATTTCGAGGCGTCCGTCCAATGGCAGCGCGCGCACAAGAGTTTTGGGGAGTGCTTATAATCAACATATTACCGAGGGTGTTTGGATATTGATCCTGTATTTCGAGGTAGCGCGCACATCCACCACCGCTCGGATCTTTCGGTTTTTTTTCGTCTCACTGCTTTTTGGACGGGGAGTAAAAGAGGGGGGAAACAATAAATCCAGCGTAAGATGCCGAAAAGAAAGGTGAGTGATCGAGTGTGCGTGTCGTGCCCATGCAGCCCACTTTCACACTGTAGTTCTGCGCTGTATCGTAGGAGGTGGAAATAGCGGTGCTGCTGGGGGAAGGAAAAAAAAAAATGCGTGGCGACGTCGCGGCAGGTGAGCAGATTCCAAAGTTTTCGGGACGTGTCACCGCGTTTCGTCGCCTCTCAGGTGTTTCCGCACCTCAGACGACCCCCCTTTCACAGCGTATCTCCACACCGTGACGGGGTTTCTTCGTGTGAACCTTTCCCCGCGTGTTTGTTAATGGCCGAGGCTGGTGTCGTTTTTTTTTTTTTTTTTTCTTTTTTTTTTTTTGCGATGGCACTTCTTTCCTGTTCAACCCCGGATAGGCTTTTTAGGAATGTCACGTATATAAAAACGAGGGCGCGCACGGATGAACGCGTCCCGCATCCTACACGGGGCGTCATTTCTTTTCCCCCCTCATTGGCGACGATTTCCCCATATCGCTGCTAATGTGTGAAGGTGGTAACTACAGGTACAGTAGCCATGAGCGGTCCCCCACACACCCCCGTTCATTCGGCTGCTGCTGTGGCAGAAGAATAGTGGGCACGGTGCCAGATGAATACAGGCTTATGCACACACACACAGGGGTGAGGAAAGAAAAGAAAGAGGCTTTAAGCAACTATCAACGCAGCGTAAAAAAAAAAAAAAGCGTTTAAACAACAGTGCACCACGAGCCTTTTCTGGTGTGTAAAAACTGCCATTGTCTGCGAACATTTTGCCTTTGAGGACAGAGAATGGGGGGGCCTCTAGGGGCGGAGGTCGCCCACATGCAAATGATGCCATCGCCAACCTGCAGGTTCAAGCCGCTCAACCAAGTTTCCCCCTTTTCTCTCTCTCCTAACGATGGAGTAGACTCAAGTGTGCGCTCCCTCCTCCGAACTGGCTGCAACCTCACAAATATTATGAAGAAGAAGGCTACAAATAGACATATCAATGCATATAGGCTTAATAAAAATAAAATAAATAAATAAAAAGACTGTGTGAAATCCTTAGCACACAATAATTATTACATGTAATAACAGATTACTGGTCTCTATGTGAGATTTTTCTTATTTTCAGTAGTCTACCAAATTGACAATAAGTCCATCCAGTCAATAGAGTTGACAATGGTTTCATAGTGGGACCTAAACATTAAAGTTTAAGGAAGAGTAACTTGAGAGACATACATTAGCGCATCACACATTTTCTGAACCTCAACAAGCATCAGTTTCTATGAGCTGTAGGAGCCTGTTTGTGTGCTCGGTCTAATTATAGCCATAGAAACATCTCTGAGTATCACAAGGTGATGGTCACCCGCCTCTTTTGGATGACCACCTGTTTAAATAATGTGTATTTATTTGTTTATTTGGTCAGGGCTGTGCATGTTTACACACAATCTAACTTTTATTCATACCCCGAGAATTGAAGAAGATACTTTTTATCACCCGGACAACAGTAATTGTATAAAATGTAAAAAATAAAAAGGTTTCTAACTCATTTGGAGTAAATGAAATAGCCTTATGTAAATGTTTATGTAAATTAAAGCCACCATACCTGATTACTTTTGTTTCCAAACAATGAAAGGGGGATGTTTCAATTTTTTGTTTTGGCCCAAACTCATTCATAACTTTCCTAACACATTCTTTGCCTGGGTGAGTTTATAGTGTATGTGTTTCAAAACTTTCAGAGGGGAACGCGTTCACAGTAATGTAAACAACGACTACTCGGGCACGACAATGCTTTATAAATCTTTTTCACAAGTGTCTTTTACAGTATACCGTTAGACAAAACATAATGTGATCCACTACTGGAGAAAAGGTACAGGGCCTTTTAAAGCTTTAGTTTCTCAAGTTCGTCTCTCCATGTTCCATTAAATTATACAGCTGGTCCCACTTCATGTTCATATTGTACAAACCTCGTAGCATAACACAACCTTGCAATGTCTCTTTTCTTAGGTAATTTAAACTTGAACAGGGGCCGCGTCTTTGTCGGTACACATGTGTTTCTTTGTCTGTGTGCACCTGCGCACACTTGTCCCACTAACAGTCTGATTATTTTTCCCAGTCTTCAGAGGTTTCCGAGGGCAAAGAGGCCTCCAAAATCACCAAGCAGGAAGTAGCGGTAGGTTAGCGGCATGTGTTTGTTTGTGTTCATTTGTGTGCAGTGAAATAATATGTGTGTGTGTGTGTTTGATACCACTGACTTAATGACTGTAGAAAGTAGGGCTGCACAATATAATATTTTGTTTGAACTATATGCAACATAGTGACAACATGATATTTAAAAGAAATAGACTACTGTTTTTCTCGGTGAGTGGCCCACTTCACCTCAGATCTGACTTTATGTCCTCCTGGGAGCGGGACGACATCAGCTCATCTCCATGTTTCTCTAATTAGAATAAAACAAATATATATAGTGTTCAGGATTGTGATGTCATATCGCTAAGCATCACGGGATTAGCAGCAATAATAAATACTGGAGTTATTGTTCACATTAAAACACTTGGACACTACAGCGCGTTAGTATTTACCAATAGTGACTCAACAGCTAACGGAGTTGTTCCACTGATTTATTTTCTCCACTTTTCATACCGTTTTAATCTAAGTCTATGAAAAATGTATGCTAACAGCTGCGATCTCCATGGTAACTGTGGATTTTCCCGAACTCTGTATTAAAAATCGAAATCACTGACTAGTCGACTACTAAAATAATCATCAGTTGCAGCCCCAATGGAGACACAGGGAGATCAGTTTTCTGCAGAGATACATTTTATCACGAGGCCATTACATTTGCTAAGTAGCAAACCTTTCATAGTGATTTCAGTTTTTAGTTGCTCTGTAATAACATGGTAATACTGTAATAATCCATAATCCATATTTTAACTAAGGAAATATTGACTTATTTATGACTGGGGTATGATTCATGTTATCAGTGTGAAGTAAAGTAGAATGACAGGTGCGTACAGTACCCGTCAAAAGTTATGTATTGTTTTTTCTTTTATTTCAAGACTATTTACATTGTAGATTCTCACTGAAGGCAATCAATTATGAATGAACACATCTGGAATATCTTTTAAACAAAAGAAAGTTGAAACAAATTCTTCATTTTCTCCATAGGCTTCACGATAGTCACCAGAAATGGCTGTCACTTCACAGACTGTTTTAAAACCACCTTATGAAGCTCATTGAAGAAAAAAAAAGAGAAAAACCTAGAATATTTTATTTTCTACATAATCCCATTTGTTCGATCATAGTTTAATGTCTTCACACAGTGTAAATAGTGTTGAAAACAAAGAAAAGCCGATACATAAAAAGCGTTTCCAAACCTTTGTCATGTACTGTATGTTGTTTCCCTGTAACTACGCGTATAATCAGCATAATTACTCTATTTACAAAGTAGTTCTCAAACTCTGGTACTCAGGTTTAGAAATAGGTTTGCACACAGTTCATACATGATGGTTTTGGCAGGTTAAATACAGTATTTTAAGGTGGTACTTTGGAAGTGAACATTTTGGGAACCATTGCATCATTAGGCACCATGCTAATAGCAAAAGCATTCCCTTAAATAAATTGTGCAGCCCTAGTTGAAGCCTCAGCAGGATAGCACTGATCTCTCTGTCCCTGTCTCTCTCTCACTCCCTCTCTCTTGTTGATCATGCTTTGCCTCCGCAGCCCATCCGGAAGTCCGAGAGGTTGTCCAAGGTGAGTTTCCGGTCTGCCGTTACTGTCTTCACCTCTTTGGCTCCACTCTATATCTGTGAATCTGTGTTTGTCCTGTGATGTCGAGTGTCACATTACCAAGGTCCTCATTTTGAGACTTCTTTAACCCATTTAGGCCAAAACACCTGGAAAAAATGCCTGTAAAACCTATGGGCAATTTCTAATGGTAGAAATGCGGCAATGCTTTCCCGGCCTAAATGGGTTTTAAGCAAAATCTATGCTAAGTTCGACCTGGTGTGTCCTTTTCTCTGTTGGTTTCTGTCTTTTTTCAATGTGGTCTGTTTTCGTGAGCGACGTTACTGTAACGCTAGAACCACTAGATGATACTAAAGCTACTAAAGTTCCATTAAAAGTCTTGTATGAATAGCATGTGCTCAATCTCAACCTTAAGCTACAAACATGGACAAGAACAAATTTGTGCACAAACCATTTACGTCAATCTCCTGAATACAGTCATTGAGTTGAACTAATGTGCGTCTATACTAGAGATGTGAACTAGAATGTGTTACTTTTTACTGTGAGTTTAAAAGATCGACATAATAGTGTGAGATAGAGCTGGCATTAAGGTTCCAAGCCTAAACAAAGGTGTGATTACAAGGTTTAATCCTCTACTGAATAAATACCCAGTTGAATGTTTCACTGCACTGACCACCGTCTGTGACTCTGGAGCTGGGGTTTTGGATGTGAGAGAGAGAGAGAGAGAGAGAGCCCTTTTTGGGTCATTAAGAAGTAGTTTTGGACATACTGCTTTCTGGTTGGATAACCGTCTCGAGAACCCCCCCAAAAAAAGTGTACCAGTTAGAGGTCGACCGAAATCTCCGGCGACCATTTTTTTAGTTTGAAAATCTGCTGTTTTTTGTCTTTTAACCTGAAGGACTAAACATGAATGTCCTGAATAAATCAAGCCCTAAAATGCCAAAAAAAAAAAAAAAATAAAAATGCACATGTATGCTTACACCTGAACAGTCAAAGCGCCACTGTCGTCATTATTATATATTTTGTAGCTATGTACACAGCCTATACAAAGCACCCCCCCCCCCCCCCCCCCCCCCCCCCGCAGCCCTTGACCCCTCCCACAACCCAGGCCTTCCCAGCTTCCAGATCGACATGGCACAAACTATGCCAGTGTAGAAGCTGCATACACAGGATTATAGACAAGGCATTTTAAAAAATAAGTCAAAATATTATTAAATATCGGCATCAGCCAATCAACATCCCCAAACATCAGCATCAGCTTTAGAAAAACCCTTATCGGTCGACCTCTAGCCCTAATGTGCGGGGCGGCATGGTAGTACAGCGGTTAGAGCTTGTGCTTCACAGCTAGAAGGTCCAGGTTCGATTCCCACCTGGACGGGGCCTTTCTGTGTGGAGTTTGCATGTTCTCCCCGTGTCTGCGTAGGTTTCCTCCGGGTACTCCGGTTTCCCCTACCACTAAAACCATGTACAAATAGGATGAATGAGAGTGCGCATGGGGGACAACTGATGTAAATTAGCCCAAGGCTAAATCCGGTGTGGCTTGTTTACATGCATGTTCATTAACATGCACTGTCCCGACCAAATAAACCAATAAATAAATGTAAAATGTTTTTTAAATTGTGAAAATAAAAATCGCAGCATAATTAGGCAGACAGACATGTAATGTTATTGATGTTGATGTTTATTCAGGCATCCCAACATGCTGTAACTACTCCAATAAAAGGTTTAAAGTGCAAACTGAGCTTAGTCAGCATAATAATTTTGTGCCCCTATGAGCTTTTTTCTTAAAATTCGGAATATGTCTTGCATTATGGACTCTATTGCGATACACTCGAATCGCAATATGTATCGTATCGGAGTTGTAGTCAATACCAAGCCCTAGTAAAAACTACTTACACTGCCTTCAAGACCCTAAACGTCACACTCTTAAGTATTTAGGCTTCTAATCAATAGGTTAGTTATCTAGTCAATGGTTATTTATCCAACAGTGAGCAATGTTGACTAATTAAATCACATAATAAAAGATTAACACGAATACGTAATGTGCAACAGTGCCTAATTGATGCACTGTAATGTAAAATAGTGTATTTGTCGTGACATGATCCATATCAAAAATGATCCGCCTGGTGGTTCTGCATTACAGCCTAATAGTTGTGAAGTTAGAACTCGTCCTGATGCTGCTCAGAAACAGACTGTCCCTCAGTGTCTGTTGATACTTTGCATGTTGAATCCCTCCCTATGGAAGTCTTTGAGTTTCATTTGCATGTGCTTTTATCCACTTAATGATAAATCTTACAGCTCACTGAGCCACAATACGCCCTGTAATATCATGTCGTAATGTGGTTTCCATTTAATCCTCTCCCCAAAGGCTCGGGGTCTGGGTCAGCGCATTCTAAAGTAAAAACAGATATCACATGTTTCAACTTTATCTCAACAATTTTGGCCTCAAGGTGCTGTGGTTTGGTCCACACTGTGAAGACGGCACAGAAAGTTGTGACCTAAATCTGAAGTCTTGATTTGGAAAGAGTTTTCTGTAATTGTTTACGGTTAAACCTGTTCAACAGCAAAAAATAATGCACCATGAGGTTGTTATTTAATCTGTAGATAGGCCTGTCACGATAACAAACTCTAAACCTCGATATCGATATATTGAGGCAGGAAACTATCGCAATAAATTATATTATTGAAACTAACTCTAAAAATGTAAATTACAGGTAAGCTCTGTTCATAATGTACTTCATCTTATAATATCCCACAATGAACATGAAATACAATGAGACACAACTTACTTTGGGTAAAAAATGAAGTATTACATATACAGTATAGTAATATCGTGACAGCCCTATCTGTAGACATTCCTTGTGCAGCAAATAGCTGATCAGTTCTGACTTTTAAATCTGTTTGTAGAAGCCTGCTCCTCCTATGGCTGACGTCAAGCCCGTGAAAAGGGTTGTCAAGGTAAAGTACAAATTAATATCAACTTTACATGTTGCATTAATAAGTGCAATCTTGCCCTAATAAGAATACTTGCACTGTATAGTACATAAGGCAAATGACTGTGTAATTAAAAAGGATGTGGGCTGTAATAGGTCCTTAAACTGGGCCAGGACTCTCCCAGAAATTATAAGTCGATCTGTGTTTGACTATCCTTTAACAAAAGCAGTAGGTGACCGCATGGATTACTTAGCTGGAAGATTAGCCTGCTGAGTCGATGAGGGAAACAGGACACACTTGTCACTGAGAGCCCCATCTGGCACAGGAATCAAACCTGAGACCTAGCTGAGTGCTAGTTACACAGCTATCGTCCTGTGTTGACGGTTATGCTTCTCTTTTTTCACTTCAGAAGGTGGCAGAAGAGAAGGGGACTAAGGCGGCCAAGAAAGGCGGCGCTAAAGGAAAGAAGGACGATAACCCTGCTGAAAACGGCGGGGAAACAAAGACCAATGAGGTAAGAGCAGGACCGTCTGTGCCACCTGATTTGTTTACAGCAGGAGTGTCCAACCTGTTGCTCAGGAGCTACCAGTGGGTCGCCGAAGGTCAAATTGCCAAAATAACTTGTATGTATCAAATCACATTTATAGATGCATTTTCTCTCCGAGCAGTGAGTGAGATATGAACCTGTTGAAACGGTCTGAAAACATTTAGGTCAATATGGAAAACTATTACAGTAGGATTGAAGTAATTCCCTTTCTTTAGCATAAAATACAGCATCTTGGCTAGGGCTGGGTTACATTTTTTTCAATAACGATACTTTAACAATACTTTTTCGATACCTAAGATATTTGTCATATAGACCCATAAAACAGATGAATAATGAATTTATTCCTTTTCCTTCCATTCATTTCCTTTGCATTTGTATCATTTGGTTTCGGTGAAACAACCAAGAAACTTACTTTAACTACAAAAGGGAAGAAAAACACTTTCCAAGTTTCTTATTTCCCCCCCATTTTTAACAGATTTTTCCCCAAAATTTTCCAGATTTTTTCCCTACATTTTTTCAATTTTTTCTTCATTTTTTACGCGTTTTCCCCCATATTTTTTCATTTCTTTTCCCATTTCCCCCCCAGTTTTTTTCCACGCTTATTTCCACATTTTTGTTATCCCCTTTTCCTACTTTTATTTTTTCAGTACCAGTTGTACCTTTTTTATTTTTTATATACCAGACTGGTATCGTTTAACGGTACCCAGCCCTAATCTTGGCTACTAACCGTCCAGGATGTACTCCACAAACTCCCATAGTAATTGAAGTAGCTTGTGTTTGTTTTTCTTGAGTGAACCCAGGCCTGTTAAAAATGTTAGTATGAGATTGTTGCTGAAAATAAAGCATGTACTTCAGACTTCTCTCCAAAGAATTCTAGTACCTGTTATAAAAATAAAGATTTCAATTTTCTTTCCCCCCCAAAAACCGCTCAGCCCGAGTGACAGGCCCTTTTGAACATGTTTATACCCACATGCATGTTTCATTATCTAATAGCATCTTCCTCCATGTGTCCGATCCCACACACTTGTGCTGTAGATCTATATCTCTCGTCCATGTGTGCGCGTGTCCTCCATGCGAAGTACGGCGCCCGTCCTGATGTCAGTGCGCGGGCAGAGCGACACTGTCAAAGTGAAGGGTATGACCGCGTGCCGCTGACCCCGTCCTCCAGTGTGATTCTCCATTAACATGACTAACTGCTGTTCAGATAGTGTGTGCTGTGCAGTGTTGGGTGTCATTAACGTGTAGCGCGGGATGTAATCGTAGTAGTTGATGCTCTGTGAAGGAAGGGTAAGCTGTGATATGAAGAGGGTTGAGGAGAGCGCACAAGCTTGTGGTCAGTAAGTAAATTTACTCCAGTGCTGTACTTAAGGGGAGTTTTTGAGGATCTGTACTTTACTTGAGTAGTATTTTTGTTGAGAACTTTCTCCTTCTCCTCCGCTACATTTGAAAGATAAATATAGTACTTGCTACTCCACTACATTTCTATAAACGCCATTTGTTTTAACCTCTTAACCCCCGCCTGAACCGAGCACATGTTCTCCAGTTTGGATTATCCAAATCTAACAAAGTGACAAAAAAGCGATAAAAGCAACATGAACACAATAAAACGTGATGAAAAAGTCACAAAAACGTAACAAAAGCTTGACGAAAACACAACAAAAAAGCAAGGAAAAAGGCGACAAAAATGTGACATAAACGTGGCGATTTTGATTGATTGATTGATTGATTTTTATTTCGAGCTACACAACACAGGCAAAAAAGCCAGAAAAAATATAATAAAAGAAAAAATAATTAACATTCTAGCTCGAAAAGGAGTGGGAAGAAGACTAGCTTATTGACTCCCACCCCTGTTCATAAACTTAAATAATAATGTGGTTGCAACAATAACACTGTTTAGTTCTTATTATCTTACAAAATGATTAACAATTAAGTTGGTTACATATTAACAGATGCAACAATGCATTATATTAAGTCAACATTCACAGTATGTTACACTTTATAACAATTGAATAATTTTGTTTCCTATACCTATTTTATTACCATGATTTTACTTGACCTTTATTTATTTATCCAGGATAAAGCTCAATGAGATTAAAAATGTTTCTTTTTTTGCTTTTTTCTCTAAGCTCCAGTCGAGAAGCTTTTAGATTTGGGTAATGCCGAACTGGAGAAAATGCACTGGGGAGTAAGAGGTTAAAAGTCAAATAATGTTTACTCCAGAACAGTAGGTGGCGCTGTGGGGGTGTAATGTAACTTTTTGCACAATTTTTTATCTCTAATATTTCGTTGGACCTCCTTTAGCTTTGATTACAGCTCGCATTCTCTGTGCCATTGTTTCAATAAGCTTCGGCAATGTCAGAAGATCCACCGTTGCATTAACTTTTCACCAAGATCTTGCTTTGACGATGGGAGAGCGTGACCACTGCGCAAAGCCTTCTCCAGCACATCCCCAAGATTCTCAATGGGGTTAAGATCTGGACTCTGTGTGAAAATAATGTCCCTGAACCGCTCTTTCACAATGTGAGCCCGATGAATCCTGCCGTTATTACGTTGGAATATGCCCGTGCCATCAGGGAAGAAGAAGTCCATTGATCGAATAACCTGGTCATTCAGGATGTTATTCTCATTCTCAGGGCACAAAGTGTTGCTGAACCTAGACCTGACCAACGGCAGCACCCCAAATCGTAACAGTTTGTTAAATCCAGGTGGTGACTTTTTTTTTTTTGTCTGGCAGTGTATTTTTGAGTAAATATTTTGAAAGCTAACAATAAGTGCAACAAGGACTTGCGGTGGGGTGTTTTTCTACTAGAGTATACTGTGTTGCAATAAACAAGGTGCCACAGGCTAAACCCAAGGTAACACCATACTGGGAAATTTAGATTTTGTTACATCCCTGTTCATCGAAGCCAGTACCTCCCTGGCAGTGAACAGTGAAGTAAAGTGGGCCAAGGACAGTTTTTAGACACTACTCTGCCTCACAGGCACTTTCCTAAAGGTCCTAAAGGCTCAGTCTATTCACTGGAAGGAAGCCCAATGAAAAGAAACAAAATTGTATCCCAGCGCATGATTTGGGTTACAACGGATGGTTAAGAACAAGGTAGGTATGCCACTAACACGTAGATTATAATCGGTAAGTTCAGTTGCTTGAAAAAGGTGTGATTTCTTGGTGTTTTTTGACAGCTGCCGATAACTAAGCGATGAGCTGTTTACTTTCCATGTCGCCTTACTGATCGTCCCATCCGTCCCATGTTTTATCTCTCCTAAACTAAAACTAAACTAAAAACTACCCCCCATTATCTTCTTTATCTCTGCCTTTAGGAAACTGAGGAGGAGACTGAGAAGGCGTAAAGAAGCTGGACGCGCCCCATTGGACTCGTCCCCTTTGACTCCATGGCAGCAAAACATGGAACATTTTTTACTGACGATTTTTGTACCATGTTGACTCCTTCCCCCCCCCCCCCCCCTTTCTTCTTTAGCCTTGTGATAGTGCAGACACACAACCAGCTTCTCCATGCCACTCATCTTCTAGACGTAGACTTACAGATTTTACTGCGAATATTCCTGACTGTTATGAATTTTGGCAGCTGTGTTCTCCCACTAAGTGATCGTGATCGTTCAGCCCCGAAACAGATGTCATAACGACCCTACAAATTGATAACACATCGATTCGTTGTAAATGAACTGAGACCATTTGATTTCTCATAATGCAAAGTTAATGTTAAATAAGTGAAAGACGACTAGTTCAAATTTGCTTCCTTGAATTCCTTTGACTTTGTGGTTTGTGGATATCTGGGACTGGTTTTGTCACACTCTTTTCACAAGTTAATCTGTGGAGTCAGATTCCGGGCTCCATGCATGTTATTGTTGCGTCCTTGGGCAAGACAATTCACCCACCTTTGCCTATTTATGAAGGTAGAGCGCGAGTTTAGTGATGGATGGTGGTGGCCGATAGCGCAGGTTGGCTGCCTCGCTTCCGTCACTCTACCCCAGGGCAGCTGCTGAGAGGTACTTTTTACTGCTTCTAATAATAATAATAATCCCTCATGATTAAAACATTATATTATCAGGCAGAGCTGGCATTATGATTCTCGAGCCTAAATAAAGGTGTGGGGACGGTTCAAACCTCTCTTAAATGCACCCAGTTGAACGTTTCAATTTGTGGCTTTCCATGGAAAAGGTTTGGACACCCCTGGGGTACACACAGACAATAGACGGTTAATTAGCAGATACCAGGACAGCCATGGATAATGGATATCAATTCTCACCAGAGGCTATTGAACGAGTTGAGAGACAGTTTTTTTATAAGAAATGGGTGATACCAACTGAGCAAAGTAAACCCCTCCATACTGTTTTAGTTCATCGCTGACGAAACCTTCTCACATCCCAGTGAAGGGTTTCCTTATTTTACTCTCAACCACTCACACATTACCTTCACGCAGGCAAAGTGGGTGCCTTGCCCAAGGACGCAAGGGTAACAAAGATAGTATGCACTGGTGGGAGCTTGGGATTTACTTTACTTTATGAGGACGGCTCTACCAACTGAGCTACTGCCCCCTTAGAAAAAAACAACAACTTGGAATTGACTTCCTTTTGAATTTACCCACCGCCGTTTCCACATTTCCGCTTTTGTACATGTATGCAGAGTGAATGAGTTTGTCCGTCTCTCCATTTTATCCAACGGATTGTCCCCGCCCTTCCCTTCCCTCTCCTTTCTCCCCTCTCCTCTTCGAAACGTCCCGCCGCAGCAGAGTGACATAGCAATAACGAGTGGTGCTTCTGTTCTCTTTGGCTCTTTTTGGCTCCTTTGGCTTTGGACCCTCTGGGCTTCTGAGTTTCACCCCGTTGGAAGATTATTTTGAAATAAAAGTTGGGAAAACACAAAAGTTTGTCACATGTTTTTTGTTGTTAGAGTGCAGTGATGTGTCTGCGGGAAGAAGCCAATATTCAAATAACAAAATTATCCCAGTATTAGGGGACATGTTATCCATATCAAGAGAAGCCACCATATAGATCTCACAAAATCCCTGAGGTTTCACTGAGATTTACACAATTTTTGTACCTATGTTCCCTGGGTGCGATTTTTTTTCCATAGGTGAGTTGGTACATCAACCAATCACCAGTCATGAGAGTGAAATGTCATACATATATCGATCAGCTTGACCCAGCCCTAGCCACGAACCTTAAGGATAGTGGGCTGGTGCCTAATCTTAAAGGTGCATGATGCAACTTTTTCTGCAGAAAGAAAAGTTGGCACTAGTGCGTATTTGACATTGTAGTGACCCAGCGGCTGTATGAGTGGTCAACATGACGCCTTTACTCTCGATAACGGTGGTCTCTACAACTCTCCGGGTTCAATTGTTTTGTAGGTTTTCTGGTGAGCGGGTCCGTCAGCAGAGAAAACCTTTCAAACAATTGATCCTGGAGCGTCCGAGAGACCACTGTGATGGAAAGTAAAGGCGCCATGCTGACCACTCATACAGCTGCTGGTTATACAAGGTCAAATACACACAAAAATAAACTTAATTTTTTTCCACATAAAAAAGTTGCATAATGCACCTTTAATCAATAGAAGTGGGGGAACATAGGGCTGACCCCCAATTTTTGCTAACAGCCTACAGCAAAAAATGCATAGTAAAAATGTGAGGAGATAAATTTAAGCCATAATTTCCCCAATTTAGTCAATCAAGTTTATTCTTGCTGACGGTCCTTATTTTGGCCAATATTATTCTCAGTCCTGCTTTGACTGAATGAAACAATCACGATTTTTGTTTAAAGTCCATATGACAGATTTTAATGCTCTTGAAAATATAACTTATTTAGATGGATTACATCAGTTGCAAGTTCATCAGTTGCATAGTTATCTTTTTTTTCTTCCAGTGAAGCAGCAATTTTAATGAAGAAATGTTAGGCAGAAAAGTTATTTTTATTTGAATTTTTAAGCTGCTGACAGGACGTGACATAAAAGACGGTAACATTCCATAGCAGTTTGACTCATTCATTTCCCATTGACTTAACGTGGTTGCACGGCAACAGTTTCAAATTGTTTACCTTCTTCGATGTCACTTCCTGTCGGTGTCCAATAAGGAAGTGAAAACATAAACATCACAAAAATGGTCAAACTAAAGAAAACTGTGTATAATCTTTAGCAAAATCTTAAATATAATCGTGTTAACTGTGTTTTAGCAAAAATCGTGTCTAATGTGTCATATGCACTTTAAATCAATGTGTATCGTGCTGTGTTGAAACGGTTTTGTAAAATATCTTAATATTCCAGCCAATCACACAGGCAACAGCTCAGCCCTAAAATAAAACATGATTTCTGTTTTCCACCCACACCACAGAATCAACAGACGGGCTGCATAATTTTGCCCACAGCATGTCGCGGTGTCGTGTGAATCCCAGTGGTGGTCAGGTAAGCTGTCATGTTCATCACGTTCGTTTTAAGGGAGAACTGTGTAAAGGGAGCACAAAGCGGCTGGTTGTGTGTGCACGGGGTCGCGAGGGGGCATGTGGCCATGTTAAATACAACTGCTGCGTCAGGAAGTGAAAGGTCAGCAGTTGCCATGTGTTTGAACCAATGGAGCCGTACTGGGCCATCCACTCTTTATAAATGTACCACTCTTGAAAAAATGAGAGCAAAGAAGGTCAGAAAAATAGTCCTATTCATGAAGCACTTGACCACTTTCCATTAAAATCTTTACCAAAGTAGCAGGAAACGGTAGGCATCCAAGTAATTTCTCAAGTAAATAAACAAACAAACGTGGAACCACTCGGCTACATACAAAACTAGGACAAAGGAAGACAAAATTGCTAACAGTGGCCCAAACTCAAGCATCAAATAATGTAGTGCTGTTACCTCATAGTCTAAACAGGGCGGTATGAGGGTGATCCCCCAATAATACACTTTTTTTTTTTTTTTAAAGTTATACAGTATATTCAGCATTTTAATGTGCACTAACAAGTGTACTAGATCAGGACTTCCCAAACCTTTCAGGCCAGAACCCCCAAAATTACCATGAGAAAAATCCGGGACTCCCACTTTAAAAGATTAGTAATATAGCCAAATATTGAGCAGGAAAAAAACAAAAAAAACAACAACTTCTAAGCACGGTTTAGTAACATGTATTTACTTTGTTTAGTTTATTTGACCTCAATTCACTCATGCAGTTCTCAATTAAATACACAATCAATATTTTTATTTTCTGTATCTTAAAGGTGCATTTTGCAACTTTTTATGTGGGAAAAAAGTTGATATTTGTGTGTATTTGACCTTGTAGTGACCCAGCGCCTGTGTGAGTGGTCAGCATGGCACCTTTACTTTCCATCACAGTGGTCTCTAGGACGCTCCAAGATAAGTTGTTTGGAAGGTTTTCACTGCTGATGGAGCCTCTCACCAGAAAATCTACAAAACAATTGATCCTGGAACGTTGTAGAGACCACCGTGATCGAAAGCAAAGGCGCCATGCTGACCACTCATACAGCCACTGGGTCAAATACACACAAATATCAACTTTTTCCCCCCCACATAAAAAGTTGCATAATACACCTTTAAAACCACAGCAGGGCTCATGACCACTGTTTTAGACCACTGTTCAATCATGTTTCTCACAATCTTCTGGGGTCCAGAGGATAAATAAATGAGGGCCATATTTGCCCTCTCCAAGCCTGATGTTGAGTCCCTCATTGCTGGAACACTGGTTGGGTCTCAAGGTCAGGAAAGGAAGCCTTTAAAACTACACAAAACTTAACTTATTCACATAATTTTTTATCAAAGGTTGTCATTGCTATACTGAGTGGAGGGTAATATACAGTTTTGAGAAAATAAATAACATGACATAATGCAATATATTTGTTTTCCGTCTGATAGCGAGATAACTGCACTAAAATGAATTTGATTGTTTATAGTGCAATTTATAGTTTATAGCATTACATAAAAAACATTGCTTTGGCAGCGACTTTATCTCATTGGCTTGTAAAATGTTACATTAAACAGCCTGACTGGCTGGCAGCTCCTTTCCTAAAACAGTTATCAATTGTATATTAATCATATTTGTTTTGTCTGCCTAACCTTTGCTCCTCTTGACCCCATTCAGTGCTGAGGTAAAGTGAGCAGAGTGACGTTGCCTCCTTGTGGTGAACATCACTATCACAGTTTCAGGTCTTTCCATAAAAAATATAATTAGTTAGGGATGCAACTATTAGTTATACTGACAATGTTCAAATTCAGGGTTGGGGACAATGGTCCTCTTTAGCTGCGCATTTGACAAATGATTGCATTTTAGCTGTTGTCTTCGCTTTCAATTTCATTTATAATGATTGTTTATGCTTTCAATCAATTTGATCTGTGTTCTGCTAGTTGAATGTAGCTTTCTATCATATCTTTATTCTGTAAAGCACTTTAAGAATTGTGCGTGACAAATTGCCTTGCCTTATGAGTTACTATTAATGTATGGAACGTTAATCATAAGTGACTCAAAGATAATTGCAATGTATGTAGTCCATATATTTAAAACCTCTTAGAAAGTCAAGCAAATGGCAAGGCAAGGCAAGTTTATTTGTAAAGCACAATTCATACACAAGGCAATTCAAAGTGCTTCACAGTTGCATAAAATTACAAGAAAACAGATAAAAATCAATCAATAAAACATCAACATAAAGTGAATCAGTTACAGCAAAAGGCAAGAGTGCAGATAAAATACTTTCAGTTTTCATATGCACAGGTAAAAAGAGCTGTTTTCAGCCTGGATTTGAACATTGTCAGAGTTGAGGCCTGTCTCACATCCTCATGAAGACTGTTCCAGGTTTTAGCTGCATGAAACTGAAACGCAGCCTCACCGTGTTTATTATTGACTCTGGGAACCACCAGGAGACCCCTCCCTGAAGTTCTCAGGGCCCGAGATGGTTCATACGGCTCTAACATGTCAGAGATGTACTTTGGTGCTAAACCATGAAAAGACTTGTACACAAGCAGAACTGTTTTAAATTCTATTCTCTGAGTAACAGGAAGCCAGTGCAGAGACCGGAGCACTGGACTAATGTGGTTGTATTTCCTGGTTCTTGTCAGGACTCGAGCAGCAGCGTTCTGGATGTTCTGCAGCTCTAACAGCTGGTTTAGAAAGGCCAGTGAGCAGGCCGTTACAGTAGTCTAACCTGCTGGAGACAAATGCATGGATGAGTCTCTCTAAGTCTGGTTTTGACACTATTCCTCTGATCTTAGCAATGTTCTTCAGATGGTAAAAAGCTGATGATGTTATTGCTTTGATGTGGCTGTTTAAGTTCAGGTCTGAGTCCATGATTACTCCTAGATTTCTAACCTGATTTTTGGGTTTCAGAGCGAGAGACTCAAGGTGACTGATAACACTTTGTCTTTGTGTCTGTGGGCCAAAGACAATGATCTCAGTTTTGTCTGAGTTTAGTTGGAGAAAGTTGTTTTGCATCCAATAAAGCCAGATGTTTGCTCACATGCTGCAGGACAAAAGATATCAAGCTTTAATTCCATGAGCGCTCCCATTAAGAACAAGGAACTTTAAACTGTCATGTTGCAGATGTTTTGGTTAATATCTCTGGCCTTTCCACATGAAACAAAAGCAGGCACAAAGGTCAACATCTCCTCTGTCAACACAAATGCTAAGGTCGAATAGTTGTCTTACTAATGCGGCATTATTCAGTCACAAGGCCATGATTTTTGTCTTTTGAAAGGACGGTATGGCATGTTTGGGTTCCATCAGAAAATGTTGCTCTCTGCCCCACATGATAGATTTGTTTAGTGTGAACTTATTGGCAAACTATGTAAGAATTGGTCATTTATAAGTTGAGCTGGGCGGCATGTCTGGTGTCCACTAGTTTGTTAAAATGTTATTTCACTTTGCCGTTGTGTATGCATGATACTTCAGCCACATTACCAATTAGTGTGATTGATGGTTTTAGACATGGATCTGTTTCTCCCGCGAGGCAACTGAGGCAGAACAGATTTTAAAGTGTATCAACAGAATTCATGGTTGAAATCATTGCACAGTTCCAAATTTGAACAAAGGCTTTGAGGGAAAATAGACGATAATCGAGCGTGTGTATAAGTTGCTTTTCACTGGTCTGTTTGTCATGCCCATGATAAAAGCACACAGACGAGTTTGGAGTGACGTTCCCTCATCATCACCATCATCAGGAGGAGGAGGAGGCAAGGGAACGGAGAAGTCAGTGTTTGGGTGTAAAAAATAATTTGACTGTGTTATTAACAAGTTGCCATTTTTTGCATTTTCTTGCATTGCTAAACACGCAGTCATCTTCTTATCCACTCAAATACCGATGTGACATACGAGGAGGGATCCCTTCATAAAGGTGTGAAAGTGGGATCCAGTCGGAAAGGTTTAGGGCCCAGTTTGGGTGAAAAATGTTCATTCATGTTTCCCCAAACTTGAACACTTTTAAAGATAATATTGTTCAGGCTATTGTTTTGATTAAATGTGATTTTGATCTCACGTCTGCAACAAAACGTAAAACGTATTATAGCTCATAAAAAAGGCTTGATATATGATCACATATATGCAACACGCTGTTATGCAGTAATCGCACCTTTATATGGACAGTGACTTAGTTGAAACTAATTAACAAGTAGGGGTTTTAGACAGCGTTGCACTTTGCACCTTGGAGACTACAGGTGTGTAGTTTGAGAATGTTACTTTTTTGCTTTTGTTTTGTTTGTCCACATTTAGAGAAGGCGTCTGCAAAAACATGGATCATATTTTTACCTCTAACATTTTACGCATGTGATCTGTCTAAATATAAACGACCTTTCATTTGACTGTTCACTGTTTATGTCGATGTTCCTCACACTTTCTCTTGTGAGCTCCACTGAATGACGCCCAGGGACAGTTTCCCTTTGATGATCTCCTGACAGCGTGTATCAATGCCCGATCGCCATTAAATGCCTAAACTCACGAGGTCTCATTCATTAAGCTGCATTCCCCCTCCGTCCCCAGCCCTTCCCCCATTTTACTGCCTGCCTGCCAGTTATTTGGAAGAGAGAAATGGACGGCTTCTTCTTCCCCACCAAACGGCTTCCAGAGAAAGTGGGTGTGTTTGCCTGACGTCTTGTTGTTACACAATAACGACACGGCGATAGCAACTGTATCTAACAATGACCCCCTACAAAAAAAAATAACATAGCGCGTTAAACATGGATCAAAGCGCATAGTGTTTCAACGTAGCGTTTGGAAAAATCCTTCAGATGAGTCTTGTTTAAGCCCCGTGCATAAAAATATAGGCGCCATCGAAGGTTTGCTCTGTCGCCTAATCTATCAATCAGCCCATAAGAAGCGCAAAATGGCGTTTCCTAATATTTTTTTTTTCACGGAATAAATACAGTATCGCAGTAAAATAACGTTATTTTTGCAGCAGTGTGTCCTCTTCCAGTACGCAGCCATTTCTACCTCCCTTCTCGAGCGCAGTCGTATTCGTAGTCCTCCGCAGAGGGGCTCATGCGTTAGAGGGGGGGAGGGGATTTGGCTAAACCCTTTGACTAAACAACCCAGCCCGCGCAGACAATTGCCTCGAGGGTAGACACAACGAATAAGCCAGGGCCCGTCGGTTATTTCTGAACAGGATATGGCAAATTGTCCGCGAAAGCCGAGCACTAGTTGCCACAGCGCGGAGGAGGACGTCGTGACGCAGCCGGGACTTTACGCGAGCGCGAGCTGAATGGAGGCAGCCTCTTCCTGGTGGATAAACAGTGACAGCTACAGGGCAGCCACCGAGACCCACAGCGCCGAGGCTTCTCCGGCGCTGCCCTGCCAAAACAACCCCCCAAAATGGCTTCAGACAGCACGCACGTCGCGCAGTTGACCTCGGGTAAGTCGCGGGGACGTCGGGAAATGCGCCACGTTTGTCTAAATACCACACATTTTGCCGATGTCCGCTTTCTAACGCAAGCTCCCGTCCTCCTCTCCCCCTTCTCTCCACCAGAACTGTACTTCCTAATAGCCCGTTTTTTAGAGGCTGGACCGTGCCAAGACTCGGCACAGGTTGGTGTTTTGGTCATTTGGGACTCTGAAAGACCCATCCGAAATGATCACGGAGTTTAATTTTGCGTTTTTGTGCTATTTTCAGAGCCTGATAAGGGAGGTGCAGGCGAAGGAGGTAAGCAGTCAGCAGCACTGTGATGCTTCCCAGTGCACCGTATTCGCGTGGCTTCGCTTTAAATAACAAATTACTGTTTCAAAATATCACTTTGCACATTTGTGGACCTGGTTGTGACGGGATGCGTTATTTTTTCTATCCAGCTGCTACCCAAAAGAGTGGATTGGACGGGGCAAGAACACCCTGGGACATACGAAAATTTGGTAAGCATGCACTATAACTGAGGAAAAAGTTTGCAGAGAGCAAAATAAGACTTGAATTTCCCGCAATTTCAAATCAGGTGGTGAAGTTAAAAGGCTGTAAAGGCAGTGGAAGTGGCTTTGGCTGCCACTTAGAGACGACTCAGGGCACCGAGGGGGTCAGGTCCACACTTACTGAGCGTTTAGAGTGAGTTTGGGACCACGCACGACCTAATGGCTTTAATAGTTGTTGATAAAATGTGAGTGAAAAGTTGATACGTCATGAGTGTTGTGGTGTAGCAGCGCGAGGATCCGGAGGAGGGACTCCCTGCGCCACAAGGCTGAGAATGGAGGCGCTCTTGTCCTGCCTTAATACGAGTGCACGAAAACACAGGGGGGCAAAGAGTTACAAAGCAGGACTTTTGGGATGGAAAATAAACATGATATTGAGTAGAAGGGCACGGGCGAGATCCGATCAGTGCCAAGGCTGCTGCCAGGACGTTGGAGGATTTCCCCCCCCCCCCCTGGACTCTTTCGCCAGCTTTCTCGGAACTGAAAACGGAATACGACTTTTTGAGAGGATGAGAGGTAACACCGCGCTCATGTCTTATTATCGCTAATTTAATTGACGCGTTAATTGTGATGTAAATAAGCGGGGCTCGACTCAAAGCGCCTTTTACGCATGGGGGCGTGGAAGGAATTCATCATGGCTTTCGCTCACAGTTTTCGATCACTCTGTCGAATCGGTTTGCATCCAGAATTTTTGAACTATTAGGCTATTATTTTAAGTGAAGCAATTATTTTATGAATAATCACCTACGCCTTACGCAATGAACAGACACGTAGCTTTTCGGCACGGGGCTGTTTTACGCATAGATCATGACACATGCTTTGAGGGACTCTCGCATGAAGTGTGCTTTGACCGCGTTGTAAAAGTACACGTTTAGGATATTATTGACAGTGGCTGGCTGTGTGTTTCCCCCCCCCCCACCCCCCTCTCTCTCTGCTGTAGCTCCCCGCGCCTCCTCCTCCTCCCAGCTCCAGTCGTTCAGGCCACGCGCTGTCTTTTGTGCATAACATCCATGTATTAAAACACACACCGATGGTTATATTTTTAATTACTGGATCAAATTCAATCAATGCTCAGCAAGCTTTGAGGTGCATGTTGGTCGCAATGTATTTGCCATTGGTTTGTAGTTGAAGGGGTGGGCTGCAGTGAGGAGTTAACGCGGTTCCTGATCATAATGTAATACGTTAATTGCCCTAATTACAATTAGGTAATTAAGATGCGTAATTACGCATATTTGGCTTTTTTGCGCAATACATTAAAACCTACTTAACTATTAATGTTAAACATCTCTATTTTACACAAATCAAACGATTTTACATTTGAACATTTTTATATCAGCATATTTTAGAGCTTTGATTGATTTATTTTCGTACTTTATGATTAACCATAGCGCGCTGTAATAACGCGTACTGCATTCATAACACTGATTATTTGGCCTAATTTGCTAAATGGCCTTTTTGTGTCGAAATCCCAATTAAAAACTGGAAATACTGTTAAGATCCAGGCTATTTATTGGTTATGGTAATGACTCGCGTATCGGCCATTACAGTTTCATCCAGTTTTTATTACACATCACTGTTTCCCACAGCCCGCCGTGCGTCCTGACAGTCCGCCCTTATAGGAACACTGATCACGTCGCGGAGCCACTGATGTTGAAAGCAATTAACGCTTCATTAATTGTGTATGTCCGACCGCGCGAGCTTGTGCGAGTCGTAGGCAGAGACACCGATACTGCGTCTGTTTACGTCCCTCCATTTAAGCCTCATTTGATCCTGTGGGGACACTAACTAACATGGAGACGATAAACAGATTTTTACTCCCTAAGCGTGCTTCCTAAAAATAGGCGCGTGCTTTTTCCATTTGTCAGCTGGGAGCGCGTGTCTGTTGGCGATGCTCCACTTGTGCCCTTGTGTTTTCATTTATGTATTCCGCGCTGAAGTAGGCCAGCGCCAGGGCGCTCGTGTGTTGTGCCTGTGTGTCAGTGGACCGGGAGACATGCGGTTTGTTTGGGAGCAGCGTGGGCTCGGTTGCGTCGCTGCCACGCCCCCCTCAGCCGCTCCTTCTGTCTGCGATCCCCGTGAATCTGACAGGCGCTTTGTCGCGTTTGGCCTGTTTTCTCCCCTGGATTGTAATTTGTCAGCTGCAGTACAGCGATGGGGATGTGGACGTTGGAGTCTGGCTGTAACGTTGTAATTAGCGCAGTGAGGCGGGTTTTTTCTTCCTCTTCCACTTGGACAACTTCAAGTCAGTAATGAACAGGTTTTGGTAGTAGGCGTTAATGAAAAATACTATATCAAAGAACCTAATCTTAGCTTGCGGTATCTGAGAACCTACAGATATGATTGCAAATGAAAGCAACATTTAACCTCTTACCTTACTCGAGCGCATTGTCTCCAGTTCGGCTTTACCCAAATCTAAAAGCTTCTCGACTTGACATTGGACAAGTGTTGCAAATTAGCAGTTTTGCTATAACACTAAAAACAAGGTATCCGGATTGTCCAATGCTGTTGTTATGTCCATATCAAATAAACAAATATTAATAATGACAGTGTGATGCCTCATTTGAAAACTAAGACCTACAAAAGTGACGGAACCTTTTTGTTGTTGTGTTGTTTCTGCGTGTTTGTTTCACAGTTTTTTAGCGTTTTTGTCGTGTTTTTGTTGCTTTTTTGACGTGTTTTGTCACATTTTTGTTGCTTTTTTTTAAGCTTCTAGATTTGGGTAATGTCACACTAGAGAAATGTCGGGGTTAAGAGATTAAATAACTGTTTGCCAAAGCTACAATTTCATATTTTTCATTTCATTATAATTGATACTCGCTTAGGTTTAATCAGGTATACATGGCGTATGATCAGGCTTGTACAAGACACACAATAATAAGAACGCTTTGGGATTAAATAGAGATTTTCCAGATACTGTAATCCCATAAGATTGTGTTTTTTATTCACTTCCCTCACTCTGTGGTGGGAAACTACTACTGAAGCTCCATCCGATTCACAAGTGTCAAGGAGTGCACTTGCTGGAGCTCTGATCAAACTCATCTTCTGTTTTTCTTCACCTTCAAATGGTCATTTATAAAGCGCTTTCCCACCTGCATTAGGCACTCAAGGCGCTTTACATCAAGGAACCGCTCACCCGTTCACACTCTCACTCATCACAAATGTCTTCCTTGATCAAACATCACATTTCACAGGGATTTAAGAGCCCTCTGTGTGTCTCGTTCAGGTGAAGCTTTACCGTCACATCCGCTCGGACCACCTGCTCCAGATCTGCACCAGAGTGTGTCCGCTGCTGGAGAAGGAGGTCCCGGCCAGTGTCCCGGGACTGACCAGCCTGCTCGGGGCGGGCCGCCAGAACCTGCTCCGCACAGACAAGAGTGAGTGAGGCGCCTGCAGCTGTTCTTGCAGGGACATCGATTGAGATTTGACGTGCTGTTCATAATGTTAAAAAGCCAGTTGTTTATGATATTTCAAAAAACACTTAAAGTTTTAAACGCAATGTAAACAAAGCTACATTTAGACTTTTCTCTGCCTTTTGATTTTTACTTTAGACTTACTTCTTTCATCTTTTCCAGGTTGCAAGCATGTGGTGTGGAAAGGTTCAGCTCTGGCTGCGCTTCACTGCGGGCGACCACCAGAGCCCCCCATTATCTTTGGGAGCCCTCCTAATATTGGTACAACACACGTTTATGTCTAAATCAAATAAGTGCTGTCATTTAGTAGATACCCGAACATCTCAAGCTGCGCGTCGTCGTAACAGCTCGTCTGTCTTCTCTGTTCCAGTGGAGACGAGCTTCAGTCGGCGTCTCAACGGATCGTATCGGCTGCGACAGCTGGTGCCCACAGCTGTGTATCAGCACATGAAGATGCACAAGCGCATCCTGGGACACCTGTCTTCCGTGTACTGCGTCACTTTCGACAGGACGGGCCGCCGCATCTTCACGGTGAGGAGCGACTCTCGTCCGGGGCTCAGGGGAAACCTGTAGCGTTTGGGCGTCCCGGAGCCTAGATTGCACTCCGAGATCAGACAGAGATTAATGTCAGATCATGATTTTGTCAGAGCATAGAAATCGTGTCGCTCTCACTCTGTTGGCGCAAAAAGATAGTAGTTGACTGTGTGCAGAGCGTTGAGAGAAGGGGAGAGTTCAGCTTCCTTAAAGGAATAGGCCATCGTTTTTACATACTGAGATATGTTCTTACCTGAGCTTAGAGGAGTTCATTTGTACCTGTCTGGTCTTCACGTGTGCCTTCATTAACGTAAACACAGCACAGACGGCGTTAGCATTTAGCCTCTCTCTTCTCCTCTATAGCTCCAAACTTGGTGAAGATAGAAGCTACCAAACTCTTCCACGTTTTCCCGATTTAAATATGGTTACGTGAAGTGTTACACCATAAAGTATAATTACACAAAATTAAACAATGTGGATTTTCTGAGCGGATAAAAAGGGGAACTATATTGTAAAGCGTAATAATACCAGGAGTAATTCGGCATCTGCGCAGTAAAGTGAAGATATCACTGCGCAGATGCCGAATTACTCCTGGTATAATTACGCCTTACAATATAGTTCCCCTTTTTATCTGCTTAGAAAATCCACATTGTTTAATTTAAAAACGGTGGCCTATTCCTTTAAAGCCTGGTGGATGAAGCTGTCCTTGAGGCAGTTGGACTCAGCACGGATTGAGACTCCGCAGTGTTCTCTGTGAGGCAGCTGAGGCCAGATTGATAACCCCGTGGGCCCAGTCCAGATCATTGTTAAACCAAAAAACACATCTTGGCACTGTCACAGAGAAGAGCGTAATTCATCTTGATCCAGAGAGTGTCCAATGGCCTCTGCAGTCGGGACAGGCAGGTTGTGTGGATAAGCTCCGGCTCGGATATCTCTCTGCTGTTCACGCTCCTGCACTTTTGTCAAAGACGTTTGCTTGTAGTTGTTGATATTTGGAGCAGATGCCGTCCCCGTAACCTTTCATATGTAAAACGCTTTGTTTACGTGGAAAAGTTTTGGTTCATTATAATCTAAAAAAAAGTGACAAAACACCACAAAAACGCGCAATCCAAACAAGGAAGAAAGACACCTTAGTTTGGGAGAGAGACGCCTGGGAATAATTGCAATATTTAGTGGTGTTTTATTCTCGTGCAGCCCTAGAAGTTGTTAAGCTTTCTGTTTTCCCTCAAGGCTATTGCACAAACTGAGGATGTTGTGTTGCTTTCTTTTCTTTTCATGAAGCACTCCGCGTGCAACAATATTTTCACTAAACGTTACGGTTTGCGCGGACTGAACGGCACATTGGTATTTGAGAGAAAAGTACTTTGCGGGCCTTACACCTGTTTGTCATTATGTGCGACTCAATAAGCTGTTTGTTTCTATATTTGGTATTTGCAGCGCAGCATTTCCCAATGTTTAATGTTTCCGCTCTCTATAATTGTTACACAGGTCAAGAACAAAAAGACACTATACGCAATTCACGACACGAGACCTAAAGCCCCGTCCTGCCCTTTGCCCCTCTGTCGGCTCCGGCTGCGCGTCGGATATGAATATGAAAACGTCGCGATTGTTTTGATGTCGGTTCCTTCTGTTTGTCATTCACAGTGTAGCGCTGCCTGCTGCTACACCATTTTCGGCGTTCACGTCTTAAATCTCTAAAAATGGCTGTCGTCAGGGGGAGCGGGAGATTGACTCTATCTTCTCTCTCTCCCTCCGTCTCACCTCTCTTTTCCCTTATCTCTCCCCTCACTCATCCGCGGCCCCTCCTTTGTTCCTATTCCTCATCATAACAGAAGAAAATGTTTCCCTCCGAGGCCCTGGCTAAGTGCCAAAATTAAAATTCACCATCACTTCTCCTCCGTTCAGCCCCTCGCTCCTGTTTTCTCCTCGTCCTCGGTCCTCCCTTCATCACGCCATCATTCGTATTTATACATTTTGTTATTTTGGGATCTGTGCCGGCGTTTTGCTGCAGTGGAGAACATGCTGTCAGATTATTAATTGTCTCGTAAAGGCTCAAATGCGTCCAGCACGCGGGCAGCGCTCTGTGATAGTTGGGGATCAATACTCGCTCATGTTCGGGCAGGTTTGTGTGGGACATTGATTGGACCGTTGCCACATTGATCTGTATTGTATAGCTTTGGCGGGCTCATTATCGCGGCGCATCACACTCGCGAGCGTGGACTTTGACTCTCGGTGAGGTCATAATACAAACGCATCAATCGGGAGTTCAACTGCTTGATTTCGGAAGAGATTTGAAGGGAATGTTGCAAGTTTTATTCATAATAAGAAGTATTGACATTACAGTGCAAATAACTTTACTAGACGTGCTCGTGAAGAGGAGTTTAAATAGAGCATTTGCTACTGATTGGCCAAAACGCCATAAGCTTGAGCCAATCACAGGCGAAGCAAAGACGCTACGACTGTAACTTTATTGAATAACTTAGGCCCTGTCCCAATTCCAACACTTGCCTCTGAGAACACTGATTGGCCAAAAACACTGATTGGCCAAAACGCCATAAGCACTCGGCATTTTTACGAACGTCGTCAAATAGGGACTTTCAAACTATAACTTAGAGGTCCATTGCATATACATCTAACTAAGATATTCCAACACATTTCATAATTTTGACAGGCTTATTTGCGTATATATTCTTACATTAGTAATTGTCGCTTCCACCGGTAGCCGCCATGTTTATACTCCCTCGGCCCCAAGTCTGCTCCTGACCTGACTCGCTGCGGAGGGGTCTTTTCAAGGGGAGATAGCCACTTCCTCTTGCTCCCTAAGTATTGGGACACCCTACCCCTCCGCGGGAACGCGCAAAATCAAGGGGAAGGGCGCAAAGCGAGGGCAAGGGTTTGAATTGGGACAGGGCCTTAACCTCGTAACCCCAGCCTTAACCAAGCACGAGGGCTTCTATGTTTTTATTTCTCATTCCAGTTTAAATGTTGTGAATATCGGCGACATGATGCCACAGATTCTGTCGTGTACGCAGCCCTGGTTGTAAAAATACACTTTAAGCTAATATTGTAACAGGCTCCATGACGACGACAAATACGCTTTAAATCATCAACTTTCAGCGGTCCAAATCATAGCTTTCTTCGTTGCTTTATGCTAACTATCATTATTGTTTGGTAGCCAAAAGACATTCCATTACCCATAATGCAACGGGCGACCCGAGATGGGCATTCGGCTTATTCCATGTGTAGGTACATTAAACAAGAAAGTAATTACACATGTAAGTGCAAGGTTTAATGACAGTGTACAAAGTGTAATAAAGGTGTACAACATGTACGTGTAACAAAGGGGAACACGGTGTAATAAAGGTGTACATTCCCTCTCACTTTAGATTTGCAGTAGTTACGCATTACAGCGTTTCCACGGGGTAATTATAAAGCATTAAAAAGTCATTAAATTGTGCCAAAATCAAGGCCTTAAATGTCATCAAGCATTAAATTGGATTCAAACTGGCATTAAATCTAAATTTCTCATGACAACATTATGATAACAATTTCTACTGTATAAGTTCATGGAAAATACAAAAACTATGAACTAAAACATATTCAGCTGCAGTTTTCTCTTTTTGCTCAAAAGTTTTGTCCAATTCTCTTTCCTCTGTTTGATGAAATGTTGGCAAAAAATGAAATGAAACATGCAGCAATTTCTTTCTGCATTTGTGGCTTTAAAATGTACTATTTGGGCAGTAAAAATTACATTAAAAAGCCACATACACTTTTATTACACACAGTTGTTACGCTTTGGACACCTTCATTAAAGCCTGCACTTAAATGTGTGATTACCTGTACTGACATGTGTAATCACTTTCTTGTTCCCTGTACCTCCACATGGAAGTCGCGGGCTGTGATCTAAAGTGTTAACAAATTATCCAAATCATTTCAAAATGTGGCGATCAGTTCTTTGATTTTCACATGTGGTATCAGTAATGACTGTGATAAAACAAAGCTTCATCTGTCGACATTTCGCCAGGGCAGACACTCGAGCCTGGGATGACTTCATTCTTTAGTGTCTACAGCTGTTGGATTGAGTTCTGCAGAAGAAGGAGAAAGACAGACGGGGGGAAAGGGAGACAGAGGTACTTACAGAGTGCAGGCTGCATCTGAGCGCTGGGGAAAATCTGTCAGGATCCATCTGAGTGTTTGAACAAATGCTCATCTCTTCATTAAATGTAAAGTCAATGTAATGTAACTAAAGGCCTTTTTTTTTCTTCTGCTCACACATTGTTATTCTTCAGTATTTTGCGACAATCCCCACATCTGCCCGTGTTCCTCTCCTCTCGTGTTTTCCGAAGAGTGGAGGTTGACTCAAGTCCCGTTTGCCGTGTGTCCCAGGGCTCGGACGACTGCCTGGTGAAGATCTGGTCCACCGATGACGGGCGTCTGCTGGCCACGCTCCGAGGCCACGCGGCGGAGATCTCGGACATGGCCGTGAGCCACGAGAACACCATGCTCGCCGCCGGATCCTGCGACAAAACCATCCGCGTGTGGTGCCTGCAGACGTGCGCTCCCCTGGCCGTGCTGGAGGGACACGCCGCCTCCATCACGTCACTGCAGGTACAAAGAGCGCTGGATTCCCTTGGTTATCGATGAGTCACAGGATGATTTTAAGTTAAAGGAATAGGCCACCGTTTATACACACTGATATATGTTCTTACCTTAGCTTAGACGAGTTTATTTGTACCTGTCTGGTCTCCACGTGTGCCTTCAGTCACGTAAACACAGCACAGACGGCGTTAGCATTTAGCCTCTCTCTTCTCCTCTATAGCTCCAAACGAGGTGAAGATAGAAGCTACCAAACTCTTCCACGTTTTCCCTATTTAAATATGGTTATGTGAAGTGTTACACCATAAAGTATAATTACACAATATTAAACAATGTGGATTTTCTAAGCGGATAAAAAGGGGAACTATATTGTAAGGCGTAATAATACCAGGAGTAATTCGGCATCCGCACAGTAAAGTGAAGATATCACTGCACGGATGTCGAATTACTCCTGGTATTATTACGCCTTACAATATAGTTCCCCTTTTTATCCGCTTAGAAAATCCACATTGTTTAATATTGTGTAATTATACTTTATGGTGTAACACTTCATGTAACCATATTTAAATAGGGAAAACGTGGAAGAGTTTGGTAGCTTCTGTCTTCACGCCGTCTGTGCTGTGTTTACGTGACGGAAGGCACACGTGGAGACCAGACAGGTACAAAGGAACTAGTCTAAGCTAAGGTAAGAACATATCTCAGTATGTAAAAACGGTGGCCTATTCCTTTAAGGTGATAAGTTATTCAAGCAGTGGTCGATGTTTAGTTTTAGCTAGTTACAGAGCCCTGGGAACATGTTTTGGTTGTATTTAATTCCTATGTAATAATGTTGCTTTCAATATACAGACTATCCACCAGGGGGTGCTGCAGCCCCCTCAACTCCCTGGGTTCCCACGGCCTTGGCTAGTTATCTCCCTTAATCTCTTAGTTTGTTTTTTATGTCTGGGGATGGAGTTTTCCTGTAAATAACTACAACAGTGCGGCAGTCCCTCCTCTTTCACATGCATATTCATTTGTAAATATTGACATGTTTGGTTTCCAAGTGTAGCACAGAAGGCGACCGAGATAACGCTGTAATCCAAAGACAGGAGAAACATACAGGTGCATGCGTAGATGTTTGAAAACTTTAGGGCTTGTTTTCTTGAGTGAGTGCTCATCTTGACAACAACTATATTCTTCAAACCTGTCCAGTGTCTGTGTGAAGAACTGCTCTGTCTGTTGTGTGTGCAGTTCTCTCCTTTGTGCAGCGGCTCCAAGCGTTTCCTCTCCTCCACCGGGGCCGACGGCACCATCTGCTTCTGGCAGTGGGACTCTCGCTCGCTCAAGTTCGGGTGAGACACGCGCTGCTCCTCACATGTCACACCTTTGACACACACAGGCTTTCATGTAGCCATTTGTTACACCTAAAGGCGGGTAAAGAGAGGAAGCCTCCTGCTGCCAGATTAGATTAGTTTCCACTTTAAATGTTAGGTTACATGGCACCAGCGCGACAGAGAGCTGGCACAAACATGTAATAAATGAAAACTTTCTGATACATTCTGTTACATTCTGATACATGGTCAAACAGAAACCTGGCAAATGATGGTGCGGTTATTCATTAATGTATCATCTGCCTCTGTCTCTGTTTCCGTCTGCATGTCCAGTCAAAGGCCCAGTAAGTTCACAGAGCGCTCCCGACCTGGGGTCCAGATGATCTGCTCCTCCTTCAGCGCAGGTAATGTCTGCTCATTTCTAATTCAGTAAGCCTTGATTAAATAGTCATTAACATGCTTTGATTGTTGTAAGGCCGTGTCTGTTATCAGTCTGTTAACGCCATAGACATATTATTAATAGACCGTCAATACTCACTCCTCCCCGTTTACCATAATGACCACGTTCGAGGGGGAAATCATGGCAGATTTACAGGCTCCTCCTCCCCAGCTCTGACGAAGCATGTTCCTAATAAGGGCATAAGGGCGGGATCTTCACTGTAGACTCGGCCCTTGTGTGACGTGTAGCTCGTGCAGCTCCAATGCTAACAGTCCGACCTCCGTTAAGTAGGAGATTTAAAAAAACAAATCTTTCGAAAACCAGCCTGGTTTCTTTTTTTGTGACTAACCCAGCGTTATCACAGGAGGAATATGTAGCCATAGAAAGTGTTAAAAGAATTGAAACCAGGCGTTAAAGTTGTTTTTAACGTGTCTAAAGTGCAATGCTTTTCAATGGGGCCTAGCGATGATATGGAGGTACTACAGCAATGGCGGCCTCCAGTGTTGCGGTCATAAAGCAGAGCAGCTAGCAGCCATTGGTTAACGCTCACTTTCTCCATCTATGCTCAGGCGGCATGTTCCTGGCCACCGGCAGCACAGACCACATCATCAGAGTCTATTACTTCGGCTCAGGGCAGCCCGAGAAGATCTCTGAACTGGAGTCGCACACAGTGAGTTTGCAACTATTATGCAAAATGTCCTTTTCTGGAGCTTCTGACCATGTTACAATGTTGTTGTATCATAGAAAACAAACCTAGAGCCGTGTTTCAAGCCACTCGCGCACATTTGACTAAACTTTGAATCTTCTCCTCACGATCCAAAGTATCCATGGATTGCTTTCATGGCAAAGTAAAAACACTCGCCATAGTTCACTACAGCCACGCGGGATATATATATTTTTCTCTTTTTTGAAACAGCTGCACAGCAAAGGGGAGCAAGAGGAGGGTGGGGGGAGGTCCTCATGTGGAGATAAAACCAGGAAGTGAAACTACTGGATATTTAGTTTCAGCTGTTTTAGATCAATATTGAATGTGTTTGAGATTCGTACCAAATGCCTGCCAAAAGCACAATACCCGCTCGACAATTTCAACTTAACTAGTTCTATTTTTTGGGGTGAAAAATGGGGGGAATGGGGCACAGGGCCATTAAACATGTACCGGGGGGAAAATGGGATAAAAAAAAACAGCCAAATCATCTGCCCCAGGCTGTGTGCGCTCATGTGCGCGCTCACTTCACCAAACAAGGCTTACAAACACCTGAGAGAGACCGGCGGTGTGTGTGAGATCCTGATGTGAAATATCACGTCAATCACCGTATTTGCACTACAAAGAAGTCGCTCATTTATCATCAGAAAAATGCACCACAATGCAGGATGTTACGTGTATCCCGTTCAATGCCAAGTCCCAACTCGTATAAAACATAAAAGGATTACTGCAATTGTATATTTTAGAGCTGACTGAAGTCATTTTCTTCGCATGAATACTCTGTTGTTTGATTATTGCAGAAAACCTTGTTACTAGTTTGGTACTAAACATGACCCAGCCTTATCCATGATGTCTTTAACATTAATAAGAAAACTATAGATAATGTTGTTTGTAATGTTAATATGTTTTTCATAATCTTTCAGGACAAGGTGGACAGCATCCAGTTCTCCCACTGCAGCGACAGGTGAGCTCCACATTAGCTCCGTGTGCTGCGTGATTGTAGTATTAATTATGTGGAAGCAGCAGCTGTTTGTTTTTAATGTAACCTCAGGGCGCTGAGTGCGAGCGTAGTATCAGTGGAAAAGCGCTCTTTCTGCCATGAAACACAATAAACACATCCTTCGTCATGTGAATATGTGACACAGAGTTTTAGAGGGAAAAGAGATACGCTGAATTCCCCGGGGTTTCTGTGATCTCGGCAGCAGCTTGAAGGTTCTGTTTGTTTTTTGTTGATCTGAGTCATGGAGCAGAAAGCTTTAAACATTTTTCCCGGGCGTGTAGTTTAGTCTGGTGTTGTGTGTCGTAGGTTTGTGAGCGGCAGCAGAGACGGCACCGCGCGGATCTGGCAGCTGCAGCCTCAGGGCTGGAGGAGCATCCTGCTGGACATGCAGACCAAGCTGCCTGGGTATGTTCTGGGCTTTCAACTCAGCAAGTGTTATTCATTCTGACAGCATTTTTTTAAATTTAGTTTTTAGATTAAATGGATTTTACATTTAGTCAATATTCAGTTTTAGTCTCTTTTATTTGTAAATTGAATCGGTTACAAATTGAAATGGCGTATCCTAGATGAAGGTTCTTGAGTCATCGTCTGTACTCTGTAGTTCTGACGTTTCACCTCTCACCCAAAAGGCTTTGTCAGCAACACTAGGGTTTCCAGCTCACAGGCGGACTAGATAAAGGCGCAGTTTACACGGTGGCAAAACGGCGCGGTTTTGTTGACACCTCATCTTTTTCCTATAAAAGCAGATTGAGAGAGGACGAGACTGCGGCGTTTTCCTGGAGACTATTGCCGTGTAAAAGACACTTGGCTTATTCTTTATTCAAAGGCTACTCTCATCCTGAACCTCAGTTGTTCTCAGTCTCAACACTCATCACTGCTCGTTAACTGTCTATCGATCTCCTCTGGGCTGTGTCTCAGCCTTATTAGCATGACACTGTCCTCCAGGCTTGGCCCTTTGAATAAAGAGGGGAGGGACTAAGCAGTTCATTTTTTCAAGGGGCCATAGGAGTAACCTGAATTTGTATAAGAGGGCCACACCAACGCTAACTTGAACTTTGGCACCACCATTGCAAAATGCACTAAATCATACAGAATCTGGAACTCACTTCATGGGAATTGTAAATATTGTTTAAAATAAATGATGATGTAAAATGATTGTAAAGTTCACACAGGGACAGATTTCATAAGATTGCTCTTCTCTCGGCTCCTTTTCATTCAAACTGCATTGACTTTTGTTGTAAATGTCACTTTGAATGAAATAAATGAATAAATGAAAGAGGTATTTCAGTAAACTCTGGTAGGAGATGGTCATGGTGTCATTTTCACTTAGTTAAGGAATATACTATCTGGAGTGTTTCATCACAGTTTTAGACTCATTAACTCCATGTATTTAGTTTGCTTTGACTAAAATTATGACAAAAAATAGTCAATGAATAAACACTGTCCCCAAGAGCCGAGGGGCTGCAGTTTGTGTTGTCAAAACAGAATTGTACATAGAGGCACAGCAAAAGATTGATCATACTTTGTTTTAAATAATGCTGACAGATGTTATTTACATCTATAGCGCTATAGTTACTCAAACATTTTCATAAATATTGTATAAAACAGCTGGGAGTCTGAGAACTGCCCCGAGACACATTAGATTTATATAACGACTGTCAAAGAGAGACGTTGTACAAGTCATCATCTGGACCGGTTGTTTTAGAGCAGAGGATACTTTAGGTGTCTGGTTTAAACATGTGTTCCTGATTTGATCTCGATGACCACCTCTACTATAAATGGTCGAAAGTCCCTCTCACTGTTTTTGAAATAGTGTATCCATTTCCTTCATCTCTCTAAATCCAACCCAAATCATAAATGAGCTGGAAATGTTTTTCGTGCTAAAAATATCCCTCATGGTCCGCCGGGCTAAATGCGAGTAAATGAGCCAAAAGATGTCAGATCGTCTCTATTTTGTTTCTTTATTTTTACAGAAAGTACAACCCGCCGCCTCTTGAGGACAAAGTCACAAAGCTGAAGGTTACCATGGTTGCGTGGGATCGCCATGACAGCACCGTGATCACGGCCGCCAACAACCTGACTCTGAAAGTGTGGAACTCCACCAATGGGAACCTGGTGCACGTGCTTATGGTGCGTACAATTTCAACACGCTACGGCCGCACAAAGGATGCAACTATTGTTTACTTACTGTGGCCTTTTGAGCTTTTTAATCATGGTGTTTCCTCATGAAAAACATTCATATTTGCAAGTATATTAGACCTATTTTCAAAAACAGTGTGAAACATTTTTGACATTTTGCGTTCTCGTCCTAATTTTGAAAGTTGAAAAGACAAAAACAATGATTTCCACAATTAGTATGAATAAGCCTGTCACAATAACAGCATTTTAAGTTTGATGTATTGAGGCAAGAATGTGATAAACAATGTTGCAGACCATTTATTTGCCACCAAAACTACTCATAAAATGTTGAAAGTACCATAAACATATCTTCTTCAATAACATGAGTTGTACTAAACAATAAACACAACATTTTAATTTAGTTTTTAGTCTTAGTCTTTTCACACAAAAAGTAAAGATTTAGTCAAATAATTTTCTTCAATTTTAGTCTAGTTTTATTCGACTAAAATTGCATGTACACTTAGTCGACTTTGCATTTCTAATATGTATTATAATCATATTTAATCGCTAGGCTTTGCTTCATGTTTTTCTCCTACATGAACAAATCTCAGAGCTGTTCCTTTGACAGTGAATTGAAATGATCTGAAGCTCTTTTAAACTGTCATTGGACGTTTGGATGAGTTTAGTCTCTTCATTTCATTTTTATTTTAGTCAAATTGTAGTCGACGAAAATGTCTGGACGTTTTAGTCTCAGTTTTAGTATATAAAACACTTTAATTTAGTTTTAGTCCAATTTTAGTCGACAAAAATATTACTTTGACTAAAATTATGACTAAATAGTTTAGTCGCCGAAATTTAACACAGGTAAAAATTTCAAATATTACACAGAAATAATACAAACAATGAGGTGGAAAATGCAACTAAATCTACTTTCAGTAAACACTGAGGCCAAAAATACTGTATATTGTTTTCATTGTCATTTATTAAACAATAAGTCAAAATGAGTAGGTTTTAACCCTCCATACATGGTAAAAATACACTTATTTTAGACTCAGTACTGCCACTGTCAATATGAAAGAAAACACAGGTACTGTATATTAATCTCAGTCATTTTTGACGCTGGTCGGAAGGAGGCGCCTCAAACGCAATTTCTGCTCATGGCCCATTGATGGCTTATGTATTTCCTAGTTCTAGCCAGGACTTGAGCTGTAGCGTCTGGATATACTGCATTACAGATAATGATGTAAATGTTTTACTTACTGTAGTGTTAATTACTTGTTGTCATACGTCACGCTCTCCCTGACCTGACCTGTAAGGGATTTTCTCACGTGTTAATTACTTTCTGCGGTGATTGTGTCCGACAGGGTCATGAGGACGAGGTGTTTGTTCTGGAGCCACATCCGTTCGACGCCCGGATTCTTTTCTCCGCGGGACACGACGGAAACTGCATTGTGTGGGACCTGGCACGAGGCGTCAAAATCCGCTCCTACTTCAACATGGTGAGGGAGTTTTGTTGATATGATACAATGTGATATTTTTATCTCTTACTGCAATAGTCAACTTTTAATGGCAGAAAACCCACCTTACTGACTACTAGAGGTCGACCGATATGGGTTTTTCTAAGGTCGATGCCGATATGCCCGCCGATATTTTCGACCGATATGTTTGGCCAATTTTTCCAGTGTCTGGTCTATAATCCTGTTAAAACATAAATACTTGGCCACTCCAGCAGATTTTATTTTATTACTTTAGGTGATTAAATAGTTTCTGCCCCAGCTTTGATTAGTTGCCGTTAGCGTTAGCATCCTGCCGTTAGCATTAGCATACTGTTGCTAGCAGCGGGAAACTTGAAGCTAACCAATTTTCATTGCGATGTTTCTCTGTTCCCCTGAGGCCTAGGGAGTTGTGGGAAGACTTGTTTTAATCCCAGCTCCCGCAAATGCACACTGCCATTGTGTCCTTGGGCAAGACACTTCACCCAACTTGCCTCCAGTGAGAGAGTGAATGGGTGACGGGTTCCTTACTGTAAAGCGCTTTGGGCCTGATAAAGGTAGAAAAGCGCTATATAAGTTGAGTTCATTTACCATTTAAAGCCCTGACTTCGCTCTTTCCAATTAAAAAAACAGGAAGCCGGCTGATATATCGCTCGACCTCTACTGACACAAACACTAAAGCCCAGTCACCATAAATGGACTCCTTCTGGTCATTTCAGCGCTCAAAATGCCTTCTGTTGACGGACGTATAGAGAGGATAGATCCTCCACACTTTCCCTTTAAAACAATATTTGAAATCACTTTGTAACACATGATGACGCATCAATGCTGAACACTGAATTACTGCGGTTTGACGACAATCCAGACCTCTATTGTATAGTTTGGTCTCCATAGAAACGCGTACTGCATTCCAAAGGTTTCATTTAGCCGTTCAGTTGTTTTGTGGACGTCGAGTCGTGCCATAATTAAGTGTGCGCTTGTGGAGAAAGAGGATTCGGCCTGAAAACTGTCAGAAAGTTTATTGACACCCACGTTTGATACAATTGACTTTTCTTCCATCATCTGAGCGCTCCCCTTTGCGTCAATGTTGTTGTGTCTAGGTTTCATCATTTGTGCTGCAGTGGGTACTGGGAATTGTAAAACAGACAAAGATATGCTTTTCTTGTTGGATACAAATATTTCATTTGCGTCTTCTACTCAAATGTGCCTTTTATATGAATGACTACAAACATTAAGCTGTGATATAGTTTCTGCTGAACCTAGTCCTGGTTATAAACCCCGAGATTAACATTGTGACTGTGATTAGGGCTGCAGGATAGGAGAACATACATAGGATTTTCGTTACAGTCTTGAATATTGCGATAACAATCTTGTATTGTGACATTTCTAAACCATTGAAACTCAGAGAAATTTAGAAAAAATCCTAAGCAATATGTTTTTTCATCAAACGTGTCAAAACAAGACAAAATCAGGAACAAAACAAGCGTAAAATTGGAGAAAATCATTGTTTGAAAATGAACTTTTGCACCTTTACAAGTCACCATGTGTTCTGAAAAAGCTTAAATCTCGGAAGTAGATGGAAGACCTGAGTGATTTTGCGATATACTATTGCTTCTGGAGATTAGAGATGGGCAAGAAGCAAGATATGCAAATTTACAATATGGATTATACCTTCAATGTCAAGGAACCAACATAAAAGTTGCAATATCTGCTGCTGAAGATAAAAATAACATAATGCTTGATGTGGGATCGCTCATAAAATGGTTTTCAGTGTTTTTAAGCGCACCTTTGTAGTTAGTTTAGCGACAAAGCAATCTAAATTAAGATGTCCTGCAGACTTTTGCATTTTCCGATGATTTGTAAAAAATATCGCTTCATTGTGGTTATTGAGAAAGTCCTCCAAACTATAGAGGTATTCATTTTTGTCAATAGCGTCCCCTCCCTCATGGATATTGCATGACCTACACTTACGATAATTTGGCAATGAGGAATCAACTATTACTCTCAGTGCACATTTTAAACACAACAGCTGACAAATGAACAGCAAAAGTAATCACATCAGAACATGTTTGTAGAGGTCTAAACTAAAAGGTTAGCATCATAAAACTCCATTATAGTTGTTGGCTGCATTGCAAATTGAGACCATTTGGTAATTTCTATTAGATTCAGCCCTAATTTCTAAACTAGATAACGTTTTAAAGGAGTCAAATTCACTTAGAAAAAGTGCTTTATAAACCGCTAAAAAGGTCTATTCACTCATAAACGCACATATCTAAGAGTATTCAGAAGTGTACTTGGCGTTCGTACAGATCGAAGGCCAGGGCCACGGAGCGCTGTTCGACTGTAAATGCAGTCCAGATGGGGAGCACTTTGCGGCCACGGACTCGCACGGACATCTGCTCATCTTCGGCTTCGGCTCCAGCAGCAAATATGACAAGGTAAAGCGGCTGCGAGATGCAGATACATGGAAATAGATTTATAGATTTATAGATTTATATTTATCATGTCACAGTAATCATTAGAAATGCATTGTTACGTGTTGTTTGTTGGTGACACTTAAAGCAGTACTAAGTAACGAGTTTGCCTTAATAAATCCTTTCCGTAGTCCCTGTGGGGGTAATACAAGTGTTAATGGGATGATTGGAGGGTCTTTCATTTCCCCCTGGTGTCTCTGGCCAGAAAACCATGCTTGCAACTTGAGTGCCACCGGGGCGGAGCAACCAATACACACTAATAGAATCACGGAGAAGAAGCTAACAGGCTAACAGGCAAAGCTAACTGCGGGCTAGCGCCACTTTGAACAGTATTTACAGCCAAGTTTGAGTGAAAAAAATTATTTCCATTGTACAACACCCCTCTCTCCCTTCACCTTTTCTGTCAGCGTAGTATTTACTCTCCAAGACATTTAATAAGTTAAAAAATCGTAACTTGCTAAGACACCTGCAGTTGCGCTTATGGCCTCTAGGGGCAAGAGTTACTTAGTACTGCTTTAACTACGTGTTTGTAAATCATTTGTTAATCATTTAGTCAGCCTTCCCGAACCCTTTTCCCTTTACCCAGTCACAGGGAAGGTGCATAGTGTTACTACGGCAACTCATAAAGCATCTATTTTGGAGCTTTGATTAACAAATGATGAGAAAGCTGCGTGAAAATCAACAACTCCCCCTCTTTCTCAACTAGACTCTGTAGAAAAGAAGCGTGTAGCTCATGAATACTGAGTAGCCAGAATTGTTACTATTAATTACTCATGAGTAAACTGTTTACTTCTCGCGTACCGTTGTGTTTTCCGCGGCGAAAATGAGATTATTCTGTTTCGACTGTGCCCACGCTTCAGATCGCAGACCAAATGTTCTTCCACACCGACTACCGGCCGCTGATCCGAGACGCCAACAACTATGTCCTGGACGAGCAGACGCAGCAGGCGCCGCACCTCATGCCCCCTCCCTTCCTAGTGGACGTGGAAGGGAACCCTCACCCGCCCGGTACCAGCGGCTCGTCCCGGGCCGACAGGGCTGCAGGGAGGAGCAGCTCATCCCGCAGATGGGGTCACGTCCTCAGGTAAACTCGCGGATGTTGCCTGGAGTAGCTTTGTCAGACAACTGGATCCTTACCCATTTACTTATCGTTGTTATGATGTCGCAGTAGCCCATCATTTAACGGAGCCCGTTTGTCCCCGACAGGCCTGAACCAGGTGGTGAGTGAGCAGGCCGTGGACGGGAACAGTCCTCTGGATACAATGATCCAGCGGCTGCAGCAGGAGCAGGACCAAAGACGGGGCAACAACGACTCTGCCAACACTTCTACTTCTCCTAACGCGGCCGCCTCGATAAACACCAGGGCAAACAGAGGTGTGTTGATTTGAGTCCTTTTCAAACATATGTATCGACTCCTTTTTTCTTGTTTCTCGTTATGTCACCGAACAATTTCCCCAGTCTGATTTGGTAATTGAAAATCAAGTTGAGATATTGATCCCGAAAAATGTTGCTGTCCAAGTTAAAACTGCCTTAGCTCTTATAAAATAGACTGTCTTGACAGAAAAAGCATTACGTTTGACTTGCTGCCGCCTTTATGAACCCTATTGAAAATAAATAACCACAATGAACATTTTGATAATGCTGGTGCTAATTGTTAAGGCGACATTGCAGGTAAGTAGGATTTTATTTATTTATTTAAAGATATTTAATTTAAATATTTGCTGTACATTACTGACATAAATATGAGAAAAAATGTATTGCAAGTTTTTGGTCATTTTATGTTTTCATATAAAAATAAGGCCTCATGCCACATATTATCGGCGACGAAAGCTGAATGATGGATTGAGCCTGGTTTTGGGGCGACGGTGGTGCAGTTGGTAGAGCGGGTCGTCTCACGATCGGAAGGTCGCGGGTTCGAATCCCAGCTCCCGCAAATGAGAGAGTGAATGGGTGACTGGTTCCTTTCTGTAAAGCGCTTTGGGCCTGATAAAGGTAGAAAAGGGCTATATAAGACCATTTACATTTATAGTTTTATTTCATTGACATATTTGTTACAAATACTTTTTCTGAGGGGATTTTAGATATTTTGTTTTGTTTTAAAATAAGATGTTTTTAGTGGAAAACTCTAAAAAAAAAATCTAAATTTTGCCTCATTTTTTGAAATTGAAAACTCAATAAATCAGGCTAGGAATTAGATACTAAAAAACCCCTCTGAAAAACATTTATAATATTGTTCAGTCTGAGGCTGGAAAGTTTGGAGTCTGTTGGCATTGAGTTGCCTTGTGTACGAAATGTGTGGTATAAATAAACTTGCCTTGCCTGTAGGTGCTACTGATGTGGAGATACTGTCGCCACAATGTGAGAAAACTGCATTTTGAAAAAATGGCCTTGAAATTACAATTTTCCATATGAACCTATGGAGAAACGTTGAGTCAGTGCAATAATTAAACATGTTATTGTGAAGATGAGATATTTTGTTTGTTTCCAGGTGAAAGTTTACATATTAATTTGAAAATGGAAACAATTTAGTTTTGCCTGCAGATACAAGAAGCCTATTAATTATTAAAACTGTCTTGCAAATAAAGCCTAGTATCTTACCGTTACTCATCGTCTGTGTCCAGGCTCGGTTGGCTCCCCCACAGAGGTGCACTCTCCTCCGAACGTGGGCCTGCGCCGCAGCGGGCAGATCGAGGGCGTGCGGCAGATGCACAGTAACGCTCCCCGCAGTCAGATGGCCACAGAGGGAGACCTGGTCGCCTGGAGCCGCAGGGTCCTGGTGCCCGAGCTGGAGGAGGCCACTGTCAGGTAGATGAGTATATCGCTCAGTTTATTATTGTCCTGATCACTAATAATATCAGGTGACGCAATGTCCATATAGATCAGTAATAGTGCATCGCAATATTACTGTGAGATTTATTTACTCAGCCTAAAACATAAATGCATAACAACTTGAAAATGTGCCAAAAAAAATCATTGAACACATGCTCTCTCTGTAGGCGGCAGGTGAACTGGCGAGAGGCGAAAGGAAGCGAGGAGATCAATATCTATCAGTCGGAGCGGAGGAGACGCACTGTCCACTCCATCCCTAAAGAGAACAGAGTGAGTAACACGCGCGTACAAGCTTAGGAGCCCCGTGAAGTGGTGGAAACTTCATCCACACTGAAACATTAGTGTTTTATGAGCTGTTTGAAAAGGAGCTTTGCATTTATGGCAGCTCCGAATTGATTTCTATGATGACAAACAAAACACTAAATTACTCCGATAACTTTTTTTGTCCCACGTGTAAGTCCTCTCTTTGCCGTCCCTTACAGAGTCACCCTCCTCCCGAGTGCGTTCCCGACGAGGCGAGGCGGAGTCAGGGTAACCACGGCTACCACACGCGCGCCGCGGTGGAGGAGACGAGTCGTCAGAGCGCGGGCGACGAGGACGAAAGCGCCTCCGAGGTAAAGTCCGGCTGTCATTGAGTTTACATGATCCCTATCAGCGCTGACCGAATTTGTTTAAAGGGGGGTATTATGTTTTTTTCAATCACATAGCACCAGTCTATAGCATACTACAATGATGACGTAACCTTCTGTTGGTCTGTATATGCAGTAAATTAAAATAACTGCCTTGAATAAAATTGCTCTCTCAAAATGGCTGTACTGAACATCTTGAAATAGGCCTCTGTCTCTTTAAGAAGCTTTCCGACACGCCCCCTTCAGCACACTGCTGTGGCATCTAAACAACACTACTGTGCGGGGAGGGGGCTCTGCTGAGCTGAGGAGCAGTGGTTGGTGGCTTGGCTGGTGACGAAAGGTCCAGAGGCGTCTCCAGGAGGTGGGGGCGTTCCTAGGAGGACTGAGGCATAGCTACACCTCAAATGGCTGCCGTCTAAGTTTTTACTGATTACTCAAAAATATGTGAATGAGCCAAGGCAACACTCCAGGCATGTGTTTAATGAGGGAATGACATAATAACATGATATAAAGCTTGAAAAAGTCGATTTTACATAATACCCCCCCTTTAAGGAAATGCCCTTAAACAAATGTGTGTCTCAGTATCTGGTGTGAAACAATGGAACTCTATAGAAAACGATCTAAAATGTTGTTCAAATATTCTTCAATTTAAATATAAGTATAAACAGAACATTCTTAACTTGTACAAAGATGAATGTGAAAATTGTTAAATTTACAACAAGAATGCTGATAACGACGGTGGTGATGTAGTGGTGCGGCGGTGGTGATGGGGCGATGACGGGACTGTCTGGTTGTGTGGCGCATACCTATGTGTTCGTGTGGGTGTGTGTGTGTGTGTGTATGGGTGCATACGGGTATGCTTACAGTATGCATGAAAAAAAAAGAGGAACAAATTTTCAGTGCAGGGTAAGCGGGTGTTGAACAGCTCTGGGAGGTCATACGTCTCTCAACAGCTGCCCACACAAACCTCGCTTTTTAAATACACCATACAGCATAGGGCTCATCACGAGTACATAATACACATCCTCTTCAGTACAGGGTAAGCAGGAATGGAGGGAATGTCAGGGGCGTAGCACCTCTGGACTTCCGCTAACTCCTGTCTTTTTAAACACAACACCTATCTTAGGGCACAACTCTGTCAATCACTAATGTAGGGCAAGCAGGTGCCGGGCAGCTGTGAGAGCTCTTTCGACAGCTGCCCACTCAAACCTTGTTTTTTTAATGCAACACACAGCATAGGGCTCATCACAAATACATCAATAGATCCTCTCCATCTTTTTGTGTGTGTGCTGTGGGTGTGCCTGTGTGTGTCCATGCATGCCTGCCTGTATGTATATGTGGGTGTGCGTTGTGTAGTTTGATGGACTCGTCGTTGTTCCCGTCGCCGCTGTTGTCACCATTGCATCACTGTTGTTTTAGCAAAATTATTAATAATAATTGGGAAAAGAAAGAACATTGTTAAAATTGAAAGTTGATTACATCTGGTCTGGGCTATTGTTATTTTTTGGCATCGGTGTGGCCATCTAATTTGTAATGTTTTTTTAAAGAATGGGGCAGGAGCTTATAAGATTTTTTTCTTCATCCTACTCCCGTTCTTCTTTTCATGGAATGTATTATTGTTGTGTTTGTTGGATTGTTCCAATTGTATGTTACATTACCATGAAAAAAGAATAAATAAAATGAAAAGACGAAATATAGGTTGAAAACTTGGGGAAGTTTCAGTTCACATTAGGGCTGGGCAAAAAATCGATTTATCGATTTTGTAGCTTAAAACGATTTTTATTTTGCAAACTCGAGTTTTTTTTCCACCACAGTTTTTTGGGACTTTTTCGCATTTCGTCCTTGTGGGTTACCGTAGCGCGGTGTGAGACAGCCTCCTCCCCCGCGTAACACCGTCAAAACAACAACATGCGCGATGGAAAGCGATCACAGAGATTAAGAATCTAATGATATGAATGAAGTTTGTCCCTCATATTTGCGAGGAAAAGGCTCAGGATTTGCATCTTGGATGAACTCTGACAAGTTGCACCACTGCCTTGCTAGCTAGCTAACATTCCTAACTTTTAGCCTGACGCTAACAACACGGTGAAGAAAACCACAATGCAAACGCGGTTTAAGGCTAATAATAGTATCCTTCTGATCTGGAGCGCTCACGTGAAGTCTCAGGACAAACTCATATACGCACTTCTCTCCCCCTCTCTCTGTCCCTCCTGCGTGTGTGTGTGTGTATCTGTGTGTGTGTGTGTGTGTATCTGTGTGTCTGTGTCTGTGCGTGTGTGTATCTGTGCGCCTGCCCCGATCGGGAGAGAGACGCGAGAAACAGGGAAATAGTGGATCCTTTGAAAACTATGAAAACTACAATAAATTTGACTCATGTTGCAGAAGCACATGTCCCAAACGCGTTAATACTCACAGGTCTATCCCCAGGCTCCTGACAATAAAACAAGTAAACTGCACAGAGGCCGGTGAACTTACAGGAGCATTTTACTGTGATGGAGATGAAATAATATTGCTACAATTATCTGCACCTTCATCTTATCTTCTGTGTTCTTCCAGATAAAGGTAGAGATTTAAGTGAATTTAGATGAATAAAGAGAATAAAATAGCTGTATAATGAATTTGCCCCATTGTCTAAAGGCTTTGTTTTTGAAGTATTTTGTCAGATGTATATCATATCACCCTGCCCTAATGCCAGAGGCTCATTTACTTTTATTTTGGGATTGTTTTACGCATTTTAACTCTTGAGGACAGTCACTGCAATAAATTGGCACTTTTGACAATATATCTGAATCTGATCTGTAGTCATTTTTAAGTGAAGAAAAAAATCGAAATTCGATTCGAAACTCGAATTTTTCTTTAAAAAATCGGAGATTTTCTTTTCAGGCAAAATCGCCCAGCCCTAGTTCACATGCACATTTGAAACACAACAATGATCTTATACATAATAGCTCATGGAAATAGCTTACAAATGTCTAAAATAATCTATTACACCATGTAAAACACAAGAGGTGGGTAGTAGTCAATTACATTTACTCAAGTACATGTACTTTGTTTTTTCTATACAATACTTTTTACTTCTACTTGAGTAATATTCAAATGCAGTATTTGTACTCTTACTTGAGTAAAAAAACTCATGCCTCTTTGAGTAAATCTTTCATTGACAAATTTTCATTTTGACGTGTAAAAATATGTATTTCTTGATTTGTTTACTTAATTCTTCATAATGATTTCTTTTTATGTTTTTATGGTATTTTCTTTGAAAATATTACAATTTTCACATTATTTCATGTTTTGTTTCTAATAATTAATGTCACTACTGAAACATAAATCAGTTTTACACTCAGTTACTCAGTGCTCACAGTACTTTTTTAGTCTTGAGTAAATATTTTAGCTACTCTACCCACCTCTGGTAAAAACACATGTAAATAAATATGTGAAAAACACAAGAGAAGCCACTTTATTTTTAGGTTGGAGGCTGCTTGTATTCATGGTTAAACTCCTGAATAACCATGAATCTAAATTTAGAGCTCAAATGTATTTGATTCCTTTAAACTATGTTCTTATATCTCATATTACTTTCTTTCATCTTAAGAATTACTGTTTGACTTACAACAGTTATCGCTTTTCTTTAGCTGTGTGACTAATAATCGGATGTCATGTTTTCAGGCCGAGGTAGAAGTCCGACAGATAAACGGTCACTCTTCTGAAGACGAGAAGGAAGAGGAGAAAAAGGAGCCGTGGCCCGATGACCACAGCAGTTCAAGGTCTTTATCTGTGATCGTATTGTACTGTGGATGCAATGTGTAGTTAGTTGTAGTGTCAGTCAATCAATACCTTTTATATAAACACCCATAGAAATATGTGTACACAAACTGATCTTACCGTGTTCTTCCCCTTCATCCATCTCCAGCGAATGCTCCAGCGACTACTCCGACTGGACGGCCGACGCGGGGATCAACCTGGAGCCGCCCAAAAAGAGCGTCAAGGTGAAGAAGAAGAGCTCCGAGGACGAGCGGGACAAGAAGAAGGAGGAGCGGAAGAAAGAGAAGAAGAAGGAGAAGCCCGACAAAGACGGCACTTTACCAAAGAAGAGCAAACCCAAGGAGAAGGAGAAGGAGAAGAGGAAGGTCTGTGCTTGAGTCTTGTTTGTATGGATAATGTGAAATTCAGGATATATGCCTACATGCTCTGTTGTAGTAACTTTACGATGATTCTACTATGGTTTATTATTTAAGTTAAGGCAGATAAAGCCAAAGTAATCATTGTGTTGACTAAAAATAGATTATAACTGTATTAAAAGTAGTTAAAGGGATACTTCGGGATTTTTGACATAGGGCCTCATTTCCTAGTTATCCAGAGTGTTGTTGATGTCTGGAGATATTTTTTTCTTAAATTCATGCAGTTCTTATATTTGAAGAGTCTAGTGGCGCTAGGCTACGGCAAGGCTAAAGCATTTCCATGGTAACAGTTAGCCTGCATTAAAAACAGTCTGACCCACTCCACAGTGCACCTGAGGTAAATCACTTATAACGCCAGACTAACCATATAAATGTCTGTGTTAATAGAATAATTTTAACCATTTCGCATTTAAAATAACTTATATTTGAGCAGCATCAGCTTCGTGGCTGTAAGCTAACGCAGCGGCGGGTGATCTGCGAGAAAATAGTCCCTCAAAATGCGGTAATTCATGTGATACAAGGTCAGTTATATTTCAAAAATATTCTATTAAACACAGACATTTATATGGTTAGTCTGGTGTTATAAGTGATTTGCCTCAGGTGCACTGTGGAGTGGGTCAGACTGTTTTTAATGCAGGCTAGACTTTACCATAGAAATGCTTTAGCCTTGCCCTAGCCTAGCGCAACTAGACTCTTCAAATATAAGAACTGCATGAATTTAAGAAAAAAATATCTCCAGACATCAACAACACTCTGGATAACTAGGAAATGAGGCCCTATGTCAAAATTCCCGAAGTATCCCTTTAATGATGACTAAAACTATGACTAAAAGTATTTTAGTTGACTAATATAAACTAGATAGAAAATGAAAAGGGACTAAAAACATCTGAACTTCCTGTGACCCTGTTTGAAAGAGCCTCATACTTAAATTCACTGCCAAAGGAACAAGTCTGTGCTTTGTCCATGTGGCAGAAGCTCCTTGAAGTAGAAAATATGATTAACATGTTTGAAAAAAATAAAACACACATAAAGCTAACTAGACTTAGGTGACTGAATTTACATGAAGTTTTTATCGACTAAGTCTTGATTTAAAACTAAAACCTAGATTTAAATACGTCCCACACTGTTTAAACACTGGTTTTGTGCGTTTACTGTTTGATGATTAATGAGAAAAACATTGGGCCTGAGCAGCCTGTTCTTTTGCAGAGGGCCCAGCTACAGGAGCAGGGCCTGACGCTGGAGGAGTGGCTGCCCTCGAACTGGATCACGGACACCGTCCCGCGCCGCTGCCCCTACATCCCCCAGATGGGAGACGAGGTACGGCCCGTGCCCTCACACGCTCTCCCCATATGTTCACCACAGGCTGCTGCTGTCGCCGCACTTGGAGTTTATTAACCATGTATTTTACTGTGAGAATTATGGTTATAAGTCGCATTAGAGCAACTCACAATTTGAAAGCCTTTTTTTTTTTTACTCAACTGACTATAAGTTACAGACGAGCCTATATAATTTTATTATATCATACAGTATATCATTTAATAAATGGTGCCCAAATCTACGCTTTAAATGCCTTAAAAAAATCTATTAATTAGCACTCACTTATTAACAGCTAATTGTGCTAATTAGGGTACTATGTGGCCATACCGCCTTTGCTATGCCCGATCCCGTCAGACCTCTGAAGCTAAGCAGGGAAGGGCCTGGCAGAACTTGGATGGGAGACCGTTTGGAACACCAGGAAGCCTGGCACATGTAGTGTGTGTGTGAGTGGTTGGTGGTGCTGGCTGATGTGCACAGACTGGTTGACTCGCTTATCATCACCGAGTATGGAGTGAATGAATAATGCAAGAAATTGTAAAAGCGACTTTGAGCGTCTGGAAAAGCGCTATATTAGACTAATGCATTATTATTATTATTACTAACTGATGGTTAGCTCTTATTTGTTATTTATAAAGACTAATTTTGCATGGCCTTATTCAACATCTTAATAGCTACTAACTAACAATCTCCCATTTATTAATTCTTAATTACTGTTTATCAGCCAGAAATTAGAACGTTGTTGGACATTAATTATACGCTTCTTGTTATACGGGCCTTATTAGGTTTTAACCTGTTATCTGCCAACTTAGGGTTAGGGTTAGCAATTCTGTATATCCAAATCTCAAATCGTATTGACCATAGAGCTTACAGCCTTTATACATGTGTGATGCCTCATTTGAAAGCCAAGACCTTCTAGTTGCTAAAACTATGTGCAAGATCTGTATGAGCGAAACACAACATGCGTCATATTTGAACCTAACCCTACCTCCCTGATCAGGAGGTCGGCAAGTAACAGGTTAATACTATAATAACTCTCAATAAACGGAGAAATCTTAAGCAAGAAAACAAATCATATTCGGCCTAATTTATGTCCAATTACCTTTTTAATTAAGTATTTGTAGCTAAGAATATGTTCCCCATTCTGAAGTGATGTGGAAAGTATTAGTTAGTAGCTAGGAAGATGTTGAATAAGGCCATGTTAATAAGTGCCAAATAAGAGCTAATTAACCATCAATTAGTGCACAACTAGCACTTAGTTAGCTGTTAATAAGTGAGTGCTAAAATAAAGTGTTACCTTTGATTCTAGGGGCCATTAAAAATAAATGTCTTCGACAATATTGGCTTGACTTTATTTGCTCCATAAATTCAATGAAAAAATTAAATGTATGGTTCAAGATGCGTTCACCTGCAGGTTTTGCTGAAATATTGTGTACATTTTCTTTTGATTTTAAATAAAGTTTTTACACAAAAGCTGATCTTGAAAAGCCTTACATGTGACCTGCTGCTGCCTGTACAAACCCTGATTTCACTAAAGTTTCAAAACGTTGTCTTCGCAGCTTTACTACTTCAGACAGGGCCATGAGGCGTACGTGGAAATGGCAAAGCAAAAGAAGATTTTCAGCATCAACCCTAAGAAGCAGCCGTGGCACAAGATGGAGCTGCGGGTAAGCCAACCACTGTGCCACCGCGCAGTAAAATTGAATTTAGCAACACGAGCTAACCGTGTCATGTTTGTTTTTCAGGAGCAGGAGCTGCTGAAGATCGTTGGGCTGAAGTATGAAGTGGGTCTGCCCACGCTGTGCTGCTGAAACTGGCTTTCCTGGACCCAGACACGGGCAAACTCACCGGGGGATCCTTCTCCATGAAGTACGAGCTCATTTCACACAGTAGCTTTGACTTGGTTTTATTCACGCGTTTTTAGGTTTGTTCTGAACTAATATATAGTCGTTTTACCATTTTGGATGATCCAGAATTAAGGTTTAGGTTTAGTTTTCCAGGCAAATGAAAGGAATGTGCAGCTGGGAGAGATCTTTACTTTGTGGTTCAATCCAACTTTGTGGTTCAATCCAGCTCTCAACATTGCATTCTGTCATTTTGTTAGTGAGCAAGACACTTTACTCTGTGCCTGTTTGAATGGGTGCGTAACTGTGAAAATATTCTCATTTATGGAAGCTGGGGATTGAAGTAGTTACTAAAGTAAAGCAAAATGCTCAAAAAGTCAAATAAGGCCCAATGCAAAGAACACTTTACACATTTGTGAAAAGATTAAAGTTCTGAACAAATGACTTGCAATGAAATACATTTTGTTCATAAATGAACCAATAAACTGAGAAAAACTACTCAGTAATGTTTTAAACTTAGTCACTTAATTACAGAGATATATTGAGTCATAAATGTTTGAGTCAAAGTCCCTCAAGTCCTCAAGTCCATGTTCTGAATCTCCAAGTCAAGTCACTATTACCTCAAACCTATGACCTCAGCATTTACGTTTACAAACCGTCATTTCAAAGCTTGTGCCTGTAAGTGTTTATTCACATGTCGGTCGTGCCAAGAACTCGAACACTAATCAGTCAATCCAAGTTGAACTGACATTCATTGTGTCCCGTTGCAGATACCACGACATGCCTGATGTATCGACTTCCTGGTGTTGCGGCAGCAGTTTGACAACGCCCGCAGGAGGCAGTGGAGTATAGGTCAGGCTATTTCTCATGTGTTTACTACGGCCCACGACGGCGCCCCAAATATAAAAGCGAGCGCCTTCTCTGGTCTGAAGCGCCGTGATCTTTGCGCAGGTGACAGATTTCGGTCGGTGATTGATGACGCCTGGTGGTTTGGGACGATCGAGAGCCAGGAGCCGTACCAGCCGCAGTACCCCGACAGCCAGTTCCTCTGCTACAGCGTCTGGTACGGCCACGTCTGTAAACAACATTTATTTATCAGGAACGATACAGACAGAACGCACTTTCACATTAAATCAGTACCACATTTACTCGTCACAAACACTGTCATTGTCTCCGTGTGCGAGACATTTCACACACTTTGCCTGTTTGAAATCCGGTGCACCTCGTGTGACAAAAAGTAGATGTTCTAAATTAAATGTTAAAGGTGCATTATGCAACTGTCAGGGCTCGAAATTAACTTTTTTTCTTGGTAGTGATTGTGCTCCTAATTCTGAAATTTAAGAGCACAATCAAAAATTTAGGAGCGCAACCAAAAAAAAAAACAAACAGGGAAGCTTTTAACAGGGATGAAGGGAATGTAAACTTATCACACGTCACTTCCAGCAATGATTCAGTAATCTACAAAACTCATTAGGCTAAATTATAACATTATAAATGGGACATCAGATTTTTGTCTCCCAACCGCCCCAACCCCGTCCCTGCTTCACTGGACTTCATCGTCTCCTCTCTCTGCACCTTCACTCTCCTCACTCTCCTCACTCTGTGCTGTGGGAGAAAGCTCCATAGGTCGCGCTACACGCTACAAACTCCTTTGCCAAACCTTAGAAGACGTGTTAAACATTGCGTTTGTGACTTTACGTTTTGTATTTTGCGAGAGCGGCGATGATTCGCTTTCAGCTGCACGAGGGGCGAGTGGGTTGGATTGAAGTTTACGCTGCTTCTCCGCACGACATCGATTCGAGCGACATTTGAGAGATAGTCCCAGTCCCAATGAGTTTATGAATGACATATATATTCCTCGTTTTCTCATAAAGAGACTACAGTTGCGTAAATACATTGGCTCATTCAATGAAAGCGGGCAGAGAATGAGAGCGTTGCACAGGCACACGCAGAGAACACGGGCTGGGCTGGTACAGGTTGTCCCAGGCAGCGCGTGTGACCGGGAGGAATGACAGCGGCGCTGAGCCAAAAGAGAGAACAGATCGTCGTTTATACATGTATGCTCCCGAACTATTTTAGAACAGAAAGTTTGCTGTTGCTGACAGGCAGCGTTTGTGAAAACAATGACACAAGCCTTTTTAAGGTAGCACAAGAAGGTTTTCTTTTAAGGTGGACCGGAGCATTTGTTTGCAGTGGCAAACATGCGAGTGATTCTATTTTTAGATCGCAAAGGTATAATTTTGGGACCAAAATGGTCGCAATTTCGAGCCCTGACTGTTTATGTGGGAAAAAAGTTGATATTTGTGCGTATTTGACCTTGTAGTGACACAGTGGTTGTATGATTGGTTTCCACATAAAAAGTCGCATAATGCACCTTCATAATGTTTTAGCCACTTGTAAGTTTTATCGACAGGATATCAGGAAATCTGGAATGGTAAATGGTTTTGGCTTTTCCACTTGCATTAGGCACTCAAGCGTTTTATATCAAGGAACCACTCTCTCATTCAAACACCAATGTACGCAGACACTGGGGGCAAGGCGGATAAAGTGTCTTGCCCAAGGACACAACAGTGTGCACCTTCAGGAGGCAGGATTCGAACCCCCGACCCTCCGAGCATGAGACGACCCGCTCCACCACTGTCCCCCCAAAAACTCCATTATAAAACATGAATCAATAGATAACAGTACACTGCATTATTGAATTGTGCTAAGATAAATTGACCTTAAATGCCATTAGAAAAGCATTACATTTGATCACAGCAGGCTTTTTTTTACACCAGAAGTTGAGAAAACCTTGAAATACTCTGGTTTTACTGCAAATGTCTGTTATGTAAGTTTTATACAAACGTTTGCTCTAAAGTTTCTCTCTATCTAATCTTTAGAAAATGCATAGTATGTAGCATCAAACATATTGTGATTAGTCATTAAATGGTATTAACTTGCTGAAACTGTGCTGCTGCCACAGAGACACACAGACTGTTTTCTAAATAGACTTATCTTATAACGTACATTCATACAATAAACGTGTTAATATTCCAGATGATCTTTTTTTGTTTTTGCTCTACACACACGACCCCGTTTTAGATTTTAGTTCTTTGCATTTTGCCACATTTTCGTTACATGTTTAGTTCATAAAGAAACAGAACTGCATAGAGGCCAGTTCTCATTTGCAAAATGACCTTGAAGTACTGTCCACAGTGCAAATAAACTTTCTTTCTTTTGTTGATATGTGCCACTGTGCGAGTCACGTTCAAGAGCCTAATTATCCTCCAAGATCGAGAACATTTCCACAAAGCCTTCCTCCGCGGAAATGTTTCTCTTTTTTTCCTCACATCTTAAAACCATTCATACCTAACACTAGAAGGTCACCAAAGCAAAATAGAAAACAGATTACTAAGAATAAGAGGGAATGTGCATCTGACTCATAGTAACACTGAGAACTGTTTTGCCGTTTCCTCTCAGCTGGGACAACGGAGACACGGAGAAGATGAGCCCGTGGGACATGGAGCCCATCCCTGACGAAGGTGGGTCTGTTTTTAGCAGACATTTCGACACATTAGGGTTTCCCGGTATGAAAGGCATTTTCTTCCCTTCTGGCTAACAGTTTAGACTGGTTATAGCTGTTTCTAGTTGTTCTCTGCTGGTGCAATACAAAGTAGTTTCTTGTTGTGGAGTAATTTTTTTAGATCTACCTTGTGAACGCAGCATTTGGGAAAGAAAAACAGGCCGTGTGCTGTTGTGTGTCTAAATATAGCTTTATACCGATTGTGAACGCAGAAGGAAGAGCCAACTAGTGCAGCAGTATTTCACACTTACTCGAAAGTGTACGGCCATTTCATTAGTCTACACATTAAAAAAGAAAGAAATACCATTTGAAAACCAATTCTAGGTTTTTCTTTTCTATAGCAGTGACGGACTGTTGTGTCTCGACAGCGTCCTTCCCTGACGAGTTGGGCCTGAGTGTCCCGCTGACCGAGGAGGAGCACAGGGAGCTGCTGTACGTCCCGGTGGAGGGAGAGTGGGGGTGCCGGCCCCGACCTGACGAGTGCGACCGCATCATCAAGGCCATCGACCAGCTCTGCACGCTCGGTATGGGCTGTTTTCGGTTATGAAATATAGGGTTTAAAGTTTTGTCTAGATTTAGATTCTAATAATCCATGTTTAGTCTGTGATTTTAGACCCATTTTAGTCCTGGTTCAAATGTTGGTTAGTTCTCCTGAAATCTCTACCTTTCAGGTCTTTAAGGTCTGTTTTCGTGCTGGTTTAGCCCTGATTTTCTCTTAACTAAAGCCATCAATCTCCTGCCTGTTTAGAATGTGCTATTGATTATACAGTAGTTTCATGAGAGAAATCCACACATACGTTGGACATAAATTTGTGATTATTTAAAAAAATCCATTCTCCTGCTCCATTTGTCCAAGAGATTGAAAAAAGTAAGGAATTAATTTGTTTTGCCTACTCTCATCTCACTTGGACACTACAAGCTTATAAAAGGTTATGATGTCTGAATAAAGCCAAGAGTCATCACTGTGCCGTGATGTAAGAAAGGAGGTGAAGTGAAGCCTCTGGTTTCCCGTACAACTCTCTGACTCACTGCTCTCAGTAACACATCTGCTGCAGCACGGGTTCTCAAACAAGGGCCAGTCCTTGGATAATCCTAGTTTAGGTTTGGACCTGGCGTAGATCTTATACCTGGTTGGACCTGGCTTGAGTTTAAAACATAATAATGAGATATATAATCCTTCTTTGTAGTTAGTTCTGACTCAAATCTAGTTTGGTCCTGAGAAAGTCCTATAGTTTAGAAACTGGTTGAGACCTTGGTTTGTGTTTTGAAGATTCAAAATAATGTAATAACCTTGACCGTTGACCTAGTCTTGGTTCAGAACTACTTTATTCCTGAAATGTTTCTAGTTTAGAATCACCTTTTTTAGACTCTTGGAATAGTCCCAGTTTATACCTGATTTTAATCCATGCTTAAAACGCTGCTTGAGACGAATAATTCCCGAGGTGTTTTTTTGGCACTGGTTGAGTTCCTGTTAACAATGATGTCATGTCACAGTAAATTTAGACATAGTATCTGCAATATGCTGTAATCCCAGGAATATATGGAGAGGAGCTCCCTCTAGTGACAGATGCAGGTCTTGTCATAAAGAAAATAGAGTGAACACGCTTTTTTGAGCTGCCATTTCTCCTACGCACTAGGTCACAGCTCATTGCTACTTGATATGATTCTCTAAATTGCTGGTTATGTTTAAGATGGACTGATGTCACTTTTTAGATGGTTATTTTGAGATGATACGTTCTCTTTAGTGCATTTCTCCTGATCTTGCTTGCAAAAAGACACGTAGAGTAATGCATCTGTCACCCAAGCCTCAGGCAGTTTACTTTGGCGCTTAATCTCCTAGACTTTAGCTCCAGATCCTCCGTGTTTACCGTAGGTGTGAGTCTGTATAAACCGTAACAACTTTCCCTCTTCGCTCCATCTTTGCGCTTCAGATGTGGCGGCTCCGTTCGCCTTCCCTGTCGACCTGCAGGCCTACCCCACCTACTGCACCGTGGTGGCCTACGTCACCGACCTCAGCACGATACGACAGAGGCTGGTCAACCGCTTCTACAGGTAACGGCAGACATTGAGAAGACAATAATATGACAGTCAGTAGTTATGTCGCAGATTGTCATGATAAGCTTTCACATTTTAGGTTCCATCTTAGGTAACCACTGTAAGTAATAAGCAAATAATAAATATTGTTTCATGTCATTTTGATATTGTAATAGCTGCAATAACCTCTACGTAATTTCCAATGCAAAGTTTCCATAAGTTGATATCCGTGGGTGGATACTGTCGTCCTGCAGGCGGCTGTCTTCTCTCATGTGGGAGGTGCGCTACATCGAACACAACGCCCAGACGTTCAACGAGCCGGGGGCGTTTATTGTGACCACGGCGAAGTTTGTCTCCGACCTCATGCTTCAGTTTATCAAGTGAGTGAAACGAGCCAGCGCGACGGCCGTGAGTTTGAACCACCCTGCTCTAAACATCTTGCCAGTGATACGAAGCATTTTGGCTGAACCTTCTCCTCAATCCACCACACTAAAAGTCATTAAAGGGGGGGTATTATGTAAAATCGACTTTTTCAAGCTTTATATCATGTTATTATGTCATTCCCTCATTAAACACATGCCTGGAGTGTTGCCTTGGCTCATTCACATATTTTTGAGTAATCAGTAAAAACTTAGACGGCAGCCATTTTAGGTGTAGCTATGCCTCAGTCCTCCTAGGAACGCCCCCACCTCCTGGAGACGCCTCTGGACCTTTCGTCACCAGCCAAGCCACCAACCACTGCTCCTCAGCTCAGCAGAGCCCCCTCCCCGCACAGTAGTGTTGTTTAGATGCCACAGCAGTGTGCTAAAGGGGGCGTGTCGGAAAGCTTCTTAAAGAGACAGAGGCCTATTTCAAGACGTTCAGTACAGCCATTTTGAGAGAGCAATTTTATTCAAGGCAGTTATTTTAATTTACTGCATATACAGACCAACAGAAGGTTACGTCATCATTGTAGTATGCTATAGACTGGTGCTATGTGATTGAAAAAAGCATAATACCCCCTCTTTAAAAACTACCAAACCGAAAGGGCCTTGGTCCGCTACTGATCTCTGCAATTCTTTTTTTTCTGTGCCATGTTTCAGAGACCAAAGTTTGACGAACCTCATGCCTCTTTACAAAACGATGAAGAAGGCGACTTTCTCCGACTCCGAAGACTCTGTTCGTTCAATTACACTCAACGTTTGTGTTTTGATACAACATTTTACAACATTTCACAACATTTTGTGTTTGTATTCAGGATGACGAGGAGGAAGATGAAGACACTAACACTCCTGGAACATCTACAAGAAACCGGGTAAAACAAACATACTGGAATACGGTTGTGTTTTATGATGAATTTCTTTCTTTGTAGCAATTATGACTAAAAAGGGATGAATAAATACAACTTTGAGCCTCTGACAAGCTTTACAAATCCACAATATTAGTGGGGCACTTCTTGTACTAGCAGTAGTTGGTTGTAGTAGAAGCCAAAGAGCAGTACTAGTAGTAATGCTTTTTTCCATTCCTGTTGTTGTGTCTCAGGGTCGCCGGGCCACGCAAAGGCAGCTGCGAAACAGGAACCCTTCGTACGACCCTCACTCGTGGAAGAGCCGCTGTAAAGAGCTGCTGGACCTCATCTTTCAGTGTGAAGACTCAGAGCCTTTTAGAGAACCTGTGGACCTGCAGGAGTACCCGGTAACTTATACTCCCCATTCAATCTGGAGAAACTTCGGGCTTAGGCAAATGAGAGAGGTGCATTGAGTAATTTAGTGAGAGGATAAATCGTGGCACTCGATTGAAAGATTAATAGATATTCAATTATCGCAGTATTTAGGTATTGAATTTCCTCTTCGGACACCAAAAGGTCCTGTCTTCCATGAGTTTTTACCATTAATAAACCTACAAAGAGTTGTAGCTTAGCCCAAACATGTTCTAAAATGTATATTCATTGGTTGAATGCAGCATGATGTACTTGTGTAGGAGGAAATGCAGTTTTCCTGGTTGGATGTTTGTTTTGTGATTAATTTTATGCACTATTGTGTTTCTTCAGGACTACCTGGAAATAGTAGACAGTCCTATGGACTTTGGTACGGTACTTAGCACTCTGACAGGGGCAAATACCAGTCCCCCATCGAACTGTCCAAAGACGTCCGCCTCATTTTCAGCAACTCTAAAGCGTACACTCCCAGTAAGAAGTCCAGGGTAAGTTGATCTACACATTTAAATCCAGTTTAAAGTGGGATACTATTTAGACACTTCCAATAATTGCTGCAGAGATACGGATATAACGATTACTCAAACCTGAATGAATCAAAACAACCCCAGGCATGTAGTAGAAAGTACATTTTGTATCACATCTTTGGTGTTTCCCCAATCGGTTCTCTTTTCTAATTTCAGATATACAGCATGAGTTTAAGGCTGTCTGCGCTGTTTGAGGAGCATATCAGCCCGATCCTGGCCGATTATAAAGCCATCCACGGCATGACGGACCGACTGACCAGACAGGGCTCGGACCGACAAACCAGGCACACCACAGACAGACAGACGAGGCACGCCATGAAGAGGAGGCGCAGGAGGAGCGACTCCGCCAGCAGCAACGCATCGAGGTACATTTTACCCCCTGAAATGTTTCAGTCATTTGTTTGAGCGTGCGCCTGTCACTGTGGTTCTTCTTCTTCGTGTCGTTTTCAGTCCCGAGAGGAAGCGACGCGTGTCCACCAGAGTGATCGCCAAACGAGAGCCGTCGCCCCCTCTCACCAGACCTCCCTTCTTGAGACAGAACATACCACCCAAACAGCCTCCTCCGCTGGTGAACGGAAAAACAGACACTCCCACTCCAGGGCGAACCCGCAGCTCGGCGCGGCACCCTGCGCACTCTCCACCGCCCACGACCAGCAGCACGAACAACACGCAGAGTACTCCAGGTGATGGCACAGTTTTTATAAGTTTGCAGTACTTCATATTCTAGACTTTCTTATTAAACGCATGGATCTATTTCTAGAGTTCTTAAGGTCGACCCGGGCTCACAACTCTTTATCAACTTCAACACCAGCAGCGAGTGACAGAGTAACGGCCGCCGCAGAGAACAGTGGAGGGAGCACCCGCCGCAAACTCAGGACTCCCGTGCGCCTCACACCTGGTAAGACTCGGCTTTCACTTACAACTTATACGTCTCACTTTGAATTCACATTTATTCAAAGCAAGAGGCCGCGGAGGCCACTATCTGCTCTCGATTCCACTGACTTTATAAACAGCTTATTTACTGTAACAAGAGACAAGGCATTTTTCCACATAGCCCTGCTAAGTCCATGTGTCCTGAGCATTAACAATCGTAGTGTCTGTTTACACTGCGACAAAACAGCAGTAGGATGGTTTTACTTTTACTCAACAACACATATTGAAAACTCTGGAGGCAGTTTCTAGAGGTTGGCTGGCCGATATATCGGACCAATATTTGGGAATTTTACACTATCAGATATCGGTCGATCTAACGCTGATAAAAGCTGATATTTCCGGGACTGAAAGTGATAGACGTTTTTTGCATTGGAAAGAGCAAAGTCAGGGCTTCAAAGCGCATCCTCCCACAACTCCCTAGGCCTCAGTGGTACAGAGAAACATCGCAATGAAAATTGGTTGTTAAATACAAGTGTCACTAAACCTCAGTGAATGTGGACATGCTGTATGTCATTTTGAAGCACAGAACCTGGAGAATTTAATCACTGAGTTAGTTTTCCGTAATTGTATTTTTGGTTGCCACGCAAAATTCCGCGACTAGCAACAGTTTGCTGATACTAACGGCAGCATGCTAAATGCTAGAGGCAACTAATCAAAGCAGGGACATTGAATCACCTAAAGTAATAAAATCAAATCTGCCACTGCTGGAGCGGCCAAGTATTTATGTTTTTACAGGATTATAGATCAGACATTTGGAAAAATCGGCCAAAAATATCGGTAAAGAATATCAGCACCGGCCAATAAAAAAATCATACTGGTCGACTTCTTGTAGTTTTATGTGAAGGGAACTTCCTGCTCTGGAGAACTGAACTAAAGCTGAGACCAAGAAAAAAGCTAATTCATTATAAATGTATGAACTATTGCTGGAATAGTTAATAAAACTATTGCTCTTCCGCCTGAGAGAGGAGGTTTGAAGCAGCTGGATCTCTTAACTCTCCTACGCCGTCAACACTTCCCTTCAAGGCCAAGCCACGGAGCTAAACCTGATAAGGACTGAGCTCTCGGGGTCAAATTTTGCATAACACTGACTTTCAGAATGTAAATAACCGCAGACACATACCCCCTCCCTAACCACGCCCCCGTCGTTCTGCGTCTGCCTCAACACGTTTCTTCAGCCCCGCCCCTGGTCAATGGCCAGTCATCGTGTATTTCCCATGTCTATATATGTGCTTTGCCTTAACTTAACCTGATTGTAATTTCTTCTTCTTCTTTTGTAAGGCTTCTTGTGTACGAAATGCGCGGTATAAATAAAGTTGCCTTGCCTTATCCATCAGTCGCTTAGCCTCAAGTCAACAGGACAAACGAGGAACACTGATTGGCTAACTCAAAATTGCAAAACAGGAGGTTTTCTGGCTACACACATTCAGTCAAATAAACAATCTATAATGACTTATTTTTACTTAAAGGGGCTATACAGAGTTTAAAAATGTTAACCAAGTATTTTCCTCCCCGCCATGTCCTAATGTGTAGAATGAGCCCAGACCTGTTCACCACAACTCCTCTAAAATCCTGCACTGTCACTCAAAAAGTTGTTACTTCCAGTCCGAAGTGCTGTCATGCACGAGCTTAATAGAGACTGCAGTTACGCATAAGACCTGACGTGGCAGTAGTGAGCAAAAAATGACCAACTTGCATCTAGTCTCTTTAAGAATGCACCAAAGTTTCAAACATCTAAAACAAAAAAAAACAGCTCAAATCAATTGTCTAATGTTTCTGTGATACCTGTTTCCCTGTAGAATCTCCTGCCAGTGCTTCGACTCCCACCACGGTTCACCTGAACGGCCACAATAGTCACGTGACTCTGGGTGTGGGGAGGCGGAGCCGCAGGGGAGGGGCGGAGCCTCCTTTGAGCCCCATGGAGGAGACACCCGTGAGCCCGGAGAGCCCGCCCAGAACCCGCGGACGACCGCCCGTTTCCCCCAAGAAGAAAGGCAAGAGCAAACAGGAGGCAGAAGAGGAGCTCAACCAGTCGACGGGCGACGATTCTGGGATGTCGTCACCGCGGCGACGGGGGAGACCAAAAACGACAGAGGACACGCCGCCTCCGAAAGAGCCGCAAGCCGAGCCAAACCTGAGGAGGAGCAGCAGGCACGCGGCAGAGGAGGTCAGCCCGCCCCCCTCTCAAAACACACTGCAGCGGACCACTCGGAAAGACCCGGACAGCGCGGGCGACGGCGAGGCGGGCTCGATGCGTACGCGTAACCAGGGGCGACGCTCGGCTTGGTACATGGAGGAGGACTCTGAGGAGGAGCAAAGACAGCTGCTGTTCGAAGACTCCTCCATCACTTTCGGCACGTCGTCAAAAGGGCGCGTTCGGAAGCTCACGGAGAAGGCCAAAGCCAACCTCATCGGCTGGTAACGGGCGCAGGTTTTCATTTAGCGAAAACAGAAAGATGAGCGGTCGCGTCGGAGTTTGCTCCTTCTGCATTATTGGTCCATGTTGGATCTTCACAGGAAGGATTTTCACGTTCATGCCCAAAACCCATCACTTTATTAAACGACTTTAAACATTGGGGGCGAAACTGCACTGTACTGTCGGAAAGTCACGGAGAACAACTGCTAGATAGGTCAAAGTTGTCGACAAAGATGAATTTTCCCCGATCTTTCCCCCCGCGGAGCCTCTGTTTGGTCTTTGATGGACTGCAGACCACTGGCCCGGAAACGTCTTTTGTACTCCCTCTCTGCTTTTTGTAAGGTTTGTACGTTGTGAGTGGCTGTCTTACACATAACCTAAATGTGTCCGTGTGCTACAAACCAAATGGTGTACCCGAGTCCGCGGGTACTGTAGATACGTATTTCTGTTTACCGTCGGAAGTGTGTGGGTGCGGCGTTCTGCATGAAGAAGAGTATTTACGGCGAATTGTTTTAAAAACCCTTTTACTGTGAGCGAGAGAGAGGTGAAGCATGAGTGAAAGAAGACACTATCAAACATCCACGAACATTTTTGACACTGTGTAACATGTAAACACAAAATGCTTTGATTCTCAGATCTCATAACTAACTATATTCACCGTGAAATAGGTGTGTAGGGTTGTGCGATATTTGATAACTATCTTGAGTATTGCGACATTTCACTAATCCATTTTTACACTCCATTAAAATATCAAGTCAAGATTTAGTAAAACATACTAAATCAGGACAAGAGGAGGCTAAAATTAATGTGACTTAAAGAGGGGGTATTATGCTTTTTTCAATCACATAGCACCAGTCTATAGCATACTACAATGATGACGTAACCTTCTGTTGGTCTGTATATGCAGTAAATTAAAATAACTGCCTTAAATAAAATTGCTCTCTCAAAATGGCTGTACTGAACATCTTGAAATAGGCCTCTGTCTCTTTAAGAAGCTTTCCGACACGCCCCCTTCAGCACACTGCTGTGGCATCTAAACAACACTACTGTGCGGGGAGGGGGCTCTGCTGAGCTGAGGAGCAGTGGTTGGTGGCTTGGCTGGTGACAAAAGGTCCAGAGGCGTCTCCAGGAGGTGGGGGCGTTCCTAGGAGGACTGAGGCATAGCTACACCTAAAATGGCTGCCGTCTAAGTTTTTACTGATTACTCAAAAATATGTGAATGAGCCAAGGCAACACTCCAGGCATGTGTTTAATGAGGGAATGACATAATAACATGATATAAAGCTTGAAAAAGTCGATTTTACATAATACCCCCCTTTAAGAAAATGATAACTACAACTAAAGCTTGAAACATTAATCCAAAACAACTGGACTTGCACTTGCAAAGATGCGCTGACTCTCCGTTTAGTGAACGTCCTCATAATTTTTGTGACCCCCATGTTCACTGGATATAGCCATGTCACCAAGCCATGTCCGGGGCTTTGACTCTATCGCAGGTTTGAGACATTTGGAAACAGTCCTGCATGTCGGTTGAAGGCCAGGCCAGGCCAGGCGTGTTGATATTTCATCCACAGCCCCTTCTCCTCTCTCTCAAACCTCTGCGATTGTTTATCCAAGAAACTCTTTGGGCCCGATCTTGCGTTTCTAAACACAGAATGTAGACTAGACTTTTGCGCAGACGGCAGGGCGCTCTGGGAAATCTTCAGCTTCATACCTGGCGCAGTAAGAGGTTGGACAGACTCCCATGGCGATGTTATGGACAGCAGTGGTCCCTACTCAAGCTTTACCTCCCACAGACCGTACTCTATTTTCCAGGAGCTGGACAGTGTTTAACTCACAGTGGATGAAATAGTTTGTCCTGCGAGCGCTTAGTGCGAAGTGGAGGCAGCTTTAGCTCTCGTTGTAGTCACGCCTCAGACGACCCCTTTTTTTTCCTAAGCGACGCCCTCAGTCCACTGGGCGAAAGAACTGGTGCAGCGTTGTTTTTTAGTGCGAGATTCATACTTCGTCTTGAGCAAAGCTGTTGTTGTGCCAGGCGGAAGATCAGACCCGTTCATCTTCAAAGGAGTGGGCCAGAAGATGTTTTACGGCGCTATTGAAAGAAGCACTTCTCAAATGTAAGTCCAGTTGTTTTGTTTTACTGTCACAATATTGAATTAACAACCTAAGAGGCAGATCTACATCATTTTACTATTGCTATAATGTTAATTGCCATATATTGTGCAGCCCACTCGACTACAATGAATCAGGAACAGAACTGCTCGTAAGGTCTAAATTTGAAGCCCCACAACTTGAACTCACCCTGTTGTAGGCCGTAGCATAACAACATCAAACATTTCATCAGATTTTTTTAATGAAATCAATCAATGCATGTTAACACTCATAATATTTGGGTTTGGATATCGGTGTATCCTGTAGTCCTAATCCTCTGCTTTCAACAATGTCATTTCTCTGAAGTTATGGAGCGTTGTCGAATACCTTGTGCCTTTGGTGAGAAAGTTCTGCCGAGTACATGTGCCTGCCTGGGTGTGTGTTTTTTTTATAATACTGTGCAGTGTCTGTGTGGAGTTTCGGCGTATCAACAGTGGCATAGACTTCATTGTGAAATCTCTCATAAACTAACAAAAAAAAAAAAGGATTAAGTTGTTGTTATTGTACACATAACCATTTATCATGTCATATATACTAACTAACCACAATGTCTAGAGATTTGGAGCTTTGGGTAACTAGCTTTGAAATGCACTATACCACAGACATGTCATCAATACAGTCTTCGAAATGGTGAAAATAGCAAGAAATCTATACATTTATCTCTATATTAATCGTGTTACTGTATACAGTTCTGTCTCGCATGCACTTTCTCGGACTTTGCATCAACACCCATCCGTAGCACATTGCTTTGCAGCACAGTAATAGGATGATGAACCCGGTACCTAACGTGCAATTATGGTAACAGTTCTTTGAATATCGAGACAACCATATTATTACGATATTTCACTATGTCAACACAGCCCGATCCACTAAATCAAACAATGTAAGCATCGATTTATCTTAAAGGGATATTTCAGAATTTTTGACATAGGGCCTCATTTCCTAGTTTTAATTCATGCAGTCCTTTTATTTGAAGAGTTTAGTGGTGCTAGTGCTAGGCTAGCGTATGTCTATGGTAACTAGTAGCCTGCATTAAAAACCTCTTCAAAATCATCGGGTAGTCCTCCAAACGTTACCATATCTGATTTGTAGAAAGCTCCTTTGTGAATTCCACATGTAGTAATGCCGGCCGCAGGTAAACAAACAACTGTAGATCCGGTAACTAGCAGATCACTCCACCACTGCGTAGCTTACAACCAGGAAGCTGATGCTGCTCAAATTAGGTTCTTTTAAATGCAAAATATTAAAAAATATGTACATAAAAAAATGATTCAGTCAACACAGACATTTATATCGGTAGTCTGGTGTTATCAGTGATTTGCCTCAGGCGCACTGTGCTTGGGTCAGGCTGTTTTTAAAGCAGGCTACTAGTTACCATAGACATGCACTAGCCTAGCCTAGCCTAGCACTCCTCAAATAAAAGGACTGCATGAATTTAAAAAAATGTATCTCCAGAAATCAACAACACTCGCTCCCTATGTCAAAATTCCTGAAATATCCCTTTAAAGAAAGATGTAACCGAAAACAAAGCTGAAATTGACACTTTTGCACATTTTGAAGGTGCTGTGTCCATAGTTTTAGGCTATCTGACCAAAGAAAAGTGTAAATCTCAGACAAAAGACCTTTGTGATCTTAGTTAGTTTCGATATCAATATTGCGTTCGTCACCTAGTAATACAATGACGCTAAGTTGGCGATACATTGTGCATTTTGTGATGTTACCTTATATCTTACACTAACCCAGTGTAAAGACTATGAAATTACCAGGAAACATGTTTGCCGTTTTCTTGGTATGGTCTTTCTTGGTCTTTCCATTCTATTACCATGTTATTACCGTTCTGCGAAGCAAAGTGCAACCCATCCATTCATCTCTGACTGTGTGCCTTGGCTTGTCTGGCATATCGAGTCCTCTTTTGTCCTTTTCGGGGGCTTTTTTTTTTTTAAGTAGAGCAAACCTCCCCCGGCAATTGGCTTTGACATAATAAGGCTCGTGTCCAACAAGGTTGGGCCGGGAGGAAACATTTCTGAGACGTTGGGCTGCGCAATCAACCGCAATCCAATGAGCACAGTCTTAGCGATCAGCGGTTTTTATTTTATTTTTTTTCGATTGTGGTTTATTTTGCAGCCCCCGGTAGAAGGCGAGAGAGATACTATCAGCAAAGTTGGCACGTTTTCACTATACACATACGTTTTTCTTCACAAAATGTCAAAAAGGTATCGGTTTTCCCAGTTGTTTGCTGATGTACATGTTTTGTAATGCATCGCCAAATCCTGTCTTGGGGCACTGAAGTTGGATGACATGGATTTTGAATGTTTTTTCTTTTTGATGCCTTTTATGTCCCAACGTATTGTCTGTGAAAAATACGTGTACGCGTTTTTTGTGAGCCTGCAGTGAAGGACGATGCTTTTGTGTGGTCACGTTTTTCGCAATAGTTTGCATTTGCTCACGGTTTATCTATATATTTTTTTTAGTCCTGAATTGCAATGTGTTTTTTTTTTTTTTCTTTGCTCTGAAATTATATAAAGAACATTATCTATTAGATTATGAGGAAAAAGAAATATTGGCTTCAAAGAAAATAGGAACTTATCAGCGCAACAACGGATTCACACAGAATTAATATATGGAAAACTTTATATCGACCAAATGCAAAACTACCTTTGGCAAATTATAATAAAACATATACAGAGATTAAAAAAATATTTATGTTTTCTATGTTAATGTTAGTTACAATACTTTGGTTTCAGTGTTTTTGTCATTTCAAAAGTCAGATGTGTGAGTTTTTCAACAGAAGGTGATTTTATGTTGATTCAAAGGCATTTGTTACATTTGCGACCTAGAGGTGGGCGATAAATATTACTCAATAGACATTTCCGCAACACTCAAAAAGGGAATCGACTGTAGTAACACAAAATTGCAAATCTAACTCTCGGCTCGGGCTTCAAAACATGGTCTTTTTGAAGCCACCGTCGGAGAACGTTTTCACAAAGGACGTTTGTTTAGGCAAAACTTCCATTCGAAACAATCCACACAAGATGCCGACATTCGTAAAACTTTAGCTACATCGACTGGAGTAGATTCTTTCCTGGCTGGTTTCTAAAATGAGCAACATCAGTCACGTCGTTTTTGCAACAATTACGATGTTATCGAGTTGACAATATGTCGCCCACCCCGCTATGTTGGTGAATGTGATAAAACATTTCTCTGGGCTGTGCCAAAGCGTGGCAGAGTGGGTTAAGTGGCCGCCGGGTTGATAGTTTGGGTTGAAAGGGCGATTGGAAGCGACTGTAAAGGGGGGGGGGGATGGATTTTATTTCACTGAGGGTGTGTTTGTTTGTTTGGATACTTTTATATACTGTATAAAGGACTTGATGCAAAAAGAAGCTTCATGCTAGAATGTATGTGTAGGGTGTACTGCTGTCCTGTTAGTTCCTACCAATATTTTCAATAAAAATGTTGTGTTTTCACATCTGTGCCCCCTTTTTAATTAAAACGTATTAACCTTTTAACCCCCTCTTTAACTGAGCACATTTTCTCCAGTTCGGCATTACCCAAATACAAAAGCTTCTTGGGGGGGAAAAAAGAGTCAAAGCGTTGACAAAGTGAAAAAGAAAGTGACCCCAAAAAGTATTGAAAAAGTGATGACAAAGGAAATAATGAGACAAAAATGTGATGAAAAAGTGACAAAAATGTGATGAAAAATGACAAAAAAATGACAAAAATGTGACAAAAAGTAAAAAAAATAAAATAAAAAAAAGTAAAATAAAATAAAAAGTGACAAAATGCAATGAAAAAGTGACAAAAAATGACAACAATGTGATGAAAAAGTGACAAAAAATGACAAAAATGTGACAAAAAGTAAAAAAAAATAAAATAAAAAAAGTAAAATAAAATAAAAAGTGACAAAAATGCAATGAAAAAGTGACAAAAAATGACAACAATGTGATGAAAAAGTGACAAAAATGGGATGAAAAATGTGACAAAGTAAAACAAAATAAAATAAAAAAATCAACGGAAGAGCAACAAAAAAGTACAAAAAGTGATGACAAAAAAAGTCACGACAGCGCAGCAACAATGCAAGGGAAAAGATCAGTTTAGATCCGTTTTGTAGGTCTTAGCTTTCAAATGAGACATGACTCTGGCCTATTGGCTAAGCTCCAGTCAAGAAACTTTTAGATTTGGGTAAAGCCGAACTGGAGTAAAGGTGGGGGTTTAGAGGTTAAAGGTCATTAAAAAGCACTAAACTGGATTCACGCCGGCATTAAATCTAAATTTCTTGGAAAATGATGACATTGCTCAACGATAAGTTCATGATGGTCTAAAACATATTCATTTGCAGTTTTGGCTGAAACAGACGACCTTCTTTGCTCATACGTTCTCTCTTTCCTCTGTTGGAATAAAATAGGCATCGATATTTGTCTGCATTTGTGGCATTAAATTATACAGTAGTATTTAGACATTAAAATCCATTAAATTGGACTTGTATAAACCCTTACATATTTAACACAGAAGCACACGTAGCTCCAAACTAAATTGCTAGGTAGAAAACATGACCAACCTCAGACTCCGCAAATTACACACTGACTTTTAATGAGGACAAAACAAACGTGTGAAACTGCGACCTCTGGCGGCTGTTCTCCGCAACTGCACCGTCAGCCCCGGAACCGCGATTGCTCCCTGACGTGGCGCGCAGCTAAAGGTCCGCTGCCTCCTCCGTGGGCCGTCACGATTGGGCAATGTAAACAAGTTTGACAAGCTCCATTCAAATAAATATCAATTCAAAGCTATTTGTGGTATGGGCAACGAGGGAGTGAGTGCCTGCTGATGGTCTTAAATCGCTCTCAATTTCGGAACAAACTACAAAGGCAACGATTTTTCTAATGCGTGCCAGGTGAAGTGAAAGCATTTGGACAAGGTAAGCCTCATAAAACAACACTGCGATTTCAGACTGAGAGGAGCTATTGCAACTATGACACTTCAGCCTATTATTGCAAGTAATGGGGTTAAAGCTACACGAACACTTTCACTATTGTTTTGTTGTGGGTGCACCTGACGCACGCACGTTTTTCCACAGGCGGCGGTGCGCAGACATGCCTCAGGTCTCGGCCACAGCGCTCCTCCAACTCGCGCTGCTCCTGTCCGCCGTGCCCGCGCAGTACTTCATCTCCCGCTGGTACGGCACCACGGCCCCGCAGCGTTTCCACGCGACCAGCAGGTACGGCCACAAAGAAAGCAATAAATGGGCAAAAAGCGTGTAGGTATAGAGGGAAAGGAAATGCAATTGGCAGAGGAGGAACTCGAGCAGCCTGCCACCTGAGGGTCCCTGTGTGTCTTATTGTGTATAGCACCAGTGGCCTCCTATATGTCTCAGAATTATTCAATCTTTTTTATTTCCTCTATTTTATTTTATGCTATACTTTATTGGAGTTAAGTTTCTTTGTACACAGGCTTCTCAGGATTTGGAAAGACTTGAGGTCGTCCTACCTGAATGGCACTGCGTGGACGGCGTGGATCGAACAGCACTTCACCCAAATGATGTGAGTCTGCATTTGGGAAAGAAATTCACTCTAGACTGTGCACTTAATTGTGTATGTGTGAGGTATTTTTTTACTAGCCTATTTTTTTCTTTTAGGTTTTCCCTTGGTTTCGTGAAGGAACCTGACGATGAGCCTCCAACGGCACCTGCCATAGAAAACATGATTTTGGATAATGACCAAGGGTACTTTGGAGGTAAGGAATAAGTAGTCTATTTATAGAAACTGCTGCTGATGGTTTTGCTGCCGCGATGGAGATGAAAGGGAGGGGGATAGCAGCGGGATAACAGAGTGGGGGCCACAACAAAAGGTCACTATAAAACCCCTTTAGGAAAAAAGGTGCATGCAGTTCAAAGACTCTTAACATTTCCTGATATTTGAACATGAGGATACGCAAATATGAGCAAAGACTAAATGATACCAACTAGCTACCCATCAAAAATGATATATTTGCACTAAAGACGGTAAAGGACACAAACAAACAAAAATGTGGATTCAAAGTCATCCCAGGAATGAGAAAAGAGGATTTGCAACTACAAAGTCTAACCCTTTTCCCGCCTAATCAGCCTCAAAGATGGTCCGCAAACCCCGGCCCCCGTACGTGTTCCTGCGGGTGGGAGAGGTCGTCATGGAGTCAAAGGGTCACATGATCGGGGTGGTGATCAGCTGGGACCCTGAGCTGAGGGCCCCGACGGAATGGGTCGACCGGATGTACTCCGACTCTGTGGCAAGTGTTCAATACGCTCGCAGACAAACAATAGCTAACAAGGCATGCTTTGTATTATTTTGAGCTCCACAGCGGCTATAAGCGTTCAAATGTATATACAGGACTTGTTGGTTCTTATGATATCCATGTTTGCAGGGCATAAAAGCAGAGAAGACCCCTCATTACAAAGTGTTATTTAGTGGACCTGAGGCGTCCTCGTTGCTGGTGGCCTATCTCCCTCAGACACACCTCGAGCGGATCAGCGGAGTAAAGGTGGGCGCCGAACCAAACGTTACAGTTTCTGTCAATCCCTTTTGTAATCTTACTTTACTTCGCTTGACCTGGTTAACATCTCTGTAATGACTGGGTTTATCCACATGAAAAATATAATAATCGTCTCATAAAAGCATAATGAAGGTTGAGAATTGCTGCTATTGAATAAGACTCAATTTGAATATTGTCATCCCATTGTTTTGCATTGAGACACATTGGGCGTGTCTCGATTTGAATGTGGACAAACACTAAACCAGTCATCAGCATATGTCTCAATGGATTGTCCAGTTTAGTTTATTACTGTATGTCTGGTTATAAATGATTAACAAACTTTCCATTTAAAATGAAGCTCAGGTGCAAGCAGAAAATTGGTTTATAAAATAGTATTCAATTGTATCAACAATATACACAATGTATCATACACAATATACATTTTCTTTCATTTCACAAGAGCTGCGGGGCACCTCATGCACTGGAGTAAACATAAAAAGTGTCTCTGAACAACAAATCAAAAAAGGACATACCTTAATTATTATAATGCATTTGCCCCACTGCAACAACTTTACTTGTTTTTAGATCTATGGTTAAGAATCCTCATAATAGTCCTCACATTAGTTTTTAAAAGGTAGTCCTTCCTTTTAAAAACTATTGTAGTTTTAGATCAATTAAAACTATCAAAATAAATCCAAGAAATGTATGGCAAAAGCAACCGTTAACAGTTATTTTAATATTGCATTTTTTGACATTTCCAGCCGAACATTCCCACGTTGGACAATTACTTTACACATTTTGACGGCGAGCGGTTTGTGATGCAGCCGTGGCTCAGGGCGCTCTTTCCTGAAGACGAGGACACGGACGACGTTCCCACATAGACTGCACTATTTCAATGCAATGCTTAAGAGGTCAAAACATGAGGAAGAATCAACATAATGAATGTGAAAAACGGATTTAAATACAGTATTTTTTAAATAAAATGCACTTTAATTCTAAAAAAGGTCCTCCTGAGTTATCAATGGAAAAGTACTTTCTTTCTGAATCCATCTCTGAGGCCGAAAGTGACAGAAACGTGTGAAAAAGCCGTGATGAAGGGGATTTGCGGAAGATTTGTAAAAGTCCTCTGCTCACTTTCATTGTTTAAGTCACTTTGTATTTCTCGGACTTCATCCTCCACGACCAGGTGAGGAGATCCAAGAGTCTGTCCCAAGAGCTCACTGATATCGTTGGCCTTCAGTTTGGCGTTTTCTACTGCGGACGCACAAACCCGTCTCCTGGAAGTGCATGTGTAGGACAGTTATTAGGGATGTAATAACAGCAATATTGCGATCCCGCTACATAAAAAGTCTCACGTGCCATACTAATGTAAATACAGTATGGCACAAATAGAGGAGCAGGATGTCCGCCTTAAATACTAGAAGTTAGTTTGGTGGGAGACGAGGGGCAGATTTGAGGACGTAAAGCTCCAAATATCTAACTTACTAAGTCTCATAGATCATTTCCCACTTCAAATTGTAATGCCTTCACTGTAAATGGACTAGCAGTAGGTTGCATCTTAATCCAAATCACCTTTTTTATGTGGAAAAAAAGTTGATAATAGTGCGTTTTTGACCTTTCAGTGACCCAGCGGCTGGATGGATGGTTAATATGGCGCCTTTACTTTCCAGCCCAGTGGCATCTAGGATGCTCCAGGATCAATTGTTTTAGAGGGTTTCTGGTAGGTTTTCTCTGCTGATGGAACCAACTCCATGGTTACACATACAGTACATTTAGTAGAGAAAACCTACCCTGCCCCGGGGTAGACTGTCAGAAGTGGGGCTACAGTTCCTACGACCACCATTCACTAGGGCTGGGCGATATGGACCAAAAGTCATATCCCGATATATTTAGGTTGAATATCGATATACGATATATATCCCGATATTTAAAAAAAAAAGTGAGAGCTGTGAAATGAAATGTTAAGTCAAAGTCAAAGCCAAATACGAGTAGTTTTACTGAAAACTCACTATAAAATGTAAACATAAACACTGTATAACAAAGCTCTGTAAGGTGCACATTTAAATAAAAAAATATCTTGGATAAAAATAGCCTATAAATAAAATAGGTCAATCTTTTTCTGAGGGCAGCATTTATATATAAAGAGATAACAAAATAAAGTGCTCAGTTTAAGATAAACTTCATTAAAAATCAGCTTGAGATTACCTGTTTCTTTTTGTTAACTTAATAGCTTATCTAGTATGTTCATTAACATGCACTGTCCCGACCAAATAAACAATAAAAATCTGAATTTGAAATATCCCGATATATGCGATATGGTCTAATTCCATATCTCATTTAAAAATATATCGATATATCATAAATATCGATATATTTATGATATAGCCCTACCATTCACCTACTCGCACACCACATTCATTCATAGGTAATAGGGTTGAAGTGTCTTGCCCAAGGATACAATCCAATAGACAAAAACAGTGCACTCCAGACTAGCAATGCAGAGCGTCTAAATTTTAGTAAAAAGCTGGAGGCACTTTGAATTTGCAATTTTTCCGGTTTATTATCATCACCAATGTGGATTGAGTCTTGATTGTCAATGCTGCTTATTTGAGTCAAGATGATCCTGGGTCAAAATTGCAATGCCAAGAAAAAAAATCTACTGTAATTAATTTCAATTTGAGATCATAACGTTTTCACTAAATTCACCACTATTTGTCAGCGTATTTTGGTGGTAAATGTCGAGTGGTTAATACTGCTAATTTAAGATATGTCAGCAGTTGTTAGGGGGTGTTTCACCTGAGCTGGCTGAGGCATTCTGGGCTGTGGTAGTAACGCGGAGATCCTATAACGACGCTCTTGTCTAGTTTCTCCAGCAGCACGCTACAAGCCTGCACCATCTTTGTGGAGTCAGAGAAGGTCACGTTTACCTGTAAAAAAAAAAAAAGAAAAGAAAATGTGCTTGTTTGTCAATATGTAAAGTCATCTGTCAGGTGCAAGAAGATCACATTTTCTACCTCTGCGTTCATGAGGTACTGGTCGCCTTCTCTGTGGAGGAACTTGTGGATCATTGTGTCTTCATCTTTGACTCCATGTTGTCTGAAAGATCAGTTTGACTTAAATTATCTTCATTACAATAAGAAACAACTGATAAAAAGGGTGCATAATCAAGTAATTCGTGGAGTTTTATATGTATTTACTACAACAGAAGTATCACCTATAACTCAATTTGGCTGAAATGTGTAATTAAGTTGGTCTTTGTGTTAAATTCGTGCATTTTGGTGTTTTCGTAATATTATCTCTGACTATTGATATGCCTGTTCATATGATAGAAAGAAATAAACAAAGGTATGTAGTAATAACTAATATTTGGTTTGTTATTGGGGAATTTGTTCCCCAATAACGCTCACGGCTTCCGTAGCTCATTTCAAACTTTTAAAAGGCGAAAGATTTACATATGAAACACGTAACGTTAGACTGGAAAATGTAAATAGTAAAATAGCTAGCTTGTTGGGTTAGCATTCAGATTTACACCAGTGAGTCGGCAGCCTGTAACTTCTACGGCTCTTTTCTGTACTTTTTTGGTAAACAGTCTTGTCACACACACAAAAAAATATTGTTTTTGCCTGATATTTGCCTAACGTCTTGACTAGCACCCTGTCGATAATGTCATACATCCATGATTTTACCGGACACACTGTAAAATATAGTCGAGTCGCCGGGACACGCTGTTCGTCGCGTCGTTGACCGATTCTTTGCTGCTGCTGAGCCAGACCCGGACAGAGGCGCGGTCCGCGGGGACACTGAGCTCCGCCGTGCCCTTCACCCGGAGCTCTCTGGGCCGGTAAGCAGAGGAGGAGAGTGTCCGCAAGTCCGCTGCGGCTTTCTCCTTAAACTCAGGGGCAGGAGCCGGTGAAACGGAGGCAAACACACTGCTCGGCTTGTCCATGGCGGGGACCGACCATGGGACCGACATAGTAGATCCATGGAGACCGAGGTCCCAGGATTCAAATGAGCTTCCCGTTGCTATGGCCGCCGCAATGCACGATGGGATTTGCAGTTCACGACTCATTGAAAGATAAATTATGTTGTTTTCGATGAGTTTATGGCTTTTTATGAATTCGTACAGCTGGGTTTCATTCAACAAATAACAATGGAAGCCTATTTCTGCCATCTGCTTAAAAAAGGAAGCGTAAATTTCGAAATTATAACTTTTAAAACTCTACATTTTGTATTTAAATCTTGTACTACGATTTTAAAGCTCGTGTCCTAATACAACTTGTAATTACAAGTTTAACAGTATGGGATGTAAACTCGAAGTATGAGATAATGAGATTTAACACAGAGTCACGCCTTTAAAAGTTTAAATCTCTCAGTATGAGTTTAAAAGTCATAATTTTTGATTTAAACATTTAAACTCACAATTATGACTTCCTGTTGAGCTTTTATTTCATTTTATTTCTTTAAGTTGACGGAAATAGGCTTCCCTAATAAACTTAAAACTTGTCATAGGTTACCGCTGCCATTTGTAAACACTAGGTGGCGACAAAGTTCACTAAACAAAGAATGGTGTCAACAAATCAATAATGACACTCGCTGATTGAAGATGGGATAGGAGTAGAACAATAAACTATCATCTCATTATAAACATTAATAGCCCAACCAAACTATCATATGTTGTTATTTAAAATGTAAATATTGCAGTCCATTTCAGGGTGAAATAAATATTTATAATTCCAAAACTGTTTCTCTGCGTCTGTCCCTTGAGTATAATGGCTCTCAAACAGTGGTGCATGTATATCAGGAGGTACTCAGGGTCATGTGCAATTTTTATTTTCTATTAGAGAAATATCATCTACTGTCTGTACTGATGCTTTTGAGTTTGAGTACAGACAGTTTGACGGCCTACATTAAATCTATTTTAAATCCTCTAGATCTTGTTTAATCCTGATTTGATCTTGATCTAGGCCTGATTGAATTTGAAAGGTGAAATGTTGAGGTGGTAAATGTGAAAAGCGTGAGAACCTCTGCTTTAGGTAAATAATAATAATAAAAAAAAGGCTTGTGTTTTATAACCACAAAACCAGCCTGAGTTCTCGCAGTCTTTTCCAAGTTGTTCTCAAGTTTAGAGGCCAATTCTCTTGATGTTACCAACCCCTAAACAAACAATCGTAATTTGCTTCAAAGGTCTTCTTCCCATTAAAGTTATTACAACAATCAGCATGTAATCCAGTGCATATTTTTTTATGACTGGCATGACCTGATGTGCTGCAGCGTTTTGTGCCCCTGGGTCAGAGCGTCTTGGTCTGATGAAAGAGGCAGGGGTCGTGGAGACTATGTGGAAACAGATTACCCCATAATGGCCTTTTATACCGTTGATGTCTCTCATTCTTGCAGATGAAGTCATGAGCGATCAGCGCTGGAGGGCCTGCGTTTGCCTCTACAGACCACAATCAAGGCCCACGTGGTTTTATTGCACTTTTATTTTTCATATTGTCCCAGAAATCTCCTGGCTCCCTCCTGCGCCCGTCGCTATAAATTGTATATTTTTACTGTATTTCCTTTGCTCCACATTTTTGATGGGAGGCGATAAAACTTGCAGCGTGCTCTTTGTGTGTCCACAGCTGTCATCTGACGTTATATTGTTGAAAGGAGGGGGGGAAAAGAAGGGAAAAAAAGTTTCATTTCTTCGCTCTTTCACTCGCTGTTAAAAACCAGATGGTGATGGATTGAAAAACAGGGATAAGTGGATGATTTTAGTGTTTACCTCTGCAGAGTGGTCCATGCACGGGTTTATTGGGTATAAAAAGTTATAAAAGGCTCTGGTTAACAGCGCGTTCAGGTGGAGGATCTGGTTTTAGCGAGAGGAGGTGTGAGTCTGTCAGTGTGCATAAGGGCGAGAGGCCACTCGAGGCAGAATAAGTTCAGATTGTGTTATGGCATAGCTTGGTGGATGTATTGCGTGTGATGGCGGAACTGTCACGGTTAAATTACCTTTCTGCGTGGTGTTTGCATGTGCCCCTTTTGTCTGGGTGGGTTTTGATTTCGCTCAAATACCTCAAACATGCCCAATCGATATATTGAGGCAGGAATATATCACGGTAAACGATATTATAGACTGTTTTAAGCCACTGAAGCTGTTTTATTCCAAACAATGAAAGAAGAAGCCACTCAGTTATGTTGTTAGTTGTATCCAAACTCATTCTTAACTTTTCTAACATATTTGTAATGTCCCGATTCTTCACAGGGACGAGTTCATAGGCACATTTCACAATTTGCAAGATCACTTTTCAGGATCACTGTCACAGAAATACTAGAAAACATACCTCATGAAATTGTTAAAAGTGCTTTGTAATTAGATGCGCCGTGTTTTTACCACAAATGTCTGAGTTTACAATATAGACAAGGAGGACAAAACTAATTTTGTTCCACTGCTAGAAAAAAAAAGGTATAATGCCTTTAATATACGGCATAATAACAAACAGTTACTATAAACATGAGACACAATTTACTATTTAATTAAAAATAACCGAGTAGTCTATTACAATAAAAAAAAAGTGCACATAAATGTACAGCCAATAAATATTGAAACCCAAAAAACATTTGTTAAACAATATGTATATAGTAATTTACTGCGACAGTCTTAGGTTAATTTTGTTTTGTTTGTTTTTACTTAAAAAGTTGCATAGTGCACCTATGCAACTTTTTAAGTGAAAGAAAAAATCTTAATATTTGTGTATATTTGACCTTGTAGTGACTCAGTGACTTTATGGGTGCAGCATGGCACCTTTGCGTCCGCTCACAGTAGCGTCTATGATGCTCCAGAATCAATTGTTTTGGGGTTTCTGACCAGTTTCTTGTACGAATCCATAAGAACAACTGATCCTGGAGCGTCATAAAGGCCACTGTGAGGGAAAGCAAAGGTGCCATGCTGCACCCATAAAGCCACTGAGTCACTACATGGTCAAATATACACAAATATTAAGAATTCTTTTTTCACTACAAAAGTTGCATAGTGCACCTTTAAGTCCAGGCTATACTGAAATCTAAAGCTCACTCTGGAGATCAGGCCTGGTCGCCCTTTGCTTCTGAGAAGTAAAATAAAAATTACAACCTAGGCCATGGATCAGCAACAGAAAGAGCTCATTCTACCTAAAAATTCTCATCTGTCACAACCTGTTTTAAAATAGCATATTTGCATATTCCCCTCCTGGAACCGCCACCTTAACGTGGTGGAGGGGTTTGAGCACCCAAATGATCCTGGGAGCTCTGTTGTCGGGGGCTTCGTGCCCCTGGTAGGGTCTCCCATGGCAAACAGGTCCTAGGTGACGGGTCAGACAAAGAGCGGTTCAGAAGCCCCTTATGAGAGACCAACAGGCCCGGTTAGAACCATGAGGCCGTCCTTCTGTGGACCCACCACCTGCAGGAGGAGCCATAGGGGCTGGTGCAATGTGATTTGAGCAGCTGCCCCCACGACCCGGCAACGGAAAATTGGAAGAAAATGGATGGATGGATGGATGGATATTTACAGTGAATGTGAGGTCTAAAACAAGGCTAGACTTAGACTTAAACAGCCACTGTCTCCATATACGATTCACTAAAAGCAAACTCTACCAGATCACCTTTGAATAGAAGCCAAAGAGCCGCATGTGGTTCTAAAGCTGCAGGTTGCAGATGCCTGACCTGGGCCAACACTGATAATGTGTTTAAGCTCATGATCACTGGAAGAAAGTAGTTCTTCATTATTTATATCTGGAGAAAAACTAAACTTTCGGATTATTTTTGAAAGGTACAGTTTGTCAATTTAACCCGAAACAGTGAGATGTTTGTGGATATTGTTCGTAGTGCTTGAACTCGCCTGTTTCTCTATGCTATTTGGAATTGAAATATTTCACTTTTTATTATTATTGACATCACTAAAGAAACAGCTGGGCAGTAATATTTGCTCCATTCCCTTGATTTGGTGAGTGATTTTATGGCCCATTCATGACTGTGTAAACTGCAAATACTCCCTTTTACATTTCAATCCCTTATGTGCAGCTATATTCAACGATATTCAGAGTGAGATTTTGACCTCATGTGCAGATAACCGTTCTCTGAGTAGAGCTTGTAAGCCGCTGTCGCTGCCTGTGGCGTGTTCATTTGAGGTGACAGATGAGAGGGTTGTGTCGGTCTCTCTCTAAAGCCCTGGGCTCTGGCTGGACCTGTTGTTAGGAGCTCGTAAAGACTCGACATCTGTTTACACAGGACCACAGTATTTGCAACATGGACGCGGCCCAAATAAACACCCACAGTAATGCTGCTAATGTGGCCACACTCACAGGTGGATGCACTAAAATACCCCCCCCCCCCCCACACACAATCGGGACAGGAGGAGCGGCTCGACTTTGAAAAATAGTGCAAAAATAGTTGGAGCACATAAAAACTCAAATGACTGTAAAATGTTTACGTCAAATATGCTTCCTTTTAACCTCTTACCCCTTGTCTCCTGTTCAACTTGATCCAAATCTAAAGGTTTTTTAACTGGAGAGCAACAGTGTAACTCCTCATTTGAAAGAAAACTTTTTATTTTATATCGTGTTTTCGCAGGTTTTTTGTCCCTTATTTTCCCTGTGTTTTAGTTGTTGTTGTGTTATAGTCACTTTTCTGGTATGTTTTTGTCGCTCTTTGGTCACTTTTGGTTGCATTTCATCCTCGTTTTCGGCGCTACTTTGAAGAAGAAGCTTTTAGATTTGGGTAAAACCAAACTGGAGAAAATGTCCTTGTTGCGGTGGGGGTTATGAGGTCAATAATAATAACAAACACGGTACAGGAAAGATAAGAAAAGAAACATTTAGTGTGTTGTGCATCACTAAATAATGCTATATACTAGAAATAGTTACATACAAGGGCTGCACACTTTTCTGACAAAATTTGCAATTGTGATTAAAGTAAGAAAGATTTAGTTTGCAATACACCTTTGACATAAGGACATGTTTACAGAGGCCGAGGCTAGCAGGCTATAGGGCTGGGTACCGCTAAATTTTTTTCAATACCGGTACTTTAACGATTCTTGGTTTTCGATACCGATACCTGAACGATACTTTTTCCGATACTTATATGTTTTATGGTTGTCATATAGAACCATAAATGTTAATTTATTCTTTATCCTTCAGTTTAATTTATTTTGCATTTGTATCATTTGTTACAGTATCAACAGTTTTGTTCTCAATTCTTAACCAATTTTCTGAAGTTTTTCCCAAAAGTTTCAATTTTTTTTCTTCAATTTTTTCCCCTAAAATTGCCAGAATTTTCTCAAAATTTAATGTTTCCCCCCAATTTTTCCCCCCAATTTTCCCCCACATTTTCATTTTTTTTTCATGTTTTTTCCCAATTTCTTACCCAAATTTACCCACATTTTTCCACTTGTTTTTTCAATTTTTCCTCATTTTTTCTTAATTTTCCATATTTTTTCCAACCTTTTTCTCAATTTTGCCCCTACATTTTCCAAGTTTTTCCCCCAATTTTTTAAAATTTTTTCCCAATTTCTTCCCCCAATTTACCAAAATTTCCCCCCTTGATTTTCCCTTTTTTTCCCCACTTTTTTTTCAACTTGTGTTTCGCTGTCTTATTTCTTTTAAATGTTCATAAATATACATAAAGATTTTACATTTTCTTTTCGGTACCTGCTTTCGATCCTTTTTTCCCCGATACCACACCTAGCAGGGTATATCAATCCCAAAGACTGATCTTTCTCATTTTCAGATGACATTATCTAAGTGCTGTGACAGTACAGTTCTGTGTTCTGGGTCCTGTCCTGCAGAGCCCTGTAATATTAAATAGTAAAAAGTGGCTGCAGTGGATTGTGTTTCTCAGTGGGAGCGGGCGGCGGGCTCCGGCAGGTGTCTGTGCGACTCTTCTGAGCTGTATTAATATTAATGGCGTGTGTGAGCAGCGCTGTGCTATTGATTATCTGTTTATTACAATTCATCGCCTCTGCTTTTCCACGCGCTGCTCGGGCCGTTTCCACCTTTTCCATTCCCATTTCTCCTCTTTTTCCTGCAAATGTGTTTTTAAGGCCTGGTTGGGTTTCAGGGCTCTATTAAAAGTTCAAAGGAAGCGTTTACTACTGTAACTGGAGCTAGTCTGCGCCGAGGTTTCCACTAATGAGTGGGCCCTCGAACGCACCGCACGTACACACTTAAAGAGCGCACACTGAACGCAACACATGTTTCCCTCATGGCGGCTCTTCCACAAAGTCCATTGTTTCTGATGGAGTCATGTCTTCGGCCGCGCCAGGCATCTATCAGGGGCTTTCAGCGGCATAAACGGCTTTTCACTGGAGACATTTGGACATAAAATCACCGGGGTTTGACTCTCATCACGGTTTAACAATGTCCCTAAAACTGTGACAAATTATAAACGTCCTGTGACGCATCAAAGGGGCCTTTTAGATACGGACTCTGGTCATCATCCACGGATTATGGGCGGATGTAAAAGACCCTAAATTAGGCTAATGTAGAAAGTATTTTACCCCGTTTCTGTATACATCATTAACCACGCAAAGCTCATGATCGCTAATGGAGTTTTTGAGTTTCATCCTGCTTTAGTATATTCCCTCAAAAGGCGCCGAAAACCCAGCTTTATTATGGTTTATTACCTTCTTGTTTAAGCCATAGAATCTGGCAACCCACTCTCCAGTTTGGCTTTACCCAAATGCAAAAGCTTCTTGAAAAGTCAAAATAGCGATTAAAAACAAGGATGAAAAATGCAACAAAAGAGTGATAAAAACCGGACAAAAAAGTGACAAAAACGAGACAAAAAAAAGCAATGACAAAGTGACAAAATTAGGCGACAGAAAAGGGACAAAAAATGTGACGAAAATGCAACAAAAAAGCAATGGAAAAGAAAAAAAATCTAAACATGAGGAAAAAGATCCATTTACAGGTAGATGAGTTTTGTTGGCTGCACTGGCCTTTAGGCTGTGACCTTTTAGATTTGGGTAAAGCTGGACTGCACTAAGGAGTTACACTGTAAAATGTAAAATTTGTTTCAACTCAAAAACTCATTCCAAGGGCTGCCAAGAAATTTTATGTGTAACCAATAACCATTTTACAATCTAGTCGATTTGAAATTTGAGATTCACCTCTTTCGTTCAATTGTATTCTTAGGTTGACATAACTGTTTCCAGTTGTCTGAAGTGAAAAACGTCAGTTACAAATTAAATCAGTTGTGTCAACCTAAGTTTTTCACTTCAGACAACTGGAAACAGTTATGTCAACCTAAGAATACAATTGAACGAAAGAGGTGAATCTCAAATTTCTAATCGACTAGATTGTAAAATGGTTATTGGTTACACATAAAATTTCTTGGCAGCCCTTGGAATTAGTTTTTTGAGTTGAAACAAATTTTACATTTTACAGTGTAGTAACCGAATAAGTATTATTATAAACAGCTTTTACATAATATAAAAAGGTGAAAATAAAACAAAAACATCTGCCACTTCCAAACTGGGCACTGACATCTAAGGCTTATAACAAACACAGCACATGGCGATCCGCTGACCATTGTTTGACAAGATGCTTCAAGTACATGATTGTTTTCGGGCTCCACTTTGCGCCGTAGCCCTAAGGGTCCGCCCCCCCCCTCCTTCTACAAACACTATTAGAACAAGTTAGGATTGACTATTGTTTGTTGAGTCTTTGTGGTTTTGCCCGTCCTCCTGTCTGCTCCAGTGGACGGTCTGACATACCGGAGTAAACACAAAAACAAACATGGCCGCTGCTCTTGAACCATTCGGCTGTTCCACTTTTGGGTGCGGACAGAGGCAGGCTAACACGTGTCATTATTTCCCCTGAAATAATGACACAACTTGGATTAGTATCGCTTTTTTTGCGGCAGAATGAGCGGGCTGAGATTCACTGGGAGATGTTTTGAATGAACAAATCATGCACATGTGTCTAAACTGACCCAATATCAGCTCCTTATGTGAGAATTATGAGCATGTTGAATGTCCAGTGTACAAGCTATATGAATATCAGTGAGCCTTTGTGAGAGCCATTTCCTCCTTTCCCTTTTTGAAAACTTGTAGCTTTACGAGTTTGTAATACGTCAGTCAGGGATTATTAAGATAATGTTATACAAAGCCTTCACTTTCCCCCCTTCATTTCGTTACCCCTGTAATCATCACTCGGACATGTAATATGTATAGACATGGACGCGCAGCTCTAAATATAAATGCCGTGTAAGAGTGTTTTGATCATGCTATGGCGATATTAGCTTGGTTGGTTCTTTAATATGTGCAGAGAGAGGCTTTGATGGGTGTTTCATACAGGCTCGGCGGACATGATGGAACCTCTAAAACCGTTAGTTATGAGCGAGTTGGCTGCGGTTCTGCCTCGAGGGGGTGAATCTCCAGCCGTGAGCTTTGACCTTACCACTTAACTCCCTCCATATTGCTCTCAACACTTCTTTCCTGGATCCTGTTGCGTTTCAGGTCGACAATATGGATGGGGAAATAAAGAGCTTGTATCGATTTTTCTTTTTTTACCCCACAGTACAGACATTATCGGTCAATGTTTGTGGTGCTGTACATGTAATCATCACAATGTCTATTTGTGTTATACATTTGAGCTACTTTTGTTGTTTTTTGTACCACTTTTTATGTGTCTATTTAAGTATTCAAGTAAGTATTTAAATGTCATAAGCTGAACTGAGCATCACTGAAGCAGGAATTTAACAGGGTATAACATTATAACATGGTTAAAAATCTCAAAAAAGTGTGGTTTGCATGATGTAAAAGGCTCTTTGATGAAATACCTATAAATTATTATAAGTGACAACACTTTGCATTCCACTTAAAGAGCCCATATGGCATCACTCAACATGAGATATTATCTACCTGACATTTAGCAACTGAGGGCGACAGTGGCATAGACGGCAGAGCGGGTGTTCGAATGCCGGCTCCTGCATTTGCACGCTGTCGTTGTGTCCTTGGGCAAGACACTTCACCCACCTTGCCATCAGTGTCTGTGTACACTGGTGTATGAATGAGGGTGTGAATGGGTGAGTGGTTCCTTGCTGTAAAACGCTTTGAGCGCCTAATGTAGGAAAAGCGCTATATAAGTTGAGACCATTTGATTTGATTTGATTTATTTGAGCTATTATTTACAGTGCGTTATTATTTACAATATTTACAACATTACATTTACATTAACACAAAAGAAACCAATAAAAATAAAAATAAATAATAACTCAAAAGGAGTAGGCCGAAGCAAGAAATCTTGTAAGTGCCTACCCCAAAATACAATACAATACAAAACAAATAGAAAACTTTGTGATTTCTGAGTGTATTTACTTTAGTTTTATATTTTTCTCTTATTTTTTTTATCATTGCTTATATTACCATACTAGTCACCATTCTATTGATTTACTTATTGTTTAAGTAGTCAGAGTGTTTTAGATATACATATATATACACACATACAGACATGTATATATACATACACATAGATTACTAGCGCACATATTTACCATTTACAATTTGAGATAGCAATACAAATACAATTCAGCATAAACTCTTTTGCGAGAGCTGTAAAGCTTTGTTTTGTTTTGTTTTTTTGCTTTTTTTAACATAGAATGTAGTATAATATTATTGCTCATTATTGCTAATGGACTCTGTGCACATTTTGTACTCTCCTGCAGCGTGATATTAATTGAGGCAGTATAGCACTGTGCGTTCAGTCCTATATACCTGGCCCTGCGCAGGAAAAAAGTAATGTTAGTTTTGTAAAATTACTTTGGTTTGAGTAATTTGATTGTTTGATTTATTGTAAATTATTTGGCAGTGGTTCTCGGAAACGAACAAAAAAACAAGATGATATATATATATATATAATATATATATATATATATATATATATATAAAAAAAGCAGTGCTTCAGGCAGTGCAGGAACATTGACCTGATAGCCCTTCAAGCAAGAAATGACAAGCTCTTTGCTAGAGGTTTTCCCTCCGTGAATGTTACATAAAAAATAATCATTGAAACCTTAGTTGTTGCATATTGACTGTTTAAGAATAAAATAAATCACTATTTATCATATTGGGTCATTCTGTTCGGACGTCCCATCTCTGTCGTATTGTCATAACTTTGGCTCTCCCACCTGCCCATACTTTTGGCTTGCATATGATGCAGAACAGAGGATACTTATCCCTCTTCATGTGGAAGCATAGCCTATAATGTCTTGACTGATGGCAAATAAACTTCTCTGGCATAGGACGTCCAGACTCCTGCCTATTTTTTATCTATCCTCTCAGACATTTGTATTGTTTTTCCCCCCATGTAACTCTGACTAACCAAGACACCACTTTTGGTCTCATAAACAGCATATATTGTTTACATTTAAATAAAGTTTTGTAGACCAACGTCTTCTCTCTCCTCTCCCTCCTTCATCATTCCTCTTTCCACTGGGGAGTCTGCAGCTCGTTGGCACCGTGGACAATAAACACCGGCCCACGCACCTGCAGCCGGCCGCCATGACAACCAGCCCCATGTGTCCTCAACCTGTTTCCGAGATGATAAACACATACGCACATATTCGTATGGTCCACGGGGGCAGAGGTCGGGGAACCCCATTTCCTGTCCAGACAGAGCAGGGGCGCGCTCACTTCCACCCATTGATAGTAAACACAGAGGAATCAGCTCCGAGGCTTAGTGGAAGTGGGGTTAGGGGCCGTTTAGCTCCTGCGTATTAGAAGGTCAACAGATATACTTCCTGCTGGGTTTAGGGGTATTCACTCACTTTCAATTTTATAGAGGGCTATCTGTCTGTCTGTCCATCTGTTTGTCTGCCAGCCCGAAATGAAATAATTGCTTGAATTGTATTCTGCTGATAAAATGATTAAAGCTGCACTATACTTGAATTAAAGTAGTTGAGTGAAATCCCTCAGTTGTCGCCTCAGTGCGCTTCTAGCTTCTGGCTCTCACAGACCCTCCTTCACATCCCATTGTCTACTTGAGAGTTGAGATGTGAACAAGGCTAACACTGTGCTAATATAGCCACTGGTTTCTGTGTTGTTTATATTTAGACACACAAAAGTAAGTAAGTAAGTGCTTTATTTGTCCTTGTAATATTGCATAGATCAGATGTCGGGGTTGTCCTGAGCCGCCATTGTGGGCCAACCTGACCAGCATGTTTTTGGAGGGAGTGGAAACCCGGCTGGCTGCCTTCAGTGCTCCTCTGTAACGCTGCACCGCCTCCTGGGTTTGTCCCTGTTTCAGAGCGTGGTGTCCTGCACTGGTGAGCTCCTCCCACCTCCTCCTCTCACCCCTCATCTTTGTCTTCCTCATTCTCCCCTGGCTCCGACCACATTCCTCAAAGGCGCACATGGTCTGTTTTTCTTTCACAAATGTCGTGTTTACAATGTAGAATAGTTTACAGTATTACAAGAAAATACATTGAATGATTACTATAGCTTTACCTTACATGTCATTACAATTAGACTCTAATGGAATATAATATCATTGCTCACTCATTTTTACTGCGTAAGTTCATCCCGCCTCCTGAAGGTGCACACTGTCGTTGTGTCCTTGGGCAAGACACTTCACCCACCTTGCCCCCAGTGTCTGCGTACATTGGTGTGTGAATGAAGTGTGAATGGGTGAGTGGATCCTTGCTGTAAAACGCTTTGAGTGCCTAATGAAGGTGGAAAAGCGCTATATAAGTTGAGACCATTTACCATTTTACCATTTACCATTTACCATTTACCAAAGGTTCAAAAATGATAGTCTGAAACACATTTAGCTGCAGTTTTGGCTAAAATTGCACACAATTATTTGCTCAAAAGCGGCTTGTTGTGTCCAATTTGCTTTTGAATATGGAAGTCCCCCTCATTCCTCTGTTTGATGGAATTGTACCCATTCCTGGTTATGTTATTCCCGTTTCACCACAGCTAAACTCAACATGCTACGTCTCTGAGGCCTATTGTGTAGCACAATTGGTGACCTAACATTTTCAGCACTTCCCTTTGTGGTGGTCAGCGCTCGACTTCATTTCTTTCCCTGACTCGTTCCCCCTTTAAAAATATTCTTTGGTGGCTTCATGATTTACGCTGCGTTTGTGATGGCTGTTCATTCTTGCATTTCGTAACAAGACCTATTTCTCACCGGAGCCCAACATTTTGTCTTTTAAATCTCTGTGAGGTTAGCGTTTCCCCGTCCTCCAGAGTTTCATTAGCAGTGAATGGACCTGTGTTTCAAAAGCTCTGGCGAACGCTGTTATTTTTATTAAATCGACGTATTTTCTTAATGTCGCCAAATATATCTTGATACGATTTCGTCCATTTTCATCCCCTGCCATTAGCTGCCCTCAAAAGTGGACACATCCCTTTTAAACAGTGCTTTTCCTTGCTGAATATGTTTGACTGTGTGGTAATGGCCCTCGCTGGGTTGAGATTAATGTGAATACTTATTGATGTAATGACGAAGCCTTGAAAGAGCTCTCTCTGCTTGTGGTTTGGGCTCGGAGCATGTGCGGCTAATGGACTCTGTGCACATTTTGTACTCTCCTGCGGCACACGTGATATTAATTGAGGGAGTATAGCACTGTGCGTTCAGTCCTAGATACCTGGCCCTGCGCGGCAAAAAAGTCATGTTAGTTTTGTAAAACTACTTTGGTTCGAGCAATTTCATTGTTTGATTTACTGTAGATTATTTGGCAGTGGTTCTCGGAAACGCAAGATACTTTCAGGGCCACAGGATTTTACAAAAACAAAACAATCACTTTTGATGGTCAGTCTTATGATCAGTGCTTGAATCCGGACTATGGCTCTTGGTATCATCTTGATATAATCATCTACAGTATATTCTGGGCTTGATGGTCTATAAAGACTCGCAGCCAAGCCTTCTATCCCTAATATTGTTCTGGCTAATGTACGTTCACTGGAGAATAAATTGGATTATATTCATCTGCTACGTTCTTCCCAGAAGATGGTGAAAGACTGATGTGTTTTTATTAGGGCCGGACTTTTTTCGATTAATTGCGATTAATTAATTACATGAGGTTTAGTGCGATTAAAAATATTAATCGAAATTAATCACACTTTGCTTTCCACACTTCAGTTTCCTTTTTCCTGCAGACGCACAATTAATGGCAATATTGCACTGGTCTGTTGGACTTGGTGGAACAAAAATAAACAATATTTGTTGCTTAAGCTTATGTATTCAGTCACTATTCAATGGTATACTAAAATCCTTATGAAAAACAGGTCAAATATTTATATGCGATTAATTTCGATTAATTAATTACAAAGCCTCTAATTAATTAGATTTTTTTTTTTTATCGAGTCCCGGCCCTAGTTTTTATATTCACTGAGTCCTGGCTCAACTGTAAGGCGGAGTTTCACAGGTGACCCTCAGGCAGGTGAAGAATAGCGAAAGAGCCAGGGGAGAAGGAGTGGGACAAAGATGAAGATGAGAAGGAGCGAGAGCAGGTGGGAGCAGAGGAAGCTGCGCACGAGGAAGAGGAGATGGAGTAGCTGACCAGTGCAGGACACCACGCTCTGAAACGGACAAACCCAGGAGGCGGTGCACCGTTACAGAGGAGCACTGAAGGCAGCTACCCGGGTTTACTCCGGTTTCCCCTACCTCCAAAAACAAGTCGCAGAGGCTCAGGACTAACCCTGATCTACGCAATTTTGTTGTACAATTGTATAATGACAAATAAAGCACTTATTTAAAAAGGACTAGACAAACAATCATGCTACACTGCAAAAAGTAAATATCAAGCATTGGCTTAAATGTCTTGAATTGAGGAAATGTATCTTGTTTTGAGCGGTTTTCACTCATTTAGACTTTTTTCCTGATCCCACCAAGTTTACTTTGCTAGTTTGAGGACATTTCAGACTGGTTCTAAGTTAAATCTTGCTTTAAATAAGAAAGTAAAATTGCCAATGAGATAAAATTTTCTTGCCCCATTGGCAAAGAAAATTATTTGAAATAAAGACAAAATGTATTGAAATGTGTCAAAAACATCTCAGTTAAATAATCTAGGTCAAATGGCCAAATACATCTTACCTAATCAAAACAACTCAAATTTGGATTATTATGCTCAAATTGAAACATTTATACTAATCTAGTTAATTACTTTTTGCAGTGTACAGTACAAGAGGGCAAAACTGCATTGTTTTTTAATGTAAAATCATTTATATAATCAATGCGTCTCAACTCATCATACAGTATTTTGAAAGCGCATCAGTTATAAAAATCACCTATATTTCTGATGAGTTTTTAGATCTTCCTCGGAAACAGGAACAATCTGGAGCGTAATTTTGTTTTTACATGAATCGAATTGAGCTCTGTTTCCATTCACTCTTGCTGACATTATGTGCGCATAGGACCTCTCAAACCACCACCAATCATAACCCACTAATTTCATACAAGCAAGACGTATGAAGTGTCTTGCCAAAAGCCGTGTCATTTTGCACAGGTTAGGGTTGGGCTTGAACCGACGACCTTGGAACAGCCGGGACCAGTTGCGCTGAAAACGGTAAAGTGCTATAAGTTCGACTGAGAAAATAAAGTAACCACAACATGAGTCAAGTATTTTTTGCAGTGTAGGTGTGCGTTGATATCCCGCGTTCCCACTATACTTCTTCTCTTAAAGGGGCGTGCCTGTGGGAGACTGACTGAGTAAATAAAACCATAATTAAAGGTCTACCGTGCCCTGTAGAGTGCGCGCGGTGGGGGTGGCTGTATCCAGTGCGGCGATGCTAGTTTTTCAGGTGCTGACAGGGCCCCCTTTAATGGCGCTCCCCTTTTTTGTTTCAGGGCCGGGGCGACAGACTTGATCCATACGCTGTTGGCCCGTGGTGATTGACAGCCGCGCACCCTCGCAGTCAATTGAGAGCAGTTGTGGGAAGGAAAGGACCTTACAGCCTCCTGCAGCCCCGAGCCCTGAGGCGGAAAACTCTAGATCTACAAATATTCCGAGGAACGCTCTAAACATTGGTAATAATCAACCGTACCGAATTGCACTAACAACCAAATAGACAAGATAAAGCTATGTCGCTTTCAAACTGATATGTTTCGGGTGGGAAAGCATATGGGGGCTCAGAAGTTTATGGGAAATGGCCGGTGTTCAGATAGTGATGTCATGTTTGGGGAGTCAGAAGAGTGATACTGTAAAAAAAAAAGCGAGGCCAAATACAAGGCGCGCAATCTGAACAGAGAGACTCCCTTAATTATAGGGTCATGACCGGACTCATTTTGAGAATCAGTGGACTTTAAAGATAGCGCAATCAGTGTGACCAGAAAGCTGATGGGGTTTCAATTCGACATTTATAAAACATTAGCAAAGCTTTCCCAATCGTTTTCCTAATCTTCCGGCTGCCGTCTTGCCGCCGACTGTTGTCCTGGTTGTCGGACACAGAGGAGGAAGGATACGTTATGTTCCCAGGGCTGTCACTCTCTTCAATCAGACTGCCCTGTGTCGGCTCTGTCGGGGGTTGTAGTATACGTAGCAACAATAACACTGTACAGCCTTCATGTGTCTGGTTATGGTTAGGCACAAGAAAAGAATGAACACCTTAAAGACGACATAGGAAAAAGCTACATTTTTGAGCTTTTATCCATCTCCTTACCAAAGCAGTTTATTTACTTTGGTTGTTTCTTCTTCTACTGTTGAATCTGTATATTGCATCATAGAGGGAATGTGAGACTGTCCTCCTAATTTTTTAAAGGGATAATTCAGGATTTTTGACATAGGGCCTCATTTCCTAGTTACCCAGCGTGTTGTTGATGTCTGGAGACCTTTTTTTCTTAAATTCATGCAGTTCTTATATTTGAAGAGTCTAGTGGCGCTAGGCTAGGGCATGGCTAAAGCATTTCTATGGTATCAGTTAGCCTCCATTAAAAACAGTCTGACCCACTCCACAGTGCACCTGAGGTAAATCACTTATAACGCCAGACTAACCATATAAATGTCTGTGTTAATAGAATAATTTTTGAAATATAACTGACCTTGTATCACATGAATTACCGCATTTTGAGGCATTTTGTACTAGACATCGTACATGAAACAAGATCGTTGCTGTAGTTGTGCTTCGTTTCAATTAATTATATAAACAGTTCAAATGTTGTTTTGTAAGTTTGTAAGTTGGTCTGTGCTAATGTAGCTTTCTTAAATATGAGTTATAGCACATTCTTTTGTTGTTGTTTCTTTATTTTGCTGCTGTTTTTTTAATTGTTCCTCATTATTTGTTGTTAATTTGCCCTATGTTCCTTGTTTATGATTTGGTTATGATTTGCTACCTTTTAAATGCTATTGTTTTTATTTTTGGGGTGGGCACTTATAAGCCTTTGGCTGCGGCCCACTCCCTTTGAGCAGGTTAACTGCTCAAACAAATAAATAAACTAAACTAAAACTAAACTGAAGGACTATTTTCTCGCAGATCACTCCGCCGCTGCGTTAGCTTACAGCCACGAAGTTGATGCTGCTCAAATATAAGTTGTTTTAAATGCAAAATGGTTAAAATTATTCTATCGACACAGACATTTATATGGTTAGTCTGGTGTTATAAGTGATTTACCTCAGGTGCACTGTGGAGTGGGTCACACCTTAATGCAGGCTAACTGATACCATAGAAATGCGTTAGCCTTGCCTTAGCCTACCGCCACTAGACTCTTCAAATATAAGAACTGCATGAATTTAAGAAAAAAATATCTCCAGACATCAACAACACTCTGGATAACTAGGAAATGAGGCCCAATGTCAAAAATCCTGAAATATCCCTTTAAAGCCTACTGATCTGAGCAGTTTTGCACTCAAACTGTATTGTACTGATTTGTTAGCATGCCGTTACCTAAAAGCGGCGGCTTGTATTTTGTGTTTACGTGGGTAATTACCGCTTCTGCCAGTGGGCACAACTCATTGATTCAAATTATAAAACGTGAAATACAAGCAACGCTCGGGTGCCCAAAACGCAGGTTTATGAGCCACAATTATACATGATCCGTCCACTTAAAGTCCATTTTAAAGTTTTGTTTACAGTGCAATTTACACATTATTAGTGAATCTGTTTTTTCCAGCGCAGACTCTGCAAGCTCTCGTAAAAGGACGAGTTTACAAAAATAATAGGTAATACAATCTTTTATATATCAGACTGTTCTGTACGACCGCCATGCAACCTCTTGTTATGTGCTTCAGACCAAATCAGATTCACCATATGTCGAAGTAACAGAGCATTTACTGGCCGTTCTGCCCCAATGCGATCCCAAGATGTGCCGGGTCTTTCTCACTAGCGAGCGGATACGACTTTCCTACCATTTTCCTCTATCAGAACCTGCTCGACTTTAACTTTGTTTTTTGCGCCTGGCCGGTTCAGTTCGGTGCAGAACATTTGGAACTGCAGATTGTCTTCTCAGCAGCAAAGGTGTAAATCTCCTGCCCGTGCGCCGAAGGGGGAGGGTGAACTTTTTTTGTCTGCGGGCCTGCAGAACCATACTCAGCCGATCAGTAACTTTAACTCAAAACATTCGCACTCTGCCATTTGAAATCATCCATTTAATGAGTTGCTGTTCCTGTAAAAGTGGGAAAGGCCCTTGTAGATTTATTAGAAATTCCAGTGAAGACAACACTAAAGAGGAAGGACTGCTTTCTTGGAAGCATCTCAGCGCAAACATTTTGGGCAATCCAAGTCTGCGTCCTCGCAAAATGCACAAACAAACTAGGGAAATAGTTTCTTGATCCTGTTTTACGAGGGACCGAGCTTAACGTGAGGTGATTGGAGACGCGTTTTACTGCGGTGAGTCTGAAATGCCTCCAAGCTATAAAAGCTAAGTAATGCAATTTCACTTCAGTAATGAAGGTTTATGCACAAAAAACAAATGTAACACAAAGACGCCCCAACTGCAAAACCATTGTCCTTTTTGCTAAAGGTGTTGCACCGAAAGTTGCATGTCCAGTGGTGTCACAGATGAAAATAGCCTTGATGAAGTGTGAAGGAAGTTGTGGCACCGCAGTGGAAACGCTTACAGAGAAGAGTTTGGTGCCGGTTTATTTATTAGTAATGGAAGTGGGTGGCGGACATTTTGCTTTCAGATAAATTTTGTCTCTTGTAAAGGAGAGTGTCACGGCTTTAGAGATGCAGTGGTGAGATGTCCGGGAAGTGTGTTTAAGAGCCACACAATGAAATGATGCATAAAGAGTTCAGTGGATCTCATGTATCAATTTGTAAAAATGTCTTCCTTCTGCGTCAGTAAAATGTGTTGGCTATTATGCAATTTCCTTCGTGTTTCTGATGGTAAAATCTTTTAATGTGTACAAAAGATTTTGTTACAAATTGTAGTTATGAGAAAAGCCAGCAGAGAGTAGTGTCTATCTGTAGCAATGGTGCAGAGTTAATCTACTTTGAACAATCTGAAACAAAATCTATAAATGGGCCAATATTAAGGACTTGTTTCCACATCAAAAATTGCCACAAATTGCTTCCACTTTGGATTTTAACGACACAACTTTACAGTTATAGATTTGGCACGTTTCTCAACTGGAGCGAATCTCTAGACAGATACATTGCAACAGGAAACATCTCATAATGTAGTTTCTCTTTTCGGACAAATTTAGTCTGATAACATAAACACACACAAACTACTGAAACCTCCGTCACCGTATGTCTTCAACAGCCGTGTCCAACTAATAAGTCCGTCTGTTTACTCAAAATATACAGAGCCCAAAGCCTTCCTTCCCAAAGCAGCGCAGAGAAATCTGACAAGCATTTATCAAATTAAACCCCCATTAGAAGCATAAACACACACAACTGCTATTAGCAACACAAGCATGCAAGGCCTCACACTCTGTCTCACTGTCCTCCAGCGCGATATCTCTGGTCCTCAATGACATGAAATAACCCAAATAAAATGATTTGTTTCAACTTTTAATGAAAACAATAAGGAGTTTGGCCTTGTTGTAGTTTATCTATTATTATTAAAATACAATAGTACTTCTGTTGATTTGAAACATTGATCATGACACTGACTTTACAAAACATTACTGATAAGCAGTGATTAAGCAACCTGCTTTTGGGTCGCAACGTCATGGCGACTTGTAAACAACATGTCTGCGTACACTGGTGTATGAATGAGAGTATGAATGGGTGAGTGGATCCTTGCTGTAAAGCGCTTTGAGTGCCTAATGAAGGTGGTATAAGTTGAGACCATTTACCATTTACCCAGCTTTTTAAAAAGTAAACAAACAGCTAGCTTATGAAGCGTATGAGCTAAAGTCATTTGAGACCAACACATTTCTTCTTCTGAAACACCGAAGAGGCACCAAGAGCCCCCCACACCTGCAGCACAGTGGAGGCGTCACAAGAGGAGCTACAAGAAACAAAAAAGGGACAAACGAGGAGGCATCCGGGCAAGACTCACAGCTAAGCCGTCTGCTATGCTCCTCCCAGAAGATGGCGAAAGACTGAAGTGAAGAGGAGGGAGCTGTGCAGGAGAATGAGGAAGGAGGAGGTGACCAGTGCAGGACACCACGCTCTGGAAAAGGGACAAACCGAGGACGCGCTGCACTGTTTCAGAGGAGCATTGAAGGCAGGCAGCAGGTGTCCTCCGGGTGCTCCAGTTTACCAAAAACATGCTGGTCAGGTTTGCCCACAATGGCGGCGCACTCAGTCGCAGCGGCTCAGGATTAACCCAACACCTCAACTCAATTTTGTTGTACAATGACAAATAAACACTTACCTAACCCACCAATTGAGAACCACTCCTGTAATGCTGTAAAAAAAATAAGTAAACAGGTCCCAATGAACAGTTTCAGTTTGCCGGACCATGGTATAAGCGGGATAATGCACTCCGAGGTGTCCATTATCAGAATAACAGCACTCCACGTCGTCCAGTTATTTCTGATAATGGACACCTCATCGTGCATTATCCCTTACATAATAGCACCAAACCCAGCTCTCATATCAAGACGGTCCTGGCTTCATTTCCCTGCCATGTGGCTCTGTCCGTGTGGAGTTTGCTTGTTCCCTCAGTGTCTGAGTGGGTTTCCTCTGGACGCTCATATTGACCCCACCAACCCAAAAAAGCCCAATCCATACCATGTCCATATTGGTGATTCTACTGCTGTGAGAGTAAGCGTTATTAGAATCTGGTTAGTATCTTAGTATCAGTATTTGGTTTGTTGCTAAGAGTTAATGTCAAACCTTGCTGGTAATACTTTTCTTAACCTAATCCCAGTTAAAGCAATATCGCGTAACTTTGCAGGTTGAGCGTCTCTAGAGGCCACAGGCGCCACTGTCACAAAAATGTAATGATGAATTATGTGGCAAATAGGCCTAATATATAATAGCTCAAGAGGTAATGGATAGCTTCCAATCATAAAAAAGTTGTAAATGAGTTAATCTCACTTCATGTGGTTCAGTAGCTCAGCAACAGGCTTCAGTCAAATCTTAAGAGTGTGGTACACAACTTGTATTCATCATATATCATTCATCAAATCCTCCATGGTGTTGCTTCAATCAATCTTCATATTATGTCTGGACAACCTCCCGTCTAATATTCTCACACCTTTGCCCCATAAACTGACACCCGATGAGACGCCGCTTCCCCTGCCGTACCCGTATCCTCTCTCTCCACGCTTCCCTGTTAAAACGTACAGGATTTTCTTTGCAGCTACCGTAAAACTACAGGTAACACAATCTCATAAAAGGACACCGACTGGACCGCTGCAGCTGCTAGACGGATTTGACTTGTAATGTAGCAACGGAAAGCCTCCCCCAAAAAAAAGCCGAGGCACTGACATTAAAAGGACGATTTCATCCGTCTTCCTCCCCGCTTCGTATGTGTGTGTGCCGAGGGGGGGGGGGGGGGACTCCCGGGGGACGTGCGCGGGCCGGTAGCCGCGGACAGAGAAAGTTAATGGAACACTTAATCCACAGTCCATCAGCGTAAAGCAGTCATCGCGAGTTACTTTTCGGGGGGAAGTAGGTGGTGTTTGGATCCACGGGACAGGGCGCGTTTATGGGCCGTGTCCAAGGAGCGGAGGTGGAGATGAGAGCGCCGCAGAGGGCCCGAGGAGTGAGGCAGCAGACTGCTCTGAGAAAAGGATCAAGAGGAGGATGTACGAAGCTTAAAAAAAGGGAAAGAAATGGACTTAAACTAGTGGCAGTTGTTTAATATGTAGCATCAAAATATATATATTGCACCAAATAATGAGCACGTGTGGAGCATTTATTTTGCGGGAAGTCTTAGCACGTCTTTGTCAGCAACTCCTCTTCGTCGGGGTCCCATTAACACTTGTGCCGCTGCGTTCCTGTGCAGGGGAGGAGGGGGGGTGGGGGGTGCCTAATGTAGTCACAATAGGGACTTGGATCCAGAGGAAACCGGGCTCTCCGCTTCATAAACAGGATGAGGGTCCGGACCACACGCGCTGCTCCGGTTTCTGAAGTACAGTGTGATATGATTTTAGCTGCCTTGTTCGACAATTCACAAAATAAATAAATTAAACATATGTGAATAAGTGTTAATGCATTGCAAGTCTTAATTTGTTATGTTATTTGAACTCAAGGTTTATTATGCACAAACATTTAACATACTATTGATTGATAATATTGATTTTGACTGCAAAGGGTATACAGTATACAGTTCTAGATGATCAGAGGATGAAAACCTTTGTTTTTGTTTTGTTTTTTTGGTTACTAACTCCAGTGCATTTACAGTATTTTCTTTATTAATGTACTATGTCCAATATATAAATAAATAAGCTGCAGTATGTTATTTTATTTTTTTGCTTTACAACAACCTTGATCACGCTCATTACATGTGATTTAACAATTTTGTGCAGTACTACGATTTGAACTTTTATTTAACCCGTGAGGCGAGAGCGCTAATTGCTATGTTAATAATTATTTGCCATGTTAGGCAAACTAAATCATATTAAGTAAGCTTTGAGCATCACTTTTGTACAGTGCACAGTCTCATTCAAATAAATAAATGAATGAATATATAAACAATAAGGGTAATATACCAAACACATATGAGCATCACAGCGCTTACAATCTTTACCTTGATGAAGTTCAGTCATAGTTGTTTTATGAATGGCTCCGCTGTGGTTTGGCTCTTATCTCCCTCCTCCTCGGCTGGCTGCTCTTCCGACGCCTCCGCAGCGGGAAGTGAGACTCCGCTATCTCTGATAAGGGCCATTCCTACAATCCCATACTAGACACTCCTGGCACAGATGGACTTTTTCTCACTTCTTGACTTGCACGATTTCACCCTGTGGTGCATCGTAAGCTGCAGACAACTCAAAGCGAGAAGACCGAACTCTTTGTTTTGCACGTTAAAAAGATCAATGTCTAAATAACGAAGACATTGATTTGCTTATTGTAGGCGTTCAAACTGTTTACACAAAAAACATCTACAGCAGCAATAATATGGTTCAATTAACAAATGAAGAGAGGGGTTGTTTTCCTGCTGAAGAAAGATGGTTTCCTCAGTCCTTATTCTGCATCAAATTATCCATCCATTTGTATTGGATGGAATATAGAAGTCCGTGTTTCACTGACAGGAACATTTCACACATATTAAATACGCTTTATTATCTTCGCAGCGCAGCAGAAACACTAGCCTTTTTTAAAACAGGCCTACTGAGTGAAAGTATTGTCCATTTATTAACACAGTATCGGATCCACAGAGCAGCTGAATATGAATGTGGAGGCCGTGGAGCAGGTGTGACTCTGGTCAGTGCGGTGTTTTTGCAGGTGTCTTATTAGACCAGTCTGTGTTTATAGGGCCGTACAGAAGAGTGGTACCATCCCTCATCACCACCTCTCTGCAGCATGTTTGAGTGTGAGCGGCGGAGGAAGCGAGGCGGATTCAGGAGATCCACAGACGTGTAGAGAGAGAGAGAGAGAGGCTTTGATATTTTATCTGACGGAGCTGAGGGAAGCAGGAGTCCGACCAGCGCTGTGAGAAAACAGTGGCCTGTCTCGATCAGGAACTGTTGCAGGACTGGCTCTTGCCCATCTCGTATGTGGTTTCTGCTCAGAATGCACCGCAGTGAAACGTTTTGTTGAAAGACATCCAAAGAGTCTAACTAGTACAGGACAATATGTATATCGTCATCGCAGTAGTATAGTAAAAAGCCATGACAAAAACACATGGTGACTTAAACCTCTTACCTCCCGCGAAGACGAAGAAGAAGAAGAAGAAGAAGAAGAAGAAGAAGATCTTTATTTATATAGCGCCTTTAACAGACATGGTCACAAAGCGCTTTACATGAGAGCATTATACATTCACTCCATACTCAGTGGCATCATGCATTCATACACATCCTGGCCTATTATACATGTTTTAGTGGTAGGGGAAACCGGAGTACCCGGAGGAAACCTACACAGGGAGAACATGCAAACTCCACACAGAAAGGCCCCGTCCAGGTGGGAATCGAACAGTGTGCATTTTCTCCATTTCAGCTTCACCCAAATCTAAAAGCTTCTCGACTGGAGCTTACACCCTCTAGACTAGTGTAACACCTCATTTGAAAGCTAAGACCTACAAAAATGATTCTAACTTTTTAAACGCGTTTTTTTTTTTGTCATGTTTTTGTCACTTTTTCATCTACTTTTTGTCAATTTTTTGTGGCTTTTTTGTTGCGTTCTCCAAAAGAGCCGACACTCAGCACAAGAACAGCAATGCTGTATTAGCAACAGTTAGGGACAGCAAACCATGGACTATTATGCTTGAATGCGTATACATTTTGCCATTTCTTATTATGTAACAGGCGCTGGTTTGTTTCTTGGACAGGTCGCCGTTGAAGAAAAGGTTTTTTATCTCGTAAATAACAGTAAAGTACATTAAAAAAAAAAAAAAACTGAACTCTTTTAACCCCTTAAAGGGAAATTTCAGGATTTTTGACATAGGGCCTCATATACTAGTTATCCAGAGTGTTGTTGATGTCTGGAGATATTTTTTTCTCAAATTCACACAGTGCACCTGAGGCAAATCACGTATAACGCCAGACTAACCATATAAATGTCTGTGTCGATAGAATAATTTTAACCATTTTGCGTTTAAAATAACTTATATTTGAGCAGCATCAGCTTCGTGGCTGTAAGCTAACGCAGCGGCGGAGTGATCTGCGAGAAAATAGTCCCTCAAAATGCGGTAATTCATGTGATACAAGGTCAGTTATATTTCAAAAATTATTCTATTAACACAGACATTTATATGGTTAGTCTGGTGTTATAAGTGATTTACCTCAGGTGCACTGTGGAGTGGGTCAGACTGTTTTTAATGCAGGCTAACTGATACCATAGAAATGCTTTAGCCTAGCGCCACTAGACTCTTCAAATATAAGAACTGCATGAATTTAAGAAAAAATATCTCCAGACATCAACAACACTCTGGATAACTAGGAAATGAGGCCCAATGTCAAAAATCCCGAAGTATCCCTTTAAGGGGTTAAAAGTGTTCAGTTTCATGTTTTAATTTTTTTTTTACTTTACTGTTATTTACGAGATAAAAAACCTTTTCTTCAATGGCGACCTGTCCAAGAAACAAACCAGTGCCTGTTACATAATAAGAAATGGCAAACATACGCATTCAAGCATAATAGTCCATGGTTTGCTGTCCCTAACGGGTGCTAATACAGTTTTGCTGTTCTTGTGCTGAGTGTCGGCTCTTTTGGCCCGTAATTGCACATGTCTTCCTCATTTGCTCTGATGTAGGTCTGTAGTTCCAGTGTGGCTCACCTCTGATCTCTCGTCTGTATGACTGGAAGTGGCACCATTTGTGCTTCACTCACTGCAGTGACCTCCTGGGACCTCACTACTCACTCCTTGTAGAGCTAATGATATAAGCAGAAGTCCAAACTGCTCATATAGATACTAATAAGATGTAGGAAAGTAATAATACTATTGCAAATGAGCCTAAAAGTGTCACAAATATCACAAAATTAGACCTTTAAGGGGGTTCTTATTGCTCACGTTTTGCAGTGTATTGCAAGGTTTCCACACCTCTACCTTCCCGTGACCCTTGCTCCTGCGGGCCCGTGTTCATAAAGGTGCTATGCCGCCTATCACAAGGCTATATAGACCTCAAACTGCGCCGGGCTGCACTTCAAGGCCCTCAGATGTCCCGCGATAGCCAACTCAGCACTGCGCTCCTTTTTCTGCCTTTTGAACCATGTGACGAGCAACACACAAGCGCGCTCTCTGACAGCAGGCAGCGAGGATTTCGGAGAGCGCCGTACCTCCAGGAAACCCCGCACAAACTTCCACCTTTAACAGGGATGAAAGCGCCCGGGATGGCTCGCGTTACACTCCCCGCCGGGCCCCGGAGTAAGAGAGTATGTGGGAGACAAACAGAGCTGTCCCGTCCCCCGTCTCCTGTCTTTGCGGTTCCAGCATAAGCACATTACAAATTCACACATCCCCCGGCAGACTCCCCCACAGGCTGCGCTTTTATCGCCCCACATCTGATACAATCACAACACGGCTACAAAGAGGGCCGGCGGGACGGGGGGGCAGCTCCGCGGCGATTCGTGGGACAGGATGCGGGGCTTTGGCAGAGGGTGAGAAATTCTCCTCACCTTTAAGTCGTGCAGAGCTTAGTAGGAATTGATAACGTTTATAACTGTTTGAGATAATGCTATACTTCTGCATAATTGTAGTTACAGCCTAGTGGTTAGTGCTCCTGCCTAACAGCAAGAAGTTCTGTGGGGTGTTTGCATACTCTCCCCATGCTTATGCGGGTTTCCTCAGCGGCTCCAGTTTCTCCCGTCAACCCAAAACACACAGAATAGGTTAATTCTCCAGCTCGGTGATTCTGACCACTATGCTAGTTATAGAACTGCTCTAAACTGGTTCAAGTCCTATCTCGAGGATAGAATGTACTTTGTCGAAATTGGCAACTGTGTCTCAGACAAAATTTCCATGACCTGTGTGGGGTCCCCTAGGGGTCAATCTTAGGACCCCTCTTATTCAACCTGTACATGCTTCCATTGGGTCAGCTAATAAACAGTAACAATGTGTCGTACCACAACAACGCAGATGACGCAGAGACTCATCCATGCATTTGTCTCCAGCAGGTTAGACTACTGTAACGGCTGCTCACTGGCCTTTCTAAACGAGCTGCAGAACATCCAGAACGCTGCTGCTCGAGTCCTGACAAGAACCAGGAAATACGACCACATTAGTCCAGTGCTCCGGTCTCTGCACTGGCTTCCTGTCACTCAGAGAATAGAATTTAAAACAGCTCTGCTTGTATCATTTCATGGTTTAGCACCAAAGTACATCTCTGACATGTTAGAGCCGTATGAACCATCTCGGGCCCTGAGAACGTCAAGGAGGGGTCTCCTGGTGGTTCCCAGAGTCAATAATAAACACGGTGAGGCTGCGTTTCAGTTTCATGCAGCTAAAATCTGGAACAGTCTTCATGAGGATGTGAGACAGGCCTCAACTCTGACAATGTTCAAATCCAGGCTGAAAACAGCTCTTTTTACCCGTGCATATGACGACTGAAAGTGTTTTATCTGAACTCTTGCCTTTTACTGTAACTGATTAACTTTATGTTGATGTTTTATTGATTGATTTTTATCTGTTTTCTTGTAATTTTATGCAACTGTGAAGCACTTTGAATTGCCTTGTGTATGAATTGTGCTCTACAAATACTGTAAACTTGCCTTGCCTAGATTTGATAAGTTCCCTGGCATTAACTGACCGCTAGAAGTTGCCTGAGCAGCTTTGAAGAAAGGGTCAAATTCAGAAAACAGACAGCCTTAAAGCAGGGATCTCCAACCAGTAGCTCGCCAAAGACTTCCTATATACACTTGATGACTCACATTTTAGACACATTTTTGTTTTTTTCTGAACCTGCTGAACAGTTGGGTCAATATTTTCCAAGTATAGACCCTTTAACTGGTGACATCATCAGTGACATCAGCTGGAGACAGGAAGTGATCAAGAGAAATAAAACTAGCGATTTTAAGTGTAAAACTACAACTGAAAAATGTGGTCCTGTTGTGGCTTAAGGTGCAAGAACAAGAGGAATGACATTTGAGACGATAAAATAAGGTTTATCTGATATTTCCAAAAAAAGTTAGACATATGTTTATCGTTACTATGACAACAGCTACAATAGAAATAGATAGGATTCGAGCTTCCTGCCTCCAGCTACGCCCGGAATGTCTATAAGGACTAAATTCAAGTCATTTTCTTTTTAATACCATCTTGGCTACTATTCTCCTGGGTCAACTCCACCTAAGACATTCTTGCTGATCTCAGACACTAATCAGAATCCCCAGTGCCATTGCTTTGACCAATAAGACGAGCTTTCCTGTGAACCGGCCTATCAGATCCAATCAGGGCGGAGGAATGTTTGACCGTTTACTTTTAAAAATTCTGTCTCTCTCCTCATTCTGCGAACTTAAAGACGATCACTTCACGGGGACAATAAAGTTAGAGCCTTTTCTAAATGTTTCACTTAAAGGTGCGTTATGCAACTTTTTATGCGGAAAAAAAAGTTGATATTTGTGCGTATTTGACCTTGTAGTGACCTAGCGGCTGTATGAGTGGTCAGCATGGCGCCTTTACTTTCCATCACAGTGGTCTCTAGGACGCTCCAGGATCAGTTGTTTGGAAGGTTTTCACTGCTGATGGACCCTCCCACCAGAAAACCTACAAAACAATTGATCCTGGAGCGTTGAAGAGACCACCGTGATCAAAAGTAAAGGCGCCATGCTAACTACACATACAGCCGCTGGGTCACTACAAGGTCAAATATCAACTTTTTTTTTCCGCATAAAAAGTTACATAATGCACCTTTAAAGGGGGACAGAGGCCTATTTCAAGACGTTCAGTACAGCCATTTTGAGAGAGCAATTTTATTCAAGGCAGTTATTTTAATTTACTGCATATACAGACCAACAGAAGGTTACGTCATCATTGTAGTATGCTGTAGACTGGTGCTATGTGATTGAAAAAAGCATAATACCCCCTCTTTAATATACTGCAAAAATAGCATTAGGAGCATGTTATGTATCAGAGAATCAGAGACTACTTATACTTGCTATAATGTCAAACTGATGGAGTAAGTATGTTTGTGTCGGATTGTCAGCTTCTTCATCCTCGAAGTGTGAGCAGTACAATCAGGACCCAAGAGGCTTTGTTTGTCTAATAGAATACAACCATGAATGATCCGCAGTGTCACTATAACATTCTGGCGACTTAGGTGAAGATGCAAGTTGAAATGCCATCTTAAATAGTCTTGTAAGCCGAGTATTTGACTGACACCGTGCCGTACCCTCTCGTAGCCACAGCCCCTGCCCCGTGTGTGGGTGACTGCAGTGAGATTGACACTCAGTAAAGTTTTACAGGTGCGCCGAAGCGGATAATTAGCCTGTTAGCTGTGACCAATGAAATCTCCACTGCTGCGCCCCTGACTGAGGCAGGGGCAGAGGCCACTCCTGTTTGGATAGGCCCCGCTTTAGAGGAGCGGCCCGGGGAGGTGGGCTGCTGCTGCTGCTGCTGTAGGCATGTGGGTGTGTGGGGCGAACATGTGAGGTGGGGAGCCAAGATTTAGTTTGGAAGAATAATACGTCTGCTATAACAAAGTGACAAAATGTCGAAAGCGTTTTCTCACTTGTATTGTAGTGTTAGATCTAAAGTCTGAAACTAGAACGGTGATTCTCAACTGGTTTGGCATCGGGACCCGCCATAATCCAAGGAGGAAGTGCCGCGACCCAGATGAGAACATATATCGATCATTTGAAGGTATAATCCTGTTCAAATATTGTATTTTCCCAATGATCAAGAGAACGCTACACAAGGTCAGGATGAGAGGAGCAAAGATGCGAGACAGCCCCAGAGAGATTTAATGATACAGTAAACTCGCAGATCTGTGCTGCTGCTTTCTGTCTGAAACCCTTGGCTACAAGCACTCAGAAAGTACAGCAGAGAACATTTTCCTGGAGGGTCATTAGCGATACAAGTTGGACACACCATTGCATATTAATACGGTTAATATGGCTCTTATATTTATGTCCCTGATGTATCAGTTTGGTTAAATCAGATCAATATTTACCCTTCCAGTAACACTTGTCCACCTTTCCTGTGCATTCATGAGGAGCGCTCCCATCGTCATGCCAACAGTAGCACCATATCCAGGTAAAGTCTGATTGTCCGGACTTTCGAGACATACTGTAGTATGAAACCAAAAGTTCACAGATCAAACCAAAGTAATGGAATACTTTTCAATACTTGGGTGCATATAAAAATGTTTACATATTCTGTGACAGCCTTTGTTATAAAACATGCACAGAAATCCCAATACACTGCAGTATTGCTTTGGTGTTTTCTACTTTAGGACCACGCCTAAGATGTCTCTCTATCATCCTCATCAATCAAGTCACATCCCGATTCTGAACCTGTTAAGTGGCCTGATATATCTGTCCCACCGTGCATCGCCGTGTGGATTCTTCGCATTCTTTCACCGGTCGTCCTTGTGTCACCTAAATAGAGTGAGTGCTGTGTACAAGTGTGTGTGCCCCCCCCCAGAAGCGTTCGGCTGACCTCTCGCCCCGCAGCCCTGACAGGATTCCTCACTGCAACCAACTGCTGACAGACCTGCTCGTACGGAGGGAGCTGATTGATGATTGGATGGACACACACAAAAAGAACTAGGAGGTTGAAGGTTTGATTAGAGTTCTGTCATGTTTTCCTTGAGGAAGACACTTCACCCACCTATAGCTTCTGTATTAAATTTGTTATGTTAGTGAGTGATTGGTGTTTGAAGAGGCCATTGGCGCAGATTAGCAGTCGTGTTTCCTTAAGTTTGCCCCATGGCTTCAAAATAGTTCAGTTCAGAATTCAGTTGCCCAGGTTTATTCCATTGTAACGATACAGTTTAAAGTATATCGTCAAACATACTCAAATTAATATTCATTTTGGGATGGTTTTTTGCAGCTTTGTAGCCGTCAACAGTGTGTCACCCTGACCTATACGGCCTCTGACCTGTCATTCGGGACAGTGGTATGTCACAGGGATGTTGCCGCACTCTTCAGAAGGAGATCGCTTATTTTAGCCAACGGTAGTAAACAGTTAACCCGCGAACAAAGCCGTTAAGAGTGAACCTGTCGCACGGCTTTGTAATGCTAAACCTGCTATGCTATTTGGAGCTAAAGTACATGACCGTGAGGCTTTAGAAATGTCACAAACTCATAAACGCCCTGAAATTGAGTTGTGTGCACTCAAAATAAGTAAACTAGGGGGCTGTTACATTAACTAAATTGTAACATGTATTATGGAAGCAATAATTTCACGTTTCCAAGATGAACATGATTAAATCATGATGGGAGGAATGAAATCAGAAATAACTCTTTGAATGAACGTAAAAAATCATGGAAAGTATTTCCACATGATAAAATGGCTTTCTTTCAGCATTAAACAATTGTGTTAGTCCAACGTGATGCACTTGAGTAGGTTCAACGCAAAATATTAGGATTGATCGAGTGCCAGTTAGGTCCGGGCAGTTGGACGCAATTGGACACAAGGGGGCGCCCTTCCAATTTTGTCAGTGGAGACGTGATTTGACTTTCTTCAGAGTTAGACTTTAAGTCAGACACCATGAGTGACAATAATATGAGGCTAAATACAATGTGGCCTTTATTTTCAACAAAAAGCCAGAGAACATGTACTTCAGTCTGTCACAGACCGACAGGTGAAGAAGGAAGTCATGGAGATTCTGCTTTAGACAGAACTTCAAACTTCTGCTGCATATACTGTAGAAGTTCAGTCATATTTTGACTCAAACATATTACATACTTAAATATGTAGTAAAATCACAAAATATATGGACAATTATTGCTACAATTACAAAAAGCGCACACCTGATCCATGCATATAAAGGTTAAAATATCCTGAATTTATATGATTAGAATATTACTTATTAACTAATTATTAATTACTCTCATTCTTTAAAAAAAATAAAAATAAATTGTCATTTGTATCTGATGTGGAGTCACGTGTGTCCCGGTTCCTCTGAGTCACGGTGGGTCATGGTGGACCATGACAGATGTGGACAGGACTGTGGTAGATCTACTTTGACTTTGAAGAAAGTAGTTACTATAGTAACTGTTGAAGAGAAGAACCTTATGAGCTTCTTCTGTAACAGTCCTGCTGCACCACGACTCAGGAACTGGGACAGACTTTACTCTACAGCAGATACAAGTGACAAGGTGTTTGTTTTAAGAATGAGAATAATAAAGTCATATTTAAATATATACAGAATTTTCCACACATACATCACAAAGGAATACTTGAAATTCAATCGTTCATTCTTACGTCACACAGAAGTATGAAAGTTCTGACTAAAGCAGAAGCTCCATGACTTCCTTCTTCACTTCTCAGTCTGTGACTGAAGAGCATTGAGGCCTTAGCCTTTTTAGTGAAAATAAAGGGCTCACTATTTAGCGTCATGTTACTGTCACTCACGGTGTCTGACCCAAACCTAGTAAATAAGTTCAATCAACCCTAATATATGGCGTTGAACCTACTCAAGTGCGTCACATTGGATGAACACAATTGCTTCATGCTGAAAGAAAGCCATTTAATCATGTGGAAATACTTTCCATGATTTTTTTACGTTCATTCAAAGAGTTATTTTTTTGAGTGTGCATAGCAAATTGTTTGGGTTCAATGGCTTGGCCGCTCACTAGGTGGTGCCGGGGTCGTCAAGTGCCATTGACCAAAAGTTTAGTTGAATGAGTTGACAAGATGCTGCCTCCAGAATGGCCCATAACGTAACATAAACGCCCCATAACAATTTTACATTAAAATCACACAAAGCGCATTTCATTCGAACCCCGAACCTTTCGATCACGAGACGACCCGCCCTACCATCTGTGCCACTGTCATTTTAAAGGGATACTTTGGGATTTTTGACATAGGGCCTAATTTCCTAGTTATCCAGAGCATTGTTGATGTCTGAAGATATTTTTTTCTTAAATTCATGCAGTTCTTATATTTGAAGAGTCTAGTTGCGCTAGGCTAATGCTAGGCTAAAGCATTTCTATGGTAAACGCTAGCCTGCATTAAAAAACAGTCTGACCCACTCCACAGTGCACCTGAGGTAAATCACATATAACACCAGACTAACCATATAAATGTCTGTGTTAATAGAATAATTTTTAAATAAAACTGACCTTGTATCACATGATAGAGGGACTATTTTCTCGCAGATCACTCCGCCGCCGCCTTAGCTTACAGCCACGAAGCTGATGCGCTCAAATATAAGTTATTTTAAACCAAAATGGTTAAAATTAACCTATCGACACAGACATTTATATGGTTAGTCTGGCGTTATAAGTGATTTACCTGGTGTGCGCCAGACTGTTTTTTAATGCGGGCTAGCGTTTACCATAGAAATGCTTTAGCCTTGCTCTAGCCTAGCGCAACTAGACTCTTCAAATATAAGAACTGCATGAATTTAAGAAAAAAATATCTCCAGACATCAACAACACTCTGGATAACTAGGAAATGAGGCCCTATGTCAAAAATCCCGAAGTATCCCTTTAACACTGATGCATTAGTCCTTATATGTATTGCCATTTATTCTTTGTTAATGTAGAAATTTAAATGATACTTATAATTGTACTCAGCAGATACAAGAGTCACCCCTTTTTTATACCTAAAGACTTGCAGCCTTTGTGATATGTTCATTCCAACCATTAAAATTCATATATTTTCTATTGACAATTGATAAATCAATAAAATTGTCCTCTGTTACAGTGGTTAACTCTATTATCTTTGCAATCGTCTCCCAAGGCAATGACTACAGCACCGTCAATCCTATGGTTCGATTTTCCGCTTAGTTTATGCTCAGTTCAGCTATATCTTCGCAGTTTACAACCTGCTTTTCATCGAATATTTTGGCCAGGCATGTCTCTTTGCAAATGATTACAAAAATACGTGTATCGGCGAAACACAAAACCATATATCGAGTTTTACAGATCAATGATTTTTATACTTCTCCTGCAAAGCCCTAAAATGTCCTGTCATTATCTTGCGGTCGTATTGTGCTCGACTTACTTTAACAAGCTCAGTAATGTCACTGACAATCTCTCTGCAAGTTTTCTGAACCAACGCAGACACACGGCTCCACCAATTTTCCTTACGCATACTTTGATTTGAGATTGTGGCTCCCGTATTGTCCAAAGCACCGAGGCCGTTAAGAGAACCGAAAGGGAGGAAAACGCAGAAAGAAAGGCGGCGATGATGATAATAGACCTTTAAAAAATCCTGATGGGAATTTCAGCTGCGGCCCAGAGGAACAAAGCACATGTGCGAGAGGCGATCTCCGAGGAACAGTAATTGTGATCCACGCTCTGTTAAAATCTCCACACACTCGCATTGCGGGACGGGGCAGCCACGGTCCAATGAAGACATCACACGTTGGGGTTGTCACTCTCTCTGGCCCTGCACCCCTTTCGTTCTGAAGAGCTCCTCTGATCCACAGCTGGAAGACTTTCCCTTTTTCTGATTCGGATCTTTCCTCTTAAGCGACAGGAGGGTGCGGTGCCTGTTGTGACCTCAAGGTGGAGCTCTGCCTCATGATGATAAAAGCCTGTTTCTGAAGTGTGGGTGTTAGAAAGGAGGAGCAGGAGGTCTATTCCATAGCAAATAATAGAATTAGAGAATGGAGATTTGGGTTCGACATTAATGAATAAACATTGATTATGTGTTGGTGCATATACATTCCCTCACTGTCTGCATTTGACACAGCTGCCCTGGGGCTAACTAATTGAATGGTGGCTGTCATTTTGTATCATTGATTTGCAGGTAGCGAGCATCCATCTTCAATAATTGGGCATATTGTTAAAGGTGCATTATGCAACTTTTTATACGGAAAAAAAAATATATATATATATACAGTATTTGTACCTTTTTGTGACCCAATGGTTGTATGAGTGGTTAGCATGGCGCCTTTACTTTCCATCACGGTAAGTAAGTACAGCCGTACAATGAAATTGTGTTCTGGTGTTAGTCCTGAGCCGCTGCGACTGAGCGTGCCACTGCTGTTGGTCAAACTGACCAGCATGTTTTTGGAGGTAGGGGAAACCGTAGCACCCGGAGGAAACCTGGCTGGCTCTGTTTCAGAGCATTGTGTCTTGCACTGGTCAGCTCCACCACCTCCTCCTTCCTCTTCCTCCTGCGCAGCTCCCTCCGCTCCACAACAGTCTTTCACCATCTTCTGGGAAGATCTTAGCAGTTAATCTGTTTTATTCTCCAGTGATTGACTTAGTATGGGTAGAAGGCATGTATGGCTTAGCTGTGAGTCATGCCTGGATGCCTCTTCGTTTGTCCCTATTTTTGTTTCCTGTAGCGCCTCTTGTGACACCTCCACTGTGCTGCAGGTGTGGGGGGTTCTTAGTGCCTCCTTAGTGTTTTAGAAGAAGAAATGTGTAGCTCTCAAATGTCTTTAGCTCATAACTAGCCTCTGTAACTCTCCAGGATCAATTGTTTTGTAGGTTTTTGGTCAGCAGTGAAAACCTACCAGACAGTCTAACAACAATTGATCCTGGAGCATCATAGCGGCCACTGTGATGGAAACTAAAGGCGCCATAACCACTCATACAGGGGTCACTGACACGTAAAATACGCACAAATAAAACCCCTTTTTTTTCTTCACATAAAAGTTCCATAATGCATCTTTAATTTTAACCGTACACACCATACAACCGGATATGGCACGTCTCTTAGTATGCACCTAAAATTAAAACCACTTTCAAAGCGTTTAATAAAACACCAGTTCTAAACCAGTCCCAGGTTGTATTCATGCATCAGGCCCAGATCATACTACCATGTGAAAGACTCTACACCATTAAACTTAAAGTCAGCGATTTTCTGAATGAGATAAATATCCAACTGCAAAGCTGGTCTAAATCATAAAACTCCCTGGCAGAAGTGAGGCCCAAGTATGCCACTGCTATCAAGACATATACCTTAACACTTTAGATTACACTGTAGACTTCAGGCTTTTGATTGTATAAGTTTCAGGTTCATCAAATCATCAAATACTTAAAGTCAGAGTCAAAGGACGTCCAGTTTAGTTGCTGTACTAGATATGAATGCAATGTGGCTGTCATTTGAAATAACACTTTCATTCTGCTGGTTTTTGCTCATAAACCCTGTGGGTCCTGTTAAAGCATCACTGATCTTTCAAATATGTGCATGATGAACAACATGCGACGTTTGTCTTGACACTGTTTGCTCTACAGAGTTAATGATTTCTCTCGTTTCGGCCCTAATGTTGTACTTAAATAAACTGTTGCGGTGATTTGCAGACTTGACGACTGCTAAATGTGGTTTGCATGTTGGCGTTTCGCAAAAGCGCCTGCGAGAAACCAGGCCTATTTACGTGCGCGATCTCGGGCCCGTTTCTGTTAATTAAATTCGACTCCCTTTGAAGAGACTGCCGTTAAAATGTTTGGGATATTTCCTCCACATTTGCCTTCAAAAATAACCAAAGCCCTAGACCACAGTCGACATAAAGTTTCACATGAAAACTTTTTGAAGCGACATGGAAGGAAACAATCAAGAGGGAGGCCCGTGAGTGGCGTCCCGTGTTTTATGTTTTAGAAGCAGAGCAGAGAAAATAAACCAAAGTCTGTTCGGATTGTCGGCACATTTGGCCATATCACGAGCAGGCGAGGAAACGATTATCAAACTCTGCGTATAAAAGCCTTTTAGGAGCCCGGTGGAATGACTTAATAGGGCGAGTTTCATGTGGTGCAGTCAAAGTGATGATATCCACTTTGAGCTGGTGTCAACCCCCAAACTGTTTATTTCCACAGAATCCAACAAAATGTGCGTGTGCATTTCTCTCCATGCCTCGTCACCTCAGTAAAGATGATTATAGTTACAGTGTTTCGCATCCAGAACCGCTGGCATCATAACTTTGCGTTGACGAGCGCTGGGCTAAAAAAAGGCAGGTGTTTTTCGTGCTGTAAAGAGTGCAAAATAAATTTTACTCAACATGCCTTCATTTCACAACTCAAATATTCCTTGCGGCCCATTGTCTATGTCTTGTTGTTGGCTCAACACCCTGGACTTATCTAAAGCCCTTATACATTTGACAATCTCGCACTGAACAAGAAGATTCCAGGTTATCTGTTTCACCGCATCACTGCCCCCACTTTTATAAATGTTTAGACAAAGACTCTTATATAATTTTGTGGCATTGAGCATAGAAATAAAAAGGAGAAATGGCGTTCGATCCTAACGTATACAGACAGTTAGCAAGTCAGCTTTTCCGCTAGACTAGAGTCCGTTAGCCTACTCTATGTATTTTCCCTATAGCCGTTAGCATTAGCCACCACACATCGCAAATGATGAACGATCCAGATGTTTTCAGCCGTTGTCACCCCATCGACCACATATAGGTGAGGTCAAAGCCTAGTTAGAAATCATTCCTGAATGTAAGTCCTTTTGAGATTTGGCTTTATATACAAATTAGCGTAGGGTGACCAGATGTCCCAGTTTACCCCGTCCCAGTTTTTAGTCCTTAGTCCCAATAGATTTCTCCAAAACCATTGATTTGTCCCAGTTTTACTCGTAATCTGTCCCAGTTGTCCCGGTTTTGGCCAATGTAGTCCCCGAAATAGCATACTTCACTTGAAAATTAATGTCTTCGGCCCATGGGAATATCAATTACCAAGTGTAAACCAATTCAAAATCTCAATTCAGGATGCGGATTGGTGCATGTCATAAGTCGTTGACAGTTTAACCATTCATCGTGGGTGAAGACAGTTTAGATTTAGAACCCCAGCGGCCTATTCCCGAATATTGTCCCAGTTTTTTTGTTGGAAAATCTGGTCACCCTAAATTAGCGTCTAAAAGCGTCCTCTGAGCTAAATGCTTACTCAAATTCAGGTACGTTTCTGCTTTTTGTGGGGTCGAATGCACATCCAATGGCCATTAAACATCGTCTTATAATATGTAAATGATAAAGAAACTACAGAAATTAGTACATTTGTAGGAACAGGCTCAGATAGCTAAAGACATTTTTGTGATTTCTATGGTATGGAGGTTGAGTGGCTAGCATCCTTATCTTATAGAAGGTCCCGTATTTTATTCTTGGACTGTGGGGCCTTTCTGCAAGGAGTTTGTATGGGTTTCTTTCGTGTGCTGCGGTTTCAACCTCAAACATGCACAACAAGCTAAACTCTCCCTTTGGATCTGACCCAAACCGTGCTCATCATCCGGAATACAGTATGTCTTCGGGTGCTGTACTGCAATTGCAAATTTCCTTACATGTAAACTCCACAGAAACCCCCCATTATAGCCAGGATGCAGCAAAGATCTACTATGCAGATATTTGAAATGTCCATTGCCAAGTGGTCTGTTCACCGATGACACGTTCGCTTCTCCCTGTCTCCACTCTGAACCCTCTGTGTGTTTTAAAGATTAGGCTGTGACACTTATAGGTCTGTGTGGACTTTTGGCTTGTGCCTGCACACATTACAACACAATAGTACCTGCCAAAGGTTGTTGCTGAATTCACGAAAGAACCGCCGATGTGTTTTGTATAACTTACCATAACGAAAGAATAGGACATGAACATTGTATGTGGCCATTATTTAGATACCTGTATGTTTTATATCGGAAGAGACTCGCAGACACCTGGCAGATGAACTTGTTATATCTTTATGGCCATGCTAGAGCACTTAACCTCTGGCTGCTATAAGTTTGTGACATGTGTTCAAGGTGGAAAGTATTTTAAAGAATTTTCCAAGTCTCATCACAAAAAGATACATGAACAGGTAACTTGGATCTTCAATTTCAAACACTCTAGTGGAGGTAAATCTGTTCTCCATACTTCGTTTTGTTATATTAATGCACATGTTACGTCGCTAAGGTAACCTGTCGGGAGCAGAGTGACCACAGTGAAGCACCTGGGGACCCTTTTCCAGAACTTTGTTTGGAAATTGGTCAGAAGTACCCTGGACACCCATCCATCTTCTTTGGGCTTATCTTTTGTCAGGTCGTGGGGAAAGCAGTCCAAGCTGCCTGATCACAAAGCACCAGCCCATTATGGCTCCTCCCACAGGTGGTTGGTTCCAGAGGAGGTAGTACTCAGTTGCAGTTACTCAAGTACATCTTAGTTGAGTTAAAAAAAATAGTAACCCGTGCCACTATGAGTAAATCTTTAAGTGGTAAATCTTCATTTTGACAGGTAAAAATGATGTAGTTTGTGTTTAGTTTACTTAATTCTTCATAAAGATTTATTTTCATATATTTTATGGTATTTTCTTTGAAAATTCTACAATATCCACATCATTCATCTTTAGTTTTTCATAATTTATGCCATTACAGAAACATTTTACTCAACATTCAAAGCATTAAAGTAACATTTTGTCCAAATACGTTTTACTCTTACTTCAGTAATTATCTGCACTAGGGCTAAAAGATATATCGTTATCGTATCGATATCGAGATATGAACATTCAAGATACTAATATAGAAAAAAAGCAAGATATAAATGATATAGATTCTCATCAATAAAACTGCACTCTTTTGTATTATGATGTTTTTTATTTTTCTGAAAAAATGCTTGGTTTTCACCGAACCCGTCGTTATATCGTATCGAGATATCTGGCATGAATATCGAGAAATGAAATTGTGTCCATATCGTTCAGCCCTAATCTGCACCACTACTTTTTGCTTCTACTCAAGCAAATTATTTCAATGCAACGTCACTCTTACTCGAGTAAATATTTTGGCCACTTTACCCACCTCTGGTTGGTGCCAATCCGGGCGTAGAAACTGTCCTTGTTGGTCTCTCACCATAAATGGCTTTTGAACCACTTTTTGTTAGACCCATCTGCTAGAACCTGTTTGCCATGGGAGACCGTACCAGAAGCTCTAAACCAGCGCTTCTGGTTTAGAGAAGGCCATGGTTGTGGCCATACCGCCTTTGCTATGCCCGATCCCGTCAGCCCTTGGAAGCTAAGCAGTGAAGGGCCTGGTCGGTACTTGGATGGGAGACAGTTTGGTAACACCAGGAAGCCTAGCGAATGTAGTGAGTGAGCGAGTGGTTGGTGGTGGTCGCAGGGGCCGATGGTGCAGACTAGTTGCCTCGCTTCCATCAGTCTACCCCAGGGCAGCTGTGGCTACAATAGTAGTTTACCACCACCAAGTATGGAGTGAATGAATAGTGCAATGTAAAGCGTCTTTGAGTGTCCAAAAAAGCGCTATATAAAACCAATGCATTATTATAGCTCCTAGGATAATTTCTCAAAACCCAAATTTAGGTGTAGGTTTGAGGAATGATGAAGTGAATCGACTCAAAGTCAGATGAGATTATTAATCACTTTCAAATGTATTTTTTAGGAGTGGACGTGTCTTGACTTGGGCTACCATGATGGATTCGCTCAGTTCAGGGGTTCAGTGTAATCAGTTGATAGAGTCACGTTGGGGCAAAGTATGACTTATGAGTTTGGCTCTCTGCGAAGCCGCCCATGTAGCGGTGGTCTGAGGCTTCTGTTGTATTTCATTCGACAGATAATGTGACCTCAGCCGCACTGGGCTTACACCACTCACACACTCAGCGATTATGTCAAAGCAATTACCGGAGTTATTGGACAACCCGGCTCCCCTCAAACAGCTTCAGAGTGTAATGTGACAAGCTTTTGATAAGGAATAGCGTCGCAATATTTGTCAGTGCGGAAGACATCAAAAGCAATCGACTTGTCTCACCGTTCTCTGCGTGTCGTCAACTGCATTTCCTAGTTCCTAATCATGATTCTCCAAAGTTGTATCAACAAGTACCTCATCTGACAATATGAAACAGTTTTACGTGATGACAGTCTGGCGTTAGCGGGACCATGACATCATAAGCCCAAAGCAGAACGTTGATGATAATACCAGCTTTAGATTCAGTCACACTCCATACACTCAGAGACCTCCCACAACTTTAACAGTTCAGGACCTTTGAAGGAATGTGGACGCTAAGTTATTAAGTTAGTTTAGTTAAAGTAAATAAGAGTCTGTTCAGCTATGTGCTCGTTCTGCTTAACTGTTCACAATCATTGAATTGGCCAAGTTAATATTGTTTGGCGCGATACAGTGGCGTAGAAGTTAGGGCTCTCACCCCACAGCAAGAGGCTCTGAGTTTGATCCCAGGCCAGGTCCTTTCTGTGTGGAGTTTGCATGTTCTCTCTGTGTCTGCAGGGTTTCCTCCAGATGCCCCGGTTTATGATAGACTGCCCTGAAAAAATTTCTTACACATATTAGAACTGACCGATAAATTACATTAAAGAGGGGGTATTATGCTTTTTTCAATCACATAGCACCAGTCTATAGCATACTACAATAATGACGTAACCTTCTGTTGGTCTGTATATGCAGTAAATTAAAATAACTGCCTTGAATAAAATTGCTCTCTCAAAATGGCTGTACTGAACGTCTTGAAATAGGCCTCTGTCTCTTTAAGAAGCTTTCGACACGCCTCTTCAGCACACTGCTGTGGCATCTAAACAACACACTGTGCGGGGAGGGGCTCTGCTGAGCTGAGGAGCAGTGGTTGGTGGCTTGGCTGGTGACGAAAGGTCCAGAGGCGTCTCCAGGAGGTGGGGGCGTTCCTAGGAGGACTGAGGCATAGCTACACCTAAAATGGCTGCCGTCTAAGTTTTTACTGATTACTCAAAAATATGTGAATGAGCCAAGGCAACACTCCAGGCATGTGTTTAATGAGGGAATGGCATAATAACATGATATAAAGCTTGAAAAAGTCAATTTTACATAATACCCCCCCTTTAAACACACTTCTCTCTTGTTTTCCTTCTCATTCATTGAACCTAAAGCAACTGCACTGAGACGCTGCCACATAAAGTTTGCTTGAAAAACCCAATCATGTGCAGGTCACTGTGATTACTGTGATTAGCTAACATGATATTTATGACAAAAACACTACAACAACAGTAGATGATGATGAAAACCCCTGGAAGCTAAAAAAAAAAAAAGGTGAAAGCGGATATATAGTGTCTTTTCTAAAGCATATTAGAGAAATAATAAAAAGTAGTTAAATTATCATGTACCGTATATAAAAGGCTTAGTCTGTTTCAGCTCCTGACCAACAGTGGGTTTGCATTTTTTGGACCCGCTCCAATGAGCTTGAGACCCTGGTCTAGGTCAATAGTATACATACCTACTGTTTATCTCTTAGGTTAAGGGGGAAATCAGATCAGACATGGAGACATGCACTAAGAGGCACTGGTCCCGCATTGAAAGCGCAACCTTCTTCTGAGACCCAGGATTACTGCATTATTTCAGCATTAATACGTGCCATGAAGCGCTCGATATTGCCCCTGGACGTTCGTAGAAAAATAAATTGTAAAACATAACTCCTTTTGGTACCACTTCTGAAACTGTGAATGGTTAACATGCCATAATTTATAACAGTGGAAGTTGGGTCATAATGGCTTTGACCTATTTGATCCAAAGTCACTCTGTGAAGCGCTTGGATGCGACTGTAGCCTATGACTATTTTCCTGGCCCTCGCCCCACGGAGAGTTAGCGGAGAGGGCAGTGAAAAGCGATCCGCTAAAACTGCTGGAAATTGCCCTTTTGAATGTTGTCAATGACAGTGGTTAGTGGAGTTACGACTGCGGATCTGAAGTAAGTCACAAGTCGGCAACGGGTGGGTCTCAGTGCGACTAATTTGGGTGGCAGAGACTTTTATTTCAAGTGATGTCATTGGATAGAGCCTGCAAGTCCCGACATTGTGTGTATGCGGTGGGATATTTGAGTAGAGGTGAATGAAAAAGCATATAATGAGAGTTCCTGTTGGGATCCAAGCCAATAGTGACATGCTGCGGCTTCTGTGCGGCTCGTACAGTTATTGTAAGGCTATTAGGGTGGCACAGAGTTTCTATAGTTTATGTAAGCTGTTATTCGAATAAAGACTCAGGTTTGTTCATAAAATTACAGTCATTCAGTTCACAGGCAATAGTATGACGGGCAAAGTGCTTATAATACAATATGACCAGGAACTTTGCAGTGGTGCGCTGGCTAATCGGGAGAGCTGAAACTTTCCTGCTGACACATATATATAAAATATAAATAGTTAGGTTCTATGGTTTAGTAGCTGAGAATTGAAAAAAGTTACACAAACTTAGTAAATCCATCAAATAATGATTGAGAAATTAGAATTGGGAAGAAAACTTGGTTGAGTCCAATAATCTTAGCTCTCTGTACAACGGCCACATGAGTGAAAAAGTTGAAAAGATGAATAAGAAAAAGAGTCAGTAGCGGCTCATGTGTAAAATCTGGGTAAATAACATCAGTCTGTATTTATATTTGTATGGCAAATGCAAAAAGGAAGCAGTTATTTTTTGACATTTATTTAATTTAGTGTTAGTATTGTCTTTTGATGAAAATTCAGTTTTAGTCAAGTTTTAGTCAAATAATTCTCCCCAGTTTTAATGTCATTTTGGTCGACTAAAATCGCATGTAAATTTAGTCGTCTAAATCTGAGCTTAATTTACTTTGCATTTATAATGTTTATTATAATTATATCTAATCAGGGTCCTCTGCTTCATGTTTGTTTTTCAACATGAACAAAGCTCAGGCCTGATCCTTTGGCAGTGAATTTATTTAACTGTCATTGGAAGATTTTAGTCTCTTCCTTTCATTTTTATTTAGTCATGTTTTAGTTGACGACAATATCTTACATTTTAGTCGGCGAAATTAACACTGAAAGGAAGTCCATATGTGGGGATGCAACTCAAGTTGTTTATTCCTAAATTGAGTGATTATCCAGATGAGCTAAACCATGAGCAAGCTGCGGGGCCGATTCCCAAACCTAATCTGTAATGAAGCTCTTTACACGGGATACACGGGGAGCTCTGCGGCCTGACTTTGTGCGGCGCTGTTTATTGCAGTTCATTGGGTCAAACGTCCGGCCTCCCGTCCACTCCCCTCAATAATGCCTGAAGTGTCATAACGCGCGTATCTTTCCCCGTGAGTCTAATTACAGTGCACACATCACAGACACAAGGCCGCGGCACGTCCAAGGCACGTCTCCTCCCTGTGAGCTGAGCAGAACCAGAGCAGCCTGTCTGCAGATACCAGTTTGGGCACAGAGGGGATGGAGCGGCTCCCAGACCTCGCTGTATGTCTCTCTCTCTCCCAGCACTTTATCTCACTCGCTTTGGCGTTTTCAGAATGGACAGTCCACCGTTCAATGCGTTTCATGACCGAAATAAATAAACATGATGGAATCTGGGTCATGAATAACCTACATCACTGAATACATTTTAGTTTGTTATTTACTTACTTCAAAAAATGTTCATGCATTATCATTTCTAGTTCACTTTGCCCTGAATAGACAGCAGTCAGATTGTAGAACCATCTATCGAAATCCATGAGACTTATATTCAATCCCAGGTTCGACTCCTGAATCAATTGGGGTCTTTCTGTGTGGAGCTGCATGTTCGCCCTGTGTCTGCATAGGTTTCTCTGTGTGCTTTGGTTTCCCCCACTACAAAAGTTATGCACAATAGGGTCCCCACCGTGGATCCCCCAAAAATGAAGTCCTGAAGTCTGCAGGAATTTATTTTGTTTTTGTAGCTTACGTCTGTAATAAGGTTTTGATGATGATGATTCCTGGTTACATTAAGTACAAATAAGGTCAAACAATACATTCAATTAGGCTTACCAGGCCTAAATGCTTTGCTGCAATCGCACATAGAGCAAACATATCATGGTATGCGACCAATGATGGGGGATTTTGAGAGAAACGTTTTGCCATTTTAACAATAAATATTATACAGTGAAGTGAATGTCATGATATTATTGTACCATGAAACTAGAACAGAGTTCAGGCAATAGTAAACCAATGGAGATTTTAAAAGGTAAAATACTTTTTTCTTCACTTTTTATACTGTTTTTAGCTAATGTTAGCCTATGGAAAATGTTTGCTAACACCCACAAACATGGCGGATCTCTATGGTAACAGTGGATTTATCTATGCCTTTACATCATTATCAATTGTGTCATTGGGCAAGACCCTTTACCTGCTTTTTTCCTCCTAAATGTGTATTGTGTATTAGTTTAGCACATTAACTAAATTGTACTTTATGGCCTGTTAATAATGTAGATTCTCTCTCATTAAAGGCCCTATACCTGATTCATTTGTAATAGTGGGACAAAATTGGTTTAGTCCTCATTATCAGTATATTGTAAACTAAGCTAATTGTAGAATTAAAATACTAGGCATCTAATTACAAAGCATTTTGAATCCATTTCCTGAACGTGCAGACTTGATTTCTGGCATTTATGTGACAGTGGCCCTGAAAAGTGACTCTGTAAGTTGTGAAACATGCTCACGCTTTGGACCCCAACTGATTTGTTTGCAACCAAAAATCGGGTATAGGGCCTTTAAAGCAGTACTAAGTAACTTGTTTACCTTAATAAACACCTTTCGTAGTCCCTCTGGAGGTAATACAAGTGTTAATGGGATGATTGGAGGGTCTTTTATCTCGCCCTGGTGTCTCTGGCCAGAAAACCACAATTGCAACTTTGCCTGCACCGACCCGGAGACCCAATACACACTAATGGAATCACGAAGAAGAAGCTAACAGGCTAACGGCCAAAGCTAACTGCGGGCTAGCGCCACTTAAACAGTATTTACAGCCAGGTTTGAGTGAAAAAAATTGGATGTACAATATCCCTCTCTCCCTTTGTCTTTTCTGTCAGCGTAGTATTTACTCTCACCTAATTAATGAGTTAAAAAAAAACGCAACACGCTACGACACCTGCAGTGGCGCTTATGGCCTCTAGGGCATGAGTTACTTAGTTCTGCTTTAATATAAATGACTTGTGTTATGTCATACGATGGCCCTGTATGGTTATGTTGTGCGTAATAAGGTGACAGGCCCAACTCACACAGAGATAACCGACATAACACTCACATTAACGAAGCGCATTATTATCAAATTTATGAGCACTCCCGGAGCCACAATCCCACTGCGAGTAGACATGTAGTGAAAGAAATCCACAAAGCAAAGTGATGGGAGGCTGAGGAGGAGACGCTGGACCTCTATGACAAAGATGTTTTTAATGGTTTCTTTTTTCAAGTTAGTTTGCCCTCTCCATTTCCTTTCACTGTTTTCGTATGACATGGATACTCCCCACTTCAAAGCGCCACAAAGGGCTTAAACCATGTAAATGTAATCCACACACACATTGGCTGTTCCTATGTGGGTTCTCTTTTTATCTCGAAGGAAATGGGAGTAAAAAAAATCCCACACAAAGACGCGCAATGAAGGCCCCGGATGACCACCATAATAAAACAATTGTTGTGGGACGAGAAAACTATCCTTAAAAGGGATTGTGGTGATCGGGTTTAGCTACCGAGGAAGGAAGTGACTGCTGCATATGCATGGAGAGGTTCATGAATTTAACATCTGAGGACGTCTAAACTTGAGGTTCTTTTGAAGGTTCTGATGGTCACTCGTTCAGATGCAAGTTTAACCACTAAATGAACTATTTGGCACAGGCAATATGAGCCAGTGCCAAAGTGGATTGAAGAAAACTGGGCAATAAGCAAACCGTAAAGGAAGTAATCTTGTTGGCGCGCGAACCGTCCTAATGACCACTTTTTTTTCTTTGTAGTGCAATTCAAAATTTCTATTAAAACAATTGGGGGAATTGTCTTTTCTAAACTCTAAGCCCATCCTTCATTGCTCTCAAGAAAGAAACTGTGTGTGATTCTGTAAGCTCTCTGAATATACGACTGTTATTTTTGGAATATGATTTTGGAATATATATATTTTTAAGGGAGCCCTGGCCCTAAAGGGGAAAAAGGGGACTCAATTGTTGGTGTTTTCTTTTTAGTGAAGGGATTTACGGTTCTTTACTGGGAGCCGAGCCTTTCAAAAGATGTCAAAGTCGAATAACGCCAGCCAGATATCTTACAGTGTCTAAGACGTGATCAATCAAAGGCACACTTTTTTGATTTACTAAATCATCTAAAATCACAATGATTTTTACACTTGAGAAACATGTTTGTTATTAAAATCTTGTGCCACATTATGAAAAGAGGCTGCAACTGTCTGACAAATCATTTTTAGTGGATTAAGCTTTGACTTTATTGCAAAAAGCATTGTGTTGCCTGCTCCATTGTTGGGCTGATTCTTGTGTTTGTTCGAGGGAGTTCTGGGTAAATTGACAGAAAGAAAGATCCAACTGAGATTTGGTTCGAACTGTTCACCGTAAAGAGCCGTTCGAAAAAAAGAAACGATCAGTCATGAATGTCACATCACTATTTCTTTTGAGGTAGGAGAAACTTGGGCACCGGGAGGAAACTGACTCATCAAGAATGGTCAAGGAATCAAACCTGCGACCTTCTCTCTGTCTAGCGAGAGCACTAACTAGATTAACCTAATACTGAAGAATTTAGGTTGATGGGTTGATGGGTAAAACTCAGCTCAGTCCACACACACACACACACACACATGGACTGGGAATTGAACCCCAACTGTTCTGGCTTCTAGGAAAACCCTCTTGGATTGTGTTGAACCATAGCCAACAGCGTAAAGAGGCTGGTGTTGAAAGACTGACACGACACGAGCTTGACACGAGCAACAAACCGTTTCTAAAGGCTGCAGTGTCGCCCTGTGTACTCGTTCACACACTGTCAAGCAACACTTGAGCCTGAAGTGGCTGACAAAGCGGTTTATCAGAGCAGATCCTCAGCCCAGAGGCCGCGACAGAGACACACCGCAGACTCCCCTCATCGTGACACAGAGCACAAACGGCACTTAGAGGCGAGATAAGACCACGGATACAACGGGGACGCCTTCGCACTGTGGCTGATGGAGGTGAACAGGTTTTGCGAGCTCTGGCGACGCTGAATGTCGCTCACACTGGGGCCATCCATTCTATAACAGACTTATTTTTTCCTTCCCTGGTGGTACACGGGCATTCGTATTCCAACATCTGACTCGTTGGGGCAGTGGACTTGGGTTACTCACCTGGAAACGGCCCTGTTTCCGCTGCGTGTTTGTGTGCGCTCTGTTTTTTCGTGCGAGTGCGGGTGTGATGTGACGCACAGCTGACGGTGCTTAGAGCCGAGCCGTCCCTGCACGCTCTAAATCTTACTAATAAGCTCTAGTGCTCGGGCCGACCCCCTCCGTCCCACTAGCAAGTGATAAATAACACTGGACCTACCATTCGGTCTGAACCAATTCACTACAAAGAAAGCGATCCCAACGGCGAAGAGGTGCGAAAGCAAGAGGATATTAAGAGATTCCATTGATAAAAGCCTGGATACAGAGAGAATAACGTGACCCTGGATGGTGATGTATGTTATGGTAATTATCTGGAAGCGATTAGTAACGGAACTATTGTCGCTTGGGGGCACAAGGGGAGAGAGGACGACTACAGGTCAAACAACATGCAAACAAAGCAAAACAAAACACTGATCCAGTTTTCAGTGGATTAAAGGCCTTAAAAGGTCTGACTCTGTCCTTCACTTTGATAAAGCTCTTAAACTATCACTGGACCCATTCAGAGATGTTTTGCACTCAATCTGCATTTACCACGGTGCCATGGATTAGTTAACATGCCGTTGCATACTGGTGTTAAAACTATCTACAAACATTTTAGTAACTTTTACTTGACTTTTATTAAAGGGGCATATTTTGCCAAGTCTTCGGGCTGCAATGTTGTTCCCACGTCAAAAACATACCTCACTCATCTTTAAATCTTCCCCTATGACTGCTCTCTCAGCTTACACAAGGCTCCTGCTGTTTACCCCCACGCTCCTCTGCAGAAGATTATCCTTCTTGTTTTATTATCCATCATTGTTATGGCGCTTGGCAAAAGGTCCGCCCACGCTTTCACTCCCTGTATATGGCTGATTCCGAAGAAGCCTCCGAATTGGGCTGTCAGTTAGGAAGGAGTTAGGAAAAGGAGCCTCAATGCTAACTATCATAGCCACTTTAGCATTGGAGCTTCTGATGCTACCTCACAGGCGATTAGGAGCCAAGTGCCATCCCATGAGTCACCGCACCGCATGCCCGCCCCCCTCGCCCCCACCCTCGAGTGATTCTTCATGCTTTGATTGACAGGTGCACAATTCATAAAAAAAAAAAAAAAGAGATTCTGCACAAGCCAAACTTTATTAAAGTGACGAAATACATGTTAGAGTCATCACAGCACAGTCACATGTCAGTGTTTTAAAGAGCCGCCTCAGTAAATGGCTTAAATGGAGGCAGTTTGTGCTTTTGCTTTCATTTAGTAGAAACTTAAGCCATGGCTAATTTGCATACTGTAGCTTTATGAAACAGCTGTTGAGATAAAATAAGGCTAAAGGAAAATGTGATGGATCATTTGGATTTTTTTTCCCTCCTTAAATATCTTTATTTGAACACTATGTTGTAGCATATGCACTACAGTAGGTGGCGGTATGCGCTTTTGTTTGCCTGCCAATATCCTTAAAGGAAAAGATGAATAGCTGTTGGTGATGTCACTTCCCCTGGGTAAGGACGGTTGAATTGGGCAAATGCTGCTGAAGCAGAAGTTCAGTAACTGCATAGAGATCTAACAGTTGACCCCATGAAAGGTTAAGGATTAGTGGCTAGTGTTAGTACTTAGAGGCTACAATTTAAGGGTTTCGGAATCAGCCTCTGTCTTATTCTGCATGTAAATGATGCTGCTGGGGTTCTCGCCTCTGGTTGGTGGACTGGCTGTCTGCGCTGGCTGTGGTTGGTTCCCCATCTCTGGACTCGCTGATTGGTGCAGCACTTTCCCCCGACCACCCAATCACCTGTCTCCACCCATCAAGACCCGCGCCACAATTAAAATGCCGCTCACCTGACGCTTGGGGCGGCTTCTTTTGCTGTTATTGTTATCCATACCTGATGAATTTTTTTACCCATTGACATCTCAGGTTTTATATGACTTCCTTTCACCCTGAGACGCAGGTCATAATAATGATCACGGAAGCCTGCTCTGTTATTTTATTGACAGCCGCTACACAGAAGGGGAGCGGGGCTTAGGGAGAGGGGCCTTGTTGAATCTATTTAGTTCTGGGCATCGGCAAAGCCCGATCTGGCCAAGAACATGTCTGTCCAATTTCAATACACCCAAATCTAAAAGCTTCTCGACTGGAGAGCTTGTCCTGATTGTAATATTTTTGTTGCATTTTTATCACATTTTTGTTGTGTTTTCATAGGTTTTGTTGTTGTTGTGCTTTTGTTGCCTTTTTCTAGCTTTTTTCGTTGCATTTTCATCCTCGCTTTCATCGCTATTTGACACTTTTAGATCTGGGTAATGCCGAAGCATTCAGGTGGGGGGTTAAGAGATTACATAAAGGTCAAATGAATATAAATAAAACATAACATCCAAAATGTCAACTATTAGCGGGAGGGCACTACAAGACAGAGAAAAACCAGGAGTGAGATAAGTGCAGATTTGTCTAAGTAACCGCTCAATTATGAGGTCAGCGATGCGATAAACACTGTCTCCATTTGTGTGTTGTTCTTTAGTGAAAGCTCTTGAGAGAGTGAGGGGCCGACTGCGCACGGAGACGCAGTTATCACTTATCTCTCCTCGGAGTGTATAAAAGTTGAAGTGTGCGCGCAACGGAGGAGGCGCGGGAGGGAGGATGGAGGTCAGGGAGGCTGTGGAGACGGGGATCTGTTGAGTAGCTCCTTACAAATGACTTTCAGGGTGAGAGGAAGTGGTGGAAGGTCGCGGTGGTAACGTACAAGATCTCGCCTGACAGAGAGATCCACTGTGTCAGGGGTAAGATAAATGATTGAGGGAATTTACAGTGAGAATGTTTTAGGGATAATATGAGGATACAACATGATTAAAAGCTATAGGGAACAAGCCATAGCAGAATATAAGTAGATGCATCCATAATTCACTTACCAGCCAAGGTCCTTCTTCTGAAATGTTTAGTTCCACTGTCTGGCCCTTGTTCCTGTGCAGAAACCCATCAGACCTCATATGCCGCGGGACGAGGAAGTTTCGGGGGGCGACGCTCCATCTCCCGTTTCCTGGTCTGCTCAGTCACCGAGCCGAGCCGCCGTGCCCCATAAAGAAAGCATTAAGCCTTCCTCCGTAAAGCTACACCTCCAGACACATGCTAGCGCGGATAGCGATCATTCAATTATCAGGGATGCTTCACGGTTTATGGATAATGGGCCTCGAGACTAGATTTATGTTTCATTTTGGGCAGTAGTAGCGTGACAGAACTGTTGTAGCTTTGGGACGTGTCGTGACAAGCTGTGGCCCAAATAAAAACGATCATTTCAACTTCAATAGAACTTGACCCTGTGATTCAAGCATTAATCTTAGACAGGACTATGAAAAGAAGATAATCAACAGTGACTTTATAGGCAAAGACCTACATTTGTTTTGTCATTTGTTTTGGATAATTAGGTTTTCAGTAACTTTCACATAGAGTGGCAATACATGTAAAGATTAAGCCACTTACTATTATTCTCAATCTAGCATTAAAGTACATTATGGAACTTTTTAATGCAGAAACAACACTTGATATTTGTGCGTAATTGACGTTTTTACCCATGGCTGTATGAGTGGTCAGCATGGCGCCTTTACTTTCCATCAGGAGGCCTCTTCACTGCTCCAGGATTAATTGTTTTGTAGGTTTTCCCAGTGAGAGGGTCCGTCAGCTGTGAAAACCTACCAGAAACTATAAAAACAATTGATTCTGGAGCCACCGTGATGGAAAGTAAAGGCGCCATGTCGACCACTCATACAGCCATTGAGTCCCAAAAACGTCAAATACGTTTAGTAAGTGTTGTTTCCACATAAAAAGTTCCATAATGTACCTTTAATGCTGGATTGAGAATATTAGCAAGTGGCTTTATCATTACATTCATTGCTCCGCCCTGATAAATGTCAGTTACACACAAATTGAAACTTTTTTTTTCCACATAAAAAGGTCCATAACACACTTTGGTGACCCTTTTTAAATTGAATATTTATTTAACCGTTGTCCATTCGTCATTTACATGATTATAGCTCAACATTGTACACATTGGCCACTTTGTTTAGAAAGGTTTATTAAGGCGAGTATGATTGATGTCCACTCTTCACCTTTGTGACTTTTTTCACATTTTTTTTTAAATTCATACATCTTATGAAAACCATACACAATTCAGCTGGCCTTTATTTGAACAATTTCATCATACGCACAAACTCGTCTTACAAGTCCGTGTTCTGTCTGTCCCAAAGCCCTCCAAAGCAGGCCGAGGCACATGTGCACACAGGCCCAGTGATGTATGTGTGAATTATAAGGTGTTAATTCTAAAGGTGTTGCCAACGCGCTGTCACCCCCGAGCAGAGCCGCACCGCGCTTGTTAGGGCCTCAGACTCATTTCCTCTTTTCTGAAAACTCTTCTCTGACTTCTGCCCAAAATATGTGAACGATTTGGCTTTTATTGTTTGCAGCGTCTTTAGCGAGTCGCTCACGTTGCATCGCGCCGTCTGAGAGCGGTGTTGTCGGTTATGTTGTCAGGAAGAAGCAGAATGTTTAATGGCTGCAAGAAAATGTCTACATTTGTATAGATCACCTTTGGGGATACAAGTATGGAGTAACATAACGTGCAGTCGTCACACCCAAAAAAATGTGTCTTGAAAATGCTCCAGCTGTACAAATGTATTATTATTATATTATATGTAACAAAATGGCAGCAGGGGGCGCTCCTCTTCCTCTTTTTCTCCAGTGAGCAAAGCAGCAGTGCAAAACGGAAAATTGTTAGCTGCTTGCACACTTTTTTACAGAACTCTTTTCATTGAATATGTTTTAAAATGTTGGCCAAATTGAAATAGATGCAGATGTTGTTCTCAAACACACTGTTCATTTCATGGCGCAAATCAGGGTAACTGTCTTAAAGGGATATTATAATAATTATTTTTCTTACAGTCCTTTTATTTGACGTGTTTGTGGTGCTAGGCTAGTGCTACGCTAGCACATGTCTATGGTAACTAGTAGCCTGCATTAAAAATAGTCTGACCCAAGCACAGTGCACCTGAGGCAAATCACTTATAACACCAGACTACTGATAAAATGTCTGTGTCGACTGAATAATTTTTAAATATAACATTTTGCATTTAAAATAACTTATATTTGAGCAGCATCAGCTTCCTGGTTGTAAGCTACGCAGCGGTGGAGTGATCTGCTAGGTTACCGGATCTACAGTAGTTTGTTTACCTGCGGCCGGCATTACTAACGTGGAATTCACAAAGGAGCTTTCTACAAATCAGATATGGCAACGTTTGAAGGACTACCGATGATTTTGAAGAGGGTTTTAATCAGGCTACTAGTTACCATAGACATGCACTAGCCTAGCACCACTAAACTCTTCAAATATAAGAACTGCATGAATTAAAAAGAAACATATATATCTCCAGAAATCAACAACACTCTGGATAACTAGGAAATGAGGCCCTATGTCAAAAATCCTGAAATATCCCTTTAAGTGTCAGGCAGCTCTAAGTAACAACTTGCACAATATGCAAGTACAATACTTGTTAATCTACTCAAGAAAGAGACACAGCATTCACGGCTGAATCGGCTCTTTTGAAACACCCCTTTAAAGAGACAGTTCATTTTGCACAGAATTACCTTGAACGGCCACAAATGTCGGCACAACAGCAGCCGGCAACACAAGTGAAAGCTTTTTGCTCAAAGAATATTTGACAGCAGCAGCCACTTTTAATGATTGTCATGAGTTGTGACCTCTTTTCATGCATTTAATTTTACGTACACATTCACAAGGGTAAAAATCAGTTTTTGATAATATGAAAAAAAAATGTGATTAGTTTATTTGAAAGTGGACACGCAATTTAACAAAACACATGAACAAACATGGTTACAAAAAGGCAGAATTAGCCACAAGGTTATTGTTCATCTGTGGTCCCCGGCCATGATGTAAAAAAGCATTATAATACAAATACATTGACAAGTCATTAACAAATCAATTACAACAATATAAGTGACACTGTTAAATAGCTAAAGGGATCAGTGATCAGGTCTTAGATAATGTATGAGATATGTACCTGGCACGGTAACAAACCATATGTATAAATTAGCCAGTCTTTTGAACGGCTATTTAAAATGAGCAGATCCCAAAGACCCGGCTCCCAGTAAAGAGCCATGAGAGTTTGACCATGGCAAGTTTGGTGAAGGTGTTTAAACATCATAACTCTCCTTCGCGTGTGACGTATATTAGAGTGTACGCTGGCGTTTTGAGTGCAGAAGAGGGAGACAAACTAATAAATCTGCATTATTACTGACACAATGCACAAAAGAACGCAGCCTAATGCAACCTCAAATATGGTTCTATAGTCGCATGAACTTTGCCTTTGTGCTCCTTGTATGACCTCATTCTCCTTATTTGTTTAGATCCCAGATGCAGATTACAGGCCGTCACCTTAACGCCTCGGGACCGCTCCGTTCCGTTCGCCCCATCTCTGATAATCTCTTTGGTCTTCCGTGCGCCTTAAACACGCGGAGATTACGTCGTATTTAAGATTATGCGTATTTCACTTGTGTCGATGCGCCTTTCCTGTTTTTTCTCAGACACACGTGGCAAGGATTTTCAGCTTTCTCCTTTCAACACCTTCTCCGTGGAGCTGATGGCCCCAGATAAGCTCTTAGTTTCGTCTTTATTCCCTCCTCTACCCCCCCCTCTCTCTCTCCCTTCTTACGATAGTGCTACGTGGATGTTTACCTCTAGATAACGTTATTTTGACTCCGTGGCCGGTGGTGGTGTGTGCGCCAAGGTAATGACAGACATGAACAACAGGGAAGTACCTACAGACCTGACAGTTAATAGGGGTAGAAGGCGTTGCGGGCGGAGGCTCTTTTGATCCCTCCATATTGGCTCACTTAGCACCTCTGTAGCTAGGAAGTATGGCACGCTAGCACATCTGCTTTCCCAACTTGGTAATGAGCGACCTTTGCCTCATAGGTCATTTATTACAAAAAACAGCATTTGATTAGGACTTTGTGAAGTACATTTAAATGTCATGGTCCTCAGGAAACAAAAATGTTTTTCCCTCGTTGAAAAATTCGCCATGAACAAGAAACTCTTCAGCTCAAAGCGAGTTGCCCTGATACGCTGCAGCTCAGAATGTAATAACATGTTCACTTCATTGTGTAATAAGACCACATTTTGTGATAAACTCACATTATCCTTTTTCACACCTTTACTACCATTCTTTACCGTTTATGAGCACCCAAACACACACTGTAGATACCCCGGTGTCTGGTTAAGATTAGGCACAAGTCAGGAATATAGGAAAATAGTTTGGACAATGTTTTATAGGTTTTCAGCATATTCATCGTCGGAGCCATAAAGGTAATTACTACTGATCATGATTAACAAATACTGCTTTAATAGGCGCAGTCCCCGTGAAATGTGACATTTTATCGCATTATAGCGAGTAGGGGTGTCACGATTAAAATTTTTGAGTCATGATTATTGTGAGAGAAAATATTGCGATTTTACGATTATTCACGATTATCGACCGAATGAAAGGAAAGAACTGATATTTTTAGTTGTTGTCTTTAAAAAGCTTTTTAATACTTGAACTTGTAAACATTCACGTTTCTAAAAATGAAAAATGCTTTAAGGTTGTTTCGCATTAAAATAAATAGGCCACATTGAATAATACAAAACAATGTCAACTTTACTACTTTATAATGACCATAATTATCATCATTATTTTACTATATACATGGTAAATGGACTCAACTTATATAGCGCTTTTCCACCTACGTTAGGCACTCAAAGCGCTTTACAGCAAGGACCACTCACCCATTCACACTCTCATTCATACACCAGTGTACGCAGACACTGGAGGCAAGGAGGGTGAAGTGTCTTGCCCAAGGACACAACGACAATGTGCGCCTTCAGGAGGCGGGATTCAAACCCCCGACCTTCCGATCATGAGTCGACCCGCTCTACCATCTGCGCCACCGTCGCCCCCCATATATTATTAGGCCACAAGCTAGGTTTGCTGTTCTCAAAAGTTCTGCTGCTGCTTAATTATGTGTCAGATGTTTTGATGAACAGAGAATGAAACGTGTTTACAAAATGACTAAGGAGATCTTTTGAACAGCTGATTCCACATGTGCGCGGTTTCACTTTCCTTTCTGTTACACTGAAGCAGAGCGGAGCGCGTTAGCTTTTTGTTTACATCCTGAGCCAGTTGTGGCGGCTCTTTCCAACATGTGGACAACTTTTTTGGGAATTATGCAGTTCGTTACCTTGACCTGGACATTTACAGCGACGGATTATCTCCAAGATGTTGTCCATGTTTGTTTTCTGACGACAGGATTAGCATAACGGATGTCCATTGTCATCTTTTGGATCCTAAAGAGGTCCCATTCTGCTGACTTCAATCGTTTTTGGGTGGATACAACACTGGAGGAGAGCGTCCTTCTGCCTTGCTCAACTACGGTGAGTTTACGCGCGTTCTTCTTCTTCTTCTTCTTCTTCTTCTTCTTCTTGGCGTGCAGCGTCTCGTGCATCAGTGTGAAAAATTTCCGCGGTAAACCGTGGCTTCTAAAAGTCTTACGGATGACCTACCGCGTCCTTTTTAATCGTGGTAATCGTAAAACCGGTTAATCTTGACATCCCTAATAGCGAGTTATTGTAAGACAAAATGGGCACCTTATTGCAAAATTAGTTTTTATTACACAAAGAAGAGAAAAAATTGATTACATTTTGAACTGTTATTACAAAATGAACAACAAAAAGTAATAAAAACTCCAAAACAATAAAGTGACAAAAATGCAATATCCGTTTTGATCAGTTTGTAGGTCTTAGGTTTCAGATGAGGTGTTACCCTTATATTGTTTGGATCCACTGTGTATGCTTTATTTGGAGGGCCGTGTCCTTAAACCCTGGCTTGAGTGCGTGTGGGCGATGTGTGGGGCTACATACAGCAGGACAGTGTTCTGCGTCTGAGGATATGGCACTTCTAAATGGAGCTGTGTCTTGTAAACACTAAACATACAGGCTGGGTGCCGCATGTCGCCGAGCCGCTTGTGATTAGCAGCTTACAGGGGGGCGTTCAGAGGGAGCCGGAGCGAACGGAAACCAGAGAACCTGTTTTATGTGGATCTTATTTTAGCCCAGATTTACCCAATTTAGCTGCACCGCGGCTGAGCCTGTTCAGATACAGGGACGTAAAAAGGCTGAATTTAGAACTCGCAAAGACAGAAATCATAAAAAATGCCCGTAAGCTAAGTTATGCGCAAAACGCCTGCACATGGAGCAGATGTTCTGTGGCCGGTGCTATAAGTGTGGCCCGTAAACATCGTCTTAAATTAGAAGATCATAAACAGAAATGCAAGCATGTGTCAATCTGAACTAAAAGTAAAAGGTGTGCAGTGTATACATTGCCTGAATGTATACGCTGGGGTGTGTTTCTGCTTTATTTGTGAAAAAACAAAAATTAATCCACTCACATTTGACTGTGGGATTATTTATTCGTTTAGAAATTGCACCTTTTATTATTCGAAAGCACTACAGTATTCTAAATATAAGTTGACATTAAAGACACACTTGATCATATTCTATCTGATACACAAAACTTCCTCCTAATTACCAGCTCGACATAGAAACTGATATATTTGCAGAGTAATCAAAGAATGGATTGGGATGAGGGCCTAACCTATTTAAATCTCATATTGGCTGCCTTTTGTCTACATCTCCATGGAGACGAGTTGGAGACATTCCGCTCACAGAAAGTGGGACCTTTCTGTGTAGATTTTGTATGTTCTCCCCGTGTCTCCATAGGGTTCCTCCAGGTGCTCAGGTTTTCCCTGCCACTAAAAAAATTTACAATTGGCACCTGTTGGTGGTCAGGACATCCCTAAAAATGAGATTCTGAATACCAGTTGGATTTTACTGGTTAAATATTTTAGTTTAGTTTATTAGTTTATTTGAGCAGCAAAGCTTATAAGCGCCCACCCCAAAATCAATACAATTAAATCATCATTTCACAAGAACATAGTGGAACAACAAAGAACAAAACAGCAACAAGGAAACAACAGCAAAACGAAATAAAACAAAATAGACCCTACACACCCGCAGCATCCGACCATACCCAAAACAGAGCAATACTGATTACAAAACAACTATGATAATGCCACATACTTACAAACTATTTACAAAGTACTATAACTTACAAAACACTGATTAAAGTGTTCGTACATCAACAGAAAGTACAGAAGAAGCACAATTACAACAACGCTCTAGTTTCACGTACGAAGTCTAGTACAAAGCAAGTAACAAACGGAGAACATTACATTTCTTTCAGATGGTTACCATGCCTAACATTGTTAGCATACCAAAAGTCACTAGTTTTATGTTAAAACGACAGATTAATATATTTATTATATTCCCTGAATATTATTATGTACATTTATTATGTAAGCCCTACACAGTGAAGTGTGTTAAGAAGCCAGGTGTAAATAAAGGTCAAATAAAATATTTATTCTATGTTGCACTTTCAGCGTTCAAGTCTGTCTCACATATAAAAGTCAATTTATTTGTTGTTATAGTATACAGTACCGGTCAGAAGTTTGGAAACGCTTGCAGTGAAGTCTTGCTGTAAATTCAACCTGGAAGACTAATTTCTGCATCACCTACCTCCAGCCAATGATCGCAGAGCCACACTTTTGTCACAGCCAATCATCGCCCTCAGTCCTGCGTTTAAGCTTCAGCTTCCCAGCTGTGCTGCGACCCACCTCCACCCCTTCACCGCCTCTTCCATCCGCAGCTTCACCCTGCTTCATCCTTCAACGATCTCCCACCACCAGTGTCCAGGCTCCGGGGAAGACATCCCTAACTCTAACCTCCACATCCATATTAACTATAATCCATATATAGATGTCTACTGGGGTCTGATCGCCAAAATATTAAGAAATCTTCCTAATCGCTGCTTTTGTCTCTGAGTCTATCCAGGTTGAATTGTTTTTTCTTTTATTTCAAGATCATTTCCATTTGAAGATTTTAACTCAAGGCATTAATTTCTGAATGAACACATATGGAATTATGCTTTAAACGCACACAAAAAGTTGAAATAAATTCTTCAAAAATAGCTTTGATTACTCGTTTGCACACTTTTGACATTTCTCAATGGGCTTCAAGATGTAGTCACCAGAAATGGTTTTGACTTCCCAGGACTGTAGAAAACCATTTCAGGTGACGACCTTGAGAAGCTCATTGAGAAAATGCCAAGAATGAAGGGTGGCCATTTTGAAGAATCCAAAATATGAAACATAATTTGAGTTACTGTATCTCACCCTTTTTTCTTTCCTACATAATCCCATGTGTTCATTCATAGTTTAATGTCTGTTAATAGTGTTACAAAATGAAGAAAAATGTTTCCAAACGTTTGACTGTAAAAATTACTACCTACAGTACTGTATATGGCAATTGAATTCAATAAGATGCTTGGGCCAACACACATTGTTCAGACGGCTGCATTTTGACCGCTGGCTCAAGTTTGGACACCCGTGGCCTATACCTTCTTAGCATATTTCAATTTTAGAATAGCAAGAGTTGAATATGCAGTTCCCACGACCGCGCCACTGCAGGAGACGCTGCTGCAGAAGGACACGGCCTCCTGAAGCCAATGTAGCATAGTCTCCTCTGCCTGTGCTCTCAGTCATACCATGAACTTATGTCCCTGTGCTACTTTTACCCACACCTTCCTCATCCGCTGTTAGTCCCATGACCAAATAAACACCGTCTTCACTCCACACACGCACAGTCACTGGGTACAGGGCTCTGCGGCTGTAATTGAAATAAAATGGTGCGCAGGCAAGAGGTTATGACCTGAGCGTTCGGGGCGATGCGCTATTAACTCTGCTAAACCATAACAGTTGTGGTCGCTGCAGTTTTTGTTCTGTCTCAGATTCCCACAAAGTTTCATACGGTGAAAGTCCCAGTACTGTAATATACCTCCGTCAGTTTCTGAAGTGAAGACATTTAACAACCCTTGTATATAAAAGTAATAAAACTAACCTCAATGATGCTATTTTGGGACACACGCTGATTGACCACAGAGTTCATTATATTTTTGCGTAACATTTCGTACTTTTGAACCAACACCAACTACTGTCCAGGCCCCAAAACTAAATCTGAACTGAGCTAGTTAGAAAACAGAGAAAGAAAAAGAGCAGATAATGTCTTCCACCATGCCGCTGTTTGTCGGGACATGTATTTGTATTTTGTATATTAGTTTAAGATAAGGTAAGATAAGATAGAGCAGGAACAGGATCATGAGCAAACAAGGAATAATACAATGAATAATCAAAACTCTAAGAAAGGGGAGCAAAGAATATAAATAATAATAGATTTTTTTTAGAAAATGATATAAGCTTACATGTCAATTTACTTTTTTTTTTTTTCATTGTTTTGCGTGCCTTTATAGCCCTGTTATTGATGTTATTACTAGTTTACTGTATGACTAGTTTGTGAATATACTGTACTGTACCTTCACTGACAATGGCAATACAACTTATTCTGATTCTGAACTGGGTGCAACTAAACTAGACAAGTCCAAACTTTGAGGCTGTTTAGATTTTTTGGGAAAAAAATATTATACTATAGTAATAATAATATATAATTGTCTGGACTGTGTTTGTTGAGTTTTGGATGTTTCACTTCTATCTCCTGAAGCTTCTTCTTTCTCGTGTTGTCAAAATGTCAGACTGGCTCAACCCGTAATCTAGAACCAGAGCATTTTCCATAATACCCCCTTTAAACATGTGTGTAAAATAGTGCTATACACCAGTGGTTCCCAACCTGGGGGGGGTGGGACTCCCCATGGGGGCGCCTGGGATTGCAGGGGGGGGGTTCCAGAGCTTTGCCTGGTCAGAGGGTCAGGTCATAAGTCCTATTATTTGAGCAAATTACATGGTTAAAAATCATCAAATATGACTGAGAATGGACTACAGGTCAGTAATGCGCGGGTCGATCCGAATTTTTAAATTTTATTATGTATATATATTTTTCTGTTTTTCTTTTCTTGGCTTTTGTGCCTTGTTGTAGCTCGAAAAAAAAAAAAAAAAAAATTAAAAAAAATGAGACATTACAGTATCTATGGTTACTAGTCATCCAAAAATACTTTTAATGATATTCGGGTCGCGGTCGGTCGGGTCGTTTGAAATAAAGATGCCATTTAAACCTTTTTAACTTGTATAGTACCAGTCTAGTGCTAAAAAATGCGGGTCAGGAAGCGGTCGGTACAATATTATTATTATTATTTTTTTGCAGTGGGTTAATTGAAAACGTTGGTTGGGTGTGGGTTGTTTATACATTGACCCGCGCATAACTTCTACAGGAGCATTAAACACTCCATTTTAGGTTTAAGTCTATTTGTGATTATTCTCATGTTTTGATACATTTGTGGGGGGCGCGGCCCGACTACAGCACACGCAGGGAGGGGTGGGGGGGTTCCAGGAAATAAAGGTTGGGAACCACAACTTTACACAATACCCTTGAGTGTTAGATTGCACATATTCTGGACACTTCAGTGACGATGAATGTTTCTCCCTATACTCGCCGCCCCCTTTTCACGCTAAACTGTCCCGTCTAAAAAAGCTCCCGTGACAAAAATCTTTAAATAAGAGATTTGTGCAGACGTAGGAGGAAGTTGCAGTGCCATGTGTTTTGATTTAAGTGGCATCACAACCACAAAAATGTCCGACCAGGAGAATACGTTAATTTCTTCAGCACCGACTGTAAATCACTCCTTGACCTCACACACACACACACGATATTTTCTGGAAGACAGCGACGTTCCTTTTCATCGTCTTCCTCTGGTCCAGTTTGTTTTCTCTCGGTGCTAATCTAAATTCCTCGTGAACACCTTCCATCACAGGCTCGATGGTGCGTGCCGCGAGGCCTCCCCATCGAGCCGGTTTCGTCGCCTCCACAGCGCCCGCGTACACACACGATGCACATACATACGAGCGGCACAGTGCGGAGTGCTCCTCGCCTCGAACTTTGGCCCCACGTCCCATAATTCCACTGTCTTCAGATCCCACACACACCGTCGCTGCTGCTGCGTACAACAGGAATCCAACATGTTTAGCTAAGGTTGCTAATTGGAGGTGCAGAAAACCAAGATGCAAGGACGTTTTAAAGAGGGCGTATTATGCTTTTTTCAATCACATAGCACCAGTCTATAGCATACTACAATGATGACGTAACCTTCTGTTGGTCTGTATATGCAGTAAATTAAAATAACTGCCTTGAATAAAATTGCTCTCTCAAAATGGCTGTACTGAACGTCTTGAAACAGGCCTCTGTCTCTTTAAGAAGCTTTCCGACACGCCCCTTCAGCACACTGCTGTGGCATCTAAACAACACTACTGTGCGGGGACGGGGCTCTGCTGAGCTGAGGAGCAGTGGTTGGTGGCTTGGCTGGTGACGAAAGGTCCAGAGGCGTCTCCAGGAGGTGGGGGCGTTCCTAGGAGGACTGAGGCATAGCTACACCTAAAATGGCTGCCGTCAAGTTTTACTGATTACTCAAAATATGTGAATGAGCCAAGGCAACACTCCAGGCATGTGTTTAATGAGGGAAGACATAATAACATAATATAAAGCTTAAAAAAAATCGATTTTACATAATACCCCCCCTTTAACTAAACTAAACATCGGTCTGCTGCTCCCATCTTAGAGTTTGACATAATTGCTTTGTAGATTCAAATCAACCAGTACCCAAATAATGACATAACAATACATGCTAGCAAGAATATCAGTCATGAGTGTCTTTTACTATGTTTACAATTATGGATGTTTGTACAGATGCAGGCGTGTATGGTAGTGTGGCCATGACCGCGCTCCCCTTAGAGAACTGTATTTCATTTTGAGATGTGGCTATAACGCCCACATCGACACTCTGTAACGGTGAAGGAAGCTGCTCAGACACAAACATGATGATACAGAAGCTTGTGACAAAATATTTGCCTTAGGTTGTGTGTTGATTTATCTTTGTTATATTATTCCTTATTATGCAACCTAATGTGTTCTTTTTGCTTACCTCTTGGATGCATGCTCTGTTAATAAAGCGTTCTTTAATAATAATAAGAGTATGACTTACTTTTCAAGCCAAGTTTCTCTTGAATGTCTTGAATATGTCTTGTTATTGTTTTCCTTTAAATTAGTCTGTTCAGCACAGTAGTTTTTAAATGTGCTCTAGAAATAAAGATTTGATTGATTTATTGATTGATTGAACGGGGGGAATTAACCATGGCCATAAGTGAACAACACGCTAAATATTCCATGGCACCGTTAATGCAGTTTGAGAGCAGAATTTCTCAACAAGTCAGGTGATGATAGTGCTAATAGGAGCGCTTGTAGAATAAATGCCCAAAGTATGCAGAATTACTTAAAGCTACACAAAGCATAATATGTCTCTGGGTTAGTTTATTTTAAGAAGGTTCTCACAAATCTTGTTTCCAGCTATATCTTTCATGTGAGTCATTCTTATCCCCTGACTATAACAGCACCGTGAAAGACTTTATAAATATGGGCACACAAACAAACTTATTTATCAAACTTACACATGTTCTAACAGAGCAGAACCAAAGAGGGTGCCCCCTTCACAGTTTCACACATAAATGAGACAACGCCACCTTTCCCACACCGCGCTGTGCTCTCCGTGAAGATGGACACCGGGATAGCTACGCCTGGCTGCAGCGGTGAGTTTACATTGGGCGCGATTGGAAAGAATGGGGAGCAGCTACAGGACACAGCGAGAGAGGCAGAGATGGCTGGGGAGATTGGTGTGGCCCTGGCGCCTGAACGCGGCTCCACTGAACTGATGCGTCACCCGGATCCTGAGGGCGCTGACAGCAGAGCCCGGGAAGACACACTGTTGATGCTACGCGCAGTTGTTTTCGCTTTCTTTATGACCTGCGGATAAAAGGCCGGCTTTGTTGTAAAGTTAGACAAATAAATACTTCACGATCCGTTAAGATTTCTCATAATGGGTTGCACGTACTTTGAAGCACAGTAATATAATAATGGAAATAGCTCATGAAACCAAAACATACAAAATACAATAACAATAACAATGGTCCTAGTATAGAACCTTGTGGAACGCCATCCACACATTTAACTAAACACTTTGAAAAGGACATTTCCACAATATTTAGCTTCTTTTCTTCAAACAACTTCCACATATCGCTCAACCAAAGCCCCATGTGCACCAAAGCCTGCGTGTGCTACAAGGTGATGCACACATGGTTTTCCCATAGCTCTTTTATAGCCTTTTGCTGTGTAACTCTGACCAGTGTCTAACCATCTGTCCGGCTCTCTGGACGCCTGTAATAATCAGCTACCCCCCCAGTGCCCTCCCCCATCCAGAGCATGTTGCCTGCCCTCGGGATTGACCTCACTTTCTGTATCATTCTAACTCTAGAAGAAGAAGAAAAACTTTAGAGTTGTGACCCAGAGCTGCCCTGTGGCTTAGGAGTACAGCTGCATCACATATGCAAAGAGAGTAGTTTTCATTTGTACTGTTCATCTTCAACTTGCCACACATTATCAAATTATTTCAAACTATGATTTATATATCAAAGTTCAATTTCATTTGGTCCTAATTTGGCATTTTTCTTTAGTCTCGTTTTGATTAGAAATACAGAACTTGACAGGCCCTAGATCTGGCACACAGCTAGTTAGTCTCTCCCGCATAATCCCCGTCACAAAACACCCCCGGATACAAAAGGTCTCACTCGCGCTCATAAGGATTACATGTGGGGTTCTTTGCACCTTCACACCTGCGTGGCACACACTGGCCTTGGTAGATAGTTCACACAATCGCACTCTCGCACCGCCAGACCAGGCTCCTGCTGTATATTACCAACACAGAGATATAACAGTGGGATCAGTTATCGCAGTGACACAGCTGGAGGAGGTTCAGCTCTGAGGAGGTATCCACCCGGAAGAGGCACAGACGCAAGACATGTGTGGGAATAAATCCATTGAACGCCTATATATACAGTAGATTATTAAGATATTAACTGTTTGATCTCGAAAGCGTTGAAATTTGAGGCTTCTGCTGGAAACAAGGAATGTGCTTTTACACTTTCCAATCAGTGTGATACCAACCAAAACCAAGACTAGTATCGTTGGCTCCAATTCCAGAATTTTTGGTCATTTGGTGGAAATTCTATGAGCCATCCAATCAAATTTTTTTCCAGTTTGGCATTTCCCAAATCTAGCCTCATTTGAAAGCTAAGACCTACAAAACTGATCCGAACAGATCTTTTTCCTTGCGTTGTTGCTGTGTTGTCATCAGTTTTTTGCCACTTTTTCCATTGCATTTTCGCCACCTTTTTTGTTGCCCTTTGGTTGTTTGTTTAAAGGGGGGTATTATGTAAAATCGACTTTTCAAGCTTTATATCATGTTATTATGTCATTCCCTCATTAAACACATGCCTGGAGTGTTGCCTTGGCTCATTCACATATTTTGAGTAATCAGTAAAAACTTACGGCAGCCATTTTAGGTGTAGCTATGCCTCAGTCCTCCTAGGAACGCCCCCACCTCCTGGAGACGCCTCTGGACATTTCGTCACCAGTCAAGCCACCAACCACTGCTCCTCAGCTCAGCAGAGCCCCCTCCCCGCACAGTAGTGTTGTTTAGATGCCACAGCAGTGTGCTGAAGGGGGCGTGTCGGAAAGCTTCTTAAAGAGACAGAGGCCTATTTCAAGACGTTCAGTACAGCCATTTTGAGAGAGCAATTTTATTCAAGGCAGTTATTATAATTTACTGCATATACAGACCAACAGAAGGTTACGTCATCATTGTAGTATGCTATAGACTGGTGCTATGTGATAGAAAAAAGCATAATACCCCCTCTTTAATGTCTTGTTGTAACATTTTATAGCATTTTTTCCACTTTTTCATCACTTTTTGTTGAATTCTTTTGACGCATTTTTGTTGCATTTTCACCCTCGATTTCTTCTCACTTTTGACGCTATTTTCAAGACGCTTTTAGATTTGGATGATGCCGAACTGGAGAAAATGTGCTCGGTTCAGGCGGGTTTTATTTATTTTTTGCAATTACTGTTTTTTCACATTGGTATCGATTGTGAAGTTTAGGTCACTGGTATCAAAACATAACCTTTGGTATTGATCCTGTGCATCCTACAAGAAACATAAGGAATGGACCAATCTGTAACAAAATTTCACAGTTTTAAAACTGGTCATGAAATCAGCAGTGAGACGGCTTGCAGCTTGACAGGTATGGTTGACCAGGACCAAGGTTAAACTGCGGATTGGGGGAGACTTTTAAGGTTTGCCATGGGTGAAAAAAGCTGTCGAAATCTCAAATCCAAGGCTCTCAGAGATGCTTTTTCATTTCTGTTCAGTTTCTAGCATCATTTGAGGAGCACATGAGCTCTTAGAACAAGTGGAGTACATTTCAGATATTTTTCGGCGGGTTTGGCTGCTGAGATCTGGCAACCCTGACGCCAACCTTCCCTTCATTAGACGCCAACTTTCAAGTTCGCTGAAGTTAGCAGTGTAGCTAAATATACAGCTAATATATTTACCATGGGTCATCTCGGTTTCTTAAGACAGGCGATAAGTTCACAGATATAATAACGCACATTCTGAACCACTGACACAGCTGACGTTTCATTTTACACGGACACAGAAGTAAAGAAGGTGCGAACAGGATGGAAGTTAGCATGTGTCATGTAAATCTAAAGATAAGTACTGCAACACAAGCCTTCTAAATAAAACACAGGAGTAGCGTTGGCATTTACTGCAGCCAATTAAAACTCAAAAGCTGACGAAGAGGTTGCCGGGCGACCGTCTAAACAGCGCTTCGATCTACGCCACTGTTTGGTATAGCCGTGTATCGAGTTGCGTCACTTGAACCCAAACCGGGATACCAAACATACTGAAACCCGGCCGTGCTAGCATGCAATCACAGCTGCGTACATCTTTATGTCCCTCCCACGGCCCCTCGAAGATAAAAAAGCTTTCATCGAGCCACTACACCTGACTCAATATTATTTTACACGTGGATGATCCGGCGTTATTCGTGATATATGCTAATGCTGTAACAATGAAAGCGTGTTTCACATTTCTTCAGACCTCAGTGCGGATGTAAAGTCTGAAAACGTGTGGTAATCCAAGCTCCACTTCCTTTTCTGGAGGCCTCACAGTCAAAATACACTTGTTTGGGCTTCTTTGGGATTATCCACCACCGGAGCTGCCAGTGCCAGTTTTTGCCCTGTCAGGAAATAAACTACACTACGTTCAATGCAAATCTGAAAATCTTGTTCTAACTAGGAAACAAAATGTGTTCATATGACTGACAAATGTTCTCCAAAGTAAGATTTGTCTCTGTCTATCAGTGGTGCTGGCCCTGTGTTGCACTGGGCACGTGCAGGGGTTAATTGGGCACATCAGGCTTAATCCCTCTCCTGGGTCATCTGTCGGGGTCGCGCCTAAAAAGAGAAAGGTCACCTCGACATCCGGTTCCAGGCCTTAATGACCGCTTCATACTGTGGAGCTGTGCGTGTGGCTTTGGGCCTTGTCTTCCCTGTTTGTTTAAAGACAGCATAAATGCTTGTTGTGTCTGCGGCGTCCTCACTAATCTGTTTGCGTGGCTGAGTCATCCTGTTTGCCATGGCTTTCTTCGCGCAGAGGCAGATGGGGCAGTATTGATGATGGATTTTGATCGGTCAAATCAATCAATGGTTTACAGTGACCAGGCATTCCAGTAGTCATCCAGGGCAAGCCCGGGGGGAGAGTTACTGTAGCCCTCCAGGGACGAACTGCTAGCGAGTGTGACCGCCTGACAAGGACACGGATTAGCATCGATAATACAGATTAAATGATTCCAATTACCTACGGCAAGTATGTTCGCACATGCAGTCAACCCAACAGAGAAGTGGCATATTTAAACAGGTAACATCACGTGACATGGCAACAAGAGTAGTTTGATTTTGAGCTAAGAACGCTTAGATATTAGGGTGATTGACATGACGTGCATATTTTTGTGTCCGAGTGTTATATTTCTTTTAAAAATAATTTTATATTAAAACCTATTTAGTTTAAACACATATTCATCACATTTCAATAATAAATATTTTTTATGCTTTCACATCTCAAATCCCTAAAATGTCAGGTGGTGCAACCGTCCGAGCAAGTGATTAGACTAATAAAGCTTCTGAAAATTGTATTTTCAGGGTAACAATTAAAAAATAAAACCTCATGGCATAATTGTATGTTAAATATCTTTCAAATAAGCCGTCATTTGTGAATATTAATAGTTTAAAGTTTTTGAGGTCACTAAAAAACTTTTGTCCGGCAATTTGTAATCTTAAAATATCAGGGTGGCACAACCGTATGAACAGGGCTGGTATTTTGAAATAAAGAATAGTATCAGCAAACAGGATATGACATCAGCCAGAAGAACAAGTTGTCTTTATGTCTGAGTGAAAAGGTTTGAAAATCTCTTTCAAGAATTGAGAAAAAACAGCTTTTTTCCGACTCATAGGTAAACTGTCACACTTTTGGTGTCAGGTGGTACAACTAATGTAAATATTGGAAAATATTATTTTATTATAAAAGTCTTGATTTGTTTTAAAAGTAAATGTTTACCCATGCTAACAAATGCTAAAGCTAATGTAAGAGTCCACATAAAAGCCAATTTAATTTGAAATTAGTTGCTAATGTCAGGTGGTGCAACCAGACAGTCAAGTGGTGCAACTGCAAAAAAATGTCAAATTACCATCTAAAATTATAGGGATGCACTGATCCAATACTGGTATAAGTTATCAGAGTCAATACGAGAAAAAAAAAAGATCTGATATTGGTTTAAAATATCCGATACTGAACCGATAACTGTTTTGAGCTGACACCGAGCATTCAGTCCATGGTCCTCCTGTTTTATTTCTGATTACAGCATCAGTCAGTTACAAATTACAGATGAAATGTTCAGAGGAGGAAGACTAAGATATACGTGGGAAGGAAAGTGACACTTTCTCCTTGTCATGAATGAAGTCCATGTCAGTACTCTCGTGCCACACAAAAAGGCCATAGTCCAAAATAACATCTCTGTTCATTCTTTTGTTTGTGTGTGATGTGATCAATGTTTTATGATAAAAGCAGACACATACGAAACACAAGACAGAAACACAGTGCTGTTATAAGATAAAACACACAAGGGTCAAATACAGAGTAAAACAAGACATTAAAAAAGTCAATAATGTACATGTGATGAAAACCTACTAGGGCTGAGGGACCACAATACGCTTTTGTTGCAATACTATACACAAACCTCTTAACCGCCTCATTATCCGAGCACATTTTCTCCAGTTTGGCATTACCCACATCTAAAAGCTTCTGGAAAAAAAGCATCAAAATGAAGATGAAAGCAAGGACGAAAGCGCAACAAAAATGTGACAAAAGAGCCACAAGTACATGCAGGAAAAGCAACAATAACAAAATAAATAAAGCGACGAAAAAAAGTGATGACCAGGCAACAAAAAAAGCCACAAAGGAGCGACAAAAAAGTGACAAAAAACGAAGTCGTAGCTTTCAAATGAGGCATTACACTGTTGCTCTGCAGTCGAGAAGCTTTTAGATTTGGGCAATGCGCTCGGTTAAGGCGGGCGGTAAGAAACAGACAGGTGCAAAATACGGTTGACTGCAATTAGGAAAATAGCCTACAGATTTTTGTGAGAATGTTACACTGAATTTACCATTTGAAAAAGCCTCCATTACAGTATTAGCGCCCTACAGGATATTTGTAAATGAGAGATTGCTGTGTGAGCAAAAAATGCGCTCCTTATTTTGCACATGAGCAAACAGCACACTTTACGAACTTTACACAGGAGTTCAGATACAAGTCACATTTAATTAGAAATGTGAACAAAATGAATTGAGCGTTAAAGGGGGTATTATGTAAAATTCCTCATTAAACACATGCCTGGAGTGTTGCCTTGGCTCATTCACATATTTTTGAGTAATCAGTAAAAACTTAGACGGCAGCCATTTTAGGTGTAGCTATGCCTCAGTCCTCCTAGGAACGCCCCACCTCCTGGAGACGCCTCTGGACCTTTCGTCACCAGCCAAGCCACCAACCACTGCTCCTCAGCTCAGCAGAGCCCCCTCCCCGCACAGTAGTGTTGTTTAGATGCCACAGCAGTGTGCTGAAGGGGTGTGTCGGAAAGCTTCTTAAAGAGACAGAGGCCTATTTCAAGAAGTTCAGTACAGCCATTTTGAGAGAGCAATTTATTCAAGCAGTTATTTTATTTACTGCATATACAGACCAACAGAAGGTTACGTCATCATTGTAGTATGCTGCTACTGGTGCTATGTGACTGAAAAAATACCCCCTCTTTAAGACCTGCTGTCTGAACGTCGCCTAATGATGGGTAATACAGCGGCGTGATTGACGGCTCTTTCTGGGTGGTAGTGGGCGGTGACAGCTCCGTCACTGTGGAAACAAACTCCTCCGCGGCGTCCGCCAATCGGAGCTCAGCCCGAACTCCGGGATTCATCCAACACATGCTGAAGATTTCCCCGAGACTTAAACACACACAAACAGCCCTGTGTTTTTGGACATGTCCGATACGTGTGTGTGTGTGTGTATGAGCGTGGACTTTCTCGGGCCTTCTTCGACAAGCGTCCCGGGCTCGCTGATGTAGCTGTCATGGGAGAGTGCTCTTTGGACCTGTACGCACACTCAAATTCACACTCACGGGCTAACGCGAGGGGACTGCGGGTCAGCTTGTATTAAGAAAGCAAATAAACGAAGCTTTCCACACCACAGACGGGACAGGCGGACGACATGACAGAGACAGGCGCTGTGTGTGTGCGTTTGTGGATGTGGACAAGGGAGTCAGAGGAAATAGCTGTCGTTAGCGGCAGCGGCAGGTTGGTCTGGTGTCACCGTCCTTCATTTGAAAAACATGGGCGGCCATTGTGGTGCAAGAAAGAGCGTTTATGCTTAGGGCATTCATAAGGAGACACAGGGCAGTGGTCAGCTTTTAGAAGAGATGGGTAGAGGATCCAAAATATTTACTCATGTAAGAGAAAGATGACTTTAATTCAAGTAGAAGTAAAAACATAGTGACCCTAAAAGTAATAAAAATAATAATAATCTATTGAGACAAGCTGAAGTTGAAGCCAGGCCCAGGGCATCTGCTGGAGGTGGTGCCAAATTGCACATACATTTTTAACCCTATGATCCATGCCCTGCCAACATTGCTGACATAACTGGACATAGCTTTTTAACAGAAAGAAATAACGACTTCTGGCCCTGTTGTCAGAAACTAGAGATTTCACCCTTAAAAATGAACCCTCCCACATTCTCCTACACCTCTAGGAAGCTGTGCAACATTGCATTGAAAAAGTGTACATTTACATCAGAATAAAACTGTTCAGTGCACATTTCACGAAAGATATAGATTAAATTAAATTATATATTTTTTAATTAATTAGATTTTTGTGTTAGGGGGAAGGGGACAAAAGCCCAGTCTTACCTAGGGCACCAAATTGGCTAGGGCCGGCCCTGGTTAAGCAAGGGTGCATGTATTTTTCACTCCCGTAATGAGATAATTGCTTGGATTTTAGAATGTTACAAAGTATACAGCTGTGATTGAATTAAATTAAATTCAATACTTTATTTGATCCCGAGGGGCAATTTGTGTGCAGCAAGAAGAAACATAATCTGCATACAACATCATACAGATTGGGAACGATAAAAAGACAAAGGATAATAATTAAAACTCCACTAAAAACATACGTAAACAAGTGTGGAGCTCACATCAAATTCAAAAAAGTGCAGCAGCTCAGGAAAGGTGAAATCTCTATAACTTATTTAAAAACCCAATGATAGTGATGATAAAAGAGTCTGCTCAAACTGCCCGTGCAGGGGGTGTGAAGGGTCAGCAAGGATTTTCTTTGCCTTGTTCACCGACCTAGACTTAACCATGTCAGGTAAGCCACTCATACTGTATGAGATCCGACAATTTTTCCACATTCTTTAACAATGCTGTGCAGACGATTCAGATTTTTTAAGTTTGTCATGCCAAACCAGCAAAGAAAAGAGAAAGTAAGGACTGACTCAACAAAACAGTTATAAAACATCCTCATAAAAACACTGTCAATATTGTAGCTTGGTCTTGCTAGTCCTAACTACATGCATAATGTTGCAACTGCATAGATTTTCATTGGATTTATTTATATTAAAAAAAACACAGTTTACTAGTATATTTCTTGATGGTAATTTGTTGTAATGTACTGTTTCTGTCGAGAAATTCATTAGTCAGTCATGATGTGGACGCACGAACTTAGGCCTGAGCTCCGTATAATCCTCATTTGTCATTTTTGTTTCCAAGTAAAGAAACCATTTCTCTATTGTACTCGAATGCCACACAACTGTGCCGTGCCCTCCAAACCGATCCATGATAGATCTCGCCCTTGCGTGGCATGTTTTCTCTCGCCGGACGATTGCGCGCGATAAATCAGGAACACATCAAACGCGGTTCAAATATTTAAAAGCCGTTGGTGTTCTGTATATTTTGCCTTCGGGGTTTGGGAGCCAGCGAGCGCGGCAGAGGGCACTGCGGTGCGGTGAACCCGGGAACTGGACTTGCAACAGCTGTGAGAAGGCGTCGGATCGGCCATTCCTCACACTTCAACAGCCAACGAGCGCGCGATTTATGTGGGTGGAAGGGGGGGGGGGACGGAGACGCACAGGGGGGGACAGGGACAGGGGTGCCTATCCAAAGAAATGTACCCATGTGAGAATACTTAAAGCATGGCATGATTGAAGAAGCCTGAAAGATGGCTTATTGGCGTGTTGATGGGATCAGTCAAAATACAAGGCGTTCAAAGATACATGAACCCAAGAAGACGTCAATGAAGATGCACAAATTAGAATATTAGGTTGAAAGAAAGTTTATTTTAGATGACCTTGAGTAACAGTGTTGTGGGAAAAAAAGCACCGCTCTGCCCACCTATAGACAGGGCAGTGGGAGAAGGAGGGACAGGCCGATACGAGAGCTAAACAAAAGCGAGAGAGAGAGAGAGAGAAATAAACACTGGGGCTAAAGACAGGGGAGTTGAAAAAGCAGAATGGGAGGGGGGGAACATGCAGAAATAGACGGCGAAAGAATAGAAAGAAAATGAGAGGAAAACAAAAGGAGCTGAATGGCTGAGGCACGCACTTTACAGTTGAACTTTGGTTTACTCTTCACACTGTGCATACAAACACAGGGCAAGCTAAAGGCTGAAGGAAATCTGTCAATATGGCGTAAACTACTTTTGACACGGACTGTTTTATGAATCAAGATTGCATTACATTACATTTCGGGTCTGTTTACTTTTGGCAGAAAAAAAAGAAAAAAGAAAAAGTGATACCCCAGAGTGCCAGGGCCTTAAAGGGGGGTATTATGCTTTTTTCAATCACATAGCACCAGTCTATAGCATACTACAATGATGACGTAACCTTCTGTTGGTCTGTATATGCAGTAAATTAAAATAACTGCCTTGAATAAAATTGCTCTCTCAAAATGGCTGTACTGAACGTCTTGAAATAGGCCTCTGTCTCTTTAAGAAGCTTTCCGACACGCCCCCTTCAGCACACTGCTGTGGCATCTAAACAACACTACTGTGCGGGGAGGGGGCTCTGCTGAGCTGAGGAGCAGTGGTTGGTGGCTTGGCTGGTGACGAAAGGTCCAGAGGCGTCTCCAGGAGGTGGGGGCGTTCCTAGGAGGACTGAGGCATAGCTACACCTAAAATGGCTGCCGTCTAAGTTTTACTGATTACTCAAAAATATGTGAATGAGCCAAGGCAACACTCCAGGCATGTGTTTAATGAGGGAATGACATAACAACATGATATAAAGCTTGAAAAAGTCGATTTACATAATACCCCCCTTTAAGAAAAATGTTAATAAAATACAGTCATTGAATAAGTATGTCTGCTTTTGTTATGTTTAATAAAACATAAAGCAGCAGGAACTGGGATGTTAGGAATGTGTTGGGAAAGTTTGGACCAATTTAATATTTACGTGCTCCTTCTTTTATTGAATGTGAACACAAATTCAGGCGCAGATCCTTTACATTATTCGAGTCCTACTGCGCACCTTGTGATACAGCTGGGTGTTGGCTGGCAAACAGGGCCTCGTGAGTGTAAACACTGACCCCGTTTTGCGCCTCGTGCCCCGGGAGGGTGACAGCTCCGTTGAAGCTGGGTTCTGTGTCAGCACGGTCTCACAGCACTGCGCCAAATATTCTGGCGTCCATTCCCCACCTCGCGGTTCCTCCCGCCGCCCCCAGACACACGCGCATCCAGAACACACTCCGGTCCATTCCAGAGCAGCGGGTTCAGGGTGGCCACGGACGCCTTCGAAGGGGACAGTGAGGACCATGTGACACAAAGAGAACGAATGCGGGAGAGAGGGCAATGAAAAGTCACCTCGGCCACCTCACCGCGGTCATTTTCACAGTGCTCGAGAGTTTTTAATGTTTGTTCACTTGAAACTTGGTAATAGTCAAGTTGTTAATTCTACATGTCTATGTCTATGAACACAATAACAAAGAGTATAGCACAATATCCCAACGGGGCCGAACCAAACATCAAAACAATGAAACAAATAACCAAAACAATGTCCGAGCAAATGTAAAGTCCACATAAATTGTCAGCAGCAGATGGGAATACCTACAGCAAATCACTGGCCTTTAGGTTTATGCAATTACTGAATAAACGCAAACATAGTACTCATACATTACATTTTGGAGAAACTGTACAAAAGTTACAAAAGCTTCGTGTTGACATAAAATATAGAGTATGTGCTTCGTGACCCCTCTTTTCCCAGGAAATTTTTTTTTCTGGTATTTTCTTATAGGAAATATTAGGATTTTCACATTATTAGAAGTTTTGTTTCTCATAATTTGTCACAACTATAACATATATCATACGTTTATACTCAATCAGTTACTCAGTTACTCACAGTACTCAAGTAACACTTTCTCCAAGTACTTTTTTTTACTTGTACTTGAGTAAATATTTGGCTACTCTACCCACCGCTGTTCAAATGACCATAAAGTTATACAGGTGCTTGTCATCAAATTAGAATATCATGAAAAAGTTCATTTATTTCTGTAATTCAACTTAATGTGAAACTAAATATATGATATAGACTCATTACATGCAAAGTGACATATGTCAAGCCTTTATTTGTTATAATTTTGATTTTGATCATTAGATTTTTAATTTGGGGTTTTTACAAGCTGAGTCATAATAATCAAAATTATAACAAATAGAGGCTATACATATCTCACTTTACATGTAATGAGTCACAGTTTAAGTTGAATAACAGAAGTGAATGCACTTTTTCATGATCTAATTATAGGACAAGCGTCGAGCTCATATTTCCATCTTTTATATCTATATTATTATTATTATTATTATTATTATCCCACAGCTTACTTTTTCATTATTAGGTCTTTTTGAACTTGCTATGTTAGAAGACTGTTAATAATTGGGCTTCTATTAGTGATTCTATGAAAACAACAAAGCAAAACATGTAAAAGGTTTTTAGTTGAGAACATTTCACCTCTCAACCAAGACGTTTCCTCAATTCTGGACAAAAGACCCTATAGTCCAAACACAGACACGCCTTATGGACTGTATAGCTACATGGAAAGACTTGCTCGCTCCCCCTCGGCCTCTGGTCACGTGGCGGCGGCGACACCGGAGACCGGATCACATCATTATTATCACCTCGCGGGATAAGCGTCTCTCGACCTCGCTCTTTCTCAGCCCATCCCTCTTCCCCTCTCCCTGCAACTTTCGCTCCCCCTGACAGCCGGGCCCCCCCCCTCCTCCGCGGTATCCTCTCGCCTTTCGCTCCTCCTTTTCTCCGCACCCATCGAGCGCATAGTGATCATGTCTGCTGTTTCATCGACTCTTTGCACTTCTCTCCGCTATTAAGATGGATGGGCTGCCCGGCTATAAATGAGCACGAAGCAAAGGCCTGGGGTGCACACACACACGTATAGAGTCCCGGTGCAGAGGCCGGGAAGGGGCAGTATTTTTGTTCAATATAGGCACACAAAATACACACTGCCGCCCACACGCAAAGCCTTGACCTCGTCGCTCATGCTCTGACTTCTGCTGACCCCTGCTCAGAAAGACTTATTTAAAAAGTGTTCGTGAAACTGGTCTTTAGTGATTGAGACGTTGACTCAGAAAGGTTTGTTTGGATGTAAGGACACAAAAGAAAAGGTAGAAAGTGTTTGGGTTAAAACCATAAAAGTTGTAGTTGTGTATAAACTGCTAGCTGTTACCACAACTCGTTTCTAGCTCTCAGGATGCCTCCACACATCCCAATTCTTGATGTAAATGGAGTAAATGGACGTTGCAGACACTTACACACTATTTTTCAGTTGCTTGAAGACCATTTATAGCAGCCTACATCAGTGTTTCCCTACCAGGGATATGGGGCTTTTTTGTTGTTGTTTCTTTTTAAAGGTGAAACCAAGTAGAATTTCAATATTACTTTCAAAGAACACTTATTTGTAATGGCCGCAGTTTTTACTTTGAGAGTATTAGTTACCTAGCACGCCAATAAATACGGAATAATCGAAGTTTAGTTGATCACTATGTAAAATATCTGGCAGGATCTTTGAGGTCGGGGTACGTTGAGGATAAATGAATGACTTAAGAGGTAGGCGAGACCAAAAAAGTGCGAACCACACCTGTCAGCTAATCACAGCGGCTAGCACAACAGTATGTTTGTTAAGTGGTGACGTCACAGCTCTACTTCCGGGTCTGGCAGATGTGCGAGAAACTACAAAAAACTCTTTAATACCACAATCAATATTTCTGAAACTCAACAGAGAGTTACTGAACATACTTATTTATCAGGCACATTAGCCAAAAATGCCGTTCCTACTGCTATAAAAGTAATATTTACAAAAATTGCTACATCCGGTTAGCGGAGAAAATGCTAACGGCGCAGCAGCTATGCTAACCCAGAAGTAGCGACTTTAGTAAATATTACTTTTTAGCAGTAGGTGCGGAATTTTTGGCAGTTTCAAAAATATTGATGGTTGTTTTTAAGAGTTTTTTATGTGGTTTTCTCGCATATTTTCCCCGTCTGCTAAGACCCGGAAGCGAAAGTCATGACGTCACACTTAACAAACGTATAGAGTTCAGGAATGTGATGTCATACCGCTATAGCATCAATGGAGATGACGAATGGAGATTTTAAAAGGTATAATACTTGAGTTATTGTTGACATTAAAACACTTGGACACAATAGTGAGTTAGATATATTTACCAGAAGTAACTCAGCAGCTAACGGAGTTCTTCCACAGCTTTTTTTCCCTTCACTTTTATACTGTTTTTAGCTAATGTTAGTCTATGGGAATGTATGCTAACAGCTGCAAACATGGAGGATCTCCATTGTAACAGTGGAATTTCCCGAGCTCTATTCACCTTATTCCGCCCCGCCCACTTTTGCCTCGTTTTGCTTTGTCTCTGCACTTCCGTTGTCTTGACACTTCCAGTAGAGCGCGAAGTCCATTCAGTAAGCGAGGGAAATATTCGCTGCTAAAATCTGATGTTAGATAGATCGATTTGTGTAAAGTTAACAAGACTGCACCGTTTCTCTGCGCGGCCTAAAATCGTATTTGTATTTGTATGTAGTAACTGATTTTTGTCTTGACTTCTCCAGTCCTATATGTAATCTAATAGGAGAGAAGGGGCGGGCACAATTCATTGCGGCACCCAGGCAAACTTCCGGAATAAGGTGAATAGCATTAGCCAATAGTGTTTTCAGCTAATGCTAATAAAGCTATTTTCATGTTTCAAGATGTTGCTGTGTTTGATGCAGTGGTGGGGCTGCCCCAGCTGACAGTAAAGAGTGAAAAGGTTATGATAGTTTAGTTGTATTTTTCACTTTCACGTGACAGGCAAAAATAAAGAAAAATCTTACAGCAAAAAAACGGGATAGGCTACGGAGGAGTGTGTTCTGCTAAAGCATTAGTTTATCAAGATCACGTTTCATGACCAATGACCTTGCTAATTATATGTTGGAATGCGTTTCATTTTGAGACAATGATTCTCACTATGTGGACATTTCCTCTTTTTCCTTTACCCTTGGTGCTGAGCAGGTGTTTAGGTCAAGTGTTAATTTAAGTTCCCGAAAAGTAGTCAACCCCTAAAGCTGTCATAGATGAAGCAGCTGTGAATAACTGTACCGCTTTTGCTTCAGCATGAGGTCCCTCAGAGGACGGGCCCGCTGATCGCACAGTTAAAGTTCTGACAGGCATTTATAAGACGTGGATGGCTTCTACTTTCGTTTTGGCGCCGCTCACGCTCTTGCATAAGGACATAGTGTCACATTCTGCCTCCGAAGTGGACAACCCTGATCATCCTGCTGACATATGAAGATTACAGGAAAGTATTCGGTCATAATTATTTCTCAACACCCATAAAGTATGTCGGTAGATCGGAGTTCAATGGGCGTCTAACTGAGCGCGGGGTACCGGGAAAGCAGCCCCCCCACGCTGAGCCATAAATCAGGCCGGAGAAACAGATTGATGACAAAGATTTAACGGCTGTAAAGGACACCCTAAGCCTGGGATTCTTGCAACTGTCACCGAATACCCGGCGAGCCATTAACAGGTCACGCAGGCATATCGGAGCTGAGCCTGCAACATCCCAGCATGCAGCAGTCCCCCCCCTGCACTTGTCACCAGCTAAACCCCCGGCTGCCCCTCACTCCTGTCCCAACGCCACCAGCAGCAAAGCACAGGTGCACCTACTCCTACCTAAAACCTGCTGTAACATCAAATTCCCCATTAGTACAGTATGGAGTATCAATGGAAATATAGTGACCCAGCAGCTAATTGAGTGTTCCACTGTCACTGTCTGATCCTTGGAAAATACTGCATGTTTAACTTTGATCATTTAATTGTGTACGCAAATGTGGAATTAGTTTTTAAAATTTTGAATAATACTGCGCCTCCACCACGGAAAACATTTGTCCAGCTCTGTTCTGAACAGATGACTAGGAGCTCCAGGTCCACGAGTCGCAATGACTGTAGACTGCCTAAACGTAACTCAGCCTTTGCGCAGACATCCTTCTCATTCAAAGGCATCAAAGAATGGAACAAACTCCCACAGAGTCTGAAACTTTCCTTAGACCTGAAAGATTTCTCTCGTAATACACAAAAAAAGTGCTGTTGGAAAACCAGTCATGTCAGCACCGATAACTGTAAATGTAAATATGACCTTTTAGTGATGTTTTATGTAGTAATTTTAGCATGATTATATGTGGACTGATGGCTGTAACGGGTGAATGAATGAATTAATTAATATTTGTATTTGAGTGGTTAAATATATTTTATATTGTACATTTTGTAACTCACCTGCTCAGGGACTGTAGATGGAAACTAGCTCAAGCTAAATCTGGTTAAATCTTTAATTAATGTTTTTTTGCACATCGTCCCTGTTAAAATAAATTAATAAGCTAAACTAAACTAAACTAAACTTTTGTGGACTTTTTACATTGTTTTGCAAATACTGCTAAGAAAAGCCTGAGAATAGCTTTTTGCGGTGAAGGGAGAGGGCTAACCACTGCGCCACCTGGCCCATTTACACTCACACGCTCAGTGTGCTGACGTACCAGTGGAGGAAAGGTGACTTGTCTTAACCGAAGCACACAATGGACAACATTTGCATTATTGAACGAACGTCACAACCAGCCGTTGTCTGTTTCATTTACATAATTTCTGTGGTTTGGCTATCATATTATAAGCTGATGTTTAGTGGCTACTGGATGTGTTTCCGATCGAACAAAAAGCAGAAGCTTAACTGAATAGGATTTAGCATTTAGCTCAGAGGCCACTTTTATACGCTAATTATCATCTAGTAATTTATTCATAATTTCTACTCACCTAAATATGGCCAATGGGTTGACAACAGCTGAAAACATCTGGATCACTCATAATTTGGGATATTTCATGGCTAAATGCTAATGGGTATAGGAAAAATGCACTGAGCGGGCTAACGCACGCTGAAAGGCTTCCCGGACTAGCCTACTTGCTAACTGTCCACATGTTTGGATCGAACGTCGCCTCTCCTTTTTCTATGCCTTCAACTTTGGCAAATTGAGTAGCAGATCAAAAGAATAACATTGCGCGCTTGCTTATGTGCTTGGAGTTTTGAAGGTTGTGGGTTTAAAACTCATCTTATCACAAGTTTGTTGAGTCTATCTCCGTGTTTCTCAACAGGAAACTTCATCTTTCCATGTAGCAAATCGCTTTTTTTCCCTGGTTACAAAGAACAACATATTGCTCGCCTTATTCCTTATTTTTGTTGGAAGACTTGTATTCCCCTCGAGGCTTTGCATGCCTTTTGGTGGGAAGTTATTCTAAATCGCTATTTGTAATTCTAATCCGCAGATCATCACATACAAACAAGGCTGTGAGCTGCCGACAGTTGTTTGCGACTTTGCCAAACCGTCCGTCAGAGCCGAGTGACCTCACCTGAGAGAGTGGACAGGCCTATGCCAGCTCACGCACCGCAGCCACAACCCCCCTGCCCCGGGCCAACCACGTGCCCCTGTTGTCGGCCCGCATGCTAATATGCCTGCGTCAATCACACGAGACGCTAAAACCACACCGCGGCCTCTATGGAAATGCTGACTGCTGTGGAGCTCTGCCGATCGGCCCCAGGGAGAACTGTGTGATGTTTGGAATAGAGTGAGTAATATGGTGAACAGGCTTGTTTCGTTTTCAACAAGCACGGCACAAGCATTTTAGCCAACAGTTCGCCTTCTGTGTTTTAATCATTCTTCAATCATTTATTCAGCATATTCATTTGGTAAGGTCTTTATGATCACATATCCTTCCAGTCCCAAGAGGAGTCAGGTTGTGCTCAATTAATGTTCTGAGTCTGGGATTGCTAGAGTTGGTCATGTCTAGGTTCATCAACATTATTACTGACTGACCAGGTTATTCAATAAATGGATTTGTTTTTGCATTTCCTTGATGGTACAGGTTCAAGGATTCATCAGGCTCACACTGTGAAAGAGTGTTTCAGGGAGCATGAGACATTATTTCAAAATGGATTGGCCACCACTGAGTCCAGATCTTAACTCCATTGAGAATCTTTGGGACGTGCTGGAGAAGGTTCTGCACCGCGGTTTGACTCTCCCAACTGGATGAAAATAAATCCACACTTAATCCATCGAAATATTAGAGAGTCTGAACTTTTGGTAGTGACTTCGGTGTGTGACTTTATTTCTTGGAATTGATTTATAATTTCTTTAGTTTTACTTGAAACGTTTCTGAAGAATCAATATGCTTGAGTAAAAACTAGTTGTTCTTCCCACTGTTACTTTGACGTGAGAACAAAGTGACTTAAAGTTTGTGTCTTGTACATCTTCCTAAGAATTATTTATTTGATCTAAAAATACAAACTTGGCAAATCTTTCGAGATTCTCCTGTTCAAGGATCTTTGCCGCTAAATCACCGTTGGGCGTCTATAGCCCCTGACTGGCTATCCCAAACTGGTTCTTCCATGTGTGTATTCACATATGATTGCTAGAAACTAATGTCTCCTTTTGCCCCTTTCATGGTTTCTGCAGCATGTCTAAATTAGCCGTCCTGATCCTGCATCAGAGCGACAGATAGTGAAAGCAGTGATATCTCTTGGCCTTGGTTCGAGAGTCATGGTGTATCCGGTGTCACCACGAGATGCTTGGCCGCTCTACAAGGTATGTATTTATGTCCGTCTGATGTTAACTATAAATCAACATACTCCGCTTAGATAATAATAGCTATTACAAGTAAAACTGATACACTAAACAGGGCTTCGTGTTACTCTGAGCCCTGTGGTGATGACATGTTAAAACGGCAGCTAAAAAACAGGCACGGGGAGAAGACCGTGGCAAGTGGGTTATGGTGGATCAACATGGCAGATCACAGTTTGTACCTTGTTTTCTTGTTCTTCTGAAAAATTTGAATTTTTGAAACTGCCTCAATTATCATAAGCACTTGTTGGGAGTGTTTAACTATGATGTAATGTTTTGAGTTCCATTTTTTCTGTGCTGAATCTCCTTGTGTTTGCGTTGGTTAGATCGGTGCACCAGTTTCTCCCCCAAAACAAATAAAAACAGGTACAATAGGGCCGATGACACTTTAGTATAGTCCACCTTAACCTACTCCCTGGGGCCAGGACTAAAAATAGAATAATAAATGCCCATCCATTTTCAAGTCCAGACATATTCACTAGACTTTAGATTTCCTGCAACATGTCCACAAATAGTGCTGTTTTCCCGCTCGAACTTGCTATTTAGCACTTGTCTTGATAAACAACCCCTTCAATTTTGTGTGTCCCAAACAGTTTCTTCTTGCACTACACTTTCACACAAGGACTAACGCGTTGTATAATGCACTGTGAGCCACATAATGGGTCTTTACACCCTGGATTTGAAAAACTCAAATGTCTTCTGTGGTTATGATCCATGCAAATCCAAAGTAAGCACCATGTGACTCGCCCATGACCTCCCTGTCTCTTCTTCACTCTGATAGCAGGCCATATCCGTCTCTCCGGCACCCGGTCATATAGTGTTAATGCCCCCACTTTAGAATGACTGCGCCACAAAATCCATGCAGTTCAGCAGTATCCATTTCATCATCTATCTGGCAACTCTTCGCCTGCAGTGTCGTGCTGTATCGCGCACAGGTCGCGTCTTTGTGTGTGGTACAGACACTCGTCAGGCAGGAGGCCCGTCCCGTGTCACTCAGGAACAACAAGCCAATCATTCTTGGGTGCTAAAATAAGACCCCCTGCCCCCCTGCGGCCTCCACATGTGCTGTTCTCGTCAGCACCTCTCACCTTCAGAATGACAGCAGACAACTGAGCAGAGAAAGAGATTGGAGGATAAGTGCCAATACAGTTCGGCAAGGGATGTTCCTTCGTCAGTGGCTTGTAAGTGTCCTCACACCAAGTTCTACCAATGAGAAACTATTTTGGCTTTTGATGTACGATCATTCACAACAGGAAGCACTTCGAAATTGGACTAATTTAAGACTAAACCAGACTGTCACCAGATTAAACCAGGATTGCTATGAGTTGATAAAGCAATGTTATAAAGTTGAAACAAAAACAACAGGGAGTTTTGTGGGCAATGAAGACTGGTCCACTGAATATATAGTATCTCTGTTAATGTAAAAAAAAAAACACCACTTGAAATCTGCAGTCACCTTTGAGGTTGTTCAAACTGCTGCTAGGTCATCCGCGTTGAAACACATGAAGTCTCAATGGACTATTCTAAGTTTTACAACCTATACTGCCCAACAAATACTACTCTATACTAGGTCCAACTGAGTGAAGGACAGCTTCATCCACAGGCGACATGTGCTAAAACTTACAATAAAGACGACTGGACTGAACTGAATACTTTGCCCAACAGCACATCTGCAGTAGTTCAAAAATGAAAATTGTTCCTATACTTTAACACACATGCTGCATGCTCACATAACATTCAAATTACACTAATGTATTGGTGCTGGTTCTTTTTCACAATCTAGTGTAGTAAATGTGATCATATTTACATCAACATAACAGTAAAACAAGATCATTTAACCAACTTTATTCAATTAAATTAGTGACTTAGTGATTACATATAAACAAAGTGGAATATAATAGATTTCGGCTCAAATGGTCTTTATCATGGGCTGTGTAATGGGGCCCAAACTTAGCCATGTGGAGGTGCATTGTGTTTGTAAGTGCCAGTTAAGGCTCATTTAGCCCTCATTACAGTCTTCTATTGTCTTTCGCCTTCAGCTATACATACACACAAGCGTATAGGACAACGTACAGTCTTCATGTGTCTCAAGATATTGATCAAAATTCCTTCAAGTGTGGATAAAAGATTCACTTTGTTCCAATTATTGTTATTATGCTGTGCGTTGGACCCATTTCTGGATCTTGAACAAAGAGTTTTGGTCTGGATTACCAAGCAGGAAGCCTAATGTGCATATGTTGGGTCAATGGTTTAGAAAGGACACCCAGACACGGGGAGAACATACAAACTCCGCGCAGAAAGACCTAACTTGGCTTGGAAATCGAACTTGGGACCACCTTGCTTCTAAGTCTTCAGTCACCGAGTAATGTCTCTGCAATGTTTGTGTTTTCCATAGAATATTATTTAACTCCTTTGTCGGAATCCCAGATTCTTAGTTGTGTCCATTGGAGAATACGTTATCCGGGCTGTTCAAGGTGGCAGCTTTTTGTACCACGTTCGCAAATTTTTAAAAAGTGGCGCTTAGGTTCAGCTCATGTGGGCGGTGACCTGCGAGGCCGCTCCTCCCGGCGAGCTAGTGGCCAGTCCCAAAGTCCGAGAGTCAAACAGAAAGCCCTGCTGCCCCCCGCTCAAAACACTAATACTGTCCGTTAGCGTCCCGCTGGGAGACGAGCCGATGAAGGGGCTGGGGTGGTTCACCGAGGCGGCCATTTTGTCCGGGCTGGCGGCGAGGCGCGGAGACGGGGGGAACGTGTAACCGTACAGGCTGTAGGGCGGGTGTGGAGGCGCAGACTGGCGTAGCTTTGGGGGGACGGGTTGGACAGGTATCCCAGTTGGGACGGCGGGAGAGGAAGGGAGCAGAAGGCGTCACCGTCGAATGTGGACGGGCCCCGCGGAGAGGGGAACGGCTCGGGCCGCCGCCGTAGCGATGGAGGGGGTGTGCCGGGCGGGTGCAGGTGTAGTCGGGCGGGCTGAGAGGGCACACCTGGAATGGGGAGGAGCAGGGCGAGGTGGGCATCATTCCTCCGTGAGCGCCTGGGACTCCTGCATAGACACAGAGGAACGTAGACATAAGGACACTGGACAAACGATTTAAATACTCTTTTCATTAAATCTATTTTAACATGGATTTATACTTATTGTACAGACTATTATAATAAATTCTTTCCTTTCTTGTAGCTAAAACTGTTTAAATGTGTCAAGGCAGGTGAGAAAGCTAGACACTAGCGCCTAGTTAGAATGATCAATGGCTGCATTCTTACTGTATTGCATTGTATTAATCTTCCATATTGTATACTTTTTGCTATTACGGTGACAATAGGTTTATGGCAAAATAAAATAGAAAAAACAGCAACGTGTTCATTCCACTGGGACGCTACTTATATTGCAAATTTGTTTTGGTTTGTTTAAAGCTACCTCCTCTTTTCAAACCATGAAAACCTGAAGTTGTTGTTACAATATAGGCTCATGGCAGCTAAAGAATTACATTGTTAACCCCATTTCTTTCATCTTTCTTCAGCTCAGCATTTCAGCTGCTGAGAAGAATGCTCTGCAGAGAGCAGTTAAAAGTGCCCAGAAAATCCTCAACACAAAACTGCCAACGATAGAGGACATTTTTAACTCGCGTTGTCTCCATCAAGTAAAAAACATTTTAAGTGACTCTTCTCATCCGTCACATTCCCTGTTTCAGCTTCTGCCATCCAGCAGATGCTATCAGACTATAAAAACAAACACTGCAAGCTTGGCAAACAGTTGTTATTCTCAAGCTATCCAGCTACTGAATGCAAGACATTCCCCTGACTAACTAAATGTATATTATTTAGTATTTCCGTGCTGCAGCATACACGTTTTATTTATTGATTTATTTTAGCTTTTAATGCAGTGCTTGTAATGTGTTTAGTTTTTTTGTGACCACTTTTACAGGGCCCTTAAATTTGTTGTATGACAATAAATTAAACTTAACTAACTAAACTTTCTTTAAATCACACAGCGATAATCAATCAATCAATCAATCAAACTTTATTCATAAAGCGCTTTTCATACCGAAAGGTATCACAAAGTGCTTTACAGATTACAACATTTAAAACAATACGCCCCGCATCATATATGTATATATATATATATATATATATATATATATATATATATATATATAATATATATATAATACACATACACATAATATACAATATATACACTCACCTAAAGGATTATTAGGAACACCTGTTCAATTTCACATTAAAGCAATTATCTAAACAACAACATGGCAGTTGCTTCAATGCATTTAGGGGTGTGGTCCTGGTCAAGACAATCTCCTGAACTCCAAACTGAATGTCAGAATGGGAAAGAAAGGTGATTTAAGCAATTTTGAGTGTGGCATGGTTGTTGGTGCCAGACGGGCCGGTCTGATTATTTCACAATCTGCTCAGTTACTGGGATTTTCACACACAACCATTTCTAGGGTTTACAAAGAATGGTGTGAAAAGGGAAAAACATCCAGTATGCGGCAGTCCTGTGGGCGAAAATGCCTTGTTGATGCTAGAGGTCAGAGGAGAATGGGCCGACTGATAGAAGAGCGACTGAAATAACCACTCGTTACAACCGAGGTATGGAGCAAAGCATTTGTGAAGCCACAACACGCACAACCTTGAGGCGGATGGGTTACAACAGCAGAAGACCCCACCGGGTACCACTCATCTCCACTACAAATAGGAAAAAGAGGCTACAATTTGCACGAGCTCACCAAAATTGGACAGTTGAAGACTGGAAAAATGTTGCCTGGTCTGATGAGTCTCGATTTCTGTTGAGACATTCAGATGGTAGAGTCAGAATTTGGCGTAAACAGAATGAGAACATGGATCCATCATGCCTTGTTACCACTGTGCAGGCTGGTGGTGGTGGTGTAATGGTGTGGGGGATGTTTTCTTGGCACACTTTAGGCCCCTTAGTGCCAATTGGGCATCGTTTAAATGCCACGGACTACCTGAGCATTGTTTCTGACCATGTCCATCTCTTTATGACCACCATGTACCCATCCTCTGATGGCTACTTCCAGCAGGATAATGCACCATGTCACAAAGCTCGAATCATTTCAAATTGGTTTCTTGAACATGACAATGAGTTCACTGTACTACAATGGCCCCCACAGTCACCAGATCTCAACCCAAATCTCCAACTGCAAGATGCTATCCTATCAATATGGGCCAACATTTCTAAAGAATGCTTTCAGCACCTTGTTGAATCAATGCCACGTAGAATTAAGGCAGTTCTGAAGGCGAAAGGGGTCAAACACAGTATTAGTATGGTGTTCCTAATAATCCTTTAGGTGAGTGTAATTAAGACTGAATAAATAGATGTCAGTTAAAAGCTAAAATTATGGCCAATATTATGGCCCTCGCCTCGTTCCAGAGGCGAGGGCCATAATATTGGTAAGACGCCTCGCCGTGAGTCTTTCTGTTGACTTTAGAAATAACTAGGAGACCCCTGCCGGAGGAGCGAAGGGGCTGTGGAACATTCATGAGGTAAAAGCAGTTCTGAAAGATAAGAAGGACCAAGACCATTAAGACATTTAAAAACCGTTAGAAGAACTTTAAAATCGATCCTGAAACACACGGGGAGCCAATGCAGCGACTCTAAAACCGATGTAATGTGGTCCCGCCTCCTGGTCTTTGTCAGGACACGAGCTGCTGAATTTTGTAAAAGTTGTAAACCTGAGATACTCTTTTTGGGAAGACCAGAAAGCAGGGCATTACAGTAGTCGATACGACTGGTGATGAAAGCATGCATCAGCGTCTCCGTGTTGGCCCGAGAGAGAATGGGGCGGACTCTGGCTATGTTCTTTAGATGGTAAAAACCTATTTTTGTGATATTATTAATGTGTGGAATAAAAGTCAGCTCAGAGTCAAAAATTACACCCAGGTTCTTCACCTGTGAGGAAGGATTAAAAGACAATGACTGTAGTTTGGGTAAAAGTTTCTCTCTCTGGGCCTCAGGACCGATGACTAAAACTTCACTTTTGTCCTGGTTAAGCTGGAGAAAGTTTTCTGCCATCCAGGATTTGATATCTAAAATGCAGTTAAAAAGTGCATCCATTGGCCTGGTGTCATCAGGAGACATGGAGATGTACAACTGTGTATCATCAGCGTAACTATGAAAGTTGACTCCATGTCTCCTGATACATCACCAAGAGGGAGCATATACAGGTTAAAAAGCACTGGCCCTAAAATCGAACCCTGGGGCACGCCACATGTAATTTTATGGACCTTAGAGGAGCAGGTATCCACACTTACCATGAATGTCCTGTCTGTGAGGTAGGATGTAAACTATTGGTGGACAGCACCAGAGAGGCCGATGTGTTTTAAACGAGTTAAAAGAATAGTGTGGTCGACTGTATCAAAGGCAGCGCTCAGATCCAGTAGAACCAACACTGTGACCTTCTGTGAGTCATAATTTAATCTAAAATCATTTATAATTTTTAAAAGGGCCGTCTCGGTGCTGTGGTTTATCCTAAAGCCAGACTGGAATTTCTCAAGGACGTTATGTGCAGTAATGAAATCATTAAGTTGGATAAAGACAAGTTTTTCTAAGATTTTGCTTAAAAATGGTAAGTTGGATACCGGTGTCTAAAATTGTTAAAATCATTACAGTCCAAATTGCTCTTCTTCAGCAGGGGCCTCACCACCGGCCCCTTAAAGGCAGCAGGGAAGACCCCCGTCTGAAGAGAGCAATTCATCATATCAACACTTTTCTGTTGAAACTACTTTCTCACCTTGTTTGGTCATGCCGGGGATGTCCTCAAACGTGAGGGTTCTCAAGGAAGGACGCCAGAACGCGTACGATTCCACCAAAGCTTCCAGACCCATCCTGCAAAAAAGCAACACGTGGTTACATTCAGATTAAGTTCTTTGTAGAATTGGGGGGAAAAGCCGTCTAGAAAGAAAGAAAAGGCACAACGTCTTCTCAGACAGCACCAATGAACTCAGGTGAAACGTTTTATTAGCTAAAGGTGGTGGCCTCAAAGATCAGTATGGCGAGTTCAGTTACATAAATCGCTAAGACTGAACAACTTGTGGATGTTTTGTAGTGTGAATTGCCCAAAGAGTTTCTCTGGCCTCCATCTGACATTATGAGAATGTTTTAGTCAAAAAATGTATCCTTCTTTTATTTTATGCCCTTCTCCCTATATGAGCCGCTCTGGATCATACATCATTCCCACCACCTGACGGCCATTTAATTGGCACCAGAGGGAAGGGAAGGGGAGGGGTCTCTCTCCATTTCCATGGTGACCAGTCAGGTAACGAGGGGCATAAACGGCCCGCACCGATTGGCTGCTGCCCGCCCCGGCGCTCGGATGTAATTGCTTTCACACGGCCTTTTACGGGCGAATCAGAACCAAGGAGCAGGAAGCCGCAGCCTGGGATTTACGAGGTGGGACTGCTTTCCCCCCCATAGGTAGGTGGGGCAGGGGAGTCGCTGCGATGGGGTAATGCCAGTACCCTGTTACTCCTCGTTAGTGCGGGGATAAAAGTCCTGCCCCCCGCGGGGTTGTAGCTGCGGTGATAATTTAGACAAGCTGCCCCGGAGCGGTGCCGCGCGCTCGGACGCAGCCTATGAGCGCGGAGTTTATTTAGCGGAGGGCTTAACTCTTCCTGTTACGTTTAAGGGACGGTTTTGGGGCCTTCCTGGTTTCACTTTTATAGGCTCAGCTGTCAGACCTCCGTTATCCCTCCCACCCTCTCCCTCCGTCCTAATCATTTTCTGTGGGGCCGCGGGGCAGAGCTGTGCGCGCGGAGCTGCTGTTTTTTTTTACTGCTCTGTTGTTTTAATACTCTGTTTATATATCTTTGGAAATGTGTTTATACAGATTTTCTTCATGACAGTCCTCAATTTTATTATTTTGCTGTTGATGTTTATGTCCCGGGGCCTGGAGCTGGAATCTGACGCTCCATTTAAGTTTGTAGCTTTAGCTCTGCAGAGACTTTTTTTTCCCTTCATTGTTTTTGCTGAGTCGCTCTGCATGTGAACTGCCTCTTTTGAGTTTTAAAGGTTTGGGCAATTAAAATCATTACTAATTAGCACAGCAAGTTAACTAAGGCTTATATAGAGAGAGTACTTCTGTGCAAAGAACGGAATTTACCACAGACTTAAACTTTCATGAACGTCCCAAAAACAGCACAAGTATGATACAAAACAATGGAATGGGAGTTTATATACCCTGGCAGAACTTTTGCTGGATTATTTGTCAAAGAATATGAAAGATAATACAAAAAGGTTTTTTTTCTTTTTCACTCATAGTTAGTGGTTGTGTGAAGCCATTTGTGGAGAAAAAAACAGAGTTTGCTCTTTTTTAAATCATAATGAAAAAAGAAGTACAAATCCCCGTTCTGTCTATTGCCCCCTTTAGCATCTACTTTTGTGGTAGTTGTGGAGAAGGTTTGTATATAATCTAATGGTAAAGCGGCCCATTCCTCTTGATCATAAACTTTGGATCAGGGTCATTTTTGGTACTTTCTTTTTCATTATGATTTAAAAAGAGCAAACTCTGTTTTTTTCACCACAAATGGCTTCACACAACCACTAACTGTGAGTGGGAAAAAAAAAAAAAAAACTTTTTGTGTTATCTGAAAAATGGTCAAAGAATTGTCAAACATTCTGCCAGGGTATGTAAACTTTTGAGCACAACTGTATAGGGATGTTGTTGTGAATAACTTTATCACCCTTAGCTCTTTTTGCATACTTCTTCCCCTAAAACCATTTTTGTTAACACACAATGTAAAAGGGAGCGAGCAAAACTTAAACTAGTTGTGGTTGTTAGTTGTGGTCCAAGCTCATTCCGATCTTCACTAACACATTTACAACAACCCGACTCTTCACAGGGATGGGTTTATACGCGTGTTTACTTTACTTTATTGTTTATTTGGCGAGATTGATGAACACTCAGTGCGGCTGCTTGAGTAAAAATGTGCCAGATATAGCCGTGAGCTACTTTCCACCCGTAGCCTTTAAGGCATTTAAGGCAATGACAAAAAAAAAAAAGTAATAATGTAAACAACAACTAGCTGCTAGTTCATAATCTGTAATAAGGTATAGGGCCTTTAACTCTTCTAATTTTAATATGTACTTGTAAAGCATCAGTGTAGAAGTTTTTCCATTAATGTAGATGGAAATAATCTCACTATTTAACTACTATGTAATAAAGTAAAGGGGTCTGACAACTTTCTGAAGCCACTGCTTTTCTGTCTAAATACTAAAGGCGCATTCAAACCATTTTACATGATCTAAAAACCCGCACACACACACACACACACACACACACACACACACACACACACATAGCTTTGCTCCTTACATAAACAAACGGAGATGGCCAAACCAGAGAATAGCACATCGGTTCATCCCTTCTCGCGGCAGATAATGTGAAAATCTCTGCGGTTTGCGTCAACTCACCGGTTCCTGCCAGAGTCTCTGAAGCCTTTGGCAAATGGGTTTCGGTCGATTTTCAAGCGCGTGATCTGCGAAGCAAAACAGGCCAACGTTAGAGCCACAGGAACACGTCTGGACGATCTATTAGCTGTTATTAAAAGGAAGAGGTGGGCAGTGACCGGTTAGATTGACTCAAGTGTATTAGTCTGGCAGCTTTTTGGGAAGGAACTGTGCATGTAAGCTTGGTTTGAGCACTACTCTTCCCATCTGTGGCTACTGCGCCCACCTCTGCACTCATAAACATGCACGTATTGAGCGATAATGTTATTAGCCTTACGTAGCGTGCACTTATTAGCGTTAGCGTGTGGCCGCGGTGCTGTGTGCCACGATACGAGGTGTGCCCCAGATCTCCTGACTGGTGTTTAAGGGCGTCCTTCGTGACCCAAATCTAAATAGACTTTTATAGGCCCTGCCACTATGTTCGCTAACAAGCCGTGCACCGCCACCGAGATGCACTGGCCAAACGCAGGCAGGCAGGAATACTCAAGTTAAATTAGATCAAATAAAATCCCCAAAACACGTGTTAGGCAGCTTCGTATTGGTGGAAAAAAAAACTGCAATACAAATAGACTACAAAAAGACAAAAACTTTGGGACCCACTTTGAATGTATCATGAGAAGACGCAACCCACATAGTAATGTTTATCCCACACTTTGAGTATATTTAAGGATAGTGCTAACACTTTATAATAGCTACATCTTATTTAGGCTTAATACATGTTGAGTTAACACTTATTTCATCATGAACAATTCGTTAGTAAAGTGTGACTAACACTTAATAACTACTTAAAGGCACACTGTGTAACATTTTGGACTATACAAAACATGCTCCTAATGACCAGCTCGACACAGAAAAATGCTATTACTGCAGTGGGTAATCAATAAATGGATTTGGATGAGGACCTAACCCGTTTAAATCTCAAATTCTACTGACCGTAGTCGACATCTCCATGGAGACGAGCTGGAGACGTACCCACAGTCATGTCTTAAGAGAGCTGAGCCGCTCACAGGAAAGGCACATGTTTGTTTGTAGCTTTTTCAATGATTAAAATATCTGTCATAAAATAAATGCTTGTATTTCAATGTTATTTATTGGATATAATTCTACGCGGTGTGGCTTTAACAATGAATAAGTGAAGTATGTGAAGAACTATTCATTATGAGTAAGGCATTCACTGTAGTGGTTAAGTAGTTATTGAGTGTTAGTCACACTTAACTAATGAATTGTTCATGATGAATTAAGTGTTAATGCATCATTTATTAAGGCTGAATAAGGGGTAGTCACCAGAAGAATTTTCTGCTCTACCCTGTTGTTATGATATATAATGTGGAAATAATGTGGAAATACAGCATTTCCTCTTGTAGTTCTGACAACTCAAGCTGTGATCATACGTCTGACCGTCAAAAAACTATGAAAAGGAAAATTAAATTAATTAGCTGCCATTTTGGGACAGGCTCTTTTAGGTCCCGAGCCACCCGTTGAGAACCACCACTACACAAAATGCAAAATTCAAGTCATTTGGCATTTTATTTTGTTGGTGTTGCTTGGAATTTGAATTTTTTCAGTGCATTTTACATAGCTACATTTTTGAACACATTGTCGGTAAATACTGTATGTGTTCTTATATTGTATTGATTGAAATCCTTTGTTCTGTAAAGCACTTTGATTTGCTTCTTATGCTTTATAAATAAAACTTCCACGGAATGAGCTGTAATAAAATGAGAACGGTCACAGTATTGTTGTAGGTGAAAGTCATTAGTAATGCACAGGACTCTTAACTTGTCCCTCTCAAGTCAACAAGGCAATGTAGCACATGCGTGTGGAGAATGCGGCTTTCCCCCGACCACAGCCGCTCGCTCTCATTCGTTTAGCCGCCCCAAGCAGCTTAATCTGGCGCAGTCGCGTGTTTTACCTGTTGGTTCTGATAGGCCGTGACCGTGGTGAAGACGGTTTCCGGGAAGGAGAACGTCCGCGTCCCCTCCCCGGCCGGGATGGCGCGGACCGGGGACAGCTCCTCTCCGCACTCCTTACGGATCACGTGGACCCGCGGCTGGTACTTGTGCATGGAGTGGAGAATGATCTGAGCGGGAGATAATAAACGACACGTCTGTTTTCAGAGGTTTGCACTATGGTGACGGGGAGAGGAAATGAACAGATGATAAGATGTATAACAATAACAATCTTAGATGTAATTAAATATGGATAAGAATTTGAACTAGTTTTGAAGATTAACACACACAGATTTCTCCTTATTTCTCCACACTGAGAGTACAGTTCAGTGAATTGGTAAAGCAGGAAACATTTATTTAACTAAAATAAAGTGAAATTAGATTGAAAACATGTCATATGAAATAATAATAATAATAATAATAACATCTCTTTTTTGTCATTTGTGCAATAGAAGGTTTAGTAGTTCTTACAGCAGCACTCACATGTCCCTGGTCGTCGAGCTCGTTGTTGGTCAGTTTGAGTTTGTCGAAGCTGACCACCTGTCTCATCCAGGTCTCTCCGGAGGCGGGCGAGTCCGGGTGAATGTAGACCCGCGGGGGCACCGGGGAGTCGGCGTTCCCCGCCACCATCCACTTAGAGCTGTGATACACGTACCTGCAACGTGTGCGCAATGTGAGCCATTTCAAAGATTCAGAATGTACGGACAAAGTTGTCGCTTGACGATGATTCAAAAAAAAGAGACACCTCTGTTATTTTGCCCAAGTCATTTTTCGGCTAAAGTGAGATTTTTGTGCCATACTCTCTAAACACTGCAGCGTCTGTATATTTTCATAAGTCTAAGTCGTCTTCCAGATTTTTATTATTTACTTAGGCCATTTATGAATTAACACAAATATTTTTATTTCCTCAGTCTTTGTGGTTTATTTTCTTCTTTTTGTTGTTGTCGCACAATTATGATTTTTTTAGGGCAATTATGAGATTAACAATTTTTTTTATACAATTACTGAAATTAGGAAATAAAAACTATTACCCAATATCAAGATCAATTTACCAGTTACTGTGGATTAAGTTGTCAATTTGAATAAAAATCTTACAAAAATATATAGGCCTGAAGAAAACAAACACTGAAAAAAAAAAAAATCTAAACATGGCCAGCTTCACATCTGTTTATTTTAATTATTATTATTTTTTTTTTTTTTGTCTCACTGTCTGCTGATCAATTGCGCGTTTAAACCCTGTCAAGTGGGAAACGTGCGTAAAACCGTGCTCCACCAGTTTCCCTCTTCCCCTCAGTTCAAACAACATACGTCAACGTGACCCTGCTCGTGGAGGTGAGCCGCGTGCGCAAAAGGCCCCAACAACACAAACAGGGCGCGCGACAATTAGGCTGCACGAAGCCAAGAGAGTGCCGTTTGTGGAGAAGCGTAAACTGCAATTTGCGCGAGCTAAAAATATAAACCCCGCGCAGTGAGCCCCAAAGTGAATCACATTTCTGAGGCTTGGGATGTCCGAATGACGCAGTCGCAGTGTGGCGTGATTAAATGAAACGTGCAGAACCGCGCACTCACCTGTATCGCTTGTTGTCCACCGGGATTATGTCCATTGCGATGTAATACTGTTGGTGTGGGTCCAAGCCCGTGATTTTTACGCGCATGGCAGGAAACATCCGCCTGAAATAATAATAATAATAATAATAATAATAATAATAATAATAATAATAATAATAATAATAATAATAATAATAATAATAATAATAATCTAGGCTGCACTCACCGTCCCGCTTTGGTGATGATCATTTCCGTGCCGATCTCGTGGAACCGTTTCCAAAGGTCGGAGCCCTGCAGGTCAACCCGTGTCTCCTCCGGGCCGCCAGTGACGGTCCCGGGCCCCGAGCACACGAGCGCAGGCTGCGGGCTCTCCAGCAAAACGTCCTCGCTCTCGGCTGCACCAAAAAGACAAGTCTGATCACACCATAGTGCATCAAATATATGCTTTGACAGAGCGAGAGAAGACGACTGTTTTCACACCACGTTTTAGCCAAATCGTAATTGTAACATTGCGATTTTAATCTAGTTTTGCGTTTGTTCCCATTTAGGTGCCTGTGCGTGATTGTAATACAACATTTGGCGTATGCAATATCAGAGATTTAAACACACACTTCCCCAAATAAATACTACTACTACTAATAAAAAAAAAAAAAATGCAGGCAGATATCTCATGTGTAAAGTATTTTTGGCTCGGGCGTATTTTTTGCCATGCGCAGTTGAAATTGAAACATCTGAAAGGCTATAGTGTTTATGTGTATATCCGCTCTCCTCCACACAGGCCTCGCCAGCACTTGGAAATTTATGGACAAAAGACCCGGGCCTAACGAGCCGCGAATGCGCGACAGGCAAACCATGGGCCAAGAGCGTTTTTAACCCAGTATCATTTAAAGTGTCATTTGTCTGGGCCGGTCGTCGGGTCGCTCGCTTTTAGCCCTGCACCTCCGCCACCCTTTGGCAGTGCCCCCGGTTTACACGCTGCTAATTGGTGTGTTTATGATTGCAGCACAACTCATAAAGCGCCTCACGCGCACAATGACTCTTCACTGCCGCGGCATTGAGTGCACCGAATGTACTTTTTGGAGCTATTTGGAATATTGGTCATGCTGAGTTGAACTTGGCTGGCTTAGGCGGACAGTTGCAAAAAAACGTATGAATGAAATAAATAAAAAGTAACCAAAGGCAGCCGTTGTAGCTTAGATTATCAAAAGTAAGAATTTAACAGCTCCAGTTTGATACCAGCCGGGCATACGTTTTGGATTTGTCCGCGTGTGGGGCGTAGTACTCACGGGAGCCGTCGCTGCAGTCCTCGCTCTTCTCGCTGGGACACGCTCTGGATGTGCGCGGCCCCGGGCTCTGGCTCAGATCACAGACTTCGGTCCTGTCCTCGTAGCCCGGGGACACGGCCTCATCCGCGCTGGTCCTGCGCCGTTTCTCGGCCCCGATCAAGGCTTCCACCGAGAATGCGTGCGCCTTGACGCTGAGCGCGCACGGGGAGCGCCTCTTCTCTGCCATCTCTCCTCGGTGCGGGACAGTCCTTTCGCTGATGTTTGGTCTGTGCGTAAAGTTAACAATCCAGAAAGTTGCGCGCAGGCTGCGTGCTCCAGACTCACGGCAGAGTTCTCTCACGAATAAAGCGAGCAGTGGACGCGTCTCCCTCTCGTGAGCTCCGAGCTCACTTTTGGAGAGTGTCAACAACCCGAGTCGAGCAGAACGAAGAGAACTGTCAATCACAAACCTCAGCGTCCAACCAGGAGTGCGCACGGGTCATGTCCCGCCTGCCACGGGCAGCTCGTGCCGCCCACAGACGAAAGCACCAAGGGGCCAGATTCTCACACTGCACCACGAGATGCTTGTTTCATCTGCTCTTTATGAAATCCTCTCAGTGACTGCTTTATCAGATGCCAAGCCACTAGGACTTTTATAAAACCAACTTGTTAGTCACGCCGAGGAAAAGCAGAAAGTGGCTTCTCGTTTAATGCGTCACTGAGCCCATTTTGATCAATTTCATGTTTGTATGAGAGACAGCGTTGCTTATCATAGTTTACAACATGTGTGCAAATTGACATTCAAACCTCTTTGATAATGTTTAAAGAAATGTGTTCGTTCACACCGTGAACTGTCGGTCAAGACCAGGCCGCAGCGTCTTTCAGCGAGTGGTGTCATAACCTCGTCATGTTTTTATCGAGAAGTCGAGGAAGTCTTTTTTTTATGTTTTATTTACTATTAGTTTTGTTCAAAAACTCCTCAGAAGGACTGTCATTTTATTTGTCCTATTGGACAGACAGCGCGGCCAATCAAAGGATGAAATGGTGTTATAGCAAAATAACCAAATGTAGCTATGACATATAAAATGTGACGGAAGTTATTTTAATATATTATTATTATTATTATTATTATTATTATTATTATTGTTATTATTATTATTATTATTATTATTATTATTATTATTATTCCCTAGTCGCTTATGCAAAGTGGTGAGTTTTGGTGAGATGTGGGCTTATATTTTTTTCTTTCACTTCAGTTCAAGTTAAAGGCATGAAGATAAGTGTGTATTATAAGACAATATGTCGCTGACATGAATAAACAGAAAGCCTAAAGAACTAAAAATCCTCTCCTGCCTCAGCGCAGGTGCGTGCGTAAATGAGACCGTACTTCGTGCACAGCGCGCGACGGGCGCGGCCTCTGCTGAACGGGCCATTTCTGAAAAAGCTTTGCCATAATTCTGTTATGAGCTGTGAGGGGACACTGCCGAGCGGCAGGACTAGGGCTGGGGAGTCTGGGTAATATATTGTTAACAGTTATTTAGCGAGTGCTAATGGGCACGTGGATACCTGCCAGGCCTTTATGGACGCACAGGCAGAAGGAAAATGTTCCTCACAAATAACAACTTCTATGGTTAGTTTTTAAATGGCTTCTGACTGACAACTGAACTAACTATAATATTTAGAATATTCAGATGTTCATCACTCAGAGGGAAACGCTATTTATGGATTAGGTAGCCTTTAAAGTATTTGCATAAGTAGGCCTACATAAACCTTGGTACAGATGCCATCTGAAAGCTTTAGCTTTATTCCTTTTTTCATGTATTTATTTCACTCTTTTCGGGTAAATGCAGGCATTTCGATTTGCATTTGAATCCTCGCTTACAGAAGTGAAGTGCACAGTCTGCTTCCCTCCACAGCTACAGAGACGGGTCCTGAGCGTCTGGTCGGCTGCAGTCCTCCCAGGTACAGCTCCGATGGGGACTGTATAATTTTGAACTCCACAGCGATCTGCATTCCCTGTGCCAGCGCTGCAATGAAAACCGCCGGGGCCACAGTGAGTACATCCTGCTCTCTCTGGCGCGCAGTCTCTTTGTCATCCAAGTGCACTGACCCCTGGTCTGCTTCGTAAAGTTAACCATCCATTGAAAACCTGGTATTTACAGACGCGCTTGATAGAAATAAATGGATCTATGACATTTATTGATTTTTTAACGAGTTCTGGTTGTCTTTCATTTAGGTCTGCGCGTCTCCAAAGTTGCGAAATTTAGCAAAAAAGACGCACATTAAAATACTCGCCAAGGCCCGTTATATTCTTATAACGGTTTTGATAAAAGCTTTAATTTTGGGGTGAAATTTAAACTGGAGCCGATTATTCAATTCCATTTAGGATTTTAAAAAATAGATTAAAAAAGGCTTGATATTTCAAACCTCGGAGTTAAATGGTCAAATGGGCTGGAGTAATAATAGTATCCAAATAGTATGTCTAAAAAGGCCTGTCAATGCTAAGCTAATGTTAATTTATTCATTATTATTTGCAGAGCTGCACCTTTTTGGATATACAGCTGCCAATGATATTTCTGATGAGAATTTTAATTGCACAGGAATAATGTTAAAACTTTGAATAAATTTAGAAGCATCAACTTGAGAGAAAACTGAATTATGAACTGCCAAATAAAGGAATGGTCTCTAAACAGTGTTGTGTGATAAGAAAAAAAGGTTACACACAAATCACAGAATATGCTACCTGCAATCATCAAAATAGCGATTACATTATGCTTAACGCTGCAGTATTTCGTCAAAGTTCAAAAGCAAATCTCTAAAATCCCATGTCCTATGTCAGTTTCTTGTTCATTTTTTGTTCCCAAAGTACCGCGGACCTCCCAGCGCTCATACCTGCTCCGACATCAAAAAGAGAAATAAAAACCCTCCATGGATCCAAAACAAAGCTACGACGCGGCCGTTACACTCGCTGACGTCATTGACTTTGAACTTGGATCGGGTCGCCACAGGTCAGTGTCTCCGCGGGGCAGGCTCCGGTGCTGTTTCCTTCAGTCAGCAGGAGACACCGTCGGACAGATTTTTGAACTCGCTGCACGGTCCGTTAATTGCGAAGTTAAGTCATGATTGCCAGAAGTCGGAGGAGAAAAATGTCCCGACTTCAAAACAGGTTTGTTGTGTTGTTTGAGTGCAATGAAGTGCAGTTGTGTATACACTGGCTGTGACTATGGGAGCTGCTGTATAGTGGTGAATGAATGAAGTGCTCAAATTCACACACATTTTGAAAAATATTGAAAGAGCTGCATGGGAAATGTGCTTTTGGGATAAAACTATAAACCAGGCCTAAACCAAGACCGAACCAGGTCTAAACTGAGACTGAATCCAGTCAAACTGAAGAGACTGAATGTATCCCTCATGTTTTCTGACTTTATTAACATGATGTTAATGATCAGTACTACAGTACTTTCCTGCAGTATATCAACCAAAGAGGCCTTGGTTTACTCCTAAACTCAATATACTGCTGTGCTGTATTTGGATCTATATACTGTAGAAGATGGTGAACTCTCAATTACCTCTGTGATTTTTTGGTCATATCAAATTACTTTTTTTGTTTGTTCATCTTTATAAGAAAGTCTTGGACCTTTTTAATCAGAAAAGCCCAACTATCTTTTTACCCAAGTATGACCTGTACATGTTTTTAATGATAGGTAAAACTGGAGCACCCCTCCTGGAACTGCCACCTTAATGTGGTGGAGGGGTTTGAGCGCCTGAATGATCCTGGAGCTCTGTTGTTGGGGGCTTCGTGCCCCTGGTAGGGTCTCCCATGGCAAACAGGTCCTAGGTGACGGGTCAGACAAAGAGCGGTTCAGAAGCCCCTTATGAGAGACCAACAGGCCCGGTTAGAACCATGAGGCCGTCCTTCTGTGGACCCACCACCTGCAGGAGGAGCCATAGGGCTGGTGCAATGTGATTTGGGCAGCTCCAACAGCTGCCCCCACGACCTGGCAACGGACAAGTGGAAGACAATGGATGGATGGTAAAACTGGAGCACACGAGGAAACCTACGCAAACAAGGTGAGGACAACAAAGAAAGACAAAAATCCAACCTGCGACCTTCTTGCTATGAGGCGAGTGTTAACCACTGAGCCACCAAGCCCGCTTAACTTTCAAAGAACTTCTTTTTACCCAATATTGACCTGATTTACCTGACACAGCATTCAACATTTTCTCTCCGTCAACATTTTCTTGAACTTGATGGACCGTATAAACAGCGCTGAGGAAACTAGTTTTTCTTTTCTCATCATTTGCTTGTTGTAAAACCGTCTGGTTACCTCACTGGCTCAAAGAGACCGGGACGGAGCGAGTGAGCACAGGTGCTGTTTTTTACGACTGGACGTCCGGCGAGGAAGAGGTGAAAACATACTCTCCTCTCGTAACCCGCAAAACCACACGAAGAGGCACCTCGAGACACACAGCCACACATCGCCACATTGTAGAACAGAAATATACAACTATACAACTACATGGGGCTGCACAATATGAGCTATAAAGTGCAACATTTCATTAGTAGGTTCAATTAGATTCCCCCATTCCCCCCCCCCAATGTATTTTTATAAACATTAATCATGAATGTTTCAATTGAATAGACCGTGTTATAACTTTGTTCTCTTTGTTTTTAGTAGTCCTGTTCACTTTGACAGTTCTTCTTCTACTATTCAAAAGCTCAGATCGATATTTCCTGGATTTTGTTACATCACAGCTTGAACATCAAAACTGTCCTCTGCATTTCTTAAAGAGGGGGTATTATGCTTTTTTCAATCACATAGCACCAGTCTATAGCATACTACAATGATGACGTAACCTTCTGTTGGTCTGTATATGCAGTAAATTAAAATAACTGCCTTGAATAAAATTGCTCTCTCAAAATGGCTGTACTGAACGTCTTGAAATAGGCCTCTGTCTCTTTAAGAAGCTTTCCGACACGCCCCCTTCAGCACACTGCTGTGGCATCTAAACAACACTACTGTGTGGGGAGGGGCTCTGCTGAGCTGAGGAGCAGTGGTTGGTGGCTTGGCTGGTGACGAAAGGTCCAGAGGCGTCTCCAGGAGGTGGGGGCGTTCCTAGGAGGACTGAGGCATAGCTACACCTAAAATGGCTGCCGTCTAAGTTTTTACTGATTACTCAAAAATATGTGAATGAGCCAAGGCAACACTCCAGGCATGTGTTTAATAATAACATGATATACAGCTTGAAAAAGTCGATTTTACATAATACCCCCCTTTAAAGCCGGTAATCAATCAATCATTTGTTTTGTATCGCTCAATATCACAATAGGAGTTGCCTCACAAGACTGCACGAACATTAAAACAATGAAACAAAACAATTGACAATACAATTCAATTTCAATTCAACTTTATTCCGGACTCGTGATCCATTAAAAATAAAAATAAAAGGACTAGACAAACAATTAAGATGTAATTTTTAAAAAGACAATCATGCCAATGTCTCACACAAGTCAGACTGGTAACGTGCCGCACTCCAATGGTCCAACTCCAATACAATGTGAAGTTCAGGCAAATGAAGTGTCCAGGCAAACATAATGTAAATAAGCGTCGGCAGCAGGTTGGAACGAGCTTAGGCTTTACAACACGGCAAGGGAAATCTCAAAAACCCGGAGGGAGAAAGAAGAAACCTCAGGGACAACCGCAGAAGGATGGATCCGCCCATTGACGGACAGGCTACAGATAGACCCAGGGCCGATGGGAGTCCCTCTGTAGACGGGCCAAGACTGCGGAATAACAGTCCAGTCCCTGTTGGACCTTCAGTTCGGAAAACCAGTTCTGAGCTGTTCTGCGCTCAAAGTGTGTTCGTCATGGCGCCAACGATTTGCTAGCATGCCCTTTGGTGAAAATGAAAGCTTGGTTTCCTTTCTGGACGCTTTAGGCCAATTCAAAACCCTGGCCAGCCCAGTCTATCTCACTCTTTTCATTACTAAACGGACATTATTGAAATTGTAAAAAGTAACTGTTAGAGCAGGGGTTCCCAAACTTTTTTGGCTGGGACCCCAAAAATTGACACATAAACAACTCGGGACCCCCATTGTATAAAGTTATTGCCTCTTGCGCTACTTTAGGGAAGAAAACACATTTTAAAATCAAGTTAACATCTATTTAAACTGTTTATTTTAACTATATGAATGGATTTCACAAATGATATGCTGTTTTACATTTCGAAAATTTATCAAAAACAGTTGTCCTTTTCTTTTTTATTTCATCCTAAAATCATCTGGGGACCCCCACCCAATGCCTCGCGACCCCCACTTTGGGAACCAGTGTGTTAGAGGATAACATTAAATCGCTATTTATCATACCGGGTCAAGCTGTAATGTCGTACTACCCGTGGGTCAAGCTGTACAGTCATACTATCTCTGTCATAGCCTTGACTGGGGGTGCTCAGGCGCCCGCTATCAGCCACTGAATGCTTTGCTTGCTTATCAGTATGACGCTCTTAGATGGTATTTACATCTCTCCTGTGGAAGCATAGACAGACTTGAATATTAGGACTGGCGCAATGTCTTGAGTTCATGTCTCCGGGTCCCGCAACGATGGCAAATAAACATCCTGACTGCTGCCTATTCTTCATCAATCCTCTCGATCATCATTGTTATTTCCCTAACAGTAACATATCAATGCTGAGAAAAGCATTGAATTATGTGCACTTTACATGAAACAATTGTAGGTTATTGGTAGGAATATTATAGTTACAACACTTTCACTTAGCCCTATAGAATAACATTGTACAGCTGTGCACGTGGCTACTCTCTCATTTGTATAACCACTAGTGCAGTTTCCAGGGATTAGACTTTATAATGTCCTAAACGAACATAGATTACAACCATGGTAAATTAAACGCAATGTTATCCAGGTTTTTTTAGTTGGGGTATTTTTTTGCATTTTTTATTTCCCCCTGTCTTCGCTGACCACATGCGAACGCACACATGGTCGTTCGGCGTAACGAGTGCCGAGCTCATCACGGAAACGCCGCAATTTGAAAATAACAACAATCATAAAAAGAGCATGCAAACATCTGCAGCTCGTAACTCGACGTCTCGGGCCAACCCCGCGCGCACGTGCCTCTTAAAAAATCACCAGAACAACGGCTATTTTCAACTCTTGGAAGTCGCACTTTTATTCCCCTTTCTCTCTCTCTTTCTCTCTGCCTCGACTGGAACCGTTTAAGCGTTTTTTAATCAAAGAACCGAGTCGTTAAAATCGGGAATTTGGCGGCAAGCGTGTCCAGTATGGCCGCCTTCCCCCGCCTGCAGCGTCGCGCGCCCGGCCGATCGCTAACTAGCGTTTAGCGCAGATATGAGGAATGCTGTTTTATTACTGTATTTACTGAATCAAAACATGCATATCTCGACGTACCCAGATCTGTAATATACCAAAAACAGCACAGCGGCGTGTTCCAGGGCCAGCGCCGGGTTACTATGTTTAAGCCTTTGACAGAGTTTAATTGGCCATAATGACTGTTTAACTCCGGAGAGCCAAACAAACTCAGGCCTCGACATCAAAAGCCTTAACGAAGCATCGTACGAACTGTTTTCAATGAGACACGCTCGCACTGTCTCTCCATCCCTCTATGCGCTCATAATGAAACACCACGGGTCATTCGTCAGTGGTCGCTTTGGAACTGTTCATTACTTCGGGGACTTTTTTTTCGTCTCTGCGCCGCATGTATGGATTGGGTTCACGTGGGTTTGCATGAAACATAAGAAAACAGGACAGTTTTGAAAGCTTGCCGTGTTGCAATTGTCTGGACCTAAAAATCGGTTGTATGACTATTTTCAGGGGGTTGTGAGCCTTGAATCAAAAGCCACTATTACCTGTGAGGAAAAGCTATAATTTCTATTTTTACCATAACATAACATGTGTGTAGATAAGTTGAAATTACCCATAGTAATAGTCCATAGTTTTAGCGCAGTGCCCATAGATCCACTAAGCAGTCAGATTGTCAAAGTCAATGATTGCTGTGGACAGTTGATGGAGACTAAAGGAGACTTGGTTCTGCTCTACTGTTCTAATTTACAGCTGCCTATACGCACTCGGGATGAATGAGTCTCTTGCTTGTATAGCCACAATAGGCAGAGTCAGTAGCTGGGTTCAAAGCATTGTCATTTGCATATCATTTATTTTGATTTTGCCAGTAGGTTTTACCAGATATGAATTGAGTTTAGAGTGAAATTGTGTGAGGAGAGACATTCCGCAAAAATGACAATGCTGGGAAGTGAACTCATGATACTAGACTGATCCTGACCCTGTAGTTCTCAACTGGTGGGTCAAGATCCAAAAGTGGGTAGTGGGACGATAATCAGTAATCAGTTTATTTAAAAAATGATTGTTTTGATAATTTTAGTATCAAAACAGTCAAAAGTTGTTAAAATGTGATGATCTTGTATAATATAGTACAGCAATAGTCTTATACAAAGCATTCAACAAATTATTACCGCCTAACCTACAACGTTTTTTTTAACTCCAGTACGAGCTTATGACTTGAGAGGTCTTGGATATTTTTCATTGCCGAGAGCTCAAAACACTCGTAAACGTTTCTGTGTGTCTGTATGCGGAGTGAAACTCTGGAACAAACTGGACTTACAACACAAGCAATGCCAAACTGTCCATCAATTCAAACTGTTATATAAACATCGGGTCTGGTCAAATATAGAGATGAGGGTCTTAAATTTAAATTGCTGTTGTCTCATAGTGTCACAAGTGCTCAATGTTTCCTTACCATCGTTGGTATAGTTGGTCTTTTACCATTATTGGTATATTGTCCATTACCATTGTTGGTATTGTTCATTCTCTTTACATTGTTGGTATACACTTTGTTACAAAGTAATAATTATTGTTACCTGTGGTAACTCCACCATGATATAACATTTGTATAATAATCCTTGAACAAAGTAACAGTGAAGCTGAATGTAGTAAGCTCTGAAAGGGGAACTGGGGGTGGGATTAAATAAATTATCTTCATCCCACTCCCTTTCAGGTAGAAATGGATCATCTTGTTTACATACTGTATATTCTTTCTTTGTTGCCCATTGTCTGAAATAAATGAATAAATGAAATAAAAAATAAATAAAAAATTTGAAAACAATACAATTTTGATTTTGTATTGTTTTCTTCCTTGGTAAATGCTTAAGACAACAGCCGGTCCCTAAACCAGACCTAATTTTCATGTAACATCAAAATGTTGCAATTAATCATCTTATTTGTGTCTCAGTTTGTCTTTATAGGTTGAGAACTGTTGATCATCATTGCCTAGACCAGGGATGTCCAAACCTTTTCATCGTGGGCCACATATTGAAACGTATACAGTATGGAGGGCCAAAGAGCAGTGGTTAATGCAAGGAAACATTTAACACCATTTTAGGGAGGTTTAAACTTTTCCCACACCTGTTTTTTTTTTTTTTTGTAGGTTTTAATCGTGTGGAATTATTAAACTTACAGAAATCTGTGGCGATGTGTGGCAATTCAACAAGAAGCCTAAGGATAATCAAAAACTGGTAAACTTAGGGTACATTTGCCCACTTTGACCACCCCTGCCCTGGACCACTGGGCATCATGACATTTCAGGTTTGTTTTTTCTTTTCATGTTGCATTGTTTTCTTTTATGAATAATCGTACTTGTTCTACACGTCCGATTAGTCAAGACGTCAGACCGAAAACCTGCAAATCCAGAGGAGATCCCACCGAGGATTTGTAATGCACACAGCTTTATAAATATACACGCACAATGGATTCCCTGTGTGCGCCCCTGTGCCTGCGCATGTGTCTATAAGCCTCTATTTGTAGCTTTACGCCACTTCACTGATACAGCCCCGGGCCACAATGTGTTTTCATATAGAGCCTCTTCCTCTCGCGGCGTGCCCCTAATACTCTCCCTCTTCCCGGGATAACAGGGTCACAGCTCCACACCTGCAATAACACCACCCAGAATATCCGCTCCGAGCTGTAACGGGACGGCGGAGAGCTTTCATGAATGGAGCACTGCAAAAAAAAAAAGGGGGGATTATCTCAAGTTGTAAGTCGGCCCAGTCCAGGAAAGCGGGTACATAATTAAGGAAACACAGCACATGGCACAGAAAAGAGTCAGGCAGTGTGGCTATTATCGACACATGCCTAGGAGTGGAGGCAATTTGAGCAGTGAAATGATCAAAAGAAGTCCGGTTTAACAGAATATGGATCTTAGCACCAGTTATGTAACTTTTATATAAACACATTTATTTGGGAAATGGGGGCCTTTCTTTGTGGAGCTCGCATGTTCTTCTGTAAGGTCTCCTCCAATGTGTTTGAGCATCCTCTACTGCAAAAAAAACCATGTACAATAGGGTCTGATGCCAGTGCTTCTCCACCGAGAATAGGGTGGATGTACAATTGTCTCACATAAAGCGCTTTGTGACTATGTCTGTGAAAGGCGCTTATATAAATAAAGTTCTTCTTCTTGAAAACGATATTCTGAAACCCCAGCTGGGTGATTCTAATTAGATGAAGAAGAAATTCATAAAAACAGAGGATGGGATGCGTCCAGGCGTCAAACTGTCCATAAGAGAATGTCCATCACTGGTCACTTTCAAATTGCACCTCAAACAATGGATGAAAGACAATTAACTGTGCAACCACTTTTAATCCGGCCTCTTATGTATATATGTGTGTGTATGTGTAAGTGTATGTATGTGTGTATATATATATATGTATATGTTTTTATGCCTTCCTGTAATTGAATGCAAATGTAATTTTAATTGTTTCTGTGTCACTTGCCTAGGGACTGCAGATGGAAACTAGCATGTTTGCTATAATCTGGCATATTTACACTGTAACTACAGATGTTAATTAATATGCACTGTCCCTATTAAATAAATAAATAAAAAAAAACGCACAAAGAGAGATTATTCTTTTTTTTTTTAACAAATTGTCTGCCCGTGGAGTAAGTACACTGTAAAATGTAAAATTTGTTTCAACTCAAAAAACTAATTCCAAGGGCTGCCAAGAAATGTTATGTGTAACCAATAACCATTTTACAATCTAGTCGATTTGAAATTTGAGATTCACCTCTTTCGTTCAATTGTATTCTTAGGTTGACATAACTGTTTCCAGTTGTCTGAAGTGAAAAACTTAGGTTGACACAACTGATTTAATTTGTAACTGACGTTTTTCACTTCAGACAACTGGAAACAGTTATGTCAACCTAAGAATACAATTGAACGAAAGAGGTGAATCTCAAATTTCAAATCGACTAGATTGTAAAATGGTTATTGGTTACACATAAAATTTCTTGGCAGCCCTTGGAATGAGTTTTTTGAGTTGAAACAAATTTTACATTTTACAGTGTAGAAATTAACATTTTAAGTTCTAAAGAATACTCAAACAAGATTAATCTTGAGAATCCAATTTATTTTACTTCAGAACGTATTCAGAGCATTGAAGATGGTTCTTTTAGTAACACAGAAGGTTTGTTTACCTTTACTAGTTTCAATCACTTCCTGTCATCTTCCTCAGAAGCGTCACCTGGTGGTGAAAGTGCTGGCAGCTTACATGGATTTGTCAGTCAGTAGGGAGAGCTTGCGCCCCCTACTGCCTGACGCCTTCTCCAGGACGGCATCCCAGTAATAAGGTGTACGCTCTATCCCGATTCACAGATGTTGCTGATTTCAATGGCTTCTCTGATTCAGAGGTGATACTTGTTACTACATGTGTCTAAAGCAGGTGAACAAGCCTTCTGTCTTACTAAAAGAACCATCTTCAAGAAGTATGCTGACCGTTAGTTTTATATATAGGAGCTTAATTGTTGTTGAATCCACTTATTATCCAGCCATAATTAAATACACACTGTTAAGTCAAATAAAGTTTTGGGAAAAGAAGGAAAAAGAAAAACTTAGTGGCATTGAGCAAACCCTTTAAAGTAAACCCATTCTGTAGCCACAAATTATTGCTGTGCTGCTTTTAAACCGGGTTATAATATGGAAAGACACATGATACGTCATTGAGGAATAAATGAAAATAAAATGAATAAAATAAATGTTTACACAACCGCCATGAACACTTTGTGACCCCACTGTGGACATTCCTTTTTTTGCAGAGTGAAATGTCGGTGAACTCCGAGTAAGTCATCTGCCTCTCATGCCTTTCTCTTTCTAAACCAGTGACACATACTTAGGCACAACACATTGGCTTTTCAGAGACGGCTTTGCATTGAGGGAAATATGAAACACCCTCAGGCATTTGTAAGTGGTCATTTTGATGATTTTGACTCGCTGACTTTCCTCCGTCGTCTCCCTCCTTCCGCCCGGACTCACTGCCGAGGCCTGATTAATAAAAGATGAGTTTACAGGGAAGCGCGGGTGTTTTGATTCCCCCTCTCCCTGTCCCTCGGCGGTGCGGAGAGAGAAAAGGAAAAGCTAAGAGGATGAAAGGCGGAGGGGCAGGGTGCGCTGTGATCGCCCCGGGACCACACTGTGAACGGGGGGGGAAAAGGGAGGGATGAAGTCAGGACACGGAGAAAGCCATATACGCGCCGCCGTTTGATGCCTGCGGTGCGCCATGTGTAACTATAGCCCTCTCACTTTAGCCTCCCCACTCACTCCCCTCTTCCTGCCGCTCTGTGCCAACCGCCGTGCAACCACTGCCACATTAGAGCCTTTAACGGGCACGGCCTGGCATCCTGCTCTGCCCGGCATCGCTTTAGCACCGCAAACGACTCCAACTCCAGAACGTATTACGCTTCTATAGATTCACTTTTAGCTTAGCAACAGTTTTACATAACCAGCTTTTATGGCATGGTTGGAAGGCGGGATGGGTCGCCTCCAAGCGAGAGGAAACTGCTTATGCAACATAGCCTCTAAAGGAGCCTGTGAAGTATAGTCGTCTTTTACTTTGCTCACTCAGACAGGTCATGCAAAAGTAAGTGATCCTTTGCAAGGCCATGACTCCAGCGAGACATCTTTGCAAGCCTCGTTATAGTTATAGCTGCTTGTTCAAACATTGCATTTTGGGACAATATTGTGCACCTAAATGTTACTCGGAAATCCTGCAGTGAAAGCAAGGCAACAAAATGGCGGTACATTGGTATCGGACGCAGGTTTCTTTTACACATCACAGCTCTGCCTCATGTGAACGGGGGACTAGCCCTCTCTGAGCAATGACTGGCTAAACTCACAATCTCTATATCGTGTTGTGAGGCTTCTCACATTTATGAAAATAATTTGCAATGACTTACTTTTACTTTAGAGAGCTCCAGAGTCGCCTTAAAGCCATATTCATCCCAGGAAATAGAAACAGATCAGTTGTCTTCCTCTGTGCACTCGCGGTGCATTTAAAAGCTTGTGTTAAGAACACAGCGCCGTTTGCTGGACAAAGGCGTGCACTGCAGTTTCAGTGATGTTGTTGACACCTCATCGTTTTCATATAAAAGCAGATCGAGATGTGACTGCTACATTTCCTGGAGACGCCTAAATGATCTTATATATTGTGGATCAGAGCAACAATGAGGCCATGACTGCAGTGAAATATCTTGCAACCTCCTCTTTCTCGTACAGCTGAATTTTTGCCTTATTCTGCGAACTGCATTTGTGGTTTCTGTGTTCCACATTGTTTTACTGGATACTTTTGTACGTCTTTGTTGTGTTTTGTGGGGTCCGGCGGATTGTTTTTTTTTACTACCATCTATAATTGTCCTGAAGAAAGCAGCTTTTAAAAGTAAACAAACAGCTAGCTTATGAGCTAAAGACGTTTGAGACCTACACATTTCTTCTTCTGAAACACTGAAGAGGCACCAAGAGCCTTCCACATCTGCAGTACAGTGGAGGCGTCACAAGAGGTGCAACAGGAAGCAAAAAAGGGACAAAGGAGAAGGTATCCGGGCAAGACTCACAGCTAAGCCACACATGCCTTTGGTCCCTACTGTTGTTCTGGCTAATGTCCATTCACTGGAGAATAAACAGATTAACTGCTAAGCTCTTCCCAGAAGATGGTGAAAGACTGTTGTGGAGCGGAGGAAGCTGTGCAGGAGGAAGAGGAATGAGGATGTGGAACTGACCAGTGCAGATCAGAGGAGCACTGAAGGCAGCCAACCAGGTTTCTTCCAGGTGCTACGGTTTCCCCGACCTCGAAAAACATGTTGGTCAGGTTGGCCCACAATGGTGGCGCGGCTCAGTCGCAGCGGCTCAGGACTAACATCTGAACACAATTTTGTTGTACGCTTGTATAATGACAAATAAAGCACTTACTTACTTACTTACAATAGTTTAAAAAATTTATTTTGTCAATTATGGTCAGAAACTCACTATGGGCGCCGCCATCTTGTGTTCATGGCCAAACTCCAGGGCTGACTTAAGGCAACATTTCTGACGAAGCACTGTGTAAATTCTGTATATTGATCGGCTTCGGTCTTTTCCAGTTCCTCACAGCCAAAACAACAACGCAGAAAGACAATAAGCAAAATATCAGTGAAAAAATAATCTGGGGTCACTTTTTCATGTCATCTTCCTGCTCTGTGACCAGCCTGAGACGATAACGTATTCCGTTGATTAAAATGAAAATCCCAACTCACTGGAAGCGCTTACAGAGGAAATGCATGAACAACAAAAATGGCCGGGGCTGAACACGGTGAATAGCAACATGTACGTTATGCAAAATGATTATTTTGTGATACAATGTTCAAGTGTCTGCTCTGGTCATGCCTACAGAATAGCAGAAGGATACTCACATACTCGCATTAGTGCTTGAGTTTTGAAGGGGGAAAAAAACCTTGAAACTGCCAGGGTATGAGGTTGATGCCTGCTGAAACATGCACCCCCTGGCCATTCAAACAAGTATCTGCTTCTGATTGTTTTGGTAAAAAAAAAAAAAAAACACTGTCCACGTCTTTTAGCACATGAAGTCTGTTTCTTCAAGGGGCATAACTGTAGGCTGTAGCTTAGTAAGAAGCCTGAGGGCACTTTAGCCTCACAAAGGTGCCACATGTGATTATGGCTCTAAAGTCTATACAGAAAAAGGCGGCATATGAATTGCTTTTACACACTGACAGAGAGATGATATTAAAATTGAAATATTTACTAGAAATATGGTTCTGACTGAGTTTTATAGAGCGGAATATTATGGTTGCCTTCCAAGCCCTATTAAACTCTAGCGCCGTATAGACACTTTTACACTCGTTCTCAGCCCATTCATCTTTTCCGCCTTTTCATATTTCATTTATTGATCCAACTTTGCCTACATCATCCATTCTCTATAATTACCTCTGAGAAATCAAGTTAAGTTTCGGTGTTTTTTTATGATTAGGAGCCGCCAGTGCCTTAAAGCGTGTAGCACCGCATCGACCGCTGCTATCTCTGGCCAAGTCTTTGATGTCGGACGTTTACGGAGCACGTGAACGCCTCTCGCACCCTCGCGCCCGCCTCCATCCGCACGTACGGTGGTGCTTTTATGATTTTTTTTTAATGAGGCAGCGAGGATGTTGCGAGGCTACAGCTGGACAGCGCTGACCACACCTGCCCGTGTCGCAGAGGGGGAGGCCGGTCTGTTGCGTGGCAATAATTCAGCAGCTTATGCTTTTTATTGGTTTATCTTCACACCTGGAAATGGGAAATAACAGGCATCGTATAAATCGACGCCGTAAAGGGATAATGATGTAAGCGAAAGATGGCAATGCATGTTTTTACTCACAGAACAACAAGCAACAACAAATTAAATTGGACAAATCGTGCGTAATTGAGGTTTATGGTCCAGAGATCGAGCCAGAAACATAAATATCTCTTATTTTGCAGTGCTCTATTTCCTCACGATCCTAAAAAGTGTTGCTTACTTTGAAAAACTGAAGACAATTGTTTTATTTTCCCAAAGCTAACCAGCCTATTAAGTTTGAAGATTACTGTTTAAACTTAGCTTGTTAGGTTAGGCCAGAAATCTTGCTCTTATTTTGATTAGAATTCCTCATATCCTAAATACGAACACATGTCACAGTTGAGGCGAGCTGAACGTCAGTCAAACATCATTAGCCAGAACTTTAGAAATATTTTAGGGAAAACAGTCTAAAAGCATCATAATTTATCATATTTGGTCATGCTATACTATCTCTTTACAGTCATAACCCTGATTTCATTGTGATTAGCCTATTTATTTGCTATAACAAATGAATAGGCTAATCGCAACGCACTCGCTCATGCTAATGCAGCTAGTGCTAACATCCACAGCAGCTTATAATACACTCAATGAGAAGGGTCTGCGCCTGCTAAAACAAATGTATTGTAAGGAAAGACTTAAAGAGGGGTATTATGCTTTTTTCAATCACATAGCACCAGTCTATAACATACTACAATGATGACGTAACCTTCTGTTGGTCTGTATATGCAGTAAATGAAAATAACTGCCTTGAATAAAATTGCTCTCTCAAAATGGCTGTACTGAACGTCTTGAAATAGGCCTCTGTCTCTTTAAGAAGCTTTCCGACACGCCCCCTTCAGTACACTGCTGTGGCATTTAAACAACAACACTGTGCGGGGAGGGGGCTCTGCTGAGCTGAGGGGCAGTGGTTGGTGGCTTGGCTGGTGACGAAAGGTCCAGAGGCGTCTCCAGGAGGTGGGGGCGTTCCTAGGAGGACTGAGGCATAGCTACACCTAAAATGGCTGCCGTCTAAGTTTTTACTGATTACTCAAAAATATGTGAATGAGCCAAGGCAACACTCCAGGCATGTGTTTAATGAGGGAATGACATAATAACATGATATAAAGCTTGAAAAAGTCGATTTTACATAATACCCCCCCTTTAAATAGCATATAGGCTATGTTATTAAGTCCTATTGGTGTACAAAGGCCCTCCCAGTTGTATTGGATTTATTTGAAAAGCTGAGATGCACTCGGACCACATGGCTCCTTAAGGGGTCAGGCCTATGTTCCCTGGGTCCAATGTTCCCCCATCAATAGAACTGGGGGAACATCGATGTATTAAGATTAGACACCAGCCTAATCCTTAAAGGAATAGGCCACCGTTTTTACATACTGAGATACTGTATGTTCATACTTTAGCTTAGACGAGTTGATGCTTAACTGTCTGGTCTTTGTGCGTGCACTCAGTCACGCAAGTAGATGAAAGACATTGTTAGCATTTAGCCTCTCACAGGATATTCCTATGGCTTCAAAATGTGGTGAAGTTAGAAGCTACCAAGCTGTTCCACGTTTTCCCTATTTAAATACAGTTACGTAAAAAGTTACACGATCCAAGTCTAGTTACACAAAGTTAAACATGTCGATTTTCTAAACGGATAAAAGGGGTACTATATTGCAAGGCGTAATATTACCTTAGGAGCATTAATATCCTGGGAGAGGCTAAATGCTAACAACGTCTTTCATCTACTTGCGTGACTGAGCGCACACATCAACTCGTCTAAGCTAAGGTATGAATATATACACTCAACAAAAATATAAACGCAACACCTTTGTTTCTGCTCCCATTTTTCATGAGATGGACTTAAAGATCTAAAATTCATTCCAGATACACAATATTACCATTTCTCTCAAACATTGTTCACAAATCAGTCCAAATGTGTGATAGTGAGCACTTCTGCTTTGCTGAGATAATCCATCCCACCTCACAGGTGTGCCACATCAAGATGCTGATCTGACATCATGATTAGTGCACAGGTGTACCTTATACTGCCCACAATAAAAGGCCACCCTGAAATGTGCAGTTTTTTGCTTTATTGGGGGTCTGGGGACTCAGAACCAGTCAGTATCTGGTGTGACCACCATTTGCCTCATGCAGTGCAACACATCTTCTTCGCATAGAGTTTATCAGATTGTCAATTGTGGCCTGTGGAATGTTGGTCCACTCCTCTTCAATGGCTGTGCGAAGTTGCTGGATATTAGTGGGAACTGGTACACGCTGTCGTATTCGCCGGTCAAGCACATCCCAAACATGCTCAATGGGTGACATGTCCGGTGAGTATGCTGGCCATGCAAGAACTGGGACATTTTCAGCTTCAAGAATTGTGTACAGATCCTTGCAACATGGGGCCATGCATTATCTTGCTGAAACATGAGGTGTGATGTTCATGGATGTATGGCACAACAATGGGCCTCAGGATCTCATCACGGTATCTCTGTGCATTCAAAATGCACCTGTGTTGTTCGGCCATAACAGATGCCTGCCCATACCATAACCCCACCACCACCATGGGCCACTCGATCCACAACATTGACATCAGCAAAGCGCTCACCCACACGACGCCACTCACGCTGTCTGCCATCTGCCCTGAACAATGTAAACCGAGATTCATCCGTGAAGAGAACACCTCTCCAACGTGCCAGACGCCATCGAATGTGAGCATTTGCCCACTCAAGTCTGTTACGCCGACGAGCTGGAGTCAGGTCAAGACCCCGATGAGGACGACGAGCATGCAGTTGAGCTTCCCTGAGACGGTTTCTGACAGTTTGTGCAGAAATTGTTTGGTTATGCAAACCAATTGTTTCAGCAGCTGTCTGAGTGGCTGGTCTCAGATGATCTTGGAGGTGAACCTGCTGGATGTGGAGGTCCTGGGCTGGTGTGGTTACACGTGGTCTGCGGTTGTGAGGCCGGTTGGATGTACTGCCATATTCTCTGAAACGCCTTTGGAGACGGCTTATGGTGGAGAAATGAACATTCAATGCACGAGCAACAGATCTGGTTGACATTCCTGCTGTCAGCATGCCAAGTGCACGCTCCCTCAATGCTTGTAGCATTTTGCTGTGAGACAAAACTGCACATTTCAGGGTGGCCTTTTATTGTGGGCAGTATAAGGTACACCTGGGCACTAATCATGATGTCAGATCAGCATCTTGATGTGGCACACCTGTGAGGTGGGATGGATTATCTCAGCAAAGCAGAAGTGCTCACTATCACACATTTGGACTGATTTGTGAACAATGTTTGAGAGAAATGGTAATATTGTGTATCTGGAATGAATTTTAGATCTTTAAGTCCATCTCATGAAAAATGGGAGCAGAAACAAAGGTGTTGCGTTTATATTTTTGTTGAGTGTATATCTCAGTATGTAAAAACGGTGGCCTATTCCTTTAAGGTTAGCGGCTAAGGCAAGGTCAGGGTTAAACTGATTGATATATATTACATGTATGACATTTCACTCCCATGACTTGTGATTGGTTGATCAACTCACCTACGAAAAAAAAAAAATTGCACCTGGGGAACATAGGTATTGTGTAGGTGGGCCAGTTAATGCTAAAAGAACAAAGCAGTAGCTTCCGATAACAGCTGTTGTTACTCTACTCTAAAGGCAACACAGAAGCACTGCAAAGGTATGTCTTTCCTTGCAATATTATGAAATCAAGGCAATGGTAGATGGTATGGCCTTGTATCATGACCCAATATGATTGAGATGGTTCTAGACTGTGATTCCCCGTCCCGCAAATAGTTCTTCTCTGTTGCCTCAACTGTGACCTAGCACGTATTTAACCTATGGAATTTGTGTCATGTAAATAAAACTTTGTGTCACAGTTCATGAAAAGAGGCTACAACTGCTTTGCCAAGTAAAAAACCTCGTGCAAAAACCCATCACTCGTGGTTTCTGCTCGTGTTCTGCTTTCTTGTATTAGCTCAGAAGATATAAAGAAAGGCACACTGTATGTTCTGCATCTTTACACACACACACACACACAAAAGGAAAAAAAATCTCACATAAAAACCACAGCATGAAAACTAAAAGTGGATGAGGGTTGACTGTGCGGTGCCACACGAGCCCTGTTTGGGGAGGGTTTTTGCACCACAGCACCAGGAAACAGTGCTTTGGTTCGACACACGAGGATTAGCGGCTGGGCTTACTGTCAGTGGCTATCAGTGTCCATGTCCCTCCGCTGTACGGCTCCACAACAACTGTCTTGTTCTAGCGCGAGGCGGGGGAACAGCTAATGGTGCGTGTGACAGTTTGTTTCCCCTTTTCCTAATAGGCCCAAAGCTGAACTAATCACTGTTGGGCCGCACTGTTTGGATTTGTTTACTGTGTGCATGGGGGCAATACAGTGATCACTGAGTACCTGAAATAGAACATTTGTATTGAATGCTCGCAGTAAGTGTCTTATTTTGTTACTCTGCTGACACCACAGTGTAACAAAATGCTCACGGCTAGTTGCTGGCAAATATGCTAATCTCTGCAGGGAAGAGACATCACCTTAAAAAGGATCAAAACAAGGGTGGTGAAAGACTATAGACCAGTCGCTCTCAAACATTTCACACCGTGTATGACCTCATGAAATATTTGACCTTACCATAAGGCATAGGTTGAACTAACGCTGCCTTCATGTGGTCTTGTAATTATGGTAAATACCACTTGTCGAGTAGATAATTGCCCATTGCGAGTTCTCGATGTAAGAAAACCATTAACCTTTCAACGTGACAAGAGAGCGGGGATGTTTTCATGCCTTTTAGCAGATTGTTATGAAGCCGACACGAGGCAATCAGCTACGCAGCTTTAATGTCATCTCGTTTTTCACTTAAAGGGGGGGTATTATGCTTTTTTCAATCACATAGCACCAGTCTATAGCATACTACAATGATGACGTAACCTTCTGTTGGTCTGTATATGCAGTAAATTAAAATAACTGCCTTGATTAAAATTGCTCTCTCAAAATGGCTGTACTGAACGTCTTGAAATAGGCCTCTGTCTCTTTAAGAAGCTTGCCGACACGCCCCCTTCAGCACACTGCTGTGGCATCTAAACAACACTACTGTGCGGGGAGGGGGCTCTGCTGAGCTGAGGAGCAGTGGTTGGTGGCTTGGCTGGTGACAAAAGGTCCAGAGGCGTCTCCAGGAGGTGGGGGCGTTCCTAGGAGGACTGAGGCATACCTACACTTAAAATGGCTGCCGTCTAAGTTTTTACTGATTACTCAAAAATATGTGAATGAGCCAAGGCAACACTCCAGGCATGTGTTTAATGAGGGAATGACATAATAACATGATATAAAGCTTGAAAAAGTCGATTTTACATAATACCCCCCTTTAACATCATGTCCATGTAGCAATGGGTCTAGATGACTTTATCATGATTTACTTGTTTTTCCAGCATATTCTTGTATGTTTGAAGTTGAACACAAACACCTTACTTGAATGCATTACTAATTTATAGCGATAGTCTGAAAGATTTCAAATGAGGAGAGAGAGAGAGACAGATGTCAAAAGAAAACAATCCCCCCTACCTCCCCTCACGATTGGACCTGAAACTGGCTGGTTGGCAAAATGAGGAGAGGGACTAAAAGATTTCAAGCTCCCTCCTGATTGGACCCGATTCACAGGAAAGCTTGTCTAATTGGTAAAAGTTATGGCACCGGGGATTCTGATTAGTTGCTGAGATCAGCAAAGGAGGGACTTTAGGGAAAATATACATACATTACTTTACAAAATTGCAGGCCCAGGTATACACGATTAAATTAGTAAAACCTTTAAATTTAAAGGGGGGATATTATGTAAAATCGACTTTTTCAAGCTTTATATCATGTTATTATGTCATTCCCTCATTAAACACATGCCTGGAGTGTTGCCTTGGCTCATTCACATATTTTTGAGTAATCAGTAAAAACTTAGACGGCAGCCATTTTAGGTGTAGCTATGCCTCAGTCCTCCTAGGAACGCCCCCACCTCCTGGAGACGCCTCTGGACCTTTCGTCACCAGCCAAGCCACCAACCACTGCTCCTCAGCTCAGCAGAGCCCCCTCCCCGCACAGTAGTGTTGTTTAGATGCCACAGCAGTGTGCTGAAGGGGGCGTGTCGGAAAGCTTCTTAAAGAGACAGAGGCCTATTTCAAGACGTTCAGTACAGCCATTTTGAGAGAGCAATTTTATTCAAGGCAGTTATTTTAATTTACTGCATATACAGACCAACAGAAGGTTACGTCATCATTGTAGTATGCTATAGACTGGTGCTATATGATTGAAAAAAGCATAATACCCCCTCTTTAAATGAGTAACGATAATCCTAGCATCTGAAAAAGTCCAAGTTTGGCGAAGACTGCTCTAGAGTCTAGACTAAAACTGTATGGATTACTCTATGTGACGTTTACCAGAGTGTTGGCCAGCATTTTGACCGCCACTCTAGGCATGTTTTTGACAAGGAATAACATGATTATTTGTATTTCATTCATGCTATGTTGGATTGGCGGTCTTGTGGTGATTGCATGATGTCACTTTTGAATGATATAAATAAATAAAATGAAATGAAAAATGATTATTTGTACACTTCCCGTTTTTTCCAATAACATTACACCACTCTTTGCCCAAATTTGCAAATGGTTCCGAGGCTGTTTGTAATTTTCACACAAGATGATCCTAAATCACAATTCGCTCCTTGTTCCTGACTCTCTTTTGTCCCGCTGGATCGTGTTGCTCCACTGTTCTCCTTTGTCAGGGTCAACACTGTTTATCCTGGTTCCATATTTCATACTGTGTGGACAGAAGGTGCAGCGGGGAAGCGGATTCTGTTATTTTTTCATAAATCATTGCGCCGCGGGCTGTTGAGCGGTCCTATAAATACAGCGGAGGAGCAACCGTGCATTCTGTGGCTGTCCGCTAACCTCGGGTCAAAGGCTAATGCTGGAGATAAGCACGCAGCAAATCACACGTAGCTGCAATTCAGTGTAATGCATCGCAAACCAGTGGAGAGATTAAGTGCATGTGACAGGTTTTCATGTTTTTCTACTTATCGTGTAGTTTGATGGGGTATTGCCTATGCGGCGCGTTATAGTGAAGTCGCTGTTAGCATCTCTGTACATTTTAAGTATCACATATGATCACACGTGAACCTTTTACGCGTGATCATATGTGATGCCCTTTTGGCTCCCTGTCTGATTGAACCTCAGTGCAGCAGTTTAATTATCTATAATAATACGATGGGCCGTGTGTCCAAACACTGTGAGGAGGCAGAGAGCTGGAAGGAAACTTTGTGGACACAGCAAATTTACTCCTAATAGCCTATGACAAGGACCCATTTTAGCCTTGTGGTTTTGGTGTGCGGACAGCGTAGACAGTCCAAGAAAGTTCATTGTCTTTTGTTGAAAGATGGAGCCAGTGTGTTTATACGACTGTGGGAGATAGTCACTCCGGTCATGTGGCTCGAACCTGATCCAAATATTTCCAGCAGCTCCGACTGTAGCCGTCTGAAAAGCCTTAGATTTTTATAAGATTTTACTTAAAACTTTCCATAGTCATAGTCGGTGTAGTCATGCCTATTTTTCCTGTCAGATGCTTCAAAATGTTGTGCCAAGAGCAACTGGGAACAAGCAGAAGAGGCAAATGTGAATGTTTTTGAATATTCAATAGGCTTTAAAGTGGTTGAGAGCGCTTTTGCCTCACAGCAAAGGGGTCCCAGATTTGATTCCTGAACCGTGTGGGGCCTTGCTGTGTGGAGTTCTCATGTCTCATGTTCTGGGTGGGTTTGCTTCAGGTGCTCTGGTTTCCTAACTTGTGAGAGCTAGTTCGATATTATATAACATGAGCAAAGTAACGTCAATCTAGCTTCTGTTAAATAGTTGAGGAATGGGAGAGGCTTTCAGCTGACAAACTGTCGCGAGCAAGCATTGTTTTAACCAATCATAACCAAGTCTTGAAATGTGGCTAAGCAACAAAGCACGACAATAGAACTCAACAGTCGAGGCTCCGCCTGGTGCCGGAGGTAAAAAATCCCATTCCGAATCAACATGGACTTTTAAAAAAATCTAATGTTAAGAGTTTAAATGCATGGTGGAGGCTAATCAGCTATGTATTCAATAATGACAATAGGCAATATTTTACAAGAAAATAGTAAATACTGAAAGGGACTAGATGGAAGCTGTCATTGTTTTACTTGCTACTGCCACCTCAGGTCTTACACGTAACTGCAGTCACGTGCATGACGATGGAGATAGTATCATTTTTGAGTGACAGTGCAGGCTTTTGGCGGCAGTTGAGGTGACTACATCTGGGCTCATTTTACACATTAGGACATTGCTGGAACATGTAGGGCAGTGATTCCCAAAGTGGGGTCCAAAGACACTAGAGGGCCCCCAAAGCTTGTCTACAAAACAACTACTAAAATACATTTTAAAAGGTAAATACATTTATTTGGAGAAACGTAATAGTTTGAACCAGTATTTAGCTTTACCATCATCGCTAGATGTTGCTTTTATGTAATTTTAGCTGTAAAATAATAGAAAATTCCTTAGAATAGAGTACATTTTATGATTTGGGGGCCCAGAGAGATTTTCGGATCGATAAGGGGGGCCGCGATGTCCCGGACTTTGGGAATGGCTGATGTAGGGGTTGAAAATACATATATTTTTTTATATTTTTAAATCCTGTCTTGTCCCTTTAAAATTACAACAAAATGCTTTTCTAACATTTCCCTTTATAACATTTTTTAGTAAAGCTTTAAAAATTTAAAATTGTGTGTATCATGTCCATGAGTCACCACATAGCTGATACGTTCTTTCAAACCCTTTAAACTCTTTTTTTTTTATGAAAGTTTGGGATTCTTACTAAGCAGAGCATCAACTGTTGAGCTCTATGGTAAAGCAATAAAATATTTAGTTTTAAAGAATGATTTTTGTGTGTTTGTATGTAGTAGCACATATGCACATCACAACAATGCTTCCACGTAAATGGCCCAAGCCACCAGTGGATTGGAGGCAAACGTATCAGTTTTAGCCTTTTATGGTGGAGTTTTGTGACATTCAAAAGTTTAAAATGGCACGACATCCATCTAACCAGTTTCCCTCATCAGCCTACAACATAATCCTTCACAGGTAATACTGACCAGAACCAGCCATTGTACTCCTCATTGTAGGATGGTTTAACCGCAGAGGATACATTTTTCATTGGGGACCACGAGTTGCCTAACATTGATGTGTCTTGTGGTGATACTGAGGAATTGACGCACAGTACTTTTAGTCCTTACGAGGCTTCCATAGATGGAGCTGTAAGAGGAAACAGAACATTTCCAGCAGCTTTCCGAAGCCATCTGAAAAGTCTTAGAAGTTTTATAACATTTTACTTAAAAATGTCCATTGTGAATGCGGTTTATGCCACTTTCTTTTCCCCTCTTTTCCTTCTTTCATCCCTCCTTCTCCCCCGTCGCCTATGACCCCGTACTCCCCCCGCTTGTTGAATCCACTCATGCGTGCTGGTCTGAACTTGATAGACGTACAGAGGGCACTGGCGAAAAGCGCTTTTAAAATAGGCCTCTGTGACAGATATACAACATGTCTACTCCCGCTGTGTGGTCTTTCTGATTAAGTTACATATGGCATTTTCATTAAGTCCCTTTTTTCCCCCCCAACCAATCTAACTTTAAGATCTCGCTCGCTTTCATCTCCTGCTCTGATTTTATTCTCCAAACGCGTTAGTTTTATATGAAGTCAGCACATACCAGCGCGGGCGTGTGATGTGGATGCCAAAGCATGACGAGTGCTATGGGGAACTGTGAGATGCCTTCGAAAGATTGGGGTAAATAACGAACCAACCAAGAGGGGGCATTCCTAGAAACAAAATAATGAACAAGACGTGTTTGTTTAGTAGAATGTAACAAAGTTCAATAGTGATTGCAACCAGAATATTCACCTGAGTAAGAGTTCATTTACTCGCGCACTCAAAACGTAGTGATCCAAATAATTACTCGATTAAGAGTAACTGAAGCCTGGTTTATTATACTTGAAACTAGATTGGGAAATGTATTCTTAAGGTGCAAGAAACACATACCTAAAAGGGCCTATATCATGCAAAATGTACTTTTGGAGATTTAAACCAAGTTATACCGATTGTTTCATTAGCACATGTCTCAGCAATCTTGCATTCCACACTCTGTTAGACGTCACAGAGTAATTCCATGAAGTTTCTCGGAGTTTTAAAGTCCAGACACCTTCCCCAAACGTGTTCTGATCCTGTCCGTGGTCGAATTCGCTTCCCTGGGTCGATTGCCATGTTTATATAACATCATACATAGGTACCAGAAACCCTAAAAACAATTGATACGGGAGTGTTATAGAGGTCTCTGTAATGGAAAGTAAAGGCGCTTCATGCTAACCACCTATAGAGCCGCTGGGTCACTGAAAGGTCGACTCATATCCGAATGAAAAGTTACATAATGCACCTTTAAGGGTATTTTCTTCAAACATTATTTTAAGTTATACAGCAAAAATATCAAGGCTAAATAATAAAGCGTCCTATAGTGCAAACTTGTCATGTATTCAACCCAAAGCTTGTAAAGTACTGAAGCGTGGGGACTGTAGTTTGAAGTCTAAATAACTATCCTGGAATAAAAGTACATCATCTCATAAGTGATAAAACAAGACAAAGCACATTCTCCTCGAACCATATAAGCAATAGTAACTAGCTATTTTGTCGCACCCATTGCCAAGGAAACCCGTGGTAATTTGAGCCACGGTATTTTAATGAGCGTAGATCTCAGCAGGTGACTTCCTCCATCCCGACAATAGGCTGCATCGGGAGAGCAGGCCATCTGGTTGGACTAAACAGCAGATTAGCACATTAGCACTGGAGGAGCTAGCATACGACACCCGCGCACATGTTGAACGACTCATTAAAGAGGGACATAAAAGTTGCACTAAATTAAAGGCAAAGCTCCATCCGCCTTCGTTAACAGATGGTTAAAGTTTGGGCGCGTGATTGCAACTTTGTATTTGGGCGCATGAGTTTGCACGAAAAAGGTGGCATGGGTAAGGCTTTGGCAAGACATCATCTGCCTCAGTACCTAATTAAAAGGGGTGCATATTATAACCATGTTTTAACATTCACAAAAACATACCTGGAGTATAATTCACTTATTATTGCATGGTTGAGTACCCTGTTTACTGAGCCTGTTGCTTCTTTCAGTAACTATGCTGTTTTGGATTACTTGTGTTGTATTGCGTAATTGAAAGAACTTGGAAATGTTTTCAAAGTCCATAATTCATCAGCGCTAAGGTTGAAAAGCACTATGTTAATAGAGAGAGAGAGTTATCGATTAGCTAGCATGCTGAAAATGAAACCTTGCATTTTCTGTTTTTCTGTTTCTCATTCTCAGGTGCTCTTTCATCAATGCTGAGGCACTCAAAAGAATGTTTATAAGTCACATGTTTGCATAAGCTTAAAGCAGTACTAGCAGTAACTCTTGCCCCTAGAGGCCATAAGCGCAACAGCAGGTGTGGTAGCAAGTTACGATTTTTAACTTATTAAATGTCTTGGAGAGTAAATACTACGCTGACAGAAAAGGCGAAGGGAGAGAGGGGTGTTGTACATCCAGTTCTACAATGGAAATATTTTTTTTCACTCAAACTCGGCTGTAAATACTGTTTAAAGTGGCGCTAGCCCGCAGTTAGCTTTGCCCGTTAGCCTGTTAGCTTCTTCTCCGTGATTCTATTAGTGTGTATTGCTTGCTCCGCCCCGGTGGCAGTCAATTACAAGCATGGTTTTCTGGCCAGAGACAGCAGGGGGAGATGAAAGACCCTCCAATCATCCCATTAACACTTGTATTACCCCCAGAGGGACTACGGAAAGGATTTATTTAGGTAAACACGTTACTCAGTACTACTTTAACTTAATGCTTATTTTACTTTATAGGCATTCAAAAATGTGTTACAATTTGTGGATTTATTAATTTCTCCGTTAACCTGGGATAGACTGGGGGAATGAGGTCCCCACTTTAACGACCTTTCCGACCACCACCAATCGCTCACGCACCACAACCATTGCCTTTAATGACTCAATCATTGCCAGCGATGAGCCTCGTCACCGCTCCTTTCTTAGGAGGAGCAAAAGAAGAAAAAACTCGACTCCCATGCGCCATCTGTGGATTGTAATTGAGGGTACTTCCGCGTGTCTTCTAATACTGCCGCCATTGATATATTTGGACATGGACAGTGTTTAACTCACAGTGGGCAAAATAGTTTGTAGTTTGTCCTGCGAGCGCTTCATAAGATGCACGAGGCTGCGCGCGATGATAATGTAAAGAAGAGGAGAGCGAAAGGAAGCGCTTGCTGTAGTCAGCACTTTTGTACCACACCACGCCTCCGCCCGACCCCTTTTTTCCCGAGTGACGCCCTCAGGCTACCAGCGAAAGCACTGGCGCGTTGTTGCTTGTAAGCAAGATTCCAGCTTCGTGTTGAGCAACGTTGTTGTTGCGCCAAGCCAAAGATGTCTGAGAAAGGTGTTTTACAAATACATTTGTTCCTTCCTTTCTTTGGACACTCTAACCAATGCCAAACCAGCTCAGTCTCTGCCTCAATAAGAATACTCTTCATCAACATTGAACCAACTTGTTTTAGTCCAATACTAATGGGGTAATGTTTTTCCATTTCGGGGGTTAAAAGGTTAATTTCGTTTTACAAAGTTACATGCTGTCTGCATCGTATTTGGGCACCATGAATTACCGTCAAAATACTGCAGTGAACTTGAAAACTGTAAAGGCCAGGAGAAGTTATCAAAATGTTTTTCGCCTGACGTCCAGCCCAGAAGCCACCGGTCCTGATTGAAGTGTTCTGCAGGTAGATCTGATGAGGGTTTCATGTTTGGGGATTTTGAGGAGCTGTGAGAAACTTCAAAGTTCCCAGGAGCCGCTATAAACTGCCACACCTGAAGTTACAGCCGCATCAACACATCATAACTCGTGCTCACAAACACTGTACCTGCTCAAAGACTGGGCCTGGTCTGGACTAAAGTGAATGGCTGTCAAACCGACGCTCGCTTAGAGTCACAAATGGACTGTTTCCCTGCTTTCAATCTGACCCTTTGTTCTGTGTGTTTAGAACTACTGCAATGTTTTTGTTTTACTCCACTAACTTGAGTTTATGTTATCACGAGAAGGCATTATGTAGGTGCATTTGGTACGCTGATGACATGCTTGTAAGGAAATAGTGAACCAGCAATCATTCAATATGACTTTTGTTGTAAGCAGGGGTTTCCAAACTCTTTTCATATTGAAACACAGTGTAGGGTCAGTCACTGGTCAATGCAGTGAAACATTGATTTGGATGCATTGAGATTTGGTTTGACCAAGCCCACACATCTTCATTATACAATGACAAGGAAAATGTCCCTCCGACTTTGCAATGCTTTGCTATGCCCGATCCCGTTTAGTTTAGTTTAGTTTATTTTATTTGTTTGAGCAGTTAACCTGCTCAAAGGGAGTGGGCTGAAACCAAAGGCTTATAAGCGCCCACCCCAAAATAAAAATAATAACATTACATCATTTACAAGGTAACAAATCATAAACAAAGGAACATAGGGCAAAGTAACAATAAATAATGAAGAAGAATAAAATAAAAACAACAGCAAATAAAGAACCAACAAAAGCATGTGCTACGTTTATGTTATAAAGGTGCATAATATTATACTCTGAGATCTTGCTACTTCCCAGTTGTCATTACCATCCTCAATATAATTTAATTTGGGTTTAATTATCATTATTATTATATTTGTTTAATTGAGTTATATGTGAAGTATGATGTAAGCCCTGCATAGTGAGGTGCATTAAAAAGCCAGGGTGTAGAGCAGGCCAGTTGAAGAGGGCAGTAACTCCCCATCAACAAACCCCCACCCAGCTGCCCTAACATCTGATTTGTAGATGATGTTCCTATACTGAGTGGTGCATTAAAAGACAAGGTTTTGAGCCCGTTGGGAGGATTCCTCTCAACAGATTCATAACTTGCCTACCCTAATTCTCAATTTGTAAATTTGAGCAATAGAATGACAACCATTCCAAGCAGCAACACTCTTCCTTGATTATAGAGGAAATACACATAATTGATCCTACTGCGCCTCCTAGTGGCAACACATTTCTTCTTCTCTGTATATTTCAAAAGTCTTTTGTTTGTATATATATTTGAACTTGTTGATGTTTGGACTTCGTTTCAATCCATTTCCAGTTTATTCCATAATTGTACACCATTAACTGTTGGGCTAAAACTTGAGCTATGTTTCTGAGTCCTAAAGTTTAATTCATCACGTAGATCTCACAAGATAAAAGTGCATTATGCAACTTCTTATGTAGGAAAAAAAAAGTTGATATTTGTGCATATTTGACCTGGGAGTGAACCTGCGGCTGTATGAGGGGTCAGCATGGCGCCTTTACTTCCCGTCACAGTGATATCCCTCCAGGATAAATTGTTTGGAAGGATCCTGGAGCATGGTAGAGGCCACCATGATCAAAAGATAAGGTGCCATGCTAACTACAATACAGCCGCTGAGTCACTACAAGGTCAAATACACACAAAAATCAACTTTCTTTGTCACATAAAAAGTTGCATAATGCGCCTTTAAGCAGGGTAGGGCCTGTTTGGCACTTGGTGTGGTGTGAATGAATAATGCATGAAATTGTAAAGCAACTTTGAAAAAGCGCTATATGAATGGATGAATGGATTTCTTTATTGTCATTATACAATTGTGCAAGAAATTGTGTAGAACAGATGTTGAGTTAGTCCTGAGCCGCTGCCACTCTGCACACCGCCTCTGTGTGCCAACCTAACCAGAGCACCCAGAGGAAACCTACACAGACACGGGGAGAACATGCAAACTCCCAGTTCCAGACAATCCGATCTCAGAGCTTGACTTCACGATGTTACATTGTGAAAATAAAAGACTCTCGATGAGGCTACCAGCTTATAACACTGGGCTCCTTCTCACAACCACGATTGTGTGGCTTAGCTGCGAGTCTTGCCCGGATACCTCCACAATTCCCCCTTTTTTTTTGTTGCCTGTAGCGCCTCTTGTGACGCCTCCACTGTGCTGCAGATGTGGGGGCTCTTGGTGCCTCTACAGTGTTTCAGAAAAGAAATCTGTGTAGGTCTCGGTCTCAAATGCCACTCAAAGACCTTTTTAAAAAGCTGTTTCTTTCATGACCAGCAAGGACTGTCTGCAGCAAAACATCAGCTGAACCCAACAAAAATGTACAAAAGTATCCAGTAAAACAATGTGGAACACAAAAATTGCAAGTGCCGTTTGTAGAAAAGCAAACGCTGCTATGCCAAGGAGAGGGAAGCGCGCTGTTTGTTATGCGCCACCATGGGACAAAAAAACTAAGGCATTATTATTATTGCATCTTCTTCTGCAGATATCTTTGCAAAAACAGGGCAGTGAAGTGAGCGTTCGAAAAAGTGAAAAGTGTTGCCAAAGATTCCTAACCTATTTCATAATTTGTATATTTGTTGTAACTTTTGAATACAATGTTAATTTGACAAGGCTAATGGCCCGTTGGCAAACTCCATCACAATCCCTCTATCTTAGTGACTTGTTGACTTTGACATCATTATCAAAGTGTGCTTTTAAATCTGCCAAATTGAGGACAGGATCTTGTAATGGGCTCTCCCGAAGCTGCCAGCACAACACAACACGCTGGCATTTATGTTCTCACAGCTGCGCGGAGGTGAGGAGCAACACGCACTGAAAAACACATAGGCTCGTCTTTGTTAGGCACAGGTCGTACACGGCTTTTAACTGGCCCATTCTGCCCAGCCAAACGCAGTGCGCTATTAACAACATAACACATGCTTAATGAATGCATGCACACAGCGTACTACCTAGTTAACAGTCACACTCTCCCTAAACACGCACAAACTCAGCTCATTTAGCCGGCCGCGGTAATGAAAGGGAGCGAGACTTTATTGGGCCCGTTAAACACCTCGCACCTCGGACGACTATTCACACAGTCAGGCGCTCCAATCCAGGTCAGCTATCAAAAGGTAAGGTCACATATGCTGAAATCTACACTCGGATGTAACAATATTGACTGTAGTGGTATCATAGCATAAAAGCTAATATAGTGGTGTAGTTTCGCAATATGGATGGTAAGTTGCTGGAACATAATTGCTTGTTTTGGGGTGTTTTAGTATAAAAGCAGAGTGTACCACATAAACAATTTACAACTACCAAAAAGTTGTTGTTTCTACTAACTGCCTTAACTTAAACATGTAATTACCAAAGACTATCAACAAATCCAAACTGTAAAAGGAGACATCGTGTTCTAATTAGGCTTTACACTGGGGGGTTGTTTTCTTGGGTTTATTTACACTGACCAGGTAAATAATTTGGTTAGGTTAGGCTTTTACTGCCTTTCACTGACATCTGTCACAAATGTTTTACCATTATGCCTGCTGCTATGGACAAGACCAACCGAGAAGCTTGGCTGCCCATCACCATCAGCCCTTCTGGCCATGACTCACTCATACACAGGGTGAAGTGTCTTACCCAAGGACACAAAGACAGCATACAGCTGGATTTGAGCTGCCGACCTTTGGATTTGCAGTCAAATGCTCTTAAAGGAACAGGCCACCGTTTTTCCATACTGAGATATGTTCTTACCTGAGCTTAGACGAGTTGACGCGTACCTGTCTTACCTGGTCTTTGTGCGTGTGCTCAGTCACGCACGTATCAACTCGTCTAAGCTCAGGTAAGAACATATCTCAGTATGGAAAAACAGTGTGCCCTCAGTCACGCAAAAAGACCAAAGAAGTTGTTAGCATTTGGCCTCTCCCAGCATATTCCTATAGCTCCAAACGGGGGTGAAGTTGGAAGCGACCACGCTCTTCCACGGGCACAAAGACCAGACAGGTGTGTATCAACTTGTCTAAGCTCAGGTAAGAACATATCTCAGTATTGAAAAAACGCATGGCCTGTTCCTTTAACAACTGAGCCACTGTTGCCCCAAGCTTACAGCACCAGAGTCTCCCATCCTGATACAGTGTGAGTGGTTCCTTGCTGTAAAGCGCTTTGAGTGCCTAATGTAGGTGGAAAAGCGCTATATAAGTTGAGACCATTTACTATTTGAAACCGGAAATTAGATGTGACATTCCCTATAATAGTATTTTCCAGCTTACACTCGCAATTTGGCACCAGTTGTGATAAATTACCACTAAAGTGAGACTGCAAGAGTTAAACAGTAAAGTATGCTGTACTATGTTATTTCTAAAGTGTGTAGCCACCCACTTTTCTAATTCTGTCTAATTAGATTTTTCTCAACCTTAGGCTCAGTCAGAGGTGCAGTAGCAGCTGTCAGCTGGGACCGGCCCACAGGGAGAACGGGATTACATCAGAGGAAAGAGTGAACACTTAAACACAGACGGGACAGACGTTGGATCATCCGACACGAACATGTTCTACGCCCAACTTTTGTGACTATGAATAGACACATACTCGGACACAGAGGGTTCAAAACAATTCACTCAGCTTGCCTGTGTGCATGGGCCTGATTGTATGATTGTGGATGGTAGAACAGTGTTTACCTTAATAAATCCTTTCCGTAGTCCCTCTGGGGGTAATACAAGTGTTAATGGGATGATTGGGGGGTCTTTCATCTCCCCCTGGTGTCTCTGGCCAGAAAACCATGCTTGCAACTTGAGTGCCACCGGGGCGGAGCAACCAATACACACTAATGTAACCACGAAGAAGAAGCTAACAGGCTAACTGGCAAAGCTAACTGCGGGCTAGCGCCACTTTAAACAGTATTTATAGCCAAGTTTGAGTGAAAAAAATATTTCCATTGTATAACTGGATGTACAACACCCCTCTCTCCCTTCGCCTTTTCTGTCAGCGTAGTATTTACTCATTTAGACATTTAATAAGTTAAATCGTAACTTGCTACGACACCTGCAGTTGCACTTATGGCCACTAGGGGCAAGAGTTACTTAGTACTGCTTTAAGCTCTGTGTCAGTTTACCCCATCGCAGCGAGAGCATTTCAGCGCCTCATGTGGATTTAGAAAAGTGGATTAGTCCTCCACAGCTAGTCTCTTGTAACATTTACTGTTTAAATACCAGTAAACTTGCAAGACGGCAGGTTTTTGTTGCTTTTAAAAGTCACTTCGAGCAATTTTCACCACATTATTCACACCTTTTAAACTTAAGCTCTTTGCCCATGACACATCGCAATTTTGGAAAACAAATTATGAGCCGCGATGTGCTGAACAATGCTTGTGCGCGGAGGATGGCGGCGACCCTGTAGCATGTGTGCTTCATGTGCATGGGAACGGAGTCTGCATTGCTAAGTGGTCACGACATCGCGGCGGGTAAGAGCTGCCAGCTTCTTTATTGTCCAAATTAAAATCACCACAACAATTGAGAACAGATTTTCACCCAAGTGCTGAAAAGGGCTAATACCACGGTAAATCGACTTATTTGAGGTTTTCACCATCATATAATGCTAACCCTCATCAAAAACATACCTGCGGTGTCTTGCTTCATTCACGGTATCGAAAGAGGGCTAGTGAGTCCATCTCCCGCACTCCGGTATACTGTACGTGACACAGAGATTTTCATGATTTTTCCGAAATAAAGTTTAAACTTTACAGTCCAAAACATCTTCACCAAACTTGTTATGTTCTTGTCCATGGTCAGACTCTCTTCTTTGCGAGTATTAGCATGTTTGATGGTACCCAAGTTTTATTTTTGCTCTGTTGCAGTCAGCACATAAGGAAATAATGCTGCAGATGACTACTTTTTGTATAAGCAGGGGCATTTAAGAAGCACCTGGATTTAACTAACTGCTATGATCTGGAGTAGCTGCAGTTGGTCAGGTCTAGGCTCAGCAACACTATGTCCCCAAAGAATAAGATCAGCTGAACATCTTGACTGACCAGGTTATTCCATCAGTGGATTTCTGCTTTCCTGATGGCACGGGCATATTCCAAGATGACAATGCCAGGATTCATGGGGGTCATATTGTGAAAGAGTGGTTCAGGGAGCACGAGACATCATTCTCACACATGGATCTGCCGCCACAGAGTCCAGATCTTAAAAACCCTATTGAGAATCTTTGGGATGTGGTGGAGAAGGCTTTGCACAGTGGTCACACTCTCCCATCATCAACACAAGATCTGGGTGAAAAATGAATGATCTTTTGACATTGCAGAAGCTTATGGGGCGACGGTGGCACAGTTGGTAGAGCGGGTCGTCTCGGGATCAGAAGGTCATGGGTTCGTATCCCAGCTCCCGCAAATGCACACTGTCGTTATGCCTCCAGTGTCTGCATACATTGGTGTGTGAATGAGAGAGTAATAGGGCTGAAACAACTAATCGATTATTGAAATAGTCGACAACTATTTTAGTAATCGATTAATTGTTTTCTGGTTCACACAGACTCAAATAGAGCAAAAATGACATGAAAATGTAGTATTTTTGATGAAAACCTACTTTGGTTTTATAGTTAGGGTCTGTAGTGTTTTGTACATTGTAAATTTCATGAATATCTGTCTGTGTCTCATCCAGTCAGAAGCAGAATTAGCACCAAGAGCCTCCAACAAACATTTACTTTAAGATTACGCCATCAATACGTCCTCAAGTGCCACTGCCTTATGTCCTGTCCTATAAAGGTAGTGTCCAGTGGAACAAACTACCAACCACTGTGAGGGAGGCAATCAGCTTCAAATCATTTAAAAGTCACTTAAAGGAATGGCTCAGATCAACACAAACCTGTCAACATAATCGATAACATTTTATTTAAAACGTACCTTAGGGCACCACAGCACTTTAGATAGGTATTTTAAAGCGGAAAAAAAAAACTTAATGAAATTTTAGATTTTTATAAATCCGTAGCAATTAATGAATTAAGTCTTCCCCTGGGTTTGTGGAAGTGAACCGCCTTCGCTCCCATTTTCTGCCTCACCCTTCCCTGTCCTCCCTGTCCTCTGTCCTGTCCAGTCTTTTGTCATTGTATTTGCCTGAGATCCCTAATGTTCTTTGTACAGTATATTTGAATGTGTATCTTGTGGTCCCATTGTTCCTTGTCCTGCAGTCGTTCTGTTCCTGTACTGTCTTGTGACTTTGTTGTGTGTCATTGTTAAATGTTCAATGTGAAGTTTCACATCAGCCTGTCTAGGGACAACAGATGGAAATTAGCCTATGGCTAAAATCTGACATATTTACATATTTTATATGTTCATTAATATGTACTGTCCCTACTTAAATAAATAAATAAAAAAATAAAAAATAAGTGGTGCCACTTTAGTTTTTTGTGATAAAAAAAATTAAAATAAAACATTTTCCTACACAATTCACAGCCAAGCGATTACTCGATTAATCGTAAAAATAATCGATAGATTAATCAATTACAAAATAATCGTTAGTTGCAGCCCTAGAGAGTAAATGGGTGACCGGTTCCTTGCTGTAAAGCGCTTTGGGCCAGATAAAGGTAGAAAAGCGCTTTATAAGTTGAGTCCATTTACCATTTTACTGAAACAATGCCACAGCGAATGTGCTGTAATCAAAGTTAAAAGTGCTTCAACCAAATGCAAAACAGCCTATTTCAGTTTAATTGCTGTTTTCAATAAAAGGCTTACTTAAAACAATGTTTGTCTCACTCCATCTCTTGGGATCATATTGAAGTTCTCCTTGGAACCTTGTGAAGATCCAACCATGCAACAATCTTACAACATGGCCTTAAACTTTTTGTCGACACTGTATTAGAGCGAGGGCTCTTTTTGTTTTGGTGGTGACGGTGTTTTGCAAGTTACAAGTTATGAAACATACTTGGTCATGCAAGACTTTTGTGAACCTGTTCTGTAACTGTAACTGTGTAAATGTTTGTTCTGTGTGTATGTATGGCCGGGTTGCAAAGAATTGCCCTTCACGGGATTAATAATGTTTTCTCATTCTCATACCAAGGCAAGGGGCTCTAAAGTAGTTGTAAAAACCCAAATGAAGCATAATAGGACCTTCGTTACCTCCAAACAAACATACACACCCGTCAACAGCTGCCTTCTCGCTCGCGCTAATGATGTTTCAGCAACGCATTGAGACTATCCTGTCAGCAAACAGTTTGTAATTCATAACCTGTTTGAGCTTTTCCAAATGTTGGGGCGCAGAGGCGTTCATAATGGTGTGTGTCTTATAGGCATCACACAACACACGCCCCCAGTTCCACTCTGTTTCCTCCTCGTAAAAAGCAACACTTAGCACTTCATTCTCAAGCCGTTTTGACAGCATTATACAGGTTAGTTTAAGAGAAGGGAGGAAAAAACAAAGGGGGAGGAGAAAACAAAAAAAAAACGTAAAAGAAAATACGGAAGCCTGGTCACTCAGCTGGGAATTTTCACGGAATAGTTTTTAACGAGTTTAAATAAATTGTGCCACAAATGAGGAGAGGGAAGGGGAGGAGGGGCACAGGGAGGGGAGCTGAGGGAGAGCGGAGAGTTTGCCGCGGTGTTGGGAATGTTTTACAAGCTGCATTAATGGCTCCGCTTAAAACACTGCTACAGTATTATGAAATGGCTGCGAGGTTGTATATCATGGTGATTATGTTCACACACACAGGCAGCTAACACTCTCTTTGCACATGGTTAAAATGGGTCAAAAATTTGCAGATGTGATTTGTTTTTGTGTCTATCCTCACAATCAATCACGGTTCGTCTTATACCGTGTTCGCTTTAAATGAGTGGTTCTCAAGCTTTTCACTCCGAATACCACCTAAGAAAATATGTGTCATCGCAAATATCTTTCCTTTAAAACTGGACCAACCTCAAGCTAAAGTAGGACTAAACTCGACCACGAGGAGCAACCCAAACGAGGTCAGAAAGATGTAAAAAGCTGATACACTTTTTGCATCAAATAAACTGCTTGCATTTATACTTTAACATGTTGTATTGCTGAAGTAATATGGAAATGCTTCTTTGTCACACATTGCCCACATTATTGGACGTAGCGTGTGTGAACTTATATTGCTTCTGTGTATAAGAGTGATCGCTGTTGTAAATAAGTAAGTAAGTAAGTGCTTTATTTGTCATTGTACAACAACATTGCGTTCAGGTGTTGGGTTAGTCCTGAGCCGCCGCCATTGTGGGCCAACCTGACCAGTATGTTTTTGGAAGTCAGGGAAACCGGAGTACTGCCTTTAATGCAGTACTAAGTAACTCTTGCCCCTAGAGGCCATAAGCGCAACTGCAGGTGTCTTAGTAAGTTACGATTTTTTAACTTATTAAATGTCTTGGAGAGTAAATACTACGCTGACAGAAAAGGTGAAGGGAGAGAGGGGTGTTGTACATCCAGTTATACAATGGAAATAATTTTTTTTCACTCAAACTTGGCTGTAAATACTGTTTAAAGTGGCGCTATCCCGCAGTTAGCTTTGCCCGTTAGCCTGTTAGCTTCTTCTCCGTGATTCTATTAGTGTGTATTGCTTGCTCCGCCCCGGTGGCAGTCAAGTTGCAAGCATGGTTTTCTGGCCAGAGACACCAGGGGGAGGTGAAAGACCCCCCAATCATCCTATTAACACTTGTATTACCCCGAGAGGGACTACGGAAAGGATTTATTAAGGCAAACTCGTTACTTAGTACTGCTTTAATGCTCTTCTGAAACAGTGCAGTGCCTCTTTGGTGTGTCTCTATTGAGAGCGTCGTGTCCCGCACTGGTCAGCTCCTTCACCTCCTCCTTCCTCTTCCTCCTGCGCAGCTCCCTCCGCTCCACAGCAGTCGTTCACCGTTTTCTGGGAAGAGCGTAGCAGACGGATATAATCCATCTTATTCTCTAGTGAACGGACATTAGCCAGAACAATAGTCGGGATAGAAGATTTGTGTGGCTGAGCTGTGAGTCTTGCCCGGATACCTCCTCGCTTGTCCCTGTTTTGTTTCCTGCAGTGCCTCTTGTGACTGTGCTTGTAGGTCTCAAATGTCTCTCATAGCTGTTTGTTTACTTTTAAAAAGCAGCAAAGATGTACAGAGTATCCGTTAAAACAATGTGGAACAATGTGAGTATTTTACCCATAAGCTTTTAATGTGGCATTGTTTGGTCTGTTTTTTATAATGTGTCTTATTTTGTGTCTTTTTATGTGTTTGGCATATCGCACTTTGAGCTCTTTGCACATTTTTTCCCCAATGTGGTTGTTTAAACTGCAAATGGCCAATAAAATGAATCTGAATCTGATGAACACAGAAATTACAAAAGCAGTTCGCAGAAAAAGACAAAAACGCCGCTGTTGTTGTTTACATTACTTGTGCGATTTTTGACGGACGTTTTGGTGAATGGACGGCAACAGCTGATGCATCCAGGCCTCTAACACTGTTTTATAAAATTACTGATCTGTTACAGCGCCAGGGAAGCAAAGCCCTGTTTGTGAGCATTGTTTTTGCCTACCATGGAACTATTATTATTTCTTTAAAGAGGGGGTATTATGCTTTTTTCAATCACATAGCACCAGTCTATAGCATACTACAATGATGACGTAACCTTCTGTTGGTCTGTATATGCAGTAAATTAAAATAACTGCCTTGAATAAAATTGCTCTCTCAAAATGGCTGTACTGAACGTCTTGAAATAGGCCTCTGTCTCTTTAAGAAGCGCTCCGACACGCCCCCTTCAGCACACTGCTGTGGCATCTAAACAACACTACTGTGCGGGGAGGGGGCTCTGCTGAGCTGAGGAGCAGTGGTTGGTGGCTTGGCTGGTGACGAAAGGTCCAGAGGCGTCTCCAGGAGGTGGGGGCGTTCCTAGGAGGACTGAGGCATAGCTACACCTAAAATGGCTGCAGTCTAAGTTTTTACTGATTACTCAAAAATATGTGAATGAGCCAAGGCAACACTCCAGGCATGTGTTTAATGAGGGAATGACATAATAACATGATATAAAGCTTGAAAAAGTCGATTTTACATAATACCCCCCCTTTAAAAACATTAAATTGCATACCACAGCCCCCCTCGGTGGCATGGTAGTCCATTGGTTAACACTTTGGTCCTGCAGCGGAAAGGTCATAGATTCAATTCACATTTTCTATGAAGTTTGTATGTCCTCCTCGTTTCTGGTCAAGTTTCCCTTGGGTGCTCCTACCACTAAAACATGTGCAATCGTGCCTACATCCCCTGAAAAAAGACATTTGAAATCTCAGTGGGGCTTTCCTGCTGACGTGTATTTTGATTTATCAGACCTAACATTTTGCTGTTGGTATAAAATGTTGATGTATACGCTTGCACCTGGCTTCACTCCAATTGTAAATAACAATAATCATCACTAAGACAAAGTTTGATTTGTTTTATCCTTGTCCTAAATGAAGCAGCTCTGCATGGCGAGTTATTTTGTTTCGTGAGCGTGCCAATAATGACAGTATCCTCGACTATTACAAAGCTATTATGCAGATCCCATTGCACTAACTTCCAGAAAGGCTTTATTGAACTGGCTGTGGGTCTGCGGGACACACTCTGATTGTGTTTCTAAGTAATAGCCCACGATTCGCGTGTATTCGAGACCAGGAGAATTGCACTGAGCTGAATATTTTCTCTGTTATTGTAGGCGCCAGGGCCTTGCTCACGGAGGAAGTGTGGGCATTGTGGTCTGCACCGACTCGAGCCCTGATCGAACAACTGGCCATCTCCACTGTTATTCTTATTTAAAGCATTTGTGGTTAGCAGTTTTACACTTGACAACAAGCTTCTTGAAAAGACATCACAGATTTTGTAATTGTGACCAAATTAAATCAATCGAGTCGTTTATTGGAAACCAAACTTTGCACCAAACTGTGTCTCGCGTCCAGATGATAATGAAAAAATAATGGGAAACTCGTGTGCCTAAGCTTTTGGGTTGTAGTAAAGGTTTTCAAAGTCATCATTAGACGAGGACATTTGGCCTCCCCAAAGGCTTCTGCATACTCATCCAAAGGTCCTTGAAGCTCTTTCTCTATCCGTGGAAAAAGAGTTTTGTAAAAGAAGCTATTTGTAAATCGCTGTGTCTAGTCATCTTACTATAAAACATTTGAAACAAACGTGAACACAGAGGAGCAGACTGATGCAGTGAGTGAACAGAACATTTTGTTAAAATTCAGGCATCTTCAAGAGTCGGGATGTGTGGAATGGTTGGTGAGAGCTTGAAATTACTTGTGGGCTATTTTGGAATTGGGAAAATCTGGTACAGGCCCTACACCTAATTTTGGTTTGTTTGTTTGTTTGTTTGTTTGCAAGGAATAAAAGACGGAGCGTGTTCATTTTAGGTTGGGACAGTACGGCATGGTAGCACAGCGGTTAGCGCTCGTGCTTCACAGCTAGAACGGGGCCTTTCTGTGTGGAGTTTGCATGTTCTCCCCGTGTCTGTGTAGGTTTCCTCTGGGTACTCCGGTTTGCCCTACCACTAAAAACATGCACAATGGGCCACGATGAATGATGTGTGTGCGTGAATGTATGGTGGTGGTCAGAGGCGCAGATGTGTGCAGTCGCAACAGCGTTTCTGTCAGTCTCCCCTAGAGAAACTGAACACCGAGTTGCATGTAAAGCTCTTTGTGACTATGTCTGTGAAAGGCGCTATATAAATGCAGTTCTTCTTCTTCTAGTTGCGGCCCAACTAACTCCTAACTTGCCTAACACATTTCTAATATTCCAAACATTCTCAAGGGTTCACTATGAGGTCATATAGCACGTTTCAGGGAGTAATAGTTCTTTTTCGGAAATGTCTGTTTTTACAATGTACAGAAAGACAAAACAAATATCATTCCATTAAAAAAAGATAATGAAAAAAACTGGTAAAAACAGGTATAGTAGAGCCTTTAAGTCTGGTAACTGTACGGTAACTGCAGCGCAATGACACATTTGTGACTCCAAAAAAACTCCAAAACATTTCCTGTTATTTATGATTTTAGTATTGGGCTATCCATCACATCCTCTACATCTTTAGCCCGTCAACACAAAACGCCTTGAAACCCATAAACCGCACTTTTCCCCGTCAGTCATGGGACACAAACATGGGGGGACGCGTAGGTCGAGGAGGCGGCACAGAGGCACATCCTGCCCCCCCCCCATCTCCCCTCTCTCTCTCTCTCTCTCTCCTCTGCTGCTGCTTATTAAACCTCTGTGTGCCGCCCCTGTGTGAGCGCGGCTGTGTGTTGCGAGTGTGACATCTGGGCCCGGCCCCTCCTCAGGAAACGACTGGTTCACTTCACTCCTGTCATCACCTTCCAACACGTTTCTTTCACATTTCAATTTGGGAGCGGCGCAGCGGGCGGCTCACATCTGCACAGCTCACACACACGGTCCACATTAGAGGCTCGGCGCAGTGCACTTCTTCTTCTTCTTCTTCTTTGGGGCTGTTAAAACTGCTCTGTTTTCAGCCTCTTAGCTCACCGTGTAAAAAAGAAAAAAAAAAAGCCCCTTACTCTCACCACCGTCGATGACAGGATCCGCTAATCCAACCGTGATACAGGCTCTTCTCGGGATCAGGTGGGACTGGCTCCAAATACATGAGTTGGTTTTCGGGTTCCTCTTCTGATCACTGTGGATTTCACTTGATTTAATGTTGCACAACGTGTGTTATTGTTTATTTGATCTCATCAGGATTTCTGCTTTTGGGTTAGTGTCATTAAAAATATAGTATTTGGTAGTGGTGACCCTGCTTGTTTAACCTCTTAACCCCCACCCGAACTGAGCACATTATCTCCAGTTTGGCTTTACCCAAATCTAAAAACTTCTCGACATGAGCATCAAAATAGTGGCAAAAAAGTGATGAAAGTGCAGCAAATTGTGTCAGAAACTCAACAAAAATCGCCACAAAAATCGACTAAAGAGCAACAAAAAAGCAACAAGAAAGTGACAAGAAAACGATGAAAGTGCAGCAAAACTGTGACAAAAACTCAATAAAAAAAGTGACAAAAAAAAGGGCCTCAAAAAGTGGCAAAAATGTGACCAAAAAAAGCGATGAAAGTGCAGTAGAATGTGACAATAACTCAACAAAAATCGCCACAAAAATCAACCAAAGAGCAACAAAAATGTAACAAAAAAGCGAAGAGAAGTGACGAGAAAACGATGAAATTGCAGCAAAAAAAAAGTGACAAAAAATCCCGACAAAATAGTGGACAAAATTAAATGAAAAAGAAAGTGAGAAAAGTGACGAAAACAATGCAAGGAATGAGATCCGTTTAGATTAGTTTTGTAGGTCTTAGCTTTCAAATGAGGCGTTACACTGGCCCAGCCATTCCCAAAGTCCAGAACATCGTGGCCCCCTTGTCAGTCGGAAATTCTCTCTAGGCCCCCGATATTAAATAATATACCCTATTCATTAAAATGTTCTTATTGTTTTACAGCTAAAATTACATAATAAAAGCAACATCTAGCAGTGACTGGTGTTTATGGTTTCAAGTAATACATTTTTAGTAAATAAATGTATTTTTCCTTTTAAAATATATATTCTTATATATGCTTGGAGGACGTGTTTCAGGCATGTCCTATTGGGAGGAAGCCTCGTGGAAGACCCAGGACACGCTGGTGGGACTATGTCTCCGAGCTGGCCCGGTGTCGCCTCGGGGTCCCCCCCAGAACAGCTGGAGGAGGTGTGCGTGGATCGGGAAGTCTGGGCATCTCTGCTGAGACTGCTGCGAAAAAAGCGAAAAGAAAATGGATGGATGGATGGATTTTTCAATGTACTTGTTTTCTTGACCAGCTTTGGGGGGTCTCCTGTAGTGTCTCCTAGGCCCCCCCGGACCCCACTTTGGGAACCACTGCACTGGCCTATAGGCTGTAAGCTCCATTCCAGAAGTGGAGGAAATGGCTCGGTTAAGGCGGGTAGTAAGAGGTTAAGTTTGTGCTATAATCATGACGAATTATAGGCCTAAAAAATGCACCAAAATCGCATCAGTGAACCAATACCCAAAATACATAGTGAGACAAAGAATAATAAAAAAGTCGGATAAAACGTATTTGTTCAATCCTTAGATGAGCTACTTCTGATGCTGGGGATGACTGACAGAGGTGTGGCTGGGATTTTGTGCCAATGGCCTCTCTGACTCCCATTATTCCAGCTCCATAAAGACTTGCTAGACAAAAAAAGGTACTGGGAGTGTCTTGCCCAAGTACGCAAAAGCAGAACTCAATAAGAAACATCTGAAATACGCCACATGTACAAACAGTAATTATTTCAGTGATAACGGAAGTCGGTAGTGTCTGTGTGGAGCGCTTCATCCTCACTGAGTTGTTGTCTCTTTGAGGAACGAGCCGAGGAAGCGCAGAACTTGTGGGCTTCAGACCGCAGCGTGATACAGACGGTTACTGGTGACGTTGGGGAAGTGACAGCGCTGAAAGGAGAGGACACGCCAACGAAGACATCAACACTTGACAGGCACAAGGCAGTGACATCATCAAAATATGCAACAACCCAGAACCACGGCTCGGTAGCGTCTGATTTAAAGCACGTGAATGAAACGCTGATAGCACATTGATTCATTATGGAGAAATTGTCACAGTGATTATTTATGTGAGTAAAACTTTGAATAAGATCATTAGTAAAGCAGGAAATGTACACACAGCCTATGTACAATATAGAAATGTATTCAAATTATTAGAATAGATTGACAAAAAAGAGAAACAGTCGATGAAAAGAATTCAATATGAACACAAAACATATTGACATAAACATCTATAAAACACAGCTTAACTTGGTTGATGCAACAAAAGTGCAAATGCATAAACAACGATCTAATAAAATAAAAACATTGTGATGATCTGACTCACTGCCCCTGAAGCTGCATGTTCTTCACTGACTTTCATACATTCCCTTGTTTTGAGCTGGTCTCGCCTGACGACAGCGCTCAACCACTGGTGAGTTTTTATGATGTAGCAGCAAACATGAGGATAAAATGTATTTTTGTCTTCAAAGACGGAGTGGAAAACTCTTCCGTTTTAACACGTTGCACATTTTGTCCACTGGAGGGCAGAGCAGCGCCGCCCATGTGCTCAGACTCCTGGACAGTTTATGATAACCATTTACTTATCCACAGTCAATGGGAGGAAAACGATTTCCAGCTCGCATTGTCTTACCACGGTTTGTGTTGAAATCAACTTGAAAGATTTTGGAAATAATACTTGTTCATAAATGTTTCTTTTTATCTTTCAGTGCTCACTCCAGGAGGATCATCTTTGTGCTTTTGCTGAATAACTTCCAGGTATCCACACACTCAGCAATAGTCAGTGACTGTACATGAACGTTTGAAAACACAACTAAAAAAAAACACTGGTGTCTGTGAAATAATCAACCATTTAGTTAAATTTGAAGGAGTTATAGAAACAACAACAACATTATTATGATTTTAAGGGATCTGTATCATGCTATTTTAGCCATGCCAAAGTAAAGTATAGGCATTTATATGATGTATTGTACCACTACCACTATGGAGCACTACATTTGAAGTATTTTCTGAAGGTATTTTTCCAACCTGGACGACAAAACGCTTGGATTCAGTTAACTCCGCCCCCTCTCTCCGCTAATACAACTTTAACAGTAGTAGAAATATAAATATCACAGCAGAAAGTGAAGTTACTTCACATAATGCAGTTATAAGGAGTTGACATGTGCAACACAGCTTCATAAATGACTTTCACACACGCTAACACGTGTTTACTCACCACTCTGGTCCATCGGGTGTTTTTATTGTGGGACTCGCGTTGGTTATAAAAGTTAATCCACTTTGATTCTGGCCAAGGTTCACCAAACATCCATCAGAGACCGTCACAGACAAACACTATTTTGGCTGATAGTCGCTGAATGCCGGAGAGAAATTCCAACTTCTGGCGAGTGGCCTCTTCTTTAGGAAGGTTGAATAAAGTCCTGTCTTCGCAGCCAAACGCGCTTTTCTCCGTGACATTATCGTTAGGTAAGAAAAAAGAACAGGTGTCCAGACTCCAGAGTAGTTAGAAAGAGCTCCTTCTTCACAACTTTTGGTGCAAACATGACATCTGTTCAGACGCTCAGGGTTTGTCTTCTCTCTCTCTTTCTTACGACAGAAATAATGAAAAAGCTGTTTTACAAAATTAAAATCAGGCCGTAAGGCATTACATTACAGACGTCAAGCACTTCCGTTCCGCCCTGACGTCAGAACGGAACATGTCAGTTGTTTACCAGGAGAGGGCGGAGCAGCTGCTCAGAGAGCAGGATTCAGGAGGATTACTGAGAACTGCGTGAATGAAGCCAAAAAACCCTCTGGGGGTGTTTGTGATAAGGAAATAGCATAACAACATGGTTAAAAGTATGATTTTGCATGATATAGGACCTTTAAAATTTCAGCATTTTCTTTTTTAGAAACTTTACGTTTTTAAGATTTCGATACGATTTTTGCAGCCCTAGATTTCTGAGCTAAAGGTAAATGTTTTTTCACTTTGCACAATGTGTAATAATCGTTTCTGCAAACGATCATTTGCTTTTGTCTAACAAGCCACACAAATCGTAGCTTACATAAGCTAACTTAAGCTAAATAGATTTAGACACTTAACACTCTCATGGAACAACATTAGCGCGCATTAAATCGTAAATTGTCATTAAACTGTGTTACAGGCTACAAACTCTGGCTGTAAAGCACTTCATTGCACTTAATTGCAAAGCCTCTCATTCTAACATTTGGGGCGAGCTGAGATGAAAGCAGAAGACCCAGGGAGCGAGGGAAGGCGAGGGAGAGAGGGATGGAGGGATAGAGAGGAGGGGCGGACTCCACTGTGGTTTAGTGGGGGAGTTATTTGGTGTTAAAATATGCCTTAATGGTTGCTGGGGATTCATTTATTAAAGGCAGGAAGGAGAAGGGGGTTTCTCCTCTCGTTTAATGCAACCACTGGAGCTCTACGCCAAGTCCAACAGGCGGCCAGCATTCCTCCACACAAACACCACACAAACACTCACGGCTGTAAATGCTGTCACTCAGAAGGGTATTCAAATTGTTACTTCTGAAAAAAAAATCCTTGTTTTAATTTAGTGAAGTCATAATCCAGGAAGTTCTTCTTTGTGTGCTTTATCATACAGCAACTGATCATTTCGGCGTTCAGATTTCCTGCACTAAACCTAAAAAAAGTAGCAGATTTTTTATTCATTTTGCATAGTTTAAGTGTGCTTTGGTAGTAAAGTCAAATCCATGTTGCCCGGTCGCAGAATGTTGTATTCAAAGACATTTGTACAAAAGAAAGATGACTGCACAATCTCTGCATCATTATGAACTACTTAAGCGTAATTTTGTGTGACTGTTTTTATATTGTATGTTTTCTTTCTGCTCTGAAGGAATTGCCCCATGTGGGATAAATAAAGTTGTCTGAAAAGTTGTCTGAAAGTGCATATGACACATTAGACACAATTTTTGCTAAAACACAGTTAACACGATTATATTTAAGATTTTGCTAAAGATTATACCCAGTTTTCTTTAGTTTGACCCTTTTTGAGATGTTTATGTTTTCACTTCCTTATTGGACACCGACAGGAAGTGACATCGAAGAAGGTAAACAATTTTAAACTGTTGCCGTGCAACCATGTTAAGTCAATGGGAAATGAGTGAGTCAAACTGCTATGGAATGTTACCTTCTTTTATGTCACTTCCTGTCAGCAGCTTAAAAATTCAAATAAAAATAACTTTTCTGCCCAACATTTCTTCATTAAAATCGCTGCTTCACTGAAAAAAATGATAACTACACTGCAAAAAATGCCATCTTATCTTAGAACAATGGCTTGAAATGTGCTTGAAATAAGACTTTTATTGCTGATTCTGGGTAGGTTTGGGCTTGTCTTGAATTAAGATTGCCAATGATAAAGAAAATAAGAGAAATTAACTTGAACGCTTAAAATAAGACCAACAAAAACTTGAAACGGGACAAAAAAGTCAAAGACAAGAAAAATCTGTCTAGTTCCATTGGCAGGTCAATAGTCCAAACCTACTCAAAATCAGAACAAACTCCGATAATTCAAGTCATTTTTGTCTAAGATAAGATTTAATTTTTTCCATTGTATGCAACTGATGAACTTGCAACTGATGTAATCCATCTAAATAAGTCATATTTTCAAGCGCATTAAAATCTGTCATATGCACTTTAAGCGACCAAAAAACCAGGAAGTGGTGCTGGTGCGTTGCTGGGCCAGTTGTTGCTATCAGCAACAGTATCAACCTACGTTTACTCCATACAAGTTTTGAAATTATCTTGCAAATTCATTCCCATGATGATTTTAGGAAGGCTTTTGTATAGTTAGTAAACATTAAGCGTACCTCTAACGATCTAAACTAAACTAGCTTCCTCTGTCACAGCTAAGAAATGGGAATAATGGGGTACATGGCTTTTACACTGTTCGTTTTGCCCTCTGCTCGGTAACATCTGATTCTTTTCCATTTAAGCTGTTCAAATCATTAAGTGAGGATGCCAGGGCGTTCCATAAGTCCTTCAAAAAAGCTTGAATTCTGCAAAAATGACATTCAAAAGTGCAATTCTTTCTCAAGTAAGAGTAACTCATTAGTCCACCTCCGCTCACAGCTCAGAGAAGATGAAGAGGGAGCGAAGTGTGATCCCGGCTTTAGGAGTTAACGCTGAAAGAGCCTGCGGTCTCTGGCAACGACTGTGACCTTTTCTGCTCCATGGAAACGCGGCGAAAAGCCCCCGGCAAAACATTTGAACATGGCAGCTCCGGGGTTATATAATAAGCCTCTCGAGGTCCTATTAATTCACATTTTGTTTTTCACTCGCAGAGCGCCGTTTCTCTCCTTCTCACTCATCCGCCTGCCGTCAAACGCTCCCCATTCGTTTTTGCCCCGACGCCATGGGTTTCGCTTTCCGACGCCCTTCACTGCGGCGTTAGGCAGAGTATGTTAACACCTAGTACCCACTCGGATATAACCGGCATTTTATGAAGTCCCCCGATCGCGCTAACAGTTTGGACTCTTGGAGACGGGACAGAACTTCGAATGGGGACCACTTATGTTAGAATAGTGTGTGTTTTTTGGAAGACCGTTTGATTTAGTAACTGTATTAGAGCATAGCGACCTGTCAGTTTTATTTGATTTAAAAGCCATCATAAATTACCACCAAAAGCTTTAGCCACATCAACTAAAAATATACCTCAGACCTGACTCGTGACTTTGCTGGGAGCGGGACATCATTAGCCCGATGTTGCTTCTTTGCTTTAGACAACAGGTAGCTAAACGTGAGGTTTGAGAATGTATTCATTTGACAGGATAACCCCTTGTGATGCGTCATTTCCAGAGCAGTGGGAAGACATTTTAGTTAGGGGGTGCTGAGGGATAAAGTTTACCCCAAAACCACTTTTTCTGTGCATATTTCCTATTTAATTATATTGCCTGCAGTTTTCAAACTATCCACCAGGGGTGCTGCAGCGCCCTCAGCACCCTGGGTTCCCACGGCCTTGATCATCTCGTTTTCAAGAGGACCCTCAAACATCTCCAAAGTAAGCAGAGCACAGAAACAGATACAGCAGTACCAATGGCCGCTGGCTGCTCTGCTTTACGACCGCAACACTGGAGGCCGCCATTGCTCCCCCATTGCTGTAGTACCTCCATATAGCCGCTAGCCTCCCATTGAAAAGCATTGGACTTTAGACACGTTAAAAACAGCTTTAACGCCTATTTTTTAAACACTTTCTATGGCTACATATTCCTCCTGTGATAACGCTGGGTTAGTCACAAAAAAAGAAAAATTCTTGAAATCTCGTACTAATGAGGGCCGGACTGTTAGCATTGGAGCTGCGTGAGCTACACGTCACGCAAGGGCCGAGTCTACAGTGAAAATCCCGCCCTTATGCCCTTATTAGGAACATGCTTCGTCAGAGCTGGGGAGGAGGAGCCTGTAAAATCTTTCATGATTTCCCCCTCGAACGTGGTCATTACGGTAAACGGGGAGGAGTGAGGAGGAGGAGTCTATTCTTTTAATGGTCTATGAGCAGTACAGGCATGGAACCAAAAGATACAAGACAAAACAAACATACACATAAATCCCTACCATACAGCTTCTAACGCACATACACACACACGCAGACAAACCTTGCACACTGCAGCACACAAACAACACTCAAACAGTCATATACCAATAGGGCTGTCACGATAATTACTATATCGACTTATCGTTCAGTAAATAACAGACAAACGATACATTTTATATTAGCGTTCCCCCCCTATTTTTTTTGTAAAACTTTGATTTCTAACTGAAGCAAATTGAGTTACATTATATTTCATGTTCATTGCAGCTTGTGTGTGTATTTTATGATGAAGTACTTTTAGAACAAAGGTTTACAGTCATTTATATGCCTGAGCGTTGGCAGTATCTAGTATCGATAAAGTCAATAATATCGTTTATCGCGATACTTTCCTGCCTTCAAGTGGTTCAAGTCCTCCGGCGTGTAGTTGGTTTAGACATCCTCAGTCACCACCCAACTGATTTGAAATGAGAGAAAATAAATTACTTACCACTTAATGTTTGTGTTGAAAAATTTAAGTTACATGGAAGAGCTGTTTCCAATTTAGAGCATCAGTAAATATGATGTAATGTGTAATGTGCTTTTTACAACTGTGTGCCTTTACAAAAACATACATTCAGGCATACGTAGACTGTCTTAATCATAAAGTCCATGTTTTGTGGTAAAACTGTAGTAGTTATTTGAAGTATAGCCTGTATTTTCTGGAAGAGCAGTTAACACCGTTTCTCTGCAGGGGAGGCTTTTCGCATTTAATAGCGTTTGAAAAGTGATTGTGCAAAGTTGCTGATTGCCTCCATAAAAAATCTTGGCATCTCGTCTCGCCGCGCAGAGAAAAATGCTTTACAGTGTGTTTCGATTGCGATTACATAAAGTTTAAAGGCGCCGGGGCCCACTTTAAACAAAGCGAGACAGGATAAAGGCAAATCCCACTGCGCAGTTAAGTTAAGTTTGGTTAAGGTATACCTCCAGACTTTATTATTATCCACATAAGGGAATTTGACACATCCGGTCGCTGGGGCAAGCTGTCCGGAGCAGAGGGCAATCGCGACGCAGAAACGGGCAATTTCTTTTGTTTCACTGGATGGCAGGGAAACGATATGATGAACCGCGGTCAATCATTAACCCCAACATTAACTCTATCCCTTTTCGTTACCCTCACTCTTTGTTAATCAATGACCAATTCCTCTACTTTTCTATTCTGTAAAAAAAAAAAAAAAGGCATTTTGTACAGTATAACCAGATAATTGACCCATATTGTGCATGTTTGGGTGGATAAAGAAGACTGTCAGTGCAAAACATCACTACAGAACCAACCAAAATGATGCATATAGCTTAAAATAAGTATCTTTCTATCCAAATTTGGTATGAAAGTTGAACATAAATAGTTGAATCCACTTGACTATAAACCTAAAGATTTGGAGAAACCTAGATTTAACAAACTGTTATGATTTGGTCAGGTCTAGGTCCAAAGAGCTGACTTTACTGACCTTAACATCCTGAAAGACCAGGTTATTCCATCAATGGATTTCTTCTTCCCAGATTACTCAGATTATTCCGAGATGACAATGCCAGGATTCATCAGGCGAGTGGTTCAGGGAGCACGAGACATCATTTTTAACACATGGATAGGCCACCACAGAGTCCAGATCTAAACCAGATCTAATTGAGAATCTTCGGGATGTGCTGGAGAAGGCTTTGCGTGGTGGTCACGCCCTCCCATCAACAATACAAGACCTTGGTGGAAAATGTGTGCAACACTGGATCTTTTGACTTTGCAGAAGCTTATTGAAACAGTGTCACAGCTGAAGATGGTCCAACGAAATGAGCGTGTGACCTTTTATTGTGTCAACGTTTATGTGTATGGAACATTTTTGTCAGTATCTCCTAACTCTTTAATGCTTGTTGTGAGTTATTTTAGAATTCCCCACTCAACATTATGACCCGTCTAATCCACCACCTCTCACTAATCAACAAAATAATGTACCATGTCATTTTAAAGGTCCTATATCATGAAAAATCGACTTTTTGGAGCTTTTAGCCATGTTGTTATGCTATTTCCTTATCAAAAACACCCCAGAGCGGTTTTTGGCTTCATTCACGCAGTTCTAAGTAATCCTCCTGAATCCTGCTCTCTGAGCAGCTGCTCCACCCTCTCCTGGTAAACGACTGAGCTGTTCAGTTGTGTCGTCACAAAGGAACGGAAGTGCTCTACGTCTGTAATGCAATGCCTTACGGCCTGATTTTAATTTATAAAACAGCTTTTGCATTATTTTTGTTGTAAGAGAGAAATAAAAAAAAAAAAAAAAAAAAAAAGGAACTCTCCGACGCGTCTGTACTGTCCCAGGAGGGTAAACAAACGCACCCCCGGCCGAGCAGAAGTCTTGTTTTTGAAGACTGAGCTCTTTCTAACCTACTCTGGACACGCCTGTTCTTTTTTCTTACCGAACGATAATGTCATGGATGCGCATTTGGCTACGAGAGGAACAGGACTATTCAACCTTCCTAAAGAAGAGTGCACTCGCCAGAAGTTGGAATTTCTTTCTGGGATTCAGCGACTATATCAACCAACCTGATGGTTGCTTGGTGAACCTTGGCCAGAATCAAAGTGGATTAACTTTTATAACCAACGCGTGTCCCATAACCCAATGGGGAGGCCAGACTGGGAGGCCCGGATGTCAACTCCTTATAACTGCATTATGTGAAGTAACTTAACTTTTTGCAGCGATATTTATATTTATAATACTGTAAATGTGGAATGAGCGGAGAGAGGGGCGGAGTTAACTGAATCGAAGCGTCTTGTCTTCCGGGTTTGGAAAATACCCCCCAAAAATACTTATATTTCTCTCAAAAATGAGTACTCCATAGTGATAGAGGTACAATATATCATATAAATACCTATACTTTACTTTGGAATTACTAAAATAGCATGATACAGCTCCTTTAAAATCGTGCTCCACATGAACTGGTTTGGCGGGAGGTAACTCTATAGCGGCTTTACTCAGTCGCTACAGTGGCAAAGTTAAAGCTTGGGTTCGGGTGAGTGTGTGAGACGGGTCGGGTTACGCGGCGGATACAAAGCCCCTATCCCCCTTTTCATCAGCGGAGTGACGGCCCGTCCCGGACTACGATGTAGTCTGAGCCCGGCACGCGCATACGTACATATACCTATACATGCAGACACAACTCTATTTAACACACCGAAGTCATCAATACAGACTATGAATTATGGAGTACTTTGTGACGTGTAAATGCCCCATATATCAGGAGCTGGAAAGATGGACGCTGAGGGGTTGTAATTTGAAAGCTTGTTTAGAAACCCGATCGATGTTTTGTTGTCATTAGGTTAACGCGAACATGTTTCTTCACTGTTCTGCTGCGGCAAGTCATCCTTTCCTTTTTTGCTTCCAATAAGTTGGAACAGTGGTTCGCAAAGTGGGGGTCAGGGCACTCCAGGAAGCTGTGAGTCAGGTGTGGATCACATAATGTTATCAAGACGGGAGACAAAATAGAAATGAATGGCGTTGTGTTGCTTGAGTGGCAATTTCATGTTACAATGGTTGAAGCTGGAAACTGATAACATCCTAACTACCGTACATATGCCATTTTGTGATCACACTTTTATTCACTGAGTTTGAGTTTTTAGCTTAGCATAAGATTTAAGGTTAAGGAAAATGTGTCTGTTGTGCATTTGATACGAGACTCTGCCAATAACATTACTAATATGTGTAATTAATGGCCCTATACCTGTTTTTATTTTTTTTATTTTTCAGTAAACAATGAAAGAGGAAGCCACAGAATGAAAATGTTAGTTGTGGTCCAAACTCATTTCTTATTATTAGTTTATTTGACAGGGACAGTACACATTAATGAACATTTCTGTAAATGTGTCAGTCTTAGCTGCAAAGCTAGTTTTCAACTGTTGTCCCTGGGCAAGGTGTATAATGCCAATAATTATAAAACATAAAACAATTTGAAAATTGAGGCTACATACTTACATAACAAATGTTGATACAATTCATACATTAATAACATCTGAATGTTCATTCTGTGACTTGCACAATAGAATGGAGATTTTGGTGCAAGGGCACTTTCCTAACATACCTGTAGCCTCCCAATTCTTCACAGGGATGCGTTTACAGGCTCATTTCACAATTTGCAGGGTCACTTTTACAGAAATGCTAGCAAACTAGCCAGAGAGTTCGTTTACAATATACTGTGCCTTTGCTGTGAGCGGCTTATCTCCCCTATAGACCCTTTAACTGCTGACATCATCAGTGACATCATCTGGAGGCAGGAAGTGATCAAGAGAAATAAGATTAAACTAAAACTAGCGATTTTAAGTGTAAAACTACAACTGAAAAATGTGGTCCTGTTGTGGCTTAAGGTGCCAGAACAAGGCTAACGGGCAAAGCTAACTGCGGGGTGGCGCCACTTTAAACAATATTTACAGCCAAGTTTGAGTGAAAAAAAATATTCCCATTGTATAACTGGATGTACAACACCCCTCTCTCCCTTCACCTTTTCTGTCAGTGTAGTATTTACTCTCCAAGACATTTAATAAGTTAAAAAATCTTGCTAAGACACCTGCAGTTGCGCTTATGGCCTCTAGGGGCAAGAGTTCTTTAAGTCGATCCAAACTTGGACACACCATATCAGATACATTTTTGGCCTGATACTTTGTTTTGTTTTGTTTATTTGAGTGTGAACGTCCCACCAAGTTTCAGAATGGCTAAACCCTACTGCAGATTTCTAAACCATTACTTTTGAATTCAGTCGTCCGTGTCTGCGCAGAAGAGCTGGAGCAAGTTGAGTAGTTAGTGTGTAACTCCGAGTAGCCGTGCACCTTCCTCTGAGTGAGTGAGTGAGTGTGAGAGAGAGAGAAGGGGGGGTAATTACGGTGTAGAGTGTCGTCCATCACTGGAGCTGACCTGCGAATGCCAGTGTTAATCATCTACAGGCACAAACGAGGAAGGCACCGGCCAGAAAGAGCGAGCGAGACCAGTGGGAAAGACTTCTGGACAAGACTGGGGCGATACGGATGGAAAGCGGGATTACCTGTGGAAAATCTCACTCATCCGGGCACATTGATCGATCGAAAAAAAAAAAGGCGTCAACAGGTGGTCATTTGGATTTTCAAGTGAAGAAAACGCTGTCCTCACATTGTTTTGAATTGAGAAAGTGTTTTGGACGAGAGGTGACGCTTCGTCCTCGTCGCCTCAGCATGTCAGCCGCCTTTAGTCCGAGAACTGGCAGCCGCACGGGTCGGATCGTTTCCCATGTGCGTCGCCGGCTGTTCCCGTGAAAGCCCCCACCCCCCCCGCTGTGGAGGGCATGGTGGCTGAGGGAGAAGGAGAGGGCGGTGGACCGCAGGAGCACCGCGTCGCGCCCCCTCTCCTCCCGTCCATAAAGGTGTCCCGGGACGTGCTGAGGAGCTTCCCCCACTCCAAGCGCGTGGGGTCCTACCTGGTGGGCAAGATGATCAACAAGGGCTCGTTCGCCAAAGTGATGGAGGGGCTGCACATCGGGACGGGCGAGAAGGTCAGAGCTTTGACTGTGTAATTATATTCAGTCTGGACGAGTCGCTCACCTGTTATTATGTGCAGCATGAGATCAAGTAATTGTAGCTGTAAAGACTCTTACTTTTACACGTCAATCAAATATAAGAAACTACTCAGAAGGTTCAAAATACTGTCACAGCATTACACAGATAGTAGAGATACTCGTTACATATAAAGTATATTAGCTTTTCGTCTCATTTATCACTCCTAATAGCAGGGGGCACTAGAAATGACTTCAGGTGGCAAATGGTCTCTTATATAGCGCTTTTCTACCTTCACTAGGCCCAACGCGCTTTACAGCAAGGAACCAGTCACCCATTCACACTCACATTCATACACCACACAGACACTTTTACTTAGAACATCGCATTTTGGTTGATCACTTTGTAACATCCTTGAAGTAAGGGGTGAATGAAAGGTCCAAGGGGATCGCTGGGCAAAAAAGATGGTTAATTATAGCCACTAAATACTAAATAGCACGTTATGATTTTGAAATTGGGGAGAATTTGAAAAAGTGACAACATGCCATAGTATAATCCAGGAGTTCCCAAACTATTCACCCCCAAAAACACTCAGTGACGTAATTGCACTTATAATAATTGAAGGTGCATTAGAAATCTAGTTTAATGATGTTAGTTTCGATACTGTTTTATGATATTTGGCGTCATTTCTCAAAACTATGCTTTAGTAGCCACTGGTATAATGTACTGGGCTGATCTGTACTGCAGGAAGGACATTTTTTCTTTTACATAAAGCAAACAAACAAGTGTAAATTGTGTTCAGAAATAAAATGTATTAGACTCATGAAGTCTATGCACAAATATAGAAATCCTACTTAGAAAGAGCTAACAGTCGTTTGTGTGGCAACTGTGGCTTTTTGGTTCACTGTTGTTGCATTTATTCTCCTTATTGACTTGTGCAGGCCTGCTTACCTAGTAAATCTAGAACGTATTTTAATTGAAAAGTTTGATTAAATTCAAATTATTTCTTTTCTTTTTTTGGTCTTTATTGAGCTTGTTAACGCAGTACTTTGATGCTGTACAATTACTTAAACAAGTCAATCCATCTTGTATCGGCTCTGTAGTGACTTATAGGGAGGCAGCAGGTCCCCTCGTGTTGCTCCAGGTCGCCACAGTGAGTGCCTGTAAATGTTTGTTTAACTTGCTGTCACTGAAGGGTCACTGCGTCCGGGACCCCGCTGTATCGTAAATGTATACCTGGTCGCCTGGTCGCCATAGCAACAGTGAAACTCACGCTGGTCCCTTTTAACCCCCCTCTAAGGATCTGATCTGCAAGCATCCATCTTCAATATCACCGTCAATTTACAATGTCGATCGAGACCTGTCCTTTTCCAGGCTGAACACATTCATTTAACTTGAAACCCTCACTTAGTACTTTCGGCCGAATGTTGGGAATCTGAGTACCTTTTTATTATTTTTTTTAACAAAAATAGCAAAGGGCTACGACACAATTAAATATGAGTTTGAGTTTGCTGTTTATTCTTCACTGTAATTGTTTGCAGTCCGTGTCCAATATGTTCAGAACTTATTTAAAAATAAGAAAGCTTATTTAAAAATGGGTTTCATCAAGCAAATGTAGAAAGTTAGAAAGCTTTTCGTGAGCTACTTGGAAAGGGCTCTCGAGCTACTGGTTGGAGATCCCTTCTCTGCGGTGCTTTGGTTTCCCCCTTCAACCCAAAGCCTCCCAGCTTAGTACATCCCAAGCCAAGTACTGTACTGGGGTTGCAATTTGACGCTGAAAGACGAAAGATGTCAGATGGAGAGAATCCAATAACCTTACCGTATAATTGAAAAGTGGCACTATTATTTGTTATTGTAATTTTTTATCCCGAAATGAGTTTAATATTTGCTCTTTGTCTCAGGTGGCCATTAAGGTGATCGACAAGAAGAAGGCTCGACAGGACTCCTATGTGCTCAAGAACATGAAGAGAGAACCTCGGATTCATCAAATGGTGCGGCATCCACACATCGTTGTCTTGTTTGAGGTGAGAACATGCTCCTGTGAAAATGATTACCGGTAGATTTTAGTTTTTGCCAATAGGCTGTGCTTGCCTTTCAAATTGTATACATCAAAACAAAACAACTAACTGCAGGTTGCTATATTTGAAAGAGAAGACACTGTGAAACCTTGTAACATCTTCTCGGAAAAATAAGTTAAAAAAAAAGCAGGGCAAAATATTAACATTTTGCGCCTCAATAATGGGAGCTTTTTGCCTTATTTCAAAATGGTATTGGCAGACATGTTTGACTAGAATATGGCCCTGCATGTTTGTTAGACACTAGAGACGGAGAACAGTTACTACATGGCCATGGAGCTGTGTGCGGGGGAGACCTGATGGACAGGATCTGTGAGAAGAAGCGTCTGGAGGAGAGGGAAGTCCGGCTACACCCGACAGATCCTCTCAGCGGTGGAGCATCTGCATAAACATGGCATCGTGCACCGGTGAGGACTGCAACTTGTTATATATATATACTGTAGGAAAGATCAGCTGTAGCAGTGGGGATGTCTTTGATGGAGAGGTTTTTAACAGACTATGAACATTTTTAGCACCCACAAAGAAAGGCAAGTCAGAATCGAGTCCAAATTAATGTTTAACCCCTTAACTCCCGGGCAAACCGATTTCCGTTAAACGGAAATATTCAAGATTTGTACATCTAGAGACTGACATTTTAGCCCATTCCTCTTTACAAAACAACTCAAGCTCTGTCAAATTAGAAGGAGAGCGTTTGTGAACAGCAGTTTTCAGGTCTTTCCACAGATTTTCAATAGGATTTAGGTCAGGACTTTGACTGGGCCATTCTAACACATTAATATGTTTGTTTTTAAACCATTCCATTGTAGATTTAGCTTTGTGTTTAGGGTCATTGTCCTGCTGGAAGGTGAATCTCCGCCCCAGCCTCAATTCTCTTGCTGACTCCAGCAGGTTTTCCTCCAAAATGTCCCTGTATTTGGCTCCATCCATCTTCCCAACTATTCTTACAATCTTCCCAGTCCCTGCTGAGGAAAAGCAGCCCCATAGCATGATGCTCCCCCACCATATTTGACACTGGGGATGGTGCACTCAGGATGATGAGCAGTGTTAGGTTTGCTCTATACATAACGTTTTGCATTTGGGCCAAAAAGTTCAATTTTTGTCTCATCTGACCAACGCACCTTCTTCCACATGGTAGCTGTGTCCTCCATATGACTTCCAGCAAACTTCAAACAGGATTTCTTATGGCCTCCTTTCAATAATGGCTTTCTTCTTGCCACTCGTCCATGAAGGCCAGATTTGTGTAGAGTACGACTTATAGTTGTCCCATGTACAGATTCCCCCAGCTCAGCGGCAGTACGTTGCAGCTCCTCCAGAGTTATCTTGGGGCACTTGGTTACATTTCTGACCAGTGCTCTCCTTGTTCAGTCTGTTAGTTTAGGTGGATGGCCGTGTCTTGGTAAGTTCGCAGTGGTGCTATCAGTGTTTCCTCTATGTTAATTAAGGAGCGGCGGGCCGCCGCTCCTTAATTTCTGCTGCTGCTGTATCAAAAATGGAAAAGAAAAACAAAACTAGTTTAGTGCGATTATAGAATGTCTGGGGTTCACACTTAACGACTGAGAATCGTAAGAGCGAACACACTACACGATTCTGACAAACAGCTGATGTTTGAGAACACAGCGCGTCCGTCCTCTCTACTGCTTCATTTGTCCTCCGGTTTCAAAAACTGACCCAAAATCCGCAAAGATGGGCCGTGTTTGTGAGCGTGGGAAAACATGTGCGTGTCCCGATCGGTCAGCGGTGTAAACAGTGTCACAACAGTGCGCAGTGCAAGGCTACTGCTACGAAGCCTTCAACTTGGCGATAGTTCTGTCAGATGGAGATCAAAGTCGGCGACACGAAGAAGCGGGACGTATTTCAGTGGATTTAATAAGAAAAGGAGACGGGCCTCAGCCCCGAGATGGAGGAGGCGGAGGAGAAAGCGTAGAGAGGCGAGCCGCTAGCGGTGAGGTGAAGCTGAACAGTTCGTCTCCAAACTCAGTAAGTGCTGCTAAACTCTGTTCGCGGTTGAAATGTAGCTTTAAAAGGTGGTTCTCGTGAACGTTTGGTGATATAAAGTTGTGCTGTTTCGTGTGGGGCTGTGGCCATGAAATGAGTTGTTTGTGCCGCGGTTTTGACAGAGAAATGAAAAAGGCGCCGCAGTGTTTTTTCTGTCTTTATTTCACTCTGTCATTGGCCGCTGCAGTCTGTGTGTTCACTTTGGGGACGGTAAAATCACCCACGTTTCTCCTGTGCGTCCAAAATCGGGCTTAAAAATCAAACATGTTTGATTTCCTGCGACTGTAGTCCAGTTGCGTCTGACTGCTGCCCACACTACACGCTTCAAACGCCAATCCAGTCGTGACCCCCCACACTACGAGACACGACTCTCTACAACTGCCTTACGACTAGCCATGACTCGGGAAGACTCGGCGCGACTGAGAATTGTATCAAAATCGGGCATAAAAATCGTGTAGTGTGTGTGGACCTTAAAGGGGGGGAGGGGGGGGGGGGGGCTTTCAGCAGGCCTGCCCCCACTGCTAAAAAAAATCCTAGAGGAAACACTGGCTATACTCTTTCCATTTCCGAATGATGGATTGAACAGTGCTCCGTGAGATGTTCAAATCTTGGGAAATCTTTGTATAACTTAACGCTGCTTTAAACTTCTCCACAGCTTTATCCCTGACCTCTCTGGTGTGCTCCTTGGCCTTCATGATGTTGTTTAGTGACCAATACACTCTGACCATAGCTCTGAGGCCCTCACAGAACAGCTGGAATTATACTGAGAGTAGATTACACACAGGTGGCCTCTATTTAATGGTTAGGGCAAGGTGTGAACATTCTGCAGTCATTAGGAATGTTATAAAGGCAATTTAATGCATTCCGAAAATGCTGTATGAATACTTATGCACGCCCCACTTTTCACTTTTCTATTTTGGTAAAATAACAGAATCATGCATCATTTTGCTTTCACTTCACTTGTTACTTGTGTGTGAACTTTCAGTAATAAAATTCAAAATAAAATCTTTACATTTAGGGTTGTAAACATGACAAAATGTGCAAAAGTTCAAGGTGTATTAGTACTTTCGCATTTCTGGCACTATAGCAGGCAATGATTAATGTTTGCATTTTGTCGGTATTCAATTGAGATTTGACCATTTGAACCCATATTTCTTTGCCAGCCGCGTGAATAAAGCCACAAACCCACCTTAAACCAGTAGCCACTCAGCTGCCCTCTGTACCAAAACCATATAATAGTGTACATTCTGGGACGTGGTGCAGTTTGCAGGGCATTAACGGCTCTCACAGGACAAACTCGGGGGCCAAACACTGTATGTGCCACACTGCATCGTGGGAGTTGGAGTTTTTTTTCTATCATTTTAGTACGTGGAGGTGTCGGAAATCCAGTACTCACACCGAGACTTGGCTTTTGTCTAAGACTTTGGCCGTCCTCGAGGTGGAAATGTGATTACCAGGCGATGAGGTCATCACTCTGCGCCGGCGCCACGGTTCGCACATCATCACGACATCATGCACTTCCCCTCTAATGAAGTCCCTCATGATGTGGCTCGCAAAGTCACCGCACACGTGATTAAACGCCAAATAAATGGAAATTCTTCACGTCCCGCCACCCACATTCATATAACATTGTTCTTTTATGAAAATCTCTGCTCTCCCGCTTCACTTTTTCAATCTAAGAACTTTTCCCAGATTAAAAGAGCCTTAGAAAACATGTGCGGAGTTTATAGGGGAATCTCTCCGCTTCCTAACCACAGATTTTCATTTAGTTTGATCGTCCTTGGGTTTAGTGGGTGGTTTAGGAAGCCGGCGGACTTTTCCAGGTGACTGAGATTAACTGAGATTTTCAGTTCAGTTTAATATGACTTTAAGGGGAAATGACAGGCCAAAATAAACCGGTTCCGCACAGGGATTTAGCGAATAGGACGTCTTTCGAGAGCTTGAGTTCTGCCCAACACAAATGTAGGCTTTGTGTCGTCCGGCCCAGTAATTCACTTTGCCTATAAATGTACTAAATGTGTGAAGAAAGCGCCCTTCAAGAATTCAGCAAATATTTAGCTTCAAAACATTATTCTAACAGTGTTTTGTCAAAGACCTTCTGTGTGATATTCAAAGTTCATTTCCCTCATGCTTGTTTGAGTAATCCCGCAAATTCTGTCTGTAACTTCTCTAGATAAAACACTTGCCTCTCACCTGCTGATGTCTGAGATGATGCTCCTCTTCTTTTTTGTTTTAATTTCAGCTGCCACATTCATTTGCTGTTGTTGTTGACCTTTTCTGCTTCATCGGAGTGCATTTAAATCACCATCTGTAGCTTTTGCATCCTCAAGTGCTTACAATAACATGGAACCATCATTTTCTATCTCTTGTCTATTTTCTTAGTGATTAAAGAGGGGGTATTATGCTTTTTTCAATCACATAGCACCAGTCTATAGCATACTACAATGATGACGTAACCTTCTGTTGGTCTGTATATGCAGTAAATTAAAATAACTGCCTTGAATAAAATTGCTCTCTCAAAATGGCTGTACTGAACGTCTTGAAATAGGCCTCTGTCTCTTTAAGAAGCTTTCCGACACGCCCCCTTCAGCACACTGCTGTGGCATCTAAACAACACTACTGTGCGGGGAGGGGCCTCTGCTGAGCTGAGGAGCAGTGATTGGTGGCTTGGCTGGTGACAAAGGTCCAGAGGCGTCTCCAGGAGGTGGGGGCGTTCCTAGGAGGACTGAGGCATAGCTACACCTAAAATGGCTGCCGTCTAAGTTTTTACTGATTACTCAAAAATATGTGAATGAGCCAAGGCAACACTCCAGGCATGTGTTTAATGAGGGAATGACATCATAACATGATATAAAGCTTGAAAAGTCGATTTTACATAATACCCCCCTTTAAAAACTCTGTAGTAGGGCTGAGCAAGTGTTTTGATTGAGATTATTTTTGGGAGAGGAATTGCATAGTTATGAACTGCTTTGCTAGTGCAAGAATAACATGCAGTGCAGAATATTGTAGTTGACTAAACGGGACTAAAGATTAGCAAGTTTTAGAAGGACATAGACCTCAAGGGGAAAGATATTTTTCACTTTGTGGGTTGGGACCCAAATGTAGGGCTGGGTAAGTTTATACTGGTACTTTAACTATAGTTTTCGATACCAATACCTGAATAATACTTTTTGATACCTATACTAAAATATTTGTCACATAGAACCATAAAACAGAACAATAATTACCATTTTCTTTTTGATTTGTATCATTTATTTGAGCTGAAACAACCAAGTAACTAACTTTAATGCTGTCCCTGGACCAACAGGCATCTAAACTTGGGCTCTAAAGGTTTGGGCTCTATTTTTTTCTGTACCTGCTTTTGATACTTTTATTTATCTATACCAGTAGTAAACTTTATTGTTTAAAGGTATCTAGCCTTACCCAACTGTGGGGGACCATTTTATGGGTTGTGGTTTTTGACAGTTAGCCTAAAAGCAGGGTCAAACTGCAAATTATTATAAGATAATCTTTTTTCTTTTTTTTTTGCAACCTTAGTAAAAAAAAATTTGATTATTTGACCTTTCAAATTGTATCTTTGAACAGATTCATTTTGCAGCTCAGTGGGCAACAGATTATGGTTGATTTTTACATGTACTATATCTTCTTTTCAAGGGATTTGAAAATTGAAAACTTCCTCCTGGATGAACACAACAACATCAAGATCGTGGGTATGTTGTTTCCCCCCCTATAACTTTCTATTGCGCGTTCCTTTCCTTTATTGAAACTCTCTGTTATGTTTTTCCCGCAGACTTCGGGCTGAGCAACACCCTGAAAAGCGAGTCGCTGTCGTTGGATCTGCTGAACACTCAGTGCGGCAGTCCGGCCTACGCTGCTCCGGAGCTGCTGGCCCACAGGAAGTACGGCCCCAAAGTCGACGTGTGGTCCGTGTAAGTGACAGAATGTGTGTAAAGCATGTCTCACCTCCGACATTCCTGTACTGCATAAATATGTACATTAGACACTTGTAAAGGAAAAACACGTTTGAATCATTAGTTCATCGACACATTTGACAGGATGGCGCTGTGTGCTTCAGAAGCTTTTCAGAAGACCGAGCCACTTTCTTATCGCGTGGTAATCCAAACAGCATGAGAGTGGCAGAGTGTGAAGCTTGTCTCATCTCGGACCCCGGCGTAACATTTAATAATGATTCACGTTTGCTCCATAAGTCTCAATTTATTCCATGTACTTTCAAAGCTGAGACTCAAAAGGCCAGACAGTGTAAGAGTGATGCCTCATCTCTCACTCCCGCCTTCTGTAAATGGATGCATCGAAGAGTCACTCGGGAAAACGTCCCCACATTGGGCCTTCTGGGACCGCATTTCCCGACTTAGTTTCTTTGTTTGCTTCAGTAATGTCCATATGAAGCCACTGGTATATAACATTACCAAAACAAATTTCAGTAACACTTTACATGACGACCCGGTAACTGCGAGGTAATTACCTAGTAAGTACAGTAGTAATTACTAGTAACAAATATCAATTAAAGTGGTAGTTCTTGGGTAATTAAAGTAGCAGTTAATAGTAACTCTGCCCAATAACTGCGAGGTAATTGCCTAGTAATTACTAGTAATAAATGTCAATTAAAGTGTAGGGTTAGGGTTACGCAATTACCTAACAGTTATTGTAATGAATTACTATTAACTTCTACTTTAATTACCCAAGAACTATCGCTTTTATTGATATTTATTACTAGTAATTACTAGGTAATTACCTAGCAGTTACTGGGTCATCATGTGTTACCCAATTTCTATATTATATCAAACCTTTTTTCTAGCAATGGAAATAGATGCTTAAGCTTAATCTGATTCTGGAAGTGATTAACTCTAGTGTAATGTGTCATCTTAAAGGGGGGTATTATGTAAAATCGACTTTTTCAAGCTTTATATCATGTTATTATGTCATTCCCTCATTAAACACATGCCTGGAGTGTTGCCTTGGCTCATTCACATATTTTTGAGTAATCAGTAAAAACTTAGACGGCAGCCATTTTAGGTGTAGCTATGCCTCAGTCCTCCTAGGAACGCCCCCACCTCCTGGAGACGCCTCTGGACCTTTTGTCACCAGCCAAGCCACCAACCACTGCTCCTCAGCTCAGCAGAGCCCCCTCCCCACACAGTGTTGTTGTTTAAATTCCACAGCAGTGTGCTGAAGGGGGCGTGTCGGAAAGCTTCTTAAAGAGACAGAGGCCTATTTCAAGACGTTCAGTACAGCCATTTTGAGAGAGCAATTTTATTCAAGGCAGTTATTTTAATTTACTGCATATACAGACCAACAGATGGTTACATCATCATTGTAGTATGCTATAGACTGGTGCTATGTGATTGAAAAAAGCATAATACCCCCTCTTTAAATGAAAAATAGCTCGTAAATTATTTTCTGACGTTATGTGGATATAAATGAAGAGTGTCCCTTTCTCATGTGTGTTTCATTTCTGGACAAGGTTTAGTTCAGACGACTGAGTGCTACACAGATATGTTTTGTTCATTTTTTTGTTTTGTTTATTTCAGAGGAGTGAGCACGTTCGCGATGCTGACCGGGACGCTGCCTTTTACCGTGGAGCCTTTCAACATCAAGCACCTGCACCAGAAAATGATCAACGGAGAGATCAGCAGCATCCCCAGCGACGTCAGCAAAGGTGATCTGCATCTGCATTTCTACGGATGATATGCTCCACTGGCTCTGGCTGATTGTGACAGCGTGATTATGTGTTATAAGCCACAGAATCTGAGGGAAAATCTTCTCCTGGTAAAAGACTTTTCATTGGAATAGTACATAAATAAATAAACTGCCTAGTCTGGAAAGTTTACTCATTATTGGCTAAATAAATCTTGGTCTACCCCAATTAAATACATTAAAACAAATGTAAATTGGGAGATTATTCCACAATTTGTTTATAATATGAAATCAACTAGTGGTTCGCACTTTCACCTCAAAGCAAGAAGTTCTAAGGTTTGATTCTCATATGTGAGGAGTGCACAGGTACTTTTATTCTTGGAGCTTCGACTTGTACAATGTCTCAAAACATGCACAATAGGGTATAACCTCCGGTGTCAGGACTTGACTGAAAATGAGATTCTAAAATGTCTGTGGGACAAAGGGCAAATATTGTTGTTTTGAATGATGCAGTTTTAAAGAATTGTGTGTGAAACTGATACATTCTCTTTTAAGGATTTCTGAGGGACATTAAAGAGCATTTAAAGTAGGCCAATTGAATTTGTGCAATAAATTATATTTTTTGCAATAAAATATAATGTTTGGGCAAAAAAATGTTAAAAATGCAATGATAACTTTAGTATGCAATGGTAAAAAATAGTGTCAGTGGAAGAAAAGGCAATGATAGCTCATGATATTAAAGTGCTTGAATTATTGGATTTTTTTTTTTTTTTCTTTTCTTCTTTTGAGTGCTTGTTAATTTTTTCTCTTATTTCAAGAATATTAAAGATAATGCTTGTTCCATTAGCAATTTTATTTCAAAACAGTTCAATCCTTGTCTAAATCAGCACATTGTCTTAATCCAAATGCTGAGACACTGCACGCGTATAGGGACTTTTTATTTATCTAGAGATATCGATTTGAATTGGCATTTGTTATACATACTTGTCATTTTATGTTTTGATTAGGGCGGGACTCGATTAAAAAATTAATCTAATTAATTAGAGGCTTTGTAATTAATTAATCGAAATTAATCGCATATAAATATTTGACCTGAAACAGTGAGAAGTAAGTTTTTCATAAGGATTATTAGTATAATGACTGAATACATAAGCTTAAGCAACAAAATATTGTTTATTTTTGTTCAACCAAGTCCAACAGACCAGTGCAATATTGCCATTAATTGTGCGTCTGCAGGAAAAAAGGAAACTGAAGTGTGGAAACAAAGTGTGATTAATTTCGATTAATATTTTTAATCGCACTAACCTCATGTAATTAATTAATCGCAATTATCGAAAAAGTCCCGGCCCTAGTTTTGATATATAAAAATAAGACCTTTATTCCTTCAAATGCCAAAATTCGACATATTTTCAGCGGCGAACGCAGAGTAGCTCTTTAAATTACAGTTTTCCATATAAACCTATGGAGAAACATAAGTCAATGCAATTATTAAACACATGTTATTGTGAAGATATTTGTTTGTTCCCAGGTAAAAAGTTTAAATGTTAATTGTACAAATTGGCCCAAAACCTGAAAAAAAAAGAAAAAAGAGTTTTGCCTGCAGTGTCTCCCCTTAAGCAAACACCTAAAATAAGAAGGCATTTGTTCCAGTCTTCAGTTGTTTACTCCCTCTCCACCTACCGTGCAGTGTCCTTCTCGGTGCGATTGTGGCGTCTTCCTCGCGCCCGTCACTGCAGTACACTCCGTCTGGCACGGCCCGAACACAAACAAACAGGGCTCATGTTCTCACGTTGGACAAACAAGCAGGCCCAGCTCAGGGCAATCTGTCACTGCGTCAGATTAGTATATCGCTTTAGGACAGTGGTTCACAACTTTGATCAAGGTTTTGTTTGGTTTTCAAGCACCCGTTTTTGAGCTTGTGCTGTCCTATGAGCTTATTGGTCAGGACGGGACAGCATGGAAAGGGAGAAGAGCCAGAACAGTGTCCGACATAGATGTGCTGCCGCCTTAACCACAAGGCTTGGCTATTGTGGCAACGTTTTAGAAATGATGAAACTAAGTCGTCTAGTGGCAATGATTTATATCGCAAAACACGCTACGAAAACATTCAGATTAAATGAAGGGATACTAAAGATAAAAGATAAATATTTAGGGAAGACTATAATATAGGGTTCCCAAACATTTTTGGCTGGGACCCCAAAAAATGACACGTAAATAACTCCGGACCACCGGTGTATAAAGTTATTGCCTCTTACGCTACTTTAGGGCAGACAGAACATTCTAAGTTAATATGTATTTAAACTGTTTATTTTTAATATTTGAATGGATTTCAATTATATGATATGCTGTTTTACACATAAAAACAGCTGTTTTAAAAAATATACAAAATACAGTAGCATTTTTTATTTTCATCCTGAAATCATCTGGGCACCCCCACCCAAAGCCTCCCGACCCCACTTTGGGAACCACTATAGTACACTGGCTAACAAGATCGTTTGCCTTGTTGCTTGTTATTTGCAAACTTTAAAATTAAAATGCTGCATTGAAAGATTTCCACATGAATATTGGAAGTGTAGTGCAAACTTTTACAGTGGAAAAAGAATAATCATCTTAAGGAAGAAATTAACTTTAGTTTATGAATTAAGAGATTTAATCTAAAGGTTGAGTAGATTTGGTCTGGTCTCAGATAAGATCAAACCAAAGGAATTCAGATTTTTTTTTTGTATCATTTCAAGCGAAAAGTAAAAGTGAATTTGTCTAATTTCAAGTAGGATTTATGCTCCTTTGGCTTTAGTATTCTATCTGATCTACATTAGTTCAAACCGACTCAAATTCAACATAAAGAACCTTTAAGTATCTCATTTTCCAGTGTACATAATAACTTTCTATGGTAAGGACATGATAGAAGCTGTTGTTTGCCTACATTATCAGTTGTAAGTTTACTGCTCAGCTCACCATGTTGGTTTGTGCAGGCGCCGTGTCCTTTGTTTTGTCTCTGCTGGAGCCGGATCCAGCCAAACGGCCGAGCATCCGAGCCGCTATGGAGGAGCGATGGATCAACGAGGGCTACGGCAAGAAGTCCCTGCAAACGCTGTGCTCCAAGAACAAGTGAGGACTGTGGACAACACGCACGCTGATAACCTACTCTATTAAAATGACCATAAGTAATATCAGTATTAAAAATGATCATTTCAAGTGGCATACACCAAGTCGTAGTATAGTGTAGAATTGCTTTTTCTTTCTGCACCAGAAATAGGAGCAGTTGGTAACAAAACCATGTGTCACAGCCGCAGTACATCACCGATTGAGACGAGTTTTCACCGCGGGACAGAGGGGCGAAGAGGAAATGACTGTGAATTTCTCAAACAAAATGAAAATTCCTGCGGCGGCAGCTTGTATATTACAGCCCGACTAAAGGCCCCTATGCTTTTACACAGTGTGGAAATGCAATCATGCTCGTCTCCTCGGGCCGCGACGCCTTCTCACAAATCCGCAAGAACGAGCCTGTCCGAGCCTCCCCTTGTCACTGCTCGAGTACTTTACAACTTATTACAGTCTGTCGTCTCAGTGGGATTTTTTTTGGGGTACTGACCCTGGGTATCAAGCTTTCAGCATATGGCGGTCATTTTTGTCATGTATGATTGCCAATTAAAGCCGTACTAAGTAACGTGTTTACCTTAATAAATCCTTTCCGTAGTCCCTCTGGGGGTAATACAAGTGTTAATGGGATGATTGGGGGTCTTTCATCTCCCCCTGGTGTCACTGGCCAGAAAACCATGCTTGCAAGTTGACTGCCACCGGGCGGAGCAACCAATACACACTAATGGAATCATGGAGAAGAAGCTCACAGGCTAACGGGCAAAGCTAACTGCGGGATAGCACCACTTTAAACAGTATTTACAGCCAAGTATGAGTGAAAATTTCCATTGTATAAAATATTCCCATTGTATAACTGTATGTACAACACCCCCTCTCCCTTCACATTTTCTGTCAGCGTAGTATTTACTCTCCAAGGCATTTAATACGTTAAAAAATCGTAACTTGCTAAGACACCTGCAGTTGCGCTTATGGCTCTAGGGCAAGAGTTACTTAGTACTGCTTTAAAGGGGGGGGGTATTATGTAAAATCGACTTTTTCAAGCTTTATATCATGTTATTATGTCATTCCTCATTAAACACATGCCTGGAGTGTTGCCTTGGCTCATTCACATATTTCGATAATCAGTAAAACTTAGACGCAGCCATTTTAGGTGTAGCTATGCCTCAGTCCTCCTAGGAACGCCCCCACCTCCTGGAGACGCCTCTGGACCTTTGTCACCAGCCAAGCCACTAACCACTGCTCCTCAGCTCAGCAGAGCCCCCTCCCTGCACAGTAGTGTTGTTTAGATGCCACAGCAGTGTGCTGAAGGGGCGTGTCGGAAGCTTCTTAAAGAGACAGAGGCCTATTTCAAGACGTTCAGTACAGCCATTTTGAGAGAGCAATTTTATTCAAGGCAGTTATTTTAATTTACTGCATATACAGACCAACAGAAGGTTACGTCATCATTGTAGTATGCTATAGACTGGTGCTATGTGATTAAGATTAGAATACAAGAGACTTCAAAACACTCATCTCTGTAGTAGCTTACTTTTGATTCACAATAACACTTACACATACGTACCAATCCAGTGTTTTCATTTCTACCTTCCAGGTTGTGCGCTGAGGATTTGAACTCATCGGTGCTGACGTACGTGACGGACACATTCGGCTACTCCCTCTCCGACGTGATCCACACATTAACGAACAACAGGCCCTGTCCCGTCATGGCCTACTATCACCTGCTGCTCAACAAGTTCAGCCGGAGCCAGAAGAGCGCCAAAGTTATGAAGGTCTCCTCACAGATCAAACAGAAAGATTTTGGCTGAGAATATTAGCTGAACTATCGCTGCTTCTTGACAGAAGCCGGAAACAGATTGGTCTCTGCCGAGCAAGAACACCTGGAGAGAAAGGAATGGAAGTGAGACAAAGACCCTGCAGGTAACATTTGGTTTAAAGTCCTGTTGCTTGTGTTCATGTTGTAGAATTTGTTGATGTCAAAATATCAGGTGAAGGACGGGGCCAATGTAGAAGAAGGCTGCAAAAAAAGCGTTATGTCGACTAGGTTTGTATTTTTCACTACCTTCTGTCTATTATTTTGTTATTTCTCTAGAAGGATGTATTAGAGGAAAAGGTTTCCAAAGCAGTGAAGCCGCAGCAGAGTAAGATGGTGCAGGAGCAGGATGAGAATCAGCCGCCATCTCCCACTCTCCCCCCTCTGCCCTCTCTGCCCCACACGGTCTCCCCCTCTGCGCCCCCGCGAGCGCCCTCTCCTCCCCTGCTCCTCTGGGGCGGACGACGACCTGGACAGCACACTGGAACTCAAGGAGCCACTGTTTCCTGAGGGTAAGTCCTGCAGGAAGTAGATTCTTCACGTGAGACGCATGAAGTTGGATTGTCACAAGGGCAGTATCTGAGGGCAGTTACCACATTACTGGTTTCCTTGTGGCTAGAAATAACCCTGAATATTAATACTTTTTTTTTTAGCATCAAGAACCTTTCAAAATGATCCCCTCACAAACAGAAATGTTAAACGTCTTTTGTAGCTTCCAAATGTGTTGATAATTCTTTTCGTGTTCCTGCTGTGTTGCAGTGCCTGTGTTCAGAGAGCGAGCGCTGGTGCACCTGTCTCCGCCTAAAAGCTCCGCCTCTCAGCTGTGTGACTCCGCCCCCTGCCAGGTGCCCGTCGACCCCGCCCGCACCGGCAGCACCACGCGCCCCTCCCGACTCGCCCACCTGCTCAGGACCACCCGGTCAGATGGGGCGACCGCGGACCCCGCCTCCGAGTGTTTCCATGACAGCCATCCCCAAAACGACCTCTCCCATCACCTGCCCATCGGTGATCACCTGCCCATCAGCGAGCGCCTGGAGAAGCTGCAGACGTTTTACTCCACCGATCCCCATCGCCCCCGATCGCCCACAGACCCACCCCCTTCAGACAGAGAGCCCACGGAGACACAAAACACCTCCTCTCCTCTGCCCCGTCTCAGGAACATAGGGCTCAAAGACACTCGCGGCAGGCAGGAAGATGACCTGGCTCACCAGACCAGGACCCCCGGGACTGCTGGTGAACGGGTCCAAGCCGCCTGTGTTCCACAGAGACAACACACTCTGGTGATTAAGAGTCTGAGGCACGACAGGGGAAGAGGCGGGAGCTGTCTGTGGCAGGAGGAGCGGGCGCGGCAGGAGTTAGTGTCATCGGAGGCACAAAGAGGAACTCTGTTCCCTTAAGAGCCACTCTGCAGCGCGGGCTGACGGACCTCAACCTGCCCCTACTGCCCACTGCTCTGCAGAAACCAGACCGCAAGAACAGGCTGCACGGCCTGGATTACTGACCAGACACAGGAATGTCCCAGTCTGTGAGAGCAGAGGAGAGTGACAGAGGGGAGCAGGGTTCTGTCTGTTACATGTGTCCACACAAACGCATTCATGTGCAATATCCTTCCGAAGGATTCCAAAAAAAGGTGCCAAAAGTATGAGGATGTACAGTACATGGGTGGAAGGATTACTTGGCATGTTACATTTAGATGATGGAATCCTTTGTTACTTTTATTACAATGTTAAGTGCAAGATGAACCTTTTGTATTCACTGTTATTAGAGATTTATAATTCAAACTATAGTAAAGTACATTTAAACAGAAGTATGTTCTCAGGTTGTGCTTTGTTCCATATATTTTTCCATTTAGACATTTAGCTGACAATGACAACTCAATCCACATGAGCTGCCAGTCATCAGCCTGTCCTCGCTCAGTGCCCTCACCTCCACACGTCCCTCATTTCATCATGTCACTGTCTCTTGATCATTAATATTGAGCCGTGCCACAAAGACATGGAGGAATCTGGTTGCCACATTTCAAGTCTATTCAATATTTCAGCTGATGTCACCTGATGCTGGGGCGTGTGTGGGGGCTGTGTGAGGACAGATTGGAGGGTTAGGGTGAGGCTCCTCACTCCTGTTACCTCTATGAGCTTTGAACCAGCCAGCTCTGATACTGTACCGGACACGTTCACGCCACCAAAGGCAATGCACTTAACAAGAAGCGGCCGCTAACAGGCAGCTCATCCAGATAAGCCGTATGAGACACTGTTTCCAATCAAGGCACGATTAATGCCACCCGATACAGTTCATGTTGTGATGCTATCGAAGCCTCGCGGTGCCAGCCTTTTGTTACAAGCTGGTAAAACACAAGCTCCAGTGTTATTCAACCGCTATTAGATTCCACTCTGCAAAATATAGCAACAGAATATCAGTGTTAAAAATGAAGTAGTTTATGACAGGTCTTTCTGAGATGAATTGAGATATTTTTAAAGATAAGTTTAGTTTTTCGTTGTGTAAAGTGGAGACCCCTGATTTAGGCCAAATTATGAACTAAAGTAACAAAACAATCCGCCCCATTGGGATTAGGTTTGTGTAAAACCCTGTAGTTTTGGATCCATACAAACACCTCATGAAACATATTGGATTGTTTTAGTTTATAAAGTCTTATTCCAGTCCTCTCAATGTAGTGTTAATATTCCTGAACGCGTTAAGATAAATAAAGATGAAATATTCTTTCCTACATTTAGTTTGACCATCAACAAATGTGTATATCTTGAGCTTAAACTAGTCAGAAATATCCCCAAAATAAAATAAATATATAATACAGTCATCATGTAAGGAAATACATGGTAGCTATTGGAAATAATCAATGTAATTTTAACAGTTGTGGACATTAGTTTTTCCCAGTGCCCAATCAAGCTTTCTGAGTTTGACCATAGTATTATGAATTGTTACGGAAACGCCATAAAGAATTCATGGCGTGCATGATGATGCGTTCACGGTAACTGCGATGTGGCGTTCAGGCGTATACCACAGTGAACATTAGTGTCTGAAGGGCTTACAGGCGTATAGGTAACTCCAGAGGGCTGTCATGTGACCACGGCTGAATATTAATGATGACATGTTCACTTTCAGTGTTTTTGCTCGACAGGCCTGTGTTATTCCTCCAAAGCAACTTTCCCCAGAGTAAACCATACGATATGTGCTTGAAGCCGATATCCAGTTTCTACTTTATGTTGTTATTGCAATTACACATCATTCAACTATAGTTACAAGCTACATTTTTATTAACCTCTTAAACCCCACCTTGACCAAGCACATTTTCTCCAAATCTAAAAGTTTCTTGACTAGAGCTCACAGCCTATAGACCAGAGTAACGCCTCATTTGAAAGCTAAGACCTCTAAAAGTTATCTAAGATTTTTATGTTTTTTTTGTCGACTGTTTTGTTGCTTTTTTTTAAAATTACTTTTCATTACTTTTTAATCGCCTGTTTTGTTTGTTTTGTCACTTTATTGTCGCTTTTTTTAAAATTCTAATCAAGACTCAACTAACCCTGTCAAAACAAATAAATTCTATAACTCAACGCTGACACTCATTTTGCCTCTGTTCCCACCATGTTGCCGTACTGTGACATCACCTGCATTACCCGTTCTCCGCAGGGGGGGGGGGAAACCCTGTAGTTAAGAATTAGATGACTTTGTATTAATGAATGACAGGTTTCCGAGGAACAAGTCGGTGTATTTGCTCATGTTGAGATATCCGTGGGTATAAGTGATTAGGACCGTTGCCATGGCGGTATGCAGATGGCAACACAGTATGGCAAATGGCCATAGAAGTTTTTGTCTGGTCAAAAGTCCTCAAAACATCCTCAAAAAGATCTTATTGCTGAAACATTTTCCTACTTATTGTTGTCTTTGGTCTATCCCTCAGTACCACTGTTGTTATTTGATAAGAACACTGACCTTGGTCGATAATGGTCTTGGGCACTTAGCTAGGATAGGATCAGTTTTATTACATAATGTCAATACTGTATGTGGTCACTCTATTATAAACCAGAGTTGAAGAAAACTTATTTCTTTTGAGCTTTTTGGGGGGGAGTTTTCTGTTTATTCTACACTCTCTTCCTCACAGGAAGTGCAAACACAAAGAGGAAATGCTTGAACAACAAAGGTGGGCTGTATAAGGTGAATATAGAGACCTATAGATTGACTGCACTGTACTCGACCTGTAGAGCGTCTTCACCTCTGACCCGTGTCTACACCTACCACTCACTTCCTCGACTTGAACTTGGTGTCCCTCCTTCTCCCGTCGTCGAAAGTTAAGGTGCATTAAGTTTCACTCGGTCGCGGCCGGTTAGCTCCGATGCTGAAAGACGCTCCCTCCTCCTGGTCAGTGGGAGGCAGTGAACCCTGTAGTCAAACGCGGAGCAGGCCTAGACATGTCGGGACCTTCTGGTGACCAATGGCTGGTTACCGATTCGCAAGCTTCGGACTGTACATGCTGTCTTCAAGTTACACATTAAAGCGATTTAGATTTGATTTAATTGCCGCTTTGAATTCAGGATTCAGTCATTTTAAAACCGTAAAAAATAAAATAAAATAACGGTTAAGCTAATGCACTACATCATTGAATTATAATTACAAAAATACTTTAAACTTATACTAAACCATTTCACGGTTTGACTCTAATACTATGGATAAAAAGCACTATTTCTGATTCAAGCAAGAATGACGGGGCTGACTATCAAAGCAATGTCACAGTCAAAACACTTTGGCAAAGGTTTTGTCCTCCTTTAGTACATTGTAAATATTTGTGGGAAAAACACTAGGCATGAAAATATAAAGCATTTGCATCAATTTCATGAACTTGCAGTTTTCTAGCATTTCTGTGACAATGTACCCTCACAAGTGCTAGTCTGACTGACTTGACGCCATTTCCAAATCGAGACTGGAGGCGGGGCTAACGATCGCAGTTTGAACGAGAGCGAACCACCAATCAACACAAAACGACCTAAGCTTTGCGTTTACGTCCTCCGCCATGTTTTTTTGTAGTCCACACGTGCAGTCGAGTAAATATTCTGCTGAAAGCCCTCAGAGCAGCTTCTTGCTGTGGCTTTAAGGACAAGTCCAGCTAATTTAAAACAGGAGAAAGGGCACTGGTAAAAGATCGTTGTGTCGCGGCCGCCATCTTACCTGTTTTGGTACGGCCAGGAGGAGCACAGGTGTTTGATGGGAAATCCTAGCGTGGAAGACGACACACTGTGAACTCCCGCCTCACGTGCTACGATTGGCTCGTCTTGGTTTTGCGGAGTCCGCGAGATCAAATCGCACAATTCCAGACTGTATCCCCATGTATCTCTTAAAGCTGGAGAACCTGACTTTTTGTTGTTGAAGAGTAAATATGTTTTCAACTCCACAGAGTATGTTGTAAAAAACGCAAAAAACAGCCTTGTTGTATTGTCTTCACCTAAATGTTTATGGAGAGATAGAAGACAGAAGTAGAATCTAAATTAGTGCAGTTTATTTTGGGGGGTGGTCCCCCCTGCTTCACTTTGCTACTGCTCAAAGCTGTACATGGACGTTAAACGTGCAAATAAACAATTTAGAAACGAGTTTGGGCCAAATAAAAAAATGTCAGTTTGTGCAGAAAATCCGGTACCCCAGATTTAACATGGAGGATGAGTCTGGCTCGTAGGCTAGACAAGTGATCCTGCAAGTTGTGAAATGTGCCGATAAACTGAATTGGGATGGTACAAATTTGTTAGGAAACTTATGAATGAGTTTGGACCAGAACTAAGAATTCAATATTGTGGCCTCCTCTTTCATTGCTTGTTAATAAAAAGGTAAAGGTATAGAACCTTTAAAAGCATTACTAAAGCATAAATAAACTGATCTATAATCTAAAAGTATAAAATTCCAGATGACCCCGGGTAACACCTTCCGCGTGTTGGCATTGGGGTGACTAATGGACATACAGTCAACCTGAGACAAAGCCTGTGCTTTTTCATGCAGCGCCTGGTCACCTTCTACACAGTCGTTGATAAACACATTATGGATGCATGAGCCACCACTTTGTGCACGTTTAATCCTTGTGCCAAGCTCTTTGTTCATTAAATGCCAGGGCTCCGGTCAGTACCTGTGGTTATGTAATAATTAGTAGTGATTTGATAAACAGGGCGATGGAAAGAGCCGGGCCCGGTGGGACGGAGGTTATGAAATGGTGCGGATGGTGTTACCTTGTTAGCGCGTCAATAGTCTTGGGTGTCTGTGGGTATAATCGCGTGCCCATCATTGGTGCGACTCTGGTTTCTAATGACGCTCATGCATTATTCAGTGTCACCTCTAAGGGGCGCTGTGCGGGAGGCAGTGTGCTTACCTGGCCTGAGAGTGGGACATATTAAATACAGTGGGTTCAGGAAGTTCAAACCGCTCTGTTTATTCCTATGAATAAGAAAATACAGGAAAGACTCAAATTAATTTTATTTTACTAAATACATATTTAGCCTAAGCAAATAAGCCTAAGCTGTTCTGTATCGTGGGAAATGAATGGATTTACTACAGACCAAATCTTTGAATGCGCTACACCTTGATTTTCCCCCCCAAGTGACGGATCAATTTTGTTTTGTACGTTAGCATATTGTAAAAGAAGACCTTGTTGCCCATCCATCCATTTTCTTCCACTTATCCTTTGTCGGGTCATGGAGCAGCGTCGAAGCTGCCCAAATCACATTAAACTCGCCCCTATGGCTCTTACTGCAGATGGTGGGTCCACCGAAGGACGGCCTCACAATTCTAACTGGACCCGTTGGTCTCTCATAAGAAGCTACTGAACCGCTCTTTGTCTGACCCGTCAACTGTTTGCCACGAAGCTCCCAGGATCATGGAGGAGCTCATTGCTGCTAAAGCTAAAAACACCGGCGCATCAGAACAGCGCCCCCATGTGACGTCACGACCCAGAATGCACTGCGACGTAAACAACAATGGCGGCGGCCTACGGTGAAATAAAGTTTATAAAAATATATTTAACTGGGAAATATTTCGGAAAAATGACGTCATAGTTATGTTACTAACAGTAAAATAAACAATATAGAGCAAACATGTCACTATAGTCGGAGATCCTTTTGCGTTCGAGGAGGGGCCCAAATATAAAGCTTTTTTATCAATTGTAAAGTAAAGAAGCAGACTAGTTTTTGTTCAAATCATTATGACAGTTTTGCTCATTGAAGGTCATAACTAACTCATCCCTGTTAGGAAAGTTAGAAATGAGTTTACTCCCCAACATAACTTAAAATGTAATAGCTCCCTTTTTCATTGTTTGTAAGAAAGAAAGAAAAAATCATGTACAGGGCCTTTAATGTTCAAAAACAGCACATTGACTTGGATTATGTCGTCTGACTACAGGTAATCATTAGTATGCATTCTAACCAATAGAAGCAAATCAATATGTATGATTTTAATATCAAACTGCTACAGAAATGATTAAAAGCGATCTGAAGACTGACTGAACCCACTGTTTGCGTGTCTATATTATAATGAGAGAGACTGGGGGGGGTGACCCTGTAAATACCCAGAAACCTGAGCAGGTTCTGTTTAATTGATGCCACCTCTGATTAACTGTCAGCGAGGGTCAACCCCAGCCAATTCACTAAAGACTGGACAGCGGTTTTAACCTCAACATGGACTCATGCGCTTAACCTGCACTCCAACAGAACCAAACATGTTGGGACTACTGGAGAGATGCCATATAGTCCTGGCAAAACCTGGAAGGGATGCGACTGCTGGGATTTTGATTGGCACTTGGAGCTGATTTAACATAACCTTTTCTTTTATGTAGCCTACAATGTAACTTGACATAAAACATAGACAAACATATTCGTATTTGTAAATTACTAAGTGTAGTGGTGACACACTCTGATCTAGCACCATATTTATGTGGAGTTTGCATATTCTCTAGTCTCCTCCAGGTGCATAGTCAGCCTAAAGCCAAGCAGAATACATCTTGTTGGCACTTCCATAGCAATAGCACAACAGCACAATTGTAATGTGTGTTTCTTTGAGCAATGCAGTTTTGTATTTCTGTTAGCTATCATCAAACCTGCAAAAGGCTTTAATATAATCTCTTTTATGTTTAGAAATAGTACAAAGCAAACCTCCTTGTCCAACAGGTATAGGTAGACTTCCCTCTTTCGTGACAGCTGATGGCAACACAAATCCACACTGCTGTCACTGCGCTTTATATTCTGAATTTCAACTTTGCACATCCATTTCAAAAAGCTAGGTTGCAGTGAACTGACCTGAACTAAGAATAACCCTCTCAATTGTGTTGAGGAACCAGGTAATGGGCCAAAACGATGGCTAACTGAGAAAGGTTATTGGCCTAGTGCATATTTAATAAACCTCCTGGACCTTGCATTTAGCGCTGGCCGTCTCCCAGCACATCATCGGGCTGAAATCATAGCTCCACAGAGTCGTGTTTCCCAGTGACAAAGATGCTGTCATGATAAGGGACACATCACTTTCAGCTGCCAATGTTTTGACAGCAGTGGTCAGCGCCTCCAACATCCAAAAAGTCATTATTGAGATCATTATTGAGATCAACAAGTCCGATTGTCCACTCTCTGAAAAGAATTCACATTTTGAATCGAGCACATATATTGTTTATTTCCTCCAGAGACAGAAATGGTCACTAAATAAGTCTGTAAGAGAGCTGTGATTAAAATAGCACATGTTCAAAATCTGACCTAAATGGTTTGTTTGTAGTAGTACCCCTGCTTTAATACGTGCAGTCTGGAGGTTTGTGCAGACTATGTTGAAAATGATGCTGACGTTCATATGCTCACAGTCACCACCTGCTGCCCACTAGAGGTATTGCACTTGGTTTAAGCAAAGGGGCTCGCTGACGCTGCTGCCATCTGCTGTTCATCACCACACATTACAATTCTATAGCCACCTTGATACTTCCATGAATAGCCATTTCCTTCATTTCCATAGAACCTCTTGTTTTAAGCATGATGTGTATCGTTTACAAATAGGAACCAGTTGCCATAACATTTAGAAAAATGACCTTACTCTATAATTACTTTATTCGTGAGTAAGTACTTGGTAAGAAAGAATACTAGACCTGCTTGAGAACTAACTACAGATAAGTTGAAATTGTGATACATTTTAAAGAGAATACCATGAAATAAGATTAAAGGTGCATTGTGCAACTTTTTATGTAGAAAAAAAAAACTTGATATTTGTGCATCTTTTACCTTGTAATGAGATAGTGGCTGTATGAGTGGTCAGCATGGCGCCTTTACTTTCCATCACAGTGGTCTCTAGGACGCTCCTGGATCATTTGTTTGGAAGGGTTTCACTGCTGATGGAGCCTCTCACCAGAAAACCTACAAAACAATTGACCCTGGAGCGTTGTGGAGACCCCGTGATAGAAAGTAAAGGCGCCATGCTGACCACTCAAACAACCGCTGTCTCATTACAAGGTAAAATCCGCACAAATATCAACTTTTTTTTTCCACATAAAAAGTTGCAGAATGCACCTTTAAAGTGCATATGACACATTACCCATAATTTTTGCTAAAACACAGTTAACGCGATTATATTTAAGATTTTGCTAAAGATTATACCCAGTTTTCTTTAGTTTGACCATTTTTGTGATGTTTATGGTTTCACTTCCTTATTGGACACCGACAGGAAGTGACATCGAAGAAGGTAAACCATTTTAAACTGTTGCCGTGCAACCATGTTAAGTCAATGGGAAATGAATGAGTCAAACTGCTATGGAATGTTACCTTCTTTTATGTCACTTCCTGTCAGCAGCTTAAAAATTCAAATAAAAACTACTTTTCTGCCCAACATTTCTTCATTAAAATTGCTGCTTCACTGGAAAAAAAAAAAAGATAACTATGCAACTGATGAACTTGCAACTGATGTTATTCTTCTAATAAGTCATATTTTCAAGAACATTAAAATCTGTCATATGCACTTTAAGACTGAAATCTTTTTTATACGTCAACATGAAGTTTGTCACTCATTCGAAAGAGTAACCACATTTTTACTTCAAAACAATATTACTCACGCAGCACTTCAAAGTTCCTATATATGTATATGCACTTTAGCAGGCCTAAATGTTACTGCATACAATCCACCTCTGAGGAAGATACTAAAATGGTCTAGCCCTAGCCTATTATATACTGAATCAATGTGTATTATTGCAATTTGTACCATTTGTATGTTTAGATGCTTCAACATTTTTCCCCATTTGATTTATCTTGAGTGAATGCCTTATGATTTATAACCATAGCATTAGGATCCCCGATAGAGCTCCACGTCCAGGGTCATGACATGCTTTTACAACAGTTGACATCAGGTGAATGGACCCAGGGTCTCTTTGCAGTGGGTTAAGGAGGCCTCCGAAAAGGTTACCAACACCTGATTTAGAGATGTACTAGAGGCCACAAAAGGGGAATGTTTGGGAAGCACACAACACAGAAAAGGTTTAGGAAAAGTAAGTTTTAATTGGTTTCTGTACAGTCCTTTCTTCCACTGGATAAATACATAATCACAAGAAATCACAGAGTCGCCCTGAGACCAATTCAGAGCAGATTTTTTTTATTTACAACAGACTCAATACACCGAACCAATCTATAGGGGCGACAAAGACTTCATCATTCCAGAATAGTGGGAGCTCAACTTTAGCTAGGGGGACCTGCTTTACAGAATGCCTGGATACTAGAAAAGAGGGGGGGAAAAGCCGTTTGTGAAAGTAAGTAAAGTAAGCAAGCTGCGCAAGGAAATGTTTGATCGGGTTTCCCTCTTGTTTGGTTGGCACTTTGTCTAAGCTTTACAACTTTTCCAGTAGAAATTCCTTTTTCCGAGTCCTTATTGTGTGAGCAAAAAAAGGGTATGTTTCCCCCTCTCCAGACTGCCCCCACGACACCACACAAAGGAACTCAGGCAGCCGCAGATTTAGTCTTTCCAATAGTCCAACACTTCTCAGTCAGGCAGCACAGTGTTTCAGACACTATCAATATGGTATTTACATAAGCAGCATCCAAAAGACAGGCACACACAGACACACACAAAAAAAAAAGGTGATTCTGACCAGCCATACAAGTGACAAAAGTCCAATATAGTTTTAGATCTTTATCCGCCCCAAGCTTGATGACCGGTTTTCTCAATTGACAAGACACTATATGCTTTGTTTTCCTTTAAACTCACAAAGCACTGCGCCTTTAGGTCAAAAAAATGCACATTGTTTGAAGATAAAGTTTAACACACATCGCAGCTATAACCCACTGCAGAACAAAACACAGTTCAATGACCGTGTTTTCAATTGCCAATAAAGACGTGTCAACTTTCTGCCTCATACAGAAAGTGCGGTGAATGGCAAAAGTCTTCAAAAGGAGCAAATACACTGCCCAGTGCTTTGACAAAGAGTAGACTTTAGCAGATCAAGGTTTTGACAATAAAAAGTCATGTCTTTTCTTGAGTTGGCGGCTTGGTGCAGTCAGTGACATCTACAGTATGATATAATCGACCATAAACTGTTAACACTACAGATCCAGAGAATTAAATCTGACAATAGTGGTCCCTCTGTGCGGCCTTCCTGGTCCTGACCGTCCACCAGGCAACAACAGCGCTTTACAGTAGAGAATTCAAAATAAAAACACACACACAAAAAAATATGTATTTACACACATAGACATGTTTCCAATACAGTTATACGTGGAGGACAGTGCATACCGTCAAACAAGAAACCAAAATGTGTTACAATCGCGCAAGAGTCACATACAGGGGGCGTCAAGAAGTATTTGCTTGGAAACTGCCATCCCAATAGGAGAATAGTTGGGAAATGATTGTTTACAGTGAGTTCAGGGAGAATTTACTTTTCCTTATTTATTCCTATTTTATTACATTTAAGTTTGACACTAACAAAGTTCCAACTACTAAAAATCAACTTTTATTGACCATTTTGTCCAGCCAGTGCAGAGATAAGTAAAAGTGGTCTGAAAACTCCCTGAACACCTGTAGCAGTAGCCTTAAACAGTGCTATCGGACGTTACAATCTAGTACAAAGTTTATCCAGGACTTATGTACATGACTTTGCATGACATCAACGCTCCTAACTGGACATTCAGGTTCCCGATCTAGGATTTCAAAATAAACAAAACAAAGAGATTTAAACGTGGCCAAAAGGGAAATTAAAGGCCAAGTTACAGGCTTTAGTCAACCTTTTACTGAGCTTTAAAAACAGACGCCTTCCTCGCCTTAATTCCTATGCACAAAGAAAACGTCGTACGTACAGAGACACAAGTTAAAAACGGTTTAGTCGTGCCCGGAGCTGACGAGGCATTGTACACGTTTGGCGACTTGTTCCCTCCGAATGAGTCCCCTCCTTGGGAAGGTTTTTGGACGCACTCTTCATTCAAGCGCCGTGTATCGATGTGAGCCGCGCAGCTGAGCCTCCGCGACACGGAAAAACAAAAATGTACAAGAGAAAAATAAAAACGAATCAGCGTGAAGACACAACATCTCAAGAGGTCGGGAGAGCCGCAGTGTCTGACAGGTTCAAAAACATGGTCACCCCCATTTGTTATTAAGAATTACTTGAAATTAAAATGCCCCAAAAACCCATTACCAAATATATTAAACACACAGAGCTATTAACATATTCACTTTGATTTCATATGCATCCTATAAAAAGACTTCGCCCTCATTATTTGAGGCATTCCTACTAATAGTATTAAATTAAATTGAAATGGCATTTCCCCAAGGCATATAATACATTCATAACATGATGCGAGTGCAGTGTGGATCTGCAGGAAAGCAGATTATAAATGAGCTTGTATGTGTAGATCTGTGAAAACATCGGAGGCATGTGACAATGGGCTGTAAATCTGCTGATGCATTTACAAAAAGGCCACTGGAGTCGTGAACTACAGCGAAAAGAGAAAAAGGGGGTTAGAAGTAACTTCTGCGTCGCTAGATTTTCAGTTTGACAGGGCGAGTTTACGTTGAGGTAGTTTTTCATACAAATGTGCTGAAGACTGAAGTGCACACTGAAGGTTAAGATCCAGACTGTGGGAGACAGTCCACTGAGCTGTCAGCAAAACTACAACGAGCTGTATAAAAGTGTTCACTTTGCACCAGGTCAAGGCAAACAAGATTTCACTTCTTTAAGTAAGGGCAGTGTGTCTGTAGTAGTTGTTTTATGTGTCTTTTTGTTTATGGGGCCAAAGAAGTGAACACCTGCACTTGCATTTATATAATGCACAGTATGATTTACCTGTGAGGTCACAAGCAAAACAAAGCATCTGAAGCCTCTGTTCACACCTGCCTCCGACATTCCCACATTTCTGCTTGTGTTCATGTTTGTCTGGGCTCCTGTCCTCACGACTGAAGCTCATTTCCTTAGGAAACAGAATGCACCTCTTTGGCTGGGCCGAGCTGCCAATCACCAGAGACAGAAGCCAGAGCCCCTCGGAGCCCAGGGCCGTTTAGTTTAGTAAAAAGTGTGTGTGCTGTACATGTGCGTGTTTGGAGGCAGAGTTTGGAATGGGCCATGGTCCATTCCTCTCGTAGTTTCCTCGTGAATGGAGGGGAGGGGATGCGGTTTCCGTGGTGATGAGAGTGATGTGTCGTAAACCCAGGAGGGAGGGGCTTAAACCTCTGCTCCTTTCAAGCCGATTCGCTCCTCCTCCTGTCAGTCACTGCTGGGCTTTTTGAGCGAGAAAGGATAGATCTTGAAGTGGGCACTTAACTGTTGCACCTAGAAAACAAGAAATAATAAGACTTTGTATTAGAAAAACTATTTTAGGCATATTGTGAAATCACAGTCTCACGAAATAACATCAAATGATCAGTACCGATGTCGAAAACAGAGGTGAGCAAAATAAGGCCCGAAGGCCAAATGGGGCCGATATAGCCTTTACATCTGGCCCACAAACAATATAAAGCCCTAAAAAGGGTGAACACATCATTCATATTTTCAATGACCTTAAAGGTGCGTACAGACCAAACGCTGACACACCACCAACTTCCATGTTAACCCTATGTAGACGTGCTTCGACGCGCGTCGAAATGTAAGCAAGGCCGTCCGCGCGTATGTAGCGTTGCAAATGTGAGCAGATGAGGATAAACGTGCGTCAAAACCAGTGAGAACAGCGCGGTGCACGAGCAGGGATGCCCGCCCACTGCTTCATGCACTCAAGTAATCACAACCTACACGTGCGTTCATTTACGCCTTGTTAACCAATCAGGGACTGGGATCAAATAGTGAGCACAAGCGTCACCTGTTACCTGCAGCGGTGGCGCAAAAAGGGCATACGCAATATATGCCTTTCATAGGGGCGCCAATAGTGTTGTGTCGGTCTCGAACGATCCGGCTCTTTTGAATGAGTCTTTACAGTGAACGATATGAACGGGTTCGCGGAGTATTTAAAAAAAAATTCCTCTTTGGGGGAGGGGCGTCACTTTAGTTGTGCTTATTTTGCGAAACAAAAGTCACTGCTGGAGTGGGGCAGAGAGGAGTGGAGGATTGGCAGAGGGACTGTCATCTCCACCCCCCATGAGGAGCTCAAAGTGTGCATAAGGCAACAGGTTTGAGAAATAAAAGTCCTAATGAAAAATAAACACGGTTACAGAGGAGATCGCGTTGAAGCAAAACACCTCTTTCACTTGCGTTGTTTTCTCCCCTCTTGCGCGAGGGAGAGAGAGCGAGAGGAGGAAAAGTTACATGAATGAAAGAATTGCTTTTAATCGGGCCGTGTGATTGTTTTTTGTGATAACAAACTCCATAGAGGGAAATGTCGATGTTATATTGTGTGAAATAGTGACATTTCGTTAAAATAAAGTCAATTCAGAGGGTATTTATTTACTTTTTAAAAGAAAAGCAACAACCATCAAAGAGCTGTGTGTGTGTGTGTGTGTGAGGCGGGGGGGGTAGTTGCGCCCCTGGCCTGCTAGCCTGGAAAAATCCAGACTCACTCGCTGTACCAGCGAGTGAGTCTGGTCACCGTTGTGTCAAATCCATTTCCCACAGCGGTACATACGCAAGCAAACAGGAAGCGGAGTAAACCAATCAGCGAAGGGCAGGCGTCTGCCATTGATGTGGTGTTATTAGCGGTTTGTGTTAATATTAGCGCAGGATTATGAATCACGAAACTCACCTACTGTCGATGTGTTTTTGGTCATTTACCGTCGATTGGAGACACGCTTTCTCTCTTTCGTGCGTCGTTCGTAGATTGTTATTGAGGGACTTCCGCGTCCCGTGAGTGACGTTGCTCGCTAACAACACGTCACGGCAAATAAACGAATCTGATTGCACGAGAACGGATTGATTTTGCGGAAGCCGCGAACGAGGGCGGGGTGACCAGACTGATCCCCCGCTGGATAAAAAAATACAGACGGGAATCATTCTGGTTCACTAGGCTACTGACCTGCAGCATGGAGGACAAGTTGATCATCGCGATTTGCGCTCGGCCTGAGTTGTATGACACGCCTCCTAATTATGACGCTTGCAAAACTTCACGCGCCAGCGCGAGTGTGAAGCGGCAATGTTTGGCGTCCAACCAGAGGCTGAAGGAGCGTGGACGCACGTTTGGTCTGAACGCACCTTAAGAAAGACAATGCGTAAAGGCTGGTCTACTACTTTACTTTAAAATGTCAAAAGCCGTGACTCACCCATCTTAGTGCAGCCACCAGATAAACTAATTAATGATTGCAAGACTTGTCAGGGTTTATAAAAAGTAGCATTTCAATAACATGTCCACTATACTGCAATACAATAAGTTTACATGCTGTGCATGCTCACCACAGAGACGCCGTAGTGTATGTGCGCCAGGACGACCGCGCTGGTCCACAGACACAGGAGCAGACTCTCATCGGCGAACACTCCCGTCACCGCTACCAGTACCACCACCGTCATGGGCAACAGCAGCCAGTTCAGAGGCTGGCACCGCGTGTTACTCATCTGACACACGATCAACTTACACTGGACACACAGAGGCACAGGCTGAACAACACAATAACAAGTCACAAGAATCTATGTGAATTATTAGATAGGGATAAAGAAAAAAAAAGAGCCACGACTATTTTTAAAAGAGCGTTAAACTTGATTCAAGCAGCTTTAACTGAGACCTTATTTTTCCAGGATTGTGTTGTGATGCTCATTCCCGGAGCTTTACTTACAGTGACATTCGCGAAGGCCGTGCCCACCATGAGGTAGTAGACTCTGGGCTGCAGGTCCAGGACGTCGGATGGAGAGAAGACCACCCAGATCGTGGAGAGGATGAAGAGGAGCACCGGGGAGAAGAAGGGCAGCAGCGTCTCATACGGACTGCTGTGTTTCAGGCTGTTGTTTCTGTAAGCTCTGCAAACATTTACATCATGAAGTCAGGACTCGGCAGTAAAAACATCACTGATAAACTCGGTGAAGGACTTACTTGATGATGTTGTAGAGGCTCATGGGCAGTGTCACAGTGAAGGAGCAGGCTGCAAAAAAAGGCTTGAAAGTCAGCATTTGTCTTACACTCCACAGAAATGATGAACACATTGAAATTGCATGCATCGTCTCCGAGTGCAGTTTCTCTATTTCTTTGTTCTTACAGTAACGTGAGCTATTTGGAGTTAATTTTTTCGCGCAAGTCAAGACTTATTTGCATGAAAATGAATGCCTTAAAAGTATGGTGATGAGTGGACTATAAAAAACAAAAAATGACTCATTCTTGTAATGAGTCATGAGTAATGTGCAGACTCTAACAGGCTTTAGTCCAAAGGCAGTGCCACACTTGCATAAAAATGGAACATAAAACAACGCACTAGACCAGGGGTGCCCAAAGTGGGGCCCGCGGGCCAAATTTGGCCAGAGAGTGACCTACTTTTGCGCCTCATACCAACTCTCTCCCATTCATTCTCAATGGTAAATATGGATGCAGTACACTTTTTGGCCACCAGCGTCAATTTGGGGGCGCTGTTTCACTCCTTTCGCAAAGTTAAGGAAACACTGTTGTGGCGTCTTGGTGTTATCAATCACAGAGCGTTGTAGCATCAACTTTCCCAGGTTCCCAACTTTTATTGCAAAGGTCGTTGAGATCAACAAAGGTACTTGTTAAAAAGAATTGATGCTGAACAGACACTTTCAAAATGATCTCATATGGCATTTTCTTTGAGTTAACAAATGACTGAAGGAAAGTCAGTGTAGGTGCTGTAGATACAGGTGTCGTTGTTACATTTTGTACTATATTGCTGCAATTTTACTAAAGCTATGCGTTTGCCGCAGTTAACATTTGTTTTAATGTAGCATGTTATTTGCATAGATAGAATCAAGCAAATGTATAGGCTACCAAAAAATAAATAAAGTAACTATTATTATTTGCAGTTTATATGTGTTTCACGCTTGACATCGCCGTGTTTGGCCCGCGACCCATAAGCACTTTTTCATTTTGGCCCTTGGAGACTAAAAGTTTGGCACCCCTGCACTAGAGACAGAGCACCTCATTCTGCATCATTAAATAAAACTAGTTTATTCTGGTTAAAATGTGGCAAAAAACAACGCTGGTGGTGCAATAAAACGTATGAAACTAAAATAACAACTAAAAAGACATCAGCAGCACACAAGACAAAAGGATTGTTCTTATCTCATACTAATGATCATGAAGGAGAAGAGGTCTCTGTACAGGAAGTTAAACACCGCCGGCTGGTACCACGTCTCCACTCCGACCACCGCAGTCACCAGGTAAACCAGCGAGATCGTCTGCAGCACAGGAAGCAGTGTCAGGAAGCAACGGCAACACGCGAGTTAGGTTTTGCACAGTTATTAAATCAATAACTCCAATTACTGGGCACACTGTCTGTCTGCACCGATTACCGTTACTGCAGAAGCAAAACGCAAGTGATCAACTACATAATGCTTGAGCGTCATCACTAAAGCAGACTGAAATTCCTTTATTAAGCTTTACCAACACTTGTTTTCTGATGATTGTAAATCTCTCAGTTGTCAAGGAGATTTCTATTGTAGCAGAGGTTTTCAAAGCTCATAATTCCAGAGGCTCCTTCAGGCTCATCAATGTCAATGTAGGGAAAGTAAAGGTACAATACAGCCCTAAACACAGTCCTGATAGTAAAAGTAATAAAACTGGTCTGGTGACAGCATGTTAACGGCAGGCAAAGTTGAAAACGAAACACCGACCTTAGAATCCAACCAGCTCAAAAATGGTTTGAAATAATGACAAAAACAGCCTTAAAAAAAACTGACTCTCACCACAAGGCTCATGTCGTAGCCCCAGGGCAGGAACAGGATGCCCGTGTTGTACTTCTCCCAGTGGGACAGGATGAAGGAGAACAGCACCACCCACAGGATGTAGTAGAGAGTGGCCACGCTCACGCCGCACTCGCCGCGCCCGAATACGGAGTAGACCGCCGCCACGAAGAAGATGCACGTCCAGCTGTCCAGGCCGTGGTCGAAGAGCTCCCCCAGAGGCGTGGAGGAGTTGGTGCGCCGTGCCTGTTTCCCATCCACGCCGTCTGGAAAATAAACGGTACAACATTGAAGGAGCTTTTTCAGCCAATGTGTCTGTAATCGAAGTTTAAGATGCTTCTTTTGTAGTAGTAGTTTATTTTTCTTCGGTCATTATAAACATTTAGATCTTGGGTCACATGATTTTCAAAGATCTTATACATTATACAATAAGAAAAAAATGTTTACATTCAGAATTTAAGTGCTAGATGATTTTGTCTGGTGGCTTGTTTATTTTCTGGCCAGGCAGTGCATTAAACTAAGCCAAGACTAAAGTTAGGACTAAACTCCGGCTTTACCAAGTCTAAACCATGACTAAAGAGTGTGAATACGACAATGCGTTTGTATCTGTGGGAGGAGGTGGGTGTGAGAGAATGTTTTTAAATCTGTAAACCACTTTGTGTTACATGAAATGTATGAAAAGCGCTATATAAATAAAGATTGATTGAATGACTAAACTACAAAATGACTAAAAGTGAAGTTGATTCTGAAATATATATAAAGGACATAGTCTGATAACCTCTGCTCTAGTGTGGATGCATCTTAATTTCATCTTGAACAAATGTGTTGCCCACTCTCTCTCTGCATTCTCTGGATCGTCGGAGCAGACAAAGCAGCATTCCTTCCTCCCACTGTTGAATTTACTACAGCCGCAGTGAAAAGACCTATACACGTGAGTCGCGACAAAACCTCCATGTGGATCAGGAAGGTGAAATAATGGCGGCTAGTTCAAAATAGTGGCTGAATCTGGGAATACATTTAACAGACTTGTTTGAGGTTCTCGCTCTTCATTTGTCCTGTACGCGTTTCTGTGGCTGCAGAGTTCACGAGAGAAAAGAGGACACAGATGTGCGGAGGGTCAGGGCTCACCCAGAGTGTAGGCCAAGAAGTTAAAAATCCCCGCAGACACCCAGACCCAGCTGGGAACGTGCACATGTCCAGCCGCTGCAAGGAGACACAGACGAGTTAGTCATTTGTACAACAGAATAGGGCTGCACAATGAATCACGCACAAATGGAAAACACAATTTTGAATAATAAGAGAAAAACTGCCATTATTAAGCCAGTACTATATCAGTTGTCTCTTATTACTGTATGTGGCGTCGTCTCTCCGATATAAGCGCTCCTGGATGTGGTTGAAATTATCTTTCTCATGACGTTCTGCACTAGTATAACCTTTCTGACATCATAGGAGAGAGGTTTTATGGTGCAAGCAACCTTAGTGACATGTTAGCGCCGCAGAGATGGACTTTGACTCTGCCACATTCACAAAACGGTGAGGCTGATGACGGGCCACAGCACACTCCCTTTTGAATAAACAATAACCTGCCCTGCTGTCGAAAACTAAACCCCACATAGACAATGTTCGATCATCATATTTTTGGTGCCTTTTTATTCTTTGATTGATGCTTTGGCCTGGCAGTGTCGTTCTGTTTATGTACAAAACAAACATTATGAATTTGTTGATTTCAGCTGCTGCTAATAAGGTGACTTTTATAGCTTTGTGACGAACTGGCCCAACCTGCAAATTAAAGGATAAAAAAAAAAAAAAAAAAAGGAGGTGGTGGGGGAAGGGTCTACGTACAGGACGCAGTGAAGTCAAAGTCGAAGAACGACAACATGAGGAAGTTCAGGATGAGGAGCATGAACCCAGTGAACGTGATGAGGTTTGGAGCCAGCCATGTGGGTAAAAACTGCGGCAAGACAGAAATAGACAAGTCAGAAATCTCAAATCACGTTGTTGTAATTGTATTCACTATTTGACCTTCAGTTGTACGTATCGTCTTGTTATGTGTGGACTTCTGGGAAATGGGTTGCTCCAATATAAACTTGTTTGTGACTCGAGTTATTCAAAATGTCTGGTTTCAGTCATGGTTAGTCTTTTTTTTTGTTTTTAAGTTGTACAAGTACAACAACACTGTAAGTTATCGAATATCAACGTTTTCTCGAGCAGCCCCTAGATTGCATACTAAATGTATTACAGCGGAGAGCAGCCAAGAGCCACATTAAATTTGCAACAGTAACCGCTAACACATACACACACACACAAACGGGTCTAGACAGCGGGCAGCTCTTACCTTCACTACAAAGTTCCAGAACGGGTGCATGACATAGACAGACAGGGGGTTCGTGTCCACTGCGCTGTACTGCGGCGAAACAAGCAGAAAACGAGAAAAAGTTAATGCTGAAAAAGATAGGAGGTGGATTAGTATTGAAGCTGTTGTTTATAAGACATTGGACAATTCAACTGAGAATGTCACTTTATTTAGAAGTGAAGAAAAATCTAGTAAAAAAAAAAAAATCTGAAAAACAAACATTACCATTACTTTTAAGTCAATTTTAAACAAGGGCAAACAGCTAAGGCGGTTTATGGATGTTTTCACCCTATATATTCTCTATGTAAGCAACAGATCAAGATAAAAAAAAGAGACTAGGACAGTAAGACAATAGAATTAGTCAACATTTTATTACAATATGGCTGCAATTCACAAAGGCAGCATGACATATTCCGCCTCCATGGGGTCATCATGACTTGTGACATGGCAACCCTGTATTTTAGACACGTGTGATTCTTATACTGGATTAGCGAGACTCAAGTCATTTTTCTCAGTCTTACCCAGTACTCCCTGTTATAAAGCATCTCCGAAAGGCTCGTAGTTTCTTGTAAATTGGCGCGCTGTCATCGAGCGCATCAAAATGAAACCGATTCCTGGGAGTAACTGTATCCAGGCATCCCGACACAAGCCTGGCACTTTCTGGTGTTACATTAGACAGCTGCTGATATTGGCGAGTGAGGTCACTTTGCCTTCATATTGTATACCACAAAAAGTCATGCTACACAAAAAAAAAAAAAACAATTGGTGCTTTATTTCTTCTTCCTCTGTCATGTGCCGGTGTGGTGGGAATGTACAGACTGAAAGAAAAGCGGCTATCAAATCAATCTACACCTACCCTTATCATCACCACAATTTATACTGTCAAATTCATCATAGAAAGAAGAAGGCGCTGAGAGAAGTGTCTGTATTTTGGTATGTGGGATCCCCCAAACTAAATGTACCAAAGGTTTAAAACAATAACAACAAAGCTATGAATTTGACATAGAAGATTTAATGGTTTTAGTTCAGCACCGGTGGCCTCCTCATTTGTTTACATGGTCTAGTCATTTGAATGAGAAGGCCATAAATAACCTTCTTTTGAAAATACTCTCTGTACAAATAGCCCTACAGCCTCCCTCAAAACCCATAGTCATTAGTCAATAATAAAATATATAGAATTTAGCGAAATAGTAATAGAAATGTGTGGTTTGTCGTCTATAGCTGTTGTCTACTTTGTAAACGTTTTCTTTTTGTATCCGTTTTCTAGTCGGAAAGTAATCCAATCTTTCAGATGTGTCTCAGATTGGTCTTTAAGATGTGCGAATGAATCTTAATTTCAAAAAGTATATTAGCAATTATTATTAGGCTAATATCAGACAGCAATGTGGTGTCTGTCAACCATTCTATAATTAGACAGCTGAGATGCAGTGGTGGATATGATGACAAATAGTCCTGGGGCAATTTCACACATTAATCAACAAGCAGTGTGTGTGTGTGGATTGTATAGGGGCGATGGATGAATTTCACATTTCCATCCTGCCATGCAAAACAAAAGAAATGTCAATTAATACTCGTGGGCAAGTGGGCATATGGATTAAAAAAGTCTTTGTAAATAAGTAAAAGTCCTATATGCCCCTGCAAACACAAAACACTTCAGCAACCGCTCACAAATAACCACACATTTATATACTGGTGTGGAATCAAGGTGAGGTGCCTTGCCCGAGGACACACTATTGCATTGGTATTGCTCCGCCATACTGACCTAGTCTCATCTCCCCATAACATAATTAATACTTTCACACACTAGGAATAACAACTTAAATCTTCTAAAGCAATATTCATGAAACCAGTGTGATCTGAGTGTACAATATGATCAATGCTCGTCTTTCAGTCCTTAATATTTGTACAGAAATCATGTGGCTCCATGTCCTGACACGAAGATGATCTAATTAAATGGCCATTAAGAGAATAAGTGTTTGTTATTGTGAGCCAGTGATTTCGTTGCGACTGGAAATGGAAAGACATTTAGAGGTCACTAGTTTGTTTGTGTGCTTACTACCAGCTGAGATCAGGTTTAATATGGTCTTCCTCAATTTATCTTCTCACACTGACACAGACACAGACAGCTTACGACCAGCTCTACCTTCAATAAGTATCATAGTAGCTATTCACGGACGGTATTAGATTTATTTTAAACTAAAACTAACGAGAAAGCTCCAATCACATGCAGCATTTTACACACAGATGTCGATCATTGATCACAACTGGATTTCCTTGAAAAACTAGCCTCCACACCTTTGAACAAAACACATGGTAAAAGTAGGGAGGTATGCGTTCTCTATCATGTGCACTACATCAAGTATTAGGGCTCATTTTATACACTGAAATACTTATTAGGGAGGGAGAGCATACTCATAAGGTCCCATGAGTCTTTAGACACCAATTTTCGGCCAGGGGAGAAACGAGCACCTCACAGATCTTGACAGCTAGCTCCCCCGACTCACATTCACACACAGGCGGCTAACATGCTAAAGCAGTAACCTTACCTTATATTTGTCAAAACCGGCAAGTTGGTCCTGAGTGACATATTCGTAAAGAACCATGTTAACGCCCGATGGCTCTTCCGACCAAGAAACGCGTATTTCGGTTCAATTTAGACCCACGAACTCCCACTGCTAGCTGCCAAACGCGAGTACCATCTATGTAGCTTAGCCGCGGTAAGTGGTGGTTCACGCCGGGCAGGGGTTATGGGCTGAGCCGATGTCGAAACGCACAGCGGCCACTCCTACGTGATCGTCCGAGCGAGAGAGAGGAAAAAACAGAGGGGGAGGCTTCACGAGCGCCGCAGCACACAAGGAAGACTCAAGAAAAACAATCATATATGTTTAATTAATAAATACATAAATTACGCGTATGTCTATTACACTTGATTTCCCTTTCTCCTGATGGTGGTAGGATCGGCTGTAATGACATCGCCAGCCACAGCTGCCCCGCGGCTGACAGACAGAGATGTGGCTGTCATTCAGCGCCACGGGCCTCTCGCATTAAGGAAAGCATAAACTAATTTGTTTAAGAACGCAACACATTGTCTCACACACACACAGAGCAGGTGATAGGACTGTCCAAAAGACGCACAACGATATTGGCATTAAAATAAAATAAAATAAAAAATAAAATAGCATATACAAATATTATTTATCCACAAATGTGTCTTAATTTACGATTAATTGTAATAATCATTTAATATATTTGTATCGTGTGCTGATAAATGTGACGTGTCTTTCCGCTCAATCCGGAAGTAGAAACAGCTGCGGCTCTCGTATCCACGACAGCAGAATCCATCATCTCTTCAAGAAAAACGCAACAAAATTACCATGTAGGTCTTCCTATTTTACGGAATACATATTGTGCTTCTTATTCTAATGGTGCATTGTGTTATTTATGTAAACATCATGACTAGTTTGTCTGGCAACAACAAAACTAGCTAACATGCTAACATGTCTATCAACCTATGTTATTATTACTGTTGTATTACTGCCACAAGGATGTTATAGTGACTTGTTCCTGTACATATTTATTGAACTCTACTTTTTAGTTGGGGTGATATTGTGTATTGTAACTGCTTGTAGCTTAATCTCCTCTGCTGTGAGGCGATGAACCAATCTGCTTGCTAAAACAAAGCTGAAAAATGATCTTGTCTTATAAAATGTATTCATATTGAACTATATTTGCAGAATGGTGACCGACGTCCAGCTGGCAATCTTTGCCAACATGCTTGGTGTGTCTCTCTTCCTGTTGGTGGTTTTATATCACTATGTGGCTGTGAATAACCCCAAGAAGCAGGAATAATAATTTGACCCTAATTTAAAAGGTAAGCACCTGTTTTAGTATCCTACTTGGATATTTCTTAGAATTAACTCTTCCTTGCCGTGATTCGATTCTGACTGAGGATGTAGTTCAAAAGTACATAAGACCTTATTTTCTTTTTCTTCCAAGAGCAGCGTTTGATCAGGCTCAAAGGTTGTGGTCATATCTTAAAATTGTCTAAATTTCATACTAAGGGTAGCTGCAGTTTAAGCAATAACTCCAAAATTGTCAAAAAACCTGCCAAATCTTTCAGCTAAAGATGATCCACTGACAAAAATGTGTTAGAATACACTTTTAAGCCTTTGTGATTTTTATTTTTAATTTCTACCCTAGTTTACTGTAATGCTTCACTGCTTTCACAGAAGACATTGAACACAGAAAACACTTTCACTGATTTCTGACCCTGTTATTTACTTCTTTTCCAGAAGAATGACGCTGGATGCACCACCCTGGAAACATTCCCCTCTTCTGTCCCTTTTGTCAAATCTACGTTTCTGTTGATATTGCACACAAATTAGCATTTTATAATAAAATGGATAAACCTCACTTCTGACGGTCTTCATTTATTGCACAAAAACATCCATCCATAATCTCTGAAAGCTTTTAATACTCATTTGTGGTTTTGTTCAAACAATATAACAGTGCACAAAAGTACAGTAACAGGGGTTTTTATGATGTACAAGCAATATGCTTAGATAGTGTATGCTGTAATAATTATACAAAATTCATTACTAGAAAGGATCCATCCATAGAAAATGCATATTTGATAATAAAAAAATGTAAAGATAAAATTAAGGATCTACCATACTTTAAAGGCATGCCCTCTCTAATGTGTAAATCCTCCATAGTGATGCAAAAACGATAGTCAACACTTTAAAAAAAAAAAAGCTTTTGTAACAATTAAGCATCCATATTCATTCAATCTAGGTTCAATGTTATCCAACATTTAATATCACAGAATACCTTTTGATGTAGTTAAACTTTGGTTGAAAATCGCTTCAGTTGCAAAAAGGTTCATACTCAAAATACTGTACCTCATAAATATTTTCATAAAAATAAATGCATTGGTGCTCAATCACTGGTCAATATACAACAAAACAGATTTTAAGAATAGTTTTTAAGGTTCTTTTAGAAAGACACTAGGTATAACAAAAAAGCTTGTTCAAATACCTTACGCATTTCAACGGACAGGGAATTTTTACTTGTGTCTTCATCAGAGGCGTCTCTTATTGGGGTGAGGTTCTTCCCAGGCGTGGCCACACTGACATAAGCAATAAACCTGTCAGTGTGGCCACGCCTGGGAAGAACATCACCCCAATAAGAGACGCATCAAGCACGTCGGGAGACGCCGCTGATGAAGACGGAAGTAAAAATTCCCTGTCCATCGAAACGCGTAAGGTATTTGAACCCGCTTTTTTGTCATACCTAATGTCTTTCTAAAAGAACCTTAAAAACGATTTTGTAATCAAGAAGACATATTGAATGTAATAAAAGAAAAAAAGAGTAGATATTAAGATTTGCTCAATCACGCTTTATATTTCAGCGATTTAGTACAACCATGTTTATGTGTGAAATATTGCTGCCACTTGATATGCATTGTATATTTTACAACAGTGATAAATAAATCCATTACAGTAGGATGTGGATGGTAAGATACTTCAGTTCGCACAGCTGCGATGGTAGAGATGGTAGAAAAATATTGCATCAAACTGCAGTTATCCTTCACATTAGTGCATAAATGTATCAGTCATGAGTATTACAGCTTACAATACATGATGAGAGCTATATTTGAAATTGAGAACTCATTGGATGTGAAATGTGAAAAAGCTACCAAACATCACCATCATGTCAAAGTATACTCGTATCATTTATGAAAATATATTAAAAGACTCATTTCAATGTGAGCTGCATGGATTAAGCGAGAGCTAGTGCCATTTTTATAACGGCATAGTAAACAGATTATTGTGATAAATTCATCATAAGGTGCACAGTATAGAATAATTCAAATGTCTTTGAACGTATAACATTTCCATATGGTTTGCTTGCACATTATTTCCACACAAACACACTGTGTCGTCACCGAGCAAGGCACTAAACCCACACGCTACTGCATTTTGACTGCAAAAAAGGTGATCAAAGGTTGTAAAAAGTATCACAGTTGAATAAAGTATTAAATTGTTTATTGCACTAACCCTCATGTGATCAGTAGGCTTTATAGTATCTTCATATTTTAATTATATGAATGGTGTGTTTCATATCGGCCACTTAATACATACAACAACAGATGTGTAGTTCTAGGCTTCACCACAGAGGGTCCCTGTGTCACTGAAGCTGATCGTCTCCGGGAGAGCCAGCGGCGCAGTCTCCCTGACCTTTGAGGAAAAGTGGTAAAAAAAACTATTAAAATGTGCAATTTTAAGACTTTTGAATTGGAAAATTAACACCAGAAGTCGCCACTCAATTAAATAACAATTAGATAGTATTTTGTCACGAACCTCTGGTTTGGTTTCAATAATAATGTCTCCCTTGTTCATTTGGAGACAATTGTCAGCATGTTTGTGGATTATTGCCTTCGAGTTCAGCTGTAAAGCAGCCTGCTTCCCAGACACACCTTGAGAGAAACAGAAAATTAGCTTTACAAACTTAATATGCAGTACTTGCTGTGAGACAACCACTCTGAATTCTGTAGAGACTGAACTATTTGTACAATCTATGTTTCTTCCACTTTTTGAAAACCACGGTTGTTGTTAGAACTCTACTCTACAAAGCACCTGTAAATTAGTGATATTAGTGGACGCTCAGCAGCTCTATGAGCGGATGGCACCTTTACTTTCCATGACAGAGGCGCCTAAAACACTCCAGGTCAATTTGTTTTTTTTCTGGTAGGATTTCTGAATGGAACGTATGCGTACTCATGGAGATAGTTCAATCAGCTGTGAAAAACTATCAGAAACCTTAAAAGTAATTCATCCTGGAGCGTTATAGGGGCCTCCGTGATGGAAAGAAAAGGCATCATCATGCTAACCAGTGGCCACTGATACAGCTGCGTAAAGGTGCATACATAATGCACCTTTAATGTTCACTTTTTGATTTTTTTTATAATAGCCGACTGTTCCTTCAGAGCAAACACGCCTAAAGACGTGATAAGTTTTACTCGTGTATGCGCGTAATCCTGCGTGTTTGTCTCCTCAAGAGCACAGAAGAATAAACCCACAGCCGATTATCGTTTCATTTATTTTGTGTGCATGACAATTTTGGGGAGCCTGGCATGAAAAGTCCCTGATGTATCTTATATACAACTCTAAAGAGTCCAGGAATTCCATGCATTTCAATATCACTTTTGCCACCTGCTCCATAAAAACATTATCTTCAGTTTTAAGATGTGAACTAGAAATGTTTCAGTCCAAAAATATATTCAGAAGTCTGGACAACATGAAAGTACTCAACAAAAGCAGTGGTGTGTGTTGCTTGCCTGTGATTGACAGATGGCGCTGCAGCCCGGGTCGTAGCAGCGTCCACACGCGCGAGGTCCCCGGCAGGGCCTCACTCGACTCTGTTCTCCTGATGGGGATCCGACTCAAATGTGGCTGCAGCAGTTCACACCTGTGCAGGCAACAAGGAGGGGAAATGTCCTCCTATTATTTTAGTATCAATGGCTTCAGGAAGTATTCATACCCGTCTAAAGTGGCTACCTCATTCTGTATCACGCGAAATAAATATAATATTAATAATAATATTTACCACAAACCTACGCAAGGGAGTGGAGGCCCAAAACCTTTCCAAACCCACAGAATAAATAAATGATATGCTGTGTTTTAGATTGTGCACATGTATAAGGCGTACTTACTTGCTAAACTTGATAGAGGAGAGGATGTGCTCAGGCCCAAAGTCTTTATTCTGCGATAGATATAAAACATGAATGAATTGCCTGAAGTTGCGTCACCGGTTGGACACACTGTGACAAAGGGCTGACCTGAGCGATGGCCAGAGCCCGACAGCCCCTCCCCGCATGGCCGGAGCGCATGGGGAGTGGCATTTTGTACAAACACGCTGAACTGATGCCACTCGTATGGATGTCCGGACAACTTACGCCTGCGGATGACAGTCAGACACGTTCATTGGACTTGTAACCGGGAAAACAATGATCAACCAAAGAGAGAAGCCAGGAGTAAAGTGCAGAAAACCACAGAAGACAAGTGTTACAAAGAGATTTTATTCCAGTGAAGAAAAGACATTCAAGATGAGATTTATAAAGATGAAAGGACAAACATGAGACCCCATATTCAGATGTAGAATGTTAGCACCACATTGAAGGTAACAGCACAATTTCCATAGAAGAAAATGTACAAGAGAGATGTGATGCATACAGTACATCTCCACCATTTCCATAATTCAAGTTACCAACGTCACAGTGAAGGAGTGGGTAACACTCACCATTTTGTCCATCATGACACCAAATACATATGGCCTGTGTCTATTTATCACATGTATTCAAGACAGCAGATTTAGAAAAACACTAATTCCTTGCCTTGTCCTTATAAATAAATAAATATTAAATATTTGAACCATTAACACAAACAAATGTTGCCAGTATCGTGATAGAAGATAAAGCTGGTAAAGCTAGTTAGACTAAGGAGCTATCGGGCTTTAACATGGAAATATGAGCAGAACCCTGCAGACAGTAGGGAGAGGCACGTCAGAAACACAATGAATTCGCACTAAAGACCATTTCAACAGCAAAGGGACATCTGACAAAGAGAACACTTTCATCTTTAGCTCTTAAAGTCATGCGACGTGACAACTTTGTCTGTTGCGCTTTTACGAATAGCCATGAAATGTAGATATAAAGGTGGACTACACTGTATTTCCTCACAAATGACAAATATAGAAAGATAACTACAAACAGCTCACTGCGTGTTTGCCACATTCACTGGAATCACACAAATGTGCTTTGAAAATGATTATATAAAGCCCACAAACAGTAATGACGTCTGTGATATACAATACACTTTATTTACACCGAAGTGTCGGTAGAATCTGTTACTGATCCAACTCTGTTGGACTGATCCTTAATTATTGCTTGTTCTCAAATAGCTTAGACAAGATATGCTTTGACAGAAACATCAGTCCCTCATGTTCAGACCAGCACAGGTCACATGAGGTCAGTGGCAGTAGCTGCTGTGAACTGACTCTGGAATGATTCAGATACAGAGAGTTTCACATCATAGTAATGCGGTACCTCTTTATTAAGGCCCTTCACATACATCTAATAAATAGTTTTGTTTTTTAATGACTTGTAAATATCCTCTTACAGTAAAGTGACTTCACTAATGCTATAAGTTATAAATAGTAATTGTATTGTGCAAACAGCTAGCTTCCATGATTTAAATGGAAATACATACAGAATAAAAGGGGCTTTGCCTTTGACTGACCTTAATCCCAAATACTGTAGACTGCAAATTGTGTTTCACGTCTGGTGCAATGACAATAAAGATGAACTGAACTGAAATAGCAAATCAATTGCCACTATTACCTCCTCTCAGATCTGGATCACAAACAACTGAAAAATAAAGTGCAGCGTGATTCATTTTGTTATTTCAAATACCTGTTCTCACTGGATATATTTGCAAGCTTATTACTTGGTGCAGTCATTCCAATAAAACATACTTTATATAAATATTTTAATTTACTACCACACACACACACACACACACACACATTTCAAAGATGGTATTTTCACTCAGTTCTTAATTGATGAATTTCAAGTAACTTAACAAAACAGAAAGGAGCACAGAGGAAAGGTAACTGTAGAAAAACAGAAAGGCTATAGCACCAGTGAAGTGTCCTAATCTCCCGCCCACATGTGCCCCTCACAGTTTAACACACGGTCTCAGTCCTGGCTGGGCCCGGCTGGAGAGTTCGCAGGAGGCGGCGGTAGGCCCTGGAGAAGCAGGGGGCTCAGTTTGGACAGCAGCCCGGGCCGAGGCAGTGCCTGTAGAGAGGGGAGCAGTGTGGACAGGCTGGGTGGCTGCAGGGTGTACAGACCTGACATAGTGACGGAGCTGGGGAGAGGACAGGAGCCCGGCGCGCACACAGAGGAGGCCGAGGAGGAGGAGGAGGCGGGAGAGTGTGGCGCGGGGCGGGGCGCATGACCATGGCTGTTGCTGGGGGAGCGCAGGACAGGACGGTGGTGGTGAGGGGCGCGTCTCTTCTCCTGGGCCTTTGAGTCTACAGGGAGAGAGACACCTGGGTCATGCGGGGTGAGGGCTGACGCACAGGGAGGACATACAAAAATAACTTACTTGTCTGCCATTTTATATAGAAACATCATTTAATGAACAGTAACTACCAAATTACAAAAGCCCTGGTCAAATTTAAACCTGAAAGTCTCAACATACAGTCACGTGCTTCTGTCTTGAGCTGTCAAAGGTGCTAAACTAGAACATGCCGACGGATGAGAACAAAGAAACACCCGGAAAACGTCATCCAAGCACAGTCATAAAACAGAGGAGACAGAGGATATCGCCTTACCCCGGACAGGTCCCAGTGTCTTGTTGCCTCCTCTGCTGCCGCCGTTGGGCTGAGCGTGGGCGCGCGGCGGGGGGCAGCCGAAGGTGAAACTCGGTGAACTGTGGATCTTGGGGGATGGAGTCTGACTGCTGCTGCTCTGGCTGTTACAGCGGACTCGGTTGAGGGTGTTCTCTGAGGAGGAGCCGGAGAGAGAACTGAGGAATATAAAACACAGACACTGACTGTAGGACTGCAGTTATTTCGCTGGTGCAACATTCTTTTCAAAGGGCAACATTTGTTCTCTCCATAGTGTATTAATATAAAACCTGCTAACCCTTACGTTTAGGACTCTGCAAACATGTTCTGAAAGACAGGTGATGTGAAGGGATTATACATTTAAAAGTGTTAAAGTTAAATATTTTCATCTCCCTACATGTTCCAGCAATGTCCTAATGTGTAGAATGAGCCCAGACCTATTCTGCCTCTATAATCCTGCACTGTCACTCAAAAAGGTCAGGCACAAGCTTAATATAGAGACTGCAGTTCTGTGTAAGACCTGAGGTGACAGTAGTGAGTATAAAATTATCTACTTGCATCTAGTCCCTTTAATGCAACTTTTCATGTTTGAAATGTGCACAGTAATCTGACTCTTGCTTTCTAAACACCAATTGTAAATTTAATTAAAATTGCCAGACTTCAGAAATGTAAATTAGATTAATTAATTAAAGCATACAGCCATCACTGTCACTGATTCTTGATCCTAAATTACACATAATACTAAGACATTTATGTTAATTGTAGTAAGTAAGTAAGTGCTTTATTTGTGATTGTACAAGCGTACAACGAAACAGTGTTCAGGTGTTAGTCCTGAGCCGTTGCGACTGAGCTGCGCCGCCATTGTGGGTCAACCTGATCTGGAGCTCAGGGAAACTGTAACACCCGGAGGAAACCTGGCTGGCTGCCTTCAGTCTCCTCTGATCCTCTGAAATGGCGCAGCGCCTCCTGGGTTTGTCCCTGTTTCAGAGCATGGTGTCTTGCACTGGTCAGCTCCTTCTCCTCCTTCCTCTTCCTCCTGCACAGCTCCCTCCGCTCCACAACAGTCACCCTCTTCTGGGAAGAGCTTCGCAGTTAATCTGTTTTATTCTCCAGTGAACGTCCATTAGCCAGAACAATAGGGACAGAAGGCATGTGTGGCTCACTGGGAGTCTTGCCTGGATACCTCCTTGTTTGTCCCTTTTTTGTTTCCTGTAGCTCCTTTTGTGACGCCTCACTGTGCTGTAGGTGTGGGGGGCTCTTGGTGCCTCTTCAGTGTCTCAGAAGAAGAAATGTGTAGGTCTCAAATGGGTTTAGCTGATAAGCTAGCTTCACTTTTTATATACAGTGACAAAAGTGTTTTCCAAGTAGGAGTTGCATATAAAAACTCTAGCTGACATTTGTTTACTGCTCCGCTTCTATTCTCTTTGTTTATTATGGGGTTATGGGTGTTTCAGAGGTCCCGGTGTGCACTTACTTGTTGAAGCTCTTTGGTGGCGAGGCCTTGGTGACGCTGTGGTGGTTTCTGGGCAGGGGGGGGCGTTGGAGTTGGCGTTGAGGCCTTTGGAGTTGCGCACATGTTTGAGGATCCATGCGCGCAGGTTGGTCAGGGAGCTGTGTTCAGACAGCACCAGCCGCGGCCACGGGTTGCACTCCGCCATGTCCAGGGCAGAGATGGCCACTGCACGACCCACCTGAAGCACACAGGAATATTCAGAGCCAGTGACAATATCGATAATAGTTTAGTTTAGTAGGGACCATTGTGACGTCAAATTATCATCATCACTATATTAGCTGATGCACTATCACAATACCAGAAGGAACACACAAATATCACATTACCGAATCTATAAGGAAAAATACAAAGAAACTGATCCTTTGCTTTGTTTCATTGTTGGACATGAAATATACTAAACACAGTCTTCAAATCTGCAAAAACTACACATTTTCCTTTTCTACAGAACAACTAGCATTTCAAAATTTTACCTTGAAAATTGCAGCAATATTAGCTTTGCATTTTGTCACAACATTTCTAAACGAACAACATAGTCTGAACACGTACCTGTTCAAATATCTCCGGAGTGTATTTGGGTGGGAAAGACGGAGGAGGGGGCGGAGAGGCGCGTCCGTTATCGTGGCAGGCGTGCGGGATGCTGTTCATCGATTTCCCCGTGTTGTAGTTGCACTCCAAAGTGTAACTGTAGGGGAAGCACAGAGGAAAATATAAATAATCAAAATCTTGTTTTTTGTTTTGTTAAACAACTGCACAGCTCCATAATTCTCAGACCTGTGCAGTAACCCTATAGACTTGTGAACCGCCACGCGCCCGCTCCCTTCTTTAGACTGGCCGTCCCTCTTGTCCCGCGCGTACATGTTCTTCTCCGAGAAGTTACAGCCCAGGAAATCGAAGTGGGCCGAGTTCACAGCAATCAGTTTCGGGTACAGCATGTTCTCCACCTGCAAGATACAAGATACAAGACTGTTTTATAGCTATAGAAGTGTATTTGAAAAGGGCATTTTCTGAATTAGTAGTTTCTTTGAATTACCTGCTGGCTCTCATCAGGTAGATTATTCCCGTACATGAAACAGCCCCGCTTGGAGGCGTGGCCATGCAAATCCACATAATATGCCACGCCCCCCTCTTTCGATGGGACACACTCCTTCAGCTCCTCCTCCAGCTTTGTAACTTCCTCAGTTCTATCTGCAACAACAGTCTCCGAGGGATTTGAAACCGCTCGGTCTCCCTTCGGTAAGTCCGCAGAGTTCAAAGTATTCCCCGCCAACACCATGTTCATGTCGGGTTGTGACGGGGTGAAGTCCTTCTCCGCGTTCCGCTGGTTCATACTGATCTCCATGTTGGTGAGGGGAGGAGGGATCTGGATGGCTGCTGTGTTGTTAGGGGGCGGGGCCTGGGGACGAGTCGGGCTGATGCGATTGGTCGAGGGTGCTTTCTGAACGCGGTTGTGAGCGTGGTGGTACAGTAGCAGTGATTTAGCAGCATAGATCGAAGGGTGCAGTTCCCAACTCGGGTTTAGGTACTGCCTGTTCAGGTTCACACCCCGGGAGTCCGTCCTGCAAAATAAGCAAAGAATAAAACATTACCACAGATTACTTTTTTTCACTGTGATTAGGGAAACGGCCCACAGGGTCCGGGAATTGTACCCAGGACCTTTGTGCTGTGTGGCAATGGCCTTTTCTTTTTATTTCCAGTGTTTAAAGGGGAATTTTGGTCACAGATAGTCGTACAAAGTGTCTGCTGCGACTTGATCTGTTTTGAAAGTGTCACGGGACAAAACAGTGATAAATGACAAACAACAAACACTGTCCATTTACTGATTGGCTTTGTAAGGCGACACTCTACATATCACATACTACAACTGCACAAACACTGCGACCGGTGTGGTCCAACTGGATAGGGTAAGTAATAGAGGTCGACTGACATATATATCGGCCGAATGATAAATCGGGCCGATATTTGGGGATTTTAGAATATCGGCTATTGGCCAATCTAGCCCCGATAGAAGCCGATATCTCCTGGGTCGAAAGTGATAGAGACTTCAGATTCTTGCATTGGAAAGAGAAAAGTCAGGGCTTTAAAACGAGTCCTCCCACAATTCCCTAGGCCTCAGGGGAACAGAGAAACACTGCAATGAAAATTGATTAGCTAAAAGTTTGTTACATATAAGTTTCACTAAACCTCAGTCATGGACATGCTGCATGTCATTTTGAAGTACAGAACCTAGAGAATCCAATCGCTGAGTTAGTTTTAACCTCTGCAATTGTATTTTTGATCGCCACGCAAAATGCAGTGGCTAGCAACAGCATACTAATGCTAACGGCAGTATGCTAATGCTAACGGCAACCAATCAAAGCTGGGACAGATTTTTTTTTTACAGGAATATAGATTTTTCATTTGGAAAAATCGGCCAAAATTATCGGTCATGAATATTGGCATTGGCCAATAAAGATTTAAAAAATTAGCGGCCTTAGAAAAACCCATAGTAACTAGTAGGAGGTGGAAGATACAGGGTTCTTGTAATGCTCAAATTCTTGATACCATTCCGCTTTTTAAAACAAGATACCATAAGCACTAAAAATTAAGCATGCAACGTATAGTATGATTATGACTACACCCATTTAATTTCACTTTCATTGGTAAACAACAGAATGTAAATTTAATAAACTTTAGGGACAAAATAAAAAGTATAAAGTTTCCCATACACGTATCAACACACTGGAGACATATCCATTACTCTCAATCATTCCTGTACTGTTTTTGAACCTTCATAAGAGTTCACCGGCAGTTTTATCTTTATTTGGAAAGGTGCACAACTTGCTATGAATGTCTGTAAATATAATGTGAAAACTAGCAGTATCAGAACAAGCTGCAGACAAAATATAAATTAGTAGAAGGCAATGAATACTCCCTGACCTGAATGAATGCTAGACGCTACCTGGAGGCACTGCCCTGTCTAAAGCACTGTTTAATTTATGTAACCACTAAAGTCTACCTGTAGTGGCCACGAAGGACACCGTCTGGGTTGAGCATAGGGATGAGCTTGAAGACAAACATGTTGCGGAGAACGTGAGCGCGCGGGTCGTCTCTCCTCAGGATGAAGTTTAGGAAGCCGTTAAACACAAACGACGCGGGCGTTTCACCGGGATGCACTCTGCTGCTGAGGAAAAACACCTGCAAAAAAAAAAAAAAATAAAAACACAAAAGGGGGACAAATTGGCTTTCACCTGAACTTGACTCACACATCAAAAATGTGTTAATTAAGTATTAAAAGTTTAGTAGCACATGAGTTACCTTTTTGCCAGCAAATCGGTGCGCTCGAGGGGTGCTGGTGTCGGGGAAAAGGTGCGGCAGGCGCGGCTCTCTCTCGTCCATCATCCCGCCGCAGTTGGTCACAGTGAGCAGGTCCACCCTGTTCCCGTCCAGAGAGCGGCACAGCAGCTCCCGGTGGAAATACACACTGCCTTGAGGACTGCAGGCAGCGATAAGTCATGAGAAAAAAGGTCTGTTTTAGTCACAAATCTATATTGCAATTTAAATGTAGTAATGAAGGTGGTGGGTGCACATTTTATGAACAAATACTTCATATAAAAAGATATGAATTGCTCTTACTACTCATCAGATACAAAACATAATTGTCCATATAAAAAACTAATACCTACATTTTCATACAAAAAACTGTAAAACATCTTAATTTATACTTTATTTCTGGCTGTACCTGCTTGGACTCAGCTGAGCAGCGTTGGGGTAATTGTCGACCAGCTGCTGAAGCATGTCCTGGCATTCGGTGTAGGAGAATGGGTAACAAAAGGAGAAGAAGGTTGAGGCTCCCTTCACTTCTAAAACCCGGTGAGTGAAGGAGAGGATGAACTGGTTATCAACAATCTACAACAACAACAACAATAAAGGACACAAATAGTTAGAGATCAAGATCAAAATAACAACTTTTCCTTTCAGTTGTTTAATAATAAATAAAGTGCACTGAATTGTGGACGCTCAAAGATGGTTCTGGAGTAAATTATTTATTCATTCCCCAGACTCGGTGACCATAACCTTAGCTACTTCTGGGGCGACTGAATGACAGAGCGAGGCATGGCCAGAAATCTGCACCAATAAAAATCAATAAATCAATCATATGTATTTATTTCGTTGACTATGTTCATTTACAATTACATTTCTTCTATTACATCACAACATACCAACATACTCTTGCTCCTCTTCAGTTGAGTTGACTTGTGTACAAAATGCGCGGTATAAATAAACTTGCCTTGCCTTGCCTTAACGATGAGCATTATAGATCCTACAGTATTTTTTTAGCTAAAAGCACGATAGTTTCAAAGGCAGATCCACACCTCTGTGGTGGGCCTGTCCCGTATCCTCTCCCAGCGAGTCTTCCCAGGGACAGTGCGGACGAACGGAGCCATCCCCTGGCTGTAAAGCTTCCTCTGGTTGTTCATGTTCATTACATTGATCTTCAGTAACTTTCCGGTGGACACTCCACGCACGCTGAAGTAAAACCACGATCTGCAGACGAAAGAAGTGAACAATTTGTGCATGTTTAAGATCGCTGAAGACTTATGTATGTTTTTCAGGAATCAAGTGTCATTACCTGTTTCCGTTCTCGTGTTCTGTGCCGGCGCTGTCTGGCTGTGTCCACACGTTGAATTCATAATCAGGGCTGGGGTTAGGTCCCGATACAGAACTGCCATTGGAGTAGGCGTCTGAAGGGGGGCTGGCGCTGCTCTTGTCCACCCTCTCCACCCGGGCCAAGTTCCCCGAGTCAAACTTCGAGCTGAACACAATGCTGCCAAAGCGAGCCTCCATGACGCTTCCGACTCTTCACTCCGATCAGGTCCTTGGTGAAATGTGTCAGTCTCACAGGGAAATCCTATTGCTGAAAAATAAAATAAAACGAGTATTGTAAAATTAAATATTCTTTCGACTGCTCATGAAGTCCATCTATCCATTTTTCTTCTGCTTTATCCAGGGCTGGGTCATGAAGTATTTTTTTTAAATCCAATTTGTAAATGTTTCTTAAAAAGAAGTAATCTGGGCTGTGCTGGGTGTAGAACTGAAGATGTTTTACTTTAGGTTGATGGTGATCATTGTAGTCAATGATTGATTACATTTGGAAAATTGAATTTGAACAATGATGGACCACTCTTGGACAAATTAAAGTTTACACGCTACTTAAATCTGGGGCTTAGGTCAACAGGAAATACACAATTGGTAATTATTCCATTAGGTTAATTCAGCTTCTTCATCTTCTATTTCCCATCATCATTGCAGCAAATGTAATTAACCGCCACTTTTTGGGCAGGACCAGAACATGAGTAGTCTTGCATAAAAATTTTAAAAAAAATCATAATAAATCATCATCTATTTGTGGCTTTTCTCTCCCGTGACTTTTTGAGGACATTTGTGGGGCTGAAACAACTAATCGATTAATCAACATATTAACCTAACTATTTTAGTGATCGATTAATCGTTTTCTGGTTCACACAGACTCAAATAGAGCAAACATGACATGAAAATGTAGCATTTTTGATGAAAACCTACTTTGTTTTTTATAGTTGGTGTCTGTAGTGTTTTGTACATTGTACATTTCATGAATATCTGTCTGTGTCTCATCCAATCAGGAAGCAGAATTTGCACTTAGAGCCTCAAACAAACATTTACTTTAAGTTTACTCCATCAACATGTCCTCAAGCATCACCACTTTAGCTTTATGTGATAAAAAACAAAAAAAAACAAAAACAATGTTCATACACCATTTACAGCCAAGCGATTAAGTGTAAAAATAATCGATAGATTAATCGATTACAAAAATAATCATTAGTTGCAGCCCTAATAGCCACGTTATCATGTTGCTCCCTGATGAGAAAAAAACCCACACACACAGATTGCATTTTGCTTCATAATGCATGCTTGTGTTATCCTGCATTGCCTGTCCTTTCAAGAGCTCAAAACTGCATTCACTAAACACAATGACACACTAGTAGTTAGCAACCATTGATCTTAGCCATATTTATATTATGGCTGGATTCTGGAATAACCTGTTCCATACATAATACAAATAAGTCTAAGTAGGCTTTATGACAGAATAACATAACATGAGTGTATTCAACAGCTCCAAACACTGGCAGTTTACTAAAATACACATAGAACGATGATTAATCATGCTAAAAAAGAATATATATATATATATATATGTGTGTGTGTAACGTTATCTTATGGCGTTAAGTGACTGAATAATGATATTTGCAGCTAACCCATCTTTTCGCACGAATCTGTGGTAGAGCAGATGACTGGGTGTAATAACGTAGCAACAACAACAGCTGATCGAGCCAAACATGTCGCCTCCGTCTCTCAAAACAACTCGCATCATAAAACTCATGAAAACGGTGCACTCTTACATTTGCTTTACAATCTTACATCCGCACATAATATTAAATGTAGCAGTGTTTGTTTCGAATCTACTGCGTTTCTAAGCTACTAAGGCTAGCTTAGCTCCTGGGGCTAACAGCAGCAGCAGTATCGTCTCATCGCGACAAATCTAACGCCAAACGCAACACCAAACCGCTGCATTTCTTCCCAAATTAAGTTTTGGTGGAGATTTCGATTAAAAACGAAATTGTTAAACCATTCTTACTGAGCTATTTTGCAGGAGGTCCATGTTAGTGCTCGGAGCGTCCTCTCGCCTCTTCTCGCTTGCTAAACTAAGCAGACCGAGCTCTCCTGTAAAACGGGATTGGGTGCTGCTGGTAGCCTAATGATCATGCCCACTTCTTGTGTTCAGTGACAAACCCACCAATAAATAATAAAACAAAGCAATACACAAAACCTCAGCAAGCTCACACCTACATTTGTGCGTTCGAAAATCTAAAATACCAGTCTTTCCTTGTTGTTGTTTTGCACAGGCTTAAAATTGGTTTGCAGTTTCATGAATTATTCATTCACTCAAGGTAGAGAACTACTACAGCCACAGCTGCCCTGGGCTAGACTGGTAAAATTGGCTGCCAATCTGCGCCTGTGGCACCTCCAACCAAAACCAATCAGTCACTCACTCAAACACCACATTTATAATGTGTGAGTGAAATGTCTTGCCCAAGGGCACAACAAAAGTATAAGCAAGGCAAATGTATTTATATTAATTTATTTCGGCCTACACAGATGGCAAATGAAGTCAGTAAAAAACAAAGTTTTCGTAAGAAATTATATTGAAAGAAAAAAAAACTAAGAATAATAAAAATGCATATTGAGCTAAATAGAAATATTTTAGCCTGGATTTTACCATTATCATTGTTGAGACCTGGATTAAGTAAATCTTTTATTTATTACACATTATTTTCTTGTTCAAAAACTAAACAAGATAGTTAAAATCCAAATCCAAACAAAAATCCAAAATTGAGCAGGGAGCAAAGCTCTTGATTTATCGTTGAGCATTTTTAGCGCAATCATTCCTACCCTCACCAATTGTCATGAGACCCGGGTAATGACCGAAAGGACAAGATTGATACGGTTGAAATTAGTTTCTTTTGCAGGGTGGCTGGACACACCCTTGATACAGTGAGGAGCTCAGTCACCTGGTTGGGAGGAGCTTAGTGTAGAGCTGCTGCTCCTTCATGTCGCGCGCTTGCTGAGGTGCCTTGGGAGGGGGTCCCCGAGGAAGACCCAGGGCATGCTGCAGGAATCATGTCTCTAAGCTGGCCTGAGAATGCCTTGGGATCTTATTAAATGAGCTGGAGGAAGTGTGTCTGTGCAACTCATAGACCGTTAAAAAGAAGTTAGTGCAACTCTGCTCAGACTGCTGCATCCTCAACCCACCTCTGCATGATGCGGAAGAAAACTGAACTGAACTGCCACTGGACAAAACACCATATCTGTGAAAGGGTGTACAAGCTGGAATAGTCTTCCAATGACTATTCGAGAGTCCTCTACATTTACAGTGCTTAAAAAAGAGCTTAAACTGTGGTTAAAAGCTAATCAATCTTGTGATCACTTGTAAGATTTACTGTTATAGATTGGGAAACTTTTTATAATGTGCTGTAAATAGTGTAAATACTATATGTCCATGTTTGTTTGTTTTAAACATTTGTTGTCTTACTGTAAATGTACGAGGACTACGGATGGAAAGTAGCCCATGGCTAAATCTGGCACATTTACACACAGAAACTATACTGAGTGTTCATTAATGTGCACCGTCCTCTTCAAATAAACAAATAAAGTAAAGTAAATGGATATCCAAAATCTCCTCTCATTTTTCTGGTCCGATGTCTAATATGTCAAAGCTATAAAAGTTTAACAATGAAAGGCCTTATTATGTGAAAACATTACGGTCTCAACTCAAAATATTTCTGCAAATATCAGCTGCTCAGTTGATTTCACAAAAAAGAAAACAAAATGGTTGTCTTTGGGCTCTTTAAGCCAATCAGACACATGGGCCAATCAGCCACAAAAAGGGCACAACAATCAATCACAACTGGTGAAATATCAAGACTGACTTGTTGATGCAGCCATTAATGATGAAAACCACTGGGGGGCGCTGCGACTTTACAAATCTTTGTGTTGCACCTGTTTTGTTTACAATGTCTGAAATCCCTCCAAACTTTTGTTTCTTTTGTATATTTTTTGAGAATTGATGTTTTACGCGGTTGTTGCGTAAAACAGTTTGGAATAGTCGACGTTTTATATTACACGTGGAATTACGCATACATTGGCTAAATTACGCACAGCTTGTTCTCAGATTTAACAGAACATTAAGATGACTCGTTCTTATATTGTACACAGCACTGTTTACATATTCGATATTTGCCACTATATCATACTAATAACAAGAAAGAGCCCAGCGCCTGTAGCTTTAAGAGGGCTGAGCTTCGTGCGTTCCGAAGCATTCGCTATTCTCCCCGTACCTGCTGCCCACTCCTTTCCCGCGCCTTGATTGGCCATAAAGGTCGAAATCCTCTTGAATGATTTCAAACCCGAGTGTTTGGACAAGGAGGAGGGGGCAGGCTGCTAATTCCTGCGCTCCTTGTTGTGCGGCGGCCAGCGCTGTGTGTGGAGCCCTCGGCCGCTCTCTCGGTGCGTTCAGCTAAAAGAGGCTTTTATCCTGAGAGGGCACTGATGCGAACCGCTCCGGTAAATAAAAGTAGGCCGTCAGAGGTGCACTGTTAACGGGGCAGTACGCAGTTGGGACCCGGGAGACGCTTTGATTTGCGGCGCAACGCTGCTCATGTGTTTTCTTTCGTTTGTTTAATGGAGTGGCGTGAGCCGCGCGGAGCAAGTGTTGGAAGTGTGTGACAAGACGAGGCATTAGGAACACCGCTTTAGAACAACGCGCTGGAAGACCCACTGGAGACGCGTGATTTTGGGAATGTGAGTACCCTAGACAGTGATTTTTCAAGAAGTAAAAGCAACCGGTTGGTCCATGCGTTGCCATAGCGCGACAATATTATCTTTACAATCAGCCTGTTGAAGGAGAGCAGCAACATTCCGTCGTATTGTGTCATAATTTTTGGACAATGTATTTCAACACAATTCCACAACTTAAGCTCGGCTGAATGACTTTTGACAGTTGACTTTGGAGCTGCTGTTTTCAAACGAACTCTTTTTATTGAGCCAACATGTCTAAGAACCCGTCCGAAGGTCCGAGTGACGACCTGAGCCAGGTGTCCGACGAGGACCTGCTCAGGTGCAGCAAAGAGGAGCTCGTCCGGAGATTAAGGCGGGTTGACGGGGAGAAAATGAACTTGATGATTGAGCACGGCAACATGATGAAAGACATCAACAGGCGCTTGCAGGTGCACCTCCACGAGATCCGCAGCCTGAAGGAGATCAACCAGAAGCTGCAGGACGACAACCACGAGCTGCGGGAACTCTGCTGCTTCCTGGACGACGACCGACAGAAGGGCAAGAAGCTGTCCCGGGAGTGGCAGAGGTTCGGCAGGTACACGGCCAGCGCCATGTGGAAGGAGGTGAGCGCCTACATGATGAAGCTGAAAGAGCTCGAGTCCAACCAGGAGAGCGTGCTCAAGGAGAACTGCGAACTGAAAGAGATCATCCTGATGCTGGATGAGGAGAGGAACGGCGCGGGGTCAAGGAGCTCCATAGACTCGCAGTCCAGCCTGAGTAACCTGAACGGGGGCAGCGGGACCGTGAGGGATGTCGGGGATGGGAGTAGCACCTCCAGTACGGGCAGCGCGGGGAGCCCGGATCATCACAACCATAACCACATCCACAAGGTCCCCGCGGAAAACGGTAAGCTGGGGCCCAACATGAGGCGGTCTATGGATGACCTGTCAGCGCCACATCATCACAGGAGCATCCCCAACGGACTCCATGGTGAGTTGTGTGTGTGTGTGTAATTATGTGCTTTACTTTACCTTCACCTGGACGCATCTGCTCGCCCTGTAATTTATGAAGCACCCAAAACACTCTTGCTGTCATTAGCCTTACCTACCAGACGGCATGCATCATAAAACACACATGCATTTTCTGGCAAACCTCAGGGTATTTACATTGTGCACCAAGACTCGCACTCCTATGAAAACGTGTCTATTCCATTGAGACAATAGCCTAACAGTGCATTCTGTAAACTAAAGAAGTTCAGTTTCAAGACAAATACTTCACTGTAAATGTTTACACATAGCTACAGACTCTCTCACATGCAATGTCTTTACTTTGCTTTCCAACATAAGAATTGCAAACTTTGGATTGACAGTCAAAAGACTGATTTGTGTACACACCATAACTTTGAGCTTGTTTAAGCAATTTACATGTTAATGCATTTATATTTCCATGGTTCTCAAGTGGTGGGTTGGTGCCCAAAAGAGAATTGCAACAAAAACTTTTTCAGTGGATATAGGCTTTCCCAGGGAACATTTCTTACAGCCTTTATTGACTTAGAGTATTTGAGTCTGTAAAAATGACTAGTAATTAGTTGCTCATTTCAGCTTCATTGACTTGTCATCATAGGGTGATAATGGGTCCTGGGGAGTTCGAGTTTTCCCTTTGTCTATAACATCTTTGCATTTGCTGAACTCCTGATATTAATTCTGTGTGCAGAAGTAAGTGATTGCCCTAACTTTCTGTAAGACAAGTAATGGTCATTTTGCGGCCACAGTATAATATGGCATCTCACTTGTTCCATGTCCTGAAGCAGGACTTGATTGCGCTAAGAGCATATGCTGGTCAGAACTGCTGTGTATTGGATTAGCAGGAGGGGGGGGGGCCTGGGCTTAGCCTCTCATGGGGTCTTGATTGGGGTGATTATTTCTCACTGCCACATGGACACTCACCGCAGCCTTAAGTGGCCTTTGCAGTCTCGCGCCTATCCATCGTTTTCAAAGCCGCACTGATTTGGGTCACTGCATTTCTGCTCCTTGAGGGAAAGGGCTTGCTCTAATAGCCCGTGGAAAGGTTTTTTAGGCAAATAGATTTTTTTCTTTTGTCATTTGCAGATTATTCTGTTTTGAGTGTGGAAAAGCACTTGTGTCAGTCAGTGTAGCCGACAGTTTCAAAAGGTTGGCATGAGACCATAAATCAATGTGGCTTTTTTTTCTTTTTCTTTTTTTTAAGACTAATACTAAGCTGGAAAAAAGCTGGGAGATGATGAAAAAGGAACGATGGCACAGGAGGACACTAAGCTCTGTTCAGCTTGCACATGGGCAGATGCCAGGAGCTGCTCGGCATAGGGAATATAGATGGGAATAACATCAAATCCTTGTAGTCACATGTAAGGGCCTGAATTCATCCATCTGTATCAACAGAATTTGTATGCCCGTTTTAAACACTGGAACCACCTTGATCAGAAATGTTACTAAACACTGAAAAATATAATCATTAGTGTGGTTTGTAAGGCAACATTCCATTCCATCAAGTGAACGGTTTGCAGCTCTGAGCCTGTGAGGAAAAATGAGTGTTGGACGTTGTTTGGTTGTCATTATGTAACAGTATTGTACACACATGTAGCCTAGCTAGCATCTCTCCAACGTAGCTGTGTGTGTGTGGCCCTCAGGGTCCAGATCAGTGAGCTTTTGATCACTGACATGCAACTAATAGATAACACTATCTGCTGTAGAAATGTATAATTCAGCCTGGAACCAGTGGGAAACATGGAGTTATCCTGCAACATCTGCTGTCAGTATTTGAGGTAAATTCCTTATATTCAATGAAGGTACTTGAGTCATCTTCTGTACTCGGTGGTTGAAGTCTCCAAACATTTCGCCTCTCATCCAAAAGGCTTCGTCAGTGGACAAATTCCTTTTATATATATATTATATTTTAGCACATACAGGTAGAATAGTAAACATCCACAAGTGATCTCATGCTTTTACAGGAATAGCCTTGACAATGGCCAGTTGGTTAAAGGCATAGGGATACACGGTAAGCTAAGTGGAGGATTTGTTGATGGCCTTGAGGTTTTAACCTTCATCCCACAAACCTATGCTATACCAACTGTCTGGTCTATCTAGGACCAGAGCAACACCAGGGTCACTTCAGACATGATCCTGGTTCAGTCCAGGCTCAGTCAGGACTTTGTTTTGATCATTGGTCAAAAATATATTTTGATTCCACTTAGTAGGATGATGAGGGCTAATTGTCACTGTATAGTTTCATATTAAAGTTTTGAATCAGATTTGTGGCAGCACTCCGCTTGACTTGGCTAAATGTGCTTTTCGTATTCCTATATGGACCGGAGCCATTTCTGAGTGGATTTTAAAAGCATAACATTTGCAAAAGCACATTGTATGCATTTCCAGCCTTGATTAAACTGTTCACACAAGTTGGTTTACTGAAGGAAGTAGCAACACTGTTTTGTACACTGTTCCTCCTTTCGTAATTAATAATTCCTAAGTACCTCGAATAGTACATGAATTTGCCTACAGCTTCCTCTGGTCCAACTTTTGCACTTGAAACTGGCCTGGATTTACTCAACGCTGCTGAAATCTGAGCGGCGGGACCGTGTTGTCGGGTCATGTCTGTTGGCGGTGTGGGGTCCGCTGCAGAGTGCCTTTTATTTAATGTCGTCCAAATGCCAGCGGTTCCCCTGGGCTTTCAGGAGACGGGCTGAAGGATCGGCGGCCAAACGCTAAATGAACAGCATCTGTGCATACACAGGAGAAAGGGAGGGAGTCTACGACATACATGTGGTGGTGTAGTGCGAAAGGCTCTACACCATTTCTAGGATTTGAGTTCTACATATGTTTAGTTTATAAGACTGGTATTTGTAAAAAAACATAGGTTGCTAAAAAATGTAAACAAACTTGCCGGCAATTACAGTAGTTTGCAATAAACCATTTTAGATTTGCTCCCTTTTTGGGAACATAATATTAGATGAGCAAATGTAACCGACTACCAGCCAAGTGTGTCGATGACGTGATGAAAGTTCTGACTGCTTCCCCTGCCAAAGTAAATAAAAAACCGGCTACAATTGTTATGCATGTGTGCGGCTTCGTGGATTACGTCACTCGTGAAAGAAACTTGATTGAGTCACCATTTCCAGTTCTTTAGATGGGGGCTCTGCTTTGTTAAGGGGGTTCCAGTAATGGCATCTCTTTTGGTTCTGTAGTAGTAGTAGTAGGAGTGGCTGAACTGGAGTAAGGAGTAAGGAGGACGGGGGGATTGGTGGAGGGCATATTGAGCTTAAAGGAGGCTGGGTTTCCGAGGCATCCTGCTGTCTGCTTAATTGAATTTCTTGTGCGTTGACACGGTCGACAAACCCCCTCCCTGTTCCTCATCCTTTAGGGGGGCAAGCTGTGCATATGTTTACATTGTCTAAAAGTGTGCCTTCAGTGCAACTACAGACATCCTTTTCAGTGGGTTTTTGAAGTGTAACATTTACCAGTAAGCAAGTGCTCCTACATGAGTTGGCCATACTCAAGTTTGATCAAACCAATGTTTTATCTAAAGTTGTGTGGTTGGAATTGTGGAATAAATGTATAATTTTCATTATTTTCTAGCCTAATTATATAAGTAAATCCTATGCTTTACAGCTACAGTATACTTCACAATAGAGCAAATGCATAACTCTTACCCCCCCACTTTAACCAAGTGCATTTTCTCCAGTTCGGCTTTACCCTAAAAGCTGCTTGGCCAGTGTAATGGCTCATTTGAAAGCTAAGATCTACAAACTGATTTATTTATTTTTGTCATGTTGTCGCCGCGTTTTTGTCATCTTTTCCTCTTTTCTGTGTTTCGTAGTTTTCGTGTCATGTGTTTCTTGCTTTTTCTCATGCTCTTTAGACCCTTTTTTTTTTTTTTACTCTTTTGTGGCTTTTATGTTGCTTTTTCATCACTCTTCAATCATGTTTTTGTCGCTTTTTTTTTTTTTTTTAAATTGTGTTATTGTTTGTTGTCCGGTGTTGTTGTTGCTTTTTTCTGGTCACTTTTGGGTTGCTCTTTTGTGGCTTTTTTTTTAGTTGCATTTTAACGCTTTTTTGTCTGTTTTTAAATGTGGGTAAAGCCAAACTGGAGGAAATTCGCTCGGTTAAGGTGGGGGTTAAGAGGTTAAACAGTTAGCCCATTCCAATTGTTATCACACTCACTACTGGGTATGTCATCAACAATCAAATTTGAAGCAAATCCAAGATGCAGATTTTTTTCCTTTCTTTGCCAAGGAAGTTCAAGTGTCATAACCTCTAACGCCGACTTCTATTTTCACTGCTTTCACTTAGGTGGTCCACGTAACCCTAGTCGTAGAGCATCTGAAATATGTCGCAGTAAACCGACCTCCTCTGTGCTCCTTCGCTGGCCGTGTTATCTGTATGAGATTAAGTCAAAGTGGCCGCGTGAGATGCCCAAGTGTTGCTTTGACATTGTCCAGATGATCTTATAAATGCCCTGGCCTGCATTAATGCTTGTTGACCTTTTTAGCAGAGCTGCGCAGATTCTTCTGGCCTCGCTGCTGCCAAGTGCCTTTTTAAAGAGAGTCTATTTTCTGCAGGAGATAAATGGGGGAAATAACCTGGAAAGAATGAAAGTGCAAGGTGTGAGGAAGGAAAAACAATGTCAACGCTTTAATGTCCGTTTAATGCAGCGGTCAGCTCAAGGCACTACACTTTGGTCAGAAACCTCTTCCATTAATGCCACACCATTCACATGCCTATAGAAACAAGTTTTACAATAACGGGCTTAATCCAGCAGGCTACAAATGATGCTGCGCTTGCCAAAAGTACTTGAATTCAAATGAATACTGAATGGATTGATCGCACAACTTCTAGATAACAACATACTTACTCAGTGTTTTTTATAAATAGCACCATGTCTACAGAAGTATCTACCTGACCCTTCGTACAGCTGACACCATATGGAGCGCCGGTCAGTGTGCCCTTGGTGATATAAGGTCATGGCACATCCACTCACTTGCTAACACACCGCCACGCTAATGCTAGGCCCTTCGGCAAACAGCGAATGCAAACAGTTTAGTCCATCTGGGGCAATAGAGGCAGCCATAATCCTTCAAGCTAACTGCATGCTTTGTGTGTTTACTATACCACGGTAAAGTGAGTGATGAGAGAGCTAGCTTTTAATAAGTAAAAAAAAAAAGTAGCCCACTCCTTGCTCCTGTAACGCTCTTCAAACCGTAAAATGTCGTCATAAATCAGGATCTGTGCGCTAGTGTTTGAAGGTGAAATGTTAGTCTAGCTGTCGTCAGAGCGTGTATAACCTACACCAATGACAAGTGATTTAACACCCTTCACTATGGCCGACCTCATGTAAGGCATGAGTTTATTGCCAGTCAAGCATATTCCTTTATCTAGCATTCATAAATGTTTAAAATTGTACAATGTCAATTTAACTTTGTCAAATGTTGTTACAGTTGGGGCTGGATGATAGAAATGGAATCAAAATACCTAAATCCCTCCAACTTTTTCTTTTTTGTTTATTTGGTAGGGACAGTGCAAGTTAATGAACAAGCCACACCGGATTGTAGCCTTGGGCTAATTTTCATCCGTCGTCCCCCATGCGCACTCTCAAACACACTCTCATACATCCTGACCTATTGTACATGTTTTTAGTGGTAGGGGAAACCGGAGTACCCGGAGGAAACCTACGCAGACACGGGGAGAACATGCAAACTCCACACAGAAAGGCCCCGTCCAGGTGGGAATCGAACGCTGGACCTTCTAGCTGTGAAGCACGAGTGCTAACCGCTGTACTACCGTGCCGCCGATCTTTTGATTGGGCTTCGAGTGAGTAACACACTGATTTAACCAATCACAGTGAATCAGTGTCAGTGCCCCGAAGCAGCAAGTGGCTTTAGTTTTCTCTTAGGGCTGTCACCATAGTTACTATATTGACTTATCGTTCAATAAATGATAGATACATTATAAATTTTTGGGCTCAATATAGTCTGTATGTTTATTTGCATTTTTTCCCTATTTTTTTTATTTTTTATTTTTTGTAAAACTTTTACAGGTTTTATACAGACAGCCAATAAATGTCAACGTTTTAATGCCCAATATAATACAGGTGGAAAATTAGAATATTGATTATCTAACACAACATATCTACGCATTTATCATTTTCAAAGACTTGCAAACATTAGAGCAAACAGAGGCCAGAATAAGCCGAATGCCCATCTCGGCTTGCCCGTTGCATTATGGGTAATGGAATGTCTTTTGGCTACCAAACAATATTGATAGTTAGCATAAAGCAATGAAGAAAGCTCTGATTTGGACCGTTTTAAACGCTGCAAGGTTGATGATTTAAAGCATGTTTGTCGTCGCCATGGAGCCTGTTACAATACTAGCTTAAAGTCTATTTTTACAACCAGGGCTGCGTACGTAGATAGACAGAAATGAAACTGCCATTCATACGAAGAGATGCTGTCAAAAGTGACGACCTTGTTCATATAGTTGGAATAACTATGTCTGAAAAACATTTCAAACACTTTGTCCAACAGTTGCCTTCAAGGGCGACTGTTGGACAAAGTCCAGGGTCTGAAACTGTGGCCTCATGTCGCCGATATTCACAACATTTAAACTGAAATGAGAAATAAAAACATCTTTTTACTTAATTGTGACCAGAGAGATCCACATACACACATAAGCTATGCCATCTAAATGTGTTTTATTTTTTATTTTTTTACGAGTGATCTGTTGGTGTTCAACAGAGCTAATAGGTCGCTAATTTGACAGACGGAAATTTACCCACTATATTTAACATCAACACCGTTTTGGAACTTTTCCCTGTGATTACAAGACAAATGATTTAAAAAGTGAGGGTGTCTGTGTCGGGCTGATCCCAGGTCCTGTCGTTCCCCTGTCCGCGATGGTCGGACTTTTCACGCTCCGCTACCTGAGCTCGCTCACACATTTCAATGGCGGTGTGGTTTGTTTGGGCCGAAATTAGAAGCCTAATTGACTCACGCATGTGCAGTCGAAATGGGCATTCAGCTTATTGAAATGTAGATTTTTTTTCAATAAATTTGACAGATTGGGCCACTGTTGAGGAAAAATATGTGTAAAAAAATGGACACATTTCTGAAAACCATGCAGTTGAATGTGTTTTGGACTACAATTTTAGTATTAATTAATTCATGGCTTAAAAGTTCAAGCAATGTTGTTGTTTTTGACAGTCGACAATATCGTCTATCACGATATTGTCTCAATTTCGTTGCTATTGTGACAGGCCTGCTAATCCTCTTAAAGGAAACCTAAAGTGCATTTGAATCTTGAGAAAATCGAATTATCTTGGCTCTAGGATCTAGGAAAGAAAGAAATGTGTGTTGTTCAGCTTGTAACAACTGCCTGAAGCGGTGACCACAACCTTGTACAGTATCTTCTTTGCAAGATACTAACTAACCCTGACACATGTTTTTATCAATCACGATGGCCATTCTCGTATCTCTACACTGTATCATTTCAGAAAATTATCTTCTCTGTTTGCCCTTGCCTCGAATGACCCAGCCTGCATCAATGTTACACGGCTTAACTCACTATTTTACGAGCCTGAATATTCTGTCAGAGCCAGGCAGACTGCTTTCCTGGCCTCCCACATTGGCGCCCTACAGCCACCTCTCTGAGTCACCCCATAAACCCACCTACGCGGTCTCAGAACAAGGTACAAATGGCTTCTAATTACATGTGTCAAGACGAGAAATTGCCTGTCGCTACCCGTCCCTGACCTCCTCATTGGAGCCTCTTAAGTTTTTGTCTTGGTAATTTTCACATTCGAACAAGACTTGAGCGGTGCGGTTTCTCGTCCCTGTGGGGAGTGACATGACCTAAAAGCTTACAATAGCGCGCAGAGGAACCAGTGATCCCCAGTTGGTTTCATTGTTGCACAATTTAGACAGTGCAGTGTCATGAAGGTCCTCTGCTGGTTTTAGTATGGACATGTAAGCTCGTAGTGACTCATGCCATTTGCTCATCATGTTAAAAAATCTTAAGGCAGTGATGAAAGCTTCAGAACTAGTTTTTTCTTGTTTATAGGCATTGAATTAGTTTAGAAAAAGTTGTTTAAAGGCTTTGAGATATGTTATAGTTTGATTGGTATTTAAAAAAGAGAGTCCTTTTGTCTACACATGACATTTGCTCAATATTTTATTGTACATATTCAGAAAAGACTTCAGCCTTGTATCTTACATTTTTTGAAAGCTTCACTCTTTGGAAAATGTTCTATTACGACTTCATCTACGACATCTACTACTACGACAATCATTAACTTTTGAAATAGAGATGCACCGATCCAACATTTTTGCTTCCGATACTGAGGGATTGAGTATCTGCCGATATTAACCGATACGAAGAGACCCTCTTAAAAGTAGTTACTGTGAATGAAAAAATTGGTCTTCTTTTCTCCAGTGTGAGATCAATAAAGTCTCATTTTCTCTTGCAAACTAGATGTTATCAAAACTCTAGCCATAATTGAAAAACATTAACCAAGAATAACTGGACTTTTATTAAAGATATGACCAGCTATTTAGGTTACATTAATATGAACAACTCGCATAAAGTAATCTGATCATTACAACTTGTGAATAACACATGTTATATCAGGTATTCCTTAACAGCATTTCATAACCTAAAATACACAAACACTGATTTTATTTTTTTAGGCTACTTAACGTGATCAAATCATAGTTTCTGTCCCAGTCTTGACTATGTTGACGATAGCATTAGCATGCTGTAGCTAGCCGCAGCGATCAAAAATGCATTTGCGGAGGATAAAACTAGTGATTGAATTCTCCAGGTTCTACTCTTCAAAATGACATACAACATGTCCATATTCACTTAGATTTAGTCGGTGAAAATTGTGTTTTTTTGTTTTTAAAGCGGTGAGAGCCGAAACTGGTATCGGATATATTTGTAGCCGATACCTGATATCGTATTTTTTTTCGGGTATCGGCTGCTATATCGATAGCAGTATTGGATATCGCAGCCGATACAGAAGAATTGCATTCATTTCAGAACATGTTTGGTGTCTGGATATATTGTTTAAAGTTTTAGGACATTACATATTGCCTAATTAACAACAAATTGGAAAATCGTGGTTTTGTTTCAATAGTGGGTAAACTCGCAGCCATATAGTGAGCCACGTCCATGAGCTGGACAAATTACCTTGAAAGCGACATTGCACAGAATCCCGTTCTCCAGGCCCTGTGCAGACATGATTCTGCTCCGCGTCCAGATCAATTCAGTGGCGTGTTCCTCAAGCGCTTTTAACTCGCTTACTTTGTTTACTAAAGATCTGTAGTGGCTGTGCTTTTCAACATGACCGCAATCAATCAGTGTAGCGGTCTCCAGTTTCAACTATAAGCCTTTTTTTCCTCTCCACAGTCAAAGGAAACCAGAGCCGCTGCAACACAATACAATTTCCTCATGTCATTGTGTGGCCTGTCTGAGTGGCTAAAAAAAGGGCGTCTCTTTGGAACGGGATGTTTCTGTTGCCGTGTCCCGAGAATGACATGTACCCTCTTGTCTGGCTCTTGTATCCCCGCAGAGCATAAGGCGTAATCAAGATGGAAGAAAGGCAATTTGAATGTTTGATAGAGGAAATTACAGAGGTGGGGATTACTGCAGATGCAAATCCAAGTACTAGGAGTAGGTGTTGTGTATGGGCATGTGGATACAGGCAATCGAGGTGCGTTTATGTAGCTTGAAATGACAAGATTCTAAATTATTGTTTTGAGCATGGAAGAACACTTTAAGGCACAATTTTTTTTTTAATGCGTTTATTTATTCGAAGCTCAAAAGCCAAAACACATTAAGCTGTTACAACACGCCAGAGTTACACTTTGGTAATGAAGGTCCTGGGTTTAATCCCCGTTCCTGATCGGGCCTTTTTTTTTCTCCAGGTGCTCTGCTTTCCCCTAAACTTAAAACATGTACAGTAGTGTCCTCTGTGGGGCCAGGACCCTGACCAAATAAACCAATAAATCAAAATGGAACATAAACAACTATTACTCAACATGTTAGCTTCCGAGGTTTGCATGTCAGAAGAAGAGATCAATCAGAATCTTATCGGGGGATTTGAAACCGCTACGCTAGATAGCACAGAATTAAATGGTTTGTTGATTCAATTCAACGTGGACTTAAGTAGAAATGATACAATTGCAGAGTTTACAGCGGAGATCTCCAACCGCTTGATCGGGAGTAAGTAGCTCCCCAAAGGCTTTCTACATTTTGCATTTTTTGTTTTGAACATGTTGAACACATTCTCCAAAAATGTTGGTATAAAATATAAAGAAGAAAACTACTAAAAGCAGAACTACGGTAAGTAACTCATGCCCCTAGAGGCCATAAGCGCCACTGCAGGTTGACATAGCATGTTGTGATTTTTTTTTTTACTCATTAATTGTCCGTGAGAGTTAAAACTACACTGACAGAAAAGACAAAGGGAGTGAGGGATATTGTACATTGTGCCACAACTCGATGACGGAATGGAGATAATTTTCACTCAAACTTAGCTGTAAACATGGCTTGGCATGGTAACGTTGCGCTAGCCCGCAGTTAGCTTTGCCTGTTAGCTTCTTCTTCGTGATTCTATTAGTGTGTATTGTCTTGCGCCTCCGACCCGGAGGCAGGGAAGTTGCAAGGGTGGTTTTATGGACAGAGATTAAATGTATTGGAAAATACACAGCACACTCGGATAGATGTCCAAAAGATCTAGTATTTATTACGTTTCGGCCTTAGCCTTCGTCAGATCATTTTTATCTTATTCATTTGGATCACAATATGAACAGAGATACCAGGGGGAGATGAAGGACCCCCCCCAATCATCCCATTAACACTTGTATTACCCCCAGAGGGACTACGAAAAGGATTTATTAAGGTAAACAAGTTACTTAGTTCTTCTTTAATTTACTGTATGTTGAATTGGGCTTCAGGTGAGCTCCGCCTAAGACACATGTTTTTCTGTGAAGAATGAGTAGCTCTCATTTTTCGTTGCATACAAGTAGCTCCTGGTTCAAAAAAGTTTGGAGACCCCTGTTACAGTATATTGTCAGCTTCTGGTTCCAAATAAACCATAATCCCAAATGCCGTTTTAGCGATGAATCCACACGTTTCACTGTCAAGTCAACAAGCATTTTTTTGGAACCGGGTCATCTACTCTTCTACTACTTCCACTACTGCTGTGAGCAGTAGTGAGGCCTGATAATAGATAGGCCATATAATGGAAGAGCACCATCTACTGCAGAGTGGCTGCAGAGAAAGAGCCTCAGGAGGGGAAACTTTCAGCTGTGCCGTCAATAGCACGGCCCACATTCCTAGATAAACAAAAGGGGAAGTGGGTCTCCTTCCAAAGTGACAGGCCTGGAATGGGACAGACTGGACAAAACGGGGCATATGAGGATAGAGGGACAAACGATTAAGTCCAGGAGTTTTAGGAATCAAAAGGAGGTTTCAAGAGGTTGGATATTCTCATAATTTCATGGATGTATTTGTAAATGGTTATTTTTCTACATGTTTTATTTATGGCTTTCCGTGTATTCCCTTTTATCTGGTTTTACTGGCTTCTTTTTAATGAGAAATACTTATTTTATTGGAAATGGTTTCATTGTTTAAATTTGCTTTTTAAATAAAGTGGATTGGATTAAGCTTCTACAATGTCACTCAAAATATTTCCATCCAATGTTGCATTTATTCTTCACCGAGAAATCATTAATGATGGGAAAGTTGACGATGGTTCACCACTATCCTTCCAGTATTTCATTTGTTGCCACCCAGATTAAAGGAGGTTCTTTTCTATTTGCTTTGCTTGGCTTCTTGGCTAAAGAAAAACCTCCTAGAGCCTTGGCGATTAGCAATTTTGATCAGATTCGTGTTAGTCACTCAACTCTATATGAGGTAACTGTCAAAGCTATTGCTCGAAATGTTTAGTTTGAAGTCTTCCTGCTCCTGACAGATTCACTCCAAGGCTATCCCGTCGTCGTGCCCTGTGTATTTCCTGTCCGATCAGTCCTTCAAAGCTCGCCTCGTATCCGACAGAATGGGGTCCCAGTGCCAGATTGAGTTGCTCTCTGAGATCTCTGTGCCATGTTTCCCAAAAAATTAAACTTTCTAAACAGAGCAGTGATTTTTTTCAGTGCCCAAGATATAAAGGCAAGTTCACCATCTTTGCAAGAGTCATTCAATAAGTAGAATCACAGAACTGCATTGACGATGATCAACTATTGCAAAGATTCCCCGAGGATCCCTACAGCCTTTTAGCATCCTCAGCATTCTCCCAGTGCGTTCCTAATTTCTCGCCAATACATCCGCCTCTTTCACCCTCGCCTCGTCGGGTCTATTGTGATTTAAAAGGGGGTCCTTCTTTGGCGGTGGCCTGGTAGCGCCTGGTATAGCTGGAGGGGCTGGGTCACTCCGTCGCCGCGGCAACAGCGATGATCATTGGTGCGAGTGGACAACGGCAAAAGCCCAGCCAGCACCCGGGGGCTCAATGAAGCGGGCAGCTCGGTGAAATATCAGGGAGGAGGGGCGGAAAGTTTAGGCACGGTCGGGCCTCTGCGCCCTGGTTTGACCCGAAAGAGGTTTAAGAATTTTGTATCCAAATGTTACTGTTTAACCCTTAAACCCCCGCCTTAACAGAGCACATTTTCTCCAGTTTTAGCCAAACCTAAAAGCTTTCTTGACTGGAGAGTTTACAGCCTATAGGCCAGTGTAACGCTTCATTTGAAAGCGAAGACCTGCAAAACTCATCTAAGCTTCATCCTTGTTTTTGCGGTCACGTTTGTGATGTTCATTTCATTCATTTATTTCAGACAATGGCACAGAAAGTACAAGGCAGACAAAATATAGTTAAGTCATATAGTGCAATTCTACCTGAAAGTGAGTGGGAAGAAGATTATTCTTATTTAATCCCACCCCCAGTTCCCCATTCAGTGATTAATACATTGAGCTTCACTGTTCCTTTGTTCAATGATTATTATACAAATGTTATATCATGGTGGCGTTACCACTGTTAACAATTTATACCAACAATGGAAGGAGAATGAACAATACCAACGATGGTGATGTTTATGTCACCTTGGCATTTCGTTTTTTTTAGTGTAATGTAACTGATCAAGCCACAAAAATGTGACCAAAACATGTCAGAAAAGCAACGAAAACCTAAAAGGATGAAAATGTGACAATCATAACGAGGAAGAAGCTTGGATGAGTTTTCAAGGTCTTGGCTTTCAAGTGAGGCGTTACACTGGCCTATAGCCTGTGAACTCCAGTCGAGAAGCTTTTCGATTTGGGTAAAGCCTGAGCTGGAGAAAATGAACTCAGTTAAGGCGGGGATTAAGAGGTTAATTATTTTAAAGGAAGAACAAACGCAAATAGAACATCCACAGTTGTTACGTTTTGTCTGTATTGAAGCCACAGACTCTCCTATATTAATCTTGTGGCAAACCTTTTGGGTGACTTAGTTTAAAAAAAGTAAAATTTTTGTCCTACATGTGATGGGCCTATACTTAACTTTTTTCTGGGGGAGCAAAATGTATCCTTCAGTATATTGTTAAAGCAGACATCTAATTTATAAAACCTTTTTTTATCGATCATGGAGTAGCAGGCTTTGAAATGCTGTTCACATTCATGATAGGCCTGTAATTACAGAAATATTAATCATTAAATCATTTCGAAAAATTAACATTGACCTTTCCTGTGTAACTTGCTCTATATAGATTAGACGGGATAACCAACCCTTATTTATCAACATCATCTCAAGCGTGCAAGTGAAGAATGCAATTGGGTGTGATCATTTCCCAGGTAACTCCTGTCTGGTTCGTCTGCATACTCGTGACTTTACAGATTTAATTAATCAATTTTGTCTTTTAAAAATGGAGCCGAGGTATGATAAAGCTATTTGAAGGACGCTGACACACCTTGAGTTTGTTCACGACAGCGACATTGATTTATTGAAGTTTGAGTGATGACTGATCCAGAATAAGCATTTTCTCTTTGTATTACCACAATGCGATACAATAAAAGAAACTGAGCGTGAATTTTTAATAGATCGTTGTGCCTTTATTTTTCTAAAACATTTCTAACAGTACAAATCTTCAGAAGAAATAGTTATATTAGCATGTTTCACTACTTTCAGGGAAACTGTCATAGTAATGTAAAGTTTAATTGACAAAGATGCTGCACAATTAGATGTAGTTGATTATTTTCTCACCACCTTTTGCTTTTACATTATAATCATGGAGAACAAAACAAAGACACGTAATATTCTGACTGTGCCATACATTTGGGTTGTTGCCGTCTGATTGTTGGCCTGTGAATTGCTTAAGTCAGGATATACTGCATTTTTGAGAGTATTTGTCTATGCGGCACAAAGCCTTTCCCCATCTGGGCAGTAAAGCCTCCATCAGCAGTTTGTTTCTGTGTCTATCCCGCGCACACCCTCTGACCTTGGGCTGGGTATATAAGAACTGTCCCTGGATGCTAAAAGTCTATCCTCTCTCTAAAGACTGCTGTAATATTGCTGAAAGATATCATCTACATTGATTTTTTTTTTTTCTGGCTGAGTATTGTATAGGAATAAGTTTGGACCACAACCAACGACATAAAGAATCTCCATTTTGGTGGGCTTGAAAACGGGGGGGGAATTGGGTTCAGGGCTTTTAATGTAATGCTTAGATTTGCAGACTTGGCTATTTGCTACAAAGGTATAAAAGTAAAGCAATTTCAATTATCTCTCAGCCCCGTGCTACAAGGTGTTTATAGCTCTTTATTTGTGCCCGTCAGCTGTTTGCTTTTGGTGCTTGGGACAGAGGAGAGTGGAGTCAGCGTGTCCTGCTTTGAGCCTCCCTTTGGATAAAGCTGTCACCTGCTGCAACCTGCAGTTAACTGTAATAGATCGGTTCCTCCCGCGCCTCGCACTCGCGACTGAAATTGTTAGTTTGAGGACGTTTCTTTTGTTGGTCACACACCTGGTGGACGATATAATTTCGGAGCTGGCTGTAGCAGAAGGTGATGGTTACTGAAAGTGAGTGACCTAACGGGGTTTCTGCCGGGCAGTAAAAGTATTACTAATAAATTTCAGGGGCATAAGAAAAAATGTTGGAGACAGTGTGGTCACTCAATAGCCAATCACTCTCACATCTTTTGGACATGTAAACATTTAATACCATTCTGGGATAGTATCTTTAAGCTAACGGATGACATCACTAAGGAGCCCAAGATCTTCCTATTGGGTCTGCTACCCAAAGAAGTATTCCCAAAAAAGGACAGATACCTCTTTAAAATTCTGATGATTGCATCGAAAAAGGCTATAACAAGAAATTGGCTTAACATTGATCCTCCCGAGCAGAGCAAGTGCTAGAGATTATTGAAGATATAGATTCGATGGAGAGACTGACTTACTTTCTACGATTAAGAGGACATGTTTTTATACAACGTTGGTCTAAATGGCATGAATATAAGCAAAGGCTTGAAGTCTCTGTTTAAACCAGTCTGTCATTTATATTTTTAATATTCTCTTGAACAGTGCCCCATATTGTTCTGTATGTTTGTTATTAAGAAAAATACAAATAAAAAGTATAAAAGTCATCGTTAAATAGTTGTACCAAAGTCAAGGCCGTTAATCATCATTTTGCTCCACTACATTGCCTGACCAAAAGACAAAGTTGCCACAAATAAAAGCGATTGTGCTTTACAGTTACAGGGGCCTCCAGTGTCTGCGTACATTGGTGTATGAATGGGTGACTGCTTCCTTGCTGTAAAGCGCTTTGGGCCTAATGAAAGTATGAAAGCGCTATATAAGTTGAGACCATTTACAATTTACAGCCTGGTCATTCAGAATATTCAGATAGTCCGCTCATTTTTTGTGCACTTAGTGTTGCTGAACCTAGACCTGACCAGCTGCAACAACTCCAGATCATAACAGTGAAGTCCCAGGTGGCGACTTTTTATTTTGGTCAGGCAGTGCATATTGAGTTGGTCAAAAATACAAAGGTTTTGCTTTTTGTTTTTCTTCTCATTCACAATAACGATCTGGCCAAGATGCATTACAGGCAGTACAAGGAATAGAAACACATTTTACAAAACACACATACTGCATAACAACATGGTATATTCAACAACATGTGCACAGATCCTGGAATATTGTAGAAATTGAGTTTTGAAAGCAGTTAACACAAATGAAGCAGATAATTGAAATGAAAGTTGACCAAAGGATGTGAGTGACCTAATTGCCCAGTAAGTCCAGTTTTTTTTTAAATTAAAATTTCCCTTCATTCCTGTGTTTGAATGAATGTTTACAAATTTTAAGGAAAGTAATATGCTTATTTGTGTTTGTAGCATAAAACAGAATATTATAATTGCATTATAAAGCAATACATTTTACTTGCTGATACTTGTATAACCCTGATAAAATTGATACTTTACCCGGAGCAACTCAATCAACATATCGGTATGAAAAAGCATAGCAAATAAGGTCAAGTGAGCGCCTCAAATGTATGACATCTGGTTTGAATTGTTCAGTCCAAACAGTTTCTGCGCCATCAGGAAGTCTGTATGTCAGTCTCCGGTGTCGTTGCTCTGCCTTTTCTTGACAATACTTTCGTTTTTTCTGCCAAGACTCGCCAGACATGTTTCAGTTTAACATTATCCGCGAAATATGTTTTTGATTCTCGATTTTTGGAAGCCTTTTGTGTCAAAGGGGATTCTGCCTGGGTGTGTCTGGAGAAATTGAATCCTTTGTAACGTTTTGCAGCCTTTGAACCATTCTTGAGTTACAGCTGAAAAGGTTTACAGAGCTGGCAGTTGCAATATAGTGTAATGCTCCTCCAATTTTCACTAATGACGGCTCCTACAGCCACAGCGCCATCTGTCAGGGTATAGTGTGGTCATTGGGAAGTATGTCAAGGGGCTTCCAATCACCGTCTTTGGTCACTGTGCTTCTAAACTCGCTATAGGCGATGCTGTTGTTGCCATGATTACGCTGTGCTGCCTACATTGACTGGCCTATTTAGTACTGTAGTTTGTTGAACAGCACATTATATCGCCAAATTGTCTTCATCGCCTTCAATCAAAGTTTCTTTCACTTCACAAGAACACCTGACAGACCAAAGTGCTGTACATAAAAACACAAGCATCAACATTGAATGACATAAAATATAAAAACATTGGCAAAACGATAGTTGACGCACTATCCATATCGACACATGTCTGTTTACACATTTTTTGCCAATGCACCCGAAAACTATAAGGAGCCAGCTTTGTCCCGCAAACGTTAATCATCTGATGATTTTGAGACATTTTATTGAATAGGGATTAAAAACACTTCTTAAAGAGGGGGTATTATGTAAAATCGACTTTTTCAAGCTTTATATCATGTTATTATGTCATTCCCTCATTAAACACATGCCTGGAGTGTTGCCTTGGCTCATTCACATATTTTTGAGTAATCAGTAAAAACTTAGACTGCAGCCATTTTAGGTGTAGCTATGCCTCAGTCCTCCTAGGAACGCCCCCACCTCCTGGAGACGCCTCTGGACCTTTCGTCACCAGCCAAGCCACCAACCACTGCTCCTCAGCTCAGCAGAGCCGCCTCCCCGCACAGTAGTGTTGTTTAGATGCCACAGCAGTGTGCTGAAGGGGGCGTGTCGGAAAGCTTCTTAAAGAGACAGAGGCCTATTTCAAGACGTTCAGTACAGCCATTTTGAGAGAGCAATTTTATTCAAGGCAGTTATTTTAATTTACTGCATATACAGACCAACAGAAGGTTACGTCATCATTGTAGTATGCTATAGACTGGTGCTATGTGATTGAAAAAAGCATAATACCCCCTCTTTAAAGGTGCATTATGGAACTTTTTATGGATTTAGATTTATTTATTTAATAAGGGACAGTACACATTTAATCAACATTTTACAATGTAAATATGCCCGAGTTAGCAGAAAAAACACATTTTCATCGGTAGTCCCTTTGGCAGATGTCAAAGCCAGCTTAAGAAAGACAGAATTAAAATCAGACAGCAATTTACAAAACACAATATAGTTATATACATACATAGTACATAAAATGAGCCAAGTATACATTTTCAATATAACTAGTGCTCACATCGCAAGTTGTAGTGACCCAGTGGCTGTATGAGTGGTCAGCATGGCACCTTTTACTTTCACAATGGTGGATCAATTGTTTGGAAGGTTTTATTGCTGACAGGCCCGCTCAACCTACAAAATAATTGATCCTGGAGCGTCCTAGAGACTACCACGGTAATGGAAAGTAAAGGTGCCATGCTGACCACTCACTCATACAGCCACTGGGTCACTACAAGGTCAAATTCACACATCAACTTTTTTTTTTCTCGCATAAAAAGTTGCATAATGCACCTTTTTTAAAGTATTCCAGAAATAAGGAAATGTCACTTCCTTATACAATGTCCCCAATTTTCTCACATATCGTGTAGCAAGTTTTTTTTAACTTGCGATTTACTATAAAACCCACTTCTTACACCATTTCAGCACATTCCACTGAGCAAGACATGTCGATACTTTTTGTCCTCAAAGATAAACGTATTTCAGACCATTAGCTTGACTTGCAGGCTCACGAAGTTTGAATTATTTAATACTTTTTTTTTTTTTTAAGCTAAGTTTTTGCTTGTGATCTGAGAAAAAGAGCAGGGATTTTATTATTCTGGCTGCTTGCATAATTGTAGAATTTCTGTAGCTTGATCAGATCCCTAGATGGATATAAAAAGCACTCATGTCTGGAGATGGACTTTACTGTCTGATGCAAATTGTGACAACTAGTATGATTATACGGGCCATGAGGCAGTAGACGTGTTCACTCTGAGCGGAGATAGTGCCCCTGACGGCCAATTAGAACGGGAACGCTATGGCGGTTTTCTGCAGTGTGAAACCGTTTTGATCTAGCTCTCCCCTCCGCTCGCTGTCGTTTTGAGGCATCAGCGAATTTTGCAACAACTCTTTCAGAAACTCGACTGGATAACGGGTCATTATCCAACCGTGGCTGTGGGAAAATATATCTCAATTGGATCAGGTTGAAGGAAAGGGGAAGTTGAGCATTTGCTAAAAAGCCGGACCGAGAATGATGTCAAGTTGCAAATCAAGCCAATAAGCAACACACTTCTAGTAGCTTAATGGTCTAATGACTTAACATGAACTCGGTTGTCAGATCAGACTTGTAGGTCTTGTACTTGTACTGCAAAATCCGTAACTGCATCCTGCCATAGGAGCCTCCAGCGCATCATAAGAGCAGGTGCACCTCCAGCCTGTGTTCAGGACATTAACTCTACAGAATCACATCCATCACACAGTCTCCTCAACTCTCCTCGAACCCTTTCCCTTAACCCCACAAACCATTATTGTGACTTGAGGATACGTTCTTCTTGTGTCGTATCCCGTAAAACGCCACAGCCATAAAGACTTGCAGCCACATCATTAGTCACAACCTTCCTCCGTCCTTTTTAAACATTGATAAGTTGCAACACCATTCCAGCCAATACATCTTCTCTTAACACATCTCGTTACTAAAATTAAAACACATTAGCGCGTACCCGGCTTCCGACACGCACTTTTTCATTCCCGTCGGACCTTGCGGGGCTTTACGTCTCCCCCCCCCATCTCCCCATCGCTTTTTCTGATCCCAATCTGGACTAGATTAATGCGCCCACCCGACCAGCCAAGAGGGATTTTCGGGAGATGCTTCACAATCCTTTTATATCTCTGCTCCTCTCTCCATCTACAATGGCAGTAAGGGGATTAAATCATCAATGTTGTAGCAAGTAGCGGTAGCGGGTTGGTGGGGCTGCATCTTTGGCTAAAAAAAGGGATTTGTCTTCCAGTAGCTCCACTACCCACTTACTTTTAAAATCCATGGCACGTAGCCCTGAATACGTTATGCGCCGCGTGCTTCTGAGGCAATCGACTCAGACAGTTTTGGAGACTTATAAAACTGGTAGACTTGATGAAATGTTTTTTTGATAGGACACCGCCGACCAAAACAACCGGGCTAAGTACGCAAGAGTCTTTTTTTTTTTTCTTTTGTTTTTGGAGAAGCTTTAGCAAAGAAAGATGCAAACTTGAGCGTCTACGGCAGCAAGATCGGGCAAAGTGGCTTGTTGCTAGGCTACAATGCCCATTCTCTTTAACTCTATGAGCTTTGGTAACCGAGTGGCACCTCCTTATTATCCTCGCGACGTCTCAATGTTTCTCCTTCTCCCTCTCTAGCCTGTGACAAATTCCCCGTGTCGCGTTTATTATGATTCCTCAGTGGCGACCTCCGAACATGCTGTATCCTGTTTTTTTTGGCGGAGGAATGTGATGAGATATTAAGGTTTTTCAAGAGCTGCTGTAGAAAGGGAGGCGCGCGTTCCCTTGGGGGAGAGTGGCGTGCCTTCTTGTAACGGCGGTTGTAAACAGAGGCAGCACGTTGTGAAAGCCGCATGGTGTAAAGTGGCGGGGTGTAACTTGTAGTTGTACGGGAAAAAAATGGAACATCAGCTTTTATTTTCGCAATATGTCTCCAAAATATTGTTGTAGCAGAAAAGGCTGACACTAAATCCATAACAACTGTGTATTTTTAAACTCTTATTGACCAAGATTTACACTTTTTTTTTTTTTTTTTTTTTTTTTTTTTTTGCAAACACTGCCTAGGTCATGATTTTTGTATCGCTTTAGCTTTGTTTTGCCACATTTTGATAAGAAAAAATCTCCAATGAGGGTACTTGAGTCATCTTCTGTACTCAATAAATGTGAGTACAGAAGATGACTCGAGTACCCTCATTGAAGATTACACAGAGATAAGATAAAATGTTAAAGAGGGGTATTATGCTTTTTCAATCACATAGCACCAGTCTATAGCATACTACAATGATGACGTAACCTTCTGTTGGTCTGTATATGCAGTAAATTAAAATAACTGCCTTGAATAAAATTGCTCTCTCATAATGCCTGTACTGACCGTCTTGAAATAGGCCTCTGTCTCTTTAAGAAGCTTTCCGACACGCCCCTTCAGCACACTGCTGTGGCATCTAAACAACACTACTGTGCGGGGAGGGGGCTCTGCTGAGCTGAGGAGCAGTGGTTGGTGGCTTGGCTGGTGACGAAAGGTCCAGAGGCGTCTCCAGGAGGTGGGGGCGTTCCTAGGAGGACTGAGGCATAGCTACACCTAAAATGGCTGCCGTCTAAGTTTTTACTGATTACTCAAAAATATGTGAATGAGCCAAGGCAACACTCCAGGCATGTGTTTAATGAGGGAATGACATAATGACATGATATAAAGCTTGAAAAAGTCGATTTTACATAATACCCCCCTTTTAAAGGTTTGGCTGTAAGATTTGTAAACGAATTTGGAGAGGGCAAGCCATACAGTATAAAGCCCACTGTCCGTCTCAATACTAGACTCAGCCTTGGACATTTTGAACTCTGAAAAGCACAAAGTCGCCTTGAAATCTTTTGAGAAATCTATTATTGATGCAGCCAACAGAGAGAAAGCTGGAGAGAAAGCTTCTTTGCTCTATATAGAGAAGTAAAGGCAAATAGATGCGGCAGAGCTCATGATAAAACTCTTATCTGATTAAATATTAACCTTCAGTCATCTTTGCTACTTCTTTCTCGCAACAAATTTCAAACTCCCAATGCCAAAACTTCAGCACTGCCTTCCCCTTACCTTCTTTTTAACCTCGCTTCACCCCGTACACTGATATCACGTCTATTTTAAACTTCCCAACCTCAAATAACATCATCCCCATTCTTTTTATTTGCGCTTTCCGAGCTTCCCTCATTTTTCCGATTGCCTCGTGCTGTGCGTATATATTCCTAGTCAGCACATGTCGCTTGATGTGGTCTCCATCCAAACCTCGCCTGTCAGCTTTTCCGTCCATTTGGTGAACCGCGTCGCCAGCACTAAACCAACATCCACACAGCAGCGATCGATTGCACAGCGATGGTTTCATTGGACCAGGTTTGATGTCGGCAGCGGTCATGCTTGCGAAGTATTTTCCAAACGGTCACTCGTTTTAAAAAGTAGATGCTTGCACTTTTTTCTGTTTGATGCATCGACGCCGAAACAGCACTTGAAAAGTTATAGCCTCACAGAAGCGGGTAGAGGATTAAAAAGGTCAAAAATTGTATTAGGAAAAGTAAGGACATTGTGGTGACTTAAAGCGCCGGACAGGCTCTTGTTGCTCTGAGTAAGACCATGAGTGACCACATCCAGACGTAAAAATCTAATACTATTAATAATGCCTTACATTAGTATGTGTTTTAAGAGCTAGACAAGCTTCTCAAAGTAAAATCAGTCATTTCCTCTCCACACTCTGAGCTTTGGTTTTGCATATAATCATCAGAAAGACCCGACTGTGAAAAACAAAATATGAGCACCCCTGAAATAATAACACATTCACAAGCTAGTGTTATCCAACTATAATTGGCAGCTGTCATTAAGTCGCACTTAAATTTTAAGTTGCAAAAACATGACAAAATGAATATCTCAATACAAACGATCATACATATGGAAATTGCTTTGTTGCTCAAAAAGATAATTGTCTTGAATAAATTACAAAAGTGCAGAGAAAGCACATTTTGAGAGATAACGCATCATGCATATTTTATTTTTTAGTAGCGGTTTTTGCAACTTTCTAATTGGTCTTCTTGACATACTCGACTTTGCAAATTTGCATATCAAAAATCGTATTGCCGATATTTTGCCCATTTAGTTCTAATCGCAATTCACAAAAAATCTGTAGCTTATTCTAGATTTGAATTCCTCTGGAGTTGTCGAGTCTCTAAAAGCCTGTTTGGTGGTTATTGTTTGCAGTGTGTCGCCATGGTTACTGACCTTCAGGCAATGGCATTGAAAACTACCTATATGCGTTAGCGTCCTAGCATCAGCCTGCATCCCTGGTCTGTGTCTCTGTTGGTGCGCAGAGCCCACCTGGTCAGCCCCGGCTCAGTGCACTCAGTCTAATGTGAGCTGACACAGCAGCTCCAGCGGACAGCTGCTCCCAGGAAGTAAAGCAGCCACGCTCCGTCTGACCTCACTGTCACAGCGCATGCTAAACATAGCTCTCTTGTTGTTGTTAACAGCGTGTGTCTTTTGACTGGAGCTGGAAAAAGCATTCAATTATGGTTTGGAAAACATTGAATTAAATTATGACGAAATGACGATAGATCTCTCATTTTGTTAAATCAAGGGTATGCAAGATTTTTTTAAACACTACCTCCATCCATCAGTCATCAGGTATGAGGTAAACCTGTTAAAATCTGATACAGGCACAAACATGATGTAAAAGTTTGTCAATTATCCAGCAAGGAGAATACGCTCCGCTATTGGGACTGCCATATCTTTTGGCTACAACCAGTTTGGTAAAGAACAAGAAACTCTCCTGCTTCCCCAGTCCCAGCACCTGTCCCTAGTAACGTCCTAAAATGGCTGACTGAATGCTCGAGCTTCTTACGTGTCAAGTGTTCACATATAGTGAAACTTTTCATTGCGATCACGTTCAGCTTAACCCCAGTTCAGTGCCTTTTTTTTTTCTAAACCATGAAAGAACATCATACAAACATTATCTGTAAAAGCACTTGGACAGTGTGTTTTATCCATTGACCTTTATACTCTATAATGGTCATAATAATCTCGAGCTTTGCGAATCTAAATTGACAACAATATTGGCTTGTTATGGGTATGCTAGTGCCTGCATGCAAACAATACAGGCCATAGAATATACTATTTTTTACTTCTAATATTGTGTGAGCATACATTCAGGGTTTCCTTGGGGTATTAAAACACAATAAGTCATTGAAGTGAATCGTGCCAAATGCAAGGCCTTAAATGTCATTAAAAAGCATTAAATTGGATCCAAACTGGCATTAAATCTAGATCTCATGGTAAAATTTGTCATCATTTTCCAAAAGTTCAGCGAGAATATCAAAACTGTGATCTAAAACGTGTTCAGCTGCAGTTTCCCTGTTTGTCCAATTCTTTTATCTGTTTAATGAAATGTTTAGAAATCTTTAGAAATGAATATGTGCCCATTTTTTTCTTTGTTTGTGGCATTAAAATGTAGTATTTGGGCATTAAAATGGCAGTAAATTTGACTTCCATCTGGCCTGTATTTCAAACCCTGACTTTAGTTTTAGCGTGCTGCGATAACGCCTGCGAGCACAATGTGTTAAATGACATCTCCGCATCATAAAAAACGAGGATATGCAACTTGGCGAGCGGACTATTGGGTGGCGCTGGGTTTATAGCAGCGTGATTGCTTCCATTACAGGCTTTGCAATGTGTGTGTATAAGCTGGTCAGACTGGTGTGGTGCAGTAACCATCTGTCCTTTAATGCAACATGTACATTTAGAGTGTACTGTAGTTACATGAGTGTGTGTGTCAGCCTAGACCACACTAATAAACCTAAGGGCCACAGAGCTGTCGGCCTGTTTAAAAGGATAAAGAGTAGCACTCGGCAACATGACATTTAGAGGCTGCTGGACTACGAAAGTGATCCATCATGCCGTTATCTGAAATGTAAAGTTTATAAGGTCTTCAACTCGTATAACGCTGCGCTCGTAAGTTTGTAAATGTTAGAGTGTTAAGAGTGAAGGCAGTAAAGATCGCCCTGTTCCTGTACTAGTCTCGGAGCGATTTCAAGCAAGAGCAGACACTTTGGGGAATGTTCGGCATCTCTGTTGAAACGGAAGAACTGAAAGAAGGAAGAAAAAAAAAGCAAAATCTCTCTGTGAACCAACCGGTAATGGAGGAGGCGATATTGACGTGCGAGGGCAGACGTTTTGCTCAAGGATACAACGATGTGGTGTTTGACAAGGGCTGAAAGAATAATCGAGCGAGAAATGTCAATTGGAGAAAAGAGAATTCCTCAACAGAGCACACATTTCAATTGAATGTGTATGTGGTTCTTAGTAGAGACATTTCCCCCCCCCATGATATATCAACCTTTTACACCTGACTTGATTGATAATGTTCGGGCACGGCATAAGAGATCCCGTGAGTTACTGCGTTTATGTGTTTTCAGGATTGGCTGCGTGCCATTGGCTCAGACACGCGCTGCAGACACTTGGAAGATTAAGATTAAAATGTTTTGCTGCTGCTGCGTCTTGTAAGGAGATTTTATGAAGGGGCTATAAATAGTGTAGAAACTACTCCCCATACCTGTTTGCGTGTCTTCGACCTGACTTCATCGGAACTCCAAAGAATAAATGTGCAAACTTCAAAGTACAAACAAATTTACAGTATTATATATTTATCAGTGAGAAATGTCATACTATACAAAATTAGCCCTGACTACAAATTTGCTTGACTAAAATATTCCGTCATTTTCGTCAATGTGTCTTTTTGCTGAAATAAAATGAGACCCAAATGCGACTTCAGACTAATAGTATTATATAATGTAAAATGTTGTTGAATAAGCATTAATTAAAGGCACACTGCGTAACATTTTGGACTATACTGTTGCCACAAAACGTGCTCTTAATGACCAGGTCGACACAGAAAATGCTTTTACTGCAGTGGGTAATTAAAGAAGGGATTTGGATGAGAACATATAACCTGTTTTAAATCTCAAATTCTGCTGCCTTTAGTCAACATCTCCATGGAGATGAGCTGGAGACGTACCCACACCCGGTAAAGTTAGTCATGTCTTAGGAGAGGTGAGCCGCTCACAGCAAAAGCACATGTTTGTTTGTTCATTTATGAGGTATTTTTTAATTATGAAAATGTCTGTCATAATATAAACGTGTCTACGATGCCGTCGGATGGTTCCCGCAACTCCCCGGCTATTTTGCCGTCACATATGTTTGATATGGACGTACTGTATCTAACACGCCAATCCGATACTATTTGATACCCGTGATTATAAACTCCACTATCCTTAAGGTTAGGGCTAAGGTTAGGGTTAGTTTGTAAACTCCACTATCCTTAAGGTTAGGGCTAAGGTAAGGTTAGTTTGTAAACTCCATTATCCTTAAGGTTAGGGCTAAGGTAAGGTTAGTTTATAAACTCCACTATCCTTAAGGTTAGGGCTAAGGTAAGGTTCGTTTGTAAACTCCACTATCCTTAAGGTTAGGGCTAAGGTAAGGTTAGCTTGTGAACTCCGCGTCGGAATGGCGGGGTGTCATAAGGAGACGGCAAAATAGCAAAAAGAGTTTGTAGCCGTCGGACGGTTCTATAGACACTACCTAAAATAAATGCTTGTATTTCAATTTTATTTATTAGGTAAATTTCTATGCAGTGTGACATCAAAAACAACCCAATAACAGTAATTTGAACAGACTTGATTGTATACTTTTTCTGTACATACTGTAAATAATAAAAGAAATGTTTCTGGGAAAGACCCGCCACTGAAAAAAACAGTTTGGCGGCGACCCACTTTTGGGTCCCGACCCACCAGTTGAGAACCACTGTTTTTAGACCAAAACACGACTAAATGAAAAGAAGAGAATAAATCATCAAACCTTCCAATCAAAGTTTGAAAGAGCCTCATATCATTTAAATTCACTACCATAAGAACAGGTCTGTGCTTTGTTTATGTGGGAGAAGCTCCATGAAGCAGAGGACCTTGATTATATATGATTATAAGAATTATAAATGCAGAGTTGACCACATTAATCTTAGATTTAGTCAACTAAATCTGCATGCAATATTAGTCAAATGAAACTAGACTAAAACCTGACATGTCAAAATCAATACTGCTTGTGGTAATAGAAAACTAGGGATGTCAAGATTAACCGGTTTTACGATTACCATGATTATAAAAGGACGAGGTAGGTTATTCGTAAGAATTTTGGAAGCCACGGTTTACGCTCGTGCGTCACGCTGACGCACGAGCTACTGCACGCCATAAACGGCGCGTAAACTCACCGATAGTTGAGCAAGGCAGAAGGACGCTCTCCTCCAGTGTTGTATCCACCCAAAACGATTGAAGTCAGCAGAGTGGGACCTCTTTACGATCCAAAGATGACAATGGACATCCGTTATGCAAACCCTGTCAGAAACTTGCAGCAAAAGGCGCTGATATCGGCTACGTCGAATATAAACAACATCTTGGAGATAATCCTTTGTTGTAAATGTCCAGGTCAAGGTAACGAACTGCATAATTTCCAAAAAAGTTGTCCACATGTTCAGAAATAGCCACAACTGGCTCAGGATGTAAACACAAAGCTAACGCGCTCCGCTCTGCTTCAGCGTAACAGAAAGGAAAGTGAAACCGCGCACATGTGGAAATCAGCTGTTCAAAAGAGTCTCCTTAGTCATTTTGTAAACACGTTTCATTCTCTGTTCATCAAAACATCTGACAAATAATTAAGCAGCAGCAGAACTTTTGAGAACATGAAACCTAGCCTAGCTTGTGGCCTAATAATATATAGTAAAATAATTATGATAATTATAAAGTAGTAAAGTTGACATTATTTTGTATTATTCAACGAAGGCCTATTTTTTAATGCAAAACAATCTTAAAGCATTTTTCATTTTTAGAAACAGTGAATGTTTACAAGTATTAAAAGCTTTTTAAAGACAAAACCTAATATCAGTTCTTTCCTTTCATTTGGTCGATAATCGTAAAATCGCAATAAATGTGTCTCAAAAAATTGAAATCGTGACACCCCTAAAACCAACTAAGTTCTGCAGATCCCCAGTAGTGATTCCAATGTATTTACTTGGTGCGCCAGAATTGCGTAATTCTTAATTTCAGTCATTTTAATTGATCCATACATCATTCCAGTGTAGCCTACAGTCAGTATTTTAAGATTATAGGGATGTTTTGTAGGAACTGGGTAATAAACGTCACAAAATTAGCAAAATCTAGTAAAATGTGTCACTTTACTGCAATTTTCAGTATGTAATTTGAATATTGAGTTCTTTGCTTCAGCGCTGCACATTGTGTTCTCTGGTTTGGAACATGGTCCATGTGTTTAATGTTGCCGTTGGTTATAAATGATTCAAGGCCATGATTCATTAATATTGTGAAAGAACACGGCGCACATTTGGTTTAATCATTCTATGTTATCAGCTGTGTTAAAGATAGCTATGCATTATGGATGTAAGGACTCTGATAATGAGAGCGCCGCAATCCCTTTGAAAGTTAGTTTCTTTCAAGTAAATGACTGCAACTTTGCTGGGATTGAAGATTGGACGATTGTTTATTACATTATCACACCGAAAGAAACCTCTTCGGTAATCCATATCTTGGAAGATTCTGAAGTATTGTTTTTTTTCCTATTTTCCTGAATATGACTTGTGCAATTATGCTAGAAGGTCGATGATATCCACCTTTTTAAGGACAGAACAAATGCCCAGATGTAGAAAACAATCTCCCATAGTCTCGTTCATCCTATAGCACAAACCGACATACACAGTCTAGACTTGCCTTGAGCCACGGCTAACCTCGTCTAATGACCCCTTAAACAATCCTGCGCCTCACTGTGTCCATAGCCTTGATTCCTGTAGGCGAACACTGTACCTTTCTTCTAATGGGTCCTTGCTCATGAAGGGTACAAAATGACTAATGCCGTCCTATTGCGTTAGCCTCAGCATCTCAGCCCTGTCAGAGCAAGTCAAAGCACATCTCTCGTTGGAGTCCTCAGTGCTGTGATGAGATAACTGCTACTGCGGACAGCTCTTACGTAACGATGTCTGTGCGGCAATTACTGGGCTAATAGTCTTTCAGGGTGGACGTTTGGTCATTTTTACATTGATGCACCACTAAATTATTACCTCAATATCAAGTGACGCAATATCCATATCGTAAGAAGCCGTGTATCGCAAAATCGGTCTTCCATCGGACTAAATCTTTGGAAAAATGTATAGAAAATAACATGATATTCAAGACATTCGATTATTGCAAGTTTGTTCTCATTGTACAGCCCTAAGAACAAGATTTAGGACGGCATGAACAAACAATCGGTAAGGTTGTTACAAAATCATGCTCAGGTTAGTCGTTTCTGTAAAATGCAAATGCTCCTGAGTAGGGGTGGGGCATATCGTATCGCATATCGTTATATGCGTTTTTGATATCGTTGTCATTTTTGAAATCGTTGTGGACACGATATAATTTATGTTGCGCTCAGCTCCATCAGAGCAGCATAAACACTGACTGTAGAACACGGGAGCAGGTGCTTAAACAGTGAAATGAAATGAAGGATGTAAACTGCTTGAGTAGATCGTATTTGCGAGAATTAGTATGCCGTTAAAAAAAAAGAAAGAATAAAATATCACTGAATTAATCTTCCCAATAGACGTAAGGCTGGGATTTTGAAGTAGTTTGTCCATTGTCAGTTATATCGTCAAATATATCGTTATCGTGATATTTCTTTTTTATATCGTGATACAGATTTTTGGCCATATCGCCCTGCCCTACTCCTGAGCATGTTTGAAAAGTGTGCTATGAACTCACTGTATCTTCTTTTAAAAACATGTATTGCAAATCTAATTATGAAACCTCAATGAAAAAGCACATAACTTCAAAGTGTATTGCTAGTGAAAACTAGTGCCTTTTGAAATTGTTATCTGTGTTTGGCAGTGGTAACCTTCTGTAACCATCTGTAAAGAAAGAGGAAAAAAAAAAGTATATATGTGTATAAATAACTTAATGATCGCCTTTTTCACTTGCTTTGTATTAGTCATCGTGTACATGAAATGAGACAGTTGTTGTTGTTGTTTCCTTTCAGTTGCGTTTCCTTTCCGTTCCGTTAAATTCTATTAACTTTTATACGGACATTTCTAGAGGTGCTTTTGGGTGTGGTCCGTGTTGAAACGACCGCTCTGGTGGGTTGTAGGTTCTCTTATGCCGGTGGGGCAGTATGATGTTGCTTAATGTAGGCTTGATATTGTAAATATAACAGGCAAAGTTGGGTCACGGAGGGGTACGTTGTGTGTGTGCATGCTGTGTTCCTGCTCTTGTGTCTTGTACTTTGTAAAATGCTCCCTGTACTAGTGTGATTTGATCAATTGTTTTTATTTAAATGATGTCGGGGGTGGGCGCTTATAAGCTTTTGCTTCAGCCCACTCCTTTTGAGCAGAATTTTTAACTGCTCAAATAAACTACTAAACTAAACTAAGGTATAGGATATCGGAGCCGATACTGAACAATAATACAATATTGTGTATCTGCTACAAATCCGATCCGAACCGATACCAGTTTTGGCTCTCAACGCTAAAAACATAACTTTTACCACCTAAATCTAAGTGAATATGGGCATGCTGCATATCATTGGAAAGCCGCGGTTAGCATCAGTATGCTAAAGCTATCTAACATGCTAATGCTATCGAAAACTAATCAAGGCTGGGACAGAAACTAACATAGAAATACCTAAAGTAGCCTAATAAAATAAAATCCACCACTGCTGAAGCAAAGTGTTTGTATTTTAGTTTAAGTAATAACTGATCTAACATATTTGTAATGATCAGATCACATCATGTTGTGATCTGTCGTTTATATTAATGTAACCTAAAGTCATATATACCCAGGGATATTTAGTGTAGAAAAGTCCAGTGATCCTTGTTAAATGTTTAGAGTTTATCAGTAGACGTAACTGATAATTGATCCGTAATGTCATGACAATAAAATATGCCTTTTTTTTCCTTTTTTTTTAAATCTTAAAATGAAGAAAAGAGTCAATTCAATTTTTCACTCAGTGAAAACCACTCTTAAGAAAGTGGTATCAGTAAATATTTGGTATTGGCAGATACTCAAAACCCAGTATCGGTAGCAAAAAAGCTGGATTGGTGCATCTCTAGTATCAACTGTCGACTTGCAGACAATAACAAATGTTTAAAGTCCTTTCTCTAGAATGCACAAAATACTGTCATCACAGAAGATCACTGGGGAAGTAACTAGAGCTTTTGCTGCCAGTTGGACTCCCTTATTACGTCAGAGGGTTTCCACTGTGTACTTAGACGTCGTTAAACTCGCTGTTTTGACTGCACAGGTGTGGAAATGTTCCTTCACCTGCTGCCACACGGGTTTTTGTCTTCTTAAACCCTCCCGGCCGGGGATCACTGCAGCTCATCGAACGGTTGGAATACTTCATACAGTTTTGTTTGCATTCGGGAAACCACCATCCTTATAAATGCCTACTAAGTCACATTGTTGACACTTTGGGAGAGGCCCGCCGTCGACTGACAGCCCATAAGAGCATTTAAATCTTGGGGAATTGCACAAGTCGACGCACGTGTGGAGATATCGGGCTTAGACATACCTAACCCACAGCCAAAGTATTCCAGCTCCTAGATTAAGCGCATAGCCACAAGTCAATTCATGCCTTCTACTTTTTTTCCCCTGTTAATCATTTGCATTTGAGTGAAATCGGAGCCGTTTTAAATTCTTGTAAACAAACCCGATGATGTCACTTGAAAGGTTGGGGGAAGTTTTTCACAGATCTTGCAAACCCAAGCCGCACTCACATGGCCTTGTCTATAAAGTTGTAAGGACGCTGGAGGTGAATAGGGAAAATGAATGAAACGTCAATTTAGAGCTATCATTTTGTTGAAAGTTTTCCCTGATTTCTGACATAAATGTGTTCAACACTCAGCATTTCTTGTGGTAATGAGGCCTTTTTATGATGTCTCTATAAATCAAACTACGAAACTATGAGGCTGGAACATCTGGAGTAGGCGCTGCTTCGATGTGAGATATTGTCCCCAGAGTGTGGTAAAAATGCATTTTTGGGAAACAGCCTTGGAAGTTAAATTGCATAGATCAGATGGTGGGCAAACTCGAGATAAAAAAAAAAATGAGGAAAAATGTAAATAAATGTACTGACGATAAATATTTAGCCTGTCATTTTTTGGACGATAAGTCGATAATTATCGTGACAATCTGTGAATGATAAGTTGATCAAATTAGTCAAAATGTATCTTTGTTTCCACATGAAAGGGTATAAGGATATTTGTCCAAAGAAAAACTTTACCTGCCGTGTGTATACCCTTAATGATTGGTTTGCAGGGTTATACTTATGCTCCTCTGTGGTTAGCGCCAAAACGCTAGCTGCCATAGACGCCTCTTACATAAGCACACACAACCTTTGCCAACTCAGCAGATCCCGTCAATGGAGAGGAAGGTCTATGCAAATGAGCAGTTGCCATGGGATTTTGTGTGGCGTAGCCGTGGTAACCGCAAAGGCACGGGGGCTGGAGGGGGGGGGGGGGTGGTCCTGTCTCCACTGTGCCCTCTTTGTTGACACTGCAGCGGGCCGCGGGTAACGTGAGGTGAGGCCAGCCACCTCTTTCATTAAGCCTCTTCTGCAAAGCCTGCGCGGAGCGGGCGCCGTGGGGTTTGGAGCTGATCAAATCCACATGTTTTGAGGCAGCGCGTCTTGTGCATCTGTTATCTGACGAGATAAAAGAACGAGTCGGGATTTTACAAATGCCTTTATTGCGCAACGAGATCATGCTCTGATCGGTTTGTTTTTTAATGGTTGGTCTGCATTTTTTCCTTTTGAAATTATTTCTCATTGAGGCTTATGTGAAGAAGCCATGATCAATAGTTGATATCTAGATTTATTTTTTTGCCTTAATTTAGTGCATTATCAGCTAGAGCTGTACAATTCATAATCAGTTTATTTATTATTATTTGACTTTAACCATGAAAGTCCCATTGAGATTGGGAATCTCTTTTTCAGGGGAGTCCTGGCACTAGAGGGGAACCTATTGTACATATTTTTAGTAGTAGGGCAAACCAGAGTACCCAGAGGAAACCTATGCAGGCATGGAGAGAACATGGTCCTGTTCCTAGTAGTTTTGTTTTGACACATTTGAATGTACAGTGTTGAAATAGTTTAGTAAAAAAAATTGCTTTGTATCATTTATTTTATTTGGTCAGGGCAGTGCATGTCCCGACCATGTATGTCATGCAACATACATGGGTCTCATGCATGTAAACACGCCACACCGGATTGTAGCCTTGGGCTAATTTGCATCCATTGTCCCCCATGCGCACTCTCAAACACACTCTTATTCATCCTGGCCTATTGTACATGTTTTTAGTGGTAGGAGTACCCGGAGGAAACCTACGGGGAGAACATGCAAACTCCACACAGAAAGGCCCCGTCCAGGTGGGAATCGATCCCGGACCTTCTAGCTGTGAAGCAAGAGCGCTAATGGCCGTGCTACCATGCCGCCATTGAAATATTCCAAGATTATTATTGAATAACACCAAGTTGTTTCATAATGTGAAGCACTGTGGTTTCCCACAGGCTTCCAGAGGTCCAGGTTCAAGAGTGGGTCACATGCAGAGAATTCCCAGACGGGTCAATTTGGTTTTTACACATTTACTCCATTAGTTCAGTTCTGTTCAGTTCAGTAAATGTATTTCAACCTTCACATGGTACAACACACAGAACAATATTAACACTGACTGATACACAGCATGGTTTGAAAATAGGATGGCCTGCAAGAGTATCGTTACTTAAAACGATTTGACTCTAGAAGTAAACAAGCACTCAAACTGCTTGTCGCGAAAGTGCGATTGATGTTTTAGTGTTGACGAAAAATGATGTGATCATTGCGATACTTCCAAAGAATACACCAAATTTGATTAAATAAATAAGCCACATGTTTTAAGTACGTGCTCCGTGACAAAACTACTCGAGTACATGTATTTTAAACGGGGTCAATAAAAGTCCATGAACCTGACTTTGTAATTGGCTCACCAGTGGCTAGGAAACCGGTCGCTTTAATCATACTTTTTTTTTTTCATTGCTCCGACAAAATACACCTAATCTTTTCTTGCTTCTGTGGCCCCTAACACATGGCGGCTAATCAAGTGCGTGGTCCAAACATGCTTTGATTTTTATGGGATTAAACCCTAGTGTCTGCCAGATTACCATACTTACGGCCTAATAAAAAGATTAAGGTCGCGGGACGCCGGCCTCCTAAGTGATCCAACTGCACGTTCAGCTCCTGCGATGTTTGCAACAGAAACAAGTTCGTCGCCGGTTGTCACGCCCCATCTGAACCGAGTCGACATGTCCGCGCTAAATCCCGGGCCGGCCATATGTGCGTAATCGCTGACACGCTCCCAACATCACACAGAGGCGTGGACAAGGGAGAAAACTAAGCTATAAATACAACTTACTGTGTCATGTCATTGGCTGCATTCACGTCATCTGATTTGTAACCAATGGAGATTTTAACGCGTAAAAAACAATCAATCATGACAGATTACAGGAACATTTACAACTTGTATGGTCTGTTCACATGAATTCAACCTTTTGTCTCGCACTTAAGCTGTTCAAACAGGGAAATCAATGGCGAGACATGAGGGACTCTGGATTCAATAAAGCCTTAGTACATTAAAGCGTCCCACCTGACCTCAGCGCAACAATAAATGACTCCTGTGGACGTAATTACGGTCTGTAAATACACCAGCGACGATGGCGTGATTTTATTAAACATGCCGTTATATTAAATTAGCATCCATCTGTTTGATACGCGAGGCTTAATTAATTTGGACAGAAAAACTAGTGGGTCTCGGGGGATGGAGAGTAGATTATTCTCTAAATGTTTGTGCCAATTCAAAGAGGATGCATTCATTTGCTGTATATTTGGCTCTCTTTTGGTGTGTAAGTCATGCCAACTCCATAACAAGGTCCTGGGTTCAATTTCAGGACTATAGCCGTCCTGTGTCTCCTCTCGGTAAAGCCTTCTAACCATGTAGTTAAGACCTCTACGAACATGTTCTGAAATGAGATGAGATTCTTGAGTATTGGAGTTGGATATATCTTTCAAAACCCCCAGCAGCCCTACCTTTCGTTTTTGTGTGACATTACTATTGACTTAAAGGTGCATTGTGCAACTTTTTATGTGGAAGAAAAAGTTGATATTTGTGTGTATTTGAGCTTATACTGACCCAGTGGCTGTATGAGTGGTCAGCATGGCGCCTTTACTTTCCATCACAGTGGTCTCTAGGACGCCCCAGGATCAATTGGTTGGAAGGTTTTCACTGCTGACGAAGCCTCTCACCAGAAAATCTACAAAACAATTGATCCTGGAGCGTCCTAGAAACCACTGTGATGGAAAGTAAAGGCAAGGCAAGTTTATTTGTAGAGCACAATTCATACACAAGGCAATTCAAAGTGCTTCACAGTTGCAGAAAAAATTACAAGAAAACAGATAAAATCAATCAAAAAACATCAACATAAAGTTAATCAATGACAGTAAAAGGCAAGAGTGCAGATAAAATACTTTCAGTTTTCATATGCACGGGTAAAAAGAGCTGTTTTCAGCCTGGATTTGAACATTGTCAGAGTTGAGGCCTGTCTCACATCCTCATGAAGACTGTTCCAGGTTTTAGCTGCATGAAACTGAAACGCAGCCTCACCGTGTTTATTATTGACTCTGGGAACCACCAGGAGACCCCTCCCTGAAGTTCTCAGGGCCCGAGATGGTTCATACGGCTCCAAAGGCGCCATGCTGACCACTCATACAGCCACTGGGTCACTATAAGCTCAAATACGCACAAATCAACTTTTATTTTCGCATAAAAAGTTGCATAGTGCAGCTTTTAACCTGCAGCTAAAAAAAAAGCTAATTCTATTGTCAAAAACGCATGATATTTTAAACATTTAAAGGGGGGTATTATGTAAAATCGACTTTTTCAAGCTTTATATCATGTTATTATGTCATTCCCTCATTAAACACATGCCTGGAGTGTTGCCTTGGCTCATTCACATATTTTTGAGAATCAGTAAAAACTTAGACGGCAGCCATTTTAGGTGTAGCTATGCCTTAGTCCTCCTAGGAACGCCCCCCACCTCCTGGAGACGCCTCTGGACCTTTTGTCACCAACCAAGCCACCAATCACTGCTCCTCAGCTCAGCAGAGCCCCCTCCCCACACAGTAGTGTTGTTTAAATGCCACAGCAGTGTGCTGAAGGGGGCGTGTCGGAAAGCTTCTTAAAGAGACAGAGGCCTATTTCAAGGCGTTCAGTACAGCCATTTTGAGAGAGCAATTTTATTCAAGGCAGTTATTTTAATTTACTGCATATACAGACCAACAGAAGGTTACGTCATCATTGTAGTATGCTATAGACTGGTGCTATGTGATTTGAAAAAAGCATAATACCCCCTCTTTAAAATATCTACGCTCTGGAGCAGCAGTTAACGTCTCATTCTTTACAGCGCGGACTCGTCTGTAGCTCATTTTGCTCAAGGTCCAGCGTTGACCCGCAGCCAATCACCTGCCTCCGATCGACAGGCCGCCCACGCTTCATCTCTCACACGGCTGAACAATATTTCTGTCACTGACGAGGAGCGCTCAGGGCGACATCTCTAAATCTCCCGCAACCTTTTTCATGTTTTGACCCGGACCGCGCCCCGTGGGCTCTGCGGCTTCATAAAGTGCAAGTGTTGACTGTAAATCAAGCTGAACTGTCTTTATGGTGACACCAATGTCTTTTAAGGCTGCGGAAGAGTCAATTCTTTCAGTGTTTAGAGGTTATGGCTGTAACTAGAAGGCATGATCTTAAAGAGGGCACCAGGGCAAAACTACCTCTGCTACTACGTACTACGGCTGGACGATATGGCAATGCAATTTTATAAACAGTGGATTTGTTTTTTCCCCAAAAAAATGGAGCCAGAGCTCAAACAAAAAATGAAAAGGAGTGATCACTGTTGTTGTTTGGTGTTTTCATGGGATATTCTGGTGAATGGTGGACAAACAGCTGATGTATCCAGGCAAGTTGAGCTTTTTAAATTGGATTTGTAACAGCGAAGGGTAAGGGAAGCGTAGCTCTTTTCATGAATATTGTTTTCTCTCATCATGGAAATACTATTATTTATGTAACACATTTAAATTGCCTACCAAAGCCACAGATGTGACATTTCGATCGCCCGTATGCTTTCCACCCCAGTAGCCTACCCAATCTTCCATTCTACTCATCTAAACTCCCAAACTAGGTGCTGTTACTGACACCTGAAAAATAGGTCTGTCACGATAACAAAATCTAAAGTCGATATTTTGAGGCAGGAAACTATCGCGGTAAACAATATTATTGAAGACCTTATAATACCACGGTAACGAAAGCTAAAGCTTAAAGGGACTAGATGCAAGTTGGTCATTTTATACTCACTACTCCCACCTCAGGTCTTAAGTGTAACTGCAGTCTTTATATTAAGCATGTGCATGACGGCAACTTTTTGAATGACCGTGCAGGATTTTAGAGGCAGTTGTGGTGAACAGGTCTGGGCTCATTCTACACATTAGGACATGGCTGAAACATGTAGGGGGAGGAAAATACTTACTTTAACATCTTTGAACTCCGTAGTAGTCCCTTTTTGAAAAAGCTCTGTTCGAAATGTACTTGACCTTATAATATTCCACAATGAACATGAAATACAATGAGACACAACTTGCTTTGGGTAAAACATAAAGTATTACATTAGAGAAATGGGGGGAATGGTTTATCTGCCATTTATTGAAGTCGATATAGTAATTATTGTGACAGCCCTACCTGACAATTACAAAGTCCCGTGACGATTGTTGAGATTGACATAAGTTAAGTTTGCAATTTTGATTTAAATTTAAATTAATTGCCCAGCCCTAATACTTTCCTCTAGCCTTCCTATTAGCGCTGCTGCTGAAATCTTAGTTCATTCTGTTGCAGTAGACAGACAGAAAGTGTAAACACCATCATCCTCATCAAAGTTTCATCTCTTTGTATCCCGATATCACACAGCCGTGTTTTAAAAGTTACTCACTCTCTCTCTCTCTCTCTCTCTCACTCTGCTTCACTTTTGACTTTGCCACTTTGCTCTCAGCGTGGCTTCTCTTTTCAAGCAGAAAGAGCCACTGTGCGCACAGTTCACATGCACATGAAAAAGCATGCTCTCCCCCCCCAGTCCCCTCCTCGCGGCGCACAGAACGAGGTGAGTCTTGTCAGATGGGGTTAGCCTCCCTCCAGCTGACGAGCCAGGGTTGCCTTTGAAGGCCTTCCAGGACCCTGCATATTCGACGTGCTCCGGTTGCCAGGTTGGGCCATTGTCGCTCATTAATGCAGCATGGGTGCCCACTTACAACTCGCTCCTCTCAGAGTTCCTGCGGTCGTGGTCGTGACTGAGCCCTGGCCAGCTGAGCACACAGAAATATTCATGTGTTTAGAAAGATGAGGCGTAACTTTTATCTGTGTCATATAGAAAAAGATATTTCTGTACAAATTGCATCAAATTAGCATACTGCGACCTACAGTACATGTACCTACTGTATTGTGACCAGTAAGCCTGTCATGATAATTACTAAAATTGCTTTAAATAAATGGCCGACAAATATACTGATGATAAATATTGAGCCCTGAATTATTTATATTCTTGCCTTATTTTGCGTTACCAGAACCTACCAGAAACTCTCAAAACAAGGCCTCGTGACCAGCCCTATGGAGAAACACACCCTAATTGATGGCGATCTTTGCAGATTTGGGACTTTTATTCAATCCATACAATGCCTGGCCATGACAAAACACCCTCAACATCTGGATCTGGGTTTGCTGCAGTTGGTCGGGTCTAGGTTCAGCAAAGAATGAGGTGAGAAGAATATGTCGGGACCGGCATGAGACCATCAGTTTCAGTTTAGCCAGAGAGTCCAGACCTTAACACCAGTGAGAATCATTGGGATGTGGTGGAAAAGGCTTAACACTGTGCTCCAACTTTCACCATCATCAATTTGAAGGGGAAAAAATAGAAACATTAACGCAAGAACAGACTGAAATGAACCCTGTGACTCATTGCAGTAGCTTATTGAAGTGCCACAGTGCTCAAAGCTAAAGGTTTTGTCTTCAACGAAGGTACTTGAGTCATCTTCTGTACTTGGTAGTTGAGGTCTCCAAACGTTTCGCCTCTCATCCAAAAGGCTTCGTCAGTGAACAAGGTTTCCCTCAGCAAGCAGCGTAGATAAAGACCAGTTGGGAGGAGTTGGCTCCTCCCCTCTAATAACAGCTACTCTCACCTGTGGGTAAACACCTTTGAAGTAGAGCGTCTGTAACGACCTGCTCCCCCCAGTATCGGTCAGCCCTGTCCTGTTCATGGCTGATCACTGCTAATTACCTGCCTATTGTTCTATTGTTAGCTGAGGTATCGTCTTCTTGGACTGGCCGTGCTCTGTCCGTTTTCCCCGAAGCAGATTGGAGTAAAAAGCAGAAAGATTAAATCTTAGTCCACCATTTCGGTTCATGGAGGGATTTTCTTTTCTGACAAAAATAGCTTCTTTTACTCCTCTTTCAAACCAACGTTCTTCTTTAGCTAGAATTTTGACCTCCCCGTCCTCAAAAGAGTGATTGGAGGCTTTAAGGTGAAGGTGCACAGCCGACTGAGGGCCGCTTGTGCTTTCTCTTCGGTGTTGATAAAGTCTCTTCTGTAAGACTTGTTTGGTTTCTCCAATATAATGTTCTTTGCATTCTTCTTCTTTGCATCGAATAGAATAAACCAAATTGCTTTGTTTGTGGCTCGGCGTTTTGTCTTTGGGATGAACTAATTTTGTCTCAGTGTGTTCACAGGTTTGTGGTACACTGGAATCCTGTGCTGTTTAAAGATTCTCTGGAGTTTCTCTGATACCCCGGCTACATACGGCACTGCAACTCCCTTTCTTCTGGGTTCTGTAGTCTGTCTGTCCTGCTCTTTGGGTCTTCTTGCCCTTTGTGCTCTAGTGAAGGACCAGTTAGGATAGCCACAGTCTGAGAGGGCTCTCTGGACATGTTGCTCCTCTTTGGTCTTTCCTTCTGCACTGGTAGGCACCTCTTTAGCTCTATGTCTGAGGTTTTGTGTTGACTTTTTTTGGTGGTGTATCAATCTTGTCTTGTACTGTTAAAATGCAAAGGGGTAGTACAGTACTTAAAATGGAAGCTGATGCAACCTTGTGTTAGTACTGTCATGGTTCAATGTAATTCCAATAGGACATTTGTATTCATGCAGCGGTTTCTCTTTCTCCTCTCCTTCCTTTTTATGTTGTTATATCTCCAGGTCTCGCTGGGTCATTTCAACATGATTCATAGAGCTGTAACTGGGTGTTGCTACACTATAAAGAATGAAAAATCCCATCCCCTACTTCCACTGTGTTTACATTGCTCCTTCTGCTTTACAACATCTTGAAGTAGTTGACCCAGTCTTCCTCCTTGAGCATACACTTGGCGTACAGCGATTTCCATAGATGTTTTTTTTTTTTAAATCTTGCTTCTCTTCTACTCCCACCCTCGCCCTACATACACACCAGCCTATTGTACACCAGCTGCTATAGAAATCCTTTGCATATGCAGTTGTTTCATCACTCCCCCCCTATCCAGAATATCCCTTGTCTTTAGCTACAACACCACTGCGAATAGAAGATGAAAGAAAAGCGATCTCCGAGGAGCTCCGGGCTTTAAAACAGCCATGGGATTGCAAAAAGAACAAAAAAAACATAAGGGGTCTCCAAGCCACATAGCCATAGCATTTTGACTTTGATGTTGGGGGAGAATCTTGGAATCATTGTAATGATCCTGCTGCAAAGGAAAAAGGCAACAGAGCCAATACAAATGTGCACCAGTGGGGTCTCTTTGTCCCAATTTCCATTTTGTGTTTTGCCAGTTTCATGGTCGGTATCAAGTCCCACTGGAAGGATAAGCCTGTGTGTAGCTACACATAAGAGCATAAAACATTGAGTCCTTCATAAGAATAGGGCGGCAGTAGCTCAGATGGTACTGGACATTAGGGTTACAATTTTCTTCAACTTCATCCTCCGATACATTATTTGCCGCAGTTGTTCTTTCATTTGTAAACCTTGACTATGCCCAACTTTCCTCCCTATAGAGTTCGGGAAATTCCACAGTTACCATGGAGATGCGCCATCTTTGCAGCTGTTAGCATACATTTCCATTGACTAACGTTAGCTAAAAACAGTATAAAAAGTGGAGAAAAAAAGCCGTGGAAGAACTCCGTTACTGCTGGTAAATACATCTAACATACTGTGGCGTCAAAGTGTTTTAATGTGAACAATAACTCCAGTATTTTAACTTTTAAAATCTCCATTAGTTTACAAATGCTGCTAATCCCATAATGCATAGCGATATGACATCACATTCCCGAACTCTATTGACCCTTTAATTGTTTGTAAATATTCCGCGAGCTTGGCTGGAGGCAGGAAGCTAGATTCCTATCTATAAGTGTGACGTCACGACTTCCGCTTCCGGGTCCTAGCAGACGGGCAAATATGCGAGGAAAAAAAACATAAAAGACTCTTAAAAACAACCATCAATATTTCTGAAACTCAACGGAGAGTTACAGAAGCTACTTATTGCTCAGACTCATTAGCCAAAAATTCCGCACCTACTGCTAAAAAGTAATATTTACTAAAGTCGCCACTTCCGGGTTTAGCGTAGCTGCTGCGCCGTTAGCATTTTTCTCCGCTAACCCGGATGTAGCGATTTTGGTAAATATTACTTTTATAGCAGTAGGTTGAGTTTCAGAAATATTGATTGTGGTAATAAAGAGTTTTTTTGTAGTTTCGCGCACATCTGTGGACCCGGAAGTAGAGCTTAACACTTAACATACGTATTTCCATTGTAGCTGTTGTCATAGTAACGATAAACAAATGTCTAACTGTTTTTGGAAATATCAGATAAACCTTATTTTATCGTCTCAAATGTCATTCCTCTCGTTCTTGCACCTTAAGCCACAACAGGACCACATTTTTCAGTTGTAGTTTTACTTTAATCTTATTATCTCTTGATCACTTCTTGCCTCCAGCTGATGTCACTGATGATGTAAGCGGTTAAAGGGTCTATAAGAATACATAAGCGATTCAAAATGGAGTCCTCCCGCGCAGCCCCGTATAGCTTTAGTGTCTTTGCTGATTCACACTCCGATTCACAGACTCTCAGGGCGCATCATGTCACATCCCCTCTTCAGTGCTGATGCCGTGAGAACATGGAGAGGACGGCTCGACACCAATCTCCCATGACGCTACACACACTCTGTTGGGGACATTGGGTTTTTTGGGGACATTACCTTGACTCGCATTTATGCTCTGGAGACTGACTTCGACTTTGCTGCTCGCCACGTTAACCTTAACCAGACTGAACCCATATCAGAATTTTATGAGGCGCACAATGTATCGTACATTATCATTATCACAATATTGGGTCATGCAAGATGTCACGATATATTGCAGAATCGCTGAGGGGTTGGTTCCATCGTTTAAAAATGTGTATACTGTAAGTTCAGTTGTCATAAATTTTCCTCATTTATTTACAATTTATTCCGTGTTTTAAAACTGGTTTAACTATTTTAAGTCATGCTTTGATGGAAAAAAGAAAACAATTACCAAGAACAATTTATAAAAAACATTTTAAAACTATGTATTTTCCTCCCCTTACATGTTCCAACAACTGCCACTAAAATCCTGCACTGTCAATCAAAAAGTTAATCCGGGTCCGAAGTGCTGTCATGCACGAGCTTAATATAGAGAATGCAGTTGCGCGTACGACCTGAGGTGGCAGTAGTGAGTATAAAATGACCAACTTGCATCTAGTCCCTTTTAAAAGTTGAGAAAGTCCTATATTTTACATTTTAACCTCCTTACCCCCCGCCTTAACCTTAGCCTATAAGCCAGTGTAACGCCTCCATTTGAAAGCTAAGACCTACAAACCTGATCTAAACAGAGCTTTTCCCTTGCCCTCGCACTGTTGCTGTGTTGTCGTCAGGGTTTATTTTATTTTTTTTTTTAAATCACTTTTTCATTGCATTTTTGTCAATTTTTTGTGACTTTTCTTTGTCGCGTTTCTGCAGCATTTTTGTCACGGTCGCATTTTTTATTTTATTTTTTACTTTTTTGTCAAATTTTTTTTCACATTTCTGGTAAATCTTTTCATCATTTACGTCTCATTTTCGTCGCTTTTTCACAAAGCTGGCTCAAATGTGCTGGGTACAGGTGGGGGTTAAGAGGTAGGTAAGATTCCCAGAGAACACAGTTTCGAGCTCTATTGCCCACCTGTGGTCTCCGACGCCCCAAGGACCTGCTGACAAGGCTCCCAGAAGTCTGAACAGTTTAAGTCCCCGTGTGACTCGGTAAACATGTCATGAGCCGAGGTGCCCACGGAGACTACATTCATCGTTCTGTCTTTCGCACCTTACTCCGGGGGAACCAGCCGAAGAGAGCACTCAGCCAGTTACACACTCCCCTGATACCCCCCCACCCATCTCTGCCCCATACTGCTTCTACCCACGGGCTCTCACGTCACATCCTACACATCATATGCACGGGGATGGCATGGCAGAGTTAGAACCATCAGATGTAACACAGCTGATGCCCTCACAGTAACATTTTAAAGAGGGGGTATTATGCTTTTTCAATCACATAGCACCAGTCTATAGCATACTACAATGATGACGTAACCTTCTGTTGGTCTGTATATGCAGTAAATTAAAATAACTGCCTTAAATAAAATTGCTCTCTCAAAATGGCTGTACTGAACGTCTTGAAATAGGCCTCTGTCTCTTTAAGAAGCTTTCCGACACGCCTCCTTCAGCACACTACTGTGGCATCTAAACAACAGTACTGTGCGGGAGGGGGCTCTGCTGAGCTGAGGAGCAGTGGTTGGTGGCTTGGCTGGTGACGAAAGGTCCAGAGGCATCTCCAGGAAGTGGGGGCGTTCCTAGGAGGACTGAGGCATAGCTACACCTAAAATGGCTGCCATCTAAGTTTTTACTGATTACTCAAAATATGTGAATGAGCCAAGGCAACACTCCAGGCATGTGTTTAATGAGGGAATGACATAATAACATGATATAAAGCTTGAAAAAGTCGATTTACATAATACCCCCCTTTAAGGTTTGAGCTAATCATTTTACCATCTCTAACCATTTTGCACAACTGGCTATTTTTGGCGGCTTAATGAGAATTTGTCTATGAAACTTTCCACTCAGACCTTCCGTATCCTACAGCACGTTTTTTCTATTTTTATCCACCCGTAGCTCCTGGGAGACGATTAATAATTCGCCTTTGCATAACTTGAATGGAATCTCAAGGGCTGATAACGAGAGGGCGATTGTGGGCAGGAGGATGCAGAAACGCCTTTGTAAGCGATAAAACCGGAAAACAACGTGAAGATGGAGCGAGGTTGAGGCTGAGGGAGAGTTTGAGTACACACGCATATCCGATCCAGTTTTGTTTCTATTGCACGTTCTATATGCAAAATCAGCACAAAAGCAATTAAACATTTAGACAACTAAATATATAAGAACAAGTGTTATGGAAATGATACAAGGACGAATACAATAGTGATGTGACATTTTATATCAAGCCACTTAAAGACCCTATACCTGGAGGAAGTAACTTTAATTATAAAATATTAATTGTGGTCCAAACTTATTCCTAGCTGGCCTAATATACTGTAGGTGAAACTCGGAAAATTAGAATATCGTTAAAAAGTGCATTCATTTTTGTTGTTCAATTTAAACTGTGAAACTATGATGGACTCATTACATGCAAAGTGAGATATGTATAGCCTATATTTGTTATAATTTTGATTATTATGGCTCAGCTTGTAAAAAACCCAAATAAAATATCTCATAAATTTAACATGTCACTTTGCATGTAATGAGTCGATATCATTAGTTTATTACAGTTGAATTACAGAACTAAATGAACGATATTCTAATCTTCACAGGGACGAGTTTATAGTCACTTTTCAGGGTCACTTTTACAAATAAGCTTGATACAAATGCTGCATAATTAGATGCACAGTGCTTTTTCCCGCCCTCCATAAATGCCTGTGTTTACAATAAAGGAGGCCACTACGAGCAAAAACATCAGGTATAATGCATCAAACAATTTCTAATAAACTAAACCGCCGCCTTTATGAAAAAAAAACAACAAGCTAAATTAAATTAAGATTGGGGGGAAAAAAGCCATAGACCACGGCAAGGCTCAATAAAAGCCAAAGATTAAATCATACAGTCGTAGCAGAACTGATATGTTGGGACAGAGTGTGTGTGTGTGTGGTGGTGATTTTGGTTTTTGAAGGGAGAAGGCGACACAGACAGAGGAGCCTCAGCGCGTCACCATGCATCACATCAGCAACGTCTTGACCTATTTACCCAGGCCCCGCCCACTCAAGTCCACTTCAGCGCCGCCCCCGTACCACTCGTTGTGTAAATGCGGAAAGTTGGAAGATGCTGAGGTTGATGGAGAAAATATAAACAACAATTCGACATGATGCTGTATCCACCGGTTAGATCTACTGTATAAAACATCCTTGTTCGCCATTGGTTACTTGTCTTCTGGTCATATTGCGCATTCGTATTACGTCCTCTTATTCATAAACTTGACGATGAGGTGTTTCTCAGTCATGTCCGTGTTGTCTTAATGCAGCAGCAATGGCCAAAGCCCGAGGAGTCTTGATTGTAATCGGCTTGAGCAGTGTTGAGGGGTCAGGCCTCGCGGCAGATGAGTGGGGATTAGAGGGTTACAAGGCGGGGAGGAGGGGCGAGATTAGTTGGCGCTCGCTCCGACTGTCCAACCCGGAGTTTAGCAAGTCAACCGTCTGCACTCCCCCTGTTAAAGGTCAAACGAAAGACGTATAAATAGTGCCCAGACTCTGTCATTGGACCTCTACGGCGTGGTCCAACTCGGGTCAGAGCTCAGATTTGCTGTTGCTTATCGAAATTTAATCAACCTCTACTCAATCGTCATGGGACTTTATAATCGTCAGCTTTTTAGCCATTTATACAGGCAAACTGGGGGAAGGAAGATTTTTGTGTTACTAGACGGAAGCATTTAAATTTGAGCTGCAGTTTGTATGAAAGGTCTCATGAATCAGCTATATGTGTTATTGTTTAGAATGAAATAATAGGAGAAAACTTTGCTCATGAATTACTTAAGGCTTAGGAGATGAGGGAAAATCCCAGCGTTCATGAATGAAAAATAATCATTGCCATTGCCAGGATAAAATAAAAATTTCGGTTCATCATTGCCTGATTAAGGACTCGGGGCTGAAACGTTGATTTTATCCCATTAAACAAATGTTGCAAGGCTGGCAGTGTGTGTGGAATTATAATTTTTCATTAGTGTGAAATAATAAAATCGAATTGAAAATTGAGATCGAAGATTTTCGTGACATTTTTTGCCATATTGTCCGGCCTTACAATAAATATTTTATTACCATGGCGACAGTTGCCAAAGTTTTTGTCAACTAACCCGACGTACACTTGCATTCGGTTCATATTAAGCTCATTTCGTTGAGAGGACGAACTTTCAGCTGGGCATTTGTAACCTGTCCAATCAAAAATGTAGCTAAACAACAAGTAAGTAACTTTTAAATTAGGGCTGCACAATGTATCGCAATAAATATCGTATCGCGATATTGGGTGAGGCGATATCCGTATCACTAAAGTCTTCATCGGACTGAGATTGACACCATTTACTTGCAAACTCAGACAAAAAATTCACGGAGTTTAAATGTCTGAAAGTTCTATTAAAAGTTTTTGTTAAACATTTTCTAATTTAGTTAAATTTTAGTCTTGTTGTGGTGCTGATGTAGAGTTTTTTAAGTCTTGGTTTAACACAATTTGCTGAAAAACAATGGTTTAGAGAAAAATCGCAATAATATTATCGCGATATTGCGCAGCGGTATCGCAAGTTACTTCAATATCGTGCAGCCCAACTTTAAATAACAATTATTTCCCCGACAGCTCACAATATTTTATTTAGCATCTTGTATCTCCTTCCTGTGTCTTATTTCACAAATCAACAAAAGGAAAACACAATTGTCTCTTCAGCTCATGCTCCTTGCAGGTAGCAGAAGAAGTGTGTCTCGACTCTTGTTTGTGCTTTGATCTGTCTGTAAATTAATCATGCGTCTTTAGATAACCGGCTCTGCATCACCGACCGTGGCGGCTCTTCCCTGTCCCCAGTTTGAACTCACTCTTGTGTACACACAACGCCGCCTTATCAGGATCAACAATGCGGTTTTGAAGCCTCAGTGGAGCAATTAGGCATGGGGTTTCTCTCTGTCTGGCACATACGAAGCAGAAATGTGTTTACTGCGCGGTTCAAAAATATGGGATTTGTGGACATCCATTAGGGAAGGTAGTGTGAAAAGAGGCGTGTGGAGTTCAAAGGTGGGTCAAATGCAGCTTATCCGGGGAGGAATGTTTGGAGGTTTGACCCGGGACATGAACCTGTTCAGAAGGAAGTTCAATGGAGTTGACGTTATAGCAGACCGCTAATGCGCATTTATGTCAATTTGTACCTCATAATATTAACAGAGATTGAACAAAGAACCAAAACTGTATTTATAATATGCACTTTAAATGCAACAAAGTGCAAACCGTAAAAAACCATACCATTCAAAATGTCTCCTAACCATCCAATTGGTTACATGAATATCAAGACATTTGTAAGGCCTGTAGTGTTTAATCTCTTAACCTCCACCTGAACCGAGCACATTTTCTCCAGTTTGGCTTTACCCAAATTTAAAAGCAAAAAAAGTGGCAAAAGAGCAATAACAACGTGCTGGAAAAGCAACTATATCACAATAAAAAAAGTGATGACAGAAGCTCAGAAAAGGCAACAAAAACATGACATAAAAGCATTTCAAAAAGAGAAGAATACAATAAAAACACTTTCAAAATGTGACAAAAACCTGCCGGAAAAGCAACAATAACACAACAAAAACATGACTAAAGAGTGATGGAAAAGCGGCAACAACAAAAAATCAACAAGGATGACCAAAAGGTGACAAATATATGCTTGATGATGATGTATCAGTTTTATATAGCGCTTTTTTGGACACTCATAGACGCTTTACATTGCACTATTCATTCATTCCATACTTAGTGGTGGAAAGCTACTATTGTAGCCACAGCTGCCCTGGGGTAAACTGACGGAAGCGAGGCAAACAGTCTGTGCCATCGGCCCCTCCGACCAGCACCAACCACTCACTCACTCACTCACTCACTCACTCACTACATTCGCTAGGCTTCCTGGTGTTGCCAAATAGTCTCCCATCCAAGAACCAACCAGGCCCTTTCCTGCTTAGCTTCCAAGGTCTGACGGAATAGGACATAGCAAAGGTGGTATGGCCACCTTAACAAATGCGACAAAATGCAGCGATCAAAAAGTTACGATCAGTTTTGTAGGTCTTAGCTTTCAAATGAAGCTTTTGGATTTGGGTAAAACTGAACTGGAGAAAATGCGCTCGGTTAAGGCAGAGGTTAATTTAATGTTTGTGGTTTGGTGCAAGGTTATAGTGGCCCCCTGTCACTATTGTGCTTCTTTTTGCATACTTCAAACGGAAATACCATGTAATCAATCCTGGCTCCTGCTCCCAACTATAATCACATTCTACGAACTTAAACAACAGACATGTTTTTCGTAAAAAAAAAAAATAAAATCCTCCAATGTTGTTTCCGTTGTGCCATTTGCGTCTGACATTTGTGTTCGGGGACCCGGGGGAAGCAGCATGCCCTCCCTGTACCGCAGTGGACCGCCGCCTGTTTTCTGCGCGGTGTCTTTGAAATGCAAATCCGCTCACCTCAGTTGCTTTGTGTGTCTGTCTCCTCCAGATCCCTCCTCCAACTACATCAGGCAGCTGGAGACCAAAGTGCGCATCCTGGAAGACGACAACAACAAACTCCTGTCGCAGGTGAGACCCCGCGAAATTCACTGTAAAACACAATGATCGGTGAAACTGCAGTAAAGTTGTGTATGAAGTAAAACAGTTTTAGCTCCATAAAGAACAGCTGCTTAAATGTAAATATTGTAGACAAAGATTTGCACGGAAAACAAAAATGTGGAAAATTTTTGGACTAACCTTTTTAAGAAACTATGCCATATACATTCCCTATATTCGACACAAACTTTCAATTAATCTCAATTTAGGAATTTACTTGTAGACTGTACTATTTAACAGTATAGGAAAAACAAAATCATGAAAGTTGCGTGTCTGGAGAAAGCTTATGAAGTAGCTTGGATAAGAGCTACTTTTAATAAGCCAGGAGTCTAATGTAGCCGAAGTCTGAGAAACTAATCAGCAAACGTAAGACAGGAAATTGAAAACTTTGAGACTTTATTTTATTTCTAAAAAGCCAATATTTGGGTGTATCTAGCTGTCTGCAGAAGTGCCGATTCTCTTCGACTCTTCCAGGAAGATGTTTGATTGCATGACTAAGGTTCACTCAAGCTTTCATTTTCTGTATGAATGCCAGACACACATTTACAAATTTAAACAATCAGTCAGATCGATTTTGTTTTAGTTTTTTTGTTTTTGTTTTAATGTGCTGTGTAAAGTGGACATATCTTGCATGTTGGGCTTAAAAATAGACTTTAAACCATTATTATGGGTGCCTCAGCATTGGTATTTTGGGTTTTTATCATTTGAAATTATGTGTTTGTAAGAATTAGACGTAACAATGGCGAGAGCTAGTGAAGGCTTTGACTGGGGCTCCTCCTGCTGGCAGCTGTAAGGATAACTTAAAAAAAAAAAAAAAAAAAAAAACTTCCAGTTTCGATTTACGGCGTGGTTTACAGTTTCAGCACGCCGTGATAAACACACTGTGGCTCAGAACCAATATAATGTTTAATAATGTGGAGGACTGTTTTAGGTTTAAACAATGACACAACTGCATCCAGGAAGTGCAGAACGAAACGCTCACACCGTAGAAGAAGAAACCGCTAAATTTAACACTCAAAACGTCATCACATGGTTCGATTTTGCATGATATGTCCACTTTAAATAGTTGAGCAAAGTATCGCAGTAACATCGATATATTAAGCAGTTTCTTTTACCTCACCCTGCAGTTCTGTATCCTGAATTGCCACCATCGACCGTACTCCCCTCCGGTCCCAAACATGCCACCCTCCATGAGGTTGCTGTGAGATAAAACGCTGGCATGCCCTCTCTGCGCACCAGCCTGTTGTTAGCAGAGAATGTGTTTATCCATGTTTAATTCATAGGGAGTCTGTTATAGCAGCACAACAGAGCAGAGATGTTCGGGCCCGGGGCGAACTGCAGGAGCGATACCAGAGATGATAGAACACACAGGCGCTATAAGTGGCAGTGACGGAGTGGAGCGTCGCTGCCAGAGATGACCTTTGGGTGACTTCACAAATGTAGATCGGAATTTGGGGGGATTTTTCTCTTTTGGATCAGCACACAGTTTTTAGTTTTTCATGTCAAATGTAATAAGAGTGCTCTTGATTCTGCTCATTGTGTCATTATTGGTTATTACTTTAATAACTTCAGTCATAATTTAGTCCTATTTTACAACTGGTTTAGCCCTACACATAAATTAGCCTGACTTAATTTGAAGTTTTGAAAACGTTTGAGACATTATTACAAAGATCCCATTTCTCATAGAGATCTTGCCCCCTCATAAGTGAATTAAAACAGGTTCATATGTAGGTGGTGAGTGTAGGCAGTAATTCCTGACAGACGGCTTCCTTTATTAGCCCTGGGGAGCTACAATTAGGTGATTCACGGAGCCTACAGTATGTGTCTCTGTGACATGCTGTAGTCCTATTCATCTCGGTATTACAACCAGTTATTACAGTGCACTGGCGAGTGTGGGTCTGTAATGCATTTGGATGTAAATGGTTGCAGTTCTGTTTATTTTTTCCCCTTCTCTCCATATAGGCCTGTAGCCGGTATAGCTTATCACAGATCCCCACCAAAAAGGTAACTGGTTTACATGTACTTTCCTCTCAGCTGCTCTCGGTGATGGAGACTTTCACTTTTCAAATTTCTGCTTCTGGCACAGAGTGGATGCAGTACGGCAAGACATGGACGCTGCAATGCAATAACAATAACTTATAATTATAGTGATAGTGATGCAGGCCTATCACTATAACAACACTGTATCGCCAACATATCGTTATCGCAATATTAGGTGAAGCATAATCCACAAGAAGCCCCCTGATGTTTCTAGCCTAAAATATAAAAAGGTTCACTACTAAGTTTACTAATTTGTCTTTTGTTTGTTTTTTTTAATATATAAAATGGTGTGTTTGCTTACATTTAGCAGACACGTGTGCTTCCTTTACTTGAATATAATTTGATAAATTTATCTAATTTACCCAATTATTCTATTATGTAGATCTGAAAGAAAAAAAACGGATATGTTACACCATTGTCTTGCTTAAATTGCCCCTATACTAATCGTATTACCAAGACCTCATCACAAACATAGAAACCCAGTATAAACCTGTGTATAAACCTGTAGCGGTTATTGCATTCCCATGTAGCGCTGTCGCTCCACTCGCTCTGTTAGCATGCGCACAGCTGAGTAAAAAGTGGCTGTTTCTTGAATGTGGCTGAACTTGGCAACAAAACCTTCTTGTTCCTGTTCTTGGGGACATTTCTATTTCCGCTGCGGTGGGCGCCACAGGTTATCCCGGGTGGACCGATGTTTCGCGCTGCATAAACTGACAGGCTCTTGTCTTGTTGGGGCTAAATAATTGAAGACGCTGCACAGGCGACACTGGTCGATCTCCATCCATTATGCATGAACTGCCAATCAGTGTCTGAAAGTGGCTGCGCGATGTTTCTCCTCTGCTCTAAATGGGATCTTGGGTCAGACTTTCTCTAAAATTGTCATGGCGGATTTATAACAATGTGTCCGACAGCAATTCACAACTTTGTATGACTTGTTTTTTTACGTTTTATAAAAGAGGAAAAGAAGTGTTTTTAGCTCTTAGTTGACCGACTGAATGGATTACTCACACCCGGTCACCTGCACAAATGTAACAGAACACAACTTACAGGGGGGGTATTATGTAAAATCGACTTTTTAAAGCTTTTTATCATGTTATTATGTCATTCCCTCATTAAACACATGCCTGGAGTGTTGCCTTGGCTCATTCACATATTTTTGAGTAATCAGTAAAAACTTAGACGGCAGCCATTTTAGGTGTAGCTATGCCTCAGTCCTCCTAGGAACGCCCCCACCTCCTGGAGACGCCTCTGGACCTTTTGTTACCAGCCAAGCCACCAATCACTGCTCCTCAGCTCAGCAGAGCCCCCTCCCCGCACAGTAGTGTTGTTTAGATGCCACAGCAGTGTGCTGAAGGGGCGTGTCGGAAAGCTTCTTAAAGAGACAGAGGCCTATTTCAAGACGTTCAGTACAGCCATTTTGAGAGAGCAATTTTATTCAAGGCAGTTATTTTAATTTACTGCATAGACAGACCAACAGAAGGTTACGTCATCATTGTAGTATGCTATAGACTGGTGCTATGTGATTGAAAAAAGCATAATACCCCCTCTTTAAAGTGGTTTTGCTGAAGAAACAACAATATAACATAGGTTCATGGACTCTTCATCAAGTCGGTATACCACAGTTGTTGAAAATGTACTTTTTGGACTGAAACCACATAGCTAGTTAATGCGTAATGCGAGTTCTTGGAAAGTGTACAGTAGCCGCAGGTGGGTTTGCGCCGTGCTGCTGGATTAGTATCTGCCTCAGTGGACGCGTTGCCTAACTTCCCGTGTTATGAAACTGGCCCCAGTGAAACTCGCTGTGACTCTGAAAGAAACAATTGGCTCTCATCGCAGGAATGTTGACCCTTCAAAACCAGCTCCGCTCCAGGTTTTCGCTGAACAGAATAGAAGACAAAGAGGGCGGGGGGCTAATGACCTTGTAGTGCAGAAATGAAAAGTATCCATGATTGTAACTTCTGACAAACTGTACACTATTGTTCAATGTATTATAATTTATTTTTGGCACAGGTCGCATTCACAGTCAAAATCTCAGATGGATGATATGGGCTAACAGAGCTTGGGATTGTGACGTCTAAACTGTGAAGTATTCTTGGACAGGGGTATATTCCATAATACGTAATAAGCCAATGGAGCCAACTCTAGTGTGTGGTACGGGCCCCTTTAGCTCATAGATTTGATTAATGCAATGGTTCCTCCTAAAAATGCTGATTTCTATGGTAACCTTCAATTTAACACCTCAACATACCTTTTATGCTGATTCACTATTATTTTTACAAGATAACAAAACAGAAGAGACACAAATGTTGAAACTTGTCATTATTATATTTGGGATAAGGCCCATCCATAGTTCCATTGTACGGACAAAAGCCACGACAGAAATGTTAACCCGGATGGAGTAAATGTCCTGAATGGAGTGACGTCGCTTCAGGAAAAACAAATCTTGGGAACCACTGGGTTAAGGTGTTTGACCCATTTTTTTCTAACAATACCACAGTGGACTCCCGCACTTTTCATCTTGAAACGTTTCACCAGGTGCAGGAGTATAGCTCCTGAGCCGGAGATTCTTCTTACATAAAAGTAACTAGAAATAAATTCCATGCAGAATTAGAGTAGTGCTCATTAGGGCTGGGCGATATTTCGATATATCGATATATATTTTTAATGAGATATGGAATTAGACCATATCGTGTATATCGGGATATTTCAAATTCAGATAAGCGATTAAGTTAACAAAAAGAAACAGGTAATCTCAAGATGTTTTTTAAAAAGTGTATCTTATTCTTAAACTGAGCACTTTATTTTAAGTTATCTCTTTATATATAAATGCTGCCCTATTTTATTTTCGAGGCTATTTTTATTTAAATGTTTTTTTTTATTTAAATGTGCACCTTACGGAGCTTTGTTATACAGTGTTTATGTTTACATTTATAGTGAATTTTCAATAAAACTACTCGTGTTTGACTTTGACTTAACATTTCATGTCACAGCTCTCACTTTGCGGAAAAAAATATCGGGATATATATCGATATTCAACCAAAATATATCGGGATATGACTTTTGGTCCATATCGCCCAGCCCTAGTGCTCATTAACATTCTCAGTGAAAGTGGGTTTACAAAACCTACAATATAACATTACTGAAGTGACTGCTGAATCCAGGATATACTAACTGTACCAGCAAGTCACTTCCTCAATAATGTTTTTCATTATATTCTAACATTACAAGTTGAATTAATCTGTAGCCATCTGTTCAAATTAAACAAAGTCATTCCGATAAACTGCAGCCATGTTTCAACAGAGATTACATTTTCAGGACCTATTCATTGGCAAAGGTATATATTATTATATAAAATGTGAAAGGGAGTTGTTAGAGAGAGCCAGATAAGCTTAGTTGGAAATGTTTTCTCTTTCATGGCACGTGCTTCGCCAATTGTTTACTGTCGGAAAAAGTCGATCAGGAGTCAATCACCGCAGTGCGATGGTGCCCTGACTAGAATTGCATTAAAGAGGGGACACTGCGCCCGCCTCGTCAAGGTCCTGTCACCCCGGCAACCTCATAACTCAAACCGGAAATGAAGCACGGGGCCCGTTCGCCGGTTCGAACTGTCAGAAGGGGAACATTGAGATGGATCGGTAAACAGGTGAGGGGAGGGTTTATGCGGGCAGGAGCAGTGGGAGCAAAATATATCCCAGGACGCAATGGGGAAAACAAATGGGTTCATGGGACTTGGAGGTCGACTTGAGTAGTGAGGTGACTGAAGCTGGAGTTTCATGGGTTGTTTGCAATGGTAATGTGTGTTTTTGAATGGTATTGATAGCTGCCCTAAAGGTAGATTCATACAAAGCTCTATAAAATAGCCTGAATATTGATAAACACCCTTTATTCATGAGTGTCCTGATAAAAAATGTACAATAAATCTGTTGTAACTTATAAAAGAAAGTTTAAATGATTCAGCGTCATCATTATTTTGGACAGCAGGACCCTTAGCTCTTTAAAATTTGCAACAAAAGTGAAGGCAATTGCCTAAATTACGCAGCCCACAAACCTTTGCTCAGGGATTGTTCATTTTTAGCCACAGTTACTTAAAGCAGTACTAAGTAACTTGTTTACCTTAATAAATCCTTTAGTAGTCCCTCTGGGGGTAATACAAGTGATAATGGGATGATTGGGGGTCTTTCATCTCCCCCTGGTGTCTCTGGCCAGAAAAACACAATTGCAACTTCCCTGCCACCGGGTCGGAGGAGCAATACACACTAATGGAATCACGAAGAAGAAGCTAATGGGCAAAGCTAATTGTGAGCTAGCGCCACTTAAACAGTATTTACAGCCAAGTTTGAGTGAAAAAAAAAATCTCCATTGTGTAATTGGATGTACAATATCCCTCTCTCCCTTTGTCTTTTCTGTCAGCGTAGTATTTACTCTCGCGGACAATTAATGAGTAAAAAAACGCAACATGCTACGACACCTCCAGTGGCACTTATGGCCTCTAGGGGCATGAGTTACTTAGTACTGCTTTATATTACATTGAGTTGCATTAACAAAAATATGTAGTTTTGAATTAACGAAAGGTTGCCAGTTTGAATATTGCGTGTGCACAATGTTATGAATTGTACTATTATCAAATAATATAAATTAGGGACGCACCAATCCGACACTGGTATATCGGAGCCGATACTGGAAAAATATCGGGTATCGGCTACAAATATCCGATACTGAACCGATACCAGTTTTTGGCTCTCTTTTTAAAAACAAAACTAAGTGAATATAGGCATCTTGAAGCTAAGAACCTGGAGAATTCAATCACGGAGTCAGTTTTAACAAACGTATTTTTGACCGCTAGCATGCTAAAGCTAGCGGCAACGAATAAAGGCTGGGTCAGAAACTAAGATAGAAATACCTAAAGGAGCCTGATAAAATAATGCTAGAGTGCTAGAGTTTGTATTTTGTTTAATGAAATGCTGTTAAAGAATAACATATTAAGATATTTGTAATGCACAAGTTGTAATCATTAGATCACTTTATGTGGGTTGTTTACCTAAATCCTCATATTCCTAAGGACATTTAGTCTAGAAAGGTCCAGTAATCCTTGTTAAATGTTTTTTCATTAGTTTATTTAGATAATTGATCTGTAGCATCATAAAAGAAAAGATAAGCCTTTATTGATCTTAAATGGAGAAAAGAGGAACATTAACTTTTTACCTCAGAGAAAATCTCTTGGTATCGGTTAATATCAGATATCAGCAGATACTCAAACCCCCGGTATTAAAAACCTGGATCGTTGCATCTGTAATATGAATGTCCCATAATACATAATACTCTGCCCTCCATCTGACATTTTGACATCAAATTCTTGAGCGTGAACAGTGACCTGTGTCAGCGTTGGACTTGCACATTCAAGATTTGGACCGACTCGAGCAATGAAGACTTATGGGGACTCGGACTCTGAAAAATCGTGACTCAACTACATCTCTGCCATGTGCCCGATATGACGCACAACAAAACACAACACACACCCACTTCACCCCCATCGTAACGGATATAAATAGCAGTGGTCGCCGGGAGGGCATCACGTGTGTTCAGAAACCGGGGTGCGTGACTGCAGAAATGTCAATGCGCTGCCTCGTCCCATGGTTACACACAGGCTACACCCCCCCCCTCCAGGAAGCGGCGGTCTTTGGAATACGATGGGAGACAACATCTTAAGCACCGTCCCTGAGTAATGACCCCTGATGGGATGGCGTCATGCGGGGATGGGGCGGCCCGCCAAGTGCCGTTTTGCTGAGGAGAAACGATAAATAAATATGAGCTTTGCAAATGAACGGCCCGCGGGGGGTAGAGGCGGCGGAGCGGAGCTGATGACCGTGTACAGGTGCCAGCGCTGAAGACGGAACCACATAATAATGATCGCAAACAAACATGACCCGGGTCAATTTCATCACAGTGCGACAATGAATCTGCAGCGCATTCGAATAGAACGGGAAATTTACTGTCAGTGGAAGCGAAGACATAATGGGTCAGCTGTAGTGTATGTCGTATAGGGCTGCACAGTATGAGAAGAAATTGAAATATTCAATAACTGTCTTTCTGGAATAGTGCAAAATATCACACAATGATTACAACACAGTACGTAGCATGACACTTGAAAACAAAAATACTATTGAAATAATCAAAACAACAATCACTCAACCAACAACTCAGGACCCCCTTATGTAAAATGGAATTGGCGGTTATAATAATTTAAGGTGCAAAACATTTTAAAATCAGGTTTAACCCACCTGAACCGAGCACATTTTCTCCAGTTTGGCATTACCCAAATCTAAAAGCTTCTGGAACAAAGCGGCAAAAACGAGACAAAAAAGCCACAAAAGAGGAACAAAAAAATCAACAAAAGAGCAACAAACATTTACAAAAACATGATGAAATGACGGCAACAGATGAATATCCTGCACCTTCTCTCTATGACAACACTCTTGCAGTCAGTAACCATTAGTCGGGCTTTTCCATGAAAAAGAAATGAGCTTGTCAGGCCTTCTACTAGTATTTTTTATTACTGGTTGATGTCAGTCATTTGCCAAATGCTCTTTCACTCATGTGTTTATGCTTTCTTTTATTGTCTTTGTGTCTTTCTGCAGTGTAATCCAGGCGACCTGCGGGCCCTGCGGAAAGGCTTGGGTCAGTACCACTCAGAGTCCCAGCTGTCCTCGCTGCCCCAGAGACAAGAAGCCCTGCACATGGTCAGTAACCGCAACCGCACCCCGGACTCCGCCACTTCACAATAACAAACCATTTTAAGACATGAGTGGAAGTCATTTCTCGCGTGGCTGAGGATTTTACACCTTCCTGACTCCCTCGAAGTGTCCTCCGTAGAAATATGTTGAGCCCAGATCTGACTTTTACTGCCACAGCAATCATTCTTTTGAGATATTAATATTTATTCGAATAATTTGTTTTGTTTAAGGGACACAAAGAATAATGCAAGGGAATAACTTGTCATTAATGTTGCTTTACCTTGATACAAATTCCTGAAGGAGCTAACTTTTAGACTATGGGCTTTAATATTCTCTCTTAAGGGTAAACAATGCACTTGTATTCTTTTTCAAGAGACCTGAATCCACTACCGTAATAATCCCTTCAATCCAGTGCCCCCATGACCCTGCCACTGTCTGCTGCCTGAGCCCTGTAATTGTTTTCCGACTGTCTAAAGGAAGGTCACACCGAGGCTACCTCACAGCGTAAAGGACTAAATCTTCCCCGTGTTAAAAATCAATACAGCTTTTTAATCACTGAGCGGCGTTCACAAACACACCTTTAGAGCGCGTGGTGTGGCGCTCGGTCTTCATGCAGCCGAGTCCTTGAACTTTGTGCTTCTCAAGAGAGAGAATTGTCCTGAAGGAGAATTGAACCGCACATTCTGCCCACTGGTGTATGGGTGCAATTAATTAAATGGGATTGGTGGAAACGGCAAGGGATAGAAACTGACAAACTGAAGATCGCCTTTTTCATGACTGTACTTGAGTTCAATAAAAGTACATGGTACAAGTACAGGACGCAGAGCTTTGTATGGATCAGCGTTCCCACAGTATTGTTGAATCAATGTCGAGCATCTTAAAAGCGCTAGAAATGATGTGGCTATTGTTGAATTGCACTGGTAGTCGCTTATATTTATTGAATTGGCGTGGCTATAACGTGTGCATTTATCTTGTGGTCTATGATGGGTTCAGAGATGAGCTCATCCCATCTGACTCAGAGATAGTCATTGTTAATCATCATAGGGATTGATCTTTTGACCTTCTTGGCGAGAGACTGAGATGAGTAACCGCCATAATCCTTGAATAGCATTAAATGTATTTCATAGTTCAGTTGCCTGTGATTTATGCGGCTTTTACTGTAAATTATAGGTCGACCAATATATTGGCCGGCCGGTGTATCTGGCCGATGAAAGCCGATATCTCCTGGAACGAAAGTGATAGAGACTCTTGTGTGATTGACAAACGTCTCCATGGAGACGGTTGTCAATCACAGAAGAGGCATGAGGATGAGAAAACTAAAATGCTTTTGAAAACTCCATGGCTTATTTAGAAGTTTTACTTTTGAGAGCAGACAAGGACTATTTAAAAGAGAAATACCATTTTTTTTAATGGGCCTAACTGTAGGCTATATTATGCATCTAAATATTAATGGTCTGGACTCCGAGCAGTTGTCTTATTATGAAAGATCAGGAGACCTTAAAAAAAACAAAAAAAACAATAAAATAGATTAAAATGGTAATCGTCCAAACTAAGTAACAAAATCGAGATGTTCATTTTTGGCCATATCGCCCAGCCCTAGTGTGTCATTACAAAACAAAATGAAGCCACACAAACCAACAAAAAGAAAAAAGGCCATTCATGCTCAATTCTATAAAAACATAGTCAGCTACTCCGTTCATCTCTCGCACTCATCGCGTTCATCTTGGCCGAATCTGTGAGCTCCATCCTTAATCCTTGAGATCTCGACAGCGCTCGCTCACTCTATCCTCCACAAGGCCTGCATCAGGGCTATTTATGCAGCTCAGTTCTTCCCCGCTGCACATGCACTCGAGTGGTAAACATTGCCGGGAGCTTGTTGCGTCTCTTGGCTCTAACCACTGACTGTAGCGTCAACAATACTGCTGTAACAAGACGAGCTGGAGCCGTGTTTGCTCATTTCGAATGATGCGTCTTACCCACACGAGGCGGCTTAAGTACAATAGGACAGGAATTTACTTTTTTTTTTTTCTTGTCGTTGACTTCAAAGGAGAGAAGCGTCTGAGTTTGTCTATTTATTGCGCTGAACAAAAGGAACACGTCTGGACGAAAGGGGTTTCCGGTGTGCGCTTTATGCATGTAGAAAGCTTAGCTAAATTCAAAGGTGTTTCCATTCATTGTTTATCATTGCACAGCCGATGAGATCTTTAGGAATTTGATTGTATTCAAGAAGTTATCAAATATCTATTTTCTTTCTCGTATGCAGGTCCACATAATACTTAAAGAGGGGGTATTATGCTTTTTTCAATCACATAGCACCAGTCTATAGCATGCTACAATGATGACGTAACCTTCTGTTGGTCTGTATATGCAGTAAATTAAAATAACTGCCTTGAATAAAATTGCTCTCTCAAAATGGCTGTACTGAACGTCTTGAAATAGGCCTCTGTCTCTTTAAGAAGCTTTCCGACACGCCCCCTTCAGCACACTGCTGTGGCATCTAAACAACACTACTGTGCGGGGAGGCGGCTCTGCTGAGCTGAGGAGCAGTGGTTGGTGGCTTGGCTGGTGACAAAAGGTCCAGAGGCGTTTTTACTGATTGCTCAAAAATATGTGAATGAGCCAAGGCAACACTCCAGGCATGTGTTTAATGAGGGAATGACATAATAACATGATATAAAGCTTGAAAAAGTCGATTTTACATAATACCCCCCCTTTAATCTCTGTGGCCTTTGCCAGTGACTGTTCATTTGCTCTGGCCTATACATTTAAATTTAAGATTGAACTAAAATGGGAACAGTCAAAGTTACATTAAAGGTGCATTATGCAACTTTTTATGTGGGAAAAAAAATGAATAAAAGACCTTATACTGACCCAGCTGCGGTGTGAGCCTTTGCTTTTGATCACGCTGGTCTCTACAACGCTCCAGGACCAATTGTTTTAGTAAAGTTTTCTGGTGAGAGGCTCCGTCAGCTGTGAAAACCTTCCAAACAAATGATCCTGGAACGTCTGTGATCAAAAGTAAAGGCGCCATGCGGACCACTCATACAGTCACTGGGACAAGGTCAAATACGCACAAATATCCCATTTTTTCCCCGCATTAAAACGTGCATTATGCGCCTTTAACCTCTTACCTCCCGCCTTAAGCCAGCGCATTTTCTCCAGTTCGGCTTTACCCACATCTAAAAGGTTCTCGACTGGAGAGCAACAGTGTAATGCCTTATTTGAAAGCTAAGACTTACAAAATTGATCCCGACTTCTCTGTCACGGTTTTGCTGTGTTTTTGTCGTCTTTTGTTCATGTTTCTGTTGCTTTTTTCATTGTTTTTTTGGTCACTTTTTTGTTGTATTATTGTTGCTTTTCTGGCACGTTTTTGTCGCTCTTTTGCCGCTTTTTCATCGCTTTTTTTTGGGTTGCTTTTTCATTCTTTTGTAGTTTGTAGCAGTTTGTTGCAGTTTCATCCTCGTTTCTGTTGCTATATTACCAAACTGTAGAAAATCTGTTTGTTCAGGTGGGGGTCAAGAGATTAAAAGACGTAATATTTTGTTAGGTGTTGGATAATTAATTTGTGCAGGTGATCGATTTTCCGACTGTAAAACCTGATTACAATGCCAAGTTTTTGTTTTACGGGAATACTAGCCCCTGCCAAGAGGGTTATGTGGCACCCAAAGGCGATTTGAGGGGAGCTGACGTCCCATTCCCCGAGTATTGAACCGCTTCTGACAAAAGGCACGGAGCTGTATCTAATGCAGCCTCACCAGCCCAGGTTACTGTGAATGGTGCCTTTGTGTGCCCCCCAAAACAGAGAGCCTCTGTCTGTGTCCAAAGGGGGGGGGGGGGTGTGGTGAGTGCGGGTCGGAGAGGGGCGAGATGAGTCTGCATCACTGCTCCCATCCCTTTGAGTTAAATCAATGTGTGCTCAGGTAGGCGGCGTGGTGACAGCTTCATGCAAGACTACACAACAAGGTAGAGGATAAAAGGGAGAAGGGTTTTCAGTGCTTAGAATAAAACTGTATTTACGTTGATATCTCTGCCGAAATGTGTGATAATGTAGCCAACGCAGACTCACAAAAGGAGGGGGAGTCTTGAGTTGGAGTATGGAGAATGAGCCCTGCTGCCCCTCTATTGCCCGGTGGAGTGGGTGCAAGATTAGCCATGATGGAGAGTAAGGGCGAGCAGCTTGTTCAGTGTCCGACTAATGACCCCGCCGTGTGTCCTCTGTCTCCAGGGTAACGGGCGTCTCCCCACCAGTGAGTCCTCTCCTGCCACCGGGTACCTGTCCTGTGCCCAGAAGCCTGAAGCCGTTGTGCATGCCATGAAGGTACAAAAACTGCCTCAAATAAAATATTATCAGTAGGGCTGCAGGTTTCTGTTAGAATACTGCTAAACTAATGCAGGAATCACATGCTTCTGAGAACAATTTACCATTGTTTTTTTTATTCATGATGGCTCCATTCAAGGCTGTCGTGCTTCAATAAAAAAACAATGTCATCTGTCTGGTATCACTGCCTTGCTCATTAATGCATCAGAGCTGGGGTGTCCAAACTTAATCATGGATGGCCGCATGTTGAAGTGTACAAACATTAAACTTAATGCCAGCTCGATCTCACAATACAATTTTAGTTTTTGAGGCTTTGTGTAGAATTATTTAACCTGGCGAGTAAAAAGTACCAACCATTCTACAAGTAGCCCGAGGGCCACCAAAAAGGGCTAAATCTGGTTCCTAGGCTGCACTTTGTCACAAAACTTTCATACATTGGTGCCCAAACACATGACAACTGTATACTTTGTTTTCAGGTGCTGCAGGTTCATGAGAACTTGGACAAGCAGGCTCCCGAGGACTACGAAGACGACCTCAGTGAAAAGGAGAAGGCCATCGTCAGAGAAATGTGCAACGTAAGACAGACCCCTGATAATAATGATCATTTTGTTTAGTTAGTTTCCATTGCAAGTTAATTATCTTTTGTTTCAACTTGTTGCCATTTGGTCCAAGGACCCAACAACGTCCTTTTTTTTTTTTTTTCGTTGACCAGTTTCATTCAAGTCTATAACGCACACAGTTTGTGCCAAAATCTTTTAAATATGAGAGCAAGTATGAAATATGAGAATGGTAATCAACCTCTTAACCCCCCGCCTTAGCCGAGCACCTTTTCTCCAGTTTGGCATTACCCAAATCTAAGAGCAAAAAAACAACAATAACACAACAAAACAGCGTCAAAAACCAAGAGTCAAAAGAGTGATGAAAAAAGCTACAAAAAGCAACGAAAAAGTGATTAAAAAACACTTACAAAAAACACCTCCAAAATATGACAAAACGCGGCAAACTAGTGTAAAAAAAAAAACGTGCTGGAAAAGCAACAAATAACACAATAAAAAAGCGACAAAAACACAACTTAAGAGTGACGAAAAAGCACCAAAAAATCTACAAGAAAGCCATGAAAGAGTGTCAAAAGGTGACAAGGCTTTACTCAAATCCAAAAGCCTTAACTGGAGAAAATGTGCTTGGTTAAGGCGGGGTTAGCATTAATGGGACTGGTTGAGATCTGTTCAAACAATAAACATATTATATGCCAAAAAGAAAACGGCCATTGATAAACTTTCGCCGTATTGAATTTCATTTTTTGGCTGCTAACAAGCTTTTCTGATAGAGTAGGACCCAGGGAGCATTCCTGCCAAATTTCCCGCTTGTATCACAAAGTGCACAATGTTTTTGCCTAAAATTACCACTCCGTCAGCAGCGCGAGGTCATGGGAATACGCTGAATGGATTACATGAGTGAACAGAGAACACGGAGTCCAGAGTGTTTGTGTGTGTTTTTTCGGCGCTTGCGAGCTTTATTCCATCACTTCTGGTGCACACAAATCATTTTAATTTAGCGGCTTGGAACTAATGAGGGGGTGGGGGGGGGGCCTGTTGGGGACACATTCGCTCTGGAGTGACACTTGCATGCGGCGCAGCTTTGGAGCTCTTCCCTGGAAGCGCTGAAAGAGTGGAGCAATTAGACCGACTCGAATCTATCATCTTTGTGCGGCGCGGATGATAACGGCCGTGGCAGGATGAAGGCAGTGCTGATTAGTGACTGGTCTATGGGCACGGCAGACAATAATACCTTTTGTTGTAACTGTAGCGCGGTTTGCACTGGACAGCCTTCTGGATGGAGGGAGATAATTCTCAAAAAGGTCGCCTGCTTTACATTGTTATTTAGTATACTATTGTGAATGTCCTGGAACAACCTGTCAGAGCAGTGCAATGCCGTGTATGAAGACCATATCCCACATCATGAGCCAGAATCTTGTTCAGAAGCATCAAGTTGGAGGGTCAGCCTATATACCACGTTATACATTAATCACATTTATTATTGTTGTTGTTGGGGAAGTAATTAAATAGACTGAGAGGTTGTTGGAAAAATGGCGAGAGACGGTCAGTGTGTCATATTAATGAAGGCCGAATTAATCCACGTCTAAGTTCCTTTCAAGTATGTTTAAAACCTGCTGAGCCTGTAGTATAGACCTCTTATCATTTCAGCAGTTCATTTCAATCCTCCCTTAAATTGGCGCTCCTGGACATCTTTAAAATGTGGAAAAGGAGCTGAATCTTCATTTTAAAGCCGTACTAAGTAACTCATGCCCCTAGAGGCCATAAGCGCCACAGCAGGTGTCGTAGCATGTTCCGTTTTTTTACTCATTAATTGTCCGTGAGAGTAAATACTACGCTGACAGAAAAGACAAAGGGAGAGAGGGATATTGTACATTGTGCCACAATTACACAATGGAGATAATTTTTTTTCACTCAAACTTGGCTGTAAATACTGTTTAAGTGGTGCTAGCCCGCAGTTAGGTTGCCTGTTAGCTGCTTCTTTGTGATTCCATTAGTGTGTATTGCGCCTCCGACCCAGAGGCAGGGAAGTTGCAAGGGTGGTTTTTCTGGCCAGAGACACCGGGGGAGATGAAAGATCCCCCAATCATCCCATTAACACTTGTATTACCCCTAGAGGAACTACGGAAAGGATTTATTATGGTAAACAACTTACTTAGTTCTGCTTTGAAACATAAATCAGAAATGTAATCGCATTGGCAAAACTTAACTAATGTCTTGATATCTCTAAATTACTCAAATAAAACAATATTTGACGTTAATTTGTCATTTTGACTTGGCAGTTAAACTTGTGCTTAAAATAAGAAAAAAATAAAAGCATCTTATTTCAAGTAAATGTTGATTTATTGTCTAATTATCATTTTCTTACACCGCCTGACCAAAAAAAGGTCACATGCTCTAATATTTCGTTGGACCCCTTAAGTGTTGATTACAGCATGCATTCGCTGTGGCATTGTAAGCTTCTGAAACTTCAAAAGATCGAGTGTTTCATAAATCTTTCACTAAGATCTTGTATTGATGATGGGAGAGCCTGACCACTGCTCAAAGCCTTCTCCAGCACATTCCAGAGATTCTCACTGGGGTTTCGACCTGGACTCTGTGTCGGCCGATCCATGTGTGAAAATGATGTCTCACTCTATTTCTGTCATATGGCAAACTAGCAACTGTCTTGCCGTATGACAGGAACTTTACTGTGCACATCGTAGTGCCTCCCAGAGCTCCATCACTCACCTGACGGACAGAAGATTGAGAACAAAGACGACAGTACAGTAAAGTTTGTGCAGTCTCAAAGTCAAAACTCATTTGAAGTTTGCGCTCTTGAAGAATAAAGCTCTTCTCTTCTCTGCTCTGTCTCTACTCACGTTCCGCTCTCGTTCGCAGGTGGTGTGGAGAAAGCTGGGCGACGCGGCCGGATCAAAGATGTCCATCCGACAGCACCTCTCCGGGAACCAGTTCAAAGGGCCGCTGTAGCCGCGGCAACCAGGAACAGACAGACAACGGGAAGCGCGATCCCGCAGCGCCTCTTCCCGTCTCCGCCTACGCTTCCCGTCATGCCGCGCAACGTACTGCCAACAGCACCCAGCACTGCACTCGTCAGACTGGGGCAAACTCCCAAGCTACACAGAGGACTTTCACACAACTTTATTTGTAAATCTTTTAAACAGAGCTTGTGAAGCATTGACGACTGGCAGCTAGTTTCACCTATCCACTATTTTGTAACATTTTATTGGTTCAAATGCAAACACAACCTCTGCTAATAACCTCTAAATATACTCCCACTTTCTAGACTTGTTAGTGATTGTAAACGACCTAAGTGCATGGGGCGTTCATGGTCAGTTTTTGAAGCTGGAAACTCGCTTTTAAAATGGTTTGAACTTCCTACTTTAAAGCAGTACTAAGTAACGTGTTTACCTTAATAAATCCTTTTCGTAGTTCTTCTGGGGGTAATACAAGTGTTAATGGGATGATTGGGGGGTCTTTCATCTCCCCCTGGTGTCTCTGGCCAGAAAACCATGCTTGCAACTTGACTACCACCGGGGCGGAGCAACCAGTACACACTAATAGAATCACGGAGAAGAAGCTAACAGGCTAACGGGCAAAGCTAACTGCGGACTAGCGCCACTTTAAACAGTATTTACAGCCAAGTTTGAGTGAAAAAAAATATTCCCATTGTATAACTGGATGTACAACACCCCTCTCTCCCTTCACCTTTTCTGTCAGCGTAGTATTTACTCTCCAAGACATTTAATAAGTTAAAAAATCGTAACTTGCTAAGACACCTGCAGTTGCGCTTATGGCCTCTAGGGGCAAGAGTTGCTTAGTACTGCTTTAAATAAGTATTTTCTACAGCAAATTCTTCCGTACTTTCACTTAACGATTCGATGGAACGACTTTTACTTGTATTATTTGACCCAAGGAATGTGTATTTTTGCTGTAACAGTGAAATCAACTACTTCGACCGCCATTGTTCATCGTAATGGACAAACACTTCAGTTTGCTTTTAATATATTTTACATTTTTGAAATCTCCATTCGGTTGTTATGATGAATCCAGACATTTTTGCTGTTTTTGTCGACACAACCCCAAGCTCTATTCGCAAGGTTTAGTGTTTTGTAACTTGCACAACTGCAGCACTTATACTTGCACTCGTAGGTTGTTTACAAACACTAAGAGGGTTTTCAGTCGTGCAACGTCTAGCTAATGTCACAACATGGTTCCAAGCACAGGCGTGTAAATCCGTACGGGGCAGAAACCTCTCGTAAAGGCTTCTTATTGTGGCAGAACTCCCTCATAAACGTCTCTAGTATCTCCTTTAGAGATTCCCCCCCCCCCAGCTCCTGTCACACGTTATCGCCCCCTAGCGGCTAGAACTAGCATTAGCTTTATCGTGTAAATTAAACTCCCACTGTGACCTAGCGCCTTTTGCTCATAACTTTATGAAATAATGAATTTTAGAGATCACTGTTAACTGTAAACGTGTATATGATGTATAAAACCATAGCACTACCATTGTTATTATTCTTGTTGATTTTTATTTTGTATTTTAGCGTGGCCATGTGATCAAATATTTTAGGTGGAAAGCACACACAGCCGGACTTTAAACAGGGTTTGTTTTGAGAAATAAACTTTTTTTTTTAAACCGATTTATTGTTATTTTACATTATTTTATTTTATATTTGTTTTAAGCAGTACAAAGGTTAAAAGCCCATTTCCAATCATATTGACAAAGAAGGAAAACTTGATGCCGCGTGTGCATGCTCGACAATCATTTTCTCAGGTTGGGAGGGCTACAGCTTTATCGTATCCATAACGGTGTTACTGTGTGAAAGAAAAGGGTTGAATGGTTGTTTGCGGCTGTAGCGTCTGTACGGTGGCCCTGAAGGTCAAGTCACCTAATCAGAAATTGTAGGAACAACGCCCAATGCTCGATGAAGAGTAAAATACAAGCGCCATAGTTTATTGGTGAAACGTGCTTCTAAAATTCTGTCTTTTTTACTGTAAGGTTAAGGTATACTTTATTAATCCCCACTGGGACAACCTGTAGGAGCAGTGGGCAGCCAGAGTGGGGGACCCATCTCCAGATGTAGAACCAGAATGATGGTCAGAAACACCTGGCCGGGGGATTAGCCTATTGCACATGTTTGTAGTGGTACGGGAATCCGGAGTACCCGGAGGAATCCTACATAGACACGGTGAGAACATGCAAATTCCACGCAGAAAGGCCCAGTCTAGCGATCGAAACCAGGACCTTCTAGCTGTGAAGCACGAGCGCTAACCGTTGCTCTCCACAGACTTGTAACTTTGCTTGGAGCGGGACGTCACCAGCTCGTCTCCCTGGAGATGTTTTAGGCAGCCAAACGTATGTTTTACATTAGGTCCTCTTTCAAAGGCCTTTTTAATAATCCACTGTAAAAATATAATTTACTGCACATCAGTAAATTATACATTTACTGGAGTGCATTTCTTTTTAAATAAATACTTTAAATGCACACAGTGTATTACTATACAAAACATACTTCTGAAGAGCATCTACACAGAAAGTGCTGTTTTTCCAGTGGGTCCCAAAGGATGGATCTGGATCAGGACCCAACCTAATTACATTTCATATTTTGCTCCCTTGAGTTAAAGTCTCCATGGACATGAGCTGGAGACATCCTCGCTTTTTTTCAGTGGGGGTCCTATTGTCATGGTAACACTCGGAGGTCCCGGCCTGAAAACCCCTGCATTAACTACAGTGATTTAACACAAGTAAAATTTGACATTACTATAATAAATGTAAAACAACAATGTGGGAACTGTTTAATAATCTTGCATATTTATTTTGTGATTGGACCTTCACAGCCACCGTACATCTGCCTACAACAGTTAATGACCACTAAAGACATTTGCTAAATTTACAAATCCTTATTTAAAAAAAAAAGGTTAAAAATAATATCATTGACTCCAAATCCTCATATTAACTATTAAAAGCTCATTTTCTATAGTCATGAATTCAGCAAGTGTCTTTGGGCAGTGCATGGTATTTTTATTAAGGTTTGTCTTTGTGTAAAATATAGTCTTCCCTCAAACGTCTGTCGAACTTAAAACGCATTGATGTCAGAAATTACATGCATTCTGTAACATATTTAACATCCATCCTAACTTGTGTAATGTTGGCTAAAATGACTTTAACCAAATGTTTTCTCCTTCAAAACAACACAGTATTAAACAATTTTGAGAGTATTCATAATGGAAACAAATTTTCTACTATACTACTAATGGTATATTCAGTTAAATAGCTCTCCCATCACTACTTTTCCATGTCAAAGTCTGTTTAAGGATGCCAACCATGCGCCTCTTCTCTGATCAAAATAATCTCTTAAACTATGGGTTTTAAAAGTGTCCTTTCTTTCTAGGAACTGAATCGAAGCCATGACTGTTTTTCTATCTGGCATTAAATTTGCGACATGCCACATTTTTCTGCATGGAGATTTCATTTGGATCCAGACTGTTTTTTTATTCTGGTCAAAATGTACTGATTCTTTTCTCTGCCTATGTAAATCAGAGGCCTAGAATCTGCAGTGTATCGTGTCAATCCCTGTAGTAACTAGCATGACGATGAGTCGGCAGGTAAACGGATAATCTAAAACAGGCCACTTTTAGAGAAAGTATTGTAGAGAAAAATAAACAATGTTGCTTCAAATGGCTGTGTTTGTGTTGGGTCTATTTCACAGGGATTGCACTGCCCTCTGGTGGTACGAAGGAAGAATAAGACCCATCTTTGTCTTTGCTGCGGGGTTCACTATGAAAGTTTTTTCTAATTTTTTCCAGAGTGTGAAGTGTCATTTAGTGTACAAAATTCAGGAACATAAGGATGATACCCCTGCACCACTACTGATAATCGGGCACTTTTGAATGATTTAATTTACAATATTGGACTATGATTTGATTAAAAATGCATCATTTTACATGACAAATTAACTTTTTTTTTAATGTCCTTTCACCTTATCAAGATGCAACTTTTCCAGTACAGAAATGCTTTACAAAAAAATAAAAGTAGCATTAAGTACTGATAAAGTTTCGAATAGAGCCGTGTTTCACAACCAGGGGTACAGCACATGGAATTGTTTCAGATTAAAACAATAAAATTACACTAGTAGAATTTTAATATTAATTTCAAATTAAAGTTAGTTTTAATTATGATTTTCAGTGAAATGTTTGATTTTGAGAGCATTTCAGTTTCATTTTGACACAACACATGATTAAATACTGAATAATCTTAGTCACTTTGTAATAATATAGGCAAGATCCTTGAATTAGGGCGTACTCGGAGTATAAATTTAAAAAAGGTAAGAAGGGTTGAGAACCACTAGAATAGAGGGTAACACTTTAACTTCACCTTTAACCTCAATAGAGTTAACTAATGAAGTATTTGAGGAATTAAGTGTGACTAACGCTTAATAACTACTTTACTACTGTTAATGCCCGACTCATAATGAATACCTTCACATACTTCACATATTCATTGTTATTGTAAGTAGTTATTAAGTGTAGTCACACTTAACTAAGTCTTAATGATTAACTCATTAAGACAAGTAGTTATTATAAAGTGTTACAGAGTAGGTACTAAATGCAACCAAACTCTCAGTAGGAAAAAGCGGGTCTTTATTGTCCTAAGTGCCACTTTGACACAAACCCAAAACTGCACGAACAGTACGAAGGAGGAGCCTAAGGCACATAGTGGATATAATCTCTCCAAATCCTACAGGAACAAAGCAGGAAATGTACAAGAATGCCCAGGTATGTCCAGTGTCAGACAAACATGGTTCTATCCATAGTTTTCATGAAACATCAAACAGAAACTCTTTGCTGCCAGTCATGTGACTGGGTACACGGCTGCTAAATGTAGTAAATGTACTTTAAAGATAACATTCAGTGAAGTAGAATACGGTGCATACAATAAACTTCCATTGCAAAAACTGTTATATTTAGATAGTCCATGATCCCTTTCCTTTTTTCATTTTGTGTTCTGACCATTGACCAATTATATTAAATGTAAATATTCGTCTGCATTTTTTGAATATAGTCCAAATTAAGTTTAGTTAAGCAGCAGAGAGAGAGCGCATCCTACATTTTTGCTATGCACTGCTTATGTCACATCACTGAAAACTATGGATCACAGGAGATGATGTACCTTAAATAATTCTATCCGGGAAAAAGACAACATTCAGCTAAAACTTTGACAAAACAATATTCAAAAAGACTAAAGGTAAATTACTTGCTGCAAATCTTTATGGATGACAAATTAACAGACTCAGTTCAATTCTGTTTATATCAAATAGTGTCTCAAAATAATGGTATCCAGTGAGCAAATATTTCTTCTGAGGATTGACAATGAGTCCAATAAATTGAATATGCACATTTATGAGAATGGTTCTGATACCGATATTTGATTTCATGCTAATACTACACAGTTTCCAGGTATTGCATTATTGGCGAGTAGTGAGAACCTAAAACAATTCACCTAAACAGATTCCATGCTGATTTTTTCTTATGAAGTAGATCCAGATGAGAAGCCACTGCTTTATTTTGCATATTAGCTAGGTGTTTTAAGGCTTTGCATCTTTTCTTTTTTGTGGTATCGGCAGCTACACTGAGCTCAAATATTGGTATCGGTTCGGACAGGAGAAAGCAAAATGGTATCGATACAACAGTAGTTATTAAAGCCTCGCGCTCAATATCACAACAACGTCCTGTGAAGACCCTCGTATAAAAAAACAAAACAAAAAAGTTCTTAGAGTTCTCTTTTATAGATATCATTTTCATCTCATCCAAGCCCCACGGTTCATTGGCATCCCGGGTGGCGGAGGGGGCAGCGGGACCTGGGACTGTCCGGGTACTGGGGGTGGAGGGGGTAGCCGGGCGGGTGTAGGCCTATCCCGGGCGGGGGACGTGCGTGTGCGCCATCCGCGGAGGAGGCGGCGGGTAGCTGTTATACCCCGGCAGAGGTGGGGGAACGAGGGGGGCATGGTGGGCGGGTACGTGGAGGGCGGCGGTCCCGGTGGTGGCGCGCTGGGCGGGGGTAGACGTGGTAGGCCATGGGCGGGGCGTATCCCGGGGGCATGGGCGGGTAGGTGGGCGCGTCGGTTTTCATCATGGACTGCAGGCTCTGGAAGCCCTCTCCGGACATGTACGAGCTGGTGGTGGACATGAGGTAGCTGGACGGGGGAGGGGGCGGGGGCCGGTGGGGCAGAGGGGGCGGGGCAAGGGGAGGAGGAGGCGCCACTTCACTTCCTGGTTCAGCTTCGGCGGGAGGGGCGGGAAGTGGGGCCTTGCGTTCTGTAGAGTCAGGGAGAAAAAATGAAGAATTGAATAGAAATTGGCCATTTTAGACAAAAGTAGAAAGCATTGTCCAGAGACTAAGATTAGCAAAAGGAAAACGTAGAAAAAAAAAAAGCCGTGGACTAATGATTCATAATTTGCCTATTTGTCAGAGAACCATACACAGAGGCTAAGATGTACAACCAGGGTGGACATATTATGCAAATCAGGCTTAAAACCATTATTTTGGGTACATTTTATAATTTCAAATAATATCTATGTAAGGATTAGACAGTGGCTCTTAAAGCAGTACTAAGTAACTCGTGCCCCTAGAGGCCATAAGCGCAACTGCAGGTGTCTTAGCAAGTTACGATTTTTTAACTTATTAAATGTCTTGGAGAGTAAATACTACGCTGACAGAAAAGGTGAAGAGAGAGAGGGGTGTTGTACATCCAGTTTTACAATGGGAATAATTTTTTTCACTCAAACTTGGCTGTAAATACTGTTCAAAGTGGCACTAGCCCGCAGTTAGCTTTGCCCGTTAGCCTGTTAGCTTCTTCTCCGTGATTCCATTAGTGTGTATTGCTTGCTCCGCCCCGGTGGCAATCAAGTTGCAAGCATGGTTTTCTGGCCAGAGACACCAGGGGGAGATGAAAGACCCTCCAATCATCCCATTAACACTTGTATTACCCCCAGAGGGACAACGGAAAGGATTTATTAAGGTAAACACGTTACTTAGTACTGCTTTAACCCCCACCTGAACCGAGCACATTTTTATCCCAATGGCTTTACCCAAATCTAAAAGCTTAGTGAAAAAAGCTTCAAAATAGGGACAAAAACGAGAGGAAAAATGACAAAAAAGTGAAGCAGAAAAGTGCCAAAAATGTGATTAAAAGCTCAGGTGTTAGCTTTCAAATGAGGCGTGACACTTGCCTATAGGCTGTAAGTGTCAGTCCAGAAGCTTTTAGATTTGGGTAAAACCGGAGGAAAAGTGCTCGGTTAAGGCGGGAGGGGGGGGTGTGTTAAGAGGTTAAACAGAGTCCAGGGCTGGTGAGGAGCTTGCCTGGGGCTCCCCCCGCAGGCAGCAGTGAGAACAGCTTAGTAAAACCAAACTTTCCCTTTGGCCAGTTAGCAACTCTAGTGCGCCGTGGTGAACAGACTTTTAGCGCAGAGCTCCTCCGAACAGACAAAGTGCTGGATTATGGGCTTTAAAAATGTGGAAGACTGTTTCAGGTTTTTCCTATGATGCAATATAACCCAGGAAGTACAGATCGGACGCTTCAACAGTAGAAAACACCATGATCAAAATGAAGTTTATCCAAAACTGAGTGAATGAAGCGCAACACTACTCCAATGACTCAACGTTAAAATTAAACAACAACAAAGGTTAAAGCTACAAAAAAAGTCAATTCCGCATGATGTCTCCTTTCAGACACAGGTCTCGCTACAGGCTTAGACCCTAATCTCAACGGTCTGGACAGAACTGGGCGTGTGATAGAAAACCTAATGTCCAGACACGGCGTTACATAATCGGACTAAAGACTTCGGCAGGGGGCCACCGCGGCTCATTATAAAACCATTTGGCGACGGGAGCACAGTGGGAGAAAATTCAAATATTTGCCATGCACGCCGCTTGTGGTCATTTAGAACTGAAATGAGGCAGTAACGAAGCTTTACCCGGAGGAGGCGGCTGTGGCGAAGGCAGGGGCGGCATGGGGCTCTCCAGTCGAGGAATTTTTGATCCAACTTGTTCTGTTAATGGAACAGGGCAATCGTTGTTAGACAAATGAGTTTTAGCTAATGAATGAATCACAGCAGGTAGCCTTTGGACCTTTGAAGACTAATCCGTTATAGACTATAGCTGCTCATTAAGGATTTCTTATAGGGTTTCCAATGTGTGCACTTAAGTAAATTTCAGTGCAATTAAATTTAAACATATATATGGACACTATTCTGGTATATTGCAAAGGCTGCAATAATTTGATGCAAACTATCCCGTCAGAATGCGAACTAAACTGTGTATAAAACTTGCAACCCATGTAGTTATAGACTTCTACAAACATTCTGAAATGCATTTGATTCTAGTATTAGTTAAACAATCTTCACTCTAATCTTAATTGTTCCAAACATTGCACTCTCTAAAAGTAAGCTTTAAGACTTACCCGGAGCCTTGGGTTCTTCTTTGGGAGAGGCCTGTGACAATACAAAGAAGTGACATTTAGATACACGAAGAAAGCTGTTCAAACTTCTTTTCATAAGAACTACATGAATACACCCAAAAAAACATAATTGAACATAGAGAGATACAGCACACCCTATACAAGTGCTGGACAGGTTCAAGGTGTCTCCAACCCCAATTTTTTTAGTTTAATGATGGTGTGCACAGAGCAGTGACCAATGCAGAGGACATACATGTGTGCGTTTGAGCTGGCGAGCCGGGCTGCCCCCTGGTGGTGAGGTCTTCTTTGGCGGGGAGGAGGAGGGTTACTGGGGGCGGAGGAGGTCCCTGTGGCGCTGGAGGAGCCGGAGCCTGTGGAACAGGAGGCTTCTCTTTCTCCTGAATCTGCTGTGGAATGGGCTTGTTCCCCTGAGAGTACAGGTCCAGGATCTGATGGCAGATGTCTGCAACAGAAGAGAGACAGTATTTATGAAAAATAAAAAGGAATTACATTAACCTCTTAATCCCCAACTGAACCGACCACATTTTCTTCAGTTTGGCTTTACCCAAATCTAAAAAGTTTCTTGGGAAAAAGCGTCATGTAAAACATGTATTAAAAGTAACAACAACACTGCAACAATGTTATTTTTTTTTTTCTTTTTTTGGCTTTTGTGCCTTGTGTGTAGCTCGAAATAAAAACTCAATCAATCAATCAAAACAATGTGAGGAAAAAGATCTGTTTAGATCAATTTTGTAGTTTTTAAATGCAGGGCTCGAAATTAACTTTTTTCTTGGTAGCGCTTGTGCTCCTAATTCTGAACTTTAGGAGCACAGTCAAAAATGTGGGAGCGCAACCAAAAAAACCAAAAACACAGGTTAGCTTTTTACAGGGATGAAGGGAATTTAAACACATCACACGCCACTTCCAGCCTTCTGTTGCATTTTAGATGCATTATTTTAGCTGTTTGCAATGATTCAGCAATCTACAAAACTCATTAGGCTAAATTTTAACATTATAAATGGGACACCAGATTTTGTGCCTCCCAACCGCCCCCAACCCCCGACTTGCTCCGCCCCTGCTTCACCGCACTTCATCGTCTCCTCTCTCTGCGTCTTCACTCTCCTCACTCTGTGCTGCGGGAGAAGCTCCATAGATCGCGCTACACGTGGCAAACTCCTTTGCCAGAACCTTTGAAGACGTGTTAAACATTGCGTTTGTGACTTTACGTTTTGTATATTACGAGAGCGGCGATGATTCGCTTTCAGCGCTGCACGAGGTGGCGAGCGGGATGGATTGAAGTTTGCGATGCTTCTCCGCCCGACATCGATTCAAGCGACATTTTAGAGATGCAGATGTCCCCAGTCCCAATGAATTCAATGACATATATATTCCTCGTTTAGGCTACTCAAAGAGACTGCAGTTGCGTAAATACATTGGCTTATTAAATGAAAGCGGGCAGATGAATGAGAGCGGTGCACAGGCACACGCAGAGAACACGGGTTGGGCTGGTGCAGGACGGCCCAGCGCGTGTGACTGAGAGGAATGACAGCGGCGCTGAGCCAAAAGAGAGAACAGATGTTCTCCAACCATTTTAGAACAGAAAGTTTGCTGTTCTTGGCAGGCAGCGTTTGTGAAAACAATGACACAAGCTTTTTTAAAGTAGCACGAGAAGGTTTTCTTTTAAGGTGGACCGGAGCATTTGTTTGCAGTGGCAAACATGCGAGTGATTCTATTTTTTAGATCGCAAAGGCATAATTTTGGGAGCATATGCGACCAAAATGGTCGCAATTTCGAGCCCTGAAATGAGGTGTTACCCTGGCCTATAGGCTGTAAGCTCCAATCAAGTAGCTTTTAGATTTGGGTAAAGCTGAACTGGAGAAAATGCACGCAGTTAAGGCGGGGGTTAAGAGGTTAAATGCAAAATTAAGCTCAAATTAAGGTTCTTTTAGGCAAGTTGTCCATCCTCACACTTCCACTGCAAAAACTTACTTTACAGACCAGCACTTATAACTTAAATAAAGTCAACATAGGCTGGTAAACCAACATTGAAACGTTAAATTGGTCTGAATGGCAACCGTACTTTTAACAGTCCACAGTGTAATACAGTATAATTCTTGGCCTGATTCAGTCCTAGTGGTATTCAGAAAGCCATTTTTGTTCTCAAGCAGTAGTTCGAGTAAAAAGTTTCTACCTTCAAGCAGCTCAACTGGGACGTCCTGAACAAACTGCTCCCACCAGCGACGGGACGACTGCTTGGCGGTCCATTCTTGGATGTCAAACTTACAGAGCCGTCCAGCCAAGTACATGACGGCCACAGCGATGATCTCTGGCTCCCACTGCAGGGACAGCATGGTGCACAGGCTGCAAAGACACAAACAAGTGTGTTCAACAGGTCAGGCACATGTAGTGAAATTTGATCTCAGAAACGAGGGAGGGCCCGAAAGAAAATCTCCAAAGAGAAAATGTTGCTACCACTTTGGGATTCAGGAGAAAGTATTTAGCAACCTATTTTAACTCTCCTTTATGTAGACAAAGACAGTTCAAACTAAATGTGGATAGGTCTAAATACAGACTACTACTCTTGTACCAAGGATTTTGCAAACAACCACGTTCCTGAACAAAAAGCTCAAGATTCACAGGGAAAAAATGTAGCTGATACTTCAAGAGTTAATTTTTTTGCCGATTACTCTATTTATGGTCAGGTAGAGGAAATGTCAGCAGCACCCACCTGTCATTGACAAAGGTCCATGCCATTTGTAGCACTTTGCATACTTTGTTCTTGTCTCCTGCAACAATAACAAAACGGTTTGAGTCCATGTCGTCACAGTGATCCTGCATTGACCCCGGGGATCTCCCACCTTTGAGCTGTTTGACATAACGCAGTAGGAACATGTACGGGTGCTCCACCTGCAGGTCAAACTTTATGGTCTGGAGCAGGATTCTCTCCAACACCATCACCTCTTCCTAAGAAAAACAAAACACTTATGACCTTTAAAATGCTTGTTTCAGCTCTAAGTCATCCAACAATGTTCCTTTGCAGCAGCGAGTTTTAAATAGAGCAAGAAGAAACATCCTTTACTCAATCAACATCAATAGCATTTTTTAAAAGACTTAATCAATAGGCCAGTCCATCTTAAATGATCTGTAACTGCACTACAGTCAAGTCGCATAAAAAACCACATCAATATAGAAAAATAGAAAAATCCATGAGTGACTAGGTTTGCTGACTTTGCTAGACAGTATGGTCTTTTACATTATATTAGTTTAATTTGTCCGGAGTGAGTAAAAGCTTAGCCTACCTTCGCATCATCACCAAACTGAGTAAACTGCACAGGATTCAGAAGCTCACGCGCAGTTCTGATGATGTCTTTACACTTCTTTGGCGTTTCTTCCACTTTTCCAGCCAGGAACAGGCAGCAAGCACCAGTCACCTGTTCCAATAGATTCAGGTTGATAAATTGACCAAAATGTAAAATACACACGGTACGTCTCTACTTACATATCTGGGGAATTGCTTGAAAGAATGGAACATATAGAATCTGTGGAAATATATAATGCCAGTTGCCAACGTGTCATAATGTCTGTACAATGACAGAAATTAAGGAACAAAAACGATGAACAATGTAATTAGAAAAAGAGTTCTCATTCAGTTCAGTATTAAAAGAAGGATACAGGCCAAGCCGAGTTCCCACGTCAAAAATGAAGCGCGCTCCTTCCCTCCTGTACCGTGCCTCGGTGCCAGGGTCCAAGCCTTCAGCCTGGGACGGGGTGTGCACCAAGTCCTTCTTGTCCCAGTACCAGCATGGTTTAATGTGGTCCAGAACAGCCTGGCCAGTCATTGATGAATTCTCCTTCGATTCCTTCATCGGCTGAGGAGAAGCAGTGGATGGACCCCCGGAGCCAGACTGAAAAGACATGAGCAGATAGTAATAAAGTAAGCAAATTTTGAATTCACTTTTGTACTAGTCAAACAAACAGTGATTTGGCAACTGGCCTTATAATATTTAGCGCTACTACTACCACCGCTTTTTATTTGAGCAGTTCCTACAAATCTCCTTTACCCTCTTCTAGGGCTGCACAATATATCGCAAAAAATATCGTAATGTGATTAGGGCTGAACAATGTGGACACAATTTCATATCTCGATATTCATGCCAGATATCTCGATATCGATACGATATAACTATGGGTTAGGTGAAAACTAAGCATCAGAAAAATAAAATCATAATACAAAAGTTTATATCTTGCTTTTTCGATTTTAATATTTTGAATGTTCATATCTCGATATAAATACGATAACGATATACCGATATGATATTGAAAATCAATAAATACGATAACGATATATTTTCTTTTGCGATATTGATATCTTGAATGTTCATATCTCGATATCGATTCGATATATCTCTCAGCCCTAATTGTGATGCAAGTTTACTGCAATATTGCAACAGAAGTCTTCATCTGACTCAGATCGACACTTTTTTTTGCAAACTGAGCCAAAAACAAACAATGCATTAAACTTATGAACGTGTAAAAGTTCAGTTTTAATTAAACATGTCCTGATTTAGTTCAATTTTAGTCTTGCTTTGGTCCTGATGTAGTGTTGTTTTTTTTTGACACAATTTGCTGAAAAACTAGTTCCTTACTATTTGTGTTTAATTAGAATGGAACATATCGTGTTGAAATGGCTTAGTGAAATACCGCAATAATATTGTTATCGCGATGTTGAACAGCATATACTTCATTATCGTTCAGCCCCGTCTGTCTGTAGCCTTTGTTTATTTTATTTACAGGAGTCAATTAAACCACAACCATTCAAGTAAAGACTAGACAACAACATGGAATAACAAATACATTATAATACAAAGCAATGTACACAAAGTTCGGAAGTGACAAAAAATACATAGAAGTACAGCAGCAAAGATCCAACCCTTAAATGTGTGGAATAACGCTTGGAGCAACATTATAGTATGTAGTTGAGGTCGCGGTTTTGTCGAGTAATGATTATACTTCAAATGTTTATTTGTACGGATACTAAAAACAACACCGGGTAGTTAGCTGGGATAATCCCTCTTTAAGACTTGTACGCACCAATACGCAGAGCAGGGACTCAAACTGCATCCACTTCGCAAACGGAGTTCAGAAAGCTCATCATTCGAGCACAATGTTTCTCTATCAAACTTTGGAGCTCAGCAGGTGATGCTATGTGTTAGCAGTAGCGGCTAGCAAACTTTCCCCACTCATGTGGAACTGCTGTCAACTTCGCGAATCGAAACATCGCGTGATCACAACGCGCGCGTCTCACCTTTATCATCAGGTCTTCGGAAAATCTCCCCAAAATGCGCGTGTGTAGAGTACAATCCGCAGTAGAGTCACAGTAAATTGGCTAACAAATGATCAACAACAGTCCCCATTCTAACAAGGACACCGCCATTACCGAGCGTCACGACTGTCTGCCTGTGCGTCATTACGCACTCCACACGTGGATCGAGGAAAGTGAAATGTGAGTGAAGTTACGTCTCTACTACAGATTTTAATTAAACGTTAACATTTTATCTGTGTCATAAACAAACACATCGATCTGACTAAGAGGGCGAAACTATTCATGTATTTGTTTATATTGCAAAGAGTTGTCGTAGCGTGTGGGTCCACTAGATGGCGGTAAAGTATTGATGTTGAAGTTTGAAGTGGGCTAATTTGTTGTCAGCTTAGCCATTTAATAAAAATATATATAACATAACAAAAAGTATTTTGGTTTTAATCGGCATTAGACAACTTGTAACATTTTCGAGTTGTACTTATCTGCCTTTAAAATGCCTGTTTAACCTCTTAGCCCCCACCTGAACTGAGCACATTTTCTCCAGTTTGGCTTTACCCAAATCTAAAAAACCTCTTGAAAAAAGTGTGAAAATAGCAACAAATGAGACAAAAACGTGACAAAAATGCGATGAAAAAGTGTCAAAAATTTGTGACGAAACTAAGAAGCCACAATAGAGCAACAGAAAAGTGACAAGAAAGTAACGGGAAAAGCCACAAAAACAAGGATGAAAATGCAGCAGAAGTGCGGCAAAACGTGACAAAAAGACGGTGAAAAAGTGGCAAATTTTTTGACATAAATGCAACACACAAGTGACAAAAATTAGACAAAAACGCATTAAAAAGCAATGGAAAAAAAGGTGACGACAGCGTGAGGAAAGTGATCTGTTTAGATGATTTGGGTAAAGCTGAACTGGAGTAAATGTACTTGGTTATGGTGGAGGTTAAGAGGTTAATACAGTATTGTTTTACTTTTACATATTATAGATGATGCACATTTTTAGATAAATAGTTGATAATCCAGGTTGATTTGACTTTTTTTATCCTGAATTTCTATCCTGTAGAAGCAGAAACCCAATTTGATTCACGGAATGAAAATCAAGGAGGAAGATGATTCAGGTCTCATTTACACAACCCCTCAGGGACCTCTTGTCCCTGGCCCCGGACCGTCCCACCTTCAGAGAGCTGGTCACTTAGGCCAAGTGAGGAAAGTAAGTAAAAGTAAAGTAAGTGAGAATAAAAGTCAGTAACACTTATTTGAGAACAAAAAGCACATAGTTGAGTACTAGCTGGATACTGTCATTCTCAAAACGTAATGATTTGGTGTCTTCTTTCCAATATCATTCTGAATTCAAGTAGCACGCCTAACTTTACCCTGATATGAACCGCAAAGGCTTTTTTCATTTGCAGTCACTCATAGCTTAGGGCCATGAACGGAAACATTATGCTAAATAAACAACCAGAGAACATTTTTTGTTTAAACACTTTGTCCAACGTTGACTTCAAGTAACACGGTGTCCTCGCAGTTAGCAGTCAGCGGTGAATCACATGCCCAGTCTAAATTACAATCACAAATCTCCATGCATTATGCATTCCCTTTGCTCGGACAGATCCTCTTAGCTGCGCGAGGAGTCGTCATGATGTGTCCCTTGGAAAAGTAAGAGCCTTGTCTGGTTGTATCGCCTGTAGCAAAGGAGCATCTCAATCTGTCGCTCAACCCCCCCACCCCACACACATGTAAATCAGCCTATGAATAATAAAAGCTTGTACTTTCTTTATTAATATTAAACACTGCATAATGAAGCAGGCACTATAAGCAAATCCCACAGCAATATTCATATCGTGCCGGACCTTTCATTGCTGGAGTTGTCAGAAGTCATCAAGCAAGATCCCCCTGACCAGTGGACCTAACCTCAAAACCCTTTTTATTGTCATCATCTATTATGCTTTTTCATATATTATGTACGTTCTATTTTAGGATATTAACAGGCCGTTTGCCGTAAAGGGTAAACAGAGATGCATGAAAAATGGAACACAGGCCACAGCAGTGACACGTGACAAAGGCTATGACCCAGAATCTCAGCCATTTTCGTTTGCAAGTACATTCTAAAGCACTCTTCTCTGCTTTCAAACACTCTAACAGGTTGAACTCAAGTGAAGATAATATGGAAGTGCAGTGGGACATAGTGATAGCATTAGAGGTTGGTTGTCTCATTTAACTTTACTTGTGTAACTAGACCCTTCCTTTTTCTTCTTGAATTACAATGTGTAACTTCTTTTTTGTACAAATTGTGGTCAACTTTACACATTTAATTTAAGAACAATTTACTTTACTGCGGACCATTTCGGGTTTTATGCTGCTTTGTCAGAAGAGCAACTAAACATAAATGCTAGAGATACCAAACGTGCTAATAAAGACTTAAGTACAGGGTTAGGCTGAATTTCTTCATTGTCAAAAGACCAAGGGCTGTACCCTCCAATTGTTGGCCTACATGGGTGTTCTGTTTAGAAATGTTGAAGGAATTGACAGTATTTTTCACAATTCTAGAATAACTTAACAGGCGTGTGATCTCTGATTTATATTCTAATGTTCCTTCAAAGTCATCTTGAGAGCCAGAGATTCTATGATGAAGGGCGGGTTTTGGCCCTCAGGCCTGACGTTGCCAACCCCAGCCTTTGTAGATCTTGTCTTTATAGAAGTGACTAACTAAAGTCATCTACTTCAGAAAGTTCACAGTTCACTGTGATTGGTTAAAGCCCCCTGTCAGTCACTTAGAGCATGGTCAGACTGACCAATAGAAGGTGTAGATATTCAAAAAGTGTTAGAGCGTAAGTAAGTAAGTGCTTTATTTGTCATTGTACAACCAAATTGTGTTCAGGTGTTAGTCCTGAGCCACTGCGACTGAGCGCACTGCCATTGTGGGCCAACCTGACCAGCATGTTTTTGGAGTTCGGGGAAACTGTAGCACCCGGAGGAAACCTGGCTGGCTGCCTTCAGTGCTCTTCTGATCCTCTGAAACGGTGCAGCGCCTCCTGGGCTCTTCCCTGTTTCAGAGCATGGTGTCTGGTCAGCTCCTCCACCTTCCTATTCCTCCTGCGCAGCTCCCTCCGCTCCACAACAGTCTTTCACCATCTTCTCCTCATCCTCATTCCCCTTCCTTGTTTCCTGTAACGCCTCCACTGTGCTGCAGGTGTGGGGGCTCTCGGTGCCTCTTCAGTGTTTCAGAGGAAGACATTTGTAAGTCTCAAGTGTCTTTAGCTCATAGCTGTAGAACTGCTCTGATCCACAGTAATCAGAAAAGTCAATCAATCAATCAATGGTTTTGTATAGCCCAATATCACAACAGGAGTTGCCTCATAGGGCTGCACCTAACATTAAGGCAATAAAACAGAGCAGTAAATTAAAGTAAATTAAAAAGTTCAGGCGAATCAAGTATCCAGGCAAACATAATGTCCAAATAAGTGTCAGCAGTAGGTGGCTACGAGCGGCGCGGGTGTCCCCTGTCCTTAGACTCTCCAGCACGGCAAGGAAAAACTCAAAAACCCAGTGGGAGAAACGAGAAATCTTGGGGAGAACCACAGAAGGAGAGATCCACTCCCATGGACGGACAGGCTATAGAGACCCAGGGCCGATGGAGTCCCTTAAGCAGACGGGCCAGGATCGAGACCGTCCAGTCCTTGTTGTCAATCCAGTAGGCAGGGTTCCTCCATTCAGCCGGGTTCCACTGTTCAGCCGGGTTGAAGTGAATTGAATCGCGATAGAACAATCTCTCCAATAGGGTAGATCGTCACAGGAATCCGTTCACGATTTGTTTTTTTATTGTCTTATTACTCAGCCCTATTGAGGACTATCCTATTGTGCATGTTTTGGGTTGTTGGGGAAACCGGAGTACTCGGAGGAAACCCATTCAAACACAGGGAGAACAGTCAACCTCCCAGCAATGTTGTCACGTAAAGTTGGGCTAAATTGCTATTGATATTCCATTCATGGCGTTACTTTAATACTTTAACTTACTTATGTAATAATTTGACTGAGTAGCTGTTCTCTTATCAGAGAAATGTTTTAAAAGTAGCATCTGTACTTTTCTTAAAGAAATGAAGTACCGGTACTTTGACCACCACTCACATGCATTAAAGGCATTAGCAATGTGGAAAGAGCTGCTGTCTCCTTTTCCAAAATAACGTGCTAACATACACTTTAACATAATATCAGCTCTTGTATGGCCTTTAAATTCTGCATAATGTTGAGCCTACACCGTTCCCTTACTTTCACTTGCAGCTCATATCTTTTCTGCTCTTTTTTTTTCCTTTTGACTCTTGGCAGCTACAACCCGGAGATGCATGTCGCCCTTAGAGGCAACACTTTGGACTTAAAACCTTTCTTGTGTCCACATGTTGAGTATCTTTGTACGTCCAGCCCTTTGCGCAGCCCACTCTAAACAGCCTTTGCCCCTAGCAAGCAAGACGCAGACGCCATTACAGAGACATTGATGTATTATTGAGAAACCCCAGGGCGAGGATCAAGGAGTTGCCTGCTGCCAACAGTGAAAAGTGCATGTTGTGATATCTGCTTCCCAGTAAAAGTACACATTTTGGGTACTTTTATTACATTTTATGATGTAAGATTTTTAATTCTTAACATTTTTCAATAGCTGTACATTTTGAACTAGATTACTGCAAACTCAGATTACTCAAATGTGTTGCCGAACACTTTTATACTATTCCTCTAGTAGAATTTTCATCTGATGCTTACTTATTACATTTGTTCTTTTTCTAAAATATACTGATCACTTCTTCCACGTCCAGCTACTTCCGTGTACAACTGGATTCTATTTATACAACATGTTTAACAAGAGGTTTTAAAATTAACATAAACATATTAATAGAATAGCCAATACACTGTGCTCTTCTGTGCATGTAACCAAGGTCTGCGGAGGTTACTTGAGCCAGAGCCGAGATGACATTTCATTTATATAAATAATTAGTGCCTTGAAAGTCCCCCAGGGCAGCCCCGGAGCAATCAAACTTCTAATGCTCTTAAAATTGCCCACCATCTTTTATTAATGGCCGACTATAAAATGTATTGCTATAGCCACGCGCTCTCACTCCGCTGATCCGCAAAGCTATAGTGTCAGGTTTAAATGCACATATTACCTTTTTATGCCGCCGGTATTTCACCAAATTATAGACCATGTTCCCACAGCTCACAATGGAGGCCTGTACGGTATCAGTGTATTGTGCATTCACGGTCATAGACTTAAATGACATTGCAATTATAATCTGTTAACAACTCTTAAGCGTACCTTTTCCTTTTGTCTACATATTGAAATGTACCCAATAGCACGTTTAGGCTCGTGTTTCTCTGAGAGGGCTTCACACAGCGCGTTTTTAAACACGTTTCATCGGAGCCAACAGAGGGTAGTGTTGCCTCATAGCATATTCAAATGACATTGACAACAAAGAATGTGGCTGTCTGCAGTCCCTGTGCATCTCCATGGCAGTATACCTCTCCAGTGCAGTGCAGAGAGTAGACATATGTAGGAATTGGGGGAAAATGCCGTTCGTGCTCGCTTAAAGTTCAAATGTTATTCAAAACAGTGGCTTCTTCAGATAGTGGGTCATCAGCAATTCTACACTTAAATAATTTGAATAAGATCATTTCATTTACGTTTTATGCATTTAAGCGTGGTGTTTTTTTCTGGTTTACACTTTATTTTAGACCCTTCAGACACGGTTTAGTCCTGGCCTTGGCCTGGTGGTGCTTGGAAGGTCAAAATATCGTACTCGGGGTGGAAAGTTTGAGTTTGAATAATCACATTTGTAGTGTCGGTGAGTGGGGTGCATGTCGCGTGTCTGACATGTCGAGCATTTGCATGTGCAGTTGAGTTATGTATGTATGAACAAAATAAGACAAGCGAAAACATACTTTCATTTTTTTTTTTTAAGGCCCCAAATTATTTGATTAATGAGAATAATGTTGTACTGTATCGGTATTTTCAAATTGTAATCCACTGAAAGCGCGCAAAAGAACATAGTCCACTGAGTCCACTGATTTAAAAATTGGATTAAAGGAATAGCTTGAACTTGGAGACGAGGAAACCGATGAGTTGCTTAAAAGTTAAATAAAACTTAAGTGCTATTAAATGCTTAACAAAAAAACACCTTTTGCGGATTATATGCGACAAAATCAGGAAATGAATCAAGACACACATGCATATCAGATCTGATCTAATGCAAACCACGGTCTAGACATATTTAGATTTCTTGTTTAGATGAGATGCACTTCCCTTAGTTGTGTAAGTAAGAGTTCAGTGTGTTTTTCAGTACACACTATTTACATTTTGATCCTTGCTGCAGCATGAAAAATGTCACATAGCAACCATTAAGGGCAGCATAAACTGTAAATAGATTGAAAAGTAAGTATGTGTTTAGGCTCTATGACACAACACGTTATCGGCCTTAACTGATGGACAGCATTATTCTGTTCTCTTGCGCAAATTCATTGTCTCTTTTGCAAATCCCATTCATCAGTATCAGAGAGTCCCCTTCTGAAGCGTTTAGCAGTATCCTTAAGCCTCCCTGTGAGGCTGCGAAGTGCCCGCATTAATATAGAAATCACTTATTTAAAAAGTCATTAGACTGAAATAGGAGGAGAGTTTAACACCGGCTCAAAAGTCAAACACCGTGAGAGCGTGGGGGCGCGCGGCAGTCACTGATAATTACTTTTGCCACGAAGCCACTCCGTCCTCTTTCCCTGCGTCCGCGCGCTTCCTTTATTCCCGTGTTTCTCCGCCAACGTCACGGCCGCTCTTGAACTTGGATTACGTCCCACTTTTTCTCTCGCAGGAGGCAAACCCCCCAACCGCGCGCGCACACACACAAACACGCGCGCGCACACACACTCATACACGCGCGCCGACTTCTATTCTATACGCACACGCCGCCGCATATAGCCTCCCCACAATCACAGTCTCCCCCTTTCATCCCGCGCGAGTCAACTATACAAGTCGCCTCGATCGGACGCGCGAGCTGGAGAAAACATTGGACCGCTTTTGCGCGCGTGGTGGAGAGACCCGGGGAAGACGCAGAAGCACGAGGAGGAGGAGGAGGCGGTGTCTTGTCTGCCCATTTCGTTTACTCTTCTCCCTCCCCTCGCGCAACTCACGCACACTCTCCATCCAACTGTGTGGCCAGCGGAGCCCAGAGTTACCGCGCTGTTTCAGGACGCACGGGAGGGAGACTCTGTGCCAAGAAGCCGGTCAGTATTTTTTTGTGTGGGGGGGGAGAAGAACTCGCAAAGGACTGTGTGGAATCCTTGAATACACCGCAGCATCTTGACCGACAACACGCAAAGGAGCGATCTGTCACGCGGGGGAGAGCTGCCGCGCGGTCCAGGATTTTTTTTTTGGGGGGAAAGGTCCTCCTCCCAGCGTAAACACACGCACGAGACTCTATTACTACTCAGCATTCAGGTGTGGACATCTTCACCAAACATTGAGGGGAAAAAAGGGGGGATAGAGGAGGAGAGGAAACAGCGGATAGTTGAAAGCCAGAGAGGACCGACACCACGGTTCAAGCCGAATCCAAGTGCCGTTCACCGGGCGATGCCAGAGTAAATGCCGGGGCAATGTCCCGCCGCAAGCAGGTGAACCCGCAGCACTTATCTTTGACGCACAGGGAGACGGTACAAGGTGAGTAATGACTCTGCACACACTTTTAATCCCGCTTGTTCACGCCATGCCGTTGTTATCGCTGTTTTACGCATTCCTGCGAGTGACGGCTATTCTTTTTTATTATGAAAAGTTTTGCCCATTACGTGCAGGCAACCTTACTTTAAAATATGAACTCAACGCAAAAATAAACTCCATGCAAAGTTCGCGCTTACACCGAATGATAATAAGCAAAACTATATCGCAGTTATTTTCTTTTATAGCCTACTTTTGGAAGGGCAGAGGGAGGCTTCGCCGTTTAATGTGATTAAATAGTATATCCTTGAATGTGAAAATGTGTGGTAATTTGTGCAAATGCGAGTGCGTCTGTCTGTGTCGAACTCGCGCGAGCTTTCCGCGTGGATTTTAAATGAAATGAATCACTTTGCACGCTGTTACACGATCCTCCATATGGCACATCGCGCATCCCTGTTATTATTAATGTGTGTCCGGTGTTTTGCGCAACTTTCCCCGCTGACATGTTTATTGTGTGTCATTGCCGGAGTTAAGAACAGGCGTTTGATCACTGAATATAATAGTTCACCGTCTCACTTTGCTCGTAATGTGCTTTCAATCACTCTCTTAATGATAACTGTAGCCTGTGCTGTATTTTACCCATGGCACACACGGCCTCCACCTGTGGAAGTGTCCGCTACAGAACCATCGTTATTATTAAATGCACGCCGTCAGTAAACTTTCCCCCAACCTGCGTTAACGTCTTTGATTCACTTTACTAGAGAGATCATATCGCAGTTTCAGAGGGGCGTGTGCATGAGATTAAAAATAATCCAATTCTAAATCAATTCTATCAATCTAACCTCCTTCATGTCCCGGCGCTGCGCTCTTTGCCCAAATCCAATTTGACGTGGAGGGCCTTAATCTGGCTAATTCACAGCAGAACTTTATGATGTAATCTCTGGCCAATGTGTTGAAGAGAGCAATAAGGGGGCTGCTTCTCTGCGCCCCGCCGACACGTTCTGCGTTTACCCCGGCGCTGTTTGGAAATAATTAGGTGCAATTTCGTGCGTAAATATGGGAGTCAGAAACGTAAATGTTTAGATGGCGAAAGTTCTGCGATTCCCTTTTCACACCGAAAAAAACACGTTTTATTCCCTCACACTCATGACGCGCCACTTATGGAGTCCTAACAATTGGCAGAAGAGGAAACGACTTGATAAATAATTGAATCTGTGCGTCATCCACGCGCGGTTTTTGTTTTGTTTTGTTTGTTAATTTCAGGACTACAGTATGCCGTGCACCCCATTGTTCTCCCATGCCTTCGACAACTTTCTAACTTTTTATGGAGTCTTTTTTTTTTTACTGTATTTTCTTCACACAAACTGGAATCACTGTGCATTATTTGATCACTTTTGCATTGCTTTCTTTTTGAGACCTGACGTTAGACACGATTTCTTTCTTTCTTTTTACACACACCCCCTAAACTTTGAAATACTCACGCAAATTCAAGGTAGGCCTATTATTTATTTGTATGAATTTTTTTGCGAGTGTACAGTACAGGTAGAGCTGCACGTCAAAGCTGATTTTGTGGCCATGCCTGTGGTTGCTTCACTTAAGGCCTTATAAGTGTATGTGGCTGCAGTGCTGAGTTACAGCCGTAGACAGTGGATACTCTGCAGGGCCATCTGGAGGGCCTGAATCCTGTCCTACCTGTTTTGCACATGCTCTTCTTCTTGCACTCTTGGCCTTTGGCAATGACAGTGACCGTGTTTGAGTTGTTGCAGAGTTTTCTTAATCCGTGAGGCACATTGGAGGACAGTCCGTTTTGAAAAGAGCTAAGCACACAACCGTCGCTTTTGTGAGTTTTTGGTTATTTTCTCACGGTGAATACATTATGTCTCTCAATCAACATCATACCTTCAAATGAATAACAACGTGTCTTTGGACCATATATGACAAAGTTGAGTTGTGAACATTGAGCTGTCAAGAGAGGTATCCACTTACAGAACAAGGACTTAGTGCCCCAGCGTTACATCAAGCGGGTCGTCGGATTGAGGGGGGTTATCCGGTGTAGCTTAGCTGAATGCACAGAAGAAGCCCCGCAGCCACGGGCCTATAGGACATGCTCTACTTGGGGAGTGTAAGGGAAACCTGTAAATCTGCATATTTTCGGAGCGGGCTTAAAATGACACGTACCGGGATTGGAGAAAGAGAATGCCTGTATTGGAGATGTTCAAAAATGTATGTGAGACAGCAGAGCATGCAAGTCAGGCAAACTTTAAAACCGCTTGACCCCTCGCCGAATGTACTCTAGGCAGGTGTCCCGCTGCAAGCTTCTTCTTCTTCTTTTTTTCCCCCCTCTCCCATGTTTGGTTAAAAAGAAGACACCTCGGCCTTTTACAATTTTGTGAGGTGGAACAGCAGGTTTTTGTTTTTTTCCCCCCCAAATTCAAGTTTATTTGCACATTTACACTGTGCAGGGAAGGACTGGTGATGCCTCGTCACAACTGTTTACGCATGCTACTTGTGAAACGCTGCCCCTCTTGATTCCCCCCATATGGCTGGTGCATTGCTACACACACACACACACATACACACACACACACACACACACACACACACACGCGTTGTGGTAACGGATGATAAAATCTCTAAAAGATGACTAGCGCGAGAGTTGGGGTGATTTACGGTGCCCATTTTGCTTTGCTCAATTTCTGCAAATTCCCTTCCTGTATTTCACTGTTACTGAACACATTTAATCAATTTTGCACTGCCATAAAGATTATTATTATGATCTGCCTGCGAGTGTTGTGCAAAAATTGATTTATATTTCCAAATGTCAGACCTCAGAGCTGACAAGTCATTTATAGAGATTTAGTGACAAGCCCCAGTCAGCTGCGCCACTCATATTTTTGCTCACTTTATTTTTTTATATTTTTTTTTGCATTGAATAAGCTCAGATTTATGATAAGCGACGAGACTGCAACAGATTAAATGCTGATAAGATAATGAAACACACACACACACTCACAACGCGGGCCTTGCACAATGCACTCTGTTGCAGCCCTCACTGGCAAACCGTCGCGGGGGGAGTGTAGGGAGAGGCTAAGCGAGGCTGCTTGTTGTTTGAATGTTTGATTGCAACCATCTGCATCGTTGCCGGTGTCATTTATTTTCAATGACACCGCGAATCTTACCCCGGCGTCTTCTTTCCCCCCGTTGGGCTCCGCATGTGTGCGCCTTCAGCGGAACAGGCTGAAGCAGAAACAAAGAAATGCAGGCAGGTCCGGACTCATACAAAGTGAGGACTATCCTGTGTGTTCGCCCCTGGCCTAAGCCGTGTACCGCGGAACAGCGTGTCAGCCAGGGACACTAACGGTTCAGAGTCGTTTCATGTGCCGCAGAGAGCAGAGAGTGGTTCGACAACATGAAAACAAATACAGTGAATGTGAAACTCGAGATGGAGCTGCTCGAGTTTGCATTTAAAATGGAGTATTTGTCGAACGGATATTGATCTAACCCGACCATAACCTCTGCCTTTGAGCTGTGTAACTGTAGGAGAAGCAAACTGGGAATACCTCAATGTCTACAGATTAGGGAGATTAAAAAAGGCGAAACAAAAATCAGATATTCAAACTGCCATTTGACATTCTTGCATATCAGCGTAAACCCTGTCTGTAAATTTTCAACAACTGTTCAAGTGCAGACATTGATTTCTCCGTGATTTTTTTTCTTTCTTTCTTTCTTCAAAGCTGGACATTTCAGTGAAAGAGCCCCATTGTGCGTGTGTGTGTGTGTGTGTGTGTCCCATCTGGTCTGCATTGTGCATCAGTGGCAGCAGCGAGCGCGAGGACCTTCCTGCACACAGCTCCGCCTGACTCGCCTCTATCCTCGTCAAACTGATAGGGGGTGCTCTAAGGCTGCTTGACTGCACCTCCCCTGTATACACTGCTGCTGCTGCTGCTGCTGCCGCTGCTCCCGCTCGCTCCTCGCTCTCTCCCTCACTGTCACCGTCGGCCCCGGCCAAACGCATAGGAGCTTTAAAAGTATGTGCGGTATCGTGTCAAGACAGCTGGGTTTCATTGCAATCATCACGCCTTCTCCTAACCCCCCCCCCCCAACACCCCCTTCTCTCCCTCTCCAACCGTTGGCATGTTTGACAGTGCGTCCCTTACCTATCAAGCATGTTCCCCCTCACATAGGAGTTTATACAGAGGAATTAGGCAGCGTCTATCACGATGATGGCCCACATTAGTCTGCTCCTCTTTCATGCGTTTGCACTTCGGGGTGTTTGTGTCCGCGCTACATTTTCAGGTTACGGTTCTCCTTCGTTTTGTTTTGTTTTCTCACACAGGCGCATAAAGCCTCTAGACACAACCGTTGATTTTTTTTTTTTTTTTTTTTTTTTGAAGATGTCCGACTTCAATTTCAGTGCGTGACACTGCCAACTCTTGCTAATTTACGACCTTATACCCGGAGGCCGCCTTGCACAAGCATACTTTTAAGCAAACAGGCCTCCCTTGAAATGCCCAGGTGTCTGTCAACTCTTCCACCGACGACATATCAAACACACGTCTGCATTTGAAATGAACAAGTGGCAAGGGCAGCTGCACAAAACACAAAACAAAATGTCCTGTCTCCATGTAGTCGTATGAAACCTGCCAATCCTGTTGTTTGGACCTATGTCTTTAAGCACTTCATATTCCAAATGAGAACCCCCCTTGAACCGTGTGTTAAAATGTGAGCAGTGGACTGAATCTTCATTTTGATTTTGAAACATAAACTGCAAGTCTAATCGCGATCGTGTGAAGATTGTTTTGTTTTTGTGTCCCCCCCCTCCCACCCCCAAAACCCGTGCAGCCCGGCGCCATATTGTTTCGCCGATAGATCTCTTGTTTAAATGCACGGCGCGTACCGCTCGATCAACGGCCTTATATGCACAGTTGCACCACTCCGGAACGCAGAGGCAGCTTTATGTGAATTACGGTCACAAGCTGTGAACTGTAGGTAAATATGTATCTGCGTTCCCTTCTTTTTGCCGCCAAAGATTAGGAGATGGAAATTATTTGGCAGCCGTCCAGGAAGCCATCGCCATTTAGAAAAGGAGAAGAGGAGAGGGAAAAAAAAAAAAAAAAGATATTTGGCATCGGATCGTCACTCCAGGGCGAACTGAGTGGACTGGAACGTGTTTGAGGGAGAGTGCACAGGAGGAGGGGGCGAGGGGAGTGAGGATTAGCTTTGGAAGGGGGGTGGGGGGAAACAAAACAAAGATTAGCAATAATGTAAAAAAAAAAAAAAAATCGAGCTGCGCATAATGCGTTCTTAATAAGCAGGCCGTGAATATCTTTTTCGCGCCTATGGAGTTGGAGAGAGAGGCAACACCTTTTCAAACTGTTGGGAGATCAAAGGCGGATAAGAGGCGGCTTCACCTACGGCCGAGCGAGAGGTTATCCGCAATGCGAGGAGGAACACACACTTATAATTGCCCCCGAAGTGTCATGTTTGGGGGAGTTTTGGAAAGGAGGAATCTTACAGTGACATGTCCAGGAGCTCACACAAATGAGTCACATGAATTGTATTAATTCTTTTTGAAGCTCGTGATTAAGCTTATGTTGACGTCGTGTTATCTTTTTTTTTTTTTAAATCGATGATTGCTCAACCTAAAATTTCATGTGGTAATATTTGGGTGCAGTCTTTTTAACTTGTGTAAGCTGTTTATTAATGTGCCTGGGAGAGGTTATCTGTGCAACAATGTGGCTCAGTGACAAGGAGTGTGTGTGACACGATGCAGTGTTCATCGTCGATCATTTGGAGCAATGTTTCCTACCTATTATTATCAATAACAAAAATAATACAATCAAAGGCCCTATACCTGACTAAACAATGAAAGAGAGAGCGCGCACATGTTCAATTGTTAGCCGTGGTTAAAAAGTAATTCCTAACTTTCCAAACGTATTTCTATAGCGTCACACTTCTTCGCAAGCATTGCTCAGAAAGCATGTTTTAGCAACTTTCATGGAGCAAAACTGTCACAGTAACAAAGCACATAAAAGGTCTTTTTATCGCAAATGTCTGTTTTTACAATACACTGAAGGTCGAAACAATTGTATTCCACTGATGTACAACTCAATAAAAGCGCGACTTCATTAGACTTTTAATTCAAAGTTGCATTATAGTTGCACAGACGCTCTCTTTTATTTATTTATTTATTTTTTTGGGACACCCTGCTTCGTAGTCCCCTCCCTGCAACGCTTCAAGTTACTCCGGGTCTTTCCTTTTACTTGTCTGTTTTTTTTTTCATCCGGACACATTTTCATAGCGGTACATGAGGGTGGTTGTTGAGAAAACCCTGACGCGGAGGTTGTCCATGAGGGATTTATGTTGAGCCGGGACCGGGAGTGCGCCATAGGGGAGGGAGGGGGTGCAGAGGAGGGAGGGAGGGAGGGGTGTAATGGTTATTAATGACCATGTCGGATCTGTGAAGAATGAGATTTACTCTTTTAACAGGACCCCAGGTTTTGGGCTTTATAGATTTTTTTCTGTCCACAGAGAATACAGCTTTTCTTCATCTGATCCCATTCATATGCATGTCTTTTTTTAAATATATTTCAGGGGTGTAAAAGTTGTAAATCCATAAATAAATAAAAGAGAGATTGGTGGTGGCTCATAGGTGTGCCTTATTCCTTTTATTTATATCTATTTACTTTTTATTAATGATACAATCGATACATTTATCTTCAGTCATTACTTAGCTTTGTAGAAGACAGCAGAAGGGCTCAGTGGTTCTGTGTCTCCAAAGGCTTCTGGTTCGAAGTGTTGCTTTCTGCCGCCGTGTCCTCGGGCAAGACACTTCACCCGCCTTGCCTTGGAGCGCCTGTGTGCACCGGTGTATAAATGAGAGTGTGTTTACGAGTGCGACTGTGGGACATCGAATGGAAATCGTCCTGTGGCTACAGTCCGGTGTGGCGCATGTGTTTACGTCTATGGAGAATACCCACTTTTCCCTCTGCTCCCATTCGTAACCAGACATCTTCTTTTATTTTTTTAATGACAGATTGATAGATTGTGGAGGCACGGGGCTGACAAAATGGGATTGTACAGCTACATGCGAGTTAGTGGTTTTATGTTTGTATTTGTTTGGTTTAGAGCACTGGTTCTCACACTATTCACACAAAGTCTCGTAAAATATTTGACCTTCCGAGTATTGCGAAATCGAAAGGATCCGGACTAAAAGAAGACCTAAACTGGACAAAGTTATGTCTAAACTGCGTGTGAACCGTGTCCGAAACCGGAAGAAGCATTAATTTACGTCAATGCGTTACTGCGGAATCTCACATTTAGTAATCTCTCGCTCAATATACATGAGTACTCACATACCACAGTTTGATATTTCCTGTCTTTGGAGGATACACCTGCCTCCTGTTCGAATAAGTGCTGAAGCGTTTGCCGACTAAATGTTTTTGTTTTTTAATTCCTCTCAAAAGCTACATCCAGCTACATACGACTTGGTAGTTTTACTCCCTTTCTATGCAGAATACAGTGTTTCACCTGCACATATTCTTTTATTTTTGCCTTATTTTGTCGAAGATGTAAAAGACACACTGGCTCTGGCTTGGCGGTGTCCCACGTGGTGAAGGCTGCTGGGGGATAGGGAATTGGGGGGGGGGCAGATATGACAGCCTGTAGTGCCGCACAAGGACCTCACCGGAAACACAAAAGATGAATAGCGTCCTGGTCGCGCTCACACACACACACACACACACACACATACTCACAGATATACACATCCATATACGCTGGTGTCACGTCCCACCCACACTGATCTCTCTGCCTGATAAGCCGCGCAGGTGTTTCTCTCGGCCAAGGAGCGGGGGCTGTTTTAGGTCTCACGGATGGAAGAGGAGCTTTTTATAGGCCACACTAGGAGAGCGCTCTCGTGTAGAAGCGCCTTTGACCACGGGGAGGACAAATATGTGCGCGGTGAATAGTTTGTCGTGCGGATAAACTCTGGCCTCGGCAGACGTTTTTGCGATGAGATGGGTAGAGAAGCCAGAATGCCTCAGCAGGAGTCTAATGTTTTTATATCATTGTTACTCAAGTAGAAGTTAAAAAAAAAAACTTGTAGTAGTTAAGAAAAAGACAACTAATGAGTAACTGTTTGAGGTGAAGTATTCCACTGAAGACACTATATAAAATAGATGACATTTTCATATGTCGTCATGAATATTTTGTAATTTACCCACAGTGAGAAGAGTACGTATATAAAGATACTTCCAAATATATGCTATAGTAGAAGTAAGAAAAGTATTGGGTGTTTTGGACACTGTCTCTCCTTGTTTCAAGCTGTGGTGAAAATTGAAATGGAGGGGCTGAGGTGGCTGATGGTTCTGCTGCTTCAGGGGAGACAGGGTTTGATATTGGTGGTGATGATAACATGGTGGTCATACCGCCTTTGCTATGCCCAATCCCGTCAGATCTTGGAAGCTAAGCAGGGAAGGGCCTGGTTAGCACTTGGATGGGAGACCGTTTAGTAACACCAGGAAGCCTAGCGAATGCAGTGAGTGAGTGAGTGGTTGGTGGTGGTCGGAGGGGCCGATGGCGCAGACTGGTTGACTCGCTTCCGTCAGTCTCCCCCAGGGCAGCTGTGGCTACAATAGTAGCTTACCACCACCAAGTATGGAGTGAATGAATAATCAGCTGTGAAGCGCTTTGGGTATCTTGAAAAGCGCTATACAAATCCAAGAGATTATTATTATGATGGATCTCCGAAGTAGCAGGAGTATCAATGTGGAGGACAGAGATTAAGAGACGACTGGTTAAGAGAGCAAGCACGTCTAAATGGGATACATGTTTTTCCCTCCCATGTGTTTAACTATATTACAATGTTGTTTCCTTAAAAATCTACTAGGTGAGAGTAGTGAGAGTTTGTTTTGATGGAGAGCGGGGCGAGAAACATCCCAAAGGTGCGCTTTGTGAACCAGAAGTAGAACTCTGAATTGGCCGTTTTAGATCAATATGGCATTTTCTGACCCACAAAGGGTACGGTAGTGATCAAGACGCCTTAACAGTTCATAAAATATTCAAAGATGTGGAGTCGTTAAAGTTTGAATGGCTGAATTTACAGCTTCATCACTGAGTTTATGTTATTTTTTCCTTCAGCCACAGCAGAGGCCAATCATGATCCAGGGGCGGGATCACCCTCTTCGTCACCGCAGCCGTCCACCCCGAGCCCGCGCAGGACCGGCCCCGGTGAACACGACCTGCTGACGTGCGGCCAGTGCCAGACCAACTTCCCTCTGGGCGACATCCTGGTCTTCATCGAGCACAAGCGGCGTCTATGCAGGGGGCTCCGGAGTCCCTCGGGGCCCTTCTCCAAACCGGGAGGAGAGGCGGGCGGCGGGGCCAACGGGATCGCCATCTCGCCCCGGGCGCGGTCGCTGGAGCTGGGCAGGGGGCCCGTGCCGGTGGAGGTGGGCATCCAGGTGACGCCGGGCGGAGAGGACGACCACGAGAGGAGGCTGACCCCCGCCAAAGGGATCTGCCCCAAACAGGAACGAGGAGGTGCGGTTCTCAATCATATATTTATCATACATTTACTTTCTTACAATAACATTTGACCAGTCAGACACATTATTTTAATTTTGATTTACAGCTTGTTCATATACAGAATCACAATCAGCAGAACACAGTCAAGCGATTACCAAAGTGTTATTTTCATGTATAAGACATGAAATTAAGGATGCTAATGATGGACATTTGTACAGCTTTCCTAGGCCACATATGTAGGTGTGAGGAGTGTCCTGCCCAAGGAAACAGGCAGTATGCCGCCAGTGCAGAGCTGGGGTCAAACCATGAACATTTGGTCTGGTGAGCAACTGAGGCACACACTGCATTGAAATACAGTAATCAGCTTTTTTACTTATTGGTGGCTTACACATTTTGTTAATGCCAACATGTGGGAACATCCAGGTTCTACTGTATGTCGCTAATTCACCAAACGTCCGTCTTCTATAGATGGCGAGTATTTTGCAATGGAACCTAGCATTGGAAAATATACTGGTTCATGTGGACCTCTGAACTGGGGAAAACGTTTTACCCAGTTAGAAAAATTGCAAGCATGAATGCTCGGAAAAACAACAAACTGGGGAACTCGGATACCAAAAACGCCTGCGAATTGTTCACGTGAGCTCTTGCGTAAACTTCTTGACTTTAATTGTGAGCCCGTTGTCCTCGGATAACTGACGGCGAGAGAAAATGTTAATGCTGAACAACAAAAAACACACAATATTTTATCAAATTAACAAGCCAAAGTTTAGCTTTTGAGACGCTAATGCCAAATTTAAATGAGTGAAACATTATTCGGTGTCATCAAAACCCCCACTTTGCCACATAAAAAGCACAAACCAACTGGGGACACTGACGTTACATCTCCCCAGTTCATATAAACGCAGCAAGAGATCCTACTGTACTTAAACTTCACGTTAGCACTGCAATCAAAGACCTGCATCCCCATGGAGACGAGCTGGTCAGGTCTGAGGAGGGCGAGATGAAATAAATGCTTCTGTTTATCTGGGACATGTGCCTTTAAATTTGGACAGCGCTCTCTTGCCACTGTTCGCAAAAGTTGCTCGTTCAGTTCAGGATTTGGTAACTTTTTACAAACTTACCTTTTATGACTCAACCAGCGCTACATCGCCGTAGTGCAAAGGAGGTTAATCACAGCGCAGCCAATCAAATCATGCGGTCTAAACACACCTGTCCAAGATAGATAACCGGGTTTAAAGAATCGGAGCTACTTGTTATTTTGACAGGGGCCTTCAGGAGGGATTAATGTAGCCCGGGACGATTTTATTATAGACCTAAAGAGTGTCTATTCAACTCTGTTCTGAGTAACTCATCACAGTGGCAGGCCTGAAGGACTCCTCCATCTGAAACCAATCGCGCAAAGGCAAAGGAGGTGGTGATAGAGGAGCCGCCCCCAGTGGTGTGTCTACGCGAGTGCACGTGACATGTCTTTGTAAAGAAATCCTGCAGCATCCTAAAAAAAGGAAGGCTAAGAAGGCTGATTAAAATGCGTGCGCGTGTGTGTGCGTGCGCGTGTGTGTGCGTGCGCGGTGAGGAGAAGGGGATTATTAAAAGCAGCGAGGCCGTTCACTGTGTGGCTACAGGGGGGGGGGAGAGACACAGGGAGAGGGCCTCGCTAGCGCTGCGGGGAGAGAGGTTCAAAGTTATCACCGGAGACAGTCGCCATCGCGCCCCAGAGCGGACAGGGGGCGGCTGCGCGGGATTACAACAGAAATGCTAAGGCTACGGCTCAGGCCCGGGTCAAGAACACAACACTGCATTGTTATAGACATTGCTGCGATAGGAGTGGATTAGGAGTAAGGAGCAAACTGGCCAATACAGAGTAAATGGAGAACAGAAAATATGATAGGTGTTCGCACTCTCGAGTTAATCTAGGGACACGTGCCTCGACAGGATCCTATTGTCGGCTGAACAATCTGAATTTGTACTTGTTTTTTTGCGGCTGTTTATAGCAATGATCAAAAAAGATGATGTAATGTGTAAATGTCTTGTTGTTTTTTTTCATATCTGGCTTTGTACTTATCAAAACACTTTCCATGCTGATTTTAAGTGCGCTACACAGAAAAGAAAGTAGATGGATGTTGATACTTGAGCAGTGATGGACAACTTTTGCATTATTGTTATCGACTTGGTAACTATAGTCTGGCATTTGTCCTTACACGTTGTACCTATGGAGCAATGTTATTCATTTACCTACTCAGCAATATATACAGGAAGCGCTCATTAAACTGATTAGTCTGATCATTATGATAAGTAAAACTGCCTGTGTTAAAACTGGAGCAACAATAGACTTCTACTTGTCCATTACAGCGAGCAGTGCTTAGCTAAACCAATGTGACATGCGAGTATTTTGATAGAACTCTTTTGTATATTTTTATGAAAGATAATCCTTTCATGTGGGTTGTCACTGCTGCTATTGACAATCCGGCACATGTGCTCGGTGCTGGTGTGTGGCTCGCAGCTGTGTGTGTGTGGCCGCCGTCGCTCGTAACAAATCAAAAAAGATCAGAAATAATGTGCGACACACTTTTGGATGTCGAGGGTAATTACAGAAAAAGAAAACGCATGGGCTTTGAAACAGCAGGGATAAGAGGCATTTTCCAAGACGTTAAATTGTTTGAAATATTTGGAAGAATGTGCTCGTGTGTGTGTGTGTGTGCGTGTGTGTGTGTGTGTGTGTGTCTGTGTGTGTGTGTGTGTCTGTGTGTTTGTGTGTGGTGTTGTTGTTTGTGTGTGTGTTGATGGACGTGGCTTACAGTAGTTCCCCAGTGTTGGCGAGCAATAGAATAAGATTTACATGGATTTGGGTAGGATTTGATTGTTATGCTATACACTGTAAAATGTAAAATTTGTTTCAACTCAAAAAACTCATTCCAAGGGCTGCCAAGAAATTTTATGTGTAACCAATAACCATTTTACAATCTAGTCGATTTGAAATTTGAGATTCACCTCTTTCGTTCAATTGTATTCTTAGGTTGCCATAACTGTTTCCAGTTGTCTGAAGTGAAAAACTTAGGTTGACACAACTGATTTAATTTGTAACTGACGTTTTTCACTTCAGACAACTGGAAACAGTTATGTCAACCTAAGAATACAATTGAACGAAAGAGGTGAATCTCAAATTTCAAATCGACTAGATTGTAAAATGGTTATTGGTTACACATAAATTTCTTGGCAGCCCTTGGAATGTGGTTTTTGAGTTGAAACAAATTTTACAGTGTATTTATGCATACTTTACTGTGCTAGAATTATTATTTTTATAAAACAAATGAAAAAATAATCAATGCACTTGTATCCATATTATTATATTGATTATACTGTGTGGAAGTCATGAAACCACTCACACTTTTTTCCCCAATTCTTTTTTGAGGGAGTTTGCGAGCCCTTGTCAACAGCAGTTTGATAGAGGACATATGCATAAGGCTTAAAAACATTATTTTGGCGACCCCAGCTTTTATTTTATCTAATTGAAATGTAAAGGGATTCATTAAGGAGTGGAGATGCCTGTCCCTCTGCAGGCAGCACTGGGAATGACATGTTGTAAAACCGTGGAAACAAGCTTTCACACTCTTGCTAATACCAGGCTAGCAATTACATGGCGCCCTGATGAACGCACTTGGAGCACAGAAGGGATTTATTGGTGGATTATGGCTTTCAGAAAGGTTTGTTGTCCCTATGACACAACAAAACCCCGGAAACACCGACTGGAGCGCTTCATCAGTGGAAAATAAAACAATCAAAGTGAACAGCATTACTCCAAACTGCATGAATGAATCAATGAAACATCACTCACGGTGTTTTTTGCAAGGGAACAGTCTCATTGAAAAGTTTTAAAAGGCTATTTTGCAAAATCCCCTTTCCATACAATGACCTCTATTATCTGACAGAAACATGTTTATTTCCTAACCGCGCTCCATCCACATTATCATTGCCTTTCAAGCCTTTTTTTATTTTTTTTTTTTAGCCACATATTGTTTTTGTCTCTTAGGTGGTCAGGAGGCGGGGAAAGGCGTCTAAGTGAGTGAGCTAGCGAGTGTTATCACTAAGAGAGCAGGGCAGGAAAGCACTCGGAGCAGCCAATCAAAGGGGGGCAGGACGAGAGCTTTGTTCAACGCGCGATATTGCCACTCAAGGCGTTCTCCAGTTTTAAGCGAAATTAGATTACTTTATTAGTCTTAATTAAGTCCAACGCGCTGCTAGCACGCGCACTTTAGAACAGCCGGCAGTGAGCGCCAGTGAGAAGTAGACAGTCAGACACTCTTCGCAAATAGGCGGAGGCGGGTTGTTTCACTTTAGGTTTTTGCATGTCCCATCACTTCAGAACTACTTTTTTGATCAGTACTTTCCACCTCTGCTATAGGAGATTCATTGATAACCAGAATATGTACATGATGTTTGTAAAGAGCTGCATGTTTGCCGCAATAATATGGAGCTTTAAGTCCATTTGACAATCGCGCCTGTGAGGTGGCTTAATGACACCGCTTTGAAGTATTGTGGGACAGATATTCCACTTCAGTTTGTGTGTTTTTGCAGCGATATTGACCACAAACGCCAATACCGTTGAATTCTGGCCCTGATTCCTCTTCAGTTTTGCGCTAGATTGCATAAAAACATTTAATGACTGTATATGCAGCTATAAAGATTGCCGTGCTGTTTGGAGAACCCTATAACATCCCATCTCGTGCCTGTTTAATTTCTCTCTTACCATCTTGTGTTTTTATCACATCCTGTCTGGCCTCTTTGTCTGTCAGCCCGCATGCTTAAGCTGCAAACATGCTTGCAAGCCTAGCAGAATCATCCCCAAAAGACGCAAGCACCCTCCTCCCGCAAACAACTCACACTGTGCACGGCATCGATGAAAAATGGCCCTTCTGCACCGGCTTTTTTTCTTTCTTTCTTTCTTTCTTTCTTCTTCTCTCTCAACCTGGGTTTCTCCTGCTGATGCATGCACTCTGCCTGTTTACGTGTGGCCTTTTTCCACAGTATGTTAATGCGCCCGGGTGTGTATGAATTTCTGGATGAGCCTGTGTGAAGAATGATGCGTGTCATCGGGCCCGAGCTGGGAGTTGTCGCTGGGGTGGGGAGGGGGACGCCCTGGACGCCTACCATGGGAAGGGTCTCTTTGGGGCACTTTAAGAGAACCGCTACATAGGGAGGGAACGAGTTACATTAACGCAGCATCCTGTATTATTCTTCACTTGTCTTTGCAGCAGCTGACGTTTTTTCCCCCCACGTGGCTTCAGAATTTTAAGTCGGCCTCGAATGGCAGGAGCCTGTGGTGCCTAAACAAGCTAGGATTTTCTACGCCTTTAACTTCCGCAGCCTCAAAGTCAGAGAATCAGGCGACATTCTTCACCTATTTCAAGCGATTGACAGAAAGAGGGTAGAATCTTTACGCGAAATCCTGTGTTCATTTGATCATAATAGGACCATGGAAATTACAGCCTATAGTGCGTTCTCCCATTTAAATGGACACTTGAGGACATACACTACAGGGATCAATGCAAACAAAGTTACTCAAAGGCAGTATATCTTTTACCTCATTACCTCTAGGCAAGATATGGCGTGTTTGACGATTCCACTTTATTAGCTTTTTCCAAGAAGAAGAAGAAAGGCAAAAATGGGGTGTTTTGTTTTTGTTATTTGTGCTTTTTCTCCCAATCAATGTTCTGCTGTGTATATAGTAAACACAGCCAAGGACAAAAGTAAGAATGCATTTTGATGACCCAAGTAATATTCAGAAACGCTCCTCTATCTTTTCTTCTTCTTTTTTTCCTTCCTCCTCTCACTCAACCCAAACAGTGGATTGAGATCACACCGGATAAATATTTATGAGGCGGCTCTGAGCGACATTCTCAACATCTTCAGTCTGTCTTGGCACAGTCCACCTCCGATCGCCCTTCTGTCACTGCTGTGGCCTGCCCAGTCCCATCCCCTCCTATTATATCGCTGTTACACTGACGACTCACTCCTTCAGCTCTCTCTCTCTCTCTCTCCCTCTCTGCTGGACGCCACTTAAAAAATTCCTCTGATACTAACACTTTCTCGGCTGACATAAAATGGTGGCTTTTTCATGATCAAAAGCTCTCACAACCGGGCCTTGACTGAAACGCCCACCTATGTGCTGTACATTTGAAGCTGGCTGCAACACATTCTGACTGGCCACTTGCTGCTGCCGTAGCTTACAGGCATGCGAGGCTTAATAATAGTGTTTTGAAGGGTTTTAAGTACAACAAATGATTCCCCACTTATTTGAAGAAGATTATTGTTTTGAGTTAGTGCTTTAGATCCTTTTTATTCATCAACATGATTCCTAAACTGTAATGTCTTTTTTTCTAAGCATTGAACTTCTCTCACTGTTGGCACATAACGTACAAGCTGACATAAATAATTCAGTTTTATTGAGAGCTTTTCAAGTCACATATCCGTCTATTTGTATGCGTTTTCTTAAAGCTTGTACACGGGGATTGTATCTTTTCTCCCTCAAAGGCCTTTTGTTTTTGATTCACGCACAATCAAATAGGGAGACAAAGTGCTCGCTCTAGTCCAAACTCATTCTTAACTTTACTAATGCATTTCCAACATCCAACAAATTGTTCACAGGGCTGAGTTCGCAACTTTCAGTGACTTTTTGCTTTATAATTAGATGCGCGCACACATAAATAGGGCCTTTTAAATATAGTCTGTACAGTACATCGCGACAAAAGTTCTTACCCCCCCCGGGACAGTTTTGTTGCATTCTTGAAAATGTCTCTTTTGCATCTCATACCTCAGCTTAAAGGAATGTTCTTACCTTAGCTTAGACGAGTTCATTTGTACCTGTCTGGTCTCCACGTGTGCCTTCAGTCACGTAAACACAGCACAGACGGCGTTAGCATTTAGCCTCTCTCTTCTCCTCTATAGCTCCAAACGAGGTGAAGATAGAAGCTACCAAACTCTTCCACGTTTTCCCCAATTAAATATGGTTACGTGAAGTGTTACACCATAAAGCATAATTACACAAAATTAAACAATGTGGATTTTCTAAGCGGATAAAAAGGGGAACTATATTGTAAGGCGTAATAATACCAGGAATACTTTGCATCCGCCAGTAAGTGAATATCACTGCGGCGGATGCCGAATTACTCCTGGTATTATTACGCCTTACAATATAGTTCCCCTTTTTATCCGCTTAGAAAATCCACATTGTTTAATTTTGTGTAATTATACTTTATGATGTAACACTTCAACCATATTTAAATAGGGAAAACGTGGAAGAGTTTGGTAGCTTCTATCTTCACCTCGTTTGGAGCTATAGAGGAGAAGAGAGAGGCTAAATGCTAACGCCGTCTGTGCTGTGTTTACGTTACGGAAGGCACATGTGAAGACAGACAGGTACAAATGAACTCATCAAAGCTAAGGTAAGAACATATCTCAGTATGTAAAAACGGTGGCCTATTCCTTTAAGACTGTCTGTGTGCAAAACTACAGTAGTTGTTCAAGCAACTGATCAGGGGGCAGTATTTAGACCCTATCCAAATCAGCACAGACTTTTTTTTTGTGAGTGATCCTCTTGCAATCAGATCTCGCCTATAAAGTTCAAAAATAAACGACATACACATAGAAAGTAATATCTTGTCGGTGACAGTCCACGCCCCGTGAACTTGTCCAAACTGGGCTCTGACATTATAGAAGCGCCTTCACATGCTTCTCAAGTGATAACCTGAAACCAAACCCCACTGTCCTGCTCCTGTACCTTCCGGGCGATTCAGCTACATATTGACAGAGAATTGGCCTCTCACAATTGTGTCACTCTCAATCATGATTTATTAGGCGAGCCGACGGGAACTCGTATTTCCTGCTGCATACGGGGTGGCAGTTGTGGCCCAGGGCTTTCGCAGCGTGAGATTATGACTGAGAATGGATCAATTATGAGACGCAATGTGGAATATAATCTGTTTAAGACGACCCCGATCCCAATATGTCAGTTGTGTGTCTTTGTTTTAGCATCACTCTGAGTAATTGCCAGGGGCGAGCCCAGACTTTTTTTCACCCGGGTGGCCGAGAAGGGGGCTCTAAGTTATGCGATGTCCTTAAATACATGTTTTCTGGTAAATGTGAATGTTCTTATTTGTGGCTATTTTCACATATTTCGTGTAGTTTTGTGATATATATATATATATAGTATATGAAAAATTACATTACATTAATTGACCCCTTATATACTGCCTTATCCTCTTTGAGTGAGGTGACATCTGGGGTGGCCAGTCAGATTCAGGGGTGGCTTGTGCCCTCCCTAGACCAGTAGTAACCAACCTTCCGCATGTTGGGACCCTCCAGTCTAAAACTGCTACACTAAGTGAGTTTTCTGCACCTCTCCTCCTTTTCTAATCACCCTTATGGAATTACCTGTTTAATTTGCACGCATACGATTTTTATGGCCTTACCCTCTGACCAAGAGATAAAGCTCTGGGGATCCCCTGCGATCTGTGCCTTTTGGGAAAAAAAAAAGTCTTGGCTTGTTCTTTATCCTCAATATCCCACTTTCCATCAAATTCATAATCATGCCATATGCTCAAACTAATCCAACACCTTTCCCCCATAAAGGTGTCTGTCCTCCCCCCTCCCCTTCCCTATTTTTTTCCACACTTTTTTTTTGTCGGCGGCACCCCACCACCCCGTGCTCCTTTAATCACCTGCCTTGCTCTCATTTCCATATTAAATAGGCTTTAATCATGAAAAGCAATCAGCCTCTTGCATATTCATACCTTCCTTCTCCTCTAACCCCCCCCCCCCTTCTTCCCCTCACTCCCTCCCCTCGCTGTCTCGCTCCACTGCCAAGCATCCAGTGTAGTAATCAGTAGGCAGCCTGTGTAATGCCATAGCCCCGGCACCATCGCATGAAAACACACAGTTCCAAATAACTTCACATGCGACTTATCTCCACTCCGGGAAAGCGACAGAGGAGACAGAGGAGAGAGAGAGAGAGGAGAGGGAGAGGAGAGATTAAAAAAAATAATAAAGATGGTTAGCTTGATCCGTGATTTGAGCGGCGAATATTTGTACAGAGGCTCAAGGAAAAGTCGATTTGCATAATGACTTTGTAGTTTTGCATTAATCACATTTGCATATGAAAATGCGTTAATTACTGCTGATGATTTTTTTTTTTTTTTTTTTTTTTAAACTTGCCTCATTTGATGTCCACGCTCTGGGGTTGTGATTAGGGGTTACGCGGTGGTTGCGGAGGTGGCATATGCATCTGTAAGTGAGTCGGATTTCAATGCTAGTTGATTTAGCGTGTTTTTTCCCCTCCCTTTTTTATTTCCTTTCCATTCATACAACTACTTTTATTTTGCGCATTTGACTTGAAGTCCTTGCTTTTGTACGTACATTGTTTTGAAAGCATCCGGAAGGTCAGGCGTGTGCGTCGTGTGATACTTGACTTTGCATAGTTTGCAAGAATTTGTAAACACTGTTGCGGTAGTAAACATGCAGACATAATGATAATGAATATTAAAAAGACGCTGAAATGCTTTCAATCTTTTTTTCATTTTTTTTTTCATAACAAACGGCACGAGAGGGTCAAATGTCCCGATGCAAAGATGGCAAAATACCAAAGTCAAAACATTAGCAGATCCAAGTCTCATGGTGTAAAATATTTGATAAGAAGTCACCTCTGTGAACAAGTCGCACAGTATTTTAGCTTCTGTTATGCAGGACCAGGGCCAGGTCTAGGGAAATCTGATGGGCCACCTCCTCATACCACCTCACTTAGAAACTCTGAGGCAGAGGGTTCAACTTACAATATATCTCACCAAACAACAACAAAACAGCAAAGAGCAAAGGCATGCATCTAAATTGACCACAATTATGAAGTAAGTGCTACATTTTCAATTGCAACATTACTTATAGCCTTATACTGTAGACTGGGCTGGATCTAGTGTCACCGTATACCAAAGTGCCACCTCTGGGCCACTCCAATGAAAAAAGTCTGGAGACACGTGCCTGGCTTGTTTTTGAAAGAAGGAGGTGTATATTGCAATTGTGTATATTGTTTGTAAATAGCTTGCCCATGGATGCACAACATAATATGGACTCTTAGCAGATTGATTTTGTGTCGGTGAAATTTGCCGCCTTGTCCCCTGGCTTTTCAAGAGCCGACTAAAGCCAAACAGTATCAATCAAGGCCGTGAAAACGGTTAAGGGAGATTTGACATTGAAAAATACCCCTCTCCTGTCTGGCGGTGAGCTGCAGAAAACTGAATGCAATGCTGCGATTGGCTACTGTAACGCTCTACGCAAAACGCCGGCCTGTGTCAACCACATTTACAAAAAGCCACAACCTCACAACACAAAGTCACACCAGCTACAAAGCGAACTCCATTCATTCATGTTGCCCCCGTGCAAGCGCGATGGGTTACAAAGGCTATACGTACACGCGGCCTTTTTGTGCGTCCAGTCTGCCGTGCGCGCCGAACCCATGCGTGTTTACAATTACAGTATACGTGTCCCAGCCTGTGCGCTCCTGCCCCGACTGCTATTGGCCCATAACTGCAGCACTCAGACGGGACCACCCCAGGGGCTGTCTGACTGCCTCGCCCCGTGTCTGTCTGCAAGTACGTGGGGTCAACCGGGTCTATATAGGTACACAGCTGTGACTACACTCAAGTTTTCAGACTTCTTTTGACATTGTTTTTTTTAATCATTATTATGTAGCGACCTGTTACTGAAAGTTTTTTTTGTACGTTTTTTTTTTTTTTTTTTTTCAGGGATAAAAAACCTTTCATAGAGACATAAGCATTGAGAGTCTATACAGCTACTGCAGACCTATCTATGCAACAGATACATAAATACTGTATGTTAGGTATATATTGTTGTTGTAAGATTAGGTGAACGCCACAGTATATCCCAGAATCCCTGAGGTCCTCCATCTGGCTGGGATTTACACTTTTTTTTTTTTTTGGCTTACACAGCCTAAAAGAAAAATGCACGGTAACGAAAAAGAAAAAAAAAAAGTGCAAAGGTTCAATTTTATTCATAATTTAATTACTACTGGTCATTAAAACGCAATGTAGTCCAGTGTAGTTCCATTTGAACCTTGTTTTGGTGCTGGTTCGGTACTGTTTAATGGTTTTGTAAAATGGTTTTGTTACTGTCTTAGATATTGTAATAGTATTTAAGACAGTTTTCTCCTATTCTGTGTTAAATTACACTCATTGCCCATGATATAGAAAACTTAAACTACAGTCTCTACAATATATTGAGCTGAGTAAAGATTTTTGTCAATGGTCATAATCATTTGAATTTTGTCAGTATCAGATTTCAATATATTATGAGAAAAATCTACAGGTACCCGATGCACACCTTTGGAATGTGCACATGGTCAGACAAGGGCTCTGCTGAAGTCCACACACGCAAACACACACAAGCGCTCACACATGCTTAAGGAGTCCCACATGAAGGCATCAAACGCTCCGCAACTAGCTTTATGACGCTCCGATGGCAGCAGATTTGATATTTTCCTACCACAGCGGGGGAATAAAACTCGCCACTAATTTGGACTGCAAGCGCCACCGCTAACTTTCAGCATGTGCCGGAGCTGTCGGTGCCTTCCAGATGTGCGCACCCTTTGCTCCTTAACAGCCTCTGCCTTAAAGAGCTATTAAGAATCTCACACCATGACTCTGCCGCTATGGCGAACGTGTCGGGACGGTCGTTTATCTGTCCCGTGGGAGGTAGATATGCAGTGGAGTGGGGAGTTTTAGTGCTGAACGCATGATCAACAAATAAATACGAAGAAACGGCATTTGATTTGGGTGCACTTAACAAGCTGGCTCCTCTTGGGGAAAACATCTGAACTACCGTATTTTCCGGACTATGAGTCACACTTTTTTTCATAGTTTGGCTGGGGGTGCGACTTATACTCAGGTGCGACTTATATATCAAAATGTATAATTTCGCATGTTTGTTATTTTCATACTGACAGCCGCTAGAAGGATCTAGGCTTGTGCACCAGTATCTGCTACTCCTGTACCACCAAAATTTAAAAACCGGCAATCGAGCAGCAGAAAGATGGTGTGGAGTGGGCGAGAACTTGTGAGGGACTGGTTACTCTTACTGCAATGAAGAAAAAAAAAAAAAATGCTAATTGCGGGCAAAAAGCTAGATGGCCACAGCTAGAGGAAAGAGTTTGCATATGGGTGCTTGAACAACGTGCTGCCGGAAGAGGCTTGTCAACGGAGCAGTTAAGCCTCCATGCCCAGGTAGTTGCCAAGGCTGGTGCGACTTATACTCCGGAGTGACTTATAGTCCGAAAAATACGGTAAATGCAGAATCATATAAAGCAGAGGTGTCCAAACTTTTTTCATGGGGGGCCACATATTGAAGCGTACACGGGGTGAAGGGCCATAGATCGGTGGTCAGTGCCACCAAACCTTTGACTAGCAGAGATTTAAATTGTGCCCCACACTTTTATTGAGGCTTTAAACCTTCATGCCAGCTCAGTCTCTCAATAAAATGTTAGATGTTAGAATTGTGTAGAATTATTACATTTCAAATAAAAAGGACCATCTCTGATGATGTGTACCGATTCAGCAAGAGGGCACAGGGCCAGCACAAATTGGTCTGAGGGCCGCACTTTGGAAACCCCTGATATAAAGTAAGGGTTTTTTTATATTGTGGAGTGTTAATGATGGATAAACCACCACATTATGAACTCAACATGCCATAGCTTTAAATCTGGATTAGCTTCACGATTCGTCCGTTTCGATGACTCAAATAACTGACATCTCCAGGAAGTGTCCGCATTTGTAGCAATAAGCACAGATAAGCTATGATGTCTCTGGTTCTGTCATTGTGATTGTGAGTGATTTCTATAGTTACTGTTGCTGTTTAATTTGTTACAGGCTCACAAACTTCATGAATTTGATAGTTTACAGTCAATGTCGGGGGCAGTCTTAGTCCGGATTTTTCACTTGGATCTTGTATGGATGATGGGACAGTCGGACAAACTCCAGCACATCCCAAAGATTCTGCGTGGGTTAACCTCTTAACCCACGCCTGAACCGAACCACATTTTCTCCAGTTCAGCTTTACTCAAATCTAAAAGCTTCTTGAAAAAAGTGTCAAAACGGCGGCAAAAATGCGATGAAAACAAGGATGAAAATGTGACGAAAAAGCCACATAAGAGCAATAGAAAAGGGACAAAAGAGTGACAAAAATGTGTGATAAAAACAAAAAGCAAAACAATGCAAAATAGCAATAGAAAAGTGACAACAAAAGCAACATAAGAGTGACAGAAAAGTGACAAAAAGCAAGGAGAATGTGGCAAAAAAATGTGACGAAAACACAACAAAGAAGTGACGACGACGCAGCAGCAACACATGGAAAAAGATCAGTTTAGATCAGTTTTGTAGGTGTTAGCTTTCAAATGAGGAGTTCCACAGACCTATAGGCTGTAACCTTTTTAGATTTGGGTGAAGCTGAACTTGGAGAAAACGCACATGGTTAAGGCGGGGGTTAAGAGGTTAAAGAGGGGGTATTATGCTTTTTTCAATCACATAGCACCAGTCTATAGCATACTACAATGATGACGTAACCTTCTGTTGGTCTGTATATGCAGTAAATTAAATAACTGCCTTGAATAAAATTGCTCTCTCAAAATGGCTGTACTGAACGTCTTGAAATAGGCCTCTGTCTCTTTAAGAGCTTTCCGACACGCCCCCTTCAGCACACTGCTGTGGCATCTAAACAACACTACTGCGCGGGGAGGGGGCTCTGCTGAGCTGAGGAGCAGTGGTTGGTGGCTTGGCTGGTGACAAAGGTCCAGAGGCGTCTCCAGGAGGTGGGGGCGTTCCTAGGAGGACTGAGGCATAGCTACACCTAAAATGGCTGCCGTCTAAGTTTTTACTGATTACTCAAAAATATGTGAATGAGCCAAGGCAACACTGCAGGCATGTGTTTAATGAGGGAATGACATAATAACATGATATAAAGCTTGAAAAAGTCGATTTTACATAATACCCCCCCTTTAAATCTAAATTCCTTAGAACATAATAACATTGTTCGACCTTTTTTCTTGTACTTACTTAACTGCAAGTTCTGCTGAAATTCTATCAAATTCTATATAAAAGTTTGACACAATGCTGGAAAGTTGCCCGTGTCCGTTATCTGTGGTTGCCAATCCCAATCCATTCGTGAAAATGAGATATTACTCACTCTTTCACAATTTGAGCGCAGTGACTAGTGGCATTACCAACAGGGAAGAAAAGGAAAGGCCATTGATGGACTATGTAACCTGGTCCTCCAGTATATTCCGGGAGTCGGCTGACCTCATTCTTTGTGCACTTGTTGCTGAACCTAGACCTGACCAGCTGGCATTGCGCATCCACAAAACAATAGCAATTACAAGGCACCACTGAAGCGACCATCCTCTTTGTCTCTTGGCGCCGCACACAGACCTTCGCCGAACCACCAGAAGCATTTTGGCATCTCACCCACCGCCGGACCGTACATCATTTCCCATCAGTTGAGAACGTATGCATGTCTCTGTGATTTTCGCCGAGGCGTCGATAATGACTGTAATACAAACGTCCCGCAGCCGGTCTTTCGACAGCAGGTGTTCTCTTTCTCCGCGTCGAACAAATTCTAGAACAGGCCCTCAGGAAATTACAGTATATGTGTACGTCCCGGCGCCCGCAAACACGGCCCAGGGAACCGGCTTCGCAACATGTATCGCACAGCGTTTTGGAAACACTCCCGCCTCGCATGAAAAACAGTCAAATCCCCTTTGCGAGCCAAAACATATTACACCCCACTTTTAGGTCTAATGGGAAGATTTCTGTCGGAGGCATTCAATAGCAGTTTTTTATGTATTTTTTTTTTTTTCTCTCTCTCTGTTGAAAAGTAGCGTGTTGACTTTGGGAGCAAAAGGCTGCCATTAGTATTTGTGAAAGCGGGAAAAGGAGATGGCGCTTGTTAGCCGGTCAGCTTGTGTATAGTAACGCTGCTCTCTTGTTGTTCTCTTTGCTCTTATCTTATTAGGCTCTGATTGTGGCGCAAGAAAATGAGGAAAAGGGGCTTTTATAGTTGCATTTTGCCCCCCCCCCCCGCCCCTCATTTTTACAGCCTGCTTCACCGCAACAGTTATCGAAAGCCTTTCATGGTGCCCTTACAATCCCTGCACTTATATGACCATTTATTTATCTCGCGCAATTATCTTGAGAGGGAGGCAGGCAAACACATGAGTAGAGTTTTCTTTCCCATGTTACTTCCCCTGAGAGAGGTCGTCTTTACGGACTAGATGCACTGCGACGGGGCCTTGTGGAACCCCCTTTTATGAAACTTTTTTGAAAATAGTGTGAGCCAATACAATTAAGAGAGATTAGATTAGGAATGATAGTTTTTAAGGCTACTTCAATGCTCACAGTTGTTTGTACAGTGACTAGGAGACTGTCTGTCTGTCTGCCAGTCTATGTCTCTTGTTTCTTAATGTTAATAATTGAAATATAAGTGGGGTTGAAATTACCCATTGGTAGTTCACTTGTTAAAGATACTGCATGTGTGATTTACAGAGAACATGTGGCGTGTAAATCTGCATTTTGGCGCTTCACCATTGATTTTACACTTTGTTGATAACATGACAAGTAGAGACTGCTCTTTTAAGTCGATAGTCTGTTCATATACCTCGGCCTCTGTGTTTATTCGGCTGCAGCTGGTCAGCAGGGGAAATGACACATGATAAAAGAAGAAGATACAGGCCACCAATTTGTGGATAATGGCATGCTGACGAATAAATGGTGATGAACACAGTTGCTCAGAGCAGATCCAGGGATGATTTAACACTTATGACACATAGTAAAATCTAGGAAATTGGATTGGAGTCTTCAGCGGTAGACGAAGTAACAGCTTAGTCAAAATTCTGAAGAGTGATGCAACGTACTATACTGTTTTGTGATGAGGGAACAATGCTACATGGTCAAAAGCAACAACAAAAAAAGTACATTTGCACAATGTTTACCCTTTAATAGAGATAATAGAAGCTGACATAATCATAGTAGTCAAATTGTGCAAACGTTAAGACAAAGTGCCTAATTAAAAATCTGTCACTATGATGGCAGTAGCATGCTGTTCAGCCTGTTCTTGTGTACTGGTTCAAAAAGAACGACGTGCGCCGTCATGTCCGTCGACGGCACCGCAGACAGTTTACCGCTCAAGGTTAAGGCCCTTGCGCTCTTTAGTATTGGCATAACTCACAGTTTTCCAGAAAGCCCTCGCCTGCTCCGCGCCTGTCCCAAAGCAAAACGGCCCAAGCCAAAATGAAATAAAGCCCGAGATGTTATCAGCGTGATTGGTGCCAGCGGAGCTTGTCTGGGCCTGTGGTGTGGTGGGGCAACGGCGCTAGTCACCGCTGAATGTATGCGTGTATGTGTCCTAAAGGCAGTGGATAGATGAAAGCTTGCTTTAACCATAAGCTATGCAGGAGCCGTGCCAGGAGCAGGAAATGTATCAGTGTGATAACAGCCAGAAAGACAGAGCGAGAAGGAGGAAGAGGGGCGAAGGGACAGAATTGGACAGAACATTGAGGGAAAAGACAAGGGATTAAATGAACGAATGTAAATCAAGAAAGTCATTAGGAATTTTCTGGGTCAAATTCAGGAATGAACACAAACAGACATATTCTGAATAAAAGAATCCCACACTTTTGGTTGGATTGTATAGACACACATTAAGAATACACACATCAAAGGTCCAGTAATTCAAAGAAATTCATAAAAGGTATGTGTGAAGCAACACTCCTACATTGAATAGGAAAATGTTCGATGACAAAAGGCAACACTCCCACAGCCTTTATTGGACGTGCTGATGATGAGAGATGAATTCATTTTGTCATAATTCAAGGGAATAGGTGTAAAAAAAAGAGAACGAGAGTGATACTTGGCACACCCGAGCATGTTTGAGGCCGCTCATAATAGAAGGAATTCATCTGGAGACAATGCGGTGTTATTAAGGGTTTGCCGCCGCCGGCCCTTGGCTGGATCGCACACAACAGGACAAGAGCAATGAAAGATACACCTGGCCAGGAAAAGAGATCTCCCAGATCGCACGTTTTATGTGAATTTTGTCCGATTACAACAAAGTAATAAGGGATAGGACTTCCAGGTAGTTGTCTGTCTGAGGATGTTTTGGCAAGTTTATTGTTAATCCTCTTTCATAACAAACGATTAAAAGGCTTATTCATCTTGAGAACGGAGTTTGTCGAATGGTTTCTACAGACAAAAGCAATGGGCAAACCTGTGAAACTATATACAATTAGTTTGTTGCTTTGTGAAACAGTTTGCTGCTTTGTGAAAACATGGTCATTTACTTACATACAACTTATGGCTCTGTAAAGTACTTTTGGACACCATAGTATTTGTATTCATGTTAATACAAGATTCCTGAATACAGGAGCTGTGCCAGGAGCAGGAAATGTTGTAAAAAGTACAAAGCTGGTAGCAATAATCTATATTAGCGGAGGTAATTTGAGCACTGTATTATACGATTTTAACCACTTACTGAACCAAGCGCATTTTCTCCAGTTCGGCTTTACTCAAATCTAAAAACTTCTTGACTGGAGAGCAACAGTGTAATGAGGCATCTGTTTTGTCATGTTTTTGTCTTTCTTTTTTGCCTTTTCATTGCATTTTTTTGTGTGCTTTTCTGTCATGTCTTTGCTATGTTTTGTTGCTTTTCCAGCATGTTTTTTGTCACTTTTAGTCACATTTTTAGTAGCTTTTTTCCATTGCTTTTTGTAGCGTTTTCATCCTTGTTTTTTTCGTCTGCTTTTTTATGCTTTTTATTTTTCAGCTTTTAGATTTGGATAAAGCCAAACTGGAGAAAATGCACTCGGTTCAGGGTAAGAGGTGTACTGTAAGAGGTTAACAATAATGGATAGTGGCTACACCTACACTGGATTTCAGTGTAGGTGTAGCCACAGATGTCACAAAGTAGTAGTAATAGCAGTAGTAGTAATTCATTCATGATTCATTTATTTGACTTTTTGGGGGCGGAGAATGAATTCAGAAATGTGCGTGTGCAGCAGCCTTACCCACTGGGCCATTGGGGTGCAAAAGTAGTATTTCATCATGTACAACCCCGTCCGACTGCTTTACCACGGCTTTTGTTTCGTCTCTTTTGTCTCGATAGTGCGCGGATGAGCGTGTGCGTGCCCCCTTTTGCGGACCACGTGAGTTTTATAGCGCGCTGACTGTGCTGTGTTCAGGGCCCATGGTATTTTCCTGTGGGCAGCTAGTTAAATGAGACTGGCAAAGACAGCTGGGGACCATTACTACTGCTCCGAGAATTACGGCACCGTTCACACACGATAGCCCCCCCGCGCACACGCTGCTGGACCGCGCCAGTTCAACGTTCATATTATCAAAATATTAAGCCGAGGTATTCGTAGTATTTAAATTCCACCCTCCTGTTCTGCACTGTATATAAAATGACTGAGCCGCACCGAGTATTTTTTATTAAACTTGCAGTCCTCGCATGTCACTCATATGTCAATGTTAATTTCCTATTCGCTGGCTATGCAAAGGAAATTGACTTTCTGGACAAAGTGTGAATCCCAGAGGGCCACGGGAGCTCATTTTGATGGAAAACCTCAAACAAACATCGCTGCAGTTTCTATGTTCTTGTATTATGGATTGAACCTCCGAGCCAAAAGAGAGCATTTCAGATCATTACGATGATGATGACAATGTTTTGATTAACAGTGCGATCGTACGGGGGCACCGACGGAGCGTTGTTTTGTGCCTTGGAATTCATGGTCGTTGTGTTGTGTGACATGCAAACCCCATCTTTTTTACCAACTTGTATGCATCTGTTGGGCATCAGGCTTACAAATCGAAACAATCTGCATACGACCATCGCTGAAGAAAAAAAAAATGGCAGCCATATGAATTGAGATACTATTGAGACCAGTCAAATCTTTCCACGTTACAGATATTACCAACATTTGACATACATTCTTCAGGATCAGAGAGGGGTATCTGAAGTTTACACTTTTGCACATTGTTTTTGGTTGATATGGACCAACTTTATTCCATCAGTGGAGGCTTTCTTCCCTTATGGCGCGGGCGTATTCCAAGATGACAAAGCCAGGATTCATCAGGCTCATCTAAATCTGGTGGCGACTTTTTTTGTTTTTAGGCTATATGGCAGTGTATCACAATCCTTACGGGTCATGCCTGCCTCCTCCTCAGTTCTTTGTGTTTTGTTTGAAAACCGCAATCCTAGTTTAGCCTGATGTATCTGTCAGTGTCGCACGGCAGACAGCGGCCTCTAAAAGCCCACTGAGTCCGCGGGACATAGAGGAGCTGATAATGATGACTCAGGTCTTCGGGGCTTAGTCTAATGCACTTTATAAAGCTCCTCTTACTCTTAATTCACTGGCCCCTCGTTCTCTGGTCTCTGTTACGCCTGCAAACCGAGCCAGAGGTTGTAACTCCACAATGAGGCTTTCCACTGATCATGTACTGTCACTTTCATCCTGTTGTTTCCGAGCAGTGGTTCTCGACTGGTATGGCGTCGGGACCCACAATCACCCTAGGATGACAAGCCGCAACCCCAAATACGACTCAGACTTGTAGTACATAATGTAAAATATTGTCTTTCCCTCAAAAATAACCGAAAAAAGCTGAAATTATGATAATACAACCCGATAACAGTCATTTTAACAGACTAGTGATGATTCTATACTTTTTTTCTGTACATTAATATTAAAGAAAAGTTTTCTAAGGCTCGAGACCCACTGAAAACGCTTCCACGACCCACTTTTGGGTCCCGAACCATCAGCTGAGAACCACTTAGAGCATAGTTCTGTTGATTCAACCAAAACCATCAAGACAATATATCACTAGTCACTTTAAGGCCCGAGACCCACGGGAATATATTTTTGACCAAAGTAAAGCAGTACTAAGTAACTCATGCCCTAGAGGCCATAAGTGCCACTGCAGGTGTTGTAGCATGTTGCGTTTTTTACTCATTAATTGTCCGTGAGAGTAAATACTACGCTGACAGAAAAGACAACGGGACAGAGGGATATTGTACATCCAATTACACAATGGAGATATTTTCTTTCACTCAAACTTAGCTGTAAATACTGTTTAAGTGGCGCTAGCCCGCAGTTAGCTTTGCCTGTTAGCCTGTTAGCTTATTCTTCGTGATTCCATTAGTGTGTATTGGTAGCTCCGACCCGGAGGCAGGAAAGTTGCAATTGTGGTTTTCTGGCCAGAGACACCAGGGGGAGAAATGAAATTACACACCATTAGATAGATGGATTTAATGTCATTTAGATAGATAGATAGATAGATAGATAGATGAAACTGCTTAGTCAATGTAAAGTGTTGAGGTTGTGTCTGATTGCAAGAGACCGAGATAATATCGAGGGGTAGAGTGTCTAATAATACAAATAGACTGGGGTGACCAGATTTTCCAACTAAAAAACTGAGACAATATTCGGGAATAGGCAGCAGGGGTTCCAAATCTAAAATGTCTTTACCCACAATGAATGGTAAAACTGTCAACGACTTATGACACGCAATGGTTTTGGAGAAAGATGTTGGGACATGGAACTAAAAACTGGGTCTGTCCCGGGTAAACTGGGACATCTGGTCACCCTAAAATAGACGACTGGTTGATGTGTAAAAATGAAAACACAACTACAAGTCTGGCGTATATTCTTGCACAAATACTGTACGCAAAGAAGCTTGTGGGATGCCTGCGCCACACGTGCACATGGTTAGCAGGACGTAGCTGGTTTGAGTTAGCATTAGCGCCAGTCCCTTCGTGTGAGAGCCATAGACCCCCCCCTTCCCCTTCTTCCCCCTGTATCTCTCCCTCTCTCTGACCCCCCCCCCCCTTCGTCTCCCATGTCTACTATAGTACACCCAAACTCGTGCGGACAGGCTGGGGTCACGGGTTAACTGCCCAGGCCTAATCCTATACCCCAGGGAGAAAATTATCAGTTGCCTTCACTAGGTGTAGAGGAGTGATGTATGGTTCGGTCAGCGGTTGTAGTTGCGGACATTTGTTGAATGAACAATACAAAAAGTGCAGGTTGTGATTGGATTAAATTAATTCAGGAGGGGGGGGGGGGGGTCACATATGTGGACCTCATGGACAAATCCTGGACCACTTAGTCAGAAAGAAAGAACGCCAGACAACATTCACTCTTATAATGGGCACTTTTAGTTAGCTTATAAAGCCAGGGAGGAAGACGGTAAAGGGTGACTGCCTTGGTGTAGAGTTGATGTGCTAACAACTAGTAGTTAGATTATATTATCGAATTACGGTATGTGTCAACAAGAAGTACACTTTATTCTTGAAGTCAGCGATATTCCTTCATGTATTTGACGCATAACTTTGACACAAAAGATGGCCGTAACTTTGAATAAGCTGTTGCCTTATTAACATACCTTCGCTTCGTACAACTAAGTAATGTTTAACGAGTGTGCAGAGTATTTGACCGCAGTCCACAAGGGGAATGTGAGCAGCTTAGCGTTGAGTGCCGAGGTCAAGACATGACAGATACAAACTGACAAAGTGTTCCCTTCAGCATCGCTAGAGGACGACATGGCCCGCTGACCACACGCTATCACCTGGAATGAGATGGGCACAAACACAGCGGCTGATGTCTGGCGATTAGCTCGGTGCATGACAAACAAGTCATCAGAACATGGAGGTGGGAGGTGTGGGGTGGGGGTGGGGGGGTGGAGTGCAGGGCAGGGCAGGGGTGCGTGTGAGGGGTGAGGGGTGCAGGAGGACGAGGTGAGCAGGCTGGGACCCCCGGGGAACCCTTGATCACAGCCATGCTAATGAGGAGATGCTTTGCCAGCAGCAGAGGTGTCAGCTAACCCCTGACAGGTGCAGCCGCGGTCCCAGGGCTGGTGCGGAGAGTGTGTGTGTGTGTGTGTGGGGGGGGGGGGAGCGGCGGGGCACGGGGCAGGAGGGGAGGGGGCAGGTAGAGGAGGAGCCGTGGGGCAGCTCGGCGTCCCAGTGGCCTCGCCTGCGGGCGGCTTTGTTCTGTATGCAAATCCGTGGTGGTGGCGTTCTGTCGCCCTTGATGGAATGTAGGAGCAGTAAAGTGGAGCTGAAGCCCAGGAATGCTGCAGTGCACACGGTCACACATCGAGGGTGAACCTGAAATCAGAGACGCCTACAACCTGGGCTCTGCTGTGTCCACAACACACACCCCAATATCCAAGCACTTTGAGTAACACATAGAGGAACGTTAGGCAACAACAGCATTGAAAAGTACAGTTAAGAGCTGCGAAAATATACATGCAGTGTCCAAATGTTTATGTGAACCATACATTTTATTCTTCTTTGCTTTATAATTTTCAATGGTACCAGGAATCCCAGAAATCTTTGCTGTTTTGACAACACTATCCCAAACTCTATGCTGTAGCGCATTATCATATTGTGTCAGAAATAAGGTTCATAACAGTCAACATCGCAAAGGGACACACTGACCTTTAGTCCGTCTATTGCAAAGCTTCTCCACTGGTCATTTTTTTTGCGTCTCAAAAATATGACGCCGTTCCCGTGACTCGTTTGTATAATGGTACACCGCAGCACTAATTATAATGATCATTAAGTGGAATACAATGATTACATAACTCCAAAAGGCTTTTAATACACTGCCACCAGTGAAGACAAAGATCTATTTTTTCTCAAGCAACACTCTCAGCAACCTGGCGGAGCTCAGAGAGCGACTCGCATGCAAAGTAAGAGGGCTCAAGTTTAAATGCTCCTCATTTCAATTAGGTTTTCTCCCGGTAGATTTGCGAGTTAATTTGCCAGCGGTGAGTGTCCATTACCCCGCACACTCTCCTCGCCCCTGTCATGTCGGAGCGGCGCTTGTGGATTCTTGTTATTCTTCTGCGGTCTGAATATACGTCCCGCCGGCTTAGAACATCTGATAAAAGCCCCCGAATGTAAGCGTAATGTAAATTTGGGCAGCGCTGCGGACCTCAAAAGCATAAATCAAAAGCAGGCTGGCGGGATGGCAAATGTGGAGCCGCTATAAATGAAACCCAAGTCCACATGTCTGCACCATAACACTGTGGGCTCGGTGCTTACACCCAAACTAACACTGTACAGTCTCAAACTACTTGCATTTTCTTACTTTCAAAGGCAAAACAATAGCAAAGGAATCATAATATTGTGTTTGAGGGCTTGTTTTTGGGGTAGATATTGGCAGAGGTGGGTAGAGTAGACAAAATATTTACTCAGTTAAGAGAGTGACGTTCCTTTCAAAGAATTTTACTCAAGTAGAAGTAAAAAGTAGTGACCCAAACAACAGTACAAGTGAAAAAGTACTAAAAGAAAATGTTAGTTGAGTACTATTTATTTATTTATTTAAATAAATAAATAAATAAATACTGTGAGTAACTGTTTGAGCGAAAAAGTCTGTACAGTAATGTGGAAATTGTGATATTTCCAAAGACTATTCCAAGAAAATGGCAGAAAATATGGAAAAAACTAATAATTCTAAAGAACAAGGTGCACGAGAGCATTTGCCGCTCAAATATTTACTCACAGTGGAAAAAGTAACAATTATGTTTACTCAAGTAAGAGTACAGGTACTTCATTATCATTTTACTCGAGTAAAAGTACCGTATGATAAAACTACTCTAAGACGCACAGTTTCCTCAAAAAGTACTACCCGCCTCTGCTAATTGTATCTGCCTTCTTGTCATGTATGTAACTGTGAAGCACTTTTCTATAAATAGTGCTCTACAAATAAACTTGCCTTGCCTAATTGTGGGGAACTATAGAATAGTTTTCATATACTTTTTGCATTTGAAAAAAACACTCTTTATTTACAGATTCTTTCAGATTGTTTTCTCCGTTCTTGTGCCAAAAAATAAAAAACAAATCTGTATATAATCATTCAGTGACATTGCATTACTGGCTCCATCCATTTGCCAATGCTTGCGAGTGGCACAAAGACACCACTGCCACTGTTTGTCAGGATTGGAAAAAATTCCAATACAATGTAAGACAATATTTGGCATATGGGAACTGCTATCTGAAACTCAAGTCCACATGTTTGCACCCATAGCTCCGTGGCCTTCACCGTTTCGACATTAGCCATATGTGAACAGTCAACGCTATGGCTCCCCTTCATTCACTGGCATTTTGTTTGTACTTTTTAAGGCAAAATAATGGCTATAAAAGGCAATCTGGAAGGAATAAAACGTGATGTAAAGCTCAGATCTGGGTCCCTGAAGACGGAGTTAATTGGCGCCGTGGTTTGGTAAAAAACAAGGCAGGAGAGAGAGCGGGGCATTATTACGGGCCCACCTCGGCTGCGTGCATGTGCCAGGGTTTTAATAACTTCCTCCAGGCTGCTGGCCCTTAGCCCTGTGCTTTCCTCCGCGCAGGACAAAGAGCTGCCCTCTCTCTCTCTCTCTCTCTCTCTCTGCTCTCACATCCGTGGCATTGTGGGAAAACACTGCCTCCACGCTACCTGGCCACACACTGCATATAAGGGATCACAGGCGATGAGACAATAGGGCCTAACAGGGGACACGTCATGACAAACGTTTAACTTTTAGAGCTTGTTATGACATTGATCCCTTGTCAAAAACATACCTGGAGTTGTGTAAACTCTTTTGATTAAGTTGTTTTTTCTTCTACTTTTGAAGCATTTGTAAGCATTCATATTTTCCTTTTGTCACGTAATATACGTAACTCTGAAGTGCATTTAATAACACAAGGATTTGTTCGCTCAATGTGAAACCTTGCATTTTTCCAACCAAATATTGAGATACAAACCAACTCTCTCCTTCCTAGGGCTGGCAATAGATCGAAATGTAATCTGAAATCGCAATCTCTACTTTGGTCAATCTCGGTCTTTATGATCATCAGGTTTAGAGCTAATATAAACAGAACCTATTGGAGTTTGGAGAGAGACATTGGGAGATTTTGGAGCATTAAATGTAGAGGTTGACTGATATATTGAAGCCGAAAGTGATAGAGACTTCCTGTTTTGTTTTGAAAAAGCTAAGTCAGGGCTTTAAAATGAGCCTCTCACAAAACCCTAGTCCTCAGGGGAACAGAGAAACATCGCGATGAAAATTGGTTAGCTAGAAGTTTGTTAAATATAAGTTTCACTAAACCTCAGTCCTCTTGAAGCTAAGAACCTGGAGAATTAAATCCTTGAGTTAGTTTCAATTGTATTTTTGATCGCCGCGGCTAGCACAGTAGCTATGCTACGAAGGATGCTAATGCTAACGGCAACTAATCAAAGCTGGGACATAAACTACTAAAATAATAAAGTAATGAAGTAAACTGCTGGAGTGGCCAAGTATTTATGTTTTTTACAGGATTACAGACCAGACATTTGGAAAAATCGGCCAAAAATATCGGCCAAGCACATCGGCATCGGCCAATAAAGATCCCCAAAAATCGACATTGGCCTTAGAAAAACCCGTATCGGTCGACCTAATCAAATGATGGAGAAAAACAATTATTTTTGTTTGAGCTAAGGTTTATATAAAAGGTGTGTCTAAGATCATGAATCAGCAACATGTAGGCTATTTGTTTTATCGTGAAAAAATTATTATTTTTGCCATATCGTCCAGCCCTACTCCTTCCTTTCCATACAACAGAATTACTTAAAATGACAACATTAAACATCAATGCTTAGGAGATGGCCAGAAGCAGGTCTATAAGCCACAATTGTGCAGAATCTCTCCACTTTAGAACCACGGCTGATAACGGAATAGCTCATCAGAGTATAAGTAATGCGGTTTTCCCCTTTTCAATGTAATATGGCGATTGTTATCATTGAATGTTCGAGTTAATAATCATATGGCAGTGGGTGTACATTTAGTTTTTCTGAAATTCTGAAAGTAATATTTGTATTCTTGAAATCGTCTTCATGATTACATAAAGGAATCAGTCAGCAGCTCTGTCTCACACTCGCTCACACTTTCACAGTTTGCTAGTGTCTTTTTCTTGACACAATGACAGTGTGCATTGCCAGAAGAGCAGAGCGTGTGATTCCCCGTGTCTCATAAAAAGGCATTAACCGCGTTGAGTGAACTGTAACATTAGCAGATTGTTGCATCGCTCTGAATCCTATATTCTCTCCATTTCTCCCCCCCCCGGCCTCAGACACATGCGGCTGGAGAGGAGTGTGTGTGTGTTTTACAAAGTGTGCGAGCGCGGCGTAAATTGGCCGATTAGGTCCGTACTCATTGAAGAGAACGAAAGTATTGTAGCCGGTAGTTGACCTTGGCGGCCATGCAGCGGAGGGTCCCCCCGTCTGAGTGTCGGGCAGACGAGCGTAATTGCCACAAAGTGAAGCATGACACGGCCCCGCGACGCCCCTTAACTAAGGCTTTATTGGCTGTGAGCGGTGAGCAGCGACAGCACGCACACTCGCCTCCGTGTGTGTGATCCACCGTGAGAGCGAGAAGCCCCCGTTTCCACTGGTGAGGAAGGGGACAGTTTGGGTGCGTCTATGGGAATCATAGTAAAAAGCTGAAGTAGTAGGTTTCTTCCTGGTGTTGTTGTTGTCTTGATGTTAATATACTGTAAGCCTGACCTGACCTTGCTGCTTATAATGCTAGTTTGAATAATACAATGGCATTTTTCTCTCCAGCATACACCCATCACACTCTCAGACTTGTGACCCAGTGCAGACCCGTCTCCCGCAGCGGAATCACCGGGGTATTCGGCATTATACATCTCCACTGTGCCGTAATCTAATGGCCTGCAACCCATAATTTAGCACGATTTTTCTTAGTCAAGTGTCAATCAAGCAAACATGTCCCGGGAGATTTGCTTTCTAGGGCTTTTATGTGCGCTTAATGGGTAGCTGAATCTCCAAATTACTGCCAAGACGCACATTAACAGATATGAAATGAGCTTTTGATGAAACCCCTCGCACAAAAGAATCAAATGTATTGCAAGAGTGAATGTGCATGCGCATCTTCGATTGTGAAGCTTTCCCTTGTTCAGATTGTGTTTTTTTGAGTATCAATAATATCCTGAAAGACACATGGCGATACAATTTAGGGGATGTTTCTTTTGTATCCTCTTTTTTTAGTTACAAATAAATAATCACTGACAGTTTGTCCTGTCTGTGCCATCCCCAAAGGCTTTCTACATTTCTTCTCAAGCTCGATGAGTCAGAGGCGTTCCCTTTTTGTTCCATTTCAAGGTTTGTGCGCTCGTGAGTGGCGGCGTTTTGACCCTCCCTCCCCGTTATGGAGATTCTTATTTGGGGAAGTTGATAAAAATTTGTCTTTGGTCGTCATTTGGCAGCCCCCCCCCCATCCGCTGCCTCTCTATTAGCAGACACGCTTCCTTTAACAACATATGGCACGGCTGTGTAGGCTATGACAGGATGCAAATGTGTTGCTTAAATGCGTGTGGTGGCGGTGAAGGGGGGGAGGGTTAGTGGGGTGTGTGGGTACAGGAGTGGGGGAGGGTGGGTATTGATCAGGCAGAAATCATGTAAATAAAATTCTGTTTTTGCACATGAGGGAAGACTTAATTAACATTCACAGTTAAGTGATTAATAGGTATACACATTATTTTATAGACTTAATAACAATTGTAATGCTGATTTATTTATAACTTTTACTTTTTAGTTATGAATGTGTACTTTTTTGTTCGTTTTGGTAGCCGGCTTTGTTTCACCTGTCTAATATGAAAGCAGCCACATGCTTCATGCCAGGGGTTCCCAAAGCGTGGTAGTGCGATTATTTCATATCATTTTTGAGAATGATGCAACGTTTGGTCATTTAAAACAGTAAATGTAAGTCATTTCATCAAATAAAAACATAATCAGATAAAAAAAAAAGTTGATATATAACAGGGTTTACTGTGGAGGTCCCCGTTTTTTTGTATCAATATTTAGGTTACCAGTTGCCGTTAAACCGAGATATACTATTCTCTTGTACAGCAGCACTTTGTGATTTGATCTGTGAGAAGCGCTTTAGACATCAACTTTACTTACTTATCGGGGTGGGCCTTATCGTATCGCATATCGTTATCGCGATATCATTTTTTGATATCGTAATTTTTATACCATTGATGACACGATAGCATTGATGTTACGCTCAGCTCCTTCAGAGCAGCATAAACACTGACTGTAGAACACAGGGGCAGGTGCTTAAAAAATCAAATGAAATGAAGGATGTAAACTGCTCGAGTAGATCATATTTGCGAGGAAATGAGAATGCCGTTAAAAAAAAAAAGAATAAAATATCAACAAATTAATCTTCCCAATAGGCGTAAGGCTGAGATTTTGAAGTAATTTGTCCATTGTCAATTATATGTCAAATATATTGTTATCATGATATTTCTTTTTATATCGTAATTGGGGCTGAAAGATATATCGTTATTGTATTGATATCGAGATATGAACATTCAAGATATTAAAATCGAAAAAGCAAGATGTAAACGATATACCTGTTCATCAATAAAACTGCACTCTTTTGTATTATGATTTTATTTTTCTGAAAAATGCTTAGTTTTCACCTAACCCATAGTTACAGTATATCGTATCGATATCGAGATATCTGGCATGAATATCGAGATATGAAATTTTGTCCGTATTGTTCAGCCCTAATCGTAATATAGATTTAAGGCCATATCGCCTTGCCCTACTTACTTACTTTATGACAACCAGTGCCTTTTGAAAACAGTACTTTTCATACAACATATCCATCCTTTTTGATTCCGGCAGATGTAAAACTTAGCAAGATTTTCTGACCCAATTTCCCCCCTGTTTTCTAGTTTATTTTGTCTTATCTTATCTCCCTTTTTATATAGTCCTTCTTTTCGGCTTAAATCAACTGAACTGGCCAGTCCAGTTCTTTAGAAGGTGCAGATGGTCAAGCTACTTTTCCTATTCCACTTTTAGCCATGGGATTATTTAATTAGCAACTCGGTATGATCTTTGAGGAGTTTATATCATTTAGTCAATAGTGTATTTTTCACAATTAGAAATCCAGTTCCAGATCTTGCGTCTTCATCTCGTATCGATCCTTGCTGATTGGATTACACAGCCTGCCAGTCCGTAGACCGCCCCGATCCCCCGGGGACATGTAAATAGCCCGTGTGTGTCCAAGTACGTCTGCTCCCTAATGCCCCCCTCCCCACTCCTTTACTCACCCCTCTCTTCTCCTCCTCCGCCTCTGTGCGCTCCTCTTCCCCCTCGCGCCTCTTCTCGCTGTCCAAGCTGTTAAGCCGTCCAGCTCTCTGCTCTTGCCAAGCGCTCGTGTGATGTCGGGCCAAACTAAACACAGGCACGCAGCCCGCCACTTGCGCCCCACACGCACACACGCCGGCGTAAAGCATTTAGGAGACATCCATATACATTTGCGCACACATGCCCAACACCGGCTAGCGCTCCAGTCAGGTCATGTGCCTCCCGCCCCACGCAAACAGCCGGCAGTCAGTGACAAGTCGGTGAGATCGCCCCCGCTAATAGCAGTGAAAAGCAGGCAGAATCACTAAACGAGACTCATTAACTTTGCCTGACCCTTTTACTCCCGCGAGGGAAGCCAAAGTGATCACACCGCCAAACAGCTTCCTGTACGAGACACAAGCCAACATCAGCTTTAGCTTATCTGTGCAGCAGGCCATGGACGTCAGGCACTACAATGTTGGTCTTTGACCGAAGATTGATTCAATTATCAAACTGGTTTTCTTTATTTCAAATTCAGCATGTCCTTTCTATTGGACCACTTAGGATCGAGATGTATGAACATTAAGTTTGGAAAAGTGCCTTCAGTGGAAACGTGCCTTCAGTCAGTCGGCCTTTTCAGTGAGAGCAGTCCAGTTCTGGAACACTGTCCCCTCTCACATACGCAATGTCGATACATTAAGGTCCTTTAAAAATAAGTTAAATCTTGGTTACTTGAGAATCAAACTTGTGCACATCAATGTTAATGTATTTTATTTTTGCTGCTTTTGTGCTAATGCCTGCTGCCGTTGTAATTCTGTTGTGTGTAATTGTCTATGGTGTAGTGTTTGTGCCAATGTTAACATAGGTTGTGTGTGAGCTCATACTAATGAATTGTTTTATCATTTTTAGGTTAATAATGATTGTTGTTGTTATTGTTATATATTGTTGGCAATTTACATCTTGCCCAGGGACTACAGTTGAAAATTAGCTTTGGAGCTAAAACTGGCACATTTACAGTGATGTTAATTAATGTGCATTGTCCCTGTTTAAATAAACTAATAAATAAATAAGAATTTCAAAGGAAACTTACCTCCTCACTGCCGACTCCTGCTACTGTACTGTATGGCACTGTTGTGTTAGTGTCTTTTGTAATTACTGCCACATCAGAATTACAAGAAAGATATAAAGGATAATAAGCACTCTTGAAAACAGCAGGTAATTTAAACTAATTGGGCAATCATTTCTGGACTTCGTGATCCAACATCACTTTTCTCTCATCGAGGATCAGTAATAGATTGTTTTGTGTGTCAGCAGCCAGGCCAGAGCAGCCCTAGCGAGGAGAAACATCACTGTGCTTTAGAGTCTCATAAGATATGGACAAAATATATTTGATGTTTGATTAGGTTACAATAAATTAACAAAAGTCATAAGCAATTTGTTCCTGCGAATTGTGTAAAAGCAGGACATAAAAAGAAAGAGGACCAAAACAATGCCATAATGGAACTAAAGTAGTATTAAGTCACCATTTATTTTCCTTTTAGACTATAATTCCCAGTTAGATGGTTATGTCACAATATAATGTGGGTTTATGCAATATGTATATTCACTCAAGTAATATTACAATAAAGATAATTTGGCGGTGTTCTGTGCAGCCCTTAAGTACTGTACGGATGTGTACGTCTGTGTTTTATATTCCTTGACAATGGGTGGCTTTGAGGCAGTCAGCCGTCTCAAAGGTTCTTTTTCTTGATCACATAAGACTTTGGGCAAGAGCAGCTCCTCTGTATTTTTGTGTTTTTCCCCTCGGGGGGGCTTCTCCGGGACCACTGTACCAACTTGACTCGGGCTCGCGGTAGCTGCTGATGATAAAGTAGATGCAGATGCCTCGCGAGCACAAACACAAAGACGACTGTGGAAATACTTCTTTTTTTTTTCTAACGCACGGCAAGTCTGTGTTGAATTAGATGGATCGCCAGCAAGTCACAAGTCACAAGACGGCTTATAAGGGCCATGCCATAGTGACTGATACATTCATTTGCTATTATGAAGTCAGAGCGTTAAAAAGGGAAAATTGTCTGGGAGTAATGCACGTTACAGGATTGGCCACACCAGATCTTTAACTGTCCGTGTGACATAGTGTTCGATCTAGACCAGAGGGGCTTGAATGTTTACACATCACCTCCATCTTTTATGTCTCTCCTTTGTGCGCTTGTCGTCTTCTCCGATTCCAGCATCCCTCCATCACCCCATTCTTTTTGCTTTCTTGTTCTCTCCCCCCCCTGTGCTTTTTTTCTGAGGCAGCCTCTCCTGTCTCCGTATGGAAATGACAGAGTAGACGAGATGGATCTGTATATTAAAGCCTAGCTGACATTAGAATTTGCATAATGTGTCGTGGCCTTGGGGCAGTACCCACCATCTGCATTAGCCTGTAGTCACACACCCTGCGAGTTGCACACGAACGCACACAGAGCCCACAAGAGACCCTTTTTTTTTGCAGAGACACTCTCAGCTCAAGTTTATGTGAAGTTAATATTCTTAAATACACACTCGGCATGAACTGTCAAGTGTGGGGCATAACAATTAACAGATCTTTCTCTGTTGCTTTTTGCAGATAAAGATGAGCCGTCGAGCTACATCTGCACCTCTTGTAAGCAGACCTTCACCAGCGCCTGGTTCCTGCTGCAGCACGCTCAGAACACCCATGGCATCCGCATCTACCTGGACAACCACCTGGTCAATGCTTCCCTCACCCCCCGCATGGCTCTACCCCCACCCCCGGGTGCCGACGCTCTGCCGCGCTCTCCCCTGCCCACCTTTCTCGGCGACACCAACAACCCATTCCACCTCCTGCGTATGGCCGCACCCCTCCTCAGGGAACACCCCCCTCCACCAGGCTACATGGAAACACGGCTGCCTGCTACGCCACCCTTCATCAGCCCTCCCCCTCCCCTAGACCTCCTCTAGAGCGGCTGGGTCCTGAAGAGATGGGGCTGCTGTCCCAGCACCCCAGTGCCTTTGAGAGGGTGATGCGGCTGACCCCCATGGAACCCCCTTCTATGGACTTCTCCAGGCGTCTAAGGGAACTAGCAGGTAATACCAATAATGGTGGGCCAACTCCTCCTCTGTCTCCCAATCGAGTGCCACCCATGCATCGCCTGCTAAGTCCCACCCTTTTCCAGCCCGGGTCCAAGCCCCCTGCCTTTCTCACCTATGCCCCACAGCCTCCCACATCACAAGGCAGTCACAACTCCAGTAGCCCGTCTGACCCCCAGAACCAAGGGGTTAAGTCAAAATCCTGTGAGTTCTGTGGCAAAGTATTTAAGTTCCAAAGCAACTTGATTGTCCATCGGCGAAGCCACACGGGAGAGAGGCCCTACAAATGCCATCTCTGTGACCATGCATGCTCCCAGGCCAGCAAACTCAAGAGGCACATGAAAACACATATGCACAAGTCTGGTTCCATGAGTGGCTCCCCAGAACAAGACTCCAAAGGCGATGGAGAGAGTGAAGACAAAATGAGAGACGGCGATGGTAGAGGGATGGGTTTGGACAATGATGAGGAGGAGGAAGAGGAAGAGGAGGAGGAAGAAGAAGAGGAGGAGGAAGAAGAGGAGCTGAGGAATGGCTGTCGTCCAGATTCAAACTTGAGTGAGGACTCGCAGGAGTTCAACCAAAATCGAGAGAACGGGCCAAGGCGCTCCCCTGAGGATAAGGCCATGGGAGGAGACCGAGTCAGAGAAAGTGGAGGTGTGGGGATCATGCACCCATACAACCATCTGGACAATCACCTGAGACTGAACCCCAACAAGAGAGTCCTGGACAGGCAGCCCAACGGAGACAGTGGAGAGCGGGACGAGGCGGAGAGAGAAGCAGAGCACGAGCAGGAGAGAGAGAGAGAGAGGAGCCAGCAGGAGGATCAGAGGCCTTTGATGAACGGCAGGATCAGCGTCTCTGAGGCAGACGCCTTCTCCGGCTTGTTCCAGCGTCGGCCAACTCCCATTACCAGCCCCAACCCATCCAACAACAAGAGGATCAAGATAGAGAAGGAACATCTTGAGCTTCCTCCAACCATACCCCTCATCTCCCCTGAGAATGTGTACTCACAGCTCCTGGCTGGTTATGCTGCATCTCGCCACTTCATTAGAGAACCCTTTCTGGGATTCACAGATTCTCGACAGTCACCATTCGGCACCTCCTCGGAGCACTCCTCCTCAGAAACGGGAAGCCTACGCTTCTCCACGCCACCAGGGGAACTGCTGGATCCAGGCAGCGCCTCAGGTCGCAGCAACAGCAGTACTCCTCACCTCCTGAGGGGCCCCGGGCCCGGCAGACCCCCAGCTCCAAGGACCGCAGGAACGACACGTGTGAGTACTGCGGAAAAGTGTTTAAAAACTGCAGTAATCTGACGGTACATCGGCGCAGCCACACAGGTGAGCGGCCCTATAAGTGTGATCTGTGCAGCTACGCCTGTGCACAGAGCTCCAAGCTCACACGCCATATGAAGACCCACGGCCAGTTTGGGAAAGAGGTGTACCGCTGTGACATCTGCCACATGCCCTTCAGCGTCTACAGCACGCTGGAGAAACACATGAAGAAGTGGCACGGGGAACATTTGATGGCCAGCGAGGTCAAACTGGAGCAGGCCGATAGAGGCTGAGCCAAAACCTCAACAATCAACACTTAGACACACATTTACGCACACAAACTCCCTCAACAACCTCTGAGCTGTGGGGCTTGGCTGCAGAATCTCTATCTCTGAAAGGAGATTGATTAATGTTTGTCTTTTTCTTGTCACAAACTGCCACCTGAGAATATAAACAAAGGGAAACTTTAAAAGAAATTGTCTGAGAGCCGATCTTGGCATATCTTGGCAAACTGTCTAAGGATTTTATCAGTTAGGAATCCATGGAGCCTTTCTACTGTGCAATAATTTCTGTATTTATTGGATTTTTGTAATGATATTTGGCATGTGCAGGTACATCTTTGTGGGATTTCCTATGGAGTTAGTTTTTAAAGTGTGCTAAAACATTTTTGTTTTTAAAAATATAACTGGAAGAAATCACCCTTTTTCAAATATTCTTTTTGTTTCCTTTTAAAATATTGTCATATGAGAGAAAAATTGTGTGAAGCAGGATGCTTTTAAAAATGTTTTCTATCTATACTAACTGCAGCAGCGGACTACAATCCATTTCCTCATCCAGGCCTAAAGCACTGAATGTCAGGCTGACAATAAAACACCACCTTGGATTTAAGAAATCCAACATTATATATTAATTTTTCAGGGGATTCAATATTTTGAATATTGACATGCGACTATTCTGATGCAGTTGCTGTATTGCTGTCCCGTTTGATTCATCCGGGACGTAAATAAATGGTTGCACTTAAAGGAGGAACCTTTATCGGAGGCTCAGAACATTCCCAGTGTAGGTCTAAAGCGCCCTATGTAATATGTTGAATAAGTTAAGACTACTTGTGATTAATGTGAGAAGAACAGTCCTGTTTATGGTTTGTAAATATTTTCTTTTTATATGTTCAAAGTTGCCCTGAGTACTTAGGAGATGGCCTAAACCTTAACAATCAGAGACCAGCTGCTTCATTGCCCACAGTATATGCTACATCCATCTACCGTTCAGTTTTTTTTGTCATTTTCAACATGATTTCAGACCTCCCAAGCCAACGTGTCCACACTTTCCGCAGCAAGTCCTTCTTACATTACCGGGCTGTTGTGTTTTCATAAAAGACGATTGTTTACCGCACATTCCAAGTCTTATCTATTGCTGTGCATTAGTTACTGACTTTCTTCAATGTGCTGCAGTATATTACCGGTACAATGTATTGCAAATATGAATTGAGTTTACATCACTTTAGAGGATCATAGGAGGATCAATCAGAATCATAATAATAGTGATGCCAACCTTTATACGATTTCTTGCCCTGCCACCTTAACCTTATATCAGTACATTGAATCTTTATGGAAACACAACCACAGCCCTCCCAAATGTTCCGAAATGAAAGTCATATCAGTTTGTGTTAGCATGTGTTCTCTCCGCGGCGCGCTCTAAGCCTCTCCCCATGCGTCGGGCGTCTTTTCACACTCCACTAGCTCACATTCATGCATTAGAGCCGCTTTTAGACCGAATTTGCCTGTTCATTCGCCCCGACAAAGTGATACGGTTTTAACAGATTTGCGAGACAGTGTGCGCGGCGGCGACTTTTGGGGATTACACCCTTTTCTGATTCTTTCTGCTTTCCCGAAATGAATCGGGGTACAAGAAAAATATATGAGTTATGGTAATTTTTTCACGGGCGGGGACCGACTCGGCGACCTTGCGCAGGGGTTGGTCTTATATAGTAAAATAAAAAGATTGAAATTGATGAAACGTATGAAGGCGGAGAGGGAGGAGGAGAGCGGGAGAAGAGTGGAGGATTGGGGGGTGGGGTGGGGGGGTTGCAAGGCCTTGACCAGAGTCATTCAAATCAAATTGGAAGCATATGAAAAGTGTGTGTTATTTCGTACCCAAATGCACATGGACTGGCCGCACCGGCGCGGCGTGCACGGCGGAGCGTGAGAGGCGGGAGACACAGCGAAAAGCCACATGAAAAGAAAATTGAGACGACTTTCATTTCGCAAACCCCCATCGACCATTGAAAATCATCTTCACATTTCGCAAAGTTCTGACCTGCTTTTTTTTTTTTGAGGGGTGGGACCACCGTCAGCTTCCATCGGCACCAATTTAGTTTGATAGGAATACACAGCACCTCCAAGGCAACATGATTCCTTCATAGCGAGAGGTGACGGCATAGGCTATACATTGTAATGAATGGCTACATGGATTTGGGGTGGGGGGGAGACAGAAAGAAAGAGGGGCTTGCTTACATGTGTTGATGCATGGCTGCAAAAAATCAAGATCCAGTGGTAGACGCGCCTATAGGAAAAGTTTGCGCGAGGCCAAACCGAGCCATACTAGAATAAAAAAAAAGATACAAACGTAAAGAAACGCTGTCACATTATCCAAATCCCTCGAGGACATTCAGTCTTACAACGTTTACAGTGTTAAAGTTATTGGAAAAAAAAAATGTGTAAGTGTTTTAAGGAAATAAAGTATTGTTTAGTTTTTAAATTGTCCAACTTTTTTTTTTATGCTGGTGGAGGGATTTTTAATCTTTGCTTTTTTTTCTTCTTCCTGTATTGTGGAAATTGTAATATTGCAAAAAGGAAAACCAGGATATTTTTTATCGCAATTTGGTGCCATTTTGGACTCTTTTTTCTTTTCTTTATGTTTTACATGAATGTTGTTTGTTTGGTGAAGCTATCCGAGTATGGATATAAAACTAGAAACGTCAGAATCCTTGAGGAGGACTTTCTGCAGGATGGTCTAAAATGGTGCATAAACTATCCCTAATCAAAACGAGACACGATGTTATCGCTCCTTATGGTTGGTTTGAAGGTCTTGTGATGGCACTTACCAATTGTAATTTGGCAACATACTGTATACATTTCTTCATATTTCACGACGTTCACTCACTCTTTGTACAAAAAAAAAAAAAAAGATAGTTTCCTTGTTCCGTTTTTTTTTGGGGGGGAGTGCATTGTTGTGAAAAAAAAAGAAAAAAAAAAGTGGTTTCCGAAAACAGTCCACGTCTTGCTGTTTGGAACATATATGTATTTTTGTAATGTGTTGAAAAATCAATACAAGAAAGCCAACACTTCAATAAATGTTGCAATTGCTCTATGACAACGCCGTCTTTTGCATTTCATTCATCACAAAGCGTAGCATAGATCCTTTTTATATAGGTTTTTCCATCTGTGTGTTAAACCATTAGGCCTTCACTACATTGGAAACAGGTTTTCAAATTACAGTAAAAGTGGTTGAGTCAGTTATCTGCTATACAGTACTAACACTGTAGGGACATGCAAAGACCTCAGCGATCCCAATAGAGTGGCAGGAGAATAAAACTCTCACCCTTATAAGTGAGTGCATCTACGCATTATTAACTTTTATTCATAGTTTATTCATGAAAAAAATAAATGCACTACATCATTACAAAGGTCAAATTCATTGTGATATTTCTTAGCAATCTTTAGGTGTAGTCAAACCTTTTGTGCCAAGGGCCACACTGAGCTTTGTTGGGGGTTGTCCGATTCAATTCAATTAACGAAAAAAGTAACAGACAAAACAAACAACAAAACAGCAGCATTTATTTCTACCTTTATTCATGTATCTGAGAACATCGGTGTCGCTCGCCCTTTCAGCCAATGGCCCAAAGTGCGGAGTCCGTTCTGTGGTCGATATCCTCAGATTTGATCGAAGGCGTCGGCCATGTTTGAAATGCTTCACGGGCCGGCCACCGCTAAACGCGCCCCCTCTGCAAAAGCAAGGCTTATCGGCCATATTTTTGTGGGAGCCTGATTTTTTTTCTTTTTTTTTGTAAGGCCAAACGTGGGCGGCACACATTTCGCAAAACTTCATCTCTTTTTCCCACCGCACATAATATCCACTGTTTCTGATTTAATGATAGATCACATACAACAGCATCTACTTTACGTTTGGAGTGAACAGAAGAAAACAACAACATAAAAAGTTTTAAAAAAAAAGAGGGACGATAAGCTGGGGGCCTGGACCAGATTAGTTTGAGGGCCACATCTGGCCTTAAGTTGAATAGGCCTCCAATAGAGTGTTTTTCATTAATATCAAAACATGGTGGAAGCTGTTGTTGGAGCAGAAATTGCTAGCAGAAAGCACAGTATATTTCACATTTTCAGAAATGTGCTCTATTTTGCGTTAGCACCTTCATACGTCCTTTGTATATACAAGAAGGTTCAATATTTCAACATCTTTCAACAAAGTAAGCGCAACCACGTTCTTGACATTCCTCCCTCCCAGAGAGTTAGACAAGTCAAGACACCCTCATGTCCGTTATGAAATCAGATTAGAAACAAATCGCTCTCCGGCTCACTCCGCAGCTGCTACTACTACTGCTGTGTGTGACTTTCCCACTTTTGGAAAAACAATGCAAATGCGAACATGAGTCATAGGCGCTGTTGACAGTCTCATACTTCATAAATGAGTTTTGGCACGAGGAAGGGGACCCATCAGGTATGCGCTGATCCCGGGCCAACTGCAGTCAAGCCTGTCGTTGCTTGAGCCTCCAGGACATTGCACAGCGACCGGAGAATGCATGCGCTCTGTTTACGAGAGCCGGGCAGAAATGAAAGATGTTTTGTTTTTTTTTCGGGGAAAGTCAAAACACGGAGAATTTGTCACCAATGCCAACTTTCGCCACGTACTAGAGCAGCTAACTTTCTTAGTTCAGTGATTCCGTATGCAGATCAAGGTTGAATCATTGTAATGTTGCAGAGCATGCAAAGTTAGTGGTTAAAAGTAACTAGAAACCTTTACTAGAAGCTGAAGAATCCAAATGCATGATTGCAGATATTTTGTGGAGAAGAATAATTGAGAGATTGAAATAAGAGAGCAGTGGTTAAGTGTTCTAACTTACCAACAGCAGAATGATAGTTATTTCTGCTTTTTTTCCCTTGTCAGCAGCAAAAGCGTTTCAGAAATGGCCTGTGATTCATCCTATGATTTATCTTCAAAATTGGATCAACACGGTCCACCAACAACCCCTCACTCACACAGGCTACCTGGTATTCGAGGTGCTAACCAGGCCCAGCCCTGATTAGAAATGGAAAGGCAGTATTCATTCACTCCTCACACCTGATGATGGTGCGCTAATGCTACTTCCAAAGCTTGTAGGCCTGACTCAGAGAGGAGTGTTGGCCGTTCTTTGACAATGGCCTCTTTAACCCCCAAAATATGCACACGCCTCATTCACACTGAACAGACATGCACGTTCAGGTGGATACCAGGCGGAGAAGAATGTGCTTATGTACGGCATGCACACGGACCCCGCACTTTTTCACCTGAAAGATACAGCGCCCTACTGCTGAGTGCGTCGAGAGAAAGCGAAGCGCCATGCCAAATAGATATTCGGGCGTGCCAAAGAAGTAGGGGATTACGACACTTTAAAGGTCACAGGCTAGAACTTCTGGGTTTTCCTGCAACAACTCGGAGAGACACAAAATCCGGCAAGTTCTGGTCCGCGCGTACATGAGAAGCAGTTACAGAGTCGTTGGCGCCACAGGGAGTCGTCGCCACAGGAGTTTGAGGCTAGCGGTGACATGGGGAGAGCGGGGTTAGTCAGTGGTGCAGAGGAAATTAATCACTTTTTACCAGTGTCCATTAATCTGACAATTCTGTAAGTGTTGACACAGCACGCAAACCCCAGGTTCTCATAAAGAGAGACACAGGGTTCAGACCCACTTGGCACTTGTCAATGCTGGGATTAAATCGCCAACTCTTTGTTTACAAGAAACACCTTAACCACTGTTGGCCCTAGGCAAGGCAAGGCAACTTTATTTATACCGCGCATTTTGTACACAAGGCAACTCAATGCGCCTTACAAAAGAAGATATGCGAAATTACAATCAGGTTAAATTAAGGCAAAGCACATTCATATATAGAAACATAAAGACATGGGAAATACACGATGACTGGCCATTGACCAGGGGTGGGGCTGAAGGAACGTGTTGAGGCAGATGCAGAACGACGGGGGCGTGGTTAGGGAGGGGGTATGTGTGTGCGGTTATTTACAGTCTGAAGGTCCGTGTTATGCAAAATATAACCCAGAGAGCTCAGTCCTTATCAGGTTTAGCTCCGTGGCTTGGCCTTGAAGGGAAGTGTTGACGGTGTAGGTCCAGCTGCTTCAAACCTCGTCACTCAGGAGGCCCTAAAGTACAGTGATGATTTTCATTGGAGCGTATGGCGAAAACAGAAGTAGTTGTAATAGATGATTACAGATAATTACACGGTGACCTCATAACACTAGTCTGTGTCAACATTTACATCCATAATCTACTCCCGCACTTATCTAACGATTTTGTCAAATATTCATGGCACGTTTTGTTTGTTTTTTTAAGTTGTGATGCTGAGCACTTCTTGCACCTCAGCGGCTCGCTCAGATAATGTTTGTGGTACTTCGCAAAACTCATTATGACTTCGCCGACCGCTGTTGTGTGTGGCTGACATCTGGGTGCCATGTTGGGAGATTTTGGTCAGCGAAAAGTGCTGAAGAGGGAAGATGCCACAGGTTTTTGTCCCGGGCAAAATAGAAACGCTGCAAATTCTCGGCGGCGGCGGCCACAGACAGAGGCAAGGGGAAGGAAGGAGACGACTCACAATGGCCCAGTGAACGCACGGAAGTCTGTGGCGCGAGAAGTAATTAACCACAAAGCACACTGCACAACAAGAAACAAACTACACGCAGAGGCCGGAACAATCTGAACTGAGCGCTTTATACCTTTCCACTACTGTACGTCACATGGCAACCCCAAATCTCATCCACAAGTAACGATAGGAAACATTACGCCTTTTAAAATTCGTTTGTTAATACAGTGAGGGCTAACTGCGCGGAGAGAAAACGCGCGCTTTAGTCGTTCGCAGATGCTGATATTGGCAACAGCAGTGTCCTCTTCTCGCTTTGTTGTGCGCTTTTAATTTGCGCGAATCAGTGGGAACAGCCCTATAACTCCTGCATGACCTTCCTCATCAGCGCCGGATCCCACAGTCTATTTCTACTGTCTGCGCCGGCCACACATGTTAGGCATTACGCAAAGGTTAAGAGGACGATGCCAAAAAGCTCCTCTCCGCTTTGAGACGTTTGACTTCGGTTATCATCGAAACCAATCAACGTGACATGACGGGGAGAGTTGTCTTTTTAATTATACAACAGCCCCGGGCATCTTCTAATACGGTTCAACCCGGGCAGTCCACTCAGGGCTGCTTCTTGCATAATCAGAGGCTAACCACAATGTGCTTGGGAGATGCCTGCTGAACTTACGCACTTATTTCCTTCTTTGAATTTGAGATATATAGCAATTGCACTGCGGCAGTCAATCGCGCAAGATTTAAAGTGTATTTACGTTTGCAACAGTGGGCGCTGGTCCTGGTTTGTATCCGAGATCACATGGGGCCGATCTGAGCGGATTTTGCATGCTCTCCTTAGGTCTATTGGTTAACCCAGTGCTTGGTTTTCTCTCATCAAGCCAAAACATGCAACCAAAAAATCAAATCCTCCCACTAGCTGATCGAGGAGATGGGTATCGAACAGTTCCTGGCAGGTTGTCGCGCTACATGACGAGTGGGAAACATGTCAAGTTTAACTACATGAACAATGAAGTACATACCTTTACTTTACCTTAAAGGGATATGTCAGGATTTTTGACATAGGGCCTAATTTCCTAGTTATCCAGAGTGTTGTTGATGTCTGGAGATATTTTTTTCTTAAATTCATGCAGTTCTTATATTTGAAGAGTCTAGTGACGCTAGGCTAATGCTAGGCTATAGCATTTCTACGGTAACAGCTAGCCTGCATTAAAAACAGTCTGACCCACTCCACAGTGCACCTGAGGAAAACCACTTATAGCACCAGACTAACCATATAAATGTCTGTGTTAATAGAATAATTTTTGAAATATAACTGACCTTTTATCACATGAATTACCGCATTTTGAGGGACTATTTTCTCGCAGATCACTCCGCCGCTGTGTTAGCTTACAGCCACGAAGCTAATGCTGCTCAAATATAAGTTATTTCAAATGCAAAATGGTTAAAATTATTCTATCGACACAGACATTTATATGGTTAGTCTGGCGTTATACGTGATTTACCTCAGGTGCACTGTGGAGTGGGTCAGACTGTTTTTAATGCAGGCTAGCTGTTACCATAGAAATGCTTTAGCCTAGCCCTAGCCTAGCGCCACTAGAAAAAAATATCTCCAGACATCAACCACACTCTGGATAACTAGGAAATGAGTCCCTATGTCAAAAATCCTGAAATATCCCTTTACGTTTTCCAATTCCCCTCGCACGCCCCGTCTCTCCACAAATTAGGAACTTTCCCCCCCAATCTGTTGTGTTCTGTTGTCGGTCTCAACTTGTGTGGCGTCTGGACTCACTTTCTCCCACAAATGACAAGTCGTGACCCCCGCGATTTTTGTTGATTTGAACATTGTGTAAGCCTAAGCGAAACAACTCAACACCTGTGTCTCTTTTGCCTCTGTAGGTTCTATTCGACAGGACAGCACTGGAAAAGGGGCGATGACGAGCGGGAGAGACATTGCCGAGGCCGGGACTCAAATCCACAACGCTGGGGACAGAGCCGCGTTCCGCCATATGACTGGAATACTGGCAGCACGTTACCTGCCTTTTTAACACCACGTTTGATATCGAAATAAGTGTCCCCTGCAGGAAAAAAGTTCCTCATTGGCATCCCACAATTTGGTTCCGGGCCCATCAGTTGAGCGGCACTGTTTCATAGCATTTTTCTTATTTTCACATCACAAACATTAATGATCGTAAACTGCCCTCTCCAGGCCCGTTCGCGGGTTTCCCCCCCCCACTCCAGGGAGCTCCCTGTGCCCAGCGTCGTGGGAGAAAAGTGTCCTTGAGCAGCAGTGGTGAAGAGGTGCCATTTCCTTCTTCCCCCCCCAAACGCTGTGCTCCTCAGCGGAACGGGACGGGTGAAATCATGGTGCGCAGTAAAACCACGTCCTCACAGAACAGGGTGTCAGCAGGGATTGTGGTCGGCGTCGCGGGCCACACACCACATGAACACTGTGCAGAGCCCGTTCCGCTGGATCACAGGGCTCCGGACCAGGCCTCTCTCCTCTGGGACAGCAGCAGTCACTAATCTCCCCCACCGGCCACGGGACAGTGACGCCAGCCCCGCTCTGAGCCCAACGACACCCCACCAGAGTAAATGTGGCCCAGCTGCAGCATGTGGGAACACCGAGGAGGACATAGAGACGAGGAATGAACCCACGGCGCTTTGGAAGAGTGGTCAGAAGAGTCACTGTAAAACAAAACGAATGACTGTGGTACCAGGCACAGTAACATGAGCCCTATACAATTATAATATCAGCGTTTTATGATCAATTGATGTTCCGAGGAATGTTTGATTTTGAGCTCGACATGCCTTTCTGGACAAAAATACATTATGATTTGTTAATGACACAATCAGTTTGAAAACACCATTAAGGTGGGAGTTTTGTTGTTGTTGTTATTTGTGATCTCAGATATTAATACATTAAATATATGTTATAACTATGTGTTAAATAAAACAAAACAAAATGTGAACCCTTTCTGTTGTCTGTTGGTATGTTATTGTGAGTGTGGCGCTGACTCAATCTGTCTCAAACAAATGTTCTTTTTGAGTTGAGTTGACCCTTGACAACTAAATCAATCCTAAAATAAACACAGACAAATAACTAACTTTTTTTGTTACACTTTATTTTACACTACCTTGAAACATTGTGCCTAACTACATTTGATACAATGTAATCTGCTTTGTAACAATCTGTAATACTTGTACCTATGTGGTACATACACAATAGAATAATGTGTATTAGTACTTTGTAGGTACATAATGTAGTAAGACATACAGTAAGACCCTTATGGCTAGGGTTAGGGTTAAACATTATGTACCTCCAAACTACAAATACATATTATTCCTTCGTGTATCTAACCCATAGGTTTATACACAGACATTAGGTTTATATAGCACATTATATTGTACTAAAATTGGCAGGTATATGTATCAAGGATAGTCTAAAATAAAGCCTTACCCATTATCAACACTGAAGTATCCTGCATTAACATGTTTCCAGTCCATCAGTTACTCACTGTCCACCATGTAATCGTATTTATTTATACAGATATTTATTTGTCAGTGCAAGACACTAATCCCTGATAGGAATAAATGCAAGGCAGAAGTTCAGTGTCACCTCCCAAGCACACCTTCTATCTTACTGTACATTTTTCGTTGTACAATCTACTCTTAATACTCTTCCATATTGTATATATGCATTTGTTGCTGTTCCGTGTAAGTTCAAAAAGTTAGACTCCTTTTATTTGTTTATTTGACATCAGTGGTTGAGAGGATTCTGTCATTGTGTCCTTTCACCTTGCCTGTGTATGATTTTGTGGGCTAGTGAGTGAATTGTGATGATCGGATAAGTGTTTTAATTATGTTTGAGTGTTCTTATTCTCACTCAGCAGCTTTCAAACATGTTCTCTAACACGTCCTGCATAAATGCCACTTTTATTTTATTTTTTTCAATACTTTCTTTTCAAGTACAAACCCCCTCGCCGTGATTTTTACAGTGTAGAGCGCCGTGCGGCGAAGCGTGGTCCGTCCACAGCTGGGATGGGGCCGATCTGCTCTTGTGAGGAGAATGTGACCCGGAGGAACAAAGGCGTGTGGTCGCGATGAGCGTCTAACTAAAGGACAGAGACTGAAGCTCAGGGGGGAGAGAGGAAGAGCGCAGTAACCACACTCCGGGAGGTTTGGTCATTTAGGGTGAAGCCGTGTCGTCGAGCATCAAAATGGTGCTCATCTCCAAACTGAAATGACAAATTATGGTCGACTGGAAACTCCGCAATATGATTTATGAGGCCTGTAACTGCAGGGACGCCAGAGGTTTCAGCAGTGCAAATAAACATGTTTGTGTACTGTCTTTGGAGACGGCTTTAAATCTATATTAAATGCACATTTGTTGTTTTGTTATAACAACAGTGGTGAAGGGGTCGCAACCTGTATGGATATGATTCATAAAAGCTTATGGTAAAGTACGGGGGTCCAAATATACCCCAAAACAAAAAAACAAGGTACAATTTTACGTTATGTTATGTTTAAATGCTCGTTCTGACTAAATTTAACTTTTTTTTTTTATCTGCGGACCAACACAAATGGAGTCACAAGATTCACAATTGTACACTTTGAGGTCAATGAGAAATCTATAGATAGCTGGTGGGCAGCATGGTGGCACAGTGAGAGGCTGACCTTTCAGTGTGGAATTGGGACGTTCCCCCTTTTCCTCTTGGTTTCCCCAACTACTAAAACTTGTACAACAGGATCCCCACCAGGGACTTTCATGACTAAACAAAGCTCAAATGAAAACCCGTTGCCCCACAGTTCTATCTCTGAGTTTTGTTTTGTCCGCTCTTGAAGTCACTGTATCTATTTTTCCATCCACAACGTCTAGCTCTGCACAGTTGTCTTCTCCCCTTATAGAGCCAGACCTCCCAGGTGCTCACACGCAGGTACAGTCAGCGAGATTCAGCGAAGCACCTGGACCCCCCCTCCCATCCCCATATCTCATGCCTCCTCACCTCACCCCTCCTCCTCCGCCTCCTCCTCCTCCGGCTCCTGCCTCGAGGGAGCCACTGTCAGTGTTGACTTTGGACACACACTTTGGTCGCAGCTCAATATTAAATCTTCTCATTGGATTTTGGACTGTTATTATGTCGTAAAAATCAAACAGTGTGTGAAACCGTGGCCCGCCGGTGCGATCCGCTTTCATCAAGTGCAGACTGGCTTAATTATACACCGCGCGACGTACGCCATCCACCCATCTTTCACTGGGCAGCTTTCCCCTTCTGCTCCTTTAAGCCATCGCATTCTTTTATTGTGCGATAATCACAAGGCTTCGCGGGGCCGTTCATTTGCCGTAACGCTCGGGGGTGGGTCCTGACACTGGTCTGTGCACATCCTACACTGGGGGGAGAGAGAGAGAGAGGGCTAGGAAAGTTGCGCGAGGTAATGGAATTTGATGCCTCCTGTACTGTATTTCTGTGGTGAACTTAATAATACGCTTCTTGCACCACAAAGGTATTCACTTGTAAGCCGAATAAAGGAGTAGCTGTTCTGGGGGATTGAGATCGACCGTGTGAGGTCAGACAGATAAACCCGACAAGTATAATCAGGACATAAGTGGTGTTTTATTGATATGGAAACCTGCAAATTAATCCTGTCTCGTTATCTTAAAGCCAGGTGTTGGTTCAGGTAACCGAAACATTTACGCAACTACGAGTAATAGTTACGTAAAAGAAAAAAGAAAAGTTACTCTAGGTGACTCACTCACAATGAAATAACTGCACTGCCCAACTTCATTGAGCCGGAGAAGGCTTTGCGCAGTGATCACACTCTCCCATCAGAAGCTTACTGAAACAAAGCCACAGCTGCTATCAAAGCTAAAGGTGGTCCAATGAAATCCAGGAGCAACAACTTTTTAAAGGTGCATTATGCAAGTTTTTATGTGGGGGGGAAAAAGTTGATTTTTGTGCGTATTTGACATTGAAGTGACCCAGAGGCTGTATGAGTGGTCAGCATGGCGCTTTTACAGCTCCAGGATCCATTGTTTTTTAGACTTCCTGGTAGGTTTTTCACTGCAGACCAGAAAACCTACAAAACAATTAATCATGGAGGGTTGTAGAGACCACAGTGATCAAAAGTAAAGGCACCATGCTGACCACTTATACAGCTGCTGAGCCACTACAAGGTCAAATACCTACAAAAATCAACTTTTTTCCCTACATGAAAAGTTGCACAATGCACCTTTAACCGGTTATTTGCCTTCTCCTCTGATCAAGGGATAGGGTTCGGGTTATGATTAGGTTTGGGTTAGGGTATGTTATGTAAGTTGTGTTTTACTCACACAGACCTTACACATATTTGTTGGAAGGCAAGGCAAGGCAACTTTATTTATACCGCGCATTTCGTACACAAGGCAACTCAATGCGCCAAGAAACTAGAAGATCTTGGCTTTCAAATGAGGTATCACACTGGCATATATAGGCTGTAAGCTCTCCAGTCAATACGCTTTGGGATTTGGATATGGGTAATTGGAGAACTCTAACCCTAACCCTAAGATGGCAGATAACAGGTTAAGAGTAGAAGAAGAACTGTTGTAGAAGTGTAAACAGGATTGAAGAAGATGGGATTTTGTTTTCCACAGAGAATGTTATTACCAAAAGTAATTGTAGCTTTTGCAATTTGATAATTACAACCATTCAGATATTTGAGTTAGCACAAGAACAATTCTTATACAGTGCCTTGCGAAAGTATTTGGCCCCCTTGAACTTTTCGACCTTTTGCCACATTTCAGGCATCAAACATAAAGATATAAAACTGTATGTTTTTGTGAAGAATCAACAACAGGTGGACACAATCATGAAGTGGAACGAAATTTATTGGATATTTCAAACTTTTTTAACAAATAAAAAACTGAAAAATTGGACGTGCAAAATTATTTAGCCCCTTTACTTTCAGTGCAGCAAACTCTCTCCAGAAGTTCAGTGAGGATCTCTGAATGATCCAATGTTGACCTAAATGACTAATGATGATAAATAGAATCCATCTGTGTGTAAGCAAGTCTCCGTATAAATGCACCTGCTCTGTGATAGTCTCAGAGGTCAGTTAAAATCACAGACAGCATCATGAAGTCCAATAACACACCAGACAGGTCTGAGATAAAGTTATTGAAAAGTATAAAGCTGGGTTAGGTTATAAAAACATTTCCAAAGCTTTGAACATCTCTCAAAGTTCAGTTAAATACATCATCCAGGAATAGAAAGAGTGTGGCATCACTGCAAACCTACCAAGACCCGGCTGTCCTCCTAAACTTACTGACCGAACAAGGACCGCACTGACCAGAGCTGTTACCAAGAAGCCTATGATGACCCTGGATGAACTGCAGAGAGCTACAGCTCAGGTGGGGGAAACTGTACACAGGACAACTATTAGTCGTACACTGCACAAATCTGGCCTTATGGCAGAGTGGCAAGTGATTTTTGAAAGAAAACCATAAGAAGTCCCGTTTTCTGTTTGCTAGAAGCCACCATGTGGCCTCCATGTGGCTTCTAGCAAACAGAAAACGGTATTTCTTATGGTTTTCTTTTAAAAATGCCACTCTGCCATAAGGCCAGATTTGTGCAGTGTACGACTAATAGTTGTCCTGTGTACAGTTTCCCCCACCTGAGCTGTAGCTCTCTGCAGTTCATCCAGGGTCATCATAGGCTTCTTGGTAACAGCTCTGGTCAGTGCTGTCCTTGTTCGGTCAGTAAGTTTAGGAGAACAGCCGGGTCTTGGTAGGTTTGCAGTGATGCCACACTCTTTCTATTCCTGGATGATGTATTTAACTGTACTTTGAGAGATGTTCAAAGCTTTGGAAATGTTTTTATAACCTAACCCAGCTTTATACTTCTCAATAACTTTATCTCGGACCTGTCTGGTGTGTTATTGGACTCCATGATGCTGTCTGCGCTTTAAACTGACCTCTGAGACTATCACAGAGCAGGTGCATTTATACGGAGACTTGCTTACACACAGGTGGATTCTATTTATCATCATTAGTCATTTAGGTCAACATTGGATCATTCAGAGATCCTCACTGAACTTCTGGAGAGAGTTTGCTGCACTGAAAGTAAAGGGGCTGAATAATTTTGCACGACCAATTTTTCAGTTTTTATTATTTGTTAAAAAAGTTTGAAATATCCAATAAATTTCGTTCCACTTCATGATTGTGTCCCACTTGTTGTTGATTCTTCACAAACAATTACAGTTTTATATCTTTATGTTTGATGCTTGATGTTTGATGTGGCAAAAGGTCGAAAAGTTCAAGGGGGCCGAATACTTTCGCAAGGCACTGTATGTGTAAATCCATAGGTCAAATGAAACAGATTCTTTTGAACAAATGTGTATAAATCAACGTTATAACTAACTTTCCCTTCAACATGATAATTCAACAGACTGATATGCCACTATTAGTGCATTTGGAAAGATGTCATGCTTGTCAATTGTATTTCCGTTGCAAACCTTGCTGAAAACTCAACTCAAGCCTCCAGTTATTTGCACTTAAATAGCGGATTTTAGAACCACGTCCAGTCGCTGTGAGGAGTCTTTAGCTCTTGGTCTGAAGACACACAGAGAGCTTATTCTCTGCAGGCGAACATGTCAGGGTCAGTGTCAGAGTGCAGTGGGTTAAGTGTGGATAAAGGATGGAGCTGTCTGCAGACTGACCCTTCACTCGCTAACAGTGAAGCAGGAGACAGGGGGTAACCTTACGGGTCAATAACGGACAACTGTGTCTCTGTGGGGGCTTTGTCTTTTAACCGTGAGTTCACCTGCGTAATGACAGGAGTAGGAACCGTACGGCTAACATTTGGCACTCATGCGTTGTGGGTCATTGGATGTCCGAATATTTTTATGTCAGAGTTCCCACGAAGGTGACTTATCTTGGGCTCAGTGCCCAAACTGATCATGAACAATGCATTATGGTTTTATCCTTCAATTATTATGTTATTGAGTGAATCTCCAATGCCTTCCATTAATAATAACAAACAAAGCATGATCCAGAGGTCAAAAATCCAAGAGTTAAAGCAGTACTAAGTAACTCGTGCACCCTAGAGGCCATACGCGCAAATGCAGGTGTCATAGCAAGTTGCGTTTTTTTTTACTTATTAATTGTCCGTGAGAGTAAATACAACTCTGACAGAAAAGGCGAAGCGAGAGAGGGATACTGTACATTCAATTACACAATGGAAATACATTTTTTTCACTCAAACTTGGCTGTAAATAAGTGGCGTTAGCCCACAGTTAGCTTTGCCCGTTAGCCTGTTAGCTTCTTCTTCGTGATTTCATTAGTGTGTATTGCTGCTCCGACCCGGTGGCAGATAAGTTGCAATTGTGGTTTTCTGGCCAGAGACACAACACTTGTATTACCCCCAGAGGGACTACGGAAAGGATTTATTAAGATAAACAAGTTACTTAGCACTGCTTTAAGAAGACATTTAACATGGGTCGAAATGTCTACTGCTTGATTAGGCTAGGTTAGTATATTTGTACCAGTCGGTAAATTTATTTTGCCGATTTGAGAGAAATAGTCGAACATGCAGTATTTACCTATACCATAAAAGATTTGTTTTTAGATGCGCAAATAGCCTATTTGGCCCAATCATTTTCATATCAGCTGTTATTTCCTTAACATGGTGAAGATTGGGTCAGCAAAAATACCATTTCGTAAACATACATACAAATAAAAACTCGAGGCATCAAAAATAATTTGTTTTTATTAATAACTGTACTTCTAATGACTAGGACTGGTGGGGTGTTGGAAGTAAAAGGAGGGATATTATGCAGAATTGACTTGCAACACTCCAGAACTATATACCTGCGCATACAATGCATTTTTAAATTCGGGAAGTGCTGTCCTTACTTTCAGAGCCGTATTGCACGGGTTATTCCTCCTTCGCTGAGCACTGACAGACAAACACATCTATACTGACATCACGACAACAAATCAACAAACCGCAGTCCACTATCTTTGTGGAGTCAGAGGTTTGTTTTGAAGGGGAGGGTCAGTGCGCGTCTCAAACCCAGAAGATACACTTTGAATAAGCTGTTTTGCATTTGTTGTGTTTGAAACTGTTAACCCAGTTCCCAGCAGAGCAACGAAGGTGATGTGAGCCCACCAAGATGATTTAGCTCAGGGTTTCCTCAAGGCATTAAAAAGCATTAAAAGTCATTAAATGTATTGTGTCAAAGTCAAGGCCTTAAGTGGCATTAAAGAGCATTACATGGGATTTGCTTCTGCCTTTAACAACCCTGTCTCTGACTCCAAATGTGGGGGGAAATTGCAAAAATTAAACGACGGAAAAAATGAATTTTGCCACAAATCAAGGCCATCAAAAAGCATTCATTTGGCTTTAATCTAAATTTCTTTAACTGTACAAGTTCTAGGAAAATACCAAGAGAATGGTCTGCGCCAATTTTCTGTGCGTTAGACGAAATGCTAAAGTGTGTGTGAAACCTGGTGAATGGATAACATAGCTATCTTCTTGACAACCTCCTTATTATTCCATCCATATAACCACAGCCTGTTGATGCTGTTTGTGTCACCGACTCGGCTACAACAAACCGTTACTCCCGCTCCGAGACTCGTAAAAGGTGATTAACAGCGGCCTCTAATTAAAGATCAATGCTGCGTCTGTGGAGGTGATTTGTCGTATGAATTAGGATGCCCACTCTCCATTAATGACATCAGGAGAGTGTCGCGCTGATGGACTGCCTATTGATCCCCCCTCCCCACAGCGCGCCGTACATCACCCCGCAAACTCTACGGCCCCACTTTTATGAACGCGCTTCATTCACAACATTGTAAAGCCCCTCGCTGCGTAAGAGCGCGCGAGTGCGGGCGTGTCGGTGATGTATGGATTTGCATCAGAAGACGGATAAGCGGCATTCATCTCGATGAGCGCATGCGGGGCCGAGGCTGTTGATGTGAGAGGCTCGCGCACGCTCTCATTCGCTAATCAGTAATGCATCACGGGAGCAGGGAGCACGGAGGAACAAGGTAGAGATGATTTCAGACCACCATATGTTGCAAAAATCAATGTGAGCGTGTGTTTTTCCCCCCCATCTACAAACCATATTGGCGGCAACAAATTTAGATTCACATTCTTTCTGGTACACCAATCACCTCCTAATTGGAGAAACACAGGTGCTCCAGCATATTACAATACTTCTCACCAGTTTTAAGTACATAAGTAGAAAATGTTTTCAAAGACTCATGTAGTGCATGATTTCGTTGGTACCCATGTGATAATGTTGTTCCCTCATTAGAAAACATACCTGGTGTTGCCTTTCTTGCCTTCAAATGCACATTTGAATCCTGCAAAGTTACTCCATTCTTGCCAATAGCTGGGATATATATATATATATATATATATATATATATATATATATACATGCTAGTGGTCGCCTCCCTCGGGAGGTGTTCCAGGCATGTCCTATTGGGAGGAGGCCTCGTGGAAGGCCCAGGACACGCTGGTGGGACTATGTCTCCGAGCTGGCCTGGTGTCGCCTCGGGGTCCCCCCAGAACAGCTGGAGGAGGTGTGCGTGGATCGGGAAGTCTGGGCATCTCTGCTGAGACTGCTGCCTCCGCGACCCGGCCCCGGATAAAGCGGAAGAAAATGGATGGATGGATGGATATATATATATATATATATATATATATATATATATATATATATATATATATTTTTTTTTTTTTTTTTGTAACGGCTTCCCTCCTTGTTATATCTGCAGGGGATGAGGCCATTGTATTTGAAATCTCAAAATGTGCTAAATTATATACAATAAGGTGGGCAAGGTGACCTAACGGTGGGGTTCCATATAACACACTATTCAGAAGTGTGTTATATGTATGCAATAAAAAGTTGTGTGAGCCTGTGATGAGAACAATGTTGGCAAATAATGTATTTTGGTCAGAATTATGGAATTATTCAGAGGTGCCAAGGCAAATATCTATAGGCCTACAACAAGAAAGAAGCAGCTAAAAGATGAACTAAGGTAAGCTACATGCTAGTAAGTAAGTAAGTAAGTAAGTAAATAAGTATTTGTCATTGTACAAGCGTACAACAGTGTTCAGGTGTTAGTCTTGAGCCGCTGCGACTGAGCCGCGCCGCCACTGTGGGCCAACATAACCAGCATGTTTTTGAAATGGTGCAGCGCCTTCTGGATTTGTCCCTGTTTCAGAGCGTGGTGTCCTGCACTGATAAGCTCCTCTTCCTGACTCTTCCTCCTGCACAGCTCCCTCCGCCCCACAACAGTCGTTCACCATCTTCTGGGAAGAGCATTAGCCAGAACAATAGAAGGCATGTGTGGCTTAGCCGTGAGTCTCGCTCGGATACCTTCTCATTTGTCCCTTCCTTGTTTCCTGTAGCTCCTCATGTGACGCCTCCACTGTGCTGCAGTTCTGTCTCAGAAGAAGAAATGTGTAGGTCTCAAATGGGTTTAGCTGATAAGCTAGCTGTTGGCGGTTATGCTAACACAGGCTAAAGTTGTGCTAACAGCGGCTAAATGCTTTCATCGGCAAAATCACCTTTTTCAACAGCGGTATGATGTTAGTGAGGGCTGTTCTCTCTCCTCTGGCCAATCAGAGGCCAGCAGTCTGTTCACGTCACGTTAGTATCAGTTCAGCATGCTTTGTCCATGGCCAGAAGTCCCAAAACTTATGTCTAGACAGCCTGGATTGCAGTGGGGATGCTCACCTAACAGGGTAGACCAGAAGCTGGGCTAGGTTGGGCCTGCCAGTGGAAACACGCCATAAGTGTCTTCTTGCCCAAGGACACTATGACATCAGTAGTTCAGTAACTCTACAAACTGAGCTAGCAGTACATAGCCACCTATAGACCAGTTGGAAAAGTTATAAAAGCAATATATGTTTCCAATAATTGGGCCTAATGAAATGCATATATAGACCTTTTGAGAGTAAATACTCACTATAAAGTTTTCTTTCTTGAACTAAAAGATGCCACAACAACAACAACAAAAAAAGGAGTGAGACATTTATCTTTGAATTCAATAAAAATCTGCCAAAAAGTGAAGTTTTTGTTCCCGTTGTTCTCCTCCCAGATGTTGCTGTCTGCGCCTCTGCTGTATCTTCTGATAATTACGGCGTGTTCCTTCAGTGTGGAGGCAGATGGCAGTGTAGGCAGCTCCACATATGAACACCTTTTGCCATTATGTTCCCTCAGTTAACAAAACTGTAATTTCAGCATTACAATAGCCCACTCCCACTCCATTCTCCTATTTACATCCTCGCCACCTGTTAGGCCCAGTGCTACTACGGGGGGCTAAAACTTAGCATCGCTATTGACCTGACGAGCGCTGCTTTAATAATCATCAGGCACGTGATTCAAAACACAAATTCAAAAGTGCACATCCCTTCATTTAGATCTTAAGCGGCTCTCTTGTGTCGCCAGCTTGAGACTGTGCCAAAAGCGCCCTGGCTGATCATTGTGACGATTTCCGGCACTGCAGATGTGGGTTTCCTGGCTTTCTAATCAGAATGCTATTTAGTCTCTCAAAAGGAGCTGTATTGAGGCCCGCATTAACAGCTCTAGTCGGTGATAATGTGCTGCTCCGGGCAAAAGGCCACCAGCTGCATCCACTTGTCAGCCCCGTGCTACAGATGCCCTGTCTGTCTGCGGCGGCGGCACCGGCAATCGGCTCTCATTGTGCCAAATGACTTTAAAGTTGATCTTTTAAATGGGCCTCATCCAACAGTTTGCGTTCACGTGACATCGTAACATCCTGAAGACCCTGTACTTTGATACTGAGATCAAGGACAGGCCAGAATCAGATTCCAGAATTTGCCAATACATGTCAAAATGTCGATGTTTTGACCTAGTTATTGCTCTGTACTATTTTCTTAAGTTCAATACCTTCTCTAGCACAATGAACAAACTGCTTTGTATTTATTTCTGTGTATCTACACTGTGGATGCAGAAAATGACATTGGGCTGGTCAGGATTTTAACAGTGGAAAAGACATGAAAAAACAAATTAAAAAAAAGCTTGCTAACAAATCCATGGCACTGTAATGAACACTAGCAGAAAAAATGAGCTTGCTGAATATATACAGACAATACATACATAGTACATGCCACAAAAATTGTGAGAGGTTTATGGCATGTATGGGTGGGGGATTCTGTGTGGAGTTTGCATGTTCTCCCTGCGTAGGTTTCCTCCGGATACTCTAGTTAACCCTACCACTAAAGGCATGTACAATAGGCCAGAATGAATGTAGAGTGTGAGTGAGTGAGTGAGTGGCTGGTGGTAGTTGGAGGGGCCGATGGCACAGACTGGCAGCCTCGCTTCCATCAGTCTACTCCAAGGGGCAGGTGTGGCTAGAAACGTAGCTTACCACCACCGTGTATGGGCTGAATGAATAATGACTACAGTGTGGCGCTTTGTGAAACTTGGTAACATAGGCCTGTAAAGCGCAGTACGAGTGTAAGCCATTATTATTATTATTACAGGTAAGCAAGAGGTCCGAACCACTGTATTTACAAAAGCAGACTACAAGTCCTTAACAAAGCCGACTTATTTCGACAAAGGTCTTCTTCAGAGCTTCATTCTGTAGTAACTGCAAAATGAAGCCCTGAGGATTCATATCTGAGTGACCACCGACGAGTAAATTAAAAAGTATAGATCCATAAAACTCCTAACTACTCCAAGACAATTTATCCAAATCTGCTGCCTTTTCTGCACAGCGTATTAGTTTCTCATACAAATCCGATGAAGAGAACTCAATTATGGCAGATCAATAATTCAGTATTCTCAATTATGCTTTAATTGTAAGAAGCAATATCATCCAATCTTATTGTGTGGATAGGTGTTGTTGCTGTGCAAAGCTAGCGCTGATTGTTTAGATGAGATTATCGCCGTGTATCAAGAGAAAGGATCAGGCAATGTCACAGCTCCCTGGCACAAACAGGGAGGCACGCGCACGCTCGCACGGGCACGCTCGCACACCCTTAATGACACAAGCACACAACATAAAGCCAAATGCTGCCACTAAAATTTGCATGGTGCTCAGTAATGCATTAGTGAACATCACTTGGCAATCTGTTCATACGGGCTTAATTGGATTTTAATACCGCCTCTGATCTTGTTTTCTAATTAACGGCGGTGGCTGGCAACCAAGCAGAACCATGCACCCAGCGACACCTTTGATCCCGGCCATATGGAGTCCCTCCAAGCATGCCGCCCGCCGCCGAGAAATCCTTCACCTCTACGTGGGCGAACAAGGGGCCGCGGCGTCTCCGGGAGGATGGGAGGACGGTGGCACAGAGCTGGGGTAGGTGAGTGCGGCAGGTGGGAGGGCGACACTGGTGGTGGTTGTGTGTGTGTGTGTGGGGGGGGTATTGTTATTGATGAATTTCCCCCACGATTGGTTGTGATACATTAAAGATGAGAGCGGGGCCCGGATGCGGGTGCACCTTATCGTTCGACACCCCCTGGTTGCTGCGGGGAAATGTCAATAGCTTCTCTAATCTGTTTACTGCTCCCCTCGTGGCCATCGCTTTATGCTTTTGAAGAAGAGCTGCCAAACACGTGTCCTCTGCTACCCTTGAGTTCTGTTGTTTGGCTCGCAGACAGTGGGTATTAAAGTTTACATTCAGCGCCGTCTTCCAAATGGGGCCAATCTGTGCCATTTCCAAGAGGATGTATTAGCAGACCTGTACGCGTTATGTTGAGACTGCATAGCGTGCATAAAACAACAAAAAACAACCGTTAGAGATTCACTTCTGAACAAACACTTTGTTCCACAGGTTAGTGTTGATTCAACTGCGTCCATTATGTCCATACATGTCGAGAATGAATAACATCTTTGTCAGGTAAAGTTACAGGGGGACTTTCAGACTGTGTCATATTTTGAAGAAGAGGAGCAGTAAGTAACTACCTTTGAAATCCACAATTGATGATGCCTCTAACCCAGTAGTTTTATATAATGATTGATTATTGTAATTGTCACCTTGAGACACAATAATCCGACATGCAACTGTTTAGGTCATTATCTAAAATTACCCTCAGTGAACATCAAAGGTGATCACCAATGCAAATAGGTTGAGGATCTGTACCTAACTTAGATCTTATAACCTTTTCTCCATTACATTTGAAAGGTCAATATAATACTTTCTACGCTCCAAAGTAAAGAGCAAAAGTTTCTGCGTGTTTCGTCGTATTTAAAAGCCTTATGATGCACACTCTACCGCAGTCGGTGTGTAGATATATACGGTCCATACCCAAAGGTTTATTCATAGCACTTATTTTAATGATTTGTACTTTTAACTTAAAGCAGTACTAAGTAACTTGTTTACCTTAATAAATCCTTTTCGTAGTGTTAATGGGATGATGGGGGGGTCTTTCATCTCCCCCGGTGTCTCGGGCCAGAAAACCACCCTTGCAGCTTTCCTGCGTCCGGGTTGGCGCCACCAAAACACACTAATGGAATCACAAAGAAGAAGCTAACAGGCTAACGGGCAAAGCTAACTGCGGGCTAGCGCCACTTAAACAGTATTTACAGCCAAGTTTGAGTAAAAAAAAAAAAATCTCCATTATGTAACTGGATGTACAATATCCCTCTGTCCCTTTGTCTTTTCTGTCAGCGTAGTATTTACTCTCACGGACAATTAATAAGTAAAAAAACGCAACTTGCTACGACACCTGCAGTGGCGCTTATGGCCTCTAGGGGCATGAGTTACTTAGTACTGCTTTAAAAACAACAGTTTTCTAAAGCAAATACTTCAGTACTTTAAAAAATATATATAATATAATAAAATATGAAAAGGAGTATGCAAATTGTATATATAGGAGTAATGAAAATTATGTACTTCACACTGATCAACACCTATGTTAGATGTAACTACTGGGAGAAGCATCATTTATGGTCTTCGCGTTGTAAAGTTGCCACTTAATCCCGTGGGGGAAATACAAAGTATGGCGATCCACCCTGCGCCGCTTTGCCATCTGTCAACGCTGTACACTAACAATGTGTGTTTAATTTACATGAACAATCGTGATGTTCAGATGTGTTTGTGAGTGCGAGAAACATGTTGGGGCTGCACCTACAGTATATATTCCACTACCTCCTTTCATGTACTGGTCACGAAGTCCACCTGTTGCAGCAATATTCAGCTGTTTATACTTTATCGAGGGGCTTTTTGGCAAATGTACGTTTTTGCACAGAATCGGAATTAGAGGCCATGACATCAGGTGGCCTTTTGCGACAATGGTACACAAGAGAAAGGCCCAGAGTATCTGCGCATTGCGTCTGAATGAATAAAGCAGCCTATTTTTTCCCTTTACTTTTTTTTTTAACCTGCGACTTGTCTGTCCTTTGTTGGGCAATTACAGAAACAATGTGTACATACTCCTGTGAAGAGGAGGGTGACATGTTGTGCCCCGGCTAATGACGAGAAATGCATTAAGACTAAAGCGCGGTTCTAATGAAGATGGCTGGAGGGGCCCGAAGGTTTTCTCTTTCTTTCAGATGGAGTGCTTTCTGTCAGCATAAAAGCGGCATCCTTGGCGTCCTGAAATTAGCGACTTGTCCTCCCGACCTCAGCGTCTCACAAAGTTTTTGCGTCTTTTCATCAAAGGCACTATTCAAGCATTTCGAACACTGTGTACTTCACGACTTTTTCTTTTTTTCTCTCTCTCTCTTTCTTTGCAAACCTAATGGAGGCGACAGTGGACTGTGGCCTTAGTGGATGTTTCAAACAGTTTAATGTTAATGACTGGCACTGATTGTGTTATAAACATGCGACATCAGGCAAACGCCTTCCTTTCATTAAGCATTATATCAATGTTGGATTTTATTGGTGAAAGGTAGCACTTTTTGTTTCACATTAATAATATTTAAGGGGAGACAGGTTTTGGGCCAGTTTGGTCTCTTAACATATAAACGTTCACCTGGAAACAAACAAAATACCTAATCTTCACAATAACATGTTTAATTATTTCACTGACTCAATGTTTCTCCATAGGTTCGTATGGAAATTATAATTTTAAGGGCCATTTGCTAAGCAAGGCAATTGATTGATTGATTGATTGATTGATTGATTGATTGATTGATTGATTGATTGATTGATTGCATGTTTATATTGAGTTATTGCTGCAACAGGTGGACTTCGTGACTAGTACATGAAAGGAGGTAGTGGAATATATACTGTAGGTGCAGCCCCAACATGTTTCTCGCACTCACTCACTGTAGTGTAGTGAGTGAGTGAGTGGTTGGTGGTGGTCGGAGGGGCCGATGGCGCAGGCTGGTTGCCTCGCTTCCGTCAGTCTACCCCAGGGCAGCTGTGGCTACAATAGTAGCTTACTACCACCAGGTATGGAGTGAATGAATAGTGTAATGTAAAGCGTCTTTAAGTGTCCAGAAAAGCGCTATATAAAACTGATGCATTATTATTATTATTATTATTATTATTATTATTATTATATTATATATTATACATTATTATATAGTATATATTATTATTATTATTATTATTATTATTATTATTATTATTATTATTATTATTATTATTATACTGACCATTATTACTATCAGGTTAAAGTTAAGGCAAAGCACATACACAAAAATATTACATAAGATATGGGATATACACAGTACACGAGGTCACGTTTTGGAAATTTTTCTTGGGGAGGGGGGAATACAACTTAAATTTATAGAGTGTGGAGTCAAATATGAACTTTTCCACAAAAAATGTTGTTGGATATGCATTAAATAAGCCAAAGAAAGCTGACATTATGATCAAAACAATCCAATAATCGTCATTTTAACAGACTCAGGTAGTGATTCTATACTTTTTCCTGTACACAGTGGGAAAGGCTCACGACCCACTGGAAACGGTTCCGCGACCCACTTTTGAGTCCCGACATTCTATTCTAATTTTAACATTTACATATTTTTGCTCAGTAATTTGCACATTACCTTGTTCTTTTTTGTTTTTTTGCTATTTGCAGCCCTAGAGTGTTCTTGAGAGCTGTGGTAACACGTTTTTTTCTTTATGACTATGGATAACACTGATCTCATTAATGTATCCATAAATGCTGTGCTGCAGAGATTCCATGTTGTGATTCTCCGCTGATGCATGTGTTACGTGATATGTTCCTCATATCTTTAATTCATTCTGTAAGGGCTTTCCTCAAATGACACAGTTGTGGTCCACCCAGTTCCATTGGTACAAACTGTTGTCTCTTTTCTCAAATTCAAAGCCTGTTCAGTTGTGCAAATGAATACGAATCTAAAGGAGAGGCTCCTGAGAGAACACACAGAGCTATATAATTTACGATATTCTGCTAGGAGCCCTGCAGCAAATGAGATATAAGTGAAGTAGGTGTGTGCAACTTTAAGGTCAGGTAACAATGTGTACAAATAACCTCTATGTGCATTTCAAAAGTGCAGCATAAACTGTGTGGATCCTATATGATATGTTTTCTTAAGCAGTCAGAATTAGGCCAAGTGTCTGGTCGTGAAAGGTGAACTGGTATAACTTGTGTCAACTGCACTGTGACGTATCGGCTGATGTTTCGTGAATGAGGTCTGTATGTCCCCATGGGATCACTGCGGCCTCTCTTCAGGTACCAAAGACTTGTAACATAGGACTACTGGCTTTAAAGACAGACTATATTCAAAGATAAAGATTCAAGATATAGATTAAACTCCTTTAGTCTGATTAAATAATAAAGGTACTTCAACCATTAAAGGCCTTGTGTCATGCTTTGTCCTGTTATTGTTTGCAGTTTAACTTAAAATAATGTTAGACTAATGTATGTGTCGAGAAATCATTCTTATTTGTGATGATCTTATAAAATGCAGTTATACTAAAGGAAAGCAGAGGACGCACTTCTTCCTTTTGCACACTAGTGACAACTTAGCGCTCTCTCTGATAGCACTGATCTACGCTTGGTGATATGTGGTGTGAAAAGTTTGAAATCCATTGGTCTTGGGGCAGTGGTTCTCAACCGGGGTGCTGTCCGGACCCGCCATAATCGTAGGATGCCAAGTCATGATGACCCACATAAGAATATATCATGTACATTTGTTATTTTTACTTATTCTTTGGAGTACACTTCACTCATTGAATCCATTCTTACATACAACATCTCTTCCTGGTTCAACTTTCTCACCTTTAAAGACAAAACAAAACTCAATAGAATAGTAAACCACAAGCTACAAGAAATCATTCATTCCATCTGCAATCGCTGCACTAAATAAACCCCGGTAGCAGTGTATTTTATATTTTATGTTGAGCTTTCTTCTTCATGTGATATTTGTAATGATGTGTGTGTTTTTATTGATTGATTTGAGCTGGAAGACAAATTTCTGCTCTTTTGGAACAGACAATAAAGTTATATTCTATTCTATTCATATATTTCTATCCTTTTTATAGAAGATACATATGGAAATCAATGTACCCTGGAAAAGGTTCACAACCCACCAGTTGGTCTAGTACAAAAACACAATTCATGGAAATCTCCCTATGACGTACACCAGAGAGTGGGATGGCGTTTTGAGCTTGGAAGAGGGAGACAGACTAAAATGTGCAGAATTACTGTAACATGCGGGAGATAAAACTAAACACGTCTTCAGGTATGTTTTTGATGGCGATCTATAACATGATGGTTAAAATCTCCCAAAAAGTTGGTTTTGCATGATATAAGACTTTAAATGAATCCTGGCTTCAGAGCAATAAACACACTTGTTTTTCCTAATTTAGGTAAAACAAGTGCGTCGCTATATCACGGGATCATATACAGCCGGGACGTATATGTGGTGATTGTTACGCTGCTGAGGTATGATTTAATAACAGGTCTGAGGCAGCAGACTTCAATGTTTGCTCTGTTCTCACCAGAGCAGTACAGCACAGAGCAACGTCCACAGGCTGGACACGCCCAGTGTACTTAGCCCTGGGTGTTCTTGGCACCGCTACAGAAACCAGAAGACAAGTCGTATCAGCGCGCACTGTCCCGCGGGTCAGAAGACATCAGTGAAATACAGACGGAGCGTTTAGTCAGACATAAAACAAACAGGAGAATATACCTATGATTTATGCGGTATGCCCTGATTAGCGCGCGCAGTCGGGCTATACAAGAATTTCATGTTGTGTCCTCATCTGTCTTCTGCTAAGTAGCACACCTCATGTTTGCAATGAGATTAGCAGCGGATGATGATAAAATGGTGACAACTGTTGTATAAGGAGAATGTATGGACGGACAGAAATGATTGCATTACATCAAAGAGCTAACTCTCGTCGCAGCTGCTTGTGCTCTTAGACTTGGCCTGAGCCCTTTGCACTGAGAAAGGCGTCAGACAGGGGGAGGTAAAGGGCATTTATTTATTCCCAGTGTCCAGTGCAGGAAGGATCTAAATGTCAGTACATTTTAAAGCAGTACTAAGAACTCTTGCCCCTAGAGGCCATAAGCGCAACTGCAGGTGTCTTAGCAAGTTACGATTTTTTAACTTTTTAAATGTCTTGGAGAGTAAATACTACGCTGACAGAAAAGGTGAAGGGAGAGAGGGGTGTGTACATCCAGTTATACAATGGGAATATTTTTTTTTTCACTCAAACTTGGCTGTAAATACTGTTTAAAGTGGCGCTAGCCCGCAGTTAGCTTTGCCCGTTAGCCTGTTAGCTTCTTCTCCGTGATTCTATTAGTGTTTATTGGTTGCTCCGACCTGGTGGCAGTCAAGTTGCAAGCATGGTTTTCTGGCCAGAGACACCAGGGGGAGATGAAAGACCCTCCAATCATCCCATTAACACTTGTATTACCCCCAGAGGGACTACTGAAAGGATTTATTAAGGTAAACACGTTACTTAGTACTGCTTTAATGTCAGATTAATATCGCGATACAAGCCCGAGTATTACTTGTTATCGGTCAATTCCGAAATCACTGATGGTGGTCGTTTATAAAGATCATCTTTTAAAAGCCATTGGTTCTCAGACTGTGGTACGTTCATGTAAACTGGCCTACCTCCTTTGCAGTCCAAGAGCAAAGTGATTTCTTTATAATATTGTAGGGTAAAGCAGGTCCTAGTTTAGACCAAGTTCGTTCCTGTTGAAGGTTTAGATCGGGTGGTGCTTGGAATGACACACAACAAAAAGCGCCTATTTCTGAAAACGTTCCATATAAAATTGTTTCATTTAGAAAGCAAAACAACGCAAAAATGTGGAAAAGGTATGCAGAGCTGAAATATGCGGCTTTCAGAGTTTGGGATTCAAAAGGAGTTGAAGGTGTTGACACTCCTTCCATTGCAAACAAAAAAGCGGTGGATTGATTCCGCTGAATGGAAAGAGGCATCTCGAGTACCTCAGAGGCTATTCTAGGTAAAAATTTCAAAAAGTCAAATTCACACCGGTGACATTTTTCTTAACAAAACCCTGTCTTTCAAAGCTTTGTATATTGGGGGAAACACAATGCGAGGGATGATTCAATGTGGATTCAAAGAAACAATTTCAGCCAGCGTAACAAGTCAACATGTTTTAGAATGTGTTCAAAGTCCGGCGATAAAACAGTTGAACCCATTTTCCCCTAATACCTGCAGACTGTACTTCCTATTGTTGTGTAAACCGAGTCTGAAAGTAGATTCATCCAGTGTTTACACAGGCATTTAAAGTGAGAGGGATCCGGGCCTTCCCATACCAAAGGAAGGCATTTCAAAAGACCGTGGTCAAGTCAGAACCTCTTTGTCACAAGGTAATTGAGTCCTTTTCCGTGTGCCGTCGAATGGTGGGATTAACTTGTCAAATTGCGGGTCCAGGTCCAGACTGGTCTTTTTGAGTGGATCTTCTCCGGTCTGATCTCTGCCACTGCTAATAGACAGGGCTTTACAGGGGGAGTGCGGAGAACAGAGGAGGGCTGGAGGTAAGCAGGCTTTAGGATCACTTTACCTGGATTCGGCAGTGTGGCGCTGGTGGATTAGAGGCCCAGGGCTGATGGCACGCTAGTCTGCACAACACCCCATAACAGTGGGGCAAGCACAGGTACAGTACATGCAAGTGCGTCAATGTGAGTGGCCAGTTTGAAGGGACTCTCATTGAGTTATTATATAGAGGAGAAGTTCATTTTTAATTGTAATGTGTTGGCGAAACCATGGAGGAGTATTTTCCATGTAGACCTCCCAAAGTCTTATTTCATACCAAAAAAATGGTATGAAATAATGACTTTTTGTCCAAGCCGTGGTTTGAACTTTCTCAACATGGGAGCTGCACTTTTCTTGTTTACTTTGGCTTAAACAGCTTAATTTGCTTCAAACTGCACAAGTTTTAATAATGTACACTTTTCAAGTACAACAATAAATGCATATGTGACCAGTCACTGAATCAGGGACACAAGTCGGTTCTGGGGCATTTTGAGATTTTCACAGATTGTGTAGTCTCCAAGCAACAATGTGTAACACATGGAAATCTGATAATATTTGGAGACGTAGATGCGATTTGAAGTTAACAATATTATTTCCTGTGTAGTTACAATGCAAAAAGTGCATGTGGGGGATGCAAACACCGTCAGGTGATGGTGCTGGGGTTGTGACTAAAAAGGTCGAGACTCATTAAGTGGAGGTCATGTCATTTTCAAGTACTTGAAGATGTAAATATCACAAATTCCAGATGATTTGATGTTTATTTGGTTGGGACAGTGCAAGTTAATGAACAAGCCACACCGGATTGTAGGCTGGGCTAATTTCCATCCGTCGTCCCCATGCACACTCTCAAACATCCTGGCCTATTGTACATGTTTTTAGTGGTAGGGGAAACTGGAGGAAACCTACGCAGACACGGGGAGAACATGCAAACTCCACACAGAAAGGCCCCGGCCTTGGTGGGAATCGAACCAGGACCTTCTAGCTGTGAAGCACAAGCTCTAACCACTGTACTACCGTGCCACCCCATGTTTTGTTTCACACCATTTTTAGCGTCATTGAAAATAAACGTTCTCTCCTTGAGAGACTTGAGTAATTGTTTGGGTCATTACTTTGTACTTGAACTTGAGAGAAATTATTACAGAATAATGTTACTCTTACTTGAGTAATTTTGGCTACTCTATACCCACCAGTGTTGAGAATGTGTACAGTATGTGTATTCAGATTTCAGATCGCTGCGAACAATACCAATGGAATTTTAATCAAAGACATTCTGCAGTAAGTAGACAGACACATTAATGAGATGTGAGTCACTTCGGTGAGTACAAGCTTTCGTTTTTACACCCTGGCAAGTACATTGTATGTGACTGGAGCACAGTTCTGTTAGAGGTCTTCATTACACAGTGGATATATTGAGACTGTGGAGAGGTGATTCTGCTTCTGCTGCTCCATTTCTTGAGATGTGACCTGGTCCGAGCAATCTACAACTGAGTGGTCATTGACCCCTAGGAGGACAGGTACTGTACATGAAACTGCATGAAAACAGCTCTCAAAATGCAAGTCATCAAACATACTGGCTTGTATAATTATGCAAGTTGTTATGTTTTATAGACATATGGTGAACTTATTTCAGTTACCTTTTTTCCCCCTTTTACAGGGATGTTTTCTGCCAATATTTGATGGTGACTGGACTACTTATCCACGTATCAAACCTAATGGCTTCCTTCAAGGATCCTCGGGAGCGCTGTCACACAACCCGCCTCGCATCATTTCAATAAAACAACTTTTAATCCCTCCCCAAACTTTCGCGCACATTCCTGGCTGGTGCGCTGCGCCGGTTGTCACACAGACTTTCTTTCAGAAGCCTGCTGCCGCTCTGATACCACTTTGTAAGGTCACTCACTCATCCAGAACTGGCGGAAGCATAACCCGTAAAGGAGAAAACACAGGTTGTTCTTGGCAGGGGAGGCTAACGCTAACACTCCTTCCATCCCCTGTGTGGGCCGCCTCTGCCTGGATCGTCTGCCCCCCCCCCCTCCATCCACTACCTGATGACTTCTCCATCCGTTTTAATTGGTAATTATTTTGCAGGGTTTAATGCCTTTATTCAGACTGTCAGTGTGGAGTCAGGAGAGGGGGATTAGGTGCCCCAGGGGGACGCGGCACTGGCATGGGCAGGACAGCTCATTTTGACACGGCCAGGGGAGGAGGACAGCTCATCTTTGATCCGGTTGGGGCTTCGGTGGAGGCCAGAGGGGTGACAGCTGCACTTTCTTTAGCCCACATTTGAATTTGAATTCTATCTTAGGATGCAGCGCGCCGCGGACTTGGCAGGGCAGTGGGGTAATCTGCTCGGCACAAACGCCCGGGCCTTTTCTTCCTGTGTGCCCTCGCCGAGATTGGAGTAATTAAAGTTAAATGGAATGCATTAAAAAACTCACTTGTGCCGAGGCTGTGGCGGCCGTGCCAACAGTGAATGGGCTGGGGCTGTCCTTTTACGCCGGCTCTAATCCCGCCGAATATATGCGCGCCCCGTGACTTTGATGCTCCGCTACCAAAGCATCGGAAACGGCTACCAGCGGCGCTACAACTGACTGCTGGCTTTCACCTCAGAAGAACATCTTGGAGAGCAAATTCAGCTGGATTCCCCGCATTGGCAGGAGGCTTGGATGGAATCAGCGCGGCGAAGGCTATTAGCGCTCTTTCCAGACTCATGTCACTCTCAAATTGCTTTCATGTATTTAAATACCTTTCCCCCTGACCTGTGGTAATATTTAGAGGGAATCAGGCCGGGCTGCCCGCTGTAAAAAATAACTTCAGGGACAACTTTTCAAGCCATGGGGAGGAAAAGAAGGTTCTGCTGGTGTGTCAGACATCTTGACATGGACAGTGATTATTACAAGCAATCCAACAGCCCAGCCTTTTATATATATATAAAAAAAAATGACATCCTGATATTTAGCATTCTTTCTTGGACTATGTGAACATTCAATACAAGAAAGCTTCAGTTTTTGGATCCGATCTGAAGTCTGCGAATCTAAGCAAAAGGATTTCTAGTCACGTTTATTGCTCCTTTATTGAGAGACTTTTTAATTGTTGCTTCTTGGCCAATGTAGCGGCTCATCTGAAGGCTAAGACCTGCGAAACTGATCGTGACTTCTTTGGCGCTCTGTTGCCGCGTTTTTTTTAGCTCTTTATTCATTGTGTTATCGTCAGTTTTTAATCGCATTTTTGTGGCGTTTTTCGTCAGGTTTTTGTCACGATTTTTGCCGCCCTTTTTTTGTGGCTTTTATGTTGCTTTTCATCACTCTTCAGTCGTGTTTTTGTTGCTTTTCGATTGTGTTATTGTGGCTCTCCGGGACTCTTTTTTTCAAGAAGCTTTTAGATTTGGGCAAAGCCAAAATGGAGAGAAAATGGGCTCTGTTCAGGTGGGGGTTAAGAGGTTTAAAACCACTAAAACAAAACACTCTCAACAACAAATAGCTGCTTTTATGCGCTGTCAGGAGAAACAAATTGATTTTCCAACTCATTTGTTTGTTTGTTCTGCTACTAAATTTTGACTGCATAATATTGTATCAGTTACATATTTTTAACAATACAATAAAAAGCTTTTTATTGTTGTTGAATTTTGAGCTATTACCTGTCTTATCAAACCAGACTAACATAGCATTATGTTTGTGAAATGCCCTCAGGTGTGCTCCAGTTGAAATCCTGTTTAGAATGAATGACATTTTCTTGGCAAAATCTGAATTTGGATCAAAATTCCAGTACAAAGTACAACGTGTCCAAGGACTTCAGTGGGACATAGTGAACAAAGCAATTGCCGTGAAAAAAAGGAAAGAAACGAAAACGGACCTGCTTCTCAAGGTACAGTACGTGTCCAAATACTTTAGGCATTCGTATGATTGCAGCTGTCATGTTCAAAGGAAGTGCACAGAGAGACAAAGGTTAAGGCCGGCCAAACAATAGCGCTAATCTCTTCTCAGGTATCCGCAGGATCTTCAGGCTTTTCTATTATGAAGGGAGAAAATACAGAACACAGATGTGGGTGGAGTACTAGTAGTTGTGAAGCCATTAAAAAAAAAGCTATGATTCATATGGGAAACGCTCTGCGCACACTAGGAGTCATTGTGCTACTTTCCCAATCCCAATAAAAGCTTCAATCATTTTTTAAATCAGTCACAAACAAGTCTGTTTATCCGAAGCTGGGGACAGAATCACAAACTGCGTCCTGCTCGTAACAAGGCGAGATTTGAATGAGAATGCGGTTGGGGATATATCATTTACTGCAGTCACATGCCCTTCGGAGGACGTCATCTTCAATATTCTCATGTTCATGCATACTGTAAATATGAGGGAAATATGCCGGCAAATTAGCTTTCAGACATGTCAGGCATCTGTCTAAGTGAGAATCCAGTGCTCACTACAAATATTCAGAGGTCTTAAAATACTACCGTAGAGTTACCTTGAAAGGAACAGGCCACCGTTTTTCCATACTGAGATATGTTCCTACCTGAGTTTAGACGAGTTGATGCGTACCTGTCTGGTCTTTGTGCGTGTGCTCAGTCACGCAAAATGACCAAACATGTTGTTAGCATTTGGCCTCTTCCACGGGCACGCACAAAGACCAGACAGGTACGCATCAACTCGTCTAAACTCAGGTAAGAACATATCTCAGTATGGAAAAATGGTGACCTGTTCCTTTAACATACATTATAATACACGAAAGCACACAGAGTACCAGAATGGTGTTACCCTTAAACCCCTGTTGCGGACCTGGCCTGGATTGAGGCTCTGCCGTTGCTTGAATCAAACCGTTTACACTGGGCCCATACTGATGAAAGACAATGGTCTGGAATACGCGGAGAAGCCTTTCAGTAAACCGTGAGTCACATCATGGTTTACATCACAGTTGTGTGTGCGGTTTGTGTCCTTCATAAGGCCAGGACTTCAGGAGGTTTCACACAAAAACAACTTTTTACATTAAGAATTACTAGCAAACATTTATGTGAAAAAAAGACAGATTAAACTCACAATTCACTGTCAGAAGTCCAGCTGTTAGAGGATAACATTAAATCGCTATTTATCATACTGGGTCAAGCTGTAAAGTTGTACTATCTCTGTCATAGCCTTGACTGTGGTGCTCAGGCGCCCACTCTCAGCCACTGAATGTTTTGCTTGCGTATCAGTATGACGCTCTTAGAGGGTATTTATCCCTCTTCTGTGGAAGCATAGACAGACTTGAATGGTAGGAGAGTGGGCGCCTGAGCACCACAGTCAAGGCTATGACAGCGATAGTACGACTGTACAGCTTGACCCACAGATAGTACGACTTTACAGCTTGACCCAGTATGATAAATAGCGATTTAATGTTATCCTCTAACACAGCTAATACACTTTTATTCTGCTCCTTTCTGCTGCTGCCCTCAGAAATCCACATGATCCAAATACAGCAATAGGGTCTGGTGCACAAATTCATCCGCATGTGTCCCTTTTACCGTACTGCTGACATTAGTGAAGTTAGAGTGAGTTTGTAGCCGATTTTATTCTGAAATTCAACGGATTCTCTTCTCTGGCCTGACTTCTGGCTTGGTTGTTGTTATTCCCTGGATCTGCACATGTGTAAGCCACCATCACTGCGCAGGGCTAGTGTGAGCCATCCACATTGATTTTGATGACTTGAGTTCTTGCGGAGGCTGCACCGTAACCGTTCAGGATTCAGTGTGAGCCTGGGGTAAAAGTGATGGTTCACATTTGTAAGTGGTACAGTATTGGTATCCACCTTCACCAAAATAAGAATTGAATCAGTTTTATTTAATGTATAGAAATGCTTTCCCACCAATTGAACAAGTATGAATTAAGCCTAAAGCTGAAAGCCATGATCCAAACTCAGGTAGTGTTTTTGTACTTTTTCAGTAGATATATGATATATTGAAAGAAATGTTCACAGGGAGAGCCCGATCCGCCAGATGAGAACCACTGACTTCGCACTTCTGAAAACTCACTTTTGAGAACTGAATTAAGCCTGAAGGTTGGTTTTGCTCAAGGCGATTCCAAACCTCACTCTCCACAGCGTTCCTCTGTCACTTATCCACATTGTAAATCATCCAACGTGTTGAGGTTGTGGCTCGTAATTGTAACTAGATGGATAACATGACCAAAATAACCATCTACTTACTGTGGTTGTCAGCAAGACCCTTCCTGGTCACCTCTGTCCACTCTCGTATTAGTGATTAACTTTTTGTATGGAAAAAAAGTGTCTGTAAAGAAAAGGCAAGCCAATTTCACACATGTAAAGGATATTTTTAAGCAAAAGTGTCATATTTTACAGTTTTTGGAATTATTTTTATAGCAGTCTTTGAAAACAGATTTTGATACGCTAAAGTAGGTATTTAAAGCAGTACTAAGTAACGTGTTTACCTTAATAAATCCTTTCCGTAGTCCCTCTGGGGTAATACAAGTGTTAATGGGATGATTGGGGGGTCTTTCATCTCCCCCTGGTGTCTCTGGCCAGAAAACCATGCTTGCAACTTGACTGCCACCGGGGCGGAGCAACCAATACACACTAATAGAATCACGAAGAAGAAGCTAACAGGCTAACGGGCAAAGCTAACTGCGGGCTAGCGCCACTTTAAACAGTATTTACAGCCAAGTTTGAGTGAAAAAAAATATTCCCATTGTATAACTGGATGTACAACACCCCTCTCTCCCTTCACCTTTTCTGTCAGCGTAGTATTTACTCTCCAAGACATTTAATAAGTTAAAAAATCGTAACTTGCTAAGACACCTGCAGTTGCGCTTATGGCCTCTAGGGGCAAGAGTTACTTAGTGCTGCTTTAATTTCATTTTTTACAGCCTTTCTATCTTCTGAGATCACAAACAAACCTTGAGTTGAGTTTTTTTTTTTTTTTACAGTCATTCACTTTTAAGACGTTGACATTTTTGCAGTACCACATGGCAAAACTACGGAACGACACCCTTGCCACCCCCTCTCTTCTAGCACCAACGGTATTCATCTACAGAACCGGGGAAGGCACCCAGAGGTTTGTTTTGATGGGGAGCGAGGGAACCAAGAAAGGGAGACTTTGAAACATCGTCACAGTAGCATAAAACAAACATAATGTAAGATCGTGAACAAGAATTTCGAAATGATCACCATGACACTAGAAAATACCCTCGCTTTGAGAGTGGATGGACTGTCAGGCTGAGAGACAGGCAGCAGATGAGGTAGAACAGTAGAAGTATCCGGCACTAATTGGGACAGATGCACGTGGACTCCTCACCTGCGGGTCATGATTCAAGTGCATCCGCGGTGCACACATCTCCTCTTTAAGCGTCAGACGAGGGGAAAGTGGCACGATTACAATCACCCCGCTATTGTCTGCAATAAACGGGCCAGCCAGTGCTTCTGCGGAGGAGGGCTTCAAGTGCTCCTGCTCTTAAAAGTGAAAAGAATCTTTGAATAACTAATTAAAAAGCGTGTGGAATCCAGCGTAAGGCCTTGGTTTATACTTTAGTGGATTTGATTAGTGGTGATTTGTCTATGCGTTGACAGATGCTTGATGTCGGCGAGATAAGGGGGAAGAAAAGCCAAGGCATTTGGCTGGGAAGCCCTATTATTCGCGGGCTGCAGTTGAGTGTGTATTTCCATTAGATGTGTGAAGGCCTCTAAGGTCTAAGAATGCACTTTAATAGATACCTGTCAAATGTAATTAACTATGTTTTTCCTATATCATACGCTTTCCCATCCCCTCCAGCCAGTGCCTGTTTGTGTGTGTGTGTGTGTGTGTGCAGTGTGTGAGCGAGACAAGAGTCTGTCTCTGAGCCTTTTGCCACCCAGCGATTGGAGACAGTTTTAATTGCAGCATGACAACCACAAGAAAGGACCAGAAGCCCTGTAAAAGCCAAAGCAAGCTGGCAGCCGGCCCGCAGTGGAAAGCTAGCCATGCCATAATTACAGGTAAAAAGACCTCTAGCGCTGCAGCTCAATGCGGTATTTATTTGACACCAATCATGCAACTATGCAGGTATCCAGCAGACCTCTGTCCCAACAGGAGCGGCTGAGAACCTCTGGGGGAGATCTGGACACGACCAGCCAGAGAGAGAGAAGGGCACAGAGCTTAGATAATACGCTTAAGACGATCAGTGTTGTCATGTAGCAGCTTTTAGGCATGAAAAACTTCTAACATAAAAAAAAACGTCATTGTTAAAATCATTAGTTCATTATATTAAAATACTGGAGTTCAAAGGGACGTGTCACGGTCTGGAAGTGAGATCCCCAAACCCCCGTCACTACATGAAAGTGAACGCTGCGGATTCCTGAAACGCTCTCCAAGTACGACTTACATTGTTCCCAGTCAAAGACGAGCCTCGCGTGGCATTAATAATTCATTTTTTTACAAGACTAGCCCCGTGCCTCCAGTGAGCCGGTCCATTTAAACCTTTTGATATCGGCGTTCCAGAGGGCGCAAAGGGCTGCATTAAAGACACATTAGCTGAGAGGAGACATCTTTGCCAGGGCAGGGAATTGGACTTGCTCCTTGGCTCGCGCGCGCTCTTGTTCATTTCAATTTCGGGGGGGAGCTTAAGGTGCACTTGTACACTTCAAAGGTACGAACAAGCGAGGGTTTAATCGGCGCATGCTTAATGGGACACATGTTTTGTCTGGCTCGAAGTTCCCAAGGTTTTCGCAGACCTCGAACTGTTTAAACATTTATCCGCCTTGGCTGGGGCCGCCTTCTCTCCACTGTTATGATGAAAATGAAAGAAGCTGCGTAGAATTTTGTCAATGGGAGGAAAAAGACCCATGAATTAATGTGAATTTGTAACTTTGTGTCATGGTTTTGCAGCTCTACCGGCTGCTTGTGTGCGAGTCTCTCCATGACTACGCGCCAATAGTGGTCTCCTGATGGAGCCCAGAGTCCGGAATAAACATGGTGACGCTACATTTCAGTTTTATTCAGCACAAACAGGAACAGGAACAGTCTTCCTAAAGACAGTGTTCAAAACCCTGGCTGAAAACAATTGTTTAACTTCTTAAAGGGGGGGTATTATGTAAAATCGACTTTTTCAAGCTTTATATCATGTTATTATGTCATTCCCTCATTAAACACATGCCTGGAGTGTTGCCTTGGCTCATTCACATATTTTTGAGTAATCAGTCAAAACTTACACGGCAGCCATTTTAGGTGTAGCTATGCCTCAGTCCTCCTAGGAACGCCCCCACCTCCTGGAGACGCCTCTGGACCTTTTGTCACCAGCCAAGCCACCAACCACTGCTCCTCAGCTCAGCAGAGCCCCCTCCCCGCACAGTAGTGTTGTTTAGATGCCACAGCAGTGTGCTGAAGGGGGCGTGTCGGAAAGCTTCTTAAAGAGACAGAGGCCTATTTCAAGACGTTCAGTACAGCCATTTTGAGAGAGCAATTTTATTCAAGGCAGTTATTTTAATTTACTGCATATACAGACCAACAGAAGGTTACGTCATCATTGTAGTATGCTATAGACTGGTGCTATGTGATTGAAAAAAGCATAATACCCCCTCTTTAACCCCCGCCTGAACTGAGCACATTGTCTCCAGTTTGTCTTCATCCAAATTTAAAAGGTTCTTTAAAAAAAAACATCAAAAATAGTGGCAAAAACAGGGATGAAAATGCAACAAAAATGTGATCAAAAAGTGATGAAAGTGCAACAAAAATGAGGCAAAAAATGAGACATTTTTCATGAAAGTGAAAAAAGTGACGACAACACGGTGGACGCGTGGACAAAGATCAGTTTAGATCCGTTTTGTAGCTCTTAGCTTTCAAATGAGGCGTTACACTGGCCTATGCTTTAAGATTTGGGTAAAGCCAGACAAGAGAAAAAAGCGGTTAACTTCATTGGTTTTAAATCACCTTTCTTGTTCTGTAAAGCACTTTGGATTACAAATTGTACTCTACAAATGAATACAATCCACATTTACACTGCAAAAAAAAAAAAAGATAGATTAGTTAAAATGTCTCATAATCATTTAAATGTGAGTTGTTTTGACAAGTAAAGTTGTACAGTGCCGTGAAAAAGTATTCGACCCTTTCCTAAGTTCTTACATTTGTTTACATTTACCACACTTAAATATTTCTGATCATCAAGACAATTTTTATATCACACAAAGGCATCCCCGGTGAATACACACAATGCAGTTTTATTAATGGGAAAGAAAAATCCAAACCTCCCTGGCCCTGTGCGAAAAAGGAAATGCCCCCTGAACTTAATAACTGGTTATGCCGCCCTTTTGCAGCAATAACTGAGGAAGTGTTTGGGATTTTAGACTCTCTTCTTTGCAGAATTAGTTTAACTCAGCCATACTGGAGGGTTTTTGTTGCATGAACTGCCCTTTTAAGGTCTGGGTAAGAACATTGCTCTTATCCCATTGGCAGGTTTAAGTTCTTATTTCAAGAGTACCTTAGAACCAGTCTGACATGCCATCAAACAAGCAATGTAATCTTGGTCAAAATTAGTTAGAACCAAGTTACATATTCTCGATTCTTTTAAACCCACGTTTGATATTCACTTTTTGTATAGTGTATTTGTTCGCATCACTTTTACAGGGGCCGCTAATTTGTTATTCCATCCCATGTCCACTGAAGCGAATATGTTCAAAAGAAATACAACTTGAGGAGATTAATATAAGCCATAAAGACATTTTGTTTATATTCTGTCCACTTCCTGCCTCCAAATGTTTGAATAAGGACAGTGTCTTTGCATAACCGCGGTCTTAAATCTCCCCCCCACATGTTCTTTACAAGTGCAAATGTTTCTTATCTCCACTGAAAGGCCACCTCTCCACTGACACCGTCGTCGCAGCTTTTCCATAAGAAACAAACCAAAATGTTTTACAAGCTCATTTTCCCCCCAGCATATGTTGCCACTTAAATTGACTCGCTGCAAAACCCTATTTTCTTGTCCTGCTGTTCGCTGTCTTATGTGTCGTTTTTCACCCACTGTAGTAGTTGTTCTTTGATTTACTCGCGGCGTAGGGACTGTCACAGCGATCGGCTTTTTTTAAGTGGTGAAAGGCGAGAGAGAGTGAACCGGTATTGATTCCCCGACAAAGGTGTTTATGCCATACAAGGCGAGAAGGGAGAAGGATGCGAGAGGGGGATTTCCTCTGCCCGTAAATAAGTCGCAGTCGGGCTGATCCCCTTGATAAAACGCGTATTTGCTTAAGGCCACCCCAGAGGAGGAGGTGCATGGAGAATGACATTTACCCTGTGATTAGCTCCTTATACACACTCAAATGTAGACTCACGCCTGGCGCTTTCATCTGTGGCTTTTGTATATGCATTATTATTCATTCAATATTATTCACTACAGGGGGGGGGGATGGGAATTACAAACTTTGGGCTCCAGAGAAACGATTTGTATGAGTCCAGAAATGTCAGCCCGTTGTGAGAAGAAAAGCCCGGCTGTATTGATTTACTGGAATTGTCCTTTTTAAAATCTGGTTTCTATAGCTAAAATCTTAACCTTATTGTCATCAAAGGAGATGTTGGTGGCTCTAAGATGTGATTGCTGACTGAGGTCCACTGTGGTTCTCAACTGGGATGCATTCAGGACCCACCATAATCCTACCATGGCAAGCCGCAACCCAAATAATTCCTAATATATCCGGTGAAATACTGTACACTGTAAAATGTAAAATTTGTTTCAACTCAAAAAACTCATTCCAAGGGCTGCCAAGAAATTTTATGTGTAACCAATAACCATTTTACAATCTAGTCGATTTGAAATTTGAGATTCACCTCTTTCGTTCAATTGTATTCTTAGGTTGACATAACTGTTTCCAGTTGTCTGAAGTGAAAAACTTAGGTTGACACAACTGGTTTAATTTGTAACTGACGTTTTTCACTTCAGACAACTGGAAACAGTTATGGCAACCTAAGAATACAATTGAACGAAAGAGGTGAATCTCAAATTTCAAATCGACTAGATTGTAAAATGGTTATTGGTTACACATAAAATTTCTTGGAATGAGTTTTTTGAGTTGAAACAAATTTTACATTTTACAGTGTATTTTCCCCACAAATTAACGTTGAATGAACATGAATAAACCTATAAAGCTGAAAAACAAAAGTCATTTTTACATTCCGATATATCTGTGAATTTAACCACTTAACCCCCACCTGAACTGAGCACATTCTCTTCAGTTCTGCTTTACCCAAATCTAAAAGGTTCTCATAAAAAGTGTCAAAATGTGTAAAGAAAACACACCAAAAAAGCCACTAAAGAGCAACAGAAAAGTCACAAAAGCGCATCAAAAACGCCACAAAAAAGCAACAAATAAGCTACAGAAAAATGGCCAAAAAGTGATGAAAACGCAACAAAAAAAGAAGTTTTGTAGGTCTTAGCTTTCAAATATAGGCGGTGACCTTTTAGATTTGGGTAAAGCTGATACGAAGATCAGAGAGAAAGAAATCATCACTTTTGGGTCCCAACCCACCAGTTGAGAACCACTGTGCTAGAGCTTCCTCTGCTATGTTGGTACAACCTCTTATGCAGATTTTTTGTGTCTCCAAAATAATGCTCGTTGCGATGTTTATATTCCGTCTGCTGCCAAAGCTACGATCATAAGTGCTGCTGACGAAACCTTTTGGTGTTGGAAACATCCAACATTATGGGCAATAGACAGTGAACAGCAGTGAACTAGTTAAGAGCAGTTTATGTACCAAAGATTGGTGGTAGTAGAAATTAAACCGATCTCCCTGTATGCTGCCACATCTAACATATGCTGCTCTCAACTTAAACTACACAGTACAGATGGCGGCTTTAATAACCTTTGTCTATGACGGACAACTCCTGAACGACTGAGCGTTTACATTCATTTATTTATTTATTTCAGGCAGAGGGCAACAAAGAAGAATACAGCAGGAAAAAACACACACAAAAAACACACTGTAAAAAGTGTTGCTTTCATCAGAAATAAAAAATTAACGTAAGCGGTTCCATCGGCCTTTTTGTGTACGGTCAACTTCAGCTCTTTATCAAGTAATAAAAATATTAAATTAAATTTGACAGAAAGCAAAACTATGACTTTGAAGTGAACGATTTACTGAACAATTTTGTGTTCTTACAAAGCAAAACTATAACTTAGACGTGAACGATTTACTGAACAATTTTGTGTTCTTACAAAGCAAAACTATAACTTAGACGTGAACGATTTACTGAACAATTTTGTGTTCTTACAAAGCAAAACTATAACTTTGAAGTGAACGATTTACTGAACAATTTTGTGTTCTTACAAAGCAAAACTATAACTTTGAAGTGAACGATTTACTGAACAATTTTGTGTTCTTACAAAGCAAAACTATAACTTTGAAGTGAACGATTTACTGAACAATTTTGTGTTCTTACAAAGCAAAAAAAAAAATACAAAGCAAAACTATAACTTTGAAGTGAACGATTTACTGAACAATTTTGTGTTCTTACAAAGCAAAACTACTTCAAAATTAATTTACCAGCTGGGTTTATATTCTGATTAAGCACAACAACTTAATGATAATCAATTTCATTCATATCTTTGTGTTCAAACTTTTTTTCATGATTAATGCATCTCAATTTTATATCATCGTTAACCACTTAAATGAATTAACTATAACTTAAATGTAATACCAAAAAACAAAGTTATTTTTCTGCAATGTTTATATTGAACATTTAATCAGCATCAAATGTTTAAACATTTTTTCAAACAATAAAAGCCAAACACATTTGAACATTTAAGCAGCAGCAAAGTGCCTATTTTCTTTGGTAACAATGAAGTCCTTTTCTTAACCAAAGAGAATACACAATAATAACAACAATGATAAAATGAAATACAGTAGTGAAATATAATCGTGAAATGTAAGGTATATTCCAAGGATGATAGGAAGCTTGTGTTTCTCTCATTCACCTGGCTTCACAAGCTATGCCTTTCTTATTTTGCTTTAGCTGTTACACGTTGCTATAGTTATGACGGTAGCGGAGTGATATTCAGTAGGATAGTGGTGACATCACAGCTCTACTTCCAGGTCTGCATAGACCGGCAGACGTGCAAGAAACTATAAAAAACTCTTCAATACCACAATCGGTATATCTGAAACTCAACAGAGAGTTACTGAACATACTTATAAGGCCCATTAGCCAAAAATGCTGTACCTACTGCTATTAGGGCAATATTTACCAAAATTGCTACATCCGGTTTTAGCGCAGCAGCTCCGCTAAACAAAAAGTAGCGACTTTTGTAAATATTACTTTTGCAGCAATAGGTATGGCATTTTTGGCTAATGGGCCTGATGAATAAGTATGTTCAGTAACTCTCTGTTGAGTTTCAGATATACCGATTGTGGTTTTGAGCTTTTTCCTCGCATATTTGCCAGCCGGCACAGACCCGGAAGTAGAGCTATCCAACCGAATAACAGTGATTTGAGCAATGAAGCCATCATCAAAGCCATATTAGAAAACAGGTGACTGTTTACTACCATGAAGATTACTTTTACAGAAGAGTACTACCATAAAACCTTTTTTTCTACAAATTCAATCCAATGTTCATCATAATAAACTTTTTAATTTGTTTATTAATATGTACACTGGCATTGTAGTAGTAAAATGACGGCAAAGAACTGAAGATAAATTAATGCACTGTATTGCTATTGAACTATCTTCCCAGATTACAAGGCATTAGTATTTTAATTCTTTATGCCATGGTCAGTGAGAATTCCAATACTATTTGGCGTGCATTAATGTTGTCTAATGCACATCTAGTTCAGCAAGTCATATTACTCAATTGTGTGTTTCGGCGATGTGCGTCATCTTCTGTGTTCACAAACGCACGTTCAAGTTTCGTGTTAAAAACACTTTAAAATAATAATCCATAGTGGTAAAACACAGCACTCGGGCCCTAGATTTTATTCATTATGCACCTCAGTTCTCCTCCTCTCCCCGTTCAATTTTAGTTTTGGCCAATTAATAATGAAAGTCACTATAAAATCCACGTTACACGACGTTTCTCTCATTCACAACTTGACTTCACAAGCTATGCCGATCTTAATTTGCTTCCGCTGTTACGCGTTGTTATGGTTGCGACAATAGCGGAGTGATACATTAGACAAAAATGATGTACATCAGTTAGGATTGGAATTCTCTGCAAGTGACTTCTGAGCATTATTTTGATTTTTGTATAGTGCATCATCCTTTTGAAAACTGCTTGTATGGTTCTATTGACATTAGTAGCAATAGAAAATTTAAAGATTATAAACAAATCAAGAAAAAAAAATCAGAACTTCAAACTAAAATAAAAGTACAGCAAAGAAATTGTAAAGTGATTGACCACGTGCTTAATGATTCAATCATTTTAAACCTAGGTCAATTTTTTGACTAAACCGTTGTATCTATTAGAGGGCGCAGAAGATTTGCCCCATAAAAAGTCTCTGTAATACCTCAAAAGTGTGCTTGACTTTGGGTGGATTTTTCAAATCAAGAGCACAGATAATACCAACCAGAAGACAGCAAGATTTTGCCAACGCGGGCAAACCTTTCAAGACTGGCTGGCCATCAGTCCCGATCCCGTAGGTCTCTTGAGACGCGAAGATCATCACTGGGTAGCTGAGATCTTCAGTGAACCCGCTAGTCTGTTTAAGGAAACAAATCATGTTTAAACTTGACAGTCTATTAGTAATGTTTCAAGAAGAAGAAGATCTTTATTTATATAGCGCCTTTCACAGACATGGTCACAAAGCACTTTACATGAGAGCATTTTACATTCACTCCATACTCGGTGGTGGTAAGCTACGTTAGTAGCTTCCGTTTCCCCTGGGGGAGACTGACAGAAACGCTGTCACGACTGCACACATCTGCGGTCCCTCTGACCACCTCCACAGACATCATTCATCCTGGCCTATTGTACATGTTTTTGGTGGTAGGGGAAACCGGAGTACCCGGAGGAAACCTACGCAGACATGGGGAGAACATGCAAACTCCACACAGAAAGGCCCCGTCCAGGTAGGGATTGAACCTGGGACCTTCTAGCTGTGAGGCACGAGCTCTAACCGTCGTGCTACCGTGCCGACCACCTTTTTAACCTTCAGATCAATGGTTTTCACTTATTTTCACACCAAGTGTCAGCTAAACGAAGGCACTGTGCACTTAAAAGCATGGAGCAGTGACTGGATGTGGTTATCGTTGTTTGGCTGAGTCCTTGGTCTTATTAACTCTAACTTGTTGGCGATCGACAGGTGCCTTCAACAGCTGACTCGGTCCGGAGGTCACTGATCAAAAAGGCTAAGACTGATGCCTTATGAAAAACATTACAGACGGCTAGGATAACATGAAAACAAACCCTGTGTAAAGCGCTCAATCGTTTCCTGGATGTTGTACCGTGAAAATTACATAAAAAATCTCACACATTCTTTAAAAGTTCCCTATATCATATTAATAAAGGCTGCATTTATTCTTAATTGCCTCCGACAAGAAGTTGGCCGGAGGTTATGTTTTCACCGGGGTCTGTTTGTGACTAAGATAACTCAAAAATTGATGGTTGGATTAATTTGAAACTTTCAGGGAAGGTCAGAAATAACCCATGGAAGAAATGATTAAATTTTGGGGGTGATCCGCATCACAAAAAATTAAGCTGCCTTGGCGGAGGTCTGCGCTCTCCGAGTGCGTTTCTTGTTAAAAACATAAAATCGAATTGAATATCAACATGAGGTAATTAATAGACTTTTTTTCCTCAATATCACCCAACCTTACCACAAACCTACTTTTAGTAACATCAACGCACTTTAATTTTGAACATTCAAATGAAAAATACTTTAAATGATCTATACAAAATGGAATACAGGTACCTGGTTATCACAAATAAGGTCAGCTTGGTTCTCCCCAATGTACACCATGAGGCATCTCAGCAAAATTTCTCTCCTCTTTTCAACCGTTGAAGGTGGATTCTATAAAACACATGAATTTCATTCAAATTTATTATAGACATGTTTTATCCCCCACCACCAACCCAGGGATCCACAATAATTGACATTGTAAGTGTGTATACCTGAACCAACTCCATAATTAAAGCAGTCATCTTTTCACCGAGTGCGCCACCTTTTGAGTTGAATAGTGATAACATCTTGGCTGTGTGTTTGTCCAATTCTCGGATAAACGTTGGCTCCAGGGATATTCCAATAAGCCGCTCAAATTCTTGACAAATCAGATGTGTAGTAGTGGTTAAAAAAAGAAAGAACAAAAAAAATATCTCAAAAACTCATCCATATTTAAAAGCACAGCAAAATGAATTTTACCTTTATCATATCTTGGTCCACCGTCAGATCTTTTAGGTATCAGTAAGTCACCAGGCTGCTAACAGAAGATAAGAACTGTTATACAGAAATATATTATAGAAAAATATACAGAAATATTTCAGATGGAAATGGAAACAAAAAATGAGTGTGGTCATCAACATTTCTGAAAGGACTTATTTTTATAAAACCAAAAAATAAAATTTTTAGCTGTTACTACTGTGTACATTATATTGACATACAATGTGAGGTACAATGTTCCCTCCCCAATTTAGGCAGGGTTTCTTCAGTCTTCATCTGTACTCAGAAATGGAGTGTCGGACATTTCACTCTTCATCACACTTAAGCTCTCACTACAGCCAACTACCGCTGACGAAGCTCTTGGATGAAGAGCGAAACGTCCGACACTCCACTTCTGAGTACAGATGAAGACGAGAGGAACTCTGCCTACGATGGATGGACAACACCTGTACGACTGAGAACCGATTGCGAACCGACTGATTTTCCAGTATTTTTTTTTACAATATGTATCATCTGCTGTATTCCTGTCTTTTTTTTCTAAGAGCTGATTTAACAAGTGAATTTCTCCATTGTGAGATCAATAAAGAATTATCTTATCTTAAAATAAGTCTTGGCGAATGATAAATATTACAGCCCTAAAAGTTACCTTACCAAATAAGGCCATATAAGAATGTTTACTTAGAAACTTACAAAAAAGGGAGAGGGAGGGAGCTACCTGAGGTTAGCACCGACATGAACTGATAACGCACCACGTTTACGTACAACTTTACAGTGACGCAGGGTGAACTGGAGATAAAAAAGTGTGCGTTTGATGAGGGGAGAACAAGAGAGGAGTTCGCCCACTTTGGCTCACCTTGTGTTGTTCACTGAACACTGTATGGGTCACCGGTTCTGAGCTCGTTGAGCTAACGCTGTTGTGGTGTTAGATCTGAGTGCAATTTCATATCTACACGTGATCTGACTTTTTAGCGTGAATATTCTCGTCTTTTATTAAGACCTCTCGGGACGAACTGACCCGTACATGTGTGTAGTCTATAGACTTCAGTATGATCCTCTCTGTTCAGATAGTCCTCCCCAACACGCTAGCTTTCACGGCCACTTACAATGTTAAACCAAATTAATTCTCCAAATTGCCAACCAGAATCTCTGCCAATATTATTTGTATTTTTGGTATTTCGATTTCGTTTTATTGAAAACATTTAACACATAAATGCAACAAAGGTTTCCAAAACATTTCTTTCTAACGACCAACAATATGTTAACATCGGCTAATGCTAGCTGAGAGCACATATATCGAACATAAGTAGTGCCAAATTCTTGGGCCAGATTTGACAAACATAATAACCACCGTTTTTGCAGTAAAGGATACACCTACCTTGTCTTGTTCAGAAAATATTGCGAGCCACCGCGACGGCAAAGGCACACTTCTGCTCAGGTTCCAAGACGTAGTGCCAGACTGGCTTGAACCGGTCTGAAAGCCAGCCTCCAAGCCCGCCCAATAAAGTTTGTTTTCGATCAACACATTATGTTTGTTTTGTCATTACAGGACCACCACTCAGATAAAATAAATACTTAAAGTGTTTTCACTTAAAGCAATAAAATCTGTATTGTATATGGTGCTATGATAATGATTATATAGCACTTAATTGTCAACCAAAAATTTAAAATAACAAAAAATTAAGTATATAGTAATTACTTAAAATATTTTAAATCAAAGTTTGGTCTGCAGCACTTGTTACAGTGCAATCCAATTCCACCTGAAAGGGAGTGGGAAGAAGAAAACGTATTTAATCCCACCCCCAGTTCCCCACTCAGAGTTCAACAGACTCAGCTTCACTGTCACTTGTTTAAAAAACTTTTTCTACAAATTATATCATGGTGGCATTACCACATGCGACAACAATTTATCACATCGCAAAAACAAATGTATACCAACAATGTAAAGAAAATTTAACAATACCAACAATGGTAATGAACAATATACCAATAATGGCAAGGAAACACTGAGCACTTGTTAACACTATGAGACAACAGCAATTCAAATTAAAGACCCTCATCTCTATGTTTATATAACAGTTTGAATCGATGGCATTGACAAATACACAATATAGACTTCTCTAAAGAAAGCCATGCAAAGCTCATACCAAACCATTAACTGATGTAGAACATGGCGTTAAACCAATTGCTCTAATAACCCATATGCACTCAGTATGTCACGCACAGTATATGCTATGCCACAAGATATCCAACCACTCCCTCCCCTGCAACACCTCCACGTTCACACATACCTCTCTCTCCCCGTAATTTGCATATTCAGACAGTATTTCCTGGTAAGTAGAGCAACGGTAGATCTCAGGAGGGAGGCTCGCACAGATATAAATTTGTATATATATAAAAAAAAAAAGAAGAGACACAGAAGAGGAAAAAAGAACAAAACCTCGGTACGCCATTACTTTAATTATCCATCATGTTCAAAGAAAGAGTGTTCACAATCCCACAGTAATAAACAGGGAACCAGACACTGGGTAAAGTGCTTTCATTTGGCGCAGCAGATGTTTGCACTTCACCACTTCGTCATAATTCCTTTTGCTCATTTCTCAAAAACGGAGCACGACATTTACGAACGTGAGGGAATCAGACTTATTAGATCATGTCACCGTCTTTGGGAGTCGACGTGAACACCAGGAAATTACTGGACAAACAAAAAAAAACTTGTGTAAAATCTCTTAAGACTGGGGAAACCGCCTAATGTGTCCCCAGCTATGCAGCAATGGAACAACAGGCTAAAGTTCCCATGGTCCTCTTTTCCTACAGTGGGGTTTAGGCACTCTTGTCACCCCTCCCCCCCCCTCCCCGCGGGCTGACACATTGAACGGTCAAAGGTGAAGGGTTTCGGATCCCTGGAGGTGTCAGCCTAATTGCCCCGCAGTGTGTGAGGTGCATCAGCTCTCCTCAGTGTTTACGTAACCTGTGACCCTGCTACTGCCGAGGGCTCTCTTTCTTCACGCGGGACGTCACTCGCCACCTCAGACCCAAGATCCCGGGTCAAGTTCACTATCAGGGGCCCGGGCGTGTTCAGGCAGAGCACAGTCAAAGGCAAACGACACAAGGGTTAGCTCTGGTCAGTGATTCGCCTCCAGGTGGGTGCTATGTGGGAAAATGGGAGGGGATTTTTGGAATTTTTTTTTTAGAAGTCTTACAACGTTAGGACACCTGGGAATTTGAACACATGATACAGTGCTTGTCCGTGCCAATCTTGTGACTCACTTGGCCGTTGTGTATTCACCTAAAGGTCTCAAATTCGGACACCTGGGTACTCCTATATCTAATGTCTGTGTCCAGATCAGTGACTCGCACTTCTTACACCAAGCACCACTCCATGGAATATTTTTATTTATTTTTATTTTTTTAATCTTTTTTATTGACATTTTCTTATTTCCACACAAGATTTGAAGACAGTAATTTTTTTTTTTTTTTTTTTTTAAAGGAAGAAATAATCACCATCTCCCGCCTCCCTCCCCACCCATGATCCCCCCACTCCTGCCGGGAGCTTAAAAAAAGAGAAAACAAAGCAAAAAATAAAAAATAAACAAAAATAATAATAATAATAATAATAATAATAATAAAAAGAAAAAAAAAGAAAAGAAGAAAAAAGAAGAAAGAAAAAAAAGAAAAAGAAAAAGAGTAGTATAAAAGGGAGGTACGGTAGTACAGTGGTTAGCGCTCGTGCTTCACAGCTAGAAGGTCCGGGTTCAATTCCCACCAAGGCCGGGGCCTTTCTGTGTGGAGTTTGCATGTTCTCCCTGTGTCTGCGTAGGTTTCCTCCGGGTACTCCGGTTTCCCCTACCACTAAAAACATGTACAATAGGCCAGGATGAATGAGAGTGTGTTTGAGAGTGCGCATGGGGGACGACGGATGGAAATTAGCCCAAGGCTACAATCCGGTGTGGCTTGTTCATTAACTTGCACTGTCCCTACCAAAACAAACAATTTAGAATAAGAAAAAATCAGTCCATGGAATATTTGACCATCCGAGTATAAGGGCTAAACTCGGGGTCCACAATAGATCTAAATTTACCTTAGGTCAACCCCGAAGTTAATGACATGCTTTACTTTATGAAACCTTTATCTCTGCCAACAATAATGTCACTCACTATATGCCACTTGTTCACATACCATCTGTGATTGGCAGTTCAGCACCTTAGTCAAATGAACTCTGTCGCTTGGGGAATGACTCAATGTTCTCACGAATCCATCATCGGCGCTTCAAAGCCGCACCACGTCATTGTTTGAACAGACTTTATCTGCAGGTGTCCTTGGGGCTGTACGTCGCCCCGAGTAACTGCGATGAGTTTATAGACTGGCCAAACTGGATCGGGCCGATACAGGCGTCGGCGCGTGCACGTCCCGGGAACGTTCCCTTTCGCCGCTCCGCCCGCGCAGCCCTCTCTTTAACGCCTGATTGCTTAAGTGATAAGTGGCATTGATGGATGAGCGCGCCTATGTGTAATTATTGTCGCGGTTATCATTGTCAGGGCTGATAGCCAACATCCCCGCGTCCCAGCCCCATTTTGCGAGTGATAAATAACAGTAGCCGGGCCCCGAAATACGTTGAAATAATTTGCGAACATAGCCCTGGAATGTAAACACGGCGGGCGGCTAATGGAGGGTCCTGCGACGAGCGGGAGAGAGTGGGCGACGGTGATTATTGAGTAACGTTTTTTATTGAGGAGGCAAATCATTACGGATTATGCGTTTGCTCTCATTGGCCAGCGAGTACGCACCTGTGTGGCCGAAGAGGTTTCTCTAAAAGCAGGGTGTGGTTTCTTCTTTAACTCCTATATCGCACAATGTTCAGGCTTTTTAAAGGTAGTGTTTGTACAGATTAAACACTAGGGCTACAACTAACATTTTGGTTATCGATTTACTACAGATTAATCGCTTGGTTGTGAAAGGTGTGCACATTATTTATTTGTATTTTTTTACGACATGGAGCTAATGTGACGCCGAGTTGATGTTGATGAAGTAAACTTAAAGTGAATGTTTTTCAATGAATGAATGAATTAACCCTCCTGGAACCGTCACCTTAACGTGGTGGAGGGGTTTGAGCGCCTGAATGATCCTGGGGGCTAAGTTGTCGGGGGGCTTCATACTCCTGGTAGGGTCTCCCATGGCAAACAGGTCCTAGGTGACGGGTCAGACAAAGAGCGGTTCAGAAGCCCCTTATGAGAGACCAACAGGCCCGGTTAGAACCATGAGGCCGTCCTTCTGTGGACCCACCATCTGCAGGAGGAGCCATAGGGGCTGGTGCTATGTGATTTGGCCCCGGCAACGGAAAAGTGGAAGAAAATGGATGGATGTATGGATGTATGGATGGATGGATGTATGGATGTATGGATGTATGGATGTATGGATGTATGGATGGATGGATGGATGGATGGATGAATTACAATTTATTGTCCCTCATGGAGAAGGCACATAGTACAGATTCTGCTGACAACATGAGACGTACAAAAACAATAATTAGTGCAAATTGGTATAATATTAAGTGCAGACAATGCAATAAATAAAAACATTTAAAGAACAAAGAACTCGATCATCCAACCGACCATGGGCAGACTGTTTGTAGGAGGCCCTTAGTGCTAATTAAGCTTTCTGATTGGATGAGACACAGATACTGCATACCCTCACTTGAAAGATATTACATTTTCATGTAATTTTTCCTCTTTTTCAGTCTGTGTTTACTAGAAAACGATCAATCGATGACCAAAATAGTTGTCAACTATGTCAATAATGACATAGTTATTATTGACTATGTCAATAATATGTTTTAAGATTAATCTACTAGTTCTTTCAGCCCTTTTAAACACACAAACGAGAAGTGCTCTTTTGAACCACAACAGAACCTATGCTGCACATGAGGACACAAGCACAAGTTTTCCTCATTTGAAACGCTTGGCTGGTAATTTCAAACTATCATTTATAGATTATAGTTATTAGTACTAAGTGCTATTATTAGTCTTAAACTGCTTTTGAAATACCATGAGTAACATCTAAATCTACAAACACTGAACATCACAAACGGAGAAGGGGGCGGCTGTAAGACAGACCCAGATTTTAAAATAATTCTCACGTGCGTTTGGCTTGAGAAACAATCATCAGTTTACACCGAGGGTTATTAGAAATCATAATGGGAGTCCGGCCCTTTGTGGAGGCCTTCTGTCTCATTCAGTTTTAGACAAGAGTGAGTACGACCCCTGACCTATGGCTCTCTGGCTGACTGAGCTTTGTGAGACGCTAATTGGCCGTGTAACAATATATCAGCATGTGTTGTATTGCCATGTAAAACGCACAAAAACATAGTCTAATTAGATTTACTACGCTCCCTGACCATTCTGGGAAACGCAAGAAGTCAGAACAGATGAGACAAAGATCATCATCAGATAATTAAATAATATAAACAACTAAACCAAAACAAATGTACCCTTGAAATTAATACAAGCTCCAATTAAACTTGCTAATGTATTCCGAGCTTAACCCAAGTTGTTCATGGGGTTTTGTTTATTTTGGGCACCCCTGATCTCGAACCCATCTCTGATGAACAAAATAGAGAGGAACAGACTGTCTTTCTTTGGACATGTGATCAGAGCAGACAACAGTTTGGAGAAAGCCCTAATGCAGGGGTCCATGGAGGGAAAGAGAAACAGAGGAAGACCTAAAACGAGATTGGCTGGACAATGTGCTGGAAAGACTGGGAATGACTCTGAAGAACTGTCTTGTTACGGCAAGAGACAGGACGAGATGGAGATGCCTACTCGATTTGGTCGACCAGAAGAAGAAGAAGAAGAAGATCTCGAACAACAGTGGCAACCAGTTATAGACATTTTTATTCATATCAAACAGCAATACTCTCCTTTCTTTCTTGGCGAATATATCAATAGTCGAGTGACGCAGCCCAATTGGAACTTATGGAGTTATTAGAATATCGTAAACTAATCGATCTGCTCCACAGGCAAACAAGGCCCGGTCATGTTTTCTTAAATAAGAATCAAGCACAAAGATGAAGTTCTGTTTTGGGCCTGTTCCTCGTCAGCGGAGACACGGACGGATCGATCACCGTCTCTGTGTGTGGACGAGGTCAGACAGTTCAGGGAGCACGCCAAGTTCAGCCTTTGACTGTTGACTGCGGCGCCGGCTTGGGTAAACCTAATTGGCAAAACGCAGAAATCAAAGCGAGTTGTTTTCCCCTGAATGCGCGCTGGAGTGTACAGCTGCATTTGGCACAATAGTTGACCTGAAATGACTGTGATTTCTTTCTTTCTCTCGTCGATACATGAGCTGGTAAGTAGCCCCATTTAACACCTTTACGCCCGTCCTCTCGCTTCTCCCCCCCCCCCCCTCAATCTGTCTTTCTCTATGGCCCATGCGCTATATACTTTGGACAGATGATACGCTGTCCTCTTTCCAACACCCTTGCAAGTGTTTTTTCTTCCCCCCCTGGAGCGAGTAACTGAGTCCCCTGCCTGCGCCTGTGTCCATGCCTTCCCCACCCCACCACACCCCGCACCTCCCAACCCCAACGCGACATCACGACTCGGGGACGAACATGGCCCGCAGCTTGGATGGCCCTGCGCGGAACAAAAACACACAGAGGATCTCAAAAGCGGCCTTTATCCCGGGCGAACAAAAAGGCAGCTTCACCTCGGCAGTGTTCCCACCATTAGGCTGTGGCCCGAGTCGCCAACCCCCCTACTGACTCTCCCTCCCTCGCTCTCTAAAGCGTAGGCCAGGGGCTGCGACAAAGACATTGACCGACAGCCTTTGACGCGGACACCTCCCATTGCGAGAATAAAAAAAATAAAAAAACACACCTGCAACTTTTTTTGTGTGGCACTTTATGGCCAACGCTAGAGGGCTATTCAGGCTCATAACAAGAACGTTTTTGGAATCAAGCCCAAAATCAGGTACAGTGAACCAAGCCAAACTGGGCTCCATTAGCCAACAATGGCACATCAAAGAGTGAAAGTTGAAGACCAAAGGAGAGCATATGCAACGTTCCATGCACCCTTTATGTGCTGAAACAATAATCATCACTAATAAACCCTTTGAAAAGAAAAAAAGTGTTGTTTTAGAGCCCTCAAAAGTAAAGGTTTGTTCAACGGTCTGTCATGAGGAAAGGACAAGTGCAAAGTTCTCACGTTGTGCCAATCCCACAGCAAGACGCTCCTTTCTATCTGGAGTTATGTTTCCATCCATCCATCCATCCATTTTCTTCCACTTTTCCGTTGCCGGGTCGTGGGGGCAGCTGTTGGAGCTGCCCAAATCACATTGCACCAGCCCCTATGGCTCCTCCTGCAGGTGGTGGGTCCACAGAAGGACGGCCTCATGTTTTTCTAACCGGGCCTGTTGGTCTCTCATAAGGGGCTTCTGAACCGCTCTTTGTCTAACCCGTCACCTGGGACCTTTTTGCCATGGGAGACCCTACCAGGGGCACGAAGCCCCCGACAACAGAGTCCCAGGATCATTCGGGTGCTCAAACCCCTCCACCACGTTAATTGTGGCAGTTCCAGGAGGGGGTTATGTTTTCAATGGGAAACAATATCAGTTTATATGCTATCTAGTCTGGAGCGGCTTTTGCTATCAAGAACCACATAGACCGGGGTGTCCAGAGTGCGGCCTGGGAGCCAAATACGGCCTTCAGACCAATTTTTGGTGGCCCGCAGGCTTTTGTTGAATTGGCACACATTGAGAGAGATGGTACTTTTTATGACAAGTTTCATAGTTATAAACTGAAAGTCATTTTATTGCGGGTGGGAAAGAGCTGGTTTTAAGGTTCCAAGCCTAAATAAAGGTGTGGGTTATGGGTTAGAACTCTTTCAACTGTTGGTTGAAATTTTCACAGCCTTCCACACCATATACACTTTTTTTGTTTTTGTTTTGTTTATTTATTTATTTGAACAGGGACAGTGTACAATATACATTAACCTCAGAAAGGAGAGATGCATTGTACCAGGTTGTAGCACTTGTGCTAATTTCCACCTGCAGTCCCTGGGCAGACTGATGTCAACATACAAAGTCTTAGAAAAAAAAACTTCAATAAATAAAGAAATAAAGATCTTCTTCTTCTTCTTCTTCAATATGCGGCCCTCAATGAAAAAAAATGTTTGGACACCCCTGACATAGACATTCATAGCCAGTCTGAACAGACACTAGAGTGGACCTAACCTCTTAACCCCCACCTGAACCAAGCACATGTTTTCCTGTTTGGCTTTACCCAAATCTAAAAGCTATAAAAAAAAAAAAGCATACAAATAACGAGGATGAAAACGCAACAAAAATGCGACAAAAACATGACAAGAATACACAATACATTAAACTGACTTCAAGAGAGCAGGATTCCCAATAGAAAAGGTTTTAAAACTTTTTAGCACCTCTTTTCAAACAGAAAAACTCCCAAGCACCCTAGAACATCCACCATCATCCACAAACCAAACTCAAGTATGAATTGTTTGTTTGTTTGAGTGACTTTCTTATTGGCATATTTGTTTCAACAATTCTAAACATTTACATTGAGTTCCTTATGAAATTGGGCATGGTGTGCGGAGTTTGACTTTTTGGCCTCGGCTTGTCCCTTAAGCAAAGCAGTACAATAAAAACATCAATTTAAGGCCAGACATCAACATAAGTTTAACTCAACAATGTGATGTGCCCCGAGATACAACTCGTGTTATGTATATGCAAATACGTCAGCTATTTTCTGTTCAGAGGGCAGTGTGTGCGCAATGTAAACGCCTTAACTTACACGAATGTCCATATTTAGAGTTTACGTGTCGGTGCCACTGTATTAAACGATGCCTCCTTACTCTCCATACAGCACTCAATCAACACCATCTAATGACACTGTGGCAAATTTGCATTGCGTGAATACAAAGTGGGTCATTTGGAAACAATGTTGCCGTGCAGGACCTGTCACATCGTAAATGCGTTTACATATTCAATAAATGTAATGTTCACCCTTGTATTCATTACCACCTTTTCAAAAACTAAAAAAAAAAAAAAAAAAGAAGAGAAAAAGAGAGAGGAAGAAAGAGAGGAGCCGTGCAGGCCATTTGAGTCTGACTGGGTCCATGAAGAAACCATTATCCCCATGACCCGCAGCTATTAATTCCATCCTCACTCCTCCCTCTGTCTCTCTCATTTCTCTCGACAAATTCATTTACATGAAAGACCACTCACACACTGGCGCGGGCCTCCAGGTAAATGACAATCTAACCAATGATTTCATGCAATATTACCATTTCTCCGCACCCGCCCGCTCCCCGCCCAAACACCCCTCTCCCTCAACCCCCGCCCCCCCCTCGCGCTCGCTCGGTCCACGGGGCTAGTGCAAGTGTATCATTAATAAATCTGGCCCTCCACCGTGACTGAAGGGATCAACATGTTATAATTATCCCGCTGTGATTCCGAGTGGATCGCGGCAGCTCTCGGCTTCCACAAACACTGCGCACAAACACGTTCGCAGGTAGATGGGATGGGAGGGGGGGGGGGCAGGGGGGCAAGGTCAGGGATTTATCGCCGTCTGTCGGCCGTGATTATGTTATTAGTTTGGAGATAGAGTTTGAGAAAATGTTGGTGCCTCGGTCACTCACCGTGGGGCAAGTAAACTCACTATTTTGATAATGGAGGACATTTCTCTTGTGGCTAACCCTCAAACACCTATTGTGTACTATTGGCGACCTGAAAAGAAACGTAAATAGAGCTCAGTAACCTGTTTTCTTACCTGAAATGAACTATTTGAAATTTGAAACGTGACTTGCTCTGGGGTGGACAAGGTGGTTAACATTGTGTTATCTGCTGAGAAACCACACAAGTAATAGCGAAGCCGATGATATGGGGTACAGAGAAGCTAGCTAGTGATCTATTTACCACTTCATTTTGTCATAGCAAAGAGTAGCATCATGGATATTTGGATGAAAAACCATAATGGACTTGGAAGAATGCTAATTTTGAGAAAAGTGGGGTTAATTAGCTGGAGGAAAAAGACATAAATATTGAATATATATTTTGCTACTACTTTAGAAACCTAAACCCTGGTACTATTAGAGAATGGATGTAGAATCAATGTGTTTGTAAGTGTAGTCATACAAAACACCAGCACAATGGCCAAGTAATAGAGCAGCAAATGGAGCACCGCCATGAACAGAACAAGTCTGGAGAAGTTGTCTGGACAAAACACAAAGGAGGGGGCAACCGTTTTGCATTAGAAAATGCAGGTATGGCTATGATTGGGGAAAATATCATACAACATGCCTAAATTCGACACAAACTAATATAATATAGTGCAGTTTTGCAAAAATATTAGCGATTTATAAGCAGTACTTTGCAACTTAGGTTTGAGGGAGTCTTGAAGTAAATGTTTTAGCATGTCTGTTGGCATCTTGATCTGAACTTTCCTGAAACTGCACAGTCTGATTCTGGGCTCATATGACAAAGTCTATTGCTAGTAAAAATCTCCATGCAAGACATATGGCCTTTCTCTCTTTGTCTGGCGCTCCAAGTTTATTTAGCAAAAGGAAAGAGACAGACAGTGCAGGCCTGGCATGTCCAGACTTGGGCCGATGTGGGGCGGTGAGAACATAAAAGAACAGAGGGGAAAATCCACTCTGAAACAATGGTGCTGTATGGAAAATGGGGTACTTATGCTAACACCTTAATTAGCGAGTTAGCTGGTTACTATTTGGACTCCGCAACAATGCAGGTGTTCATTTAGGTCTGACCACACCTAATGATGGGATTTTAGAACATTTAAAAGCACAGTCCAGTGTTTTGTAAACTATACACCTATGATTAGTTGACTTTAATCTAAGTAGAAACATAAAATAAAAATCCTGAGCCCACAGAATGGACAAAGCTGAAATTCTCTTACTGACCAAATGTTGGTGATTCTCTTATCAAACAAGGCGTGCTGCCATTTTGTCCTTGGACACCACACATGACTCTATGACTGTACCAGTGTGATCAGTGGAGGGTTGAGGCGCCCTGTAGACACATACAAATAGAATTATCTGGACACTGGGACCTAAACTATTGCTGAGCCCACTTGTGGGCATGTTCCGGTGTTTTGATCCAGAATCGACAGAATAAGCCCAGCCACCAGGGCTTTGTGTGTTAACAAACTTGCCCTTCCCGCAGCTTTCTCCAAACAATACTAAAAGGGCCTCTTCTCTGTTCCTCCCTGCTCTCCAATGCACTGTGCTTCTGCCTCATTCACTTTCATTCAGCAAGTACATGCTTTCACAATACAAGAACGACTTTATTTAGCCTAGTTGTGAGTTAAACACTCCTAAGAAAAGAGAATATCCCAATTACAGGCTCTGGCATTGGTGTCAGAGCAAGGAGGGCTTCATGCATCAGTACATTTGACATTCAGCGCTCGTAGCCACATACGAGCACATGCTCCACAGCCTATGGACCCGCAGACAACCAGGCCCAAGGACACAATGAGAAAATGTAGGCCTGAACCCAACCCAAATTGTTTGAGAAATGGCAAATAATGTGAACTCTTATTAAGACACCTTATTGTTGGGTTTCAACAAAATCTTGGTCTACACTTTCTGAAAAGGGCAAATACATAAATAAACATAAAACAAATAACATAAACTAAGTTGAAAGCTTTAATTAGAATCAATAGAATGATGTATGATGACTTCAACACCCTTCATTAAATTCTTGGACCAACATCTATCCCTTTTTATAGTGACAGGCTCAGACAATACCTCCTATATGCAGTATGTGCTTTCTCCTCCTCCTATATCTCCTCCTCCTTTGTCTTCATCCCCGTAAGGCACCGGGCGTTGATAGTTCTCACAAACTGTCCGATCTTCCGTGGAAACTCAGTCACTCTCTCGCGCAAGAAGCAACCTGTTATCAACGAGCTGGTCCCACTGGCCGCCTGCCAAAAGAAACGTGCTGAGGCGAACACTAATCCACTTTAAATTACAACCATACCGAAAAGCCGGCGACCACAGCCAAATATTGATACGCGGTCATTAGTCAATTATAGTAGCTGGGTTTGGAGGGGAGTGTGTCGGCTGGTGATCACAGGCGGGCGGTGGTGGTGGGGCAGGGGTCGTCTGATGAGAGAAAGTAACAAAGAATAGATTTGTTATGTGTGTCCAAAGCTAATTTATGAATGAAGACATACGGTGCAGTCCAGCTTTATTCCTTTTTTTTAAACGACTAAAACAGTTTCCAAAAGTCAGCGCAAACAATGAATAAAAGCGAGAATAAATACATTGTTTAGCTTCACTCGTCATCATGAACCTCTTTCTCCAGTTCAGCTTTACCCAAATCTAAAAGGTTACAGCCTATAGGCCAGTGTAACACCTCATTTGAAAGAGATGACCTACATAAACTGGAAAGATCTTGTTCCTCGCGTTGTTGCTGCGTTGTTTTTGTTGACATTTTATTTCAGTGCTTTTTTTGTGTGTTTCGTCACATTTTTGTCACTTTTTCGTCACATTTTTGTCACTTTTTCATCAGTTTTTTGTCACTTTTTCATCACATTATTGTCACATTTTCGTAAATTTTGGCAAATTTTTGTGACATTTTTGCCACTTTTTCCGTTAAAATTTTTGTCACTTTTTTATCACATTATTTTCACTTTTTCATCACATTATTTTACTTTTTCATCACATTATTTTCATCATTATTTTCACTTTTTCATCACATTATTTTCACTTTTTCATCACATATTTTATTTTCATCACATTATTTTACTTTTCATCACATTATTTTCACTTTTTCATCACATTATTTTTACTTTTTCATCACATTATTTTCACTTTTCATCACATTATTTTCACTTTTTCATCACATTATTTTCACTTTTTCATCACATTATTTTCACTTTTTCATCACATTATTGTCACTTTTTCATCACATTATTGTCACTTTTTCATCACATTATTTCACTTTTTCATCACATTATTGTCACTTTTTCATCACATTATTTTCACTTTTTCATCACATTATTGTCACTTTTTCATCACATTATTGTCACTTTTTCATCACATTATTGTCACTTTTTCATCACATTATTGTCACTTTTTCATCACATTATTGTCACTTTTTCATCACATTTTTGTCACTTTTCATCACATTATTTTCACTTTTCATCACTTTTTTGTCACTTTTCTGTTACTCTTTTGTGGCCTTTTTTGTTGCATTTTTCTATGCTTTTTTGTTGCGTTATTGTCACTTTTCATCCTTGTTTTCATCTTGTTTTTTGTCACTATTTTGACACTTTTTTCAAGAAGCTTTTAGACATGGGTAAAGCCGAACTGGAGAAAATGTGCTCAGTTCAGGTGGGGGTTAAGAGGTTAAAATCATAAACAAAACAAAATCTAGTAAAAGTACATAAAATAACAATGATTATAGTAAATAAAAAAATTAAAATCAGAGCAACAGGCAACTCAGACGGAGATTATCTTTCCAACAGTGAAAGTGATGCTGACGATGTATAAGTTTCACATACGCAAATGAGATAAAACTTCCTGCTTGGTTCTCCTGACCAAACCTATAGCTCACTGTGGTCACCAGGTGGCTCCAGCAGTGGCATTGATGGATGAGACAAATGCAGGGGATACATTTCCCTTCATGGACAATAAAGAGAGAGAATAAAGAGCATCTTATCCTAAGCGTACAAGCCTCTATACTAGTCAGTCAAACGTGTTTTTTTAAATGTAATGCTGTTCCAAAAAAGAGAGGGCTGTGACGGGAAAGAACGGCCTCCAATGTAAATGTAACACACGGAAACAGTTTCAAGAGGACAAATTCCTTTAGGCTTACGATAAATTGTACCTGTTTTCGCTGCGCAATGTTGAACATTTCCAAAAAATCTATTAAGAATGTAGAGAGTTCAGCAGTTCAAGACAAAGCACGTGTAAAATAATGTACAGTTTTCAGAGCAATAATAGTATCAAAAACAATATAAAATACCTGAAACTCTATGGTGTTTAGTTTATGTCTTTCTCTCAGCCTGTCACCTGTATAGGCTAATGATGATGGCGTTTCAGTGCAGTATAGCGCTCTCACTTTCGCAGCGAGATCCTGAGTTCAATCCCGTGTCAGGTGTGGCCTTTTTTGTGTGGAGTTTGCATCATTTCTCTCTGGCTTCCACTGAAAACATATGCAATAGGGTCTCTCTGGAGCCACCTGAAAAAGCAAGACTTTCCTGGTTAACCTCTTGCCGCCCGCCTTAACCGAGTGCATTCTCACCAGCTCGGCTTTACCCAAATCTAAAAGCTTCTCAACTGGAGCTTACATACAACGCCTCATTTGAATGCTAGGACATAACTGATCTTTTCCCTTGCATTGTCGCCGTGTTTGTCGTCACTTTTTTCCCACATTTTTTTTCCATCTCACTTTTTCCACTTTTTTGTTGCTTGTTTTCGTCACATTTCTGTCACTTTGTTGCCAGACTTACATCGCTTTTTTTGGTCACTTTTCTGTTGCGCTCTTGTGGCTTTTTTGGGGCTTGTTTTGGTCACTTGTTGACGTTTTCTTGTTGTGCTTGCACCCTCGTTTTCTTCTTGTTTTTTTTTGTCGCTATTTTGACTAAAGCAACAAACCCCTGATGATAAAGCGACACGTTAGCAACAAAAGAGTGACAAAAAGTGACGAAAAAGTGTCAAAAACTGATCAAAAAAGCGACGAAAGAGTGTCAAAAAAGTGTTGATAAAACGTCAATAAAGCTTCGATAAAGTGTCAAAAGAGCGACAAATAAGTGTCGATAAAGTGTCGGTACAGTAACAAAAAAGCAACAAAAAAGCGCAGAAAGAGCGCAGAAAGAGCGACGAAAGAGCGACAAATAAGTGTCGATAAAGTGTCGGTACAGTAACAAAAAAGCGCAGAAAGAGCGACAAAAACGCTTAAAAAAGGTGACAGAAACGCGGCGTCAATGCATCAAAAAAAGTTAGGGTCACTTTTCAAGGCCTTAGCTTTCAAATGAGGCATTTGCGCTCCAGTCGAGAAGCTTTTAGATTTGGGAAAGGCCAACTGAAGATAACGCGCTCGATTCAGATGGGGGTTCGGAGGTGAAATAAATGAATCTGATGGATATTGTTTCTCATGGGTGAGGGCGATTGTGACCACGCACTCCCACCATTTCTATACATTGCAAATACAAACTTCACATTTGGTTTAAAGTCAAATTTATATAGACAGATGCAAAAAAACAAAAAACAACCATATTACATTTGCTGTAGAATACAATACCTTTTCTGCCTCATTCCACTCTGACACACATTACCTCCCTTTTCTACATGTTGTTCATGCCCAAGCTGAGGAGACAGTCACACATCATTAATCACTGTTTGTTTAACATTAATTGCAGTTTGAGATCACAATCAGAATTACCTTGTTGTTATTGTTTTGCCTATTGTTGTACTAAATGATGTCGGTCGAACATCTACGACCCTGATAATGGCATCAGATGAGATATATGAGACAATACCCTTTATAAAAGACATTCATGCATTTTGTGTTCAGTCTGACTCACTTAAGGCCCAGGGAGCAGAGCATGCCATTCCCGTATATACCCAAAAGCATCAGCAGCACCCCCCCTAGTGGCACACACGGAGTCAGCCCTCAACCTCTCCGCACTTTCCCCCTTAAAAAAAAAGAAAAAGAAAAAAAGTCATTACTACAAACTGTATCAAAGAAAATATCATCCTGCGTCTCCATTATACCCAATTACAATTAACTTTTATTACATTTCTGATGATGGAAACCGCTGTAATGGCTCCCCTTTACCTGGCTTTATTTGGTAAATTGATACAAAAAAAAGCACTCCTCTTCAATTGTAATTAGCAGAGAAAGATGGATAGAAAATCTGGAGGAATCTAATCATTCTATTAGGGCCGTAGCGTTGGAGGCTAAGTGAAACTACATCAATGGCGTGACACGGATGATACCATTAATTTCCTCTGGGTTAGTAATTTGATAAGGCATCAAATTGGAGAGATTGCATTGCAAAAGGGCATCATCACGAGGAGAGCCAATTTAGACGCGGCGCAAACGCGAAGCGACTGAAGATGAGAGACTACAAAGAGAGACGACGAGTGCATTATACAATCATTTGCTTTCTTGAAATTTTAATTGATCATATTGCGCACAGTACATGCCGTGTGTTTTTATTTCTCCTTCCTTTCTTTATAAATGGCTGAGCTATACAGAGCTTCACGCAGAGAGCTTTGTCTGATGTCGCCCTGTCACTTGCATGCAAACACTGGTCATTCTAAATCGTCCTATTGTATACATGTGCAAAACTGCAAAATAATCCTGACTTTTTATGGACAGCAATGCAGTTGGCCTCATGATGATCTTACATTAAATTCAACAATGATTCAAATTGCACACATTTCATGGTACACCATACACCACAAGGAAAGACTCCGCACACCCGGAAGGCGACAGGTGCGTAGAAGAACTTATGTTAAAAAAGAAGGAAAAAAAAGAAAAAAGCTCCTGCACACTGTCTCACTCTTGTAAAGTTTATTGCTTCAAATCCGCGTTTCAAATTCCAGGTTTATCTTGTGGATGTATAACATACACAAATAATGTTCAAGAGGGATTTTGGATCAACTAGTTTTTTGCAGGGGATTGTAAGCAATTAAATAGTTATCAACAAAGCTTACAAGGAAAAGCTTTAAGTATGAGACTGACATTTTGGAGACTGTAGGTGAGAAAGAAAAAGGGACGTGAGGTAACTGCTTTTACTACACTGTAAAATGTAAAATTTGTTTCAACTCAAAAAACTCATTCCAAGGGCTGCCAAGAAATTTTATGTGTAACCAATAACCATTTTACAATCTAGTCGATTTGAAATTGAGATTCACCTCTTTCGTTCAATTGTATTCTTAGGTTGACATAACTGTTTCCAGTTGTCTGAAGTGAAAAACTTAGTTACAAACTATCAGTTTGTAACTAAGTTTTTCACTTCAGACAACTGGAAACAGTTATGTCAACCTAAGAATACAATTGAACGAAAGAGGTGAATCTCACATTTCAAATCGACTAGATTGTAAAATGGTTATTGGTTACACATACAATTTCTTGGCAGCCCTTGGAATGAGTTTTTGAGTTGAAACAATTTTACATTTTACAGTGTACAGTCTTGCCTTTGAACATGAAGAAACACGGCACATGTTTTTTTTTTTTCTTTTTTTGGCGTCTAGAGCTTTTTGTGTGAAATACTGTAGAAGCAATCACTGTAATCATTTCATTATTTGTTTTAATCTCTTAACCCCCACCTGAACCGAGCACGTTTACTCCAGTTTGGCTTTCCCCAAATCTAAAAGCTTCTTGAAAAAGAAAAAAGTGTCAAAAAATTTGAGACGAAAACAAGAATAAAAATGCAACAAAAGGGAAACAATAAATGTGACAAAAAAGTGGGGAAAAGGTGACAAAAATGTGTGACGAGAACACATCAAATAAGCCACAAAAGAGCAAAAGCTTTTTGTCATTTTTTAAATTATTTTTTTAAGTCACGACAACACGGCAACGATGCAAGGAAAAAGATTAGCGTAGATGAGTTTATTAGGTCTTAGATTTGGGTAAAGTCGAACCGGAGAAAATGCACTTGGTTAAGGTGTAGGGTAAATTGCTGCACTTCCTTCTCCCTGTTTTTCAGCCACAGCCTTCTACATTTGCTTCCCAGCCCGTCACATCTCAATCCAAGGCTCATGTGCTCCATCTACAGCAGCAAAAACCACCATCCTCCTCATCCTCTCCATGTCCCTCTCTTCACAACCTCCCGCGTCCACATAACCAAACAAATCCTTTCACCACATGCTTCCAAACTCTAGGACCGGCTTGCTACGCTTTATTTAACCTACTCAACGTTGTTCTAACATTTACGCTTAACAATGGTTCTTAGGAGGGCAAATAATACAAGAAAAAAAAAAATAACCCAAATCTCCTCCTTGCAGACCACCAGTAAAGCGCAGACCACCTCCTAAATGCTTTCCATCGCGAGGTTCACAGAAGCACTTGAGCTGTAATACTTTAATTGCTCAGGGACTCAAAGTCTAATAAGGTTTCTAAATCGAGCTGCTTTATTTGTTTTCCTTTGACTCGCGGCGAGAGCGAAAAATGCAGCCACTTTAATTGTAGCGCCGTCATTAAGAGCGGTGGGTATTAAAACTTTCTTCCTCTACATACCCCCCCACCAAAAAAAAATAAATAAATGTTGCAATGTTTTTCTGTGTTTTCCCTCTCCCCTTCTCCGATTGCCAAAAAAACTGAATTATTTCCGTCAAGGCCAGCTTCACACAGGAAGTAATTGAGTTTAATGAAAGGAGTATAAAAAAAAAACACACACATACTCTTAGGTGGTACAAATGTTGCAATGCAGAGTTCATTTGGTGGTTTTTACAAGCTGCGTGTGATGTTGTTGGCGGTAATTTGGTCACAACCTCAGCACTGGGCTCATAATGCAGGCGCGTGACAAAGCAGGGCCTCTTAAAACTCATTCATTTTTATTACAAACTGGAGAATGGGGATTTCTTATGAGTAGCCGTCCGGTCCGATGCAGCTACACAATAAAAAAAAAAAAAAAAGACTCATATGCAACATTATACAGGTAATGTATGCAGATAAATAATATTGTCCAAGGTGTGGCCTACCAAGTAATACTGCGGTTAAAAATGACCCAACCTAAAGCAGGCACAGGGCAAGTCCAGGACATGAAGGGGTGGACATTGCGGGTGCATGCCTATGTTCCCCGGGTCCTATGTTCCCCGGGTGTGATTTTTTTTTTCCGTAGGTGAGTTGATACTTCAACCAGTCACAAGTCATGAGAGTGAAATGTCATACATATATCAATCAGCTTAACCTTGACCCTGCCCTAGCCACTAACCTTAAGGATAGTGGGCTGGTGCCTAATCTTAATCAATAGAAGTGGGGGAACATAGGTACCGGGGGAACATAGGTACCGGGGAACATAGGGCTGACCCCGGACATTGCTCACCGCCCTTGCTTCATTGAAGAAGAACTAAGTAACTTGTTTACCTTAATACATCCTTTTCGTAGTCCCTCTGGGGGTAAGACAAGTGTTAATGGGATGATTGGGGGGGGGGGGGGGGGGGGTCAATCATCTCTCCCTGGTTTCTCTGTCCAGAAAACCACCCTTACAAACTTCCCTGCCTCCCGGTCGGAGGCGCGATACACACTAACAGAATCACGAAGAAGAAGCTAACAGGCTAACGGGCAAAGCTAACTGTGGGCTAGCGCCACTTTAGCAGTGTTTACAGCCAAGTTTGAGTGAAAAAATATATATCTCCATTGTGCCATTGAGTTGTGGCACAATGTACATTATCCCTCTCTCCCTTTGTCTTTTCTGTCAGCGTAGTATTTCCTCTCACGGACAATTAATGAGTTTAAAAAAAAACGCAACATGCTACGACACCTGCAGTGGCGCTTTTGGCCTCTAGGGGCATGAGTTACTTAGTTCTGCTTTAAAGAGCGGGTCAATTTCCAGGACAATACAATCAGCAATAAAATATGGTAATTTTAGTCTGACTGTCTCACAACAAAAAGCCACAAATGTCACATAAATCGTAATTGGAGAAAAGAACCACGCTGGTTATCTTCGCATGATTTGGTGTCACTGAAATTTGTCACCTCGCATTCCTCATTTTTTGCACCTACGGTAACCCTGCAGGGACACACAGCTGTCAAGACAAAAGCAGCATGAGTAAACAGTGTTTATAATTAATAAACCTTGTCTTTGTTGTATTTCAGTATCAATAGCGAGCAAGGCAAACATGAACCTTGTGCAGCTGTACAGTTTTTGTCCGTTACAGCAGGGGTAGGCACGGTTTTATATGGATGGACAACTTTATTGTGATTGACACACACACACACACACACACACACACACACACAAACGCGCACTTAAAACTAAATGTCTTTGCACATAAGGGAATTTTTCACTCTTTTTAGTCGTTTTCTGGCGGACTATAAACATATTAATCACATGCCAACAAAGTCAAACCAAATTGTTCAGTAGAAGCGAAAAATGGCACTGGCTAACGTTAGCATATGTAGCATGAAGCTAATGCTAGTTCCTGGTTAGCATTGTCAGTTTTTTTTTTTAAGTATGTATGGGTCGTTGAACAACTTTGCTCTTTTCCATCTCTGTATCTTTATTCAGTAGAAAAATACATTCATAATTCAGCATTTGTAATAGTGGGGTGATAGAGTTCAGGATTGTGATGTCATATCGCTAAGCATCGTGGGATTTGCAGCAATAATAAACAAAACCTCTTAACCACCTGAACAGAGCACATTTTCTACAGTTTGGTTTTACCCGAATCCAAAAAGCTCTTGACGAAAAAAGCGATGAAAAATGACAAAAATGTGTGACAAAAAGCCACAAAAGAAAAACAAAAAAGTGACAAAACAGCGAGAAAAAAGTGACGAAGAAGTGGCAAAAATGTGATGAAAACCTAACCAAAAAGCTATGGAGACATTTTTTTCAAAAAGGTGATGACAATGCTGGGGAAAAGATCCATTTGGATGAGTGTTGTAGGTCTTAGCTTTCACATGAGGCGTTACACTGGCCTGTAGGCTGTGACCTTTTAGATTTGCGTTGAACTGGAGAAAATGTACACGTTAAAGGGACTACACGGAATTTAATAATGTTAAAATTATGTGTTTTCCTACATGTTCCAGTAATGTCCTAATGTGTAGAATGAGCCCAGACCTGTTCACCACAACTGCCTCTAAAATCCTGCACTGTCACTCAAAAAGGTGTTAATTCGGGTACGAAGTTCCGTCACGCACGAGCTTAATATAGAGAGACTGCAGTTACGCCTGAGACCTGAGGTGGCAGTAGTGAGTATATAAATGCCCAACTTGCATCCAGTCCCTTTAAGGCGTGAATTAAGAGGTTAAAAAGTAAAATACTGGAGTTATTGTTCACATCAGAACATGTGGACAGTTCAGTGGTTAGTGCTCGTGCTTCGCAGCTAGAAGGTCCGGGTTCAATTCCCACCTGGACGGGGCCTTTCCGTGTGGAGTTTGCATGTTTTCCCCGTGTCTGCGTAGGTGTCTTGCTCTGGTTTCCCCTACCATTAAAAAAAAACAAAAAAACTCTATTGGAGAAAGTTTAGTTCTTTCCTTTCTTTGTTCCCCCCTCTGGCTGCTTTGATAACTCCTGCCTGACAGGGCGGTTCAGGAGTCCTATCCGAGGATTTTTATTTAAATAATCAATGTCCCGCCAGCTGACTGTTGTCCACTTGAAGCCTGGCCGTGCTGCTTCACATCGGAAAACTGATCAAAATGAGTGACAAAACAGATATTTCACATCCTTTTGAGCGGAATAAATCAACTCTAACTTGTGATTCTCCAGTGTTTTCCGTCACCAGCAAATGAAGAGTAAATCATAAGCATTTGCCTTACAACAAATCAGCCCGTGTGTGCAAATCCGCCGCCGTATATTTGAGAAAGGTGGTCGATTGTGAGATCTGTGTTTTATTCATATTTTAATCAAACCCCGTCGTCTGCCGCTACTTTTAATTGAGTGTGCGTTACAGTAATTATCGCGTGTCTCTCAGTCACAGGTACACACTCGCACGTTTGACATGGGGAGGTTGGAGGGGGGTCTCCGCTCGTCCCCCGATGAGCCGCACAATGGCAATCACAACTCAATTAACACGTCTATATATACATACACGAGCACGCGCCCACACGCACAGCGGCAGGTACTGTAGCAAAGCGTTCTTTTCTTTTTGCTTTTGTTTCTGCTTTTTTTTTTTTTTTTTTTGCCAAAGTCGCTCTACTGATCTTGTGATTTTGACAACCACACCTGTTGGGAGGAGCTGTGAAATGAGACAGGAAGACTCCAAAGACACCAATCACTTGATACCAATTAGTTTTTGTCAAAGTTTAGAAAAAAACAAAAAAAACAAAACGAATTTCATTTGAGAAAAGTCTAGGCATTATGTGTCAAAGTAAGTCGTCTATAGAAAGACAACTTCTGTCTAATTGCTTGTATCTGCTCCTGATTGTGAATACTTTTGTTTGCACTAGTTTAAATATGGAAATTAGAGGTTTACAGATTTGGGAGTTGTACGTGTAGTGTTAACAAACTTGTAATGAGCAATATGAATAATATTAGAAAAAGTATGAGATCATGCCACACCAACTCTGACTTAGATTCATTTGCCTGCATGTCTGGTGTTTAAATGGTTTCACCCAATGGCACATTATGGACTCTTGGTCACTTCACAATGTTGACCTTCGTTGTGTAAGATGTTCTTAGTAAATGGTTTTGAGGTTAATCGTGGTTAAAGGAGCCACCTAATTTTCAATAAAGGCATGTTTTTCTCGCTTGAATGCAATGACAATTTGGACACAACTTGGCTAAACTAGGAAAAAGCAACATAGTAGCGTTATGGTCAGTGCTTATTAACCTGCAGAGCCAGATTGATATTACAGTGCCGATAACATTTGCACTGACATCAATCTGGGACCGTGAGTCATTCGCGGAGATGATTCAAGAACACAGCAAAATGTTTAGTTTTGATAAAAGTTATGTTAGGTAAAATGTGTGTTTGTGTGGCAGCATACAGTACCTCTTGTTTTTGTCATCGCCGCGTTGTTACTTAGTATCTTCTTTGCCAGAACCAATTTTGGTTCTGTCCAGTCGGTGAAGGCGGGAGCGGTTCAAGATGGATTCTCGTGTGTTTGTAAACTCACAAATATCGCGAGGATTGGGCTTGCTGGCAAGGTAAAGAGCTTATGCTCCAAAGCAACAAGGCAATCATGATTTACCTGTCTGTACAGTAGTTTTTGATTATCAGACAGATCAAAACAAGTACCACGCTCAATTCAATTCATTCATTCAATGAATTTTTCTAAATACCGCCAGGCCCAGATTATGATTAAATCAGGAATGATTTGGGTCTAAAAAATATCATAATTGGACAAAACTATATGTTTAAACTGGGTGGAAACCATGTCTAAACCATTTTTAATGAAGGTACTTGAGTCATCTTCTGTACTCAGTAGTTGAAGTCTCGAACGTTTCGCCTCTCATCCAAAAGGCTTCGTCAGCTGACTAAAGTCCCGTCTAAACCAGGAAGAAACTTGAAGGCATTAAAACATAAATTAAATGTCTAGATTGCACCCTGTGATCCAGTTAGATTCTCCGGACAAGATCATGATGGAGAAGACTTCAATGAGTTGACCTCACAAAGGTTTATCAGTGAGATGCTCAATATTGTACAGGAATACAATAAAACTAAACATGAGATAAAATTACATCAACAGCTTGAACTTCTGTGCCTCCCTGTGTAACAAACCACTATAGTCAGCATTTCTATTTCTCATGCATCCCATACATTTTATAATTTATAAACCACCTCTGAACCAATAACAACACAGTCACCTCAATTTGACTTGAACTTATGATACATGTCTCTATCCTGTAATGTCTCCGAGCTCGTCAACTCTTTCCAATCGTGAATAAAGCCGAGCCGTTGGAGCCTGAATCTGGCTGTGTTGTAACAAATGTCTCCGTGATGCATAAGTGATCAACCACAAACCACATTGTGCATTAATCTACATACGAAAGCCATCTTATCCAGTCGCTTTTTCATTCCTCCTTTTCTCCACTTGGCTTCATACTCTCTCCTTTTTGATCTACACCTATCACATGTCCAAATCCACCACGGACGCATTTCTACCACTGCCTCATCCCCTCCACCTCCTCGCTCCCCTCTCTCTCTCTCTCTCTCTCCATCCCCATCTCTCTGTCTTTCCATCTGAACTTGCCTTCCTTGATGAGTCCTAGCAGGGAATCACAGACATGGAAAAAAGGTAAGGGGCCTGACAGAGATTGATGTGCCTGCGCTCCCCCTGATTCGCTGATTAAACCCATCAATCAATATGCAGAGGAGGTGTCCAATGCAAATGGCTCCAATCAGGCGGAACGGAGCGGTATTGTCTGTGGCGAGTGCTAAAGTTAAGGGTGGAGGACAGCAGCGGTGCCCCGGTAGGACGGGCACTCGCTCAAAGGAGGAGGGGGACATAGGCAAAAGAATATTGTTTTAATTGATTATGCTGCGATACATGGTGATTTCAGTCATTACGTTATGATGGGGGAATTATACATGTTTGACACTGTTTTTTAAGTGACATACTGTACCTTGAGGATTTCATGACGTGCTCTATTACTATGGAGAGAGTCATATTAGGACAGTCATATCTCAGCTGGAGATGTTTCTTCACTGAGGCTGTAATAATAAAATTGGCTTGGATTCATTTGTATTGTGCTGCGCAAACTTGACAAGCTTCTTAAGTGCTACAATGAATATGTATTATTTATTCATTCACTTGTAATGCTTGGTGATAAGTAAGTAAGTAAGTGCTTTATTGTCATTGTACAAACGTACAGCAAAATAGTGTTCAGGTGTTAGTGCTGAGCCGCTGCGACTGAGCGGTGCTGCCATTGTGGGCCGACCTGACCCGGAGGTAGAGGAAACCGTTGCACCTGGAGGAAACCTGTCTGGCTGCCTTTAGTCTCCTCTGATCCTCTAAAACGGTGCACCGCCTCCTGGGTTTGTCCCTGTTTCAGAGCGTGGTGTCCTGCACTGGTCAGCTCCTCCACCTCCTCCTTCTTCTTCCTCCTGCGCAGCTCTCTCCGCTCCACAACAGTCTTTCACCATCTTCTGGGAAGAGCTTAGCAGTTAATAACGTCCATTAGCCAGGACAATAGAAGGCATGTGTGGCTTAGCTGTGAGCATAGACCGTTAAAAAGAATAGACAGCTCCTCCTCACTCCTCCTGTAGCGCCTCCTGTGACGCCTCCACGGTGCTGCAGGTGTGATAAAGCTTATTTTTTAAGCCTACTACCATAATTGAGATTTTTTTTGTTTCTACTCCATAAACCAGGGTTCTCCAACCAGAAGAACTGGAACTATGAGCTTTCCAGCCCTTTCCAAGTAGCTCCCCAAAGGTTTCTACTCTTCTACATATGCTCAGTGAGTGAGCTGAAGCATTTTCTTTTGTTCTTAACGTGTTGAACACAATTCGCAACATTTAGATAAATATAGTAAAGAATAGAGGGAAAATAGCGCCCTGCAATTTGTGTTACACAAAAGTAGCTCATGGAGGGAAAAGGTTGGAGACCCCTGATCTTAACACCTCTGCATCACGAGGTTTATGACTTCCCAAAAAACAACCAACTCTCTCATGCACTACATTCACACATGTGGCTCGTACTCAAACATGATTATGTACCAGTTGGAGCAGGAATTCAAACTGCCAACCTTTAGCAATAACCCAGAGGTCAAGGATCAAACCCGACATGCGTTGCCTAAAATGCGCCAATGTTTTCACTGACAAAAAGAAAGATGATCCATGATTCTGTTGCCCTTTTACATGTGTTTATCACAGTCTCTACGAGAATTGCTTGAAACGACTAAATTCGCACCTGGTTCAGCCCTTGTGTGAAGTTCAAAAACAGAATGTGACGCTCGCATCAAATGTGTCCTACTGTAAATCAACATGTAAGGCCCTTACACCTGATTACCATTAAGATTTTGCTTGTTTACGAACAATAAAAGTGGGAGCAAGTTAATTGTTACTTTTGGTCCAAACATGGATGAGTTTATAACCGACTTTCAAATGCATTGTGTAACGCAAACAACAACCGGCCTTCTGCTTTTTAATTACAGATGCCTGCTTTGTATTGCCGGACAGAACACATTTTTACTATTACAATAAGTAAACATATAAATAAAGCCAAGATGTTAAAGAGAACTTAAATTTGACATCCTACCTACAATACCTGAAATATTGGCCGTGCATTCTGTAAATTTATATTGAATACGGCTTCTTTATTTACCAGACACCCTGAAGGGACAAGGGGGACAGCTGAGTCTTTGTCGAAATGCAACTTTAATTGATACATTATGACAGCGGCACAATTTCAAAACCAAAAGTCACAATAGGCCCTCGCAGACGGCAGACTCCCCTTGCACTGTCCCCGTCAACATCACACGCACATCATATTTTCTCCATCTTCCTCCATCCAATCTAACGGTAATGGTACAGCGGGACTTGCGGCTAGATCTCCCCTCTGGGCCCCCGGCTACTCCCCGAAGTATCTCGCCCCGCTCTCACTTCAACCCTCATTTGAATACAAGTCGTGGTCATTACAACGGGGAGAGAGTATGTCCTGGTTGCCTGTCATTGAGACGGTTGGAGGGGTGGGGGGTGCGATTGGTCTGGAGAGGCTCGTGAAAGTGACACACGTTTCGGGGGGGAATGGAGGCGGCCGTACCCAGGGGTCACTTCTGCCTCTCCGCCGTAGCCATTCCCCTATGCCAAAACACAATCAGCGGCGAGCGTTTATTCCCGTCCACTTCCCCTTCATTATTTATGACTTTTTTTTTTTCCCTCCTTCCCCTCGTTTCATCCCATTTCTATTATTCGGCGCCCAACCTCTCATGGCGTCGCCCCGGTCATTTGTTTCCGTAAATGACACAGCTTATGGACTTATTCCTCCTCGCGTGTTCCTGTTCATGTGAGGGAATGACACCGTGACACTTTCTTTCCCACCCTCCTCCTCCCTTCGTCGCCCTTCTTTCTGTCTTCCATGACACCCACCTCCTCCCATCGCAAGTGGGGGTGAGGGTGGGTAAAAAAAAAGAGGGAGAGAGACAACGCGCGCCCCCCCCCCCCAAAATGGCTGCCTTTGGTGCCAGGGGACCACAGGCTGCTCTCCCATCTCCCATAATCACCGGGGCGATGCTCGGATGCCTCCCCCATTTGCATAATGCCATCCTGACACTTTCACTTCCGCCATCCATCACCGGCGGCGTGAGTCCCGCGGCCTGCTCCGTCGCTCCGTCTCCCCCTGATTGCGTCCTGTGTTTATCTGCCCAAGCACAAAAGATTGATTCCCCGCTGTCTCTCGGCCTTATGTTCAGCAGATAGGGATTTTCGCCGAATGATGAAGCACCCAGTCAGCTAATGATAAACAGAAAACACATATTCAAAAGGACGGTCTCTTCTCGCGCGTCTCTCTGTGTCCCCCCCCCCCCCCACACACACACGCACACACGCACACACGCACCCCCACATGCACGCACACACGTTTCCTCACTGCGTACGCGTGCACGCTGCCTCCTCTCTGTGCCGTGTGCGGGAGGGATGTCAGGTTAAGGAAGTGAACACACTCTGCAGGGAGTTCAATTTGAAACGCAATTGTTTTGCTGTCAGTCCTTTTACATTTTTTCTGTTGATTTGCTCCAGGGGTAAAAAAAAAAAAAAGAAAAAAAGGAAAAAAAAAAGAAAAAAGGAAAAAAAAAAAGGAGGACCGTGAGGGAAAGGGAGATAGCAATTAAAATAAAACTGTCGTCTTGATGGGTGCTCTTGTTCTGCGCGCGCTCCGCGGCAAAGCGGGCGGATCTGACAGAGCGTGCGCTTTAAGAACACATCCTGGCTGAGAGATAAAAGCGAGTGCAGCCCAGTGGCTTTTAACGAGAGATTGGTACAAGTGCTACTCTGGCTGCTGGACTCCTTCCCCCCCCCCCACCCCACGCGCACCGGCGTTATTCGTGTAATTACTAAGCATGATGTCGCATTTAACCTCTGAGTGACATTTTGCTACACGAGCCACGGCGCTTGCTTACACCCATTATATCAGCAAATAAACAGCGTCAACACGGCCGCCTTTTAATAAAGCACGGTTTTAAACGGTCCTCGCGAAAAGCCGTTATGGGCGACATTGTTGTGTTTCCCCGACAATGCGACACCACGCCAGGCAAGGCAAAGGCAAAGGCAAAGGCAAAGGCAAAGGCAAAGGCAAAGGCAAAGGCAAAGGCAGGGGCGAGGCGTCTGAGCCAACTGCACTAAGTCTGCAAAGTTTCTCTCCACGATAACAAAATACTATTAGCTGCTGTCACGTACAGGAGAAGAAAGATTATTTTATTTATTGAAATGAGATTGAAATGATAAATCTCTCTCCCCATGATAAAACACTGGGACTCATAAGCCTAGTGTGGGGGGATAGGGATTAGAAAAAAAAAAAAAAGGAAGAAAAAAAAAGATGGAGGCGAGAGTCAGGGAAGTGGCGAGGAGGAGCGGGTGGAGCGGGCGAGAGTGAGAGGGGAAGAAATTCATAATGCATAATAAAACAAAAGGTGTCGTGGGAAACATCACTGATATTAAAATCAGAGGCAGACAGATCTATATGAAAAATGCAGATTTGAAAATGTAAATAACCATGGCCCTAGGGGGGAGGGGGAGTGATTCAAAGATAGGATGACAACATGAAGAGAAAGGCATTTATATGGGGGGCTTTGATGTTGCGCACATCCAAATTTATGCCGCTGACGACCAAATAATGCCACTGAAGGGGATTTTTACACAGTGCACTGGCGGCCCCGCTCCGCACCGTGATGATATAAAACGCATTATGCTCCACATTATCTCAGTGTGAGAATGCCTGGTAATGAGATGATTCACATTCAAGAGGGATACTTAAGATTGCATTTCCGACCGTCCCAAAACAACAACATGTTATCGGTGCATTAAAAGCCACTGTTCGACGAGACAAAAGCACTTGATCCAAAAAATACTTTGAGGACGGCTATACTGCGCGTGCCGAGCCTTGGCTTTCCGTTGGTGACCCTCTGGAAAGGTTGTGTTCATGATCTAGAATTAGGTGGGGTCAACATTTCTGAGAGAGAGGGTAGGAGCCTGGGTTGCTGCAGTTGGTCACGTCTAGGTTCAGCAACTTTGGGTGATGTGTCCAAAGAGTGAGATCAGCTGACTACCTGGATTTCTTCCCTGATGGCGCGAGCATATTCCAAGATGACAATGCCAGAGATTATCAGGGCTCACACTGTGAAAAAGTCGTTTAGGGAGGATGAGATATTATTTCCCCATCCAGATCTTAACCCCAAAGAGAATCTTAGGATGTGCTGGAGAAGGCCTTGCTCAGTGGTCACACTCTCTCAACATCAATACAGGATCACTGAATCTTTTGACATTGCAGAAGCTTATCGTAACAAAGCCATAATGAAATGAATGTGTGGCATACACTACCTTTCAAAAGTTTGGGGTCACTTATTCTTGAAAGAAAAGCACTGCTTTTTTCAATGAGGATAACATTAAATTAATTAGAACTACAGTCTAGACCTGGGGAGGGCAAGTTTGCATCGTGGAGGGCCGATTTTAATTATTGCCAGAACACCAAGGGCCGAACCTCACCAGTGGTTCTCAAATGGTTTGGCTTCGGGACCCAACACTACCCTCGTATGACCAGCCGTGACCCAAATTAAAATGTAATTTGTCATATATCGTATTAAATATTTTTGTTGAACAAGCAGTAGATCTGCCTTTAAGACTGACATTAGGATCAAAACAACACAATAACATTAATTTTAACAGACTCTTTTAGTGATTCCATGCAGTTTCAGATGGAAAATATTGAACAAAAGTTCCCGATAGGCACGCGACCCACTGAAAATGGTTCCGTTACCCACTTTTGGGTCCCGACTCACCAGTTGAGAACCACTGTTTTACATTATATATGATCAAGTGGATATTTTTTAAAATACTGACACTATTTCTCACATTTTAGGGTACTTTAACAGGTATTTGATCTCTTATTTGCATAATTGCATAATAATATTTCTCAAAATCATCTTGGGGGCCAGAGGTTCTGTGCTGGAGGGCACGGTAGTACAGCGGTTAGCGCTCGTGCTTCACAGCTAGAAGGTCCGAGTTCGATTCCCACCAGGGACTAGGCCTTTCTGTGTGGAGTTTGCATGTTCTCCCCGTGTCTGCGTAGGTTTCCTCCGGGTACTCCGGTTTCCCCTACCACTAAAAACATGTACAATAGGTCAGGATGAATGAGAGTCATCAGAGTCACCAGAGACTTCCTGGTGTTACCAAACGGTCTCCCATCCAAGTACTGACCAGGCCCTTCCCTGCTTAGCTTCCAAGGTCTGGGCATTGGGCATAGCGAAGGCGGTATGACCACATTATGCTAGCACTGCTGAAAAAAATGGTGCTGTTTAGAGAAGCTATGACCCCAAACTTTGGAACGGTTGTGTCATTGTTACAGAAATTCCACAATTGTTGCACTATTAAAGGAACAGGCTCCGTTTTTCCATACTGAGATATGTTCTTACCTGAGCTTAGACGAGTTGATACGTACCTGTCTGGTCTTTGTGCGTGCTCTCAGTCACACAAAACGACCAAAGATGTTGTTAGCATTTGGCCTCTCCAGCATATTCCTATAGCTCCAAACGGGGGTGAAGTTGGAAGCGACCACTCTCTTCCACAAAGACCAGACAGGTACGTATCAACTCGTCTAAGCTCAGGTAAGAACATATCTCAGTATGGAAAAACGGTGGCCTGTTCCTTTAAGCATCTGATCACGTTACGTCAGCCAGAGGAAGCCACTCATTCTGGGAAAAACAAAGTCGGAGATTCCTACTTTTGTCTATTTGTCGGAACATGTTTCTTTCAATTTTATGTACTCCAAATCTTTAACCAGAATGTATTTTTTTTAAGTTCAAACTGTCAGTCAAAATCCAGACCTCTATTTGACATGAATTTCCCTCCAGTAAAGAAACTTATCATCGAAAAGAGCCGACCATCGGGTGCCAAAACCATTGACAGGAGAAGGTGCTTTGCGATTGTATATTTCCGTGCCCGGACAAAATTAGCTCCTCCTGTGCTCCCTCTCCTCCTGTGATATTGTTGCGCGCGTGACAGACGGTTAGTAGGAGTGTGTGAAAACTATACTAGGACTCCATGCCGGTTATTGAACATCTTTAGCGCGTTGGAAGCCGCCGTGCCCTCTCCCCGTCGAAGAGCGAGTGGGAGTTTGGGGCCACATACATCCGGCTCGCGCAACTTAAGCCCTGCTGCCTTGTTTTTTTTTTTTTTTTTTAGATAAGTCGGTCATTAGGGAATTCTCTCTCAGCTATGATTTTGAATAGATCATTATTCTGGCAGCCTCACCGCGTCTCGCTCGTCATCATTTTTCTTTGTGTGCTGCTTGCTTTACTTGTTTCGTTGTTTTAAAAGCAGATGAAAGCTGAGGGTGATAAAAAGTAAAGGCCTCAAAAAACTCTACTTTAACGGACACTCAAACAATAAATGCATGGGGGGGGAAAAAAAGATTTATTGGTGATGTGAAGGGACACTATGATGTTCAGTGAAATCTGTCCACTTTGACCCATTCGTCGATGCAGCAGTCTGTCAGGAGCAGTGGGCGGCCTTAGCTTATCGCCAGATCTTGAGCTGTCAGTTTATGGCCAAGGCAACCCACCGCGGCGTGATTTGAATCCGTAAGACGACCTGACGTGTTGAAATATCGAGCTATGCGACTGTTGCACTGACTTGCAGAAGCGGCGCAGGGTCATCCGGGTGCACATCGGCAGCGCAGTCTTTGACACCCGGGGGTCGTAAATCTCCATCAACGCTTTCAGATGTGTTTAATACTCGGGCAGAAAAGGAGGCTGAGCGGCCGGACGCTTTTGCTTGCACAGGGGATTTGGTTTTTGGGTTGTGCGTCAGTGCTATGTATTTACTATCGAGAACGTGGCCATATGCAGCGCAGACGGGGCCACCTCCCAGCGTGAGCCGGACGACCCCAGCACGCAGTGTCCTTGTGCGGCCTCAACCGACTGTCACGTGTGTGGTGGTCTTTGATATAGCACAGTGATAGCAGGGTAACAGGACAACAGTGTAATGACATTGTGATTAGGAAAATGACATGTAAACAGGACATACACCTATATCTGTCATGGTAATATGACCTTACCATAACCATAACTCTGCAGAAAGACTTACAAGGAAATATGATTGGTATAAAAGCAAACAAGGCAGCAACATGATCACTTACATTTCTTTAAAGGGGGGGTATTATGTTTTTTTCTTTTTCAAGCTTTATGTTATTATGTCATTCCCTCATTAAACACATGCCTGGAGTGTTGCCTTGGCTCATTCACATATTTTTGAGTAATCAGTAAAAACTTAGACGGCAGCCATTTTAGGTGTAGCTATGCCTCAGTCCTCCTAGGAACGCCCCCACCTCCTGGAGACGCCTCTGGACCTTTTGTCACCAGCCAAGCCACCAACCACTGCTCCTCAGCTCAGCAGAGCCCCCTCCCCGCACAGTAGTGTTGTTTAGATGCCACAGCAGTGTGCTGAAGGGGGCGTGTCGGAAAGCTTCTTAAAGAGACAGAGGCCTATTTCAAGACGTTCAGTACAGCCATTTTGAGAGAGCAATTTTATTCAAGGGAGTTATTTTAATTTACTGCACATACAGACCAACAGAAGGTTACGTCATCATTGTAGTATGCTATAGACTGGTGCTATGTGATTGAAAAAAGCATAATACCCCCTCTTTAACAGACATTTGTAAAACTTTGGTTCATTATGAATCCATAATTAGTTCACAATTAACTGGTGTTTGTAAAGGTTTGACTTTAAAGCCACACCGCGTAGAATTTTACCCAATAAATACAATTTATTTATGACAGATATTTTCATTGTTGAAAAATACCTCATAAATGTACAAATAAACTTGTGCTTTTGCTGTAAGTGGCTCACCTCTCCTAAGACATGTAACTTAACTGGAAGTGATACGTCTCGAGCTTGTCTCCATGGAGAGGTCGACTAAAGTCAGCAGAATTTGAGATTTAAATAGGTTAGGTTCTCATCCAAATCCATTCTTTGACTACTACTGGCGTATTCTTTAACTATATAGAGAGAAGATGGAGACTCGTTCTATTAAAATCAAAATCATTATTTTATTCCCTGAATTTACAATCTAAACACAGAGCGCTACATCTTGACATGTTGACCAGCCGACCAGGAGGGGAGAGAGGGGGAGGAGGCCCGTGGATTGGCCTTTTATAAAAACAGGAAGTAGGCGTCTCCTTGTGGAAGAACCAAGCCCCCCAGTGGATATCAGAATAAAGACAACAACGATACAGCAAAATGTCAGCCCAATGCAAATCAACCGTAAGGCACAGATCACATCAACACAGTTTCATATAAAATCATTAAAGTCTGATAAAAACATATATAGAAATATTCAATACTACCCACTGCAGAAATGGCATAATACTGTGTCGCGCGGGTCATTAGGAGCATGCTTTAATGGCAACAGTAAAGTCCAAAATGTCACGCAGTGTGCCTTTAAGTTACATGTTTGCAAATACCAAATCTTGAAAAACGAAAAATGCTGTACAAATATGCCTGCTCATTAGTGACTACAAGTGGCACACAACTTTAAAAAAATACGTATCATTAAGTGTTTGCTTGTGCGTCTGCAACGACTGCTCTGTCAGTCCAACTGCAGCCACTTCATAAGTACCATACTAATAATGCTGCGACCACATATCACTGCTAAAAAGTCTCGTGTTCAATACCTAGACTATGTTCGGATGTTTTACTATCAACCTTAAACATCCACAGAACTTGCTCTCAAAGCACTGGATGATGGGTCAAATGCAGATGATGTACTGTCGAGGACAAATGATCAAATGATCCTTATCCTTATATTGTCTTTCAAATTGCTTCAGCAAAGTCAAGCTTGAGGATTTTATTCTTTCTCAGGGAAGAAACACACAAGTACAGGAGATACAAGATGTAAGTACAATATTTTGGTAAAAGGAAAAGGTCCAAGCTTTCATCTGGGATTTAAAGAGTCACAGATTCAAGCCCATGTAGTTTTCCTGTTTTGTCCCCTGGGTTAACACACTTCTCCCACAGTGCGGTTACATGGCATACAGATCACCACAAGACTGGCTTTCTGTGGCGATGAAAAGAAAACTGGTTAGAAATGAAAGGAACGCATAAATGCAAGATGCAGCCAGTGCTGAAGTCGAAAGAGACTTTTGCCAGGTAAACATGGCGCCTTCAGCATTTCCACATGCTTTGCTAAGGTCAGCGCTGGTCCCTTAAAGAGCGCGGCACGGATCTCCACAGCTGCTTCTACTAAAGACCCAGGGTTCCACCGTCTTCTCCCCTTCCCCTCCGTCCTGCCCGGCCCTTAGCTTTCTGTTCTCTTGCCAGGACTGTAATCAAGCCTCCAGCTTTGTGGCCAGCGCAGACCCCCCCCCTCCGCCCCTCTCGACCTCAAAAAAAAAAAAAAAAGCCACCAACAGACTAAACTATGAGAGAAATGAAGATCGCAGACAGAAGGGAGGCGGGGTGCGAGAGATAGTCATTATAAAAGCCGTGCCCTGTGTGCCGAGGGAACACAAGAGTAATGTTTTAAATATAGGGATCGGTGCCGTTTGTTTGGGGAAACATTAGTGCCGAAAAAAGGCCTGGCACCGATCGCGATGGCAGAGGAGAAGGAGAGAGGCGAAAGGAGAACTAATCAAAAACACGTGCACCTCAGATTCCACTCGTGGGCCCGTCTGATTAAACCTCTGTCAGGACATTTTGTTAGTAGCAATGATGTCCTGATTAGGGCAGTGTACACAGTCAACTGCTCTTTGATACTCAGAGATATAGGTTTCTATACTGTAGTCCGTGTTTATGATGAAAGGCACAATGCCAGGAGGCCCAACAGATGTCTTTTTTTTTTTAGGGCTTGCCATGTCACTGCTACATCTTACTCATTGACCTAACTGAAAACAATGATCACAGTCAAATTCGTGTTTTCTATTTGGTGTGTCAGTGAGAATACGAGCGGTCCCACAGTGGGGATTGTGAAAGCAGAAGTGGATAAGGAAGCAACAAGTGGCAAAAAAAAAAATATAGTGAAGGAAACTATCCTAAACTATCCAAGATACGTTCCTATGTGTTAAACCCAGGCTTGATTTACTGAACGTTTACACATGTGCAAAATAGCGTGCAAAAGCAGGTGCAGTCTCTTCAATGATTAAAGGCCACACAGCAAACTCATTATATATAGCATATCGGAGCCGCTAATACTATAAACAGTTACAAATGATTAATCAGGTGCAACACGCTAACATAATACGTGCTCATTATTTGCAATTAAGCACCTGGTTTAGTAAATCAGGCTGTACTACAATGTACAAGAAAAAAATGAAATACAATCAAGAGCAACAGGATTATCTACTGTATAAACACTGGTGCAATGCAGAGCGGCAAATAAAATGAATGAGTGAATTACAATAAAAATTTAATGTATGGCATAGTAGACATGTACAATAGGTTTATCCTCCGGCCGGGTGATTCTGACCATTAGCCTGGCTCCACATCCTAACTTAAAGGGGCATTATGCAACTTTTTATATGAAACAAAAGTTGATATTTGTGTGTATTTGACTATGTAGTGGCCCAGTGGGTGTATGAGTGGTCAGCATGGCACCTTTACTTTCTAGGATGCTCCAGGATCAATTGTTTGGAAGGTTTTCTCTGGTGACAGACCCTCCCACTAGAAAACCTACAAAACAATTGATCCGGCAGCGTTGTAGAGACCACCGTGATTAAAAGTAAAGGCGCCATGCAAACCACTCCTACAGCCGCTGGGTCACTACAAGGTCAAGCACGCAAAATATACACTTTTTTTTTCTTGCATAAAAAGTTGCATAATGCACCTTTAAAGGGGGGTATTATGCTTTTTTCAATCACATAGCACCAGTCTATAGCATACTACAATGATGACATAACCTTCTGTTGGTCTGTATATGCAGTAAATTAAAATAACTGCCTTGAATAAAATTGCTCTCTCAAAATGGCTGTACTGAACGTCTTGAAATAGGCCTCTGTCTCTTTAAGAAGCTTTCCGACACGCCCCTTCAGCACACTGCTGTGGCATTTAAACAACAACACTATGCGGGGAGGGGGCTCTGCTGAGCTGAGGAGCAGTGGTTGGTGGCTTGGCTGGTGACAAAAGGTCCAGAGGCGTCTCCAGGAGGTGGGGGCGTTCCTAGGAGGACTGAGGCATAGCTACACCTAAAATGGCTGCCGTCTAAGTTTTTACTGATTACTCAAAAATATGTGAATGAGCCAAGGCAACACTCCAGGCATGTGTTTAATGAGGGAATGACATAATAACATGATATAAAGCTTGAAAAAGTCGATTTTACATAATACCCCCCCTTTAACTGAACTGTATTTACCTGAATATGAGCAGCTACATATCAAAATGACAGTTGTTATAATTACAATACTGCACTATGTGTGTACAGTATGGCACAGCAGAGGTTACAAAAAGTAGTTTGAAAAGGACACAGTCACACAGTGTTGCTCTTTTCCCCCTTACTATGGTTTTCTTCGACATTCACTTCACTTGTTTCTCTTTTTTGTTTTGTTTTCTGTAATCTCCACTCCCTCCACTTTTTCTCTCTATCTTATGAGTGGGATTTGATTGAGATCCTTGTGTATTTTTCCCCCCGTATGCTCCTTCCCCGTCTCTCCCTTCCTCACTCTCGCTCTCTCTCTCCACAGTGTCATCTTGCATGGCTGGAGGCGCTGGTGTTCCCTGCGTGGTCATGTCCAAACACTCCCCACTGCTGCAGCGGCGAGGCTGAGTGACACGAGTGCAGGGGGAAGCCTATTATTCCGGACAGCCCTCCCGGTTTGCTCAGGGATGTGATGCTGTCAGTGCTGCCTGTCCCAAGGCCGAGTGCATGTTCGCTCTGTCAGGGCCGCGGAAAACAATAGTGAGGATCATTACACAGATATGTACGCCCATAATCCGCTATTTCCCTTTGCATGTGGACAGTCTCCTCACAAGCCACTGGAGGATGAACACGAGCTTTTAATATGGGCAAAGAGGGGTTGCATAAATCAAAACACTAGAAAGACTAATGTAGAAGTGTAGGGCAATACATTTAATGGTCATATACAATTTTGGCCACCGTGCATCTAATTATAATAGTGATGTGACGGCTCTTTAAGGTGAACGGTTCAAACTAGATCTCAGTTGTGAAAAGAGCCTGATCATTTTTCAGTCAACTTTACCCAGAACTCCCCCGCATGAACACAAGAATCAGCCCAACAATGGAGCAGGCGACGCAAGTGAAAGCTTTTTTTGCATTAAAGTCAAAACATATTGCACTAAAATCATTCGTCAGACAGTTGCAGCCAATTTTTATTAGCTGCGGCGCACGATTTCATTCACAAACATGTTTTTCAAAGCGTAAATATCAGGTCCCATTGTCACTTTAGATTATTCAAGTCTTTTATTGATCGTGTCTCATATATTGTGAATTATCTCGCCGGCGTTATTGCAATTTTATATTAAAAAGAGCGTACAAACTGCTCTTTAAAATGAACGCATCCCAAAGACAAGGCTCCCGGTAAAAGAGCCGTAAATCCCATCACCAAATTATAAAGTATTTTTAAAGAGCGAGAAGTGGTTGATCAAGGGGCTGGAGTTATTGTTAGCATTACCGTGTCTGCAATGCAAAACATGCTTGAAGACTTGGGGTGTTAGAAATGCTTTAGATAAGTAAGGAATGGGTTTTACACTTATTTTCCGGACAACAAGACGCTCCGGAGTATATAAGATAAAAAAACATATATAAGTGGATCTGGAGAACAAAACAACAGGCTGAATAGGCGTTCGGTATGCAACACAACACATTCATTGGGTAGCTAAATGAAGCATAAACAACAAACTAAACAGGTGTCTGGTATGTTAACGTCACATAAACGGTTCAGATAACTATAGCATAAAGAACATACCAAACTTTCCATCTCACTCCAAATCTGAAAAATCCATTGAAATCTTCATTCTCGGTGTCATTTCTGAACAATCGCCTTGGCAACTACCTGGGCACGGCGGCATTGACAAGCCTCTCCCGGCAGCACGTTTTTCAAGCTCTCTTTTGCAAACTCGTTCCTCTTGCTGTGGCCATTAGGCTTTTCACTTTTTGCGATTTGCTTTTTTGCTTTTCTTCATTGCGGTAAGAGTAACCTCCGCTTTCTCGCTCACTCCAAACTTTCTTTCTGCTGTTCGATTAGCCTGCAGTGCCCTCTAGCGGCATGGGGAAATATATATTTGAATTAAAAAAAAAACATATTAGCCACTCCGGAGTATAAGACGCACCACCTGCCAAACTATGAAAAAAAGTGCAGCTTATAGTCCGGAAAATACAGTATACAGTAATACTTTTACCATCAAGGGCCACATCTTGAAGTGAGCACAACATGGATGACCACAGATCAATAATGAAAGTCAAACATTCAACTGGGTGAATTTAAGAGGTTCAAAAACATTCCCCACACCTTTATTTAAGCTTGGGCCCTTAATGCCAGCTCTGTCTCACAACAAAATGTTAGTTTCTGAGGTTATAAGTGGGTAGAGTTATTAAAATTGTAGTAAAAGTGCCAATTCTACAAGTACACACACTTTGGGCATCCCAGATTGACTTTTACAGATAATAGATCAAATTGTGAAAAGCTATCATTTTGTTTTTTATATGTAATGCTTCCCCTAAAAGATTGCAGTAATCAGTCATTTAAATTGTTTTCTTTCTTTTGTGTACAGAATAGTTACATAGTCCCGTTTTTTGTGTGTTTTTTTTCCCGTCACAAAGCTTAGGCGAAAAGTAATTGCTGGTATGGGCATTTTTAAGTAAAGTTCAGTCCCTTCTTGAGAAGATCCCCTCTCAATATTTTTAGCCTCTAAATATTTGTTTGGCTTCTTAAACCGAATTTAAATAAAATAGGTTCACTTTATTTTCTAAAGACATTTGTAAAGGAAAATCCATGGCAGGAAATCCGCCCAAATCCTCTGAAAATCCAATAATATTTGCATAGAGCTTAAAACATGCAAAGTCCCCGCGTATGAATTGAGCTGGAAAGGAAAGCCCTGCTGGTTATGCATTAAAATGGATTGGGGAAAACGGGTTTGACTCCTACAGGTAAAAGCCCGCGAGTGACGGGACTGATTCTGCACTTTGAGGGAAACAAAAAGCCGCGGAGATGTCCCTTCAATGGGGTCCAAATGGTGCCAGTGCTGCCGGGCTAATCTGTTTGGCGACGCTTGGCACTCGGCGGTAACCCTCTCCGTTTCTCACAGCGGCTTTCATTTGTGTTCACGTGGCAACACTCTAAATAGCCTGGGATATTAAAGCCGAGGACAGGTCTGTTTATTATAGAAATTACCTTATGACTGTCAAAATGCAGACGTTTTGACCTGGTTAATATCACTGTCATTTCTGGACAAACAAACAGAGGCCTGCAGTTTTCTATCGGCACATGTGAATTTTTTGAAACTAAACTAAAAAAAATGGCTTTATTCAATCCCACTAGTGTGTGGAAAAGGAAACATCATACAAAATTGACATTCTTTTAACAATGTTTTCCTGCGTCAAAAACATCCCTGCAGTAGTAATTCACATCAGTCATGCAGTTCTGAGTAACACTTTTATTCACTTTCATATTCTTTCCTTTTTGCTGAAGCGCTCCAATGTGTAATTCCATCATAGCTGGAACACGAAACTGTTCTCCACATTTAAATCCACATTATCCGTCAGTGGATCAAAATGTATTCATCATGGTGCTATCGCATGCCGTTAAAAGTGAAACCTTGAATTCACTACTGTTTTGTCATTACCACAACTGCCTGTAGAGTCTGACCAGCCCAGCCTCTCACTCCTTACTGTCCATACCAAAGGTATTTTTAAGCCTCATTTATGTGTGTTCACTTCAAGTCACAAGAGATTTGTGGACCGAATTACAAACACAAATGAAAATGTTTAACTTTTACTAACCTGGCATGAATCAAATTGATATTACATTGCCAATAATATAAAGCCTGTATTCTATGTTTTATGTTTCATGTTGCACGATTGAACCGAAGAAAATTCAGAGTTTGTGAACCTGTTCACTCACAATGACAATAAAAAACAATTCTGATAACATTGGCTGATATCAATCTGGGATCCCGTTTAAAGGGGGGGTATTATGTAAAATCGACTTTTCCAAGCTTTACATCATGTTATTATGTCATTCCCTCATTAAACACATGCCTGGAGTGTTGCCTTGGCTCATTCACATATTTTTGAGTAATCAGTAAAAACTTAGACGGCAGCCATTTTAGGTGTAGCTATGCCTCAGTCCTCCTAGGAACGCCCCCACCTCCTGGAGACGCCTCTGGACCTTTCGTCACCAGCCAAGCCACCAACCACTGCTCCTCAGCTCAGCAGAGCCCCTCCCCGCACAGTAGTGTTGTTTAGATGCCACAGCAGTGCGCTGAAGGGGGCGTGTCGGAAAGCTTCTTAAAGAGACAGAGGCCTATTTCAAGACGTTCAGTACAGCCATTGAGAGAGCAATTTTATTCAAGGCAGTTATTTTAATTTACTGCATATACAGACCAACAGAAGGTTACGACATCATTGTAGTATGCTATAGACTGGTGCTATGTGATTGAAAAAAAGCATAATACCCCCTCTTTAAACCACCCAGGGAGAGGACACAGTTTGGGGTCAGCTGTTGCAACTGATTGGATCAAACATACCAACAAAATCCATTAAATATTTAGCTTTGAAAACATGTTGTCAATGTTAGTAAGTACTGTATGTAAGAAACATCATGTTTTTCCATTGCCACCACTTTGTTAATTAGCATCCATTTGGCCCAAGCCACTTTTGGTTCAGAATTCAAACAGAGCGAAGGGAGCAACACAGATTCTCGCGTGTTTGTGAACTCACAAATATCGCGAGACAAGGTTTAAGTTTTGCTGTCGTAATCAACACAAATATTAAAATTATTCCCAAGGCGCACGAAAGAAACCATGCCAACATCCGAGCTAAACCATCTCCATGTGAACGAATTGCATAATAATTTTTCCCATTGCAGGTGCCATTTTGAGGACTTCCAGCCGTCAGAAAGACATAATATTTGGTTTTGAATGAACATTTGCATGAAACAAACCCTTTAAGGTACTGGACCATCGGTGTGCACTGGGACTGCTGAGTTCACTGTGATCATTCAGTGACAAACCTCGCCGGGAAAAAAAACAAAGACAGGTTGAAGAGGCGACGTGGAAGATTTATTTTTATTTTTATTGACTTATTATTTTCTGAAGTTCTCCCAAGGCCGCCCGCTGATTACAGGACGAGGCCTGACACAGTGTGCCCTCGCGCTGTCAACTCGCGGCAAAACAAACACGGAATTTATAGCGCATTAAGAATTCAACAGGCAATCTATTCAAGCAATTAATGGCGTATGAAAATAAGCTCTGTTGGCGTTGAAAGCACTCCAACACGAATGTAGGCCACGACTGTTGTGTGCTTTTGTTTTGTGCTGGTTGCGCCCTTGAGGATCACAGTTCCCCAGCTCCACGCTCTTCACAAAGCCTCCCCCCCCCCCACACTGCAAGTTGCCAACCCCTCACCACCACCTTTTTTGCTTTTCTTTCCTTTTTTACTTTAGACTGCGCTGTTGTGGCTCTGTTTTGCCCACAACGCGCAGCCAAGGTGATGCTGATTCTGCCAAACAATGCGTGACATTGACAAGATGCTCAGGACATGGCCGCCTTTGTCTTTGGGAATTGAAAAAAAGAAAAAAACGATGCTGCTTTGGAGTGAGACGTCATGCGACAGTTGAAGCCGACTCAAATGGGAGGTTTTACAGCTTCCATGATGTTAAAAAAAAAAGACTTAAAAAACATCCATCCAGGTTTTCCTTATTTCTATTAGCGCCCAAACAAAAAAACAAGACAAACAAATAGGCCTATATATACTATGTTTTCCTTTTTTTTTTTACAGCGCTGGACTGTATCATTTATATCATGTATTCACAATAATTACACTCAGATCTGCTCAAATAAACAACTCATGATGACAGTCCAATGCAAAGAAAGTAAGCTTTGTGAACGTCCATCTGCATAATAAACAACCGTACTGAAAGCCCAGTCTTACCTTTAGCAGACAGACTGTTTTAGCTGAACTCTTACAGATGGATGTTTCTGAAGCTCTGTTGCAGATGTGATTCTTACAGGCTAATGTCTGTGCTTTCCAACGTGTCTAGCAAACACTTCCATGTTCTGGAGCTTGTGCTGTCATTGCAGCTTGTCAGGCTCCATTCTGTCTGCAGTCCGCCTCATCTCAGGGTGCAGAAGTTTGTTTTCAATCCATATTCACCCCTTTGTTTTGTTTTTATCGCATCTACGAGGCCAAACAGGGCACATCACTCTCGTGCTCGTCGCCACTTGTGAGAACCTTAATGACTGCGGCACAGGTGGGGTCAGCTAACGCGTCCTCTGATTCTGACCTTGTTCTCTTACTACTCTGAAGTCAGGAAAGCATAGTCAAGTGTTCATTGTATTTTAACTGAGCAGCGATGGTTGCGTTTCACACACCCTCTCCGGGATCCGCTTGTTTGTGTGGACGAGCACCACGTTGAATTGTTTACAGCGGCTATGGCGACGCATGGCGTTTTTCACTCATACAACTCAAGGGTGTATGGGTAATGTAGTCTCTGCTCACGGTGGGATGAAGTAGGAAGCGTGCATTGTGAAGGGCGCTCCGAAAGCGGCGGAGCAGCCAAAAGATTAAAACAGATGTGCAGATGAGCGTACCGGTACGCTTCTTGGCGCACAGAGAGGAGGCGGTACGCTCAAGAGCTATTTTTGGAAGTGGCGGTACTGAGTACCGGCACGTATCGGCCCACTTAAAGCACTGCATACAGCAACATTGTTCAAAAGTATGACTGCGAGTGCTTCTCGGTGACATTACACAAAAAACAGATTTATTTTAGAAAAAAAAAGAAAAACGCAATGAAGTCATGATAAACTTGACTGCGACCGTAAAATAGCGTGAAGTGCGCAGGTAGCTGGTGTTTTGAGTGTAGAGGAGGGAGATGGACTGAAAATGTGGAACAACCGAAACAAAATACCACTCCAGGTTTGTTTCCGATGAGGATTGAACAATATAACATGACTATAATGGGTGTTATAATAATATAATATTGGCCTTCTTGTACTGTATATTATTGTGTATCACTTTGCATTCCCATGTGTATGAACTTTGCTCTACAAATAAATTAGCCTTGCCTAATGTTAAATGGTCATGATAATATACACTAGTGTACGCAGACACTGAAGGCAAGGTGGGTGTCTTGCCCAAGGACACAACAACAACAACAACAACAGTGTGCACTTAGGATTTGAACCAACAACCTCTGGTTACAAGTTGACCCACCCTCGCCCCAATGTCTAGTGCAGGGGTATGCAAGTTTGTGTCATGGAGGGCTGATTTTCTTCAATGCTGAAACGCCAAGGCCGAAACTTACAATTGTAGCCCAAAGCAATGACATTTTTTTCTACAAATACTCGTTTTGTACATCATATGACCTAATGGGATGATTTGCTGGGAAATGTGAAAAATATTGGCAGTATTTTCCACATTTTAGAGTACTTTATCACGTATTTGGTCTCTGATTTATGAAATAATATTTCTTCAATATCATCTGGAGGTTTTTAAACTGGAGGACCAGATTTGGCCCCCGGGCCTGATGTTACTACTGCTGGTCTAGCGTAATAGTCAAACTGTTGTAAGCAAAAGCAATTGCCTTCAAGTTCCAAACTGATAAAACGGCTTTAAAGTTAGATGCATAAAAGTCGGACAAAAGTCTTTATTCACATCTTCTTTTATGCTGAAAACATCCACTCCCTACAGTACACCTACAGCACGAATGGTACAGTGCTGGCTGACATGTGACTTGACCTCTTATGGGATTACAGTGAAAGACAGTTCCTCAATAGGCACTTAGGACAGGAATCTCGCCTTGGGTCAAGATGAAAAGCGCTGGATGAGTTTGTGCAGGAGGTATTTGAGGCGAGGGTCAGAGTCAAAGCAAACAGCCCTGAGTGACAAGGATTTGGAGCCTGTTGTTTTGATTACAGATTCTTCAGGACGCACAAAAGTCTATTTACTTGTCAAGGTTAACGTTACTTCCTCCTACACTCTCAGGTCATGCAGCGAGAAACGTGCAGCTTAAATCATTCACACGTGCTGTGTATGTGCGGTCCATTTAAGGTTATCCACCGGCAGCACTGGATCTCTTATAATGCCAGCACCAGCAATTTGCACATGATAATTCTGATTCACACACCAGTGACATGGAGCTATGGTTGGAGCACTTCACACATGCACCACATTAGTTTCACATGTTGTAACCTCATAATATGATTCTCAAGGAGAGCGACTACAGATTAGCACAGTGTACTTTATAGACCACTGATGCCTCCCTGACATGTGACCAAAATTAATCAGATTTAGATTCAAGTGATCAAACTGTAATTAATCATGTGAAGAGGGAAATGATCCTTGACGCAGCTCCAGCTGCGAGATGCCTGTGTTTGGTCCCATGCGCCCCTCTTACAGGGGGTCCACCGGGGCGACATTAAGAGGCTTTGTGCCAATGTCACCTAAATTACAGTCACTTAACACAACAGATGTACTGAATGTTGAGCAAATGATGTGCTCGGGTTGGGGTGTGCATTCGCATGCATGGAATAAATTTTACCCAATGTATCAAACGTGTTTTTGTTGCAGGCTCTCCCCCACTCGTTGAATTTGCATTTGACTATATGCATTGCATGCTTCGCTAACCAGCACTGTCTTGTTTCTCAATCTCCAAACAACTCCGCCAATAGCTTTTTTATCCGCTGGCCTTTACAGTCCCCAGTGCAGCTTGTGCATTGGGTAAATTAAGTGTATTTATTTCATCAGTTTGAGGAGATTTTCTCCTCTCTTATAGACTCAGCACTGGATATGCCAGACAAGCTTAGTTCAGAAGATTATTTGGCTCTTTGTGTGCGAGGCTGCTCAGCAGAGGCACTGATACAGGTATTCAGATGGAAGCCAATGCGGACCGAGCCTTTGAGCTTCTCTGAGAACGGGAACACAGTGTTCTGGCATTGCAGGTAAAGAAGAGGACAATAACCCAGGGTTCCAACACAAATGACATTCATCAAGTTTATCAAAAGCAAGAGGGATTTACGCCAGTGAGCCAGCACCTCTTCTGCCGCGATATAAGTCTGGCATTCAAGTTAATTCTGCATATGCTTACAATAATGCTTCTTCCGGCATGGATATTTAGTGAAACCAACACTCCCTGCACATCTGTATAAATACTGAACGCTCTGCAAAGCCACTATAGCTCTCTTTATGTGATGGAGAGAAGTGCAGTCCATTATAGGCAGTTCCAGAGATGACACCCTTCAACCCACTGTAAATGTACTTTACTGAGTGAAAGAATAAAGTAAGAGGAGATATCCACAATTCTCAAAAATCATAAGCCATTATGCTCCAAAAAGGCTTTGTGGGGCAGGGCGTGTATTCACGGAAAGCACTGCCGAGAACCGCCAGCAAATTACCCCGCAGGCCCGCGAGGAGGGGGGAAACATCACTAATTGCCCTCCATTCTGTCAGGTCAATTGACTCTAATTGGAAAAATAATAAAAAGCATACTACCCCGGGAGCGGCAGGCGCAGAGAACGACAGGGTCCTTTTTGGAAAGAGAGCAAAGGGGGGGTAATGCTGAAATTCCTCAGTAGAAATATGGCATCTGAAATCTATCTGTGCCACGGCCATTATTCTCTCCAAAACAATTATGCACGGGCTCCTGGTGCCGTTTTGGTGGCTGTAATTACAGGAAGCGGGGCATGGGGTTACGCGCCACATAAAGATGACATGTGACAAGGCGTTAACGCACGTAATCGCGGCCTTTTACACCTCCATGTGTTATCTCCAGTGAGACAAAGACTGGGGCCTGGCTCGGTGCGCGCGGGGGGGGGGGGGTCTCCTGGTCAGCTGCCGCCGTAATCGTGTCTCCGGAGAGCTCGGTAATTTGAAGTCAAATGAGCGAAGTGAGCAGGCCAGGCCACCTAGTACAGCGGGGATATACAGTAACAGAGAACAAGGAGGCATTGAATGTGAGCTATGCCCCAGGTGTTGGCAGACAAGAGGGAATAGAGCTAATCTACTATCTACATTACTAAATTATTGGAGATGAATGGCTGTGCTAATATAATCTCCCGCCCCGGGGGGATGATCCCAAGATTAAGGGTCTGACTCAGTGTTCATTGCAGTCTGCAGCCCTTGGAGTGGCTCAAAAAGTTGTAATTTTGATTAAAACCAGAGATCACCGCAAAGTCGATGAAAGTTTCCTGTTTTTTTTTTTCATCCAGTGACTACACGTGTAAAACAAATACTGAACATTGATCTGTTTGGGGTGTAATCCTTCTTCTGTAGACGCGCTTTTTATGTCATTGTTTTTTCATGCTTTTGAACGTGAACAAATTCGAGCCGTATTGCGTAACATTCACTCAATAAAACATGGAAAATACACACACAAATATGGCTGTTTCTGTGGATGGAAAGTACCTCCACTTAGGGGCAGGACATCCCCAGGTCGTCACCTAGGACAGAGTTTACCGGACAGCATTTGGAATGATTTCAGATGAATAAAAGAAGGTGCAGTTGTTTACTCATTGTGAAACTGTTGTCCCCGAATTAACACTCATAACAGGCTGAAAAGTTGCAACAAAACCCTACTTTCAGCTGTCTTCTCTTTGTTATGTTTTTTTCCCCAGCTGTATGCGATTAATTCTGCCCCGCGCAAAAGCCTCGGTGTGACAGAGACGTTCTCCTGTGAGACCCACTGGCATATCCCCCGCCAGCGACGTCGTGCCCCTGGAGACAAAGTTATGATAAAACAATGACAGGCGCCAGGCATCCCCCGCGCCCCCCCATCCCGACCCAAACTGGCGCACGCCATTCTTCTGATGATCAATGCCAACCTGCGCATATCTACAACCACCATACACCACGCCGGCCCGCTGATGAAAAGACAGCGTCGTTAGTGACCGCCTTTGATCGCCTCTATCGCCTGTTTTGAAATGTAAATTGACAGGGAAAAGGTTTCCTCGGTGATGGAGTGGCGTGTGGAATAGCGATGTGACACGGCGGGACGTTCCTGACCACACTTTGAGTGGCCTCTTTAACGCGAATAATGAATTCATTTGTGAAATATAATTGGGTTAATAAATAGGTTTAAAGAGACTTTATTTGACTTGGTTTGGACGAGTCTTGAAATACGATTGCCAACGAATTAGTTAGAGCTGCGCGCTATGAGAAAAAAGTTGCAATATATGATGTTGCAATATATTACTTCAACATAGTACATCCAATATATTTAAATAGCGATAACAGCGCTGACAGTTTGCAGAATGTCTCCGCCCGCTCTTCACCCCCTTTCATCCTGCGCTGTCCTGTCTGGTATAGCCTACGGGCAAAATAAAAATCCAGTCTTTTTTCTGTGTATTTCTTTCTTTTTATAGGGTGAAATGCGCTGTCACTTTACACACACAAAATAAGCAAACTTTTTTTCCCGCTAGTAGTGGATTCAGTTTGTTTGTTACTGTATATGGTAAAAACAGGCATTTGTGAAAAAGAAAAAAACTATTTGTTTGCTGTACATGTGATTATAAAAGGATTTCTATCGATTGAGGCGCATTGAGTTGCCTTGTGTACGATATAATATAGTATAAATAAACTTGCCTTGCCTACTACGCTGGTTGTTGTTATTTACATTATAGTGACAGCTTTATTCCCTGAAAGTTGATGAGGTTCCATATAATCAAGAGTAGGGCCTTTAAAAAGTGTTCATCTGGTCATTTATTTACAGTGCCTTGCGAAAGTACTAATGCACCTTGAACTTGTGCACATTTTGTCATGTTTACAACCTTAAATATAAAGATTTTATTTTGAATTTTTTACTGAAAGTTCACACAAAAGTAACAGACAACTGTGAAGTGAAAGCAAAATGATACATGATTCTGTAATTTTTCAAAAAATTTAAAAGTGAAAAGTTGGGCGTGCATAAGTATTCATACAGCATGAATTAATACTTTGTGGAACGCCCTATTGCTGCAATAACAGCAGCAAGTCTTCTGGGGTATGACTGCAAGATTTGCATATCTAAAGACTGACATTTTAGCTCATTCCTCTTTACAAAACAACTCAAGCTCTGTCAAATTACAAGAGCGTTTGTGAACAGCAGTTTTCAGGTCTTTGCACAGATTTTCAATAGGATTTAGGTCAGAACTTTGACTGGGCCATTCTAACACATTAATATGTTTGTTTTTAAACCATTCCATTGTAGATTTTGCTTTGTGTTTACGGTCATTGTCCTGCTGGACGGTGAATCTCCGCCCCAGCCTCAATTCTCTTGCTGACTCCAGCAGGTTTTCCTCCAAAATGTCCCTGTATTTGGTTCCATCCATCTTCCCAACTATTCTTACAATCTTCCCAGTCCCCGCTGAGGAAAAGCAGCCCCATAGCGTGATGCTCCCCCCACCATATTTGACACTGGTGATGGTGCACTCAGGACGATGAGCAGTGTTAGGTTTGTGCCATACATAACGTTTTGCATTTGGGCCAAAAAGTTCAATTTTTGTCTCATCTGACCAAAGCACCTTCTTCCACATGGTAGCTGTGTCCTCCATATGACTTCTAGCAAACTTCAAACAGGATTTCTTATGGCCTCCTTTCAATAATGGCTTTCTTCTTGCCACTCGTCCATGAAGGCCAGATTTGTGTAGAGTACGACTTATAGTTGTCCCATGTACAGATTCCCCCAGCTCAGCGGCAGTACGTCGCAGCTCCTCCAGAGTTATCTTAGGGCACTTGGTTACATTTCTGACCAGTGTTCTCCTTGTTCGGTCTGTTAGTTTAGGTAGACGGCCGTGTCTTGGTAAGTTTGCAGTGGTGCTATACTCTTTCCATTTCGGAATGATGGATTGAACAGTGCTCCGTGAGATGTTCAAATCTTGGGAAATCTTTGTATAACTTAACGCTGCTTTAAACTTCTCCACAGCTTTATCCCTGACCTCTCTGGTGTGCTCCTTGGCCTTCATGATGTTGTTTAGTGACCAATACACTCTGACCATAGCTCTGAGGCCCTCACAGAACAGCTGTGATTATACTGAGAGTAGATTACGCACAGGTGGCCTCTATTTAATGGTTAGGGCAAGGTGTGAACATTCTGCAGTCATTAGGAATGTTATGAAGGCAATTTAATGCACTCCGAAAATGCTGTATGAATACTTATGCACGCCCCACTTTTCACTTTTCTATTTTTTGAAAAATAACAGAATCATGTATCATTTTGCTTTCACTTCACAGTTGTCTGTTACTTGTGTGTGAACTTTCAGTAAAAAAAATTCAAAGTAAAATCTTTATGTTTAGGGTTGTAAACATGACAAAATGTGCAAAAGTTCAAGGCGTATTAGTACTTTCGTAAAGGCACTGTATGCATTATTTGCGGTCCGATTCCAAAGATTCGGCTCCCGTTAAGATGCAAAGATCCCATCATTAATGTGGAAAGGATGGCTAAAAGGACTCCGCCCTCTGGGGAGATCAACGCCACCCGACAATCAAGGCACGTGTCAAGCGGGGGTTGATAAAATCCCAAGAAAACGGAGTGCAAAAAAAAGTACGGCGAGAGTAAGACAGAGGAGAGAAAGGGCGCTCTCCGATCTACCCCTCTATCCGCCCCTCCATCCTGAGCCCTCCTTTCAGATCACCCGCCCTTATTCTGTCAACAGCGCGCTTGATGCTGGCTGTCAGAGGTGCGCGTGTCTCTTTTGTAGTGCGCTGTTTTGGTGCTGCCACGGCGGAGATGCCTTGCTTCCGACCCGCTCCCTCTGCATATGCACAAATAGGGAGGGGGGAGGGGGGCGAAGGGGTGGGTGAGGGTGCCTCGGGTGTCTGCCGATTCCTGACGCACCTTTGGGAGTCACGGGAAGCGTAGGCCACTGGGGGATACGGAGAGAAGGGTTGTGACATTACGCGGCGATCAGGATGGTGACAGTTACCTTACGCTGTTTAAATTAACAAAATGTAAAGCATCATGTGCTGTGCAAATGGCCGGGGTGGTAAAGGCGTGTTCTGTCATCTCTTTGACTTGTTTGTCTTTTCTTAGTTCTTCTCTAACTGCTTTGTAAATTGACCTTCTACTAAAATGTTATTCCCTCATGAAAAACATTATAAAGTTGCGTCCATGTATGTCTTTTTCCAAGAGTTCTAAACACTCTCTTTGAGTCAAGTAATGTCAGCGCTCTAATTGCCTCCACTTGGAAGCCTGGCCTGAAATCCACACCTTCTTTTTGTTCAAAAACAGGAGGACCCTGCTCAAAGCCAAAAAAATTCTCCCATTTTTTTTCATCAACCCAATCACTCACAAATTTGTAACCTTCCACTCAAATGCGGAAGACTCCTGTTTCATTACGAACAAACTTTGCAACTTCTTTCACCTGCGATATACTGTAAAGAGTTTAGAGGTTCGCCTGGTGACTTTGCAGAAGATGGTGCTGTTGTTAATATGCAAATCTTCTTAACAGCTGGCCGCTTTTTTAGCCCTTTTGAAAATGCTTCTTCTCTCGCCTCTGTGTTATGAAACAGACTGTGCGCGTTTGGATGCAAATCGTTTTTATTTTTTATTTTCCATCATCATGTAGGCCTGGATTATACAGTACGCATTAAATGTGAAATACCAAGGTTGATGATATTAAAGCACCACGCACAACAAAATGTGTTGATTCTTCGTCAACATCATTTCTGAAGAGTGTAGGTTGACAAGAGACAAGAAACAAGGACTGAAGGTTTTGCAGAGGTGAAGAGGTCATGCTATTGAGCTTCTTCACTGCCAATATCATTCAGAGTATACCGTGTGTAGTAGAGTTTTCGAAAGAAACAGCTACTGTATGCTATGCCAAGGTCAGGCAGATTTTGAACCTTGGACCTTTGTCGAGAATGTTGTGGCCAAGAACAAAGAAGAAACACAAAAACGGAGATGTCATAGTGCGGCGCTTAAATCCGCGTTATACCATAAATACTGACCCTGAATATGGTCAGTAAGTATTTATCTTGTGCGATTTGTACTGGAGTTTATCATCAGGTTCACAGGCCGTCTTCAGCAATGTGAGTTTTAAAAATTCCCTCCGCCCTGCCTGTGCATGAGTGTTTTTGTGTCTTTTGGTCATCTGCTCTCACGAACAGCCGTGGGTCTCCTGTCACAGAGGGGCGGAGGTGTCACCTTCTCACCAGCTCCTGCCTGTGTGCCTGCGCCTGAGAAGCACGTTGCATCATTTGAACTGACGATGAAATAGAATAGCTAAATAACGTCCCAGCAGGAAGCCGAGCGCGGAGATGATACAATGCACCGGGCTGCAAACTAATGGCCAGCTGTCCTATCACGGGCCCCGGTGATCGCCTCTCTGATTACCCCACATACATACACATATGACCGGGGGGACTGTGGGAGGAGGGAAGAGAGGAGGGGGGGAATATAGGCAACAGATTCATGCAAATTATATGAAGCCATTGTGGTGTTGCAGCGTAAGGTTAACCATGACATTTTTAAAATATGAATTAGAGCAGTATCTTTTTCCTCTATTGTTTCTATAAAGAAATTAGCTCAACAGCCCAACTACGTTCAGTGATAATATGTTTATTTTATATGTTGACATTTTCGTTTGGTTCTGCGGCCTTCCTCATAAGTGTCACGCGATGTTGCTGTGACACATCTGGTCAGCTGATCTTTGGCACTGACTTTCTGCAGGGTCATCCCTGGTACCTATGTTCCCACACTTCTATGGATTAATATTAGGCACCAGCCCACTATCCTTAAGGTTAGTGGCTAGGGCAGGGTCAGAGTTAAGCTGATTGATATACTGTATATATGACGTTTCACTCTCATGACTTGTGATTGAAATGTAAATAAACACACAGGTTTGGCTATAAGAACCTTTTACCAATGCTGTTAGAAGACCTTGAGAACCTAAGTGCCATATTGCCTTTGCTATATGCCCAATCCCGTCAGACCTTGGAAGCTAAGCAGGGAAGGGCCTGGTCGGTACTTGGATGGGAGACCGTTTGGTAACACCAGGAAGTCTAGCGAATGCACTGAGGGACTGAGTGGTTGGTGGTGGTCGGAGGGGCCAATGGCACAGATTGGCAGCCTCGCTTCTGTCAGGTTACCCCAGGGCAGCTGTGGCTACAATAGTAGAGTGAATGAATAATGCAATGTAAAGTGTCTTTGAGTGTCCAGAAAAGAGCTATATAAAACGAATGCATTATTATTATTATTATTAAGTGGTCCAATCTTCGTCCAGATTTTCTGCCAGAAACTTCGTGAGAGGTACCTGCCTGTTTTAGGTGGAAACTGGAACATGTGCCAGCCACTATTATACAACGCCACCACAAGAAGAAGAGGATGCCTATTACACACCCGAGTTTTTGGTCAAATTAGTAAACAATAATAAATCAATCATCTTGGGAAAATCCTAACCAATTTCCCCGCATATCAACATATCTCTAAAGCTGATGTGGGATGCTCCGTGGGTTCCGGGGCGGGGGTGGCTTGGTGTGGAGGTGGGACATTCCCTCTCTCACACCCTCCATCAGAGGCACTGAGCACCCGGAGAAGCCGTCTTTTTAACCAAGTGAGAGCCGTCTAATTAGAGCTCAAAAATTCATGAGGCGGCTCATTAATATTGAATGTCTGTTGTGGGCTACGGCTTCAAAATAAGCTCTCGCATATGCAGAAGGAAGGTGAGCGAGAACAAGGTGGGACAATGGGAAGAGAGGAGAGGGGCTGGAGTGTAAGGGCAGAGGCAAACACGATCAAGAAATGTTTCCAAATCGTGTGGGGGTATTTCTATGTGGAGCTTGCTTGTTCCTCAATAAAGAGGTATTCTTTGTGTGCGTCTGTTTCCCCTTCTATGAACATGTGCAGTAGGTACAATAGGGTCCCCTTGTTCGAGAACTTTACGGCCGCAGCAAAAGGACACCAAGGACGCCTCTTCTTGTGGCCATTGCAGACCATCTTTGCAGATAACTCCATCTATTCCCAGCACCTTTGTTGTAACAATCATCAGTTTCCCATGGCATAAAATTGGCCTCACGCTTTGCACTTTTCCATATATTGTGACCAAGGTTATCGATGCGGCGCCTCTGTCAGGACTATTTAAACCTCCAAGGTAGAAGCAAAGGTCAATACCACAATGTGTCGAGAGTTCATGTCTCTGGGTTTGGTAAATTATCTCCTGCTTCTCTTTCCAACTCTAGGACTCTTCATTTCGGAGAACGCCCATTTCTCCGACATCCCTCTGGCCAAAAAACTGACAGGTCTCCGAAATGAAAGTTAAAACAACTTCAACAAAGCAACCAAGGCCAGATGATGACTTTAAAACCTTTGATACATGCAAGTCTCTGTTTAATAACTCGTCATCCACCACGTAATCTTGAAATTGCAGAGTATTTTTGTGTGAGACACTGCCAATCCCTCATTGGACAATAAGGGGAGTTGAAGACCCATGACTATTGTGCAGTCCAATCAGAGGTCCGGCCGGCCGGCCCATCCATCCATCCATCCATCCATCCATCCATCCATCCATCCATCCATCCATCCATCCATCCATCCATCCATCCATCCATCCATCCATCCATCCATCCATCCATCTTCTCACTTAATGGTCCTCCTGCAGGTGATGGGTCCATGGGAGGACGGCCCCATGATGCTCCTTTAGATTCAGAACCAGCTAGGTTGAATCAAAAGTCACAGGTCACTTATGAGCATTATTGCCAAAATGGTATACCTTATCCTCAACCTAGTAGAAAATACGTTGACAGAAATGGCAGTTGTCATTAAAATGAATACTGTACTTTCAAGAATTATAGTTCCAAGAAATCATTTGTATTTCTTCTTTATTAACTTACCAAATATAGCAAAAAAAGTACAGACATCACCGTATTCCGTGTGCATTCGCTCCACATTCATATTCTCGGTATGAGTGATTTCCAGAACATTAGAATAGGCGACTAAAGGTGGATGGGAGGCGACAGACAGGATCTAAGGCAGCGTCTGCAGGAGAGAGGAAGGGGGGGGGGGGTGCGGTTGGTGGGTGTTAGTGGGATCTACATGAAAGAAATGGAGAGGGAATGGCATTCGAAAAAGTGCAGGGGGCCCCAGAGAGCTTTACCTGTATCTGTTGTGTAGCGCTGGGTCGGAGCACTCTCATGGGAGAATATGTGCGGGCTTTAATGAGGAAGGTGGAGCGATGTGGCGAGGAATAACAAAAAAGAAAGTGGGGGGGGGGAAAAAATAGGTAAGGAGTGTTTTAAGGCGGTGCGCAGAGGTATCCGTCTGTTTTAGCAAAAGAAGAAGGGGCGCACATGAAAGATACAGTCGTCTGAAGATTGTCTGCTACCCACAACCATCACTTTCCTTTGAGATAACTCTGGCTTTTCTACTTGTTTTAAAGTTATAGGGTTGATGCGGAGGCGGGTGGGGAGGAGGAGCGCATTAATGTCAATTGCAGTAGGTGATACCTTAAAAAAAGAATATTGATTAACACATTTTTTTTGCCCGTAATAGAATGACACGTTATAAGTGAAATCATGCTTTCAAAGACATACAGTACTTGCAAATTCGTGGACCTGTGATGAACACAGTGATGGATTATAGGCGTTAAAACTTGTGGCGGACAGTTCTGTGTTCCCTCTATGGCACAACAAAATCCAGAAAATACTAACTGGAGTGCTAGCCTTCAAGCAAACAAGATTACTCAAAACTGTGTCAATGAAGTGATATACGACTCCAGCTATGTTGTTGATGAAGGATTGACTTGAAAACCCCAAATCAACACAATCCGCTATCTCCACTTGTTTTAGTACTTATATGACCCAAAGTCTGAAACTCTCTGTGACTAAAAACAAATGAGTGTCTGGACCAATTTCTTTGTATCATAGAATTTGTATTGTCATTTAACATATCCAACATCTTGAACAATCTTTCTACAATGTTCATATGTAGAGTGTCACCACCACCCAAAAAAATGCACACACATGGAGCATGTTTGCATACAGGGGTGCTTGTTGGGACAGGCCGCCTGTTTTGCCCCCGTGTTTGTGTTTTTGTGATGGGCGGTAGGTGAGTGTGGTTTGGGGCCCTGGCCTGATGCGCCTCCCTGATGAGTCTGGGAGGTCCGGAGGAGTGGAGGGCTTTTGGAGAGGGCGTGGATGTGTCTGCGCCGGGGGAGATTTATAGGCTTCAGCCAGGATCACTCTCTTTCTCTGGTGCCAAGTTAAGCAGTAGCATAATTAAAACCTCAGAGGAATCCGTTTGAAGTCAACAATGGACTCTTAGGCAAACCTTAAATCGAGCGCGCACATACTGTACACATGCACACACTTGCACTTTGTCTTTGGTCTTTTTCGCTGGGAGAGATGCACAACAGACGACCACACACATCCACTGGGGTGTCGGCCATACTCGCCAACAACACATTAGCGCTGTGGCCTAACTTATTCTGCCCTGTTGTGCTTAAGCCGTTTAGTAACATGCAATGCTGGCAAATGTTTGTTCTAGTATGGAGTGATTCATATTTAAACTAGCCACTGACCAGGGGGAAGAGTTTGCAATATCATGCCAGAGGTTTTCAACTGTTTTCAATGGGGGCACTTTTACTACTTTTACTACCATTCCCAATACACATCAACCGTTTAAATCTTAGCCATAGCAGGCACTAGAACAATGCTACAAAATCCAATTATTTACTTAGCTGTCCACTACTTATTCCATTGTTCCTTTTACCTACCCAATTTTCTGCATTTACGGATCAGCACAAGTGCACAGTTCACCCAAGTCACAGTGAGAGACTTTCTGAAGCCGTTTGGTCAATGCTAATTGAGACAAAACAAAATGTATGGCTTGTGCTTTGACCTCTGCTATTATACATGCAATGACTTACAAGGTGGACACTCACTTAGGTCAAATCACGGTATCTGATTTGGTAGATTTTAAATCCGCCCTGTCGCAACCAGTTGACAATACATAAGAATACGCTTGGGCAAAGTGGGCAGCTGTGGCTCAGTGGTTGAACATACAGCCCCAAATCCCTTATTGTTGCCTTAAGCATGACACTTTACCCTCTTTGCCTTCAGGTTCTGTATACGCACTGTATGTACGGAGTGTGCGAGAGCCAAGTTGGTGATGGCTACAATCCAGTGTGGCGTGTTTATACGATTGTTTATTCATGGATCCAACTCTTCAGTTTGAATCTCTGCTTAGATAGTTGTTGTGTCCATGTTCAAGACTCTTAACCCGCCTTGCCTATGATTGATTGGTGGTGGTCGGAGGGACCAATGGTGCAGACTGGGAGCCCCACCAGTCTACCGCAGGGCAGCTTTGGCTAGTACACCCACTATTTACTGAATGAATATTGTGCTTTAAGAGAGCCTTGCCAACTCAAGCGTCTAAAGTGTGAGCCATTATTAAATCATTATTGCAGTGACGACAACCCTTTGGTCAATGGACAGACACTTTACTAAAACCATCTCTATTTTTTATAAGCCTTTCACCTAATACGCAAGGGAGATTATTGCCTTGTTGTTTCTCTGAAGGAAATTCACTTTGCATGGCCGGCCCGTCGCAGGTAAGATTTATACAGGACAGTTATTACCGGAGCCACTGCCACCGCATTCATAACGCAGCCCGGGAAAACTCTTCGAGGTGCTGTTAAAGGTGTCGGCAGCATATGGAGCCAAATTATGCACCAAGACTTATCCGCAACGCGCGAAAATGGAAAGAAATGACATTGGAGCTAAATGCCTCTCCTCGGTGTATACTAACTCCATCTTTCACACACCGGCGGCGCGCTGTACAGTGCAAGACAATTACTCACATTAAACACCAACAGATGCCAGCTTGATTAAATTTGACCGCGCGATCACAAATGGAAAGAGAACGGGTTCGGGGCGCGGAGAGCCTTCCCAGAGCATATGCCGTAGCAGGTCGCGGTGGAGAGCCGGGGAGGGGGTGGGGGGAAAAACGCAGAGGCGAAGGATCTGAAGGCCTCCTGCTGTTAGTGCAATGCTGACAACAATACAAGTGTGGAAAATGCCCGCAGAGCCTCACAAACAGCACCAGGGTCTGACCTAACAGCCGGCCATGGAAAGTCGTGTAAACATTAAGAAGGAGGACATGTTAAAGACTTTTGTCTGGATGTTCGGGTTGGGAATAGATTTGGTAAGGCTGGCTAAGAAGAAGAAGTGAAAGGAACATAACACTCACAGTTTGCTGGCTATTGGGATTTCTAAAAGAACAAAATTGTATCTGCTTCTTTTCTTACAAACTTTTGTGCAGAAAATGTGGCTTCGACTGTCTCTGAGGCAAAGGGTACTGATACCACAAGATAATATTTAATTGTAGTTGGTTCAAACATAAAAACGCCATGTAGATGCGGTATTTGTTTTCTCATCTATGTATCAGTCTGATCTTTCTATGATTTTCTTTCTGTTCATGCCCATAGACAAACCAGTTCTCTACTCAACACAAAAAAGTGTCATTTATTCCTCCAAAGTTCGAACTCCTTTTCAATCCACATGATTTGAGGTCGGCGGACCGGCTGGCGTCTTGGTGCAGCCACAACAACCTGGAGCTGAACGCCCAGAAGACAGTGGAGATGATCGTGGACTTCAGGAAAGACACAGCCCCACCGTCCCCCCTCTCCCACCCCCATCTCCATCGTGGACTCCTTCAGTTTCCTGTGCACCACCATCACCCAAGACCTCAAATGGGAGCCAACCATTAGCTCCCTCATCAAGAAGTGCCCAGCAGAGGAAACTTAAGCTGCCGACCAAGAAGCTGGTGCAGTTCTACACGGCCATCATCGAGTCCATCCTCACCTCCTCCATCACCGTGTGGCACCCCGGCGCTTCAGACTGGGACAAGTATCGACTTCAGTGCATGGTGCGTGCTGCTGAGAAGGTGAATGGCTGTAGGCTCCCATCTCTCGGGGACCTGTAAGACTCCAGGACCCGGAGGCGTGTGGGTCGGATCACAGCTGACCCTTCTCACCCTGGACATAGACTATTCACCCCTCTCCCCTCAGACAGGAGGCTACAAGTCTATCTATCCAGACCCACACCTCCCGTCACAAGAACAGTTTTTTATCCCCACCACCATCAAACTCATGAACGATAACAAGAACCAATAACTCTGTATCCGAATCATGAACGTAATAACCTGTTCAGACATTTGCACTGGTCTGTCCACAACTCATATCTGCTGCTAACACTTAATGCGCCTGTACATCTGTAAATATATCCATGCTGTTTGTTCTGTGTCAAATTGTTGTTGTTGTTTTTTTGAATCATTTTATTTTTAATCTTCTTCACGCATGTCCTTAAAGGGGGGGTATTATGTAAAATCGACTTTTTCAAGCTTTATATCATGTTATTATGTCATTCCCTCATTAAACACATGCCTGGAGTGTCGCCTTGACTCATTCACATATTTTTGAGTAATCAGTAAAAACTTAAGACGGCAGCCATTTTAGGTGTAGCTATGCCTCAGTCCTCCTAGGAACGCCCCCACCTCCTGGAGACGCCTCTGGACCTTTCGTCACCAGCCAAGCCACCAACCACTGCTCCTCAGCTCAGCAGAGCCCCCTCCCCGCACAGTGTTGTTGTTTAGATGCCACAGCAGTGTGCTGAAGGGGGCGTGTCGGAAAGCTTCTTAAAGAGACAGAGGCCTATTTCAAGACGGTCAGTACAGCCAATTTGAGAGAGCAATTTTATGCAAGGCAGTTATTTTAATTGACTGCACATACAGACCAACAGAAGGTTACGTCATCATTGTAGTATGCTATAGACTGGTGCTATGTGATTGAAAAAAGCATAATACCCCCTCTTTAACGTTTTATGTTATTTATCAAGATTGTGTGTTTTATGTTTCATGTTGCACGATTGCTTCGAAGAAAAATCCTAGTTTGTGAACCTGCTGACTGACAATGGCAATAAAACCAATTCAGATTCCGGTTGACGCAATAAAAAGATAGGTCATGGTCTACAAAATTTTAGTGGATTCAAATTAGATTAACTGCCCACACTAACATACTAAGTGCTATTATGGGTCCAACTCCCTGTACTTCCTCACCTTTTTGCGCCGTCACCGGTCACCATCTCCCCACCTTTTCCACAAGTGCCAGCGACAGCCCAAACACTTAGCATGAATGATGACGCCGGAACACAACAGAGGTGTAAATTGGTCGGTCTCTAACAAGGCGCTGCTTTTTCACAGCTCTCTGTCAACATCAGAGTGAGAAGAAGAAGACGACGCTCACTGTTGGCACGTGCGCACATCCGTCAACTTTCCGTGGCCCGGACCCGTGTTGAGATCAAAACTGTCGGGTTGGGTAACGTGATCTCGGCGGGACTTCATGATGGAAGGGGCGGAGGGAAAGGGGGTGAAGAAAAACAAAATGTGTGATTCTTATCTAGCGTTTGCCCATAACCCGTGCAAAGAATGGCGGCACCGGCGGTATGCATGGGTAAACTCATAAACAAACTGTAATTACTAGCCCATTAGAGTTAGACCTTCACAAACACAGGCTCATAATCTGTACACAGGAGGGATAGGGGCTCCTCTCACGCTTTTTGCACAATCCACTGAGCAACGGATGGAGAGGGAAGAAAAAAAACAAAACAGAAAGTAGTGCAAAAACAGTTAATGATTTGTGACTGAGGGACAAACAAGGCGTTTTGATATAAGAGGCTTATCACACACTCTCCAAAGACATGTAGCTGTGTTGGCGCTCATCAATGTACACACCCGCGCCTCCTCGGATTCATTTACAAAGGAGGGGGGTGATCAGGAGGAGAGAGGCCAAATTGGCATTTTATTTGAGGTGGATAAACAGATTTCTCATCCGGGAACAATCAGAAAAATAATCGGGGCGGCGCGCGGCAGCAAATTAAGGCGCTTGAGGAGAGTCGCAGTGCGTCTGGACTGGACACTTATAGGCAGTGTCTTCAACCAGTTTGAAAACAAATCAATGAAGATGTGCATCGGTGTTGTGCGAGGCTGGACTTCGAGTAAACAAATGTACCTATAGCACAAATGAATTGCTTATTTTGGCGTTGCTGGAAGCCAGATGTGAGCGGGTGTGGCGGTGTCCACAGGAAGCTAAGACCATATAAAAATACAATACGTTCACGCTCCACAAGAAGGAGGAGGACTGGGAAAATATTAGTTGAGCTCATGCATGTTTGTATTTTGTTTTTTTCAGTTGTGGAATGAAATTAGTTTTGTCCTTCTCTATATTGTTACCCTCTTACCTCAACTGAGCACATTTTCTCAAGTTTAGCTTTACACAAAATCTCAAAACATATTGAAAAAAAGTGTCCAAGAATGAGGATGAAAACGCATCTAAAAAGCAACCAAAAAATAACAGAAAAGTGACGACAACATCACAAAGAGCAACAAGAAAGCAATGAAAAGAGAGGTCAAAAATGGTTGCGACAACGCGGTAAAACTGAGCTGGAAAAAATCCACTCGGTTAAGGCGGGGATTAAAAGGTTAAACAAGACATTGGGGTAAAACTAAAAGCACATTGTGCGCGTTGCATCTAATTATAAAGCCCTTTTATCGATCAGGAATAGTAGGCTTGTTTTTGTTTCCATTACCATGACAGCAATGCTCCCATAAAATGGCAAAATGCGCTTGTAAACTCAGACCTTAGAAGAATCGGGATGGAAATATGTGGTATGAAAGTTGGAATGAGTTTGAGCTACAAAAATGTACGTTCATCGTTTGTCTAAAGTACATAAATCAGCCATTGTAGGGCCTTTAAATTTTTGACATTGGGCCTCATTTCCTAGTTATCCAGAGTGTTGTTGATGTCTGGAGATATTTTTTTCTTAAACTCATGCAGTTCTTATATTTGAAGAGTCTAGTGGCGCTAGGCTAGGGCAAGGCTAACGCATGTCTATGGTATCAGCTAGCCTGCATTAAAAACAGTCTGACCCACTCCACAGTGCACCTGAGGTAAATCACTTATAACACCAGACTAACCATATAAATGTGTTAATAGAATCATTATAACCATTTTACATTTAAAATAACTTATATTTGAGCAGCATCAGCTTCGTGGCTGTAAGCTAACGCAGCGGCGGAGTGATCTGCGAGAAAATAGTCCTCAAAATGCAGTAATTCATGTGATACAAGGTCAGTTATATTTCAAAAATTATTCTATTAACACAGACATTTATATGGTTAGTCTGGTGTTATAAGTGATTTACCTCAGGTGCACTGTGGAGTGAGTCACACTGTTTTAATGCAGGCTAGCTGATACCATAGACATGCGTTAGCCTTGCCCTAGCCTAGCGCCACTAGACTCTTCAAATATAAGAACTGCATGAATTTAAGAACAAAATATCTCCAGACATCAACAACACTCTGGATAACTAGGAAATGAGGCCCAATGTCAAAAATCCTGAAATATCCCTTTAAGTACGCCTTTTTTGGTAAATGGTATCATGTTATAAATGGAAAAAGTGAAAAATCCTTTACTACAACAATGCACCTGTGTATAAAAACACTGATGAGGTCGTGTGACGTACTTTTCGACACTCACAAAACACCACACTTTTACAAAATAGCAATAATGATGATATCCTTGCTGTAATGTCCTGTGTTTTTGTTTTTTTTGTAGTAAAATGGTCAGTGCTATTTTGGTCATGTTTCTTCTTGTAGACCTGCCTGTATCCTATGTCTCAGCTCAGTCTCAGCTCAGTCCAGTGGGATTGAAGACCCAGGCCGCAGCAGGTTCATTATTCAGGACTTATTCTGTGTAGCTTTAGTGTCACTCCATGGCCCTCGCTCGACTTGTAGCCTTTTGCATGATACTACAGCTTTCCGATGACATTTTGGACATTAATATTGCAAGGACTTACTCTAAAGCTTGTCTGTATAGCCTTATGTATTCCTCCAGTCCCCTTCAAAAGGCCCTGGTCAGTCCTGTATAACCCGGGGATGGCCGGTCTGCGCGTCCTTTCTTCTCCTTGTAGCGAGGGCAGCGAGGATATGACTTGATCCGCTGTGAATTTGCTTTTGAATACATTCAAGTGGCGCGAGCGCAGCGCCTCCTCCGCCTAAATCTCCCAACCTTCAGTGGACGCGGTTTGACTGAGTGATCAAGCAGGACAAGCCCGGTATCTACCTCGGCTCGTCTCAGCGTTGACATTTCACCAAACCCCAGGCAATCCGGGCCGCCCTGATCCCCCCCCTTCCTTCAGAGAGCATGTTTATTCACGAGACCAGGCTACAAGCTGGAGACATCTGGAAGAAAAGATGGCCCGACCAACAGAGAAACACTTCACCCGTTGATGTTTTCCATTTTGAATTTGGATGATGACGTATACAGTACTCGGTTATCGAAGTAGGATTACCAGAGATCAGAAAAAGAGGGACCAGTTGAGCAGTTTGGTGTGACACAGAGGAACAGACATGATCATTTCATCAGCCTCCTAGCAGAATTATAGAATCTGTCCTGTATTCTTGGCCAGGACTCCCTTGAAAAATGGGACTTTCCTGGTTAAATAAAGGTTAAAGAGGGGGTATTGTGCTTTTTTCAATCACATAGCACCAGTCTATAGCATACTACAATGATGACGTAACCTTCTGTTGGTCTGTATATGCAGTAAATTAAAATAACTGCCTTGAATAAAATTGCTCTCTCAAAATGGCTGTACTGAACGTCTTGAAATAGGCCTCTGTCTCTTTAAGAAGCTTTCCGACACGCCCCTTCAGCCCACTGCTGTGGCATCTAAACAACACTACTGTGCGGGGAGGGGGCTCTGCTGAGCTGAGGAGCAGTGGTTGGTGGCTTGGCTGGTGACGAAAGGTCCAGAGGCGTCTCCAGGAGGCATAGCTACACCTAAAATGGCTGCCGTCTAAGTTTTTACTGATATCCTCCAGGCATGTGTTTAATGAGGGAGTGACATAATAACATGATATAAAGCTTGAAAAAGTCGATTTTACATAATACCCCCCTTTAAAGAAAAAAAGAAAGAAAAGAATGAAAGAAAATTGTTGAGAAATTGTTGAGAACTATAATTTCCTCGGCAGTGTGATCTATCACAATGCAAACAGTGTTGGAGAAATACAAAGAAGAATGGGAATGGCTCGAACAACTTTAGGTAAATGTACCAGATAAAAAAGTATCAAAATCAGTCAAGATCAGGTTTGTCCAAACAATGGTCTTTCCAGTGGCGACCTACAGAAGTGAGAGTTGGACTATAAAACAGGCCGACAGAAAGAGTATAGAGGCTGTTGAAATGCGGACGTTGACGAGGCTTCTACGTATTCCATGGACAGCGAAGAAAACAAACCAATGAGTCCTGAACGAAATCCAAGCGAAAACATCAATAGAGAGGAACAGACTGTCTTTCTTTGGACATGTGATCAGAGCAGACGACAGTTTGGAGAAAGCCCTAATGCAGGGGTCCATGGAGGGAAAGAGAGGCAGAGGAAACCTAAAACGAGATGGCTGGACAATGTGCTGGAAAAACTGGGAATGACTCTGAAGAACTGTCTTGTTACGGCAAGAGACAGGACGAGATGGAGATGCCTAGTCGATTTGGTCACCAGGGGTCGGAGTCAACCAAACAGAAAAAAAAAAAACCTCATGGCCAAAAAATAACGTTGGCAAATGTGGCTGACATGATTTTAGTTATGGCCATAACCTATCCTGAAGTTTCAGTGGCTGCCTACTTGTTAAACAACTTTCTTGCCATCCTGTAAAAAAATATTTTAAAGTGATAGTCTGTAAGTTTAAATGCTTTACAAATTGAATAGATTGTGTATAATTGAAATTTGACGTAACATTAGTCATATTAAATAATAATATATTTTCTAAAGCCCTTCCCTTCGCAGATTTCAGCAACTAATGCGAATCCCTGGGATACGACTTTGACCAATGAGACGAGCTTTTCCTGGGCACCAGACTGCCAGGTCCAATCAGGAGAGAGGGGGAGGGAGCTTAATCGTTTACTTTTGAAAATTAAGTTTGCAAACTAAGAAGGGCTTTCTGGTTAAAGGGGGGACACATTTGATTGTTTTCTTTCTTAACTCTCCTCACTTTGCAAACATACAATCACTTTAAGCATTCAACTGTTGTTAAAAAAAAAAAAAAACTTCATTATGTCCATGGGTAAATATATAGACATTTGACCTGCTGAGCTCAATGTCCATTATATACTGTGTTGTTTCGTATTGTAAGCTTCAAGTCTCATAACATTATTTGTGGACAATGCTTATTCTGAGAGGTGAAACTATAAAGAATTAATGAAAACTCTTTATGAGCTTACATTATTTGTTCTTTAAGGTTATTCTGATTTGGAGCATATGAGCCACAGTTAAATGACAAATGCCTGAGTTTAAACTAATTTCTTGCCTATAGATAAATACTGTATGAAAAGTAGGCTACATGCTGCAGAAATAGAACGTTATTTTGTTCTTAGAAAAATACCAGCGCTAATCTCTGTTGAATTAATAAAGCAGAGACTAAATTATCTTTCTGCCATTTTGCATTTGTCTAAGAGTAAACACCTCTTTTTAGGCTTCTCTCTGAGGATCTAATCACTGCGTATTCATTTTCTTTGTGTGAAATGTTTTAATACCATCACTGTTCTCCCACTGCTGAGCTGCTTTTTACAACCGCTCCGAATGATGTCAATTCTCCTCCATTGTGTCATCTTTGAGTGTCGTTGATTAAGATTAGCAGATGGAATCAACCGCAGAGACGCTTTATTTCATGATTTATAGACTATTACTTAAAACTATTAATGTTTTTGGTTTGGGAAAACTCCAGCTCATGCTTTCTCTTAGTTGATGTACATTTGGCAAAAGCTGGAGAATCGCTGGGATAAGCAAACCGGTGCAGTGACCACAGGGACGAGGGGAGAAGAGAATGTCCGTTTAGTGCCGATGGAAGCGCCCGCAGAGCAGTTTGGTGATCCACTGTGTCCATTATACGTCCGCAGTCCAAGCAGGCTCAGCGCTCTGTGGAGATTACCGCCGGTCCATAGAGCCACATTAGAGGGGCACAGTCCGGTTAATCTCGCTGTGAGGAGCCGAGCTGTGTTACCCCAGGATCAATGACTTCTTCAGCCTCTGCGTGGAACAGGGCACTGGCAGCAGACGGCTCACTTCTCTCTGAATCCTGGGAGCACTGGGGAAGGATTAACAGTGTCCACTTTTCTCCTTTTTGACATTATAAAGTAGGGATCCCTGATGGGAACCTGTTAATCCGCATTTTGTAAAAAACACTGCATTGCGTAATAACTGTTCAAACTGTAATCACAATTTTAATTCATTGTGTAATAAAACCGTATTTTGTAATAAACTCTCTCAAGCTGCACACTGTCAAGCGGTTAGTCATGCATTATTACATATTTAATTCATCATTTATAAGACATTTACACAGTTTGCTGTGTTAGCATCTAAACAGATAGAATAGTGACATTGTGCTCCATCCATGAGTGTCGTTAAGGTCAGGGATAAGACAGAAATGTTTAAAGGGACTATACCTAATTTTGATGTACTTTGATGTACAGCTTTATGTGTCGATTGAACATGTCTGAAAATGAAATAATAGTGTCCCTCACGAATATAAAATGGAGTGCGACACGTTATCAATCTGACTTGTGGAGACATTGGCATGATTGTCTTTTTAAAATGCCATCTTAATTGTATGTCTTGTCTTTTATTTTAATTTTATGGACTACGAGTCCGGAATAAAGTTGAATTGAATTGAATTGAACCTTTTTAGTCAAACTGTGACAAAATGGGTATTTTTACCGTCACGGCCGCCCTTCAGAGTCACTATGTGGTGATAAAGTCACATAAACATGATAAAGGTGATAAAGTCCAAACAACATCAACAAATCATAATACGGCACAAACTTCACGCATCAGGCTGATTTTTTTTTCACGAATGCAAAACTAATTTTACCCTACAAAAAGAAAAGAAAAAAGTCAGCTCCTTTAAAGGCACACTGCGTAACATTTTGGACTATACTGATGCCATCAGTACAAAACATGTTCACAATGACCAGCTCAACACAGAAAAGGTTATTTCTGCAGTGGGTAATCAAAGAATGGATTTGGATGAGAACTTAAACTATTTAAATCTCAAATTGGGCAGACTTTAGTCACATCTCCATGGAGACGAGCTGGAGACGTACCCACTCCCGGTAAAGTCACAGTCATGTCTTAGGAGAGCTGAGCCGCTCACAGCAAAAGCACATGTTTGTTTGTACATTTATGAGGTACTTTTCAATGCTGAAAGCTTGTAATTCAATTGTATTTTTTGGATAAAATTCTACGCGGTGTGGCTTTAAGCTTAGGAAAACGGTTTGGGAACAGTCTAAACGTATCCATTGACTGAACAATAAAGTAATCACTACTTCGCTGCTTACAAACGAGTAACAAATGATGAGGGAAGTGTCGTAGATGTTTTAGAAATGATAACATGCGTATTTGCAAAATCTAGTGCACAGTCATCAGAAAGTGTTTTATCACATTGTATTAAAACACTACTGCATAATTAGAAAATCATTACAAAATGCGACACATTATTACAAAACGGATTTGTAATGGACACAGACAGTATACAATCTATTTTTGTTCTGCAGTATCAAAACCGTTCTTTTGGAAGAGGACATAGTTAACCTCATGTTTGGCTGCCCGGCAAAGCAGTGACATCTTTATGGACAAGAGTTGGTGCCAGCAAAGTTACAAGTCAAGTCTGCGCTTTTATTTACAGGGAAAAACGTTACATGGCATGACTTTAATGTTAACATCGCTCTTGTATTGTACTACAAATGCAAAATATGCAGCACTCCTAATAAATAAGGGTGGCCTTTTATTCTGCATGGGGTCAAACCTGCAATTGTCTGGAAGCCTGTTTGTGCGAAGGAACCCGTTTAAGTTAAAAATACATGAAGAGTTTGGAGGTTGAATAAGCTGTTAGGTCCCTTGGCGATGAGAGAAAAGGCTCTTCTCTCACAACAGTCGGGAGGAAATGTCTTAAGGTCAGAGGTGCTAAATAATAACTGGTGATGCCGGAGCGCAGAGGTGTTATTAATTACGCTACCTGCCTGTGTATGGGGCGTGTGTGCGGAGCCTGTGTTGTGGCTGCTGTTTGACCGCTGCTCAGCGCTCTAATTTGTCTTTGGGGACACCGCAGCTCCTAATTAATCCTGCGCTGACGGCCGCGCCAGGACGTCCCACGGGAGGAATCACCGTACAGGGAGTGTGGCCGCACTTATCTACACATTACACCGGCTACTGCGCTCACCGGGGACATGGGGTGCTGAGATAATATTAGAGCTGTTGTGGAAGAGAAACTTTCGGAAGATGTTTTGTTTTTCAAAAGTATATATTTTTTTCAATCTGTCAGTCAGCCAAGAGAGTGGAAAAATAATTACAAAGAATATTCATGTGGTACCGGCATCAGTCAAAGTTTCCTCTGCTGAAAAGGTTGTCTGACTGAGGATGAATCTCATGCATGTTTGTCAATATAATTTGCTCTCCCCTTCACCCCAGAGAAACAGGCCGCTCCCCTAAGGGTTCTCACTCAAATGCCAACATCTGTCTGGCACCGCAGCCAGCACCAGACACACTAGGACACCTCCATCAGAGGTATTCTCTGCTTGACACAAGCCACAAGGTGGAATCTCAAAGAAGGAATAATGGGCGCGCTGAAAGGGCTTTGGGTATGGTAATGTCCCAGTGCAGCCACCACAGCGCGCGGCAATCCATCTTCTTTAATATTTCTTTCCTTAATGGGGAAATGTGTGAGGAGTTTGTTTCTCAAAGGAAGACTGATCCCCTGTTTGCGCCTTGTCTTGCTGTCAAAGTCTTGATGTCATTTTCTGGCGACCATCTTTCAAAACGGGAAACAAAACATTTGATCATAATGGTCCAAAAAGAGCAGCTTTTCTTCTCTTTGTTGGAGCAGCGCGCATGATAGTCTGAGCGAACCTGGCCAAAAACGCGGCAGGGCCAAAAACGGTTGAGATCCGCAAATAATTTGGCCGAGCTGCTCACTCTCCTCCATTCACCGCCTCCTTTTATGTGTCTTTTCCGGGGCTGCACATGATCGGCAGAGAGGGTGAAAGTAGCACATTGCAGTATCACAGCACTTTGGACCTCAGCGCTTTCATTATATTGTCATCCTAAATTATCAGCAGCGATGGACTGGCAGTGACTGACACATTCCTGTAGCAGAGCTGTTTCAGCCTGGCTCTCCGGCATGTCCTGGCAAGCCCGGTGTTACAGTGTGCCAGACGCAGGAGGCCGGCCAAGTGTCTGGCCAAAGGGCTCAGTAATACCATATAAACACGGGCGCGGGGATTCCCAGCCTGCATGTAGGTCCAAGACAATAGACCTGTGTCAATGCACTGAGTAAAAAGGATACAATATTAGGTTTAGCCGTGAACAGTGATTAAAGTGTATTAGCCAAAAGTCTGATCTGTACAACCAAGTTAGCGAATTTAATCTTACATTTGAAAACATTATTGATGGTCTTTCTAAAAAAAAACACAACACATCAGATCTCAAAAGTCAGTTGCTAGAAATTCAGGTCAAAAAGCAAAGCGCCGGATTTGTATCTTTTCCTGGGAAACCCTGTGCTCATCGTGCCATGATCTGTAATAGACTCCACAAATCACATAAAAGGATGCAATGCAGATCAGCTTGGACGGGCGTCTACGCTTTAATATCTCCACCGGTATCCATTACCAAATGTCAATTCCGAGTCAAGTGAGATAATTGAATAGAACAGATGCTCCGTTACCAGGAATATGAGCCACTATAACTAATATGTCGGTGAAAGCCTTTACAGCCGGCGAGAGTGACAGAAAAGATATCACTGTAAAATGCGGTTTTAGCAGCAAATTAGATCGGGCCGGGCGACCGATTTGCATTTTGCATGTAAGCAGCGGAGCCAAAAATACTTGGCCCAACACCACAGCGGTAGTCTCCTTGGGCTTAACAGCAGCAGCCCCTGGGAGAGCGAGAACAGAGCAAAGGGGGGGGGGGAAGACAATGGAGAGGAGAGAAGAATGAGAAAGACATGCTAATAAAGAAATATACGGGGTCCCAGTGCAGCGGCGGGGCCAAGATGGAGGTCATATGGGATAGCATATTTCACGGGAAACACGGGCTCCACATCAAGCAAGTTAGCCGCGGTTTTGCAGCTACGAGTTTGCGGGGGGAAAACCACTCGGCTGCCTGGGATGTAAATGATGTGTTCATAAAGAACCATGAGCTGGGACATTAGCACTGTCCAAAAAACTCATTCGGGAGGTTTTTCACTCGGCAAAATGTCCCGAATAAAGCCTAAAGAATGGAGTGAGTCAGGAGGAGCCTGAAGTGGTACTGGGGAATAGGGCTTTGGTGATCGTATGGTGTGCAGCCGCGACATGAGCAACTGTTTGTGCAAATTCAAATTCACTGAAATGTGTATATTGCGACAAAAGGGCGGCGTTCGTGTTTTCGCTTATGAACAAGCAAAATCACAAAGCAATTTGGAATGCATTGAAATCAGACAATACAAAGAATTGCTTGATATTCTTCAATGCATCCTTTTGTTTATGACTTGACCTCAATAATAGAAGTCTTAATCTTGTTTTATCCGCCTCAGATGTGATTCTACGTATAAGGGTTGTAAGGAGTACTGTTACCCGCTGGGCCAAGTGCAGGGAAGGATCCTCAAAAAGCCTGTACCGTAAAGTACATCCTCTAAAATCATAAGCCTAATACAGGACGGATCATTCGAGGAGAGTTGCTTATTTGTACACAGTCCTGCCTGGAGGAGATACTATCCTGGCTCTAGTGCAGAGTGTTACTGTTTGCCCAGCTGATGACCCTTCTTCCTCTTAAAACTCTGTGCCACCATTTGTTCTCTGTTTCTCTGTGTAGTTAATCAGTTTATCTCATCATGACGATCAAGAACTTTGCCTGACAGTCATTTCTTCAATTAGCCCCTGGTTTCTTTTTTTGGTTCACAAACAACAATAGGAAGTGGTTCAGATTAGTTTAAATACATCAAAAAATACATCAACAACAAAAAAGCAATTTACAAATACAAAATGCAAAGTACAAATAAGTGTGCAATATTGTTAAGTTACAGTATTTAACAGCATTATTTTTAAAGTGCAGAAATATATGAATAATAATACAAAGTGTCGTATCAGAGGGACCAATCATCTGATAGCTGTATACACCATTAGTACTGTAAATGTAAACAAGATAACGTTATTACAATAATAATCTTGTAGCATATTGTTGATGTGTGATCCAAACTCTTTCCTCTCGTGACGCTTTCCTGACATCTCCATTTTTTGCAAGGATGAGTTTATAAGCACATTTCACAACTTTCAGGGAGCACTGCTGTCCCTTCACAATAGATGAACGGCTTGATAATTAGACACGCACAGACCACCGTGGTCCTTTGTCACAAACATCAGCTTTTACAATACTGTGTACACAGAATAAAACATTTGTATTCCACTTCATGAAAAGTCTGGTGCACGGCCTTTAAGAGTTATATTGCCTAATCCATTGTTCTGGAGTTTGCCGAGTGAATGAATGAATAAATAAATACATTAAATGAAGCATATCACAGACTGTCACCTCTCAATCTTTCAAGTCATTTATAGAAAGCCACTCTCTTCACGTTTCCGTCTGGTTTTTCAGCCCGTCTGTGAAAGTGTAGAAAACGTTACACGCAGATGCAGAGATCTAAAGTTGTGTCCAGCCATGCCAGCTTAGTCACACAGGCTTCAATCAGTCACAAATCACAAAAGTAAAAATGAGGGGTAACCTTCAGTCTAATCATCACATACCAACTTTCTTATCCCACTTGGTTTTATATCAAAACTATCTCAAACGTCTTACAGTTTGAGACCACAACCAGGGCTGGATTTAAGTAAAATGGATCCCGGGGCTAAAGCTTTGTCAGGGCCCCCCATATACTGTATGTCTGTCGGATTTCTCTCTCTACAATGAAAGGATAAATGAATTAATTTTTTATTTGAACATGCAGAAGTAACTTCTTAAACATAGTACTAGTTTAAGAAACAACACATTTGTGACAGTTTGAGATAATTACCCCAATATGAGGTCCATGGCCTTCATGGAAGAACCTTTACTACTGCCAGACTGGGGACACATTTAAAAGGGGTCTGGAGGTCCTCCCCATGAGTTCTTTTTTTTATTTAATGGTACAATCTCATGCATTTTAACAGACTAATAGGTACATATTTTTCCCCCAATGTCAACTCAATGACAATGGCTCAGACCTTGTTTAGAACTGGTTTAGTCTTGGGTACAAAGTCATCTGATAAAGCCTTACATGTGAGGGAGTCTGCAAAGAGAGAGGGAACTAGTTTGACAACCCGCGCTGACCATGCATTTTTCTCCTTATGCCCATGGGCCCTTCAACCTGCTGGGCCCCTGGGCTTAGCCCCTGTAAGCCTCTGCATAAATCCGGCCATGACTACAACTACGATGTAAGGCTTGGAGAAGACAAAAGCTCTGATTAAAGGAAGCCCGTGCTGTTTGACAAAAATAACAAGGTCATCCATTCATGCTCTAATTTGCGCTTCAAACAGAAAGTCATCTCGTGCGAGCTGCCTTTTTGAGGAACTTAATTTTGTACATGTTTGTAAATCTTAAGACAAAAAGACGTCGTACGGCGAGGGCCACGGCTCTGGGGCACTTTTGCTCAATCTTCAATCGCTTCTCAAGGCTCAAATAGATGAAGTGGATTATCACTGTCACATCTCGTTGTAAGGGTCATAACCTATTCTGTAATAAATCAAAATGAACTGCATAATTGTATTGTAGATGATGAGTGAGGCGCGGGGCTCCACACCCTTCACTGTGGGGATGAAGAAATCCTTTGCTAATTGAATCAGGCCAGTGTTGTGTGACTTTTTGGTGAAGATTTGTTGCACTTTCTTGGTGCAACATTATCGTGTTGCGTATGCTGTAGATACAAATACATGTCAGTGCTCTTAAGTGTGCCAGGCCTCATGAGCAACCACAGCTGTCTGTCTGAAACTTTAAGAGCAGTTTTACTACAGCCCAGGCCCGAAATCGGACTTTTTCTTATAGGTCTGATTATCTTTTATTCCGTCTCTGTAAAGCACATTAGGACACATTGATTAGTATATAATGTATTGCTTTACCAGGCTTTACATGCCTTAACCGAGCACGTCTTCTCCAGTTCGACTCTATCCAAATCTGAAAGCGACTCGGGAAAAAGCATCGAAAGAGCGACAAAAACGCAGCAAAACAAGCGACAAAAAAGTGATGAAAAAGCCTCAAAAACGCAACAAAACAGGCGGCAAAAACGCAGCAAAACAAGCAACAAAAAAGTGAAAAAGTAACAAAATGGTTACAAGAATGTTATGAACTAAGTTACTTCACTGTTTTGGGTCAGCTAAGAGGAGCCATGTATTGATTTAATTAGCTACCAAGGCAATTCCATAGATTGGAATTGCTGTGTAGATCTCAAGGTTAAAGCTTAAATACACATTTGATAATGATTTTGCCGTGAGCAGTAGTTTTAAGTTGTGTAAGTCAACTGGAAGGAGGGGTAGGGCCTCATAAGTTATAACTAACTTCTTCCTACCCCCTTTGAGCAGCACATACACTTGTTATGTTGTTAATAATTTCTGTAAATATTACATGTATACTATACCTGTATGCATCTGTTGCTCAAATAAATTAAGAAGACAAAACAGGCGGCAAAAACGCAGCAAAACAGGCAACATAAAAGTGATGAAAAAGCACCAAAGCAGGCGACAGAAAAGCAACAGAAAAGTGACCAAAAAAAGTGACGACAACACAACAAAAAAGCATCAAAAATATGACGAAATAGTGACAACGTGAGGAAAAATCAGATCAGTTTTAGGGGTCTTAGCTTTCAAATTAGGCATTACACTGCGGCCTATAGGCTGTAAGCTCCAGTCGAGAAGCTTTTAGATTTGGGTAAAGCTGAACTGGAGAAAATGAGCTTGGTTAAGGCGGGGGTCAACAGGTTAATATGAACCGTCTCTCAACATGTGAAATAAAGTGTAAACTAACATTTGTAACTTGTAAAGTAAAATGGGTGGAACCAAAGCCCTCCCAGCTAGATCTGCATATCCAGATATCAGATCATGAACTGCTGACACAAAAATCAGACGACAGATTACAAATCTTTGTCTACGATGAAACACTCCTGAGAGCTTAAACAAACATATTGAACCGATAACTTTATAGGTCCCCATCTTAATCCCCGTCATAATCTATGTGTTACTGTTTAAAAAAACAAAAACAAAAAAAACACATGTATTTTTGTAAATGTGTGGAGTAGCCCACATACAGAAGGATTTCCTATCATAAAAAGAAGCTCAATAACCACTCAATTAAACCAATTTACTCTCGCAATAAAATCCACCCGTCTTTTCTCTCTCCAAAATGTCCGCATTAAACCAAAGGCCACCGCGAAGGCCCAGTTACGGCCTGTCCGCACTAACAAGCTCATGGCTATAAACATCCTGACGCCACTTAATTGTTAGTTTGAAGATCCCACTGCTGCGCTTTTCTCACACTCTCATTCAGCCCCATTCTTCAACAATGAGTCTCATTTTTTTTTTTTTTATAAGAGAATCAAGAAGAGTAGTAGCCATAGAGTGATGCAGAGGCAGTTTTAGTGGTGTGAGAAGGGGCGTATGGCAGCCATTATCTTGTTTATTAAAAGCAAGTTTCCTCTCTCTCTCTCTCCCTCCTCCCAGTGAAGCTGACCGCACATATTTGCAGGGCCTGACTCTGTGCCTACTTCACAGGCTGCAGCAGGGGTCACTGAAGTTGAAACCAGTGGATGTCAGCACGTCAGCTGTGTAGGCAAGAGCAGGATTTATAGATACATGAGAGCTAATTGATGTAGCTCCAGAGAAGGGATTGACAAAGAACTTTTGCAGATGGAGAGCATAAAACTGCTGGGGAGATATGCTGACGGTGGACTATCCCATAACAAAGGTCAACAAGGGTGTACTGAAGAACAGATACAGTCTGCAGAGGTATATACAGTATATGGATTTTGACGTAGTAATGCCTAAATAGTTTATCTTAATCCTTGCAATATGTCATCGACTGTATTCTCTGCTTCCACTTCTCTTGCACTACCAACCCTTCTTTTGCAGCATCCATATCTCCTCTTTGGTCATGCTAAACTCCAAAGGGTTAGAGCAGTGGATCTCGAACTGAATGGATGGGACTTCCATGGGGTTTGCCAGATAATTTAAGGAGGCCGGCAGATATAAGAGACATATGTCACAATCACGAAACACCACTGAGGTTCGTGGCTGATAAACCGTGTTGGGCAAGGTACTTTACATTTTGTAATACATTCTACTGTATATTACAGTTCAAAAATTACATATTACCGTAACTGAGTTACATTACTTTATGTTACCTTTGAGTTACTTTTCACAAAATATCAATGTATGTGACAGTATTCTACAAAAAAAAAAAAAAAAACTATAACTGATCAGTTGACATCTTACAAGAGTAACAACACAAAAAAACACATTCATACACAACATGCATTTTTTTCTAGCCTGGTCTTACCATACCCTTGTACTTATTTCGTACAGAGGGTCTGGAACTTCAAAATTGAGCTCCATTTTCAGGTGGGAGGGATTGAACTCCTTTGAAACGATTGGATCTGTTTTCAAACTACAACCAGCAAATCCGGTGCAAATGCGTAACGTCACCTACAACACCCGCCTCCCCTGCTCGCTGAATGGTAGGTTGGAATTCAACCGACGAAATGCAGCCACTGAGATCAGACCCAGACGTACATGTAGGGAAAAGATAATTGACCGGAGTTTACGGATGGCAAAGGCCAGGCTACTTTTTTTCCTCATTCATACGTATCTTTTCTCAATTTGTACTGTGCATACAGTAATCCTGCAGGCTTTCTAGTGGTTATACGGCGTATAACCACTGAATCACTCCCTCCATTGGAGTGGGTGAGTGAATGAGTGGTTGCTGGTGGTCGGAGGGGCCGATGGCACAGACTACTGTAGTTGCCCCGCTTCCGTCAGTCTACCCCAAGGCAGCTGTGGCTACAACAGAAGCTTACCACCACCAAGTATGGAGTGAATGAATAAAAACGACAGTGTAGCGTTTTGAAAAACTTGGTAATACAGGCTTGTAAAGCGCATTACATTAAGGCATTATTATTATTATTATTATTATTATTATTATTATTATAAGGATGGGCCAAGTTCTCGTGAGATTAAAAAGCCACAAGATCTCGCTAGATCAAATGGCACTGTGACGAGTAGATTCATATTATGGAGTTTATACTCATTGTAGACGACTTAAAGGTACTTAAGGAATATTTAGCTAATAGTTACCCACCAGTGTTACATATGGTTGGTGCTTTTAGATCGATTTTCACAGTTTACCTTTTAGATCGCTAAACTGTTCAGTAAAAGGAAATATTTCATCTTTGTTCTCGTCTCTCGTGTCGTTCTCGTGACTCCAATCTCATGTCTCGTCTCGTGGAATTTGTGTCTCGGCCCACCACTACGGCGTATACCTGCATATCACGTAGACTACACCACTGATTGCAAACCATATAAGTGCGTTTGTAACTCGGAACAGTACAGAATTTGTAACGATGAATAATGAATGGTCACATCTATATAGTGCCTTTCTACCTGCTTTAGGCACTCAAAGCGCTTTACATCACTCACCCATTCACACTCTCATTCATACACCAATGTGCGCAAGGACACAACGACAGTGTGCGCCTGTGGGACTAATATATTGCCGTGTTATTTAAGGTAATGTTATATTCCTCTGTTACTGAAAAAAGCAATATATTTCTTTAACTCTTAACTTTTGTAATGCAATATCTTGAATGATTGTGTTGTGTATATAGAGAAGGACTGTTCATATAATCATCTCATGCTGGTAGCGGCCTTCGCTGGTTGTCGTGACAATTTCTCACCACTATAAAGGAAAACTTGAAAGTATTTGAAAATACAGGTAAGTCCATGATGGCTAGCTCTGGGGAGCCGAAGTCTCTCCCCTCTAGGTGCACATGAGAGGCCGTCCCAGCACCAAGATGGGAGGGGCCACAGGAAGGCCTTTGAGCCAGGACACGCCTTTGGCCATTGTCTTAGGTGTGAAGCAGAAACTCAGCATGTGCTTTGGCCGGGATAAAGCACAGGAGACGGGTCCGGGCATTGATTAAGCGGGCCAGACGGCACTTCACAATTAGTGTATTACTGACTTCAATTTAATTAACTCTAAAACTGCCATTACACTGGCAGTAAGGAAAATGAACCATGGTTAAACAAAAAAGAAGGCCACCCCAACGGCATACTAACAAATCAATCATGCTGTGGTACATACAGTTTGAGTGCGGAACAGACATGGGGATGGTTTAGGGGCAGTGTCATTACTATTACGCAAGTAGTAATAATGACCAAAGTAAACAGGATTACTCGAACCTGTGTGAATGAAGCAAAATACTCCTTGAGGTAATTGGATGAGGGAAGCGAAAAGATTTTGCACGATGTCTACCCTTTGAGGCCTGCTTTGTATAGCGGGAGGTGCGCCACGTGTGATCTCAGTGCGATCTGCTGTAATCCCCGCGTTCGTCACCACACGCGCCTCTCATCTTCTTTTTACACATTTTCCGACCCGGATCCAGTTGCCCACATGTTAGGCCCCCCCCCCCCCGCACCACCACTACTGTACATGAAGTCAAGCAATTTAAGTGACGGTAAAACTGCCTGCTAAAACATCTGAGGCTTTGGGGTGTCTGTCCCATCTTATGTTCCAGCAAATGCGAGTCAGATTTTAGAGCATTAACAGCTAAATCCACCCTGTAACATGTTCATATGGTTCTGTTTATTGCCTCCACACAATTTCGAATGAGTTAATCTCCGAGCTACAAATAAGGCCAGAGACACTAGCGACGCCACTGGTGCCTTGAGCGCAGATGATGTGTTGACGAGGGGTAGACAGTTCTCAAGGCAGTGGCTCTGTGTTGTGGCGAAGTCTGTTAACAGCGGACAGATTTAAAACCGTCTTTATTATGAGCGAGGAAAGGGGGAGACACATTTTTCACTTGTTCCTGCTCCAGATCATTTCTGTCATAAACATCACAAATTAGCATGCTGGGATGTGTGGTCCAAAGTTATGGGACAATGTCAAATATGTTTGAATACACGATATGCAGTTTCATGAGCTTTATACATGGTACAAGTCTGACTGATCTGGATAAACGAACGGAATTAAAGGTCTTGCTTGAACCAGGCTTTTACAGCTATTTTAGCCAATGGATTTTTTGCAGCATAACTTCAAATAACATTGAAAGTTTAAAACATTTCAACTGGAAATTTTTTCACATGTAGTTGACCGACGTTTCGAGAGTCATCCAACTCTCTTCTTCAAAGTGTTGTATGTATCTACCTGGATGAGATCAACCTTTGTTGGATGTAATTAGAGTTTGGCATGTCTTGCCTGGTGACTGTGCAATTTATAACACTTTTGCGCTTGGAGTATGTCGCCACACCCAATCTAACATCTGATGGGACTTAACATTGGAGAGTTGGATGACTCTCGAAATGTCGCGAAACTATGTGGAAAAAAAAGCCCAGTTGACATGTTTTAAACTTTCAATGTTCTACCTGGATGAGATCAACCTTTGTTGGATAACTTCAAATGAAGTGTCAAGAAAATACCGTCTAATTTAAAGAGGATTAAGGATAAAGAGGATAATTCACATAGCACCAGTCTATAGCATACTACAATGATGACGTAACCTTCTGTTGGTCTGTATATGCAGTAAATTAAAATAACTGCCTTGAATAAAATTGCTCTCTCAAAATGGCTGTACTGAACGTCTTGAAATAGGCCTCTGTCTCTTTAAGAAGCTTTCGACACGCCCCCTTCAGCACACTGCTGTGGCATCTAAACAACACTACTGTGCGGGGAGGGGGCTCTGCTGAGCTGAGGAGCAGTGGTTGGTGGCTTGGCTGGTGACGAAAGGTCCAGAGGTGTCTCCAGGAGGTGGGGGCGTTCCTAGGAGGACTGAGGCATAGCTACACCTAAAATGGCTGCCGTCTAAGTTTTTACTGATTACTCAAAAATATGTGAATGAGCCAAGGCAACACTCCAGGCATGTGTTTAATGAGGGAATGACATAATAACATGATATAAAGCTTGAAAAAGTCGATTTTACATAATACCCCCCTCTTTAAGGTGTTATAAAATGCAGTTGCACAACACGCCAGCAGAGGGAACACTTCTTACTCATGTCTGCTTTGGTGATGAGAGCAGTGGAAAACCAATCCCAAAACCCAAAAGAAAAGATACGTACTACTGGCTAATCTACGCAGTGAAGAGACTTTGACTGACTATGGACAGAATGTATCCTGAAGGGTTACTGTACGGGCTCCTCAATAATTCAAAAAGCATTACAAATCAATGTTGATGGCTGTCATTAGCCACACACGGTGCAGGTAAGTCGGGCACCAGCCATGGAAGGAAACCCATTGAATTTCAGAATAAGGTCAGCAACAACCTCGCGCTAACCTGTCTAATGTGAACGATATGGCAAAACAGAGACACACGGCCCTGGAGAAACTGAGGAACTGTCAGATGATCACGGAGGATATTTATGCATGGATAGTTTCACTCATTGCTGTACTGTACTGAGGTCCACAACAGGAAGCGGCAGGCATGGAGTGAATTAGCTGGACTTCTATCAGTGAACTGAAAGTTTTATCTGTCTTTAATGACTTGTTATTGCACTGTTGTTATTGCATGAAACCCTGTGAAGTTTGTGAATTTATGGCCTTGATCTGTACACAAACCATACGCAAAAATGTAGTCAGCGTGAGTCACAGTTTACCAGAAAACAGTGCAAAATAGCAGTCAGTAGTCAGTATGAGCCCAGCGTAACATTCATGTCTCTGTGTGACGTATACCAGAGGGTCAGCAAACTCCCGGTGGTGAGTCGTTCAGACCCGGGAGAATGTGCAAACGAAAGGTTCCCATGTTCTCCATGAGAGAAACCCAGGGCCTTGATTCTGCGTGTAGAGATGGCTAACCTTGATACATAAAAATATAAAGAAATACTGTAATGTCTTGAAATAATGTCAAGTCTCCTGGCCTCCAAAAAACACACAACGTCTGCAAGATATCAACGCACCACTGTACACAGAGCAGACCAGGGCCGTGCGTGCTTGGGTCACTGTGTGCTACCATTATCTACCACATCTACTAAAGGAAAACAACTGTTATTCAATTTTCACAGCGCAAATCTCTCCGGCTGCTCAATTCATCAGGGCCAATTACCGGAGCAGTGCGCTGGAGGTTATCTGCGCTCGCCACATACCGCTCTCTCTCTCCCTCTCTGTGTCTCACACCCCCCGGCGCTGCTCCACATCACCAGCTCGCTAACAGCCGCTTGCGTGGAGGAGGTTTGGGTGGTCCACTGTCTGACACTGCCCATGCACCGGAGAGGACAAAGGTGCACTGTGGGACTAGGTGAGGGTATTAATTAGGTGATCATTCGCTCACACGTTTGCCCACACATGGCACAAGGTTGTAGCACTTTTTATTCATTGTAAGGGGGGGAAAAACAGTTCCCCCTGACCAGTTTTTGCGTTTATAAGAAATATGAGCAGGTGTATCAATGTTCTAGCCTATAATAGATGGATTCAGCAGATTTTATATTATGGAAGTTTTACCAGTGATAATGTTCTGGTCCTGTCTGTGGTCGCAATAAAGTACATCCAATACATTTTCCTCCTACTTTGTATTTTCTGTGGCTCTGTCTGACTCTGTATTCAGAAGTGCACCTGTGGTAAACACCGCTGTAACCTTGTTTAGGTAAGAGTCACTTCATAAAGTTTATATAATTCATGAAGGTCTCATCTTTCAAAAAGGCTATCACTCTTGAGCCACTTACTTTCTGTGTGATTTAATAAAATGTAATTTAGTATTGTTTTCTGATGAAGAGGCAGACTGGAGATAACGGGCGGAAAAAAGAAGAAAGAAATCCAGATGAATGAATATTTATTGGATGTATTGAGGAAATCTGCTTCATATTTCTACTGAATTTTTGGACGTGTGCCATGACATTAAAGATTGCATGATCATTTAGTAGAATTACCTTTATGTTGCGAGTTTCTTGCACTAGTCTTGTTTTTGTCTGGTTTTCCATCTAGGTTGCACAGTTAGCGCTCGTGGTCCTGGGTTCGATCCCGGGCCAGACGGGGTCTTTCTGTGTGGAGTTTGCATGTTCTCCCGTATAGGTTTACTCCGGGTACTTCGTTTCCCCTACTAAAAACATGTACAATAGACCAGGATGAATGAAAGTGTGTTTGAGAGCGAGTATGGGACAACGGATGCAAATTAGCCCATGGTTACAATCCGGAGAGGGTGTGTTCATTAACAGGCACTGTCCCAACCAAATAAACCAATAAATAAATACAATAAATGAAGATTCAACCTTGAAGACCTACCTGCAGCCTTCATTATCCAATCATCCAATCACGGCCCTATCTCGAGCCGCACCTTTGAGTCAGCCGATCACCGCAGCTGCTCATCCTGCTTCAGCCATTCATCACCCAGGATCCCCTTCCTAAGCTCCTCGGTCAATCACTCGGCCGTTTCCCAGCCGTGCTGCAACACTCCTCCGACCCTCCTCTGCCTGGCCTCTCCTCGGCTCTGCTCGTCGCGTCGACCGGCCGTCCCGGGTCTCTTCCTACCACCACCAGTGTCCGGGCTCCGGGGGAAGATTCTGGCTATCATCCATCATCGCCATGTATTCCATATCGTCAGTGCAATCTTCCGCCAGGGTCATGATCCATGTTCAATAAAAGTTCCTAACACATTTTCTCTGTGAGTCTTTTCAGGTAGAAATACTGATTATGCTTTTTATTTCTTTCACAGTAGTTTCCTCTTTTCTGGTCTGAATTGTTTGTGCAAGACATTCTGCATTTTGGCCTCACAGCAAGAAGGTCCTGGGTTTGTGGAGTGTGCACGTTTACACTGTCTTTTGAAGAGGTAATTTGCCTAAACAGATAAGTGCCATTGAAAGAACTCAACGTATGCTTGAAAATTGCTGCAGTGTTTTTCATTTAAAGATCTGTTTCAGTGCCATAAAAATATAATGTCACTTGTTCTCAATCAAATTCACACAACTTTAGATTCTGAAGTGTCATCAGAGCACAGCAACAAATATCCAAAACGATTCCGAAAGAAATTCAGAACGGACATATCTGCTTTTGCAAATGAACTCTGTGTTCTCCATGATTTTCTGCAGCATTCTCTACCCCATTGTTCGCCGTAGCTCCGTGGGGCTCGTCCATGGCCTTGTGTTTGTGTGTCCTGCTAGGTGATCCCTCGTAATTGTCCGTTATTACACCCCACATTACCCTATCAGGGCCTGGCTGTGTGGGGAAACGCTTTGGTAAGTCTGAATTACACAACTCCGGGGCCATGACTAATATCGGCGCTCTCGATAACTGCTAATGTAAGCAGTGGAACAGATGCCCGCGCTAAAATAACAACAGATATCGTCCAGTTAACCTTCTCGCTAGGCTGCATTTGACCAGCCAAAGAGGCCCAGGTCGGTCAAGCGCACATGATAGCCCCCATTCTCTGATGATGTTGTTACACTCTGTTGTGCTAACTGTTTATTAGTGTTCGCCCCGTGCAGTGCTTATTCTCATTTTGTATGAGTGAGTGCACTGTATTGCTCTTGGGTGGTCAGCGCGAGAATGACTTAATTAAATACATAATCCACTGCGATAAAGGGGAGGGGGGGTCACTGAGGTTGGAAAGACCGCCCATAGGGTTACAACCTATTACCAAAAATAAGATCATTACCAGCAAGCAATACGTCTATGGAGATCGGATTGTGTCGACGTATTGTATTGTATTTTCTTGCACCAAAGGATGTTTTAAAATGGGAATTATTCAAGTGGGTTTTAAAGCTAATGCTATAGTGTTAAAGGGGGGGTATTATGTAAAATCGACTTTTTCAAGCTTTATATCATGTTATTATGTCATTCCCTCATTAAACACATGCCTGGAGTGTTGCCTTGGCTCATTCACATATTTTGAGTAATCAGTAAAAAGTTAGACGGCAGCCATTTTAGGTGTAGCTATGCCTCAGTCCTCCTAGGAACGCCCCCACCTCCTGGAGACGCCTCTGGACCTTTCGTCACCAGCCAAGCCACCAACCACTGCTCCTCAGCTCAGCAGAGCCCCCTCCCCGCACAGTAGTGTTGTTTAGATGCCACAGCAGTGTGCTGAAGGGGGCGTGTCGGAAAGCTTCTTAAAGAGACAGAGGCCTATTTCAAGACGTTCAGTACAGCCATTTTGAGAGAGCAATTTTATTCAAAGCAGTTATTTTAATTTACTGCATATACAGACCAACAGAAGGTTACGTCATCATTGTAGTATGCTATAGACTGGTGCTATGTGATTGAAAAAAGCACAATACCCCTTCTTTAAGATGTATTTAGTGCTGACCCATCAGAGAAAGTAGTTCTTCTATGGCTCTATTTTTCATGTCAGTTTACTCTGTTTGCTTGAATTGTTTGTACATTTTAAATCGTTAATTGTGTCCAGACTCATTCCCAACTTTTCAAACGCATTTCTAACACCCCCAATTTTGAACAACTTTCAGTGTCACTTTTCAGGATTGCTTTCCCTGCGATGCTTTCAGAAACTAGCCTTGAGCTAAAAACAAAACAAAAAAAGAAGTAGATGTGGGGTGTCTTTTAATGGAATAGGCCACCGTTTTTGCATACTGAGATATGTTCTTACCTTAGCTTAGACGAGTTGATGCGTACCTGTCTGGTCTTTATACATGCGCTCTGTCACGCAAAAACATGTTGTTAGAATTTAGCCTCTCCTCTATGGGGCCAAACGGGGGAGTTAGAAGCGACCAAGCTCTTCCACGTTTTCCCTATTTAAATACAGTTACGTGAGCGGTTACACGATCCAAGTAGAGTCACACAAAATTAAACATGTCGATTTTCTAAGCGGATAAAAAGGGGTACTATATTGTAAGGCGTATTAACACCTTAGGAGCACAAATCGAAGTGCTCCATAAGGTACGCTCACGAAACTGTGTTTAAATAGGGAAAACATGGAAGAGCTTGGTCGCTTCTAACTTCACCCCCGTTTGGGTCCATGAGGAGAGGAGGAGAGGCTAAATGCTAACAACATGATCGGTGTTTTTGCGTGACTGAGCGCACGTGTAAAGACCAGACAGGTACGCATCAACTCATCTAAGCTAAGGTAAGAACATATCTCAGTATGCAAAAGCGGTGGCCTATTCCTTGTGTCTACTATAAATGTCTACTTTTACATTGTGCTGAAGGGCAGCCTTTCCCGGGAAGATTATCAGGTACAGGACCTTAAAGACCCTATACCTGATTTTTTGTTTTGTTACAAACAGCGAAGAAGGAAGCCACTAAATCAGATTATTTACTATGGTTCAAACTCATTCCTAACTTTCCAAACATTTGAAGCATCCAAATTCTTCAAATGCGAGTTTATAAGCACAAATACAAATGCCTGATAACTATAGCCTGAAAGCACATCAAATTGATACAAATGCTGTAGAAGTAGATGTCTTGACTTTGCGATATACTAAAGGAGGATAAGACTAATTTTGTTCCATTACAAGCAAAGACATATCAGGTGTAGTGCCTTTAAGTGTCCACTGCTTTTCCCACAAGAGGCACATATGGAATGAAAGCTAAAAGTCGTGACTTGTAGTAGGACTTTCTTTCTTTTTGTATCTTATTGCAACAGTTACTAACTGTCAAAAGCAGGACAGTGTGGCCTGTGTTCTCACATTGTGTGGAGTTGGTTGTCCCTTTTTGTCAATCAATGCCCAGTATGTTTTGGACAGGAAGAACAGGAATTTCACCCAGTGCCCAATAAATATGGACTTTACACAATTCTCCCACCGTTTTTACTCCACGTGACAACCAACCCTAGACTCCATAACACAACATTAAGCTCAACAATGTTATTTTTTCCCCCCCCTCAGATCCACAAACACATTTAACTACGCATGGACAGGGGATCTCTTGAGTCCCAAGCGTTTGAAAGAAACAAAACAACTGCATATTATCTCCACATTTTGTGACTCATGACTTGATTGTTTGTTATTGTTTGAGGGAGACGCTGCTTATGGTAATCACTGCCTTTCTAAATTTGAGGAAGTCAAAAAAATATATTCTGGCACTGAACAAGAACGCCGCTAATCCGCACCTCGCACCCCGCTACTCTTGCTTTCTCTGTGAAGAAAATTAAACATCTGTCTTCTCTCTACCTCCGAACTTGGCTCGCGATGATTTCATTTTGGGCTTTTTTTTTTTCGTTTCTTGGTCAGGCCCGGGATTCCCTTGCTGCAGCCGATTTCAATTTAGTTTTTTTTTTCTTTTTCTTTTTTCAAGGTTAGAGTCAGTATTTGACAGTTTGGGGAAGAAGGAAAAAAAAGGAGCCGAACGGCGCGCTATCCTCGGTCTCTTGGTCTTGGATAGATGACACTGCGGAGTTGTGACCCTGGTGCCGAGTTGCCAGGTCGCTTGATTGAAGTGCACCACACTTGAGCACATCAGCGCCTCACGTCCCCGTTGACAAAAAAAAAAAAAAAGCAGAAAAAAAAAAGAAAAAGCGAGCTGACCCGGAGAGCTGCGCGGCTTTGAGCTGCAGCCAAGCCATCTGAATCCACTCTCCCCAAATGAGGGCTTATTTTTCAAAGCGTCTCTCTCATGTGCGCCGGCCCGACCCTGCTCGCCCGTGTTCTGTGTGTGCTGTATGCGTTATTGAACCCCCATTCCCCCCCTCCCCCCCCCCCAAAAAAAATGAAGGCCCGCGATTGGAACGAAGCACATCACGTTCGTGGCTAAACAGTTTGTTTGGTGAGTCACATGTTCCAGCGGCGATGATGATGATGATGATGATGATGTTGGTGGTGTATGTTTTCACAGTTTTGGCGAATGCTGCGGAGTTGTTCTTTCCAGCCGCCTCAGGTTCGTGTTCGCTTGTGTCTAAGTCAAAAGGGCACTGCATTTCTGCGGCGCTTTAATGTCACATGAGAGTAGGGACCGGGAAAAAAGTTATACTGTAGTTAAAAACTTCAGATTGGATCGGCAAAACCGTATTTCGGGTAAAAGGGCACATGCCATGATAATAAACAAGCCAAGATTATAAAATGTAAGATGCTTTTGTGTGACCTCAGTTTGGACAGGGCGGTCCACGACTCTTTTCACTGCTTTTCTTGTCGTTTCTTGTTTAATGTAAGTCTGTGGACAATGTTGTAGTATAAGTTTCAAATAATGACAACTGGACTGCGATGATTGAGTCTTCTATTGTTCTGGCTAATGGACTTGTGAATAAGGCAAGGCAAGTTTATTTGTAGAGCACAATTCATACATACGGCAATTCAAAGTGCTTCACAGTTGCATAAAATGACAAGAAAAACAGATAAAATCAATCAATAAACATCAACATAAAGTTAATCAATTACAGTAAAAGGCAAGAGTGCAGATAAAATACTTTCAGTTTTCATATGCACGGGTAAAAAGAGCTGTTTTCAGCCTGGATTTGAACATTGTCAGAGTTGAGGCCTGTCTCACATCCTCATGAAGACGGTTCCAGATTTTAGCTGCATGAAACTGAAACGCAGCCTCACCGTGTTTATTATTGACTCTGGGAACCACCAGGAGACCCCTCCCTGAAGTTCTCAGGGCCCGAGATGGTTCATACGGCTCTAACATGTCAGAGATGTACTTTGGTGCTAAACCATGAAAAGACTTGTACACAAGCAGAGCTGTTTTAAATTCTATTCTCTGAGTGACAGGAAGCCAGTGCAGAGACCGGAGCACTGGACTAATGTGGTCGTATTTCCTGGTTCTTGTCAGGACTCGAGCAGCAGCGTTCTGGATGTTCTGCAGCTCTAACAGCTCATTTAGACAGGCCAGTGAGCAGGCGTTACAGTAGTCCAACCTGCTGGAGACAAATGCATGGATGAGTCTCTCTAAGTCTGGTTTTGACACTATTCCTCTGATCTTAGCAATGTTCTTCAGATGGTAAAAAGCTGATGATGTTATAAAACAGATTAACTGCCAAGCTCTTCCCAGAGAAGATGGTGAAAGACTGTTGTGGAGCGGAGGGAGCAGTGCAGGACACCACGCTCTGAAACAGGGACAAACCCAGGAGGTGCTGCACCGTTTCAAAGGATCAGAGGAGACTGAAGGCAGCCAGCCAGGTTTCAACCATGTGCTATGGTTTCCTTGACCTCCAAAAACATGCTGGTCAGGTCGGCCCACAGTTGAAGATGCGGCTCAGGACTCACATCTGAACACAATTTCATTGTACGGTTGTATAAAGACAAATAAAGCACTTACTTACTCACTTAACCTCTCCACCCACACCTTAATCAAGCAAATGTTCTTCAATTCAGTTCTACCCTAATCTAAAATCTTCTCGACTGGAGCTTACAGCATGTAGTGTAACGCCTCATTTAAAAACTCAGACCTAAAAAATGGATCTAAAATTTTTCCTCGCAGTGTTGGGACTATTTTGTATTTTTGGTCACTTTTCTGTTGCAGTAAAGATTTGGGTAAAGTCGATCTGGAGAAATGTGCTCGGTTAAGGCGAGGGTTATGAGGTTGAGGATGTTTCACCGCTTTCTCGAGAAGCTGCTTCTCACTATTGTACTGTTGTTGTTTTTTTCTAGTTTGACAAGTTTTAAGATAAGATAAGACTTTATTGATCTCACAAGGGAGAAATTCACTTGTTACATCAGCTCTTAAGAAATAACTCAGGTGTTGCAAAATAGACAGGAAAACGTGAATCAAGTAACAAGAGGTACCTCATAGAAAGCTATACTGGGCAAAAGTATATCTAAACATCTAAATAATAAAATTAGGTTTACACCCAGTTTAGATATAATTTAATCCAATTTCATTATATTCTAGTTCATTTTTTAGACCTGATACGATCTTGATTTAAGGCCTTGTGGTGCTTTGAAGGTCAAATATTTTATGAAGTGATACCGGCCTAGACGAATGGTGAGACTACAGCCATGGTCTATTTTCACTTTCAAAGAGCTCAATGTCTTTTAAAACTCGTCACATATTGAACCTGTTAAAATGAGGATAAATAAAAGTTTTTTTTTTTTTTTTTAACATACTGCTCCGTACTGTCCAGAAAGGCCAGGCCTTCATATACAGTTTGTGGTCTGGACAGATAGCGCACTGGGGAGGCTCTGAACGTGGTTTCCATTTGCCGTAATTTCATACAGACCTGCAGTGAGATGTCTCGGGCCCCGGCTTCACTAATAACACTCACTAACCAGCGTTTCATTCCCCTGCGCCGGAGTTTCCCCCCGTCCCGCTTTGACAGGTCTTTACAACATCTGACATGTGTTTGAATCCAAAAGGCCAAGTGCTTTTTCCATGCTCCCCCTGACTTATTTTTTTTCCCCCTCCTCCTTCACCGTGGCTGTGTATATTCCTGAGCGTCAGAGGGCCATCATCACTCATGAGGTGGAGGAGAACAGTAGCCAGGCGGAGTTATAGAAGTAAAAGCTCCTGTACATTACATTGTTTTGGGGGGGGGGGGTGTTCTAATTAAAATCAATGCAACCTGAATCTGCCAATGCGGCTGTATGAGTATGTGTGTATTAAGAGTCATTAGGGTGATTATTATTTCCTTGATGTAAAATGCTTTGAGTGCCCAAACGAGAAAAAAAAAACACATGAGAATTAAAATGTAATATTTTCATACATTGCCGCATGTATCTAGGGCTTAAACGTGGCGTTCGTGTATTTATTTGAAAGATTTTGTCTGTGGAACGGAGAGCAAACAAATCAACTGTCTGTCATTTCCCGTGCTCCTTTTTTTTTTTTTTTACTTTTGGTTTTGGCATCGGCCCAAGTTTGAAAAGGTAACATGAACAAAGAAAACTTTTAATTGCCATCCATTGCGGACAAACAGCCTTGAGACACTAAAACTGGCTTTTATATTAATTGCACTGTCCCAGACTAATAAACTCCGGTAATTAATTAGGAGCCACGTGGATTATAAGTGAATGGATGTGAATCTCGCGTATGCATTGTTCAAATGAGTGCGCATGATTGCACTGTGCCCAGGTCCACCTTCTGGATAATTCAGTCAGTTGCACCTGAAAGAGTCATCTGTCCACGCATTTGTTTACACGTGAAGTACAAAATAACAACACTGTTCCTTTGTGTAATTAACCTGTTACCTGCCACATTAGGGTTAGGGTTAGGTTTAGCAATTATCTCAAAGTGTATTGACTGGAGAGCTTACAGCCTATATGCCAGTGTGATACCTCATTTGAAAGTTAAGACCGTCTAAAACTATGTGTTAGATCTGTGTGAGTGAAACACAACTTACATCACATTTGCCATTCCTAACCCTAACCATAACACTAGCCCCCGGATCAGGGGGGAAGGCAAGTAACAGGTTAAGGCCTCACTTTTAGTGTCTCATATCCAAATTACAATGAAAAACACAATAAATGTATTTTAAATTACATTAGCACGCCCCGAAAAAGTTGTCTGTTGCACTATTTAACTGCACATTATACAGTAGGTATCAGTTATCATGAGATATAATATTATAATTATCAGTAAGCTGACTCTGAAACTATGTTAAATATTGAAATAAATGTAAACTCCATGTCGGCACATCATTAGCCTCCAAACACCCCTACCTCTATATCCGACTAATAAGCTTCTGCTCCTCTGACGGGACCAGGGTGTCATATCCATGCTGCCCTCAAACCAAGTTTAGTCGGCCCTCAGGACTCATGCATGTTTAAAATATTTTCTATAAAGTTTATCAAAACAGAAATAAAAAGTACAACTTTTGTTGTCTGTTTTCTAACCTGATAAAAGTGTGGGGTATGTGGTCCTTTGCTTGGCAATATGGAGCAAATGCTGCATAAAGGTTTGGGCAGCTCTGGTGTAAACCTATCCTGATCCGCCATACGAACATACTCCACTAAGTGGTGACGTGAAGCACCTTATAGCCACAGCTGCCCAGGGGTTGACTGACAGAAGTGAGGCTGTCAATCTGCGCCATTGGCCCCTCCGACCACCACCAACCACTCACACACCATTTACCTGTACAGTATACATGATCAGGGAAACCGGAGTACCCAGAGGAAACCTACGCAGAAAGGCCCCATCCGTCCAGGATCAAACCAGGACCTTCTGGCTGTGAAGTACGAGCTCTAACCACTGTGCCACCGTGCCTCCAAACAATCTCAATCTGACCTTTCTGGTCATATTTCCCAAGCACTAATGTACTGTTCCTCTGATGAACTCATTCCTGATTCCTACTGCATCTCTATTATCTTAACTAATACCATTGCCTCTAAACCTTACTCTTGCCTTTCAATACAATACAAAATATATATATACAAAAATATTTAAACCAGAACAACGACTAATCCTCTTAATCCTGACCAAGATCCAGGCTGATGTTCTTGAGATGGGTGAAACAACTTACAATATCGTTGAGTCTACATGACTTAATGCCCACAAAGCACCCATGACCTCTTAAGCTGTAACCCTATGGCGTCACACAAGACAATAAAATGAACTACAAAGTGACATTCAGGACCAGAAGACACAGAGGGGACTGCTGGACACATGTTTCAGCCAATAAAAGTTTATACAATGGAGTGGGTTAGAAGTTAATGAATGTTACAAGTGAAAGAACGTGTCGGTCGGTGGTCAATGGCTTTTCTTGTATTTTATAAGAGCTTGAGAGCGGAGCGAGGGGAGAAACGTCATGGCGCAATCTGCTCCTTCAGCACAGCCGCTCTGATGTGGTCTGGCACCTAGTTCACAAAGCCATCGCCTCCATATATCACAGTGGGAAAAGGGCGCGCGGAGAGAAGACTTTTCTTTTCTTTTTTTTTCGGGTGTGTTTACCCAGAAAGTTTTGGAGCGCGTTCACTTTTTTGTCATCTTTGCTGACCCAGTCCCATGTAAAAGATTGATGAGGGGGATGATGAACTAAAATAAACCAATCTGGCAGTCACTCACGCAGACAGGCAGCTCGGAGGGAACAGGCAGAGGAGAGCATGTGTCTGTGGCCACGCAGAGGCTTTACTGTTACTGAGAGAGAGAGAGAGAGCGAGGGAGGCGGCTGGTCAATCAGTAGCCGCCTGCTGCCCTCTTTTGTCAATATTATGACTGCACTAAATGGAGAGCACAGAAGGAGAGAGTGGGAAGTGAGCTGGAAGTTTATAGAACAGTGTGGACACCTGCTTTGAATGAGAGGCTCTTATGGTTCAATGTTCATGAGAAATGGATTAAGCCTTTCTGCTTTTTTTTTCTTTCAAATGAAGATCCGTCTATCATTGCGTGTTAGGTTCTTACCTGCACCAGCTTTAAGTGTAATTGACATTCTAAAAGTATACAAACTTTATTATATCAGTACAAAGCAGTGGTTCTCAGTGACTGTAGAAAGGACAGTCATTCCGCTTAAAATTTCTCCACCGAGTCCCTGTTTGTCCTGATGAAAACGGAGATGCCAAATGACAATGATACAAATAATAAAAGAATAGTCAACAGCTTCATGGTTTTAGCACAAGCAGTCAATGCTTTTAATGGCCAATAAGATTTTAATGCAAAAACATTTAATCAAACAGAAGTAAGAGAACTGGACAAAACGGGAAACTTTTGAGCAAATGATGCGGTGACTTTCAGCCAAAACTGAACCAAACTGAATATGTGTTAGACCATCATTTGTTATTTTCGATGATCCTATCATAAAATGGTTGAGCAATATCACAATTTTCCAATAAATTTAGATTTAATGACAGTTTTTTTTTCTAATTTAATGCTTTTTAATATTTAAGGCCTTGATTTGGACTTAGTGGCCCGGGAAACCCTGGTCTTAGACGGCATCAGGTGCAGTCGGTTAGTGACACTACATGGAGCACTGGTCCCAATCCTGCGTCATGGGTTCGGGTCCTGGCTTCGAATGTTTGCTGGATTTCACTCTTCGCTCTGGCTGCCCTTTCCGGTAGAGCCTACAGGACTAAACCTTAAAAAAGAAGAACAGTCAGCATCCTAGATGAGGGGTTACCAACCCTATGCCCCAGGTGTCCTTTGGGGCATCCCGAGTATATGTCCAACTTATATAGCGCTTTTCCACCTACATCAGGCACTGAAAGCGCTTTACAGCAAGCATCCACTCACCCATTCACTCTCTCATTTATACACCAGTGTACGCAGACACTGGAGGTAAGGTGGGTGAAGTGTCTTGCCCAAGGACACAACAACAGTGTGCACCTTCAGGAGGCGGGATTTTATTTGTTTATTTGTTATTTGGATCCCCATTAGCTGTCTCCAAATGGACAGCTACTCTTCCTGGGGTCCGGTTCAAGCAATTACAATATTCACATCATGCAGTTAAATTGAAAAAAACACTTCACATACAAACCTCTCCTCAGTTATACACATATGCACAGATACATATAAAGAAATCTAAATATACGGTACTGTATATATAAATATAGACACACACAAACAGACTTAGGCTTCCATCAGAAAATGTCTTTCAATAGTCTTTTAAAAGAGAGCTTTGTTTCAGCCTGTTTAACAGCTGGTGGCAGTTTGTTCCATAAAGTCACAGCTCTGAATATGACTGACCTACGCACTGCTTCTGTTCCGGGTTTGGGGCAGGTCAAATGACCCTGAGCCGCTTGCCTGGTTGGATAGTTGTGCAGATCTCTCACATAATGTAACCCCTAACCTTCCGATCATGAGACGACCCGCTCTACCATCGGCGCCACTGTCGCAATTAGCCCTTGAAACTTTTTCTAAAAAATATAGCAGCTCAACATCCCGGACTTGTTATATGCTTAAAAGTCGATATTATTTTAAACTGGTAGCTCTTGAACAACTTAATGCTCTTGAAGTAGACCTCGGCTTTAAAAAGGTGACCCCTGTGCTAGACATTCACAATAAAAGTAGATTGAACACACTTAAAGGGAGACGGCGGCTTTCCAACCTCACTTTCAAATTCACTTTGGGCCTAATCGACCCCGTCAAACTCCCTAAAAGTCTACGTTTAAGGCTTTTTGTCAAATCAATATATTTCACGAAAGGCCAATCTGTGGGTGCTGATGAAACCACGTATATGTTAAAACACCAGTAAAGACAGAAATGAAAAATAATACCATGCTTTTGAATGAAAGTGAAACAAAACATATGTCATGAAGCCTAAGCGTGAGGTTATAAGTTCCGTCCATCCCCCCTACTAACACCCGCGTAACGTTATTGAAATGAGCCCGGCCTGAACGTACACGTGGTAATGGTATGCGGGCTCTTCCGTATGGCCCCACGCCTCCTTTATGAATCCATAAAATGATGTCTTGTTTTAACGAGAGAGAAATTCATGGCTGGTGTAATTGGTAAGTGCCCGAATCATTAGGGCCTAATGCGCGGGCCGCTTTCTTTTGGAGGTAGTTTCCATTTAAGAGACAAGTGTCTAATTGGTGAGTTGTTGAAAAGGCGGCGGCACCTCCCCAGAGATCGTTCTCCTGAAATCATATAGAGGATAATTCCCTTTCAATTAAAAGCTACAGTATTCCAGGTTTGATTTAATTGAGTGCGTTTATTCAAATGGCGTTGGAGCGGGGTGTTGGGGGGGGGTTTGAATGTGGCGCTACTGTGATTCCATTAGACCCGGTGTAATATTACCAGGCCAGCGCGAAAATATCACTGTGTCGCCGGGAAAATAGAGCAATATCAGAAATAGATTGCTCGAAAAACAGAACACTCTAAAGCAGACGGCGCGCTGCAGATTGAATAAACAATGTTGGTGCGGGAAAGCATAATGCTGAATAAAGATGACCTGCCGCCGCACCCGCCGCACTGCGCTAGGATTTGAATATTATTGGAATTAATTTGTCAGCCGATAGCCAACACGCTCTATTTGTCAGGAGACTGGAGGTATCCGTGCACTATCGCAGTAATTTATGAGCGGGATAAGGCCCTCTGAATGCTCCTTTATGAGAAGTGCCGCCACATTTTGGGATAAATTATGTGCAGCCCCGACACGAGAGGGAGCCGGGCTTTTCCTGGTGATGCTGATCTACTAAAATGACTTTTTAGTTTTCAATTTTGTTTTTTTTTTTTTACGCGCGGCATAAGAAAACTCGCGAGCCCCCCCACACAACATGTTGGTGTTTTAAAAGCGTCCATTTTATCCCAAACTGAGCTGTTAATCATGACCTAATTTTCCCTCTGCATTCTTGTCCATGTTTGATTAGTCTTCCATATTGAGTCTGTCTCCTTTTCAAAAGCTACCACACTTGGGCCTCATTAGTTATCCAGAGTGTTGTTGATGTCTGGAGATATTTTTTTCTTAAATTCATGCAGTTCTTATATTTGAAGAGCTTAGTGGCGCTAGGCTAATGCTAGGCTAACACATTCCTATGGTATCAGCAACCCTGCATTAAAACAGTCTGACCCACTCCAAGTGCACCTGAGGCAAATCACGTATAACACCAGACTAACCATATAAATGTCTGTGTTCATAGAATAATTTTTGAAATATAACTGACCTTGTATCACATGAATTGCCGCATTTTGAGGGACTATTTTCTCGCAGATCACTCCGCTGCTGCGTTAGCTTACAGCCACGAAGCTGATGCTGCTCAAATATAAGTTATTTTAAATGCAAAATGGTTAAACTTATTCTATAGACACAGACATTTATATGGTTAGTCTGGCGTTATAAGTGATTTGCCTCAGGTGCACTGTGGAGTGGGTCAGACTGTTTTTAATGCAGGCTAACTGTTACCATAGAAATGCGTTAGCCTAGCGTCACTAGACTCTTCAAATATAAGAACTGCGTGAGTTTAAGAAAAAATATCTCCAGACATCAACAACACTCTGGATAACTAGGAAATGAGGCCCTATGTCAAAAATCCTGAAATATCCCTTTAACATCTTAATCCCAGCCTTTTTAGCGGCACAGTGGCGCAGCGGTTAGCGCTCTCGCTTCACAGCAAGAAGGTCTTGGGTTTGATTCCCACCTGGATGGGGCCTTTCTGTGTGGAGTTTGCATGTTCTCCCCATGTCTGCATAGGTTTCTTCCAGGTACTCCGGTTGCCCCTACAGGATGAATGATGTGTGTGCATGAATGTATGATGGTGGTCAGAGGGACCGTTGGCGCAGATGTGTGCAGCTGTCCCCAGGGGAAACTGAAGCTACAAAGGTAGTTTATCACCATCGAGTGTGGAGTGAATACAAAATTGTCTCATGTAAAGCACTTTGTGACCATGTCTGTGAACGGCGCCATATAAATAAAGCTCTTCTTCTACAGAGCACATTTTCTCCACTTCAGCTTTACCCAAATCTAAAACCTTCTTGAGTGGAGCTCACAGGCCAGTGTAATGCCTCATTTGAAAGCTAAGACCTACAAAACTCATCGAAACTTTTTTGTAGCATTGTCGCACCGTTTATGTCACGTTTTTGTCACATTCTTATGGCATTATTTAGTCGCTATTCTGTCCCTTTTGTTGCTTTTAGTCACTTTTTTCATGTTTCCGTTGCTTTTTTTCCGTGTTTCCATTGCTTTTTTTTAATCATTGTTTCGTCGCTTTTTTGACGTTTTTTCTGCACTTTTGTTGTTGTTGTCTTGTCGCTTTTTGTCGTGTTTTTGCTGCTTTTTCACCATGTTTTCACCGCTTTTTTCATCGCTTTTTTGCGGTGTTTTAATCACTTTTTGAATGTGTTTTCATCACCCTTTGTTGTGTTTTCCTTGCTTTTTTGTGATTTTTTTTTTACCACCTTTTTGTTGTGTTTTTGTTTACAGCCTATAGGCCAGTGCAATGCCTCATTTGAAGACCTTTCCTTTCCCAGTTTCTGAAAATATGTGTGAGTAAAGCACAACTTACTGGTGGTGGGTGGCGGGTAACTGGTTAAACTTATAAATATAGGAAAGAAAAATCTAAGTCTACTGTCAAACGTACACTTAGACGTAAAGCACAATGAAGTAACCATTTGTATCTCCTTTAACTACAGTACAGTACCGATCACTCACAGGGATCTCTCTGTGTAAAGTACATATTGTGGTGGAAAATTCAAATGTCCATTAATGTCACCATCACGGCTCATAATTCAATTTGGTGAATAATTGAAGACATGATCTCATTTTAGCCAAAGAGGTCCTAACTCTCTTAATTAATTACATGATGAGATGAATAATTGTCGGCGTGTAATGGGTTTGCTTTGGACCCGAGGTTTGCCAGAAATTATAGTGGCCTTGATGATACAACACCATAAAAAAGCTCAAAATGCCCAATCATCGATGTATTTTGTTCTCCCTGAGGGCACGGGCGTGTACTCAGGTGACGATGGATTCACCGGGCTCAAATTGTGAAAGAGTGGATATTGGCCACAGGGTCAAACCTTAACCTCTTAACCCTCTACAGCAGGGGTGCCCAAACTTTTTGTCTCTGAGGGCCAAAATGAAAAAGTGCCTGTGGGTCGCGGGCCAAACACGGCAATGTCAAGCGTCAAACACTTATAACTGCAAATAATAATAGTTTATTTTATTTTTCGGTAGGCCTATACATTTGCATTTGATTCTATCTATGTAAAGAACATGCTACATTAAAACAAATTAACTATCGCAAAAGCCTAGTTTTAGTAGAACAAAATCAACTATTGTAGCAATATAGTGTCAAATGTAAACAACAACACCTGTATCTACAGTACCTACAGTGACTTTACCTCATACATTTGTTGACTCAAAGAGAATGCCACATTAGATCATTTTGAAAGTGTCTGTTCAGCATTCATTCTTTTATAAGTAATTTTTTAACATGACCTATGTTGATGTCAAAAACCTTTGCAATAAAAGTTTAAAAATTGGAAAATTGATGCTACAACGCTCTGTGATTGATAAATAACAAGACACTACAACAGTGTTTCCTTAACTTTGCGAAAGGAGTGAACAGCGCCCCCAATTTGACGCTGGTGGCCAAAAAGTGTACTGCATCCATATTTCCCATTGAAATGAATGGGAGAGAGTTAGTATTAACCATACGTGACACAGCGGGTCAACCTCTGATGGGCCAACATAATTGTTCCGGCGGGCCAAATTTGGCCCGCGGGCCCTACTTTGGGAACCCCTGCTCTACAGTACCTTAACCGAGCACATTTTCTCCAGTTCAACTTCACCCAAATCGAAAAGCTTCTTGAAAAAATCATCAAAATAGCAACAAAAACGAGACGTAAATGAGGATGAAAACACAGCCAAAAAGCATTAAAAAAGAGTTTTAAAAAAGTGACAAAAAGCAACAAAACATGCAACAAAAAAGTGATGAAAAGGCACCAAAAAAAAGACGAAAAAGTGCTCCAACAGCCTGAGGAAAATTATTGGATCAGTTTTGTAGGTCTTTCAAATGAGGCTGTAGCTCTTGATTTTGGGTAAAACTGAACTGGAGAAAATGTGCTGGGTTAAGGCGAGGGTTAAGGCGTTAACCCCATTGAGAGTCTTTGGGATGTGCTGAAGGCTTTACATAGTGTTCATAGACTCTCCCATCATCTCACAGGAAGCCTAGCGAATGTAGTGAGTGGTTGGTGGTGGTCGGAGGGGCCGATGGCTCAGACTGGTTGCCTCGCTTCCGTCAGTCTACCCCAGGGCAGCCGTGGCTACAATAGTAGTTTACCACCACCAAGTATGGAGTGAATGAATAATGCAATGTAAAACGTCTTTGAGTGTCCAGAAAATCGCTATATAAAACCAATGCATTATCATTATCAAGGCCGTGGGAACCCAGGGTGCTGAGGGCGCTGTAGCACCCCTTGGTGGATAGTTTGTGAACTGCAGGCAATATTAATAAATAGGAAATATGCACAGAAAATAGGAAATATGCATAGAAAATCTGATTATTATATTATTATTATCCATACAAGTTTTGGGGGAAAAGTAAAGCAACATTGGACGGAAATAAACCTTGTGACATTGCAGAAGCTTATCGAAACAGTGTCACAGCGAAAAGTGGCGACTTCGTTTGTGGAGATATTCATATCCTGCTGTTGCCATGATGGTTAAACCTGCTGCGGTGTATCTCACAATATGAGGAAATGATCAGATTATTCATAAATGCATCACAAGTTTAACTCAATTTGCCTACAATGATATACCATGAATGAACAGATGTACAGATAGTTTTAAAATAATGAATTACGCCTTGTATTGCTCAGCACGCACCAGGCGACACATAAGTATAGATCATAAACACCTCCTTGAATTTGCTGTAATGGCATGTAATTAATAAATGTGTAGGTGACTGTAATTCTCCCGGCCCCCCCCCCCCCCCGCCTCTCGCTCGCTCGCTGTATCCCGCTCTCCCAGGTGTCACCGGCTCATGTGGCAAGGCAGCTTTGGAAATACCACAAGTCAACAGCAGCGGTAGCACTTGTAGTAGCTTAACCAGTGCAGTGCATATCGAGATAAGGGCTGTACATGCAGACTTCCTGTCGCAGGCGAGGGCCCCTGCCTCTGCACACGCTTCACTGTCTGGTGTTGTACCTTTGACCACACTCCCTTCCCCTCTTCACGCCAACGGGGACAAAACCGCACGCGTCTCCAGGTGCAGGTGTCTGTGTGCGTTGTGTGTGTGTGTGTGTGTGAAACTCCGCCACGCAGCGATCCCAGGGCCGTTTTGATAAGAGGGGAAAGCGAAAAGGGGTTGAGGGGAGGGGGGCGCAGGTTGTTCGGCTAACCTAATGCCGTTACGTCGAGGGCCGCACATGGTGTGATCTCACTGTCTGCGGTTTCCAGGGATGAGTGTGAAAATGCACATGGTGAAACTTTCTATTTTGTTTCTGCACTTTTCTTTACTTGCAGTTGAGTAACCCATCCCCACACACAATGTATTGTAAAAACAGTCATTTATGACAAATATTGGACCGCTGAGTGCAGTTTGCATTGAGCCAGGGCCATGTCACAATGCTCATAATTATCGGCGGTTGTTTTTGAGGCGATATGAATGTTAAATATTGTGATGATTTCGACTGGAGTCAAACGGAGAGAGCAATTCATTCAGAGGAATTAAACACTGAGTAGGCTCTGCAGATGCTGAAATGTCAAATAATGTAGTTGAACTGCATGGTACCAACTGACTGTCGGACTGACCTTGTTGTTTATAGTAAGTACCACGTGGAGGCTTGGCGTATTTCCACAGGCCTCAATATATGAAAACAGGCCAGGCCTTTGTCGGTATGTCCATGTCACTTTTGTTTTATAGGCGTTTAACACAAAAAAGGAAGATGTCAAACTGTAAAGTACTGTACTATAAATAACTTTCTTTTGTCCATGGATAGGAAAGATGTTTTACCTTAACATATTTTGGCTAAACTGCCAGTCTTCCTCATTTAGAAGTATATTGTTGTGCACAATAGTTTACGGTTGTCAAGTGGGTGCTATTAACTTCCTTCAGATGTCACAGAGTAAAAATGTATGTGGCAAAAATGTGTTTATACCATTGTATGCTTAATAAAATGAATATACACCAGCATGATATAATGATGAGGTTATATGACTGGACAGAAGATTTAGTGAATGAATGTAAAACGCCTTTCCCAATGGTCAGCCTTTTAACTAGATCTATTTGAAGGGATACTTCGGGATTTTTGACATAGGGCCTAATTTCCTAGTTATCCAGAGTGTTGTTGATGTCTGGAGATATTTTTTTCTTAAATTCATGCAGTTCTTATATTTGAAGAGTCTAGTGACGCTAGGCTAACGCATTTCTATGGTAACAGCTAGCCTGCATTAAAAAACAGTCTGGCGCACTCCACAGTGCACCTGAGGTAAATCACTTATAACGCCAGACTAACGATATAAATGTCTGTGTTAATAGGTTAATTTGAACCATTTGCGTTTAAAATAACTTCAGCATCAGCTTCGTGGCTGTAAGCTAAGGCAGCGGCGGAGTGATCTGCGAGAAAATAGTCCCTCAAAATGCGGTAATTCATGTGATACAAGGTCAGTTTTATTAAAAAAAAATATTCTATTAACACAGACATTTATATGGTTAGTCTGGTGTTATAAGTGATTTACCTCAGGTGCCCTGTGGAATGAGTCAGACTGTTTTTAATGCAGGCTAGCGTTTACCATAGAATGCTTTAGCCTTGCTCTAGGCTAGCGCAACTAGACTCTTCAAATATAAGAACTGCATGAATTTAAGAAAAAAATATCTCCAGACATCAACAACACTCTGGATAACTAGGAAATGAGGCCTTATGTCAAAAATCCCGAAGTATCCCTTTAATATTCTTACCTTATTCACATACAACGAGCAGCTTCTTCATGCCATATAAAGGGAACCAAAACGCAAAGCTTTTTTTGAAGTTCTTTCTGCCCCAACATTTGTCAGGCGCCGTGTGTGGAGTGAACTTTGCCAACAGAAGTTTGAGCCCACATCTGGGACAGCGATGCCCTCTCATGGCTGCACAAGTGCACTTCTCTCGTGTGGGATCTCACTGGAGAAGGGAAAGTCCATGGTTTTTGCAAGACCTTACGAAAACATACTGGTGGGCGGGTGGGGTGGGGGGGAACAGAAGAGCACGTTTTAGAGGAAATATTAATGGAAAGCGTTCGTGCCTCCTCTGTGCTGCCCCGTCTAATGCGTGTATCATGTGTTTACCAGCTTTGTGTGAACTTATGAATTTATGTATGCGCAACCCGCGATAACATATTTTCCAATATTCTTAAAGCTGTGATATTGCGCGAGGCCAGTGAAGTTTATGCGTGTTCACTTTGCTCGCGCAGATGCATCAACCGCCGGGCCATCGCGGAGGCCACATCCTATCTCAAAGCCCTGAGTTCTGCCGACCGGCCTCTCTCTCCCCCCCCCCCCCCCCGCGCGCTCTCTAAATCTGACAGGACTTTCATAATAAGCAGCCTTGCATATCTGGAAAGAGATGCAACTCAAGGCGAAAAAAGGAAGAAAAAAAAAAGGAAGGAAGATGATGAGGGGGGAGGGAGGAGGGGGGTGTCAGCGGCGGTAAGAAATCGCGCAGACTTCTGTCACTTCATGAAAATAGCTTCCCCTTTAGACGGAACTTCACAGGCCACAATCAAGCGGTGCCAAGGCGCCCGCAATCGTGGCAAATCAAGTCAGCATCTATTAATAATATTTCTGGGGCTTGCTTCGGTGAGTGCGCGCCATCGTGTCCTCCCGCTGTCAGAGCCCCCGTGATGGAGCGCTGCCTTTATCTCAGCCCTGGCACGCTTCTGTCACCGTGATAAACAATTCACACACAAATATGAATAAGGATCCTCCCAGTAGGCCCCTACGCACCGTGCCGCGCCCCTCATTTTCTAGATGGGGGGATGTAATCTGCCCTTTTTTTTTCTTCTTCTTCTTCTTCTTCTTCTTTTTCCCCCCTCTCTCCTCGCTCTATCTATCTCTTACTTCCTCAAGACCTTACCCCTCCTTTGGCTGCCTTTGCCTTTTCTTTTCAATCTGTCTTTCAAAGATATGTAAATGACCCCGGGATGGGACCCCAGTGCGTAGGTGGTGTAGCGTGAATGTCAAAGCCGGGGCCTGTGAACCCGACACACGCACACACCTGCTCCGCGCCGACGTGCCTTTCGCTGCATGTTATTCACAATCATACGTGGGGCGATTTGCATAAGGCAGCCTATACCACATATAGACACTCTTTGTCACTCCTCGCCACCAGCCAAGGACACTGGCGGTGATTGTGACGGCGCCATGTCCACCCCTGTCCCTTTTGACATTTTCCCTCTTTTCTTTGCAACTCGTAGCGCCTCCCGAGTATATAGGTCCACGGACATCAGATACACCAAGCTGAAGAATCATCATATTAAAAAAAAAAACCTGCTCCGTTTCTATTATTCCCGAGCTCAAGCAAGGAACGACCCCCATGTCCCCTGATTTCTTCACTCTTAATAGTGTGATTTTCCATAATAAGCTAACGTCGAACTGTACTTTGTCGCCTTAAACGCTAAATAGGTACTTTGTTATGATCAGACTGAACTTTTGTGGAACAGACCAATAATGTTACCGAATTCCTTCACATTAATGTTGCATCAATGTGGGCCCAGCATTCAGCACCATTCAGCCTTGCTTACATACGTGTAATGGTTCACAAGCTTTTGGAGTCATGTACCCCCAGATGATAGATACAGTAGATGATATTAGCTCAGTGGTAGCCCATTTTGTCACACGTATCCTTTAAGTCTTTCTTTTCTACTCAAAGTACCCCTTATCTCGAGGCTGCAGCCAATTATTTACTAAACTCAGATTTATTTGTATTTTGTAGTGTGTTGTGTTCAAAGTCCCTCCCTTTTGTTAGCTGTGTGTGCTAATTTCCTCTTTCCCTCCATGTAAACGTGGCTGTGCGAGCCCTTGCCTGTGATTGGAGGACTAGTTTCCAGCTCTGTTCTGGTTGGCTGCTGCGTCCTGGTCCCTGATTGGTGCGGCATCTGAACACCTGGCCCCTAATCCTGCTGCAGCCACACGTCCTGTGACTTGGTATTAAGTGACACTCGTCTTGTTTATGACTTTGACTTTATTTATATTGTTAGGCCTAATTTTGCTAATACACTTGTTTACTTTTGTGTACTTTCTTCTTTGTTTAGTTTTAGTAACTTTTAGTAACTTTGTTTGAATATTTTGTTACCCCTTTGATAAATGTACCTTTTACATTATCTTTTATTAAATGACAACTTTATTCATCCATTTTCCATCTTCATTTTTGTTACTTCCCTTAAAGGAACAGGCCACTGTTTTTCCATACTGAGATAATGTTCTTACCTGAGCTTAGACGAGTTGATGCGTACCTGTCTGGTCTTTGTCCCCGTGGAAGAGCTTGGTCGCTTCTTACTTCAACCCCGTTTGGAGCCATAGGGATATGCTGGGAGAGGCCAAATGCTAACAACATCTTTGGTCTTTTTGCGTGACTGAGGGCACACTGTTTTTCCATACTGTGATATGTTCTTACCTGAGCTTAGACAAGTTGATGCATACCTGTCTGGTCTTTGTGTGTGTCCGTGGAAGAGCTTGGTCGCTTCTAACTTCACCCCGTTTGGAGCTATAGGAATATACTGGGAGTGGCCAAGTACTAACAACATCTTTGGTCTTTTTGCATGACTGAGCACACGCACAAAGACCAGACAGGTACGCATCAACTCGTCTAAGCTCAGGTAAGAACATATCTCAGTATGGAAAAACGGTGGCCTGTTCCTTTAACCTATGCAGCTGATCCGGGTTGTAACAATCGGGGGCTCGTCCGGGATCATAACACTAGGGTGACCAGATGTCCCAGTTTACCCGGGACAGTCCCAGTTTGCGTCCTGTAAACCAATTCAAAATCTCAATTCAGGATGCGGATTAGTGCATATCATAAGTCGTTGACAGGTTTACCATTCATCGTGGGTAAAGACAGTTTAGATTTGGAACCCCTGCGGCTGATTCGCGAATGTCCCGTTTTTTTACTTGGAAAATCTGGTCACCCTACATAACACCCGTCCCATAGAGTTGTATTCATAATTGGTTTGTATAGGTAAGTTGTTGGAGGTAACACAAATAACCAAACCAAGGCTGGATATGTACAATTTACAAAGGTTAACCAAAACAACGTTACTAAAACTAAAAGACTTCAAACTCAACCAAAGTACACAAAAGTAAACAAGTGTACTAACCGTAACAAAAGTAAACATTTTACAACAAAACATCATTTGAATTACAATCCCTGCTTTAGCTGCCCAGTCGTGTGCCCCTACTCTCACACACTTGAAACCCCTTGTCTTTGAAAGCAGGGGCTCAAAGATTTCTCCAATGGAATATGTCTGTTTTGTCCTACAAGTAAAAAAGAAAAGAAAGCCCAAAGAAATGACATAAGGCTATAAGACATGGTCAGCTCTATGGACAAGGACACTATGACGTGTGTCGAGTGAAAGCCCCATACTTACTGCTGACACTGTCGACTCCTAGTGTGTATATGCAACCTGTGGTATTTATAATATTGAACTATAACGAAGCAGCTTATGGGAAAGTGCTAATTAATGGGTGAACATATGTGTTTGATTCCCTCTGGCTGTGCTGTGTGTCCCACTGTGCGTCACCTCTGATTCTGTAATTATTCTTTTGTCTTGTTCTGTGTGACTAAGTTCACCATTTATAGAGGAAATTAAAGCTGTGAAAATACATGCACATATATAATGACAAAGTGATTACAGACAGAGCAGACTATACCGCCTCTGTTGGGAGACTTGTTTGCTGTGCTGCATACAGGGATTTTTGACCAGATCTTGAGCCAGGATCTTGGTCAGGAGAACCTGTATTAAACTCGGAGGTGGTCGGTGATGAAGTAAATTTACATGAAGATCTTTGCTTTACATGAGCAGTTGTTGTTTGTTGAGATTATTACTCCACCATGCATACAATAATCCACTGCATTTCCATAAAGGCTCCAAAGTAGAATTAAAAATGGTATTATTATTCGTATGGTACACACTCCAGAACTGTAGGTGGTGCTGTGCAGATGTACAGTCAACAAGGAACAAGGTTTGACCTTGTGTTGCCATTGCATTTGGGTGCTATCAGCCTGCTTTTGTGGCCATACCGCCTTTGCTCTGCCCAATTCCGTCAGACCTTGGAAGCTAAGCAGGGAAGGGCCTGTCGGTACTTGGATGGGAGACCGTTTGGGAACATCAGGAAGCCTAGCGAATGTAGTGTGTGAGTGAGTGGTCGGAGGGCTGATGGGGAGGACTGGTTGCCTCGCTTCCGTCAGTCTACCCCAGGGCAGGTGTGGCTACAATAGTAGCTTACCACCACCAGGTATGGAGTAAATGAATAGTGCAATGTAAAGCGTCTTTGAGTGTCCAGAAAACGCTATATAAAAACCAATGCATTATTATTATTATTAAGGTGAAATGTTTTTGTTCACAACACGTATTTAAGCGCTTAACCCCCACCTGAACCGAGAACATTTTCTCCAGTTTGGCTTGACCCAAATCTAAAAGCGTCTTGAGAAAAAGCATCAAAAGAGCGACGAAAACGAGGATGGAAACAACAACAAACATTGTTTAAAAAAGCAACAAAAAAGCAACAAAAGAGCGACAAAAACGAGGGTGGAAACGCAACAAACAAAACATTGTTTTAAAAAGTTTTAAAAAAGCCAACAAGAGCGGAAAAAAACAAAAAAAGCGATGAACCCGTGACAAAAATGTGATGAAGACACAACAAAAAGAGTGTGACAAAAACCGCTGAACAACACCGCAACACCACAAGGGAAAGATCAATTTATATCAATTTATTTCGTAGGTCTTTGCTTTCAAATGAGGTGTTACCCTGGCCAATAGGCTGTATGCTTTTAGATCTGGGTAAAGCCGAACTGGAGAAAATGTGCTCGGTTAAGGCGTGGATTAAGAGGTTAAAATTTAAAAATGTGCACTGTCTGCTTGGATTACTTAAGTAATTTCTTCAGAAAACGCTTCACTGTGTTAAATCAAGTAAGAAATTAATTGACCAACTGTTTCTTTAATTGGAGGAGAATCTGTACTTTGACCACCACTGATTAAACTAGACTCAGAGAAAACATACAAACTCACGAGAACTCGAGGTGATCTTCATGCAAAGATCACGGCCAGCATCTCAGCAAGTAACGCACAGTACGCAACACCAGTAACACAATATGGCAACACCAAGCCTCGATGGGCGACAGAGACGACGGGTGAGCCATCTCCCAGGCAGCTGCCCAATAGCATGGACAAAGATCTCGTCTGAAATTGTATCAGTTTAATGAGACACGTAATCCATTCTCCCATAGTCGAGATTTCCGACTGGACTGGGTTGATGGGGGAGAGAGTCAACGGCATTTGATGATCTCTACTATGATGGGAAGTTCCCCACACAAACACACCAGTAATTATATGTCAATGAAAGAGAGAGATGGGGAGAGATAGATTTAAAGTTGCAGTGAAATCTGAAGAAACCCTCACTGTGACTGGTGCTGACTGTGCAATTGTTCATACACATAGAAGTGTTGGATAAGCCTGTCAAAAAAACGAGAGAAAGAGAAAATAACTCACAACAGGACCATTTGAAAGTTGGTAAAGTTTTTCACTATTTTAATTAAAGTTAAATCATTAATAAAGAAATACCCGGTTCCCCGTGCACCCCTAAGCGTCCACAAAATCCTTCTAGAATCCCTCAGAAAGCCTTCACACAATCTCCCCGTCTGCACTAATTATATCAATAACACGGATGCTGAGTCGTGTACGTGGCGCAGCGCGGGCCGGAGCGCCGGGGTTCACACCTGGTCTGTTTGCTGTTTAATTGTCAGTGGCTGCACCCCGCCGCTGCCGGTCCCTCGGTGTCCGTCATGTAATTGCATATTTCCGCAGCGCAACATCCAAAGAGGGCTAAATGAGATTTCACTCAGCGGGACCGGAGCCTGCGGTGGGGAGCTGATGATGAATGTATTGTAAGATTGATTAGCGCCAGTAAGAAGTGTGGCGGATGTGGCGACTAGTGCGCCGCGTGAGTGTGTGTGTGTGTGTGTGTGTGTGTGTGTGTGTGTGTAAAGCAGGGAGAGAGAGAGAAACAAGCCTGGACTGAGTGAGTGGATATAGCGACATGATCATTTGTGCCGGAGAGAGGAGTGACCGCAGAGAGTGGTGCACAGGTGAGGTGGAAAATCCATGCAGAGGTGAAAAGAAGGCTACAATGTTTAGACGTGCCTTTGAAGATCAGCTAAGGTTACAGTAATGTATTCCATTTAAAACAATCACTAAATGTGTAACTATAATCACAGAAACATGGAGAGCAACAGACTAAAGGTAACTGCTTCGACCGATCATAAGGCAAGGCAAGTTTATTTGTAGAGCACAATTCATACACAAGGCAATTCAAAGTGCTTCATAAAATTACAAGAAAACAGATAACATCAATCAATAAAACATCAACAGTAAAAGGCAAGAGTGCAGATAAAATACTTTCAGTTTTCATATGCACGGGTAAAAAGAGCTGTTTTCAGCCTGGATTTGAACATTGTCAGAGTTGAGGCCTGTCTCACATCCTCATCAAGACTGTTCCAGGTTTTAGCTGCATGAAACTGAAACGCAGCCTCACCGTGTTTATTATTGACTCTGGGAACCACCAGGAGACCCCTCCCTGAAGTTCTCAGGACCCGAGATGGTTCATACGGCTCTAACATGTCAGTGATGTACTTTGGTGCTAAACCATGAAAAGACTTGTACACAAGCAGAGCTGTTTTAAGTTCTATTCTCTGAGTGACAGGAAGCCAGTGCAGAGACCGGAGCACTGGACTAATATGGTCGTATTTCCTAGTTCTTGTCAGGACTCGAGCAGCAGCGTTCTGGATGTTCTGCAGCTCTAACAGCTCATTTAGAAAGGCCAGTGAGCAGGCCGTTACAGTAGTCTAACCTGCTGGAGACAAATGCATGGATGAGTCTCTCTAAGTCTGGTTTTGACACTATTCCTCTGATCTTAGCAATGTTCTTCAGATGGTAAAAAAGCTGATGATGTTATAGCTTTGATGTGGCTGTTTAAGTTCAGGTCTGAGTCCATGATTACTCCTAGATTTCTAACCGGATTTTTTGGTTTTAGAGCGAGAGACTCAAGTGACTGATAACACTTTGTCTTTGTGTCTGTGGGACAAAAACAATGATCTCAGTTTTGTCTGAGTTTAGTTGAAGAAAGTTGTTTTGCATCCACAAACTGATCTGTTCGATGCAGTGACAGAGTGTATCTACAGGCCCATGTTCACCTGCCGTCAGTGACACATAGATCTGAGTGTCATCTGCGTAGTTGTGGTACGACACATTGTTGCTGTTTATTAGCTGACCCAATGGAACCATGTACAAGTTGAATAAGAGGGGTCCCAAGATTGACCCCTGGGGGACTCCACAGGTCATGGAAATTTTGTCTGAGACACAGTTTCCAATTTCGACAAATTACGTCCTATCCTGGAGTAAGTAAGTTACAAATACATTAGGATGAGACCTTTGACATCTATCTGACACTGACACATTAAAGTGGACACATCATGCATATATGGGGCTTAAAAATAGACATAAAACATAATTTCAGGTTCCGCTATTGATATTTACGTTTTGTAATTTGAAATTATGTCTCTGTAAGAATAAATAGTAACAATGAAATAAAGGGCTCTAAAGCTGGTGAAAACTTTGCTTGGAGCTCCTCCTGCAGGAAGCATTGGGAATAACTTATTCAACTCTACCTTTCAGTTTCGATTTATGGCCTGGTTTACACTTCAGCACAGCGTGAAAAACACACACTGAGCACAGAATGGCTCAGTCAGGACTGATATAATGTTGGATCATGAGCTCTTTAAACATGTGGGGGACAGTTTGGGATTTTAACAATGACGCAATTGTATCCAGGAAGAACAGAACAAAGTGCTGACACTGTAGAAGAAGAAACAGCTAAATTAAACACGATTAACCCGAGGATTGCTGAAAACTGTGTGAATGTAGTGAAATACTCCTCCAGGTCTGTCTTTGACGAGCGAACGCTGAGATATGGTTTCAAGCTCAAACAAGTTTAAGTCTTCTTTAATTAAAGCAGTACTAAGTAACTTATTTACCTTAATAAATCCTTTAGTAGTCTCTCTGGGGGTAATACAAATGTTAATGGGATGCTTGGGGGTCTTTCATCTCCCTCTGGTGTCTCTGGCCAGAAAACCACACTTGCAACTTCCCCTGCACCGGGTCGGAGCACCAATACACACTAATGGAATCACAAAGAAGAAACTAACAGGCTAAGGGGCAAAGCTAACTGAGTGCTAGTGCCACTTAAACAGTATTTACAGCCAAGTTTTAGTGAAAAAAAAATATGTCCATTGTGTAATTAGATGTACAATATCTCTCTCTCCCTTTGTCTTTTCTGTCAGCGTAGTATTTACTCTCACGGACAATTAATACGGCATGAGTTACTTAGTTCTGCTTTAACAGGGTTACAGCCATATCTGACAAAATCATCGCGTTGCCAGAGCTTTGGGAACTCTAGGCAACAGAGGGGTAGCATCCTGAAACCTTTCTTCTGATTTGAGCCAAGATCTTGAAGATTTCCAAGCTCGAGTATCCAAACGTAGGACCTTCATTTTATACAATATGATGCTGGTGCTAAAAATGACACAAGAGTTCCAAAAGAGGTGTTATTTTCATCCTAAAACTAAGGAGACATCCAGTGTGGATCTTTGAATGTGAAGAAAAATCTAAGAAAAACTCACGATTGATCAGATGTACATGAATGTAAAACTGATCAAACCCAAAGATTCAGCGTGAGAAGGGTTTGAGCAGACAAGCATTTATTATCAAAATGTGAATTAGAAAAACAAATCTTATTTATGTTTTTTTTAAAGGTCCAGTTTTATCAGCTAAAAGCCAGGATAAGTGTTTCCATAGAAATGTATGTGTGTTACCCATCAAGGAGTTTACAACCAGACAAAGTGTCAGTGAGAAATCCATAAATAGAAACTGAAAATCACAGCTGATCATTTTACATGCTGAGTAGTAGCTGTGGTAGTTATTTCACCGCTTTAGCTGTGAAAAGAACAACCACGATGGTTGTTAAAACTGTTTTTACACATATATAAAAACATTTGAACTGAAAGTAGCCCTGTCACGCCAAGATTACACCCAGCATGCCACAGGCAACAGAGTGAAATCGAGCTGTCTTTTTGATGAACAGTGAGACAACCATTTCTTTCCCCTCTTTATATCTTGTTTCCGTTTCTCTTGGTTATTATTTGCCTGTGTTTTGTGTATGTGCATGAAAATGATTCCCTGAATTGACAGTGTTCCATTGCTCTTTACCCTATTATACAAATTCAATGCTAAGAACGTAAACTTGTGTCTGCTGGTTCTTATAGGATTCATCAAAGGGTTTGGAAAAAGGTGACCAGAATGTATAATTTTGAACATCATTGGACTATGTCTTATCCAAGCTTATACCATAGTATAACTAACTAACTAACTGTAGGGGCTTACCCTCTTAAAGAGGGGTATTATGCTTTTTTCAATCACATAGCACCAGTCTATAGCATACTACAATGATGACGTAACCTTCTGTTGGTCTGTATATGCAGTAAATTAAAATAACTGCCTTGAATAAAATTGCTCTCTCAAAATGGCTGTACTGAACGTCTTGAAATAGGCCTCTGTCTCTTTAAGAAGCTTTCCAACACGCCCCCTTCAGCACACTGCTGTGGCATCTAAACAACACTACTGTGCGGGGAGGGGCTCTGCTGAGCTGAGGAGCAGTGGTTGGTGGCTTGGCTGGTGACGAAAAAGATCCAGAGGCGTCTCCAGGAGGTGGGGGCGTTCCTAAGAGGACTGAGGCATAGCTACACCTAAAATGGCTGCCGTCTAAGTTTTTACTGATTACTCAAAAATATGTCAATGAGCCAAGGCAACACTCCAGGCATGTGTTTAATGAGGGAATGACATAATAACATGATATAAAGCTTGAAAAATCGATTTTACATAATACCCCCTTTAACATTTACTATCATACATTTAGTAACACTATTAGGATGTTTGTAACAGCTAAAAAGCTCTTAAAATGTATTGGGGCCTTCGTAACAATAAACAAATACTTCCCTCTCTAAAGACCCATAAAGGCACTTGCCCCAAATGTGCCCCAACAACGGTGGCCTTTCTTTGTGCAAACAGGGAAAATAGGAAATATCTGTGCCATTCTTCTACTGAAACTTAGCACCAGCGGAGTACAGAGCCAAAAAAATATTCAGCGCGGACAATTCCCCCCACTCTGGGTTTTTAATGGTGGTACACAGAGGCAATAATCATAAAAAGCCGGCTCTCTCTCTGAATGGTAACTGACATCCATCTCCCGCAGTAACCACAGCCCAGCGCCGGGCAATTTCGCCTCAACATGCAAAACTGTGGGGACGAAATGTGGGAGCTGCCATTCTCCATGCATATTAAAGACACTTGTCATCAAGACGTCACCCAGGAGCTATGAGAACAAGAGGTACAGTTCCTCCGAGACAGACTCACTCACCATCAAAACCATGAAATTAGGCCCGCGAAAATATCCTTGTGATGGGAAAAATGCTACACTTTAGTGCATTTTGCATATAAAAAAACTGAAACGGATGCATGTAAATTGCCCGTGCCACAAAGACAAATTGGTAATTCAGGTTTGGAATGAAAATGACACTAAAGTGCAAAAAGCGAATGGTGCGGCGTGAAAAGGAAAAGGGTTGTTAAAGTGTCACGTTGGAGATTCAGTGCCTTTTGGAATCGAGACGTATTGTTAGAGGAAATGTTATAAACACCGGCGGAACGTGGCGCGGGCAAATAGAGACGCGTTGTCTTAGCCTTCCGCCGCGGCGCCGAGAGCGACGCCCACGGAAAAAAGACGCAAAACTGATGAATGCACAAATTGTGGTTATGTACTTCCCTCGCTGCACCTTTTTTTTGTTTCTCTTACACACTCATACGTTCCCCCCCCCCATAACAACACCAAAAGGAGCGCGCGTACCCACACAATGACGTTCATGGTGTAATTCCGGGTAAATGAAAACCAAATGTTGATACGTGCAGAAGAGTTGACAGGCCTTTGTAACACATGTGTAACTGACTGCGAGGAGAGACGCACTAGAGCACTCCAAACTGTGAAGAGATTTTATTTTTTTATTTTTTTTCCATTTGGAACGTGCTCCCATCCACTTCCTGTGTGTGCAAAAGCGCCCCTGTCTGAGTTTCCCTCTAGTGGTATGCCCTGACTTCGTGTCTTGAACGTTATGAGGCAACAACAAAAAAAACTAAATGTGTGATTTATTGTATTTATGCGCTAACGATTTGGAAAGTGCGGGATCGTGTGCGTCATAACACAAACAATGAGGAGGCGAATAGACAGTTGTTGTACACATGTCAGTCAGAGAAGGCACAAACTAAACATAACAACGAAAATGAAGTTTAGTTATTTGAAGGTGATACAGGGTTTTAGCCTCCTAACCCCCACCTTAACCGAGTACTTTTTCTCCAGTTCGGCCATACCCAAATCCTAATGTTTCTTGACTGGAGAGCTATAGGCCAAGTGTAACGTCTAATTTAAAGAGGGGGTATTATGCTTTTTTCAATCACATAGCACCAGTCTATAGCATACTACAATGATGACGTAACCTTCTGTTGGTCTGTATATGCAGTAAATTAAAATAACTGCCTTGAATAAAATTGCTCTCTCAAAATGGCTGTACTGAACGTCTTGAAATAGGCCTCTGTCTCTTTAAGAAGCTTTCCGACACGCCCCCTTCAGCACACTGCTGTGGCATCTAAACAACACTACTGTGCGGGGAGGGGGCTCTGCTGAGCTGAGGAGCAGTGGTGGGTGGCTTGGCTGGTGACAAAAGGTCCAGAGGCGTCTGCAGGAGGTGGGGGCGTTCCTAGGAGGACTGAGGCATAGCTACACCTAAAATGGCTGCCGTCTAAGTTTTTACTGATTACTCAAAAATATGTGAATGAGCCAAGGCAACATTCCAGGCATGTGTTTAATGAGGGAATGACATAATAACATGATATAAAGCTTGAAAAAGTCGATTTTACATAATACCCCCTCTTTAAAAGCTAAGACCAACAAAACTGAAACAGCTCTATTTCCTTGCGTTGTTGCCGTGTTGTTTTTAACCCTTTTTCATGGCATTTTCCTCCACTTTTCCATCTCCTTTTGATGCTCTTTTGTCATTTTTTGTCGCTTTTTTGTCACGTTTTTTTGCCCTTTCATGCTCGTTTTTGTCTTGTTTTTGTCGCTATGTTGACGCTTTAATCAAGCAACTGGAGAAAATGTGCTCGGTTCAGGTGAGGGTAAAGAGGTTAAGAAATATATATAACAGTGGTTCCAAACTGTTGGGTTAGGGACAATTTTGAGTGTGTCTTTCCAAAAAGGGTTGATAAATAGTTTGGAGAGTCTCGTGATTCATGCTTAAATTGCAATTCAAATTACTATACGTTTGTGAAGTGTGACGTCACAAAAACATAAAAATCTCTTAAAAACAACCATCAATATTTCTGAAATTCAACAGAGTTACTGAAGCTATTTATTTCTCAGACTCATTAGCCAAAAATGCCGCAACTACTGCTAAAAAAAGTAATATTTACTAAAGTCGCTACTTCCGGGTTTAGCGGAGCTGCTGCGCCGTTAGCATTTTTCTCCGCTAACCCGGATGTAGCGATTTTGGTAAATATTACTTTTATAGCAGTAGGTACAGCATTTCTGGCTAATGGGCCTGATAAATAAGTATGTTCAGTAACTAAGATTTTTTTGTTTGTTTCTCGCACATCTGCGGACCCGGAAGTAGCGCTGTGACGTCACCACTTAACAAACGTATAGAGGGTAGGCATGATGTCACTGCATAGCAACAGAAGCAAAATGAGTGTCAATGTTGATGTGATGAAATGTGTTACTTGTTTTCAGTCCAGAACGATGAGGGTTCTGTTTAGATTAAAAATGCTGGAAAGTCTATATGCATTACAGGGTCAAGCCGCGTTTTATTTTCATCGTAAGCTGAATTTAATATTCTTTATACTGTGGTCCAGGCTTGTCTCGATAGGTTGACGGTGGTCCCCGAAGCTACGTCAGTTTAGAAGCATTGATTTAAAAGACTGTACTGATGGTGCAAGCCTTCTCTCCACTCGGGTTGCTCGATCCAGGAGCTCAGGCCGATCGCCCTTGACGTTGGAACATCAAACAGAGGATTTAAAACCGCGTACGGGCTCGTCAATGTCTTGTCATACATGGTGAAGAACTAACTCTTTACCATCACTCGGTACCAGAGTGTAAGCCCCACTCAGCTGATGCCATGACCGCCACCTGGCTTATGCTCACTGTTACAAAAAACCCACCCAGTTCTCTACTTAAAACCACTATCCAGACCTAACTGCACCTTCCTTTTGTTCTTTCGAGACTAAAATCTCGCCGCGGGCTCCGGGCGCGCGACACGCTCCCCCCTCTGGTTTGTCCCAGGGCTGTTCGGGCCAAGGACCAGTGCCCTCCAGGATGACAAATGGCCTTAATGAAATTGGACAACTCAGCATACATGCATAAGAGGATGTTAAATATTGATAGCAACGGTGCATATTCCACTCTTTAATATTTTAAGTGTCAGACCGGCCGCTTGTCTGTCTATTGTATGCGCGAGAGGGGAAAGGGGTGAATCAGTACCTTTGTCCCGCGGTCGTCTTATAGATGGCCCGGGCAGCCGTCGCTCACTCAGCCACGCATGACAGCTCCCAGGTCTGCACTTTGCATATATGTGCGACAGAGGACACGCGTCTCATCATACATTTTCATTGTGATGAGGCGGCTTTATGCGCACGCGAGTAAATGAAAGGCATATATTTATTAAGTGCGGCTCTCAGCGCGCAGGACACTGGTGAAATAAGCCACAGTGATCAGGGCAAAGTAAATAACAGCCGAGGAGCAGCAAAATACATTTCTCGGTAAAATAGATTACTTCTCAATACTCCTGATTCTAATTGCAGTTTAGTAATGCGCACACATTTGCTCGACAATCTTCCACAACAAGATAACAGGAAGTAAATATTTGAATGCACGAATTTAGTCCCTTCATGCCCTTATGAATGGTACGTCCTTAGAATTAATTTAGAAATAGACGCAGATCCTAAATGGTAAGCAGCAGTAGTGCAACCTCGCCTGCACATCTTTTGGCTTGTCTTCTCTTTTCAGTTCTCGACTACAAATCTTTGCAAAGGAGACCTAAATTAGAATAAAGCGTGTCTAAACTGAGTGTGTAACAAATCTAAACCGGAAAACAATGTTACTTAAATCTGTTGCTAAACCATAAATTAAATTGTCTTTAATTAACATGAATAAATCACACCACCAACTCACAATCCACACAACACCCCACGATCAGTGAATATGTTTTCAATACACTGCGTGCTATAGAGTGAAACTGTCGGTTGTAAATGTAATGACCTCGTGTGTCCTCTTTGTACAAATGAAGATTTGCCCCAACAATTGACCTGCCCTGTCAAATAAAGGATATATTGAAAACATAAAGTAATTTAACCCCTCCTGGAACCGACACCTTAACGTGGTGGAGGGGTTTGAGCACCCGAATGATCCTGGGAGCTCTGTTGTCGGGGGCTTCGTGCCCCTGGTAGGGTCTCCCATGGCAAACAGGTCCTATAGGTGACGGGTCAGACAAAGAGCGGTTCAGAAGTACGGGGTGCCGTATGGGACATAATCATACAGAAGCCCCTTATGAGAGACCAACAGGCCCGGTTAGAACCATGAGGCCGTCCTTCTGTGGACCCACCACCTGCAGGAGGAGCCATAGGGGCTGGTGCAATGTGATTTGGGCAGCTCCAACGGCTGCCCCCACGACCCGGCAACGGACAAGTGGAAGAAAATGGATGGATGGATGGATGGATGGAAGTAATTTAAGTAGTTTTGTGTCACTGGCAAGTTCCTGTAAATACGTTAGTCCAAACCACAGCAAAATAATACATATCTGTATATGGTTCCAAAACAATAGAGTTTCAAAGAAGTCAAAGAAAGTATCATTCAATGCACCTTCAATGGGCGATATTATGCAACATCAACATTTTAGAGCTTTTTACCAGGTTACAATGTTGTTCTCTCATCAAATACATACCTGGAGTTGTGTTTCGAGCAGCTCGCGCATCTTTGAGTAATCTTTGGTTCCTGTATAGTTTGTATGAGATGTTAGTCCGAGTCCGAGTTTCAAAGGAGTCAAGGAATAATATCAAAGCACCTTCAATGGGCGTTACTATCAACTTTTCAGACCTTTTGACCACGTTACAATGTTTTTCTCTCATCAGATACAGTGTTTTGAGCAGCTAGCGTATCTTTGAGTAATCTTTGGATCTTAGCAGCTCCTAAAAAGCTCCTTTTGAGGCCCTACGTATCGATCGCTTGCTAAGCTTAATACTTTCATCGCAAAGTGACATCATTCGCCATAGCTTCACTACAGCCACACGGGCTCTTTCTTACGTTTCTTTCTTTATTGAAACAGCTGCGTAGGGAAGAGGAGTGACTTAAGGTAGCTCGCGTGGAGGACCAGACTATTGGATATCTTGTTTCTGCTATTTCACATCAATAGTGCATTCTAACCAACAAAGTGTAAAACAGTGATAACAAGGTGTTTGAGACTGTTACCAAATACCTGCAAACAGCATAATACCCCTCTCTTCTTTGCACCCTAAAGTCTCTTTCAAGGATCTCCCACTTGTAGCTCTGGAGTGACCGACTCTCCGGCATCACAGCTCTTAATGAGTCCCTTGAAGAGGAAACTCAAGTCGTTCTTATTGTGATTGTGATCATCTCTAAGTATCTGGGTATAAAAAAATGAAGACAAATAAAGACAAAAGACAGTAGATAGTTGGATTCATGATGGTGATAAAGCTGCACTGTAATATATCATTGAGCTGCATGTTACACCACTCACAGCAGAAGGAAGGGGGGGGAAAAAATGATGTTGCTTTTCTGAATCCCTCTCCAAACAACACTCCTCTATCTTAACTCAGTCCTTAGTTAATAATTATACATTTTCTTGACGTGTAAAGCGTTTGTGGTGTCAGCCCCTGCGCGCGCGCCAACAGCGGGCTGCGCGCTTGCACTTATCGCAGCGGCGGCGCGGCACCTTGAGGGCGTGTCGTTTAGCCGCGCAGTAGCGGAGGCAAAGATCACATGAATAACCATTATTCAAATCGATTCAAATTAGGGGGGGGGGGGGGGGGGGGGGGGCACTCAAAGTAATCGGCTAATATCCTACAAAAAATCAATTCCACTCCCATTTGGACACAATTGAATGCGTCTGAAGAGGGCAATTATTAAACACACAGATCAGATCCATAATTGGCAAGGAGGGGGCACATTGTCAGAAGAGGCTAATGTACTTCCAATGGAGCCAGCAGAGGAGGATGAGCTGGCAGGGGATTGGCCGATGCAGCTGCCAGGAGTTCATTGTAAAAAAAAAAAAAAAAAAAGGAAAAAGAAAGGGGCTGCTGGTTGGGGGGCAGGGGGGCACCTATGGGACCTGGTCTAGCTGGGGGGCCCTTGTCTCCTGCACCCCCTCTCGACGCACTCATCCTCATTTCTTCATCTCCTTGTTTTGCATCCCAAGAGGCCAGGCATATTTCCATTGCAATGTAATGTATTGCCAGAACATTGGAAAGACTTGTGTATCTTCTACATAAGCTTTTTCTTCTTTTTGTGGAGTGATTTCCAAGTGGTGAGTGAACAAAACTGGGTTGCAAAATGTTCCACAATGGTTGAAAGAAAAGGGTGGGAATCACGTGGGTCTCAATGATGCATATTTATGTGTGTGTAATCTACTTTAACCATTTTGTTTATTACATTACAGAATTTAGATCTTAATTTAACCTCTGTTACTTTTTGTGATGAGGTGCACTTATTGAGTAGGATACTGGGTACTGTATATTAGACCAAAGTGGGGGTCGCCAGATTGATTGACAAAGACAATGTATATATTTTCAATTTCTGACATTGAATTTGATGCATTTTTGATTGAAAACGGCATCATTTAATGAAATTAAGCCAAATAGCAAAATATAATATCCAAACTAACAGTATTAACCTCTTAACCCCCATCTTAACCGAGCGTGTTGCAGTTCAGCTTTACCCAAATCTACAGTAAAGGTTTACAGCCTAAAGCTAAGAAAACTCATCTAAACTGATCTGTTTCCTCGTGTTGTTGCTGCATTTTAATTGTGTTTTCATCTTTGTTTTAGGAGAAAATGTCCCGAGTTCAGGCGGGGGGTTAAGAGGTTAGAGTAGATTTTAGGAACCACATGGCGACATGGTGGCACAGCAGTCGTGCCTCAAAGCAGTGGAAAAAAACCTGGAGTTTACTGTCCATGCTCTCCTTGTGTTTTGCCATTTCCTCTGCACGCTCTAGTTTTCCCTACTACTAAAAACATGTACAATAGGCAGTGATGAATAAAAGTCCGGTGTGGGACAATGGATGGAAATTAGGCCACGGTCACGATCCGGAGTGACGTGTTTACATGCATGGCCCAGTGCGTTGCATCACATTTAACCTCTTAACCCCCACCTGAACATTTTCTCCAGTTTGACTTTACCCAAATCTCAAAGCTTCTTGAATAAAAGCGCCGACATAGCAACAAAAACAAGAATGAATACGGAACAAAAAAAGCGTAGAAAAGAAGTCCAAAAAGCGATGAAAGAGTGACAAAAACATGACGAAGACACAACAAAAAGCAAAAAAAAAAGCTACACAAAAATGCAATAAAAAAGTTACAAAAAGTGACTAAAATGTAACAAAAAGGAGGCAAAAATACATTAAAAAGTGATAAAAGCGTGACAAAAAAATGCTGAAAAAGAGGCAACAATGCATCAAAAAAAGGCAAAAAATGCATTAAAAAAGTGACAAAAAATTCATTAAAAAAGTGACAAAAAATTCATTAAAAAGTGACAAAAGCGTGACAAAAAATGCTGAAAAAGTGGCAAAAATGTGACAAAGACCTAACAAAAAGTGGGGAAAGAGTGACAGAATCATGACGAAGACACAACAAAAAGAAAAAAAAAGCTACACAAAAATGCAATAAAAAAGTTACAAAAAGTGACTAAAATGTAACAAAAGGAGGCAAAAATACATTAAAAAGTGATAAAAGCGTGACAAAAAATGCTGAAAAAGAGGCAACAATGCATCAAAAAAAAGGCAAAAAATGCATTAAAAAAGTGACAAAAAATTCATTAAAAAAGTGACAAAAATTCATTAAAAAAGTGACAAAAGCGTGACAAAAAATGCTGAAAAAGTGGCAAAAATGTGACAAAGACCTAACAAAAAGTGGGGGGAAAAGCAATGAAAACAAAAATTTAAAAAGAGACGCAAGGAAAAATATCCCTTTATATCAGTTTTGTATAGGTCTTTGAAAGGCTCTCCAGTCAAGAAGCTTTTAGATTTGGGTAAAGCGGAACTAGAGAAAATGAGCTCGGTTAAGGTGGGGGTTAAGCAGTTAAAGCTGTTGGAAATCATTTTTGCCTCAACTTATTCATTTTATTATTATTTTTTTTACTTTTATCTAAATCCAACTGTCTTCATTGAACTGTTGGCAAATTAGCCATCGGAGCTGCCAGGCGTCTGATGCAGGGATATCGGTATCGGCGGGGAGGGGCACCAATGGGACAGTGCCATACCTCTCCCTCTCCCTCTGTGTGTGAGTCTCTGTCCTCCCCACCTCTTTCTCCCTCGCCTCCTCTCATGTCCCGGGAGGCTCGCTTCACTGCGGGGCCCGTGACACACTGGAGGGATGACCCTGGGAATCTCATTATGCATACAAGTAAAGTGCCCCCCACCCACCCAACCCCTCATATACATCCACACTGCCACCCGTGCAACCCCTACCTCCATAGCCGTCCCCCCGCCAGTGCATTTGCATACAGAAGACAGACCAAATAAGGTAATAAATCAGGGGCCTATATTCAAATGGTTTGCTGGGAGATTGAAACGGCCGCATACACTGGTGCCACGAGTAAATTTCAGCCACATGACTCCGATACCCATTCTCATCAGCGGACACGGAGGCGCGCTGCATCCACCGGACACCCTCATATAAATATATATATCATGCTTCATTGCACTGCCGAGGGACCAACTACCTCAATATATCAATATACATATGCTTATACCTCACACGCCTTGGGCAAACTAACTGGCTCGGTTATAAGGCTGCGCTTTGGTGGCACGCGAAGGTCACCGCTCGCAGTGAAAGAGGGGGGGGGGGCAATTTGAATATTGAGCTTAATGTAGGTGTCTGGACACACGGGCCCGGGCCTGCGCTGCCAATTCACTTCGCTTCATCAATAATGAAATGTAGAAATCAAAAGCATTTCCTTAAGGGGAGATTGCGTCGAGTTTCTCTCTCTTTTCTTTTTCACTTTCGAGACAACATGTAATTCAGAAAAGCTTTTGTCCGGGTATAAAAATAAAACTCCAGTATGGATTGAAGAAAGTGCTCAGCGGCTTGTATCGGACATTTCGATCTTGAAGTGACTTTGAGAGGTTTAACATTTTCTCTGGTTCGGCTTTACCCAAAACTAAAAGCTTCTTGACTGGAGTAACAGTGTAATACCTCATTCGAAAGCTAAGACCTACAAAAGTGATCATAACTTTGTTGTCACATTGTCGTTTTCGTCTCTTTTTTGTCATGTTTTTGTTGGTTTTTGTTACTTTTTAATTGCTTTTTGTTGTTTTTTGTCGTGTCTTCCCCATGTTTTTGTCACTTTTTGCCCTGTTTTCGTCCTGTTTTTGTCACTTCAAGGCGTTTTCAGCCTTGTTTTCATCGCTATTTTGATGCTTTTTTTTGAAGCTTTTAGCTTTGGTTAAAGCCAAACTGGACAAAATGTGCTCGGTTCAGGTGGGGTTAAGAGGTTAATGACCAGTGCTCATGTTAAGTTCTTGAGTAAAACTACAGTCATATCATGACATAATTGTAGTTTGGTCAAGCAAGAAACTAGTGATGGCACTCATGGCTGTCTGACAGGAGCAAAATCTTTGGGACCAGGCCCGCCTTATCCACTGGACTTGCCCCATAATTCATGTTTAGCATAGGGGCCTATGGGTAGGTTAAGTCGGCCCTGTTTGGGACCCGTTCTCGTGAAAAAGCCATTTGAACTATTTTTTTTATTTTTTATATCGAAGTCAGACAAATGACATATTATCTAAGAACAAATCAGCGACCAGAGCCGGTGCTAGCCCTTCTGGGGCCCTGAGCAAAAATCCACACGGGGGCCCTACAGTTCGCATCCCATGGCTATTCGACGAAGAGCGAGCCCAAAACAGTTCCACTGTGCAGTAGAGCAGGCCAGAAGTGGAACATAATGACCTTAATTCAGCCCCCGCCCCTCTGTGTGAGAACCACTAACCACTTAGCCACTGTCAGACTGGGATTCAGGACTCCTACTAGTCTATTGCCCCCACTTTTTAAAATGGTAAATGGCATATGGTCACATTCTCTCACCTCTGGTTCTTGACCCACAGTTTGGGACCCGCTGATTTAAAACTAACTGAAACCTGCACCTGACGGTTATTTCTGTCTCACCACTGAGAATTAGCCTGTGAGTAGCCCGATTCGTTTTACACTGTGCACATTCAGAGAACCAGAGTTACTGTCAGTAACTGTGCTCATGAGAACCGTGTGGAGTCAACTCCTCTTTGAGACAAAAAGGCCACGTGTACGGCTTTAGTCTTGTCTATTTGCCAAATTACTGTCCTGATGCTCCGCTAGAGACAATAAGAAGAGAGTTTAAATGAGTATTTGGGGATGCAGCCCCGAGTCCGAGCAGAGAACATGAGAGTAGCGCCCGGGACACGGGTGACATGCAGGAGGGGAGGCGAGCACCGGGAGACAGACAGACAAGCGGGACGCGAAGGGCAAAAGCACTCGCACCTTGGAAGTGACAGGGGAAAGGTGGTAGGTCTCTCCTGCTCATTCACTTCAGCAGACTGCTGCGTTTTGGTGTTATATGACGCAAAGTAGGCGGAGAGTGAGTGAGCGCTGTCAGAGAGCCTGTCCCCGTAACAACGTGTTGATTAATCAGTGAAACAACACCGTAGTTTGACTGAGATGCGGGGCCCTTGCGCTGTGGGGCCCTACGCACCTTGCGTAGTTTGCGTAAAGGAAAAACCGGCTCTGTCAGCGACACACCTTTTTATGAAAGTCATACAAATGTGCAGAGGGACGTCTTCTTGTCTTCCTTTCTTTGTTTTAGGGTTCCCTTTTGTAAAACTGAAAATTACAAAGAACATGACACTGATCAAATGTAGGATTTGCCCTGTGACTGGGCATGTATGGGTCAACATTACATGCGTGTTTTAGAGGTTTCCCCAAACACAAACATCTACAGAGACACTGGAAGAGCACGTAAACTCCACACAAAGAGACTTTTTCACGTAATCCAGGATTTAAGCTGTAAAACAAGAGCGCCAACCTCAGCCAACTGTCAAGTATTTGTTAGGGGAAAAAAAAAGTTATTATTACGCAATGAGGTTCACAAAATACAAAACACACACTATTTTTCTTTCTATCACTTAGTTCTTACAATACACTGCCCTAGCGCGGGTAAAATAAAGGTTTTTGTACTGACAACTTTGCTTGAAAACGCCGCGATACAGCGAGTGCCACATAATAATTGTGTAAGCGTTTTGAATAAATGCACGGGAGTGTGTGACTGCTGCACGCTCCAATAGGACACAGTGGAATGGAATAACACAATCAGGTCTTAAACGGAGTGAGATGTTTTTTCTGTTGTGTGTGTTTGCGCCGAATACCAGAGTAATACGCTTGCATTATGATCTGCCGGAAAAAAATAATACATTTGGTTTAACAAGCCCTGTAATGCCCCGGCAAGACCCTCCCACACACACACCCACACACACACACACACACACACACACACTGCTGCATCAGTTTTAATGGCGACGGCAGCGTCTTAAGAATCATGCAAATAGCGATCCATCAATCAATTTGCAGGTCCCAAAACTACCATCAAAGGGGCAGAGGCTGTGAAGTATGCAGTCCCCGTCAACAAATGCACGACTGACACCGAATCTTTCAAGCTTAATTAATGGGAAGTCTGCCGCTATTACTCGGTTTGTTTAACAGAGGGCAACCCGTCCTGTTTCTCTTTCTTTCTTTCTTTCTTTCTTTCTTTTACTGTGTGTGTGTGTGACTGCTCCGAATTCTACCGGCGAACCTCTCCTGCCCGCTTTTTTTTTTAAATCCACTCCTCATGTGTCATTATTGTGATCCTCGCCCATGTACCGATGCCTTTCACACTTTCGCGGAGACGCAGAGAGCGCAATAATTAGCGCGTTTCTATTTGTAGTAGTCCCCGCCCCCCCTCCCTCCAAGAGAAAAAAAAAAAAAAGATGAAAAAGGAAAAACAACTGCGTGCGTGAGATTTCCGAAAGTTCACGCTCCCTCCGAAATACCTCGCGATAGCCAATTACAGCTCGGTAAACACGCAATGAAGAAGCCTATTTCTTTTTTTTGTGGCATAATCAGAAATCTATAATAAAAAGGCTCATAAGAATACAAAAAATAAATAAAGTTTGTTCGAAAAATGTCAGCTCCAACTTTCTGTAGGCAGCCAAAATGGAAATGAAGACAATGTAAATAAATGGTTTAATCAAATCTCCCTCCAGTGAAAATTCTACACCCCCCCCCCCCTGCCCACCCGAAAAAAAAAAAGAAAAAAAGAGAGACAAAAATATGCGGAAACTTTTCACCCTCTCGAGCTAATAACTGGCGACAGGGAGCAGAGCTTAAACAAAAGATCAGTCAAGCGTTCATCTGAATATTCAAATCCTTTTTTAATAAAACTCGGCTTGATCCATTTTCCCGTAGATTTGACGAAAAACGCCCGGTCTCGTTTCGGGGAGCTAACACGGTTTTAATTTTTAGCAAGCGGCGAAGGCGGAGGAAATGAAACAGTAGCATTTGCTGAGGTCTAAGGCCCCTTGCACCAAAGTTAGATGTTCAATATTTAAGCGCAGACGTGACATTCATCTTTGGTGCAGGTGAGAGGGAGGCAGCAGAGCGATGGGGCATTTATTGAATTATGTTTAATGGCACGATGGATGGTACTGATTATTATGGGATATTACTGTATATCACGGATGTAAGACAAAAAGCCCTTATTGTTTGACCTAATGTTGTTAAACCAGTGGAATTTGAATATAGGCAATAATGGGAAATAGGTTTCCTTCATGTTATATAACATCCAAATTACAGCATAGATTCATGTAAAGAATATATTCTATAGGATTTGTCTTTTAAGTGTCATATTGTAAATGTTTTGGCCTGGTCATTGGTTAATATCTCAAATTCCGTGGGCTATCCACATGAAACAAACATCGGCACATAGTGTTTTTTCTGTCTGTAAAACAAACAAACTATAGGGGCAATCCTTTCCAGAGGTGGGTAGTACTCAGATAAATTTACTCAAGTAACTTTTTGAAGTAACTTTTGAGGTTTTTTTTATCCAGTATATTTTTACTCCTACTTGAGTAAAAAATAAAAGTCACTCATTGAGTAAATATTTAAGTGACATATCTAAGTTTGAGTTGTGTTACTAAATTGTTCATAATCATTTATTTTTATATGTTTTAATGGTGTTTTCTTGGAGAATAGCACCATGTTTTGTTTCCCATCATTTATGCCACTACTGAAACACAAATCAGACTTTCACGCTTTAACAGTGACACAGTACTCACACTACACAGGTAAACATTTCTCCAAGTACTTTTAACTCTTACTTCAGCAAATATTTGGGCCACCCCTTTTTACTTCTAGGCCTACTTGAGTAAAATTATTTTTAAAGTAACGCTACTCTAAATATTTTGGCTACTCTCTGATCATGAGCCAGCAGGATTTCCTCACAACATAGTGACAGGCAGACAGAGGCATATACAGTAGGCCTACATACTGTAGCGAGTCCTACCAACAACCAGTTAATTACATCTTTGAAAAGTACAACTTAATTAGCTGCTGAGTTACGATTGGTCAATAAATCGATTGTTATTGGCCGATGCCGATATGCTCGCCCGATATTTTTGACCAATATTTATGACAGATTTTTCCAAATGTCTGGTCTGTAATCCTGTAAAAAAACATATATACTTAGCCACTCCAGCAGTGGCCGATTAAATTTATTAGGCTACTTCAGGTCATTCCATCATAGTTTCTGTCCCAGCTTTGATTAGCTGCCGTTAGCATTAGCATAGCGCACTGTTGCTAGCCGTGGCATTTTTGCGCGGCGATCCTAAATGCAATTGCGGAAGTTAAAGCTAACTCAGCGATTGAATTCTCCAGGCTCTGTGCTTCAAAATGACATGTCCATATACGTTTGTTAAGTGTGACGTCACAGCTCTACTTCCGGGTCCGGCAGATGTGCGAGAAACTACATAAAACTCTTTAATACCACAATCAATATTTCTGAAACTCAACAGAGAGTTACTGAACATACTTATTTATCAGGCCCATTAGCCAAAAAATGCTGTACCTACTGCTATAAAAGTAATATTTACCAAAATCGGTACTTCCGGGTTAGCGGGGAAAAATGCTAACGGCGCAGCAGCTACGCTAACCCCGGAAGTAGCGACTTTGTAAATATTACTTTTTAGCAGTAGGTGCGGCATTTTGGCTAATGAGTCTGAGAAATAAGTAGCTTCAGTAACTCTCCATTGAGTTTCAGAAATATTGAGAGATGTTTATGTTTTTTTCTCGCATATTTTGGCCGTCTGCCAGGACCCGGAAGTCGTGACGTCACACTTAACAAACGTATTGACTGAGGTTTAGTTAAACTTGTAGAACAAACTTGTAGCTAACCAATTTTCATTACGATGTTTGAAAAAAAAACAGGAAGTCAATCATTATTGGTCCCGGAGATATCGGGATATATTTACTGGCACTAGATCGGTCGATAGCCGATATTGTAAAATCACCAAATATCGGACTTCTGCATCTAACACGCGACCCTTTTAGAGAGGTCTGCTCGGCGTGGTTTTGCAGGTTTTACGCGTCATCAGTCTCAGTGGGGAGCGATGACCCCACCCCAAACAGTGTTCTCTCTGGATATCATACATTACAGCTTGGTTACAGCCAAAGTAAGTAGCTACAACTGCACATAATACCAAAGGATAAGTCTCAAATATCAACCAAAGAAAGTGCGCGCATCCAATCCAGGCTTTTACCCTTCTGCCGCGCAAATACTGCTCCTCCTGTTCTCAAGGCCTCAGCACTCATAAACAAAGTGATTTATTCAAACTTTCCATATCAGAATTCTGCTATCTAATTACTTCAAGGGGGGGACGGGGGACGGGGGGGGCCGACAGCATATTCCAGTCGGCCGTGAGTTATGGAGAATCCTCTTTATGAGTGAAGTTGATGGAGGATCAGGCGAAGAGCTCGTCATAAATCCTCAATAATGCAAACGTTTGAGGAATATCTCAAAATAAAAATGCAAATGTGATTAAGAATGGGTTAGCCCGTGCTGATATGGCAGCTTGTATCATCCCGGAGATTCACCTAGGAGGGGAGGGAGGGGAGGGGGGGAAAAGCGCCACGTACTAAGCAGGCACTCAAATAAATAAATATAGCTTCAGTGGCATGGTCGCGGTATGCTAATGTCTTCTTTACATGCACATACAGTATAGGCGCGATTTACACAGGTTGAAAGCGGAGCCCGACATTTTAATCTCAACACCTCCCTAACGAGAAGGCATAAAGTTTTAGGAAGGGGGGGTGAGGAAAGGGGAAGTGAACGCTCGTGGATGCAAATGGTTGCGCGATAAAAAAAAAAAAAAAAAAAAAAAGGAAAAAAAAGTGTGGTAGGGTACAATGCAGGAGCTTGTTAGTGACTGAGAGGCGAACAGTGAGCGTGGATAGCGACACCTCGTCACTCGCCTTTTATCTCCCGCTCACCGCCGGATGAAAAATCACGGCGAATCTGCCACATCCGTCCCGCATTAGCATAACAAAGCCGAGGCACGGATCGGGAAGAAGGGGAGCCGGAGCTAGGCCGCAGCCGCTGTCCCCTCCTCACACATGTCCAAGAATTGACAAAAAGGTAAAAAAAAAAAAAAAAAAAATGAAAGAAAAAAAATATCTTCTTCTTTTTTCCCCTGCTTTTATTGTTGATTCGCATTAATGTCTCCTTTCACCGCTCAGCCTTTCGTGCACGTTCACACCGGATAGAAGTGGCGAGAACTCGTGCCACCGAAAGGAGGATTCTGGCCCTATATCTATCAGCGTCAGTCAGTCAAGACATGTACACTGAGCTACACAGCGGTACGTCCACCTCTCTCTTTAGATTCTTACAATCACTCGGCGTGTCTTCTTCACGTTCAAATCCTTAAGTAGTCGAGGCCTGTACTTCAAAGTAATACAAGTTTAGTTTAGGCCTGATTTAGCACAGCACTCATCTTTACTTATCTTTTTCATTTAGACTTGATTTGATTGGCACAATGCAACACTCAAGGTGCAAAAATGTATAATAATAATGCATGGTCGTCCAATTTTGAATAGCTGTGTTACTCTATGTGTGATTGTATTACAGTACATGTTACAGCCGCTTCAAAGCCTGTACAAACAGGCACTCAAAATATTAGATAAAAAACCTGTTTCGTACCACTACTGTAAAGTTGTGAAGAAATATAAATTATTAACATTTGAAAATTTCATTTTGTTTTCTAATGTCAGTTTAGTATTTAAAATTCTTCATGATTTGGCCCCTCAGCCCTGAGAATGTTTGTGAAATCCTGTGACGAGGCAGGACGTAGAACACGAGCTTCCTCCAGAGGAGACTGTTCTGTGAACTTTAGATCCTCTACCTTGGACAGAATTGCTTCTCTGTGAAGCTGCAGGGATGTGGAACTCGTTGCCATTAACTGTTCGAGAGAGTAGTACCTTACAACAGTTTAAACTTGACCTGAAGAAGTGGTTGAAAGACAGTCAGATTTGTGATCATTAGCAAAAAACGGGTTAATCGGGGATTGTTAAGAATGTATGAAGGTACAATCTTTTTTTATAAACTGTAGATATTTGTAATAGCAAGTGTAAATATTGCATCTGAATGTTTGTTGAGGTGATCCTTTTGCTGGAGTTTTATCTGTATTTATATTTTATATTGTGAATGGACTTAAGTAAGAATGCGTATTGGTCACTGTATAAACCTGCTGTCACTTTGCCTCTGCCCAGGGACTACAGATGAAAATTAGCTTGTAGCTATCTCTGGTCTGTACAACACATTTGTTGTGCAACGTCCCTGTCAAATAAATAAATAAATAAAATAAATAAATGTTTGTGGTCACAGAGTAAAGAAAGTGACCAAAGACTTGTCTCCGCCTAAATGTACCGATATGTGTGAGTCAACACTAATGAAGCGCCGAAACCTCATTCTTTCGAAACCGTTGTGCAACAATATATTGGCTTGAATTCATGCACATTAAAGCATTTTCATTTGGATTCAGGTCATTATTCCCTGCTCCCTCTCCTCCGCGGTCACGCTGGATAGATGCGCCGTGAACAGCCACCTCAAGGAGAGCCGTCCCGATCGTGGCATCATCTCTGCACAATGAGCAGAACTGAATTACACACTGGTCTCTATCTGCCTTTTAAAAAGCCACAAAAGGAAGGAACTCATCACCTCTTTCTTCTTCTCTCGTGCCATTTCTGTGCTCTGCCCCTCGCCTCAACCCCCCCCCTGCCTTCATACAAAGCTCATTGGGTGGAAAGAGGCAGAAAGAGGAATGGGAAAAGCAGGGGGTTGAAAGACATTATGCATATGAAAATGTCCTGAAAGAGGTGTGATTTATGTATGCATTAGATGCAGATTCCATTACGGGCCAGTGGCTCAAGTGAGATCTTTCCAGGAACAGCGCGGCGACCTGATCACAGCCGCTCTCATTACTGGCCACAGCAGCACAGCCCCACAAAGAGCAGGAGGAGAGGGAGGAGAGGGATATTTACAACCTGGACACACGCCTCACCCACGGGAAGGAGTAAATTGCAATCTGCCCTCCAAGACCGCCGCCGTTCACAGCCAGTGCGCACCTGAAAGACGAGAGTACCAGAATGGAAATGTGCAAATGTGTCCGTCCGTCTGTCCGGTTGGATTTAGATAACTGTGGTCAACAGTGAAACACCAGGCCTATAGGCGCAATAGGGAATACCTCGGTGAATGATAATAGGTGATGATGATTTAAAATGGATGCAGTGGAATTGTGTGGTGTGGTTTGGAGGCACTGAGGTAAAGACACGAGCTGAAGAGGTTCTCTTTGGAAGTGACAGCCAGCAGGATCAGATGGATGTGAAGGGCATGTAGGAAACACTGAGCAGAAGTACAGTAGGACCTTATAAAGAAGGGAGGAAGGCCACATTAAAGGATATATCATGCAAAGATTTGAGTTTAAACCATGTTTTAACATTCCCTCCTCAAAAACATACCAAAACATCCACTTCATTTACACAGTTTTGAGTCATTTTAGTTGTTTATTCTTCTACGTTTTCTGATCTGTACTTCATGGATTATAATACATCATATGAAACATGAAACTGTCCTCTGCATTATCGGCAACCTGTGCCAAGAAGTGGCTGTTATTTGCAGAAACTGAAAGCTTTTTTCGCTGCTGCCTGCAGAGGGAGTTACAGGCAAAATCCTGGTCAACCCTAGCCCTCTGTCTCAGCCGTTATTATATATCCCTGAATATCCATCCATTTTCTTCCACTTGTCTGTTGCTGGGTCGTGGGAGCAGCCTTCCGAGCTGCCCAAAGCGCATTGCACCAGCCCCCAATGACTCTTACTGCAGGTGGTGGGTCCACAAAAGGACGGCCTCATGATTCTAACCAGCCCTGTTGGTCTCTCATAAGGGTTTCTGAACCGCTCTTTGTCCGACCCGTCAACTAGGACCTGTTTGCCATGGGAGACCCTACCAGGGGCACGAAGCCCCCGACTACGTACCTCCCAGAATCATTCGGGTGCGCAAACCCCTCCACCATGTTAACGTGGCGGTTCGAGGAGGGGATCCCTGAATTCAAATAAAAGATGAAGAGAAACTCATAGGGTCAGAGAAACATAACAGCTGAGAACTATTAGAAGTTAGGCCCTAAAGCATGTTCAAACATCAATGAACTTAAGTCAACATTTTCATAATTGTCAAAAAGAAGCAACTGATTGTTACTAAGACAGCACCTCCCAATGCATCTGTACAACCAGATATAATCATTGCCATTATCATGCCCCATAGGGCATGATAATGGCCTATGGTCTATTCCTATGTGCTGTCCGTGCTGCAGTCCACATGCATTCCAAAACAAATCTATGCAAGTGCATGCATGTAGGAAGCCATGGGTAGAGGTGGTGCGGAGGGGAGGCTTGTTTGGCTTGATAATCACGTGCCCGCTCGAGATAAGGAAAAAGTGTTTTGTGAAAAGAAAACATGAGCGTCAGTCCTCCGTGCGGCCTGACCCGGCGCTGCAGCCTCTGTGATTGGGGTCATCCTGGAGACTCCTCTCTGGCCGAACTAATGTGATTGCATCGGAGCAATCCCCTTAAACGCCATCAGCTCACATCTGCATAGTAATTGGCTGGGCTCTCCTTGGACATAACCTTGGGAGGGGCACTGTCACTCCTGCCTCTCTGCCTCCTGTACCAATCACATACACACCCAAGTATACAGGCGCTCACAGGCACGGGCAGAGTGGAGGCTCTCCGGGTTCACCGGGCAGCGATGAAATCGGAATGGATGAAAAGAGAAATTTCAGCAAACAGGTGTTGATAAAGCTGTGATGTGTCCCCCTTTTGTTTTGTTTTTTACAAGGGGTGTCAACAGCAACAGAAGCTTCTGAGAGAAATGCCTAGGATGGAATGACAAAATTGGCTAAAGATTTGTTTGTTTATTCAGAGAAAATGTGACAAAACTTAAAAATCATCTTATCGTTCAAGTGTTCAAGGTTAAAAAAGTCATTAAAGTAACCCAACAGCAAGGAGTGTAAGACATAACACAGTAAGCTGCTGGTTTATACAACTTCAAGTGTTTCTCACAAAGAAGTTGTTTGAGGAGATGCTGCAGGAACTATCTCAGTCTCATTGAAACCCTTTGTTGGAACCTCTGTAAGCAGTAGGAAGTGACCAGGGAGGAGGTCTAAGAAATCACGATGATTGTCCTGAAATTAGTCCAACCTATTTTGATCATACCACCTCGTGAAAGCCCGATCGTGTAGGCCTTTAAGATATGTCCCAAACTGACCAAGGGTTTCCAGACACTATCTATCTCAGACTGACAACGCACGGATCACTCATACATGTAGTCACTGTAGAAATTGAACGAACCAAATTGTTCAGCTGTAGCTTAGAGCCTGCTCCAAGTGCGACTCCAGACTCCAGCAAACGCTCCATATAGACAACCACGAGTGCGAGCGTTTAGTATCTGACACACGGCCCCTTTGAGTTAGCGCTTTCCAAGCGGCCAAGTGCAGCTGATAGTGCCTGAAAAGCCTTTAAATCCGAGCGGAGCATAAATGAATCTTTCTTCGTGATCAACAGTATTCGTGCCATCACGCCGCCCAAGTACAGTGAGATAAAGGTTAAGTCATGTCCCTGCCGTTCCATTTTTCAAACAAACCCCGTAACCTTCCCTCTTTTTGTCCTTCTTGCATCAGCACTATTTGTTGAAGATCTTAACGAAAGACAAAGCAGCAAATGTATATTTTATGAATGTGCGCCTCTGGTTTATCTCCCTTTGTGAGGCTTGTGTATACAATCGGAAACCAGCTCTGCAAAGAGAAAAGGCGCGTTTCTTCTGCCTGTCCCCGATGTCAACGACAAGGTAAGTTGTGGCTCTGCCTGGCTTTTTGATATGCATTTCAAACAGAGGAGAACTTCACAAACCATCCACACCTCATTTGCAATGGAGATTTCTTCCCCTTTTTTATTATTATTATCTGTTTCCTCTGCTTCGGAAAGCAAAACAGTCAGGAGTGTCAAGCGAGTGACAAGTTTGTTTTTTGCCGTAATGATTTGCGCAAACTTGAGGTCTGTTCTGTTTTGTTCCTGCGACAGTTTGACCTAGTTGGAGAGCGAGTGCGTCCCTACATTCGTTCCCTCGCTCATGCATTGTTAAAGCCGTGGGCCTCCGTTCGGCACTCCAAAGTTGTCACATGTCGCGATGAGCTAATAGAAACTGTGCGCTAATTATAAACATTAAGTCCATCACAAACAACACTACCCTGATACAAGATTGCTGGGGGTCAGGGTTTCGGCGTATAGCGTGGGGGCAAAGGACAGGGCCTGGGTTAGCATCGGCTTTGAAATCTCCTGTCGTGTGTAAAGTGACACTCCCTCAGCTGTAAGAGCAACATTAAACCACAGTGCCATCTTTTTATCCTCACTTCTGACTAACCCTCCACTTGGCCACAGCCCTATTGGATAATTCATTTGAAACATCAGCGGCGAAACGGGCCCAAGTGTCTGCGGGAAAAAAAGTTTTTTTCTGAGGCAAATGGCTCAGAGTAAAAGAGAGTGGAGGGGAGACGGGTATGGGGCCCGCAGGATTTGACTGGAGCGCACCCAGCCTGGAAAAAAGGCACACAAAAAAATATATAAAAAATAGAAGTGGAAGTGCTTTGTTAGAAGAGCGGGAGGCATCCCTTGGGCTGTCTCTTTGAATAAGCCGGGAGTAAAGGATCCAGCGCACCCCCTCCCTCCACTCTCTCCTAGCACTTCTCTCACTCACCCCCCCACGCCCCCGTCACCCCCACCCACATCACCCACCCCTCTCCTTCTGAGCGACATAGGCATAATTGTGCCAGGGGTTTTAGGAGCGGTGACATATCTGTCACCTGGAGACGAGCATTCCGGCGGTATACCTTGCTCTCCGGAGAAGCCTCGCCGTCCCGTTTGGGGGGCATAGAGAGAAGGTGATGGAGAGAAAAGAGGAAGGAGATGGCTTCCCTGCCTGTTTGTTGACTTTTGTCACACGTCTTTGATGCTTTGTAAACTTTTCCCTAAAGTTTTGTTGCTATGTGCCATAACACATAGCGACATTTCCAACAGTGCTCCTTTCTCTTGTGATTTTATTACACATGGCACATGTCTCAGAATGGCCCGAGCTGCTTCTGACTGCATCAATTCAGTTATTTACATAAATGATCAAACACACTTAGAGCTGTTGCAGTATTGATTATTCGATGGCTGTCCACTTTTGGGAAGGACAAAGACCTTGGTGACTCATTTCACTTGCACCGATGACGCTTTGAGGTGTTGTCACTCTTCACACTTTGGATGCCATGCTGAAGCTATCACTGTGGTACACCTTGCTCTGTGGAGAAGTCTCGCCATCCCATGCAAGAGCATACCCAATTTTGTCTTGGAAACTTTTCCCCGAAGTTTTGCGACTGCGCGTCCCATGCTCTCTCCAACAGTGTGCCCCTCTTGTTTGCGTTCCATAGATCTATCTTCATATGGCTCAAGATGCTGTCCTTCTTTGAGCCTTGGATCCTCTTTTGCATAAATTATGAAGCAAGTGGTCTTACGGCTGCATCCACTGCTTTCAAACAGAACTTCCTTCGCTGAGCAGCCAAATCAAGAATTCTGTTGGCAGTGAGACGTATTGAATTTGACAACTCCAAGAAAGACTTTCTGGAGGATAGCGCTTTATTTTGGGTGACCTAATTGTGTGCTCCCCATGGCTGCTTCTTGTGCGGTATATCTACCCCCCTACTCCTGAAACAGCTTCATTTCTACATTCAAATTATTCATCATTGCTCACATTTTTTCTCTCCTTTTTTTTCTCATTTCTTCACTTTCATACCTTTGGTGCTCTCTGCGGGGATTTGAGACGAGGAGGAGAAGAGGAATAAGGATGGAGAAAAAAAAGGTCTTTGTTTTTTTGCTCACAAGCTATTGTTGAAACACCTTAAGTCTCTGGTGTACGGCACAAGCTGCAGTGATAGACAGGGCTGCCCTATTTACAGCCAGATTAAAAAGAATCACGCAGGAAGACGCCGCTAAATGATGATTGTCTATGACATTTAACAATTGATTAAAGAAAGATAAGTTTTAATAGGTGCCGCGGCTGCCGGTGATGTGGGTGTTTGAGGGAAAGGGGAGGGGCCGCCACTTCTCCACCAAAGATAATGTTTTTACACCTGCCAGATTCCTCGGCTTGTAACAAAGAAGTGATAAATTTAACATAAAAACAGCCAAGGCGCATCAAAGCCAGCAGAGATATTGGAGTTAATGACGGCTGTTTGAAAGTTGTACAAACAAGTGGGACTTTTATTCAAATACGGCGACACAAAGCAGTTAGTTTTGGATTATTAGATGTTGTTTTACAGTCACAGAAACAGTATAAGGATCTCAGCATTGTGGGGCTTCTTGTTGTACATCGTCTGAAAAAGTGAACTTCAATTCACTTTCAAATTACTGACACGAAAAACACTTACACTCAAGTCAGGACAAAGTTCAGTGCTAATCGCAAACTTTTGAAATCCCTCAAGATGTAGATCATTTTGATGGATTATTTACTCATTTATTCACTTGGTCATCCAGGTTGTCCCAGTGAACACTGCCACATGTCCTTTAGTATTATTACTTTTACATTAGAGCTCAGGATTTTTAAAAGTTATAATTTAACATTTAAAAGTGTCATATAACATACACTATATGTCATTAATTTAATGATTTCAATAATTCATCATAATAGTGATTTTTAATGGTATAAAAAAATCATAATCAATATAACAGGAACAGGAAGAAACCTACCTACCTCCTGGTACAACTTAATTTTTTTGCGACCTGCATTTGTGGTTTCTGTGTTCCACATTGTTTTTCTGGATACTTTTGTACATCTTTGCCGAGTTTTTGTGGAGGTTTGAGTGGGTTTGTTTACTTTGAGAGTCCAAAATGGTCCTGAAGAAAGCAGCTTTTTAAAGGTAAACAAAATGCTAGCTTATCAGCTAAACCCATTTGAGACCTACACATTTCTTCTGAGACACTGAAGAGGCACCAAGAGCCCCCACAGCTGCAGCACAGAGGAGGCGTCACAAGAGGAGCTACAGGAAACAAGTAAGGGACAAACGAGGAGATGGTGAAAGACTGTTGTGGAGCCGAGGGAGCTGCAGGAGGAAGAGGAAAGAGGAGGAGCCTACCAGTGCAGGACACCACGCTCTGAAACAGGGACAAACCCAGGAGGCGGTGCACCGTTTCAGAGGAGACAGCGAGAGAGGGCAGCCAGCCAGGTTTCTTCCGAGTGCTACTGTTCCCCCGACCTCCAAGGTCATGCGGGTCAGATTGACACAGTGGCTCAGGACTAACACCTGAACACTATTTCGTTGTACCCTTGTATAATGACAATAAAGCACTTACTTACTTACTTACTTACTTACTTACTTACTTACTTACTTACTTACTTACTTACTTACTTACTTACTTATAATCCTTTTTTTATGAGTCCATGATCATCTAGCTCAGGGGTTCACAAACTTTTCAGGCGGCAACCCCCAAAATCCCCTAACAAACAACTCGGGGCCCCCTTCTGTAAAATGTACCATTTATAATATTTTAAGGTGCAAAACACTTAGTTTGGATACTGTATTTTGATATTTGAATTACATCAAATTCAATGTCAGAAATGTAAAAACAATTGTCTCAAACTTATCTTGCGACACCCACTTCAGTGTCCCGTGATCCCCCAGTGGGTCCCGGCCCCCACATTGGGAACCACTGTTCTAGCTCATGATTAATAAGGTTAGGTAACTGACGCTAGGTTTCCTTTAAACTACGGTAGCTTGTAGATCTTGAGAAATACTTTATATGTTTTTTTAATTATGAACTTCACAATTACAAATGACTTGCAACTTAAAGCTACACCGCGTAACATTTTATCCAATAAATCAGAGATAGACGTTGAAATTACCTAAAATATTAGCAGCTCACCTGTCTTAAGACTTAAGTCAAACTGGGAGCAGGACGTCACCAGATCGTCTCCATGGAGATGTGACTGAAGGCAGCCACATTTGAGATTTAAATAGATCAGGTCCTCATCCAAATCCATTCTTTGATTATCCACTACAAAATCATATGTTGCGTGTTGTGTTGCTGTCAACTGTATAATCCAAAAATGTTATGCAGTGAGTTTTTAAAGGGGGGGTATTATGTAAAATCGACTTTTTCAAGCTTTATATCATGTTATTATGTCATTCCCTCATTAAACACATGCCTGGAGTGTTGCCTTGGCTCATTCACATATTTTTGAGTAATCAGTAAAAACTTAGACGGCAGCCATTTTAGGTGTAGCTATGCCTCAGTCCTCCTAGGAACGCCCACACCTCCTGGAGACACCTCTGGACCTTTCGTCACCAGCCAAGCCACCAACCACTGCTCCTCAGCTCAGCAGAGCCCCCTCCCCGCACAGTAGTGTTGTTTAAATGCCACAGCAGTGTGCTGAAGGGGGCGTGTCGGAAAGCTTCTTAAAGAGACAGAGGCCTATTTCAAGACGTTCAGTACAGCCATTTTGAGAGAGCAATTTTATTCAAGGCAGTTATTTTAATTTACTGCATATACAGACCAACAGAAGGTTACGTCATCATTGTAGTATGCTATAGACTGGTGCTATGTGATTGAAAAAAGCACCCCCTCTTTAAAGTATAAATTAGTAATTCATTTCCTGCAAAAATATATTCATAATTAGTTCAATGTGCGTTCATTATTAGTTCATGATTAACTTTGTAGGTGTGCCTTATCATTTGTTTAAGTTTTATTGTTAGTTTTACTGTATTGTGTTGTCTACTGCTTTGAAAGAATTTAAAATATTCATCAGACGTGAGCACGTGCGTCTGAGCATGCGACTCACGGCTTGCGTTTCCTCGAATCGCCTTCTATAAAAAGCTGTAGTAAACCAACAGCCTCTTCGCTTCACTATTTCTGGCTACGTTGGGAACATTTTGAGATTCCCCCCAACCCCCCTTTCCTTCCTCCTCGCTGCATACGTGGATAAGTTATGTCAATATTGTCAAAAAACCCCTCCTGTCAGTCTGCTTCTTGCCGCATGCTAATTACAAGAGCGCTACCAAAGGGACCCGCAGCGTGAACACCGCAGAGCAAATACAAGCCCGCGACGCACTGACAGACACGCGGGCTTGAGAACTTCTGCTACTCACTCAAAACTCCACTGTCTCGGCTGCTGAAAGGGACGACTCTGACAGATGCGTGCGTGGGACACTTTCTAAAATAGACTGCAAAGAGGTGCCGGGAAAAGAAAAACGCCGCCGGCAAATGTCTCGGTCAAGCGGTTATCAAAGCGCGTGTAGCGTTATTTTCAGCTTGTTATTCCATACGTTTGGCAGGGGTGACAAACTTATCAGAGGGTGGATTGAGTTAGCGCGCCGGTGTCTAGGAACGGCAGGAATATTTTTGATAAACAAGCGCGTGCATAATAATTTTACACGCGGAGTGAGAGATCGCGGAACTCCTGCACGCGCGTTGAAAAAGTTGAACGCGGAAAATTAGTCCCAGTAGGTTGTTGTATTTTTTTTTCTCTCTTCCTGTCGCTTAAAATATTTCCCGCAACTAAACTTTGAGAACAAACGTGTCAGATAACGAGATGAGTTCCCCCGCTGCGCCTGACAAATATGACTTAATACGAGGGTAATGAGTTGCAGAGCGCTCTCAAAAAGTCAGTTATTTTTTTAGAGAAGCTTAAATACCACATAAACAGGCAGCGTAAAGAACCTGGGAGATATACTTGGGAGTTCGCCAGGCGGATATTGACCGAATACAAGGCGTATACAAAAGGACTCTTGGTCACGCATTTGCTTTACTTGTATGAACCTTACATTGAAGCGCACTGTTAACCTGACCAGAAGGCTACTTGTTCTTCTAGAGAAGTTTCAGTTCTCAATGCAAATTTCTTAGTAACTTCTCACGTCTATAATTAAAGAGGGGGTATTATGCTTTTTTCAATCACATAGCACCAGTCTATAGCATACTACAATGATGACGTAACCTTCTGTGGTCTGTATATGCAGTAAATTAAAATAACTGCCTTGAATAAAATTGCTCTCTCAAAATGGCTGTACTGAACGTCTTGAAATAGGCCTCTGTCTCTTTAAGAAGCTTTCCGACACGCCCCCTTCAGCACACTGCTGTGGCATCTAAACAACACTACTGTGCGGGGAGGGGGCTCTGCTGAGCTGAGGAGCAGTGGTTGGTGGCTTGGCTGGTGACAAAAGGTCCAGAGGCGTCTCCAGGAGGTGGGGGCGTTCCTAGGAGGACTGAGGCATAGCTACACCTAAAATGGCTGCCGTCTAAGTTTTTACTGATTACTCAAAAATATGTGAGTGAGCCAAGGCAACACTCCAGGCATGTGTTTAATGAGGGAATGACATAATAACATGATATAAAGCTTGAAAAAGTCGATTTTACATAATACCCCCCTTTAATAGTTTAGTGGTTCATCTGTTGACCTGGCAGAAAAATGGTGGTTTCTCAGTCTTCTGTGTGATTTTTTTTTATTAGTAATTTTCATCATCTTCATTATCAGGTAAGCCGCCATTTTTGTGTGGACAGGACAGAATGCATTTTCTCTGATTGATTAGTCAGCCTGTCAGTCTTGCTCATTGGCACTTCCAGAGATAGCGGTTTGTCTGGCCGGGCTATCGCAATGTAGCAACATGATGACAAAGTTAGATAAATGAGATAAAGAGGGTGCGAATAGTTTGGAAAATGTGCAATCAAGAAAAGGGGTGTCTTAAAGGGACTAGATGCAACTTGGTCATTTTTATACTCACTACTGCCACCTCAGGCCTTACATGTAACTGCAGTCTCTATATTAAAGGGATACTTCAGGATTTTGACATAGGGACTCATTTCCTAGTTATCCAGAGTGTTGTTGATTTCTGGAGATTTTTGTATTATTATTATCCATGCAGTGCCTATATTTGAAGAGTTTGGTGGTGCTAGGCTAGTGCATGTCTATGGTAAATAGTAGCCTGCATTAAAAACAGTCTGACCCAAGCACAGTGCACCTGAGGCAAATCACTTATAACACCAGACTACCATATAAATGGCTGTGTGACTGATTTTTATATATATATATAACCATTTTACATTTAAAATAACTTATATTTGAGCAGCATCAGCTTCCTGGTTGTAAGCTACGCAGCGGTGGGGTTATCTACAGTAGTTTGTTTACCTGTGGCCGGCATTACTACACGTGGAATTCACAAAGGAGCTTTCTACAAATCAGATATGGTAACGTTTGGAGGACTGCCCGATGATTTTGAAGAGGTTTTTAATGTAGGCTACTAGTTTCCATAGACATGCACTAGCCTAGCACCACTAAACTCTTCAAATAAAAAAACTGCATGAATTAAAACAAAAAAATCTCAACAACACTCTGGATAACTAGGAAATGAGATGCATGTCAAAATCCTGAAATATCCCTTTAAGCTCGTGCATGACGGCAATTCGGACCTGAATTAACAACTTTTTGAGTGACCGTGCAGGATTTTAGAGGCAGTTGTGGGGAGGAAATACATAATATTAAATTTGTAAACTCCCTATAGTCCCTTTAAGAAAAGCTCTGGACTTTGTCATTATCTCCATGTTTGTGACTGCTTTTTACCTAAAACAAGAACAAAATAAGTAATCTTCACGTCCCGATTACATTTTCCAGTAATTTTGGAGGCTATCCAGATGAAACAAAAATTAGCAGTAAGTTGTAACACCTCCTCTGCCGAGACAAATAAACAAATGAAGAAAGATCAACATTTCTGGGTGTTCTTTTTTTTTTTTGAAAGCGCGTTCCCTGCTCTTCCTCTGAGATGTGGAAATCAAATCAAAGAATATGTTTCCCTCCGTTTTTTTGAAACTGCATGCATAATTTGAAATTGCAGAAGAAGACAAAACTAGATTAGAAACGCAATTCAGAAAATTAAGTTCTGTCGCCGCGCAAACTATTTCCCATCCCGAAAGTTTGAGCGCCAAAAAAAGTGTCAGTTAACAAATCAAGTACCCCCGCCAACCTTGACAAACACGACTTAATCTGAGTGTAATGAGTTGGGTTGCGCTGCGCCGTAAATAGCCCTGTTTGTCTCCGTAGGGCACGTGGCTGGCCCGCTTGCGGTGGGATCCTGGCAGGTCTGTGAAGTGTGGCGCTGCCCTGTGGGGATGGAGCACACTCACATACTTCCCCCACCAGCACCTCCCGCCTGGCGCTCCCCCTTCACAACAGCTGCCGCGCTCCGCACCCCTCGCTGATCAAATCGTGTCCGTCACATTGCGCCTAATTAACGGGCATCTGCTCCCCCCATTTCTCTCCTCTTTTTTTTTTTTTTTTTTACCCTCCGACATGCGGTTACATGGATTTCCTGTTCCAATCATGTGATCGCCGCGACCGCTGACCCCAGTGCTGATTAGGAGCCGGAGAAACGGACACAAATCTGGGCATTTCCATGGAAATTGCCGTATCCGACATCCACCCCTCGCCGCCACTTTTTGACAATTTGTTTTTAATTGACTTTTTGCTTGCAGTTTACTTTACAGCACAGTAATAACATGGAAACAGCAAGGTAGCTATAGGAATGGCTGGATATGTTCAATTTTGCTTTCAGTAGTTTCAGTAGCATAACCACAAAAATACCGTGTTTCCTGTTTCCCGTCTTCATGAGGAGTACAACTACTACAATTACCATGTTATTACACTTTTAAGTATCGTGCTGTTCCAGTGTTGTTAAGCAAAACATAAAACACTTTTTAAATCTGGTAACTAATGTGGAAAAAAAATCACAATAAATTAAATGTATTGACTGAAACTAGACCTGAACATTGTCTATTGAGATAATGTCTATTAAAAAGAGTAAACATGGATGAAATAGACGGCACTGTAGTCAGCATCTCTAGAATTGCCCATATATGTTCATGTTTGAAGCAGTCGAGGGGGCAAACAAAGAGGAGAAAAATCTAAACTTTTTATAATTACTCAAAAACTTCTTTCACAAACGATGAATTATGAATGTAGTTTTCTACCCAATAAAGATACAAAGGCACGGAGAGGAGCAAAGTAGTTCAGCAACACATAAATACACAAATAACGGAGAATTCTAACATGATGCTTCCTGTTAGCATCATGCTACATGCTAACGCTAGCTACGACCACTGTTTTTTTTCCGCTTCTGCTGAACAATCTGCTGTGAAAAAACATCCATATGGGCCCGATTTAGACTTAACTTTATTTGTGTGCGATAGATACGTTTATATTCCGCCAAAAAACAGCTAAAAAGAGAGAAAAATTGTGTTTCCCAAAACATACTTCCCTCGGCGAGGCCACGCCCCCTTTTATGACGCGATCCCGTCTGTATCTATACTACTGGAGAAAGATTAAACAGTAGCCAAAAAATGTAGGTTGGTCTGCTTATTTTTTGTGGGGTTGCGCCGTAGCGAAACACACTTTTTGCTAGTTAACACAATTATATTTAAGATTTTGCTCAGCGTTTGACCCAGCTTTCTTTAGTTTGACCAGTTTTGTGACGTTCATAGTTTCACTTCCTTATTGGACACGAACAGGAAGTGACATAGATAGAGGCAAACAATTTTAAATGAGTGAGTCAAACTGCTGAGGAACCTCTATCTATGGCACTTCCTGTCAGCAGCTTAATCATTTAAATACAAATATTTTTTCTTCCCAGTGTCTCTTCATCAAATTGCTGCTTTACTGAAATATAACAATAATTATTACTTACAACAGATGTTATTCACCTAAATAAGTCAAATTTTCAAAAGCATTCAAACCTGTCATATGCACTTTAAGCTTTATGACCTACACGTAGAAATGTATGTGCTGATGACTGCGGAGTCTCAAAAGGGTGCCAGGTCCAACTGTCTGAAGGCCATCATCTCCATCACGCTGTCAGGAACAGAACTTCTTTCTGTTGTGCATATTTATTCTTTGATATTCCTCCAAATAATGTGTTAACTATTGCTTTTTATTTTCGGTATATACCTTCCATGTTCTTGAATTGACAACAAAGCCAAGTGATGAATGGTAAAGGTTTACATACTGGAAACGCGGCAGGGAAGGTGGATGCCACTTCATGATATCTGTGTGTGGAACAGGGGATTTAAAGCTCTCGCAAAGGACACAGGATACTTCAAACATGCATGAATGAAACAAAACATTTGGTTGCCATAAAGGAACCACATGACAGCATGGTCGAAATATGGTCATTGCTCTGTATCACTTCTCTGTGTGTCTGGTTTTTGTACCTATACAGGGGAGAGGAGATTACAAAAGGGCGCCCAGACAAACAAAACCAATGAGGCGGCCATCGTTGATATTCGCGGCGAGCTTTCAGAGCAATTTACCCATTTTCAAAGTAATTATGTCTCTGTTTAGGCTCGAAAATTGAACTTTGATTTCTGAGTAGTTATCATAGCTTTTTTTATTCCCAATGTTAAACGGTCTATCAGAGCAGAGGCGACCGGGGTAATGCGACGCCTTTTAAAAACAGACGTGATACAAATGGATGAAAATTAGACCTAATCAAAATATGCGCCCATTTTGTATTTCTTATAATGAGTTATAGGTATCAATATATTGTGATGTTTCATTAGTCCCTTAGAAAGGTTGAAATTGACCAAACCAAGCAAAGCAAACTCTGAGGTTTTAGCCGTACAAGATGTAAATAGATGGAGTGTTCCTCTTGTTGATAATCACACCAATTTTAACCCCACTTTTCCAGATCCCTTGTCATTGAATTTGTATTTGAATTCAAGAAAGAGTTTGGGTTTTGTCGTAGATCTTGCACGCAAGTTCGTAAGCCCCTCAAGTTCCCTCATTGTGATTCAGTTTGTGGCCAGTGGAAGTATAGCGGCAGATGGAATTTGTGAAAAATGAAAACCTGAAAAGAAATCCTTGCAAAAGGAAAAGTAGCTAGAAAATAATACACTTAATCGCCCCGTGCAATAAAAAGTTAAATGTCTTCAGTTGGAAACATCCCAGTCCATAAGATAACTTTAGTAACTCTTTATAGAAAACTCCTGGATGACTGAAAGAGGGCTAACAGTAAGGAATCCATATCTATCACTTTGTCATTATTACAAATAAGTAAATTTGTCCTTCAGTTCAGGAACACTTTATAATAACTACAGCTTATTTAACCTTAATAAAGGATGAGTTAACCCTAATTCATCATGAACAATTCATTAGTTAAGTCTGACTAACACTTAATAACTACTTAACGATGAATATGTCAAGTATGTGAAGAACCATTCCTTATGAGTTACACATTAACTGTAGTAGTTATTGAGTGTAATGAATTCAGGCTAAATAAGGTGCAGTTATTATCAAGTGAAATCTAAGATAATCTTTTTTTTTGTCTTATTTTTAGTGCAATCTTCTTTTTCTTAATTTAAAGAGACTAGATGCAAGTTGGTCATTTTATGCTCACTACTGCTACCTCAGGTCTTATGCGTAACTGCAGCTTCTATATTAACACCTTTTTGAGTGACAGTGCAGGATTTTAGAGGCAGTTGTGGTGAATATGTCTGGGCTCATTCTACACATTAGGACATGGCTGGAACATGTAGGAGGAGGAAAATACTTAGTTTTAACATTTTTAAACTCCGTCTAGTCCCTTTAAGTCTATAAAACTTATTTCTACTTTACGTTTTGCTGTGCATGTGGAACTGTGACGATTCAATAGACGGTATATACGGTATATTAAAACAAAAGCCTGTAGAGCTTACCCAATTGTAGCCACTCTATATAGAAAACCCCGACACTTTCCACTCCATTGAGCGATTTGACAATTAAACTTAAAGGTAAAGCAGGGGTCTGCGCGCGTGCACGTGGGCCCGCGCACATTCCGTCATTCACAGCAGCAGCACCTGAGCCGCACCAGCTGGCGGAGCAGAGCGGAGCGGGAGAGGTGCACGCTAATTTAGAATGCATCTTATTACGAGCCACCCATAGCCTGTCACCATCCTCTTTCTTCAGACAGAGCAGGGGGTTTAATTATTTCTATTCCCCCCCAAAAAAAAAAAAAATGCCAAAAAGATGCTCCGCAAGTATCTCTTCATAAATACTGCATGTTAGAGAACAATTAATGGTATGTTTAATAGGTGAATATAGACACATTTTCCCTCTGGAAGCTGCACGTATGTTGATTTCTGCGCCTAAGTTTGACCTTGAATCGCGCGTTTCTAAGCCCCGGATTTGAAAGCTTGTGTTTGTTTGTTGCCATTGTTTAAAATCCATTTCCCATTTGCGGCGCGAGAAATATACTTAAGAGAAGTGTTTATTCATTTGTAGAGATGGCTCCGCTGCCAAGGAGAGGAGACTTGATGGAGGCTCAGATTCATTAAAACTTAATTAATATGCATCATTATGTAAATGAGGCTGCAGTAATGAGTTTTAAAAGAAGCATTCCTTAATTAGTTCACTTTTAATGGCATCATCATTTATCTTTTTCCTCTTTGAAGCAGAATGATGCGCTGGGTGCGGGCAGTTCTCAAATGCTAATCGACGTTTTATCGTGGTATTTTTCTGATTTCGGTGTGATAGCGACGACATCTCCAATCTTGTCACTAATGAGGGACGTTTACGCATTTTTTGTTTTCGCCTATTTTAATTTAAGGGACTGTGAAAACCCTGAAGTAGACGCAAACGTTGAAAATGCTTATCACGAATTCAGCAAAAAAAAAATAAAAAAATAACGGTAATTAAAATGTACTGGGCAGAAGTTAAGTCCCGGACTGCTAACAGGACATGACAATTGTGTTATTATTTTGTGATTACTGCAATTACCGCAAATACTGCTTTTACCACTTCGTCATTAGGCCGCTTTCATCACTGCTTCCACAAGTGCTTCGATTTGACTTCAAGTACTAAAAAAACACTACTACTAATGCGCAACTCATATTTCTTCAAGTAATACCAAATGTGCTGCCTTCAACTTGGACCCCCATTGCACACTATTAGAATATGAATTTCTCAAAAGGTCAATCTACATTTAGATTTAGATACATAAACATGAAGAGTAGAAACTGTATGAAGTATGAAGATTAATGTGTTACTTGTACTTATATATCTAGCCATGTGCTAAATAGCGGGTGCAAGGTATATCCTTTTTTGTAGGCATGCTGCACCTAATTTAAAGGGACTATACGGAGTTTAAAAATGTTAAAATGATGTATTTTCCTCCCCCTACATGTTTCAGTAATGTCCTAATGTGTAGAAAGAGCCCAGACCTGTTCACCACAACTGCCTCTAACATCCTGCACTGTCACTCATAAAGGTGTTAATTCGTCACGCACGAGCTTAAAGGGATACTTCGGGATTTTTGACATAGGGCCTCATTTCCTAGTTATCCAGAGTGTTGTTGATGTCTGGAGATATTGTTTTCTTAAATTCATGCAGTTCTTATATTTGAAGAGTCTAGTTGCGCTAGGCTAATGCTAGGCTAAAGCATTTCTATGGTAAAGTCTAGCCTGCATTAAAAAACAGTCTGACCCACTCCACAGTGCACCTGAGGCAAATCACTTATAACGTCAGACTAACGATATAAATGTCTGTGTCGATAGAATAATTTTAACCATTTTGCGTTTAAAATAACTTACATTTGAGCAGCATCAGCTTCGTGGCTCTAAGCTAACGCAGCGGCGGAGTGATCTGCGAGAAAATAGTCCCTCAAAATGCGGTAATTCATGTGATACAAGGTCAGTTATATTTCAAAAATTATTCTATTAACACAGACATTTATATCATTAGTCTGGCGTTATAAGTGATTTACCTCAGGTGCACTGTGGAGTGGGTCAGACTGTTTTGTAATGCAGGCTAGACTTTACCATAGAAATGCTTTAGCCTTGCCCTAGCCTAGCGCAACTAGACTCTTCAAATATAAGAACTGCATGAATTTAAGAAAAAAATATCTCCAGACATCAACAACACTCTGGATAACTAGGAAATGAGGCCCTATGTCAAAAATCCCGAAGTATCCCTTTAATATAGAAGCTGCAGTTACGCGTAAGACCTGAGGTGGCAGTAGTGAGTATAAAAATGACCAACTCGCATCTAGTCCCTTTAAGATAAGCTAAGATAAGAGCTCTTTATCGTCTGTCCCAATAGAGACAGAAATTCATCTTTGACACGGTTTAAAAGGCATTCAATCATTTTTTAAAAAAGCAAACAGAGCAATTTACACCATTTGATGTTGTCAAAATTACAGTATTAGGGCTGAGAATCTGATATGTAAATAAGACAATGCTGCGAGAGTAAAACAAACGCACACATTATACTGCGACTGAGCCACTTTTGTGCGTAAGACTTTTTTTGCACATGAGCAAACACTTGGTAAATGTCCCCCCCCAGGACTTTTACTTCATTACCACCTTTGTCACTGAAATCCCTTGATGATTTTGCTCATTTGGATGTTGACAAATGACTCCGACAGATTCAAACGAAAGATCTGCGGCAGTGGTTCCCAACCTTTTTTTCCTCAAAGTATACCCCCTAAACTCTAAGGTGCAGCCAACTATTTAGAAGTATCTGCTGAACTCAGATGTATTGGTATTTAGTTGTGCATTGTGTTAACCCCTCAACCCCCGCCTTAAAGGAACAGGCCACCGTTTTTAAGTACTGAGATATGTTCTTACTTTAGCTTAGACGAGTTGATTTGTAGCTGTCTGGTCTTTAGTTCCCCTCTTTATCCGCTTAGAAAATCAACATGTTTAATTTTGTGTGACTATACGTGGATCGTGTAACTACTCACGTGACCGTATTTAAATAGGGAAAGGTGGAAGAGCTCGGTCGCTTCTAACTTCACCCCCGTTTGGATCCATAGTGGAGAGGAGGAGAGGCTAAATGCTAACGCCGTCTGTGCTCTGTTTACATGACTGAGCGCACGCGTAAAGACCGGACAGCTACGCATCAACTCGTCTAAGCTAAGGTAAGAACATATCTCAGTATTTAAAGAGGGGGTATTATGCTTTTTTCAATCACATAGCACCAGTCTATAGCATACTACAATGATGACGTAACCTTCTGTTGGTCTGTATATGCAGTAAATTAAAATAACTGCCTTGAATAAAATTGCTCTCTCAAAATGGCTGTACTGAACGTCTTGAAATAGGCCTCTGTCTCTTTAAGAAGCTTTCCGACACGCCCCTTCAGCACACTGCTGTGGCATCTAAACAACACTACTGTGCGGGGAGGGGCTCTGCTGAGCTGAGGAGCAGTGGTTGGTGGCTTGGCTGGTGACAAAAGGTCCAGAGGCGTCTCCAGGAGGTGGGGGCGTTCCTAGGAGGACTGAGGCATAGCTACACCTAAAATGGCTGCCGTCTAAGTTTTTACTGATTACTCAAAAATATGTGAATGAGCCAAGGCAACACTCCAGGCATGTGTTTAATGAGGGAATGACATAATAACATGATATAAAGCTTGAAAAAGTCGATTTTACATAATACCCCCCCCTTTAAAAACGTTGGCCTATTCCTTTAAACGAGCGCATTTCCTCCATTTCCGCTTCACTCAAATCTAAAAGCTTCTCGACTGGGGCCTGCATAGGCCTAATGTGAAAGCTACAGCCTATAAAACGGATTGCGACTTTATAGTTGCGTTGCCACCGCGTTTTTGCCACATTTTTGTCTTGATTTCATTTCGTTTTTGTCGCTTTTTTATTGTGTTATCATTGATTTTCTGCCACATTTTTGTCGCTCTTTTGTGCCTCTTTTTTGTTGGCTGTATTTTGTTGTATTTTCATCCTCATTTTGGTCTCTGTTGTCACGCTCTTTTAGATTTGGATATAGCCAAACTGGAGAGAATGTGCTCGGTTGAGGCGGGGGATTACTGTATCTTGAAGCGTGATCCCAAATTCTATTACTGCTACTACTACTACTACTGAACTATACTTCTAATGCTTGGCCTACAACTTCTACCTTGGTCGCTAATAAGCTTTTGCTCATTTAGATCTAGTCAAATTGCTCCATAATGATAATTAAAAATGTATTGGGGAGAAGCTGAATCCCTGCACCCTTAGGCTTGTTGCGAATGCTGTCTTTATTTCCATGGAGGGCGCGATAAGGGGGGAAGGAGGGAGTGAGGGACTGAAGGAAAAAAAAAAGAAAAAAAAAGCCGAAATCTCAGCGAACAACACTGGCAGGGTGTCAGAAGACTTGACAAAACCTGGAGACGTCACACTTTGGGATAATTGGTCCCTGACACTTAAGAGAGCAAACTTCCTCCCTTTAAGGAGAGGTCCCAAGGAAAACTTTCTTCACAGCATGGCACCTCAACCAACACATTTTCATATTCATTGCCTGCGCCGTGCACCTTCCGCTTGCAGCTAGTTAAACTATAGCGTCCCCGGCACAGGAAGTCACCGACAGTTTTCACTCAACAAGGCGTGAGAAGAGCGAGCGGATTTGGCTGCATCCTACGGTAATGCATTCGAAAGGTGGAGGTGGAGGAAGTACAAGTTACTCACCATAAGGAGGAGGGCGCAAAGTTTAACTGCGACATTAGCACGATCTAGGCAGTAGTGGATGCTTCTTTGCGGTTGTGTACTTTTTACTTCAGCTATAGCCACATGAATTCTGCGTAAAACATGTGAAATAAAACAAAAGAAAAACACATTGAGAGGAACACAAGAAACACCGTCAAAAAGCCCAATTATAGCCTGGCTCTAAACTCTCATTGGCTGGTTACATACAAATAGGACAATGGAATTAAACAAGTTAAAGGTCCTATACCTGATTTCTAACTTACCAATTCATCACAGGGCAGGGGTGAGGTTATAAGCTCTTTTCACATCATTTAGGGGACAATACTCTCACGATATTGTCAACAACATCAGCCAGTTCACAATCGATAAATAGGATTTATAATTGGATGAACAGAACTGCTTTTTACAATATACTAAAGGACATTTTTTGTTATACTATACATTAAGTACAGGACTATCCTACCTCTACTACCTGTATTACAGTTACTGCTATATGAGTGGTATGGTGGCACAGTGATTAGAACAGTGGTGGGGCTTTTTGTGTGTGGAGTTTGCATGTTCTCCCTGGATCTGCGCAGGTTTCTTCCAGGTGTTCAAGTTTCAGTAGGGTCCTCCATGGGGTAAGGACTCCCCTGAATTTCAGAGGGGCTTTCCTGGTTAAATCAAATAGAAGCATTAATTCTAATTTTGTATTGAAGTTATGAAGTGTATTCCCCCCGACGCAAACAAAAGTTTTTCCCTCGTCTTAACTCCTGTGGCCCATGAACTGTTTAACAGCGCACTTACACCCCCGTTCTTCACACCGAGCCTCACATCTCGCTGTCTGATGAACATGTTGACTGTTCCGCCTCAGAAGAATCAGTTGCATCATTTCTCTGTGGGCAGCAGCACTGGGCGCTACAAGGCTTTTGCATTAACAATAGATTTATCATGCATGAGTGTGGCGTCTCCAGTGAATTGATAAGTGGATATGAATAGGAAAATGCAGCGCGCCGCAGAGCCTCACGAGGAAATGAATGACACTTGGAGCTTTTGAAGTCCAACCCTGGTCAATAATATAATAGCATAATGATAATGGAATGTGTTAAGTGCATTGTTTAGCTGCATTTACTTGAGGGGTTTGCTCCAAAACACTAAATCAGTTATGACATAAATACCATGCCTTCTAATTATAACAATAGAAAAGACACAATTACTTCTATTATTATTATTATTATTATTATTATTATTATTATTATTATTATTGTTAATATTATTATTATTATTGCTGTTGTTTCTGCGTTGGATGGAAATGTGTTTCCATTGTTTGTTGTTGGAATGCACCACTGCATTGCTATTATTATCCCGGCACCTCCTTATAGATGAAATGCAGCCGTTTGGCTCATTATTTAGATGTGCATTCCTGTGGAATCAATTCTCATAGACACATATAAATTATTGTTTAACGAGAAGCTGTATCCTATAAATTATTCAAAGCACCTGGGATTACAATACGAGATCAAATGATAGGAAAGAAAGAGCACTCTGCTGGAGGCAGCCCGCACACGAGCCATCACATCCCAGTTTGATGTTGCACACAATCTGCTTATGCAGGAATAATTGGGGGGTAACACACACCGTGTGTACAGATGTACAGCCAGCTTTGTAGCCATGTTTGGAGAGAGGTAATTGGGCCGCTGGACATGGTCAGCAATGTCACCCTGACGTGTGTACACATTTGTCCTCTGCAAAGTTACCTCGTGCATAACAAGAAACACAGTCGGCTTGTTTTATCTACTCCTGCTGCAAACTGCACCAACCCAGGCCCAGACAGCACCAAACTTTAGGGAGGAGCATGTGTTTACAACCATCACATCCGCAAACTGTAATCATCTTTTTTTCACAGCCACTTCCTGCTGAATTCAAAGCTCAGGTAAGAAAGAGCACAATTTATTGGTTTGTTACAGCGCCCTGATGTGTTGTAAAAAGGACACTCCAGTAGATAAGGAGAAAGCCATTGTGCGGCGCGTGACTGATGGAGAAAGGGGATTTGCATTGAGTACTCAGTCATAAAATAAATAATGTGCGTGTCACCAAAGTACGAGAGGCGAGGAAAGATGACAAGGATGGGGTCTCGCAGGAAGCCGGGGCGTGGGGGCCTCAGACAGAGGAGGAGGAGGGCATTGTGGCACTGCTGGGAGAGATGCAGGTGCGCTGAGGGATGAATGTGGTTTTGCTGAGTGCGTGTGGCTGCGCTGGGATAGGACGGGATGGGGCGGGTGGGGGGGGGGCACGTAATTGCCCCCGCAGATGGGTGAAGTGTAAAAGAGGCACGAGGCGGCGGCTGGGGAGAGGGAGGTATGCGTCTGTGTGCCAGATGAACTACTGGAGGTGCATCCTGTCTGCAAACATATAAAAAGACATTAGCAACTAGAACAGTCAGGGTGGAAAAATGGTGCAAGTGTTGAAAAAAGTGGTTCAACTTAGAGATAAAGAAGAAGTGTGAGCGAATGGGGCTCAGGATGTGGGTTACATGGTTTAACCCAGTTTACAGAAAAAATACAGTTATGTAACATTGCATAAAAGTAAAAATATAACACATTTTTAAAAGCCTGTAAGCTATGACATGGGATTTGGAAAATGCAGAGGTTAAACTTGAGCAGGAACCATAACGTTTACAGCAAGGTTTTGTTCTTAGATATTAGACATTATTATCAAATCAATACATGTGTAATGTCAAATAAACCGTAAATTGGCAAAAGCTTTAAGGGGAGACAATGTTATATACAGTATGTCTTAACACATATGGTTAATAGGATTGTTCAGCTTCTTAGATGATATTCAAAACCTGATAAAGATGTTAACTGTCCTCCTAAACTCCAAACATCACTCCAGTTTTAACTTTTGCATCTGATCTACAAACATCTTTCTTTGCCCCGTGTACCGTCAGCTCTTCCTGAGGGTATTGCACAGTAGCGCGGCGGTTAGCGCTTCCGCTTCACACCTAGAAGGTCCCGGGTTCGATTTCCCACCAGGGACGGGGCCTTTCTGTGTGGAGTTTGCATGTTCTCCCTGTGTCTACGTAGTTTTCGTCCGGGTACTACGGTTTCCCCTGCCTCTAAAAACATGTACTGTATATTAGGTGAATCCTCCAGCCAGGTGATTCTGACCATCGGCCTGGCTCCAGATCATGGAGATGGGTCCCCGGGCGCGGCACTGCTGTCGCCCACTGCTCCTTGCGGGTTGCCCCAGCGGCATTGAAGGATGGGTCAAATGCAGAGGACAACATTTCTCTACAGGGACAATAAAGTAAACAAACAAACTCTCGGGACCTGCTGACTGGTCCCATGTCTGGAGGTGAAGTGCTTCGGTCATCTTATCATCATCTCAGTATCTTTAATCTTTGTTTAAAATTATCACGTTGATGCTTTATAAATTAAAAGATCCGGTCACACTCTTTAGTATTTTGTTGGACCACCTTTAGTATTTATTACGGCACACATTCGTTTGGATACGCTTCAATGTCACAACATTGTTTTCCATCCAGTGTTGCATTAATATCTTATATTGATGATGGAGAGTGTGGCCGCTGCGCAAACCCGTCTCCAGCACATCCCAAAGATCCTCAATAAGGTCTGGACTCTGGCCTATCCATGTGTGAACATGATGTCTCATGCTCTATGCTTTCTGAACCCAAAGTTGAGCCCGATGAATCCTGGCCCTGTCATCTTGAAATATAGATGACAGGGCCGTGCATATGAAAACTGAAAGTATTTTATCTGCACTCTTGCCTTTTACTGTAATTGATTAACTTTATGTTGATGTTTTATTGATTGATTTGATCTGTTTTCTTGTAATTTTATGCAACCGTGAAGCACTTTGAATTGCCTTGTGTATGAATTGTGCTCTACAAATGAACTTGCCTTGCCTTGCCTATACCCGTGTCATCAGGGAAGGAAAAGTCTATCAACAGAATACCCTGGTCATTCGGTATATTCAGGTACAGACAGCTAACCTCATTCTTTGGGCACATAATGTGGCTGACCATAGACCTGACCCACTGCAGCAACCCCAGATTTAGAGTTCGACTTTTTGGAGGGGCATGCGGGTGGAGTTTTTAACTTTACACCCAGAAAAGTAAATCGTAAATAGCACAAGCACTACTTATTTTGAAGGACTGTTGCCTGCCTTTGCAAACACGAAACTCAAGGTGAACACCAAGTACACCAAGTATTTGAAACTTTTGCACAAAGTTGAGAATGAAAGCGAATCGGGTGCATATGTGTCCAAGATGCGAATTAGACGTTTTCTTCTTCTTCTTCTTTTTTTTTCTTTTTGCAAAGTTGAACAGGTGCTGCAATACCCACAACAGGCCCGCGTATCTGAAAACTCACCTCTGAAAAAAAAAAAAACGAAAACCCGCTCAAAAGGCAAAAAGGGACCGAGATAAAGGGAGAAGGGAACGGGCCATGAGGGAAGGCGACGGGATGGAAGGAAGAGAGTCGTGGAAGAGGCGGATCATAGCCAGGGAAAAGACGACCAAAAGATCATAAAGATAGGCACACCAGAGAGGCAAGCCAAGGCGAGAGGAGGCGGGCGGGATGAGAGGCAAACCGGAGACCGTGGGGGACTGTCCTCATTCCTGCGCCACCACGCTGAGCCCCTCCATTCGGGGGCCGAGCGTGCCACTTCCGATCAGCCGCTACAGAAAAGCGAGTGAGAGAGAGAGAGAGCGTGTCCCGAGCTAAAGGGCCCCGCGCTCGTCCCGACAGAGTATCCTGACGAAAGAGGGATAGAAGTGGAGGAGTTTGCTCGCTCTCTCAGAAGGCATGTTCTTCATTTCAATTACAAGGGCCGTGTATTCCTGCAGGGCGAGGCCATGTCGTGTGATCCGCCGTAATGTAGCGAGGGCCCAACACAAGGGGAAAGACGCAACCATTATCTGCATATTAGATAGGCCCGGTGCATCAGGGACGGGAGAGGAGGCAGGGCAGAGAGGCACTGCTGATGTTAAACTTGCATAAAGAAACACTCACTATGTGTATTTGTAACTATTGGCTTTTTATTAAGAGGCTGGTGGAACTTTACTTGACAGCGCAGTAATTGTAACAACATGAACATTATGGACACGGTTGTTCCGATACTATTCTTTTCCAATCATATGCCGATACCTGCGATATGGCAAGATAAACAAAGTTACGCTTCTCCATTCTCTCAAAGTGCTCCGTTCCGCTCTAAAGACTAAGTGAAGGCATCAAAGGGATAACATGAATACTTTCTCTGGGATTGTTAGAGGTTTTCTGTGTGTCTGCAGAGTCTCCACAGTCAGTGATTAACCTCTTAATCCACTCCTGAATTTGCACATTTTCCCCCAGTCTGGCTTTACTCAAATCTAAAGGGTTCTGGGGGAAAAGCGTCAAAATAGCAACAAGAGCCAAGAGACAAAAACGTGACGAAAAGGCGATTGAAAAAGCGACAAATTTTGTGACGAAAAACGCAACAGAAAAGCCACAAAAGAGCAACAGAAATGTGGCAAAAATGTGATGAAAACGCAATTAAAAAAAGCAATGGAAAAAAAAAGAGCAAAGGAAAAAGCAAGGAAAAAGATCAGGTCTTAGCTTTCAAATTAGGCGTTACACTGGCCTGGCTGTAAACTTTTAGCTTTAAAGGAATAGGCCACCGTTTTTACATACTGAGATATGTTCTTACCTTAGCTTAGCCGAGTTCATTTGTACCTGTCTGGTCTCCACGTGTGCCTTCCATAACGTAAACACAGCACAGACGGCGTTAGCATTTAGCCTCTCTCTTCTCCTCTATAGCTCCAAACGAGGTGAAGATAGAAGCTACCAAACTCTTCCACGTTTTCCCTGTTTAAATATGGTTACGTGAAGTGTTACACCATAAAGTATAATTACACAAAATTAAACAATGTGGATTTTCTAAGCGGATAAAAAGGGGAACTATATTGTAAGGCGTAATAATACCAGGAGTAAATCGACATCTGCGCAGTGATATCTTCACTTTACTGTGCGGATGCCGAGTTACTCCTGGTATTATTACGCCTTACAATATAGTTCCCCTTTTTATCCGCTTAGAAAATCCACATTGTTTAATTTTGTGTAATTATACTTTATAGTGTAACACTTCACGTAACCATATTTAAATAGGGAAAACGTGGAAGAGTTTGGTAGCTTCTATCTTCACCTCGTTTGGAGCTAACGAGGAGAAGAGAGAGGCTAAATGCTAACGCCGTCTGTGCTGTGTTTACGTGACGGAAGGCACACGTGAAGACCAGACAGGTACAAATGAACTCGGCTAAGCTAAAGTAAGAACATATCTCAGTATGTAAAAACGGTGGCCTATTCCTTTAAGGCGGGGGTTTAGAGGTTAAGTAGTTACTAGCCACAATGCTGTAGTTTCCGGCTCTAATTTAAAAAAAAATACAGTATGTCATGCATTAGATTATGTATATCCGCCAATACTGACACTTGGAAAATCGGTGGTATTGGTATAAAAATTGATCACTGGTTTCAATTCCGGAACAACCCCAGTAATAATTAAATGGTAACAAGTCACACACCTTATTTGTTTAATATGATTAATCCAAAACTAATAGGAAGAATCAGAATCATAGTGGTTTACAAAAGAGGGGCACTTTCAAGTCGTGTTCACATTTAAGAATTAAGCAAAGTCAAAATCCTACATGGAGATTAGAGACGGAGAGGCCGATTTAGCTCTTTGGGTAATTCAAAAATATTCAAAGAAATCACCAGAAAAAAATGCAATATGGAACGAGAATGATTTTTCTTAATTTTGACTTTCCATTCAAGACAGTCCAAACCTGCTAAAAAAGAAAATCTGCATTAAATGTCTTAATTCAAGCACTTTTCAAGCCATTTTGCTAAGTTATGATTTTTCCAGTGATATTATCTACGCATTAACATCCACAAAGGTCAATAATGAGGCCACGTGAACACAACCAATTGCACCAGCACATGTCAGTGAAAAGTGTCACTAAGATTTGTGCTTGCTTTGCGTACAGAAGGTCTACGGGAGTCACAGAGGTTTTCAAAGCTTTTGGTTTAGTGCGAAACCAAAAGTCAACAAAGCCAACGGATGTAATGCAATGTCACGTAACGAGAGCCAAGTGCAGACTTACAGGTGTGAAAACTCCCTTTGGTGTCTGCTGCTTTCACCCCTGTCCTGTCCTGACCTGACCTGACCTAAGGGTGTTGATATGCTTACTGTAATTTACTGCAGGAGCCCCCACATTGTTGCAAACTGTCCATTCATTAAATACTCATCAGAAATTCCACCTAGAAAAGGCCCGTAAACTAAAACAAAGAAGAGCCAATATAAGAGGTTAATGCAGTGATAGATGTATACCTTAGCTATTGTGTGGAAATATGGGGAATACCTATAAAACTAATATACAACCTAATTTCTTATTACAAAAGAAAGCAATTAGAGTAATCAGCCATGCAGAATATCTTGCTCCAACAAATCCATTTTTTATTAGATTAAATATCTTAAAATTGCAGGATCTTGTTGATCTGAACACAGCAGTTGTGATGTACAAGGCTCACAACCTAATGCTTCCTCAGTGTTTACGAGATGTTTCAAATAAGAGACTCTAGATACAACCTCAGAGGAACAGATAGGACTGATACTAAGAGGAGGTGTTTATCAGTTGATCTGGTTTACCTCATCAACATAAGGGCTCCAAAACTATCAAAGCATTTAAGAAAATCTGTAAGTTAAATATTATGGACAAGTATAGAACACTTGAATGAAGATCATTAGAAAAGAAGTTAATCGCGGACGAATAACATCATTTTGAATGTTGAAGTTTTGTGCTTACGTGTTACCATCATTGGCATTAGAGAAACTGTATAATGTGTCATCTTTGGATATAGTGTCACAGTTGTAAATGTGGTTAAGCAGTACAAGTCTTGACTTCAGCCTAAACCCCTTTCGGTCAGGCATCATTTAGCACTTAAATACTTAAAGTAAATTTTTTTTACTTATTGTATAATGTATAAGATCTTTGAAAAACATGTGACATGTGATCTAAATGTTTATAATGACCGAACAAAATAAACTAGTACTACTACTATAGGCGATAAGGTCTGAACTCAAACCTGATTTTAACACACAGCGACATCACTATAGGCTGTTGCAGAACAAGGGAGTGTTTGGTGAAGTTGGTACTGCTGTATATTCACAATCACAAATACTGTATATTGTGTAGTAGTAGTAGTAGTAGCAGTAAAATTAAATCTAAGTCTCTTCCTTTGATCACTTCTTCAGCTGCAAGATCGTTCTGCTTTGAGCCACTTGGACAATTGTTTTCTTTGTAATATTTTCTTGCAAATTATGAAAGCACTGTGATCAACAACAACTGATTGTACAAGTGCCTGCACAGATCTGATGTTGTTGCATTGTCCTTGTTGTTTTCTCCATTCTGCTTTGCCTCCCCCCCCAAAAAAAGTTTGATTTGATTCTATTTTATTTCTACTCTGACATCATGAATTGTTCACATTGCCTGCACAGAATTATTAGAGACAAACCTTTCAAAAGACTTTACTAGTATTCTGTACTTGTGATTGCATGTACAGTTCCTGCTCCCGTGTCAGAAAAACTACTCCTGGGAGATTTATACATTTGTCCATCGAACAATTTAAGCACGCATGTCATTCACACACTGTACACTCTTCACACTCACAGCCCTACAGCAGGATCCCTCTAAAACTCGCGGCAAAGATGAAAAATACAGTACACAGACCCACTTCAGACGCACACACCTCCTTAAACCATTGTTACTCTCCTATTGTTAAAGTCCAAAAAAGAAAAAAAGAAAAAAGGAAAACCCTGATTAATCTCACCAGCGCTTTGCAGAATAATTGCTATTTCTAAGGTTTATCTACCTGAGGTTTTTCCCCCCTCTCTGTTTCCTTTTTTTATTTTTTTTATTTCTATAATCTTTGGTTCAATTTCAGTCGCCTGTTTTGTAGTGTGACTTCCCCTTTTTCAGACGCCGCTGCTTTTGTGCCGGCGCGAGAATGTGTTTTATTTGTATTTATGCATATGAATAGCATACGCTGAATGCCAATGATTAGATGGCTTAAGTTCCCCTTCAGAGTTCATATCCTCTATAAAACTGTCCAATTATCTGTTCATGAGCTCTCAGGCGGATGTGTGCGTGCGCCGGCGAGTATGTGGTGAAAGCATGCCCAACAGTGCCACCTATAGCCCTCCAGAGCCGAGCCAAGCACTTTTTTAATCTTTTTTTTTTTTTCCACGAGGTGTGCAATTCACAACATTACAATTTGATGCAATCATTTCAGATGCAGGGCAGTGTACGATGAACTGCCCCACATGGTCCACGGCTTTTGAGAGGAATCTCCAAACTTAGCCTTAAATTAGAGGCCGTTAACATGGCGTTGGATTCTGTAACAATGATCTTCTTTGCCTGCTAAATAAACATACAGTATAAATACGTATTAAGCTTTTGTGGGTCGGGGGTTCAGTGTTATTTGTGGCAGCGCAAATCGTTTTTTATCAGACAATTTCAGCAGTATGATTGAGCAAAGCCACCCCTTTTATGTTACACTTTAGAGCACTGATTCTCAAGCCGTGGGTCACTGGTGCTTTGGCCTTTATCTGTTTTGATTAGAGACACTTTCACTCATGTTTTAGTGATGCTTTTAAATGAGGTGTTTCTGGTTTAGACATGGTTAAAAAAAACCTCTTCACCCCCGCCTTAACCCGGGCACATTTTCTCCAGTTCGGTGTTACCCAAATCTAAAAGCTTCTTGACTGGAGTTTACAGAACTACAACATTCATATTTTCCCTGGTGTTGTTGCCGTCACTTTTTTACATGTTCTTTTTCCATCTCACTTTCACAATTTTGTCACTGTTTTGTTGAGTTTGTGTTACTCTTTTGCTGGACTTTCATCGATTTTTTTTTTTTTTGTGTGTCACTTTTTGTCGCTTTTTTGTCACTTGGTCTTTAGTGGCTTTTTGTCCGTCTTTTTTCCATCACTTTTGGTTGCATTTTTGTTACTTTTCTTCTTACTCTTGTTGCGTTTTCATCTTCGTTTTCGTCTCGTTTTTTGTCAAACCTTTTAGATTTGGGTCAAGCCAAACTGGAGAAAATGTGCTCGGTTCCGGTGGAGGTTTAATCCCCAGTTTGGGCATAATTTAGTCCAATTGAGGGAGATTTTTGATCCTTATTGCCCCAGTTGAGTGATTCTGATCTCGCTCTATAGGCCTGGTGGTGGTGCAGGCTTGGACAGATACTGTGTGAAGTGTTTCAAATAGTTTACGAGGTGGCACTTGGTGTGAAAAGTTCGAGAGCCACCGCTTGAACTCAGTGCTAGTTTGTAATTACCGCGCAAACCAGACCAAAACACGTATTTAACTAATAGACAAACCCAATTGTCTGACCTGCTGCACCTCAGTATTAAACAACAAGCCCCATCCCTGCATTAGAACCGCTCATTAGTCCACGGCATTGTTTTCTTTCCCAACATTTAACGCCCCCCCCCCCCCCGTGAAAACTTTTGCAAACAAATTTCCATATCTTACACCTGCGCGCGTTGTTGTTGTTTTGCAAAACATATCGCGCACAATGGAAAGTGATTATATTTTTTAGTGGGGTAGGTTTGCTAATAACTTCCACTCTCTTTTTTTTCCCTCATATTTTTTTTTGTCTTTCTATTATTTTTCCCCAGGTCTATTATGGTGAAAATCTGAGCGAAATTCCGACATAATACCTTGTCATCGGTGCCACAAAACATCTGACTGTGAGCGAGTGAGTAATTTTTCGCCGTGTGAGTCGGAGCGGGGGGAGCGATTCGGTGCCTGATAACTGCCAAAATAACAGCAGATAATTAGGCCCTTTAGAGCGCTGGGTGTCTCTTAACAAAAGCACCTGCGTTTCCCGTGGAGTTTGCCGCGCACCCCGAGTGATTGTCATTTTTAATCTAGCGCTCCCGCTGAGGCTTCTTCTGCAGCGGTGGTCTGTAGGGTGCCGAAGGTAGATGTGTGTGTGTGTGTGTGTGTGTGAGTATATTTGGTGAGGTTTTTCCTCTTTTCTCTCTTTTTTTTTTTTTTTTTTTTGTGTGCGTGAGAGAGTAAACTATGCGCAGCCAGGCATGTGTCTGCGCGCGCACATCAAAGGGGCTGTACGTGTTCAAAGCGGCAGTCGGTGTAGCTGTAGTTTTTTTTTCCTGCTGTATACATGAAGTCATTAATTTAGCAGGTATTTTTAATATTGCACTGCCTTGAAGGATGTCATTGACGCGCGGTAAAGGGAGCGGATTCGAGGTGTGTCGTTCATCTGCACGTATAAATTCAAATCTGTCTGTGGAGATGATTTTGCTTGTTATTATTATCTCTGAAATGTAGCAATAAAATATATATATATACTGTTTTTTTGTTTAGTTTAGGTTATTATAGGATTGAACGATTGGCAACGATATTTTTTGCGATAATATTGCGATTGATTCAGTTCACAGTTCATAGTTTGAACAAATAGAATAGCCACATTTGTGATTCGTATTGAATATCTAGACTTTTCAGAACATGTCTGTAGAAGATCAAATGGCACGATTACTATAGGCTTTAAGCATGTTAAGGCATAATAGAGATGAGGTATTTGCTTTGTAGAGAACAGTATACAACTTAAAGGCACACTGTGTAACATTTTGGACTATGTTGCCATCAGTACAAAACATGCTCCTAATGACCAGCTCACAGGCAATGCTCTTACTGCAGTGGGTAATCAAAGAATGGATTTATAATGAACTGTTTAAATCTCAAATTCTGCTGACTTTAGTCGACATCTCCATGGAGACGGGCTGGAGACGTACCCACTCCCGGTAAAGTTACAGTCATGTCTGAGGAGAGCTGAGCCGCTCACAGCAAAAGCACATGTTTGTTTGTACATTTATTTTTCAGTGATGAAAATATCTGTCATAAAATAAATGCTTGTATTTCAATGTTATTTATTGGGTAAAATCCTACACGGTGTTTCTTTAAATAAAGGCAGCCTTTTGCAGTTTTGCTTCTCGTAACTCTTATGAATTACAATGTTGCGATTAATTATGCAGCCTCCCCTCCTAGAACCGCCACCTTAACGTGGTGGAGGGGTTTGAGCGCCCGAATGATCCTGGGAGCTCTGTTGTTGGGGGTTTCATGCCCCTGGTAGGGTCTCCCATGACAAACAGGTCCTAGGTGACGGGTCAGACAAAGAGCGGTACAGAAGCCCCTTATGAGAGACCAACAGGCCCGGTTAGAACCATGAGGCCTTCCTTCTGTGGACCCACCACCTGCAGGAGGAGCCATAGGGGCTGGTGCAATGTGATTTGGGCAGCTCCAACAGCTGCCCCCACGACCCGGAAATGGAAAAGTGGAAGAAAATAGATGGATGGATGGATGGATTATGCAGCCTTTGTTTATTCCTATTATTGCTAATGCTTATAAATGAAGAAATAATAAAGTCATCATCAGCATGGGTAAGAAAATCTTGACAAATGTTGCTCTGTTGCACAAAGGCAGATCATGAAAAAGATGTGGAGATAGAACAATAACTATCTTCAGAATTGGAATTATATACTTATGCAGACATCTAACACACTATAGGTAGTTCATCCATAGCTTTTAATAACTGTCAGTATTGTCTATGGATTAAGTTTTTTAATTCATTATTAAAAAAAAAAGTGTGTGTTAATTGAAGTGTTGCTGTATTTCAGTGGACAGCTTTATATCATGACTCGGAAAATGGATTGACACTTTAAACGACATTGATAAAACCCGCCCTCAAAAAAAGATGTTTGTGTTCTGCCGTCTCCTAACACATTTCAAAACTTTTACACATTTCTTTGTCAAATCCACTGCCGTTCACTTGATTGGTCGTAACCCCGACGCGAAGATCGATTTGGCTCCCCTTATGTTTGCACGTTTTTACCGTAACAGCCCATTTTCCTGCGAGTGAATGAAATAATCTGTTGTGAACATGCTCCCCTCATCGATGCAAGTCCGACAGTCGGCGAGGAAGACAACAGTCCCCCCCCAGCCCTCTCTCTCTTTCTTTCCTCTCGTCTCTCCAACTCCCGCCTCCCAATAAAGAAACAAAAAAAAAAGAAGAAGCCAAATAAACCCGTAGCCATTCCTCCGCAGTGCAGCCATCCACATCCCGGACGCTGCCAGGTTTGGGGAAATCATTGGAATTGTTTACCCCGCCACCCCCTTTTCCACCCAAAACACCAACCCCCCCACCCCTATCTTCATCTCCCCCGTCCTCTCCCTCCGCCTCTCTTCTACAAAATGAGATGCCCGTGTGTGATCGCCTGAGCCAATTTGCAGACCCATGTGGCACCCTTCCCTTCAGACCTGGGCATTGTGCCTCCCGCTCCCTGGCAAAGAGGCGAGGAATTATTTTTATCCCCCAAACACGCGGATATGCACCGATGATTTCGAATGCCTGCCTCGCACATTGTCAGGCGTGATTTTGGCCAAGTGCCAAACCTATTATATTGATCTCTCTTTCTCTGTATTTCAATAGCCACAGACAATGCAGATTTAGTGCAGAACATATTAGGGAAATAAAATCAGACTCCAGGCAGCGGAGTTGGACGAGTGGAGGCATCATAAGGGTTCAGGTCTGAAATGGAGTAAACATGGTACAATTTACAGAGAGCATCTTTGTTGAATATGTTATTTATCCAGATTCAGGTACAACAATGGGTTTGCTTAGCCTTTAGGAGAGCAGCATCTAAAATGAGGCCCTTCGAAGGTGACATACAGGGAAATTCTCAGTGAGATTGGGTTGTTCCTCAATAAAGACAAACCAAAAGTCAATGTAGCATTAGATAATCAATTGCCAGGACTTAGAAACTAGTCGTTTTCCTAATGATAGTTTGTTCTGTTTTTTGTTGTTGTTTTTTGTTCATGTTCATGGAAAACATGCACATTTTTTACTCAAATAATGACAAATTACAAAACTCAATGTTGACACTCATTTGGCTTCCATTGACATATTATGTTATAATACTACATTAGACAGCCTGACCGAAAAACGTCACCGCATAAAAAGGGTCACACGCTCTCATATTTTGTTGGGCCGCTTTTAGCTTTGATTACAACACATTCACTGTGGCAAAGTTTCATTAAGCTTCTGCAATGTCCAAAGATCCATAGTCGTATTAATTTTCCACAAAGATCCTGTATTGATGATAGGGAGAGTGTGACCACTTTGCAAAGTAATCTCCAGCACATCCCAAAGACTCTCAATGGGGCTTAGATCCATGTGTGAAAATGACATCTCATTCTCCCTGAACCACTCTTTGACAATGTGAGCCCGATGCATCCTGGCATTGTCATCCTGGAATATGCCCGGTGCCATCAGGGAAGAGGAAAAAAAATCCATTGATGGAATAACCTGGTCATTCAGGATGTTCAGGGAGTCAATTGATCTCATTCTTTGGGTACAAAGTGTTGCTGAACTTAAACCAGACCAGCTGAAGCAACCCCAGATCAGAACAGTTTTTCTTTCAGACTTTTTTGTTTTTGGTCAGGCAGTGTATAATAATAATTTGTTTAAGTTCACATTACTGTGTATAACTCAGTTCATTCAGTCTATCACTACCCCAAGGGAAGAGGAACCCTGCTTTAAAGAGGGGGTATTATGCTTTTTTCAATCACATAGCACCAGTCTATAGCATACTACAATGATGACGTAACCTTCTGTTGGTCTGTATATGCAGTAAATTAAAATAACTGCCTTGAATAAAATTGCTCTCTCAAAATGGCTGTACTGAACATCTTGAAATAGGCCTCTGTCTCTTTAAGAAGCTTTCCGACACGCCCCCTTCAGCACACTGCTGTGGCATCTAAACAACAACACTGTGCGGGGAGGGGGCTCTGCTGAGCTGAGGAGCAGTGGTTGGCGGCTTGGCCGGTGACGAAAGGTCCAGAGGCGTCTCCAGGAGGCATAGGCATAGCTACACCTAAAATGGCTGCCGTCTAAGTTTTTACTGATTACTCAAAAATATGTGAATGAGCCAAGGCAACACTCCAGGCATGTGTTTAATGAGGGAATGACATAATAACATGATATAAAGCTTGAAAAAGTCGATTTTACATAATACCCCCCCTTTAAAAGGTTTTGACGTGTGTAACTTCCTGTGCATAAAGCTTCGATTTTCATGGTAAATGTATTACATTTACGTGCGCTTTTATGACTAATTACATTATTATGCACCAGTTCAATAAATATTTTGTCTCTGCCCTACAGTACATGGGGCCAATATGAAGCGAAACAAATCATTCCATTGCTCGCACATATCGCCGTGGTTTTTGATCTCACACCAACTGTCTAATTACTTCCTGACACGTCCTTATCGTGTCATTCACTACCACAACATTTCAGCCATTATTGTTTCATTTTATTATTTTTTTCCCTACCGCAGTTTATTGCTTTGGCATCAGATTGTTTCCCTTTGAGTGTGTTGCTGGCACGGCCGGCCCTGGCTCGGTTTCGGCAAACGGCTAGACCTCCGATGTTTGCCGAGGTCCGCGCGGGAATATTCGCATGTTGAAACTGGCAGTCGCCGCGCTGTCAGCTAATGAGCGTGTCTATGAGAAAATGATTTGGTTGTTTCCTGAGAGGGGAATCACAGAGAATGGCTAAATGGGAGCTTTCCGAAGAGACAGGAAAACAAAGAAAGGAAAAAAAAAAAAAAAAGGCTCAATGCATGGCTTTGGGGACCGTGTTTGTGAGGCCATGGCGGATTGGATGAAAACACGTCTGTCTGCCCGGCTGCCAATGTCATGAGTGCTAAGGACTGGGAACGACTAGCGTGTCCCTTTTGATTGCCATTAGCGCCCGGGCCAAACAAAGCTGCTAACAAAAGGGAACTGAATAGGCTTGTGGAGTGGAGGTCGTGCCAGCAGCCTCAGTGTCCCTTCAAACGGAGACGTGTTGCGGTGGCTTTCGGAGCCCACTTGGCACCGCGGAGCCACGGCGAAACCAGACCGAACATACTGTAGCCATCAGGCGCCGTAAATAGAATCATCGTAAAAACCGAAGGCTAGCTGTTAAACCCTTGTAGCTGGTCCAGTAGATGCTGTAGTCATGGCTCAAATGGTTTTATGTGACCATTTTAAAAGGTCCCTGTTAGGCCCGATCAGCATATTACAGCTATGTGTTGTTCCCTAATATCGAAACATAATGAAGTAGATCTGCTTTATTGTAGATTCAGACATCAGTGGCCATGTTTTTTTTTATAGGAGAATTACTATTATATCCTTCTTTTTATATATTTCCTGTCTGAAAATAAGCATATTCAAAGGCCCTGGATCTGTTATTTTTCCTGGATGTGGAATGAAATTTGTTTTGTCCTCTTTCAGTAGATCATAAAAGTAGATACAGTATTTGTGAAAATACATTGTGCATCCAATTGTAAAGCACTGTTTTCGCTCAAGAACTCGCAGGCAAGTTGCGGTTAGCATTATTACGACAGTGACCCTAAAAGGCGACCCAAATGAGCGAATAATTGAAACTTTGCAAACAATCAAAGCAAACAAACAAAAGTAAACAAATACAAACAAGCTGTATGGCCTTTAAACAGAGTGTAGAGTAAGCACGGTAGCACAGCGGTTAGTGCTCTCGCATCACAGCAAGAAGGTCCCGGGTTCGATTCCCACCTGGATGGTGCCTTTCTGTGTGGAGTTTGCATGTTCTCTCTGTGTGTAGGTTTCCTCTGGGTACTCTGGTTTCCCCTATCACTAAAAACATGTACAATAGGCCAGGATGTGTGTGTGTGAATGCATGATGGCGGTCAGAGGGGCCATGTCTGCAGTCGTGACAGCGCTTCTGTCAGTCTCCCCCAGGGGAAACTGAAGCTACAAAGGGAGCTTACCAGCATCAAGTGTGGAGTAAATGTATAATTGTCTCATGTAAATCGCTTTGTGACCATGTCTGTGAAAGGCGCCATATGAAAAAATCTCTTCTTCTTCTTCTCCTTCTAGAGTAGATCCTGCAGCTGAGAAGATCATCCGTGGCCCTGTCCCATCCATTCAGGACATTTACTGCCCCCGACTCGCCCACAAAGCCGTCAGAATCGAGAGTGATCCCTCACACCCGTCACACAATCTCTTCACTCTACTGCCTTCAGGGAGGAGACCGCAGAGTCTTCAGGCCAGGTCCAGCCGACTGAAGAATAGCTTCATCCGCAAGGCAGCGGGGAAGCGGAACTCGCTCCCTTCCTGCTGTGCCCTCCCTCCCTCCCACCAGCACTGTGTGTTCTGATCTGCACAGTACTTGAAGACTAAAAAGCCTTAAGTTTCTGTTCCATCGGTAATCTTGTTTGTGTGAGGCAAAGAAATGACATGTTTTGCACAAATCTTTTACTTTGCAATTAGGTCATGAACCTGATCTAATACAATGTGCCGCGCTTACCTAAGTATTCAAAGTTATTAAATTGATATGTGACTTCTTTTCATTTTCTTCTAAGTTTTCTCAAACCAAACCTTCGATTCACTGAACACATTCTCAGCATTGAAATGATTTAATATGTTAACGATCACTTGAACAATATAGGAAATTGTTTTGCTGTTTTGCTTTTAAGCTTGACCTGGCTTGTATATATTTTCACGATCCCGACCACAGATTGATTAGCTGGGTCGTTGTTTCTTTATTTTTTTCCCACAAAGCCTTATTCTTGGAACATGCTACATTTGCAACACGGAATAAAAGGAACAGCTAATGAGGACCCGGGATGACGTGAGCACCACCTTATTGTTTGGCCTTGTGTTTTTTCTTTTCCCTTTTTTTTGCCTCTGCTGTTTAGACATTCGGTGCTAATTGAGGTCAAAATGTCCTCGCGATTGTAGACACCGCTCAAAGTGCTGATTTCATGTTGATATTCCTATTGTTTGCTATAAGGGCTGACCTGTACACAATAACAGCCTTTATGATGACAAGTGGAGAGCACAATCGAAGCGGCTTTTGTGTACTGCCCAGTGCCCAGGCATTCCTACTTCCATCATAGGTGTCTGGGAGAATAGCTATGACCGTAAACCTAATTGCCTTTTTTTTTTTTCAATTGTAGAGAAGAAAAAGATTTGCATTTCAATGGCAATACATAAACACAATACAATTTCATCCAGCTCCATATTTGATGTCAACAAGGTTTGTGTATGTTTTAGAAATGTGCTCCCCACTATCTTAGTGCTGTAATTATGAAGAGATGCCACACAAATCAACATTATTGCAATTTCTAATGCGTGGGGTTTGTCAAGGAATTAAGTCATGGTTGCACACTGTATATTTAAGCCTTGCAATGTGGCCACACTGTTGAGTACTTGTTTGCCATCAGAAGCTTGGTTTTAAAAGGTTTGAATTGGTTAAAACACACACATAAAAAGTCACATCATTTAACTGTAGATTATTAACATTATGGTGCTACAAATACACACTTTTAAATAGTGAGTCACAAGAACAGAAACGACTGTATAATCAGTTTTAAACAGCTACCGGAGGAGCCACACCTCATTGTCCCTGCAGGGAAAATGCTGTTGTGCAACGTCTTGGGGACCTTTTTCCAGATTTCAAGCAAAGTCCATAGTCAGAAGCAGTGGCGGCTGGTGATATAAAAAAACAGGGGGGGCGCTGTTGTCTATACCTACTTTCAATTATATTTTAAAAGACACTTATAAACATTGTTTTTAACCTAAAAAGAAAGTTATCTTTGGAGCATTTTATTTCATTATTTTATGGAGAATATTATGAACAGACACTTGTAAACAATAAAGAAGCATTAAATGAATTTTAACTTTTGATAAATATTTTTTCTGACAATGAAATAAAAGATAATCACTCACTATACATATTTTAGTTTGGCACCACTAAGTACGAGATGATTTGTGTTTTGTACCAACAGAACCAGAACAAAGGCACGATGTGCGTTATTTTTTCAGAGTCCCTCTTTGATTTCCTGTACAGTATTAGAGCCAGACCTGCTATGTTTGCATTACGTGCCTCAGAGCCACAGGTCTAAACCATAGTTTAAACCATAGTTTAAACTTGTAAACTGTCAGACAAAAATGATCCTGTCGGAAATAACAGTCTCCGTACCTCTCCGTAGCACCTGAGCTCCTCCTCAATGAATGAATGAAAGACGTTCCCCTCACACCGTCCTCACGGTCCTGAATCTTCTCTCCATCAAATGTCCACATGACTGTCTGTCCAAGTCAGCGAGGGTTGTCCCAAAGTTTTGCGAAACAAGCAGTAACTAAAGCAGACGAGCTAGTTAGCATCGTAATGCTACCTCCAGAAAACTCAGTTTAGACGGCGCGTCCAACTGAAGAAAGTTGTCCGAAGTCTATTAGTTTGACAAAATCCTTTCACCTCAGGCAGCAACACGAAGCTTCTCTCGTCTCTCAAATAAGAAGTTTTTCCTCCCATGAGTTCGTACGTGAGCTCAGCGCTGCTACTCGTATATTGTTTACAGTCTAGCACCTCCGCCATTGATCGACACCGGCTAGCTATGTATGCGGGTCACAAAAATGATTGACAGCGCCGTTGTCCAACTACATCAGACAAAAACACAGTAGCAAATATTAATTGGCTGATAATCTAAATGGGAGTGTCCGGGGCGCTATCCTTGCGCCCCAGGAGGAAAGTTAAGGCGGCCACTAAGAGAGAAGCCTGTGGTCACATGGTTTCCAAAAGTTCAGGGACTTGTATTTACTTACAGCAGACCGGCGCCCCACGGGTTAGAGACAATGCATTAACACCGATTCACACACAGTAATGAGTGAATCCAGTGTAAAAAACCCTTTTAAAATAAATCTCCGAAAGGCATTTATGCAAAACATTATGCAAAATTTTGTATTATTGATATATGATAATGATGATATTTTTGGAAACATTTTTAGGGAGGGCGGCGCCCCAGCGCCCCCTATGGACCAGCCGCCACTGGTCAGAAGTAACTATGAATTCAGTTGTTGAGTATGTTAATCTTTTACTTGCCGTTCCCGAATCAGGGGCCGAGGACTATAGTGTTAGGTTTAGGTTCAGGGGTTAGGGTTATTTAGAAACTAAAAGGCCGTGGCTTTCAAATGAGGTGTCTCTCTGGTATATAGGCTGTAAGCTCTCCTGTTGATACGCTTTGAGATTTGGAAGTGCATGATTAGAGAAAATAACTCTAACTCTAAGAGGCAGATAACAATTAAATTCAAACAGTTGCAGGATTGACGATCTTTGGCATGACATTTTTTTTTTGTACCCTGCAGAACCGAGTCTCCAACCTGTTTTACCCCGCGATTCACGTCTACGTAACAGATTTGGCAGAGGTCCTATTATGCTCTGATGAAAGTCGTGTTGTACGTATTTCAACATACTTGAGCAAAATGAGTTGAGTTTCCGCTTTATTCTTTTCTATAGTTACCTAAATGTTTGGAGAGTGTGTTCAACATGATGATAACAAAAAAAGGAAATCAATCTAAAACGTGACTTGTCAAGTACACGTAGAAATGTGGAAAGCCTTTGGGGAGCTGCTTGGAAAGGGCTGACGAGCTACTGGTTTGGAGATCCCTTCTGTAAAACAACAAAACAGCATGTACCAATACATCAATATACATGAGTTCGTGTTCCAAAGTGTGCTATGGGGTGCCACAGGGCTCAGTTCTCGGGCCAATTTTATTTATATTGTACATGCTTCCATTAAGTAACATAATCCGAAATCACAATATAAATTTCCACTGCTACGCGGACGACACACAGCTGTACTTATCAATGAAACCAGGTCAGACAGATAAATTAGATACGCTTAGTTCCTGCGTAAAAGCCATTAACACCTGGATGACTGTAAATTACCTCCTCCTTAACCCTGATAAAACCGAGGTTATTATATTAGGTCCTCAAAAACTAAGAGAGTCTGTATCTCAGCAGATCATCTCCCTGGATAATGTTAGCATGATCATTCAACCATTTCTGCGTGAATTCCCTACTTTGGTTCATAAGGTTTTGAAACCTTTTTGCCCGTTGTGTCCATAGATTCATGCCACACATCACACATGCATAAGGTCCCCAGGCATATGCTGCCCATATCATTGCTCTCTGCATGCCTTGTATATTGTTTATGTATGATCCTTCCCATCTGTTCTCGTGCAGGACTTCCTTGTTGCTGGTCCCTCTAGACTCCTCTGGCCCCTGTCCCGGCAGAGCGTGCCTTCGCAAACCCCCCGTGTCCCAATAGGGCTCAGATGGAGAGAGCGTTATCAGAGGAGCAGCTTGTAACTTAAGGGCTGGGCTGCGCGGTGCCTCTCTCCGAAACCTTCAACAACCACAGCTCATCACTGTAAATCACGTCGAGAAAATGTATTTGCTGACAAAATCTACACAGATAAATTGATGTTTTATAAAAGAGGAAATAAGTATATACCAACCTAAAATGTGTTACAAATGCTTGATAGTGCATAGTTATTATGAGGCAGTTTCCAATTGTTAACAAAATAACACCGCCGCTGATTCAAAGGACCATAGAGACCGTCTGTAATGCGGAGCTCTAAGGGACCATCACGCAAAGTCAAGACAGATCTGTGCTCATATTGGCTTGGGCGACGTCCAACACAATATGCCGTAATTCCTCACTCGAGACGTTGAAAGCCATTAAGGGATTCATTCCGTGATGAAGCAAAAACAATTGATTGATCCTTCTTCAATATTGAGCGGCAAAAGTTGCACACCAAACAGGGGTTTACTCAGGCTAATAAGATCTCCCAGTGACATCAGACTGGGTGCAATATTACTATCTAAGAACTGGCCCGTGAATTCAAATACGCAGGCCATTTTCACGATCCAGAAATCTCTACTTCGGTCTTCTTCTGTCGAAATGGACCGGCTACATGTGCACGTGCACGGAACGTGCACGTGCACATGTATCAGAAAACGAACATTGTAATCGGACGGTGCGCGGAGCGAAGCGGAGCGCACTCCCCCAAAGTGCGAACAAAACGCACAAAACGAGCGCGAAGCGCTCCCCTCCTCTCAAACACTCACTAACACACTCTTCTTGTCGTGCACGTCCCGTGCACATACATATATAATGCAAAAATCAACATTGTAATTGTACAGAGCCCATAAAAGTCAATGGGCGACTGAGAGCCCTGGGTCGTCAGTGACCCAGGACCTCTACCATGAGGTAGGAATGTGCGAGTGCTTTCCGAAAATATTTAGTTTATGGTACCCGCGTAAGCGGGAACATTGTTTTCGTATGGGAATATTATTCTTTCTTTCTTTCTTTCTTTCTTTCTTTCTTTCTTTCTTTTGCACCGTCGCAATTTTCACCCAGTGAACATTGACGAAAAGTCACAGATTTTGGCCCAAAATTCAAACCCGATCCAACGCAACTTTTCACTATTTCCAAATTTTGAATTTCAAAATAGTGGCGCGATAGCGCCACCTCCGTTTTTTTTTAATATTGCGAGATAGGACTTGGCCAAAAATGAAGTTTGTCGTAGAATCATAAAAATCGGTACAGACGTGCATCATGACAAGTTGAGCAGAAAATATTATTACGGCAACACCGTCCGCCATATTGGGTGTCGGCCATTTTGGATGACAGCCCGCGAAGCGGGAATCCGCCTTTATTTTTCACTTCGTACAAAATCTATCTCCTCCTAGAGCGTTTATCGGAACGACCTAATTTTGGGTGGAAAATAATCTTAAGAAGTAGAACTTTAAAAGTTATCCAAATTACTTTTCTAAGTTTTACGGTTTTTATGCGCGAAGCATATGGAAAAATGTTAAACTCCATAATTCAGCGAGAAGTGAGGAACCAAAGGTTCCAAAGTACTTGGATAACCTTTGTGGTTGATCTGCGGCGCGGCCGCAGCCCTAAGTAAAATGTAAAAATATGCTTCAGTTTGCAGATATAGTGTGATACAAATTCATACAAATTTTTCTCTGTATAATGTCAAAATTGAGCACGGAAGTGCGTGTTAGCGCATTCCAAAAATCCTAAAACTAAGACCCTTGGGAAAAAAGTTAAAAACAAACATAAAGGCAGTAGCAATACCATAATTTTAGATTGAGGGAGACAAAGGGGCGCAGAGCGCCCCCCTGCTATAGTTTGTCATTGTTTCCATAAAACAGAGGTCTAATGTGTCCATTATTTAACCAGACAACCCATGCCCCCAAACAGTGGGCGACACAGAACGGCACAAAACATCACAGGAGACAAGAGTTTTGGGTTGACAAGACGTTTCAGGGAGACAAGACGGCACTTGTCCTGCTCTGGTCAACTCCTGATTGAAACAGGACCACCGACCTGCGAGGAATAGTTTCACACGGCATTGGGAATGAAATACATCGAAGGTCCTTGACCCTCAGAACCTCCACACCCGATACACAGTGGCTTCCACAGATAGGCCAACGTGTCCCCCCCCCCCCAGTGAGAGCATTGTCCTATCATGTAGCTACTTTTAATCCCTTTCAGTTTAGTGAAGCACTTTGATTTACTTTATGTACAAACACATCATCTCTGTTGCCATGGTCTAATCGCCAAGGTTGGTCTATACACTAAACTATTCATCCAACTTTACTGATTTGTCTGGTTACAAGTCTCTCTTATTAAAAATGTATTAGATTACATTATTACTTAAATTAGTCACTGTCAAATATTGCATTAAAAACTGTCTTTTGTTGTAAACCATGCTTCAATGCTCACCCGATGCCCCCTTAAACCGCTCACTGTGAGTTACGGTATATGATCTATAGGTAACCCATTGATAAAAAGCTGCAAAAGTTGCACACCAAACATGGCTTTCTGCAATCTAATAGTCGTGCTGTTATTTGTGCTTTCCATATGCGGCCAATCTCCTCTATCTCATCCTCTCTGGTCATTGCGCGCCTTGCTCCGTGCCTCCACATGCATAAAATGGAGGCCAGCGTCGGGGTTCATATTGAGAAGTCATTTGTGGCGCCAGCGGCCCCCTACCCGCTCCGCAGTTGCCGAAGGGACCCAGGGGAGCCCTATCACAGCTCTATATGCAAATGTCCTCGCACCTGGGCAACAGCGTGGGCATGCTGGGACCGCAGCTTATTTATGCAAATCTAAGGGAGACAGTCACCACACAGCACAACACTGAGCCGGCCACAGACACCGGCGCTGTGGCCCTATCTCGCCGCGACTAGAGCGAAAAAACACATGAAAAATGTGACCGAGGTGAGGGAAGATGGAGACAGCGTGTAGGGATCAAACAGGAAACAAATAAAGGGGAGTAATGTCCAAACAACAAGAGTTTGGTGACAGCAACCTCGCGATACTTGATTGAAGATGAAAAGGTAATGGGGTCTTGTCGCGTTAGACAGTATGATCAAATTAATGGAGGTGCTTACATCTGAAAATATTTGAATTTGAAGAAAAAGTGGGGTTCTTACACCTCTTTGCCAAATCTTCATTGATTAAAGTTTGTTTAAGTTAATTGCTGATGTTGGGGAGTTAATATTACTTGTATAGTGTTTTTTTTTCACTTGGCAAAATTCACCCAAAGTGTTTCAAAAGGGACTATTTTACACTGGTAATGGAAAGCTATGTATACGCAACTGCTACCTTTGTGGCAGATTGACAAATATAAAAACATCATCAGTGTCTTCCAAACATTGTTGTAGGTCAATTAATGTACAACAATAGTAGTAGAAAGTGATCCTTGAGTTTCGCCATCAAGTAAACTTGCCTTCCAGAGGAAAATGGGAATTATTATTATTTTTTTGCCGTATAGAGGCATGGGCTAATTTGCATCCTATATCCCCCAGTCGCTCTCTCTAACACACTCTCATTCATCCTAGCCTATTGCACATGCTTTCAGTGGTAGGGGAAACCGGAGCACCTGGAGGAAACCTACATGGGGAGAACAGGTGGGAATCGAACCCAGGACCTTCTTGCTGTGAAGCAGGAGCGATAACCTCTGTGCCACCGTGCCGCCATAATAACATTATGTCAGAAGCATTATGAGTAAACAATCGGGCTGGGCACTGTTAAACAATACCATGGTATCGGAAAAAAGTGTAGGTACGACTGGTATTGAAAACATAAAGGTATTAAAGGAAGTTACTTGAAGTTGTTGACAATAAAATAAATCGTTTTAGGGAGTAAATGAACATCACTGTTCTGTTTGATGGTTAATGACAAATATTTTTGTATAGGTATAGAAAAACGTATTGTTCGGGTATCGGTACTGTAAACCAAGTATCGGTATCGGAAAAAAATGGTAATGGTAATGGCCCAGCCCTATAGTGAAAAACAAAAGGTTAAAAAAAAAAAAAAACCTTATATGCTAGGGAATTTCGAGGGCAAACAAATACATTCCCCAAGAATAATCTGTATTTACTTTCAATCACAGCGCTTTATTATTTACTCATCTATTTTTTTTTTACACAGAGTTAAAAATGGAGATAATTACTGATGAAAGTCTTATTTGCAACTTTTGGGCACTACTATCACAGGAGCGGCTGCACACTCTCAGAGGTGTTTGTTTACTGCTGCACAATAACGCTGAATGTGTTAAAGTGCTCCACGGCTAAAGGAACAAAACCAATCTGTGAGTCTCAGCTGGCCGCGCCTCCGACTGGGCCGCACCGCAGCGCGAGGAGGCACTCAGGAAAACACCGAAGGCATTAATGTGCAAATGTATGCAAGGAAATTTGAGCAAAAGCTGAAAATTACACAGCCAAATTAGGTAGCTGCACTCAAATGCTTAGGATTATGAATAATTACGGCACTTTTTTCTGGAACTTTTTTTTTGTTATCCAGCAAAACAATGGGTTTAGCAGTGGATTTAAATGAGGGGAATCCAAAGTGGTATGAAGTTATTGTTTAGCAGTTATACTAGTTTGCAGAATAGGTGGACTGAGGTAGATATAATGATCCTTTTTCCCCCTCTCTTTTAATTGGCTCTGGATTCTTACAAAAACCCAGGGAATCTCCATTAATTACCTTCACTGCATTGTCCGTGAGAAGAGGCTCATTCAGACTTTGTATTGTAATTTTTGTTTTTTATACGTGCACCTGTACTTTGTCTACACAGGGACAAGACGGCACCCATCTCGCACAGCCTCTTTACTTCGGCCATGAGGGAAAACACAGCTGAGTCTCAATTTGTGCCAGGTCCAACTGACTCTAGAGATTCTCTTTATGTGCCGTGCACGCAACATTGAACTTATTTACTGTATGTAGTATTGAACTAGAAAGTTTCATTTCAAATGGGATTTTTATTGGGTCAAGATGCGGCTTGAAAGGGGAGTGAAGACTGTCAAAAATTGCAGGAGGTCCCTGTTCGTGGTCGATTCCTAAAATCATCATCTTTACCTGGTATGAACACTACTTTGAGAACTATTTAACATTCATAAGATATAATATTTTGTTTAAGTGTTAATTACTATGGCAATGGTCTTACATCACAATGGAAAAGCCCATCTGAAAAAATGGTAAATGGTCTCAACTTCTGTAGCGCTTTTCCACCTTCATTAGGCCCAAAGCACTTTACAGCAAGGAACCAGTCACCCATTCATACACCAAGGTACGCAGACATTGGAGGCAAAGTGTGTGAGATGTCTTGCCCAAGGACATAACAACAGTGTGCACATTCAGGAGCTGGAATTCGAAACCCCCGACCATCTGATCATGAGACGACCAGCTTTACCAACTGTCTGTCGCCCCATGTGGTATCTCACTGGACCTGACTGATTGCCCCGTGATACTATATAGTATAGGCCAAATGCAGATTTAATGCATCCTTGAACAGAAAAGCATTCAATGGAAATGTTAAGCTACCCAACCCAACCAACACTCAAAGAAATGTACTGTATCACTGCGCATGTTGAACTGCAGCTATATGGTGTGGATGGTCACGGACTCCATCCAGTGCATTTCGAACCATGGAATCACATCTTTATTTAGTAAGAAGTACCATCTCAGACAAGGCTCAGCAGGAAGCCTGATACAAAAATTGGTCTGAGGGCCCCATTTGGCCTCCGGGCTGCACTTTGGGCACCCGTTATTCACAACCATACTGCGTTACAAAGGCATTCAAAGAAGTCAACGCGTTTAGTCCAAGAGATCCACCCCTGTCTGATGCACTTCAACTGCGTCCAGGTCGCTTACAGATGTCTATTGTACTGGTGTAATTCACCTTGGGAATGAAGCAGGAGCCTGAGGGCGGACTGCCGGCTTTGATGCTCAGCTCACCAAGCGCGGAGAGGCAGCGCGGCTAAGGACGAAGCTTTATGACACCTTGATTGGAAGAAGCAACAAACACTTTTACATGTAGATCAGTCCATTGCAAAGAGATAAAAGCGGGAGTACCAAAGGTGAAAATACGTCTGAGAAGAAGGCGCTGTACGAACGGACGGGGATGTTGTTACTGCGTTTGATGTAGTGCCTGACAAGAGCGAGTTTAGAAGGCCTTACGTGGAAAGCTGCATAGGAAGCAGGGAGGCTTCATTTAAATGCATGCTCACTCGGGGCCTTGTACCGAGTGGGCGTCTGTTGAGAATTACTTATGGTCGTGCTGATAAAGCCACAGCCTCTCAGCGGAAAAAGGGGAACCATCTCCGGATCGCTCTCTTCAGCCCAGATTGAACCGCTGGATGGACACTTGTTATGGAGTAATACACAAAGCAGATGGATATTTCCATGACAATTTCGGCAAGGGTCGTCATCTCCAGTCTTGTCGAGATGCACAGACCATGGTTTCGACAGGGGTCAAACATGAGATGAAGATGAAAAGAACGATTATTGGGAATACATGATTCATGATCAAACTTAATACACTATTTGGTGTACTGACATATTTGTTGGAGTTCTAAGGGTTAGTATTTATCAATCTTTTAATGTACTTTTAATGTACCATGGCAAGAAATTCATCCCCCTTCAAACCATAATTGTATCGTAATTTAAGTAAGTGCTTCATTTGTCATTGTGCAATTGCAGAACGAAATTGCATTCAGTTGTTGGGTTAGTTCTGAGCCGCTACAACTGACCGTGCCACCACTGTGGAACAACCTGTGCAGCTCCCTCTGCCCCACAACAGTCTTTCACCATGTTCTTGTTTGTCCCTTTTTTGTTTCCTGTAGCGCCTCCACTGTGCTGCAGTTCTGGGGGAGGGCTCTAGGAACCTCTTCAGTATTTCAGAAGAAGAAGATTGTAGGTCTCAAATGTCCTTAGCTCATACAGTAAGCTACCATTATCATTATGTCCAGCGCACATTTGATCCATTCGGCAACCAGTGCCTCAGGGCAACCTGTCAGAAGCAAAGGGGCAACTGTAGTGTAAGGCCAGGGGATCCGAGCCATCACTGAATCTTGAGCCAGGATAATGGTCAGAGTATAGAGTATCTGTTTTGGGGTGATGCGGGAATGCCATGCAAACTCCACACAGAAAGGCCCCAGGAATCAAAGTTGTAACCTTCTTGCCGTAAGCCCACTGTAGCCAACCAACCATATTTTGTGTTAAACCAAATGCGTTGGAATATATTAGTTTTGTCAGGTTTCAGAAAGCTGTTGGGTGGTTTTGACCTCGCAGACCTGTCAACTCTCTCTGCAGACGACCGAGGATTATCCAACTGTTCTGCAAACGTTCCCACATGTAGTTGCAACAAGTTTGAAATTGTAATTTCAGCTTTGACAACTAATTATCTCTGATCTGATCACAAACACAAGACAAAAGAAAAGCAGTAGGTGTTTGGTTGGCTACGATTATCATTTGCATGTGTTTTTCTACTTGTGCCGCAGCGCTATGGAAAAATGAATACAAATCTAAATTAAATTTGCATGTGAATGTTCAGCAAAGGTTTATGAATAAAGTACGATCTGTTTGTATTCATAGGGCACCTGATTGTGTTTAAGTGTATGTAGCAGTGGACTGGAGTTGTCGGTGACACAGGGGCTCTACAGCAGGTGCAGGTTGTTCCTACGCTGAATCAGCAGCAGCCTGTGTGTGTTCTCTTGTTTCTGCAATTAGCTTTTGAACCGCCATTATGTCCTTGGATTGAAGTGCCTTACGTATCTCCCTCCATCTGCCCATCTACATAACATTTCTACACAAGAATCCTCCACCAAAAACTCCTCTTTCACATCTGCACCCACTTCTAAAGATTTCCTACTTAGCATCTCTGATTTGACAGTAAACTTTGTGGAAGGTATTGGGGGGGTGGGGTGGTAAGGACAGGATTTGCGGGTTTTTTTGGTGGCAAAGTAGTTAGTGCAATTAGTGCGGTGCTAATGAACTCTCGCTCATTATCAGTGAATCAACAGGCCTGTGCTAATTATGCTAGCAGGACAGACTGGAGTCTCCCACTGCGCCCGGCTCCCAGGTCCCACAGGACAGTCTGCCAGCAGCCACAGGTGCACACGCCGCTCTACGCGCCAAGGACACAACTCTGCGGGAGCGGCCAATCAGGACACACAGGCAGGCAAGCAGTGGTCAACTCACAGAAATCGGCCACTACTGCAAACACGTGCAGAAATGAGAGTAAAGATTTGATCAAGTATTAAAATTCACTTGGTTTTACACTGCCTGACCAAAAAAAAGAAAGTGTCCACCTGGATTTAACTCTGGAGTTGCTGCAATTGGTCTGGTCTAGGTTCAGCAACACTATGTTCCCAAAGAACATAGTCACACTCTCCCATCATCAATACCACATCTTGGTGGAATATTGATGCAACACTGGATCTTTTGACAATTCAGAAAGTTAATGAAACAACAACTCTTTTTTGGTCAGGTAGTTTACTGTGAGCTGTTTTGCTTTGAAGTATCGATGTAAGGCTTTTGGATTGTTTTGTTCAAACTCAGAAATTCAACATTTATTTGATTCACAGAATAATAAATAAAAGGCTCCGTCTCCTCACTCATACCCGTTTGCCATAATGACCACGTTCGAAAGGGAAATCATGGCGGCTTTACAGACACCTCCTACCCAGCGCTGACGGAGCATGTTCCTAAAAAGGGCATAAGGCGGGATCTTCACTGTAGACTCGGCCCTCGCGTGACGTGTAGTCCGGTCGTAGCCGTGCCCGCAGCATTAGCTCTAATGCTAACGGCCTGTCAATCAAAGTCCGGCCCTCATTAGTATATGAGATTTGTAAAATGTACCTGGTTTCTTAAATTGTAACTAACCCAGTGTTATCACAGGAGCAATATCTAGCTGTAGAAAGTTTAGGAAAATTAGAAACCAGGCTTTACCAGGCTTAAAACATTAGTAAAGTGCAATGCTATCTGATGGAAAACTAGCTTCTTTTGCTGCCCAGATATGGCGGTATTGCAGCAATGGCGGGCAATGGCGGCCCCTATCGTCGTGGTCATGAAGCAGTGCAACCAGCGGCCATTATTTTGATTCTATTTCATTCCCAAGTTTTGGGTTAGTGGGGGAAAAAAAGAAGTTCGACAGGGTGGAATCAACTTTGCTATTTAATGCCTAATAAGAACATGGAAAGATTTCTTTTTTCCCCCACAAATTTGTATGGTCAAAAAGTTATAGATTCCTGTCTGAAAGAAATTAAATAGTATCAGATTGTTTGTTTTGTGTTTTATAATGATTCACTTTTTTGTTGCTACGTTGAATAGCAAACATACCAGTGGCCTTTGGGGACGATCATTTGTCGCTTTGTGTCTTGGTGTGACATTAATAGCCTTGAAACCACCGATTAACGGAGACGCGGTCATACTATACGTCACATTATACAGATTAAAGGGCTCATTTTACAGCCCAATTAAATATACAGGCAATAAAAAACGGCTAATAGGTATACATTGTTATCAACTCTTGCATGTAGCATGTTCAATAAAGCCGTCATGTCGAAGCCTGGCAGGTCCCTCCGATAAATTACACACCTTTTAAGTGGCAGCGGATCTGTCATGTCTCTCGCCGTATAGCCACCTCCCAACATTCCCACGCTGCGCAAACAAGTGTTTTTACAATCCGCAGCAGCCGGCCTCCATTAATCAAATGGTACTTGTAAGCCAACAGCGGCCTATCGCACCGCACATTCTTAACAGTTAGCAAACAGCCCCCAACTCGCCCGATAAAGACGGGTATATACTTGGGGCTTTTCAGCAGTTCAGTGGTGCGAGCGAGCGCGGGTAAAAGCCATACTCGGGTGTCGCCGTGTGCTATAAGATTGGACCTCGTAAAGCGGTCTCCCCTCTCTCTCTCTCCCTCCCGCCCTCCTTCCTCGCTCCTTCCATCCATAACTTAAGTAGAGATCTGTGGCTAACACTCTTAATCCCAAGGGGGTGCTTTCTGAGCTGTAATTTAAAAATAGCGTTTTAATAACACACCACTGCTACAGTACATTAATCTCAGAATTAATTATCTACCCCACCCCCAGCCTATTTACTTGAAAGAGGCTCTTTGCCGCGGTTTCTCCTGTTTTAGTTTCTATTTATTCCTGCATAAAGAGATGCATGCCGAGCGTCTCGAGTCGAGTGCAGTAATTACGCGCGGGCTAGTATATTATGGGCATATGAAAGGCGGCAAATGGATGGTAACAGCGGGCGGCGGCAGCGGAGTAAATGGTCAGTGAGGTGAGCAGTTTGCGGTCCAATTGTACAAAACAATTCAATTAAGTGGAAGGTATTTTTCTAGCGTTTGAGGGAAACTGTTTAATGACCACATAGCGGGTGTGGGAAAAGGCCTTGAGAAGTCATTTAGGCTTTAGCGAAGATTTGAATAGACGATGGTGGCGCTGCGGAAATTGACTTATAGGAGCACGCATTTGATAGTGTGCTTAAGTTGGACCTGAATTTCCCAGGAAATATATGTGAGCACATAGCAAGGGGTACTTTGAATTCTTTATACAATAAAAATAATGAAACTGAACACATGATTATTTCAAATACAAGCTGTTTAAAATGATACTTTGCCGTAAAGTAAGTAAGTAATAGACGTATTAGTCTATTATCTTTATACGTAATACAGCGGGTGTTTTAGTTGATCACATGCTTAAAGGTTGCGTTCATGTTGTAGAATTATATTTCAGTCCAAATGTTTTCCCTGATCATTATTTGTTAGCGACTGGATTCAGAAACCTGCCACGTTATTCTTAAGGCTGAAAGTCCTACTGTCCAACATCACGCACATGTTAAAGAATGTTGTCACAACTTTTGGACGCCTTTATGAGGAAATAATTAGATCATAGTTTGACCTTTGTTAGACTTTGAACTTTGTGACAATTTTTGTTTCATATGAATTGGCCCAGGAATGACAGAGAAATTAGCAATAGACTGAGACTAGAAATCTGCGTTTTGACAGTTACCATAGTTACCTGTATGGAATTTTCCGCTGCTCCACCTCCATTTTTCAACTATACGTTTGTTAAGTGGTGACGTCACAGCGCTACTTCCGGGTCTGCAGATGTGCGAGAAACTACAAAAAAACTCTTTAATACCACAATCAATATTTCTGAAACTCAACAGAGAGTTACTGAACATACTTATTTATCAGGCCCATTAGCCAAAAATGCTGCACCTACTGCTATAAAAGCAATATTTATCAAAATCGCTACTTCCGGGTTAGCGGGGAAAAATGCTAACGGCGCCCGCAGCAGCTATGCTAACCCGGAAGTAGCGACTTTAGTAAATAATACTTTTTAGCAGTAGGTGCGGCATTTTTGGCTAATGAGTCTGAGAAATAAGTAGCTTCAGTAACTCTCTACTGAGTTTCAGAAATATTGATGGTTGTTTTTAAGAGTTTTTTATGTTTTCTTCTCGCATGTTTGCCCGTCTGCTAGCACCCGGAAGCGGAAGTCGTGACGTCACACTTAACAAACGTATAGGCTCTTTAGAATGTTGCGATGTCACCTGAATGCAACCTATTAATTGGCTGCATCCTCAAGGTAAGGGTTAGACCGTTATTGTGCCTATACTGCAAAAAATGTCCTCAGACTCTACTTGTAGATCATGAGTCAGGATTAACCTGGAGGATCGGCATGTTTGGGGTTGTCAAACAAACAAACAAATCCCCAACTCCATGAAAACGCAACAAAACAGCAGCAGTTATTAATTGTACTTAGTTGGTTCAGCAGGAAGCATTGGGTTACTCTTTTTAAAATAAAATAAATGTGTTCTCTGTTCAGTGGTGTTCAGGCCAAATCCTGGACCTTACTGTTTTGAGCCAAATGTGCAAACCACGCTGATTTCATGCTGTAATACATTGAGGGAATTAATTAAAAGTTGTCTTGTTGTATTTCTGATTCCACAGAGTTGCTTTATTATGTAATGTATGGATATTACTGCAAGAGCTGCAATATATGTACAATTACTTCACATTCGTTTACATTTTAATGCAAGAAGCAGGTTTTAATCAAGCGTCACTTGTGCCGATTGGAAATCAATTCCGAGGAGAAATTAAAGAGCACAACGTGACTGTGAGCCGGGCCTAAAGGCAGCGCAAATATTCCAAAACAATATTAAACTGTGATAAATAAAATATGAAGCTTATAGCAGCCGAGGTGTCGGGGGACATGGGCTCTTAATGCAAGTTAATGAAACACAAGAATTTCCCAAAGATCAGTGGGAGAGGTGATGAACGCTTGTCGCCGGAGCCCTGTGGCAAAAGCTGACAAGGGATCAAGTCGAATGCTATTAGTGAGCGAGGATGTTATAATAATAGATATATATATACGAGTGACTGACTGACCTCTATTGTCATGGCTCCACGGCTGACAGTTTCCCCAGAACATATACCTTCGTCAAAAAGATAGAAAAGGACTTGAAATAAAAGATGTACCTTCTTTCGTTAGCAGCGGTCCAACCATTTGAAAACCTTTTTGGCATTGGCCCATTCTGCGCGGTCAGAGAGTTACCCTTCCCTTCCAAATTTTGGTCAGGAATTGAAAAATGTGTTATACTAGTTGAGTGTTGAAAGGATTAATGCAGGTCTTGTGGCAGGACCTGGCTTTTAAAAAGGACATACGAGCACCACTGCATGACATCACCTCGTGGGAGAGTGAATATGCTGGATTAGTCAAACATAAATGAAATACACACAACTCCAGATATATACTTTTCAATGAAGGACCCAGATCATAACATGGATAAAAGGCAAGGCAAGGCAAGTTTATTTGTAGAGCACAATTCATACACAGGGCAATTCAAAGTGCTTCACAGTTGCATAAAATAAAACATCAACATAAAGTTAATCAATTACAGTAAAAGGCAATTATACATATGGGCTACTTTAACCTCTTAACTCCCACCGGACCCAAGCACATTTACTCCAGTTTGGAATTACTCTAATCTAAAAGGTTTTTTTGAAAACTAAAAGTGATGAAAAAGCAACAAAAAAGTGACAAAAAAGCAACAACGAAGCAATCAAAAGAGCGACAAAAACACAACAATAATAAGATGAAAAAGTGACGAAAACGGCAATGAAAACGCAACAAAAACGCAACAAAACGGAGACGAAAATATCCCCATCTCGTCTCCATGGAGATGTGTTGCTGTTGACTACAGGCAGCCAAACATGAGGCTTAATATATATTTGGATCCTCTTCCAAATGCCTTGACAAACCAATGCAAAAACAACATGGGTTAAAATCTTGCTGACTTGTTTGTGTTCTGGGTTTTTGCCTCTTAGTGGTTGTTACTGGCTGTTGCGACGAAGCGACAAAACCCTGAAATGTGTCTTTAATATAATGTATTGCAAATCCTTCTGCCGATCGACCGACCTCTATTGTCAGGGCGGCGCGTCTGACAGTGATCTGAGCACATACATCTTCCTATGTTTTTTTTTTTTTTTTTTGTCGACACGCGCGATCTCGGCATGCGCTCCTGCCCCGGGGCGTGTGTACAGCTGATAACCTTTACAGGGAGGTACAGTTCACGCCTCCGGGACACCGCTATCTCCTCCCTGGATCTGGGCCGCACTCGGAGCCACGGAACGCAGCGACCGTCCGGGTGCCGGCGCGCGTGATTGATGTATAGCGGCTAACATTAGGTATCATAAGGTGTAATATGAACTGTGAGATTGGATTTGACGGCAGGGAAATGGTGTCTGACAGCTCATACTAGTGTTTTGGTTTGATATCTGACCATATATAAAACAATGCCTGTTCTACATGGTGTTCCATATAATGTGAGTATATTATTCTGGCCAGTTGGTTTCTTTGATTTCCTTTGTTGTTGTTGACATTTTAGTATTCTCTCAAATCCTGGAAGTGTTCAAATGTGCACTGTTGGACTACCGGGTTCGTTGTACAGGGCTCTAGGACTAGGGTGGACTATAAAGGAGCCCATTTTCTATTATGAGCCATTTATTTTATGACAAACAGTAGGTGTTAAGGGCCCATGTAAAACCTTCTTGCCCCGAGACCTCGGAGGTCTGTCGACGGCCCTGTGTTACTTGTCAAAAGAATCAGTATCAGATTACATGATGTTAACAATTAATATGGTAGGTAAAGTAAATGCCTTTAAGATTTTGATAACACATGATTTTAACAGGGCGACAGTGGCGCAGATGGTAGAGCGGGTCGTCTCATGATCGGAGGTCGGGGGTTCGAATCCCGCCTCCTGAAGGTGCACATTGTTGTGTCTTGGCAAGACACTTCACCACATTGCTCCAGTGTCTGCTACACTGGTAGCCCCTAGAAGACCAACAGCCCGGTTTGAACCGTGAGGCCGTCCTTCCGTGACCCACCACCTGCAGAAGGAGCCATGGGGGCTGGTGCAATGTGATTTGGCAGCTCCGGCGCTGCCCCACGACCCGGCACGGACAAGTGGAAGAAAATGAATGAATGAATGAATGATTTTACACTACCCTTGATATATTTATTGTACCTGTCAAATTTAGTACAATGTAATGTGCTGTAATAACTTGTACCTATGGGTTATACAATGGAATAATATGTATTTGTGACATCTTACATTGTGTACCTCCAAAGTACTACTAACATTATTCCATTGTTTATGTACTACATAATACTTGTTATTACAGATTGTTACAAAGCTGATTATATTGTACTAAATTTTGTCAGGTACAATGTGTCAAGGCAAAGATGCATTTCACATAAAATATCCCAATACAAATATTTGGTGCACCACTTTGTTATAGGCACAGGCTTATTAGACACCTATAGCATTCTTGACCAAGATCCCGGCTCGACATCTAAGAAAACCTTTTCTGGTCAAACAATGGGGGCGATTGCAAGTAGTATCCATGCAATCATCAATAAACTATGGACAAGAACCAGGTGTTGACAGGTTACATTAGACATTGTTATAGCAAATGGAAAAAAAAAAAAATCCAGTTTGGATAGTGCTCAGACCCTGTGCGGTTATGTCACTCCCTTCTTTAATCTTTGCAGAGTCTTTTAAGGAATGCCGCAAAGACAAAGAATCCCTCACAGACCTCCACATTTCAATTAGTCTGATTGAGTTATGAAATATACAGGAGTGGAGCCAAAGCGTGACAGAACGACATACATTTATGTTGTTTGTGACACGGCCGCGTTGTCTCCTACATGACATCCCATTAATTTTGTTTACATCCAGGCAGGTGGTTGTCAGTAAAAGTCATTTCGTCAATCAATTTTTTTTTTTCCGGACGGACTATTTTTCTGATGAAAAAATAAGTTGCTAATTTTGTCAGTGCTCTTTCTAGACACTGCAGGTTTAATTGCTAATTGTTAACTGGGAATGAATGCATTTGCATATTAATTAGTTAGCCCATTTGCATTTTTAATTTGCTGCCTTCAAAGGGGGTGAGATAAAAGGTCGCACAATTCTGAATAATTTAAATAATTTATGCTCCATTGGTGAAAAGAAGCCGAACAGAAGTGTTCTGCGGATATTAACCCCTGAGAGCTTTTACCGAATAAAGCACTCCAAAAATTGTTTTAACAAATCTAATTAAACGGAAAAAGGTCTGAACACACTGCCACCCAGAGCAGTAGGAGCCAGAGTGTCCTCGGGAACAAAAACACCTCGGGGAGAGCGATGGCGGCGGCTGATGGAGGACGAGACGCACAGCTCTGGCAGGATCTGAAGGACCTTCTTTGGTCCCGACATTACAGTGATCACAGGGGCCTTTAGGACCACAGAGGCAGGAAGACCACTCATCTGCCTCAAGATGGACGTAACATCACAGTCACGTGTTTTAATCTCTTATGTTACAGCGAAGTTTGTTCGTTCCAGTTGTTTAAGTGAGTGAGTGAGTATTACTAATCATCTTAATGTGGGACCAGCACATCTTGCTAATTCAATGATGCTCTGGGGCTCAGTACAAAAAACAGAAACAGTTTGTGTATGCTTGGCTCACCTGGTCCTTTGGCTAAACACTGTATTTTAGTTTGGTTTGGTCATTTTCCCCCCACATTCATGTCTTTCTCTTTGTTCCTTATCGGCTTTTAAAGAAGGGTGTATTATCCTTTTGCAGATATTTGGTCATTATCTCACACAACACATCACTTTCTTGGGTTATGATCAGTAGTTTCCCTTCCTTATTTTCACGCCCCACACCTCTTGCTCTCCTTCGCACTGTAGCTGTTTCAATAAAGAGGTGCGCATGTTTTTACTTTGCAATGAAAGGATCAAGAAGAGGAAGCGATCGAGGGGTGGGGAAAGCATTTTCTGGATACGTAGGCCCTGGAGGAGGAGCTTTTCGGGAGCTGCCGCTGCAATGCTAAAAATTGCCCTGGAGAAGATTCAGTGATTACTCAAAGATGCGCAAGTGTGTCGATATATTATGTTTCTAATAAGAGAAACACATTGTAAAGCTTTTTTATTTTTATTTTAAGTTGATTTTGCATTATACCCCCTCTTTAATATTTCACCTGCAATCCCAACATTTGCCCTCCAATTAAACCTCCTGTACCCAATTTGTCCCATTCTCAAACAGCAACATTGGGAGGAAGTTGAGAATTAACCGCGATATCAAAATGTTAAAGGGATATTTCAGGATTTTTGACATAGGGCCTCATTTCCTACGAGTGTTGTTGATTTCTGGAGATATATATATATATATATTTTTTTTTATTCTTGCAGTCCTTATATTTGAAGAGTTTAGTGGTGCTAGGCTAGTGCATGTCTATGGTAACTAGTAGCCTGCATTAAAAACCTCAAAATCACCAGGTAGTCCTCCAAACGTTACCATATCTGATTTATAGAAAGCTCCTTTGTGAATTCCACGTGTAGTAATGCCGGCCGCAGGTAAACAAACTACTGTAGATCCGGTAACCTAGCAGATCACTCCGCCACTGCGTAGCTTACAACCAGGAAGCTGATGCTGCTCAAATATAAGTTATTTTAAATGCAAAATGGTTATATTAAAACTATTATTCAGTCGACACAGACATTTATATCGGTAGTCTGGTGTTATAAGTGATTTGCCTCAGGTGCTCTGTATTTGGGTCAGACTGTTTTTAATGCAGGCTACTAGTTACCATAGACACGAGCTAGCCTAGCATCACTAAACTCTTCAAATATAAGGACTGCATGAATTAAAAATATATATATAAAAATCTCTAGAACTCAACAACACTCTGGATAACTAGGAAATGAGGCCCTATGTCAAAAATCCTGAAATATCCCTTTAATTGCTCTCACAAACATTCCCCCAATCAACTTCCTGGTTTTCTCTGTCATGGCACCAACATCAACTTCCTGCCACATTCTACAGGGTTTGCGATTGACATAAATAGCTCCATACTAAGGCTAAATGTGTGTTTGATTCTAACCAATTACTGGTCTTTTCTATGTGTTCTGATTTCTGATTGGCTCCCTCTTCAGGACTGGTGCCTGATTGAGAGAAAATGAATCGATTGATCATACAGCTCCATACATGAAGCAGCATAATGTAGCTTCTGATAAGGTCATTGCACTATCTCGTCTTTTCACCGCTCTCCCAACTATACTCAACTTTCTTCTTTTTTTTCTTTTCTTGGAGTGTCCATTAAAGCCTCCATCACTTTCACTTTTTGGGTGACGTGAATGTTTCCTCTCCTCTTCGACGTCTTCGTTTTCCTCCAGGTCCCGACTGCTTTGTGCGACTGTCTTCTCCTCCTTTTGTCCCGTTGATCTTAATAATTACAGGCCCTGGTCGGCGAGCGCTGAAGCCCATTTAACATCCCCAACCAAGACGTCCCGCGCCCCCCACCACCACCCCCCTTCCACCATTATGGGCTTGGCATTTGGTCTTTGTGCCCGTACTCTTAAATTACATGCTGCCAATCCCGGTGGGCACGGGGCGAGGAGATGTCGGAGTTTGGCCACCCCCCGTCCGCCAGCACCCACTGCACGTCAGATGCACCGTGCCCTCTTTATCAAGCGAGATAACTTATGGGGAGCAAAGCAGATGAAACCCATTCACGTCACGCTGATTGTCAGAATAAGCTTGCATTCCTTTGAGAAGTGATTGACCGCTTGAAAAGGGTACAAATTAGAGGCCCTGTAATGTCTTTTCTCTCGCGCGGTCGCTGGGGTTTATTTGCGGCAGATTCACCCAGGCCCAAAATTAAGTGAACTCAGGCAGGGATGAATGGGGGAGCTCTGATTGAATAATTGATTTCCTTTGTGTGGGCCGTGTTTAAGAGGGATAACTAGACATCCTTTGCAGTGTAATGATTGTAATTATGCCGATGACTGGTCATGTCAAATATGACACGGGGAAGCACTGTTATTAACCTTTATTCTCCACCATAGAACAAAAAAAAAATCCTTGTGTCTCTATGGTTTCACCTCATGGTTGTCTGAGGTTGTCAGGGTTGAATGTGTAGATGAACTCTCCTAAACTCCCCATCGGAAGTAGATGTGTAACTGAGTAGCTGGGGAAGTTGCTTAATACTTTGTGGAACCCCCTTTTGCCGCAATAACAGCAGCAAGTATTTTGGGGTATGACTCTACAAGATTGGCACATCTAGAGACTGACATTTTAGCCCATTCCTCTTTACAAAACAACTCAAGCTCTGTCAAATTAGAAGGAGAGCGTTTGTGAACAGCAGTTTTCAGGTCTTTCCACAGATTTTCAATAGGATTTAGGTCAGGACTTTGACTGGGCCATTCTAACACATTAATATGTTTGTTTTTAAACCATTCCATTGTAGATTTAGCTTTGTGTTTAGGGTCATTGTCCTGCTGGAAGGTGAATCTCCGCCCCAGCCTCAATTCTCTTGCTGACTCCAGCAGGTTTTCCTCCAAAATGTCTCTGTATTTGGCTCTATCCATCTTCCCAACTAATTCCCAACAATTAAGATAATTATGACGTACAACAGACATTATCCATCTAAATAAATCATATTTTCAAAAGCATTAAAACCTGTCATATGCACTTTAAGCCCATAGCGTCTCTCAAAACACAGTAATTATCCAAAATGAGGCGCTTACCTATTTGCTTTGTGGGGGAGGGGACAGCGTATCTTCACTATTAATGTCAATCAGGAGGAGAATCACAGCAAATGTCTTGCAGTTTATGTAAGAAAATCTCGACTACTGTTTGTCAGGTCATTTTTATGTTTATGCCCCTCAGCCTAGCAGCGAAGATACACAACACAGTGTAGCGAAACAGTGAGCTTCTGTGTAGAGTGAATAATTGAACAAGTACAAGTCCACCTCAGACCTGCAGACACTTTATGATCCTCTGCTCACACGGCCCGGAGTCAAATGAAACTCATTTAGATGTAAAATCACACAGACTTCTCCTAATTTAGAGACAGTGGACCGGCTCTACAGAGGGACCTTAAATCATTGCTACCTTTTATGGTTTTACAGTGAATATCTTAAGATCCAGAATGAGCCAATGTTACACCAAGTGGATACGCATCAGGCGATGTTCTGGGGGTCTGTGCTAGTTGTCCGTCACTTTAGATTTTCATGCTTATTCAATATACCGTCAGATTTGAAGTAATAGCATCATCCAGCTTCACTCTAGCTTGTTCTCTCTGTGTGTAGGTGGGTTATGTCAGGACACTCCTGTTTCCACCATCAAACTACAGTAACAAAAGACAAAAACATCCACGTACACTGGTACTAGTGCAAGGTCATGCTAGATTCACAGCGTTTGGACAGCTTTGTGTTGCTGGGAAACACTGCAAGGACGAAATATCAAGCATGGGTCCCGCCTTAACCTAGTGTATTTTGTCCAGTACAGCTTTACCCAAATGTAAAATGTAAAAGGTTACAGCTTACAGGCCAGCGTAATGCCTCATCTGCCCTACCAAATCACTTCAGTATTTTCTCACCAACAAAGTATAAGATAGTGATCAAGGTGTGTTTGAAGTTATTGCCAAAATACCCGTGTAAAAGCATCACGCCCTAATCTTGCACTGACCACTGCGATATGCAAGATCTTTTGGCTACAGTCACAGCACCGTTTGTGTTCCGTAATGACCTGTAATTCCTCATCAATGGCTCCGCGGCGTGGGCTGCTGCAGACAGGAGCGGTGGCAGGCTGCCATCTTGAACAGGTGCGGATCATGTCGGGCGTATGCTGTCCGTAGACCCCAATTACATCCTTTTTGTCCATTTAAACCAGGGCACTTTGCTGGCTTCCGGGGTGGGCCTGTCACAACAGCAAATTTCAAAGTGTTGATATATCCGCTGCTGAAAATAACCTGTAAAATCTGTTATTATTGAAGATCAGCTAATGCCACTGACTCGACGACCCTCAACCCTAAATGTTAATGCGTGCACAATATGTAACGCAAACCCTATGTTAAAATTGATGAGATATTTCTCCGAGATCATTCAGCTCATGCCACTCAACCTTCGCCGCGCTGGTCAAATGACTCCGCGCTACACAACAGAGCGCAGCCACCTTCCTCTCTCTGATCTCCGCCTGTGAGGAGTCAACTCTTTCATATCAATGGCCTTGTCATCTGGCAACATGGCGTCTCCCCCTTTGAAGGTACAGTAGCATTGTCGCAGCCGCTCAGATGTGCAACGCGCCGCTTTTATCATCCTGTTTCGGGCCCGAGTGCGGTGGGAGATGAAGATTTCTTTTTAACTCGGACCCACCAAAGTAGGAAGGAAGACGAGTGGCTGTCAGGTAGATGGGAGGTGTAGAACGCGGCTGGGTCAAGCTGAGGTGAGTCATGAGGCGGTTTACAAGGCTTAAAAAAAAGAGGAGGAGCAGATCACAGGCGGTAAAGGGCTATGTGCCAAACAGGACTTCAGGAGACTTTGTGAAAACATGCATGAGCTGAGTTGTTCATACTGGCCCTATTATGTTAGTGACTATTCTTTTAATAATCCACTATTAAAGCAGTACTAAGTAACTTGTGCCCCTAGAGGCCATAAGCGCCACTGCGGGTGTCGTAGCATGTTGCGTTTCTTTACTTATTAATTGCCCATGAGAGTAAATACTACACGGACAGAAAAGACAAAGGGAGAGAGGGATATTGTTCATCCAATTACACAATGGAACTATTTTTTTTCACTCAAACTTGGCTGTAAATACTGTTTAAGTGGCGCTTGCCCGCAGTTAGCTTTGCCCGTTAGCCTGTTAGCTTCTTCTTCGTGATTCTATTAGTGTGTATTGGTGACTACGACCCGGTGGCAGCGAAGTTGAAATAGTGTTTTTTCCGACCAGAGACACCAGGGGGAGATGAAAGACCTCCCACTCATCCCATTAACACTTGTATTACCCCCAGAGGGACTACGAAAAGGATTTATTAAGGTAAACAAGTTACTTAGTACTGCTTTAAGCGCCTTTGAGATTTTGCATACATTTCAAACAAGATAAAGTACCCTAGTTTTCATAAATATCACAAAAGTAGGCTTTTTATTTGGACCATTTTGATTCATTTAATGTGCTGTTTTGTGATCAAACCTGTGTTAGAGCAGAATAATGGACACAATTGATTATTTAAGTAACCAACCCAGAATTAATCTGATGAGTCACTGGGTAGTAATGAGTTACATTAACTTAATAAAACTACCACTGTAACTTTTTCAGCAAATTGTCCATGAAAATAGTTTGATACAAGTTTAATCAAAGTTGTGGTTGCAATTAGCAATATACAAAAATGTAAACTTTTGATAATCAAATGTTTCCGGTAAAAAGCATGTGAATCTTGCATGATATTAATATGTATCTGAATCTTAAAATTAACCTGTTACTTACCGTCCCCAATGATCAGGGGACTAGGGTTAGGGTTAGGTAACCCTAATCAGGGTTATGACAGGGTTGGGAACGGCAAATGTGATGTAAGTTGTGTTTCACTCACACGTATTTTTAGAAACTAGAAGGTATTGGCTTTCAAATGAGGTATCACACTGGCATATAGGCTGTAAGCTCTCCAGTCAATACGCTTTGAGATTTGGATATAAGTAATTGCTAACCCTAACCCTAAGGTGGCAGGTAACAGTGATCTCAAACCAGTAGCTCTCCTGCCCTTTTTCCAAGTCGCTTGCCAGAGAGGCTTTCTCCATACATAGTTTAGGTTTTATACTTTTGGTCTGAACACCTTGAACACGATATGCAAACATTTAGTTGAATGTAGTAAGAGATAAAGAGGAAACTCAAGAAAATTAAAGAATAATCAAGTAAATCCAGCTAAGACACAGTTACACAAGTATTCGAAGCATGCTGTGCATAGCTCTCTGACACCTTTGTTTCATAAACGCAGCTCATGGGGTAAAACAGCTTGGAGTCCCCTGGCCTATAAGGTGCCTAAGACATGGCTACTTACTTACATTCAAAACCCAGAGGTCAGCCATAAAGTGCCATAAGAAATACAGGCACAGCAATTATTTGAACTCATCCTGGGCTCGATTTGCATAATTGTCCTTTAAACACACACTTTAGAAGATACTATATCAAATGCCATGCGTATTTGCACCTAATTTGCCAAGTAGTTGACCTGTGAGCTCGGAATGACATCTTCTGCGGTGAAGTAATGAGTGGACGATTAGCGGTGAATATATACGACGATTACACTGAAGGGTTAATGTGAGGTTAACCAGGATCAAAAGTGAAACGCTTCGCACCACGATATCTATTATTTATTTACAGATATAGGGATAGCACAAATAGAGGCTTCTAAAAGACACCACAGACAACATTTTAAAAGAATTCCCAAACATCAAGGATAATAAATACAGAGTCTACTAAATTGAGACAGCTTGACATTTAAACCTCTTAAACCCCCACCTGAACCAAGCACATTTTCTCCAGTTTGTCTTCACCCAAATGTAAAAGCTTCACGACAGGAGCTTACAGTCTATGGTCCAGTGCCTAATTTGAAAGACCTACAAACTGATATAAATTGATCTTTTTCCTCACGTTGTTGCTATATCTACGCGTTTTTGCCACTTTTTCCATCGCTTTATTATGTAAGGGATAATGCATAGAACGCCGGTCATTATCGGGAGAATAAGTACCGACAGGGCGAACTGGACCCGACGCGCAGCGGTCTTGTTTCGCCCTGAAGGTACTTATTTTCCCGATAATGACCGGCGTTCTATACATTATCCCGCTTATTATACGGCTATTTGCCAACTGTACACACACAAATAAACTTCATACACTTTTATGAAGGCAGATAGGTTTATATAATGATTTGAATCTCTGGGTAAGTTGAAAGTTGGACTCCTGTTAACTTCACGAGCGATTCCCCCAACTTCTCTTGCAGGGACAGGGACAGAGATAGTGTCCGCTACTACTACTTGCGGAGTGATATGAAAGACCTGACACGCACGAACTCCGTTGCCATTGGCAGCGGTCATTATTTTTTTCAGAGGTCCTCTATCAGAAAATAATATCCGGTAGAACGTTGGACAATCACATTCAAGTCAATGGAGCGTTCTACTTGCATTGTAAAGGGCCGTATAATAAGGTAGTGGTAGTGGAGGTAGTTCATTACAGCTAGTATCTTCACACAGACATGATTAACTACAAAACTTGAAAACAATGAAACAATGAAATGTAGTGAAACACTTATCTAAAGCAAAAATCCCTATTGTCATTTTTTTCCCCCATCACTTTTTATCATGTTTTTGACGCTGCTTTGTCACTTTAAAAAAAAAATTGTTGCGTTTTCATCCTCGTTACTATCTCATTTTTGACGCCTTGTTGAAGAAGCTTTTAGATTTGGGTAATCACAAAGTGGAGAAAATGTGCTCGGTTCAGGCGGGGGTTAAGAGATTAAAATTGCATGATATGGATCACGTCACATCTGTAGACATGCTTTCTCTTTGTGCTATAAGTTAGAAACAAGTTGAGCACAATTTGCATACGTATGAAGAGGAAACTACATCAAGCTTGACAGTGTCCAGGGTGTAGTCTGCATAAGTCCACTTTCTTAAAGCTCTGGGATAAAGCTTAGAATACGTCTGGCTTAAAGCAGAACTAAGTAACTTTTTTACTTTGATAAATCCTTTTCGTGGTCCCTCTGAGTGTAATACAAGTGTTAATGGGATGATGATTGGGGGGGTCTTTCATCTCCCCCTGGTGTCTCTGGACAGAAAACCACACATGCAACTTTCCCTGCCTCCGACCCGGCAGCCCCAATACACACTAATGGATAACATCTCTAATCTATTAACTAACTCTATTAATGAGTAAAACAAGCTACAGTGGCGTTTGTGGCCTCTAGGGGAAAAAAGTAGCTCTCCTTTAAGCGTACAGTCGGGTTTCGTTAAAGTACTGCCACTAAATAATATTTGCCGCCATTCGAGCATCTTTGTTTAAATGTACAAGTCTGCTTTCCAACAGCCAAAGGGGCATAACCGAACAGATCAGCATTCACCCAAAGGAAGCCATGGTTTTGATCTTTGCCCTGAATTATCAAGCAGCTGTAAACTACAAGTCCCATCCCGCAGCAGGGGCACCACTCCTCCATTAGCCTTGGCGCGGTGCCGGCCCAAACACTGGCGAGGGGGGGGGGGGGGGGGGGGCCCGGCTGGGACTGGCCCCTCTGTCACTCACTGCGTCAAATGTCACGAAGCCAGTGGCCCCGCATCAATCCACAGACCTAAGCACCTCTCAGCAGATGGGCGGCCCAGCAGGACAGTGGGAGCGGGGTGCATGGCCTGAGCCGCTGCCCCACACAGAGTGCACTAAGTGGGGTTAGTCCTGCAGGGGAGCACCAAACCAGCTCCGGACCTCCTGCGGATAAACCTCTGGATCAAGTCCTAATGCCGTCCGTGATTAATGAGGAGCAAATGTAAGTAAGTACGGGTCTGGGCTTTGTAACGACAACATTCCCCTTTGGGTCTCTGTTGTTGGTTAAATGTAATGGAGCCTTGGTGAAAATAAAGAAAATTGATCACGATGTTGGTGGCAGGCTGGATGTTTACGGTACACACTAACGACTTGCTCAGACATAACACGAACTGATGCTGTTTAACCAGTCACCTGCCGTCCAACACACAGAACTGACATGTTTTCAGAAACTACACGGTCTTAGCTTTCAAATGAGGTATTTCACTGGCCGTAAAACAGGCTGTAAACGAAAGCGCGACGAAAAAGCGACGCAACAAATGAGAAAAGATGAATAAATAATAAAAACATGAAAAACCGAGGAAATGATGCAACGAAACCGTGACAAAAGGCATCAAAAACGTGACAAAAAAAGCAACGAAAAACAAGGAAAAAAGGAGGGGGAAAAAACAAAATAGGGAGAGAAAAGCAATGAAAGCAAATAAGTGACTGAAATATGCCACAAAAACAAAAAAATTAAGAAAAAAACCCACAAAAACAAAAACAAAAGACTAAAAAAAAGCTGACAAAACCGTCCAAAACTCGACAAAAAACAACAAAAAAATGACAAAAAACATTGAAAATGCAACAAAAAAATTACCAAAAAAATATTACAAAAAAACAAAAAAGATGACAACAAATGACAAAAGGACGCTGAAAACACACACAAAAAGCATAAAAAATGCGGCATAAACAAAGAAGTTGAGATCAGTTTTGTCGGTCTTAGCTTTCAAATGAATATTGCTGCTTCAATGCTTCATGTGGACATTTGTTTTTCTGTTTCACTGTTTGACGTCTGTGTTATCGCTACAGTGTTCCTGTATTTCAAATCAGCAATATTTGTGAAGCCTTGTGAGGCGACTGCTGTTGTGATATTGGGCTCAGTTTGATTTGATGAGGAAATGCAAACAATCCAAGCATTTTTGTACCTTTTAACCTCTTAACCCCCATCTGAACAAGCACATTTTCTCCAGTCAGGCTTTACCCAAATCTAAAAGCTTCTCGACTGGGAAGCTCATATGGTGGAAAAGGCGTGTGACCCTAATCATGTGATGTCGTTCCTACAGCATGAAGTACAATGAGCCATATCTTCTGCTCCTCACATCCTCAGTAAACCTGCCAATCAAACTTATTGCTGCTCTTTACAGACACGTTTTCAATTTTCTAAACTTTCCAGAGTTTCCAAATTATTTCTTCAGAGGTTTTAAAACTGGATACAGAGTAGGACAGGTCACATACAGTATACTGCGAATTTAAGCAGATCAATGATTTTCTCACCCGAGAGTCCAGCGGATTGCAGTGTGGCTCCTGTATTTGTCATGTGGCCACACTCCCAAAGAGAAGAAGAAAAAAAAACAAGCCATTGTCTTTTTGTCATTACATTCACTTCCATGTGAGTTTAAAATACATTGGTCCTTGTTGTGAATCTAGTTATTAGCAGTAAACAAAAACCTTGTACAACTGATTTGCATATTCTAATTAGTTGATCAAACAATTTAAACATCATCCGCCTTTGTCAGCTATTACTATTTTCAATCATAACTGCATTTATCAGTAGATTCTCTGAGAGAGGAAAGACATTAGCATTAGCTTTGAGAATTGCAAAGATCTACACTGTGTGAGGGATAGGGACTTGTGGGCTTCCCTGAATTGGCATAATAATGATATTCATAAAAAGCCCACCTACTGGGGCCCGGACAGCAAAAAAAAACGAGTTCCTTAGCAACAGCATACATGCTCTTACAAGTTTCATCTTGGGAAATTTGCCCCGGATTGGGATGGCAAACAAGAAAAGACCTTTAACTAGGCCAGGATATAAGACAATGGCACAAATCCCTCCTTCTATTGTTACATGTAGGTCAACAAAGAGGCATTCATTCATTCTGCCAGTATGTTTATCCAATTAAAAGTCCATATATCAAGCAAAACTAGCTTTTTGTTTTTTTTCCTATTATGTAAATACTCGGCACACATTTGCTAATTAAAGACACTATTACATTTTCAAGTGAGGACCTTATCTATTTAAACTTCATGTTTAGGTATAGGAAAAGCAGAGCAGAAACATCTACGACGAGCTGCTGATGTCCCACTACACTATACTGACAAAGTTGTGAGTCAGGTCTGAGGAGAGGCAAATTTTGAAGTATTCTTAATTGCATTTTATTCTATTTACATGGTGAAACAATAATGCAGAGTGGCTTTAAGTAGTGCATTGGTTTATGCACTAACTCCAGCGCCACTATAGAAAAACATTTAACATGGTGAACTATAAAGAGTTATTCAGCGTGTTCTAATGCAGTGGTTCCAAACCTTTTTTGTCTTGCCTTCATTGGTACTCTGTGTAGCCCCAGCTCAAGGGTGTTGCAGATTATTTAGAAGGGATCAATTACAATTACACAAATGAAATATTATACTGCAAAGTGTTATAACATTTAATTTCAAAATAATGATTCAATACTAGGCAGTTTCATCTTCTTCTTTTTAAATCTGAGATCATTCCAAGTTCCCCCTGATTATTCCTCGAGTACCCCCAGGGGTCCACGTACCCTTGGTTGGGAAACGCAGTTCTCATGCATTAGTTGAAATACTTTCACGTTGTTTCTTCACCTCATATAACTTGCAATTCTGACTATATGGTTAGCAGGTAAAAGTTATTATTCAGCTAAGATTTGTGATTATTCAAAAGGCTGATCTTTTACAAACAAAAAGCGTTTTATTCTCTTGAGGAGATGGGCTGAATAAGGATCACTCAAACATGCATCGAAACATATTTTTCATAAGGGATCAATATTATATCATTCAAAGCTCAAGCACAATTCTGCCACTTTAAATTAGCAGCCAATTAATATTTACTAGGAATTTGCAGCAAGTGAACACATTACAGTGCTCTCTCTGGACAATTAGCCTGAATGTATTTCTGTTAGAAGAACCACACATTTGTTTAAGAAGACTGTGCAGTGCTGTGAGTTCTTTTGAGATTGTAACACTGGTAAAACTATTTCCACTGGTACAGTATGTGTGAAAAGAAAGGCAGCACTGCCCTCTAGTGGCTGCCTTAAGTTAGTAGTTTTGTGCCTCGTTAGGATCTTAAACTCTTATCACACTAGTGCACTATCAACAAACAAGAATAAACAGTTATGTGGGACATTGTATGAGTTCTTGGTATACGCTATAACATGCCTAATACAATGTTATAATATGTCATTCTATGAGTTCGTTACTGTTTTACAAAACATGTGAAACAGAGGGGAAATTCCTGATGAGGATTGATGATCAAATTCAGTGTTTCTTTATACCCAATCAAGTGGAATACTGGTGTGTAAGAGAAAGTAGTGTTACTCAGATACATTTCTGAAACAGTAATATGTAATACAAACATATTACATTTTTAAAGCTGTAACTACTAATATAGAATATATTACAATTTTAAGGTAACTTGCCCAACACTGAACCTAGGTATTGCAAGTATAAAGTATTCAAATAAGTCATTTATGTGAAGTTCCTATAGTTGCACAGGACCCCACTCTTTGGCCTGAGTGTACCGGTGTCTTTGACATCAAAACTCTGTCCTGGGACACGGGTGAAGTCAAACCATTGGATGATCTTAGCTATCACCACTTTTGCCTCCATCTGTCAACCATACACCCACAGCATGTTTACAATTTGTTTATCTATATTGTACTTCACTTTTTCAGGTCATCAGCTTTTTCTTACGTGGGCAAATTTACGTCCGAGAAACGATTGTCCAAAAAAAAAAGTGTAAACATTGATAGATTTTTGCACTTACTATAAGAACAATCACTCACTTGGGAGCATCAGGGTGAAATCTCTCCGGGTCAAACTTCTGAGGATCCTTGAAGAATTTTTCCATTCGTCCAGTGACATAGGTGCTAAACTAAAATAAGTAAACAATGGTTAAATGTGGGGGAAAAACTTCAGAATACTATAGAGACAAAAGTCTGCTTGACATGAATGAGTAAATGAGGCCATAGTTTTGGCTTATGCAATGTTTATTTTTCCTTGATATCATCAGCTCTGGTGAAAAAGAAAAAAGTAAAAACAATTTTTCACCATGACAGTGACTCCTCCTGGTATGTGGATGCCGCCAATCACCATGTCCTCCGGCAGTTCGCGGGACGTCCCAGTAATTGTTGGGTACATCCTGAGTGTCTCTTTCAGCACCTACAGTGAAAAAAAATGGGATTCATGTTCTCGTAAGATATCACAGGAAATGGTTTCAACTGCAAAGCAGGAATGTAGCGGCAAGAACGTAAAAAAATATTACAAACAAACAGAAACAATGTTCAGGATCAAACTGTCTCCCCTGAACAATTTAGCAGCTTTGCTTTGAACAGTTTTGTTTTTCCACTGAACATCCAATGTAGGTTCCACTCTTGCACCCTCTACAGGCATTTTTTAAACCTTTTTGGCGTCACTTTTACATAGTATTTCTGTCACCTTTTTGTTGGTTTCTTGTTGATTTTTTCGTCGCTTTTTCATCACTCTTCAGTCGTGTTTTTGTCGCTTTTGTGTTGTGTTATTGTTGCTTTTCCGGCACATTTTTGTTGCTCTTTTGCTGCGTTTTTGTTACATTTTGGAAGTGTTTTTGTTGTGTTCTCGTCTTTTTTGTCATCTTTTTCGTTGGTTTTTCCACTGCTTTTGTATCGTGTCTTCGCCTCATTTTTGTTGCTTTTCCATCATTCTTTAGTTGTGTGTTTTTTCGTCGCTTTTTTATTATGCTTTTGTTGTTTTTCCGGCACGTTTTTGTCGCTCTTTTGCCAGGGCAAGGTGTGGCCAATAGATGAAGAAAATAATCTACTTAGATTATCACTTCAGGGGTTTTCCAGACACAGTATTCTATACTACAAGAAATGCAAAGACAAAGTTGTTCAAAGTAATTTAGGGCGTTTGAATAATTTTACAGCAAATGCAACGAACTGTAACTTTCTCAAACCACTCAATACAACAAAGGCACCGCAAGCTATTCATAAGTTTATATGTTTATAAGTTATTTATTCATGTGTTTTAGCTGTTTCCAAACGGTAATTTAATTGTTGACAGTTATAACATGTCATTACTGGTGTGTAATAAAACGTGCTCCATTCCCTGTACCTGTGTGAGATACGTCAGGTTTCCCAGGTCGTCGTAGGTGATTTCTCTCTTCATTCCTAAGACGTCGTCGATCTCCTTCTTCAGTCTGGGAGAGAGCAGAGTAAGAATTTACGAAGCATTAGAAAATGTTGAAAAGGCAACTCGGATGATGTCTGCGTGCTCTCTGCTGTCCATGAGTTTTCCATCGAAGCACAAGTTTTCATTAAAAAAAATAATGTTTCCAATTCTCTGCAAACCAGTACAGATGACTGCTTTTGAAACCTTCTGCTATTACTCTGCATGACCAGTATGATAAAACAAACTTAAATATGTTTTAAACTACATGTGAAGCTAAACTACGCTGCCGGGTAACTTAAACACATATTCATAGACAGAAGAAGGTCCTCATTATGTTTGCACTATTGTTACTTAAAGGTGCATTATGCAACTTTTTATGTGAATACACACAAACATCAACTTTTTTTTTCCACATAAAAAGTTGCATAATGCACCTTTAATTATTTCTATTCTCAGGTCAATTATTGATTATTAAATGAGTTTACAATTATTTGAATAACAGATTAATCCATAGATGTCAGTGATTGTCTCAGCCCTAAATTAAATCTAAACTACAAGACATTCAAATATAATAAACAGGATATTTATTCTGAGTTCATCATTTAGTTTTCCTTATGCATCCTCACTTCTCCAGTATGTCCGGATGTCTGCCCAGCTCCATCAAGCAGAAGGCGAGCTGATTGGCTGTCGTCTCCTGACCTGTAACGACAGTCCATAACACAATGACCTCAACAAATGACCAACATCAGCCAAACGTGAGCGCAAAGCCAAAGGCCCTCACCTGCAATAAAGAAGGTCACGAAGTTGTCCAGCATGAACTCTTCGTCCTCTTTGGTCATACTTTCTTCTAGAATTGGGACGCATAGAAATAATGTTTACAATGCAAGGTGTGTGCATTTAAAATTAGAATAGCATATCCCTTATTAGCATATCCTTTGTATGATGTATGGATTTTAATGTTTTTCTCCAGTTTCCATCCATCCATCCATTTTCTTCCGCTTTATCTGAGGCCAGGTTACAGAGGCTGCAGTCTCAGCAAAGATGCCCAGACTTCCTGATCCACGCAGACCTCCTCCAGCTGTTCTTTGGGGGATCACCACCAGCGTGTCCTGGGGCCTTCCACGAGGCCTTCTCCCAATAGGACATGCCTGGAATACCTCCCGAGGGAAGCGACCAGGAGGCATATGGAACAGATGCCCGAGCCCCCTCAGCTGGCTCCGGGTAACTGAGCTCCTCACCCGATCTCGGAGGGTGCGCCCAGCCACTCTGCGAAGGAAACTCATTTCGGCCGCTTGTATTTGCGATCTTGTCCTTTCGGTCATTACCCAGATCTCATGACCATAGGTGAGGGTGGGAACGTAGATCGAGAGCTTTGCCCCATGACTCAGCTCCCTCTTCATCACAACAGTCCCTATCACTGCTGACGCCGCAGCAATCCGTCTATCAATCTCCCGCTCCATCTGTCCCTGAGTCGTGAACACAACCTTGAGATACTTGAACTCCTCCACTTGAGGCAAGGACTCCCCACCGACATGGAGAAGCCACCTTTTTCCAGTGGAGAACCATGGCCTGGTATTTGGAGGGGCTGGTCCTCATCCCGGCCTCTTCACACTCATTTGCAGCAGAGATGAAATCCTAAGGTTCCCAACCTGGACACCCTCTGGCCCCTGGCTGCGCCTAAAAATTCTGTCCATAAAGAAAATGAACAGAACCGGTGACAAAAGGCAGCCCTGGGGGAGACCAACACTGGCAAAAGGTCTGACTTACTGCCGGCAATACGAACCAAGTTCCTGCTGCGGTCATACAGGGAACGGACAGCCCTTAGCAGAGGGCCCTGGACCCCATACTCCCGGACCACTACGAGGGACACGGTCAAACGCTTTCTCCAGATCCACAAAGCACTTGTGGACTGGTTTGGCGAACTCCCACAAACCCTCGAGCACCCGATGGAGGGTGTTTTCTAATTCATTTATTAAAATTGGTCCACCATAAATTGCTGCCTTTTGTTTATTTTATGCCTTAATGAAAGTGTTTGTGTATGGGTTGTAATCTAAGTCCACCTTGTCCGGCCGACTTGATGATTTGCGTGAGAATATCTCGAGGGACCTCTTCTCCGTTTTGTATGGCCGTTTTCCTCTCGTTGATCCACTGAGCTCCAGTCCTACGCAGCAGACGACAGGCTTCCCTCACTTCATTGATGAACCGTCAGTTCTGAGGGAAGTACTGGACAAGTATACAATGTTTATCATGATGTGAGAGACACACTATAAAAATTAAATACACTGCTCTTGTTTTGTTAGTTAAAACCAAACAGTGTCTTTTATGCCAGGCAGTGAATAAATAAATTTGACATTAACCTGAAAGGATGCATCTCGGATGTAGTAGCACATTCCCTTTAGACACGTCTCAATGGCTTTGGGATAAGGTGAAGCGTATTTAAGCAGGTCCAAATCAATGCCAAATGCAACCTGTAGTTGTAAATCCAAGCATTTTTCTGACAAAATGTTTTAAAAAAATTCCACATAATAAAATTGAAGCCGCAGTTGAAACCATGTCAACACAGTCTCACGCAAAAGTGAGGTATTATCTAAAGCAAATTATTACCGTAGTTATAACATCCAGGGTGACGCTGTTGAACATGCGGAGCATACTGGCCACTGTGCTGCTCTCTGCCTCCTCTGAGAGTTTGTCCATCAGTTTCTCTCATTAAAGGTGCCCATCAGACTTCTCAGGTACCTGCGAGCGTTTTAAGTGTTTTTAATGATAAGTGACACCTTATTATTTTGGATAATAATCAGATAATGTTTTGCATGATATAAAAGCTGTGTTTACCTTGACTTGGGGTTGCCAGATCCTATGACTAAAACCAGTTTGCAACGAAATACTAAAATGCTAATCTTTATACTCATAACCCAAATCCCCGCACCTGACTAGCCTGGCTAACGCCAGACTGCTGTGTGCGCTCGAATCCTTTCGAACTTCACAACAGTCTGGGGACCATGGCCGACATTTTTCCATGGATTTGGGCACCAATCACAGAACGAGGAGGGACGGTATATACGGAAGCTTGTAGTTTGTTTAGGGATAAAAAAATAACAAAATATTTACGGATCCAACATGACAGCAGCAGACGCGATGCCATCTTTTGATCAAGCTTTAGAACGTGTTCTAAATAGTTTAGCTCAAAAGTTTACAGCAGGTCATGCGTCATCTGATACCATGATACGATTGGCTATGGCTACGTGCAGACGCATGAGAGACATTCGTAGCGCCCAATAAACGGCTATGGACAATCGTAAACCACACCTCTCCTACGAGAAAATGAATTGGTGGTCCCCAGACTAAATATCACTTGTGATTTTAGTCTGGCGTTAGCCAGGCTAGCACCTGACAACAATGAAGGGTGAATGAAGTATTAGTGCAGGCATTTCAAACTCAGCGGCTCAATTCTGTCCAAAAACTTGTACTTGTGCGCTCCCAGCTTAGAAAGTTTTCTACATAATAACTCACAGGCTGCTGAGCCGTCACCAAACCACTCCCCAAAAACCTTCACAAAACAACACGTTTCACTCAGAGACAAAAAATAAATAAATAAATTTCAAAAAGGGGAGAATGGTTTTCTTCATGTAAACATATAAAAAGCATGTATGTCCTTAAGAAACGGCAAATGACTCAAACTAAACCATGAAAAAAAAGAAACTGTTCAGCTAGTGGTACTGAGGGTCAATTTGAGACTAATTCTAATGATTCTTTTAATCGGTTGATGGTATTTGCACAATATATTGTTTGAAAGTGAATTAACTTTCAATTAAATGTGCTTACAAAAGGTTAACATGTTAAATGATAAACATAAAGAATTGCTATATGTATCCACGTTGAAGAGAAATGGCAAAATAAACAGCATTCAACGCCCGGGAACCCATGAAAAGAACCCACAGATTATTTAGAGCCACGTGCTCTACCCACCACACGTGCTCTACCCACCACACTATCCTGTCATATGAAATGATTTGGTCCTAAACTTATATTTGGAACTAGTAAGATAAGTACAAAATATTTATATAGCCTCTATGTTGCAGAGGCAACATATAAATATTATGTACTAATGTTAATCTTTATAATTAAATTGCATTAATGTATATATTTAATGTAATTATGGATCGTCTAGATAGAATTAAATGCTAATTCGAAAATAAAGACATTCTGAAAGTGATCTGCCTCTTGTGATCTTTTAGTGAGGTCTTGTCCTTGTATTTACTGATTGGCTGTAGGCCTATTGGTTAAAATAAATCCCATCATCATACACTCTGGACTGCGTATCAAGCGCCGTTTATTTTATTGAATGACGCGTAAATAAGTGATGAAATAAAAGACAGGAAGGCACTGAGACGACTGAGACGCGCATAATAACGACAGAGCTCACACAGGCGTACCTTTGCCGTGGCGGTCCAGGGATGTGATCATATTTGAGGTGCAAGTGTTTGATATAAATGCAATAACCGAGAAAGGCTACAAAACATAAACACAGGGCAAGGAGGAGCACCTGTGGGAGCCAGCTGACAGAGCGCTGAAGACTGTCATGGTGAAAGTGTCACTAACGCACTGTGGACTGTGCTGGAGCCTAAACTTACAATCGAGGCTTCCGTGTTCCTTGCGCAACACTGGGTTCAGCTCAGTCCAAACTGGAACCTGCATACGGCTTTAGGTTTATTCGCAGGGCTGGTCCAACCCCTCACACCTACTGTATGTTTGCAAAAGAAAGTAGGCACAAGGGCAATTTCTGTGTTTATTATTTAAGACTAACTCACATGCCATTAGGATATAGGCGTTTATTTATGTACTGTTTATTATGTATATATATAAAACAAACATTATAATATTTTATCTTCTGCTCATAACATTACCCCGCCAGAAAAGGCTCACCCCTGCTCATTTTAACAAGATAAGAACATCTTCATACTCTCTGACCACAGTTAGTATGATATACAATCAAACAGTTTGCTGCCTGTTTTCAACCAGGGTGGAATGAAGTTGACATCTGCTAAAAATAATAATAAATATTTTTTTTTAAATCCCCTGGCCATTTAAACAGAGAAAGACCTACACTCTTCATAGGGGATGCATTTTTCAGCAGGCCTCATTTGACACTCTCCTGGCTGAAGATGGACAGTACGGTTCTCTCATTTATGTGATGTTCCTATGCCTGATGGTGCATGGGACTCCGCTCATGGGTCTGAGTGTCCCAGTGTCCCTAATATTAAAACTCTGTCCCGGGACAAGAGTGAAGTCAAATCGTTGTATCAGCTTGGCCATCACCACCTTAGCCTCCATCTGTCAACAATCAGAAACACAGACATTTATAATTAGTGTATAATGTAAATGTATAATGATATTACTGTATATAGGTCTTGGGGGACTTCATACCTGAGCAAAGTTGATTCCGAGACACGAGCGTGGACCAAGAGCAAAGGGGTAGTAGCAGTAGTAAGGCCTGGACAATGTCAAAAACAAACACGTATGATAAAGCCTGTAACTTTAAAAGGCCAAAGACACTTATTGATGTAAACCATTATAAGTTTACTAATATTACACATGTTGACCATTTAAATGAGCCTGGTTTACAGTAACCAATGATGTGCTGAGTCAGAGCTGAGGAAGCCCCTTATGAGAGTGAACTGTAGGTACATGTTGTGTACAAAGCATTACATACTTAGGAGCATCCGGGTGAAATCTGTCTGGGTCAAACTTAAGAGGATCCTTAAAGAATTTCTCCATTCGACCCGCGGAATAGCTGCTCAACTGCAGTAAGACAAACAAATATTATTCACAATCAGCAATAAATATTTCAAATATAATTTGTCTGCTTTAACAAATGAAATGAAACTTTTTCCAAAGTTTTTCCTTGATGTCATTCTGGTGGCTACATAAATAGACCATTAACCTTAAGTAGAAAGGTAATTAGGTTATGTTGAATAACTTTGGATAAAAAAGCCTTTATATTTACATGAATAGGAATTATTAGTACATTGTAGAAAAAGGTTAAATCATTGACTGGACTGGGTTTGGTAAAGTTGAGGACATTTTGCTTCTAGTCAGAAGCTTCTTTGTAGCTCTTCAGGTCATAAAAGACACTATTACCCAAACTGGAAGGGACTAAAAAGACCCAGGAGGAGGGAACCAGACTGACAAAAATTCCTATTCAAGTTGTATCATTCAACTTCAACCTTTTTCTATGATGGATACTCCCTGGATGAATGAGAGCCTTCACAAACATTATTAGTACATCATTTTCTCACAAAGCAGGTGACTCCTCCAGGTATGTGGATGCCGTCAATCACCATGTCATCCGGCAAATCACGGGACGTCCCAGGAGCAGTTGGGTATATCCTGAGTGTCTCTTTCAGCACCTATAAGCGAGATATATCAGTAAAGAGGTGAAGTTGAGCATGGAATAAGAAATAATTCTATTGGCTGGTTGTTTTAGTAACAAAAGGACCAAAAATGTGATTATTTTAAAAGAGTGCATGAGGGTTCATGGCCATAAACGAAAAAGCGAGCTGCAAGTAATGGCCAATTTGGAAGATTTTTTTTACAACGGATGAACAGAATCCATTCAGGCCGGGCTAGAACGGGAAACCTTCTGATCTCCAGACCAATGCAAATCTCTGTACCTGTGAGAGATACGTCAGGTTTCCCAGGTCATCGTAGCTGATTTCTCTATTCATCCCTATGACATCATCCACCTCTTTCTTCACTCTGGAAAGTTACAGTGGAACAAGTCAGGACAAAATCAACCCACACACCAGACACAGGAAATATACATACTAGAGCATACAGAATAGTAATATGGTATACCTATATATTGAGCATTTTTTTATAGCAAGTGGCAAGTTGAGGAATTGAAAATAATATTGATGATATTGAGTTATTTCACCATTTTTTGTTTCTTACATAATCCCATGTGCTCATTCACAGTTTAATCCCTTTAATAATAATCATACAATGTAAACAGTGTTGAAAATAAATATTCCCAAACTTTTGACTGGCCCTGTACAATCTTGTCCAAAAAACTGCAGTGGGAAGTAGGGCTGTCACAATAAATACAATATCGACTTATCGTTCAATAAAAAAACAGATAAACAATACATTTTTCGGCTCGATATTTATCGTCTGTACATTTATTAGCATTTCCCTCCATTTTTTCTTTGTGAAACTTTGATGTTTAACTGATGCAAATTGAGTTTCATAATATTTCATGTTTATTGCCGCTTGTGTGGCATTTTAGGATATTATGACGCACTTTTAGAACAAAGGTTTACTGTCATCCTTATGCCTGACAGTTGACAGTATCTAGTATCGTTAGAGTCAATAATATCGTTTATCGCGATACTTTCCTGCCTCAATATATCGAACTTCAAATTTGTTATCGTGACAGCCCTAGTGGGAACTAGATGTTTACATAAACTATATACACAGTAAAAGATACATTTGCATTTTTTTACTCACTGTCTGACATGAAACCAGAACTTTTACTTTTTTCTATTTGGTAAACGTCAGAGGAATGAGAGAGAGTTTTCTACACAGTTTTATATTACTTTTTACAAAGCAAAAAGTTCACATACGCTTCATTAATATTTGGTAGCATCGTGTTAAACTCTATAACTTGGGTCAAACATTTTGGATATCCTTCCACAAGCTTCTCACAATAGTTGGCAGGATTATGGTCCATTCCTCCATACAGAACTGTGTAACTGAGCCACATGCCTTTTCAGCTCTGCCCATACATTTTCAACTGGATAGAGATCAGGACTTTGTGATGACCACTTAAAAACATTGACTTTGTTATCCTTAAGCCACCGGTATTGGCAGTATGCTTTGGGTCATTGTCCATTTGGAAGACCCATCTGTGCCCAAGTTTAACTTCCTGGCTGATGTCTTGAAATGTTGCTCCAATATTTCCACATTGTGTTCTTTCTTCATGATGTCTATTTTGTGAAGGGCACGAGTCCCTCCTGCAGCAAAACAACCCCACACCATGATGCTGCCACCCCTGTATTTCACAGTTGGGATGGTTTTCTCAGGCTTGCAAGATCCCCCCTTTTTCCTCCGTGACGATGGTCATTATGGCCAAACAATTCAATTTTAGTTGTTGTCAGACCATAGCTGGCTAACGCCAGACTAAAATCACAAGTGATATTTAGTCTGGGGACCACCAATTCATTTTCTCGTAGGAGAGGTGTGGTTTACGATTGTCCATAGCCGTTTACTGGGCGCTACGAATGTCTATCATATGCGTCTGCACGTAACTATAGCCATGTTGGATCCATTTTTTAAATCCGTAAACAAACTACAAGCTTCCGTATGTCGAATAGCGCGTCGTCTTACCCAGTGTTAATTTTGACAACATATTTAAATTTAGTTTTAGTCTTAGTCTTTTGACGAAAATGTAATTCAATTTTAGTCGAGATTTAGTCAAAAAAATATCTTCAATTTTAGTCTAGTTTTAGTCGACTAAACTTGCAAGTAAATTTAGTCGACTTTGCATTTATAATATTCATTATAATCATATTTAATCAGGGTCCTCTGCTTCATGGAGCTGCTCCCACATGAACAAAGCTCAGAGCTGTTCCTTTGGCAGTGAATTTACATGATATGAGGCTCTTTCAGACTCTCAATAGAAGTTTGGATGATTTAGTCTCTCCTTTTCATTTTCATTTAGTCTTACTTGAGTCGACTAAAATATCTGGACATTTTAGTCATAGTTTTCATAGTCTCATGAAAAACTTTTAATTTAGTTTTAGTCCAGTTATAGTCGTCAAAAATATCACTTTGACTCAAATTAAGAGTAAATATTTTAGTCGACGAAATTATGTGATTGGTCAAATCCATGCGAAGATTTCCCCAGGCTAGTCCCCAGGCGAAAGGATTCGAGCGCACACAGCAGTCTAGTCTTTACTCACTTCTCTAATATGTCCGGATGTCTCCCCAGTTCCATAGTGCAGAAGGCGAGTGTATTGGCTGTGGTCTCCTGGCCTATAATGAGAATAACATGTTTGTTCTCCCTAATCAACCAGCAAAACCCAAATGACAGAAGAAAGCCAAGGCTCTCACCTGCGATAAAGAAGGTCACAAAGTTGTCCAGCATAAACTCTTCATCCTCTTTAGTTATGCTCTCCTCTAGAATTAGATACACAGGTTAAAATGTGGCATAGGCTTCCTGTCTGGTAAATGAAGACTATCTAAAATGCAAGTAGTTTTCTTAATTGTAAAAGATATCTGCCAGTTTATAATTCAACTTTGTTTAAACCTTCCTGTCCAAAAAACGTCAAAGAACAAGAGATATATCTGTTTCATTATCACATTATCCGCTGTCACCTTGTCCGGCCGACTTGATTATTTGCGTGAGAATATCTCGAGGGACCACTTCTCCATTTTGTATGGCCGTTTTTCTCTCATTGATCCACTGAGCTCCAGTCGTCCGTAGCAGACGACAGGCCTCCCTCACTTCATTAATGAACCGCCAGTTCTGAGGGAAGTACTGGAAATGTATACAATGAATGTTTACCAAGATGTGAAAGACATAGGTACTAATACAAATCCAGCAGTATCCACAGTGTATATGAGGAATTTCTAGTGAACATATATATCATTAATAATTGAGGTTTTAAAACATTATTTTCTTCAGCATTGATATTTTATGTTTTAAAGTTTGAAATAATGTACAGAAAAGACTGTAAGGTTCAAGAGACTGGGCTGGTCAGGAGGCGCTTTTGCAGGAAGTAGTGAAAAATCACATGCTAGCCAGTAATGTTTTCGTCAGCGAAAACGATAACAAGAGAGCGTAATGGTGACAAGCTAAAGATAGCTCTTGGGTGACTAAAACATGATGAGACGTTTATGAGTTTTCGATGACAAGATAAAAATGTTAGGTTAAGGTGTACTTTATTGAGTGGCCATGGAGCAGTGCCGTGCCCAGGGACCTATCTCCAGATGAGGAGCCAGGGTAATGGTCAGAATCACCTGGCTGGAGGATTCACCTATTGTACATGTTTTTAGTGGTAGGGGAAACCGGAGTGCCCGGAGGAAACCTACGCAGACACGGGGAGAACATGCAAACTCCAGCAATGATCAAAGGACGAGGAGAGCGGCCGCTTTTCCAAAAAGCCATGCTCACAATGATGACACTTCTGCCTATTGTGGTGTCTGACAAAAGCTTGATACAACTGACAACAATCATCGCAATTTCCAATACTTATTTTCAACTAAACTAAAACTATCAGTTATATAAATGACTAATGTGACTAAGACTAAAAAGCATGTTTGTCCAAAAGACTAAGACTAAAACTAAGAGAGCTGCCAAAAAAAACTATTCTGATGCTTGCATGGCGGTATGATGAACATACCGCCATGCAAGCATCAGAATCTGGTGATGGATTATGGGCTTAAAAAAAAAGGGGAGGACAGTGTTGTGTCATTGGATGATATGTACAGTATTTTGGGAACAACTTTATAACATGGTTCTGATCTGTAAAAAAAGTATCCATTAAAACTTACCTCGAAGGTAGCATCTCGGATATAGTAAATCATCCCTTTCAAGCACGTTTCTATGGCTTTGGGGAAAGGTGAGGAGTATTTGAGCAGGTTCAAATCAACGCCAAATGCAACCTATGGGAAAATATTTGTTCAGTTCAAAGTTCAAAGGTCCTTTTAACATACAATAATAGGTTGTCCTTTACAGCACAGTAATAAAATGAGCTAGGATTAGGACAAAGGTTAGGGTTGGCCATTGTGTTTGTTCTTTCAGGTCCTGTGTTATTACCATTTTACTGATGTGTTGTAACATAAAGTGCTGTCTACAAATCAATCACTTTTCAAGCATTTTGAGTTATGATGGAATGCACTGAATTTAATGCCTCGTACGTGTTTACCCATGTCACGGTTTGTTTTTGGTTAAACTGATAAACTTTACTCTTGATCTTTGGTGGAGCTATTTGCACTTAATAGCTCCAAATAGCTATTAAGTGCAAATACTTTATAGCTTAAACCAAGCCAAAGAAGCCATGGGAAATAAAACAAAACAGGTCTGTATCACCGACTATACTGTATATAGTGGTGGGGAGGGACTGAAAACTTTGAGCCAAACACATGCCCTGTCCTCCTTCTGTCCTCGTCTGACCGTCATGAACATAGATATACTTTACACACATGACAGAAGATGCATTAGCTGTCGTAAGATGTTTTGCGCATCTCCGATTTTTTGCCCAAATCCAAAAACTACATTTCTCAGATCCTTGGCATCTGAAAATTGAGAAACTGCAGATCAATTGAAGCCCTGCAGACAAACCTCACCTTGGCAATAATGTCCAGTGCGACACAGTTGAACAGGCTGAGCATGTCGGCCACAGTGTTGCTCTCTGCCTCCTCTGAGAGTTGGTCCATCAGTACCTCTGCCCTCTCATTGAAGGTTCCCATTAGACCTCTGAGGTACCTGCCAACATTTAAACAATAAGACCCTACATTCAAACATAAATGTTACAGTGTAGCATAACATAAACCCTATTGTGTTTTTCACATTGGCATGTTCGTGCCTCGCTAATTTAGGAAGCATTTAACCTTCGCACTCTGCATCTGACTTCAGGGAACCTTAAGTGGCCTACTGTCACCGCACTCTTCCAAAACCTTAAAGATAGCGTGCGTGGCTACTGATTCCCCGTTTTCTTCTGAACAGATCGATCATTTTTTGAGGTGCTTCATTTTGGTCACAATATGGAGTTGCACGTCTGTCAATAAAGACTCACAGGCTGCTGAAGGCCGGGTCCATGATGCGTCTCTGTTTGTACCACTGCTCATGGTTCTGTGCCGTCACCAGGCCGTTCCCCAAAAACCTTCACAGAGCAACATGCCACACACAAAGTTAAGGCTTTTGGCAACTTTTCAATATTTTAATGACTTCATAGAGTTCATTTTGCACTTAATTACTTACCGTACACCAAAGATGTTGAACAGACGCTTGTAGAGAAATTTATCTTTGGGATATTTTGGGGACATCATGATTTCCTGAAATGAATCAATAAATCACAAAAGAAAATGTATTTAAAAAAAAAAACATAAATATACCTAAATCAAGCCTCAACCCAGAATATACTAAGGTTGACAGTATTTTATTTAGTATAAAAAATGAGAAACAAACTCTAAACCACGGGGGAGTAACTAAAACAAAATATAACCACAAAACCATCACTAATTTACGCCGACAGTAGGAGTCAAAGAGGAAGAGATTATTACTTAAATAAATTACATTTGCTTACCTTTGTTGCCTCTGGACAGGTGACGCCAATGATCACATAATGTAGAATATTGATCCTATAAACAGGGCCGTATGTCTCTGACCTGAAAATATGTAAACATTAGAAATATGTGATAAAATTCACATGATATTTACATGACAAGAGCAAAGAAATGAATTTAAAAAAACAGTAAAGTAAGTAAAGTAAGTAAAGGTGAAAATATTGCCAGTTTGTTTGAGCATAAAAGTCTGATTTATGTTTAAATAGTGACCAGTATACATGAAATAATGTAAACATTTGGATATTTACTAAGGACATCTCACAGAGAAATTGTCATTATTAATGATTATAATTCAGAATTACAAGAACGTTTATTTCAATTGAGTACTGTTACTTCAAAATATTTTTTACTCAATTAGAAGTGAAAGTGCTGTATAATGAATGTAGCTGCAGCTACAATCACTTTAAAGTTACTAAAGTATATGTAACTGTGTACTATCTGCCACAGTCAACAATTAGGGGGTAAGGCCAATAGAAATATGAAGATTTATCACAGTTAAACTGCTATCTACATGCAAATAGTGCTTCAATTTTCAACTGCTGCCACTGTCTACAGCAAATTTATATTGTTATGCAACCAGAAGAGAGTGGGCTATTGAAAAATATAATCCACACAAGTGTTCTTGTTTGACTTTTTCCACGGTAAATGCAGTACATAAATATGAAACTGCTGTAGAGTCTACATGTGCGGCGGCTTTCTACTGGCTCCCAGTGACTTTTAGAATACAGTTTAACATTATTTTACATTAATGTCTACATGGGTTGGCCCCTTTGGAATGGCCTTGCAGCACATAAGTGCTGCATAGACACTGGAGCATGTGGAAACTCTGCTAAGAACACACCTTTTTTCTAAGGCGTTCAGCATTAACAAATGCAATTTGACACTTATTTTTATTATTGTCTTTCAACAGTCAACAGTAGTTGTTTTTAAATGTGCAATAGAAATAAAGACATGATTGATTGATTTTTGTTGTAACCCACTTTAAAGTGTTGGCCTACTTAATGCCTCACGCAAAAGTGATATCCAAAACGGGGCAGACCCGGGCTGTTGATTGGTCTTAAAGATACTATTGAGAATAATAATGAGTGAATGTTTTTCTGCGTTTGTGTTTTTCTCACCATTCATGAAACTTGTCGTGGATGACGCCATCATTTTTCATCACCTCCAAAAATATTGGTGAGTGTCCAAAGAGAAAACTGCATAAAGTAGTAAACGTCACATGTTGGAGGCATTACGCAGGCGTCTCACTGAGACTTAACCACATGTTTTTTTAGTTTAGTTTATTTGAGCAATTTACAAAACATAGATTGCAAGGTTATCTCATTGCAGTATAATAAAAACTCAAAAGGAGTAGGCAAGAAGCAACACTAACAATCACTAACCTTTTGCGCGGTGGTCCTGGGATGTGATCATATTTCAGGTGCAAGTGTTTGATATAAAGACAATAGCCGAGAAACGCGACAAAAAATAAACATAAAACCAGGAGGAGCGCCTGCGGGAGCCAGCTCAAAAGTACAGTGAAGATTGCCATGCTGCAAAAGTGACCCTTGAACACACCGTGTTTAAGTTATAAGTTAAGAGACCAAAACTTCCGCTTTTCTGTTGTGCCTTGTTACGTAATCCCGGCTTCAAATTGCAGTTCAAGCAGAGACGTGTTTGGCTGCATCGGCTGGTTTGTTTGCTGCCTCTTTATGCGCCTGCAGTTCCAGCCTAGAGTTGACCAGTGGCTTTCAAACTGTTGTCAGTGCTTTTACTTCAATGCATTTTACAGCCTTTATCTTACTTTCATGTACTTTGTTCTACTCTGCTTCATTCTTGAACTGCATTAAAAGTTAAGAATTTTGAATTGTGGTTTATGCGCATTTATTTTCACAGTGACCTCTATATAGGTGACGCTAAAGCTTCAGTCGAGATAATCAGAAACATCACAAACATTTAGAAGACACCGGCTTGTTAAGAGCTGGTTTAGAAAATGTTCAACAGTTTAGCGATAATAACCCATATAAATAGCCATAATATAATTGACAATAAAAATCTTTTGAACTTTGATAATATTAAAGATTCAAAAGGTTTTATTGTCAATTCATTGATATGAATCGGAATGTTCATTCTCTCAAATCCTTGGTGTGGAGTTATTACAATAAGAGCGTTCCACACAGTGTGGAACAGAAATTTTCACAAATGTCAAAGAAATTGAATGGAACTGATCAAATGTGCATTTATTCTTTCTTTGTGATACATAGACTTCTTCAGTTATAGTGTGGCATTAACAGATAATAAACTATTATTTAAAATGAAAAAAACTTTAGTTTTATATCAAAAGTTATTCAAATGTAAGATGTAGCAGCATTACAGGATTCAAGGCTTGTTTAGTGCAAACATGTGTTGTCATGATGCTGTTTTATTAATCAGAGTGTCTATGTTTAATGGTGCACAGGACTCCACTCTTCGGTCTGAGGGTGAAAGTGTCCACAATGTCAAAACTCTGTCCCGGGACAAGGGTGAAGTCAAACCTTTGGATCAGTTTAGCCATCACCACTTTGGCCTCCATCTGTGAACAACCACATATATGAGCATTTACAATCAGTGGTGGATTAATAAAATATTTCAGCACTGTAGTAACTACTTGCCAATATGGACATTTATAGATTGATTTTGCAGTTGTCGGATATTCCAATTGTAAATAAAACCTTTCTGTGCCATAACCAACCTTATCTTTTATCTTCATCTCTTTGAAGAATAAAACCTGCCTCGTCAGTTAATAATATTACTTAGAAAGGATATAGGCCTAGTCAGCCTCGTTGCCCTTTAGAAGATCTCTCCATAAAACCGGTCAGATCTCTCTTGTCTCGCATTACAAACAAGTTTAAATTGGTGGAACAATCAAGGGATGGGTGAGTGCATCTGAGGGTCCATAAAGCTGAGCAGCTGCTCATCAAGGACCGGTGTATCAACATATGTTAATGTTTACGGGACATATACAAAGGATTTTTAAGCTAAACAGGACATGCTGGAGGGACCATGTATCTGAGCTGGCCTGGTGTCACTCGGCGTCCCCCCAGAACAGCTGGAGGAGGTGTGTGTGGATCGGGAAGTCTGGGCATCTGCTCAGAGTGCTGCCTCCGCGACCCAGCCCCAGATAAAGCGGAAGAACATGGATGGATGGATAAGCTAAACAGCTCGAGTGCCTCAGATCTTTCTGTATGTTTTTTATGCTCAGGTTTAAATCTGGTTTAAAAACCTAATTACTGGTTACACAGGCTACTGTATATATGTATTTATAAGCATAGTTCCGCTATAAACACAAGTAACAACACTTTTACTATTTAAGTATAATACTGTCCAATAAGTCTGGAAAATATGCTTTTGTTACAATACAAATGACAATACCTGAGGCCAATACGATTTGCATGCATGGCACGCAGTACTATAAAGAAAGAGCAATATTGGATCAGTAATTAATTGAAAAAGAAAGTTTTGATTTGAGTCAAATATTTGGAAAAAGCTGTAAGTCTTTCTCCCTTGTGTAAAGTTTGGGAGCCCCTGCTCTAGAGAAATTATCGGACCAAGGAAGTACTAATCTTTTCTTTTTCCTTCCCATAATAGAAAATATTGTGTGACGTACCTGGGCAAAGTTCAGTCCGAGACATGAGCGAGGTCCAAGTGAAAAGGGGTAGTAGCAGTAGTAAGGCCTGTGCATTGGCAGAACAGGAGTTAACTCCTTGTAGTTGTAATTTGATTGTTCCCCTGTGTATAAAAGGCGTCACTTACTTGGGAGCATCCGGGTGAAATCTTTCCGGGTCAAACTTAAGCGGGTCTTTGAAAAATTTCTCCATTCTACTGGATACATAGGAGCTAAACTGAGAAACAAATGAAAAAAAAAAGAAAGCAGATATCTCTGTTTTGAATTTTTTTCAGTATCGTTTTGGATATTAGTTACTGTACACTACAGATGATACTTGTGAAACTAAAGCTGTGTAAATTTGATTAAGAACTACTGACTTTATATTTCATGCCACTGAAACAGACATGGTAATGAGAAACACAGCTATGTAAAGTTTACTATGAACGTTTTTTCAATGGCACTCATCTGTTTTTGCAAATGAACTCTTCAATATATAGTATATGCTCGGATATATAAATGCTTTGCTACAATAGCTGTTACTCCTCCGGGTATGTGGATGCCGTCAATCATGATGTCTTCAGGAATATCGCGGGTTGTTGCAGGAGCTGTTGCGTAAAGCCTTAGTGTCTCTTTTAGAACCTGAACAAAACACAGAGTTTAAATGTGGCATAAACATAAGAATGGCATATTATGTTTTTAAATTAGTAGGAGATTCATGCATCTTGCTGAGCAATGTATGAAAAAAACTGAGGTAGGCGTTGGAGATTCAGAGATTACTGAGACATGTACAAGTGACTCAAAACCCAACTCCAGGTTTGTTTTGATAATTGACTCTTTAGAGAAGCCACAATGACATAGAGGAATGTGCAGAGAAAAAGACCGCAATGTTTATCACCCTGCTATAATCATCTGGCCATCCCACGTCCGAGTTCTACAGAGGTGTACAAGGGTCCTTTGCAACCTAACTCTAAACTGCTCACCTCCCAAGTAGTAATTGCATTTGTAATGTTGTTGTAATGGCGAGCATCTCTCTTTGCTGCACACGCAATCAGTTTGTCCCAGAACTGGTTCATCATTTAAAAAGGAACAGGCCACCGTTTTTCCCATCCTGAAATATGTTCTTACCTGAGCTTAGACGAGTTGATGCGTCCCTGTCTGGTCTTTCTACGCATGCTCAGTCACGCAAAAAGACCAAAGATGTTGTTAGCATTTGGCCTCTCCCAGCATATTCCTAAAGCTCCAAACGGGGGTGAAGTTGGAAGCGACCACGCTCTTCCACAGGCACACAAAGACCAGACAGGTGCGTATCAACTCGTCTAAGCTCAGGTAAGAACATATCTCAGTCTGGAAAAACGGTGGCCTGTTCCTTTAAAGACTAAACTGAACGGGACAAAATTAATGAGAAAAGTCATTTCTTGCCTGTGAAAGATACGTCAGGTTTCCCAAATCGTTATAATTGACGTCCTTCTTCATTCCTAGAACTTCATCGATCTCCTGCCTCAGCCTTTAAAAGAAAGATACCTGCTATATATTTCATTGTCTTCTAGGTTTTACTTGTAAATGTTCATGTTACTTTTCAAGTACATCCGGATGTCGTCCCAGTTCCATGATGCAAAAGGAGAGTTGATTAGCTGTAGTTTCCTGGCCTAAATAATTTGAAAGATGGAGATTTTCTTATGATTATTTTACATTAATTTTATGAATGAAGTTTCCCGCTACCCCTGCTGCCCACAATTGTGTACCTATTTTTCATATTGCTTAATTCTGTTTAGATTCTCTGTATGTGCTTTACACGTGATAGAAATGACAATAATAACAACTGTACAAAAATATTTTCCCACCTGCAATGAAGAAAGTCACAAAGTTGTCTATCATGACCTCTTCATCCTCTTTGGTCATGCTTTCCTCTGTAATAACAACAGTTGAGTTACATGCATCTTGAAAGTTCTGGATAGTATAAGCTTTAGTTTTGTTTTTTTCATCGAGAGGCTGAAGTCTCAAGTGCTTGTCCTCAAGTCAAGTCCAGCATCAAGCCCTTTTCTTTGAATTTCAAGTTCTCTCTTTTTTTCTAAGCAAATGCATTCATGGGATCACATTTTCCTCCAGCTGGATTGTTTTACAGTCTTGCTCATTCTGCTGCTGATTGTAAAGAGTAACATGTGCTTGTTTATATGAAATGTTACAGGAGGTCAAGTATTGACTTCAGTCATTAGCAACTTTTGACTTGAATACGAGTGACAACTTTCATGTGCACACCTCCACAGGTAAACACATTACATTAATGTTACCATTAGCTTACATGTGAGAGTGTTACTATCAAATAGCCTCTGCCCTCTCCCCATCATGATGAAGCCTTAAACTTTACAGCTGTTCCCTGACCTCAGTTAAATGCACACATTTTCAGTGTACAGGTGTTACACATGATGACTATAATAAATGCACTTCTTATTGTCCTTCCATAAGCCAAAAACATCAGCAGGGATGCATCTAGTGAATATTATAGTAGTTAAAAAGCCTGCGTTTGTTGTGTTAATTTGATGAATTTACACTGTTAAACCCACAATGATGAAACCAGTTAACGATTATCGAATACTACATTTAATTAACAAGTCATCTAGTCACAACTTTGAACGTTTTATTGTTGTTATCAGTGAAAAGTTTCACAAACTCTGAATTTTCTACAGTGCAAATGTGCAAGAGGAAACATAGACTCGTAATAATAAATAACTATAAGGGCAAAGCAAATGAAAATAAACTGACTGTTGCAGCCCAGCTTACACTCGTCAGTGGCCTTAGTGTTCTCACCTTGTCCGGCTGATTTGATGATTTGTGTGAGAATATCTTTGGGCACGTTTTCTCCATTTTCAATGGCTTTTTTCCTCTCATTGATCCACTGAGCTCCAGTTGTGCGCAGCAGGCGACAGGCTTCCCTCACCTCTTTAATGAAGGCTCTGTTCTTTGGATTGTACTGAAAAAACAAACAAACAGGAGGATCATACATATTTTAATTAAGTCACATTAAGCCAATGTTGATGTGACGCTGTGACCACGAGCTACGAATAAGACAAAACACAAAACATCAAACAGAATACCTCAAAAAATAAGTTTCTTGCATGTTTTATAAGTCCAAGCAAAACAGCCTCAATGGCTCTTGGGAAAGGAGAACTCTTGTTCAGGAGGTCCAATTCAACACCAAATGCCACCTGAAACAATTAACAAAATCAGTATTTTAAATCAACATGTGTTGCACACTTGTCGCATAATAAGCTATTTGTATGTGATTTGACTCATGCCTTCCCAATAATATCCATGGTGACACAGTTGACCAGTTTGAGCATGGACACTTCAGTCTGGTTATCAGCCTCCTCTGACAGTTTGTCCATCAGTTTCTCTGCTCTCTCGTTGAATGTGCCCATCAGACCTCTCAGGTACCTGTCATTACAGATCAATGGTGAAACCAACAGCAACTTGACTATTTGAGTCAAGTTGTAGAAATATTGTAGTCCTTACAAGCTGCTGAAGGCGGGGTCCATGATGCGTCGCTGTTTGTACCAAAGGTCGTGGTCAATTACCGTCACCAGCCCATTTCCCAAAAACCTTTGCATGAAGGTTAAGTTTATTTTTAAAGTACATTTTAAAACAAACAGCACTGCAGCAAAGTGCTTTCCACAATCAATAGAGCAGAAAAAATATATACATCACTAAAGGTATAACAATGTTAAGAAATATAACATTTTAAAATACCTACAGTATGATAATTACACAATTTGTAGGAATGACACATTTCTAGCTCAGTGTGTATAAGCATTTAAAGCCAGTGAAATGAAACTGTGTTTTCAACAGAGATTAAACACTTTCCACAGAGGAGGCAGCTCTGATGGTCAGAGAGACAAAGGCTCAGTCTCCTCTTTACTCTGGACCTTGTTTATTTTAAACAAAATAACCACAATCATTGTTCAGACCTCCTCCTTATATGATTTAACATATGATCATGTAAATGTGTGCTATCCACCTTTGCTCTGATGTCAATAAGTTTTCAACAAACACCTATTGGATTTTTATTATGGGCCAAAGTTACAGTTTACTGTCAATCATTCCCTATTGAGCATCAAATCAAATAAATATGCAGGAGCAATGTTATACCTTTCTCCGAACAGATTAAAAATACTCTTGTGGAAGTTTTTGTCTTTGGTGTACTTCGGAGACATGAGGATTTCCTGAAACACAGCACAGTTTACTAAACAAACATGAACATGAATTAGGGTGACCATACGTCCCGAAAAATTCGGGACAGTCCCGAAATCCAGGCTCTCGTCCCGAATCCGACCCAAATTGTCCCGAAAAATATTTTTAGAATGTCGAAAGTGCTGTGTGCGCTCTTAAAATGGCAGAGGGGCTTGATGAGCTCTACAACAAAAACTGTGCTCTGAAGAATGTTCTAAAGTAGGGGTCCCCAACCCGTTTCCTGCTCGGGACCGGGGGGAGCGCGCTTAGAAACATGTGCGTAAATGGCTCACGTTTTTTAAAGCATGGAGCGCAGCCCTTTGATCGCAGCGCGCTACAGCGGGACCGCAGCACATTCTCTCCTCTCTTTCTCTCTGTTCACTTAACAGTGGGACAAATGCAACTCTCTGTCCTGTGAAAGTGTGAAAGGTTGTGAGGAAAAGTTGTGATGAGCTGAAGGGGAAGGCAAAAGGGAGAGAGATGCTCTGTAACGCAGGTGACAGAGCTGCGCGAAACGCATTGAGCAGCACGAGGCTGCACTGATTCTGTCTGTCATAAAACCAGATGAACTCGACTCCAAAGGATTTCTAGGGCTACTTTCAATCAGAAGTTCCATTATATATCTATTGATGAGCTTATTGGCGTGTGGGCAGGCCAAAGATAAATAGGACAATGCGGTCGTATATACATAATTTCCTATTTGCAGTCGTGCATAAGGTGCATAATTGTGAATGTGGCATATGATTAAAAAAACAAAAAACAAAACACGAACCCGTCCCGAATTTCAGGGCAACTCATCTGGTCACCCTAACATGAATGGATGCATTTGACACATTCTCCAGTCCAGTTCACCTTTGTCGCGTGTGGACACGTAACACCAATGACCACAGTGTGTATGAAGTTCAGCTTGTACACGGGTCCGTACTTCTCTGACCTGGAAATGTTGTAGCCTGTGAGCATTGGGTTGCCCACCTTTTAATTGAAAAACATTTCGCCAAGACTGTGCTTACCACTCTATACATTTATCATGGATGAGCTTATTATCATCCCTAGCGAGCTTCATAAAGGTCGAAAAATGCCCGAAAACAAAGCTATAAACAAAACAGCAACAGTTACCTTTGTATTGGCTTGTGTGTGAATCGTAATGTGCTTATTTCTCTTACCTGTCTCGCGGTGGTCCAGGGATGTGATCATACTTCATATGCACGTATTTCATGTATGCGCAACAACCCAGAAACGCCGTAAAAAGCAACAAGAGCAAGAAGTAAAACACGGGAGTTAACCATCCCACCAACACGCTGACCACCGCCATCGAAGTTTCCCTCGGAAAAAGTGAATTAGAAAGCGGAAACGCAGGGAAATCTAGGATTCAGTGTGAGGTCGGTGTCGTGAAATGATGTGTCAACTAATGGTCGCAAGAGGGCGACAAACTACAAAACTACAAAATATCCAGTTTCACTTGGTTCTGCCTGGCAGGTAAAAATGCTCTCACCAATTGTTGTTTGTCGTTGTCGTCGTCAGATTTAGCTGAGTAAACGAGGTGAGCCATACCCCGCCCGCGAGAGCTTCGGAAGTGGAGAAGAAAAGTCCTGTGTTCACTTCTTTGGCCCAGGTAACAGAAATAAATGAGCCTTGAAAAGATGAAGTGGCAAAACAGATTTGCCTATGGGTCATGATATCTGGAAAACCACATAATTAAAAATTGGGGAAAATAGAGGTTGAAATCCATAGGTCAGCCAGACACTTTTCAAATGTGACACTTTGAGCCAATGGGAGCTAAAAAAAAAATAAAATAAAAAAAAATGTGACAACACTTAATTGACCCTTCCCCTGCTGACTCTTCTGTTAGGTTTTGGTTAAACATAAGGCCTATGTCTGAGCCGCACCAGGGCCATAGGACGTTGTCCAGTTGTCACCGATGCGATTTGCATTTGGGATAGTAGTTGATCTGTGGCTTTGTTTGAGATGCCATTTGGGCCAGAAGGACACAACATGTGCAGCAATGCACACTTGCAGGATTCGAACCGCCAACCCTCCAGTCAAGAGACGACCCCCTCTATCTGCTCCACTGTCGCCCATTAGGCATCAAGCATCTGGCCCAGATCTCATTTAGCTTAGGTTGCATTTTGGATGGGAGTTGGGAGCATGTGGGCCACATGAGCTCCATAATGATTTTTAAAGAAGTGAACTATAAAGAAAGTCTTGCGAAAGTACTAATACACCTTGAACTTTTGCACATTTTGTCATGTTTACAACCCTAAAACGTAATGATTTTATTTTGAATGTTTTACTGAAAGTTCACACACAAGTAACAGACAACTGTGAAGTGAAAGCAAAATGATATATGATTCTGTTATTTAAAAAAATAATTGAAAACCGAAAAGTGAGGCGTGCATAAGTATTCATACAGCATGAAATAATACTTTTTGGAATCCCCTTTTTGTGCAATAACAGCAGCAAATCTTTTGGATCTTTTGGAAGATTTGCACATCTAGAGACTGACATTTTAGTCCATTCCTCTTTACAAAACAACTCAAGCTCTGTCAAATTAGAAGGAGAGCGTTTGTGAACAGCAGTTTTCAGGTCTTTCCACAGATTTTCAATAGGATTTAGGTCAGGACTTTGACTGGGCCATTCTAACACATTAATATGTTTGTTTTTAAACCATTCCATTGTAGATTTAGCTTTGTGTTTAGGGTCATTGTCCTGCTGGAAGGGGAATCTCCGCCCCAGCCTTAATTCTCTTACTGACTCCAGCAGGTTTTCCCAGTCCCCGCTGAGGAAAAGCAGCCCCATAGCATGATGCTCCCCCCAACCATATTTGACACTGGGGATGGTGCACTCAGGATGATGAGCAGTGTTAGGTTTGCTCTATACATAACGTTTTGCATTTGGGCCAAAAAGTTCAATTTTTGTCTCATCTGACCAAAGCACCTTCTTCCACATGGTAGCTGGGTCCTCCATATGACTTCTAGCAAACTTCAAACGGGATTTCTTATGGCCTCCTTTCAATAATGGCTTTCTTCTTGCCACTCGTCCATGAAGGCCAGATTTGTGTAGAGTACGACTTATAGTTGTCCCATGTACAGATTCCCCCAGCTCAGCGGCAGTACGTCGCAGCTCCTCCAGAGTTATCTTGGGGCACTTGGTTACATTTCTGACCAGTGCTCTCCTTGTTCGGTCTGTTAGTTTAGGTGGACGGCCGTGTCTTGGTAAGTTCACAGTGGTGCTATACTCTTTCCATTTCCGAATGATGGATTGAACAGCATTCCGTGAGATGTTCAAATCTTGGGAAATCTTTGTATAACTTAACGCTGCTTTAAACTTCTCCACAGCTTTATCCCTGACCTCTCTGGTGTGCTCCTTGGCCTTCACGATGTTGTTTAGTGACCAATACACTCTGACCATAGCTCTGAGGCCCTCACAGAACAGCTGGAATTATACTGAGAGTAGATTACACACAGGTGGCCTCTATTTAATGGTTAAGGCAAGGTGTGAACATTCTGCAGTCATTAGGAATGTTATAAAGGCAATTTAATGCACTCAAATGCTGTATGAATACTTATGCATGCCCCACTTTTCACTTTTCTATTTTTAAAAAAAATAACAGAATCATGTATCATTTTGCTTTCACTTCACAGTTGTCTGTTACTTGTGTGTGAACTTTCAGTACAAAATTCAAAATAAAATCTTTATTTGTGATGTCCATCACAGCCATGACTCCACCCTAAAGGTGTCAGGGATTGAGGTTATCACTCTAAATGCCAGGGGTGGTGATAAAATCTTACGCCTAAGGCAAAGAGAAGCATATTGGATCCATGCTCTTAGTGCTACAAAATACCCTGGCCTGAATGATGATCTGGACCTCTCTTGTTTTTTATAATTTTGTTGTCTATGTTTTGTCTTGTTGCCACTATACTGTGAAGACGAAATGTCTACCCCTTGTGTCCAAAAGGACTATGACAGCATGTGTCCCAATGTCCTGGCTGCACACCTGCAGTCAGACATTACAAATTGGTTTACTCTTTGTCTCCACACACACCCTGACGAAGGCGCAAGCCGACACGCGTTGGTGTGCTTTTTAATGTTTCTGGCCCATAAATAAAGCCTTTTCTACTTTTGCAAAGGATGAGTGCCTGGACCTGATTTTTCTCTGCAGGTTCTATTGCCTCCTTCCATGAGCACCATCTTTTTGCTGGATATCAGAAGCTCCCTGTTCTAATTTCTATAAAATGTTTACGTTTAGGGTTGTAAACATGACAAAATGTGCAAAAGTTCAAGGTACATCATTCACCCAAACATGAAGCCCAGATGCACTTAGGATAAATGCTGTAAATTTGGCCCACATCTGGGCCAAAAGAAAATGTCTTGCTGCTTTTGAGGGCTTTTTAACAACAGTTTTTTTATTTATTTTTATCACAAGGTAAATTAGGCAACCTAATTTTTCACTATTCTTGTGGCCAAAATAATGCAATTGCTTGTGCTATGCAACCAGAAGAGAGTGGGCAAAAAGTGTTTTATATTATACTGTATGATATAAAACAAGTCAACGCAAGAAAGTATTTTATTTTTTCAACATTAAATTAAGCCTAGGTGTAAATTTTACCTGGAAGACTAATTTGTTTAGTTGGGACAGTGCATGTTAATGAACAAGCCACATCGGATTGTAGCCTTTTGGCTAATTTCCATCCGTCTTCCCGCATGCACACTCTCAAACACACTGATTCATCCTGGCCTATTGTACATGTTTTTAGTGGCAGGGGAAACCGGAGTGCCCGGAGGAAACCTACGCAGACACGGGGAGAACATGCAAACTCCACACTCCACAACATGCATGGAATAAATGGTAAAAAAAAAGGTAAATGGACTCAACTTATATATCGCTTTTCTACCTTTATCAGGCCCAAAGCGCTTTACAGTAAGGAACCAGTCACCCATTCACACTCTCATTCATATACCAATGTACGCAGACACTGGAGGCAAGGAGGGTGAAGTGTCTTGCCCAAGGACACAACGACAGTGTGCATTTGCAGAAGGAATAAGTAAGTGATCCCCTGTATTAAATAGCTGGCTGACCCTTCTTTGTAGCAATAGCTGCTTTCCTGCAGTTGCAGATAAGACGCTCACAATGATCAGGATGAATCTGGGACCATTCCTCTTTACAAAACTGCTGCAGTTCAGTGAGATTCAGGCGGTGTACTTACTTATTCCACGCACTCCTGTGAATGTTAACATGTTATGGCCAATACAAATGTCATCAAATGTAAATGTTTGGGTGGTATTAGTTTAAGCAGACACTGTTTAATCATTCCTGTGATTTGGATGAAGATCAGACCACATTTAGTGACCAATTTAGGCAGAAATGTGAGAAATTCCAAATGGTGTACTTACTTTTTCTCTCCACTGTAACTATCTGGAATTAGGAAGTAAGAGCGTAACACCGGTGTGGTACAGTCATTTGCATAATATGCATGAATGTTACTGCAATCAAATGGAACAGATAAAATATGCATTTATTTTTCTATGTGATTCACAGGCTTCTTCAGTTTCAGTGTGGCATTAGGATACTATTATATGATATAAAACAAATTCAGTCGTAATTAATTGAAAGTTTTACATCAAAAGCTATTAAAATGTAATATGTAGCAGCATTACAGGATTCAAGGCAAAGGCTTGTTTAGTGCAAACATGTGTTGTCATGATACTATTTTATAAATCGGAGTGTCTATGTTTGATGGTGCACAGGACTCCACTCTTTGGTCTGAGGGTCCCAGTGTCCATAATGTCAAAACTCTGTCCCGGGACAAGGGTGAAGTCAAACCTTTGGATCAGTTTAGCCATCACCACTTTGGCCTCCATCTGTGAACCACATACATAAGCATTTACAATCAGTGGTGGATTAATCAAATATTTCCGCACTGTAGTTACTACTTGCCAATATGGACATTTATAGATTGATTTTGCCGTTGTCGGATATTCCAATTGTAAATAAAACCTTTCTGTGCCACATCCAACTATATCTTTTATCTTCATCTCTTTGAAAAGTAAAACCTGCCTTGTCAGTCAGTAATATTATTACTTGCCAAGGATAATAGGCCTAGTCAGCTTTGTTGCCCTTTAGAAGATCACTTCTTTCTGTATGTTTTTATGCTCAGGTTCAAATCTGGTTTAAAAACCTAATTACTGGTTACACAGGCTGCTGTATTTAAGGCTTGTTTGAAACACTCATTTGCACAAAAAATCCACATAAATATGGTATATTTATAAGCATAACTTTGCAATAAATACAAGAAACAACACGTTTACTATTTTAAGTATAATACTGTTCAATAAGGCTGAACAAATATGCTTTTGTCACTAATCAATACAAATGGCAATACCTAGGGCCAATACGATTTGCATAGCAACGCAGTACTATAAGGAAGAGCAATACTGGATCATAAATTAATTGAAAAAGAAAGTTTTGATTTTGAGTCAAATATGTGGAAAAAGTGCAAATGCACATTAAAAGTAGAGTCCTTCCCCTTGTGTAAAGTTTTGGAGGCCCTGCTCTAGAGGGATCATTGGACCAAGGGAGCACTGCCTTTTTCTTTTTCCTTCCCATTATAGAAAATATTGTGTGACGTACCTGGGCAAAGTTCAGTCCGAGACATGAGCGAGGTCCAAGTGAAAAGGGGTAGTAGCAGTAGTAAGGCCTGTGCATTGGCAGAACAGGAGTTAACTCCTTGTAGTTGTAACTTGATTGTTCCCCTGTGTATAAAAGGCGTCACTTACTTGGGAGCATCCGGGTGAAATCTTTCCGGGTCAAATTTAAGCGGGTCTTTGAAGAATTTCTCCATTCTGCTGGATACATAGGAACTAAACTGAGAAACAAACGAAAAAGAAAGAAATGTTATATAACAGGTGCTCGTCATATAATTCGAATATCATGAAAAAGTGCATTCACTTCTGGTATTCAACTCAAACTGTGAAACTAATATATGATAGACTCATTACATGCAAAGTGAGATATGTACAGCCTTTATGTGTGATAATTTTGATTATTATGGCTCAGCTTGTAAAAACCCCAAATTAAAAATCTCATAAAATTAAAATATTTGAAAATGGACTGTAAGCCATAATCATCAAAATTATAACAAATAAAACACACATGCAAAGTGAGATATGTATAGCCTTTATGTGTGATAAATTTGCTAATAGACAGATTAGTGTGTGGATGCAAAACAACTTCCTTCAGCTAAATACAGATAAAACTGAGATAATTGTCTTTGGCCCACAAAAAGACAGAGAGGCCATTGGTCATCTTGAAACGCTTTCATTGGGACCGAGAAGTCAAGTTAGAAATCTCGGAGTAATCATGGACTTTTAAAGGAGCTATATCATGCAAAATCGACTTTTTGGAGCTTTTAGCCATGTTGTTATGCTATTTCCTTATCAAAAACACCCCCAGAGCGGTTTTTGGCTTCATTCACGCAGTTCTAAGTAATCCTCCTGAATCCTGCTCTCTGAGCAGCTGCTCCGCCCTCTCCTGGTAAACGACTGAGCTGTTCAGTTGTGTCGTCACAAGGAACGGAAGTGCTCTACGTCTGTAATGTAATGCCTTACGGCCTGATTTTATTTATAAAACAGCTTTTTCATTTTTTTTTTTTTGTTGTAAGAGAGAGAAAAATAAATAAATAAATAAAATAAAAAATAAAGCAACTCTCCGACGCGTCTGTGCTGTCCCACGAGACAAATCAAGCGCACCCACGGCCGGAGGAGCCATGGACCCGAGCAGAAATGTTATTTTTGAAGAATGAGCTCTTTCTAACCTACTCTGGACACCGCCTGTTCTTTTTTCTTACCAAACGATAATGTCACAGATGCGCGTTTGGCTACGAGAGGAACAGGACTATTCGACCTTCCTAAAGAAGAGTGCACTCGCCAGAAGTTGGAATTTCTTTCCGGGATTCAGCGACTATATCAACCAACCTGATGGATGCTTGGTAAACCTTGGCCAGAATCAAAGTGGATTAACTTTTATAACCAACGCGATCCCATGAGGAGTCCAGACTGAGCGGTGAGTTAATCAAAACGCGCGTTAGCTTGTGTGTTAGCCATTTATGAAACTGCTTTGCACATGTCAACTCCTTATAACTGCATTATGTGAAGTAACTTCACTTTTTGCAGCGATATTTATATTTATAATACTGCAAATGTGGAATGAGCGGAGAGAGGGGCGGAGTTAACTGAATCGAAGCGTCTTGTCTTCCGGGTAGGGAAAATACCCCCAGAAAATACTTATATTTCTCTCAAAAATGAGTACTCCATAGTGATAGAGGTACAATATATCAGTTAAATGCCTATACTTTACTTTGGAATGGCTAAAACAGCATGATACAGATCCTTTAAGAGCCATATTAAGTCCATTACATCAGCGGCCTATTACCATCTAAAAAACATTGCTAAATTAAAAAACATAGTGTCCAACAAAAGTCTGGAATAGTCTCCGTGAGGATGTGAGACAGGCCTCAACTTTGACAGTGTTTAAGTCCAGGCTGAAAGGACACCTTTTTACTGCTGCTTATGGCAATTCATTGTATTTAACGAATTTGAATATATAGATATACATATTTTTAATGTAATTTTTTAATGTAATTTTATTGTGTTTTTAATGCTTTTTACTGCATTTTATTGTGTTTGGGTGTCTGGTGTTGCTGTGAGGCACATTGAGTTGTACATGTACATGAAATGTGCCATACAAATAAACTTGCCTTGCCATATGTCACTTTGCATGTAATGAGTCTATATCATATATTAGTTTCACATTATAAGTTGAATTACAGAATTATACATACATACATACATGTATGTATGTATGTATGTATAAAAGCCTTGCTTTACCATAGCTGTTACTCCTCCAGGTATGTGGATGCCGTCAATCACGATGTCTTCAGGAATATCGCGGGTTGTCCCAGGGGCTGTTGCGTAAAGCCTAAGTGTCTCTTTTAGAACCTGAAAGAAACCACAGAGTTGAAATGTGGCATAAACATTAGAATGGCGTTTTATGTTTATTAATTAGTAGGAGATTCATGCATCTTGCTGAGCAATGAATAAAAAAAAACACGAGGTAGACGTTGGAGATTCAGAGATTACTGAGACATGTACAAGCGACTCAAAACCCAACTACAGGTTTGTTTTTGATAATTGACTCTTTAGAGAAGCCACAATGACATAGAGGGATGTGCAGAGAAAGAGGCAGCAATAATAATAATAATAATAATAACAATAATAATAATAAGGGTGGTGGTAAATTACTATTGTAGCCACAGCTGCCCTGGGGTAGACTGATGGAAGCGAGGCTTCTGTCAATCTGTGCCATCGGCCCCTCGGACCACCACCAACCACTCACACACACACTACATTTACCCAGGCTTCCTGGTGTTCCCAAACAGACTACCATCCAAGTACCAACCAGGCCCCTCCCGGCTATAGCTTCCGAGATCTGAGAGATCTGAGATCGGGCAGAGCAAAAGCCAATGTTTACCATCCTGCCATAATCTTCAGACCATCCCATGTCTGAGTTCTACAGAGGTATACAAGGGTCCTTTGCAACCTAATTTTAGAACTGCTCGCCTCCCTACTATTAGTTGCAATTGCATCTCTCTTTCCTGCTGTACACTCAGTATGTTTGTCCCTGAACTGGTTCATCATCTAAAGACTAAACTGAACGGGACAAAATAAATGAGAAAAGTAATTTCTTTACCTGTGAAAGATACGTCAGGTTTCCCAAATCGTCATAACTAACGTCCCTCTTCATTCCTAGAACTTCATCGATCTCCCACCTCAGCCTTTAAAAGATCAAGAAAGATACCTGCTATATATTTCATTATTTTCTAGGTTTTACTTGTAAATGTTCATGTTACTTTTCAAGTACATCCGGATGTCGTCCCAGTTCCATGATGCAAAAGGCAAGTTGATTAGCTGTAGTTTCCTGGCCTACACAATTTGAAAGATGGAGATTTTCTTATGATTATTTTACATTAATTTTATGTATGAAGTTTCCCTCTACCCCATGCTCACAATTGGGTACCTATTTTTCATATTGCTTAATTCTCTTTAGATTCTCTGTATGTGCTTTACACGTGATAGAAATTAGAATAATGACAACAGTTTGCTCTAAATTAAACTTAATAATAATGTTTCATGTAAATTGTGTAATAAAATTATTTGTGATTCATATCAAATCTCGTATTGTTATTACCTAAATATTTTCCCACCTGCAATGAAGAAAGTGACAAAGTTGTCTATCATGACCTCTTCATCTGCTTTGGTCACGCTTTCCTCTGTAATAACAACACACTTACTCCATTACATGAATCTTGAAAGTTCTGGATAGTATAAGCTTTTGTTTTGTTTTTTCATCGAGAGGCTGAAGTCTCAAGTGCTTGTCCTTAAGTCCAGGTCCAACATCAAACCCTTTTCTTTGAATTTCAAGTTCTTTCTTTTTCTAACCAAGCAAATGCATTAATGGGATCACATTTTCCTCCAGCTGGATTGTTTTACAGTCTTGCTCATTCTGCTGCTGATTGTAAAGCGTAACATGTGCTTGTTTTATATGAGGAGTTACAGGAGAGGATTGAATTATTATAATAGCGACGTTTGACTTGAATACAAGTGACAGCTTTCATGTGTACACCTCCACAGGTCAACACATTACATTAATGTTACCATTAGCTTACATGTGAGTGTTACTATCAAATGACCTCTGCCCTCTCTTCGTCAAAATGAGGCCTCAAACATTACAGCTGTTTATTTATTTATTCGTTTATTTGGTAGAGACAGTGCATGTTAATGAACACACCACACTGGATTGTAGCCATGGGCTAATGTGCACCCGTTGTCCCACACTCGCATTCTCAAACACACTTCATTCATCCTGCCCAGCGGTAAAAAATTGTAACGTCACATTCAGCCCAGGAGCGCGCCATTGTGGAGGCTGAGGGATTATTTACGTTAGAACAGTAGAGCTTGCAGTAAGAAAATGGTGAACAGTTGTTGCGTGAAAGGTTGCTGTAGCAATTCGGACCAAAAATACACCGAAACCTAAGTTTTTATAAGTTTCCTAGATGGAAAAGATGCCCTGGAGGGCAGATTGACCAAAGGACGCCAGTTAGCCTGGATCTCAGCTGTGGGACGCAATGATTGACTTCTCTTCATGCTGCAAACCAATCAACACAACGATTGACAAGTGTCATATGACACGCAGTTGAAATGGCGACCTCCAGCGGAGGTCACATGTCTTAATTTGACCGATTGTACATGTTTTTAGTGGTAGGGGAAACCGGAGTACCCGGAGGAAACCTACACAGACACGGGGAGAACATTGAAACTCCACACAGAAAGGCCCCGTCCAGGTGGGAATTGAACCCAGCTCCTTCTAGCTCGTGAAGCACGAGCGCTAACTGCTGCGCTACCGTGCCGCCCCTGATCTCACAGTTAAAGCAGTACTAAGTAACTCTTGCCCCTAGAGGCTATAAGCTCAACTGCAGGTGTCTTAGCAAGTTACGATTTTTAACTTATTAAATGTCTTGGAGAGTAAATACTACACTGACAGAAAAGGTGAAGGGAGAGAGGGGTGTTGTACATCCAGTTATACAATGGGAATATTTTTTTTCACTCCAACTTGGCTGTAAATACTGTTTAAAGTGGCGCTAGCCCGCAGTTAGCTTTGCCCGTTAGCCTGTTAGCTTCTTCTCCGTGATTCCATTAATGTGTATTGGTTGCTCGGCCCCGGTGGCAGTCAAGTTGCAAGCATGGTTTTCTGATCAGAGACACCAGTGGGAGATGAAAGACCCCCCAATCATCCCATTAACACTTGTATTACCCCCAGAGAGACTACGGAAAGGATTTATTAAGGTAAACACGTTACTTAGTACTGCTTTAAATGCACACATTTTCAGTGTACACATGTTACACATGCTGACTATAATAAATGCACTTCTTATTGTCTTTCCATAAGCCAAAAATATCAGCAGGGATGCATCTAGTGAATATTATAGTAGCTAAAACACCAGGGTTTGTTGTGTTCATTTGATGAATTTGCACTGTTAAAACCAGTATGATGAAACCATCCATCCATTTTCTTCCGCTTTATCCGAGGCCGGGTCGCGGGGACAGCAGTCTCAGCAGAGATGCCCAGACTTTTATTTATTTATTGGTTTATTTGGTTGGGACAGTGCATGTTAATGAACATACATGGGTCTCATGCATGTAAACAAGCCACACCGGATTGTAGGCTTGGGCTAATTTGCGTCCGTCGTCCCTCATGCGCACTCTCAAACACACTCACATTCATCCTGGCCTATTGTACATGTTTTTAGTGGTAGGAGAAACCGGAGGAAACCTACGCAGACACGGGGAGAACATGCAAACTCCACACAGAAAGGCCCCGTCCAGGTGGGAATCGAGCCTGGGACCTTCTAGCTGTGAAGCACAAGCTCTAACCGCTGTACTACCGTGCCACGCACACCTCCTCCAGCTGTTCTGGGGGGACCCCGAGGTGACACCAGGCCAGCTCGGAGACATAGTCCCACCAGCGTGTCCTGGGCCTTCCACGAGGCCTCCTCCCAATAGGACATGCCTGGAGTACCTCCCGAGGGAGGCGACGAGGAGGCATCCGAAACAGATGCCCTAGCCAATTGAAACCAATTAACGATTATTTAAATACTACATTTAACACGTCATCTAGTCACAGTCTTATTGCCAGTGTTAGTGAAAGGTTTCACAAACTCTGAATTTGCTACAGTGCAAATGTGCAAGAGGAAACATAGACTCGCAATAATAAATAACTATAAGGGCAAAGCAAATGAAAATAAACTGACAGTTGCAGCCCAGCTTACACTCGTCAGTGGCCTTAGTGTTCTCACCTTGTCCGGCTGATTTGATGATTTGTGTGAGAATATCTTTGGGCACGTTTTCTCCATTTTCAATGGCTTTTTTCCTCTCATTGATCCACTGAGCTCCAGTTGTGCGCAGCAGGCGACAGGCTTCCCTCACCTCTTTAATGAAGGCTCTGTTCTTTGGATTGTACTGAAAACCATCAGGAGAGTTATAGATATTTTAATTATGTCATATTAAGCCAAAGTTGATGTGACGCTGTGACCACGAGCTACGAATAAGCACAAAATAATCAAACAGAATACCTCAAAAATATGTCTCTTGCATGTTTTATAAGTCCAAGCAAAACTGCCTCAATGGCTCTTGGGAAAGGAGAACTCTTGTTCAGGAGGTCCAATTCAACACCAAATGCCACCTGAAACAATTAACAACATTGTCTTTTTAAATCAACATGTGTTGCACACTTTTTGCATAATTAGCTATTCGTATGTGAGTTGACTCATGCCTTCCCAATAACATCCATGGTGACACAGTTGACCAGTTTGAGCATGGACACTTCAGTCTGGTTATCAGCCTCCTCTGACAGTTTGTCCATCAGTTTCTCTGCTCTCTCGTTGAATGTGCCCATCAGACCTCTCAGGTACCTGTCATTACAGATTAATGGTGAAACCAACAGCAACTTGACTATTTGAGTCAAGTTGTAGAAATATTGTAGTCCTTACAAGCTGCTGAAGGCGGGGTCCATGATGCGTCGCTGTTTGTACCAAAGGTCGTGGTCAATTACCGACACCAGCCCATTTCCCAAAACCTTTGCATGAAGGTCAAGGTCGAGGTTAAGTGTATTTTTAAAGTACATTTTAAAACAAACAGCACTGCAGCAAAGTGCTTTCCACAATCAATAAAGCAGAAACATTATAAACATCACTAAAGGTATAACATCACCAAAACAATAAAGCAGGAAAGAAATAGCCTGGGAACCAGACTCACCACTGTACCAGCGAGTGATTCCCCGCTGTATACAAAAATACAGAGGGGAATCATTCTGGTCTCACCAGGCTAGGAATGAAATAGGAATGATAGAAACAATGTTAAGAAATATAACCTGTAAAAATGACACATTTCTAGCTCAGCATTAATTAAAAGCATTAAAAGCCAGTGAAATGAAACTGTGTTTTCAACAGAGATTTAAAACTCTCCACAGAGGAGGCAGCTCTGATGGTCAGAGGGACAAAGGCTTGGTCTCCTCTTTACTCTGGACCTTGGGACCTTGTTTATTTTAAACAAAATAACCACGATCACTGTTAAGACCTCCTCCCAGGCCCGGATCTACGGGGGTGCAACAGGGTGCATTGCAACCTCATTTTGAAATGTTTGCCCCCTCAGTTTTAATGGCATCACAATGTATTTTAATGGCGAGAAACTCTATTTGCACCCTTTTGAAACTCGAATGCACCCTCAGTCAGTTTGTTCTGGAGCCGGCGCTGCCTTCTCCTTATATGATTTAACATATTGTAAGATTTATTTTTCTTTTATTTATCAGGCCTCAATATGTTGTGCGCATTTCCTTTGCACCTGTGGTACTACTTGTTGGGTACTATTTTATCTTTGGCGGAGGGATATGGGTGCTCATGTATAAAAGCCGCTGTGGGTCTTTCTTTGGGGTCTTTTATAATCTGTCTGCCAATAAATGTTCCTGAGGAGCTATTCCCTCTCCGTGTGCTGATTACCCACGACCTTCCTTAGACTTGTAACACTGACGAACACACAAGAAATCAGCGTGTTACACTGGTGGCAGCGGTTTGTGGATTTTTTCAGTTTTTGAGAGGCGAACTTTTACTCCGGGCGACAAGTGGACGCTACTGTTAGCGCGCGGGAAAGGCTAACGGCACTAACTACGGCGTTTACTACGATTATACACGGACATTGGTTGGCATTTAAGGACTATTTTCATCACTCTCAACTATGGCAAGTAACTGTTGGGACGAGTTGCCCTTTCATTCTGCTAATCGCGCCATTCCGCAGTACCGCCAACTCTTTATGGGGGACGGCAAAGAAGATTTCTCAAGATGGTGCCGCCGTTTTGAGGTAACTGTAAGCGCAAACCCCGATGCTGATGATGACAGTTTGGCGAAGTTACTACCTACATGTTTGGGTGGCGCGGCTTTCAGTTATTGGGACAGTTTACCCGAGGCCACAAAGGCAGACTTTAAAGCTGCTAAAGAGAAGCTCAAGGGCGTTTTTGGACAAACGGCCTATTTGTCCACTTTTCAGAGCTACATTAATGCCCGCAGTCGCAATCAGGGTGAGGCTTTACCTGTTTTTGCCGCTGAAATTGCTCGACTGGTGGATGATGCTTTTCCCACTTACGGTGATAATGCAAAGAATGGGGAGAAATTCCGAAGGTTTATTGCTGGACTCGACCCATACCTACAACTTCGATGTCATGAACACGGCGTGAAAACACTGGAGGAGGCTCTTCAGTTTGCCATGCAGATCGAGGCTGCCCATCAGGCTAGCACAATGTTTGCCACTTCTAGTCCAACACCGTATTCTTCACATCCAGTGTACCCTGCCATTTTACCGGTGCCGCCTGTTCCTCAACCTACACCGGCTCCGCAGCCTACACCCGCTCCGCTGAGCGTCAACTCAGCGAGTGCGGATGTGATGAATAAAATGTTAAAGACTATTGAGACGCTTTCTGACAAAGTTGAACAGTTACAGATATCAGTGGACCGTGACCGACAGAACAGACACGACTATGGACATCGGCGTGGGAGCTCCACTCCCGAGGGATGGCGTGGGGACCGCTACGCTGATGGCTACTATGGATCTTCACCTCGGCGCAGAGACTCCTACGACCGAAACCGCAGTTCCCGCCTGACACCTCGACGTGAGGAGGAGGATTACCACCAGCGTCAGAATCACCACACACGATCTGGATCATCAGACAGCTTTTCACAAGGATTCGACACTTCCCAGAGGGGCAACACCAATCGTGGCCGCTCTCCTGACCGCTATGGAGGTGGTCGCTTTCGACATTCTCCCAGTCCTGGGCGAGTACGCTTCCAGTCTCCATCACATTCCAGGTCAAGTCAGGTAAACTACAAATAGTTGACAATGAGGGCCAATTGCCAGCTATAGACCCTACTCGGGCCCACAAAGACAAAGTTACTGATTCCAAAACTACGGCAAATGACATCACATTTGTGATGGACGTAGAGAAAAGATATGTTTCAGTTGTTATTGAGGACACATTAGTACACGCTTTTGTCGATACAGGAGCTGACGTTTCAGTCATGAGTGAAGACTTTAGAATGAATACTCCTGCCCTGCATAAGAAGCTAATGGTGAAGCAGTTTGTCCCTCTCACTGGAGTCACAGGTGACTCACTGGACTCTGTAGGCTCCATGTCAGTGAATCTAAGCATTGCACACAAATCTACGACTCACTCACTCCAAGTTGTCAGAAATTGTACTAAACCAGTTATTTTAGGTTGGGACTTTCTGGTTGCCAATGGTATTAATGTGGACACCCGAAACATGACTCTGGATGTAGACGGCAAAGCTTTACCACTGGTCAGTCCACGTCAATATGTTCCATACCTAACTGGCGTCTCAGTTTCCTCAACAGTGACTCTTCCAGCGATGTCTGAGAGGGTCATCACAGCTTCTCTGGATGCACCCCTCAAAGGACTCCTACCCAATGGCTATACAGGTGTGTTTGAACCTCACTACACAGACCAAACTTCTGCAGGTTTTGCATGGACTGTAGCCAGAGTAGAAAGGGGGTCTACTTTTATTAAGGTGGCAAATCTTTCTCACAGTGAAGTCAAGTTACATGGAGGTACACAAATAGGACGTTTTCACGCTGTGTCGGAAGATGGACAAAGTGAGTTTACTGTTATGGACAGTTCTATCTGTAATGTGAATACACAGATGTCCACCATTCCAAAGCCAGTGACTGTTCAAGATGTAATAAACTCAGATCTGACGCAGACGCAACAAAAACAGCTCAAAGACACTTTAAGTTCTTTCGCTGATGTGTTTAGTCAACACTCACATGACTTTGGCAGGACTGAGTTAGTCACCCATAAAATTACAACAGACTGTGACATACCAATATCTCAAAGGCTTATCGCACCTCTCCTGCCATGAAAACTGAAATCCGCCGTCAAATTGAGGCTCTTAAAGCGCAGGACTTGATTGAGGACAGTGCCAGCCCCTGGGCCAGTCCAGTGGTTATGGTGAAAAAAAAAGATGGCTCATACAGATTTTGTGTGGACTTTCGAAAACTAAACTCTGTCACCATTACTGACTCGCACCCCTTGCCTAGAGTTGATGATAGTTTGGACGCACTGTCTGGCTCTCAGTACTTCTCCACCATGGACATGTCAAGCGGGTACTGGCAAGTACAAATGGATCCCGCAGATAGACATAAGACTGCATTTACAACCGGTGACGGCCTTTACCAATTTAAGGTTATGCCTATGGGCCTTAAAAACTCACCACCAACATTTCAGAGGCTCATGGAACTGGTTTTAAGGGGACTTCACTGGACTACCTGTGTTATTTATCTAGATGATATTATTTGCATGGGTAAAAACTTTGATGATCACCTTTTAAATCTCACGGACATTCTCACTCGTATTAGACAAGCCGGTTTAAAACTAAACCCAAAGAAATGTGACTTTTGCAAAACAACAGTAAAGTACATGGGGCATGTTGTGTCGCGTGAAGGACTGACTCTCGATCCGGTTAACAGTGAGCGCATTCGTGACTGGCCAGTGCCTCGCTCACCAACTGAAGTACGTGCATTTTTGGGACTTTGTTCGTACTACAGGCGTTTTGTCCACAAATATGCCTTCATCGCTCAGCCTCTCCACAAACTGACAGAAAAACAAGTGCCATTTGATTGGACAGAGGACTGTGCAGGTGCTTTTCAAACACTAAAGGAAGCACTCACTTCACCCCAGTGATGGCATTTCCCAACTTTGACCAGCCGTTCATTTTGAGTACAGACGCATCTAATTTTGCAGTGGGCTCAGTGCTCTCTCAGATTCAAAATGGACAGGAACGGGTGGTAGGATATGCAAGCCATGTACTTTCAAAGACAGAGCGGAAGTGGGCTACATATGATAAAGAGCTGTATGCTATTGTGTGGTCAGTCAGGCATTTCAGACATTATCTGAGTTGTAATCCCTTCACTATCATTTCTGACCATCGCCCTCTGCTCAGTTTAAGGAGGATGGACATCACCCACGATCCTACAGGACGCCGGGGTCGTTGGGCTTTGGAGCTGGACCCCTACCAATGGACAATCATTCACAAAGAGGGAAAGAAGCATACAAATGCTGATGCTATGTCACGTATACCATTCTTGGCACCAGTCCCGACAGACATGACAGTTTCACCGTCTCCTACAAACAGTCACACTCATACTGATAACACAGACAAACCCAGGTCAAAACCAGAGTTGAAAGATTTTGCTCTGAAATCTCCTATAGAGACTAATGTAACATCTCAGTTGTGTTTCGTGGACAGTGACGTTGCACCGGTCACTACTGGTATTGCCACATTAGCACAGACTTTTTCTGTAAATAATGCTGACATTGTATCTTCACAACTGTCTGACCCAGTTCTTTCAGAAGTGTATAGTTGGGTACAACAGGAGAAACGTCCTTTCTTGAGACAGGTTAAAGGTAAAACTCAGAGAAAGCTTTGGTGGCACTTTCCTAAGCTAGTGTTATGTGATAACTTACTTTGCCGAAAAGGTCATGGTGCCCCAGGGAAACCAGAGGTTTATCAAGTGTTAATACCATCTCTACTCGTTACAGAGACACTGCATTTCCTTCATGGTAATCCTTGTTCTGGTCATTACAGTGCTGAGCGCACATTCAAGAAGGCCTTGTCCATGTGTTATTGGCCAGGTATGAGGTCTGATATTGAGAACTTTTGTAATCAATGTGGGTCATGTGAAGCTTTCAGGAGACCTGTGCCACAGCACAAGGCACCTTTAAAATCTATTCAGGCTGACCATCCTTTTCAGTTTGTTTGTACTGATATTACTGAACTTCCTGTGACATCTGCTGGTAACAGGTATGTGCTGGTAGCACAAGATCATTTCACCAAATATGTGAATGCTTATCCTATGACTGACCAAAAGTCTGCTACTGTAGCAAAGTTACTTTGTGAGAGGTACATTCCGGAACATGGTGTTCCTGAGGAACTGTTTTCCGATCAGGGTAGACAGTACGAGTCTGAAATTATTCAGACAATATGTCAAAGACTGAACATTAAAAAGAAAAGGACAACCCCATACCACCCAAGAGGAAATGGTATGGTGGAAAGATTTAATAGAACTTTGAAAGAACAGTTGGCTAAACTTATTCAGGACAATGGAGGTGAATGGGACCACTATTTGCCAGCTGTGGTTCTCTCTTTTAACTCCACACCTCATTCAAGCACCGGATACTCACCTTTCTTTCTTACACATGGCAGAGAGCCCAGGTTACCTGCTCACGTTCATGTGTCATCACCTCCAGACTTTAACTCACAAAACTATGGTTCAGAACTGGTTTCACGCTTGGACTCTGCTTTTGAGTTAGTTGCGTTGCATCGGGAGGAACAAAGACTAAAGCGTGAGCATTATTACAACCAACAGACCAAGTTCAAGCCTTATGTGGTTGGTGATTTTGTTTGGTTAGATGATCCCACAACGCAAAGACAAAAACTTTGCCCAAATTGGACTGGACCATTCAAGGTTGTATCTGTGGATGATAATGGACTCATTTATAAGCTGTTGGACATGAAATATCCTCAGGCTGCACCAAAAGTCATCCACTATGATCGTTTAAAACCTTACCGCTCTAATGTGACTGTAACCCCACCTGTAATGGACACTTTGCCAAGGTATACTGCACTGTCTGGTTCACTTCCCTTGCTTTTTGGCCAAACAGTAAACCAAGTACCAGGGAATGGGCCCTCTGTACCCTCACTTAGACGACCTACTGGACGGGTCTCTCACAGGCCGCCCTTGCAAATCCAAAATGAAACATTGCAGCCCCCTAGTGGTGATCTTGCCACAAGGAGTGGGCGCATTGTACGTAAGCCTCAGCGCCTTCTCTCATAAAAAAAAAAAAAAAAAACAAAAAAAAAACACTTTTGGTAAGGTTATACCACATTTGGAGGTCATGGTTTATATTTTGACCATTTTTTTTTTTTTGTGTTTGCTCCTCACTGTTACTAGTTTACACTTTGTGACAATATTTCATGGTGATTTACTTTAGGTTGATTTTAGGGTAAAAGGAATTTGGCCTGGCCATATAAGAAAAACAAAAACAAGTGACTATATGTTGAAATGTGGACATTTCTTTAAAAGAGGGGGAAGTATGTAAGATTTATTTTCTTTTATTTATCAGGCCTCAATATGTTGTGCGCATTTCCTTTGCACCTGTGGTACTACTTGTTGGGTACTATTTTATCTTTGGCGGAGGGATATGGGTGCTCATGTATAAAAGCCGCTGTGGGTCTTTCTTTGGGGTCTTTTATAATCTGTCTGCCAATAAATGTTCCTGAGGAGCTATTCCCTCTCCGTGTGCTGATTACCCACGACCTTCCTTAGACTTGTAACACTGACGAACACACAAGAAATCAGCGTGTTACAATATGATGATGTAAATGTGTACTGCCCACAATTGCTTTTAATATCAATATGTTTTCAACAGATTGCAGCCATTATATTTGTATTATGGGCCAAAGTTACAGTAAATATACACATGCGTTCTTTCATATCCCTCATCAATCCCCATTGAGTGTCAAATCAAATAAATATGCAGGAGCAATGTTATACCTTTCTCCAAACAGATTAAAAATTCTCTTGTGGAAGTTTTTGTCTTTGGTGTACTTCGGAGACATGAGGATTTCCTGAAACACATCACAGTTTACTAAACAAACATGAACATGAATGGATGTATTTGACACATGCCCCAGTCCAGTTCACCTTTGTCGCGTGTGGACACGTAACACCAATGGCCACAGTGTGTAGAAGGTTCAGCCTGAACACGGGCCCGTACTTCTCTGACCTGGAAATAATGTTGTAGCCCGTGAGCATTGCTTTGCCCACCTTTTAATTGAGAACAAATTCGCAGACTGTGCTTACCACTCTATACATTTATCAAACATGAGCTTATTATCATCCCTTGCGAGCTTCATAAAAGTCGAAAAATGCCCGAAGATAAAGCTATTAAAAAACATAACAAAACAACAGTTACCTTTGTATTGGCTTGTGTGTGAATCGTAATGTGCTTATTTCTCTTACCTGTCTCGCGGTGGACCAGGGATGTGATCATACTTCATATGCACGAATTTAATGTATGCGCAATAACCCAGAAACGCCGTAAAAGCAACAAGAGCAAGAAGTAAAACACGGGAGTTAACCATCCCACCAACACGCTGCCCACCGCCATCGAAGTTTCCCTCGGACAAAGTGAATTAGAAAACGGAGACGCAGGGAAATCTAGGCTAAGGAAAGGGTCAGTGAGGTCTGTGTCCTGAAATGATCTGTCAACTCATGCTCGCAAGAGGGCGACAAACTACAAAATCCACTTACACGCTGTTCTGCAGACAGGTTTGCACACAATGTGTTCAACAAGCTGTAAAAATAGCCATTAGGTGACATGTAGCATTTATGTGGCAGCTTTGGCTGAGGTGTGGCATGGTAAAAGAGGTGAGCCACACCCCGCCTGCAGCTTCACTTGTGGGTAATCTCTTTGGCCCAGGTAACAGAAATACATGAGTGGCAAAACAGATTTGCCTATGGGTCATATGATATCTGGAAAACCAGATAATGAAAAATGGGGGGTAAATAGAGTTTGAAATCCATAGATCAGCCAGACAATGTTCAAATTTGACACCTTGAGCTAATGGGAGCTCAACAAAAATGTGACAAAACTTAATTGACCTTTGAATCCTCGTTCCTTTACTCAATCATTCACACTCTCATTCACCAGTGGGTGAAGTCTCTTGTCCAAGGACACAACATGTGCAGCAATGCACATGTGCAGGATTCTAACCGCCGACCCTCCAGTCACGAGATGACCCGCTCTACTATCTGCTCCACTGTCGCCCATTATGCATCAAGCATCTGGCCCAGATCTCATTTAGCTTATTAGGTTGCATTTTGGATGGGAGTTGGCAACATGTGGGCCATATGTTTTTTTACACAAGTGAACCATAAAGACATTCCATATATGATCCATATCGCCTGGTTTAGTACTGGCTGAGCTCTGGTATTGTTGTGGCTCAGTCCCGCAGATATACACTTGCGCCAAACAAGGCCCATCATTCACTCGAACATGGAGCCCAGATGCACGTGTGAGAAATGCTGTAAATTTGGCCCACATCTGGAACAGTAATTTGCATAATATGCTCAAATGTCACTGAAATCAAATAGACCAGATAAAATAATGCATTTATTTTGTACTATGTGATTCACAGGCATCTTCAGTTACAGTGTGGCATTAGGATACTATTATTTGATATAAAACAAATTCAGTGGTAATTAATTTAGAGTTTTATATCAAAAGCTATTAAAATGTCATATGTAGCAGCATTACAGGATTCAAGGCAAAGGCTTGTTTAGTGCAAACATGTATTGTCATGATACTATTTTATTAATCGGAGTGTCTATGTTTGATGGTGCACAGGACTCCACTCTTTGGTCTGAGGGTCCCAGTGTCCATAATGTCAAAACTCTGTCCCGGGACAAGGGTGAAGTCAAACCTTTGGATCAGTTTAGCCATCACCACTTTGGCCTCCATCTGTGAACCACATACATAAGCATTTACAATCAGTGGTGGATTAATCAAATATTTGCACTGTAGTTACTACTTGCCAATATGGACATTTATAGATTGATTTTGCAGTTGTCGGATATTCCAATTTGAAAATAAAACCTTTCAGTGCCACATCCAACCTTATCTTTTATCTTCATCTCTTTGAAGAGTAAAACCTGCCTTATCAGTCAGTAATATTACTTGGAAAGGATATAAGCCTAGTCAGCTTTGTTGCCCTTTAGAAGATCTCTCCATAAAACCGGTCAGTTTTCTCACATTACAAACAGGTTTAAATTTGTGGAATAATCAAGGGATGGGTGAGTGCATCTGAGGGTCCATAAAGCTGAGCAGCTGCTCATCAAGGATCAGAGGTGTCAACACGTGTTATTGTATACGGGACATAAAGGATTTTTAAGCTAAACAGCTCGAGTGCCTCAGATCTTTCTGTATGTTTTTTATGCTCAGGTTTAAATCTGGTTTAAAAACCTAATTACTGGTTACACAGGCTGCTGTATTTAAGGCTTGTTTGAAACAATCATTTGCACAAAAAAATCCACATAAATAAGGTATATTTATAAGCATAGCACTGCTATAATTACAAGTAACAACACCTTTACTATATTAAGTATAATACTGTTCAATAAGGCTGGAAAAATATGATTTTGTCACTAATCAATACAAATTGCAATACCTGGGGGCCAATACGATTTGCATAGCAACACAGTACTATAAGGAAGAGCAATACTGAATCATAAATTAATTGAAAAAGAAAGTTTTGATTTTGAGTGAAATATGTGGAAAAGGCTGTAAGTCTTTCTCCCTTGTGCAAAGTTTAGGAGCCCCTGCTCTAGAGAAATCATCGGACCAAGGAAGTACTAATCTTTTCTTTTCCTTCCCATAATAGAAAATATTGTGCGACGTACCTGGGCAAAGTTCAGTCCGAGACATGAGCGAGGTCCAAGTGAAAAGGGGTAGTAGCAGTAGTAAGGCCTGTGCATTGGCAGAACAGGAGTTAACTCCTTGTAGTTGTAACTTGATTGTTCCCCTGTGTATAAAAGGCGTCACTTACTTGGGAGCATCTGGGTGAAATCTTTCTGGGTCAAACTTAAGCGGGTCTTTGAAGAATTTCTCCATTCTGCTGGATACATATGAACTAAACTAAAAGAATAAAAAAAATTAAGAAATGTTTATGAAGCATTTATATACACATATATATATATATATATACATACAGTATATATATATATATATATATATATAAATGCTTCACTACCATAGCTGTTACTCCTCCAGGTATGTGGATGCCGTCAATCACGATGTCTTCAGGAATATCCCGGTTTGTCCCAGGAGCTGTTGCGTAAAGCCTAAGTGTCTCTTTTAGAACCTGAACAAAACACAGAGTTTAAATGTGGCATAAAAATAAGAATGGCAATTATGGTTTGTAATTAGTAGGAAAATGCATGTATGTTGCTGAGCGATGTAGGAAAGATTGAGGTGCCACAATACTTTGAAGAGTTACCACTGGAGATTCAAACATGTGCAAATGACTGAAAACTCCAGGTCTGTTTTTGATAATAGTCTTTTTGGAGACATAGAGGGAGAGAAAGAGGCAACAATGTTTACCACCCTGCCAAAATCTTCCGACCATCCCATGTCTGAGTTCTAAGAGTTGTACATGGATCCTTTGCTAACTCATTTTAAACTGTTCGTCTCCTCAGTGTTTAAATGACGAGCATCTCTCTCCTAAACAGTTTATGGCTCTGTATTCCTGCTTGTTTAAATCAGCTGATCAGACACGTCACAGCAACATAACATGACAACCTCTGAGCAAGGCAGAGTTGTAGATGAAACTGTCAGGTTCGAAATAACACACAGGTCTGGCTATAAGAACATATTGGCATCATTACTAGAAGACCTAATGAACATAATTGGACTATTGTCCCAGAACTGGTTCATCATTTAAAGACTAAACTGAACGGGATGAAATAAATGAGAAAAGTAATTTCTTACCTGTGAAAGATACGTCAGGTTTCCCAAATCGTCATAACTGACGTCCCTCTTCATTCCTATAACTTCATCGATCTCCTGCCTCAGCCTTCAGGAAATAAATAAATATACCTGCTATATATTCAATTGTGTCTTAGGTTTTACTTGTAAATGTTCATCTTACTTTTCAAGTACTTCAGGATGTCGTCCCAGTTCCATGATGCAAAAGGCAAGTTGATTAGCTGTAGTCTCCTGACCTATACAATTTGAAAGATTTTTTTGTTATTATTTTACAATAATTTATTTTTGAGGTTTCCCTCAAGGTTATGGTATACTTTATTGTCCTTGTAGGGAAATCTGCCCTCTGCATTTGACCCATCCTTCGATGCCGCTGGGGCAATCCGTAAGGATGTGGGCTAATGGTCAGAATCACCTGGCTGGAGGATTCACCTATTGTACAGGTTTTTAGTCATAGGGAGTACCCAGAGGAAACCTAAGTAGACACGGGGAGAACTCCACATAGAAAGGCCCCATCCAGGTGAGAATCGTTTCTGGGACCTTCTTGCTTTGAGACACCGCTGCACCACCGTGCCGCCCTCTACCCCTGCTGGTACCCCCTTGCTCAATGCCGTTTAGACTGTCTGTATGTGCTTTACACGTGATAGAAATGACAATAATAACTGTTTGCTGAAGTTAAATTAAACTCGATAATATTTTTTCATATATATTGTGTAATAAAATTATTTGTGATTTCAAATCAAATCCAGTATTATTACAAAAATATTTCCCACCTGCAATGAAGAAAGTGACAAAGTTGTCTAACATGACCTCTTCATCCTCTTTGGTCATGCTTTCCTCTGTAATAACAACACAGTTACTTTGTTAGGTGAATCTAGAAAGTTTGTTCTGAATAGTATGAGCTTTTGTTTGTTTTTCTCATGTACAGGCTTAAGTCTCAAGCCCTTTTTTTCTAACTAAGCAAAGGCATTCATGGGATCACATTTTCCTCCAGCTGGATTGTTTTACAGTTTTGTGAATGTGCTTGTTTATATCAGGAGTTACAGGAAGTGCACTTTCAAGCACACCTAAACAGGGCAAGACATTACTTTAATGTTAAACATTAAACTCATGACCTCTGCCTTATCCCTGACATAATGAAGCCTCAAACTTTACAGCTGTTCACTGATCTCACAGTTAAATGCACACATTTTCAGTGTACAGGTGTTACACATGATGTCTATAATAAATGCACTTCTTATTGTCCTTCCATAAGCCAAAAATATCAGCAGGGATGCATCTAGTGAATATTATAGTCAGCGTTTGTTGTGTTAATTTGATTAATTTGCACTGTTAAAACCAGTATGATGAAACCAATTAACGATTATTTAAATACTACATTTAACACGTCATCTAGTCAGTCTTATTGCCAATGTCAGTGAAAGGATTCACAAACTCAGAATTTGCTACGGTGCAAATGTGCAAGAGGAAACATAGACTCGTAATAATAAATAACTATAAGGGCAAAGCAAATGAAAATAAACTGGCTGTTGCAGCCCAGCTTACACTCATCAGTGGCCTTAGTGTTCTCACCTTGTCCGGCTGATTTGATGATTTGTGTGAGAATATCTTTGGGCACGTTTTCTCCATTTTCAATGGCTTTTTTCCTCTCATTGATCCACTGAGCTCCAGTTGTGCGCAGCAGGCGACAGGCTTCCCTCACCTCTTTAATGAAGGCTCTGTTCTTTGGGTTGTACTGAAAAACAAACAAACAGGAGGATCATACATATTTTAATTAAGTCACATTGAGCCAAAGTTGATGTGATGCTGTGACCGCAAGCTATGAATAAGCACAAAACATCAAACAGAATACCTCAAAAAATATGTCTCTTGCATGTTTTATAAGTCCAAGCAAAACTGCCTCAATGGCTCTTGGGAAAGGAGAACTCTTGTTCAGGAGGTCCAATTCAACACCAAATGCCACCTGAAACAATTAACAAAATCAGTATTTTAAATCAACATGTGTTGCATAATTAGCTATTTGTATGTGATTTGACTCATGCCTTCCCAATAACATCCATGGTGACACAGTTGACCAGTTTGAGCATGGACACTTCAGTCTGGTTATCAGCCTCCTCTGACAGTTTGTCCATCAGTTTCTCTGCTGTCTCGTTGAATGTGCCCATCAGACCTCTCAGGTACCTGTCATTACAGATTAATGGTGAAACAACAGCAACTTGGCTATTTGAGTCAAGTTGTAGAAATATTGTAGTCCTTACAAGCTGCTGAAGGCGGGGTCCATGATGCGTCGCTGTTTGTACCAAAGGTCGTGGTCAATTACCGTCACCAGCCCATTTCCCAAAAACCTTTGCATGAAGGTCAAGGTCGAGATTAAGTTTATTTTTAAAGTACATTTTAAAACAGACAGTATTTCCCCAAAGTGCTTTCCACAATCAATAGAGCAGAAACATTATAAACATCACTAAAGGTATAACACCACCAAAAACAATAAAGCAGGAAAGATAGAAACAATAATAAAAAAATTAAATATAACATTTTAAAATACCTATAATAATTACAAAACCTGTAGGAATGACGCATTTCTAACTTATCGCAAATTAAAAGCCAGTGAACTGAAACTGTGTTTGATGTAACACTTTCCACAGAGGAAGCAGCTCTGATGGTCAGAGAGACAAAGGCTCAGTCTCCTCTTTACTCTGGACCTTGTTTATTTTAAACAAATAACCAAGATCATTGTTCAGACCTCCTCCTTATATGATTTAACATATGATCATGTAAATATGTGCTATCCATCTTTGCTTTGTTTGTTACGTTTTTAACAAACACCTATAGGATTTTTATCATGGCCCAAAGTTACAGTGAATATACACATGCGTTCTTTTCATATCCCCATCATTCCCCATTGAGCGTCAAATCAAATAAATATGCAGGAGCAATGTTATACCTTTCTCCAAACAGATTAAAAATTCTCTTGTGGAATTGTTTGTCTTTGAGGTACTTCGGAGACATGAGGATTTCCTAAAATACAGCGCAGTTTACAAACAAACAGGAACATGAATGGATGAATTTGGCACATGCCCCAGTCCAGTTCACCTTTGTCGCGTGTGGACACGTAACACAAATGATCACAGTGTGTAGAAAGTTCAGCCTGTACACGGGCCCGTACTTCTCTGACCTGAAAATGTAGTTTATGAGCATCATTTACCTTTTAAATGAGAAAAAGAGATAGGCCTATGGTAGCCAAGACTGTGCTTACCACTTTAGAAATTGATCAAAAATGAGCTTATCGTCATCCCTTGTGAGCTTCATAAACGTGCCAATATGCCCAAAGATAAAGCTATAACAAAAAACAAAAAACACTTGTAAGTTTTCTTTGTTTTGGCTTGTGTGTGAGTTGTATACTTAATGCCTCATTTCTCTTACCTGTCTCGCGGTGGTCCAGGGATGTGATCATACTTCATATGCACGTATTTCATGTATGCGCAATAGCCCAGAAACGCCGTAAAAAGCAACAAGAGCAAGAAGTAAAACACGGGAGTTAACCATCCCACCAACACGCCAAGCACCGCCATTGCCCTCGGACAAAGTGAATTAGAAAGCGGAAGCGCAGGGAAATGTAGGATAAGGCAAGGGTTAGTGTGAGGTCTGTGTCCTGCAATGATCAGGCAACTCACGGTCGCAAGAGGGCGACAAACTACATAATATCCAGTTCCACTTGGTTCCATGGATCTTGGTTCTTCCTGGCAGGTAAAAAATGCTCTCACCAATTGTTGTCGTCGTCAGATATAGCTGAGCAAAAGATGGTAAAAGAGGTGAGCCATACCCCGCCGGCATACGGCCAGAGAGCTTCAGAAGTGGAGAAGAAAAGTCCTGTGTTCAGGCCTGGAAAAGATGAAGTGGCAAAACAGACTTGCCTTTGGGTCATGATATCTGGAAAACCAGATAATGAGAAATGGGGGGAAATAGAGGTTGAAATCCATAGGTCAGCCAGACACTTTGAGCCAATGGGAGCTAACAAAAATAAATAAAATGTGACAAAACTTAATTCCCCTGCTGACTCTTCTGTTAGGTTTTGGTTAAATATAAGGCCTATGTCTGAGCCGCACCAGGGCCACAGGACGTTTTTCAGTTGTCACCGATGATGCTATTTGCATTTGGGATAGTAGTTGAGCTGTGGCTTTGTTTGAGATCAGTTGCCATTTGGGCCAGAAGGACACAACATGTGCAGCAATGCACACTTGCAGGATTGGAACAGCCAACCGTCCAGTCACGAGACGACCCCCTCTATCTGCTCCACTATCGCCATTAGGCATCAAGCATCAGGCCCAGATCTCATTTAGCTTAGGTTGCATTTTGGATGGGAGTTGGGTGCATGTGGGTCACATGAGCTCCATAATGATTTTTTAGTGAAGTGAACTATAAAGAAAGTCCATATATGAGCCATATCACATGGTTTAGTACTGGCTGAGCTCTGCTCTGGTATCGCTGTGGCTCAGTCCCGCAGATGTACACTTGCGCCTGACAAGGCACATCATTCACCCAAACATGAAGCCCAGATGCACTTAGGATAAATGCTGTAAATTTTGCCCACATCTGGGCCAAAAGAAAATGTCTTGCTGCTTTTGAGGGCTTTTTAACAACAGTTTAAAAAAATATATATATATCTCAAGGTAACTTAGGCAACCTAATTTTTCACTATTCTTGTGGCCAAAATAATGCAATTGCTTGTGCTATGCAACCAGAAGAGAGTGGGCAAAAAGTGTTTTATATTATACTGTATGATATAAAACAAGTCAACGCAAGAAAGTATTTTATTTTTTCAACATTAAATTAAGCCTAGGTGTAAATTGAACCTGGAAGACTAATTTGTTTAGTTTATTGGCTTATTTGGTTGGGACAGTGCATGTTAATGAACAAGCCACACTGGATTGTAGCCTTTTGGCTAATTTCCATCCGTCTTCCCGCATGCACACTCTCAAACACACTGATTCATCCTGGCCTATTGTACATGTTTTTAGTGGCAGGGGAAACCGGAGTGCCCGGAGGAAACCTACGCAGACACGGGGAGAACATGCAAACTCCACACTCCACAACATGCATGGAATAAGTAAGTGATCCCCTGTATTAAATAGCTGGCTGACCCTTCTTTTGTAGCAATAGCTGCTTTCCTGCAGTTGCAGATAAGACGCTCACAATGATCAGGATGAATCTGGGACCATTCCTCTTTACAAAACTGCTGCAGTTCAGTGAGATTCAGGCGGTGTACTTACTTATTCCACGCACTCCTGTGAATGTTAACATGGTATGCCCAATAAAAATGTGATCAAATGTAAATGTTTGGGTGGTATTAGTTTAAGCAGACACTGTTTAATCATTCCTGTGATTTGGATGAAGATCAGACCACATTTAGTGACCAATTTAGGCAGAAATGTGAGAAATTCCAAATAGTGTACTTACTTTTTCTCTCCACTGTAACTATCTGGAATTAGGAAGTAAGAGCGTAACACCGGTGTGGTACAGTCATTTGCATAATATGCATGAATGTCACTGCAATCAAATGGAACAGATAAAATATGCATTTATTTTTTTCTATGTGATTCACAGGCTTCTTCAGTTACAGTGTGGCATTAGGATACTGTTATATGATATAAAACAAATTCAGTGGTAATTAATTGAAAGTTTTACATCAAAAGCTATTAAAATGTAATATGTAGCAGCATTACAGGATTCAAGGCAAAGGCTTGTTTAGTGCAAACATGTGTTGTCATGATACTATTTATAAATCGGAGTGTCTATGTTTGGTGGTGCACAGGACTCCACTCTTTGGTCTGAGGGACCCAGTGTCCATAATGTCAAAACTCTGTCCCGGACAAGGGTGAAGTCAAACCTTTGGATCAGTTTAGCCATCACCACTTTGGCCTCCATCTGTGAACCACATACATAAGCATTTACAATCAGTGGTGGACTAATCAAATATTTCAGCACTGTAGTTACTAATTTAAAATGAACCATAAAGCACAGATTACAATCAACACAGTTTCATATAGTCATTAAAGCCTATTATAACAAAAACACATATAGAAATAGCCAACAATGCCAATATGGACATTTATAGATTGATTTTGCAGTTGTCGGATATTCCAATTGTAAATAAAACCTTTCAGTGCCACATCCAACCGTATCTTTTATCTTCATCTCTTTGAAGAGTAAAACCTGCCTTATCAGTCAGTAATATTACTTGGAAAGGATATAGGCCTAGTCAGCTTTGGTTGCCCTTTAGAAGATCTCTCCATAAAACTGGTCAGTTTTTTCTTGTGTCACATTACAAACAAGTTTAAAATGTGGAATAATCAAGGGATGGGTGAGTGCATCTGAGGGTCCATAAAGCTGAGCAGCTGCTCATCAAGGACCAGGGGTATCATCAAACTTTATGTATACGGGACATAAGGATTTTTAAGCTAAACAGCTCGAGTGCCTCAGATCTTTCTGTATGTTTTTTATGCTCAGGTTTAAATTGGTTTAAAAACCTAATTACTGGTTACACAGGCTGCTGTATTTAAGGCTTGTTTGAAACAATCATTTGCACAAAAAATCCACATAAATATGGTATATTTATAAGCATAGCACTGCTATATACAAGTAACAACACCTTTACTATATTAAGTATAATATGTTCAATAAGGCTGGAAAAATATGATTTTGTCACAAAAATACAAATTGCAATACCTAGGGGCCAATACGTTTGCATAGCAACGCAGTACTATAAGGAAGAGCAATACTGGATCCTAAATTATTGAAAAGAAAGTTTTTGATTTTGAGTGAAATATGTGGAAAAAGCTGTAAGTCTTTCTCCTTGTGTAAAGTTTGGGAGCCCCTGCTCTAGAGAAATCATCGGACCAAGGAAGTACTAATCTTTTCTTTTTCTTCCCATAATAGAAAATATTGTGACGTACCTGGGCAAAGTTCAGTCCAGACATGAGCGAGGTCCAAGTGAAAAGGGTAGTAGCAGTAGTAAGCCTGTGCATTGGCAGAACAGAGTTAACTCCTTGTAGTTGTAACTTGATTGTTCCCCTGTGTATAAAAGGCGTCACTATTGGGAGCATCCGGGTGAAATCTTTCTGGGTCAAACTTAAGCGGTCTTTGAAGAATTCTCCATTCTGCTGGATACATATGAACTAAACTAAAAGAATAAAAAAATTAAGAAATGTTTATGAGCATTTATATACACATATATATATATATATATATAATTATATATATATATATACATACAGTATATTATATATATATATATAAATGCTTCACTACCATAGCTGTACTCCTCCAGGTATGTGGATGCCGTCAATCACGATGTCTTCAGGAATATCCCGTTTGTCCCAGGAGCTGTTGCGTAAAGCCTAAGTGTCTCTTTTAGAACCTGAACAACACAGAGTTTAAATGTGGCATAAAATAAGAATGCAATTATGGTTTGTAATAGTAGGAAAATGCATGTATGTTGCTGAGCGATGTAGGAAGATTGAGTGCCACAATACTTTGAAGAGTTACCATGGAGATTCAAACATGTGCAAATGACTGAAACTCCAGGTCTGTTTTTGATATAGTCTTTTGGGACATAGAGGGAGAGAAAGAGGCAACAATGTTTACCACCCTGCCAAAATCTTCCGACCATCCCATGTCGAGTTCTAGAGTAATGATCCTTGCTAACTCATTTTAAACTGTTCGTCTCCTCAGTGTTTAAATGACGAGCATCTCTCTCCTAAACAGTTTATGGCTCTGTATTCCTGCTTGTTAAATCAGTGATCAGACACGTCACAGAACATAACATGACAACCTCTGGCAAGGCAGAGTTGTAGATGAAACTGTCAGGTTCGAAATAACACACAGGTCTGGCTATAAGAACATATTGGCACATTACTAGAAACTAATGCTAATTGGACTATTGTCCCAGAACTGGTTCATATTTAAAGACTACTGAACGGGATGAAATAAATGAGAAAAGTAATTCTTACCTGTGAAAGATACGTCAGGTTTCCAAATCGTCATAACTGACGTCCCTCTTCATTCCTATAACTTCATCGATCTCCTGCCTCAGCTTCAGGAATAAATAATATACCTGTATATATCAATTGTGTCTTAGGTTTTACTTGTAAATGTTCATTTACTTTCAAGTACTTCAGGATGTCGTCCAGTTCCATGATGCAAAGGCAAGTTGATTAGCTGTAGTCTCCTGACCTATAAATTTGAAGATTTTTTTGTTATTATTTTACAATAATTTATTTGAGGTTTCCCTCAAGTTATGGTATTACTTTATTGTCTTGTAGGGAAATTCTCCCTCTGCATTTGACCCATCCTTCGATGCCGCGGCAATCCGTAAGGATGTGGGCTATGTCAGAATCACCTGGCTGTGAGATTCACCATTGTACAGTTTTTAGCATAGGAGTACCAGAGGAAACCTAAGTAACACGGGAAAACTTCCACATAGAAAGGCCCCATCCAGGTAGATTTTCTGGACCTTTCTTGCGAGACACCGCTGCACCACCGTGCGCCCTCTACCCCTGCTGGTACCCCCTTGCCAATGCCGTTGTAGACTGTCTGTATGTGCTTACACGTGATAAAAATGACAATTAAAACGTTGCTGAAAGTTAAAATTAAACTCGATTAATTTTTTTCATATATATTTGTAAATAAAATTATTTGTGATTTCAAAATCAAATCAGTATTATTACGAAAAATATTTCCCACCTGCAATGAAGAAATGACAAATTGTCTAACATGACCTCTTCATCCTCTTTGGTCATGCTTTCCTTGTAATACAACACAGTTACTTTGTTAGTGAATCTAGAATGTTCTGAATAGTATGACTTTTTGTTTTTCTCATTAACGGCTTAAGTCTCAAGCCCTTTTCAACTAAGCAAGGCATTCATGGGATCACATTTTTCCTCCAGCTGGGATTTTTACAGTTTTGTGAAAGTGCTTGTTTATATCAGGAGTTACAGGAAGTGCACTTTCAAGCACACCTAAACAGGGCAAGACATTACTTTAATTGTTTAAACATTAAAACTCATGACCTCTGCCTTATCCTACATAATGAACCTCAAACTTTACAGCGGTTCACTGATCTCACAGTTAAATGCACACATTTCCAGTGTACACGGTGTTACAATCATGTGCTATAATAAATGCACTTCTATTGTCCTCCATAGCCAAATAGCAGCAGGGATGCAATCTAGTAATATTATAGTCAGCGTTTGTTGTGTTAATTTGATTAATTATGCACTGTTAAAACCAGTATATGAAACCAATTAACATTATTTAAATACTACATAACGTCATTAGTCAGTTATGCCAATGTCAGTGAAAGGATTCACAAAAACTCAGAATTTGCTACGGCAAATGTGCAAGAGAAACATAGACTGCGTAATAATAAATAACTATAGGGCAAAGCAAAATGAAAATAACTGGCTGTTGAAAGCCCAGCTTACACTCAACAGTGGCCTTAGTTTCTCACCGTCCGCTGATTGAAGATTTGGGAGAATTATCTTTGGGCACGTTTTCTCCATTTTCCAATGGCTTTTTCCTCTCATTGATCCACTGAGCTCCAGTGGTGCGCAAGCAGGCGACAGGCTTCCCTCACCTCTTAATGAAGGCCTGTTCTTTGGTACTGAAAAACAAACAAACAAGATCATACATATTTAATGAAGTCACCATTGAGCCCCAAAGTTGATGGTATGCTGTGACCGCAAGCTGAATAAGCACCAAACATCGAAACAGAAACCTCAAAATATGTCCTTGGATGTTTTATAGTCCAAGCAAAACTGCCTAAGGCTCTTGGGAAAGGAAACTCTTGTCAGGAGTCCCAATTCAACACCAAATGCCACCTGAAACCAATTAACAAAAATCAGTATTTTAAACAACATGTGTTCATATATTTATGCTATTGTATGATATTACTCTGCCTTCCAATAACATCCATGGACACAGGTTGACCAGTTTGAGCATGGACACTCAGTCTGGTATCAGCTCCTCTGACAGTTGTCCCATCAGTTCTTGCTCTGTCTCGTTGAATGTGCCCATCAGACCTCTCAGGACCGTCATTTACCAGATAATGTTAAACAACAGAACTTGGCTATTTGAAGTGCATTGTAAAATATTTTAAGTCCTTACAAGCTGCTGAAGGCGGGGTCCATGATGCCGCTGTTTGTACCAAAGGTCGTTCAATTACCTCACCAGCCCATTCCCAAAAACCCTTTGCATAAGGTCAGGTCGAATTAGTTTATTTTAAGTACATTTAAACAGACAGGTATCCCCAAAGTGCTTCCACATCAATAGTAGCAGACATATAAACATCACTAAAGTAAACACCACCAAAAACAATAAACAGGAAAATGAAACAATAATAAAAAAATTAATATAACATTTTAAAATACATAATAATTACAAAACTGTAGAATGACGCATTCTAACTTACGCAAATTAAAAAGCCAGTGACTGAAAACTGTGTTGTATTGTAACACTTCACCAGAGAAGCAGCTCGGATGGTCAGAGAACAAAAGGCTCAGTCTCCTCTTACTCTGACCTTGTTTATTTTTAAACAAAATAACCAAATCATTGTTCAGACCTCCTCCTTATATATTTTAACATTGATCATGTAAAATGTGCTATCCACTGCTTTGTTTTACGTTGTTAAACAAACACCTATGGATTTTTATCAGGCCAAATTACAGTGGAATATACAACATGCTTCTTTCAATCCCATTTCATTCCCAGAGAGGAAGGCAAGCTCTGTATGGTGAGAGACAAAGGCTCAGTCTCCTCTTTCTCTGGACTCTGTTTATTTAAACAAATAACCAAGATATTTTCAGACCTCTCCTATATGATTACATAATCATGTAATATGTCTATCCATCGTTGCTTTGTTTGTTACGTTTTAACAAAAACACCTATAGGATTTTTATCATGGCCCAAAGTTACAGTGAATATACACATGCTTTCTTTCATTCCCCATCATTCCCCATTGAGGTTCAAATCAAAAATAGCGGAGCAATGTTAAGCCTTCTCCAAACAGATTAAAAATCTCTTGTGAATTTTGTTGAGACTTCGGAGACATGAGATTCCTAAAATACAGCGCCAGTTTACAAACAAACGACATGAATGAGAATTTTGGCAACATGCCCCAGTCCAGTTCACCTTGTCGCGTGGTGGGACTACGTACACAAATGATCACAGTGTGTAAGAATTCGAGCCTTACACGGGCCCACTTCTCTTGACCTGAAAATGTGTTTATGAGCATCATTTACCTTTTAAATGAGAAAAGAATAGCCATGGTAGCCAAGGACTTCCTTACCAACTTTAGAGAATTATCAAAAATGAGCCTTATCGTCATCCCTTGTTGAGCTTCATAAACGTGCCAATATGCCCAAAGATAAAGCTATAAACAAAAAAACAAAAAACAATTGTAATTTCTTTGTTTTGGCTTGGTGTGATGTTATACTTAATGCTCATTTCTCTTACCTGTCTCGCGGTGGTCCAGGGATGTGATCATCTTGCATATGCCACGATTTCATGTAGCGCAATAGCCCAGAACGCCCGTAAAAGCAACAAGAGCAAGAAGTAAAAAACACGGGAGTTTAACCATCCCACAACACGCCAAGCACACGCCATTGCCCTCGACAAAGGATTAGGAAGCGGAAGCGCAGGAATGAGGATAAGGCAAAGGTTTAGTTGTGGAAGGGTCTGGGTCCGCAATATCAGGCAACTCACAGTCGCAAGGAGGCGACACTACATAAATCAGTTCCACTTGGTTCCATGGATCTTGGTTCTTCCTGCAGTAAAAAAATGCTTCTCACAATGTTGTGCTGTCGTCAGATAGCTGAGCAAAAGATGTAAAAGAGGTGAGCCCATCCCCGCCGGCAACCCGAGAGCTTCAGAAAGTGGAGAAGAAAAGTCCATTGTTTCAGCCTGGAAAAGATAATGGCAAAAACACTTGCCTTGGTCATATATCTGAAAAACAAGGATAATGAGAAATGGGAAATAGAGGTGAAATCCATAGGTCAGCCAGACACTTTGAGCCAAGGGAGCTAACAAAATAAATAAATGTGACAAAACTTATTCCCCTGTGACTCTTCTGTTAGGTTTTGTTAAACATAAGCCGTAATGTCTGACCGCACCAGGGCCACAGGACGTTTTTCAGTTGTCACGATGATGCTATTGCATGATAGTCATTACTGCTGCTTGTTTAGATCATTGCCATTTGGCCAGAAAGGAACAAATGTGCAGCAATGCACACTGCAGGATTGAACACCAAACCGTCCAGTCCGAGCACCCCCTCTATCTGCTCCACTATCGCCCTTAGCATCAAGATCAGGCCCAGATTCTCATTTACTATAGTTCATTTGGATGAGTTGGGAAGGCAGTGGCCACATAGCTCCATAAATGATTTTTAAAGAAGTGAACTATAAAGAAAGTCCATATATAGCCATATCACATGGTTTAGTAATCTGCTGAGCTCTGCTCTGGTACGGGTGGCTCGAGTCCGCAGATGTACACTTGCGCCTACAAGGCCACATTCATTCACCCAAACATGAAGCCCAGATGCATTAGATAATGCTGAATTTTGCCCACACTGGCCAAAAAAAATGTCTTGCTGCTTTTTGAGCTTTTTAACACAGTTAAAAAAAATATATATATAATCTCAATGGTAACTTAGGCAACTTAATTTTCACTATTCTGTGGCCCAAAATAATGCAATTGCTTTCATGCAACCAGAAAGAGGGCAAAAGTGTTTTATATTATTACTGTATATATAAAACAAGTCAACGCAAGAAATATTTTATTTTTTCAACATTTAAATAAGCTAAGGTAATGAACCTGGAAGACTAATTGTTTAGTTATTGCTATTGTGGACATGCATGTTTAATGACAAGCCACACTGATTGTAGCCTTTTGGCTAATTCCATCCGTCTTCCCGCATGCACCACTCTCAAACACACGATCCATCCTGCCTATTGTGTACATGTTTTAGGCAGGGAAAAACGAGTGCCGGAGGAAACTACTCAGACACGGGAAACATGCAAATCACACTCCACAAATGCATGGATAATAAATCCCCTGTATTAAATAGCTGCGACCCTTCTTTTGTAGCAATACTGCTTCCTGCATTGCAGATAAGACGCTCACAATGATCAGATGAATCTGGACCATCCTCTTACAAAATGCTCAGATGCAGTGAGATTCAGCGTTTACGTACTTAATTCCACCACTCCTGGATTTTACATGGAATGCCCAATAAAAAAGGATCAATGTATGTTTGGTGTATAGTTTAATCAGACACTGTTAATCACTGTGATTTGGATGAAATATCGACCACATTAGTGGAACCAATTTAGCAGAAATGTGAAGATTCCAAAAGTTACTTATTTCTCTCCACTGTAACTATCTGAATTAGGGAAGAAGAAGCTACACCGGCTGGTACATCATTGCATAATATGCAGAATGTCACTGCAATCAAATGGAACAGATAAAATAGCATTTATTTTTTTCTATTGTGATTCACAGTTTCTTCAGACATGTGGCATAGAATACTGTTTATATATAAAAACCAAATTCATGTAATAATTGAAAGTTTACATCAAAAGCTGATTAAAGTAATATGGTAGCAGCATAAAGGATTCAGCAAAGGCTTGTTTAGTGCAAACATTGTGTCATGATACTATTTATAAATCGGGTTCTATGTTGGTGGTCACAGACTCCCTCTTTGGTCTGAGGGACATGTCCATAATTGTCAAAACTTCTGTCCCGGACAAGGTGAATCAAACCTTTGGATCATTTAGCCATCACACTTTGGCCTCCATCTGTGAACCAATACATAAGCATTTACAACAGTGCGGACTTAATCAAATATTCAGCACGGTAGTTACTATTAAAATGAAACCATTAAGCAACGATTACAATCACACAGTTCAAAGTCATTAAAGCCTATTCTATAACAAAAAACAACATATAGAAATACCAAACAATGCCATAGGACATTATATTGATTCATTTCGGATATTCCAATTGTAAATATAAAACCTTTCGTGCCACATCCAACCGTATCTTTTATCTTCATCCTTGAAGAGTAAACCGCCTATATCAGTCAGTTAAGATTACTGGAAGGATATAGCCTAGTCACTGTTGCCCTTTAGAAGATCTCTCCATAAAACTTGGTCAGTTTTTCCTTGTGTCACATTACAAACAAGTGTAAAGTGAATATCAAGGAGAATGTGATCATCTGAGGTCCATAACGAGCAGACTGCTCATTCTAAGACGTGATCATCAAAACTTATTGTATACGGACATAAAGGATTAAGCTAAAACAGCTCGACGTGCCTCAAGATCTTTTGTATGTTTTATGCTCAGGTTTAAATCGGTTTAAAAACCAATTACTGGTTACACAGGCGCTGATTTAAGGCTGTAAACAATCATGCACAAAAAATCCACTTAAATATGGTTATTTATAAGCATAGCACTGCTATAATTACAATAACAAACACCTTTACTATATTAAGTAAATTACGGTTTCAATAGCTGGAGAAAAATATGGATTTTGCACAAAACAATACAAATGCAATACCTGGGCCCAATACGATTGATAGCAACGCAGTACTATAAGAAAGCAATACTGGATCCTAAAATTAATTGAAAAAGAAAGTTTGATTTTGAGAATAGGAAAAGCTGAAGTCTTCTCCCTTGGTGTAAATTGAGCCCCTGCTCTAGAGAAATCATCGGACCAAGAAGTACTAATCTTTTCTTTTTCCTTCCATATAGAAAATAATGTGTACTAACCTGGCAAATCAGCCAAAGATGAGCGAGGTCCCAAGTAAAAGTAGATAGCATTATAAGGCCTGTGCATTGCAGAACAGGAGTTAACTCCTTGTAGTGTGATAACCTGATTTCCCCTGTGTTATAAAAGGCGTCACTTACTTGGAGCATCTGGTGAAATCTTTCTGCGTCAAACTTAAGCGGCAGTCTTTGAAGGAATTCTCCATTCTGCTATACAATGAACTAAACTTAAAAGAAAAAAAAAATTAAAATGTTTATGAAGCATATATAACTATATAATATATATATATATATATACATACAGTATATTATATATATATATATAAATGCTTCACTACCATAAGCTGTTACCTCCAGGTATGTGGATGCCGGTCAATTCACGAGTCTTCAGGAAATATCCGGTTTGTTCCCAGAGCTGTTGCGTTAAAGCCTAAGTGTCCTTAGAACCTGAACAAAACACAAGTTTAAATGTGGCATTAAAAAGAATGGCCAATTATGTTTGTAATTAGTAGAAATGCATTATGTGCTGAGCGGCGATGTAGGAAAGATTGAGGTGCCACAAATACTTGAAGATTACCACGTGGAGATTCAAACATGTGCAAATGACTGAAAACTCCAGGTCTGTTTTGATAATAGCTTTTTGAGACATAGAGGGAGAAAAAGAGGCAACAATTTTTACCACCCTTGCCAAAAATCTCGACCATCCCATGTCTATTCTAAGAGTGTACATGATCCTTCTAACTCATTTTAAACTGTTCGTCTCCTCAGTGTTTAAATGACGAGGCTCTCTCTCCTAAAACATTTATGCCTCTTATTCCTGCTTGTTTAAATCAGCTTATCCAGACACGTGCACACAGCAACATAACATACAACCTCTGAGCAAGGCAGAAGTTGTAGATGAAAAACTGTCAGTTCGAAATAACACACAGGTCATGCTATAAAACAATTGCATCATTACTAGAAGACCTAAGACATAATCTGGACTATGTCCCAGAACTGGTCATCATTTAAGACTAAACTGAACGGATGAAAATAAATGAGAAAAAGTAATCTTACCTGTGAAAAGATACGTCAGGTTTCCCAAATCGTCATAACTGACGTCCCTCTTCATTCCTAAAACTGTCAGATTCTCCTGCCTCAGCTTCTAGAAATAATAAATATACCTGCTATATATCAATTGTTCTTAGTTTTACTTGTAAATGTTCATCTTACTTTTCAAGTACTTCAGGATGTCGTCCCAGCCATATGCAAAGGCAAGTTGAATAGCTGTATCTCCTGAACCGTATTACAATTTGAAAGATTTTTCTTATATTTACAATAATTTTATTTGGAGGTTTCCCCAAGTTATGGTATACTTATGCCTTGTGGAAATCTGCCCTCTGCATTTTGACCCATCTCGATGCCGCTGCAATCCGTAAGATGTGGGCTAATGGTCAGAATCACCTGGCTGGAGGATTCACCCTATGTACAGGTTTTTAGTCATAGGGATTACCCAGAGGAACCTAAGTAGACACGGGGAGAACTCCACACAGAAAGGCCCCATCCAGGTGAAATCGTTCTGGGACCTTCTTGCTCTGAAACACCGCTGCACCACCGCTGCCCCTCTACCCCTGCTGTACCCCCTTGCCTCAATGCGTTTAGACGTCTGTATGTGCTTTACACGTGATAAGAAAAGACAACAAAAAAATGTTTGCTGAAGTTAAATAAACTCAGGATAATATTTTTGTCATATATATTGCTGTAATAAAATTATTTGTGATTCAAATCAAACCATATTATTACAAAAATATTTCCCACCTGCAATAAGAAAGTGACAAGTTTGTAACATGACCTCTTCATCCTTCTTTGTCATGCTTCCTTCTGTAATAACAACACAGTTACTTGTTAGTAATCTAAAATTTGTCTGAATAGTATGAGCTTTTGTTTGTTTTTCTCATTGTACAGGCTTAAGTCTCAGCCCTTTTTTCTAACTAAGCCAAAGGCATTCATGGATCACATTTCCTCCAGCTGGTTGTTTAATTTTGTGAATGTGCTTGTTTATATCAGGATTTACAGAAGTGCACTTCAAGCGCACCCTAAACAGGCAAGACATTACTTTAATGTTAAACATTAAACTATGAACCTCTGCCTTATCCCTGCATTATGAAGCCTCAAACTTTAAGCTGTCACTGATCTCACATTAAATGCACCACATTTCAGTGTACATGTTACACATGATGTCTATAATAAAGCACTTCTTATCCTTCCATAAGCCAAAAAATATCAGCAGGAGCATCTAGTCAATATTATAGTCATCGTTTTTGTGTTAATTTGATTAATTTGCCACGTAAAACCAGTTGATGAAACCAATTAACGATATTTAATACTTACATTTAACACGCATCTAGCAGTCTTATTGCCATGTCAGTGAAAGGATTCACAAATCCAGAATTTGCTACGGTGCAAATGTGCAAGAGAAAACATAGACTCGGTAAAAATAAATAACTTATAAGGGCAAAGCAAATGAAAATAAATCTGGTGTTGCAAGCCCAGCTTACAGCTCACAGTGCTTGTGTTCTCACCTTTCCGCTGATTTGATGATTTGTGTGAGAATATCTTTGGGCACGTTTCTCCATTTTCAATGCTTTTCCTCTCATTGATCCACTGACTCAGTTTGCGCAGCAGGCGACAGGCTTCCCTCGACTCTTTAATGAAGGCTCTGTTCTTTGGTTTACTGAAAAACAAACAAACAGGAGATCATACATATTTAATTAATCACATTGAGCCAAAGTTGATTGATGCTGTGACCGCAAAGCTATGAATAAGCACAAAACATCAAACAAATACCTCAAATATGATCTCTTGCCATGTTTATAAGTCCAAGCAAAACTGCGCAATGCTCTTGGAAAGAAACTCTGTTCCCAGGAGTCCAATTCACACAAATGCCACCTGGAAAACAATTAACAAAATCATATTTTTACAATCAACATGTGTGCCATAAATTAGCTATTTGTATGGTGATTTGACTATCCTTCCCAATAACATCGCATGTGACACAGTTGACCAGTTGAGCATGGACACTTCAGTCTGGTTATCAAGCCTCCTCTGACAGTTGTTTCCATCAGTTGTTCTCTGCTTCTCGTTGAATTGCCCATCAGACCTCTCAGTACCTGTCATACAGATAATGGAAAAAACACAACTTGGCTATGAGTCAAGTTGAGAAATATTGTATCCTACAAGCTCTGAAGGCGGTCCATGATGCCGTCGCTTTGTACCAAAGCGTGGCAAATTTACCTCACCAGCCCATTTCCCAAAAACCGGCATGAAGTCCAAGTCGATTAAGTTTATTTTTAAAGGACATTTTAAACAACAGTATTTCCCCAAAGTGCTTTCCACAATCAATAGAGCAAAACTTATTAAACATCACTAAGTATAACACCACCAAAAACAATAAAGACAGAAAATAGAAAACAATAATAAAAAAATTAAATATAAAATTTAAAATACCTATAATAATTAACAAAACCTGTAGGAATGACCGCATTCTAACTATCGCAAATTAAAAGCATGAACTGAAACTGGTTGATGTTAACACTTTCCACAGAAGAGCTCTGATGTCAGAGAGAACAAAGCCTCTAGCTCCTCTTTACTCTGACCTTTTTATTTAAAACAAAAATAACCAGATCATGTTCAGACTCCCTTATATGATACATATGACATGTAAAATGGCTATCCATCTTTGCTTATGTTAATACGTTTTAACAAAACAACCTATAGATTTTTATCATGCCCAAAGTTACAGGTGAATTACAACATAGCTCCTTTTCATATCCCTCATCATGTCCCCATTGAGCGTCAAATCAAATAAATATGCAGTAAGCAATGTATACCTGTCTGCCAACAGATTAAAAATTCTCTTGTGGAATTGTTTTTTGAGGGATACTCGGAGACATTGAGTGATTTCCTTAAAATACAAGCGCACGTTGACAAACAAAACAGGAACATGAATGATGAATCACATTGCCCCAGTCCATTCACCTTTGTCGCGTGTGACACTAACACAAATGATCCACAGTGTGTAGAAAGTCAGCCTGTACACGGCGCCCGTACTTCTCTGACCTGAAAATGTAGTTTATGAGCAATCATTTACCTTTAAAGTGAGAAAAAAAGAAGGCTATGGTAGCAAGACTTGCTTACCACTTAGAAATTGATTCAAAAATGAGCTTATCGTCAATCCTCTGTGAAGCTCATAAAACGCGTTGCCAATATGCAAAGATAAAACTAAACAAAAAAACAAAAAAAACCTTGTAAGTTTCTTTGTTTGGCTGTGTGTGAGTGTACTAAGGCCTCATTTCTCTTACCTGTCTCGCGGTGGTCCAGGGAGGTGATCATACTTCATATCACGTATTTCATGTATGCGGCAATAGCCCAAGAAACGCCGTAAAAAGCAACAGAAGCAAGAAGTAAACACGGAGGTAACACCCACCAACACGCCAAGCACCGCCATGCCCGTCGGACCAAAGTGAATTAGAAAGCGGAAAGCGCAGGGAATTTGTAGATAAGGCAAGGGTTAGTGTGAGTCTGTGTCCCTGAAATATTGGTCAATCACGGTCGCAAGAGGCGACAAACTACATGAATATCCGTTCCACTGTTCCATGATCTTGGTTTTCCTGGCAGTAAAAATGCTTCTCACCAATTTTTCTCTCAGATATAGCTGAGCAAAAGATGGTAAAAGATCGTAGCCATACCCCGCCGTTCTGTGGTTCCTGTTTCCAGGCCTGGAAAGATGAACTTGGCAAACAGACTGCCTTTGGGTCATTATATCTGGGAAACCAATAATGAGAAATGGGGGGAAATAGAGTTGAAATCCATAGTCAAGCCAGACACTTGAGCCAATGGGAAGCTAACAAAAATAAATAAAAATGTGACAAAACTTAAATTCCCCTGCTATCTTCTGTTAGGTTTTGTAAACATAGGCTAGTCTGAGCCGCACCAGGGGCCACAGAGTTTTTCAGTTGTCACCGATGATGCTATTTGCGTTGGGATAGTAGTTGAGCTTGGCTTTGTTTGAGATCATCATTGGGCCAGAAGACACAACATGTGCGCAATGCACACTTGCAGGATGGAACACCAACCGTCCAGTTCACGAAGACGACCCCCCTCTATCTGCCCACTATCGCCCATTAGCATCAAGACATTCAGGCCCAAGTATCTCATTTAGCTTAGTTGCATTTTGAAGGAGTTGGAGCATGTGGCACATGAGCTCAATAATGATTTAAAGAAGATAACCTATAAAGAAAGTCCAATATGAGCCATATCACATGGTTTAGTACTGGCCTAGCCTGCTTCTGGTAATCGCTGTGGCTCAGTCCCGCAGATGTACACTTGCGCCGACAAGCCACTTCATCACCCAAACATGAAGCCCAGATTGCACTTAATAAATGCTGTAAAATTTTGCCCACATCTGCGCCAAAAGAAAATGTCTTGCCTGCTTTGAGGGCTTTTTAACAACAGTTTAAAAAAAAATATATATATATCTCAAAACTTAGCAACCTAATTTCCACTATTCTTATGGGCCAAAATAATGCAATTGCTGTGCTAGCAACCAGAAAGATGGGCAAAAAATTTTATTATTACTTATGATAAAACAATCAACGCAAGAAAGTATTTTATTTTTTCAACATTAAATTAAGCCTAGGTTGTTAAATGAACCGGAAGACGAATGTTAGTTTATTGCTTATTGGTTGGGACAGGCATGTTAATGAACAAAGCACACGGAATTGATAGCCTTTTGCAATTTCCATCCGTCTTCCGCTCTGATGCACACTCTCAAACAACACGATCATCCTGCCTATGAATGTTAGTGGCAAGGGAAACCGAGTCCCGGAGGAAACCTACCAGACAGGGGGAGAACATTGCAAGACTCCCACACTCCACAACATGCATGAATAAGTAAGGATTCCCCTGTATTAAATACTGGCTGACCCTTCTTGTAGCAATAGCTCTTTCCTGCATTGCAAAAGACGCTCACAATATCAGGTCATGAATCTGACCATTCCTCTTTACAAAACGCTGCAGTTCAGTGAGATTCAGCGGAGTACTTACTATCCACGCACTCCTGTGAATGTAACATGTATGCCCAATTAAAAATTATCAAAGTAATGTTTGGGTGTATTAGTTTAAGCAGACACTGTTTAATCATTCCATGTGACTTGATGAAAAGCAGACCACATTTAAAGTGACCGAATTTAGGCAGAAATGTGAGAGAAATTCCAAATAGTTTACTTTACTTTTCTCGCCACTGGAACTATCTGCGAATTATGAATAAGACGTAACACGGTGTGTACAGTTTCATTTGCAATAATATGCATGAATGTAACTGCCAATCAAAATGAAAACAGATAAAAATATGCATTATTTTTTCTATGTGATTCACAGGTCTCAGTACATGGGCATTAGAATACTGTATATGATATAAAACAAATCAAGTGGTAATAATGAAAGTCTTTACACAAAAGCTATTAAAATGTAATAGTGCAGCATTACAGATTCAAGCAAAGGCTTGTTAGTGCAACATGTTTGTCTGAACTATTTTATAAATCGGATGTCGAATGTTTGTGTGCACAGGACTCCACTCTTGTCTGAGGGACCCAGTGTCCATAATGCAAAACTCTGTCCCGGGACAAGGGTGAAGTAAACTTTGGATCAGTTTAGCCATCCAACACTTTGTCCTCCATCTGTTCAACCACATACATAAGCATTTACAATCATGTGACTAATCAAATATTTCAGCACTTAGTTACTAATTTAAAATTAACCATAAAGCACAGATTACAATCACACAGTTCATATGTCATTAAAGACCTATTATAACAAAAAACATATAGAAATAGCCAACAATTGCCAATATGACATTTATAGATTGATTTTTGCAGAGTTGTCGAATTCCAATTGTAAATTAAAAACCTTGCAGTGCCAACAATCAAACCGTATCTTTTATTCTTTCATCTCTTGAGAGTAAAACCTGCCTTACAGTCAGTAATATTACTGGAAAGATATAGCCTAGGTCAGCTTTGTTGCCCTAGAAGATCTCTCTTTCCTTTTTTT